>JAUDYJ010000006.1:36808023-39308023 GCA_030761175.1 Masticophis lateralis | reverse complement strand
TGCTGGATGTTTCCATCCTTCTTGTGATGGAAGGTTTACTTGGCAAATGCTCTTTCGTTGTCACTGTCCCTTTTTGTCACAGCACCTGTAAATGGCATCTTTGAACCGGCACGCCTGCCTCTGATGGAATCACCAACAGCTAGCACAGCTCTCCTTCTGGCCATCATTATTTTGTTTATTTCTGACCCTCTTGAAGACGTCCTCATCATCCTCTTTCTCACTATCAGTTAAGGTCGATTCTCTGTGAACAGGGGTAGACTTTTGTGCTGCCTGGGATAGGCCGGTCACTGCAGGGTTTCTGTTGCCATGTTAGATAATTCGTGTGTTCTGGCTTCATCTAGGGCGATGTGAAGGGTGAGGCTTGTCTTGGCCTGGAGGCGAATGTCTCAAACTCTGCAGATTAGTTGCTCTAGGAGAACATCATCGAGGTCTCGGTACTCGCAATGTGTGGCAGCCTTGCGGAGAGTCACCATGTATGCATTTATTGGCTCTCCATCCCTCTGGAGTCTTTGCCAGAACTCATAGATCTGAATGAATTTGGACAGTACTGGGGCATAGTGTGTCCTCAACGTGGTCTGCAAGACCTGGCATGGTACAGACTGCACCGGTGTTGGTTCTGACAGTGATTCAGCTGTGTTGAATGCCTCGGGGCCGCAGTGGCTCAGGAAAAGGGCACACTTCCAATTGTCAGATAGCCCTTGGAATCATTTGCTTTGAGAAAGCATTCAAACTGCATCATGTATAATCCCCACTTTTCTTTCACACGATCAAATGGCAGACATTGCAAAGGCAGACATTGTTATGCTGTGCTCGGCTCGTGCAGATTTTCCCACCTGGCTAGATTCGGTTGTCAGCTCTTTTTGTACAACCTGTCTACCTCAATCCCATCCTCGTCACCAGTGTTAGATTGGACGAGTGAGGAGCCAGGAACCAGGTCGAAGTGAACAACAACTCTTTAATACATAGTGAGAATCCAGCAAATTTACAGTAGAACAGCTCTCCTTATATAGCTACTTGCCAAGTGTATTAGCCAATGATCATTGAGCTTTTACCCACTCTAATTTTCCCTCCAAAATTAGATACATAACACCTAGAACCCAACAGCCTTCAGATACTGCAATAGAGCCAGCATAACATCACTTAGTCAGCAAAGTGCTGAGGTTCATTACTATATTATACTTTATCCTATTCTTACCTCATGTCTTCATGTTGATTTTAAACAAAAGCAGGGAGCAAATGGATCATTGAAGCACTATGCAAAGTGGGGCCTAAAGCTAGACCTTTCGCTATCTACCAACAGCAACCTGAAATAACCTCTGAAAAAGGAGAACCATTATAACAAAACATCCATCCTAGTCCCAGTTGCAATCCCAGCAGGAGGTCATGATCAACAGTATTGAAAGTCACTGACAGATTAAGAAAGACAAGGAAGGTTGCATTTCTCCTATCCCAGCTCTGCCATGGATCATTTAATAGTGTGATCAATAGAATCTCAGTATATTTCAACCTGAAACCTGACTGAAAGGGATCCAAATAATCTATTTCCTCCAGAGTCCTTCAAAGCTGCAGCTAAATGGCCCTCACAACTACCTTCACTAAGAAGGAAAAATTGGACAAAAATTGTCATCAGGTCTATTGGATCCAGTAATAGCTTCTTGAACAAGGAATTTATGATTGCTTCCTTCAAAGCTGACAGAGTCATTTTTTCTGTCAAAGACAATTTCACCCAAACATGTATTGGATCACATTCACTTCCCAGGAATCCTTAATCAATCAGGAAGAGCATAGATGTAAAACGTAGGTGGATGAGCTATTTGGGACACACTAAAAGCTTATATTAGAGGAGTGATGATTGCATATACAGCAAAGAAAAGGAAAGAGAAAAGATCCCGGCAAAACAAAGTACAGGTAGAGCTTAAAAAATTAGAAGATTTACAGAAAGACCCCCAAAATAAAAAAGTAAAAGAGGAAAGGAGAATTATTAAACACAAACTAAATCTGATAACCCAAGAAGAAGTGGCATTTAAAATAAAGATGGCAAAACAAAATTACTTTGAGCACACGAAGTGAGCAGGTGGTTAGCTTATAAGAAGCCTTGGTGGTGCAGCGGGCTAAAGTGCTGTTTAAGTAGCACTTAGCTGCCAGCTGCCTGCAATTACTGTGAGTTCAAATCTCACCAGGCTCAAGATTGACTCAGCCTTCCATCCTTCCGAGGTGGGTAAAATGAGAACCCGGATTGTGGGGGCAATAAACTGACTTTGTATAAAAAAAGAACACTGCTTTGAGGGGGGGAGGGCAAAAGTCCTATTAAGCAGGTATATAAAAAAGTATGATGGCTATTGCTTAATGCATTGTAAGCCACTCTGAGTCTCCGGAGAAGGGCAGCATATAAATTGAACCAATAAATAAACAATAAATAATTAAATAAATAAATAAATGAATAAGCTAAAAAAGGAAAAAGATAAAAGAACAATACAACAGTTAAAAGATGAAGATGGGAAAATCCGATATAAAAGAGAAGACAAGAAATGAATAATACATACTTTTTTCTCCAAATTCTACACGCAGGAAGAAATGATAGAAGCAGAAATCAAAGAATATCTAGAGAAAACAAATGTATGTAAACTTACGGAGGAACAGAAAGAAGTACTGAATAGACCAATCTCTGAAACAGAATTTGGAATTGCAATAAAAAGGCAAAAAAACAATAAGACACCAGGACCAGATGGAATACCCATTGAATTATACAGGAGTATACAAAAACAGATAGGAGGATTAATGCTAGAAATATTCAATGAAGCACTACAGGAGACAAAAATACCCAAAACATGGACAGAAGCACTAATCATACTTATATACAAGGAGAATTGAGACCAGCAATTAGTACAAAATTAGAGGCCTATCTCTTTATTGAATTCTGATTATAAAACATATAATGTATCTCAATAATTGCTGAAAGGTTAAAAATAATTCTAAATAAACATATACATTTGGATCAAAATGGTTTTTTGCCAGGACGACAAATTAAAAACAACACACGCAGCATAACCGATATATTAGAGTTTTATGAAGCACACCCAGAGAAACAAGTTTCACTGGTTTTCCTTGATGCCCAAAAAGCTTTCAATAATTTGAATTGGAGATTTATGATACAACAAATAAAAAAATGGAATTTGGCTCAAAATTTGAAAAAATGATTGAAAAAATATATTCAAAACAAACTGCAAGAGTAATTATGAATCAAGATATGACAGACGGATTTGACATAACAAAATGAGTGATACAAGGATGCCCACTTTCCCTACTTCTTTTTATATTATCATTGGAGCCACTCTTAAAAAAATTAGGGAAGATCGAGAGATAAAAGAATTGACAATAAAAAATGAGGAGTACAAATTGCAAGCCTTTGCAGACGATATGGTCTTTATAATTGAGGAACCTCTAAAATCAGGCCCCAAATTGATTAAAAAAATAGAAGAATTTGGCGAAGTGGCAGATTTAAAAATTAATAGAAATAAATCCAAATTACCAACCAAAAATCTTACAAAAAACAAGAGATAGAATTAGAAAATAGTATGAATATTCAGATAACAATATATCTCGGCTTCGTGCTTCCAGGAGCAATGCTCATTGCTCATTGCTCCTCGAAGCACGAAGCCGAGAACACCAGCCTGAAGATGACGAATGAGACTTCGTCGAAATGTCGCCAAGATACTTCCAATTCTACGCGGGAGAAGACCCAAATAACCAAAGACCTACATACAAACACCCGCAAAAACCTCAGAATATATATATATATATATATATATATATATATATATATATATATATATATATATATATATATATATATATATATATATATATATATATATATATGGCTAACAGCAAGAGGCTCCTCAATCAAAAAGGAAAATTATGACAAATTAATACTGCAAATTGGAAAAGATTTGGAAAATTGGAAAAATCTTCAAATTTCATGGATGGGAAGACTGGCAGCAATAAAAATGAATATCCTGCCCAACAATTTATTCCACTTCCAGGTTATACCAATAAAAATAGAAAAAAGTTTTTTTTTGATTTATTAAATAGATTGACCTCAAAATTTATATGGAAAGGTAGAAAACCTAGAATTAGATTAAAAACATTACAAGATACCAGGGATAGAGGAGGAGTAGCATTTCCAGATTGGGAGATTTAGTACCAAGCAGCATGCCTAACATGGTTAAAGGAATGGATGGAGTTGGCAAATAAAAGAATCTTAATAGAAGGACACGATTTACAGACAGGATGGCATGTTTTCTTATGGGGTGAAAAGCAAAAAACTCATGGATATTTTAGAAGGCATATAATTAGAAAATCATTATTATTAATTTGGAATAAAATAAAAAAACAGCATTATACAAGAATACCGCTTTGGATTTCTCCCAATGAAACATTAACACACCCAAATTTAGTAGACTGGACCAAAATAATTAGATACAGGGATATATTAAATGATTTCGGAAAATTAAAAACAAACAAGAACTGGAACAGGATTTGAATAGGAAGTTGAATGGTGGACGCACTTACAAGTAAGATCAAAATATACAGAAGATACAAAGATAGATCAGGTACAATTAGAGCAAAATGAACTGGATAAAATTGTATGGGAGGGAACAAAAATTAATTAGTAAACTATATAAATTTTTATTGCAGTATAAAATGGAAGAGGAAATAGTGAACCATGACCAAATGGGCAAGGAATTTCAATCGTGTAATAGAATTAGAGAGGTGGGAAAAGATGTGGAGAACAAATATGAAATTGACAACAGAAACGGCGTACAAGAAAAACCAGATGAAAATGTTTCATAGATGGCACTTTCCACCAGCTAGAATAGCAAAAATGTTCCCTAGTAATTCACCGAAATGTTGGAAATGTAAGAGTAACTATGGAACATATTATCACCTCTGGTGGATTTTTCCAGTGCCAAAGAAATTCTGGGCTAAAGTTAAAAAGTGGATAGAGGAAATAATTAAGAATTCAATAAAGGGAGAACCTGAGCAGTTTCTACTAGGGATTTCCATAGAAAACTATATCAAGGAAATACATTATTTAGTATTACATATACTGATAGCAGCCCGCATAGTCTATGAGCAAAATTGGAAGAAGGAAAACCCACCATCAGAAGAAGATTTAATTAGAAAAATTTTAGAATGCGCAGAGATGGAAAATTAACAAGGAACTCAAGGAGAAAGAGGATACAGAATATTACAAAGTGTGGTGTAGATGGTATGAATGGTTGGAGAATAGGAAAAATGAGAAAGAGGAATAAGGGAGAGAGGGGAAAAATGTTAAAGATCAAGGTACAATGTAGACAAAATAAAGAAAGATGGAAAATAATTGTTGAATAAAACAAAATTTAAAATATGTGTAAATAGATGAAATAGCAAGAAAGGATCACCTTGAAATAGCTGAAGGAGTAAGTGATATGTATATAAATGTTGTGTGTTTATGTTTTGTTTTAATGTGTTCAAAATAAAAAAAACTTTAAAAAAATAAAAATAAAATGTAAGTGGATGAGCTAAAAGTCTCCAAGACCCTGTCAGCCTTAAACTCTTTCCAAACCTTGCCTTAGACAACCCAATAGGTCCTGTGTAAAACATCCAGCTGCTAAGTATTATCCTTATAGCTGCCTTGCAAATGTACCTCCTTCCTTAAGATGTATCATATTGTAAGCTGACACTTTATGGATGACAATCTTAAAATGACAATTTGTGTTAAAAGAAAAAGACTCTCCATATTGTTCAGCCAATCCTATACATAATGTTTTGTACTTTTTGATACAATAATGTGATTGTGCAGATTAATATAAATCTATATATATAAAAGCAAAAACCACTCACGTATTAATCACGAAATCTCCAGAACCGTAAAAGCCTACAAACTTGAAATTTGCCACTGTGTTCCACTTAGCTTCTAGGTGCTCACTAAGAAAGGATTTTTCAAAATGACCATCAGTGCATTAATATTTCCTATATTATTATAACATGCTCTGATGCTAATTAGTTATATGTTCTACTCCCCCTCCCAACTTGAAAATAACTCTGGACAGCATGGGATAGCATAGGACAGGCTTCTGTGAGGCAAACCTCATGAGAGAAGGAGATAGAAAGCCTGAGGGACAGAAGGGGATAGGAAACATTTCTTTGGGGCAAGGCTGAGGGAGAGAAGGGGAGAGGAGAGGCTTCTGTGGGGCCAGCCTGAGGAAGAGATCGATTGTAACTACTCATTAATTTTCAAACTCTAAGTGATGATTTATCAAGCCCGATCACATAGTTTTATAGCAGAGCATGGGTATTCATCTAGTCCTGAATTATATATTTCCTGTTTAATATATCCTGGGCTGAGCTTTTAAACTAGGTGTATCTTCATATGACTAGTTTATGGTACAACTTGTTAAGTAGGGTGAATAAGGACACAGAAGCCAGGTCGTGAGTAACAACAGCTCTTTACTTAATGGTGTGACTCCAGCAACTGATCCAGGAAAACAGCTCCCTTTATATACTTTACAGTCCTGGCAATCAGCCAATCAGCTGAGAGCAATTACATTCAAACTTTTCCACCAAAACTATATACATAACACCCCTCCCTTCCCAGAATGCACTTGGGATATACATTTACATACAAAATCACACAGGTGACCAGGGCGTGTACGGACCCTAGTAGACCTGTGCAGTTCAGTTTGAGGCGTGGTGTCGAGCAGGTTGGAGGGACCTTCTGTTTCTCCCCGCTCTGCCAATGAAACCTTCTGGATTTCGTTGGGACGCTGACTTCTTTGGTTGGTCTCGATTCCTCGGACTGTCGGCTCTGGACACCAAAGTCTTCAGCTAAGTCCTCCACTTGTCTCGGGCTTGAGCTAACTGTTGGAATTGGTTGGTAGTTAGGGACTGAATCATCAGGGATGGTTTCTGTTTTGGTGACTACCTGTTTCCGTAACTGGTCTACAAGTCTGCGCTATACTCTCCCATCTCCCACGTCTATCCTGTACGATTTGGGGCCGATTATGTCAGTGATCATTCCTGCTTCCCATAGGGGTCTGTCTGTGTAGTTCCTGGCATATACTGGCATCCCTACCAAGAATTCCCTTAGTTACTTTTCTGATCCCTTGAAACCATCTGTGGAATAGTTAGGATGTAACCTATCCAGTACACACCTAAGTTTCTGACCCATCAGCAGTTAGCCAGACTACACCCGGTAACTGTTAGGATATGATTTGGGCCTAACAGTTGTCCAGGCAATATATGTGTTCTGTGACTTTAAGTTTTAATGCTGAGTCATGCTATAATTAACTGTAATTTAACAATGTATTTAAGCAAGGTACTGTAATGGATTCAGTGTGATGATAAGCTGCCATTGCGTGCGTGCATGTGTGGGTGGATCTGCTACCATCCGGGGTTTGTGAACCAACTACTGTTTGTTTGGTAAGAGTTTGTTTGGATTTAACCGGTAAAGACTTGGACTGTTTAGAAGACTATGAGATTGTTTATTTCCCATTATAAAGAAAACTTTTGATAACACCAGTTTGTATGTATCTCTATCTCAGTGCTCTCAGCAACGTTTCTCTGTGCACTTTACTCTGCTAGTTGTTACACAACAACAATATCCTTAACATGCATGGCATGGCATGTTGGCAGCCAGAAATTTATCTACCTTTGCTTGCCGGTCCCCAGGGCCTAATCGTGAGAGTGCCTCCTTGGCCACATTCACAAAATGTTCAGCCTGCCCATTACTGGCCAGATGAAACAGGGCAGACAGGACATGCCTGATCCCTAGCTCAGCCAGGTACCCCTCGAATTGTGTGGACGTGAATTGGGGCCGATGTCTGAGACCAGCATGACCGGTAGACCATGGGTGGCGAATAACTTCCTGAGCACCCTGATTACCGTATCACTGGTAGTGGATTTCATTAGCTTGATCTCAAGCCATTTCAAGTAAGTGTCAACTATGACCAGGAAGTTTTGGCCATGAACTCCCGCATCAGGTCATCCTTCAGGGTGTTGCTTTCATGTCAGCTGATCATGTTGCGGACTCCGGTGAACCCATTCCCAGGACGTCAAACCAGTCCAATCCCAGGAGACTTGGAAGATTCTGGCAGACCATAGTGAGGGGCAGCTTCTTTTGGTATTCCCCATAGGTGACCTGGAACATGCCGCGTCCTTCCACTGGAATGTGGTTGCCCTGGTAGTCGCATAGTCTGAGCCTCTGGTGCCTTAGCTGGTCCTTCCGGATGCTGGGAACAGCCTTCCATAGGTTGGCCCAGGACATGATGATCAGTGGTGAGCCGGTATCAAGCTCCATTCTGCACTCGCTCCCTTCTATCTCGACCATGGTGTACACCTTTTTCACTGTTGTTGTGCTTGCATGGCCAATTCAGATGGTGTAGGTCTCGCAGTCCTCGAATTCCGTGCCTTTCCAGTAGTCACCATGTTTGTTGGTTCTTTTCTGGGGTGCCGGCTCTGGTTGGCTGGAAGCGCCTCGTGACTTATGGTTGGCTGGTTGAGTAGCTCTGCAGACCCTTGCCAGATGGTCCTTCTTATCGCAGCACTTGAAAATGGCATCTTTAAACTTGCAGGTCTGGCAATGGTGGGACCTTCCACACCTCGCACTGGTTTCTCGGTGGTCTCTCTGGTCCCGCCGGTACTTTTCGGTCCAGAAGACATCTTTGTCAGACTCCCCCTCGCTTTCTGTTTGGACCGTCTCATGGTGTACCAGGTTTGACCTCTGCATTGTCCTCGCTTGAGCTGGTCTCTGTAGGGTTTCTGCAGCCTTCATGGAGGATTCATGAGGACTCGCCTTGTCAAGCGTGATGTGGAGAGTTATATTGGCTCGAGCGAGCAGCCTCCTCTTTAGGCGAATATCTCTCACGCCACAGATTAGTTGCTCTAGGAGCATGTCATCTAGGTCTCTGTACTCACAGTGCATCGCCACCTAATGCAGGGTGGTATGTACGTGCTGATCGTCTCTCCCTCTTGCTGTAGTCACTGTCGAAACTCGTACCTCTGTATGAACTTGGAAGGCGCCGGAGCGAAGTGTGCCTTCAGCGCAGTCTGTAGAGATTGCCACGATACAGTATGAACCAGGGTTGGTTCAGATAGTGACTTGGCCATGTTGAACACTTCGGGTCCACAATGGCTTAGGAAAAGAGCTCTTTTCCTGTTGTTCAAGAGCCCCTGTAGGTTGCTTGCCTCCAGGAAACATTCGAATTGAGCTATGTATGACCCCTATTTCTCTCTGGCTGGGTCGAAAGGCATTGGTGGCACGTAAGCAGACATCGTGTTTGTCTCTCTGGGTGTTCCACTTGTCTGCCTGGCTGGATTCTCTGTTTGAGCTCTCTCTGTTGCTTCGTGGCTTCAGTTCTTCCCTTAGCTTTGTGCCTCAAAATCCCACACTCGTAGCCAATGTTAAGTAGAGTGAATGAGAACACAGAAGCCAGGTCGTGAGTAACAACAGCTCTTTACTTAATGGTGTGAATCCAGCAACTGACCCAGGGAAACAGCTCCCTTTATATACTTTACAGTCCTGGCAATCAGCCAATCAGCTGAGAGCAATTACATTCAAACTTTCCCACCAAAACTATATACATAACACAACTTAATGTTGGTTCATTTTGTATTGCCTAGATTCCTTTGAGATCAAATGCTTTAAATCAATGTTTGCAGGATTATTTCTTTCAAGTTCACAACCTTGATAGAATTTCTTGCATTTGATTCAGCAGTTTAACTAGGGTCATATGAGTTAAGTTAACATGACATGATATGACATGACATGATATGACACAGTATGGCATGACATGATATAACATGTCATGCCATATTCTAAATAAGAATTTTTTGCACAGTAGGAAAAAGCCACTGAAATAATAGATAGACAGGAAGATGCTGTTTCCTCTTTATGTCCATTGTAGTTTATTTGTAGAGCTCCTTTCTCTAATTTATCCCATGATTAAACATACTTTTTGACTTGCACTTCACTGCCTTGAGTTGGATCATTAGTTGTTGATATAATGACAACTTTACCCTAAGAAACTCTGACTCTCAGCTCCTAAAGTTTCACAAATACTCAGCAGCAGCTTTCACCACCCTTCTAAGGTCAGTGCACAGTATGATAATTGATGATGTACTAACTGTCAGTTTCTTCAATTAGCACCAAGTAAGATATTAGGGGGATGGAGACTTTGGGTTTGTTGAGTCTTCTTTTAAAAACAAAACAAAACCTTAGAACTTGAAGTTTGCTAATCAGAGTGAAGTGCTAAGTAGTCAGAGGAAGGTTGTAGCAGTCCTGTCAGTCACCTATTGCACCTCATCATGAACCACATATTCTATATTAAAAAAATACAAACTTATACCTTAGTTACTAGAGATCAAAGTAGCCAAGGAAATAGATTAATTCAAATGCAATGAATTAATCATTATACTGAAGTTAAAAGACAAGCAATTATCAGAATGGGAGCTATGGAAGAGATTTTTAACATTTCATTTGACTTAAAATACTGAAAGTTGGAAAAGATTGGTGATCTGCCAGTCATTTGTAGATATACCAAACCCATAGAATCACAGGGTTGGAAGAGATTATAGAGGTGATTGTCCAATTTACTCTTTAAAAAGATTAAGATAATTTGCGTTGTAATCCAGTCTAAGATTAGGAAATGCTGCTCTATATCTTCCTTTTGAGTCTTGTATGATTTTGAATCTTGCTCCCTACCCCCACCCCAGTTTCCAATTGGTGCCATTTGAAATAAAATGTTTATCTTAGATAATATCTAAGTTTCAAGAGGCTCATATAACAATTTGTTATAATTGTTTTCAAATATATCATTATGACTTATTAAATCAGAGTTCTAAATATTTCATTATATTTTTTCCCATATCCCAATTTCCTTCTTCATGAAGTCTTTTTCTTTGGAAATTGAATGCTATTATCTTACTTTTCATTTATTCATTTTTTATCTGAAAGGGTAGACAAAAATCTTTGGATTCTGCCAGTAGTATTGTATGGAGCTTTATGTTTGCATAACTGTTACTATTATATCAACTGCATAGCATTTCATCTTGTATTTCTCTCTACCTGAATCTTGCTCTGAAATATTTGTTTATCTTTTCAGTTCCTGCCTGCCAGGACCTCCTAACCAATTATAAATAATAAAAGAGAAAACGGACAGCCTTGCCTTGTGACTTTACATATTGAAAGATTGTAGAGATTATATTCCATTTGCTGTGAATTCTAATGTCAAAAGCTTTGTGTCTAAAAATATTTCCGTTGCCTTATTTTTCTTATTATGAATTATCTAAAGCATTTATAACAAATCTGCCTTTATCCATCATCTTGCTCTTTGGAATGTAATCCATTTGGTCTGTAGATATAATTTCAGGAATGCATTTCTCACTGTGGCTGACTAGTTTGCATGACTGAGATTTCTTTGTGTCATCTAGTTTTTCTAATGTCTTTGTATTGTATTTCTTGTCTGAATTTATTCATTGTCTTTAATACATAATGGTTTTGCAAGTTCCTCCTCTACATTTTGTAATATTAGGCTGTCACCATTGGGTTTGGTGCTTTTCCAGTACTCTCACTGATGGGTTGCTACCGGTTTATTCCGGATTAGGCAAACCTGTAGCAGCAGTGGTAGGAGGCTCCGCCCACCCGCCCAGATGTCTCTGTGCATGCGCCCACAAGCGAACCGGTAGTGAACGAAATTGAAACCCACAACTGAGTTCTATGTTTCTTTATTGCTTCTTTGATCCTTTGAAACATTATAGTTGAGTAAACCAGGCAAGAAATATAGATAGATAAGCTAAATCAACTTTATTGTAAGGCTACATTAACAGAATCTTACAAGTCTGAAGGTAGAAATTTCCCACTGCCTTCTGTTCAATTTGAGCAAGCCCTTTTTAGGTTTCTTTCTCTGACTAGTAAGCCACTGGAGTTCCTCCTTCTTTTGTCTGATTAGCCCTTCTTTTCCCTGTCCCTTAAAACCACCCACACATTTCAATAGAGTTTGCTTAATCTTTATATCATATGTTTTCAGTGAATTCTTTCACTTATATAGTCTAAGAGAATACTCTTGTTTTTCTTCAGGTCCTATAAATATTTTGCCTTAATTCTGAATGTTAGAGCACTTAGTGAATTTTTTAAAACTTGTCTTAAAATTAAAAGGCTACTTCAAATGGGAAATCTTTCAAATGTGCTTTTCCCAGTATCATTCTTGAAATGTCTCTATTTTTTTTAGACAATTCATCTAATGAATATTTGCCCATGATAATTATAGCTAACCAAATTCAAATAGAATTTACATGAATGAACCATCATTTTGGAATTTTAGGTCAGTATAGATTTGGATGAGAATTCTACTTAGGAAGATGCCCCATGCTGATCAATGACTCCATTTCCCCAATGGTTGCATGTAGACGTTAAATAGCTGCAAAGAAATATCCACGGGACAAGCTGCTTTGTTAAGTCACTAGACATTTTCAAAAGGATTTACCTCATAGCTCTGCCTTTTTATGTGGCCTTTTCAGACAACTGGGAAAAGTCTATATGATGTGAAGATCAAGTAGTGCTCACAGAGGTTTCAAATGATCTTGAATCTGCTTTAACTAAATGCTTGCCGATGGGTTTGAGACCCATTGGCTGGAGTTAAATTTAATGAATCTGTCCAATTTGTGCTATGCTTCACATGTTTCAGACAGGATACATAACACTCCAGTCCAGATGGCAAATGCAAAGCTAACAATAGTTGCAGCAATTAATTTTTTAAAGAAAAATCACTTTCACTTTCTAAAATATGAGTGCCTTGTGATCACTTGCTTTTCCTCTAAATTCTTCAGAATGTGAGGTATTCCTGAACTTCTTTTTTCTTTTTGGTCCCCACTCCATCAAGATTCACTTTTCAGAATTCGGGTTATGAATAGTTACAAGTCACTGAATTCTCTGTTACTTCTTTAAGCACTTCTTAAGCACTGTTGTATTTGAAATGGTCTCTTAGTAGAAGAGCTTTTCAAAGTTTAACCAAAGTGGAAGGAGGAGTGGAAGAACTATCAATATCATTCCCTCAAATGTTGGTTGATTGTATAATATTCACGTTCATGTAGGACATGATTTTTAGTTGTTAGGCAACAGCTATTTCATCTTTCTTTCCATTGTAATTTAATGCAATTTTCGGCAACCAATCAATGCTATCTTATTCCAAAATATCATAAACATTTTTTCAATATATTTTTATATATTGAGTTAGCATAGATATGTATTTCTGATTTTTGGATATGCAAACTAGCTAAGATCCAACCAAAATTGACATTTGAAAATATCAGAATTCAACCTGAATTTGATAATTAAAATATTAAATCAACCTTGAATACAATTCTATAAAATGTTTGATTACAGAATGTAATAGGTATGCATAATAGTTCAATGGTTTATGCTTCAGCTATTTCAGTGCAATAAAAATGTATATTATTTTTCTGTACTTCTTCAAAAGGAATAAATAGCAGGGGCAAAGAAAGGGCAGCGGAATAGCGTCAATTTCTGAACTAAGAGTTTATAGGAAGTTTATGTTGAAGCAATACAAAAGGTCTTCCTCCTAAAAAGGAAAAAAATTTCAAAACTTTGAAAAGAAAATCCAGATTAAAGGTGATATTCATACTGTTCCCTGAGTACTTTTATTTTTTAAATTACATGCTTCATTGATAGGTTTGGCCTCTTCTGCAATGAAAATTAGATGCTGTTTATGAAACAATGAAAAAAAGCTTCATACAAGTGTGTGTGTGTGTGTGAGAGAGAGAGAGAGATAACTTGCATAGACTGTGTGTCAAGACTGATTGGCATGTTCACCTATATTTTTCCTTTTCTTGCAGCTTGACAATAACAGGGAGGTGGTGGATGGTTGGTGGTAGCAAAGTTGGGAGAATGGTATTCAAACTTCCATCAGCACCATGAGCAATTGCTGGCATCTCAAGGGCAAACCGAACAGATGTCCCGGCGTGCCTGGCTGTTTCCCATAACAAAATGAACAGGATGGATGGATGGATGTTTTGGACTCTGTGTGGCCCATAGGGAAAAGGGGGAATTAACTACGCTTGATTTTGTGTTGGAAACCCAGAGCTGATGTTGCTTCTTCAGTGCCAATGTGGTTTATTCAGTAAAGTTTTATACTTTTGGTAAAATAATGTCCCAGAGTTCCTTTTTCTGGATTCATCAACTAGACAGTTGACACTGTGAACATAAAGAGCAAACATACCGTCAAATCCATTTGTTTGACGAATACAGGGTACAAACACGTTATGGAAAGAAAACTAAGATTTTTGTTTCATTTTGGAAACAGTGAGGAAAATGAAATGAATAAAAGTGGAATTGATAGTCCTGAAGAACTGCAGATATACTGGACACAGAATCTAATGCATTGAAAATTAAGGAGGGATAATGATAAAAAAGTAAAAAAAAATGGAAAGAGGAAGAGAATCACACAGAAAACACAATCCAGATTTTTTTTTAAGCAGTTGAATAAAGCTGAGTTCTCTTTCCTTTCTTTAAGAAAACTTGCCTTAGCATTCTAGTCTAGCCTGGTGGCGCAGTGGACTAAGTGCTGTTAAAGTAGCACTTAATTGCCAGCTTCCTGCAATTACTGCAAGTTCGAATCTCACCAGGCTCAAGCTTGACTCAGCCTTCCATCCTTTCGAAGTAAGTAAAACGAGGACCCGGATTGTGGGGGAATAAACTGACTTTGTATAAAAAAGAACACCGCTTGCGGGGGGGAGAGGCAAAAGCCCTACTAAGCAGGTATATACAAAAGTATGAAGGCTATTGCTTAATGCATTGTAAGCCGCCCTGAGTCTCCGGAGAAGAGCAGCATATAAATTGACCAAACAAACAAACAAATAAATAAATAAATAAATAAATAATAAATAATAAATAATAAATAAATGTTAAAGTGAGATAAGCACAGCAACATTTTGATAGACATATTTTGTAGATAGATCATTGGCTGCCAGCGTCTAACAAACCATTATACTTACTCAACCTCTTCATACTTTTCTCCATAAATAGAAAAAAGTGGCAATTTCTGAGTCACCCTCATATCTCTCTGAAGCAATTTGTAAGCATTTGATTTGATTCAACATCTTGAGTAGCCTTGGAAATTCAATTCAAAGATTCCATTTTATCAGATCCCTTTCCAATTTAATCAAACCATTCAGATGAAATAACTCATTTGGCTTTTGAGTAATGTTTTAAAAGAATGCATTGTTAAAAAAAGCTACTTAATACAGTTAATATAAATAGTCATGCTATTGCCCAGTGTCCCATTCTGTCACAAACTTTGGGAAGGGAATGTGAGTTGCACCTGAAGCTTGTGAGGGAACATGAATTTCTTTACATTTTCCATTTATACCTTAGAAGCAGACAGTATGACCATTCTCTAAATCTTAGTTATGAAGAAAAGATAAGGGCTTTGATTGTGACTCATTAAAAGGCAAGTTTTAAAAATGATTTGAATTGATTGCTTTAATGAGATAGAGAGAAAGAGAGAGAGAGAAAGAGAGGGAGAGAGAGAGAGAGAGAGAGAGAGAGAATGTCAGGCTAAACTAAGATAAGACTTTATTTATTTAAATAGATTTTAAAATATCCAAATCCAAATTGCAGCACACATAAATAATAAATAAAACAATAACAAAGAAACAATTTGTTTACAGAAATATCAGCAAAAGAGAACCAAAGCATACCAAACAATGTTTTACAGGCTTTTCATCCACTTTATCAAAGGCCTGGGAAAACAACCAAGTTTTCAGTGTCTTACAGGACATTATCAGGGGATGAGCCATTCTGATCTCTTTGGCAATGCTGTTCCTGAAGTCAGGTGCCATGACAGAGAAAGTGTACTCCCCAGGTCAAAACAGAGTATTTAAAATGCATAATTTACTTCTGTTATATTGATGGCTTATGTTGGTCAGGTGTCATTATTTCAAAGACGTTTATTCCAGAATATCAAGAAACTCCATTGGATTGAATAGAGGTTCTTTCTACTTTTTGTACTTTGAACCCATATTTTAAATGGTCATCACTAAAGAAAGTAGCAGGCAGAACTTTTTTTGTCACAAAAGAAATGGAAATATTTTGCAGCAGAGCATTACAATCGATTTGTGACATTTTGAAAATATGGCTTCCTATAGAAGAAGGCTGCACAATTTTTCCATGCTGAGTGCTGTGCTTGGTCCTTGAGTTGAGTGCCAGGGACCGCATTCAAAAAGCTCAATTTCATTTAATTTCCATTTAACTGAAATGAAATATGGTAAGGGTAATTACTTGCCAGTCAAGTATGTAATAACTTTCTCCATTGGTTGCATCCAAATTATGAGGTGGTAACACCTTTTAGAGCACTCTGGGGATTGCACCAAAGGCTTTTGCAGGCTTTGATTTTCTCAGGGATTTCAGATGCTGCTCCCCTCCAATGGGAGAAACACTGTTCCAACCACAGAAACCTCATTAAAAAGCTCTAACTGAGCTCTGACTAATTTCTGATCGTTTCCTTCCAGTCCTTCCCAAAGCTACTCCTATAAAGATCCTTGTTCCTTTCAACAGTAACAGGTAAAACAGTCAAATAACCCAAATAATCACATCCCATGCAGTATGAAAAAGAACCATTTTAGCTTTTAAGAAATGAACCATTATGAACAAGGGTTCTTCCCATTTCACTAATACAGATTTCCAGATATGTCTTACGGTAATTTTTATTTTCCATTTTTAGATGAGAAAACAGTAAAATAAAGGATAGTGTCCAAGCAAGTATTTCTGAGGATTCTACAGCTGGTAGGCCAACAATGAGAAGGATCCTTAGTGGTCCAGTGGTTAGAATGTAAGACTGCAGGCTACTTCTGCTGCCTGCTGGCTGCTTGCAGTTTAGTAGTTAGATTTTCACTAGTTCAAGGTTGACTCAGCCTTCCATCCTTCTGATGTCCGTAAAATGAGACCCAGATTGTCAGGAGCATTATACTGACTCTGTAAACTGCTTAGAGTGGGCTGTAAAGCACTGTGAAGCGGTATAGTAAGCCTAAGTGCTATTGCTATTGTTATCCTACTGAGCTTCAGTTTGGTTGTACACTGAGTAAAAATCCAAGGAGGTCTGAATTAAAACTGAATACTGGCATTTTGAACTGAATTCAGAAATGGATTAAAAACCAGTTTCAGGGTGAGATATGATCCTAAACATTACCAGAATCATTCTGGAAGAACATTAGATGTATGGGAAACACTTTGTTGCTATTGATGATTGTCAGGGTTTTTGCCAGCTGGGCTTCATAGACCTAGTGAGAATTTTATCTTGTTTCTTTTAGAAATAACTGCTTCCTCTATTTTGAAGCAATTGAACATTCCATTTCTATTTCTTTTTCTGTTCATATATAGTCACAGGTTTTATATTAGCCACTTAGCTTTGCTAACAATGCTGAATATGATAGTTTCCCCCCCAAAAGAGAAACAGATTCTTTATCTTTAAGACCTCAACATAAGGTTAAACATTACTCAGGTGGCAGATAATTACTCACTGACTTTGCTATAATTATACTATATTATTATATCTTATACTAATGCATGAGAGCTAATATTGTACTGGAAGAACAGATGTTGTGGTTTGAGTTTGCCTTCCCAATTCATGCAATAATACTAATTAATAATAAATCTTAGATCACAAAAACAGATCCTTACCAAAAGTAAATTTCAGTTTCAAAAGTAAAATGTTTAAAAATTCAACTTTCCCAACTAATTGTATGTGTCAATTTTTGGATTAATCCTGATCTTTTTGCCTGTGTACTCAGTTAACGCTTGATTTCATAGTTAATATTACATTTAAAGAAACTTTAAGTTATTATATGCATCAAATCCCCTTTCCTAATAGGTTGTTTATTTTTAATAATTCATGTAACATTGCTAGTTATGTCTAGGGTGTGAAATGTGCAATTCTAATATTGTAGCTAGCCTCAATTATATGAATTCTGCTCCTTGGTCTTTCTGAAAACTGTACTCATCATTGCTTTGTGATTGGCAATGCCTTTTTGAAAATGCTACACCATTGTGGTATTTATATTTTTGGCAGGTATAAATCTACAAAGGCAGTTCATTCAATCCATTCTTCATTAAAATAAATGATTTAAGTAGAATAGTAAGACAAGCAGTAGTGTATTATTTTAATATTACATTTATTAAAAATTACAATTAAAAAGATAAATACAAACTAAAAGAAGGAAAACTAGAAAGTGCAGAAAAGAAAAAAATAGAAAGAAAATTAGGAAGGAAAGAAAGCATAAGAATATAGTAAAGAAAAAGAAAAGAAATATATAAAGAAATTACTTCATCCCAATAAGTTTAAAGTATCTCATCTGTTATCTAGAAACAAATCCTTAAAATCTCATTGTCCTGATCAGCAAAAGTACATTCAGGGTTACCAGACATAACAATATATCTGTTTTAATCTTGATCAAATAAGCCAGCTTTATATATCTTTCTTTTACTTTTAACAATCTTCATTCTTCTTCCATGCCCAGTCTTAACAAATCTCTTCTGAAAATTCAACCTAGGAAAGTTATTCAGGTCATTCTTTTGGTTTGTTATTTGTATATCCCTTTTAATAATTAAGATTTCAGCTGTTTCAAATATATGTTCAATGTAGCATATTTTTCGAAATCATTCTTGCAGCCTATCATTTACTTTCACATTAGTGACAGCCTTGTCCATTAAAATTTGTTCCTCTTCTCTAACATGGCTAAGATGGCTATTCCCATGAGTAGCAAATATATGAAATACTTGTGGGTGATCTCAAGTCCTTTCCTTGTTTGGAAAGGAATTACAAAGACCTAATCTATCAGTCAGTTCTTCATTCTGCCACAGTCGTTGGCTCTGCTTTTAGCAGAGTCATTTCAGTTCCAGAAGTGCAAGCAGTTGTGTATTGTAAATGCTAGATCATTGCATCACCCAGTGTACCTTGCAGTCTATCCCAAACAAAGATTGATTACTATCTCTTTGTTCTCTTTTGTCATACATTGTAGCTTCTGATTTATGTAGTTTGCTAATAAGTCAGTTAAGGAATCAGTTATGATGATGGCTATGGAAAAGATTTCAGGTACATTCATCAGCATTAATGTTATTAATGAATCTGCTGAAGATTCAGAGCACATTAATTAGATATATCCTAGAGCTATTTTAAATTTTATTAGGCTATTGAATAATTAATGAATAAGTCTGTATATTTAGACAGTGTCTGTAATAGGGTGTACTACCTTCAAAATGATAAATGTTAATTTCAACTGAAGTTTATCTAAAGTCAAAATATCTAATTCATCTCTCCAAGGAATAAATTGACAACTTCATTACCATCAAGGGTCACTGTGAACTTCTATTCTGAAGCTTACCTCAATTATATGATTATGGAAACAGCACCACTGGAGGAAGAAAGCCAGGGATCAAAACTTACAGGATGTGAGCATGAAGGTACAAGCCTGCCACATTTGTATATGCATGCAAAGAGCCACAAAACTGAAAGAGGTCATGTAGGCAATCAAGCTCAAACTTCTCAACCCCTGCCATGTGCCACCAGTTTTTAATTGCTAATTACATTTTTTGAGCCTTAATTCCATCCTCTAATTTTCTCTAATATCCTATCAAAATTATGATCATCAGGATTAAAGAAATATCTTTATCTTCCTAGGAAATAAGTCAATGAAGATTCTCCCCCAAATTTATATTAACCATACAATTCTGAGGATAAACTTAAAACCTAGGGGGTATGTTTATGACATATACTGTTTTCCCAATCAATTTAAATTAAGCTACACAGTGCTTTTTTCCATTTTATAATTTATTTTATTTAGTCAGATTCTATAGCTGCCTTATAAGGGACGTGGTGGTTTAGTGGGTAAGACGCTGAGCTTGTCGATCGAAAGGTCAGCAATTCAGCGGTTCGAATTCCTAGTGCCACGTAATGGGGTGAGCTCCCATTACATGTCTCAGCTTCTGCCAACCTAGCAGTTCGAAAGAATGTAAAAAATGCAAGTTAAAAAATAGGGACCACCTTTGGTGGGAATGTAACAGCATTCCATGCACCTTTGGCATTTAGTCATACCAGCCACATGACCATGGAGATGTCTTCGGACAGTGCTGGCTCTTCAGCTTTGAAACAGAGATGAGCACCTCCCCCTAGAATCGGGAATGGCTAGCAGATATATGTGAGGGGAACCTTTATCTTTACCTTATGGCTGCCTTCCCAACCAAGGGCTTTGCATGGCTTACAATTCTAAAAATCGATAGTTCTGAAAAATTAGCTCTATACTTCTCTTCTTTTTTTGAAACTGATTAATTTCATATCTCACAAGATTTTCTAAATATAAACTTTAAATATCAGGGTGACTGAAATGAACAATCACCATGAGATTTCTCTCTTTGCCATTTCAGGAAAGATTCCTGATACCAGGTTGAGGTGGTCTGCAGATTCAGAAGATGTTGTCCTACCTTGTGCTATTCATGCGTAAGAAGATCCATCTTAAAAAATGACAAGTTATTTTCAATCAGGAATATAGAACTTTTGGGGCATTGAGACCCTTTGAACTGCATCATTCACTATAACAAATGAAGGGTACAAGGCAAAAAAGGAGGCAGAGCTAGGAGAACAATAACTGAAACAGATTTAAGTATAAATAAATTCAAATGTAATGAATTGAAACAGGAATTCTGGTAGCTGACTATGTCACATTAACATTGATAATTTGCCAGGACATGTTCAGTGTCATTGATAGTCACATTTTGTCCCACAACCACAGGTTTTGCATTCTTGGTCAAGAGACTCAGGCACCAAATTACTTAAAATTTGGACTTTAGCCTGATTGCTTTGACCTGACCCTAAAATAAGCTTGCTACTGGTGAGATAATGTATCTTCAAATGGGTTCTGCCTGCAGCTGTCTTGAAGTACTGTTTTGAAGAGCTCTCTTCAAAAGCAGCCCAAATTTAGTGTCTTGCAGTGATCTAAACTGAAGGTTAGCAGAGCATGAGGCATAGCTATTCTTAAAAATGTCACAGCTGGTACGCTAACTTCAGTTGGTAAAAGAAGGTGTTTTGTTTATTGGTAAGTTTTGTTTTAAACGCAGATGTCACATGGGCATTCAGAGGAAGAACTAGATATAAATGCATTCTGAAGCTATAAACTGCATCTTAAGAAGATATACACACACTCCATACATTCTCACAGTTTGAATATGTAGTTTTTAGAATAAATTAATTGCTTATTCTTTTCCATGATATACATCTGTCCTTTCTCCCCCATCTTGTGGCCAACATGACTATATGCTGAGGTGCATGGAACACTCTTAACTACCCACCAAAGTAGTATCTCTTTATCTACTCATATTTGCATGAGTAGATAAATCTTTTGAACTGCTAGATTGTCAGGAGCTGGGGCAACATCATGTGGCACTCAGATCTTGAACCTGGGCTGCAGCTTTCCAGTTGACAAGCTCAGCACCTTTAACCACTGAGCCATTTACTGTCTCATTTACTGGCATATTTTAGAGCATTTACTTGAGAGTGACTTGGTAGCCTTTTTGTGTGCTGTTTCCAAGCATCTCCACATACATTGCACCCACATTAAAAAAAAAACAACCCACCTCACAATATTCTCAATGATGCTGGAAGTCACAGATAGCTATTATATAAAATCAAAAAAGCATGTGTGTAACAGTTAGCCTTGCACATGTGCTATAAAGAAATTATTCATGAGCAAATGAATTTTTTGTTCAATAACTTTCGCTACATAAGATCGAGATTCATGAGGCTTGTTGTCCATAGCTAGGGAAGAAAGAAGAGAAGAAAAGTCAAGGATGCATTTATATATCATGACCAGCCAAGGAGTACCTTTGTATTTTAATTTGTGGTAAAATAAAATGTAAGCAATTTGATGAATAGTGTCAATTATCAATAAACATCAACATATACAGTATCTGACTAAGAATGGCCTCTATTTCTTGAAATGCAGATTATTTCTTTAAACCCAGTCTCTTATCAGTAAGGATATTTCTGTTACTTGCTTTTTGTAATTTGTTGCTGATTGGGATAGTCAGGCTTCCAGGAACTCACATCAAAAAAATTGTTTCAGTTCTATTGTTCAGCATAGGCAGTTGCGAAATACTTAAAAGGAAGGACTGAGAGCTTTTTCTAGATAGGGTTACTTTTATCACAGTGGTGAAGCCAGTCTGTTTCTTGAACAGAAAAGGTCAAACACAGGCCATGGACTGCAGGCAGCTCTTCAGCACCACATCATGTCTCCCTTATCCATCTTTGGAATGTGCAGGGCCAAATTCATAGGTTGTTCTTTTTTCCTTGGAGTTTCAAGGAAATTTAAGGAACAAATGGTGGTTCTAAGCTTGGATAAAGTGCACATTATTTTATTTTATTATTTTTCTGGTAGTTACGGGAGCCCATTACTGGAAATGTGTAGTATGTATAGCGATGCTTAAAAATTGTCAATCTTTCTGAATTTTCAACATTTCTGCATAAATATGATCTGTTCTCCACACAAGTCCTAAAACTAAATAAGGAGAATGCAAACATTATACTTGTGTATTTTGTATCCATATTATCTTCTTGGTAAAGATACGGGGTGGTTTACCATTGCCTTCTCCTTCACAGTATTAATGATGCCTTTGCTATTCTTACTACAGTGATTATGTGCAAGCGTCTACCAATATCACTGCTGCTAGTGTATGCTTGCTTTAGCTGCACAGCTGGCACGACCTTCACATTTAGGGTGATCCTGCAGGGAATGTCTACTCTTGGTATACACTCCCAATAATCCCAATGTTCTTTGCTCATCTGTTCCAGAAGCACCCACCACAAATACCACCACCACAATGAGGGGGCATGGTAACATGGCAGGGGATTGGGAGAGCTGTATACCAACTACATATTTTAAAATAATTCATTTATCATTTAAGCTATTTCAGATGAACTTATTTCTTTTCTTGTCAATGGGGACAAGAGTAATGAGACTGGTTTCTAGGAGAGAGAGTGGAAAGATAGCTATCACTGTAATGATTCTTCTGCGTTTTGTATGTGATCTTAGTCTAGACTTTAGCCAACAGGCTATATTTGACCTAGGAAAAGAAATTGATTTGGAAGGAACTAATAAGATGAAGAAATTGCCAACCATATTACAACAAGGACATAGCTCTTTTCTGCTTCACTACAGGATAGTTTGACCTTATACAACAGTGGTCTTGCTCTTCCAATAAAATAGGTCATACTGCTGTAGGAATAGACAACTTTCCAAGAACAAGTAGAACTGAAACAGAGTTTTTCTTGATATGTTGTTTCACGTTACTTATGTACCACCTCAATTTCAAGATTCTGAATGGTTTACAATATGCCATTAAAACCAGCAGAACAGGATAAGACAATTCTCATCAACAATGGCAAGCCAGATTATCATCATTCTTCAAAAGCATACCTTAAATAAAATGGTTTGGTTGTACTTGAAGAAGGCTAATAATGAAGGAAATGGATGAGCCTCTGGGGACATGCCTACAGCATCAGGGCAAGCATCATACTAGTGGAACCAATAAACACAGGCATTAGAGTTTGAAGAAACAGTTCATATATAATAAATAATAAATATGAATATGAATCAGGGCTATTTGCTTACATTGTAATGCATCTTTTTAAAGAACAATTCAGGAAAACAAGTTTCATACCAAACAGCCTAATAATAAACAGGATAAATATTCAACTTAATATCTCCCATCTGCTCATAAGGCTGTCTTAGGTTTCTGAAGTATTTTTGTTCCTGGTATCCCCTCAGCAACTTCCTCTCTTCTATTTTAAGGGATAGTTAATACTCAAATAAAATTCTGGGTATCTGTTCTATTCAGCTCATCTTTATTTTTGGACTGTAATGATATCTAGTGAGTATAGGTCCTTGTTTTCCTACTTTCATAGAGTATCAAATAAACTCCATGATGAAGTCAAGCAATCTCTCTTACTGGGAACATTTTGGAAATTTTCCTCTTGTATGTTTAGTTAGCATAGAGATTCCAGTTCAAAAAGATAATGACCTCTCTTGATAATCTCCATACATTTGGCTAAGAAGGTCATCTTGAAATTCTGCATGCTGAATTCTTGACTCTCTCTACTTTCAACTGAGGCTGATAAACCATGTGACATCCTTGGAAATTAACTCATGTGAGGCATTTATTACTAATTTCCATTGGCATGGAAAGAGTGATGCAAGTGGTAATCCATGAAGAAGGAAGCTGCAATATTTGCTACTTGTTAATTTACAACGCTAGAAATAGATTTATTTCTCTGTTTTAATACAGCCTCTCCATTGCTGATAGGGACATTGGATGCACTGAAGTGCTGAAGAATGTGGGAGGCTTAATAACTTTTGTCAAGCATTCTCTTAGCTTGGTGAAGTTCGTTGCCAGTTAAATTTTATAAATAACTATTTAGATCAGGTTTCCTGTAGGGATTATGGTATCTTTCCTTCAGGAAACTCTACTTGTAGCTACTATACTTGTAGCTATACTCCAGGACTTTTCTGAATGATTTAAAGTTATGTGATTCTTATTTAATTGTAGATCATTACAGTTTAAAATTAGCAAAACAGCAACACTAATAAAATAAGACAAAAGAAAGCCAGACAAGGTGTTATCTACTCTGGACAGATTTATCTTGAAAGTGGTAAGAACAGTTTTTTCCCCAAACATCATCACTCTGCTAAACAAATAATTCCCTCAACACTGTCAAACTATTTACTAAATCTGCACTACTATTAATCTTCTCATCATTCCCACCACCCATCTCCTTCCACTTATGACTGTAACTTTGTTGCTTGTATCATTATGATTTATATTGATATTGTTTCCTGATTGCTTTTTTGGACCCTATGACTATCATTAAGTGTTGTACCTTATTATTCTTGACGAATGTATCTTGTCTTTTTATGTACACTGAGAGCATATGCACCAAGACAAATTCCTTGTGTGTCCAATCACACTTGGCCAATAAAAAATTCTGTTCTATTCTATTCTATTCTATTCTATTCTATTCTATTCTATTCTATTCTATTCTATTCTATTCTATTCTATTCTATTCTATTCTATTCTATTCTATTTTGACTTCATTTTATATTAACAATATGTATAATATGTTCTGTGTAATTGTTATTTCTTTTGTTATGGTAATTTTTACAACACAGGGTTGAATTGGCTCATCACACATTGAATAAAATGCTTCTCATATTTTATTCATAACTAGAAGCTAGGAACCAACACTTTTTTCAAGCAACATGTTCAGACTGGTTTTGTTTCTAGATACTAAGTCCAAAAATGAAAGTTAGACAGGGAACAGGAAAAAAGAACTTGCAAGTAATAAGTAGGCTTCAGATAGTGCTTGTTTTTTTTTTTAATTAAAGGCTTTTCATTAGTAAATAATATTGTTGTAGAAACATTTTCCCCAAAGCTTTACAAAGCAGATGTGAATCTAACTTTGAGATGAAGTTTCATCAAGTAATCAAGTTAGGTCAGTTAACTTGGTGAGACTATTAGACTTTTTTATCCTTCTTTCCCCTGATAAATAAAGCTGGAAGGGTTCCAAAACTAAGCATGAAATCGAAGGTCATTTCAGGAGATGTGAGTTTGTTTTCTTCCTCTGGGCAGCTGCATGTATATATTTTATCCTTTTATTTGTTTCATTAAAAATATTTGATATACTCTATTTCAAGACAAAAGGATCTTATTAAGAAGGTTATGTGAATTTTGAAATAGCAAAAGGAATAATAAATCAAAATGCATGCAACGAAAGCAGAAATTAAAAACATGGCACACAAGCTGATTATATGAACAGAAAGCAAAGATGTTCAAGATCTACCCAAGATAGATGCAGGTGATACCACACATATTTCTGCAGAAACAGAAAGTTCCAAAGAAGAGAGATTAATATCAAAATCTTATATATTTGCAATATGATGGGCTTGAACCTATCTGGGTTAACAACAAAGATTCTAAATCTGTCATATTATATTCTTGTTTCTTGCCCTACAAACAATCTACTCTTAAAGTTCATAAATGAATAAATATTCGTTTACTTACGTATAGGGAATATAAATGGTACAGTATTATTCCCACAAGCATCTTTTGTGGTTGTTGCAGTCTGAATCCTCTGTTGAACCTTATTATAGTGCCCTAGCTGAGGTATGATCAGGGCTTATATAGTGTTCAGATAGGGCTATAGCTGGTGTATCAGCCTAAACAAGTTGTCATACCTATCAAAATTACACCTGTTCCCTTTGTTTCCCACACCAGTTGCTTCAATAGTTTATTGATTCATTTAGATTGTTTTATATAACCAGCTTGCTAACCAAAAATATTAAAGCAATACATGACAGAAAAATAAAATAAATATAACATCTGTGCTACCAGGGAATTTTTAAAAAAAATATTTTCACTGGTTACCTAAATGAGAAAAATGATTATTTACAAATTTCATGGTAAATTTATTGTGATGAAAAAGACAATCTCTTGCTTAATTTATGTTCAATTTCATGAATAATTCAAACAATTAAATCAATCAGCAGAAAATGTTGCAGTTAATTCTTATTTCCTAACAAGAATAGTTCTATTCAGTATAATAGTAAAGGCAAGCTATCTTTTTCTAAGATACTCATCTCAGCCACCAATGTTGCCCTGATATTTGAACCTTGGTAGTATCAAGTATCTTGAGGCCAAGGCTCTAGTTTACTGTGGCTGATTTACTTTCAGTCCTATTGGGTGCTCATCACTTGAATTTTCTTATAGCTGTAATATGATTCAGATGAAAGTTGGTTTTTGGGAATATAATGGGGCATTTTTGTAATACCTTGCCTTGCATATTTTCCAATCCTCAAAATATTTTGGTGGTAATATGTCATAACATTCCAGTCTTTTAGGGAAGAATGGAGGAACTATGAGGTGTCATCTACAGAAGATTTGAGATAAATTCAGTCAGGATTCAATTTTGATCATGGAACAAAACTGACATTGATTCTTCTACTGGAGAACATATGAGTTAGGACACTCAGCAGCATCTGATGCCAACAACTGTGGCATCTTTCTGAATTGTCTGCCAGAAGTAAGAACAGGCCGCATTGTTTTATAGTTGTTCCACTGCTTCCTGAATGAATGGTCCCTTCCAACTATCATGAGGGAAAAAGCAATCAAACCTATAATGGTTTCAGTATGGGATCCCTCAATGTTTAACATCTACATTCGGATGTTGGCATATTTGAGAGAGTTATCATCAATATATTGATAATACTCAGCATTATATAACCATTTCAAACCAGTTCAAAAGGTTTCTGAGTCTAACTCAATGTGCTGATTTTAATCTAATAAGCCTTTTACAGCTTAGCTTTCAGTTCACTTTTGGAGGCAAGCTTTTTCTCTGGTGGGCCCAAATTTGTGGAACATCTTATCCTCAGGGGTGAAACATGGCCTCTTCTAGAAGGCTGTTAAAATAATTAAGTTCAATTTGGCAATAACAGGATGGATGAGTAGCCATTTTTAAAATATGTTTAGAAGTTTTGATTTTGGAGTTAAATTTGTGAAAAGAGATTGATTTGTTATTGTAGATGCTTCTATGATATTAATGATTTTTTATTACTGTAAACCACCTTTTAGTCTATGAAATAGGTATTGTATAAACTTTGTAATAAATAAAATCAACCTACGTTGAAATAAATTGGGATTTGGAAAGCTCAAGGAAGTATCATTTTATCATATGGTTTCATCAAACCCACATAGCCAAAACATTATTTTCAACCTAGTATAAATTAATAATTTTCAGACAAAGATTAAAACTTAAAAGTATCAAACATGTAATGTGGATAGGCAAGAACAGTGAAATATTTCATATTCATATCTCCTTGTTAATGCAAGAAACTGATGTGTGGAAAGCAACAATCTATACCTATAAGACACACAACAAATCCATTGTTCTTTATACTGAAAAGCTATTTTGTGAAGCAGTTATGTCTTGGAAAGTAAGATAGAGAAGTAAAAAGTTCTAGTAAATTCTGTATTTGCGGGATTATAAATACCCCTGCTTTTTAAAAACCTGAACTATTCAAGTATAAATTTAAGGGAATAGTCTATGAGACACAGAATGTCAGACTAGGTATAGTTTTTGCCTGATCTTGTTATGTCATTATGTTATGCTAATCAGTGGTGGGTTTCAAAATTTTTTACTACCGGATCTGTGGGTGTGGCTTGGTGGATGTGCCATGGCTTGGTGGGCGTGGCTTGGTGGGCATGGCAGGGGAAGGATACTGTAAAATCTCCATTCCCATCCCACTCCAGGGGAAAGATACTGTAAAATCTCCATTCTCTCCCCACTCCAGGGGAAGGTTACTGCAAAATCCCCATTCCCTCCCAATCAACTGGGACTCAGGAGGAAGAGAATAGATGGGGGTGGGGCCAGTCAAAATTTTTACTACTGGTTCTCTGAACTACTCAAAATTTCTGCTACCAGTTCTTCAGAACTGGTCAGAACCTGCTGAAACCCACTTTGGATGCTAATGCATAAAATTAAGATCCAGATATAAAGAGACCTAATTCCTGGAGGCTAAATGGCAAGAGTATTAAACAAGTTAAATCTTCTACTTATTTGGGCATTGTTTTCCATAGCTCTACCAAAAGCAGTGAGCATCCAAATTATACCATCAAAAATGTTCAAAAAATAATGGTCACAATTCAGGTTTTTCATTTCATCAGAGGAGCATAGCATATCCCAGTAGCACTGATGCTATATTCTAAGGATCAAACACAATTATTTTTGGGTGTCCAGTTAGGACCTTATACTTCCTTTACTCCTCATGAAAGGGCTAACTCGAAATTCTAAAGGACTATATTCTGGGTAGCCCATTGTGTCCAAATTAAAGAAGGGGCAGGGTTACCTAAGGTCGAGTTGAAGTTACTGTTTTTCTCCACAGGTTTGAGTTCCTTTCTTATTGAAGACAATTACAAATCAATATACCACCTGTAAAATTAGCCAAACTTTGTATTATCCACTAACAAATACACCACCGATTGTAACATTTATCTTCTTTTACTTTTATTTTTAATGTGTTTTAATTCTGCTTACTGATTGCAATACAGGATGTCCTTGA
Organism: Masticophis lateralis; assembly: GCA_030761175.1. Taxonomy (NCBI): domain Eukaryota; kingdom Metazoa; phylum Chordata; class Lepidosauria; order Squamata; family Colubridae; genus Masticophis; species Masticophis lateralis. The sequence goes on along the minus strand of JAUDYJ010000006.1, from coordinate 39,278,812 downwards.
CTTACAATCACAACTGAGTCAAAAATTTCCACTGCTGAGCAAGGCAGTTGCTAAATGAGTTTTGCCCCATTTTACAACTCTTTTTTTGCTGTAGTCGTTAAGCAAATCACTGCAGTTATTAAGTGAATCTGGGCCACCTCATTGACTTGGCTTGTCAGAAGCTGGTTGGAAAGGTTGCAAATGGTGATCACATGACCCTGGGACAGCACAACTGTCATAAATACAGTTGCCAAACACTTGATTTTTGATTATGTGATCATGGGGATGCTGCAATGGTCATAACTATGAAAAAACAGTCAAGAGTCATTTTATTCAGTGCTGTTGTAACTTTGAACGCTCACTCACTAAATAAATGATTGTAAGTCAAGGACTACCTGTAAAAAATATTTACTCAGTCAAGTCATTCGGTCTGATTACTTTGGAAGTCATTAGCTAGGTTGCAGATATTTATTTTCAGTCTGATCTCCCTCCCTCCCTCTCTCTCTCTCTCTCTTTCTCTCTCTCTCTCATGAAACATGGCTATAGGAGCAAACTGTGGCCTAGAAATAATTGTACTGTAATCTTCTACCTGACTTCTGCCTACCCCCCACTGCCTCTCCTACCCTATTGATATACAATATATACAATATATATACAATATATACAGTTCACACCACTTCGGAGGAACCGGTTGTTAACTTTCTGAGCAGTTTGGTAAACTGGTTGTTGGAAGAAATCATTAGGGCAGAGAACCAGTTGTTAAATTATTTGAATCCCACCACTGAGCATATATATATAATTTCTTGTACTGTGTACATTAGAAAATGTATGAAATGTTGTTCATATACAGGCAGTTTAAAACTTTAATGGGAATGCCTAAAGCATTTTTCTCATTCAAGACTTGATGCTGTATGTGTATGTGAGCGTGAGAGAAAAAGAGTGACACTGAAACTCTGCAAGCTTTTTATAGCTGTCAGTTTTTGTTTCACTTTTTCTGTTTTTTAAGAAGTCATGATTTAGTTCTTGTACTATAGTTAGACACTGCTAAAACAAAATAGAAGAAAGTTATAACAGAATAGAAATAGCAATAGGACTTAGACTTATATACCATTTCACAGTGCTTTTACAGCCCTCTCTAAGCATTTTACAGAGTCAGCATATTGCCCCCAACAATCAGGGTCCTCATTTTATCCATCTCGGAAGGATGGAAGGCTGAATCAACCATGAACCTGGTGAGATTTGAACTGCCAAATTGCAGGTACCTGGCAGTCAGCAGAAGTAGCCTGCAGTACTGCATTCTAACCACAGCACCAACATGGCTCTTGATGGAAAGACAGATCCTTACATTTATCTAGAGCAGTGGTTCTCAACCTTCCTAACGCCACGACCCTTTAATACAGTTCCTCATGTTGTGGTGACCCCCAACCATAAAATTATTCCTAAAACCATTGAAAATATTCCGATGGTCTTAGGCGACCCCTGTGAAAGGATTGTTCGACCCCCAAAGGGGTCATGACTCAGAGGTTGAGAACCACTGATCTAGAGCATTATTTTTGTCTGTTCTTTTACATAACTATAAGATTGAGAGATAAGATAAAATATTAACTCATAACCTACAGACTGGCATTTTTTTCCTTTCTGGAAAAGGTAACAAAATTCTAGAGAAAATGTATCATTTACAATATTTACAACATATTGTGATATGGAGTGTTTGATTGAAATGTTCACATCTTTATTCCCATGTGATTCCCGTTTGGTTTCTATTATTTAAATTTGATTTTATTTTGTAATATCAAAATTTGTTTAAAGTTAAAACGAAGTGGGAAAGTCTGGCATTATAAACTGGCAATAAACTGAATATACTGAAAATGTTTGATAATGTTTTAATTTCTCTCTCTCCCCCCGTTCACAGCTATCCCCCATCTCCACTTTCTTTTAATACAAAACAGCAGCAACAACTGCTATTGGGCAGCTGAACTTATAATTTTTACTTTGGATAAATAATAAATCTATTAAAATATCTTACAAATGCTTTTCCAACTGCCTGTTATCCATCCGTCTGTCCATCCGTCGCTCCATCTGGTAAAAGTATGTATGTGTGGATGCCATTTGTGTGTGTGTTTGTACGTCTATTATTTAAGGACTTCTGTGATGACTTGACAACTTTCAACCATACTTTTTGTACTACTCACACTTTTATTGCTTTTTTTAAATCAGTGATTTAAAATTGTAGAAAAATAATAATATCATTAGAGCAGGGGTGTCAAACTCAAGGCCTGCAGGTCGCATCCAGCCCATGGGATGTTTAGATCTGGGCTGCGGGCCCACCCTGGAAACAGCAAAGGACCAGCCCGTAGTGCTTCTGCCAGTAAAAATGGAGCCCAGGGTGCTGCCTGCAGCCTTCCTGAGCTCCATTTTTGCTGGCAGAGGGTGCAGGAGGCCATCACAGTCAAAAACAGAGCCTTGATGATTGACACCCCTGGCCATGTCACCCCAGCCCCCCAAGGTCAAACACAACCCTGATGCAGCCCTCAGGGAGGTATATAAATCCAATAAATCTAAAATCTAATCTAATCAATGAAATTGAGTTTGACACCCTTGCCTTAGGGTAATATCAAGCTGACATTTTCTCTCTTGGTCCAATTCAGCTAAGGTGTTATGGGTAAAATAGGAGGATGCAACATTATGTATATTTACAAGACAGCTATAAAATATATTATTTCTTACAGCTAGTAGTGGAGAAGTTTAAGAAATCTGAAGCCTACTTTATCCTAAAGCGATCCAAAGAAAAATATGTTTATCATGAAAGAAAAACTTGTATTCTATTTTTTTTTCTTTGCAAAATCAAAATATGCTAAAAAGATTTCCTTTCGTATATGCTATGGTTCAGCAAGCAGCTCAGTGTGCCATCTATTAGTACCCAGGAGACTATGGTTGTATCTATTTAACAAAATTCTCACATGTTTCACAAGAATATTCAGCTGCTAAGCTCTAAGACTCAGCTCTGAGCTGAGGCAAAAACAGTTTTATTAAAAATGCTAGAAGAAAGGAAATAGAATCTTACATGGTTGACTGCAAAAGTTGGCACCATTATGCTGAAGCTTTCTTATTTCCATCAAAGTGAATGAAGATCAACTGATTGCAGCGCAGGTCTGCCAGTTTAAGTGCACTGAATCTGTTTTTGATTTAGGAACTATGAAATAAAGAATATAGCATAATATTTGTAACTTGTCTCACAAAGATTATCCCATATGGGGGGCTCTCTCCTTATGCTCAATTTACAAAAAGCAGCCATATAATCTTGAGTGACAAAGGGATAATTAAGCTTTTCTACACTGATAATTTTTTCCTTCCCAAATCATCTCCCTAAAACTCCAATTGAATGGCAGGTCTGGATTAAGACTTGCTGAGGCTTTAAACTATGGGGGTGCAAGAGCCATGTCATTAAAAAAGTAGAAGAAAAGTGCAGAGAAAGCAAAATTGACTTGTCTGATTAAGAAAAGGGAAATAACCTCATTAGTGACTGGAAACCCCTTATGGACTTTTTGCTGAAGAAAAGAAAAAAAACCATGAACTTGTGATTTTGATGATAAGAAAGGGTAAACTATGAAAGAAGGAAATTAGGATGCAATATTAAAGAGAGACAGTGAACTATAAATACATTTTTAACTGAGGATAAGAAGATTAGAATCTACTTCTTTATATCTTCTCTCTCTTTTTCTTTCCTTTTTCTTTTTCCTTTTTCTTTTTTTAATCTCTTCACTTATATTGTTTATATCGTGAAAAAATCCTTTAATAAAAAATATTTTTAAAAAGTAGAGAAAAAGTGTATTACAGCATTACAGAAAATGAAGACAAACATGACCAAGAAAAAGTTGAGTGGTGGTAGCAATAGGATGAAACATACTGACAATATGAAATCTCACCAGCCTTTAAAGTATGTTGCAACAGGCTATGCCAAATATGGAGAACTGTGTGAATGGGCAAATCTCTCCAATGATACTATTTTGAGAAAGCATAAATAACACTTTCTCAATGTTCACATATGTCTTCTCGCCCAGAAAGATAGGATATCCTCCTATTAATCAATGTTATATAAACTGATCCTTTTTCATAATCGCTTCCCATTTACTGAATAGTGGGTTTTCCATTTCGTTATATCATTCAACAGTTCCCTAGCTGGGAAGATAGTATGGAAAGTAAATGTAGCATAAACTGACATGAGTGTAAACATTTAGGGATTATTTTTTTTTTTACATACAAAAACTGAACTGACTTTTGAAAGCAAAAGCAGATCATTTTACATGTAGGCACAGGAGAGTTTTCTGAGGTCATGAACTGTTTACAACATCTGGCAATATAATAATTTTCTTGCAACTTTCAGCTGTGAGCTATATTAGACAACTCCTGCTTCCATGTTAACCTTTAGTGACCGTGAGTTGGGAATGAGGGGAGATGTGAGCTGGACTGACTTAAAATGGCATCTGCTCTGGGGATTTCTAGTTGTTGAAGCCAAGAGCACTCCATATTAGTACCACCCTCAGGAGAGGCTATATTTCAAGGGGACTTCCTAAAAGGAATATGCCATGCTGGAAATCCCAGGGATTATTTTTCAGCCTTTCAAATGCCAAACTCAAAGCTATTTCTACTGAGCAGTCCAACATCCTTCCTTGGCTTCCTATATGACATGCGTTTTCTAAAAATGTTCTCTCTTTCTCAGTCAATTCTGGCTCATTACCTTCTCTCTCAGAAATAAACCAACCCGATTGGCTCCCTTCTTTGCTAGGGCTATTTCTTACATAGGATTCCAAATCTATGAGACAGCCCAGTCACCCCTGGCAGGCCATAGATGAATTGATGAATGGATGAGGGGATGAGAGTGATTGTTTACTTGTTTATTATCAACATAAATATGTGCCAGCCACTCAAATGCCTTGCATATCACAGACTTTACTATCTAAGAAGCAATGTAAAAGAGGATATGAAGTTCCTGCTGGTATATATGCACTGGAATTCATTGTGACTATTGCTATTCTTATCTTCCAAAAGTCTTTGTGTTGCTAACATCCTGGTTTAACAATCAATCCTGGCAGCCTACTGTTGGGAACCAAAAATTATTCCTTCTAATGCCAAAGTATAGATCTTGGGAAAGTGTAGATCTATCTAAAAACAAGGAAATGATATCTGTATGGGTTAGGAACTTTACACTGTATTCATAGTATAATGTTTTGCATAAAAAGAAAAATAAAGTTTTCAGAAAAGCAAAATATCCTAAAAGGAAATTGTGCATTTTCAAATTACAAAATGAGGAAAGCAGAGAAACAGAGTTGCTCCTAGCCTTCTTTACCATCGAATGGTATTCTATCTAGGGCTTTATTTCATTGATGTCTTATTGTTCCCTTACCAAGTTTTCTTCCATTCCTGTCTGTCCTTCTTTAAAGAGGTGGAATTTCTAAACCAGACAGATGAAGCTCGAGATTCAAAAGTCTGTCCAGACAGGGGAAAAACTAAAAAGATGAAACAAAACTGGACAAAATAATAAAGACAATAACTTCCTTACCTACATTTAAGATGTGGGTTTCAGCAGGTTCTGACCAGTTTTGGAGAACTGGTAGTGGAAATTTTGAGTAGTTCAGAGAACCGGTAGTAAAAATTCTGACTGGTCTCACCCCCATCTATTCCTGCCTCTCATGTTCCAGCTGACTGGGGAGGGAATAGAGATTTTACAGCATCCTATCCTTGCCACGCCCACCAAGCCACACCCACAGAACTGGTAGTAAAAAATTTTGAAACCCGCCACTGCTACATTTAATTGGTGAATCTTCTTAGTCCAATTTTTCTAAGATTCTCAAATATTTGTGGAGCCAATGGTTTCTTTGAAGTCTCTGCTTTACCATATTTCCAACATTTTTTTATGTTTTTCCCAGTAATTTCAGCAACTTGTATGGGGGTATAATACCATCTATGAATTACTTTTAAATCATTCTCTGTATAGTCTTTGGTGATATAAAACATTACTTAGATTTTTTTTTTCAGAGTGTAGTCCATTGGATGTCTGAGATATTGATTCTTGTCCATTTTGGGGGGTGATTCAGTAAACAGTGTGCAGGGAAAATCCAAAATATTGAAATAACAGTATAACATTTTCATTTATTTTTAGTTCTTCAAATGAAAAAAATATTGACTTTAATTATTTTAAATACAGAATCACACTTTGAGTGACCATAGAAAAATTCTCTTTACCTGTAAAAGATTCCATCTAAACCTTCCAAAGAGTATGTCCTACCTTTGCAAATTAGTTCTCTTTTATAATGTCTTTTCCAACTCCCATCTTCCAGATGGATCAAAATCGCAGTGCTTAGAATTTGCAGATAGGGAAGCTGAGTATTCTTGGAATTAAAGTTTTAAGATATTTAATATGCATAAACTATCAAATATCAAATAAAACAAACCTACTATATACGTCTTCTATTTTCATGGATTACCATGTTTACAGTACAACCATAATTGAATATTTATATAATATGACTTTAGCATCAGTGAAAAATGCTGATAGCTTGAATGCTTAAAACACAATAGTAAACTCAACATAGAAGTATGACGAGAAATTAATTATGGTAGAAATAAACTGGCTGCTTTCCTTGGAATCTAATGCCATAAGACTTTAGGGAAAAAGGGAAGGCAGGATTTGAAACTAGGATGAGATTGTTAGGATACTGAATTTAGTAGCTGGAACAGTAAAGTGGACAATAGGCCAGAACATATAGTTGTAAGTGATTAGTCAGGGTTATCATCCTAGAATGAGATAAAAATAAGAAACAAATAGTTAATATTGGTAGAACATTTTAAGAGATATGATTATATCAGAAAATATAGAAGCTAGGAGATAATTTGAATAGGTTAGGAGGAAAAATGAATTCAAGAAGATAATTTAGGCAAAAAATATTGTCCTAGAGCAGGGGTGTCAAACTTAATTTTATTGAGGGCAGCATCAGGGCTTTGGTTGATCTTGGGAGGCTGGGCGGGCCAACTGGGTGGGTATAGCCAACAGGGTGGTTGTGGCCAGTTTGACGCCATTCCCCAAACTGCTGGCATGTTTCTTTTCACATTGGGTAGACTGGGCCAAAGCCACGCTGGCCTGATGTTTTCTCTTCACATTGGGTCGACTGAGCTAAAGCCACACTGGCCCGAAGTTTCTTCTTCGCATTGGGTAGACCGGGCCGAGGCCCCTTACATTTTCCAGGATGGCCCTGCGGGCCAGATCTGACCACATTGCAGGCTGGATCCAGTCCATGGGCCTTGTATTTGACACTTCTGTCCTACAGCAACAAATTAAAAAATATTGATTATATTCTAAAAGCATTGTGAAGAAAGAATCTACATACTGACTTCCAGTGCTGGCCCATTTAGACTTATAAGCTTCTATTTCATGCAGTGGTTACCAAGCAAACATGGGCACGTATGAACAATATTTTAGAAATCAATGGACTCTAAGAATAATTTTTCTCAAGGTTGCAGCTTTGAGAATAACCCGAAATATTGCTAGAGTAATTGGCAAGAACAGATGTAACTTTTCTGGTTTCTTCTAATTGCCTTTGAAAAGGAGGATTATTATGTACAGTGCTAGATTGCTTTGCATTGCAGGATCGTATGATCCCTGTCTCCCCTTCCTGTGCCTTGATTGATAGATTGTACACACATTACTGGTGAACAGGGCTTACTGTCTTGAATAAGGCACTCCAAATATGGCCTCTGTAAACACGGAAACAGAAATAGCTATTACTCTTCTGCCTTTTCTCTGATTATGTGCCATAGGGAGAAAGGTGTGAATTGTTTCTCATCTCTGTTGGCAAAGCTGCTTAAGTCTATTGGAATTTCTACATTACTTTCCTTGGGATAACACCTAGATTGAACCCTGGGTGTTTGATCTTAACTGTCACAAGAGATTACAATTTTATATTAACATAAATCTATCAGGCTAAATGAAATTGCTTTGGGTTCAGCCAAATGCAAGTAATGGAGGGGATCAGAGCTTGGCATGTTTGCATAGAGCTTTTAGACGGGGAAGCTCCCTCTCCCCTGCTTTTCCATTTAATACAGTAAGCAATGCTTAATGTATTGTTTTCTTTTATTATTTAAAATATTGCCTCCTGGTACAGTGAGGAGATTAAAATGGCAGAGTTCCAAAGAATATCTCAAAACATCACATTTTCTTTTAGGGAGGGTTCAGCTAGGATGAATGAAGCACTCTTGATCGTTCTCCCACGCTCACGGTTGTCTCTGCTTGCCATGTAGAGTAAATCTCACAGGAAACAATGGGAGCAGAAAAGAGGTGTACAAAGGACAACACAAAAGTTGCATTCTTCATCCCCTCCAACAATTAAACAAGTTCAAAGCACCACAGAGAGAAATTTGAAAGAAAGAAAATTCTCAAGGACACTGAGAATACAGGAAGAAAACTGAAGCAGGATTCTCTTTACCCTATTTCCCTGGGCTTTGGAAGGGAAGCAATGACCTTGTAAGAAACGTTTTAGGGAGCTTGTATGCTATTATTTTACATCAGGAGTTTTTGCCCTTTATAAATGTATGTTTCAGATTTCGAATTCCAGATTTCTTTCTGATTGTCAGTGTCTCATAATTTAGGGTTGGATAGCTGCTACTTTAAGGAACATATAACATTTCCTAGGACCACTTTTCCATCACATACCTCAGAATACCAATGTACAATTAGTATTTGTATCTTAAGCCTTTCTAGATATTTCCATTGTTCTAAAAGATTATTAGCAAAGCCTTGCAATGTGAAGCGATATATAAGTCTAAGTGTTATTGCTATCCCTCAAGATAGAAAAAATAGTTGAATATCAGCAGCAGAGTTTGTAGTAAACCACAATGACATAAAAATCAAATTGTGCATGCTATGTTTTTTTTTTGTGAGTGACACAATTAAGAAATCTAAAACAATATGAATGTCTTGTCATTGTATGATGATATTATGAGATATGGCATGATTTGTGGATGCCCAATGATGTTAGATTTGTTAGAACCTAGTCAAAACTGGCTCATCTTAGAAAAACTGGTTAACACAGATATAATAAAATAAAATAAAAAAATAAAAAACCAACGACAAACAATTTCAGATAATTCCCAAGTAAATATAAGGGACATGTTTATGTCTTCACCAGCAGTTAAGTTCAATGTGAACATTTGATTGTTTAAATTATTTTATATGTAGTGGGTGAAACATAGATTTTCATTCATTTGTTTTTCTCTCAAGCTACAAAACAAAAAGCATATATTTTAGATTTATGAAACTTGGCATATATGAAATACCATCAACTTGCACTGCTTCCCACACTTTATGAATATGTATTTTTTGATAATATTTGTCAATCTAAAATTTCTGGCTACCATGGAGACTAGTTGTTGATGGATTTCGGAAATAAGATAATACTCTGTTTTAAATATTTCAACTTACATCAAAGATTCAGTGCTCTTTTAGTCAAATTTCATTGCTGAAATAAAACTTTTATCATTTCCACGATTTTTGCCTACATGGATAAACTATTCCTTACCGTTTTGCTTCAAACAATCACTGATCTTTCACATCAATGCAACTAAGCTCTGACTGTTAAAAAAAAAAGCCCAAACCCCAGCTATTCCCTTAGGAGAAGAAAAATGAAGGTTGTAAATCTTTTTGTCAAAATATATATCAGCACTGCTGAAATTTGATATGGTATGTTGGGGATGGTCCCTTTTTCTTTCTTCATATTCTTTCCAGGGAATCAACCCTGCTCAGGATATTTCTGTAGATTAGAGTTAGGATTATGATGACCTGAAGTAAATTTCACAATTTCTCAACAATAGTTATACAGGAAGAAGGATGCATGTTTCCTCACATTCTCAAACATAATCTAATATGGTAAAGAGCCTGAGAAATGCCATTCTTCTGAAGAATCATCAATCATGGAAAATAAGTCTCTCTCCTCCAATCTCCAAGAATAAAATAAAAATCTGAGTTAGCAACAACTTCAGCTCAGATTTTTAAAAAAGAAAGCTCTGAACCTTTAGAAGTATGCTTAAGAAAGAAAAAAAAAAGAAATTTCAATTTGATGATTTGATGACTATATCTGTTATGATTAGAGAATTCTTGGGTATTTTTGTTGTTACTATATTGTTTACCCTATATTTGTTTATATTTAAACATAGAGTAAGAGGATATTTTATTATATGTAATGTAATACAGGGCTGTCAAACTCACGGCCCACAGGCTGGATGTGTCACGCACTGGCCACCCCCACCCCCATTTTAGCGAAGGAAAAAAAGTCACGATACATCACTTGACAACAACATGACATCACGATTTTGACACCCGTGGTGTAGTACAAAATGTAGTGTCATTTTGATTGTTTAATTTGTATACTTTTTCTATTAAATTTTTATCTTTTCATTTTAACTTAGAGTAAGAAGTTGCATTTTATATGTTTGTATCTGTACTTAAGAAAATAAGAAATTACTCCTTTTAACTCCTTTTTCCTTTTCCTGATCTCTTCCCTTTCCAACTTTTACCCTGTTAATTTGTATTTTATTTATTTCTTAAACTTAATAATGTTGGTTAAAACAGGAGTTCCTCTCCAAGAAACACACAAAAAGAAGCATGTCTTCTGTGCTGAAATACTCATATGACTTTAAAATCTTTGTGTAATTCAAACGATTGATAAGAAAAGGGCTACCCAGGAATAAACTGAGTAAGGATCCTTTCCACAGGACTATGATTGCTGGCAGCTGGGCCTGGGTGAAATTACTGGAAGCCTTGATTTAAATCCTTCAGTTTTCCAGGAGGCAGACCTAGAAAAAATGTTTGTAAATTACTTCCTGGCCTTGCTTCTGTTCTCAATATTCCAGCTGTTATCCTCGTGGTCATGTGATGAACTATGTCTGGAACCAAATTGGATTCTCTCTCTCTCTCTCTTTTTTAATTTGATTTATATGCCGCCCTTCTCCGAAGACTCAGGGAGGCTTACAATGCATTAAGCAATAGCCTTTGTACTTTTGTATATTTATACAAAGTCAGCTTATTGCCCCCACAAACTGGATCCTCAGTTTACCTACCTTAGAAAGGATGGAAGGCTGAGTCAACCTTGAGCCTGGTGAGATTCGAACTTACAGTAATTGCAGACAGCTGGTGTTAATCACAATGCTTTTAGTCTGCTGAGCCACCAGGCCCTATGGGATGCTTATGATTTATCCTTTTTTTAAAAAATTCTATAACTTTTTTGTGAAATTGTTTTGTGGTTCATTGATAGCTCTGTGGAGACTAGCTGGGCCTTTGGTAAGGATGGGCATCATTAAAGTATAATCTTCCTCATTTGGAGTTCCAATTATGAAATAGAATTAGTTTTTCTGCTCATTTTCATTTCATTTTTATTAACAAACTAAAGCTGACTGGAACACATTGGCATCTATATTGGCCACCTGTTTTCCTGTCTTACTAATATTTATGATAAAAGTCCACTATGTAATATTTTTATCTGTGATATTTTAACCTCATACTTTGAAATGAACTTGAATCTTTGTCATAATGATCCTTGTCAAATATCTGTCTAGCAGACCTATATAGTATTCATTTAAACAATTTATATGGTCACTCGTTTCACTAATGCAACTCTAGGTAAGTTAAACAACAACCCAAGACAACTGCCAATGAATTTCCTGCAATAGTTCCAGCTTACTTTATTTATTGCCCTGGTTATCAAAAGCATGTAGATTGTACATTGTCAATCAGTGGCTTCATGGCTGTATGTAGTATATTAACTCTTTTTCTAATTGTGTTAACTCCTAAATTCTGCCTCCACTTATAGTCACTATTGCTGAAAGTTAGAGATATCTTTTCCTTGAGGAACAGATCACATGGAATCAGTAGTAAAAGCCTTACAATTGATATAATATACCGTAACTTAAATGGAAAACTTCTCAACAACCCCAAAACTCAGGGAAAAAAATCTGAAAGGCCCAACTAATGTAGTGACATGGCTGACCAACATTGATTCACTGCCCTATTCCTTTTAGCTCTTCACTTATTAAACATTTTAGATGCTGTGCCTGAATCATCAAAGCTTTGATGTAGGCATGTTATTGATTAAGATTTTAAAATGATATATGCATGCAAGTTATCATGTTATTTGCCTTGTACATGTATAAGAAACCATCTCACAAAACTACCACAATACTTTCAAGATGTAATAGACAATTATTGTTGCATGAATTAGCATCCAGCCTGAAGTTCTCTGCCTTTAATGTGAGCCTGCAATTTGCAATTAATGTTGTGTTTTGCCAGTAATAAAGAATTCAGAGCTATGATGTAAATAATCATTTTCTTTTCATTCAAAAGGGAAAAAAAGGAAGTATCTTCTAAGTTGTATTTGTGGCATTGCGTATTGCATGCTTCAATCTGTGGACGGGGAGCAGAGATAAACAACAGGTGCATGCAAGATATCTATACCAAATTCAAGGTCAGAGTGAGTGAAGTAATCCTTTTTTTTAAAAAAAAATAGTAATAAAATGCTCCATCAAAAGATTGGATTAAACGACTAATCTGTGGACGGATTAACTATGCACAGCAGGAAAGCGGGGTGAGGGGGAAAAAGAAGGCTATGTTCCTTGCACTAGAGTGTATATTTATGAAATCTTTCAGACTTTCCTTATATTTTTTCCCAACAATCTGACCTTGGACCTGTGCCCTTTTGATTTATCTTGGCAAAATATTTGACTTTTTGCTACCCACTCAGTTTTACTGTGATGTGTCACCTTTTCTATCTTACACCCCCAGCATTTCTTGGGTTTGCTTGATCTGCCAGTTATCACTGGAGCTTAAAGGACCATGGTACTACGTACTGCCACTGAGCTACCTTCCAGATGTGCTTCCTTCCCCATACTTCTCTACCTAGAAAACAACTTGTTCTATTAAAGCTGCATGCATAATAAGACAGAATTAGTAAAAGAAAAAAAAACATACACACAAAAGAAAAAAAACCCATTTTTTAAAATAAAAAGAAAACAATTAGCAACTCCATCTGGATATTCTGAACAGGAGATAAACAGTGGGGTAAACAATACTTAACTCTCTCTATCCCTTACTCGCCTTCCATTGTTAGTAACTATGACAGAAAAGAACATACAGGCAGCTAAACTGTTCTTGTTATTGATGATGGCAAATGTATTTGCTTGTTCTTTTCAATTACACATACATACCCATCATGCTATTCCTGTTTGGAGTAAATAATGTTATGCAAAATGCAGAAAACAAATAAGAAATAATAAGCCAAAGAAATTAGTGCAAGAAGTAAGAAAAAGAAATATAGCTACACTGAACAATCAAGGGTTGTTGCATACTTGTTGGTCAGTTCTGAAGCTTTCTCTAAGCATTTCATTTATTCTTACCCTTGCTTTATTTCAGTAATATACCACTTTCCTGCATTCAATAGGTAATCTTACTGCCATATTCATTCAAACTATTCCATAATTCAAGCTCATTCATTTTATTATAAGTTTTCCTAAACTAACAAATATGTAATACATGCACGTTCTGATTCATACCTTCCTCAAAGATTTGCTGAATTTATTTTTAACTTTTCTATAGAATTAATGACAGATGGCAAGAGGTGTGTGCTGATTAAATGGAATATGAAGAAAATGTCTAACAATTTCATCCCTGATTGACTAATTTGATCTTCAAAACCACATTAATAGGATAGATAAACAGTTAAAAAAAACAAGAAAGCTTTAGCAGGAATTGCTTTTTGTTTAGATTGGCATATCAAATCAAATTTACTTGAGTTGGTGATTTCAGTGACATGTCCTTGTAAGCTGTTTTAAAAACAATAACAACATGGAAGAGTTCTGATATTGTCTTTTTCTGGGACTCCCACCCCCCCATGCCCCAATCTTGCCTACAGATATAGAATATCCCAGTGGTAACCAGATCCAATTCTGCTTAGCTTTTTGGAATCTGTTAAGTCAGTTAAGTGCTACCCTCTGCTGTCATTATATAATTGGTGGTAATATCTTCTGCAGAAACTGATACTTACTTAAACTAAGTTTCTTTATTTCCTTTGAGCACCTGGTCAAATTTTAGTCTGGGAGGCTAAAGAAATACCTATGTTCAGATAGGATTCCAAGAAAATCTATTCTTCATTAGATTTATTTACTAAATTTTTTTCAAAGGGATGGAATACCAGGGATACAGGTATTCCTAATTAACATTACAATTATTCCCATATTACGAGAAACCAAGCAATGAGGATAGCCCAGCACCAGGTAAAGGAAAGCATTGCCTCGAGCTTCCGATTCTGGTGTTCAATAGGAAAAGCCTACTATCTATAGCAGTGATGTCAAATCTTTTCAGCACCTAGTGCTGAAGGTCATGCAGAAACGTCATGTGTGCTCATTAGGGCCACGCTCAGGAAAAGCCAAACTTCCAGGTTTTGGCACACACGTGTACCCGACAATCAGCTGGTTGGCGCGCATGTGCACACTGGTATTCTGCAGTGCCGTGCACGTGAAGGACAGCTTATCATCATGTGCACATGCGTGCCAGAAAGCCAGAAGACAAACAGGCAAGGCTGCACGTACTGGGCAACATGGCTTCATGTGTCACTTTGGGCACACGTGCCATAGGTTCGTCATCATGGACCTATAGGAAGAATAGCAATGGCATTGAAGAACAATGTAATTGCCTGGTCAGGCTGCATTTTTAAATGTGAGGAATTTCTGTTTTGTTCTGCATGTAAAGCATAGAAATATTTGTCTTAACTTACAAGAAAGAAAGAAAAATCTACATGTGAAATAAATACTTTTATGTATTAAAAATGGATTGTGCCAGAAAAACCTTATTGCCTTTTTTTAAATAAAGAAACAAGATTAGTGACCTAGTGAAATGCTGTGGACATAGTATACTTGGACATCAGTATGGCATTTGACAAAGTAGAACACAGCCTACTTCTTGATAAGATAGAATAATGTGAAATAGACAGCATCATCACCAATGGACTCATAGTTGGCTAACCAATTGCACCCAGCATGTAGTCTTCAATGGAATTACATTAACATGGATGGAAGCATGTGTTGCAATGGGGTACCTCAAGGTTCTGTTTTGGATCCAGAATTCTTCAACATCTTCTTAAATGATTTAGATGAAGGGAACCGATAGATAATTCTTCAAATTTGCAGGTGACATCAAGCCGGGGTGGGAGACTTGCTAATATTTTAGAAGATAGGCTCAAGATCCAGAAGATTTTGACATGGTTGAACACTGGATCCTATCTAATAAGATGCAGTTCAGTGGCAAGAAAAGTTAAGGCCCTGCACTTAGGCATGAAAAACTGAATTCATAGATACATAACAGGGGTGGGTTCTAAATTTTTTTACTACTGGTTCTGTGGGCGGGTATGGCTTGATGGTCATGTGACAATTCTTTAGGATTTACAGAGGTACTGGTCTACCAGGCTTTTAACTGCTTGCAGAGCTATACTGGTCTACTCTTTTATTTTTGCAGGCACTGGTCTACCCATTTATTTTTGCAGGCACTGGTCTACTCATTTGTTTTCTTTTAACACTGATCAGCTGTAGAGTGGCCTTTTGAAGCCCCTCAGCAAGAGTTTAAACAATTTTTTTTCTTTCTAGCCATCAGATAGGACTTAGGAGGGAGCAAAAGATTTGGGGGTGGGGCCAAATAAAAGGTAAGAAAAATGTGGGGGGTGGGGGGAGGCGGGAAGGCGAGGGGGCGAGGGGCAGCAGAACCGATTCGGTGACATCATATCGTCACCACTACCGGCTCGGGGGAACTGGACCAAACCGGGAGGAACCCACCACTGATACATAATAGGTGATACCTGACGCAACAGTGGCAACTGTGAAACAGATCTAGATGTCCTAGTGGACCATTGCTTAAGTATTAGCCAGCATAGTGCTGCAGTGGCCAAAAAAACCAATGCAGTCCTGGGCTGCATCAAAAGAGGGATAGCATCAAGATCACGAGAAGTGATATCACCACTTTATATAGCAATAGTGATACCACACTTGGAATATTGCATCCAGTTCTGGATATCAAAAAGGATGTTGAGACTCTGGAAAGTGTGCGGAGAAGAACAACAAAGATGATAAAGGATCAAAATTGCATGATAAATGATTGAGAGAGCTCGGTATGTCTAGCTTAATGAAGAGAAATTTTGGGGGAGACATGATAACTGTCTTCTAGAACTTGAGGGGGAAACACAAAGAAGAGGGAATTGATTTATTCTATAAGGCACCAGAGGGCAGGACAAGAAGTAATGAGTGAAAGGTTGTTAAAGACAGATCCAACCTAAAAGTAAGGAGAAAATTTATGATGGTGAGAACAGTAACCAATGGAATAGCTTGTGGTGCTCCATCACTGGAAGTTTTCAAAAGGACAACCATCTGACTAGGATGGTACAAAGCTCCTGCCTTGAGTAGAGGACTGAACTAGAAGACCTCCGGCTTCGTGCTTCCAGGAGCACGAAGAACACCAGCCTGAAGATGACGAATGAGACTTCGTCGAAATGTCGCCAAGACACTTCCAATTTTACGTGGGAGAAGACCCAAATAACCAAAGACCTACATACAAACACCCGCGAAAACCTCAGAAAACATATTGTATATATTTATCCACACGCATATATATTTGTACGGGTGTATGTGTAAGTGTAAGTGTAAGTGTATGGAGAAAGAGAGAAGGGAAGGGAGGGAGGGAGGGGGAGAGAGAGAGACTTGTGTTGAATCTGAAAATAAAAGAACGGTGAAGGGACACTACA
Organism: Masticophis lateralis; assembly: GCA_030761175.1. NCBI lineage: Eukaryota > Metazoa > Chordata > Lepidosauria > Squamata > Colubridae > Masticophis > Masticophis lateralis. The sequence goes on along the minus strand of JAUDYJ010000006.1, from coordinate 39,262,007 downwards.
TTCAAGAATGCATTATGAAATGTAGACACAAACCTAAAACAGTAGGTTAAGTGGAATGAAGGGATAAAGAACATTTTTATTTGCTGTAGAAGTAAAAGCAAATTTCCTATTTCTACTGTTTCTCTGTTAAAAATTAATAGATTTAATTTTAAATTTTAGTATTAATTCCAATTGAATTGAAATTATTTGCTAGATTATTATGTCATCTATTTTGAAAGAAGTCTGCTTAGACAAGTAATGCTTCCAGAGATATGGATGCCAGTTAAAGAAAAATGTATCAATGTCACACATTTATTCCCATAAATTTTCCATTCTATTGTACTGAAATTGCATATTGTACAACAAATAATGCAGATCAGTCTTATAACTGATGCCCATGATAATAACTACTGCTACCTATATTCATATTATTAAAAATGTAACAAAGCCTGTGTAAATACTCTTTTTTAAAATGCATAATAGAATTTAATACTCCATTAACAATGTCAGTAATAGCATTGTCAATGCTCTCAAAGCTACAAAGGATGATGGATGCAGGATTTCCAAAGTAATTTTAGAAATTTGTGAAATATGGTCCTATGGTTTCTCTTAAAACTCTCAAATACTTCTCAAGTATTTGACCACAGCACACTCTGTCAGTACCTCAGTAGATGACTTGGCTAGTCAAAATAGCTTGTTCAGGTTCACATGGAGTGCAAAGCCTACAATATGTTCTTCAAAAAAAAAAAGTATATAAAAATTATACACAAGTACAAATATTTATTTCTTTTTAAAAACATTATCACAAGGCATGGTGGCATGTTAATTCTTTTTCCTCTCCTTTTCCTTGAAAGATGCAGTGAGAGCTCCCTCTTCTGATTTAATCCATTTTAATTGTCAGTCAGAAACCAGGACAGAAAATGGATAGCTATGTCCACAGCAAACACTTCGCAACCTCCAAAAAAAAAAAAAAAAGGTTTTTCTACTATTTCAGGCAGATTGTAGCAATATATTTTTCAGAGATGAAGAAATATTCTATTAAATATATTTCTACTTTATTTGTGCCTACAGTTTGATCTAAACATAGTACACAAAATTGTCTGCTACAACATCTTACCTATCAATGACTTCTTCAGCTTCAACCTCAATAATGCACAGACAAACAATAGATACAAACTCAAGGTAAACCACTCCAAATTCAATTGCAGAAAATACGACTTCAGCAACAGAGTGGTCAACTCCTGGAATGCTCTACCTGACTCCATTGTTACAGCCTCAAACTCTCACAGCTTCAGCCTTAAACTGTGTACCGTGGACCTCACCCCATTCCTAAGAGGTAAGCACACCAGCGTGCCTACCTTCCCTGTCCTACTGCCCCCATTTATTTGTATTCATTTCCTTCATTCATGTCCATGTTCATATTTATACCTGCTATCTTGTACATGTTTGACAAACTAATAAAATAAAATAAATAAAATAAAACTGTTTCTCAGTTTGTGGGATAGGTTGCCTTAAGCAACACCCTTCTCTTTTAGACAGAGAAACAATCTGTGGATTCAAAAAGTGCCTTCAATTTATTCAACTGTGTGGGCAGCTATTTGCAAACAGCTGGTGACTGCAGCTATCCACAGGCCTGATTATTCAAAGTTTACATAATAATCCCTGTTCCTTAAATGGAGACCTAAGTGATGAAAACAGGACTCCATTAGCTTTAGGATGTCACAGGCTTTTTTCTTTTTTCTTTTTTTTGCCAGACACGTGTGTGACATTTTACCTTCTAATTTTTTGCTTCTTTCCCCAACCTGGTGCCCTGCAGATATTTTAGTCTGTAATTCCCAGGTTGGACGGGAATTCTAAGAGTTGCATTCCCATCCACTTCTGGAGGGCTTACTTAGGTTGTTACCCAATGATTCTATTCCTTTCTAGAATACACAATTGGAGTAATTGAATTGTGCTAAGGAGAAAGGGGAAGAAAATACTTTTTAAAACCATTGCCAGCATATATGTAATGTACTTTACAACCCATACATTTTATAACTGGCTAAAAGATTTCCTGTGACTCCATTATACAACGACAAGCACTGTATAGTATATCCAAGTCCTGCAGTTCACCCCATAATTTGGGAAAAGGCCAAAATAAATGCTGCTTTACAGGAAAAATAATAAATGTCAGTGGCTACATTGGTATAGCAGTTGATATAACAAGTAATCAAATTGCATAGTCATGTAAGTGAAAAATGTTTTAAGGCAGCATGACCACATTAACTATGAAGAAGTACTATATAATCTTTAAACATGAAGTCAATTTTGTACAGAACAGAAGCCATTCTGAATTATAGTGCGAACGAACAAGTTAATTTTACAGAATATATGGAAATTATACTTTGAAAAAATTAGATCCTCTTTCTGGCACATTTTGTAAATGTCTTTGAATGCTCATGCTTCCCATTCCCATTCCCATTCCCGTTCTGTGTACATTGTTGATTGACCATATTATGATATAATAGAAACATGATACGCCTCATCCCTGTTAGATTATATATTTTATCAATTTTTTTTAAAAAAAAATCACCTTAATAAAGGAGAGCTGGACAGAGAAAGGAACACCATTCAGATGATGCTTTAGAGCAGAGCTGTCAAACTTGTGTCTTCATGGTGTCGTCACATGACATATTGGGACATTTTGCCCCCTTTGCTAAACCGGATGTGGGCTTGGCCAGAGTATGACGCATCCGGCCCGTGGGCCGTGAGTTTGACAGCCCTGCTTTAGAGGATGGAAAATCTCCTTAGATTATGATAGGAACGATAACACTAAGATTGTTTGTCTATGTGTACATCTGCCAACTCAGGGGGAAAGGGTAGCCAATACACCAGTGTCAGAATACCACTGAGGAATTCACATGACCTCCTTATATATACCTGACATGTTTACATATAAAAGCAATTCAGTACAATTCTTTTCTGTGGACTGTTTGACTATTAGATTTTGCCTACTTTATTCATGCTGCCTCTGACTTTATAGTTCACAGTTTCTATTCAAGTTATAGGTAATTCTCAGGTTGTGTCCATTTGTTCAGAACTATTCAGAATTATAAAGGAGGTCGAGAGGGGCTGAGGGGTGGAGGAAGCATTGACATCTTGGCCAAAGGGCAAGGGTAGTCCAAAGGTTAAAAATGGTGAGGGAGATATGTGGGCCCCTACCTGAGCCTCTCTCTTGGGTGACAGAGACAGAGGAGAAAAACTTATGAGACTTCTCCCTCTTCAAGGCTGCACTACCACCACCTGTACATGGTACAGCCAGTGCAGCTGTTCTTGACCATGCTGGTCCTTGACTTGCAAAACTTGCTATACACCCAGTTCCTCAAAGACTGCCTTGATTCAGGCACTGGCACCAGCAATGTTACTAAGGGCAAAGAAGCCAGTGGCAGCTCTCTCAACAACACTAGTCCAGACAGCAACTGCATGTGTGCACTGCTTTGGTTCCTCCTTTCTCCTTTGCTGCTTCCCTTTTCTGAATTGTGTCTGGGAGCCACACTTCCACCTGTGTCCAGATCTGCAAAGAAAGACTGTTCTCCTGACCAGGCCACCCTCTGGACTTCTTGCCTGCAGAACTGCAAAGATGATAGAGAAAGTCCAAGTAAGGGACAGTGGCTAGGTCCCAGAGTGAGTATAGCTTCCACATCCAATCTGATGTTGCCCCCTTCCTGGCTTGGCTAGCCAGGGAAGTTGTGGGAGAGAGTGGCTAAGAAATGGCTCCTTTCCCACTCTATGCCTGCCAGTTGATTCAAGTACAGCCCCATGGGTTGCATTGTTTCCACTCCTTCTGCTAAAGGATTTATTGGCTGATGAGGAGAGTGGCAGCAGAATACAGTGGCCTTTTCAACTTTGTCATTCTCTGCAGAAAAGCTAAAATGACAAAGATAGGTCTGAGAAATAGGTGTCTATTGACAAGAATATGTTTCACAAGAGGACCTCATGGAACATGATTGTTGAACTTAGGTCTCTGACTGATGTTGGCAACTTGATGACATATTTAATAGAACAGGTTGAATTAGTCAATCTTCCTCCTTACCCAAGAGTCTGAAAAGAGGGGCAATGCAGAATGAATTAGCAGTCTGAATAACGCACTAAGCCCATTATGAAAAGCTCTCTTTTAACAAACATATACAAGAAGAATGCAATTGAGATCCATTCAGACAAGCACCTGGACTTGAATGCACCATTTGGATGCTCGAATAAGACTACCTCCAAAGTTGTATATGATTACGGTACATTCATTACACATACCAAAAAATATGTTAGCTCATATCCTTTGAAAATTCTGTGTTTTTTGACCTCCAGTGAAACTCATCATTACCCTGAAGTTAGAAGGTAAACAAAAGTGTCATTTTAAGGATTACTGCTTTCATAGAAACTGTAATCAAGAAAACTCTTTCATTAGAACAATTATCTTGAGATAGACCATCAATTACCAAAGAAGATTGGAGACTATACACTGCTTTGTCTTTCTTCCTACTGATCTTCATTTGTTTCATTGCCATATTTCATTCAATGGCTATCTGTATCATTCATTTAGCCCTGCCAAAGGAACAGTGCTCTAAGAACTCCAAAACCATTTGAAGGATTGATACAAGAAGTTCCACAATTTCTTCCTTCTTAAAAATGTTCTCATAAGTAATATAAGTACAACTTTAATTACAGATAAAGAAGCATTAGAATTAGCAGTGACTATGTTCATATGAAATGGCAAGCTACTGAACAGTGGCAGAAAATTCACAACCCTCACGTGGCTCTTTTGTGATCTTAAGAACTTCCTTAAAGATTCCTTTAATATGTCAGGTAAAAAGATTCAGACCCATTTTTTAGAGATTAAAACAAAGATTTGATGTAAACGATCCTTAGAACCCAAATTTAACTCCATCTTTTGGAATTTTGAAATTTCAAATCTCTTTAAGTGGAAAAAAAAATCTTAAAGATTTAGTGCAAGCCACTCTGATGATATTATAATGTCACCAGCCATCAAAAGATGGCCTCCGATAGTGTCAAAATAACAGGTTTGACTGTCCCCATCACTCATTCAGAAAATTAGTTACCTGTCCATGCCATAAACTTTGGTTAATGGACATGCACCACCTGGCTTCTTATCCTTATGTGCCATAGCTACAGATATTCCTTATTTAGCAACTTGGCCATTAAGTAAAGTAGTCATTAAGTGAAACCATGATTGTGCTCATGATCTTTTTTTAGCTTTGATTTATTTGGGTCATTTATTTATTTATTTATTTTATTTGTTTCAATTTATAAACCACCCTTCTTCTCGCGGACTCAGAGCAGTGAACAGCCAGGATAAAACATGATATACAAAAATTAAAATAATTATAAAAATATTAAATATTTTCAGCCGATGATTAAAACAGTCCAATTTAAGATCAGTTCCAATTTAAAACAGAGGATGGGATCAAGCCAGCCCGGCTAGATGAAACAAGTGGTTTTTAAGGGCCTGACGAAAAGTCCAGAGATCTGATATCCTGCGTATCTCTGGGGGTAGGTCATTCCAGAGGGCGGGTGCTGCCACAAAGAAGGCTTTCCCCCTGGGGGTCACCAACTGACATTGTCTGGCCGATGGCACCCTGAGGAGGCCCTCTCTGTGCGAGCGTACTGGCCAGTGGGAGGCTATTGATGGCAGAAGGCGGTCTCGCAAATATCCAGGCCCTAAGCCATGGAGCGCTTTAAAGGTGGTCACCACCACCTTGAAGCGCACCCAGAAGACCACCGGGAGCCACTGCAGCTCGTGCAGGAGAGGTGTCACATGGGAGTGCCCCGTTGCTCCCATAATCCCCCGCGTGGCTGCATTCTGGACCAGTTGGAGCCTCTGGGTGCACCCCAAGGGGAGCTCCATTTAGAGAGCATTACAGTAGTCCAGGCTGGAAGTCACGAGAGCGTGAGTGACCGTGTGTAGGGAGTCCCGATCCAGAAAGGGACGCAACTGGCGTATCAGGCGAACCTGATAAAAAGCCCCCCTGGCCATGGCCGTCATGTGCTCTTCTAAAGACAGCCATGCATCCAGGAGGACTCCCAAGTTGCGAGCCCTCTCCATGGGGGCCAATGTCTCACCCCCAATAGTCAGCGATGGCACCAGCTGGCTATATCGGGACGCCGGAAGCCACAGCCACTCGGTCTTGGAGGGATTGAGTCGGAGCCTGTTTCTCCTCATCCAGACCCACATGGCCATCACTTCAAGGGCATCGTTGGGGTGGCCTGGGGTGGAGATGTACAGCTGGGTGTTGTCAGCGTACTGGTGGAACGCCACTCAATGGCTTTACATAAATGTTGAACAGGAGGGGTGAGAGGACTGACCCCTGCGGCACCCCACAGACAAGGTGCCTCAGAGTCGACTGCTGCCTCCCTGTCAACACAGATTGTGACCGCTCAGAGAGATAGGAGAAGAACCACAGCAAAATGGTGCCCCCTACCCTCAACCCCTCCAACCGGCGCAACATGATACCATGGTCGATGGTATCAAAAGCTGCTGAGAGATCTAATAGGACCAGGATAGAGGAGCACCCCCTATCCCGCGCCCTCCAGAGATCATCCACCAATGCGACCAATGCTGTTTTCGTGCTGTGCCCAGGCTGGAAGCTGGACTGGAGCATATCTAGATAGACAGCTTCATCCAGGTACCAGGGGAACTGCCATGCAACCACACTCTCAACAACCTTCACAAGGAAATGAAGGTTGGAGACTGGATAGTAGTTAGCCAAAACAGCCAGATCCAGAGAGGGCTTCTTGAGGAGGGGTCTCACCACTGCTTCTTTCAAAGCAGCCGTCAGGACACCCTCACTCAGAGAAGCGTTAATAATCTTCTGGAGCCAGCCTCGTGTAACCTCCCGGGAAGCCAGCACCAAGCAGGAGGGACACAGGTCCAATAAACATGTGGTTGCATTCAGCCATTCCAGAATCCTGTCCACATCCTTAGGAGCCACAGGATCGAACTCCTCCCAAACCACACTCTCAAGGCCTGCCTCACTCATCCCGTCTGGATTTACCCTCCTGAATCTGAGCGATTTTGTCATACAGATACTGCACAAAGTCCTCAGCTCGGCCCTGCAAGGGGTCATCCCGTGCTCCCAATTGAAGGTGGAAGTGGGTCACCCTAAACAGGGTGGCTGGGCAATTATCTGATGATGTGATAAGAGCGGAAAAATAACTAGACTTTGCCGCTTTTATCGCCACGAAGTAGGTCTTAATATTAGACCCCACCAGTGTTCGGTCAGATTCGGAATGGCTGGTCCTCCAACCTCTGTCCAGGCGTCTTTTCTGGTGCTTCATCTCCCTCAGCTCCTCAGAGAACCAAGGAGCCAGGTGAGTTCAGTGATAAGTTTGAACGTATCATAAATGCTGATAAGTTCAAAGCACCAATTATAAACATTAAGAGGGCCTAATTCTGTTTGATACTAATGCATTCTTATCCTCTGAAGTCCCTTCATATGTTGTAAGGAGTTTTCAAATAAAAAGCTATAGGTTAATATTTAAACTTCCTCCAGCTGCCAGCCATCATCTCAATGCAGTTCCAGGCATACATACACTTATATTATCATGAACAAAAATCAGAAAGGCAGCTTCTGTATATTTAACATGTCATGAAATTCAGCTGCAACAGTTCATTCTGCCATGTGCTTTTATATTGTGTCCACCATTAAGAGCTTTGTAGAACCAGGTGAATTCTTTGGGGCCTGAGTATCACCATCCAGAGTTGGGATCTGGAAAGTAATTTTCTGGCTACCATTAGAAGCACCTGGAGAAATAACAACAACTAACAGTTTTTCCAACCCTATTGCAGGTCATGTTGCAAAAGCAAAATTTCAGATTTCATGTAGCAGAACACAAAGGGAGGTATCAATGATTATTTCAATTTATAACTGAAGATGAACAAATACCACCAGGGATTTTCTCCCAAGGCCATACCTTGGTCTAATATCTAATTACAGATCTATCCTACACTCTCCATGCAACATTCACCCTCAACAGATTACGGAAAACTAAGCAGAAACAGATGCTATTTGTAGTTACTATGGAATTGTTCATGTTATTTTCACAGGCTGGGAAATATTCATCACTTTTGTAGTTTAATGAAAAAAGACAGTTTTCTAGTCTGAGATAGAATTCTTGTGTTGACAGTTTATGGTTTTCTGTGCTATCTATATAACCTGAACCAACAGCGATTTATTCAACAAACTATAATTAACAAAATTGTGGCTTTGCACAATATGTAAACACAAATTTATGCTTTATTCCAAACTCCTCATGGATTTGTATTATTATTTTTTTCTGGAAGGACCTCCTTCTCTCAGACTCATACTTTATTTTTCTTCTTTAAGATATAAATCTTTATTTTTGTCAGTAAAGTAAACCATATTTTAAACCAATCTTTATTATAGACTAAATATGCAAATATGGACCACTTTTGGTGAGAAGGTAACAGTGTTCTATGCGTCTTTGGCATTTAGTCATGCTGGCTACATGACCACGGAGATGTCTTTGGACAGTGCTGGCTCTTCAGCTTTGAAAGAGACATGAGCAGCACCCCCTAGAGCTGGGAATGTCTAGCACATATGTGCAAGGGGAACCTTTACCTTTACCAGATCAGTTGCCTGATACAGAGCTTATGCATTTACCTTTAAATAATAATTTTCCTCCAATATTTCCAAGGTGATCATGGTGTAATTTATAAAGAACATAGATCGAAAGATTCAAGGTGGGGGATATATATTTTTTTTCTTTTTCCAATTATCTATGAATCATACTTTCTGCTTGTAAAATTCTTGCCCTGGTGATATGTTACTTATGACTCGTACTTGCAAAATGTACAGTGCTAGTCTTAATATAATGTACTTCATGGATTGGTTATGACTATATCAAAGCATGAGCATCAGCCATACTATAAAGAATTATAAAATGAGATAAGATACAAAGAAATGAGATAAAATAGACTGTGGTGAGATGAAATAGAATAAAATATAATACGTAAAATTAAGTAAAAATAAAAGCTTATAAGATAAAATAGTAGAAAGTAAAACATGTATAATTACATCAATAAAGTTCAAAAACAGTGTATGTTTCTTTGCATGAAATCCCAATGTGTACTATAAAACGGAAATTCATAAATAATCACAATCACACCAATCAGCCACCACAGCTCTTAACATTTTAGCACAGATGCATCTATATCACTGAGATGTGTAATTCAGAGCAAAATATTCCATTTTTTTAAAGTTTGAGTTTTTATTATTATTTAATGTTAGTTTTATAAAGCAACACTAAATATTATTGTATCAACATTTTTCTTTTTAAAACAAATGTTATTTATTTCAGTAGTAAATATTCATATTTTATATAACTAACTATTTCTAAACAGAACATTAATTACGCAAGTATAAATCAACACTGTACTTTTAAAATCAATGAACTACAAAAGAATGTGTAGGCATTAAATCAGAATACTACAAGTTTATAGTGATAAATGTGTCATAAACACATTTAATTAGGCAAAAGGTTTTTTTTATAACTTTATTCTATAAAACCAAGATACAAGATACATACATTGATTCCTCAGTGTTTTGGAAATGTTTTTTTTTTTCTTCTTTAAATTTAAAATATTGATGCTGCAACTGGAATATGGTCTGATATTACAGTTAAATTGTGGTATAGTTATCTTCCTAACCAAGAAACTAAACAATAATTCCAGCAACTCTTGTAAGTTTTTTGTTATGAAAAATAATAAAAATAATAATGTTGAAGTGGAAATTCAAGCCACTATATATCTACCAAATTAAATTCCGGGAAGTATACTTGTGGCACTTTCTGTGAACAGGAACTCAATTTACCTAATGCTAGCTTCAACTCAAGAGGGACGCAGTGGCTAAGACACTGAACTTGTCAGTCAAAAGTTCGGCAGTTCAGCGGTTCAAATCCCTAGTGCCGCGTAATGGGTTGAGCTCCCGTTACTTGTACCAGCTTCAAAAGCATATAAAAAATGCAAGTAGAAAAATAGGGACCACCTTTGGTGGGAAGGTAACAGCGTTCAGTGCACCTTTGCTGTTTAATCATGCTGGCCACATGACCACAGAGATGTCTTTGGACAGTGCTGGCTCTTTAGCTTTAAAACAGAGATGAGCACCGGAGAAGAACTGGGAACAACTAGCACATATGTATGAGGGGAACCTTTACCTTTAGCTCAGTGGTGAAATGTAAAATTTGTTTCTACCAGTTCTGTGGGCCGGTAGAAAAAATGCTTTTAAAAAGCTCCGATGATCAGGCAACTCAGCTGGGATTGTCAGATCCTTTTAAAAGCATTTTTTTTACAACCTCTTCAGCCAAAGAGGTTCTAGAAAAAATGCTTTTAAAAGGTTCTGAGCCCTGCAATCCCAGCTGAGCAGTGCAATCATCAGAGGCTTTTTTTTTTTACTTTTAAAAGCATTGTTTTGGTTCCAAAGAAAAAAATGCTTTTAAAAGTTAAAAAAAAGCCTCTGATGATTGCGCAGTTTAGCTGGGCGTGCTGAGGGGGCGGGGGTGGGCAGGGATTTTTGCTACCGGTTCTCCGAACCAGCTGCCACCATCACTACTGGATTGGTTGATCCGGTCCGAACCGGGAGCATTTCACCCCTGCTTTAGCTTCAACTCATTCTTTCTTTCTTCAACTTTTGACACTCAACTGTATACAACTGTGTGCAAAACTTGCTTTTGTGCATCACTGATGACAATGACACTTGTAAACAGCTTTCCGAGCTTTGCTTTGTGATATGGAGCTAGCCTTTCCAGTAAAAAGAAAGAAGATGGCAACAGACACATAGGAATCTAATATTCTGCTTACTCCAGACAGGCAGTCCTGAAGATAACAGATCCCTCAGGAATACTGCCAAACTAGGTGTCCACCCCCACATCCTCATTCTCTCCCCTCATGAGTGATTGTCATCATTTTAGAGCTATTCCATCTTACTCTTACTAGGATATTTTTTCCTGGAACTAAAAACATTTGAGAAGTAGGAAAAGACTAATTTATTACTAGTCGGAGATGGACATATAGGATTCCTTGTAAAAATCTCTAAATGGGACAAGTTGATTGCACAGTAAAAGTCTTATATGGGAATTCTCTCTGCTTTATCTAGTTGTTCTTTCTCCTCACGATCCTTTATCTTACAAAGCATGGAAACATCATACACTTTTAAAAGACATTTGGAGTGGTTTATAAGATGAGCTTATTGAGACATAGGCTTCATAAAATATGCATGCCATTGTTGACTCATATCTATTTAATATATAGTTTCATAAAAGCTTCCTTTACCTTTCATTTAAAATATTCAGGGAGGAACAAGTAACAGGTAATCACCAGGAAGCATTGACTGCATCTTTCTGTAGCTCAGTTCGGCAACGTACAATTAGAATTATCAGTATTAATATTACCAAACTTGGAACCATCACATTTGTCAAAAAGCAGGGAAGAAAAGACTGAACCCTGCAACACCCCCTATATAAGGAACCACCAGAGCCAGTCTCTCCTCCTCCATGATCACAAGCCATTTCATTGTCCATTGATGAAAATCAAAATCATTGCAAAATAAGGCCTTCTATCTACACCCTTTGCAGACAGTTCAGCAAGATCTGTTAACACGAGCAAACAATAGATACAAACTTAAGGTAAACTGCTCCAAACTCGATTGCAGAAAATATGACTTCAGTAACAGAGTGGTCAATGCCTGGAATGCACTACCTTACTCTGTGGTTTCTTCCCCAAATCCCCATAACTTTAATCTTAGACTGTCTACTGTCGACCTCACCCTATTCCTAAGAGGTCTTTAAGAGGCATGCATAAGCGCACCAGCATGCCTATCGTCCCTGTCCTAATGTTCCTTTTTATTCGTATCCATTTCATGTATTGATAATTATGTTTATACTTATATCTGTTATGTAATACATGCTTGACTAAATAAATAAATAAACAAACAAACGAACAAATAGATAAATATACTGTGCTTGATGGTATCAAAAGCTACTGCTAAGATCAGGAGAAATGTATCATTTCATCCAGGTCTCAACAAAGATCATCTAAGAGAATGATCATTTAAATGATACTTTGTACACTGAGAAGGTTAATATTAATTGTACCAGGAGTTTTAAAATAGTAGACAATATGGTATTGCTTCTTTAGAGATAAGCATCTTGGAGAGCTGCTATAGGTTGAGTAGCCAAAGAACTTATTAAAACAAATAATATTGTACTGGAATCTACCGGGCATATTCTTAAATGTTAATTAAAGTTTAAAGTTTAAAGGGACATTTAAATAAAATAGCAATGATCAGATCTAATTTATTGCACAAATTGAAGGACTGATTGATTTGTTTCCTAAGGCTAAGCATTCCAAAGGCAAGAATCAATGAAGTCCTCTCAATGTGAGGTAATGCTATGAATCCTTCAAAAATAATTTAAGAGGTACAAAACCTCTCAGCTATTCATTAAATTATTAAAACTTTATATCTGTAATCTTTAACTGGGTAAAAAGTGCATCACAGAGCAAGAGTTTTTAAACCAAAGTATCTCAAATAGGCTAACTTATGTCCAAAATGTAGGACTCATGACTCCTGTGAAATTGAAATTTTGCAAATTCATGATTGCTTCAGTACAGATGAAATGTATTTGTACATTCTTTATTCTTAGTTTGATGCTATGTATGTTACATAAATAACCAATTGTCTACAAGAAACACATAAAATAATGCATTTACAGACACTGTTACAAATTTATAATGCATTTCTCTATCTTCTTTTATATGTGTGATGGCTCGGCAGCTAAAGATGCTGAGCTTCTCAGCTGGAAAGCTGACAGGGTTTGAGACCCAAGCACTGAGCAATGGAGTGAGCTCTTTTTACTTTTCCCAGTTCCTGCCCACCTAGCAGTTCAAAAGCAGTAGTTCAAATGCAAGTAGAAAAATAGGCACCATTTCTGTAGGAAGGTAACAATGTTCCATGTGCTTCTGCTTATAGTCATGCTGGCCACATGAACACAAAACTTTGTCTTTGGACAAAGCTGGCTCCATCGGCTAAGAAAGAGATGAGCACTGCCCCCTAGAGTCAGATGCAACTGGACAGGAAACTTTTACCTTTATATAACATACAGAAAGAACAGTTATAGAGACTAAAACTAAAGGAATATTTCTACCTGAAATAATTGTGCAGATACAGTAGATAAGCTGGTTTTTATTGAAAAGATCAATTTATACAGATTTTTAAATGTCAGAAAGCTGGCCTCTAACTGTAAAATCTATGAAATATGCCCATGGTGTCTATATTACACAGAAGGAGCAAATTCCAATTACATATCACTTCATACTTCTCAATTTTCCTTATAAAAAGCCCTTTTATTATTAGCATTTCAACAAACTGAGCAAACAAGCAATTCTCAGATGTGTATCAGCTTCTTTAGAGTCTTTTATATTATGACAAGGAGTCAAACAGAATGATCCCAACTTATCCAATTCCCGTATAAAATCAACACATCTGGAATGTTGATAAAGGGTTGTCTTCTCTTTTCTTGGGGATTGCAGTATGATGAAAATTTAATTTAATGGACTATTTAGAGAGAGGTGGAAGCTATGTAAGGCATGCTATAAATACCTTTTGCTTAGACTACTTATGCTGTACATTAGCTGAAAATTGCAGGAACCTACCTCGTGCTGGCAAGGACATTATTCCATAAATAGCACTGCTCATTTTGAGGTGGCTACTTCTACTCAAGTGAATAATAATGTTTCATTTTTTTGTTGAATATAATTTTAGTAACGTGCACAGAGATTTGTATTTACTTGATGAACTGGCATGCTTGACTATAACAGGAGAGGTTAAAGTTTAGATGTTTTTCACTTTCACTTTCACTAATTGCTGTCTTAGTTCATAAACAGTAACCTGATATAGAAGAAGGGGGGAGAATTAACTGAAACATGAAAAATATAGAAGTGGATAGCCACTTTTCTGTAGCAACTATGATGCAGGGCTGTTTTTAATGCTATGTTATTTGAAAAATAATGCTGGAAATAGGTGCTTTTGTATACCCTTGTAAGAATTTTCAGGAAAGAACAAATCAAAACAACCAATATACATGCTTCTTTTAAAGAGGCTATAATGATTGTCCATGACTTCAAGTGTTTTTTTTTTTTTTTGGTTGGGGGGGGGGGGGGATATGAATAGCATTTAATTAAAGATTAACATTGACCCAGCAGTTTTGGAGTTTGAAGTGAATGACATGAAGGCTAGTCATGTTCCCTTTCCATATGTAGAAATAGACTAGATAGATAATTGAATTTTTATGTAACTTAGGGGACGTAAGAAAAATCATGTGGCTTCCATTGAAATTCTATTATTTATTAAAGAAAATAACTTAGACTTTAACATTGTTTTTCATAGGTCACCACTAAGAAACTACCAAAATTATATTGCTACCAAACTACCAAAATTATATTGGTGGAAATTTTGGTGGTATGGTTTTTTTTACATTTTTAAAAAACACTATCATAGATATATTAAAACACTGCTATTGGGAAAATACTTATTCTGCCTTTTTCTAAAAAGCATCTCTCCTCCTGCCCCCTCCCCCAATGCAGCCTGAAAAAGGAGACAAAACGTTCAGCCTTGATTCCTTCAATGTCATCCTCACATCACTGCCAAGACCTCTGCAGAGTAATTGGAAACTGGAAATAATAATAGTTGTAAAAGTGTGATTGCACCAGCCAAAATAAAGTTGTCTGCCCCTTGGATAGTGATTCACATGTAACATTTGGAAGTAATTGTGTTCCCCTTTATGGGCTTCCAAAGGCAATTGCTTCATTTTGCCTAATAGTATGGCTAGTTCTGACTAATTAAAGACAGCCTCTTGGACCTTTACCTCTCCCAGACTTTATCTATTTCATAACAGTCCCTCCTCAATGATGTTATTTAAGTCTTCTTGGGGTTTAGCTGAACTGAATTAAGATATCTAGAGTAGCTTCTCCTACATTGTATTGTGAATATGAAATTTCATCCAAAAATGTGAAAATGGAATCTGTTTTTTGCACCAATTCCACACATTTCTCTGGGCTTATTCAGAAGCAGCTTAGAGTAACTTCTTTCCCTTTGGACATAGGACTGTGAAATAAGGATTGGTGAATCTTTCTGAAAATAATCTTTCACTTTCATGACATAAATTCATTTCTGAACTTTTACTGCATCAGTCTGAGAATTTGGAAATGCATACAGTGAATAGAATAGAATAGAATAGAATAGAATAGAATAGAATAGAATAGAATAGAATAGAATAGAATAGAATAGAATAGAATAGAATTTTTTATTGGCCAAATGTGATTGCACATACAAGGAATTTGTCTTCGTGCATATCTCTCGGTGTACATAAAAGAAAAGATACATTCATCAAGAATCATAAGGTACAATATTTAATGATAGTCAATACGTAGAAATAAGCAATCAGGAAACAATAACAATATAAATCGTAAGGATACAAGCAACAAGTATATATGTATATTTATATATGACTTGTATACAGTCTCAAATTATTATATATTTGCATGCATATTTCTTTTAATAATGCCCTTTTTTAATGCAGAATTATTATTATTTTTTGCAACCAATTTACCTATCAATATCTGCTCCATCCTTATTCAGGAAGCATCACCATGGCCATTTAAGTATCTTCAGGACATCATCCATCTTTTATTGAAAAGAAGTAAAATCTGTCCTTATACTTGTCACTTGGTAGAATAATAATTAGATAAGCCTAGAAGATGTTGTAAGTCATCTGTGAACTGGAAAATGAACTCTGAGTACAATGTAACAATGTAACATTGTAAATACAAAAATAGTATAAGCAGAAAGTGAAGAAAATAAAGAACAGATAAAGCTGATCAGATAAGTCTCAAAAAGGAAGGAAGGAAGGAAGGAAGGAAGGAAGGAAGGAAGGAAGGAAGGAAGGAAGGAAGGAAGGAAAGAAGAAAAATGGAAGTCTGTCTTTCCAGATTATAGAAAACTTTTCTCAATTCAGTATTTATTTTTGAAATTTTCTTTTAACTTTTCCAATTCCAAAAAATAATACATCTAAACATTACGAATATATTCCTAATTCCCCATAGTTTTATTGCTCCTATAGAAAATAGTTGTAGGGACATTATGAAGATAACTTTAAAGATTGGTGCAAATAATCCAGTTTATATAAAAAGGTTAAATGATACCAGTTAGCTAGTATCATTTTTAATCTGCCACTAGCACAACAATCTAATTGAATTGAATTGCTGTTTTTTTTAAAAAAAACCAAGGAGACAAATAAAATCTTACTTCGAGATTACTAAATTTGATTTGTTTTCTGACTTCTTAGGACATAGCAGGCATGCCTTAAAAGCTAATCATGATCCATCTGGACACAAAGACTTTAAAGTCTGCAGGAAAGGTAGTTGCTCTTTTAATAGTATAATCATATGCTGCAGTAGATAATGCCAAACTGTTTGTGATGCAGCAGACAGATCTCACAGCAAAGTATTATTGTCTTCCAAATTGATTTTTATTTTAAAAGCTGCACAATAAACCTTTTGTGGCAAACATTTCTTATCATGATCATTAAATATTAGATCTTGTTGATTTAGACCTTCACTATGATGTGCATGGCAACTTCAGTTTCTTTCATTACTTGGTGAAAAGTCACAACAAGAGTCAATATTTGATGACCTTGGTTAATCTCAGAAAAGAGGAAACAGTACCAAGGTATGAGACTACCGGGTTTTTAATTAGGGAATTTTTAAAAAAAATCTTAAAAGAATACAACACGAAATCAATTCCATATTGATGCAAGAAAAATTATCAACATGCCCAGATAGTTATATACTCATCTGTCATCAGGCATTTAGTTGTATGGCTGAAGTTAGATTTTACATTAGTCAACAGTAACATTTTCAGTGCTATATAAAAATGAAAGCTGGTGTTGGTTTGAGGAGCAAATGTTTTAGAAGCTTTTATTGCCTCTTAACAATAATAAACGTTAGGCATTGAAGCAGAGATTTTCTAGTTATGGAGCAAAAGAAGGATCTATATAACCTCCCATAGAAAACAAGTTGGGAACTTATCTGCCACAGCTAGTTATAAGGGTACAGGAAAACTTATTCTGATAAATAATTCTGCTAAAGATGTAAATTTAAGTTCCTGCTTGACTATGGAACTGATTGGGCCAGTTGCTAACTCTCAGTCAAACAAGCTGTGTTGGCTTATAGATGTAGGGATAAAATACAGTGATATATGCCACCTTGAGTTTCCAAAAGGAAAGAAAGATTAGCAATGTAATAATAAGCAATCTAATAGGCCTACTATTGTATCTCTTCTAAATAGAGAAATTTAGAATTTCTCTAATAAGAAATTAAACTCTTAATAAGAGTTTATTAAGAAGAGAAATAAATCTCTTCTTAATAAGTTCTTATTAAGTTTGTTTCTTTCCAAGCCAGGACACATGTGTTTACAATTTTATATCAGAAATAGAGAATAAGCAACATGGCATCGTTAAATATTGATTAAGGACAGGATTTCCAGGTAACCAGGCAAAATCTGAATTTAAGGGGTCTATGCCGTCACTTATGCGCTAGTCATCTCCCAGTTGGATTATTGCAACATAAACTGCATGGAGTTATCCCTGAAGAGTATTTGGAAACTACAACTGGTACAGAATACAGTAGCAAGGACAGTTCTGGGTGACACATGTGACACCACTGTTATGTAAGCTGCAGTGGATGCCAGTTTCTTCTGAGTCCAATTCCAAGTGTTGATCATTAACTTCAAACCCTTTATTGCATGGGTCCAGGGTACCAGCTGAGTCTGATGGGACTAACCCACCCTGCTCTTTTCAGTGGAAGGGACTTACTTTGGCTCACTCAGCCAAAGAATTTCAGTGGCAGGGGAAGAGCCTTTTCTGCTGTGGCTCCCACCCTCTGGAATATTCTTCTGTTGGAGGTGAGATCCACTCCCATCCTGGCCTTCCAGAACAGCCTCAAAATGTGTCTCTGCTGCTTGGCCTGGGGCTCCAACAAAGGCCTCCTACACTGGAGGTGACTGATGGATTACAGAAGATTCCTACCCACATCTCAGTTTTTAATGTTTAACTTTTACCACCTTTTGTTATTATATTGTAAACCTCTCAAAGTCACTGTATCAGTGAAATGGTGGCATATATATAAATAAATAAATAAAGCACAGAACATATAAGCCAGGGATATTATTGAAGCTGTTACTATCCAGAAGAGCTTTTTATGATGGAAGCGCTGTTTTCATTTGAACATATCTAATACCAGTTAGCTGGATTACATGAACAATGACTTCATTCATTCATTCATTCATTCATTCATTCATTATTTTTTTATTTTATTTTATTTTATTTTATTTTATTTTATTTTATTTTATTTTATTTTATTTTATTTTATTTTATTTTATTTTATTATTTTATTTTATTTTATTTTATTTTATTTATTTTATTTTATTTTTGTCAAGCATGTATAAGATAACAGATATAAATATAAACATGATTATGAATATAGGAAATGGATGCAAATAAATGGGGACAGTAGGACAAGGACAGTAGGCACGTTGGTGCTTTATGCACGCCCCTTACAGACCTCTTAGAAATGGGGTGAGGTCAACAGTAGACAGTCTAAGGTTAAAGTTTAAAGGGTACAGGGATGAAACCACAGAATCAGGTAGTGCATTCAGGCATTGACTACTCTTGCTGAAGTCGTATTTTCTGCAATCAAGTTTGGAGTGGTTTACCTTAAGTTTGTATCTATTGTATGCTCATATATTATCGTGGTTGAAGCTGAAGTAGTCATTGACAGGTAGGACATTGTAGCAGTTAATTTTTTATACTATGCTTAGGTCAGACTGCAACAGCTTACTCCAGAGTAGACAATTGCTCTCAAGATGTTTTTCCAAACAGTATGGCATTCTCCATCACTTTGTCCTTGTGGATTTCAATATATCATTGTCAATGATCTTTTGGTCAGATGGTTCACCGATCTCATGTTTGCTCAGTTTGAATGACAGATCTTAGTTCTGCCATAGCTCTAGGGCTCTGATCTGATGTTATAGGATCTGGTCTTTCAGCTGTTGTATCCTACTTTGCCCCATCTCTTTCTTCTTCTTGGATAGAGGTATACTTGGAGTAACCATGACAGAATCTCTTGCAAATTGTTTTGGAATCTTCTTCTCCATTTTTTTACTGAAAAATATGGGCATTGTTGTATACTGTAAATGATGGAAAAAATGTATTACATTTTATGAGAATTGCAATAGCATTTTTTAAAATAAAAAAAGCAGTTAGCAATCTCAAAAATAGTGAATAGCATGACTCTTAATCCTATCTGAAACTCAGTATTTTTTTAATTATTATTCTTAGATTTGCTAGGTTTCTATTTATTCATTTCTATGGCAAACCTGTCAGTTAATGAAAGAAAATTATCCACTTATGTCTTGTATAATAATCATTATAGTACATCTACTCCCACCCTAAATGCAGATTACTTGCTAACGCTTTGGTATCTTTTGTAGAGTCTTGCAGAAAAACTGTAATACTGACAAATGTGAATAAAAAGCAACAATAAAATACTTGATGGATACTAGAGATACTGGCTAATAATTAATCACCATTAAGCAGATAGAATATCTAAAGTCAGACAGTCATCACAAACAGATTTGAGAAATAGGTGGTTCAATCAAAGCAGGACACAGAACTGTTCTTTTTCAATTAGTTTGTGGCTCAGAATTGAAGCTTAGTTGCCAAGATTTGCTAATGCTAATGGCAAAGGGGAAAATGTCTGTAATGGGTGGGGCAGTGATAAAATCTTAGTGCAGCTGTGTCACCCATACTGAGATTTTCCCCCACCCACCCCCTGGCCTCAAGTTTTGGAAAGATTTACAATGTTCATCTTTTTTTTAAAAAAATGTACTGCCTATTGTAAGCTGCTTTTACATTTTTAAAAAAATAATAAAATTGCAATAAACTGAACAATTGATGTTTGCCAGTTATATTATTAAAATTTAATATTCCTATTCTAGGGGAACACTTTTATTTCCAGAATCACAAACTTTTCTGAACTAATTTAAAAGAAATAGGAAGGATTGTTCTGTCATTAGAGGTGAATTATTGCAGAGATCCCAATTTGCATACAATTGTATGTCGATGCTCATTATTAATTGGTTCCAGGAAGCACAATGAGTACCAAAATGCTGAGTACCAAACACATTTTTCTCAAGGAATAATGTAGTGAATCACAAGGCAACTGACACCAACAAGTTCTAGTTTGTGCATTGAGTACCAAACAAATGATGAGTACTGGAACAAAACTTTTGCATCAAAATGCATTGAGTACCAAATTTGATGAGTTTCAAAGCAGTTGAATACCAAGGTACCACTATATCTCAATGTACAATTAAAAGGGTATTCCTACCAGAACATGCATTTTACTGTTTTACTTTGCATTTTACAGAACATGAATTTTCACTTTCACTCTAGATAGATAGGCAAGGTCAGCATCTGTTTTCCTTATGACATCCCACATTCACCTTCAATGGTAAATGTGAGATTCATTGATTCATTTCCGAAGTCAATCTGCAGTGATCAAAAAATGAAATTCTTCCTTCTACACAAATGATGGGTTTCAAAATTTTTTACTACCGGTTCTGTGGGTGTGGCTTGGTGGGCGTGGCTTGGTGGACGTGACAGGAGAAGGATACTGTAAAATCTCCATTCCCACCCCACTCCAAAGGAAGGATACTGTAAAATCTCCATTCCCACCCCAATCCAGGGGAAGGTTATTGCAAAATCTCCATTTCCTCCCAATCAGCTGGGACTTGGGAGGCAGAGAATAGATGGAGGTAGGACCAGTCAGAATTTTTACTATTGGTTCTCCGAACTAGTCAAAATTTCTGCTAAATTTTCCCTTAAATTTTGTGCTGTTTTATAGATGGCATTTAGAAATTTATAGATGGCACTTAAGAAATTGTCATGTACATATCCAAATGTGCAAGCCAAATGTTGGAGATGTGATTGTGAAGATGCAACTTATTATCATATATGGTGGACTTGTAAGAAGATCAAAGCATTTCGGATAAAAATCTGGTGGGTAATGCAGAATATTTTGAAAAGGAGGTTGAAATTTACTCCACAATTGTTTTTATTGGGTATAACAACTGATTGTACAGTATTAGAGACAATATTGATTTTAAACTTAATATCAGCAGCTAGGCTGTTGATAGCACAATACTGGAAGAAAGACTCTTTGCCTACTATAGAAGAATGGACACTGAAAGTAACAAATATAGCTGAAATGGCAAAAATCTCAGCATACTTGAAAGATCATACACAAGAAAAATATATTTTGGAGTGGAGAAAATGGATTGACTACATTCAAAATAAGTACCAGATGCGAAGATATCAAATTGCATATAAATGAATGTAAAGATATATTGTGTTATCTATAGTGGAGTTAAGGTTTTGGGGGGGGGACGGATTTTTTAGCTTATGGATGGTTAGGTTAATTTAGCTTATGATTGTTTCTTTTTTCTAACACCCTGTATTTTGCTCTGGGAAGTCGGGGGGAAGGGGGGAAGGGGGGGAAGGGTGGTGGGGTAGGGGGGGAGGAGGAATTGGGGGTGGGGGGATTTCAGGGGGGGATGTTTTTCTTTTTTGTAAAACTTTTCAATAAAAAAAAATTCTGTTAAATTTCTCCAGAACTGGTCAGAACCTGCTGAAACCCACCTCTGCTCTACACCCATAATACCTTCTCAAATATCCCTTTTCTTACTTTCCACAATCCCAAGGAGGCAGTGAAATGCTAGGCTCAGTATTTGGTTTGACAAGCAAGGCGGTGTTTTAAATATTATTATCAAAATGGTAACATAATCTTAGTAGGAACTATGTTTCAACAATAAAAATCCTACAGGAACAAGCCCATATATGCAATGCAGGTAGGGGGATTGACTGTGACCCTACTTTAACACATTTTAATTCTTAAAATATTTGCTTCACCTGTTGTTCATTCATTCCCTTACATTGACTCTTTTTGGCCTTACAGGCAGGATTTTGCCATTATTTTCCTATCTATTACTCCTTCTTTACTTCTTCTGTCAAGGTCTTTCACAAATCCTCTCATATTTTCCAAGTATCAGGATTTTTTTCCAATGATATTTGCCTTCATATTGTGTTAGCCAAACTATTTAAGTTTTATTATCCCTTCCAGTGAGCAGTTTGGTCATAGTGACCTATTTAAATCTAGGGGCTAATGCCAATTGTTAGTTCAGTGACATTATCCCATAATTGTTTTTGGATTACTTGAGAAGACCCAGTTTGCCTTTGCTAAATGTTCTTGTTTACAGTGTCTTATGGACATAAGGAGCTGATTACCTTGTGTTGGTCAAGGTCACTTGAAAGCTAACTAGCATTGTAGTCAAAATTACAAAATCTTTATTTTCTAACATCCCTTTTTCCTCCCAAACATGTTTATATAAAGAATTTATTATTATTATTCTTTGATATTTATTAAATTGATTTGATATTAAAAACTTGAAAACATTAGAGAGATTATGAAGCAGTATTTTAAAAAAAGAACAACAAAGAAAACAGCCAGATGAAAACAGTTCCTTATGTACTGATCAAGTGACTTCCTTATCTTTAAGTTCATTTTTTCTTTTTTTCAAGATTCTTTATCAACCACAACATTTTCAGCTTATTTTCATAATGCTATTGTTGTATACTGAGCCGGCTCCTTGAGTCGGCCCCCTGCTGGTGTTGTTCATAACATTCTGTTATTCTATTGGTTAGTCTAACATTCTGTTACTCTATTGGTTAGCCGCCTGATAGCTGGCATATATAAGAGCTGTCAGGCTGAGTTTACTGTTCTTTCAGCTGAGGTAAATTACGTTCTGAGTCGTTGATTATTATTAAAAGGTTTATCTCAGGACTGCTTTTTTTCAGCTGTTGTTATTCGGAGTGAAATCTAGCAGCTATCATGCTAGAGATTTATTACTCAATCCCTATTTGATTATTTCAAGTATCTGTAGCCTAACGATTTCCATAAAGATTATCAGTTTCCATAATTTGATGCTACTATATACTCAACTCTTCATCTCAATAAAGATGCCTACACAAATGTCCTTTCCATAAGCAGATAACAGGACCAAGCCACAAGGGGTAAAAGGATAAAGTCATGGTTTTCTTCTGCTATTTAGCACATGCTAAATATTAACCTGCACATAGAAAGCAGGGGTGAAATGCTCCCGGTTCAGACCAGATTGCCCAATCCGGTAGCGATGGCGGCGGGTCATTCGGAGAACCGGTAGCAAAAATCCCTGTGCCCCCTCCCCCTCTACCATGCCCAGCTGAGCCACACGATCATCAGAGGCTTTTTTTTACTTTTAAAAGCATTTTTTCTACAACTTCTTTCGCCGAAAAAATGCTTTTAAAAGTAAAAAGAAAAGCCTCTGATGATCACGCGGCTCAGCTGGGATCTCAGAGGCTTTTCAAGGCATTTTTTTCTGCAACCTCTTCCGGGGAAGAGGTGGCTAAAAAAATGCTTTGAAAAGGCTCTGACGATCAGGCAACACAGCTGGGATCGTCAGAGGCTTTTCAAAGCATTTTTAAAACCACCTCTCCCCGGAAGAGGTTGCAGAAAAAAATGCCTTGAAAAGCCTCTCTGATGATCCCAGCTGTGTTCCTGATCGGCAGAGGCTTTTTAAAGCATTTTTTTGCATTTGCAGAAAAAATGCTTTGAAAAGTTAAAATAATAATAATAAAAAAGTTGGCCACGTCACCCAGTCACATTTCCCCCACCACCAAGCCACACCCACAGAACCGGTAGTAACAAATTTTACATTTCACCCCTGCTAGAAAGATTACATTTAGTAGAAAGAAACAGATCCCAAATGTCAACCTCATTGATAAGACCTTGGCAAAAGTTCCTGAATACTCAGCTTTGGTTTTGATTAAGCTTTAGACTTGAACTCAACTTACACCATAGCAGGGCTAAATTTTTTTTTTTTTATTGTATACTAAAACAAAACAAAAAGGTCACTAAAATAGTGGATGTTTCTTTGTCAAGAAGTGGCAATTCCCTTTTTATATACATAGCAATTTTATTTCTGCTTCTTCTTTCTCTTGCCATTTCAATTATGCAACAGACTGTTTTTCTGCAGTTCAGTTTTGAAGCGGAATAATGATTAGTTGTTGATACAATTGATTAACTCTAATAATAGCTGACTCTCAATTAAGTACCCACATTATGACAATGTAAAACTTCCAAACATTCAGAGTCTCCCAAATTGCTAACTGAATTTGAATATGAGAAAAGAGAAAACTACTCAGCATTATATTTAATGTATCTAAAATTTAAGATAAAGTTGCTGTAAATCAAATCAGATTTACAGTTTGTCCTGGCTTGGCCTGCTGTTTTTTAGAATGCTGTTTATGTCATGCCACTCCAAGCCCAAGCCCAGCCTGGAAAAACTGTGCAATCCTGGTGTTTGCATATGTATTCAATTTATTGAACAGTGGAAAAAGTGCTGTGAACTTCTCCCTTCCACATGTTTATAAAGAGGCTTTATATCAAGCTCCAACTGTGACTGAAGGCTATTTAAGGGGAGGAGTAGCATTTATGGAATCTCTTCAACTGATCTTGCCATTGTCCGTACTGCTAAAACTCTGGGAGCTGGAATTCCAATACATTTTGAGGGTACGAAACTAGTCATGCATTAGGGCAATTTCCAAAGCACCACTGCATTATTTTCAACTAACCAGTCCTATTTCTAGTCTCTGAATATAAAGAACGTGATAAAGTCCTTGAATTGACAAATTTGATGAATCATCCAACTGAAGTAACATATAATTGTCCCTTTAAAAGATGTCACAATCTGTTTACAGGCAAAGATCAAAATGTATTCACTCAAAGAACAAAATGATGAGGCTTGCTCTAAACATAGCTCACTCTATTTCACTTCATAGAGAAAAAAGCTTTTTTGAAATGAGATAGTGTCAATCTAAACTGATCCATTTTTTTTAAAAAAGATACTTTTAGTAACTTTGTCTTCCTTTAGATCACATTGGAAATGAATAACTTGGTAGAAATTTATCAAGAGGTATGCACATTTATAGATGTTTATCATCCAAAGATGAACTGTCAATGACTACTTCAGCTTCAACCTCAATAATACACAAGCAAACAATAGATACAAACTCAAGGTAAACCGCTCCAAACTCAATTGCAGAAAATACGACTTCAGCAACAGAGTGGTCAACGCCTGGAATGCTCTATCAGACACTGTTGTTATATCCTCAAACCCCCACAGCTTCAACTTTAAACTGTCCACCGTGGACCTCACCCCATTCCTAAGAGGTCCGTAAAAGATGTGTGCATGCCCTGCCCTGTGGAATGAACTGCCCCTGGAAATACACAAGATCTCTGACCTCCATGTGTTTCACTGTGCCCTCAAGATCCTACTGTTCCACTAGGCCGGGCTATCTGTGTAAATTATTTTAAATTGGGTGTTTTAAATTTTTGCGTTTTAATTTGGGCCAAAATTGTGTAATAATTTTAATTATTTTTAAATTTGATGTTTGTATACTCTGTGTTTTTAATTGGCTGTGCACCGCCCCGAGGCCTTAGGGAGAAAGGCGATATAGAAATACAATTACAATTACAATTACAATTACAATTACAATTACAATTACAATTACAATTACAATTACAATTACAATTACAATTATAATAACAATAAATGCACCAGCTTGCCTACCGTTCCTGTCCTACTGTCCCCATTCATTTGTTCTCATTTCCTGTGTTCATTTTCATGTTTATACTTATACGTGTTATCTCGTACATGTTTGACAAACTAAATAAACAAACAAAATTTGAATAATAGTTCATAGATGAGATTTTGGCATAGTTTTTGATTCACTGGACACATTTCTTATTTTAAAATAAAATAAGAAATGTGGTAGATTTGGAATATGGACAGATACATAGATACACATTTTTAAAAAACCTCCCTTCTTACTCTTATGAATGGTATGTGCCTTCCTCAGACTCAGGTTCTACTAGAGGCCTGGGACTTCGAGGGTTTTGTGCAGGTTCTAAGCTGTTCCTAGTAATGCACCCTTCTAGACAGAAAACTCTGAGGTTTTTCCTAGGATCCGTTGGAGCCATTCTTCCAGCTTAGGAGTCATCGCCTCGAGTGCTCCTACCACCACTGGGACCACTTTGGCCTTTTCTTTCCATATCCTCTCTAGTTCCTCCTTCAGGCCCTGGTACTTCTCCAGTTCTCATATCTTTCTTCCTGATTTTGCTGTCACTATATAATGGATTCCCATGTTAGATGTCATGGTTCTTGCCGCTTACCCTGTCAAATCCATTCAAATATGGTCCAATTTCTTGTCACCATCCATGTTAAACAGGAATTACATTTGAAGTAGCCAGCATCTGGGTCTCCTTTTTTTGATTATTGCATAGAAATTGAGACACTTGTTAGAAATGTCAAGCCTATTCTGGTTAACCCAAGTTCAAATTAAGTATGATTACATTTACAGATCAATCTCCTCTTTTTCAAACATTCCAATTCTAATGATTATCCCTATCAATTTTCAAATGATCTGGTTGCCGTAATTCCCCAACAGATACATTTGTAGTTTCTTTTACAATTTTTACCATTTTCCTCCTTGGATTAAAATTGCAGTGTTTTCTTCTCAGGAAAAGATCACTTTTAGAACATAGCAGTAGTGATTTCCCTTTGGCCAGATAGAAAATAACATTTGCCACTAGATGTCCCACACTGGAAATCTTTATAGCTAGTTTTTCTTCAGTATTAATGCTCCACAGACAGGGGAAGAGAAAGATATGAAGAATGAATTCAGGAAGCCTTCCTAGAACCTTGCTTTGGAAGGAGTACACTTATTAACCCTCTTTTAGTAACAATAGGAGGAAACGCTTAAAGATATAGATGAAACAGGAAACCTGAAAATGTCTCCTCATCTCAATTTAAGGCAGTAGGATTCAGGGATTGATATTCTTTCAGGCAGTATTCTTCTGTCCTCCTCTTCCATCCTCCACCTCCAAGATGAATTTGCCTATGTCATGGCTGAAACTCAGTATAACTTTAACCACTTATAACTTAATGATGGTATGATTCAGTTAATAAATGCAGTGATTCATTTAAGAACTATGACAAAAAAAGGTCATAAAATGAGATGCAACTCACTTAATAGGTGGCTTCCTTAGCAATGGAAATTTTGGGTTCAGTCATGGTCAAAAATCAGAGACTACTTGCACCTAACTTCAAATAAACTGCATTTTATTCTGCAAAATTTAAGTCTTGAAAGGTTGTATAGAATTATATAGTTACAATAAAACTGAAGATTTACTTCTCCCTAGTAATTTTCAATTTCACCTGCTTGAGCAGGGGGTCGAGCAGAAGACCTCCAAGGTCTTTCCCAACCCGCTTATTCTATGTTAATTCTATACCTTGTTTGTCATCCTATTTGTCCTCTTTTTCCACATTCTGTCTTGTATAGGAGCAGTTGAAACTCTACTTTATTATGGCTTCATCACAGACTTAATCAAAGCAGACCAGTTGAATTTGAATCAAGAGGTGACTTCTGGTGTATTGATTTCAGTGAGATAAACATCACTGTATATAATTTTAAAGAATTCACACTAAAGGCAACATCGAGTTGACAACAACTTAATCTGTAAGAAGTTCTAATATGTAATACACTTACACAAAATAGGAAGAAAAGATGAAGTTTTGTTTCAAGGGATTTTTCCCCCAAATTTATTTGTATGTGACTAAAATAATAATGTAGAATAGTATGCCTTCCATACCAAGGAAGAAGGCCATGATTAGTGCAAGAATTTGTCTTAGTCAAATTTTCAGGGCATTAATTGATAAAAATAAAATCTTTGGATAAAAACATGTCCTTTGATCTTAGATATGTCCTTCCCTTTATTATGAATTTTAGGGAACAATTTAAAGTGGAAGTGCCAAATCAATGGGGAAGCGGTGGCTTAGTGGCTAAGACACTGAGCTTGTCGATCGAAAGGTTGGCAGTTCAGCAGTATGAATCCCTAGTGCCACATAACAGGGTGAGCTCCTGTTACTTGTCCCAGGTTCTGCCAACCTAGCAGTTCGAAAGCACGTAAAAAATGCAAGTAGAAAAATAGGGACCACTTTGGTGGGAAGGTAACAATGTTCCGTGTGCCTTTGGCATTTAGTTATGCTGGCCACATGACCACGGAGACATCTTCGGACAGCGCTGGCTCTTCCATTTCTTCCTTAGAAACGGAAATGAGCACTACCCCCTAGAGTCAGGAATAACTAGCACATATGTGCAAGGGGAACCTTTACCTTTACCAGATCAGTTGTCTGATACAGAGCTTATGCATTAAATGTAACATGTAACAGTGCATTACTATATCTCTTTTTATATTTCTAACTTAATGTACAGCAATTGAAGTTTAATAAAATAAGAGCAGTAGTAACAATATTGTATATCTCTATCATTTGAACTCATTTTTCAAATCATAATAGGATCTTCTATAAACATGCACTATGAAATACAAACCAGTTAAGGAGACTATGCAGAGAACTTTGGGCAGGATTGAAAAAAAGGGAATGATACGAAGCATAATAACATAATGTAGGTTGTTTTTCAAAAAATTCCCATTATTTCTTTTTTGTAGAGATTAGGATTATGTTTACACACATTTAATGGAGATGGTTACATTGAGGAGCCTTAGAGAAAAAGTATAGTATGAGAGTATCTTGAAAATATGCAGGAAAAAAAAAATAAGAGTCTAATCTATTTGAAGATGTCGTATTTGGATATTTTTTCCTCCTTCTGTTCAATTATGTCTGATTCTTGGAGACTGGAGAAGCCTCAACAGTTTTCTTGGCAAGATTTTCAGAAGTTGTTTGCCATTGGCTCTTTCCTAAGGCTGAAAGAAAGTGACTGGCCCAATTGGCTTTGTGTCTAAGGCATGACCAGAACTCATGGTCTTCTGGTTTCTAGTCTGATGCCTTAACCATTGCACCAATCTGGCTTTCCACAAACTAATTGTATAAAAATGGACAAAATTACATGCTACTGAATTAGAAATGAGAATAGGTACTCTAAGGGCTCTGCCAATTGGTCCAGGGCCCTGATGGGGGTGTATCATACAGAAGGTGGCTAATGGACTAAAACAGTGTTTCCCAAACTTGACCCTTTGAAAATGTATGGACTTCAACTCCCAGCATTCCTCAACCAGCCATACTGTCTGGGGAATTCTGGGAGTTGAAGTCCATGCACCTGAAAATAGCCAAGTTTGGGAAACACTGGACTAAAAGAAGGTTCTGCTTTCACCCCTGTGTTCTTTGTTTCCTTCCTCACCATCTTTATCAATTTTAAGATTAATTTTAGTATTATATTTATTATTGTAATATTTTAATATTTTCTCTGTTCCTTTTATTTGTTGTAAGCTGCCTAGAGTCATTTCTTGCTATGACAGGAAGCATATAAATGTCATCATAAATAAATAAAACTATTATAGTTCAAACTCTTTTATTATTTTTATTGTTTTAAAATGTGTTTAGTATTATTTATTATTATTTAGTAAAATTTCCAATTTTAATTTGAATATGTTTTTGGAATAGTAAACTGGTCAGAGTCATTGACTGATATGGGCAGCTATAGAAATTGAATAAAGAAAACTCATTAGCAGTCAAAGAACAGTGATCATCCCATAATAAGACAACTATTCAGCCTTTAAAAATAAATGACCCTCAAAAGGAGACAGACTACTTCCTCAACAGCTAATTGAAACTAAATATTTCAAGATGTTAAAACCAATTTGATGATAACATTAGAACCACAGACAGTCAATCCTAATCCTTATGTGTTCCTTTCAGGTTGTTTTGGCCACTAGCTGCCAGTGGAGCTGGTGGCAGACTTGGACGATGAGAAGGTTGGGCAGGAACCTGGGCCAGTTCTGGAGTCTGAGGAAGGCTCTGATGGAAGCTCTGTGTCAGAAGAAGAGATAGAGCCAGTTCGACATTTCCCAGCCACCAGAGAGGCAGCTGCCTTCGGAAGCAGAGATAAGTGTGGAGGAAGAACAGCTGGGGCCTGTTCCAGATGCACATATACACAGAAAAATTTTGAGTAGTTCAGAGAACTGGCAAATACCACCTCTGGCTGGCCCCAGAGTGGGGTGGGAATGGAGATTTTGCAATATCTTTCCTCCAGGAATGGGGAGAGAGTAGGGATTTTGCAGTATCCTTCCCCTGGAGTGGGGTGGGAATGGAGATTTTGCAGTATCCTTCCCCTGGAGTGGGGTGGGAATGGAGATTTTGCAGTATCCTTCCCCTGGAGTGGGGTGGAAATGGAGATTTTGCAGTATCCTTCCCTGCCATGTCACCAAGCCACGCCCAGCAAGCCACACCATGCCCACTGAGCCACGCCCACCGAGCTATGCCCACAGAACTGGTAGTAAAAGAATTTGAATTCTACCACTATCTTCATGCATTAATTCATTATCATAACCATATCTCTCTTTTTGAACTTAAAGATTGGAAGATAGGCTACACATTGTCATACTTCTTTTTTAGATCCTATAGGACTAGAGATGACCTAATTCACTGATTTTAGTAACTTTAGCATTTAATGTTTAGAGTGCCTTTAAAAATAGTGGCATTTGAATGGAAAGAGTTAGGTCTCTAAATTCAGTCCTCTTGATTATGTTTCATAATTACAGAAAATGTTATATTTTGTACAGATGCTTAAAAGCATCTTCTTAGATCATATCCAGTAACAGAAACAGTTGCTGGTATAAACCCAACACCCCATTTAAAGAATCCTGGCTGAGCTTGGTAATTGCTTAATAATAAGCATCACAGACAGTTCAGCCATCATGCCATCTAGCTGAAACAAAATTCTACATTTTTTATTAATGAAAATGATGAAATATTTATAAGTTATTTTGTGACAGTTTACAGAGCTGTAAACATATAGCCTGAAATTAAGCAATATACACACTTGGCAAATATTACTTCATACCTCTGCTGATGTCACTCAAAAAGACAATTTGTTGACTATAATTACAGTACATAATTGACAATGCTATACTGATGATCACTATTAAATATAAGTCAGGATCATACTCTGAAAAAGAATAATGACTCTGCCATCAGTGCACAAATTGTAATAATTCTAACACTTTCAAAATATGACTTACTGATAAAGTTCTTCATTACTGAATCCAACCTAGGAAGCCAAATTGAATGACAGAAAGTTAAAGTATTTTACTTCCTCCATTACTGTGAGAGTATTATCTTTAACTAAGCAAAAATACTTCTATTTTTACTTCTACTTCATATATGCAGTCGACATAAGGAAAACTTACATGTGGTGTCTAGTTCATCTGCCTATTCAAATTGATTTCCTGAACGTTCATGCTCTCCAGTTGCTTGAGTATCTATTATATAAAATCATCACTGAAAAAAAATGACTCTGCAGACCATAACTGGAATTTAGGAATTAAAAGGAAAAAGCCAGATCTCCCATAATTTTCTTTTATGTACATCGAGAGCGTATGCACCAAGACAAATCACACTTGGCTAATAAATAATTCTATTCTATTCTATTCTATTCTATTCTATTCTATTCTATTCTATTCTATTCTATTCTATTCTATTCTATTCTATTCTATTAACATGTGCTGGAATGCCAACGTGGAATATGATGAGATGTGCTGTACAATGTGATGACTCAAGATAAACATCTTCATGCATGTGATGTTGTGATACACATACAAAAAGATGAATCTTAGGTCATGTCTGCGTACATTTTGGCATCATCATGATTACAAATGGATGGCTATAAAATCTTCAAGTATATTATCAAGCTTTCCACTTCATCCTTCAAATAAGGGCAATTCCTTTAATCTAAATTACTCACTTATTTCTCTTATTTCTACTGATACATCACATGTTTGGTTTTCAGCTGGTTGGATGATGCTTCCTGGCTGCATCTACTTAGAAAAATGAGATAACAAGCGATGTGACTCTGGAGAAATATTATAATGTCAGATGAACAAATTTAAGCAAGATGAAGCCATGTTTGAGCAGCTGCCAGTGATTTGCAGTCTGCAGATGATGACTAGATGGCACAAGGATGAATTCTTCAAAGCCAGATGGATTTTTGCAATTCAGATTTGGTAGCCCTATACCCTATACTGTATGGGTGGATTAAATTTCACTTTGTTAACCATCATCCAATAATGGTATTTCAAAATGTACTTCTAAGAAAAGGGATAGTGAACATGACTTAAGCTAAGGAGAAATTTTACTATGAGAACTTGCATATCAAATTAAGCACCTTATTGGCAATGTTTTTAGAAAGCTATTTCAATTTTTTAAACCAGAATACTTCATCTTTTTTTATTTTCCTAGATTGTATTTACTTTTTCATATTAATTTCACTCATATCTGATTCTTTTGAGTTCATAATTCTATTATTAGTTGACTCACAGATTGATCTTGATGATTCCTTCAGTAGCAACTTTATATGAACTTCTTGGTGTTTTGTAACCTCAGACAACTTGACTCTTCCCTAATTCTATCTTCCTTCCTCACTTTATGTGGGCAAGAACATCCTAATAAGCTTATTCTAGTCCTGGCCCAGCTGGTACATGGAATGTCTGATTCAGGCATCCTGTTTTTGAAGCCAATAATTGCACTGCCTTGTGTTAGCATTGCAAATTTTCATGCCCTGTGAGGTTGTCCCGAAGACAGTCTCTCTAGAGCTATAAAAAGACAATTACCACCTCATCCCATGAGAGCCACTGAGTTTAAGATCATTTCAGCTGAAGTTACATTACAAAAGTTTCTGTGGGAGAAATGTTTCCTCCCTTGTGCACCCACTTACTGCATTTCCATAAATCAGTAGGTCTGGTTTAAAAATAATCCTACCCGCACCCAGCAAATACTGACTCATTTTATTATCCATAATTACATGTAGAGTCTCTTAGTAAGTAAAAGGGACAGCAGAAAAAAAGCATTTAGGAAGCAGCTCCTTAAAATAACTGTAAAAGTAAATTGATGGTAAATATGTGAAATACATGTCATCTGAAGATTAATTCAAACATATACGTGCTTATTATATGTCCTGTACATCTCTCATGGGAATTTTGCTATCTCCACATGTACTTCTTGGGAAATACACCCTCTCTAGAAATGTTTCTTATGATTGAAATCTGAATTTGGCTTTCTTTTTTTCTGATATTCTGAAAGTGTGTTGGGTTCATCTCCCCAAATTTTCATCCAGTCATTGCTCCAGTGTGAGGAAAAAGGGGTTAATGGTTTTTCCACTTTAAATTCTTACAAAGAAAGATATTTCTCATATAGTGGGATTTTCAAATGATTAACCCTTTGAAACATATTCTGTGATTAAATGTTTGCAAGAGGAGATTGTATTTATGGTGGGATCTGATTCTAATCAGTGAATAGGAGCAGTAACTATCTTATCTGGAGCAAGGAAAAAACAAAAGAGAAGCAATAGTTATCTGGGAAATGATATTCTTCTAGAAAAAGCAAGTAAAGAATTATAAACAGTTGTACTTATTGCAAATGAATCTAGTTAATATTGCTTAATGGAAAAGCCACTTTATAAAAACAAAAATTATCTTGTAAGTATGTGTGTATCTTAATTATTTTCATCTAAAATGATCATGTTTAGGAAGAGTTGTAGAAAAATAAGGAAAATACTTTCAAAAGATGATTCTCTTTAATGTAGTTGTTGTTCACTACCAACATCAAGCATAATCGTATGAATTTGAATTACCCCTGGAAAAGATGCAGCTGCTTTAAAGAATTGTACATGGAAGTTGGCAACATTTGTGTTCTCATATGCTCCAAAGCATTGCACTGCCAGCCATGTTTCAAATTAATAGATTTCATTTGAAAAAGAAGAGATTGGAAGCTGATTTCCCATTTTGACAATTTGCTGTTAACCTCTCTTACTTTCTCAGTATTTTGTCTTATCTTCATGGCAGAGGGTCTGGTTATCTTCAGGACTACATTCTTCAATCATTTCTGCCCACCCATATGTTCAGACAGAAGGAGTGTGTTCCAAGGCTCCTCAAGTCACTCTCTGTTCATTCTTCTTTCTGGGAACATGACCCAGAGTGGACCTTTGTAGTCCACTCTGGGTCATGTTTGTTCCAGGCTTTCTGGTATACAGATACACCCCAAACATATACACACCATACAAGGAACAACAGAAACATATGCATAAATATGGGGCATACTTTGTTCTATAGAATTAAATACAGATGCCTTCTATGGTCATTCAAAATAATTGAGTTAGAAAGAATTAAGAATTAGTAATTACCTTGCTAATTTTAAATTTTTCCTCGGGTATTCAATGTTGTGGAAAAAACAGCAGCTTTGTATCTGACTCATGGAAAATATTAGAGTTCAACAGACAATTTGTGAACCATGGGTATCCTAATTTCTGTCTGAAATCAAACAAGAGATTAATTTTCGTTTGGGCCCTTCTTGCACTCTTTCAGTTCATTTTACAAAATTTATTCAGCTAAAACAATTAATCAACATGGAAGCACAAAATGGAATTCAATTCTGTTGGTCTTTAAAGTGTGATTTACTCAAACTTAACCTGAGCATGATTACACATTCTAACAAATTATTATTTTTTTTAAAAAAAAATGTCAGTTGTTAGCAAAGGATATATTATCATATTCATTATTGTCGGTTAACTTCTTCTAAGAACAGACTGGTTTTTTTTTTTTTTTACTAAAATGATTTATATATTTATATTTAAAAGTTTTGTACCTGGTCGTGTAAGTGGTGGGAGAGAGAAAGTTAATTTGCTTGAGAGATGTATTAAATCAAATTATGGCTGGCAGTTAGAGAGGTTTCCATAAGTAAATTGTAATACCAAAATGGTGACAAACATACAATGACATCTGATGTAAGTTGCAATATTTCTATGACCATGTCATTATATACATGTCATGGACATTTATTCTTTATAATGTTCCTATATTTTTATTGCTTAACTGTTATATTCTTGATTTAAAACAAGAACACTTCAATAATTTTTAAAAAATTTTTAAAATTTTTTTTAGAGTCTGTAGAGTTGTTGTATTTTAATATTTACTTGTTTTAATTTTCAGCCAAAGTTATATGTGTTTTATAATTTTTTAACTTTTGTGTACTGATTTTTTATTCGGCTGTTCACCGCCCTGAGTCCGTCAGGAGAAGGGTGGTATATAAATCTAATTAATAAATAATAAATAATAAAATATTGGTGAAAAGTTTATCCTCTGTAAGGATGGAAATCCCTTGAATATTATGTTAGAGCAATTTTCCAAATGCTATAATACTGAGGATCACAATGATCAATGGAATGTTTAAGAGGATATATGGAACTGTCTGATATCAAATCCAATAAATGAACTAACTTTGTTTGTATTAGCTACTAGTCTTACTGCCAGTAGCTTTTGTGGTCTCAAGTAGAATTGAGTCTTTCTCCTGCCAAAGGCAGCTTAAAAAAAGATATCAGTGATTGAATAATACAGTTTTCTTTTACTGATGTATTGCCCCTTCCCTGAATTACAGACGAAGAATATAAAAATGGATTATTTTATTATATTGGCAACATATAACATAAATGAGACAAATAGAAGCTTTTGTCTCACATTCAATTTGAAGTTGTGTATTTTTCCTTCAATCACAGCGTAGTAGGGAAAATCTGCATATAGTATGTTAGATAGTATGTTAGAAAACATGTCTTTTAGATAAATTGTACTCTTTCCATATATTTGTGGATCTTACTACTATCATTTTACCATCTGCAGCTTTCTATCTACCATGAAGATAGAGGGAGGATGAAAACAAAAATTTTGATTCAATCTATGGGCCTGAAAATGTCCATAATATCTTTAAAAGCCCATTCAATTATCCTTTTCTTTACTCTACTCTACTCTACTCTACTCTACTCTACTCTACTCTACTCTACTCCACTCTTCTGTTCCAGTATACAATATCTTCCAGTAGCATTAAAATTATTAGTGCTTAGAATTAGCAACTATCTTGCTAATGTTTATTTTTTCTTAGGACATTCAGTGTTATTATTATTTAATTTCTATACCACCCTTCTCCCGAAGGACTCAGGGCGGTGCACAGCCAACAATAAAACAAACCCAATACAAAATTTAAAAGCAATTTTAAAAACATATTAAACAATTTGGCTCTAATCATTAAAAAATAAACCCCAATTAAAAAGCATGTTTAGGCCAGCTCAGCTTGTTGGAACAATAGCATCTTGAGGGCACGGCGAAAGGTGCGTAGATCAGGGATCATCCGTATCTCCAGGGCAATTTGTTCCAGAGGGCAGGTACTCCCACAGAGAAGGCTCTCCCCCTGGGAGCCACCAGTGAAAACTGTTTGACCGGCGGCACCCTGAGGAATCCCTCTGTGTGGGACTGTATTGGTCGGTGGGAGGCTATCTGCAGCAGAAGGCGGTCTTGTAAGTACCTGGGTCCTAAGCCATGGAACACTTTGAAGATGGTCACCATCACCTTGAATCGCACCTGGAAGACCACCGGAAGCCAGTGCAGCTCGCGCACGAAGAGTGTTACATGGGTGCACCGAGTCGCTCCCATAATCACCTGCGCGGCCACATTCTGGACCAATTGGAGCCTCCGAGTGCTCTTCAAGGGGAGCCCCAGACGGAGCTGTTGTGGAAGAACATCAGCTTTATAACTGACCAGTGGAAAATATTAAAGTTTAACAGACAGTTTGTGAACCATGTATATCCTAAAGCTCAGATCTATCTCCTTTATAAGGCTTAGCTATAACCATTCATTAATTTTACTTATTTTACATGGTTCAACCAATTTTTAAAGGAATCTATTTCAGGATATACTTAATGCACCATTCCATAAAGAAGTGAGATAAAATAAAATAGAGACCAGAATATGAATAAGTTACCAAGATTCAGATGGTTAGGGCTAAATGTTATAACACAACACATAACTCTCCTAATTATGGCTGACGTCTATTGAACTTCCTAGAAGTGGAACCCAGTTAAATTGCAATACTACCACGTGGACATTGATTATGAAGCAGCCTTGACAAAGCTAAAATAAATGCTCCTGGACATGGAATTCCAAACTGAAATTACTGAAACTTTAACAGTATATGAGCTGAGCTGGGAAATGATAAGAATGGTTTTAAACTACCAAAGCACCTCATGCAACACACATAATTCAATAAGAACAAAGGGTAAATTCAGAAATATCTCCTTTTCAGAAAGAATTGTCTTTACAGTGTGAATCTCACTGAATGATTTGTTCGTATCAAACTCTACTATGATTCCTGCAGCTATTAATCATGCATCTGCCATGGGGACCAAAGAAGTCAGGAAAGCAATTGTAGCAGTGCATAGGCCTGTTTTGTGCATCAATCAACATTACATGCATGAACAAAGGAGAAAGCGTTTGAACATACTACTGTGGATGCCATCCTGACTTTTGTGACAATTGACCTTTGCCCTTTTTGTTCTTCTTACACTTCTAGCAGCCAGATTAATTTTATGTACTTCAACTCAAGTTGGGCAAAAACATTAAAACTGCCAAATCTGTGTTAGTAGTTCACAAGATATTATTTCTATTAACAGCAGACTAAACTAAAATGGAACAACTTATTCTTTTGGTCTAAAGCAAGGGTCCCAAACTCAATTTCATTGAGGGCCACATCAGGGCTGTGGTAGACCTTGGGGGACTGGGTGGGCATGGCTGACTGGGTGGAAATGGACAGCTTGATGCCATTCACTTGGCATGGCCAATTGGGTGGGCATGGCCAGCTTGACACCAGTCCCCAAACTGCTGGCATGTTTCCTCTTCACATTGGGTAGACGGGGCTAAAGCAATGTGGGTAGACTGGGATGAAGCAATGCGGGTAGACTGGGATGAAGCAATGCGGGTACACTGGCCCAATGTTTCCTCTCTGCATTGGGTAGATTGGGCCGAAGTGATGTGGGTAGACTGGGGCGAAGTGATATAGGCCGACCCCTTACATTTTCCAGGATTCAGCCTGTGGGTCTTGAGTTTGACACTCCTGGTCTAAAGAATGGTAGAAGTCAATTCATTGGCAGTTGGCAGTTTATATTACTCTTGACTATTTCCATGAATATACAGATGTGCTGTATTGGAATTTTATTTTATCTTATTACTTCAATATTAACCAGAGACTACAATGAAACATACTTAGATTTTATAGACTCTTCCTTTTGAATAGTCATAAAAATAAACCTAGTATAAATAGAATCTCCTAATTTTTTTTAAACAAGAGATTTCAATGGCAAAAAAATTTAGAGTTCTTTTTGGGATAATGTATGTAGCTAGTAACTGAGGCAATCATAGTTATCTTGGACAAGCAACAAATTAACCTTTTATTGTTCTAATTTTCTAAAGAAATAAAATTATGTCAAATGAAAGTCTACAGAATTAAAAGGTAAAGAGAAACAGAATTTGCCCTTTATCTGTTAAGAATTGCCTGAAAGTGTGTATGAAATACTTAGTAAACTTTACTATTAATATCTGGCACAGTATGTGAATATAGCATTTCCATAAAATGCCTATTACAATTGTTGATGTCACTGGGCCATTCTGAAAATATTTATAATTAGCAGTATTCTTAGTTTCCAATCTATTTGCTATTCCCTTCACTGAGACTTGTTTGAGTCCCCACCTTAAATGCATTCAAAATACTTTAAGGAAATATTTATCTAGTTGAGCATTTAATTGCTCTGTCCAAATTTTTTAGCATTATTGCATTTAAGCCATTTAGGCTGTTTAAAGCTAGTTAAGAATAGCTTCAATATGGCACTAAGTGATAGTGTTAATTTAAATTCAGAAGAGGATAATTAAAGAGACATTTCAGACTCAACAGTTTTCAAGAACAAGCTATAATCATATCATCTTTATTGTCATCATCATCATTTCCTTCAGTTCAGAAGATATGTTTTGGGGTTTTAGTGGTTCCTTCCTAATACATTTCCTTTTCTGCTTTGGTACTTTAAGCCACTGTAAAAATTCAAGATATATTTTAATAGCAAGAGGAGACAAGAATTACCTAATCTAGGGAGTTGCTAAATTTTATCTCCATCCCCAAATGCTAATAGGGGGACGTATATTAGGGGGTGAAGGGTATTGTGACTATTATCTAATTGTTGAATGTGAACTGTACCCAAGTGTACATCCTCTGCTTCAGATTTTTCTACTACCCAAATTTCAAACCAGAAAAATACAAACAGGACAAGCCATTTTTCTGGCTATTTATAAAACCAAGGACTGCTCAGCTAGAAAATATTCTTTATTATATAAGATACACACAGCCATATCAAACAGTTGGTAGTCTTTGGGTGAGCAGGATACAAATGTTCCCTATGAATAAAAGTCATTTATCTTCATCCTGTCTATTGGAGATGGCTGCACGTTTACATTCTCTGCATTCCTTCTCGTCTGTATAGATAATTCTCACAATTTAGGCTGAGGTATTTCTGCCACTAATAGAGTCCTTTTTTGGGTGGTGGAAGGAAAGTTTAGTAGGGATTTAAGCAAACATTTACTCCATTTCAATTTGAAGGCGCAACTCATAGTCTTTCATTATTTGTATAGTCTTGTCATTCCAAATAGGCTCCTTAATAAAACCAGTTTGATATGGTTGAGAGAATTCACAAAAATAGCAAAGGCTCCCTACAACTTGGAAAAAGCAAAAGAAACTTCAGCGAAGTGCTGCAGTTTGAATTCTTGCTTTCATTATATCTCATTTCATTTTGGTTCTATATGAAGATGTGCAAGTGAATATTCCCTAAATATTCTCAGAGAAAAATATTTTTAATTTCTTCTCTTTCTGAGGAATTTTACTGATAAAATTGCTTTTATTTTAATTGGGCTGCAAGCTTTTAAGGTCTTGACTGTGGCATAGATCTTTGAATATAAAATATTTTATAGCACAAGCACAAGTAATAAGTAGTTCATTATAGGAAACATGCACCAAGTAAATAACTATCGATGTTCAAATATGTCAGAATATATGCAGAAATCCAATTTCCTTTAAAAGTATAGGTTTAGGAAATAAGCGTGATAGATTGAGCAGGCAATAGGAATAAATGAAATGTCCACTTTCAAATACTAAGCCAAACTTTGCTGAGAAAGTGATAACAAAGTGAAAGAATTTTGTAGAAAGTAAATTATCTCCTTTCTTTCCATCCAATTGGTATTAAGAAGACACTTGCTTTATCAGAAACTTGCCCCCAGTAGTCCCCAGATAATAATAAAAGGTCCTATTATGTGGCAGGTGAGTTTCTTATATGTTCAGAAGTTGTGATCAAGGCTGGAAGTATATCATTTAAGGAGTTGGGTTTAGAGTTATAGCTTCAGAGAGTAGATATTCTATTATATGTCACCACCACCACCATCTTTATTATTATTATTTATGGTTTGTTGCACATTCAGCCAGTTATTCTGACTGGATTTAATGTTTTTGTCTACCTATCAAGTTTTTTCCAAGGACCTGAGAAAGGCAGATCTGGATGTTTGAAGGTATTACAGATATTGTCACAAGATGTAAACTGTTCCAGGTAAAACTGCCTTGTGCAATTGACTGAGTGTGATTTTGTCAATGTCAATGGTGTTCAAGTGGTGC
Organism: Masticophis lateralis; assembly: GCA_030761175.1. Taxonomy (NCBI): domain Eukaryota; kingdom Metazoa; phylum Chordata; class Lepidosauria; order Squamata; family Colubridae; genus Masticophis; species Masticophis lateralis. Next base: position 39,221,211 of record JAUDYJ010000006.1, on the reverse strand, counting down.
TCCATTTGTTTTGGGAATGCACCTAAGGCATCTATTACTATTGGTACTAACTTTGCTTGCTTTTGCCACAGTTTTTCTATTTCTTTTTGCAGGTATTTTATTATCATCTACAGTACCTCCTCTTCTATTCTTCTGTCTCGAGATATAGCCATATCCACAATCCAAACTTTTTTATCTTTCTTATTGACAATTGTTAACTCTGGAGTGTTATGTGGCAAGTGCCTGTTTGAATTCTAAATTCCCAGAGCAATTTAGCTTCTTCATATTCTATCACTATTTTATGGTCCTCCAGTTCTTGTGTGCAGGCAAATGATATTTCTTGCAGATCTTCCAATGCATCATTGTTGCTACTTTGTCATGCTGCTGCTTGTAGTCAGTCTGTGTGATCTTCTTGCAGCAGTTTACCAGGTGGTCCACTGATTCTTCAGCTTCAGAATAGGCAGCACTTACTATGTGTTACTGTCTTCTCAGTTTTGACTTTGTATGTATTTGTTCTTAAGGCTTGGTCTTTTGCAGCCAGAATTGTTGCTGTTGTTTTTAATCTATCATCTATCTTTATCTTCAGAGATAATCATTAAAAATATGAATGTCAACCAAACTCTTAAATATCATCAAGGTTTTCTAGCTTTTAGTTTTGGGGGGATATTTTTGTTTGTTTGATAATTCAGGAACAGAGGTTTAAAAAATGTGCTTTCATTTTCTTTATGTGCATTATGTGAGACAAAGGTTTTAACTGACTAAATACTTCATCAGAAATGAATTATATCCTGCATGACTCTAATTCCTCTGGCTACTCCATCTATTTCAGTACCTAATATAGCTTGTCCTGAATTAATCAGCTTGACATTTGTGTTAAATTGCAATATTTTAAATCACCTATCAGCACATATTGTTCAAGTGCTTTAAAGGTAACATGACATTTTTTGAAATGGTCATATTATTCCAGAAGAGAAGCTGTTAACATCCACTCATCCCAGTTTGCAATAATTTGTAAATGAATCATTATAAACCTTGAGAGATCCATAACTCTACCAATTATTCTGCAGTCAGCATGTGAACTAGAAACAAAGGCAATGGAGAATCTGAAATACAAACTTCATCCAAATTCAATGTTTTTGAATTTTATACAAAGGTTTAAGTGAGCCTTTTTATTAAACCACATGTATGTCATATCAGTGACATATCTTTGCCATTCCAATAATTTACCCTTTTCTGAAGACATGTATTTGAAAATCCATTAATCAAGAAACTGAAGAAAATGTGCAACCCTAACCAGAAATAAATAAAAATACTAATGTACAATTTTGTATGGAGAAATGTGACTTGTGTTTTAATGATTTAATGGCAAAAAATGGAGGAGACAGCAGTACAAATATTGGCATGTTCTTTCATACATTCAACCTGTGATACATGCATTTCCTAATACAGGTAGTCCTCGACTTACAATAGTTCATTTAATGACTGCTCAAAGTTACAACAGTACTGAAAAAGTGACTTATAACCATTTTTCATACTTAAGACATTGCAGCATCCCCATGGTCTCATGAAACAAAATTTGGATTCTTGGGAACTGGTTCATATTTATGATGGTTGCAATGTCCTGGGGTCACCTTTTGCAACCTTCTGACAAGCAAAGTCAATGGGGATGCCAGATTCACTTCACAGCCATCTTCCTCACTTTAGCACCTGCCACGATTCACTTAAAAAATATGGCAAGAAAGGGTTCTGACCTAGGCTCCCTTAACAAGCAGGAGGCAGGAATTGGTCCTGGCAAAACCTCTTTTATTTACATGACTGTGAATTACAGTCAGCAAGGTTTGTCCAAACAGTTTTTCTAAGGAATATTTCTCAACACACCTTATCTTGTTTGGCAAACTGTCACATAACTTATTTCCGAGTTCAGTAGCAAGGCAACTGAAGCAAGTTTGTCCAAGGCAAAACTTGACACAGAGTCTCTCAGAGTCACAGAACGAATGAATTGTTTCCTGCAAAAGCCCACTTCCTGTTTTCTCCTCATTTATTTCATGTGGGAGGGGCCAATCACCTCCAAGGTATGGCTTTACTCCCAAGTCGATCCTACTTTCTGAGTTGTTCTTGTCTTCTGGCAGCTCTGGGCATGTGCACACTGGGAACAGGCTCCAGTTGTTCGTCGGCCTCACTGCTGTCTAACTCCCTCTCTGCCTCCAACGCAGAACCATTGTCCGAGCTTTCCCCAGCCCCCAGGACTAACCCAAGTTCCTCCCCAACCACCTCACTATCCGACTTGCTGCCAACTCCACTGGCCACCGGCGGGCCACAACAGAAAGGTCATGAAATGGGGTAAAGTTAACCTAACAAATTTCTCACTTAGCACCAAAAATTTTAGGCTCAATTGTGGTCATTTTAGGTTGTCACATTATCCTTACCATACATTTCATCTTGACAAATTAATGTAGAATCAGTTTGATGATCTTTAAATGGTTTCTTCTGTGAATATTAGATGTTATTTTCTTCTATTGCGATCCTCTAGTCTGCCTGAAGGAAAAAAAAGTTGAGTTATTTGGAGAAATGTGGTTTCCCATTATGACTTTTCTTTCAATTACTTTTTTTATCTCTCAATATTGTGTTGTATTTTATTTATTTATTTATTTATTGGTTCAATTTATATGCCGCCCTTCTCCGAGACTCAGGGTGGCTTACAATGCGTTAAGCAGTAGCCTTCATACTTTTGTATATACCTGCTTAGTAGGGCTTTTGGCCCCCCTAAGAGGTGTTCTTTTTTTATACAAAGTCAGCTTTTGTATTCCCCTTTTGTTAAACATTTGTTGTGAAAAGGCAATGATATTTCTCAGTTTATTGCCTTCATCTGGGCCTGGATTTTCACATTTGTTTTTGCATATGGAAAATCATATTACCCTAATGCGTATTTTATGATTCACTTTATCATGGGAATGATTTAAATATATTACTTTCCATGTCCTGAAACATATTTGTCATATTTTTGTTTTGCTTTACTTCTTCAGAACATACAACTTCAGTAGACTTTGTGTTGTGGTTGATTGCTATTTTAAAATGCATAGTAGTGTGAATACTTCCATGTTCCCATAACCAAACGGACATCTGGCATGAAAAAACAGGATAACATTTGTTTACAGCTAAGAATAAGTTTTGGCATTTATTTACAATTCAGGCTAATATAGTTTTCATTTCCTGAAGTTCTTGAATGAGAAACAATTTGTGATTCTTATTATTTGGTTGATAGCTGAAGCTCTTCTCCAATCTTTTTTACTTAATGGAAAGCTTTTTTTCTGTAGAAGTGACATAGATTAGTATTTTGGAACTTCCAATCTGATGAGCTTTCCATTGTAATCAGATTTTGAACCAAAGAATGCTTAACCAGAAGTGTATTCTTAATGTATATAGTGTAACAACATAATGAAAATTAACATTAATTGAATGATACAAAATATATTTAATGTCTCCACCTACTATCATAACATAATTGATTGTAGATCTCCTCTATCTGGGTTGAAAAAATCAAAAAGGTGATTAGAAAGAAAAGTACTATTTCCTGCCATGTAATGGACATTTATAGTTCTGTAGCTCCTGTGTGGAAGCCCTACTAATTCTAAGAAAAGATATAAATAAATAAATGTAATAAATGTATTACTTCTATTACAGCATTCACTATATTCAAAATAGCTAATGATTAAAAAAAATGGAAATTTTAACAAAGAGACCTAGTAGAATTTGGTCTTGATTTAAACATGTGATCCTATATTTGGCACTCTATTATATATTAATCATGCATGTAGATTTTATTGAAAAAAAGACTAAATCATCATGCAGTTGTGATGACTGTATTGGTGACCTGACTTTTTTTGTCTGCTTTCTTTGCTCACTACAGAATTTGAAATAAAAAACTAATTTTTGGATATTTGGATTGGAAGAAAATTCTCCCAATTTCACTGGTACCTGTTTTCAAGTCTTAACCCTTAGGATTAGTTTTATTCACTGGAATAGCCATTCATATTCTGTAATTTTAAGTTTAGGACACACAACTAGATACCATTTGGGGGTTTGGGGGGATTATAGAATATTTATTTATTTATTTATTTATTTATTTATTTATTTATTTATTTATTTATTTATTTATTATATTTCTATACTGCCTTTCTCCCGCAGGACTCAAGGTGGTGTACAGCCAAGAAAAAAATAAAAGATACATAAACATCATAAAATTGATAATTAAAATTATAGCATAGTTTAGCCCAAATTAAATAAAACCCAGAATTATATAATATTTTAATCATTCCCAGTTAACATGCTTAGCCCCGCCTGATTGAACATCAGGTTCTTGAGGGCACAGCAGAAAGCATGGAGATTAGGGATGTTTCATATATCAGGGGGCAGTTCATTCCAAAGGATTGGAGCCCTTACAGAGAAGGCCCTCCCCCGGGAGTCACCAGTCAGCACAATTTGACTGTCGGTACCCTGAGTAGTCCCTCCCTGTGAGAATGAACTAGTCAGTGGGAGGCTATTGGTGGCAAAAGATGGTCTCGTAAGTACCCAGGCCTTAAGACATGGAGCGCTTTAAAGGGATAACTAACACCTTGAATTGCACCTGGAAGACCACCGGGAGCCAGTTCTCTGCAAATGCAATAAGAGCGGAGAAGTAGTTAGACTTCACCGCTTTTATCACCACTAGGTAAGTCTTAATATAGGATGTCACCTGTGTTCGGTCAGATTCAGATCGGCTTGTCATCCAATCGCTCACCAGGTGTTTTTTCCAATGCTTCATCTCTCTCAGCTCCTCAGAAAACCAAGGAGCTAGTCAAGATTGGCATCGGGTCAGAGGCCGCAAAGGCACGACGAGTCCAAGGCCCCAGTAGCTGCCCTGTCCCAGGCGACCACTAGGTCCTCAGTTGAGTTATGAGCCAGAGTCTCAGGAAATGGCCCAAGCTCCGTCAGGAACCTCTCAGGGTCCATCAGGTGCCTGGGATGGAACCATTTGGTTGGTTCCGTCTCCCTGCAGTGGGTAGAAGTGACTTGAAAGTCCATGTGAAGGAGAGAATAATCAGACCATGACAAGGGCTTGATGTCTATATCCCCTATTTTAAGATCATTCAGCCACTAGTTCGAGACAAAAATCAAGTCCAGAGTGTGATTTCCCAAGTGGGTGGGGCCTTTAACTACCTGGGTCAGGTCCATGGCCACCATGGAAGCCATGAACTCCTGAGCTGACTCTGACATTTCACCAGCAGATGAAAGGTTAAAATCCCCCATAAAAATAAGTCTGGGGGTTTCCACCGCCACCCCGGCTATAAATCGAGCAGCTCAGGCAGGGCTGCTGTTACATGGCAGGAAGCCAGGTACGTAATCAGTAGGCCCATCTGTATCCCCCGACCCCACTTCACAAGGAGGGACTCACATCCAGCTATCTGAGGAACAGTGGCCTCCCTTGGGCAAAGACTTTCTCTAATAATTGCTCCCACTCCCCCACCCCTTCCCTGAGGACTTGGCTGATGAAATGCATGGAAACCTGGCGGGCACATTTCCACAAGGGGAACTCCTCCCTCTTGGCCTATCCAGGTCTCTGTGATTCCTGCCAGGTCAGTACCCCTCTCCGCAATAAGATCGTGAATGAGGGGAGCCTTATTTACCACTGACCTGGCATTACACAACATCAGCCGTAGACTCAGGGACTGAGGCTCTGAACAACCCTGGAAACGAGTGATGCATTGGGGGTTGGAGTGCGCAATCTCATGTAAACATCGACTGCGCACTCCCGATACATAATATGGCCCCCTGCTGCTGTTATATCTGCCCCTCCCACTTACTATACTAATGCCCATCATTTCATCCCCCTGCATCCTATGAATATGATCTTTATACATGAGCAATGGATGAAGAAATTGAGCTCAGATTTTTTTTACGAGAAAATTTGTTTCCCATATTGACTTTGATCTATTCTTTTGAAGGGTATTGATTTCATGTGTTAACTAAAAAAACCAGAGTATTACAAAAGTTATTATAGATTATTTGTTCCATGTGGCAAAGATGAGATCATAACTGTCAAAAATGCTTATTGGAAAGTAACAAAATAGTGACCTACCAATTATTTATAAAAGAGAAGAGCAAGAATAAGTAATAAATGTTCCCAAAACTGCATCTATTTCTGAATGCCTTCTTGTGTTTGTCCAGTCTTATGAGGCCAAGTTAGCAGGCACCATTATGGTATCCAATTCTGAATTGAAAAATGATTCTGCACCACGCACACAGAATAAAAATATTTTCCTTAACATGCATTTGAGAAAGCAGTTGGACCAGGGGTGAAATGCTCCTGGTTCGGACCAGATCAGCCGAAGAGATTGTAGAAAAAAAAATGCCTTTAAAAGCCTCTGGCGATCTCAGCTGAGTTGCCTGATCGTCAGAAGCTTCTAAAAGCATTTTTTTCTGCAACCTCTTAAGGTTGTAGAAAAAATGCTTTTAAAAGTAAAAAAAAAAAAGTTGGCCACACCCACCCAGTCACATTACACCCCCTCTAGCCCCACCCACAGAACCAGTAGTAACAAATTTTAGATTTCACCCCTGATTCAGACATGTTGAATCAGGCAACTATTTCAAACAAGTTATGGACAAGATATCTATTTTTCCTGTGTACGTCTAAAGACTAGAGGTATAGAATTCTATAGCATCAGGAAATTGTGTCTGAAATTAAATGACTTGCTTTAAACTTTGGAAAGGTATTTCTGAATAAAATCCTCTTCACTGGATAGGCTCCATTAAATTCAGAGTGGAAAGAAAAGTGCACTGAATGCCAGGAATCTAATTTTAATCAGGACATATATGTTATGCACTGTGCTCTGATTAATTGGCTAGTATAGGAAAAATATATTTGTTGTCAAATTATTTGGTGCTAACCGTAACTGAAAGCATGTAATAATTTTGGTCAATTAATGTTAGGGCTTGTTTAGAAGTTAGATTTTTGATTCTCCTTTCTCAAAAATGTCACTGTTTTTCAAAACACTTTTATTGGAAATGTTCACTGATAAAATTTAAGATAAATCATTAGGAAAAAGAAATAAGTAACTACAAATTGCACTGTTCGTAAAGCACCTTTCTTTCTTCTGACATGAGATAGCGTGTACACACACACACACACACACACACACACACATGAGGAAAACTAAACTTTCAATATTTACAACTAAATGTAGAAAAGAAAAAAGAGTTTGCAAACTATCCATATTATATATAAAAGTTTCTAACTCAGAATTAAAGTGAATAATAAATTATTCTATCATTTATTGAAATATTCTATCATTTGCATCAATCATTCTAACTGTTCCCTTAATGACATTTTATAATATTGAATCATTTTTAATTAGTCTACATCAAAAGCAAGTAGACAGTATATAGCATTTTCAAAAACAGATATCTGGAATAATTCTTCATATCCAATCTCTCCAAATAATTCTCTTGGCAACATTCCTGGCTTTATTAGAATTTACCAAAGAAATTTTAAGATGAATAAATTCTGTTAGAAAGCTTCTGGACTATTTGGAATGAATGTTTAATGAAGTAAATATGACTGTATATAAGACCATATTTAATGCATGCTTTGTAATAGAGAAGTCGTAATTAGATATGTCAGGAGAAGCATAGCGGTACTTTCAATGCCTATGAATGAAGTATTTAAGATATGTGACTGTTAAAAGAAAAAGGAATATAGATAGTTCTCTACTTATAACTCTAATTGAATCTAGAATTATGATTGTAAGTCATGTTAGTTGTTATGTGGATCACCACATAAGTGTTCCTGATTTTATTACCTTTTTGTAGTGTTTATTAAGAGAACACTGGTTGTAAAGCAAATGCTGTGGTCATTAAGCCAATGCTGCAGTTGTCAGGTGACGGCATTATTATTATTATTTAGTGTATGGTGATATTACATTAGCCAGGAGACTACAGTGTTAGTACACAGCAGTTTTTGGCTGCCAGAGTGCTAGTCCATTCATTCATGCTCATGTGATACCCAGAACGCACCACAGAGGGCAGGCTAGCTCCACACTCAGAAAGGCTCACAGCATTCTGCAGAAGTCACCTTGCACTCAGGCGTGGCATTGGGACAGCTGGATTCACTTTACTGTATGAAATGCTGTTATTTCCCCACCAAAGTGGTACCTATTCATCTACTTGCATATACCATGCTTTCAAACTGCCTAGGGGAGGTCCATTGTAACTTTGAATTATCACTCAGCTATTGTTTGTAAGTCAAGGACTACCGAATGAATGAGTCCTAAATTAATGTGAATACAAAAGGAATTACCAATATGACAGAAGTACATTGATGTGGCTTGGTCATGAAAGAGGATACAAGAAAATCAAATTATAAAACAAATATGTGAAGAAAAAGCAAACACTCAAGAGGAAGAAGACTGAGAAAGTCATGGTTTGATGGTGTTAATGATATCCCCAAAAAGGAAGCAGTTTAAATAAAAGGACAATGTCTGAAGCAGTGCATGGGCATATAAAAGTAAGGATGTCGTGAAAAGTTACAAAGATTTGGCAATAGTATAAGCTAAATTAGCTGTTTCTTATACTCTTTATTATCCTGTGCCTCTAATATCTTTGATTGTATTTTTACTACTTTTCTGTCTTCTGCATAGCATTGCTTATCTCCAAATGAAACAACAGGGTCATATCTAAAAGTTGTGTGTGTGTGTGTGTGTGTGTGTGTGTGTGTGTGTGTGTGTGTGTGTAGAACATTAACATTAAAAAAATTGTAATGGTGAGAAACTTTTCAAAACGTTTAAACAACTTGTCTCTAGAGAGATTAGAGCAAACTGACCAACAGATTTATGAGTCATTTCATTAAAAGAAATAATTGTTCCTTTTTTTAGTGAAATCACTCTAGATTTCATTCACATTATCCAGCCAAGTGTAAAATTGCTTAGTGCCTTTGATACTTGAATCTCTGAACAATAAATTATTGATGCTAGTATTCTTATATTTGGGGCAAATTGTTGCTTGTACCTGTTTCACATCTTTAGCATAGGCATATAAATGTTAAGAGTACTGTATAAAACTTTGATTTTGCCTCTGTAAAAGGGTCAAAGTGGTTGAAGAACTTGGCTGCTGGATTTCTAAATAGGGTCATGTGAAGCTAATTGATAAAGTAAATATCACATAGACAAATATTAAATAGTTTCAGTCATAAGTAAAATGATGTTTCTATGTCTAATACTTTATGCTTAAACTTTGTTTTTACTTAAAATATAAGTAGAAGTCATATTCAAAATTGTATGTCATTTTCTGTATAATTATTAAAATTTAGAATCTGCATGTATGGCAAATATTTATTTAGTAATACCATCTATTGATGAAAACTTTTTGGTTTATTGTCTCAAACTCCTGCTGAGACTTCTGAATTAGTGGATTATAATTATGTTCTATTAATAGACAGAACTAATCTGAATTTGCAGACACCATTAACTCAGTGACAGAAACACTCTGCCCTCGCAAGGAGAAAAGACAGTGTCAAAAATGGCTGATCCCTTTGACTCCATACAAGAAAGCAATGCAGCCAAGCTTGCAACTTCAACAAGACAAAACAAATTAGCAAAAAGAGGAAAGGTGAAAAGGAGACTTTTGCCGTAGCTGCAGAAATGGAGGCAGCAGCTGAGTGCAGTAACTAGCAGATCTTCTTGCCAGCCTGAAAATCGCCACGAAGTAAACACAGTTGATCTAGTACAAGCATCCATAATGCAACAGGACAAGTCGCTAAAATTATTGATGAATAGCTGCAGTGCTTGAAATAATAGCATTTGGGTCTATTCAATTCACATTCACTCAGGCCTTTGGTGATGGAGAGGGAGAGCCTTCACTTCATGCCATCTAGCCATCATCTTTTACACTTACCATCTTATCTTTATTGTTTTATTGATTTTACTGTAATTTCTTTGCTTTATTGTCGTGAAGAGTTATTGAGAGCTCAGTGGCACATAGATTTAACAGTCTTATTATTAAATTATTATTGTTCGCAAATTATGATTCATCAGTGGCATCAGATCAGGAGCTGGATGATCCAGGGCCAGCCTCTATGTGAAGCTGAGCCAAGCAAAACACAGGTTGCTCAAACTATCAAACAGCTTAAAAATGGCAAATCTGAAGAGCCCAATTGAGTCATTGTGGAGGTAGGAGGCAGGGGCTCTCTAATATTCAATTATATTCACAGTCTACTCTCAATGGTACGTGTACAAAGTCCTGCTGATCTTATGCTGCATTTTAAAAGGATAATAAAATAAAATGTAAAAACTATCAGGGAATCAGCCTCCTATTCATAAGGAGAAAAAACCTTGTGCAGAGCATGCTCATAGACAATATAAGAATCTTTTATAGATCTTCCAGACTAGGAAGAGCCATGTGGCTTTAGACAAGGCTACGGCTGAATAGACTAGATTCTCATTGTCAGGCAATACTTGAGGACTCCAATGTATTGTCCAAGTCATTGTTGTCTTTTATGAAAGCACCTTTTGCAAGGTTAAAATGCTTAGTGGCAAAACCAGCCATTTTTCTTACTCAAAACAAGGATGTAATGAGGTTATATATTCTCATCACTGTTGTTTAATGCAGATTCATATTTACTTAAGAAATAGATCATTTAGGTATGTAACTTTTAAAATAATAACAATTCCAAATAAGGACATGCTTTGTTGGAATTGTTATTATTTTAAAAGTTACATACCCAAACGATCTATTTCTTAATATTTGTTAACTAAGGGTTACAAATATTTATAACTAAGGGTTGAAGCGAGGGGTCTTTGATGCTCTCTGAGCTTGATTGTTTTCTTGCAGACATTTCATTACACAAACTACATCATGAAGATGTTACCTAGTTTGACACATCTGCAAGAAAACAACCGAGATCAGAGAACACCAAGGAGTCCCCAATAACAATTCCACTGTTATGAAAATCCAAATAAGATAAACTGTTAATACTAGGGAACAAATTACCTAAGGCTTTTTGAAAGGTAGGCAAGCCATAAATCAATTCAACAAAGAACAACATCAAATCTTCAATCTTCATAAAGGTAATATTGTTCTTGGATATGTAATGTTTGGGCCTGGGTCTTCAAGTCAATGTCAATCTTTCATTCCACAAACTGTATCAGCTTGATCAGGAAGGAATGAAAGAAATGTAATAGAGTGTCTCAAAGGTGGCCTTCAGTATACCTTAATACAGTAAAAGATACTGAATGGCATTGAGAAGTCAAGCAAGATCAAGAGCACTTTCTTCATTTTCCATCCAAGTTCCACCTAAAGTAATTTGCAAAACTGATCATTTCAGGTTCCATGCAGATCTGAAGCCTAGCTGCAAGTGATTCAGACGATCCAGTTTTTCCAGACTCCTCTGTAGAGAATTCCTTTCCACTACCTCCTCAATAACCTTTTCCAGAAAGTTGGTGACTGAAACAAAATGGTCTGGATCTCTGGATCAAGGCCTTGGTGGCTCACATAAATAAAAAATGGCAAGCATCCAACCGACTGATGTCATTACACAAAAGATCCTGTCCAGTTCTTCACACTTACAGATTCAAAAGTATCACACATAAACAAACCATGGCTTTAATCACTTCAGTGGGTTCATCCATGATATGTACAGTTTTGTGGGAATACAAGTGATTTTATCACAGAGTGATTCACAAATGTATCATAAGAGCTTTGGGACAGATCTTTTTATATATCCTTTCAAAAAAGCCCATGTTATCTTAAGTAAGGCCACTGGACAATAGTTGTCTATGTCCACTCCATAGATACAGCAAGGTCACAGAAGTAGTTCTATTTATTTGACCCAATATAGGCTGAAACTGGAGACTCTGAAGTCTGGTAGTTTTAAGACTCTAAATTGTTGATTAATCAACATTATCAGGAGGAAGGAACTTGAAAAACTAGAGATGATAAGACCATATGTGTTGCTAAGCAGCATTATTCTGAAGATAGTGAATCCTTTCTCTTTGTGGTTTTGAAAGAATTGCTTTCCTTTCCTTATGACATTCTGGATTCTAAAAATAACTTCTTTGCATGTTTTTCAATAGATCTCTTTTTAGATTCTTGACATATCTTTCAAAGAAACTGGGACAACAACTTTTTGAATTATTCCACTTTTAAATTAAAATGAAAGTCTCTGCTTTGAAGTCAGGCAGATCAAAGTAATGCTGTGAAGAAATTTCACATTGATAACAATATATCATTGTGCTTTACTAATACTTAATTTTCAGGTAAAAGAATGATCCTATTTTCTTATTTAAAATAAATCAATTATACATTTCATTTATAGCAAAGCTAATTATATATTTTTTTCACCTCTGATGAATAAAAGGTTTCAAACAAAGGAAAATATATTTTGCCTCACATCATATCTATTTGTACATTATTATTTACTAAAATTAGTATTGGTATTGAAGCCATATTGAGGAAAAAAGAATGAATGGTATGATTATATTAATTTGTATGTTTAGTTGCATTGCCCCTGCTAATCACATTACGTTCAACCAATTGTTGTTAAAGCAATTACTATATAAAGATGAGGCGTCTTGCAGCACTTTTTCAGCATTCCAAATCTTAATAAAAACTACAGTTCATTTCATCAGATGCATGGAATGGCCTTCCTACATTAGTTAGCCACTCATGCATATAATTAAGTAAGTTACAGTTCATAAAAGGCTATACCTTTTAATTTTTTTTAAGTCTGAACAGATACAGCCAGATTCCTGCTGCTTTTTGTCTATTATAGATTAACACGGGGTGAAATGCTCCCGGTTTGGAATGGATCACCTGATCCTGTAGCGATGGAGGCGGTTGGTTCGGGGAACCAGTAGCAAAAATCCATTGCCCAGCTGAGCCACGCAATCATCAGAGGCTTTTTTTTTTGTTTTTAAAAGCATTTTTTTCTACAACCTCTTTGGCCAAAGTAAAAACAAAGTCTCTGCCAATCAGGCAAGTCAGCTGCGATCGTCAGAGGCTTAAAAAAAGAGAAAAAGCTTCTGCTGATCAGGCAAGTCAGCTGCGATTGTTTAAAGAGGCTTTAAAAGCATTTTTTCAACAACCTCTTCAGCCAAAGAGGTTGTAGAAAAATGGTTTTAAAAGTAAAAAAAAAGTTGGCCACACCCACTCAGTCATATTACACCCCTACCACCAAGCCACGCCCACAGAACCAGTAGTAACAAAATTTACATTTCACCACTGGATTAACATGATTCCCCTCTTACAATTTATAAGGAAGAACACAACCATTTAAGAAAATATAGAAGGTACCATCACATCAGGTGACTTAAAGATAAGCAGCTATCCAAGTTTGTGGATGATGCTAAACTATTCAGGGTGATAACTGTCAAAAATAATTGCATAGATGTCCCAAGAAATCTACTTGAATTGGGTGAACTAGTTGCAAATGTTGTTCAGTAAAGTGACATATATGGACACAAAGACCCGTTCACTCCCACAGCTTTATACCCAAACACAGCTTTATATCCATAACTAATATGCTGTCTGTAACTAACCAGGAAAAAAAAAATGAATGCAATATGTGGCAACTGTGCAAAAGGCAATTTTCATGCTGGGGGTCATTGGGAAAGGGGCTGATAATAAGTACTACCCACATTGTAATGCCCCTATGCACCAAAGACAAATTCCTTGTGTGTCCAATGACACTTGGCCAATAAAGAATTCTATTATTCCATTCTTCAGAAAGCTATGACTTTTTCTGAAGTATTATGTTCAGTTTAATATTACATTCTCAAAAGATACAATGGAAGTAGAAGAAGTACTAAAAAAGTAACCCAAAAAATCAGGGGGCCTTAATACTTGCGTTCTTTGGTTTAGGGGAAAAAAAGTAACTAAGTAAAGCAGTATATAAAATCATAAATAGCACAGAGAAAGCAACTAGAGACAAATTTCTTCTCTGAAAACATTTGAGTCAGAGGTCAACCAATTTAACTGGTTGAAAGTAGATTTGGTACAGAGGAAAGAGAAGACTTTTGACATAGTACACAATTAACAGATGCAGTTCATAGTCCATAGTGCATAATTAACCCAGACAATTCAAGACCAAGTGATGTTCATTAACTAATGGAATTGGCTAAATTCATGGAAGACATGGAAGACTATCAAGTTCTATTCATCTTGAAGACTCATTATTACCCTTGGGAATCAGCATCTTGCTTCCAAATGTCAGTTGCATTTGCAGTTGCAGTTGTTATTGTCAGAGGAACAATAACAGGAGAGGGGCATAGCTCTTTCCCCTGCTTGTGGCATCTAGTTGGCCACTGCAAATAACTGAACTAAGCAGTTATTCTTATACATGACGTCCATCTTGAAAGACATTTTAAGGTGAAAATGACTAGATGCATTCTGCTCCCTTCACTGTCAGCTTCTGAAGAACAGCCATAACTTTCTTTTTCTACATGATCAGGATTTTTGATCCCATAATTAGAACAATTGTAAGTAATATGGATGGAAATGAAAGGGACAAAGTAATAGCATGCTTCCATCATTCCTGAGTTGTATTTGTGAGCTCCTAAATAAAACTTGGTAGCCTTCAAGTCTTACAAATCAGTGGCACCAACCTTTTGGGTACCAGGGACTGGTTCTGTGGAAAGAGGCTTTTCCATGGACCAGAGGGGGGCATGGTGTCATACACTGCCTGCATCCTGCACACATACAGATGGGGCTTCACTTGTTTGCGCAGCCTGGGGGTTGGGACATGTTTGTATCTATAAGACTTGACAAATTACTGTTAACACTACAATCTGAATTGCCAAGGCATAGCAAATGTCCCTAGACCGTGCAAAATTTCACAGACTCTTGCTGAGTCAGAATTTTGGTAATGTTTAAAAGTGTACGCATAAGCATACTCACAATATCCTTATTCTAATTTTTGTACCCCTGGATTTTATAGTCAACATATATAGAAAATATATTTAGAATGCTGAAATGTCATTGAAGTGAATGTTAGAATTACTAAGATCTTCTATTTTAAATCATAGTATGAAAGTCTGATTGTTTATTTTAAAACTGCAGAATTGAAAAATGGCTATGCTTTCATAGTCACTCATATTAACCTAGTTCCCTAGAGTTTTTTATGAAATATCTAATTGCCCAAGATGTAGCTAAAGATAATTCTCAATTCCATGACACCTCCACCATTTAATCTAAATACAAACACTGTGAAAGTCCATGTTCTCAGCTACAATTCTTGCAAGTGGTTCTGCATGTAGACAACCATATTATTTTTTCCAGTTTAGATCACAGAAGCCACATCTCAGTTTGAGTTCCAATCTTCAATTAATCCTATTGTTACATGTTCTTGTTTCATATCTGTAATCATAACTCTGACATTTCTTAATGTAAGAGGTTCATTGCACTGATGTACATAGCCAAGTAGTCTATTTTGATCTGGCTACTAGTAACAAAGCAGTTTAAAAGCTTTACTCTAAAATAATGCAATAGATAGGTTTATATAGATACTATCTATCTAATTATTAGGAACTCAAGGAATTCACTGTCAAATACAGCTCAATTTAACATGCTTAATACCAGTCTTAAATGTCAGCACTTATGCTACATGTTTTATTTTCTCATCTGATGTCAGTGGACATGATTCCTGTTGACCCACCAATATTTCAATAAACATTTAATAATACCTTCTCAATTAAAGCATATCAGTTCCTTTGCCCAATTACTCAAAGTATTGGTCTGCTTCATTCCAGAAGGTATAATTATTAATTTTCAGCGTCAGGTTAAACACTGATGCTCACTCTGATGCAAGTTTTTTTGGCCCAGTGGGTAGATATAAAATTAAGGCAATATACAATGACTATCATAAGGAAGTCATCTTGCCATACACTGGCAAGATGATTACTTTAGTCTATTTCCAAGGATTACATATAATGACAATGCATTAAGGGTTCTGATTTCCATTCACATTGTTTTAAGCACATAGATCCCCATTCCTTTGGTTATTGACAATGGCTTCTATCATTGAAAAAAGAAAGGTGGATATCAATCACAAGAACTATCAGATGCTAATGTCTTCACACAATGATATCATTCTTTTAGGTCAGTTGAAACTTATTGCTTCATATTCTGTTTTAGTTGCAATTGTACAGGGAATTATCTGTACATCAAAAGGGCGACAAATAGCTTAACATACACTGCATTCTGGTTATTCAAAAATAATGAGCCTGAAAGCAATGATGACAAGGGGAACTGTCTGAACATTTTACTGTGTTAGCCAGATAAAAATGGATTCAGGAAGAAAAGAAAAAGTGAAAATGGATTTTGCCATCTACAATACACCCACTCATCAAAACAAAATGAAATGATTCACATTATATCAGAAATGGTATTTTAAACTTCCAAGCCAGGAACTAAAGTTAGCTAATGTTTTCTCTATAATGATTGATGAAACTAAAAGCATTAGCAAAGTGGTCCTAATATTAATTGTATAGAAGCATTATTCACAGAACTTGATAAATGAAGGATTTCTTAGTTTCCACCTACAGAATCACTTGAATCAACCCCTCTGCTTTATACATAATAAAGACACATTGCCACAGAATTTACAGAGGTCTGTAACCAAGAGACGTGATGATGTGAATGTTATGGGCACAAATCTTAACTGTGTGTCATTTTTCAACAGAAGGAAGTAAATCAAGTTTTTCCTTGCTCAGTTGAATTGTTGTTGATGTAAGCAAAGGAAAGTTACGCAGTATCTTTTTGAGGATTGTATGAACAACAGGAATATATTTATTTTGGGATTGTTTGTTACAAATCCTAACTCATTTATTAGAAGAAATTTGAATTGCACAATAAAGTTGTAGAATCAAGCTTCTGTTGAATTAAGTTTGATGTTGTAGAACAGGGGTGTCAAACTGGCAGCCCATGGGCCAGATGCATCACATCCAGGCCAACCCACCCCAGCTCCATGAAGGGGAAAAACTTTGCAATACATCACCTGATGGCAATGTGATGCGGTAAGTTTGACACCTGTGTTTGTAGAAGCTCTGTGACTATCTCACTTCTGTTTATGATGTTGTGAAAAGATCATTCTCATATGTTCACTTTATTATTTTAAGCAGGTCAGGAAGTGGGAGCAATATTGTCATTTGGTCTATATGTTTTCCAAGTAAAAAAGTAAAGGTTTGTCCAATTGTGTCTTATTCTAGAAGGCAGTGCTCATATCTGGTTCCTAGCTGAGGGACTCAGTGTTGTCCAAAGATGCTTCTGTGATCATGGGGCCAGCATGACTATATTCAGAGCCACATGAGACCACCAAAGTGATAGTATTTATATATTTGCATTTGCATGCTTTTGAACTTATCCCAGGCTGTAACCTTAGCTTTTTATCAATTTATTTTATCAAGAATCCAACATTTGTTTAAATTCAGACTAATTTCTGATTGGGCCACTCTGTATATTTTCTTTGTATGTTGAGAGCATATGCACCAAAGACAAATTCCTTGTGTGTCCAGTCACACTTGGCCAATAAAGAATTCTATTCTATTCTATTCTATTCTATTCTATTCTATTCTATTCTATACTAGCTTAGTCTAGCCTAACTTGATATTCCAGATATCTTTTTCTAAATAAAACCAAAGACCAATAATACTTATAGGGGATAGTCAAATTTGTATCATGGATTTAAGCAATTTCTAATAAACTCAGAGCAGCAATAAGTAGGTTTCCATGATAGGTACTAAGGGTCGTTCTGTAAATGGAGTAGCCATTTATTGAAAATTGAATGAGAAATAGCAATGGTGTCGGCAGTTCAGCAGTTCAAATCCCTAGTACTGTGTAATGGGGTGAGCTCCCATTACTTGTGCCAACCTAGCAGTACGCTCACACACAGAGGGTCTCCTCAGGATGCCGTCAGCCAGAAAATGTCGTCTGGCAACCCCCAGGGGGAGAGCCTTCTCTGTGGCGGCACCCACCCTCTGGAATGACCTACCCCTGGAGATACGCAGGATATCAGATCTCCAGACTTTTCATCGGGCCCTTAAAACCTACTTGTTTCATCTAGCCAGGCTGGCTTGATCCCATCCTCTGTTTTATTTATTTATTTATTTTTATTTATTTATTTATTTATTCAATTTCTATACCGCCCTTCTCCCGAAGGACTCAGGGCGGTGAACAGTTAAAATGACATACATATAGAATGTGAATATAAATAATTAAGCCAGTTTTTTAAATTGGAATTGATCCTAAATTGGACTGTTTTAATTGTTGGCCAAAAGTATTTAATATTTTTAAAATTGTTTTAATTTTTGTATATCATGTTTTATTCTGGCTGTTCACTGCCCTGAGTCCAACTGGAGAAGGGCGGTTTATAAATCAAAGCAAATAAAAATAAAATAAATAAGTTCAAAAGCACGTAACAAATGCAAGTTCAAAAGCACGTAACAAATGTAGAAAAATAGGGACCACTTTTGGTGGGAAGGTAACAGCATTCTGTGCACCTTTGGCATTTAGTCATGTTGGCCACATGACCATGGAGATGTCTTCGGACAGCACTGGCTCTTCGGCTTTGAAACGGAGATGAGCACTGCCCCCTTGAGTCAGGAATGACTAGCACATATGTGCAAGGGGAACCTTTACCTTTACCTTAGCAATGGTGTGGCTGCAAAAAAAAAGATAAACAGTTTTAAACAGCATAGATGGAATAATAATTCCCAATTCATTCTCTTTGATCAGACCTCATCTTGATTATCATGTATAGTTCTGAGCTCACATTTCAAGAAAGATTCAGAAAAACTGGAACAGGTTCAGATCAGAGGGATTATCAGTAACTAAGCATTGTGAAGAGAGATTGAAAGAGTTGGGCATGTTTAGCCTTGAGGAAAAAAATAACTGAGATGGTATCATAATGTTTTTCAAATACCTGAAGGAAGGTCAAGACCTGTTCTCTTTCATTCTAAGTGCAGGATGCAGAATAATGGTTTTAATTTACAGGAAAGCAGATTACAATTGAAAGAAAAGAAAAATCCTATCTATTTAAATAGTTCAAACATTGGAACCAATTACCTGAGAAGAGGGTAATTCTCCTTCATTAGAAGCCTTCAAGCATCTGCCTGGATGCTTTAAATTGGTTTCTTGCTCTGAGCAACTCTTATGATTTTGAAATGTAAGAGTCTTGGATTTCAAAAAGAACCTAAAAAAACAAAAACAAAAGTAGCAGCAGCATTATTGAAAAAGATTTATTATGAGATGTATTTACAAAAACAGTGGGACTAAAAAACAGATAGTAATGTTTTTAGGAAAATGGAGGGAGGGATACCATATATTAGCTTTGGCTTTTATCTTGGGCTAATGGCATCTGGAGTTGGTGAAGTTATTCTTAGCCCTTTACCATGGACAGATCACTCTCCATTGCTTCTGGAGCTTTCTGGTGCTACACCTCCTTTCTGGGTGGCAGAATCTATTCCAATGATCTGCCCTAGGCATTTAATGATTTCAGAGGGAATCTGGAGTTGTTCCTGGCACTCTGGAGCCCAGTTCAGCTCAGGTTTTAATCGACACTTGGTTATTTTGACCTTAGATTGGATTATGCTTATCTGAACTCTCTATGATCTTGGATTCCAAAAGGCCCCATAGTTTTCAGAGAAACTCTGGATGATTAAATAGAATAAAATATGCCTACAACTCAACTGGAAGAAGACAAAGAGTTAATCTGACTAAATCTGAGTAAGAGCTTTTCTTAAAGATTACCTTCTTGTGGTTAGGGCAGTGAAAGATTTTTTTTAATATATATTCTTGTTGCATCATCAGAGAGCTAACCAATTACTCTTTTTAAGATATCCTGGTCCCTTTTGAATGTGGAAGGACAACAGGAACATTTGCAAGGCTGCTGTGAAGATTATTCCAAATATCTCTCAGATAAAATCACTTGGGTTCATTTGAAGTTGGAAACTGACTGTATCCTGTAGAATTGCTAGAGACCCTGGAAAGAGTGCAGAGAAGAGCAACAAAGATGATTAGGGGGCTGGAGGCTAAAACATACGAAGAACAGTTGTAGGAATTGGGTATTTGCAGTCTAACAAAGAGAAGGACTAAGGGAGATACGATAGCAGTGTTCCAATATCTCAGGGACTGCCACAAAGAAGAGGGAGTCAAGCTATTCTCCAAAGCACCTGAGAGCAGGACAAGCAGCAATGGGTGGAAATTAATCAAGGAAAAAAGCAACCTAGAACTAAGGAGAAATTTCCTGACCAGTTAGAACAATTAATCACTGGATTTATAATCCAGAAGTTATAAATACTTCAACACTGGAAGTTTTAAGAAGAGCTTGGATAATCATTTGTCTGAAACGATATAGGGTTTCCTGTCTAAGCAGGGGATTGGTCCCTTCCAACTTTGTTTATTCTATTCTATTCTATTCTATTCTATTCTATTCTATTCTATTCTATTCTATTCTATTCTATTCTATTCTATTCTATTCTATTCTATTCTTTTCCTTTTCCTTTTCCTTTTCCTTTTCCTTTTCCGATTCCGATTCCGATTCCGATTCCGATTCCGATTCCACTCTACTCTACTCTACTCTACTCCACTCCACTCCACTCCACTCCACTCCACTCCACTCCACTCCACTCCACTCCATTCCATTCCATTCCATTCCATTCCATTCTATTCTATTCTATTCTATTCTATTCTATTCTATTCTATTCTATTCTTGCCTAATTATCTGAGAGGAGTTCATACTTGGTGGCTCTCATGTAGTGGAAGAACCTTCAGAACTGTAAGTTCAACTACCTGTATTTCACATTTCTATCCCAAGTGGGATGTATCTTTCTCTGTGGGAATGGTTTGTTTTATCCATCTGAGAAGAGTCAGTTGTCTCTTTCTTATCTTCCGATGTAGTACTGCTATACTAGCATTTCAAATGACCCAGTGATATTATCAGAAAATATACTTAAAGTTATAAGTAATTGAAATAAATGTTCAATGTTGTTTATACCACATGTTTAGCAGGGATTGAGAAAAACCTATAATAACAGGATAGCATCACCAGCCATGTAATGCATCAAAGATCTTATACAAGGATAACATTGTATATCATGCAAGATAGAAGAATCACTTAGACTGGATGAATGGAAGATAAGGATTGTAACCGTTTAATTCTAAGGAGAGGCAGTAGCCTTAATATGCCTAAAGCAAATAGTATAGTATGAAGCATTATTGCATAGAATCTATTTAGCAACTCTGCAATTCTTTTACAAGGAAGAGTTTATTTCCTTATATTTTTACTTCTTTTACTGAGCAACCATTTATAAAGAATAATAGAAAAGGCCCTCTTTAAAAATACATAAAGGACAAATTTGATGCAGATTTTAATTTCTTTCTATTGTAACTTGTTGGGTTCCATTGATCTTCTTGTGTTAGAGTGGTAGTCTGTTTCTCAGAGGTAAATGACAACATTAATTAAGTCGTGTTCTGGGAAAATGAAAGTACTTTACAACAATATTTGCATTTCTGCCAATAAGCACTTTGGTACAACAGTACATTGAATTCTTTTCCTACATCAATAAATTAGTATTCATTATCCAGATGCTAACTTTTATTGTTTCTATTATCTTTGATATTAACTTTCTAGTCATTCTTTCCAAATCAAAGCAAGAAGAAAATAGGTTGTTTGATAATGTGTTTTGTGGGACTTAATATATGAAAGGCTAAGAACCACAGAACTTACTACATAACAATAAGGGAGACAAATACACCATAAATTTATTCCCTCTGTTAACTCTTGAAAGTATAATCTAACAGAGCAGTTCTAAATTCCTAGGATGAGGGGGAAAATGATGAATCACTATTATTTGATCAGTACTTTAAAGAGAAAATCACCTAGGTCTATGTGGAGACAGGCATCTTAGCTGTAGCCAGAATGGGAGCTATCCCCATCAAGTGAGGATTTGGAGGGCCCTTTCCTCTGATCACAATAATCTCAATAATTGGGAAATTGGCAGAGTGGCATATGGTTGGCTCCATCTCTACATTACAGCCTATGTTTTTAATGGTAACATTCCAGGATCTCTATCTGAGTCCTCATTGTTAAGATATGGGGTTTGGAAGGCTTATATTTTAACCTTCACGTTGTTTAAAACCTGTATGCAGCTTTTGTACTCAGCTTCCAGATAGTTTGGAATTAAATATACTAATTGTGGTAAGAATGGCCAGCATTTTCTTCCCCCAAACAGTATAATTTTAAGGCATTTGGCTATTGTGTGGTATTGTAATATATTATACAACATGTAATGGGTGACCTCAATGAATGAATGGACAAATCCTAGAAAGGCCAGAGTCCAACAGGATCTTAGCTGAATTTCTCATAGGAATGCAACAATTTGGGGATGAATCTTGGGAAATGGATCGTAGTCAAGCTTTTTTGTATCTGTTTCTTGAAATGAATATGAAGTGAACAGTGAACCTGAAGAAGTGAGGATTGATTTTTCTGCATTTGATGCAGGAGGAGGAAGTTGATGTGGAAAGCTAACAATGAATTGTGTGAAGTTCTGTCTTCAATTAATTAATGCAAATCATATCCAGAGGCTCATTCACTATTAACTGTAATCATTTGTCACAACAAAAAAATCAGTATTTTCCTTTCCTGTGCATTTAATCCCATGATTAAATGCCAAAGATGCACAGAATGCTGTTGCCTTCCCACCAAAGGTGGTCCTTATTTTTCTACTTGGCTTTTTACATGCTTTTGAACTGTTGGGTTGGCAGAAACTGGGACAAGTAATGGGAGCTCACTCTGTTATATAGGACTAGGGATTCGAACCGCTGAACTGCTGACCTTTTGATCAACAAGCTCAGCATCTTAGCCCACTGACCAACCACCTCCCTCAATATATAAAACAAATGCAAAATAAATTCATCTGGTGAGTTAGGTGACATCAAGTTGAACTACTTCCTGCTTAATGCATGGAAAAATCTCCTCCATTTTGAATTGCCCTTGTGACAAACTGCAATTCTTCTAAGGCCATTCTAGTGAAATTGTAGACTTGGGTTTGCACTTTATCCATTGTCTTTCTTTTTCCTATCCCTGTCAGTTTGTTTGTTGTTAGAAATAATCACTTCATAGCAGGTTTTTAAAAATGACAAGGCTGTATTTTCTGCATATTTACATTTGTCAGTGTTTCAATGTTTACTTTTGATTCTGTCATGACTTCCTATGCAGATCCTATACATCTTCATAGTAGAAAGTATAAAATGGGTGATGATATGCTAACTGTTACATTAAAGGTTATGTTTGATAAATTATATGATATACCAATCATGAGAAACAGCAAAAGCAGAAACAGCAAAAACAGTTATGCTTCAGGATTGGAAAAATGTACAACCTCAGATTTACAATCTTGTATGTACACTTTCTGCTTTTCTCTCAATATGATGAAAGAATAGAACAAAAACAAAACATTGGTATTATTCTGCATGGTCAGGTTTATCTCATGCATTTAAAAATTAATCTAAATGAATTAATATATATCATATGTAACTTAATATTTTCTTTCTTTCTTTTCTCCCTCCCCCTTTTTATTTTTTATACAAAAGCAGTACAATGAAATAAAACTACACTTTCTCTAAAGTAAAAATGTAATGGTACCTATTTGCTCTCATAATGGTAAATCCTAAACTCTCTGAAAATATGCAAATTTCCTCCTATGAAAGTTACTGAAAATTACTCCTTTCAAAATGGGCA
The DNA here is from genome assembly GCA_030761175.1 of Masticophis lateralis. Taxonomy (NCBI): domain Eukaryota; kingdom Metazoa; phylum Chordata; class Lepidosauria; order Squamata; family Colubridae; genus Masticophis; species Masticophis lateralis. The sequence goes on along the minus strand of JAUDYJ010000006.1, from coordinate 39,197,471 downwards.
ATTTTATACATATTCGCCACAATAACAAGTATAAATAGAATTGTTGGTATTTCCAAAACATTTGTGATATATTTTGATAGCTGAATAGAGATGGTTATCATTTAGCAATCAAAATTGGGACTGGGAACTCGTTCGTTAAGCTAAGATGTTGCTAAGTGAAACTGAGACTGTGTTTATAGTCTTACTTCAGCTGTTCTTTGCTGTACAGACTTGTGAAGAATGATTGTAAAGTTATTTTTCATTCCCATTGTAACTGCAACTATCTTGGGGCAATCGCTAAATAAGACAGTCCCTATGCAAGGATTACTTGTAATCTCTATGACAATTGTTAATGAACGATTAAATTTGTTAAGCCATCCTTGAAAACATTGGCAAAAGCATTTGTAGTTTGCAGCAACAACTACTCTGGAACAATTTCCTGGGCACTGAATTTTTTCTATTCTAGCTATTTATCTGACCAGTATCTGTTTTAATGCCTTTATGTGGGAATAGATAGCACACATTTAATTTGTACTAAGGACTTCAAATGAATGACATTCCAGTTATCTTACTTCGATATCATATCTTACAAATTGATTGTCAAAATCCTAGCGTTACAGCATTTAAGTACAAGATTTGCAAAAGCATTTAGTTAAATGTCCTTGCTGTCCCCTCTAGAAACAACATTCTCTTGGTTGTATTGTGCTAGTGCATTTTATTTACTTTTTTTTTTGGGGGGGGGGGTGTAATTCTGCTATAATCTGCCTTTCTTCCAAGAAACTCAGGATGCTATCTAATGTGCCTCAGAAGTTTGTCAATGGAGTGGTCCCATTTTGACTCTCATTTTGCTCCCATAACAAGCTTCTGAGGCAAGTTAGATTAAGACTTTATGACTGTCCAATATCACACAATGAACTTCATCACTAAAATGGATTTTAATTGATTTTTAAATTTTGTTGACAGATGTCTATGGAGATTCTCATTCATTCAGGTCATGGTTGTCCCAGAGGTCCTTTTTCAGGAGGCAACTGGATTTTCTTGTTTTCTTTGAAGACGTTTTACTTCTCATCCAATAAGCTTCTTCAGGTTCTACTGACTGGATGGTGTGGAATGATCTCTTGACAGTGCCTGAATCTATTGTAAGAAGCTGCCCTTCCATTTGTGACATTTATACTAAACAGAACTGGTGCCATACTATGTGCTTCTATAATGCTATTCAATGTTTAAAGCAGGGGTGAAATGCTCCTGGTTCAACTGGATCACCCGATCTAGTAGCGATGGCGGTGGGTGGTTTGGAGAACTGCCCCCCCCCATGCCCAGCTGAGCTGCACAATCATCAGAGGCTTTTTTTTACTTTTAAAACTATTTTTTCCACAAATGCTTTTAAAAGTAAAAAAAAAAACCCTCTGATGATCGCGCAGTTCAGCTGGGATCGTCAGAGCCTTTTAAAAGCATTTTTTCGAGGTTGTAGAAAAAATGCTTTTAAAAATAAAAAAAAAAAAGTTGGCCATGCCAACCCAGTCACGTTACCTCCCACCAAGCCAGGCCCACAGAACTGGTAGTGACAAATTTTACATTTCACCACTGGTTTGAAGCTAAGTTTATTAAAGCAAAGGGTGATTACCTGGGGCAAGGTATGGAGGCCATACAGCCAGCTGAGAGTTCAAACTTCTCTTTAATGCTCCAACTTTTTCCCCAAACGCTCCCATATTATGCAAATGTGGGAACAAAGTACTCTCTCACACACACATAGCAGCCTCTGGCTGTGAGCAGTCCAGTGAAAGCTGTTAGTGCAACAGTTTCAAAGAAGTCCAGCAAGGCAAAGGAGCAAAGAAATGAGTCCATGAAGCAAGGAATAAGCAATGAGTCCATGAAACAAGGAAGACGCAAGCAGTCTTGCAAATACCAGACATTGACAATGGCACACAAAACTCTGCAAATTCAGCATTTGTTCCTAACAAATGCTCCTCCCCTCAGTGCCTCCTTATGTCTCAGTCCCCAGGTGTAGCTTGTGAAGAGGGGTGGGGTGCTCTCCTACCGAGTTGTCGGGTTGACCTGTGCTGTTCCCACCTCCTCTCCACTCTCCGTGCTTGGGGAACAGGAGGGGGCGGTCCTTGCTCTGTCACTCTTCATCTCCACTGCCTACCCTCTTTCGGTCATCCTGCCCCCATTCCTCTCTAGTGGCAAGTCATCCCAAACCACAGGGGCCTGGGGCTGCCTTATCCTCCTCCTCCCCTATTCCTCCGCCAATGAAGCTGCTCCCTCAGTTTCCTTTGATCACAGCTCTGGCTCATCCTCCCCTGTGGATTCAGGCTCCGACGGGGGCATGACAACAACTGTAGTATAAAAAAAGCTCGAGTGCAAGAACATTTCTGCAGTCTGCATACTGGATCTTTGCATGAGGGGTTAGGGGACAGGAGGAACTCTCATGTTAATTCCACATATCTTTTTTCTTTGCTGACATCAAGAGATTATGGAAATTGGCATATTTTCAACTGTCATTTTGGTGGAACAAAGATGATTCTGCTGCTCCCTTGTGACTTTTATTTTCCTACTCCATGAAAACAAACCAATAAGGTATGGATGAGGTCAAGGAGAGGGCAGGGAACCTGTTATTTGCCAAATATTACTTTTTGAATTTGACAGCTGGTAAGAATGGTACTCATATCCTCAGGAATACAAACATTTGCTGGATAGATTAGAAATGGGCCAAAACTGTCCTCAGTTTCAAGAGTTTTCTATAAGTACCCCATTAAGGAATTTTGATAACCCTCTCATAACCAGGCAATAAACTACAAATAAGATTGTAGAAATCAATAATTTCAATGAAGCCAAGAAGTAAAGGTGATTTCGCTTGTTAAAAAAAATAGCATTGTTACAGTCTGAGTTCTAAGATTTACTGCATTTTTGGAACTCAAATTTTTAGACTGTCATGAATTTTCCATCAACTTTGCCAGCAACTACTCAGTGTGTTATTTATAAATAGATCTGGAAGAAATGACTGAACTGACCTGATAATTCTGGGTTCATAATGAAATTGGTGATGGATTGTTTATAAGGAACTCATTATTAAATAGTTACTCTTGGCTTCTTTATAAGAAAATGTGAAGCCTTTGGGGAAGAGTTGCAGTAGTTTTCATATTTTGTCATATCCTAGGAATGCTTTGTGACAGATTTTTTTAAAATTACTTTATTCAATGGAAACTTGTTGCTTTAACAATGTTTAACAATAAAATAAGCTCAAAGTATCTCCAATGGATTTTTAAATCCGTTAGGAGCCTGGTGGAGCAGTGGATTAAAGCACTGTTAAATAGCACTTAGCTGCCAGCTGCCTGCAATTACTGCAAGTTCGAATCTCACCAGGCTCAGGGTTGACTCAGCCTTCCATCCTTCCGAGGTAGGTAAAATGAAGACCCGGATTGTGGGGGCAATAAGCTGACTTTGTATAAAAAAGAACACCGCTTGGGGGGGGGGGCAAAAGCCCTACTAAGCAGGTATATACAAAAGTATGAAGGCTATTGCTTAATGCATTGTAAACTGCCCTGAGTCTCTGGAGAAGGGTGGCATTTAAATCGAACCAATAAATACAATAAATAAATTTAAATGAAACATTTAACAACCTTCAGAATTTTGAAAAAAACAGAAGCCTTTTCAGGTAGGTGTGGAAGGATTGCTGGGAAGATTTTAGCACACAAGTAGCAAAACTATTAACACAATAATCGCTATAGAAACAAAACCTAAGATAACATGCTAGCTCATACTCTTAATGATGCCTCTGTATTATCCATGTATACAAAGCACTAATCAATATTTGGTGCAGGTGGATAATCCCCCTAAACATAGGATTATGAATTCCTGAGGAAATGATTGAGAAATATGGTGAATCCATATTTCTCAAGGGGCCTGCTCTTATGTAATATTATATTTTATATTTTAAGTTTATTAGTGACCTCCTGGTCAGTTCCAAGATTCAAATGTGGTAATGGACAGATAATAATCTATTTGAATGGAGATAGCTTAGCTTCAGTTACTCTCCTTCAAATAGCTTCTTGTTTACATTGTTTCAAATGAATTCAATGTGGGATTTGTTGTGTTCATACAAAATATGGCAGTTGGTCTTCCTTTGCTTGGAATGTCCAATAGTGGAAATCCTCTCCCAAAGTGGTTGTATTGATTGCTCTTGCTATCAAAAGTTTATTGTGATATTCTGTTGAAACCTAACTCTTTGTGATTACACAAACAGTAATAATTACAAACTGGAATAAGTCTCAACTATCCAGCTAGCTAGTCCATGGCAATCTTCTACTTTCAATTCAAGAGACTATTGTGTTTTTTGTTACAAAGGGAAATTGCCATTGTGTTCAGGCAGAATTTGGATTTTTAAAAAAGCTGAACATAAACTGAAAGAAAATGAGTTTATATTTTATCTGGAACATGAAGTAAATATAGTCTTCCATATGTGTGGCATTACCTCACATCTGTTTAAACCAGATAAGAAAATACATAAATTAAATTTGTGAAACTGTAGGATACTTTATGTAGCCCAATTAGTGATGTCGTGGAATTAATAAGAATACACCCACATTTTTGCCCCAGATTTCTTAATTTTTTTCCCATAAAGTATATATAATGTAAGAAAATGTTTAAGAATTGGGTGCAATTTCCATATTTTTTGGAAATTGGTAATGCAAATATAGGGAGACTTTTATGACCTATTATATAAAATTGTAGGTGTGGAAATGGATGACATTTCTTATTTTAATTACTTTATTTATAATGTAGCCAGCCAAATAGAATGTTCCCTTCCTCTGTCAAATACATGCCAAGTAGTTATCTGTTCTGGAGGCAGTGAGCCAATAAAACCTCTGTGTGATAAATTACTATTCTTTTAAGAAATGTACCAGCTAAATCAGTAAGGAAATGCAGGAATCCATATCATCAAGAATAATAGCAACCAAGCAAAGTATGGTCTCTGTGGATAAGATGGAACCTAAAATATAGTTTCAAGACACAAATTTAGAAAGACTAAAAGTTGTTTCTCTGTAAATATAGAATTTTAGAAGATAATGTAAAACTAAACATTATGTTTTAGGATTATGTACTATTCACTCTGCCTCTGTTGGAACAGCTGCTGCTGTCTGTAAAACATCTAAATGATCAACAGGTTCCTCCCCAGTGGTGGGTTCCAAAAATGTTTACTACCAGTTCTGTGGGTGTGGCTTGGTGGGCATGGCAGGGGAAGGATACTGTAAAATTTCCATTCCCACCCTACTCCAGAGGAAGGTTACTGCAAAATCCTCCCGATCAGCTGGGACTTGGGAGGCAGAGAAAAGATGAGGGCAGGGACAGTCAGAATTTTTACTACTGGTTCTCTGAACTACTCAAAATTTCCACTACCAGTTCTCCAGAACTGGTCAGAACCTGCTGAAACCCACCTCTGATCCTCCCCCTCAGGAAGTGAAAGCCAGAAGTGGACAGTGGGGTCTCATCGATCACTATGTATCCTCTCAAATAGGTCCCCTCTATCTGATTAACCTGTTCACTTACCGATTCCTTGGCCTGCTCCAGTACAGAGCAGGGACCTAGAAGTTTGGAAGGCCATGGCTTTTCTGTGAAAAGTTGATGGAATTTCTGCGCCAATTTGAGGGTCCATATATCTGGCATTTTCCCAAGATTGTTCAGAGACTGGGTATCTCTTCCAATGGATCAAATAGTGCATGCCTTTGTCCCTTCATCTACAGTCCAAAATTTCTCTGACTTCATACTTTTCCCCCCTGCACAATCATCAGACTAGATAAAGTTCAATGGCATTCAACGGTGGGTCAGACCTTGCCCCAATGAGTTTATATAAAGCAGGTCTGTCCAATTGTGAAATCCAAAAATTTTCCCTAGCATTTCTCTGGGTGTGGCTTAGTGGGCGTGGTTTAGTGGTCATGTGACCGGTTGGACGTGGGCAAATTGATGTCACTCACATCACTCACTGTTAGGAGCTGCACATTCTGAAGCACATTCTGCCTTTCTGAAGCCCCCAACGCTTTGAGTTTCTCTCCGCTATCTGGCTTGACTGACCAAGCAAACCTTGGAGCCTTCTCTTGCCCTGCTCTCCATCTCGGAGGGCCACACATCCCCCCCGCCAATCCTCCGTACAAACCACCCACCCTGTTTCTGCAAAGGCAGAAACTTGGCCCGCGGAGCCCATTGCTCAGGGGAAGGAGGCAGAGCTGTGGTGCCACTTCCCGCTGGCAAAGAAGTGGAGTGAGAGGCATGGAAGCTGCCGGCAGTTGGCATCCCCCTGTGTGAGGAGAGGACCAGGCCCACCATGCCACCACAAAGTTCGTGGTACTTTGCCTTCAGCCTGGGGAATCCCGCTTACCTGGGTGGGCTATTGTGGGTACTCCTTCATCTTGGTGCTCCCTTGCTTATCACCTCCGAGCACTGCACTTGGAAGGGGGCATTGCCACGGCTCTTGTTGCCATTCCTCCCAGCCTTGCTACAGTCATCTACCTGCCCAAAGCAACCTCCCAAAGCAACCCCGTGACCATTTGCTTTCATTTTGCGGTGGGAGAAGGAAGAAAGTGAACAGCAGCGGTACAGCACATGCATTTCCACAGCCTGCCTGCCCTTCCGGAGCACTGCTGTGCTACTGCCATTTGCTTTTTTCCTTCTCTCACTGCAAAACGAAAGCGTATGGTGGGGACTTGCTTTGGAAGGGTGCTTTGGACAGGCAGACATCTGCAGCCAGTGGGAAAGAGGGCAGTGAGAGCAGTGGTGGCAGCCTCTTCCATACGCAGCACTTGGAGGCAGTGAAGGCGTGCAAGGCAGCCCTGGCACGCCTGTCACTGGGGAGGCACAGCAATTGCTTGGCCAGGGCAATCACTTGGCGGGGGCTGCGTTGGCTTCTCTACATGTGCAATGTTCCACTCCAGCTGGCCGCACGACGACAAGTATGGCAATCTGGTCTTTGGCAAAATGAAGGGCTACCCACACTGAGTTGCTTGGGTAAACAACACTGTCCAGGCAAAAGGGAAAGTGCTGCAGGCTTCATAGTGGTTCAGCTGGGCCTGGCCCTCTCCCCGTGTGGGGTGCTGCTGCCCCGCCAGCTGCCAATGGCTTCTGCGCCTCTCATTCCACTTCTTTGCCAGCCGGAAGCAGCGCCATGGCTGAACCTCCTTCTCTGGAGTGCCAGAGTCTGCAGGCCGAGTTCCTGGAGTGGCGCCGGCAGTCAAAGAGAGCAGGTAGTGGCTGGGTAGGAAGCCAGTGGCTGCTTCAGAGCCCCAAGCCCCGTGGAGCCGGCATGGGAAGCAGGCAGGCCCAGGTGGAAGAGGGTCTTTTCTGCAGCATTCCCCTCTCCTCTTTGGATCACCCTGCTGGGGGGGGGGAACCTCTGCCCTTGCAGAAATGGGGCAGGGCAGGATGAGCAAGTAGTGACCAGGGAACCAATTTGAGGGTGTGGCCAGCCAGCAGTCACTACCAGTTCAGCAACCCAGGCCATATGTCTGCTACTGGTTTGCCTGAACCTGTCGAAACCAGTAGCATTTCACCCCTGGGCCTGTCAAACTGATGGCCCATGGGCTGGATATGTCACACACAAGCCACACCTATCCCAGCTCCACAGAGGCATAAAATGTTGCAATACATCATGATCCAGCACATGACATGATCAAGTTTGATACCTATGATGTAAGGATTTCAGACTAATTCCCCCAAGCCCAGCCAGTGTCTCTCTCTCTCTCTCTCTTTCTCTGACACATCCCACAGTGGCTTTACTTTTTGGAAGACAGCTTGAAAGGTCGCAAATGTTGAACACATGATGCCAAGATGCTACAACCATGGTAAAGACATGCTGGTTGCCAAGTGTCTGAATTTTTATCGTGTGACCATAGGCATGCTGTGAAGGTCATAAAGGTGAAGATTGATTATAAGTCAATTATATGTATTCATGTGTTCAGAGAATGGAAGCCTGCACTGGACCTGACTGGACACAAGGGAACACAACATGAGGCAAGCTGAGGAAAGGCAAGAGCCTTAAACAGCCAGTAACCCAAAGAACTGCTAATCAGCTGGTGTAAAGCTAGTTCAGCCCCTGCAGTGCACCAAGGATAGGCAGGTAAGCACCAAACAGAATGAACTAACAATTAGGGCTGTCAAGACTGCATTGTGTCTAGCATTTATTCCTTGAGCATATGGAATGCTAACTGGGCATTGGCAGAGTAGACAAAACCATTAGGAATGGTGGCTAAAACAGGAAATTCCAGATAAGGCAGTATCTAGCCTGCTGGAATATAGTCAACATACTAAGATTTAGCTGCTTATCACATTTCTTTCTCAGGTTTAGGCAACAAAATTAAGTACATGACACCTGGTGCCAAAAAAAGAGTGGGGGAAGCGAAGGGGAAAAGACAGAAATGCCCTCTTGCATCTTAGGCTATGTATAATTATAATCATGGCTCTTTGTGCTAAATAGGATTTATCGGAATCAGGATATTGATTTCAATATACTCTCAAATAGCTTTTTATTAAATTAAGTAATAATGGGCTTCTGTTGCATCAGCCAGCATTTTTATTTACTGAGAGTCTGTTTAGGGCAACTTTCCATCTCATTAATGCCAAACTTTGTAAACTATCTGAACAGAGTGGATTATTGAAAAAATAATAGTTATAAATATTTGTGAGATGTTTTTAATGCCCCCCCAAAACCTGAAATCATGATAAGGAATAAATTATTTATACAAGCATATTTTACTAGATTAACATGACTTCCTTTGAAAAAAATATATTGACTCTGATTAATTGGTGTAACTAGCCACTAATTTCTTTTACGTATCAGGGAAAAAAAATCTCCATTGAAATTGTATTAAAGTGCCAAATGTCACTTGTTGTGACTAAAACTCTATATTTATTAGCACAGTTTCCTCAAAAGAAATACTTTGAATCCTCTGAATTATTAGAGAGGAGATTAATTACTCTTTTTTTAAAATTAGATTTATATGCTGCCCTTCTCCAGAGACTCAGGGCGGCTTACAATGCGTTAAGCAATAGCCTTCATACTTTTTTGTATATTTTATACAAAGTCAGCTTATTGCCCCCACAAACTGGGTCCTCAATTTACCTACCTTAGAAAGGATGGAAAGCTGAGTCAACCTTGAGCCTCGAACCTTGCAATAATTGCAGACAGCTGAATCTTAATAACAGGCTATTAGCCAGTTGAGCTATCTGAGGCTCTTGTCATTAAATCTTATAGTACAATAGACTCCTCCTTTTTCCTCTTTTTCAAGCCTGTAGACCAGGGGTGTCAAACTGGCAGCCCGGGGGCCAGATGCGTCACGCACAGGCTGCACCTAGCTCAGCTCCACAAAGGGGCAGCATGTTGTGAAATGTCACATGATGGCAATCTGACGCCTCGAGTTTGACACTCACACTGTAAACTCTATTCAGGGCATACTCAGGTTGACTGAATAGATGGAACTAAGCATTTAGTGGCCAGATCTCTTTCCTGACACCTATGCAGAATTTGCAGCAGATATTTTTTCTTTGTGCCCTAGGAGAGAAACATCTACCGCTTGATTTAACTCTCAATCTTCCAAAGTGGGAGACAAGTGTCGTCATCACTTGGCCACTATGCTGCTCTAGAGTACAATAGACAATGCCAATGTTCATATTGTAAACTGAAATATTATAACTTCTCAGCAGATTATCTTAGATGGATATCTGAAGTATCTAGCTAAATGATGTTGGAGATACAGTATATATTTGGAATACTGCATTCTTCTGAAAGTAACTTGAAAACAAAAGCTATAAAATCCATGTGTGGGCAGAACATCTTTATTCCAGCTGTGGAACATCTTGGGGCAAATGATATACCAAGCACAACATCTAGGGAAAAATATGTTTCTAAAAATGTGTGCTGCATAGGCTTCACTGAAAAAGAAAAGAACATTAAAAGGAGATGGGAAATGAAATGCAAATAAAGTGCACAGCTGATGTTTCCATTGCTCAAGCACTGCAGAACAGGTTGCCATGGTACCACAAGGAAGGGCATTCTCAGCACTTTGGTTATTCCTGATCTTGTCAATTGGTATAGCATGCTGGATTGGCATCAAGTTGATTATCCATCTCTACTTGACCTCCACAAACACTAAGGTCAGTGAGAGAATTCACCTCATCCTTCTCTAAGGTTTTATCCCATTTTTCAGTGACCGGATATGATACCAGTGAATAACCATGCCAGCTTTGGGAAGATTCTGCTTAAATAATCCTTTATTACGGTTACAAAGTATCGTGATGTTTATACAGTATTTGACCATCCAGGGCTCTTTTTGGGTCCCTTGGGTCCCCCAGAATGGGAAACATCATAAATTTAGTTCCTTGTTTGGGTTTTTGGGGGGGGGCAGGGAGGAAGAAATTTAAGAAAAAATTTAAGCAGTTCAAGTATTTTTAAACAAAAAATCAGCAAATGTTTAAGCCATTTATTATACCCTTTAATAAATGCAAGCCTGCAAAAATGAATTGTCAGAAATGAAATCTTGGCATGCAACACTCAGTGAGACGTATTAACTTAAAATTAATCTTCAAGCCATCTTCAAGTAAAGTACCTTTGCTTAATCCTGGTTTAATACCTTTGCAAGGAAGATAGGAAGGTTGAATTACATGCATAAAAAAAAAAACTCTAGCCACCTCCCTGTGGGGCAATTTAAGAGAAGGATAGATGAAAAAATTAGTGATATTGATGGAAAGGAATGGTGTGTCTGGGTCTCCTTTATTTATAATTTCTCCATCAGCAAGAACAATATTTCACTAATTTAATTTTGATCTTTTCCTAAAGATCTTTTCCTTTCTTTGGCTTGTCCTGCCTTCTTTTCAGAGTGCAGCTGATGACAGCAAAGAATAAATGAAGCTCTGGCTCAAAATTAAGTTACATACTATGAACTACATACTCAGACAATAAGAAAGATGAAGTTAAGATATGGAGAGAACATCAGATTCAGGACGCTCGAAATTTGTATAGACCAATGAGATATTTCTCTCTCTCTCTCTTTCTTTCTCTGTGTACTCGCTGAAATGTGAAAATCAAACTCAGAAATTCTTTTTTTAGGTTGAAGATATTTTTTTAAAACTTGCATAGATCCTGCAAAACTATCAATTTATTTCTGTTTTGAAAATAGTGCCACCAAGTGGAATTACATTTAGTTAATAGTTATCTACATGGTTAAAAGCCTTATGCTTTCATTTGGAAAAAGAATGAAATGTATACCTATGCCAATTCACACTTCTGTATGTATAACAAAGATATGAAGTGCTATGATTGAACAAAGAAATCTAATTCAGTTCCCATCTGACTTAAAATGCATTTTTTCATCCAGTTGAAAAATAAATCTACAAACTTTGGTATGGCCAAACTGAAGTGATAGAAATATTTATAACATTAGTCAAGTGATATTTAAATCCCTGAAATGTAATAAAGAAGAGAAGCCTAAAAAGAAAAGAGAGAAAGAGAGAATGAATGAATGCTGGTATCTTAATTTAGCACTATACCTGCTGGAAAATATACACAGTCTGTGTGGAAAGACAATATATTAGAAATTATATTAGAAATTATATATTAGCCTTATATTAGAAATATTTTAATGTCAAATTTCTTCTATTTTATTATCAGTAAATAGTAAATAGGTAAACTTTAATACCATATATGCTCCCAGATAAGCCAAGTATTTTGGATGCCAAAGTACATCCAAAAAATTGCATTCGTCTTATAACCAGATTGGTTGGTCTACTGTTAAATATGATAATACTTTTTTTGAAAATACTCATATAAGTCAGCTGTGAAAATTAAAAGATGAAAATGTTGGGAGTTGGCTTATCCATGGGTAATGTACTTTTTGTAGTGTTTTGGTACAAATTCAAGGGTTGGCTTATCCACAGATGGGCTCATACATGACTTTCATTTTAAAAATGAACCCAATAAAACACAGTCCATTCCTGTTCTTATGAAATAATTATGGAAGAGTACCTCTGCCTTGACTTTCAACCAGTTCAATATTTCAAGCTTTTTGTGGGTTTTCTTGAAATTGGTACTGAAGATTAATGAAGTTATATCCTAAAGAATTATTTTAAGTACAAATTTATTTATGTATTTATTCATTTACTTATATGACTGTCCATCTAATAATGTATCTAGGCACTGTATAAAGACTCAATCCTAACCATTAAAATAGTCTCTCAGGTAATGACATCTTCCAATCTAATTTTTAAGTTACCCTTTTTTTGCAAGGAAGGCTCTACACTTTTTAATTTATGCATAAATATTCTAGTGTCAAGTGATGGGTAATAAAATCACCAAATTAATGGTAAAACTAATTCAAGAAAAATGATGTGCTATTTGGTATAAGTGTTTAGGGAAGCCTTAGAGGCCTATTTCTGCTTCAGGTACTTTTGGATTCAGAGGGAATAAGTATATGGTAATCAAGGCTTTTTTTCAAGGCCTTCTGTTTATGGAAAAAATAAGGAAAGACAATTGAATACTAACTTTTCAGAAGCAATAAAATCTTAAAAAGTATAATGCTAACTTTTAAGAAAGAGAGAGGAAACTTGACTGTCAAAAAATCCTGATGACAGTGATCTTACCTTCTCAAATTAGCATCTTCCAAGTTAGCTCTATACTGAGAGGCTTCTGACCAATATATATAGATCATAGACAATAATCAATCACATGTGGGCATGCTTGCTTTTCTTCATAAAGGACATTAGCAAGATATCTACCTGCCTTGCCAAAATAAGGAGAAGTTTACTTTACCTTATCTTTGGCAAGCTTTACTTAACTATTCAGAGAATAAGGCCATGCCAAGGGTAAGGAATTCCTTATTTTTATACCAGGTGTGTCACACCAAGGAAGAGGCAAGATAATCAGACAGAATAGATAGCCATATCACTTAGACTTATATACCACTTCATAGTGCTTTACAACCCTGTCCAAGTGGTTTACAGAGTCAGCATATCGTTCCCAACATCTAGATCCTCATTTTTCCAACCTCAGAAGGATGGAAGGCTGAATCAACTTTGAGCCGGTGAAGATGTTTAAGATCAACTGATCTAGTGTGCTAAATATTCAATTACATTATATTGTGTAAAATTCTCAAAAAGGAAAATGGAGAACTAAATAGAGTGCTAAATAAAGAAGGTTAATAAAATGATCAAAGAGATTGAAAAAGGATTCCCCTACATGGAATGGCGGAAACATTTAAAAATATTAAAAGGGAAGAAAAACCTTAAATTTTATTAAATGAGGGCACAGAGAAAGTGTACAAAGAAAAATGTGTCTTTCACAGCATAATTCAGGGTGACCCAATTAAAATGATCATCAGTCTATTTAGCACAGAGGAATAATAATGTTTCTTCATGTGGTAAATCATTAATGGAAGATACTTTGCTTTTACCAAATGTGACATTGAACATTGGTAGGGAGGGATTCAAAGACGATTAGATCTCAAACTTCCACAGGAAATATATTACATTTGTCTCCCTCTTTTCCTGCTTCCCCCTCCCCCTACAAAAGCATATTTCAAGACATTATTGTGTTATGCAATGTAGATTTTTTTGCACAATAGCCTCCCAGTTCAATGAACAACTTCTGTGTTTGGGGAATTATATCTAGAAGCCACCAGGTTAAGAGGTTTGGCTTCATATTTTTAATTTTTCCAGCTATTTGCTTCAAGAATGTTTCAGTGGATGTTCACTACCTATTAGACATTATTAAAGAAAGGAATCTTTGTGAATACCAAACTGAATTTATCCCATTTGCATTTCTTATATTATGTGGAAAATATATATGTTATTATTGATCTCTTTTATCAACATATTCATCCCCTGAAAAATATCCCTTTCCCTAAATTGTTTCACCCTCATGCTAACTTAGGTGAGTTATCTTTTATCTAAAGTTCATTTTTAAATGTCATTCTGTTGAAACTGTAGGCACATAAACAAAAGCCTTTATAAACAGTCAAGTAAACTGCTTTAGAATAAGTGCCCTGAAGGTTGCAATAATCTATTCTTTATAATGAAAAACTGGAAATAGGAGTTGATTTTCTATTTGTGGAAGTCTTACTGAATAAAAAGGAATCATTCTTCTACATAAATCTGTTCTCCTTTACAATATATTTTTTCATAGGATAAGAGTTAAGCTTTATAAACCAACTGTGAAATGGAAATTTAATGAAGAATCTGACAGTGTGTAGAATTATACCAAGGGAAAATTAGAGAGATTGGTGAACTTCTACCATAGTTGAAGCAGAAATGTCTATCAGGTCTTTTATTATCGTGACAATAATCTAATTTTCTTAACTTCTACGCAGAGTAATTCTATCAAAAACAATACCCTCTTAGAAGAGACATTGATTTAGAAATAATGCTAATAGTGTAGGACTATAATACTCAAGGAGTACAGGTGTTCAATTGTTGGCCCATGCAAGACAGCAGTCCAAGGGAAACAGTAGAGCAAAACATGCTGCTAGTGAATCCACAAAGCAGTGGTGAAATGTAAAATTTGTTTCTTCCGGTTTTGTGGGCATGGCTTGGTGGTGGTGGTGGTGGTGGGGGTAATGTGACTGGGTGGGTGTGGCCAACTTTAAAAAAAAACTTTTAAAAGCATTTTTTCTACAACCTTAAGAGGTTGTAGGAAAAAAAATGCTTTTAGAAGCCTCTGACAATCAGGCAACTCAGCTGGGATCGCCAAAGGCTTTTAAAGGCATTTTTTTCTACAACCTCTTCGGCCAAAGATGTTGCAGAAAAACATGCTTTTAGAAGCCTCTAACGATCCCAGCTGAGCCGCACAATCATCAGAGACTTTTTTTAACTTTTAAAAGCATTTTTTCAGCCAAAGAGGTTATAGAAAAAATGCTTTTAAAAGTAATTTTAAAAAAGCCTCTGATGATCGCCCAGCTCAGCTGGGCATGGGGGGGCAGGGATGTTTGCTACTGGTTCTCCAAACCCTCCGCTGCCATCACTACCAGATCAGGTGATCTGGTCTGAACTGGGAGCATTTCACCCCTGGCACAAATGGCATTCTGATGACATTTCTACACATTCTACATAGCCACTGTCCTGCACCCTCTAACCTCACAGCAGATCTAAGTAGTAGCAATCTTATATTCCTAAATATGACACTGTTTGATCAAAAGGACTAAAAGCATTCCCATTTGTCTGCTCTGGACAGACAGAAACCATAGAAGACAAATGGTTTCTCAAATAAATAGGTCCTATGCCATATAGGGTCTTATAAGTGATTTAAACCACACCTGAAAATGGCTGTGTTTTTTTCTCCATGAAACATTTATTAAGCCTGTTTTTTTTTTTCTTTATGGTGCACATTTATTACCATCTCTTTCCTTCTCTGACTCCCCAATATATCCATGGGCCTTGCTATTTTTTTAATAACTGAATCAAGGGTTTAATCCCTTATGCAGACACTTTGAACCACAGAGGGTAGAATACAACATATCCTGTAATCCGAAAGGTATCTGACTTCAAAAGCATTTTCATTAAATAAACCTGAATAAAAACCTTCCTGAATGCATGCTGTAGCAAAAGTATTAGGAAAAAAATTATTCATTTTGCCTAAAACTAAATATCAGAGGTCTTTCATATGTTGCTAATTCTAGATGCTAATTCAACCCTTATATCCTTGTTTGACTTTTATTGTATGTTTGTGGGTATCCTTGGACTAATATTTCTCTTCTCTGTACTTTTTACCACTTTCTTTTTCATGATTTTACACTCGTTTTCAAATGGTGGGATTTTTATTTATATCCAATGGTTTTGATACAAAGATTATTCTTTTAACTCATAGTAAGAACTGAGGTGGTGCAGTGGTTAGAATGCAT
Organism: Masticophis lateralis; assembly: GCA_030761175.1. Taxonomy (NCBI): domain Eukaryota; kingdom Metazoa; phylum Chordata; class Lepidosauria; order Squamata; family Colubridae; genus Masticophis; species Masticophis lateralis. The sequence goes on along the minus strand of JAUDYJ010000006.1, from coordinate 39,181,620 downwards.
TACTACAAGCCTCTTCTGCTGCTTGTAATTTGGCAGTTCGGATCTCACCTGGCTCAAGGTTGACTCAGCCATCCATCCTTCCAAAGTCAGTAAAATGAGGACTCAAATTGTTGGGGCAATTTGCTGACTCTGTAAGAGAGGGCTGTAAAGCACGGTGAAGTGGTATATAAGTCTAAGTGCTATTGCTATTGCTATAATTACCAATAAAACTATGCTATACATAGATCTGTGCAAAAGTTCTGTGCAGAAGGGAACAGCTTCAGAAGTGTAAAGTTTTCTCTCAGTGTCTATTAACTGATTTAAGCCTGAAAGAATCCTAATTATGATCTTAAGACACCATTTCTCTTCATGTGCTACTTTTGAGAACAATTGGCTAACACAAAGTTTGAAGCACTCTGAACTGCTATGGTATTTAAAACTCAAAACATAAATGATAATCAAATTATAAGATAAGAGTTGTCATCCTTATATATATTCTGAATCAATTTTTAAACTAAAAATATAGTCTTGACTACCTTCTTATGTTTCTGGGTATGTATAAATATATGACAGACACAGTCAGCCATGAAGTGGAATAGAGATAGTACAGTTTAAATTTATTTAAAACTCTGCACATCAACAGTAACTCATGAACTACTGATGAATCCAACATCAAATCCATTTTTTTTTTCAATACTGTATGCTTTGTGGCTCCCATGAAATGCTAAGGTGAGATTCCAGAGCACTATTCTCACAAGTGTAGCTGTTCTGACTGTTTTCATTTTCTCCAACCTCCTCATATCCTGGTAGAATGTTCCTTTCTGGGTTTATTGCCAATATGGTAGCCATGCAACTGGCACTTGTTGATCCCATATTGCAATCATCTCCGAGGGAGAGGTGTAAATCTGATTTTTCTTTTTCTCTTTTGTTTGCAGCTGCTGCCGCCGCCGCCGCAGCTGCTGCTGCTGCTTTTTTCTCCCGATGCATGTCTTGATACACTTGATGCATGATAAATTGTGTTGTATTTCGAGGGGCTCGCATTCCAGGAGCTCTCCACTCACATAGGTTCATTGGACGGAGTCGTCCCTTTATTGCAGTACGCATATATGCCAACAAACGCTGTTTTCTGATGAAACGCTTTCGATTAATTTTATGATGCTGTTTTTGACAGATCTTACAGAATCTGGGCTTTCGCTGGTGAGCTGCAATATGGCAATGCTTTTTTTGCTGCTGCTTCTGTGATCTTTTCCCCCTCCAATAGCTTCTTTTCTTCTTCCGCAATCTACGATTTCTAGAAAATCTGCAATTCTTCCATTTTGAGGATAGATTACCTTTGTACCGCTGAATTTTAGTATTATAATGATTGCAGTGAGACCCTCTGGGATTGTATTTTCCTGCATTTGCTGCTCTCCCTGCCATCACAGGCCATTGATTATGATATCCTTGTTGCAAAGACAACTGCAGATAACACAGTCGTCCTTGTCTCCACATCTTAGCTGGAGAATGATGGGAACCCTGTTCCAAATAGGTTCTTCTTCACCTTTTATATTTGCTCTCTTGCCAGAGATCTCCTTACCAAGATATCCTTGTGTTGTTGTTATTGTTGTGTTGTTTGCTATATATAAGGCAGTTCGCTTCTTCTGCTCTTAATGAGATGGGTACCCACTATCAGTTGTCTAACAGCCTAATTCCTGATTTACTTCTTTTTCTTCCTTCTCATTTGTGACTCTTCTTCTAGCCTTGTATCGTGCTTGTAACGCAATGAAACACTGATCTGAGGTATTGCTTCAACCCAGACTCAGTAGGTTTTTGTTATCACACCACTGACGTTGGTGACCTCTTTCCTCTTGGGACTGCTGTGTAGATTGAACAAAGCATCCTCATCACCCTAGACAACAAGGAACCAATCACAAAGCAATGGGCGTGGCTGAAACTGGGCATTCCGATGGCCAGCAAACTGAAATAGGACTGTGCTAGTAGTATTCTTTTGCCTGAAATCAAACCCTAATTTAGGACCGTGCTAGTGGTATTCTTTTGCCTGAAATCCTGTGAAAGCAAAACCAATTTATTTGCCTGAGACTCTATAACATCTGCCCTTATATAATTACTATATAATAGGCATGTTAATGTACATGTTCTAGCCAAATATAATTTAACCCAAAATAATTTTTGGAACCCTAAATTAACATAATGTTTCTCCCTTGTTTTTTATGACATCTTCTTTGAAAATCCTTGCAGATCATTCAAGATGTTCTTCAATCCTTAGATATAGGAATTGTAGAAACTTCAGCAAGAAGCAGAAAGACAAACCTTAAATAAAACTTTTTTTTTTTTTTTCAAAATCTTTATTGATTAAAAATTATAATACATTTCTGTCATTTCCGGTTTCATGATATTATTATACATAAACAAGTATACTTTCATGGTATTTACATTAATGCATTATTATTATTTGCATTATTTACATTTCCATTCATTGCTTTCATCCACATGCCTTTTGTCGGTGAAATCCTCATGGGTACATTATATAAGACTATCATACAAATACCTTTCCAATTTTCATTCTTAATTTACAATTCACTAAGAGTATAACAACATATATTGCTCATTCAAATTAACTTTCATATTCAATTAAAAGTATCATTATCCATTTTGTCTTTGTTTGATCCAATCGTACCATCTATCCCATACCCTAGAATATTTTGAGCTTTCCTCATTTTTTAATTTCTGTGTTAATTGATCCGATTCCGCGCACAAATATATCTTTTGTATTACTTGCTGATCGTTTGGCAAATATTCCTTTTTCCATACTTGTGCATTCGCTATTCTCGCCGCTGTAATTATATGGTGTATTAAGTATATCTTTTCTTTTCTAATGTTTTGTTTGTAAATTCCTAATAAAAATATCTTGGGGTCTAGTTCAATTTCTTCTCCTACTATTTGTATTATCCACATTCTAATTTTCTCCCAATATGCCTTAGTTTTGGGGCATAGCCACCACATATGGTAAAACGTTCCTCTAGCCTGTTTGCACTTCCAACATTTTGAGTCTAAGTTGGGATACATTTGTGCTAGCCTCGACGGGGGTAAGTGCCATCTATACCATATCTTATATTGGTTTTCTTTATAACTTACCGACTTTGTCATTTTAATATTATTTTCCCAGATTCTTTCCCACTCTTCTAATTGGATATTTCCACCTATGTTTTTGTTCCAGGCAATCATCTGCCCTTTAATCAAATTCTTACTCAATTCCAGTTCTAATAAATATTTATATATTTTCACATGGAACATAAGGTCCAAGCCATTAGAATATGGGCTTAAACAATGATCAGATACCTCAATAATTCCAATAAATGCAAGATAAAGTAATTAGGCTTCCATGTAAAGCAGAAAAAAGGACTAAACCTTTTTCATTCCCTAGAATAGATGGTAAGTTTATTCATTGAATCAGAGCCAGCTGTGTCTTTAAACAAAGTAAGACACTAATCTCAGGCAACAAATATTGAGTGATTAGGAGCAAACCGAGCTGCCATTCATATGACATGCCTGGTTTTTAAGCTTGATGTAAGAGATTGTTGAAATGAAATGCACTGCCAGTTGAAATGGAGGTACTATGTCATCCTTTGTGCTTGAGCCACAAAAAAATTTAGGCAAGTCATTTTGAAAAATATGGGATTCATATTTTTTTTCTAAACAAGACTAAAAGTTCTACTATTCATTCTGTATCTCCATTATCATCTGTCTGTATTTAGTTGCATATTTTGGACATGTATAATTCTGAACATTCCAAATGACATTTGAGCATTAACTTCTGATAATTCGGCAGTTAAGAGATACAAAGATTCTAGTTCTAGCATGTGCTGAATTGACAGTTTTCACTAGAATTGAATGTAATCATTTAAAAAACAGATGCCCTTTCTTTCTCCTAAAAAGAAATTTTACAAAAACATACAGAAAATCTCTCTCACCCTCATTCTCTAGATTTTATTCTCTAGACCCTCTTTAGGCCAGTGTTTCTCAACTCTAATGCCTTGAAGATGTGTGAACTTCAACTCTGAGGGATTCTGGGAGTTGCCAAGGTTGAGAAACGTCACTTTAGACACTTTGAACACCAAAGAGCTCATTAATATTGACACAGTCCTATAATGCAGCATTTTGCCCACCCTCCAGATGTGTTGGACTACAACTTTCATAATTTATGTTTGTAGCTAGATATTTTATGCTGTTTTAACACATGAGGGCAGTACTAGATTGCAAAATAATCATGACATAAATTTGGGTAAATGAAGTACATTCAGAGCACTTGCAGCATGTGTGTGTGTGAGAGAGAAAGAGAGATAGAGATAATGTGTTGTGTGTGTGAGAGAGAGAGAGAATGACTTCCTTCCTTCCTTCCTTCCTTCCTTCCTTCCTTCCTTCCTTCCTTCCTTCCTTCCTTCCTTCCTTCCTTCCTTCCTCCCTCCCTCCCTCCCTCCCTCCCTCCCTTCTTTCTCTCACATTTTGATAAATAACTCAAATGGTAAACATATCTAATACTGCTTTCTCCTCTCCCTATTTTCCTCACAACAACCTGTATTCTAATCTCTGGTCCACCACCTGTATGGATATATGACATGCATTCTTAACACTACTGCAAACTATTGTTAAAATCATGACGGATCTAAGAACTAAGACTTTAAGGACATGCCTATCTCTTATAAAAAGATCTTGGTCTTCTAAGAATGTAAGCTTTTAAGAAACCAACTTTTGTACTTGAAAATATCTCACTTATTACAATATTAAATATATGAACAACAACATTTGTATAGCTTATGCTATGTGTTTGGTTATGCACATTTCTATAAGTATTTAATATATTTGCTTAGTTTTACCATGAAGATATTAGAAGTATTTTTTTTATTTATTCATTTTTATGTAGTCCATATTTTGTAATGGTTTGTCTGATGGGAGTTTGGAGAATTATGGGTTGGGGAACTCTAAATTAATTGAGTTAGTATTATTAAAGAAAAAAAAACTGCACACATACTCAATGGTACATATTGCCTATTCACATTTTCCACATTTCCCGGTCTTCTCATTTCATGTACATGCTGAGTTGTGATATCCATATTTAAGCAAATTTACCAATCATTCTGACCAATTTTATGTATATATGACTCCAGCATGCTAAGGGTAGGTAATTCTAGTATGTTACATGTAAAATGCATTGACTGATACATCTGGATTTTATTATTTCTATATATGCAGCTTGTTTCACATTATTGAATTTTATTATGTATGGTACAATATACTGCTCTTTTACTGGAATAAAGAATTCCCAATTCTACAAAAGAACAGAAGCCTTTTTAATATTAAGTATTAAACAAACTAATGCAAAATAGTTTTATTTTGTATCTAATTGGCATCAGTTTAAATGAAGGATTGCAGACTTTATGAAACTTTGATTTCCTCCAGCATGGCCTTTATGGTCTTCTTAGTTTAAAAAAAAAAGTGCATATGTTGGGATTATAAAATATAATAAAAATCAAAATAATGTGATTCATAAATGAATAATTCATAATTCATGAATCAGAATTCATGAATTCACAATTCATAAATCACTACTCTCATTGGATTTTTATAGTTTTACTATTACAATTTTAATGAAGTATGGTTACATTTTAAACATAATATGAGAAGACTTAGCTGTATCAAGAAGTCTGCAATGATCAAAAGATAGAAGAAAAGAAGATGATGGTTTACAGGAAAATGGACAGACTCGGGAGTGGTGGATACATTAGAAGACCTGAACAGCTAATTTGGGGCAGATCATCTTGGAAAAGGTTCATTTATGTGATCTCTAATAGAGTTGACATCATCTTGGCATATAATTAATAAAAAATAGTAAAATGGTAATCATGAATACCTAGCTTTTCTAACATTTCTACTTACCCCTTCACCAATCATTTCAGCTATCCTATACAGGTAGTCCTCAACTTATGACCATAATTGAGTCTAAAATGTATATTGTTAAGTCAGAAATTTGTGAATTTTTCCCAATTTTAAAAGTTTTCTTGCTACATTTGTTAAGTTAGTAGCAAAATTGTTAAGTGAATCTGGTTTCCCCATTGACTTTGCTTGTCAGAAGGTCCGGAAAGATGATCACATAATCCCAGGACATGTGCCACCATCATAAATATGAATCAGTTCTCAAGCATCCAAATTTTGTTTCATGAGACCATGGAGATGCTGCAATGTCTTAAGTATGAAAAATGGTTATAAGTCACTTTTTCAGTACTGTTGTAACTTTGAACAGTCATTAAATGAACTATTGTAAATTGAGGACTACTACAGTCATAAATCTGAACCAGTTGTCAAGCATCTGAATGTAAATCACGTGACCATGGGGATACTACAATGGTCAGAAGTGTGAGCAATGGTCATAGGTCACATTTTCCAGTTGTAACTTTGAAATGTCATTAAATGAACTTCTGTAAGTTAAGGAACACTGTATATAGCAGTGGTGGGTTTTAATTTTTTTTAGTACCAGTTCTGTGTGTGTGGCCTGGTGGGCATGGCATGGCTTGGTGGGCATGGCTTGGGCATGGCAAGGGAAGGATACTGTAAAATCTCCATTCCCACCCCAATCCAGGGCAAAATCCCCATTCCCTCCCAATCAGCTGGGATTTGGGAGGCAGAGAATAGATGGGGGCAGGGCCAGTCAGAATTTTTTCTACCGGTTCTCTGAACTACTCAAAATTTCCGCTACCAGTTCTCCAGAACTGGTCAGAACCTGCTGAAACCCACCTCTGGTATATAGTATACATCAATACTATTTAGAATCAGTATATATTTTATTGATTAAATATATATTCATTACTTTACCTTAATGATACCGTATTCTAATACTATGTGTTAAAATAATAATTGCTATGTTTTTAAAGCAGTATCTTATTGTGAAAGAAATAATGTTACACAACACTACTTTTACTGTCCAAGCTTAGGAATAGCTTCCAACAGGCAAACGGGGAAGGCATGTATAGGCATATGGAGTTTTGCTCAGGTTGATGGGATTGCCATCTAATCTAATGTCTTCAAGATGTTTACGAATATAAGTATGGTCATTTATGTTGCAGAAAGTATCTTCATGCATCTCCAGAATATTATTATTCTAAAAGTTAAAAAGAGAGAGAGAGAGAGAGAAATATCAATGAAAATTCATGTCTGCTTTTTAATTCAGAATAGTGTCAGTGAGTTTATAAAAACATTAAAAACTGCTAACAATTTAGAAGTATCATATTCCTCATTAGTTATAAGGAATAAGAAAGGAATGAGTCACAAATTATGAGTTTCCACAGATATTAATGTTAGGAATACTAAATATAGTTAAGACTATATATTTTTGTGTACTATTTTACTAAGCAAAATGGTTTATTTGTGATGTTTATATAATTCTGGATATGGATGATCAGTTAAATTAAGTTAAATTAAGGCCATGAGGTTCAGCTTGTAGCATTGTTTTGCTCTAACAACAGTTATCATTTTCACTGCCCTGACCAGCCAGTTTAATGAGTTAAAATAAAATCAAACCATTTCTTCAAATTAGCAAGCTTTAGAGGTACCATGCAAAGAAGAACTAAAAATGTTTGACTGGAAGTGATGGCTTGGTGTACAATAACATTGGAATGACTACATGTTATTTATCCCTGCCAATTTTCTCTGAACTTTAAATGGGACATATGCACTGAAATCAGTGCAATGGAATTCATTGTTTGTCTTCATTCTGTGCTAGTTAGGCAGAAATTACAATATTGCATCAAGCTCTGAGTACTACATTTCAAACTGTAGTGAATCCAGAAGAAACAACAAAGTGGATTAATAGCTTGGAATTAAAAACTTACCATTTAGAATTTATATTTTTGAGAGTGTCAGTTTGGTATACTGGTTAAGGCACTGAGCTAGAAACTAGGAACAAAGCCAACTGGGTGATTTTAGGCCAGTAATTCGTTCCCAGCCTAGGAAGAAGGCAATGTCAAGTCACTTCCAAAATCATGGAAACTTGCTCATGCATTTCCCAGGTTTCAACAGTGACTTGAAGCCACATATATATTAATTAGATTTAAGCATCTACTATTTTCCAAATGAGATTGTGCTGTTTGTACTCAAGTGCACAAAAATTTCAGCCATAAAATGCCATGTCTTTTTTTCAGATATATATATGTGTACACACACACACACACACACACACACACACACACACACACACTGAGCCCAAAATACAATGAAAATTATGGCATACTTGCAGATGAAGAGATTGGAGACTTTCAGGGAGTGGAACTGGAATGTGATCCAAATTATTACTTGTGATGTAAAGATGGTGCAAGTCAATCATATCCTACAGAAAAGGGGAAAATTTGTAAGTATAGAAGGGATTTCCTTTCATCTCAGTCAAAATGAAACATGATATTCTAACAAGAAGAGTTTCTTTAAATATGCCAACAGTAAGAAGAAGCTAAAAGAGATAATAAACTTTTATTTACTTCAGACACAGAAATTTTAACAGATGTGCATGGAAAGAAACAGAGCATCAAAGGAAATGGCATTAGAAGCACCTAGAAAAAAGACTTATGATTTTAGGATGACATAACAAGCCTTGGTTAATTAAATTAAGTTGTGATCCTTGACTTGATTCTTGTTCTGTTCCTTCCATCTTAATCTGGTTTGAGGAAAACACATGTAAAATTTGAATATATACATGATATAGACTGGTTGCATTTATGAAGTGTTTACATTGAAACTTGATAAAAATGATCAACTCCATGTTTAGGTCTAATTTTGCCAATATTCACAGCTGTAATGTCAAATAATGTCTTTGTAAGCATGTAATACATAGATATGAGCTGCAACCCACTGAAAGGGTTTTTGCACAATCGTAACGCTAATCCTAACCTAGCTGAATTTAGCATAATCTGTTCAAATTCACTAGAGGACATTATAACAGATTATACTACATGATTTAGCGCTGTCTCAGTTCTGCATAAATCAGAATTGTCTGCCCCCCTTTTTTTGGCTGCAATAGCACCCCAAATCCAGGAAGACTCTCATCCTATAAATTCCACCTTTTGCTCCTCTGTTGGTTAGTATACATCATTTTCCCAATTGGGAGAATTTTTAAAATCAAACAAAGGGACTCACTTTAAATGCTTCTGGCTTTATCCCTTTGCGACCGAGCCTGTTATTACTGATATCAATGAATGTAAGTGTTGCTGGTAATTCTGTAAGTTGCCTTATTTTATTATCTCTAAGTATTAGCTCCTGAAGTTGTAGTAAATTTCTGAAGGCATCTTCATCCACTTCTGAGATGAAATTAGAAGTCAAATCAATTTTTTTCAGGTTGCCTAGCCAAGAAAATACAACAAGGAAAGAGTTAAAGTACTCTTAGAATTAGATGGATAGAGTAGGTAATAAGTCACTGTGTGTATTTATATATGTATATATAATAATAGAAAATTAGTCAGTAGGTGAAGTTGTGTATTGTATATGTAAATTTGTTTTTGATTAAGAGAAACTTGTATATTTTAAATGTTTTTTAAGATTTAATAAAGTTTTGTTTTAAAATAAAAAAAAAAGAATTTCTGACTGGTTTGATATCCAATGCTTGGGTAGGGAGGGAAAGCTAACAATATTTTGTACTAGAAATGGTTCTAAAACATTAGTTCAAACTCTTAAATAGCAATAGCACTAGACTTATATACTGCTTCACAGTGCTTTACAGTCCTCTCAGCAGCTTACAGAGTCAGTATATTGCCCCCAACAATCTAGGTTCTCGTTTACCAACCTCGGAAGGATGGAAGGCTGAATCAACTTTGAGCTGGTGAGAATCGAATTGCCAAACAGCTGGCAGCAGTTAGTCAGCAGAAGTAGCCTGCAATACTGCATTCTAACCACTGGCTCAAATAAACAACTGTTACCTACTGCCTAAAAGATGCCACATAATATATATTAATAATTCAGTTCCATCAAATTATTGTATTACAGTACATGTTAAAAATAAAATTTAGGGAAGTTATCAGCATACCTAGGTGAGCAAAAACATTTCTCCTTATCTTCTTTATTCTATTGTAGCGAGCATAAAAATGGGTGGTTTGCTTGAGCAAGGGTGGAATAATTTCTAGTTCACGATCATCACAGTATATTGAGGTACCCAGACAGGTACAGAGAAAACAAGTTGGAACAGCTAAAATATAAAACAAGAAACAAATTACCTTGGGGTGCAAAATTGTTTCAAGGGTTATTTAAAATTAGGAATATGGAATGGTGTCTATGTCTTATGCGATTGGTATGCATAACATATCTATTTCTATGTTGTGCATAGATATTTTTTAAAAAATCATAATTGGTTTGCACCACTTTGAAATCTCTGGATTATTTTATCGTAACATGATGAGGAAAGTTAACATTTAAGTATGTCTAGACAAAAGTAAAGGAGTTTCTGCAACTTTTATTCCATTAGTTATACCCAACTTTAGTGGCAGGACTCATCTTCATTTCAAGGCCATTGAATCAGTGCTGTCTGAAAACATTTCCACAGTCATGTCGCTAGCATGACATCACATCACAGTGGGTGATATGTGTAAAGATAAAAGAAATTAAAATAATGTCTCTCCTCTCCCACTTAATATAGATGTCAATCCAAAGCTTGATATGTATTCTTTAAAAAATGTCTTAAAATTGCAAAACTACAGTATCAGTGGTGCTTCACTGTGTTCTTGTCAGTACATCTTTGTTGTAGCTTGAACCACAGGAATATTGACAACTATTATAATGAAATTATTATACATGAGTCTTTTGGCACTGGAATATATGCACCAATATATGCATATATCCCTTGTTTAAAATGCAAGATAGTCTTTATGAGTACGTTTGGGCTAAGTGGAAAAATATTTCCATTTGTATTTTTAGACGTAATTTTTTTCTTTCTGGTGAACTTCAAACTAAGACTTCTCTATTTATACTATTCGCTTTATTTCTATTTATCTCTTCCAAGGTAAAGGTTCCCGTACACTCTAATTTCTTTTAAGCAGCTGTCTCCCTTTCTCCAGTTTCTGTTTGGAGAAGACAGCAGCAGTGTAGACCTGGGGATAAGATAAGACAACATGAGACATCTGGGATAATATAGTTCTGCAAAGGGCCTGTCTAGGAAGTGATTCTTGAAATATTTACATGCCATAGAAAAGGCAATAAATTGCTAGAGCTACTTTCTCTAGTGTGATCCAATCAACAAAACGAGTGATGTCTAATATGAATAAAGTTTAAACTTAATGAGTATCCTGATTTAAACTTTAAACTTACTCTTCAGGGATTGATAATAAAAATAATCAACATGATTTATCCAAATGAACATAATTGCTAAACTGCATACTTAACAAAAAATAAGATAAAAATTTGGGAGTCCAGCTTGGACAAAGTTCTAAGTTTATTTTAAGTGGAAGTTCACCATAATGTGACTTGGAAACTTGTGGTTCATGAGGTGAAGAACCATCAATAAGTTTGAGTGTGGATGCTTCCTCTTCATGTTTTTCTGGCAGTGGAGAAGATAAATCAATTGCTTGTATTATGGAAGATAAGGCTGCTCCAATCTCTGCCTAGAGAAAGAAAATTGTACAGAATAAGGCCAATGTATCATTCAGTACTCTGTTCCAAGCTTCTGAAACCCACCTCTGGATTTTATCACTCATCATCTAACCCTAAGATTTGTCATCAAGGTTAGAGACACGTTTAAATTAATCCATCTTTCTTTAAAAACCTAAACTGAGCATGCGTCTGCTTTTTTTTTTTTTTAATGAAATTTGAATTTATAAGAATAAGAATGAAATCTTCTCTTCTGGCAAATGTAAATAATGTTTTTATTTCAAGGTCTTTTTCTAGTTTCTTGGATGAGAAGTGAAATGCCTTCAAAGAAAAAACAGAAAGTCCAGTTGCGTCTTAAAGGTTGCACCTTTGGGACAAACATGACCTGACTGAGAATCTCCATAGACTCTTTTGTAATTTTGTATTGTTTAATGAACAGTTAAAGATAAGCACGCTGTTATTATGCCTATTTTTTTCAGTGGTTTTAGATCCCTGAATAAAATGAAGCATATAGTTTTATAATTTTGTACTTCCACTAGATGGCATATATGCTTTGAAACAAAGATAACAGGTTTTCTGTAACTCTTTTATCACAATATTTTTTCATTTGATTTTATTTCTCTTCATCCAGAATTCAATTCTCATCAATAATTATGCATTCAATTCAGTTCTGCATCCATTACAGCTTTATTAATAAAATTTTCTCATATATACTAATTAATTCAAACTATTATGGCATCTTATAAATATTCTATATTTGTTTTATTCTCTGTTGTAAGCCGCTCAGAGTCCTCGGGAGTTGGGCAACATAGAAATGTGACTATATATATATATATATATATATGTGTGTGTGTGTGTGTGTGTGTGTGTGTGTGTGTGTGTGTGTGTGAATAAAATATAGAACATTATATAAATACAATAGGCAAGAATAAACTATGTGAGAAAAATTAGTCTGCCATTCGTTAAAAAAATGATTACATTATTTTTTTTCTGTTATGTTTGTAGAAAAAGCATTAATAGTATTATTAATGGTGATAATAGTGGATTTTTAATGTCTGGAGTTTTTAACAGATTTATGTTCATGTTAGGTTAATTTATTTTTGATGATGTTTTGATTGTTGGTGATGAGCTGCTCAGAGTTCAATATAGAACAAGTGGCTATATCACTGTTTAAATAAATAAATACTTCAACAATTATTTAAAATGCTGCTAAAAATAACTTGCAAATTTAGATTCCTTAAGAATTTGCTGTTATAATCACCATAGATCTCATCAAGATTTCAAGCCTGGGATCCTTGGGTGCTTTGGGCAGAGAAATCTGATACAAATCTCCTCTTCTCCCAGGCTAGTCTTATGTGGATGCATGTCCACAAAGCTAAAACTTGGCAAAATTGAGAAACACTGCATTAGAATGACTAAGGCAGGTGTGTCAAACTCAAGGCCCATGGGCCAGATCTGGCTTATGGGTGCTTAGATCTTGCCTGCGGGGCTGTTCTGGAAACAGCGAAGGACCAGTCCACAGTGCCTCTGCCAGCAAAACCAGATCACAGGAGGGATGCACTCAGCCCTACTGAGCTCTGTTTTGGCTGCGACAGCTTCTTGCAACCTTCTGCCAGCAAAAATGGTGCTCCGTTTTCACTGGCAGAGTGCTTGGGCCACCACAAGCGCCCCCGACATGAGTGACACCCACCCTGGCCACGCCCACCTCTGAAGTCAAACTCAATCCTGATGCAGCCCTCAATGAAATCTAGTTTGACACCCCTGCACTAAGGGGTTCATACTGTATCACCATCTGATGAAATTTTGTAGTGGTGTAAGTACTGTAACTGCAGATCTTCAAAGGGGCAGAATTCTTGGCTTGGAATCTGTCTTCTGGAATCTTTTGCCCAGCAGTGTAGTTGAAATTGAAAGAGGTTTCTTCTTAAAGGACTGCCAAGAAGTTTTGAGAAAATGGATGAAAAGCATCTTGATGCCTCCATGACCAAAAATGCCTTATCTCAGAAAATTGCATTACAAATTGCTTCCTTGCATTGGCTTTATTATTGTATGTGCTATAAGGATTCTTCTTCACATGTCTAAAGCAATATTCAGCAAGTAATAAATTAATATAAATGCAAAATGCAAAATGGATCATTTAACATGTATAAGAATAAAATCTGAATTTATAATTATTACATAATTCACTCTTGCAAGAGATGATGTTGGCTATATTGATTTAAAAATTCTTTTACAAGTATTTTAATATTAACTTTGATAATTATCTATGATGGCAAGGAGGAAGAGATAGAGGAAAAGGAGATGATGATAGTTATGATAATATTGATTATATATTATAGATAATATTGATTTCAATTTTTAGGCTGTCAATTTTCCAAAGCTACTTACCAGGTATATAGACAATTGTATATAAAAGCACAAAAAATGCTACAGCACTTAAAGCAAGCATACAACAAACATCTATGACTCTTTGCACATAGCAGTTGGCAATAATGGCCCTTTGAAACAAGGAAGAATCCGAATGAGTTGACTTCTCAGATGCTTTTTATTTTTCTTCATTGCCTCTTTCTTTAGAGATTCTTTCTGGAAGGATAGTTCCTTGCCCCAACCAAATGTTTCTCAACTTTAGCCACTTTAAGATATATGGACTTCAACTCCCAGAATTCCCCAGATAGCTATGCTGGCTAAGTAATTTGGGGAACTGAAGTCCAGACCTCTTAAAGCAGTTATGGTTGAGAAATACTGCCTTAACCCATTAGTGCCTAAGCATCCAACCCAGTTGTCATTTGCTTTTGCACCTGCAGAGGTGTACCAGGGATGACTTTCTGATCAATTTCCACTCTTTTATAAGCAACTCTCCTTTTTCTGAGCTCATATTTGTTTCTTCAGTAATAGGAGAAGAAAAAGATGAAAAGTTTGCAAGTATCACAATGTATCTTTGCAAAATTGCTTTCCCTTGAATTTCAAAATAAAGTAAGTAGCATATTTCATTAAAACAAGTTAAAAATATACTAGCATATGCTAATTGTTGCAAATGTTTTTAAACTTGTGAGCTGTTGTGGCACAGTGGTTAGATGCAGTATTGCAGGCTGACTCTGTCAACTGTCAGAATTTTCAATCCTAACTGGTTCGAGGTTGACTCAGCCATCCATCCTTCCAAGGTTTGGAAAATGAGGACCCAGATTGTTGGGGGCAGTATGCTGACTTTGTAATCCATTTAGAGCAGGGGTGTCAAAGTCAATTTCATTGAGGGCCACATCAGGGTTGTGTTTGACCTTGGAGCGATAGGGTGGATGTGGCCAGGGTGGGCATAGTCAGCTCAACATCATTCATGTTGAGGGCACCTGTGGTGGCCAGAGAGCTTTGCCAGCAAAAGCAGGCTCCTGAGCTTCATTTTTTGCTGTGATGGCCTTCTGCAACTCTCTTCCAGTGAAAATGGACCTCAGGAGGGCCATACTTGGCCCTCCTGAGTTCTGTTTATGCTGAGAGAGGCACCACAGGCTGGTCCTTCACTGTTTTCAAGGTGGTCCCACAGGCCAGATCCAAGCACCCCATGGGCCAGATCTGGTTTGCGGGTCTTGAGTTTGACACCCTGACTTAGAGAGTTCTGTAAAGCAATATATAAGTCTAAGTGCTGTTGCTATTAAAATAGCATAAAGTACTTCAGCTTTTATACATTGTGTTTTACAGAAAATTCAATATGACTTAAAATTTATTTCATTTTTTAAAAATACAGTTAATGAATTATCCCAACAATTCTAAATTCAAATCAATGAGGAAAACTTATTTCATTTATACTTTACACATTTATAAAGTACAGGACTTTGACATGTATACAGTAATCTGTTTTCAACATCTAATTGTACAATACAAAGTCTACAAAATGCAATTCTTTCAATACTCCAGAATAAATAACATTAAGGGGAATGTGATGTCAGGGCATTCAGAGGAGCATAAAATAAATTGAGATTACTAATCTGTGTAGCTTCCAACTTTTCCTTACAAATTGTGAAGAAAGGTAAAATATGATAATCAATATCATTTTCTGTTTTTCCCTTCACAGTTGTCTGATGAAACGTATTTCCATTGTTGTGTTTCTTTAAATTATTATACAGTGTCCACCGTCAAGATGCTGTAGTATATAAATTGAAATAAAATAAAATAAATAAATAAATAAATTCTTTACCAATTTAATCAATAGAGAAGTCTCATTTTTCAAAATAAGTCAAAAGAATAATACAGCTGCATGAAGTAATGTTGGAATTCTTGATTTCAAGGAAAACTAAAACTAAAAAAGCATAGTTTTTTTTCTAAAAGGAAGAGACAGATTTTAATATTACTACTAATTAGAAGCCATGTCAGAAGAAATATATAGGAGATCAGGAAAAGAAAGTCAGTCAGATCAAGACCATCACAAGAAGCAAATGTGGGGGCACAGAAAGTTTATTGAAGTCCTGAAATTTAAAGGACACATGCAGGAGATGAAAAGAAAATCAAGTCATTCATAATGGAATGTAACATTCAGTGAGAATTTACAATAAAAGGGAAAATTGCCCTCATTGGGGAAATGACATTTTAAAAGAGGTAGCACTGAGAGAATACCTGGAAGCAGGCAATGGCACAGCATATACTGTAGCTATTCCTTATAAATCCTTTTGCCTTACAAAATGTTGAGGTAGGGAAGGAATATGCATCTGTATATACATTTTAGGCAAATAAAAGTAAAGTGGGGAAAAAGAAAAGAGGGCTGGAAGACAGCTTTTATGAAGTAGAAAAGTGGGGGGGAAGGACAGGAAAAAGAGGCTGAGAAGCTAGCTTGTAGGCTTTTATGTATGTACCGTATAGCTCAGAAGGGGAGGAGAGGGGAGACAGAAGATAAGTATATTTTTTCACTGCAGTGAAATCCACAATCCTTGAGGACTGATGGAGCTTCCAGACTGGAAGGCGAAAAGAGGATCCTTTTCGCCTTCTATAGGGTTTGACACAATTTTGGGTTATGTCATTTCAGATTACTCAGGAAATCTATGCTTCTCAGTTCAAGAAGAAAATGTACTGGAGAGGCTGTGTTTGACTCCTCAAAAGCCAGGCAACATCCTTGGGACTGTAACACAATTTATACTTTGTGAAAGACTCCAACAATCTTCTGCCCATTTCATGTTCACACTGGGATAAATTCAAGCCATTGAAAAAGCATGGCTTCAAATTACTCAGAAATGTTTAATGAACATATTAGCGACTGCAACAACATGGTAAACTCATGTTTTAGCTCTGTCTACTTAAAATATAATGCATGAAGTCATCTATAGAAGGGTTGTTTAGGACAGCCGCCCCCAACCTTTTGGGCATCAGGGATTGATTCCATGCAGAGAGGTTTTTTCACAGAAAAGAGAGGGTGTGATTTTGTGTGCTGCCTGCATCCCATGGATGGGGCTTCACTTGTTTGCATGGCCCAGTTTCTGGCATCCTGCAGATCGGTGCTGGTCCATGGACCAGGGGTTGGGGATCCCTGGTTTAGGGTTCCAGCTCTAAAAGGGCCATGGTTGCTCTCACTTTAAGGAATATGTTGTACTCAGAGATATACCTGAGCCATCAATGAAATCCATTTACCTTCGCTACTGGTTCGGAAATAAAAGCACATGGGAGCATGTGCACTATGCGCATGTGTACCTCTTCTGCACATGCACAGAACCTTCTGCACATGTGCAGATGGTAAAAAAGGGGGGCGTAATGACATCCCGGTGGGTGGGCAGAATCTCCTGCCACCGTCTCTACCAGTTCAATGAACCGGATATAACTGGGGAGATTTCACTGCTGACCTGAGCCTTACATTTCTGGCATTCAGAAAGACATCAAAACCTTTTTTTTTTAATGGACATCTGGCAACTACCTAAAAAACCAAGGGCAATCTTTTAAATATGTTATAATTATTGTTTATTAGTATGGTTACTATTTCTATGCTACTATTTATTGTAACCTGTCAATAACCTGTCTTGACGGTGGACACTGTATAATAATTTAAACAAACACAACAATGGAAATATGTGTGTTTGTTTAAATTATTATACAGTGTCCACCGTTCATCAGACAGGTTATTGACAGGTTACAATAAATAGTAGCATAGAAATAGTAACCATACTAATAAACAATAATTATAACATATTTAAAAGATTGCCCTTGGTTTTTTAGGTAGTTGCCAGATGTCCATTAAAAAAAAAAGGTTTTGATGTCTTTCTGAAGTTCATCAGACAACTGTGAAGGGCAAAACAGAAAATGAGATTCATACAAAAATGGTCATTGTATATTCATTCATTTTGGAAGCATAAATCATAAATTTTATCCTAGAATGCTGAATGAACTTGCTGATGGTTGAAACTTTATGAATTATCTTGAGAAAACTTGTATGGATTAATGGTTTAAGTACCAAATGAATTGAGGATGATACATAGCCCAGAAAAAGGGAGGTTAATGAAATGCATACTGTTTAATAACAATATCTGGAAAAATTCTCAAGCAAATTATAATGAGATCAATTGGAAAGCCCTCAAAAAGAATGACATGGATTTGCTAAGAACAAGTTGTAGCAGAATAAACTTTTTACTCCCAATTTAATAAGGTAAACTCGTTAGTAAATTGTAGCTTGATACTGTATCTTATTTTCATTTCAATTCATTTTCATTTCAATGCATTTGGAAAATAATAAATAATACTCATATTTGTAAACCAATAAATTATGAGTCTAATGGATATTAAATTAATATATATCTGGCTTGGAAATCTCATGAAATTGAAGAATGAAGAAGTGGCAGGTATAATATAACTGAGGAGATGTCACATAGAAGGTCAAGATTTATTTTACATCAAGTCCAGAGTGCAGAACATAGAGTAATGGATTTAAGGCAGATTCCTAGCTTCCTATTAGTAAAAGCAGTTCATTAATGAAACTCATTTCATAGACAGTTGGTTGACTGTTCAGTCAGAGGTTAAACAGCCATCTGTTAGAGATGTTTTAATTGAAACCTTGCAATAAATAGGGAGTTGGCTGAATGTCAAAGAAAGCCCCTTTCAATTCCACATGTCTATGAGTTTCTATGCAGAGAGATTTTAAAAGTGGAAATATGAAAAAACAATTGACCCAATTAAAAGCTTTGAAGCACGCTTTTAGTTAATTGCATTGTTAATATTTCAACCTTCTACACATTCTGTCAATTTATGGAAAGAAATATTCTTTTACTAACATGGTAAAGTGAGTTTAAAGTGAGATTATCATGCATGAACTATAATAATATATGTGGGTTTTCGTCCCAATAGTTGAATTTCACACAGTGAATTAATTCATTTGAATCTTTAGTTGGATATAAGTTCCATTGCACTGAATATAGTTTACTCCTAATTATATATGAATAATTTATTTCATACATACTAT
The DNA here is from genome assembly GCA_030761175.1 of Masticophis lateralis. Classification (NCBI taxonomy): domain Eukaryota; kingdom Metazoa; phylum Chordata; class Lepidosauria; order Squamata; family Colubridae; genus Masticophis; species Masticophis lateralis. Next base: position 39,162,608 of record JAUDYJ010000006.1, on the reverse strand, counting down.
AAGGAATCTTAACAATATCATGTATGTATGTTTGTGGGCATTTTCCCAGAAAAGCAATGGATATTAGAAAAAAGTTAGATTGTAGATAAATTAACCTGGAATCTGCTTCCTTATTCCTTTTTAAAGCTATTGCAAGAAACTGAATATAAAGAACTTGATAATATGGTAGTCCTTGTTTCACTAGGGTGAAAATATATAAGAATGAAGCTCCTTAGAGTATACCGTATGTGTGTGTCTCTAAAACATATTGTTGCCATCTGTCATTTTGAAAGGAAGACAGTTTATAAAGAAATGGACTTGGGGACAAATTACAAAAAAAAAAAGAGACCAAGAAACAGGAAATCAAGGCAGATGTTTTCTGGAAGAAGCCTAGAGGGAGAAATGCATTTCAGATATCTTGGCACATCATTATGTTGCTTGCATTATAAATATGCAACACACTGTACTCACGAGAAGGGCAAGCATTTATTTTTTCTCAGTGGAATTCTAAACAATATCTCTTTTTTTAAAAGAAATTTTAAGTAAAAATTATACCGTATTTTAGGAAAAAAATGTACTGAGATTAACAGATGTTTAAAATTGGGCATGTCATAACTGTATAAACACCCAAGAGAGAAAGCATGATACTTAATTAATATCCTTTCTATAAATACTTATGTTGAGGGTAGGGTATATCTTTAGAAGATAATATTTGTAACTCAGGGTTAAATTGTGGGCTCCTTGGTGCTCTCTGAACTTAGTTGTTATCTTGTAGATGTTTCATTAACAAACTAGATAACATCATCTGTTTCTGCTAAGAATCACCTATACCACCTCACTGTGAGCCAGCTGTACCTTCCAAATACTCTTCAAGGGTAGCTCCACATAGAGCATATTGCTGTAGTCCAAACGTGAGATGACTAGGGCTTGAGTGACCAACCATAGGAACTCCTGATCTAGGAAAGGCAGTACCTGGTGCACAAGATGAAGTTGTGCAAACCCTGTATGCTCCTCTCATATATGAATGAGGCATTTCCTGTGTTTATTTTAGATATAAAATTAAGGGAAATGGAGTTCTCTCAAGTTCAGTTGAGAAAAATGAAATTGATTGAAACAATTTCTAGATAAGCTGATTCTAATAAAGACTGCATATTAACAAAATATGAAGAGTGCCCTTCTGTCCTGGGTTTTCTATTAAACGTTCACTCAGGGTCCAGTTACATATCGTGACTAGCATTGCTGAGAAAATAAAATATTAAATACAATTATTAATCTCTATAACTGGATTCTGCTGCTTTATTCATGAATTTTTCATTCAACCTTTTTCCCCTTAACTAAGCAGATAGTTTCAATTTCTTTCAAACGAGACTATGCCCTCAGATGAAAGCAGCTATATTTTAAAATGGATTCTGGAGTGATTTCAATTGCTTACTTATTGGCTTGCCCTGCTTAAGACTCCAGACAGTCTAAATCAGAGGTCTTCAAACTTGGCAGCTTTAAGACTTGTGGACTTCAACTCCCAGAAGTCTCCAGCCAGCATAGCTGACTGGATAATTCTGGGAGTTAAAGTCCACAAGTCTTAAAGCTGCCATGTTTGGGGACCCCGGTCTAAATGATCACAATACACAGGTAGTCCTCAACTTAGAACAGTTTGTTTAGTGACCGTTCAAAGTAACAGTGAAAAAAGTGATTTATGACTATTTTTCACACTTTTGATCATCCACTTGGTCACGTGATCAAAATTCAGGTGCTTGACAGCTCATTCATATTTATAACCATTGCAATGTCCTGAGGTCATATAATCACCTTTTGCAAACTTCTGACAGGCAAGGTCAATGGGGAAGCCAGATTCACTTAACAAGTGGGTTACTAACTCAAGAACTGCAATGATTCACTTAACAAATGTGGCAACAAAAGTTGTAAAATGGGGTAAAACTCACTGAACAAATGACTCACTTAGCAACATAAATTTTGAGCTCAATTATGAGCATAAGTCGAGGACAACATGTAGTATCTGTTGGGCACACTTTCATTCAGGGCAGAAAGAATTGTTATTACAGTTATAAATTAAATATAGAAATTAAACCTGATTGGTGGTCATGAAAGATATTTCTTGTTCTTTGGGCAATCAGAATTTTACCTTTAATTTTGGCAACAGCAGTCCTTTAGAATTATTAGGAGCTGCGTTTTCCAAAAGCAAAATCTAGTATTTAAGTATTTTGATTATTTGAACTCCATTGTTCATTATGAAAATTATTTTTCAGTACACATATTTGTTCTGTGAATATTTTTGTCATAGTCACTACTGATCTTTAAGTAGACAAGAGGATTAATTAAGAAAAGGTGAAATATGAGGAATGGTTTACCTCTGCTTGATGTTAATACATGATTATATAACCTTATGAATGTAATTTTTGGAAATTGGTCTTTTTTTTTTAACCTTTTCAAAAATAATGGACAAAGTCAGGCAACAGAATGTCTACACAAAACTATCTTAGCTGTGTATCATGCTTTTCAGTGGTGGCTTCCCCCCAGTTCGGATCGGTTCCGCCCACCAACCCTGACGTCATCTTCTGCGTATGCGCAGAAGAGCGCATGCACGCCCGAGCAAAGCAAACCAGTAGTAAAGGTAAGTAGAACCCACCCCTGATGCTTTTATAATGAATAATATGTCCAATGGCTTCAGGATTTGTTTCACATACATTTCACTTCAAATCTAAACCAAGGGGCCAGCCAGGACTGGGATTTGGGGGTTCTCTGAACTGCGCAGAATCTTGCTAGAGGTTCTCTAGCTAAGGTAGTTGCTGAAGTTTAGCAAGTACAGTCAGAAAAGCTACAAAGAATTGTGAAGCAGAACACAGCCAAGACAGCTGCTTGACTTCACTTTAAAATGAAAAGTGATTTGCAAAGCTTCCCTTGAACTTTCACTGAAGGGGAAAAATACTTGAAGATTGACAAAGCCTTTTTCAGACATCATAAGAAGGGACTGTGATTAGGTCATGATAGCAATAAATCAGTTCTTCTTCTTCTATGACCGAGAAGCAGTATGCACATTTTAATTTCATACCTGTGAAGCATAGGCTAAAAGTAAAACAGTTTGTTTTCAAAACCATTTGAAGTTTAGTTTGCTTTTAGATTTACATTGCTGTCAAAGTTTGCAAATATATCTTTTTCAAACTGATTCACATTTTGTGTTGTATTGTTTTGCTGATTTTTAATTCAGGATAATCCCCAGAATAGATGTCAAGTAGCTATGATAACAATCTTATGCTTCTACCATAATAAGATGCATTAAACCTGTGTCCATTCTAATAATTTATATAAATTGGGATATTCTACCAATAATAAGCATATACTCAGGCACTCCTGGTATAACTCAGATAAATCACATAAAAGAAATATCGATGGAAATTTTGTGATTACATTTTGTGGAATATTTCCACAAGGAACATTCTGAAGGTCACCTTTAGAGCAAAAATAAGTAAAAACTTCTGAATGCACTCCTTCCTAGTCCCTTTCTCCTGCTGGACCTAACCATATCTTCCTTGTTCTCGTGTTTGCCTCTTTATAACATTTCCTTTTTCCTGTTGTCTCGGCTTGGAAACACCCACATAAATTATTTACTTGAATAATATTTTTCCCTTAAGTCTTCTCTTCTGAACAATAACTCCCTTAGCAGGAAATCTTTCAAAAAGTTCCAAGTTCCTAAGACTTGGAAACTAAATGAGAAATTGAAGCCAATATATCATCTCATCTGCAGAGTTTTGAGGAACAGTAAATTTTCAACACTTTTCACTATTGTTAGCTATCACAACAAGATTATTCAAATAAATCCAGTCTTCTATTTTATATTACTAACTACCCATTCTGAAGATTTTCACCAACACAGTGAGAATAATGAAGAATGGAATGAAAACTGAGATCATCTTCCTAAAGTTGCAATCTGCATAGAAAATGAACTTTCCTAAACATCTTGAGAACAACTTTAAGTCTCAAGGAATAAGACACCATAATATAGAATACTTAAAAGCAGCTGAAAGTCATGTTTCTCTGTTAAGGTTCTGGTGGGGTTCCCCCCGCCCATAAAATAGGTTCTGCTCCTAGATAGGCATGATCAATGCTGAGACTGAAAGCAGACCAGGGATGAAATGCTCCTGATTTGGACTGGATTGCCTGGTCCGGTAGCGATGGCAGCGGGTGGTTCGGAGAACTGGTAGCAAAAATCAATGACCCCCTCCCATCCCCAGCTAAGCTGCGTGATCATCAGAGGCTTTTTTAAAATTATATTTAAAAGCATTTTTTCTACAACCTCTTCAGCCGAAAAAATGCTTTTAAAAGTTAAAAAAAAGCCTCTGATGATCTCATGGCTCAGCTGGGATCGTCATAGGCTTTTAAAAGCATTTTTTCTACAACCTCTTCAGCTGAAGAGGCTCTAGAAAAAATGCTTTTAAAAGACTCTGATTATCCCAGCTTAGTTGCCTGATCATCAGAAGCTTTTAAAAGCATTTTTAACAACCTCTTTGGCTGAAAAGATTGTAGAAAAAATGTTTTTAAAAGAAAAAAGCCTCTGATGATCAGGCAACTCAGCTGGGATTGTCAGAAGCTTTTAAAAGAAAAGAAAGCCTCTGATGATCAGGCAACTCAGCTGGGATCATCAGAGTCTTTTAAAGCCACAGCCACAGCCACAGCCACAGCCACAGAACTGGTAGTAACAAATTTTACATTTCACCACTGAAGCAGACTCACTCATTGTTTTCAGACTTTTCAATCCAAATATTTCTAATAGCTGAAAAGTAGTTAACAAGCAATTTCTGAATGTGACTAGAAAAGGAAACCAACCATGGTTTGAGTAAGATGATTATTTCCTCATCTTCCAGTGCTCAAAACTGGGTTGAGACTGTGCTCATGTTATTTCCTTGTAAGGCACAACTATCTGGAACATTTATGGATGATGCATTGTCCTCTCCTTTATTCACAAAGATTTGATCTACTGGCCAGTGCTGCATTCTTCACCATGGTTATCAGTCTTCAATCTGCCATTTCTAATTCCAGTCACTTTGCTGGAAGTCCATAGTTTAGACCTTCTCAACCCATTTCCAAAACAATTTTAAAAAGTGAACAGTTTCTTACCATGTTTGACTGCATGTATGTAGATGTATATTTATTTCTCTGTATTCCTATTATACAATTTCTGTCCTTTGGTTTCATATTTATCAATCATTCTCTTCCCTCCATTTTTGTTCATCTAGAGCATGGGTGTCAAACTTGATTGCATCACGTGATGTATATCATGATGTATCACCATGTTTTTTGCCTTTGCGGATCCAGGGTGGGCACGGCCTGTGCGTAACACATCTGGCCTGCGGGCCGCCAGTTGACGATTCTAGAGCGTCTTTCACTTCCTGAATCCACCAAATATTCTCTTTCATACTTCCCATTTGTTTAATTTCACACATTTCTCTGGCACGTGGTAACATAATTCTGTTTTATTCTATTCCAATCAACTTCCACTTTTTTTTTCTTGTGGGAGATTAATCTAAATTTAAACTATTTTCATATAGGACTTTGTGCCTTATTCCTAGAGTCATTCTACTTCTACTACTTCATTCTATTTCTTTCATCTCTTAAATAAATAAATAATAAATAAATAAAACAACATACATAATTTAAGTTACCTGTGCTTGATCAATGTAAAGTTCTTCATCACGGTCATGTAAGTTATCCAGGTCTTCAAAAGCTACTTCATGTGTTTCAGAAACATAAGTTACAGAGCTCATTGTAGGAGCAGCCATAATAGCATCAAAGATAAAATATCCTATGAGAATTCCAGCAAAAGCTTTCATTCTTCAGTCTTTTTAAGGGGAAAAAAGTATATATATATAAATGCTGATTACCAATCTGATTGAAAACAGTCTGTTAAATATTACCCTGTTTCCCCCAAAATAAGACATCCCCTAATAATAAGCCCAATCAGGCTTTTGAGTGCATGCACTAAAATAAACCTCCCCCCAAAAATAAGCCCTCCCTAAAAATATTTAAACACAGAGCTGGAAATCAGGTAAGATGGAAAGAGGAGCCCCAGCTTGCTCCATGCACCCCAAAATAATAAGATCTCCCTGAAAATAAGGGCAAGCGCTTATTTCAGGGTTCAGAAAATATAAGACAGTCTTATTTTCGAGGAAACACGGTATTGTTGCAACTGAATCATGTTAAATGCTAATGAATTAGGGTGTTTCTAAAATAAAATAATAAAATATATAATAAAATGTTAAAATATAAAATAAAATAAATAATAAAAATAAAACAAAATGTATGTCTAGAAATGAGTCATTTAAACTGAAATAAAATTAGAATGGACATGTTTCAGAAAAATGGTTTCTTTATTTTTGCTACATAAAGGTCATTTTTTCAGTGCCGTCGTAACATTGAATGATCACTAAATGAACTGCTGTAAGTCAAGGACTACCTGTATTTTAGTTTGCTGTGTACTAACCTCAGCAATTTATTGGATACTTTGCAAAGAAAAAAAAAAACACTGTTCAAACCACTCAATACTGTGTGTGTGTGTGTGTGTGTGTGCGTGTGTTCAATTTCACTTTTTATATATTGTATGCAAGAGTATAACATATATCCAGATACAGCCAAGACAAGTAATTAGCAAACCTGGCGAGTACGTGGGAAGACTAGACAGGTGTGAGATTGAATATCTTTGGAAGTGGATTTGGATTGAGGCAATTAAGTTCCATGAATGATCCCCAAACATTATACTGCAGAAGAACTCAGAAAGATTAGATTTCAGCAGAATTATCCAGGCATAATCATAGCAACTATGATTAAATGGGCAGGCTGCTACAATGGAGTGGATGAAAACATTTGGTAATAATGGATATTCAGTCAATAAAGGTAGGTTTTTTTGAATGATTTATATCAATAACTTTTACATTCTTTCCTTGACATTTTGTTTGTCATGAAATCTCATGAAAGTTGACTAACTTTATTTTTTTAATGTAACAACTGGTTTTACAGTGCAGTTTTTGTTAACTCTATTTGTAATTTGCAATTCATATACCACTGATCATAATGGATCTTAAGAAAATATAAACATCCCCAAACAAAAATTCATTTTTATTATTCACATATACTGAACAAAAGAAGTACTGATATGGGAGGAAAAGTATGCATAAATCTGATGTCTGAAAACAGACTACTTCACTCATGCCTTTTATTTTTTTTTAAAAAAAGAAATCATTTATAAACTGTGTTTATAATATTAGAAATTCATGAAACACTTTTACTATTAAGGTTGCCTTGACTCAAACATTCTGATATTAAATGCTTGAAAGAAGGCCTTTGTGAAGTAGTTTTCTTCATGAAGGTATGAGATTCCAATGGGAATAGTAAACAGCAGAAGGCCTTCATTTTCTTCTTGTATATTTCAGGGTTTTTTTTTTCAAATAGCTAATAGGCAGAACCTACAGGCAGCTAAATCTCTGTACTTTCATTTTTTATTCAAAGGATAACTGTACTGAACTTTTCAACAATGCTTTATTTAGAATATTCTTTTGATGTATCATGCTACTAAAAGAAATATTACTTTTCAGTGACTGGACAAAGATAACAAATATGTTAGTATAAATATTAAATGAGATGCTGAGGTCGCTATTTCTCTCTATCTACATGTTATTCCAAAATGTGAACTGAGTTTTACAGTTAGTAGTCTAGGGCTACTTTGCCATCATAAATGTTATCTAGAACTTTTAATATAGAAGGACAATAGGTATTTATTTATTTGACATTCTGAATCTGATGAGATAAAGATATACTTGAAAAACTGAGTCTATGGTCTATTGAGCCATATAAACTCACATCTCTTCTAGCTTCAGATTGATTACTGATCTGGATTTTTTTTAAAAAAAATAATAGGATAGACCCAAGTTCTAAGTTATATTAGACTTTTATTTTCAGGTTATTAATATACAAAAATATTGCAAAATTAAAACTGTTTATAAAATAATATTTTTGGTATTGTATGTAGGTGATGATTTAGATAGATGATAGATAGATACTTGATAGATAGATGATAGATAGAATCAACCTAGAAAACTGGAAAGTACAGTTTTAATAAGTAAAATCCTAGAACATAATATAATTCTACTGACTTGCAGAAGATATGTCTATTTTGATATAAATTATATCAAAGCTTTGGAAATCACTAACTCAAATTAAAAAGCAAACGGTTAAAACATATGCTTACTATTATTATTTTCAAAGAATTAAAATTGTTTGAAAAATAAGCATATAATTTGATGTGTGTATGCACGTGGTGCATGTGTGTAAAATAAGCATATAATTTGATGTGTGTATGCACGTGGTGCAGGTGTAACTAGTTGCTTATAAATGACAAAAGAAAGACAACGGTTACCTTTTACTTTTGCTTCCTCAAATGGCATAGAGTCACAAGCGCTGAATGAAGAGTTGATAGTATTAGACTCTAGCCAGTCGTGGTCTTGTCTGAGGCTGAGGGAAGATGATGTGGTAAAGATCAAATCCTGAGAAATTTCTTGGTGTTTTAGCAAATCAGACATCTTCTGAATGCCTAACTTTGTACAGTAGTTAGGTGTAATTTATTTCTGAGGAAAGAGATTATGTTTCAAAGTCTGTACTGAAATAACTAATTTATCATTCATGCCATTTTCAAGAACAAACAGAAAGCTGGAATGCTTAATGCCATTTCTTTTCTATATAGCAATAAAAAAGGTGAAGTTTAAAAACGTTATCTACAGACAAAATCACTTTTTTATTATTTATAGTAAAACATACACATTTGTTTTATAATTGGGTTTTTATATGTAAATTCTTTACTGTAGTTGTTTAGTTTGTCCTCAAAATAAAAAATAAAAAACTGAGGCTAATTTAAAAAAAGTTGACAAGTCAATCATTTGACTCAGTTGTCCTCAACTGAAAACAAAGCAATAAGTCTTGCCTAATGACTAGAAAAAAATTCTTCTTTATTAATTATTATTTATATATTAATCACATTTATATGCCCAACCACTTTATTGAGGATAACTCTTGGAGGTATACAATTATCCCATAGAATAAAGGGTATATAAAAACAATCATATAAATATTATATATTATTAAAAATTAAATGTGAAATATAAACAAATTCCAGGTGGGTAAAGTTTTAGTATTATGTTAAATTAATCATAAAGTAGTGTATTCCACATGCAGTAATACATTTACTTTAAGTCTACTATGGGCTGTTATTTAATAGCCTAAGTTATTGATGGGCATTTTGTGTAGACACATTAACACATTATTTTATCACAATTTAACAGCCCTTTTTTTACTTTCTTCAAAAATATTTCAAGGCCATCCCTGGTTCAAGAGGCTGGTACTTTGCTGGCCCACTTTCTTTTTAATTTTAAAGTATTTTTTTTAAAAAAAACCTAAGATCTTGTATGTTGGTCTATGTGCATTTCAATATCCCTGGGCCTTGTGGGAGATAGCAAAACAAATCACAATGTAGTTTTATAGAAATTTTAACATGCTCTAATTTTTCTCATGTTTTGTGCTCTGCTTTAATTTCAGTAAATGTTGATGATGGAAAAGAGTCCCTAAAACTACTTGAAAACAATGTGGGAAATGTCCTGAATAATAGATTATAGTTGCAGGAAATCATATTCCAGTTTCATATAAGATAAAAATGTCTTAAGAATAAGTGGAGTATGATAGACCATCACAGAAATGGTGAGCATCCTGTTACTTCTTCCACAAGTGCAATTTCATATATTTGATGTCTGAAAAGGGTTAAGACTTTAACTTTCTTTTCAACCATTTAATAAACTCTGGTCTTGAGGTACCCATTCTAGCTTTCAGTGTTATTGTAATTATATAAAAGCAATGTCCTTATTCAAGTAAACAATAGATACATATTCTCATATGTATATGTACATACATACATACCAGTGGTGGGTTTCAAAACTTTTTACTACCTGTTCTGTGGGTATGGCTTGGTGGGCGTGGCATGGCTTGGTGGGTGTGGCTTGGTTGGTGTGGCAGGGGAAGGATACTGTAAAATCTCCATTCCCACCCCAATCCAGGGAAAGGTTACTGCAAAAACTCCATTCCCTCCCGATCAGCTGAGACTTGGGATGCAGAGAATAGATGGGGGCGGGGCTAGTCAGAATTTTTACTATCGGTTCTCTGAACTACTCAAAATTTCCACTACCGGTTTTCCAGAACTGGTCAGAACCTGCTGAAACCCACCTCTGATACATACATACATACATACATACATACATACATACATACATACATACATACATTTTGATAGTCTGGAATGGAAAAACTTTTGAGTGATGCAATATAAAAAAGGAAATCTTTTCTGTGTTAATTTATAATCAGCAAGTCACAGGTTGACTGTGCCCAATTGCCAGGATGGATAGAAACTGCAAAAGACAGATAACCAGGTCATATGCCATGAGGGTTTTATAGATGATAACCAGCACCTTGAGTTGTATCCAGAGAACTACTGATATGAAGTGCAGTTCATGATGCAGATATACTATAGTATAATTGCCTATGCCATTATGTTCTGGAACAGCTGTAGCTTCTAAATAGTTTTCAAGGGTAGTCCAATGTAGAGTATCTTGCAACAGTGAAAACATGAAATAACTAAACCATGAGTGAATGCTGATGCGCTGGTCCAGATATGAATATGGCTAGATTAATTAAAGACATTTCTGTTTGCAGATACCATCTACTCCTTGAACAGAATCTCACATTGTTCACCAATCCTGATCTCAGTCTAGAAAACCCCCATTGAGATCTGCATAGCCTCAAGGTAGGTTAGTTATTGAATGACATGTCATTCACATGATTTTATTTGTAGTGACAGTGCAAGGTTCATTTTGAGATTTGAATCTAGCAACAATATTAATAAACATATGATATTTTGTATTTAGTAGGCAGTATGACTGTATTCATTGACAAGAACTGGAATTCTGAATTTAAACTAAACATAAATTATTACTGCTAGAAATGCTTGTCTTAAAATGTTAAGATCTCTTCTGGTTAGAAATGACTTATGTGACTTTTTTTAGATATATGAACATAAATTCTTGATCATAATATAGATTTACTATTTCTTTCTTCATATATATATATATATATATATATATGTATGTGTGTGTGTCTGTCTGTCTGTGTCTGTGCATATGCACATATACTTTGTGGGATTTCCTTCAGTCACGTATTAATAGGTCAATCCTATTTAATTATTTTTTAATTAGCCAAATATGGCTAAGTGTTGCTATTTAACTGGGTATCATTACTTTGATGTCACCAATTTGTCATTGTTCAATTAGTAAAGAATGAGCTAGTTCAAGACTGCAGCTTATTACAAGATCACACTTTTACAGAACATTCTCAGTAATTTCTTTTTTAATAGGATGCCCTGAGTATTTCTGTTTTCTTTCTTTGACAACTAGGAATGCTGCTTCCTGCTACCCAGAAGGCAAAGAGTACAAAGCTTGTCACATTATTTGGTCTGACCAAGTCTCTGATGTATTTGCCAGGTTGCTTGATTCTGTGTTTCTATTTTGTCTATTCCTCTTCTTTATGACCAGCATTAATCTTGATGATTTTCCATTCCATGTTATTATTATTATATTATGCTTACTTTTTATTTATATTTAGAGATGTGTTTCTGTATCTATCCGATATGCATGCAATATTTTATAGATTAAGCTATCCAGATCTAATATGGAGAAAATAAGTTTTCAACAAGACAGGGTTTACAAACACATGAATGTCTTACAAAGCTTATCATCATTCTTCGAGTAAATCTTCAAACACGTTTTGCTGTTATATAGAAGACCATTTTATTAAAAAAAGATATAATAACATTCTCTAGATATGTGTAATTCAAACACATATCTATCTTCATTTTCTATCCAGTAGATTAAGGTATGTTCTTACTTTTTAATTGTAAAGTAATGGAGCAGCTTAAATGGTAAGTAAAGGGGGAAGATTGCTGAGGTTAGTTCCATAATTAAACACAGCAATCTGACATTTACAGTACTGTAATACTATACCTATAAAGATTATACTGTTATTGCTTAACATAGGTGAAAACACAATTCCTGAATATCCAGGCCAAGATGCATACAATATACCACAACAAAAGCTGTTTTAAACTATTTTTTCTGGTTTTTAGAATCTATCTCTAAAATTTAAAGTAAAGGAGTTAGTAGGAAAAAAATAGAAAATACTTCAATATTGCAAAAAAATTTTTTTTAAATGTTACAAAATATATAGCAAGCATAACAAGTCAAATGCCAGCAAAGATATTCATTAAATCATTGTATCACAAAGTAGTCTTTAAATAACAAGAGCCCGAAGGAGTCGGAAGCACAGCATGAGGTCCAATGGAATTGGGGGTTTGATTCCATTGCCATCCAAGCGGAGATAACGGAGCTGTGGTAAATTGCTCTCATAAACATAATCTCCCGGGATAGGAATTGGACATACTTGAGTTCCATTAAGACCTAAAAAAAAAACCAAAAAAAAAAAAACACCAAATAAATATGAGAAAAGTTACTAGTAATAAACATATTAGATCACTAGGTAAAAGCTATTGATACTTTTGATGATGATGATGATGATGATGATGATGATGATGATGATTATTTGCATTGTTCAGCAGACAGTAAGATCACCAGTCAACATCGTGTTCTTCTTTCTTTTATGGAAGGTGAGAAAAATAACAAAATAGAGATGTTTTGCTGGCCAACTATCAATTAAGTGGCAAGAGTACCTTCAATTCATTTCTGAAATTATAAAGATGTTTAAGGGGTTTGTTTGTTTGTTTTTTGCCACAGGAGACAACAGCATCTGGCTGGCCTTGTCTAGGCTCAAAAGCTAAACAGGGTCAAATCTGGTTAGAACTTGGATGGGAAATTTATAGAAAATACCTTCTAATCTTTAGATGAAGACTACAGGTGGAAGTTGAAATATGAAGAAAGTTTTAAAATCACTTCTGAATGGTTGCCAAGGAGTCAAACTCAACCAGGTGACTTTATTTTTTTAATTGCAATTGCAATAAATTGCAGGAGTTTCGCAACCCCCCTAAATAGCTCCGTCCATCTGTCTGTCTGTCTGTCTATCTATCTATCTATCTATCTATCTATCTATCTATCTATCTATCTATCTATCTATCTATCATCTATCTATCGAGTTCTTGGGAATCAGGATGTTATGTGAAAATAAATCTAAGAATTGCAATCAAAGTGAAGTCACTGATAATTTAAAGGGTAATTTAATGCAGAAGCACATTTAATTTAATATGTAATTTCTTCCTTTCTTTACATCTTTTAAAGAGGGCTACAAAGGGCAAATATCTGACAAAGAATTATACATGGGGGCATTTGCCCAGGTTCGCCTGGTGTGCCAGTTGCACCCCTATTTGGACAGTGATGCCCTATGCACAGTCACTCATGTGCTTGTCACTTCCCATATTGACTACTGCAATGCTCTCTACATGGGGCTGCCCTTGAAGACCACTCGGAGGCTTCAGTTGGTGCAGAATGCAGCTGCGCAGGTAGTGATGGGAATGTCGAGACATTCCCACATTACACCTTTCCTGCATGACTTGCATTGGTTGCCGGTTGCCCTCCAGGTGAGATTCAAGGTGCTGGTGATTACATATAAAGCCCTACATGGCTTAGGCCCGGGATATTTGGCGGACCATCTGTAGCCAGGAACAACTTCCCATTGCCCTGTACATTCCCACAGGGAGGGCCTACTCAGGGTGCCATCGGCCAGACAGTGTTGGCTGTCTACCCTCAGGGAGAGAGCTTTCTCTCTGGGTGCACCTACCCTTTGGAATCAACTCCCTCTGGAGCTCCGGGTGACCCCCAACCTTCGCTCCTTCTGCCGTGACCTGAAAACGTGGCTATTTCACCTGGCCGCCCTGGACTGATGGGGTTTTAATAGAATTTTAACTGGGTTTTATTGAATTTTTGTTAATTTTAACCTGGATTTTTGTTTTAATGGTTTGTTTGCTTTGTTTTAATTGTTGTGAGCCACCCTGAGTCCATTGGAGTTAGGGCGGCATACAAGTACCATTAATAAATAAATAATAAATAAATTTGAGGTGTCCTTATTTGAATTCTCTGTATTTTTTAAAGATAAAGGACTCTTGCTGGAGAGGAAAAACATTCACCCTTATTTTTGCCAGGTTATTTTTGTTTGTTTGTTTGTTTGTTTGTTTGTTTGTTTGGTTGGTTGGGTTTTTTTTTTGCCTTAAAAAGTCAAAAACTCATTGAAATGTCTTCAGAACTTTATGAATGGGAAATTTTCTTGAAATAAGAAAGTTTTAAAAATCAAACAGCATTGTGTTGAATAACAGTGCATTTTCATAAAAAATAGAACCCAAAATGTTAAGAACAAGGCCATCAAATACACTATTGTGAGTTTCACAGAGCATTTCAATATGTTTCTAAACAGAAAGCAGGTGCAGATGGTTCACTTTTCCATGGATTTATTCATGTGATTCATTTGCCTGTAATGGAGGTGTTTGGCCTTTTTGTAATTTAAGGCTTAGAATAAATTTCTGGGTATTCTGATTAATTAGAAATTTCTGTTTTCTGCTGTGATTGGTTTTTTTTGTTTGTTTGTTTTTGCAGTAAAGTCTCAGCATTTCTAACTGTACAATAGTGAACAATTTTCATTAATGAATATACATGTATACATTATAAGAAAATATAGGATAAAATGTGTGGCTGGGTTCACTAATTTAAGATATTATCTCCATCTTATGTTTCCAACCCCCATCCCATTTATTTATCTACTGCTAAACTGTAGAGTTCATATATCTGCTTGTCATACTATTCAACCATTTGATGCTCATCCTACTACTTTATATTCACATTAAAAAGGATAGAATATTCTCAGTTACTGGGAGTCAGATAGCATATCAATTTAATATATTATTATGGTTGGTTGCACAAGCAGCCAGATTCTTAGATTGCATTTAGTGTATTTACCCTCCTATCAAGTCCTTTCCAGGGATCTGGGATGACCAGATGTTGTTTGATGATATTATTATTTTGTTTGGTTGCATAGTCAGATGTTTAGGTTGGATTTGGCATTTTTATCCACCTATCAAATTCTCACATTATTACTGTTATTCTGATGTCTCTTCCTAGTTTGGGTGAATGCTGAGCAGCATTCATCATGATAATCTTAATTAGTTCTTGCATTGTTGTAGTGATAGACATTTCAATAGATAAAATATATCAAATAATCCTACATAATTTGTATGTCTGATTTCTTGCTAGTTTTGATTAAATAAGTACTTTTTTTGAGTTATCCATTCTAATTATTTCACGTGAAGTTGGATTCTGACTGGGCAGATCCAAGTGAACTGCTGGGGCAGTCTTATGATGTTAATTGGACTGAATTTGATTCTGATTACAATTGATCAATTGCAATTACAATTGATTACAATGAGATGAATAAGATCCTTTGACCTGTGACTTCATCTACTTTATTACATCCAGACCTCTCTTGGATTGAGAAGATGACCTAGAAGGAGACCATGCAATGGTTGGAGCCTCTTTGAGGGCAGAAACGATCCCTTTGACCTTGAAGGAGGTGATGGTATCTCCCTTCTCAAGGGGCCCTCATGGACTTTGCCACTGGGGACAGTTGCTGTCCAGTTTCCAATTTTCCCTTTATGGCTATTATTATATGTTCAATTACCTTTTGCAGTGCTGTGATAGAAGCAATGTATTCATTCTCATATTATTATTGTTCTCTCAGTGTGTGTTTTTTTAAAATATATATTTGTATTGTTTATTGTGTGTTTTGATATCATTGGCTGTGGTATCCTTCTGACTAGCTTGAGAGTTGGAATTGGGAAATTTGTGCTGCAGTGATTTGCTTCCTTCCTCAGTAGTCAGGTTTAATTGGCATTGAATAGGGAAGAGATTGTGCCCATAATCCCCTACAAATGGGTTCAATGTTCTTACCCATCTCCCCATTTAACATTTGCATAAACTCCTTGGTAAAGTTATCCATAAGTTCAGGATCTAGTATCATCATATTGTATTAATTATATATACCAGGGGTATCAAACTGGTGGCCCTCAGGCTGGATTCATCACACACAGGCCATAACTATCCCAGCTCTGCAAAGGGGAAACATCACAAAAGTTACATGACTGCAATGTGACGCAGCAAGTTTGACACCAGTGGTATATACCAATTAATACAGACTACATGGCTGCACAGGGGAAGCTATCGTTGTATTTATCCAGTGTCTGGAAGCTGCTCAGGAGGAAACTAAGAGGAACAGACTCATGCTCAGTCCTGTCAAGACTGAGCGGCTGTGGCTGTTTGGGGGTCCCTAGATTGGCACTTCATGGCTATCACTATAGCGGTACAAGAAATACTGTTCTTGGATAAATTTCACTTAGGCATTTATGGCATAGTACACAATTTTGTACACAAGACCTGCCTTGAGGTCTTGCTCAAAAAAGCCCAGAAAGGCCTTGTATAGGTCTGCCATGTGCAGCAATTGTGCAACCTTTCTTCAATTTGGAGGCCCTTCGGACAGTCAATTATGCCCTATTCAATTCCTGATGTGACTATTGCAATGTATATGGGATTGCCTTTGAAAACCATGAAAAGTTACAGCTGATTCAATAGGCAGTGGCATAGGCAATAGCAGACATTTCTTCTTATACCCATTCTCATCACTGCTTAGAGAGCTGCGTTGGTTAGGACTCAGCTTCCCAGTGCAATTCAAGATACTGGTTGCCATTTATAAAGCACTTCATTGCATAGGGTTTAGTTCTTTGTGGGAATGTATGTCTCTAATAGTTTCTATTTATTTAATATGATTTAGTATAATTGGGTGCCTCCAGTTAAACATAGTTATTTTGCATAACTAAGGATGCATGCCTTGGATGCATAACTAAGGATACATGACCCTAATGCCGACAACAGCATCCCATCTGAGATATGTACATGTCCCACCTTCAAATATTCTGAATGTCTTAGAAAACTTGCTTTTCCTGATACTTAGCATTAGGGTATTTACAGAGCTTTTGACAATTATTTGTTTGTTATTTGTATAGCTGTGTATGAGCACTGATATTTTTATTTTAAATACCCTTTAGAAAGAATACGAGGCACACGGAATGTTTTTGGACTACCTTGAAAACTAATGTATAAATATATAAATAATAATAAGGTATCATTATACATGTGAACAATTTCAAAATGCTGCCTTTTTATTCTACTGTATGAAACATAATCCAGTGTATATTATTCAGAAGGGAGACTTCTAAGTACAAATGTACTTACAACTAACTACAAATGGCAAATTCCTGTAAGTAGTAGGAAAACAGAGTTACTGCAAAAATGTGGGCCATATACACTTACTATTGATTCTGTTGTTATCAAGATAAAGATGCTCAAGATGGATACCGATAGCTGGGATTATGGTGAGTTCATTGTATGATAGCTGAAGATCAAGAAGGGATGAAATATTAAAGACTTTGCTTGGTATACCTCCATCAGTTAATTTATTGTGGTTCAGCCGTAGGGAAACTAATCTGAGTGTTGCATCAAAATAATTTTCTGGTATTGCTTCAATAGAATTACTGTCCAAAAATAGCTGGTTCACATTAGCAGGAAGGATTGGTGGCATTTTTGTAAGGGAATTTTGAGCAACGTTGAGTTGCATGAGACTGCTCAGTCCTTGGAAAGTGTTGCTTGACAGAGCGTTGTCCAACAGTTTGTTTTGATGTAAGTCTAACATAGTTAGGTTTTCCAAATTGTTGAAGACACCCTGAGGGATTGTCCTGATTTTGTTTCTTGCTAAACGCAATTGTTCAAGACTTCTTGGCAGGGGATCTGGCACTTCTTCTAAATAGTTGTCTTCCAGGTACAAGTAGAGTAAACTTTTTAAATTGTTAAATGCACCTTTTTCAATTCCATTGGTAGTGATTTTGTTATTGTTCAGATTTATCCATTTTAGTTGGGTGGCGTTCACAAAAGACTTCTCTGTAATTCTTTCAATAAGATTGTTTTGGAGATAGAGGTACCAGATTCCCGGTGGGATGGCAGGTATTTCTTTCATTGCTTTGCTATCACAGTATAAAGCATTTGGGAAGTTTGGAGGACAGAAACAGTCCTGTGGGCACTCAAAGGTATAAAACAACCAGTTGTATGGATCAGATTCATCCTCCATCGTTCTGATAGTACGAGTCCACACAATAGTGGCTAAGAAGGATACCAAAAGGCTGGAACAAAATATTATATTCATAGTTTACCTTAAAAAGAGGGCAAAATGAAGTTACAGACTACATGTGCATCTTTTGTTTCCAGCAACAAATAACATTAATTTTATAATAAAATGTGAAGGTTTATATTCTCATAAGGGTCAAAAATTTTATATCATTTCTGTCTGTTCCCCTACCTCAACATTTATTTTAAAAAATATTGCTTAGTAGAGCACTCTGCAGCTAATTTGTGCATCAATCTAGAATCCTTATAAGTTGCTACTCAACTAAGCTGCATCCACATTCAATATTTGTTTAAAAGAAACTTTAAAAGAAGTTTGATTCGCTAACTGCTACCAGATAAATTTATTCTGCCTTATCCTTAACCTGGCAACATACTTTTCTACCAAAAAAAAAAAAAAAAAAAAAAATCAAACAAATAACAGTCTGCTATACATCAGATGATTGACACCACTGCTTTTATTGACACCTTTTCAGCCTTAGTCCAGTGATTCCTTAAATAATTTTTGCATTATGTGATGATAAAGTATTTGGATCAGATTATCTAGATTCAGATCCTTTTATACACACAAGAAGAACATCAAAGAATATTGGAGCTGCTCTTTGGGCAAGTCTCCTCTATGTCTAGAGAACTTTCTTTGAAAAATTTCACTTATTCCCAATGCTACAAATTATTGGCTTCTTCTTAAAAAATGCAATTACTTTAAAAATAGATTCTGTCCAGATATTCACTTCTGTTGCTTGACATATAGATTTCTTTGTCAAGATCCATTCTTTAAAAAAATCACATTGAAGATAACTTTTTTCATTGCTTGTATAAAATGAATATACAAACCAATTTTCTATTATATGTTAGCATTTGTACAATTCTCAAATAGTACATCTGAAATTATAAGGATCTTGATTGATACAAATAAGCCTTTAAAAAAGGAGATACCAGCTGGAAAAACATATACTGAAGTTTTCTAAGTATATTAATTAATAACAAACAATATTAATGTTGAAAATTAAGGTGAGTATTAAAAAAACAGGAAAACAATATTTTGCATTCTGTATGGTTGGACGGGGGATGGGTAGGTGGCTGTGTTTGTATACTGTTTCTCTATAACATAAAATCCAACACGACAATGTTTTGATAGGCTTTGAAATTGACGGATAACAACTTTCAAAATTTCTCGGTATATAAACTCAGGGAGAGACACAGAGGGAGACTAAATAATTTTGAGGGAATACTGTAATTTATTAATACATTAATTTAGCATCTCCTTCTGGTACATAAATATTCCCAACATTTTCCTGTACAGGTTTGGTACAGGAGGCACCTGAAAAATCATTAAAAACAAATAATTTTCCTTTCAAAACTAGTTGTAGTTTCATTTCTCAGAAATTTATATAATTGAAGTCTAAAATATACAGATACATCACTCCAAATACCTGACTATTTTTTCTAATTTAACACTGCTTCAGATTCTAACTTACCTCAGCTTGGATTCTCTTCTTTCTATGATAACTGTTGCTAGACTACAGTATATGAGTTGATCAGGCAAGAGGCAGTGTTTTATGAATACAACCTCATATATATGTGTGTGCATCAGTGACTACAAATTTAACCCCTAAAATAGCTACTTACCTCAGTACCTACACAATAGAATACAGGAAATTCTGTATTTCCCATCAAGATGCCTTTGGAGTCATTCCCAGTAAATACTAAGCTCAAGTTTAAAATAATGGACTGACTGTAGTAGAAATCAGTAATATTAATGCAGATACATTCAGATATTTGCATCCATTTTCAAGCTACTCTAATTAGAGAACAAAGAATTCAAACTAGTGCCATCTGTTCCTGTGGAAACCTTTTATTTGATTTTGATCAAAAACAGATGCGGGAATGCTTTTACAGATATTATTCTTGATTAGGAAGACTAGAGAAGACAGTTCAGAAGTCTTGATGAAATATGTTTGCTACTATTGGAAGAGTTTTATACAATTCTTGTTCTTTCCATGAACAAGAAAAATTTCTTGTCTCCAAAATAAAGACATTTTCTAGTATTAAAACTTTGTCATGTATTCTACATTTTGCTTTTACAATCACTCTATTTATATTCTTTATCTTAAATCATTTTAATAATTCCTTTACATCTGGCTTTCCAACTTAGGATAAGACACATGGGGGGAAGAAGAGATAGGATCAAAAATCATTACTATTAGCATAACCAGATCAGTATTCCAGAAAATCTGTCTTTTTTTATTGGCTGAATCAGCTGATGTTGTAGGGCAGGGGTGTCAAATTGGATTTCTTTGAGGGCTGAGTCAGCATTGCAGTTCTCCACATACTGGCTGGTGGGGGGGGGGGTGAGATGGAACGGATGCCTCCTGTAGCACCTTGCCAGGCAAAATGGGGCATAGGGGGACTGCCCACACACACATAGGAGCCCCCACACACACACACACCTGGCTTGGCTGCCAGAGACACCACAAGCTGGTTGTAGGCCAGCCCCACAAGCCACATTTAAGCACCCCAGCCTTGAGTTTGACACCTCTGATGTAGGGTAAGAGATGCTTATATAAGCTGACAAGTCTCATTGAGTGAAGCATGGATTCATCTCATCTAGTACAATCAACATAGACTTGTAGCAGCTTTCTAGGTTTTTACAACAGAGCACCTGATCTAACATCGAAGTAAATATTTATCTTAATGTTTGTCACTGTTGAAGAGCAAACGAGCAGATTGGCCTACATGTTTCATCAGTAGTTGTTTAGAAGAAGGAACAGAGTTTTGTGAAGTCTGCTTCAGCATCATGGAGGTCTACTTTAATTAACTTTTGAAAAATGCCTGATTGGCTACTGGATTCTTGGGTAACCAGTACTTTCATGATCCAACAATCAATAGCCAGTGCCTCTCAACAGAGAAACTGAATTTATTTTCTCCTACTATTTCGTTTCCTCATGAGACTGACATTATGAAAACATGATATCTGTTCAATTATAGTGGTACAAAAATATCATATGAGCATTTTTCAGACTTCTGAAAACCTTTGCAATATGATACAGATAGATAATCCAATCCATATTCAGTCTATGCCACTTTCACATTAAAAATTCCATAAATATTGCTAGTCATTAAAGTTGCAGGAAAACAGAATGCTAACATCTCTGTGTCAACAATATGGAAAATGTGGATTAAACTGAATGGCCAAGAAAGTGGAAAAAATGTAAGAGTAAGTTTCTATCAGAAAATGGTTGAACAATTATTCAACTACTGTGCTAATTTCCCATGAAAAAAGAGTTTTGCTTATGCTGTTCGAAGAATCAGTCAATTCAGTTCAAAATGTTATTGTCAGAGTACATGTGTACTATGAGGATGCTATGTAGTAAATTTCAGGGAATTTAAAGCTTTAATAATTCAGTTTTAAAAATAAATATTTTGAAATGTACCAAGTTAATTAAAGTCCCATGACAATACAACCTTTCAGTGCTGCTGCTGCAATCACTATGCTGTCTTCTGTTGGAGAATACCTAAAGGCTGTAATTTAAATAGTAACCTTTTTCATCTTCAGTAAAATTATGGTCTGACAAACTAACTTTATTAGCCATCCTGGTTGTTGTTGTTTTTTCCATTTTACTTGTTTGGATAAATCTGTGTACAACATAAATTCTTTTAAAACAACTCTAAAACCTCTACTGTCAATTAGAAGAATAACATCAAGAGGGAGGAGCAAAGGTTAATTGGAAACAAATATTTATGACATAAATATTTGTGCAAACTTTAGTTATTATTTTATCAGTTCTGTTCCTCTCATTTTGATCAGTTTTCTCTGAAAAATAGTTTAATTGTAATCTATATATATAAAAGTGAAAACCACTCATGCATTAATCACAAAACCTCCAGAACCATAAAGCCTACAAACGTGAAATTTGCCACGTATGTTCCTCTTGGCTTCTAGGTGCTCACTAAGAAAGGATTTTTCAAAATGACCATCAGAGCATTAATATTTCCTATATTATTATAACATGCTCTGATGCTAATTAGTTAAATATTCTCTCCCCCTCCCAACTTGAAAATAACTTTGGAGAGAATGGGACAGCATAGGACAGGCTTCTGTGGGGCAAACCTCATGGAGAAAAGGGAATAGAAAACCTGAGGGAGAGAAGGGGATAGGATAGGAGATGTTTCTGTGGGGCAAGGCTGAGGGAGAAAAGGGGAGAGTCTTCTATGGGGCAAGCCTGAGTGAGAGAAGGGGAGAGGAGAGGCCGATCATAACTACTCATTCATTTTCAAACTCTAAAGTGTTGATTTATCAAGCCCAATCACATAGTTTTGTAGTGGAGCACAGGTGTTCAGCTAGTTCTTAATATAATATGGCATCTGATTTTCATTCATTTGTTTTTGCTTATTTTATTCAGTAGTTATATCCTGCAGATAGACAAAATTATTTAGCTCATTCCAGAAGCAAACTAATGTTCCAAGTCCTTTAAGAAGCCTAACATTCAATAATTAAGATTAGAAAACTGTGTAGTTATTCTTAGACTCTCTATCAACTGGATTTTCTATTGAGAAAGGTATGATTTCAATGAACCTGCTGAGTCATCTCATAGCTTTTTCATCTCTGTTCCTTTAATGAATTCCATTCACAGAAGCTATCTTAATTATTCCTAATTGCTTAATGAAACTTCCATGGTGAGAACCAATATTTATACATAGCAAGTTACAAACAAACATGAACCACTGGTCCGATTGTCATCAGATTAGAAACATCTGACTGGTGACTGAAAAGGAAAAGGTTTAAGACACTGAGTTCTACCACATCACTATTAGTTCCATACATTCATTATCCCAAATCAACCATAGTCACACTGTTTCCACTATCTTGGTTTAATGTAACATGGCATGGTCCCTAACTCTAGTGCTCTCTTTTACAAGACTGGAGAATTAGCCAGGCATTTTGGGAAGAGATGGAGTCAGTTATATCTTAATTGGTTTATTTTGTCTTTGCTTTCCAATCATACCATCAAATGATGATCTTGAGGAGAAAAACTGGAGAGAACTGACCTGATTGGATCTAATCAGTCAGGCAGATGAATATAGGACAAGGCAGGCCCTTAAATAAACTGACTTTGAACCATATCCAAATATGATTCAAGTCAAAGTCAACTGGCAACAATGCAGCTTCCAAAGTAGTGATCACTTGAATGTATCAGGATAGCTGTCCCTGCCCAGGTCATCAATTTTATACCAGCTATAGTTTTAAATATTTTTCAGTAATCCAAGCACATGTAACTAAGATATGAGTGACTGTGAGAAGAGTCTCCCAATTCAGGAATGGGTGCAATAATTGATGCCTGAGACAAAACCCTTCCTCCTACAGTTGCAAACAGCTGATTGAGAAGGATCTGCTAGTTCAGGAACATTCTCAAATTGTGAATTATCTTTAAATTGGTGAGTTCAACTCTATACAGAAATATATTTAATATTTCCTGGAATCATTTGACCCATAAAACAAATGCCATCCCTTCTTGAAAGGTACAGTCTGAGTCTGTTCTTTCCTTCAGACCCTGGGTCAGCACTTCTACTGCATCATCTGATAATAGTGAATTCTGTTCTAATGAATAACTTCCCATAATGATTTAATGTAAACATTAAAAAGAAGTAGTACAGAACCCTGTAATACTTCAAAAAAGTATTGACATCTCTGGGTAGCTCAGCCCTCCCCAACTGGAACCAGTCCTTCAAGAAGGAAGAAAGCCATTGGAAAACAGTGCATCCCATGTCTGGAGATTCTCAGTCATCAAGGTCATTGTTGTCTCAAATATGCTTTATCAAAAGACAACAGTCTAGCTGTCTTTTGAAAAAACACTTTTGAGAGTACATTCCATGGCAATCCATGGAAGTGGTCTAGCACTATATCATGGTTAATGGTATCAATAACTGAAGATTAACTGGAGGAGATGCAGTGGTTAGAATGCAGTGTTGCAGGCCATCTTTGCTCACTGCCAGGACTTCAATCCTGACCGGCTCAAAGTTGATTCAGCCTTCCATCCTTCCGAGGTCAGTAAAATGAGGACCCAGATGGTTGGGGACAATATGCTGACTCTGTAAACCTCTTAGAGAGTACTCTTAGAGTACTCTTAGAAAGTACTCTAAGAGTACTCTCCACTATTAAGCGGTATATAAATCTAAGTGCTATTGCTACCCTGTTTCCCCTAAAATAAGACATCCCCTGATAATAAGCCCAAACGGGCTTTTGAGCGCATGCACTAAAATAAGCCCCCCTGAAAATAAACCCTCCTCAAAAATATTTAAATATTTAGCTGCATGTGCAGCTGGTCCCCGCCATTTCCTCACGCACCCCAAAATAATGACCTCCCAAGCACTTATTAAAGGGTTCAAAAAATATAAGACAGGATCTTATTTTTGGGGAAACATGGTATTCATGTAGTCCACATTTCTTAATGGTTGTTCTGATGGGAATTTGGAAAATAGAGGGTTGGGGAAATCTACGTTAATTGAGTTATTATTATTAAAGAAGTCTAAGTGCTTAAAGAGGATTCAGAGGGTTGCCTTCCTCTGATCCAGATCTTCCAAAAATCATCAATAATTCCACATTTTAGGGGGAAAGCTATTTCACAATAGAGGCACCATGAAATATAAGGCACACTTCTTGGACTCCACAAAATGACACTGTTTCACTAGTGGGAGCCATGATAGCTAATCTACTAGGAATTATAGAAACAATTGGGAAGACATGTTTTTCCAAGTAAGCTGTCCTCATGCCATGTGGGCCTTCTAAAATGACAATCAGTACATTGAATTGAACTCAGAAGTTTATTGGTAGCTCCTTGCAGCTCACACAGCAGTGGTGAACTGCTGTGCCAAATAATGAATGTGCTGCTGTGTTCTGGACCAACTAAAGTTTCATAATGCTCTTCAAGGTAATCCCCAACACTTAGTAGAATACATTGGAATAGTCCAGTCAGGAGGTACCTAAGCTGCCACAAGTGATCATGAGCAATGCCTCCCAAATGAGAAACAACTATAACTGGTGCACAAGAATTGGGCAAAAGCTATGGTCCTGTCTATGACTGCCACCTGCTGCATGAACAGGAAGAAAGGACTCCAAGAGAAGTCCCAGATTATGCACCAATCACTAGACTCTGTCTGTCTGATATTTTAGCTAGTGGATTACCAACATTCTTAGAAGTTTAAATGTCAAAAGGCAATATTTTGTGATGATGTGGCTTGGCTCCTATTGAAGTAAAATGAAATTATAACAAGATCCAGATAAATTTAGTTTCTTCCAAAAGTAGTCTGTGCATATATATTTCTCCCTCTGTTCTCTGACTTTTTTGGAATGATTTCAGTTTCCTTATTTGCTATAAACATGTGCACTCTTATACAAAGAGCTTTTAGATAAAGATTCTGTCTATAAAACATAACCCAGAAAAAATTTACACTAAAATGGAATTTGAGAGTTAAAACAAAGTCGATCCCTTTGGAAATCTCAGACTAAGGGGACACATTCATACATTTAGATACAAATGGAAAGTCAGAATGAAATGCAAGCTAATGAAAAAGGATTTGTGACAGAATCGAGTGCAATATTTAGTGTATCAGTAGTTTTCAACCTTAGCAACACATCTTGAAGTTGCCAATTCATCTTAAAAACTTGGCATAAGAACTTCAGCTACATACATACATACATACATACATACATACATACATACATACATACATAGCTTCTCATTTTGCAAAGCTTTAGTGAGTCTGCTTTAAGAAACAAATTCCCATAGTTGCGCTTTAGTGCTCATGCCTCAAGGGATACAATAGGAAAAGCACTGAATATTTCATCTTGTACCTATTGCCTGCATTCACAAGTAGGGCTTATATTCAGAAGTTAGGGCAAAAAGAAGCTGCTGCAAGTATCTCCTGGACAGAGGACTACTAGCTCATAACTTTCTTCGGTTGATGATTATGAGCAATGAGAAAACCCCAGGAAAGAAGATTTTTCAGAATTGCATGACATATGTGAAAAATCCTATGGCAAGGCTGAGATTAAAGTTTTCATAAAAGAATGCCTATACCATGTGTCCATCCAGTTATTTGTTATGAATGTTTTTCAACCTTAACTGGAAATGTCAACTCCAGTCAACTTTTTCAATTAATGTGTCCTTACTATTTTTATAATGTACACCATCTCCACTATAGGTAGACCTCAATTTATGGCAACAATTGAGTCCAAAATGTCTGTTGCTAAACAGTTATGTGAGTTTTATCCTGTTTTATGACCTTTCTTGCTACATGAATCACTGCAGTTAACACTAATAGAGTTGGAAGGGACCTGCTCTCGTAGGAGACCTATACTATTTCTGATAATCTCTTCAGTCTCTTCTTAAAAGCCTCCAATGTTGGGCGTCCCACAATTTCTAAAGGCAATTTTTTATGAATATTTTTAAATTTTAGCTGAGATGTTAAATCCAGTCAATTTTTTTTCAATTACTGTGCAGTTGTTAAGTTAGTAGCATAGTTGTTAAGTGAATCTGGCTTCCCTATTGACTTTGCTTTAGTGGTTGCAAAAGGTGAGACAGTGCAACAATCATAAATATGACTCAGATGCCAAGCATCTGAATTTTGATCCCATGACCAAAGTGTCGTATGTGTGAAAAATGATCATAAGTCACTTTTTCAGTGCGGTTGTTCAGTTCAGTTATACAATTCTGTAATGCAAATTGTGCCATAAATATTCTCCCTGTTGCCTAATCTGCATGTTATTGATTTTAGGGATTCTTAGGATGGTAATTTGTAAATTACATTCTTTATATACTGGAGAATGGCTATGAGTATAGTCATTCTGCAATACATAGTAGAATTCAAAGTCTGATATAACAATCATTAAAAAGTTTTGTTTGAAGAATCTTTAAAAACTAAAATGCAGAAAACAATTTATTTAATGCGAATGTAGCATTACATTCACCAAAGTATTTTTTTAAAAAAATCTTTAGTTTGCATCAATCTACATTTTTTAAAAAATGTAAATCTTTTTTCACAATAATATACACTCAATATTTTTCATTTGCCATTTTTATTTTCTAAAGTCATTTAATATAGCATGCAGAAATAAGGGTATAACAATAATAGTATTTTTTTACTGTAAAAGAACCATTCCTTTACAGTTTTAAACTGACCTCAATAGAACAAAATAAAATGCATTAATAAAATAAAAACTTTAAAATGTTGCTATTTCTCAATCCTTCACATGAATATGCTGATTGTAATATTTAATTTTATTTTCCTTTATATATAAAGAATTTATATAGCTATATTGAATTATTGTTTTGTGTAATGTAATCAAAAGTATAAAACAGGAGAGATTTTATTTCAAAGTGTGAACTACTGTACATATCTGGTCCAGCCCTAAGTACTAAATATACTATCTTGATGAGAAAATGCCTGACTTCTGCAAACCTGAGTAGAAGTTCACACCCACAAGGAGAGTGGCATGTGTTTATTGTGAGTATACACCAGTGCTTTAAAAAAAAAAACCTTTTCAAACTCAGGCTGTATATAGTGTGTTAATAAAACAGTCTAAGAAATAAACAGGAGAACATTTTTGTCCACAATCTATGGGGCGTTCTAGCTTTACAAAAAAAAAAAAAAAATCTGTATCACAGGCATTCTAGAATATACACATTAAAAAAACAGCCACACAATAATGCTGTTTATTAACAAAACAAAAGATCTTATACCAGGTGACATTTTAGTACTAAAACATTACTATGTTGTAAAGTATCATGAGAGAAAATGTTGTACAACTCATTTCAAAGAAATTTCAGTGGCCACTCGGAGACAGTTGTACGTTTCCTGTGGAAGATCAGCTCTTGTGATATTATTTCCATCCAGACGCAGATGTGATACCCTGGAATAGGCTAGTATCCCGACAACCTTACAAAAGCTGTTCACTGAAAATTCTGTAATGTAAATAACATCATATTAGAATATAACTTTCACAATCAGCCTAGGATATTTCCAGATTTAACTGATGCCAGGAGTTCTAGCAGATTTTATGTTCCCCAGCTAGTTAAATTCTATTTCCTATGTTATATACATGTTATATTATACCCAGATATCAGACATTATGCTTAAAATCTTGCCGTAAAAAGTTAAAACACAAAAATACACTTAAGTAAGAGCTTTTAGTTTTAAGCAATGAGATGAACAGATGCTACCATACCAATTCAGCATGATGGTATTAATTATAAGCTTTATTTCTCTTTACTGTGCTATAATATAGTGAAATGTGCTTATTGTAGCTTGGATACATTTACTCTATGTTTGGTCTATATGTCATGTGATTTTTACACCCTTATAGGGGATACAGTAGTGTAGAGGCTTAATGATGCTGGAACTGCTGGCCAAGAATGGTCTGCACTACAGCAGTTTGAGCCCAGCTCCCTGAGACAGAGTGAGCTCCCATTGTTCAATCCCTAGCTCCTGCCCATCCAGCATATTGAACAAATGTAATATTGTGAATAGATAAATGGATACCACTTTTTTTGGAAGGGGGAATCAAGCTGTGTTTGTATGTTCAAGAGAGCAAGAGCAGGCACTGGACCTGGCCACACTTCAGGAATCGCAACACGAGGCGAGGTGAGGCAAGACCAACAGAGGAGCCTGGAAGAGCCAGCAACTAGAGTGCTGCTAATTAACTGGTGTAAAGCTAGTTCACAATACACCAAGGATAGGCATGCAAGCACCAAACAGAATGAACTAGCAATCTAGGCTGTCAGGACTGTATTGTGTCTACCATTTGTAGATTTTATTGATGTTGTATGCCTTAAGCTAAATAAATAAATAAATGTGCACCCTTCCTTTTGGATGTCTCCAGACTGTGTTCTCATTCTTCAAAAAAGCTATAATATTATGGCCACAAATATTTGTTATAAGATGTGCCAACAACAAAAATTCTATGTGAAACAGAAAAAAAATCTAGAATGTATGTATTTATTTTAGTATTACAGAATAAAATAGCAAAAATGTGCAGCAATATCTATTGTCTTGCCTGGTTTTAGTTTTTGGAATGTTATTGTGATTTATTCTCAAATAAGTATGCAGAAGAAGTACTGATGTCCTTTTCACTGGTTCTTCAACTGTTTTTTTTCCCCTTACTTTCTTTTTATGCCACACTTGTTTGAATATGGAAATAGCCTATCATTAAATATGTGGCTTCCAGTTTCTGCTTCATATTTTTTCCTCATTGGAATAGTACTGAATGAGTTATATTAATGAGGTTTCAATATGCTTATTTAATCTCTTCTTGAGAGTAACAAAATGTAGTATAGTTAATATCTATACTAGTTCCCTAATCTGTTTTCAAGTATTTTCAAATAAAGCTTTTTTTATTATTATTATTCTAGGAATCCTCATATCCTGGTGTCATCAAGTTGCATAGTAATCATAGCTTTGGGAATAGTTATTACCAAGTTATTGTTGTTGTTGTTATTGTTATTATTAATAATTTATTATTGTTGTTGTTGTTGTGAGAAGTATAGTGAAGTTGATTTTTTTCAATTGAAATTTTGGTATAATAAATAACATGGAAAGAATCAAGTTATTAAAAGTTGAGCAATGATGCTTGATGAATAAAATGCATTACATACAGAGGTCGGTTTCAGCAGGTTCTGACCAGTTCTGGAGAACCGGTAGAGGAAATTTTGAGTAGTTTGGAGAACCGGTAGTAAAAATTCTGACTGGCCCCATCCCCATCTATTGTCTGCCTCCCAAGTCCCAGATGATTGGGAGGAATTGGAATTTTGTAGTAACCTTCTCCTGGAATGGGATGGGAATGGAGGTTTTACAGTATCCTTCCCTGCCACACCCACCAAGCCACACCCACCAAGCAATGACATGCTCACCAAGCCACACCCACAGAACCAGTAGTAAAAAAATTTGAAACCCACCACTGATTACATAGCAGGTATGGAAAATATAGGAATTTGTTTGGCAGTAAAAGTAAATGATGGGTTTTTAAAAAATCTGACCAAACTGTTTTGATGAGCCATTATAATTATGACTATCCTCATCAACATAATTTATTATGAGTCAAAATTGAGAAATGGCTTGAAACTATTACTTCCAGAAGAGGAAGCTTTCACATCATGAAGTGAAAGCAGGTTCTATGGACTTCCGCTGTTGCTAGCTAGAATATGTTTGATTACCAATTATTCTTTGAAACAATTGCAGGTTTTTATTGTGACAGCTATTATTTTTAAAAAGAGATGGAATGAACATAAAGACTGGGATAAAATAGTTATATGAGAATTGAGAATTAAATAAGATAATCTCATTTAGCTATTACCAACCCCCCATCTCTCTTCTTTTAATGGAAATATTACTCACTGGTAATTT
Source organism: Masticophis lateralis (assembly GCA_030761175.1). Lineage (NCBI taxonomy): Eukaryota > Metazoa > Chordata > Lepidosauria > Squamata > Colubridae > Masticophis > Masticophis lateralis. Next base: position 39,131,910 of record JAUDYJ010000006.1, on the reverse strand, counting down.
GGTTGACTTGGAGGTAGTAGTTTTCAAGGTGTTCATTGACTGTCGGAATGCTCTTTAGCTCATTATAGGAGAGATCCAGCTCCACAAGGGAAGAGATATTGAAAACATTGCCTGGTATTCCAGAATCTGTCAGCTTATTGTGAGAAAGACGTAAATACTGCAGTACTTTAAAATCCTGGAAATACTGATCAGGAACGCCGCTAATCTGATTATTATCAAAATACAGCATCAATAAATTATTAGGCAATCCTGTAGGCAGTTTAGTCAGTTTATTATTGCTCAAGTCCAGATACAAGAGTGATTTTAAGCCTTTAAAAACTCCAGAGAGTGTACCTTCAGTCAGTTCATTGTGCTGTAGGTGAATGACAGTCAGATTCACTAGTCCCTCCAGTGTATTGGGGGTGATTTTGGAAATCTGGTTATGAGTGAGTTGTAGGTCATCTAGACTATTAGGAAGTGGCCCAACAACTTCAGTTAAATTGTTGTGATTGATGTGCAGCTTTTTTAAATTCTTTAATTTGGCAAAGACTTTGCCTTTAATATTGGAATTTTTCAGTTGGTTATTGTCTAGGATTAGCCACTCCAGATCTGTCACATTCTCAAAAGCATTATCTTCTATGCCTTCAAGCAGATTATTGCGGAGATACAGGTATTTGATTCCTTTAGGAATAATGGGGAAACTCTTCAGTTTAAGATCATCACAATACATAGCTGAGGGGTAAGTTATAGGGCAATTACATTCTGGTGCACAGACTGCAGATGATAGCTCTAACATTGAAAAAAGATAACCAAAATCTGGCTCAAAGTCGTAATCATATTGACAGAAGATGCCGCTGATCAAAAAAAGGAAGAAAGGAAGAGAGGTCAGATACATCTTTGCAGTCAGGATTGTTTCTGTTAAAGGAGATAAAAAACATAGAGTTACCTCAATGTGATAAGGAAGCATATTATAAGAACAAAACAAAATAAAATATAACTTCTGTGTATCTATATCTATATATTCGAGCAAGCAGAAGTGGGCTGGTAGTCACGTGGGCTCTGCTGCACATGGCTGCTGGTGCTGCCACCGGGATATGGGCGGCCTGGCTGTGGGGACCTGAAGTAAGCCAGTGCAGGATACATAGGCCAGCTCCATCACCACCCCGCCTCACCTTGTGGCCATGGTACTGTGTGCAGGCTCTTAAATAGAGCTTATTTTGGGGTAGATCTTATATCAGGTGCATGCATAAAAACATGCCTGGGCTTATTTTCAGGATAGGTCTTATTTTGGGGGAAACAGTATAACTTTTTAAAAACTGTAGTATTTATTATGCTTAAATAATAAGAGCCTTGGTGTTGCAGCAGACTAAGTACCGTTAAGTATTGTTAAGTAAAACCAGCTGCCTGCAATTACTGCAAGTTTGAATCTCACCAGGCTCAAGGTTGACTCAGCTTTCCATCCTTTCGATGTAGGTAAAATGAGGACCCGGATTGTGGGGGCAATAAGCTGACTTTGTATAAAAAAGAATATCACTTGGGGAGAGGGTGAAAGCCCTACTAAGCAGGTATATACAAAAGTATATGAAGGCTATTGCTTAACGCATTGTAAGCCACCCTGAGTCTCCAGAGAAGGGCGGCATATAAATTGAACTAATAAATAAATTAAATAATTAAATGTATAGGTTATTATTATAATGTTATATTAAGTATTTACAGCTTTCATCAATGACTAAATAATATAAGTAGCAATAACTGCAAACTTCTGATATTACCTGGCAATGGTTATTAAATATTTATATAGAAAATAAACTTTTTATAATGTTATTACATATCAATGATATGAATTTTATATGAAAGTACAGAGAAATTTAATATATTATTAACAATTCTAATTGCTAAAATGTTGACTGAAAACTCCTAGAGATTAAGAAAATGAGTTACTTGAGCAACCATTATTTTCCAAATATCTATCTATGTGGGTAAAAATAGCTTTATTCATGGGGGTGGGGGGGAGGGGAATGGAAGGTATTCACATGTTGCTAAGTAGTTTACTTGGCTGTCTACCTAGTGGCTCATCCATCAAAACATAATGGTTGCAAAATGCTGATTCATCCTTTATTTTATGGTGAGCATGTTCAATAAATCCAGCGTAATGACTAACTTCAGTTAAAAAGAAGAAATTCATAAACAAATACATACATAAACAAAGAGAAAAATATACTCATAGACTCTCTCTCTCTCTCTCTCTCTCTCTCTCTCTCTCTCTCTCTCTCTCTCTGTGTGTGTGTGTGTGTGTGTGCGTGTGTGTGTATACACTTTACTCCAAATGTATATAACAACTTGTGCTGGCAAAAAGAGAAACCTTGGATAGTGTTCAATGCATCTATTATGAAAGGAATTACTTATTAATGATGTGTTTTAATGCCTTCATATGACTATGATGTATGTTTGCATCTGGAAAAATGGGTATAGGTCTGCTCATCATATCTGGAAAAGGATCTGCTCATCATATCTGGAAAAGGATATAATGCTGAAGATAAGATTATTATAGGATCCAATAGCTGTTTTACAAGAAAAGGCTGGGATGTTTGGGATTCTTTAGCTTCAAAAAAGGGCTTCTAAAGGGAACATTGTTTTATTGAATGAAATCATGCATATTAGAAGAAAAATAGAAAAGTAGCGTTCTATCTTTCTGCTTTTCAAAATGCTAGGACAAGCCATCATCCAGCATAGATGTTTAGAAGAATGTTTAGAACAGGGAAAAGAACACAGTAAATTCTTCGGGTATTTTATCATGAGATGTAGTGATGGCCACATAACCTAGATAGATATACCTTTCAATTTGGAACTGCCAGGAATCATACAATTTGGGTGGTATTTAAATTAAATAAAGAAATAGGTTTTAATACATTTATGATCAAATCTATGAAGGACTACTATTCCCAGATATGAGTTGAAGAGAACAATGGTGGGAAAGCAATTTGTCTCCATCTTTGGCCTGTAAGAAACAAAATGCTGAACTTGATCCAAGAAATGTATTCTTTTATACTTCCATTTTTTTTTTGAATATGTAACTAACTGAATAAATTAATTTGTAAATAAATTCATTCAGGATCAGATTCACCAGATTCATATTCCACTTCTCTGGGAAGCATTCTTATGAACCCATTGAATAAACCCATCATTTGATTTTAGACAAAAGCCTAAGAAAGGAAAAACAACAGTTGGTTTTATAAATTCTGACTGGTGGCTCCCAGTATTGTCTTCCCTTATTACTCAGGCTGAGTAAAACTCAGATGCCAAAGGAAGGAAACTAGCCTGGGCGTCTATATGTGAAATGTATTGAATGACTATGAACATAACAACATAATCAGTGCCATAATGGATCATATTATATGGCTCATCTAACCCTAACCCTAACCCCACTTTTCTCAAAAAGCTCTTAAAAGGTCTCACAAGAAGGTTAAGAATGCCTGGCCCTAGGCAATGAAGGCAAAGAAAAATAGGCTTCCACTATTCAACCCTAAAAGCTACTTCATATTCTTGGATTCAACTGCTTCCAAACAGGCAATCTTACTGAAATCCAGGTGCTGATCTGTATAGACCCTTAAAGGTGGCAAACAGCACGTAGAATTGCACCTGAAAGTCAACTAGGCTACTCTCAAAATACTGGTGTTACATGGCAACCTAATTATAACAATAATGGCTCCCTAAGTGGCTCAGTGGCTAAGACACTGAGCTTGCCAATCAGAAAGGTGGGTAGTTCAAATGCCTCATATAGGTATCCTGCATGAGCAGGGGATAGGACTAGATGACCTCCAAGGTCCCTTCCAACTCTGTTACTGTTAGTCAAACTGCTGCACTGTGAATCAGCAATATATTCTAAGTGGACCTCCATGTGAAACATATTGTAATGTAATGGTCCAATCAAGAAGTTACTGAAATATGAATGACTATGAGTTTCGCAATCTAGTAATGGTTATAAGAGTTTCCCAATCTAATAATGGTCATAACTGGCACAAAAGAAAAAACCATGTGAGGGCCTTTCTGGCCATAGCAGTGATCTGCCAATAAGTAGAAATAATTTCAAAACCAGTTCAAAATGGATGGGTGGGGAGAAGGATGGTCACAACCCAACCAAAAATGAAATAACATTGGCATTGGATGGCTTATGAGACACAATTACTCTTATCCTGTGGTAAGTTCTAAGTCTGCTTTTAGAATCTAAGAACCTTAAGAAAGAGTCCCATCTGCATTTCCAATTTGTCCTGAAGTTGATATATCAAAATCATTGACCCAGTGGTGAAATCTAAAAAAATTTCCTATCAGTTCTGTGAGCGTGGCTTGGTGGGGGGTGTCGGGGTGGGAGTGGCTATGTAATCATGTGAGTGGGAGGGGGTCAAAAGACAGAAACTCACTTTAACAATGTCCTGCTGGAGCAGGGGGTTGGACTAGATGACCTCCAGGTCCCATCCAGCCCTGGATTGGTTGCTGTGCTCTTTCAAGGTATCCTCTGAAGCTGCAACTAGTGCCAGGTTTGTGGTCCTTCCTTTCTCTCTTTTTTCCCTCCCTCCCTCCCTCCCTCCCTCCCTCCCTCTCTTTTTTTCTTTTTCTTTGTTTCATTCTCTTTCTTCTCTCTTTCTTTTCCTTCCTTTCTTCCTTCCTTCCTTCCTTCCTTCCTTCCTTCCTTCCTTCCTTCCTTCCTTCCTTCCTTCCTTCCTTCCTTAGCACCCTCCACCCCCCAAACCCTGTTTTTGGCTTATCAGGGTTCAGGGAAGCCTCCTGGGAGCAAAAACAGACTTTCTCCAATAGGTAGTAAAAAATGCTTTAAAAAGTAAAAAAATTAAAATTAAAAAATCTGAGGATTGTGCGACACAGCTGATTGTCACAGCTAATTGTTGGAACCTTTTTGTTACTTTTTTAAAGCATTTTTTGCTTTACCCCTGTAATGAACCCTAACTCTGTACTGACAGATGATCTCCTCCTGTGGCTTCCTGTAGATGTTAAATAATATTTGTTGATAATTTTGTTTCTTCTTGGAAAAAAAAGGCAAAGAAACCAGTGGGTTTTCACCCAAAATTTTTATGATACTGAGGCATGAGAAAGCCAGTTCAGAAACAAATCAACAAGTTTTTGAACAGAGATTTGGAGTGACATTTTTTCACCTTAATTAATTATTTCACCAATGACTTTTCCATCTCACGTAGTCAAATGCTTATTGACTAGACTTAATGATTTTCCATTTATGATTCTAGAAGGGAGATTTTGTAATAAATTTCATACCAAATTGCCTGAATCTTTGTTGGGGTGGGAAATATTTTCTTCTTGCTAGCAAATCTATCTATATATAAAAGGGTTGCCATTTTTTGCTGAATTGCAAGGGTTCTCAGTTTAATATTGGTAATACTTTCACTGTGATTTACTGTTGTTTTAATATGAAATTCATTTTATTAAAAGTATGGCTTTTTATGATGCTATTTTTACATTTTCTTTTTATTTATGGTACATTACTATTATGATCTGTGTGATTGGTAAAACATCTCTCTCTTTCTATCTATCTATCTATCTATCTATCTATCTATCTATCTATCTATCTATCTATCTATCTACCTACCTACCTACCTACCTACCTACCTACTAGCTAGCTATCATCTAGCTATCTAGCTACCATCTATCTCTCTCTTTCTCATCTATCTATCTATCTATCCATCCATCCATCTATCTATCTATCATCTATCTATTATCTATATTTTATCTATATTATCTATATCATCTATCATCTATCTATTTATCATCATTATCATCTATCACCAATCTTATCTTATCTTATCTTATCTTATCTTATCTTATCTTATCTTATCTTATCTTATCTTATCTTATCTTATCTTATCTTATCTTATCTTATCTTATCTTATCTTCTTATCTCCAGCCAATCTCTGATGGGAGAGTATGCATAATTGGAACCAACTATCATTCTATTCCCCCAATCTTATATGGGATTCTCAGTAATTATTTTTTGCAGTGAGAAAGTTGGAATGGGAAGGAGGGAGGGAGAAAGAGAATACCGTGTTTTTCAATTTAAGAAATACAATGAAATAATTGGTAAAATGCTGTGGCATCTTAACTACAAAAGGGTGATGAAAGAGATAAGGAGGATGGGATTGTATATGAATTCTCATAAGTGGTAAATTGTGTCATTCAGCTTCAACCTTAATGCTGTAAAATGTTTAATGTTTATGCAGAAGCTATTCTGGACCTGAAGCTAATTAGCTCAGCTTCAGAAGAGCTGTTGGAAACCAAAAACATAATGAAAATATAAAGATGTGCTGCACATCATGGACCACAGAAAACAGGTAAGTAGAAAGAGCCAAAACCTAAGGACAAATAAAGGGGCAAATAGCATCAGAAAAAATATTATTGGTATAAACAAGTTTAATAATGGTTTACTTCATTATATTTCTCTGTTTCACAGTGAATTTCCTAAAATATATGCCTATAGGTAAAACCTATACTGAGCTATTGTCAGTATCATAAAAAAATATTGCATTTCCTTATATTGGATGGTTTGGGAATACCCACATTTTTTTCTTTTTTTAAATTATATACTTAGAATTTGGTTTTATGGAGTTTATAGATTTTTTTGGTTGTGTATTCCACCCAGAGTCTATTAGAGATGGGTAGTTATAACAAATGTAAATAAATAAATAATCACAAGAAAGTTTTTGCCCTTCTGTATTTTCATGTAAAATTAGGCAATTTGTACTTCCTAATTGTTATTATGGATGATTTAATGCTTATTGATCTATGAATACTATATATGGAATAATACATTTAATAGGAAAAAACAGACACTTCTGTAGATAATTGTATGAAAGAGACATGACTAGATATTTACAATTTTGATATAGATTAGGACAAGGGCCATATTCCATAGTATGCAAATAGACTTTCTCTCATGAAATGAATATCGTCTTGCTTTTAACTTCTCTGTAATGTCCACTCAGTCTAGTTTTATTCCAGCATCTTCCAAAAATTTGGAGTAGGTTTGGCTAACACACAGGGAGTACAGTGGGAGGGGTAGATGCAGTTCACTCAGTTGCCAGTACAAAAGCCATATAGTTCTTTCAACCTCAGCTTAAAAATAATTAGTCACTCAATTAAATAATAAAAGATGTGTTGGCTTCAGAGTCCATAAGAACCACAAACCCCATGAAATTATTCCATTGAAGAAGTTTCTGGTATGAGGTTTAGAATTAGAAAAATAGACAGCTGAGTTATAATGAAATTTGCATCTTTGAAGTAAAGCTATCACAGCTGGATCTGAATGGATAGATATACTACAATAGAATCTGGTATCACTTAATTTCATGATTTCATGGAAGGACATCTTGAATGTATAAGAAACAAGTTCCTACATTAATGTCCCAAAAACTATTTTTCCCAATTCACTTTTTGAATGGAAAGGGAGGGTAAAAATTAATGAACTAAAAAAAAAATACAATTTTGTCTAAGACACTGTTTTTCCACTAGAGAAGAATTACAAAATATCATAGCTAGCAACAATGTCAGTTGTAAAAAAAAAATGGGGCAGGGGAGTTGATAGATTATAGCTGAATATTTAATAACTGAAGTTTTAGTTCTGAACAGTGAATTATTATTATATTTTGGCATATATTTATGGAATATTGAAATTTATCTAATATATCTTTGTACATATCAGGCAATTCTTTGGCTTGCAAATGTATATATCATATATATAGTGAAATTAATATTGTTTTATGTAATTGAATTGCTATTGATGATACTGGAAAGATCCCTATTGGTTACAGTATAGGTGTCATTGTACAGATTTCAATAGTAAATGTCTTTCTATAAGAACATAGTATTAACTGTAAACGAGTAGCCTTAGTTGTAGTTACAGTACACTGGTCCAAGTTGGTTGATCAGAGATACTTTACAATTTTCCCTTTAACAGTGTAGCAACATTTCCAGTTTCTATTTAAAAGAAAACTATAAAAATATAATAAAATAAGGCCTCATTTAGAATCACACACTTTGGTATTGGAAATAATTCTTAGATATTTCTGATTTGTACTACTTTATACTTTTTGTATCCCTTTGACTTACTGACTTACAGACTGGTAAACCACTCTGTATAAAATATTAATAAAGTATATTAATATTTAGTTAAACCTGTCCAAATATTACAGAATAGTTCTACAATTTTTCAGACTTAAAGAAGATTTGCTTCAAGATGCTAATATATTAGAAGTGCAGCATTGCATTTGTTAATCATGTGAATAATCTATGAACATAAAAAAAACCCAAGGATAATCTTTTTCATGCAAGATTATACTGTCTGAAGTTTGTGAGACCCTTCTTTCCTCTGTGTACATTACATAAACTTGTTTAAATGAGTATATTATTTCCTAAAAGATCATCAGGAACCAGGTTAGCAGAGTATATAGATATTCCTCTAGTACAAATGACTATTTCTCTAGTACAAACCTACAAATATTCATATGAACATCTGCTAAAAATTTGCATACAAGGCTACAATTGTCATTTGGCACCTTCCCTCAGATGGAAAAATCTTTTTCACTAGCAGTTACAAAGAGGTAATCTTATTCTGTACACTTTTCTTTTTCTAAATTTCATACTAAAACCATCACTGCAGTTCCATAAAAGTATAATTTTATCAATGCAATTTTCAGAGTAATCCACCTATTTGTTATAAGAGCTTTTGCTAATAAATGGAAATATTTATTAGATAGATATTGTGTTCCTCCCTATAGTATGGAATAGCTCTTCTGGAAGTGATTAAATTTTTGCAAAGAAATGCAACAGTAACCTACAAAACACGAAAAGCATTTTACCATAAACTCAGAAAATGAATTCACAACAGCAGTTGTGTCCAATCTGCAAACTGACAAAGGTGAGTTGTATTTTCACTGCTGCTTTGTTCAGTTGCTTGATTCTAGTGTTTAAAACATGCAAGAGAACTTACCTTTCTGACTTGAAACTGCTTGCTTTAATTCCCACAGCAGATTCAGTAAGGGAGTGGATTGAACAATATATGCTATAAACAGTGTCAGATGGTAACTGGCTGCCAGATCCTCTGTGATTCAAGGGTTTAGGAGGAAAAAAATCCTAGTCACGCTGTTGTCTGAAGCTGCTATGTCATCATGGTATTCTGGCATGGGGTTTGTAAAACTACTGCTGTCTCTAATCAAATGCAGGTGGAGGCTGAAAAGGGTAAAAGACAACCCATCTGTTCTCTCCACGGAATGAGAGATAACCCCTTTAAGCAACCTAAGAAAAGTTCAAGCTCTGCTATAGCACAAACAACAGACTTCTAAAGGGAGACGTTATTCTAAACAATGTCCAGATTGCAAACAGACGTTTCATTTCCCCAACTCGCTTTATAACCTTTAGCAAGATCTAACAAATATCCCTCAAGCGTCAGTTCAACCACAAGTTTTCAACCAAGTGACTCATTCATTTTTTCATTATTTTCTTCCTACTAAATTATGTACAGCCTAAATGTCTTACTAAACTTACTTACTTACTTACTTACTAAGTCTTTGCAGTACAAAATAATAAAGGAACCATGTACGTTTTTCCAAACTAAAAGTTCATTAGCACAGATTAAGATTCTATATGTTGTTTATGGTATATGCATTCATCTAAATATTTACATAACAGCAATGAATTGTCTGTAATAGAGATAAATAGTTGGCAGCTTCCTAAAAGTACACAAACATTTGTCACTTTTAGGACTATTAGGATCTGGAACCAATCAACTTTCTTATTTATGGATGTTGTTCAAGAATGCATCCTAAAGCTTGGATGCAAATGTTGTTGAAACAGACATTGCCAAGAATGGAATAAAACAATAATAATAAAAAAAAAATGATTGGCAAAACTCTGAAGTATTTATCCTGGGTTTAATATCACCAAGAAACTCCCATGAGAGGCCTTGTTTGTCTGGGATAGATGCATCCTTTAAGGGCCTAACTATAAGCGATAAAAATTACCTAGAAATTACCTAGAAAGAAAAAAATTACCTAGAAAGAAAAAAAAGTTATTAACTGTATGTTTATGGCATGTAATATTTGTAGGGGAGTTAATAATGGATAACTAAATTTGTACATCTTCAGAGGTTTGCATCATTGGCTGAATGCCAAAATGCCCCATGTTGCACTGTGACATGGCTGCAGTGATGTGGCTTGCTATTTACAAGGCAATAAATATTGGTCTGGTGATACATTGGTATAGGAAGAAGGAACTTCTTGCCCTGGTTTCCCATGGTCAAATGATTCAATTTAAGGAATATAGTTTCATCTAAATAACTATGTAATGCACTGGACTCAAATATTCATTGTGGTTCTAACTAGGGGAGAGAAGAAACAAAAGGAGAGATATGAAACAGTAGCAGACCAAAAAGTGGGAAAATGAATTATAGAGAGAAAGAGAGAGATAGTATCTTATATTCTTTTAATCTTTTTGGACTTCAAAAATATTCAAAGATAAACCATTATGTAACTTTTACATGAATATAATTTATTCTGGCAGCCATGTTTAAGCAAGTCAACTTGCATATCCCCATTTTGCAAAATGTCACCTCAATATCTAATCTTATTGCATTCTTTGACAAAGTGACAAAATTAGTGGACCAGAGGAATGCTGTCGATATAATTTACTTGGACTTCAGTAAAGCATTTGATAAAGTAGACCATAACCTACTACTAGATAAAGTAGAAAAATGTGGGTTAGACAGCATCACCACCAGATGGATTCGTAACTAGCTGACCAACCACACTCAACGTGTAGTCCTCAATGGAACTGCATCTACATGGAGGGAAGTATGCAGTGGAGTACCCCAGGGCTCTGTTTTAGGCCCAATGCTCTTCAACATCTTCATCAATGACTTGGACGAGGGAATAGATGGGGAAATCATCAAATTTGCAGATGACACTGAGCTGGCAGGAACAGGCAACACTCCAGAAGATAGGCTCAAGATACAGAAGGATCTTGACAGACTTGAACATTGGGTGCTATCTAACAAAATGAATTCAACAGTGAAAAAAACAAGGTTCTACATTTAGGGAAGAAAAACAAAATGCACAGGTACCGTATATGTGGTACCTTGCTCAATACTAGTAACTGTGAGAGGGATCTTGGAGTCCTAGTGGACAATCATTTAGATATGAGCGAGCAGTGTTCAGCAGCTGCCAAAAAAGCCAACACAGTTCTGGGCTACATAAACAGAGGGATAGAATCAAGATCACATGAAGTGTTAATATCACTTTATAATGCCTTGGTAAGGCCACATTTGGAATATTGCATTCAGTTTTGGTCGCCATGATGTAAACTCTAGAAAGAGTGCAGAGAAGAGCAACAAAGATGATTAGGGGACTGGAGGCTAAAACATATGAAGAACGGTTGCAGGAACTGGGTTTGTCTGGTTTAATGAAGAGAAGTTCTAGGGGAGACATGATAGCAGTGTTCCAATATCTCAGGGGTTGCCACAAAGAAAGGGACTCAAACTATTCTTCAAAGCACCTGAGGGCAGGACAAGAAGCAATGGGTGGAAACTAATCAAGGAGAGAAGCAACCTAGAACTAAGAAGAAATTTCTGGACAGTTAGAACAACTGGAAATTTCTGGACAGTTAGAACAACTGTCTCCAGAAGTTGTGAATGCTCCCACACTAGACGTTTTTAAGAAAATGTTGAATAACCATTTGTCTGAAGTGGTGTAGGGTTTCCTGCCTGGGCAGGGGGTTGGTCTAGAAGACCTCCAAGGTCCCTTCCAACTCTTCTATTCTATTCTATTCTATTCTATTCTATTCTATTCTATTCTATTCTATTCTATTCTATTCTATTCTATTCTATCATTGTACAGATTTTTTTTACAAATTTGCCTTTAAGCAGTGGCATTCTTATATCCCTATATACAGATTTTGCAGACCAAAACAGCATATTAAAAACTGATATTGATAGAGAATTTTATAAAATAACATGTGCAAAATCAAAGAACACTTTCCAAGAATACAATTTTTTAAAATGTCCATGTGACAATAAAATTTAGAGTTAAAACAAACATTAGCAAGAACTTAGCAAAATAAAATATTTCAGAGTTGAAATCCTAAATCCATTATTTAATCTGAAATATCTTTTCTCAAATTTCAGTAAAAACAAGCATTAAAAACCTGCTAAAACTCTAAAACCACTAATAACATTTGTTGCGTGTGTTACTATGTATTTCATATATTTAAATTATCATAGGATTCATTTAACAAATACCAGTACTTAAAGCATTTGGAGGAGCTTTCTGTCTCACTGTTTACTGTATTTGTCATTATGAGTCCATGATTTGTGCAAAATTATAGAGTTATCCTTTAAAATGTAGGAGTGCACACAAAGCACCACTTTCTAAATTACTAAAGTCGCATATTTTAGGATTATCATGGTTGCTTTAGAAACTGGTCCTGATCATTTTATTTTATTCTAGGTGATGTGAAGCAACGTGGCTATGGATGCAGAAGGATGTAGAAAGAGCTGGGAAGGTCTGCAATGGGCCTGGCAAAAGACAGAGCTGCTTTAATTATTGGAAAAGAAGTAATTCATAATTTCTTCTATGCCTTCCAAAGTGTCTATTTCAAAGACTTGCACAGTTCCAACAGTGACAACAAATTTGATGACACAGGTTGTATTAAATATCTTTCCGGGGTCATCTTTGCGATATTATTTTGCCTGAGTATGGCTTTAGCTTCAGAAGGAAAATATTGAAGAAGAACACAATTCATTTAAAATGCAATCATATCTGAGTTTGTGTTGTGGTTCTGCATGAATTTGAGCCAGTATTGATTGCCTGTCTCTGCAGTTTTCTTGGCCAAGTGGTTTGCCATTGCTTTCTTCCCAAAGTTAAGAAAGAGTGATTGGTCCAAGGTCATCCAGCTAGTTTCTTTGTTTCTAGTCTGATTCCTTAAACCACTGCAGCAGATTGGTTGTCATATCTGAGTTTACTCTCAATTATTTATCTATATTTAAGTAAAACATTTCGTTCTTAATTTTACTGAGTTCAGTAAGGATTACACCCAGGAAATAGATAAGAAGCATAACTTAATCTGTTAAATAGAATTGTCCAAATCCTTATGCAAGTTTCTTGTTTATGTACAGAGCAACCCATTAGACTACTCAGTAGAAACACAAAACATTGCTGGAAGACTTGGTGCTGGAGCTTTTCGGACTGCTCTATCCTGCAGAAATGCATTCTGGTCATCCATTTAATGTCAAAATGTGCATCACGATGCAAGTGATCAATGTACATATTGATATCATGTATCTTGATATTAGTACTAAATTATGTCCTTTGCATGAGAATAATATGTTCAGAAATATATTGAAGGGTATGATAAACCTTCAAACCAACTATTTCACAACTTTGAGAGTGATTTGGACAGATTTAATTGTATATTTTATAGTTGCTGTACATAGTCAACTTTTATTTTTCATAATTAATTTATTGTGAGTTTACATAATAAGCTTTAAAGAAAGATGCAGTATACATGTTTTAATAAGTAAAGATAACTAAATGAAAGCAAAGAATTTGTTCTTCTATCAGGTACCAGAATGGCCCAGACACATGAAAAACACACTGGGAGTCAAGAAATATTTAGAAAAGTTTTGCCTTTTCTGCCTCTACCAACTTCTAATATACAATTTACACCATTCTTTACCTTGGTTTCATATAAAAGCAATGTTTTACAAGGTTCAAATCAATACTTTATTTGCATAAAAACTTGTATCCCATTTTATCCTTAAATTTAAAAGGAAGGAAAAAGAAAAACTGCTTTTAAAGAGTTGCTGAGCAGCGCTCCTTTCACACCACTGCATGCTCCAAAGAACTTAAGTTCTGTCAATTCAGAAGTCCTCATTAAACAACTCATTACTGAATATCTGCTTACCATAGTAAAATGAAACAAAATGACTACTTTTATTTATAGCTAAAATACAAAAATAATATTAGATTATTTTTTTTAATCATAGTGTCTTTGTGAGGTCATGACCAGCATCTTCCCATCATATTTCTCAGCTTAAATATGATTTGAAATCTTTGATCCTTTCAATTAGAATTCAGGATCCTTGGTAAAAGTTTAGAGCATTTTCATCTGCATTTTTTGTAAAAAAATCATTGGGCTAATTTAACTCCTGAGATTTCATTGACATATTTTCTTGGCAGCCATTAAAAAATAATTGCTATTGTTCTCTTCCCTGTCTAGCCTCTAGCATTGGCATATCAAGGAGATCTCATTTCTGAGCATGAATCAGGTCTGACTTTACATGATTTGTCAATATTTACTAAAAAAAGCTGGGTAGTACTCTATCTGTCCTACGTTATAAATATATTGTACCTTAGGTATACATAAACAGTCTTCCACAAAATTTCTTCCATAAAATTTCTAGAAAAGTAAAAAAAAATACCTAACCAAATTAAATTAAAGAGACAAGGGAATAGGACAGGTATGAAGGAATCAACACCTTTCATTGTTCCTTTCTGTTGATACACATAGTCTTTTCACCATGTCCATGACTGATTTGTTTTCCAAACAGGTGCATTTTATCCCATGTTCTAAGATCCCATCAGCAAAGACCCTTGCTAAGATGTTCATTCAACATGTATATAGGCTACATGGAGCTCTGAAATGTATAATTTCAGACAGGGGAGTACAATTCACCTCCAGTTTTTGGAAAGAGTTCCTGATGTTGATAGGCTCCGCCGAAGGATTAAGCTCCGCTCATCACCCCCAGACCAATGGGGCCTGTGAAAGAACCAATGCCGTATTAGAACAGTATCTGAGGTGTTATATAAATTACCAGCAAGATAACTGGATAGACTTGCTGCCATTTGCAGAGGTGGCATATAATAATTCCATACATAGCAGCACAGGGTTCACTCCTTTCAAGGTGGCTTCTGGCCAGGAATTTGTGCCAATCCCAGAGTTACCTCACGATAACCCACAGAACCCTTCTCTAATTGAGTAGATCGAACAGTTACGAGGGACTTGGGCAGTAACTCGAAAAGCTTTAGATGATGCTCACCAAGCCCATAAAACCCAAGCCGACAGAAAGAGGTGCCCTGCGCATGTTTATAAAGTGGGGGACATGGTTTATCTTTCTACCAAGTATTTGCAAACACCTCAAAAATAAAAAAAGCTTGGGCTTAAGTATGTGGGCCCTTTCCCCATTACTCGGATCATCAACCCAGTAACAGTTGAATTAGATTTACCCAAGAACTTGCGACAAATTCATCCAGTGTTTCATGTTAGCTTACTGAAACTGGAACATTCATCCCCTCTACGTCCAGCCAAAGAACCTCCTCCCGTTCCCATCCTCATTGAAGGGGAACAACATTTTGAAGTAAAAAAAATTTTGGACTCTAGAAAACATCATGGTAAAGTGCAGTATTTGGTGGCATGGAAACACTTCCCGTTATCACAAGCTGAATGGGTGAATAAACGTGATGTTCGGGCACCTAAAAAAGTGCAGTTGTTTCACACCAAATACCCTGATAAACCTTAAATAATGATAGTTATTAATTGTTGTGATATTACCTCTTCTTTTCTCTGTTTCAGGACTAGAGGTCATCTCTTCTGAAGGGGGGCCGAATGTCAGCCTCGCTTGCTTTGGCTGTCATAGTAATGGAGGGAGGGGGGTTTAGGTAGCGGAGCTTTGAATGAATCTAAGAAACGAAACCAATTCCTAAGCTGTTATCAGGCCAACGGACACTGCATTCCTGGATGCTGACACGGCCAGACGTATGCTCCCACCTGACCTCTGGGAGACCTTTGGATTGGATGATTTACTGTGGACAGTGGGAGGGGATGCTTTCTATATGTAACTTTCACGCTTTTTGCCTCAGAATCCTGCTTTCCATTGTTGCGTTCATTTCATATCTAGTAAAAGTACCATACTTTAATCTATGATGAAGTCTGGGTTTTTCTTTCCTGGATACTGAAGGAAGCATACCCGACACCCTGATTTATATATTGTCTTAAGTAAATGCCAATCATGCCTGTAATGAGTAATCTATCTATCTATCTATCTATCTATCTATCTATCTATCTATCTATCTATCTACATCTATCTAATAAACTTGTCATCTTGCCATAGACAACAGTCAACAGACATTCAATTAAAATGCAGCAGAAAACATTAAAACAATGAATAAGGATCATATGATAAAGAACAGGTTTTTTCCTGAACATCATCACTCTGCTAAACAAATAATTCCCTCCACACTGTCAAACTATTTACTAAGTCTGCACTACTATTAATCTTCTCATCGTTCCCATCACCCATCTCCTTCTACTTATGACTTTAACTTTGTATCCTTATGATTGATATTGACATTGATTGTTTCCTGATTGCTTATTTGTACCCTATGACTATCATTAAGTGTTCTACCTTATGATTCTTGATGAACGTATCTTCTATGTACACTGAGAGCATATGCACCAAGACAAATTCCTTGTGTGTCCAATTACACTTGGCCAATAAAAAATTCTATTCTATTCTATTCTATGATCAGAGGTGGGCTGCACTTTCTTTAACAAAGGGTTCGCTGGTTGTGAGTGCATGTGGACATACACTTGCTCTGTTCGCGCATGCCCCTTTGGGAGAGAAACAGAGCTTCAAACAGGCTCCTAATCAGCTCAGGCACCTCTGGTAAGAACAGCAGGGGTGGCGCAGAACGCAGATGGGCCAGCCAACGAGCCAGAAAGTAAGTTATAAATGGATAGGGTCATGTGGGTGGGCCCAGCCAGTGATGAGAGCTAAGGGTTCCCCCGAACCCTTACGACCATGCAGCAGCCCACCTCTGCATATGATCACAACATTTAAAATTCAATTAAAATTAACTAGGATAAAGACAAAGAGAAACAAAGTGCACCTAAGAACTACATGAGGTGTCATCTACTCCATTAGCCACCACCAAAGTGCCAGGGATCCAAGATAGTTGATACAGCCATGTCTTCAAGGCCAAAAAGATGGGTGTGGATCAACTACGTATATACTTTTGTTTATTAGATAGAATATGTTTTGACCATCAAAATATGTAAGCTTTTTTGCAAATTCTGTGAATGAGATGGGCGATATCTAAATGTGACAAATAAACAAACAAACAAGTAGCACTTGCCATTAAAAATATTGCACACATAACATGAAAAGTGTTGCAAGTGTACTTTTTAGAAAATAAATAAATATAGGCATTATTGCTTCCATCTGAAGAGCAATATAATATTGGTCCTACATTTTAGCAACAATCTAATATTCTTGGAATTGTTTTATTTTTAGAACTACAACCAGACTTTGATTTATACAGAAGGGTATGACACTGAACTTCAAGAAGTAAAAGCATTCATTATTTTAAATAGGGAGGCCCCAAATCTATAATTCACTTTGCCTAACATCCACGCAGCACTCACTTTTTAAATGGAAAGTATTAGGACACATACTGTAATAAGTGTTTGTGGTCATTTTAGACTTGTTTTTTATTCCTAAAATGGAAATGAGAGATTTGAGGATTTACAAAATAGTATTTCTGTACAACCTATTAGCAGACCACAAGATTCTTTACTGAAACAGTATGTCATTTTTATGGGAATTAAGAATTATGTATTGCCTTATTTCACTTCCTTAAAATATATGAAACTGACTACCATTAACCCATATTGTTTCTAACTGTCTTATTTCACAATGCACAAAGAAGGAGTTTGGGGAAAAAATTAGAGTGCTTTGACAGTACCAGGTACTTTTAGATTCTTCCTAACTTAAGGAAATAAAAATGTACATATAGACAAGAGATTGTCAAAATTAATATCCAGGTGACATAACTGGGTGATAAATTGCATCAAAGTTTTGTATTTGACATCAAAAGTTATATTATATTTTTTACTAATTTTACATATCAATTTACTTCAGTGACAAAATTACATTAGAATTTCAACTAATATAAAAAAATGAATAAATCACCAAGCACTGTTTACTAAGGCTTCTATATCTAATCTGCAAAAATCCAGATAACCACTAGATAGCAGACAAGAGATACATGAAACTATTTTTTCTGCCATCTTGTGAATATCTGAAATGGTGGGATAGCTCTATTTTTTTATAATTACAATTAATCTTGTAATCAGAAAAAAAATGAGATTTGGAAAGGATAACTATCTTTTTTTCCTTCATATTTAAAGAAAGGGATTGTGTTGTAAATATAGCTGTAAAATATGGACTTACTCTTTTATATTATTTTCATTTGATTAGATTACAGATTAACAGAGTTGGAAGGGACTTTGTAAATCATCTAGTCCAACCCCCACTCAAGCAGGAGATCCTACTCCATTTCTGACAAATGGCAGTCTCTTCTTGAAAGTTTCAAGTGATGAAGCTCCCATTAACTTCCGTAGGCAAGCTGTTTCATTGGTTGATTGTTCTTACTGTCAGAAAATTTCTCTTTATTTCCAGGTTAAATCTGTCCTTATTCAGTTTCCATCCATTATTCCTTGTCTGGCCTATAGATGCTTTGGAAAATACTTGATCCCTTCCTCTCTGTGGCAGCCCCTCAAATATTGGAAGACTGCTATCATGTCTCCCCTACTTCTTCTCTTCACTAGACTAGCCATGCCCAGTTCCTGTAACCATTCTTCATATGTTTTAGTCTCCAGTCCTCTAATCATCCTGGTTGCTCTTCTCTGCACTTTTTCTAGAGTCTCAACATCTTTTTTTATAGTGTGGTGACCAAAACTGGATGCAGTACTCTAGGTATGGTCTTAATAAGGCTTTATAGAGTGCCATTAATACAGAACTTTGCATCTTTCTCAACCAAAGAGGAAGAGGAGGAGGAGGAGGAGGAGGAGGAGGAGGAGGAGGAGGAGGAGGAGGAGGAGGAGGAGGAGGAGGATAATTAGTGCTGTAGATGACTTTGTGAGAGAAATGTATTATTACATGTCTCACGGTAAATGAGAACTATGTTCTTTTAAATAATTATGTATTTTTGGCTTACTGTTCCAAAGGCTGGCATGCAAGCCAATATTTAAAACCCTATTTAAATCAGATGTTTTATCTAAACTGGTTTGTGTGAAATTTTTGGCTCTTTCAGGGCTTTTTTCTGAAGGATATTCTAATGCTAAGCCTGCATCAGTTAGCCCGTACACAATGTAATTTGTGTTTTTTGTATTTCTTACAGAAGAAGACACTTCACGAGAAGGAATCAGCACATTGTGTAGCTTGGGATAGTTGTGTTTTTATTAGTTACTAGAATGTTCAGTCTGGAAGAAAGTGAACAATCTGGACCCTTTTCAGTCAAGGTTCAGATCCAGGGATGGGATGAGATTGCATTGATTGCTATTGTTGATAATCTATCAGTTGGTTAAAAAGGACCTGAATATGCATAATAGTCTTTTACTGGCTGGTCTGTTTTAACCAGCCGATGGTTTTTAATACCATTATCAGAACTGTCTCAAATGACTGGAGAGTAATGGCACTGTTGTGCAGTGGATCTTCCCTTTTTTCAGCAAAACACTTCAATTCATATCGGCAAAGGGTGAGACATTGGTGCTGAAGCCCCTGACTGATTGATGCTACAAGGTTCAGTTTTATCTCCAACCCTGTATAATATGTGGTATTATGAGTGCATTTACTATACTCAACTTTACACTGATACGCCGATCTATAGAGAAATGATGTCTATCTCTTATTCCAAGGACTTGAAGACTTGCTGTAGATGGGAGCGAAAAGATTGGAATTAAGCCAGGCAAATTGGAATTATGGTTTGTTCATCCAGATTTTCTGTTGACACCAATGTATTCTTTGGACAGATCTCAATTATCTATGAAGGAGCACCTTTGCAAATCTGCATACTTGATATTCAAGTATCAAGTGGAAACTATAGTTAGAAGGACCTTTCACCAGTTTCCTTCTTATACTCATTGTGACTATAACCATTACCATCTGGTTAGACTACTGCAATGAATTCCACATCTCCACATGAAGCTCCCTTTAAATACTATTTAGAAACTTCCGCTGGGCTAGAAGACAGCAGCCCATGTGACATTCAATGTGAAATAAATTACTTTTCTTACAATGAAAAAGATTAAAGGAAAATAAGAAAGTCTAAATTAGAGGCTAAAATAGTACACAGAGTGAAAGAACAAGAAAAGTATGCTAGTATGCTAGTATGCTAGTATGTATTATAGATTATTTGAAAATTTATACACAAGTTGTAAATATATTGATGAAATAAAATACAACACAATTTTATTAGTTTTGGAGACAATTCTGTGATGTGAAGCTGGCCTGATTGAGTCCATCTGGGAGGTGTTAGTGTTGCCAGATGTATTTGAAAAAGTTATTGAGTCAATAATTAAAGAAGAGTGAGAAAAGCATCAATTTGGATTTTTTTCTCTGATTATGTAATGGCTTGGGTGTATGGCCATGATCACATACATATTTTTCATTTTATCACCATATGTAAATTATGAAGATGGTTTAAATTATGCAATAATTTAGTCTGCTAAGGTTGACAAAGTATGCAGTAAAATATTGTACTTTTAGAAGACAATACTGAAGCTCATTTCTCATGCATGGAATGAGACATCAAGTAGATGGGGGGGAAACCAAGTGGAATTTGGAGATTCATCATTGGATTTACTGAAATTCTGGTCATTCTTCTCAAGCCAATTAAAGGGTTTAGACAATGGATCCAACTTTTGTGCCAGTTCCTCAACTCCAAACTCACAATGCTTTTCCATTTATTTACTTTTCAAGCACTAGCAACTAGAAAGATAGCCATGTATCTGTTGAAATGAAGAAGGGTGTTTTCACTGGCTTCATTTTACTGCATATTTTACATAAGAATACACTGCCCCAAACCCAAGAAATCATAGAATGATTTTTTTCTGAAGATAGAAGGAGACAAAGAGGCTGAGCAGCCACTCTTCAGATCTCTAAAGCGTTTCAACTAAAGAGAGGGCTTTTAAGGAAAATGGCTGCTTAGCCTTCTCTTTGGTTGAAAAGAGAACATCATAGAAATGATGGTTGATATTTTCTGTTTCCATGAAGCATGAAACTGTAAGAAATTACTATAATTTAATCAATTGTGGAAACTGTAGTATTTAAACATTAACAATAAATTTGAATATCTATCTTGGACAGCAAAGTATTTGAATATATCAATTAATTGTTGACTTAAAAGGTAAATTTAGTATTGGTTCAATTATAGTTTCTACTCATTATCTGGTAACAACGTAAAGTTTAGTTTATGTTTTAAATAATAGAAAGAAACAAAAATAGCAGAAAGCTTTGAATACCTATGTTAGGAATTATATGTATATCTAATCTTTATATCTTGCTCCTAGATAACTGCAGACCTGCAGTTTTTGCCTCTTATGGTTTCTCCATGTTACACATCTTTTGGGATGTGATTCATGGAATTAGTGATTACCTTATGGATAATCTGGTACCCGCCCATTTCATTAAGTCTGACCGTATGGGTAAATTCCAGGTCCTTTCTCTTAAATGTTGCCACTGCGTAGGACCTAAACAGCATGCCTTCTTGGTAGCTGTCACGTAAAATGTCTAACTAACTTATATCCCCATTCCCTGTGGTACTGCAAGGCTTAACACAACCACACAACCCATTATTCCCACAATCCCACCTTACTCAAACTCCTCCCTTTGGGTATAAAAGACTGCACCTATGAGGTCATCTAGTAGTTCCAGTTTCACATCCACAAGGAGAGGACAAAGGTCAGATACAGATGAAACAGTAAGCAAACTCTGTATTTGAATATTTAATAAATAAGCTATTAGAAATACAGCTTTGTGTCCGGAGTTATTTGGGCTAGATCCATCACCTAACAGTAGCTGCCTCCTTTCTTTGGAAGATCCCACCTCACCCCTAGAGATCCAGTAGGTTACTAGCCTCCTGGCATTCTGAAACTGTAAACACCTGGTCATTCCCTTAAGCTTTGGAGTAGTAGGACAGTGGACCTAAGCAAGCTCTATAGTTATTTGGAGCAGGGGTGGGTTACCTTTACTACTGGTTCGCAATGGGGCCAAGCGTGCACACACTCTTCTGCACAAGCATTTTGATGATGTCAGGGCCAGTGGGCGGAGCCTCCCATCAGTTTTACTACTGGTTCTATAGAACCGGTGTGAACCGGGGTCTATCCACCACTGATTTGGAGGTGTAGGATGTAAACTAGTTTTCAGCAAAAATATTGTAAATCAGAGTCACATGACCATGGGACACTACAAATGGTCATAAATGTGGCCTGGTTGTGAAGTGCCTAAAATACAGTCATGTGACTGTGGGGAGAGGCTGCCATCAGAACTTTTGAACCGGGTCATAAGTACCTTTTGGGGGATATGCTAAACCAGGGGCCGGCAAACTGTGGCTCCTGAGCCACAAGTGGCTCTTCGGGCTCTCTGCCATGGCTCCCTGTCTCATCACTGGTTCGCCCCAACCCTCTTATTTCTTTTTTGGACTCCAGCCCAAAGCGGCAGGAAGTGAAGGCTGCCTTACATAAAAGTAGGTACAGGACAGCTTTGCTCCTGCACTGTCCTCCCCCTCCTCCTCTCGTAACCCCCTGGCTGGCTGTGGTTGAGCCGGGATGTGCGCATGCTTGGAGAGACCCTCCTTAAGTGAGCCACTGCCTGCCCCGCACATGCATTTCTTGAGCTTTGGCGCTCACTTGAGGAGGGTCTTCCCACCCATGTGCAGCTCCCGGCTCAGACAGAGCTGTCCTGGGCATCCTGAGAGGAGGAGGGGGAAGAGGGTCACCGGAGAGTGCAGGAACAAAACTGCCCTATACCTGCCTTTGCACCACATTTCCACATAAGGCAGCCTCCGCTTCCTGCCACTTCAGGCTGGAGTCTCCCTTTGTGTGCAAACGCTCCCAGCTCAGCCACAGCTGGCCAGGGAGTTATGAGAGGAGGGGGGGAGGAAGTTGGTCACCCAAAGGGAGGGCGGAAACACACACACACACACACACAGAGAGAGAGAGAGAGAGAGACAGAGACAGAGACAGAGACAGAGACAGAGACATACAGAGTGATACATAGAGAGGGGGTGAGAGAGGGAAAGATACAGGGGGAGAGAGTCACGGAGGGGGGAGAGAGAGAGACAGGGAGAGGGGGAGAGAGAGAATAGTTTTGTGGCTGGATTTGCATGGCTAGGTGGTCATGTGACTGGGTGGGAGTGACATTGAATTGGCCATGCCCACCCAGATTTTGTGGCTCCTGGTGTGTTTTTTTTCTGTAGGAAATTGGTCAAATGGCTCTTTGAATGTTTAAGGTTGCCAACCCCTGTGCTAAACAACTGATTGTAAATTGAAGATTACCTGTAATAACTACAAGATAAATGGCAGCTAATTCTTAGTAAAGATAAATAAATGTTTCCCCTCTAGGGGTCGCTGCTCATCTTTGTTTCTTAGCTGAGGGAACCAGCATTGTCTGAAGACACTTCTGTGGTCATGTGGCCAGCATGATTATTCACTAAGGTACGTGGAATGATGTTACTTTCTCACCAAAGTGTACCTATTTATCTTCTCACATTTACATGCTTTCAAATTGTAGATTTTCATGCGTAGAGGTATGCAAGTTTTGGTGTATTCAGGTCTTTTCCCGTGTAAGATTGAGAGTATCTTGGCGACGTTTTGACAAGGTCTCACTTGTCATCTTCAGGCTGGTCTCTTCGGCTTCATGCTTGTGCAAGGAAAGCGTGATCGGAGCTGCCATCTCTCTATAAATACTGGTGGGGAGGTGCAGGGTTCTGGCTTTGTTGCTGTTAGCGGGTTGGTTGCCTGTGTTGTTAGATCTTGATTGGTTGATGGAGTTAATGTTTGCAGATTAGTCAGCTGTTTCATAACATCCTGTGTGGGTGAGGTCCTTGATGTGTGCCCATTAGTCTTTTGTGTTTTAATGACCTGGGTAATGGGCTGTGTGTTAACATTCTGAGTTCTAGTGTTGTGATATCCTGAGTTTTTTGATGTAATATCCTGAGCAGATGGCTGTGATGCCACATCCCGGGCTTTGGTTTGGCTCTGAGTTTGAGGTCTTACCATGTGTTCTTGGCATGTGTCAGTTTGCTTTGTGTGGGGATTGGAGGGGGGGGGGTGCAGCAGCTGGTGATGCCACCATGGCCTGGCTTCTGGATAGTGGTTGTATTTCGTCTATGGGATGGGTTTGGATTTGAATCTGGTGAGGATGATTGGTGGTGGTGTCATGTGTTATCTTGGGTCCGGTGATAATCATCGTAGCTGGAACTCTTCTGTTGACTAGGGCTAGTTTCTAGCTAGTTGTCCAGTAGGCGGGAGGTATCATTGCATTTATTCATGTTATGGGGGTGTTTCTCTATTTCAATGGCTTCCATTATTATTGTTCAACAAGAGGTGTTCAACATTTGGTGTATTCGAGTCTTTTCCCGTGTAAGATTGAGAGTATCTTGGCGATGTTTCGAGATGTCACTCGTCATCTTCAGGCTGGTGTCTTTGGCTTCATGTTTGTGGGAGGAAAGCACAAACATGAAGCACTCTACCCATGAAAATTTACAAAAACATATATATAGTGTTTTACTATCGAGACACCTGGTCTACCCCAACATGTGAAAGGGGACATTCTCCTCCTTTTCACCTTTCAGCTCCAATCCAGGAGCCTTCAAGTAGTAGCATTCACCATTTTATACCCAATTTAAATTTTTCTGATAAAGAAATAAAGGGAGACTAGTATAGATCTATATCAAGCTATTTAGCGCTCATCAGCTAGCCACACCCTTCCTCGGATTCGAACTTGGATTCGAGGCAGTTGAATTAACCTCTGAGCTCTTGAATATAACCTCTGAGCAGTTGAATAAAACCTCTGTGTGTGTGTATATATATATAAAACGTCATCAAAAAAGCACAACAAAGAATGTTCTTTCTGTGCCAACTCAGAAAGCTCACACTTCCCAAGGAACTACTGATTCAGTTCTACAAAGGAATTACACCTCTATAACTGTCTGGTTTGGCTCTGCAACCAAACAAGACGGACACAGACTTCAATGGATAATTAGAACTGTAGAAAAAACTATTGCTACCAACCTGCCTTCCATTGAGGACCTGTATACTGCATGAGTCAAAAAGAGGGCTGTGAAAATATCTACAGACCCCTCACATCCTGGACATAAATTGTTTCAACTTCTATCCTCAAAACGACACTGTAGTGCACTGCACACCAGAATAGCTAGACACAAGGACAGTTTTTCCCCAAATGCCATCATTCTGCTAAACAACTAATTCCCACAACACTGTCAAATTATTTACTAAGACTGTATTACTACTATTCTTCTCATCCTTTCTAGTACTGTCTCTTTCCACTTATGACTATAACCATGTTACTTGTATCTTTACAATTTATATTGTTTTATTTGTTTCCTAGTACAATTTGATTGCTTATTAGTAAGTTATGACTAGCACTAAGTGTTGTATCTTATGATTCTTGATGATTGTACCGTATTTTTCAGAGTATAAGACGCACCTTCCCCCCCTAAAAGGGGGTGAAAATTTAGGTGTGTCTTATACACTGAATGTAGCCCCCCATCCACCCACTGGACCCCACCCTTTGGCCTCTGCCTCCTAGCAGTTTAGTTCCTTGCAGCAAGCAACAAGAAGAAACAGCTCATTTCAGCTTCAACACAGCCTAATTAGCACAAATTGATTGGATCGGCCTCCCGACTCTCAGCTGTTTTGCGTAGGCCTCTGCTGCTTGCTGGAAGGAGGTAAATTGCTGGGAGCAGTTTTTTTTTCTTGTGCTAATCAAGCTATGCTGAAAACAAAAATGAAAGTAAAGCAGGCTATTTGCTGTTTGGTGCAACAAGGCAAACTTGCTGGGAGGCAGAGGCAGATTTCTTTTTCTTGTTTTCCTCACCAAAGAAGGTAGGTGCATCTTATATTCCCGGAGTGTCTTATACTCCAAAAAATACGGTATTTTGTTTTTCTTTATGTACACTGAGAGCATATGCACTAAAGACAAATTCCTTATGTGTCCAATCATATTTGGCCAATAAAGAATTCTATTATATATAAAGAAATTATGTTGTGAAATTATATTAAAATATTGGTAATGTAATCAGGTTTATCAACAGTTTCAGGAGATGTAGTAAACTTTTATAGAAGTTTATACAAGCCTCATCTAATGAAAAAATATAATCCTGTCTTATTAACAGAGAGATAATTATTTTTGAGAAGCAGTTCATTTTTAAAGGCTAATAAATAACAATCAACTACAACATATTGAATTAAAAATTCTCCGAAGAACAGAATATCTGGTAATGGAAAATGATTCACATGCTGTGTAGCTGTAATAAACGTATGAGATCACTTTTTTTTTAGTTCAAAAAGCATGTAAGGAAAATGTCTGATCACTAGAGGCCACTGTCACACTTATTGGTTAACTACTTGGCTGTCGTGAAGGTATTAGGGCATGGAATTAAGGGCCATGAGGGTTAAAGATAAATTAATCCATCCTAAAGTATCACATTTTTCAACTCTTGAGTTCTCAAAATCCCAGTTTGATCCACTTAACTTTGTAAGAATCTTCAATTTACTCACAAAATTTTTATATGGTTCATGTTTTTTAAAACTTCAGTTGATAATGTTTTATTCTCCACTACCCTGCAAAATTAGCTGCATTCTTTTAACAGTTGAACATATTTGGCTTCTTTATCTAAAGCTTGATTTTTCTAATTCTGCCAAGTTTTTTATGAGCTCTGGCTACTTTTCTTGGACAAAATATTATTATTATTTTTTACATTTCTGTCCTATTCAAAAAGAAATTAGAGAATTAACAACCATAAATTGCATTAAATATTGGCTTATTAAAGGGAAGCTCCCTGAAGATGGGCTTCAGCACAAGTATGAGAGCTTAGAAGACCAAATCTCTGGTCCAGGTGTCTGACCCAGTTGGATCCTACAATCTTCTGGGAACTTGCAATTATCCTGGGACACTCATATGTGCCTTATTTGTAAATATCTCAGTTCCAGAGTCAGAAATATGGATCAGAAGAGAGAAATTTGATGCATCTTTCCTAGGGGCATTACTATTGTGTTATTAATTTTAAGAATAAACTTGTTTGTAGCTCTGTCTGTCTCTCTTTCTCTCTGTATGTGTGTTCATCTGCATGTATGTTTGTATGCAGATCATAAAAACACAAAGTATTCCCATTATCTGTTTTAATATCTCCCTAACTTAAACATTAACATTCGTCCACAGTTGTTTTGATAATAGAATCATAGACTCCCCCAATATCACATAGCTGTTTTAAATAGCTCAGAGATAAATTGGATGATTGCATTACCAAACTCTTTTGAACATTTCATAAACAAACCCCATGACACTAAAGGTGATGGAATGTTCAAGCATGCATTTTTCTAATTACCAGTACATAAAGCAGCAATTTTATTTGGGAAAAAGTCATCAGGAAAATTATGAAAATACCAATATTTTATTCCATTCACAACATCCTTCGTTCAGAATCCAATACAAATCCTTGTGGTTTTATGTTTTCAGTTGTTACTAGCTGTCCCAATGTGTTCAGTCCTATCTATAAGATAATGCCTGACTGCAGTTTTGTGATTTTTTTTATGTCTTCCAGAAGACTTTAATCAGGAAAGATGAAAATTTTAACTGAGTTAATACATGGAAGGTGTAAAAATATTACTATTTAAAAATAGTAGAGAGAAGCAACTTAGAACTAAAGAGAAATTATCTGACAGAACAATTAATCAGTGGAACAGCTTGCCTCCAGAAGTTGTGAACGCTCTGACACTGGAAGTTTTTAAGAAGATGTTGGATAACCATTTATCTGAAGTAGTGTAGGGTTTCCTGCCTAAGCAGGGGGTTGGACTAGAAGACCTCCAAGGTACCTTCCAACTCCTATTCTATTCTATTCTATTCTATTCTATTCTATTCTATTCTATTCTATTCTATTCTATTCTATTCTATTCTATTCTATTCTATTCTATTCTGTTCTATTCTATTCTATTCTATTATTATAATTTTATCTTTGGACAATGCTGGCTCCCTTGTCCAAGAAACGAAGATGAGCACTCTGCTCTAAAGTCAGACACAACTGGACAGGGAAACTTTTATCTTTTATTACGTTTGAAATGTCAATAGATATTTGGTTAAAGTCAAAGAATATTTCTTGTCATACTATTTGTATTGTACAAGTAGCTGTTTTGTGAACAGCATTCATAAAACAGGAAGTCAACTATAATTTCTTCATTACATTTCCCCTTATCCCTTCTTCTTCTATCTGCCTTTCATAACAACAGATGCGTGCATACTACCCTCTCAAAGATAATTCTTCATGCATTTGGTGAAGAAACTACAGTGAACATTCCTGACACAGTAAAACTTTAGGGTACTATAAGATTTTCCATTATTTTTGCTGTGTCAGAGAAATTGTTATTTTTTAATAGCCATCAATTTGGTTATATAAAGAGATTTCTCTATATAATTTAATGTTAGATTAAAATCTAACACTTTGTACAAGTAAAAGTAAGACCTGTTATTTTTACACTTCCCTCATAATAGTGAATTTTGTCTTTCAAAAAATATATTTATTAATTTATGAACACTTGTATTATATATGCTATGTGAATGGCGCGGTGGCCTAATGGTGAAGATGTTCGCCTCATAAAGTTGAGAATTCAGACTTGGATAGTAGCAGATGTTTCTCTTCTATGGAACAAAGAAAAAAATATCTGTTGCAAACTCCACATGGCATCAGAACGGGCATCTATCCAAATCTACCCCAAATTAAGGGATTACACAGTCATAAAAAGGGAGGGGTTTTTTATATTACATGTTCTATATAAGAGCACTGTGGTGGCCTAGAAGTGGAGCTCTCTCCTCACAATCAAGAAGCTGTGAGTTCGATCCTAATGACAGATATTTTTCTCTCTGAGTGCAAAGAGAAAATATCTGCTGTGAGCTCCATAGTAAATACTCAGCTCCATCCAGTCTCCCTGACTCCAGTCTAATGCAAGGAATTACATGGTTGTTAAAAAGGAAAAAAAATCTATATTCATATATCGGTGTATGTGATAATCCAGGTTTTAACTTTAACTATTCCATTTTATGAAAATCTGCATCCAGGCTGTATGATAACTAACCAGATTCAACTATTTTGAATAGCACTAGAAAATGATTGTTAATCTGTGCCTTTGCAATAGGTTCATTTCCGCTGCTTTAGATAGCAGAGCCTATATAACACACACCAGGATCTTGGAGTTTGCCAGTACTGTTTAATATAAAACATACATACATTGAAAATACTGTATTTGAATAATTAAGAGGTATCCAAACTTTTCTTTAATGTGTCATGTTGAAAGAAATACAGTTAAATTTGGAGATAGGTTTCCCAGAAATGTACAGCCATCTTTGATATTCTTGCTACTACATAAAACCAGTTATAGTGATGTAAAAATAAACTTTGCTTTCAGATGTGTTTTAAAATAATATTTTAGTTAATGTTCTTCTACTTCTGGCCACCTGATAATCCCCTGTAAATCTAGGTATTGTTGAGCAAATAATCTGAATATTTCTTTGCATTACATTAGAAAATTCAAATTAGTTAAAGTAGATGAATGTCCACTGTTGCATTTAAGAGCAATTTATTAATGTAGTAGGCCAATATTGCTTAATTTATACATGCTTTCAGACTTATTGGTCACAATCCACATAGTAATTTCTCAAAGGCTCCCAAATTAATGAGAATTCTATTTGAATATTTTTATGAAATATTTTTATGAACAGGAGCAGTCATTGTGTGAATAAGGAGAAATAAATTGCATTATGAAAACATTAGCTTTGTCACCTAGAAGGTATGGATGACAATGGAGAATTGGAGAATGAAGCAGGAACTTGTGGATATGGCCCCCAAGTCCTTTCCCTGATGCTATATGATAACAGCAAGATTACCTAATGTTTATTGTAAATTCAATTACATAGCAAAAGTTCTTGGTGACTTCCATTACAAGATGGGTGAGGCACCACCATCTCCATTCCATGGGGACATAAAAGTATCAGTAGCCATTGCTGACGTAGTGAAGAAAAAGCCAGGGTCATGAATGTATTTTGAGCCTGTAGAATATTTCCCTAATTGTACATAAATTATCTGGGAAGATTTTAACATAAAATCATAGAAAAGAAAATAGGTATATATTAAAATAGCATTTTAACCAAAAATATTAACAAAAGCAACATTTCTACATTGCTTATCTGAATATCTGATATTTTGATACCTGCACTTATGATTTAAATTTTAAACAGATGGGAGTTTATTAAGACTTGATTGATTTTTTTAAAAAAAGTATGCCTCATTACTTTGTTCTCCAAATAATTTTTTTGTGTGGCTGTAGAGTAAAAATGTGATTTATATTATTCTGATTATGAAATACTTGACCAATATTTAGCCCCAAATCTCATGCACAGTGGAATGTTGAAAAAAAATCTGTTGTGCTCAGCTAAGGGACAGATACCACTAACTATATCATGTGTTGTTGATGAAGCAAAAATTAAAAAAAAACCAAAGTAAATTCACTTATTTTTCTCTGGAAATTATCTCATGGATTTTTTACAAATATAATAATCTCCACTCTGCAGTTAAGTCTCCAATATCAGGCTTTAATAGTTACCAGCAATTTTAAAAAGCAACAGGTATTTAAGTGGAAACACTTTTGTGCATTTATTTGTAGTTTCCAAGTTGTATTACAGATCGTTCATAGATGCATCGGAAAGCAGATGGCTGAATTTCCCAGAATTGCACAGGGTTACTAAACAGGCTTACTCCTGAATAAGCAGCTTTTTTGCTATTGTATCCAAGAGGACAGAAATCATTAGGGCCAATGGCAGCAATTTTGTTGTTGTGAAGGTAGACAACCTGAAAATAATAATAATATTAAAAAAACATAGAAATAAAACCATTTTGTTGTCATCAATTGTAAAAAGGCAAAATTAATATATAAGAATATCTAAATGTTTGAGCCAAAATACTTTATCCATTCTCATCAGAAACAAAAGACCCATAAACACATGTAATCAGTTTATTTCTATGGTATAACAAGGAAATTTCAGTGCCTTATCTTGCTGTTGTTTGTCATTTTCATGTATTTGCACATTCCAAATACTTACATTCCACAAACTACAGGTACATAAATTTCTAATGTTAGACTTTAGCAGCTACAAGATGTTAAAACAGGCGTTCTAATCACAGATATTTGCTATCCTTCTGCAGAACTCAGGGATCTGAAAATCTTCAAGTATTCTTTCATAATGTTTTTTGTGATTCTCCTGACGACTACATGATTTAACTAACTGTGCTATTTTTATAATATAAAATAAAATATCATCAACATTAAATGCGGCAATAAATATTTCTTCTACTGGAGATTGGACTTCATGCCCTAAATAATCACTTCCAAATCTATGCTTTAACCATTATGAGTTAATATGGCGGAAAAATGAAGACCTTCTCATGGGTATGATGTATATTTTTCTGTACCACCTCCAATTACAAGAAAGCAAAAAACAAATATAATTTATGTTGCATTATAAAATTATATCTGTAGCAATATAAACTTTCCAAGGTTTGCCTGCACCATTAAATTCAAAAGAAGTTACTAAATTAGGAAATATTTATGGTCAGAGAGGTTGCAAAGTCTATGCATCATGTTTTGTATTCAGGAAATTAATATTTTACATTACCTTTATAAATACATTATGTTAATATTATTACATGTATATTATAAACTCCGAGGTTAAGGTTCCTGTATAAACTCTCATCTTTCAGGTTTGATGTTGTATTTACCATCTTCAGACCACTGTTTTCTATCAACACATGCATGGTTATGTTATTAAAATGCCAATTACTCAGGCTATCATTCTAAAGCCAAAATGCAGCATTTTTCTGCGTATGTCTTCTTCAGGCCAAGATACTTCTCCAATATAGTGCATTTTATCTGTGAGTTTAACAATATTTTGAATTCTTCTCCTTAGGATATACTTTACCTGTATGTATTTGTGGTCTCCTAATCCAGCAGGTACTTTGGCCAAATCGTTGTTGTCTAAATGGAGTTCTCTCAAATGTGGCACATTGGTTAAAGATCCATTTTCCACACTAGCAATGCGATTGTAACTGAGGCCAAGCCTATAAGGAGAAAAACATTGTGCCAACTATGCTGAAGTAAAAGTTTGGTTCTGTATTTAACACCTTGATTTCTTGTGATTTCATTTGTATTCTGTGCATTTTTAACTATGCTGCAAGATGGCAGGTGCAATTCCACAGAAACCAGATGCCCTATATAGAGTTTAAAGATTTATGAAAAGGAAGATATTTTTAAAAACTAATGTTTTACATTATGGTAGAATATATGTGGGCTGCATGTGATCCCTTCAGATTCTCAGCTGTGGTTGACCCCAGAGTAGGCATAGACATAATATTTTGACTGTTGTTGGATGGAAATTTTAATAGATAAAGCAAGCTTTTTAAACCTTACAGAAACTTCCATAGCATCACTTAAGACCCCGTATTTTGAGGCCGTTCTGTTTTTTACATATTCAAGATGTTCTAATCATCTGAAATTTTACCCCATAAATCTTTTCTAAGTCACACCAGTTTTTAAAGTATTCAGTTACTGAATTTTAACCTACCTTGATAAAGATATTAAAATAATGAAGGATAACTGTTCAAGTTTAGAAAAACTAGTTAATGTGAAAAACTAGTTAATATAACTAGTTAAAGCTAGTATTTTAAAATGTCTGTTTTCTATAGTAGCTTTAATATTGATATTCTATATTTCTAATTTTCTTTGCAAACACGTTAGGCATGATACAAACTAAAAGATATCATTGTTATAAAGTGAGATCTGCATTAATATATTAATATATATATATATAAAATCATACTTAGCCAAATTGGGAAGTTCACTTAAACTATCTGCATCAATTTTGCTGATTTTGTTGCCATCAAGATGAAGTTCTGTCAGAGATACAGGAAGACCTAAAGTTTTAAAAAAATGTGTATATATTATTTTATTTTATTTTATTAAATTTATATACCGCCCTACTCCCGAAGGACTCAGGGTGGTGAACAGCCACAGATAAAAATATATGTGTGTGTGTGTGTGTATACATATACATATACATATACATATACATATACATATACATATACATATACATATACATATACATATACATATACATATACATATACATATACATGTTGCATACAACTGCATAGTTCCTAGGAAGATTATTTTTTGAATTTATGTATTATGTGACACTGATGAAAAACATTTTTGCAGTTTAATTAACAGCATTTTTTTTAGCATTGGCACTGAGTCACTCTGGATCTCTTACATACAAATTACTCTTAAGCTCATTTGCCAGTTCTTATGATAAAACAGTCATGCAACAAGACAGACCTACTGAAATTCAATGACCTTTTCCATTTAAAACATCTTGAAAAATTATACTCAGAAGTATGAGTGATTTTTTTGATTAACTCTTCACCATGTCTTTACTGCAATTAACATACACTCTTGTTAATATGTGAAAGGATTCTTCCATGCTTTCTATCATTTAAGAAGAGTGAATTTTGGAAAGTATTGCATCAATCTTAGAATCTTTAATTTGCTAGAATGCTTAATTAGTTTGCTGTGTCAGGTCTTATATACCAAGTGAGGAATCAACATATGGAGCTACAGAAGTACAAATCATCTTGATAAACACTGAACACTGAATACTATCAATATAGATTGCGAGACTGATGTGCTGAAGGTATATTTTGCTTCTGTCTAGCTCATAATTATTTGTATTGTTCCAACTCTACCACAGACATTCAGATTAGTTCCTTACATCTGAATCAGTGGTAGGTGCTACTGGTTTGCCCCGGATCAGGCAAACTGATAGCGGCAGCAGTGGGAGGCTCCACCCACCTACTCGGATGTCTCTGCGCATGCGCAGAAGCTTCTGCACATGTGCAGAAGCGTTACATATGTGTATGAGTTCCCATGCACCCACAAGCGAACCGGTAGTGACCAAAATTGAAACCCACTACTGATCTGAATGTGTATGTGGATTATATAATATACTGATACAGTATACTGAACCAGTGCAGTCCTGATTCTTGCGATTTGTTAGCAAGAATCACTGTAATAGAGAGACTGAAATTGGAATATCATTCCTCTCCCAATAAACTGAAAGACAGAGTATACATTTTGACTCTTACAGTAACCAATCCATTTAATAAATAATTATGTAAGAAAGATTTGAAAACTAATTTAGCCACTTTCTTTTCCTTTGTTCCAGTTGGAACTGGACCTGCAATTTATGTATTCATAACAAATACACATAGACTAGAAATGCGTATACTGAAAAGATTCTGAGAAGTTGTAAAGAAGCTATGTTCTTATTGCATTCTTCCTATGGAATTCTTTGCATCTATGTATTCCTTTATCTGATGCCATAGTTGTAAATGGCAACCATTTCTTGATAGGGGAACAGAAAAAAATTGTATAAAGATAATAAACTCAAAACATCAGCAAAATAAAAAGTTGAACGTACATGTCCTTTACATTAGTAGCCATTTCCCTTAAATTGAGAATTAAAAATATCCAAATACCGATTTAAGGTATTACTAAGATTAAAATGCATTTTAATCAGAACATTAAGATTTTCTCACATGATGTATTTCTTATATTTAGACATTACTTATTTTATATATATTTTAAAACAAAATATAAACAACAGGGTACTTGAATGCTGATGTTTCACATAACCTCTAAAAACAGTGATTTTACCTTTAGGAACAGAAGTTATATTTGTGTCTGAAATACGGATGTAGGAGAGCTTCTTCATTCCTAGAAAGGCTCCATTGTCAATCCCTGAGCTTTTTAATGGATTGGTGCCCAATTCTAAAAAACATTAGCAAAAAATAAAAAACAAACTGTATACTAGTTATAGAATCACCATCACCAAGTTATATATTAATTCTAACTTATCTAGTTAATTTTGCTATATATAAGGAAAACCAATGCAGTTAATTGTTGCATTTCTATAAAACTACTCTTGATTTCGAAGGAAGTGGATAAAAGGCAATAGGATTCGCTCCGTAGCCAACTATAAGAAGTTCCTTTACCTGACAGTATTCTCTGATTTTTAGATATGTGAAATATTATTAATTAAAATAAATAGAAGCTTATTGGCAAGCCTAAAAAGTGAAATAGTTTTATTTGATTTAATATATGGAATATCTATCTATTAGCTACCAAGCCAGATCAGGCTGCTGATTTTAATATTTAGGGCCCTAAGTAATTTGGAACCAGGAAAACTGACAGATGGCCCCTCATACTACAAGCCAGGTAGATTGCTGACATTGCAAATTGCATTTTGTGGTCACTCCAAATGCTTAGAATATATCTACGGCACTAATGTTGTTTTTTTTAATCATTAGGCCTCTGTTAAATGCAGTTCTTCGTCCAGGCCTTCCTTCTATGAATGTTGTGCCAACCATTTTTGTGGTTTTTATTCACCTCTTTTAAATTGAATATGCTATTTTTCTACATTTGTAAACATTTCAATTTTTGTAATAATAGAAAGTGGTAAGCAAAAGCATTAAACAAAGAATAAATATTATTTTCTGCAACACTTCCTTTAATTTTTTTCTTATCACCTTAAAAATTTAAATGTTACTAGCAAAATAAAATATCATTTCCTTGCAGTTGTGTTCATGTGCATTCTGCAGTTTCTTCAATTGGCAGATAACTTAATGCTGTGATTGATTGAATCCTCTGCCTTCAGTTCTTTTCCAACCTCATTAGCCAGTGAGAAAAACTGTCCCAAATTGCTTTCCTTAACATGTGGTATAGAGAAGTTGAGTGAATGTGGGGAAATGCTTTTGCTAACACTGTGATCTGTCACTAGGGCTCAAAGAAATAAAATTTGCATAAACATCTTAAAATATGTAATAATTATGTTTGGGATAAATCTATTTGCAACATACAGCAAAAAAAAAAAAAAAAAAAAAAAGAGCCTGATAGCTCAACAGACTAAAAGCCTGTTATTAACATTCAGCTGTCTGCAATTATTGCAAGTTCGAATTTCACCAGGCTCAAGGTTGACTCAGCCTTCCATCCTTTCTAAGGTAGGTAAATTGAGGACCCAGTTTGTGGGGGCAATAAGCTGACTTTGTATAAAATATACAAAAGTATGAAGGCTATTGCTTAACGCATTGTAAGCCGCCCTGAGTCTCCAGAGAAGAGCGGCATATAAATCTAATTAAAATAAATAAATAAATTAATTAATTTAAAAAAACCTAATATCAATCTTTCGTATAGAAAATATATTTTATTTATTTAAACACAGGTGTGTTGCTCTTTCAAAACATGACAAGTCATGTATTTGAAAAAAACTTTAATGCTTTTAAAGCTTAATATATATGTATTTATATATAAAGAACTTGTGTAATGCCTAAATGATAGTTTGCAGAGTGCTGCTTAGGGATTATGTGAACATGTGTCTCTGCAGAAGGTGCCAACTTCCTGTCCAGCTCAAGCCAAACTGGCCATGAAGAGTAGAAGCCAGTAATTGGGAGAGAAGGGTATGCCTGTAGCATCCAAATGTGATCACTGGAAGCTGAGTAGAACTCTGCCCCTGAGTGCATGATAGCAAGCTTCATCAAGGAGTGTATGTATGGTAAATGTTTCAGAAGAACAGGAAAAGTGTTGCTTCAAACCCAGAAAAGCTAGACAAAAGGAAGATTCTTCCAGGATAGATTCAGATTGGGTAAAAGTTGTACATACGAATATTTGAAAATGTTTAGTGGGATTTCTTGACATTTATATCCCAAAGCCCCCCCAAATGTCTCTTGGTAATAGATTTCAATGTATTATACAAATAACTATCAATTTATGATCTCAGCATGAACCATACTACATATCTCGTATATCAGAAAAAAGTTTCTTTTTTTTTTATACTGAACTATTAATTGTGACATAATTACTTAATTGTCTTTGGAAATTTACCTTAATATTCCAATGAAGAAGATCTAATGAAGTTTGGATTTCATCAAATTTCAACATTATTTTCTATTTTACCTACTAAGTTCCTCTTATAAACTTTTATTTATAAGTAGTGTTGCATACCTATGACAATCATATTATTCAGTCCACTGAAGGCAGATTTCTTTAATTTGACAATATCATTTTCATGTGCACGCAGTTCCTGCAAACTTTTTGGCATGTTTTCTGGAAGTTCCTTCAAGTTGTTTTTGGAAAGATAAAGTCTCTCCAGTTTCTTGAGTGGAGAAAAAGCTCCAGGACTGATTTTGCTGATTTTGTTGTTAACAAGGATCAATGCCTGAATAGTAAAGTAGGACAGTTGTTAATGCCAGACAGGAAACATATTATCAGAAGCAAGATTATAAACATTCACCAGAATGCTTGTATGCTAATCTCCCAATGGCCTGTTTTGAATTTTATTTTTGAAGTACATGTTGGCAGTGCTACTTTTATGCAGTCAGTATTTATACGAGTGCAAAATGAAATGTGGTTTGGCTGAAATTTTAAAATGACTGCCAAATAGAGTGGGAGAAATACTTGGATTAAGATTGTGGCAGAAGGGAAGGAACTTTAACTCTGCCTTGACACTGCCTCTATCACGCTCATTTCAATTTTCAAAATTTCAATGAAAGAAGGGTACAAAAATCTGCTGAGAAATCTTATTTAGCTTTTTAAATGGGATGAGAGCTCAACTTCAATTATAGCTCATTCAGTAAGAACCCTGAAAACTAAGGGCACGTCCAGATAACTAGTCTTTTGAATCATTCTATATCCATTTTTTAAAAAGTAAAGTTTTTTCCTTGTCCAGTTGTGTTCGACTCTAAGGGGTGATGTTCATCTCCATTTCTTAGCGGAGTGAGCCAGTGTTGTATGATGATATTTCCATGGTCATGTAGCCAGAATGACTATACAATGAGGGACACAGAATACTGCTACCTTTCCACCAAAGTGGTCATATTATATATTTGCATTTGCAAGCTTTCAAACTGCTAGGTGAACAGAAGTTGGGGTAAGTAACAGAAGGGCATCCTGTCATCTGTCATCTCTTTCCATTTTAAAACACACATAAAATTTAATCAGGTTCTTTGGACTCCCTCCCCCCCCCCCAAAAAAAAATCCAGTATCTATTCCAATATCTATTAGCCTAGAAGCTCATTGCTATTGGATTGGTGCTGGCTGTGGAAGCTTTAGGCTGTGAAAGTGTGCATCATTATATTTTCAGATACATTTCAGATATTTGGTTGTTTGGGCCTGTGGGAAACAGCAAAGGGTGACTTGAACAGGGATGTCTGAGCCAAAGGGGAAGAGACATACTTCTATGTACAGAGTGGTGATTTATTTCATTTCTCTCCCCTTGTACTGTGGGGGAAGAAAAACTGCTGAAAGTAGAATCCCTCCCCTGCGTAATATCTAATCTCTAGCCATTTTGTGAATGCTGGTATGCCAGGAAATAAAGGAACTTTGGGCATTTACCTTTCATCATCTGCTACTTTTTAAAGAGCATTTATCCATCAATTTGAAAAAGGGCCTGGTGGCTCAGCAGACTAAAGCATTGTGATTAACATCAGCTGTCTGCAATTATTGTAAGTTCGAATCTCACCAGGCTCAAGGTTGACTCAGCCTTCCATCCTTTCTAAGGTAGGTAAAATGAGGACCCAGTTCATGGGGGCAATAAGCTGACTTTGTATAAATATACAGAAGTATGAAGGCTATTGCTTAATGCATTGTAAGCCGCCCTGAGTCTCCAGAGAAGGGCGGCATATAAATCAATTTTTTTAAAAAATTAACTAACAATTGAAGTAGATCATAACAGCTCACAAAATCAAGTACCTGGTGACAATTTGAACCTTAGTTACTAATATCAAACCAAACCTGGGACATCTAAGTCAGTCTCTCTCTCTCTGCACAATGAATGCTAACATGATTAGGTTTCAGATTGATAACCAAATGTATATAAAATATTTCAGATTAATTACAATTTTTGAATGATGTAACAAAATGTTTCTCTAGATTACATTAAGGCTAGAATGAAAGTGTATTTATAATTGAAATACAAATATATTACACGAGTATTCAGTTGAAAGAAATTCAGGATTCAAGTCCTAACAGCAGAAATGAATCTAGTTGTGAACTTCGTCTTTTCCCTAGTGAACAGTGTAAACAATCTTCTTATACAATTAGGGTGTTTCCTTGGGCACAGATTCTTTTTACTTCCACCTCTCAATCGCTTAAAAAATGCTTGAAGTTGAAATTTGATCAACTTCATTTCTGCTAGCTTGGAAATATCGAGAAGAGCTAGAATACTCCATGTCTGAATTGTTTTTTTCCCTCTAGAAAAATTCCCTCTAGGATTGAGACCCCAAAATTGGGTCTCAAAGACTCTGGACAATTACTGGAGCAACACAAATCATCTTGTTCCCTCAACATAAAAACACACAATAAGATTGCATAAATTGTGACTGCACAAACTTCCTGTTTTGAGGTATAAATTATATAGTTGGTAAAAAAAAAATCCACCACCTCCACAATAACGTTACATTAAGAATATTCCTACTTTTTAAATTTTGAAACGCCTCAGCTAATGTAATATTGAAAGGATAACAATATTTGTGTTAACCAGATGTTTCACAATAGCTTGAATAATGTAGATTGCAGTGAAACTCTCTCTGAGTATGAAGGGGGAAAGTAATGGCCTACTTGACTCAGATGAAAATGCATTATCAGCATCTTCTCCTTGGTTGGATAGATGATAGTTGATTCTAACAACTGTATTGCTTTTATTTGTTCTTTTTAAAATCAAAAGCTTTCTTCCCAAGTCCATTCACTTGGTTTTCTGAGCTGAGATATGTAGGTAAGTATAGATGTAGGTTTTGTAGATATAGATATGTAGGTATGTTCCTTTCTTTCAGAAAGGCTTCATCCCTCAAGATTTTGCTATAGCTATAAAATCATGTTTGTTCATCTTATTTATTTCTCATGCAAGTTGCACACATAGTAAGTACAATCATGGGGTAATATTCTTTCTGACATTTAATATATAATTTTACAGAATAATCCAGTAGGTGCCAAAATTATTCTAAACCCTAAGCTTTAGCATCTTCCTTTTATAATGATCCCTTCCTGCAATATTTATGCAGTTAAATAACTGTCCTCCTCATACTTTGCTTATTTCAAATTCCTTGGCATCTTTTCTAATCTTCCTATCCACAAGTGAATTTGTTGCATAATTATCTTCCTTTGACCGTCATTCTTGTTTCAGTCCTGGGGAAATCTGCCCTTCATAGCTAGGGCTGAAAGACAGGTCTCCAAACATGTAACCTATTTCAGGTTTCAGATAAATTTGCAGAAGATTCACAGACCTTACTTGATTACTTTAGAATCTATGGTCCAAACAAGACTGTAACATCAAGTCCATCAGTTGATTTCCCAGTACGGTCCAAAGAAGACAGATACTTACATATTTATACTTCAAACTCTCTTGAATGAATGTATGCTTGTCAAGTGGCTTGGAAGCCTTGGGAAGCAGTAGAGACATGTTTATCTCCTAGGCCTGAGAAACTACTGGTTTATTCTTACAATAGAATTGAATCC
This sequence comes from Masticophis lateralis, assembly GCA_030761175.1. NCBI lineage: Eukaryota > Metazoa > Chordata > Lepidosauria > Squamata > Colubridae > Masticophis > Masticophis lateralis. The sequence goes on along the minus strand of JAUDYJ010000006.1, from coordinate 39,091,173 downwards.
AGGAAAGTTTTGTTCATAAAGAAGTCATTTTGGCCTATTACTCTTCGAAAAATAATCTTCTTTGGTTATTTATGTCAGCCAACAGACTTTGGCTGACATAAATAAATACTTTAAAGGACTTTAAATAAATACTTGAAATGAATCCTTGACTTTTAAATTAAAAAACAACAACAATGACCAATTAACCAAGACAATATAGAAAACTTCCAATAAACTATGAACATTGAGCTCAACAAGCATCCTGGCCTAGGGCCTGGAGGAAGATTTCTCACAGCTTTCCTAATGTCCAAGAAGGTCCAGGCCATCTGGATCTCAGGGTGAGGAAAGGTTGGTTCATAGTGCAGATGCTACAACAGAAAAGGGACATCTTCTAGATCCCACCACATGATAATGTTTGATAGAAGGGACCTGGACTGCACCCACATGTCAGATCTAGTGGCCTGGGCAGAAACACTAGGGAAGAGGAATTTCACAAAGAGTCTTGCCCTGTGCTGTGTAGTACTTTAACAGTGAAAATCAGAACCTTGAATTACACCTTGGAAGTACACTGGGATCCAGTGCAGCTCCAGCAGAAATTAGTTAAATTGGTGCTTCTAATCCACATAGACCACATTGTAGAACTCTAATTGGAAAATGACAAAGGCATGAGTGACTATTATTGATGCACAAAATGGATTTGTGCAAAAGGCCCCATAGCCAGGGCTGCTGCTACCTACTATATGAGTCAGAAGCCACCACCACCACCCCATCTCCAAATGAAAACATAGGAATTATTGAAATGCTAGCATAATAGTTTAAAATTTTACTAGATTCCTGATATGGAAAATGCAATGATGGTCAAGGCAGTGGAAAATAGCTGTTCCTTTTCTAGTTCAATTTTTTTAAAAAACAGTGCTAAATTGCACTCTAATCACCAAATAATTGCACTTATTTCACATGCTATTAAGATAATTCTCAAGATGTTCCATTCCAGATTTGCAAATATGTGGAATGAGAACTGCCAGATGTAGAAGAGACAGTCCGACATCACTAACAAGCAATGTTTAGTGAAAAGGTAAGAAACAGTAACAACTCCAGTTACCTTGGTATCTTTCTGATAGGTGGAACCAAACTTTAATACGTATCTTGCGGAAGATGAAAAGAGAGAGTGCAAACATTGATATGCGACAACATATAAGAGCCTGGATAGCTCAACAGACTAAAAAGCCTGTTATTAACATTCAGCTGTCTGCACTTATTGCAAGTTCGAATCTCACCAGGCTCAAGGTTGACTCCGCCTTCCACCCTTTCTAAGGTAGGTAAATTGAGGACCCAGTTTGTGGGGGCAATAAGCTGACTTTGTATAAAATATACAAAAGTATGAAGGCTATTGCTTAACGCATTGTAAGCCTCCCTGAGTCTCCGGAGAAGGGCGGCATATAAATCTAATTTTTTTAAAAAAACAGCAAATATTATGTTAATAGGAAATAACTCCTGCATTGCAAATACATAGAGAAAAATAGCAAGACTTTTTCTTCTTAGGCTTAGAATGATTTTGGTAACTATATCCATAAAATAGAGAGATGCCATTTGGAAGAAAGACTATGACAGATTGAGATAAAACGCTAAAGTGCAGAAATGTCATACTGATGATAAATGTACATATTGTTAAAACTATGATTTTTGAGTTGTAATATATGGCTCTGAAACTGGACCATTCCAAAAACTGAAGGAAGAAAACAAAAATGCCTTTGAATTGAATTCAAAATAATTGAAAATACCTCAGACTAGAAGAAGAATAAATAATTCCATTCAAGATAAAATAAAGTCAGACTGTTCACTGGAAGCTTGAAAAATAAAACTAACACTTAAATATTTTAAATATGTAAGTCAAAAACCAGTTTGGAGAAGACCCTTTAAACATTTTTTTAAAAAAGACAAAATAGCTAAATATTATTACTCATAGTTCAAGCATGAGCTAAGAATTCTGACAATCGTTGTAAAACATTCACAAACAGAATTAGAGAGTTTCTCCTTAGAGCTAGATTGATTCTCTCTTTGATTTGCTTCTTGTCCTGCCTTCAGGTCCTTTGGAGAATAGCTTGGCCCTGTCTTCTTTGTGGCAGCTGCTTAGATACTGGAACACTGCTATCATGTCACTCCTAGTCCTTCTTTTCATTAAAGTAGACATATCCAATTCCTTCAGCTGTTCTTGGTATGTTTTAGCCTCCAATCCCCTAATCATCTTTTTTCTCGTGTCTGCAGTCTTTCTCACATCCTGAGATCTTTTTTTATATTGTGGCAATCAAAACTGGATGCTATATTCCAACTGTGGTCCTACCAGGCCGTTATAAAGTGGTACTAATACTTCACATGATCTTTGATTCTATCCCTCTGTTAATGCAGCCTAGGATTGCATTGGTTTTTATGACAGTTGCAGCACAACTGCTGGCTCATATTTAAGTGATTGTCCATTAGGACTCTAAGATCTGTATCGCAGTTACTCCTATTGAACCAGGTACCATCTATTCTATACCTATGCATTTGGTTTCTCTTGCCTAAATGTAGAATCTGACTTTTCTCAGCATTGAATTTTATTTTGTAAGATGGAGCCAGTATTTAAGTTTGTCGAGATCCTTCTATATCTTGCATTTATCTTCTGGAGTGTTGGCTATTCTTGCCATCTTGGTGCAACCTGCAAATATGATGAGTTCCCCTCATCTAAATTATTGATGAAATTATTGAAGAGCACTGAGCCTAAGTCAGAGTCCTGGGGTATACCACTCCTTACCATGTTAAAGCAGTCCCATTAAGGACTACATGTTGAGTATGGTTGATCAGGCAGTTAGGAATCCATTTGGTGGTGATGCTGTCTAATCCATATTTTTATATCTTATCAAATAGTAGGTTGTTGTCTACTTTATCAAATTCCTTACAGCATTTCTCTGGTCCAGTAATTTTGTCACTTTGCCAAAGAATGCAATAAGATTTGTCTGGCATGATCTGTTTTTTTACAAACCAATAGTTATGACTTTGTTTCCCTCTAGGTAGAAAACAGATGGAAACAACTGGAAAAATAAGAACAACCAATCATTCAATCCAAAATTCCATTATGGTCAATGACAGCAAGATTAAAAAAATACAAAAATAATGACCATCTACACAGCAAAAGCTGTGTATGAGTTATATGAAATGCTAAGACTTAAAAAATTGAAGAAGAAAAATTAAATAATGTACCGGAAACAGACAAACATATAACATATAATATACAAATATAATTTTAAAAAGTAACAAAAAAGTTACACAATATTATTTCTACATGATTAAGAGAATTTATGCCTTATTACAGAAATTCCTGCAGCAGAAGTTAGCAGAAGCAATTGATGATTGATTATCAGAGAGTTCTGATCTGCAAGCAGGAGCCAAATTTCCTTTCTCTCATGACAATTTTGCTTTCATTAGGAGGTGATAAAGGCACGCCTACCCACACTTAATGGAGAAAGAGCAGTGGAAAAATAAAGGAGGGGGGTTTTCAGGTTCATTTGGACTACAAGGATATCATCATTCAGTGAGTTGGAAGTGACCGAATAAAAACAACATGTGAACAAAATCAACCAATCAGTAGCAGGATTTATTTATTTAACACATTTCCATAGCCATCCATCTTCTAGCCACCTCTGGGTGGCTCCAGAATGAATCTATTACTCTTGTCTCTCATCTTCACTCCTAAACTTTTTGTGACAACAATAACCACAAAGAGAATCAGATATACAATGTGCAATATGCAAGACTTATATAGAATAACCTATTTGTTTCTCTTTTTAGTAAATTATAAATTTAGAAACTGTTACATAAGTCTCATGCTATAATTTCTGCTTACCTATTTCCTCATAATACACTTGAGTATTAAGACAACAGCTTTGAAATGCTTGGGGAACAATACTTTTTCATGGACAAGTTCCCTTAGATATTATTCTAACCATTGTAGTCCAGCTGCAACACATTTTTATTCACTAAATGCATCATCTTATTTGCAAGACTGGGAAAAACAGATGGCTCCTTTCTTTATGCTTTGATTTTTAGCCATTTGAAATTCTTTCATCATTAGTTATACACAAGATATCTGTAAAGTAGCACATGTTAAAGAAAGGAACATTAATGAAACTCAAAATGTTCTAAACAGCTCTGGGGAAAAGAGTGAGGAGCGAACGTGTCCGCAAAAAAGTAGAGAAACTGTCATTTTGAACAGTTTGTGTTGTAGTGCATTCTGTCCCTGATGTATATCATTTCCCGTTCATTCTCAGTAAAAACAGGAGGTATGTTTTACAGATGGGTCTGTTTGTGCATATCTAGATATGCATATGGTTTTAATTCTAGGTTCTAAGCAGCAATGGCCACATTTGGGAGAAGAAAAGGTCATGCACAGTTTAACAGCACTAGAAGGAGTTTCCCCCACCCTATCATCCCCTCCTAAAACCATTTACCATTCATGTGAAGGTATAGGAATACTTTTCAGTCCAAGATAAGAATTACAAGAACATCCACTGGCAGAGTAAAATCTAATCTGTTTTAATACCAGTCTCTGAAAATTACTGAGCTTGGATTATCCTTTTTTCCACAATACAAATAAAAGCTGCTAAGCAACATCTTTTTTAAGAATAAAAGGAAGGAAGGGAGGGAGGGAGGGAGGGAGGGAGGGAGGGAGGGAGGGAGGGAGGGAGGGAGGAAGGAAGGAAGGAAGGAAGGAAGGAAGGAAGGAAGGAAGGAGAAGAAAGAAAGGGAGGGAAGGAGGGAGGGAGAGAGGGGAGGAAGGAAGGAAAGAAGGCTCTTCCACAGACACTGATGCCAATATGTTAATTAGACAAGTAATCCTACTCTTTCAATTACATCACTCTCAATTAAAAGTGAATTGAACTGCATTTGCTTGCAGCAAGTTCCACCTTCCAAGTTGCGATGGATATGCTTTAAAAAAATTTTTTAATATCCTTGATCAGGTAATGACAGTATCAATTACAAGCAAGACAGAATCAATCTGGACCAGGTTTCAGAGAAATTATATATGGTTGACATATCAGTAGCTTAGTTCCATCCATATGTGATGTAAATGAAAAATTACTAAATTAGGTTTGTATTAGGCTTGATGTATATCATCAGACACTGTTGAACTATTGTGATGCCCCACCACATTGCTTCTTTAATACATTCTGTTCTAGGATCTAGGATTAGAATTTAGGACCTTCTGAAAAGAACGTCTTGTTGTCCATCTGAATCAGCTGTACAGGGCATTCTGTGTTAATCATCATTAGAGGCAATCCAAAGAATTGTGAAGCTTGAAGAACTTTAAATAAAGGCTCTTTAAAGTTATACTTTTGAACTAGTTGCCTAAATGATATAATATTAAGCAACGTAATTTGAACCAATAGATTAATATCCAACAGAAGGGAAAGCCATAGATCAGCTCCAATGTAACATAAGAACAAATAATCTAAGAACAAACCTGTCAGAACAGGTCAAGTCCAACATTCTGTTTTTTCACAGTAGCTAACCAAATGGCCCTGGAAGATGGAGATAAAGCCATACCCCTTATCCACTATTGTTTCTTTGTAACTACCATGTTTCCCCAGAAATAAGACCCTGTTTTATATATATATATATTGAACCCTGAAATAAGAGCTTGGCCTTATTGCTATGTGCTCAAAAGTCCGATTGGGCTTTTTATCAGGGGATGTCTTATTTTTGGGAAAACAGGGTAATATTTGGAGGTATGGTAACATTAAGCCTTCAAGACTAATAGCTTGGAACCTAAATGAATCTAATTTTCTCTTAAAATCATGCATACTAATGGTTATTAAAATCTTCCTGGTAATGAATTCCATAGATTAATTGTGAATAAGAGTTTTCCTTTTCATTTCTTTTCAATAAGATTTACTGGAAGAAGTCTGGTCTTAGTTTTGAAAGGGAGGGGAAGAAGAAGTTTTCCCTATCCTTTTTCAGGGTTTCTTAAAGACAGAGGACATAAATAGAAGTGTTTGCCTCTTGAGCATTTATAATGTATATGTACATTTGATGCTATGTTGTCTTGGAGTTATGTATGAAAGCATGATTTCTTAGAGTAAATTCCTATGCAAAGCTGACCAATAAAGCGATATAAAATCATCTATTAACAGTACTTCTGTAATGTGTGCATAGACTAAGGTGCATTGGCTTTACCCAGTCCATTATTATTGGCAAACACAAATTAAACACTTCCCCTTCTCCTCAGGGATTTCATGAGAAAGAGAAATCCTGTGATCAGTATATTGATGGCGTGGCACTCTAAAGCTCCAGATAAACCTCAATTGATGGCTTTACGTAAATGTTAAATAGTTTAGACCTTAAAAGAGCTATGCAAGAGCCAAAGTATACTTGCCATGGAAACAAAGACCTGTTCTTTTTTGGAGAATGGCCATCTTCTGGAAATTTTAGCCACCCTGAATTTCTAGATGCATATTCCAAGAAATTCCTTAGATTTAAGAATTATCTTATTATCAAACATCAAATATTAGTCTTTCCATTGGCAATTGTAAATCTCTCTCTCTCTCTCTCTCTCTCTCTGTGCGTCCCTCCCCACCTCCCTCCCTCCTTCTCCTGCCTTCTCTCTATCTCTCTCTCCCTCCCTCCCTCCCTCTCTCTCTCTCTCCCTCTCTCCCTCTCATACACACAGCATAATGGTCTGAAATGGTCCCCAAGATGGTCCAGGAGATTGGCCTGGAGTATTTCCTTTCCTGTTTCTCTTTTTTCATCTCCCATTTGATCACTACTTTTTGTTCTTTTCTGCTAACCCAAAGCACTAGGCTTTCATTACCTTGAAAGAAGGTTATGCCATATGCCCTATTTAGATGAAAAATTGGGGTGAAGGTGTTTGTACATTATTGCTTTGTACATTTACACCAATAACATAGTGTGTTTCACTATAACTTACATGAAGATCCTTCAGATCTTTGAAATCTCCATCCTTTATTTCAGTTATTTTATTGTTCTGTAAATCAAGTAGAGTAGTATCTGGGGGAAGGTCTTTCGGAACTTCCTTCAAACCTATAAGGGACGGGGATGAAAAATTATTACAACCAAAGAATAAAGATACCTGAAAGAAGTTAATTATATTTTAGACTTTCAACTTAATCAGAATTACTGCAAACAAATATATACCAGATCTTATTATCTAAAAGCTATGAAAAAAATTCATATTCGATTTGTAATATAAATCATTGTGATCCTTTCTCTTTTTATCTATGAGGTATTTCTGAAAGCACATACAGTTTAAATCTATTCATGCTGATGTGAAAGGATTAAGAAACCAATTCTAATCATAGTTCCCAATTTCATTAATATTCTCAGATGTCCATCGCTTTTTCATTTTTCACTATTGCAAAGTAGTGATTTATGCATGTATGTATGTAGAATAAATAAAAATATAGGCAAAGATTTAAGTGCATTCAATCATTTTGAAAATTCCATGTTCTAATTATGGTCAGTTAGAACTAGACTATAATTCTGTAAACAATCTGAGGTCAGATTTGGAAACTTTCTCAATATTATATTCTGTTTCACCAGACAAATGTTTGAAGAAAGACCTTGTTTGGGTTCAGTTACTTGTCAAGGATCTGAAGAGAGTAAATTGTATACAATCAGTATGGGAAGATCAAGCAGCTGTTTAACTGGATATGTATCCTGCTACTAAAATAAACTGTGAAATTATTTCTGTAATGATCACAATTCCATAATATGTTTTAAAAATGACTAATACGCTCACATGACTGATCACAATGTAAATGCTCACTTTATTGAATTAATAAAAGCTAAACATATTTCTTGATTAAACTATATGAATTTTATTATTTCTTTTTGAAACTGAGACTATATCAGGTTGCATGTGTTTGTGTATGTATATGTGAATATGTGCATACATGTTTATGTGTTGTATGAAGAATGCAGTGGTGTATTAACCATTAAGCAGGCTAAGTACATTCTTAGGGCACCAGGCACAAAGGGGGCACCACAAAGTTGAGAAAGAAAAAAAAACCCAATAAAGATTTGTAAAAAAATGTTTGATAAAACTAAACTAAAATATCTTGTGCTTAGGGCATCAGTGAGCCTTAATCCACCACTGGAAGAATGTATTTCTACTTAGCCATCTATGCTTTAATACTATCAGACAGATTGCTTAAAATGTGCAGCCATTTTCAAAGTTTACATGGAATTAAAATTGTTTCATACAATTTCGCTTTACCCACAGTCTAAATTGCACTGATGAGGGGGGGAAAGTGCTTAGAATATGGAATATACTATTGTATATTCTTGTAGCATGTGTTCCTTGGTTCTGTGTTGTTATTGCATGGCAAAAAAAAAAAAAAAGGACCACACAACTATGGAATAAAAAAGGGAGGATTTTAGTATTGTTTTGTAATAGAATAACAAATTGTAAAAAGATAGTTGAAGCAACTTAACTTGTTTATCAAGTAACTTTATTTTAGCAGATTTATATCCCATTTTTTTCATCAAAGAGCCAGTAATGGCATGAATGAATTTCCAGATGTTTCCTCCCTTCTAGGCACTAAATACAGTTAAAGCAATTTATGTCAGAAGTTAACTATATCAAGTACATCATCTATGTAGCAATTTCTTTTGCAGTATTTCATCTTTTCTTTTTTCCAAGATTCAAAATGCACAAAACATTTAGGTACAGCTAACTTGTGAGCAATCGTGTAATCAAGCTGAAACCTGCTATTATCTACTACATTATATTTCAGTGGGCACTTTGTTCTGGATGCCTTATATGATGTGGTATATTCTATCAAGGTATAAATTGCACTGATGAGGGGGAAAAATGCTTAGAATATGGGATATGCTAATTAAAAAAATTCTGGTGGTACCAATCATTGTTGCATCTGAAATCTCCTGTATTTTTGATGTCTTTAACTGAGAAATAGGTAATCTTTCCACTACAGGTAGCCAAAACTACTGTAAAAGGGAACTATTGGAGCATTTGCAGGACAAGGAGAGTAGAAGCAATTTTCAAAGTAGGGATAGGAAAGCAAACAGAAAAACAGTAAGGGGCCATTTTGCCAACTGGCCACAAAGTTTTGAATCTTTGTGCTCACTAGATGTAGAACCTTATGTCTCTAAACTTACCTGTCCATTTTATCCAATACTTTTTCAGAGAAAGTAATTCACTGTTGGTTTCCTATTGTTTAAACCAAAGATTCCTAGCCTCTATTTCAAAGTCTACACTCTATAAATTGTGAGGCTGTAAAAATCAGCTGTGGACTTTGTCTTGGTTTTAATATCTAATGAGCATTTGATTTTTAAGGATTAAGATAGACACCTTGCCACCTATGTCATCTCTTATCTTTCAGATTTCTTACAAACACAGGTTAAATACATTTGTATAATTTATCCTTTTTTGATTTTAATCAGCTGATAATACATGAAATAGATCCAACCTTAAGAACCCATGTGGCAATGATTGATTTTCTGTAATATTCCTCCATTTATTATTCACTGCCTACTGACCATGTTGGGAGTCCTTTAGACTTGATATTAATTTCTTGATCTTCTTTGTTTCTGTTATTGTGATTTTAAATGATTTTTCAAATAACCCTTCAGTTCTGGAGATATTTGATATTCATGATTATTCTTCCAACTTCTATCTCACCAGTTCCTTCATTTTCCAGAAGTTCCCTCTTAGAAATATGACTATATTAGACTTAAAAAATACAAAACTAGAAGAAAATAGCAATGGATACAAAGCTGGATATTAAGAAGATATTAAAATTAAAAACCTTAAGTTAAAATAGTTTTAAACATTTAAATACATCATCTGGAGAAAATCGGATAGAAAGATAAAAGAAATAAGTTTTCCAGAGAGGTTTTAAATATGAATATTTAGCTCCCCCCCCCGCCAAAAAAATACTGAAAACAAACAGAGCACTAGATTCACTCCAGATGGTATCCATCTAATGGTTCTCAAAGAATTCAGCTATGAAATTGTTTATCTTCTAATAAATATATGTATCATGTTGCTAAGAGGGCCTACATCAGAGAAGATTGAGAAGCCAACATGATGGAAAACAGAGAATAAAAATAAATTACACATTCTTGCCAAAGGAACCATACAAATGCTTAGATTCCTTAAGAATCTGTATTGGGAGGAATGCCTTTTAATAAACCAAAATGAGTGGTGAACTGCAAAATGGCTATTCTTCTGGGATCACCTAAATTCAAATAACCAATTAACTCTTACAAGTACTAATTAGGTCACATTCTTGAAAATAAGTCACTCAGAACTTAAAAATAGAAAGGTAAAGGTAAAGCTTTCCCCTGTCCAGTTGTGTATGACTCTAGAGCAGGTGCTCATTGCTGTTTCTTAGTAGAGGGAGCAAGCATTATCTGAAGATACTTCTGTGGTCATGGGGCCAGCATGACTATACATTGACGTGCACAGAACACTGTTACCTTCCCACCAAAGGGATAGTTATTGCATGCTTTTGAACTGCTAGATGGGCAGGAGCTGAAGCAAGTGACAGGAACTCAGTCTATTGCACAGTGCTTAGGTGTTGAACCCAGGCTGTCAATTTTCCAGCTGACAAACTCAGCATCTTTAAACTGCTAAACCATTGTACCTCTAGAATCAATGAATCAATGTGCCTTTGTCTGTTTGAATGGAATTATAGTTTTGGATTTAATAAAGCATGATATTGTGGATGCAATAAAGAATTGGGAAATGTGTGTGTGTGTGTGTGTGTGTATGTATATTTGTGTGTGTCTGTGTATGTATATTTTTGTGTGTGTGTGAGTATGTGTGTGTGTTTCATTAAGACCACTTATGAAATTCAATCTCCACCCAAATTGTTATACAGTTAAATCAGTACTATCACTGACTACTACATTTGGCCAAACATGCAATTAAAGAATATTTTCCTAACTAATTGGTTAGTTCAAGCACAATTTATGCTTGTAAGGAAGTGGTATTTTGATGTTTGGCGTTATTTTCTACTCTTGTCCATTAGAAATGGGGAAATCTGCAGAGAAGCAATTAGCCTTGTTACAGCATAGCAACATTAATTCACTTGAAGTCTGGGGAGCTTCTACTGCTGATTGCAAAGCAATAATTTGCTGATGTGGGAAGAAGGGAAGGCAGATTTCCTAGTTTTTTAGCCCAGTAATTTGGAATAAAGCAACATATACTTAGGTATATGAGCAATTCGTATCATTTGTTAGAGTTATAAAATATGTTGATGAATTGGAATATAATCAGAAGCTTTAACAGGACATTTGAACAGGACAATCTGTGGAGCTCTATCATATCCTTTGGAACTTACTTGTGGCAATACAACTACCTAGCAGACAACCTAACAATTTCCTCTTTTACAGTAAGGACAGTATTTATCTTTGGAATTCTATAAATATATGTAAATGGAACACTTCATTAAAACAAAACTATACTCAGAATTCCATAGCATCATTTGTACTTATTTCAACCATTTCATTTTAAAAATTAAAAAAAAAACATTTTAAGAGAAAGTCAGCCATGAATACAAGATAGATACACCCTTTAGAAGTTCATAAAAGCATCACAGAATTTTAAATTTAAATGTGTTTCTCTTATTTTTTGCATGCTCATCTTTTTGATAAGCAAAAGAAGTATCTCAATTGTCTCTACTCAGGTATTTTCAAAACTGAAGAAAATATAATTCAGGGAATAATTTAATGCAAATGAATATGGATAATAATTAATATACACCCATTTTTTCCAAACATTTATAAAACAAACCTTTAAAAGATTTTGGATGAACGGTCTGGTTCAGGTATTATCAAAACTTTGTATATGTTTATACTATCAGTAAATCCAAAAATTATATCCAGAAATGCATAATGTGCTCAAGAAATCTGTATATGCCACTGTTTAAACTTTTATATAATTCTTATGATTAAGTAGGAAATTTAAGAAAACTTGAAATTCCTTTAAGATATAGGGCCAAGAATCTTCGGTTAACACTCAAATTTTATTTTTCTATGTACTGTTTAATAATAAAACATAATTAATGTGCATTACATATTAGAAACAGTTTGTAATGGGAACAAAGAACTGAAAATGATGAGAAGAACTGAAGACAGAAAACAACTCAGGAGATGAAAGCTATTTCCATTATACTTGCAACTTACTACAGTTGAAGAAAATTAGGAAAACTTTAAAGCATAATGGTATTACAGCCTTTATATTCAATATTTTTCAGTTATGTTCTGATTATTTATTATTGATACACTGTACTGAATTGTTTTCCTTCTTCCTCATCCAGTCTTAAAAAACACAGCTCCAACATGGGTAGAAAGAGGACAAAACAGATTATTAATGCTAAATGAATAAATTGTAGTTAAACCAGTGAATTATATGAAGTTCCCATGATAATTTATCCTTATTTAATTATATCACATTTGTTCTTCATACGATTAGGAATAAAAGACAGTATAAAATGAATGGAAAGGAACTAGAAACCAAGGCCTTACTTTTCTACATGTTGATAAGATTATTGAACATAACATCACATATTTCAATTTATTTAGAGGAAATTTAACACAGAAATTGAACCCAGTGTTATTGCCACAGAATAATTCAAACCCATTTAAATCAATCAAAACAAACATTTTATGAGGTAACATTTCATTCAACTTACCTAAATCAGAACACTGAACAACCCGGAGGTGGCATTGACAACGAAATGGGCATACTGGCATAGGAGGATATCCTGCAGGTTCAGGCGTTCCAGATCCTGCTTCATCTTCAAGCATAAAATCAAATAAGCCTCTTTGGTAAAATGGTTTGGCCAAGCAAAGTGGCAGGAATAGAAGAAAAAGGATAGCCAGTTTCATGATTTAGTTCATCTATTCAGCAGAGCAGGAATGAATCTAGAAGTCAAAGCAAAGGTGTATAAGATGGAAAGATAATTTGGATATCTTTTGCACATTTATCATTTAAGAAGCTTCTGGTGTCACAGTATTCTGGTGCCATTGTCCAGATGTCTGGTCAAACGTATCCAAAGGAACCAGTGGTTTTGTCAGCACTGACAATAGATCATTATGTTGTTACAACTCAAACTGTACCTATTTCATTCATGTGTGTGATGCCATAATGCATATACTAAGGGGAGGGCTTGTATTACAGCAGCATGATGTATCTTGTGTTATTTGACACCTTCTGACACTATGCAAACACCTCCAGTTATGGCATTTCTGCTCCTTCTGTTCTTGCATGACATTGTTATTATATCTTATATAGTTTTCAGGTAGAGTTTGGATTCTAAAAATGTTTTAGAAGTCCTTTATTACATTATTTTAAAACATTTTTAGCATTATGGGTTTATTCCCCTTTTAAATGAATAGAATGAAAATAAAATGTGGGCATGTTTGTCTATCTATCCACATGTCAATACACTAAGGGGTTGTATTTTCACAATTTATATAAGAAACAGAGAACCACTGTAACCCAGAGTTACAAAAAGCAACAATTGTACAAAAAGAGACAATTGTATATATCACTGATTTAACTTACATTTTATTAATAACAGATGCCTTTACTGGATCAATAATGATAGATAAAAGTCATACAAACTTTCCATCTCTAATTCTTAGTCAACTTAGAAACTGGACCAAAACTTTTTTTCCTACATTTTATATTTGAATGGCTATTCTGAAGTTCTGAAACTTATGAGTGGGGTTCAAGTGGGTGAGATTGGTTGATTGATTTTGACAATCAACAAAGTTATCAGGTAGTAACACCCTGTGAAAGGAAGTTTTAATGGCTTAAAATGAACTTTATACACCAAAGGGAGAAAACAAAAACTTCAGTTGTCATAATAGTGCAAATGAACTTTAAGATGATAAAATGGTAGGGAACTTAAATTACTAATTAGGCAACTTTTAATTGAAGATTCAGGTCTTCCAGGGTAAATGATGCAAGGAGAAATGGGAGGAGCTGAAAGGATTTCTATAAATAGAAATTTATATAAAGCTCCTTTTGTATACCTTAATTGTATACAAGAGCAAAAGCAAACAAAAGCCAAATCACAGAAAAGATTGATATTATTGCTAGAGTATTAAAAAATGAAGCCACATTTCATTGTTCAATGAACAAATGAAATGAACACAAATGCTCACTGTTCTTAATACATTTTTAGAATAAATAGTATATGAATAAATAGTATATTTATTCAGACAAATATGTTGTCTTTTGTTCTTTCTTTGGGTCTATCGGTAATTTAGGTGGTATCACTGTGGCATGAATTTTGTCCTCTTATTGATACTAACTATCAGCATAAGTTACATGAGGCAAATGGTTGACAATTATTTCCCACATGAACACTGACATTGTGAAAAGGAAAAATGTTTTTTACTTGTTTGCTCTTTATATATATATGTGGCATGAGACCTTACTATTTACCAAAATGATATGAAAATTATATCTTATACCAGAAAACCATCATGCCATTTTATTGAAATAGTAATTTACGAGGTGATCTATTTAATTGTAGGGAAATTAAAGTGGAAGTAACAAAATTATAGAATTATATTTTCAGAGAAATCCTTGTGCAAAGGAGGGAATGAAATCCATAAGGTTTTCCTGTGGTAGAAATTATTCAAGACTTAGGATAAAGAGGAGGCATTTTTGCTTCTCTCTGCAGCCTTCCATAAAAGGATGCAGATAATGCAGCACAGAATGGAGAAAAGAAGAAAAAAATACCATTGTACAAATGGATTCTCCTTTGTGAAACATTGGATTATCCTCATGATTCCTTCACATATCCATGCGATATTATCCTTTTGTTCCCATAATCATCTTATTGGAGAAAAGCAGGAGAGGAAAATGTCCCAAAGTCACCACCTAAGTTGCATTATGGGAAATAAACTTGCACCCAGATCTCCTATTCATTCCTGACTCCTAACACTCTAGAAGTAACTATCCAGTGATGGGATTCAGCCGGTTCGCACCACTTCAGGAGAACCAGTTGTTAACTTTCTGAGCAGTTTGGCAAACTGGTTTGTTGGAAGAAGTCATTAGGGCAGAGAACCGGTTGTTAAATTACTTGAATCCCACCACTGTAAGCACCTCAACCCAAAGCTATGTAGATAGTTTAGACTAGAGTGCCCAGAAATTCTAGCGAATTGCCTTATTTGGCATTAATTAATTCCTTAGTGTATAGTGAATAAATACATTTTTCTATTTCAAAAGAATATTAGGGGAGAACATATTCTAGGATATTAACACTAAAATATATGTTAAAATTGCTATTTTGGTCATCAAATTAGTTATGGCATATAGGCTAATTCATACGATTATGATTTTTAATTCTTTAATAGTAATGAAATATCATGACACTATAAAAACAAAGGGACGCTTTGGATTAGATAGTGTATACTTTAAAGGATTGTTTTCAAGTAAAGATTCACTAATTTTGATTCTTGGTTTGGAGGTATAAATGATATATGATTATTACATTTAAATCACAACCAACCAATGCTTATGAATTATTAAAATTCTGTCTTTAAAAACATTTTAATAATCTCTAATTAAACAAGGTCATTATGCCCTTAACAATGGGCCTTATCCTTCTGTATTCTTCAGTAACTGTAGGCTTTCTCATCAAGTGCTCCATGACAATGGGAGTGAGTCCCATGAGCCTAATGGGATATTCTTCTGCATAAATATTTATTTCAGAACAAACATGCATGGTTATGAAGAAACATACAAGACCTCTGAATTTATCAAGCAACAAAAACTACAAACTAGCTATGGGAAACATATTTTGAAACAATACATTACATTACACTGAGCACAGTTGTGGTGGTTCATACTTCATTTTGTTGTGGTATTTCTGTCCAGGATTTTAGATCTCTTCCTGCAAGATGAATCAGCTGTAGCCACAATCCTTGGAATAAATATTTAACTTAACTGACTGGTGGAAGACAATACTTTATCTTGCTTTTAGAGAAGAGAAAACTACAGTTCTGTTTTACTTCAGAGTTATCCTTTGATAACCATCCTTTGATAAAGCTATAAATCTATTTCAGGTACCCAAAACTTATATTATTAACTGGTGAGTTAAATATGGAATTCTGCAGGATGCAGTCTTGGAGAAACACATGAATGTCAATTTTCAAACAGAGAGAGTATCTGCTTTTACAGTTCTTTGCTTTTACCACTGTACAACTCCGTTTGTTTGCCTTTAGTACTTTTCAACTGAGAATTTCCCTGTCTAAAATATCTAATCACTACATACATATGAAATATACAGCTATAGAATGTTTAGAAGGATCTTTGATCCTATGAGGACTGGATTTCCTCTTTAATTTAAAATAATCGTTGGGAAGAAAAACATTCCAGTTTTTCAAGTGCAAACATGAAATCTCAGAGTTCTTTCATCTTACAATATCACCCACTCCAAACTCCACAATGCAAGAAAATCCATAGCTGCAAAATGCCTTAAGAAGCATTCTAAAAATAACAACAACCAACAAATCTCCTTAAAATGTAAAATATGGTTAGGAAATATCAAATGTTCTCAAAAACGTTCTCAAATATTACAGATACAACATTCCCCCCCCCACAACATTTTCCCCCCACAACTAAGAACTTTTCTTAGTTTTCTTACACTCTCAGAAAGATTTTGCTTTTTAAAAGTGAAAATACATTCAGAACAATTATTAATGAAAGCCATACCTTTTCATCCAGGGATTTGCAACAAGCACTCTTGGAGCTGAGATGCAATTAACCGAAAAGAGCCAGGCAGAAGATTCTGCAGGTGTGGAAAGGAGGAGGGGTAGTTGAGTGAGGCGAGACTGTCACTTGGTAAGAACCCCTCCTGCTTCTTCTATTCCATAGCACAGTTAAAAAGCAAAGTTTTCCTCAATGAAAAGACTGCAGGCTGCTGACACCCACAGTACATCATATGGTAATGATATGTCTCCTGTATTGTAGCCAGAAACTTTATCAGCCCCCATTTTTTTCCCTTTTCCTTTATTTCTTTTTCATGTGTTCAACTTCCTAAATACTTTTACAGATTAGCAAGAATAATGGATGTCATTTTTTCCCCCTTTAGCATGCCCAACTATGAACTTAATTTGAGGATTTTCTAGCTTTGGAGCTTTTTTCCCCCAGCTTTGAATTATATTTCAGAGGAAAAAACTTACTCAAAAATTTAAAAAAAAAACCTGAAAGAAGTGGAAGACAAATTAAATTTGACATGATGTGGAATTATGCTGGAGAGTAAATGCTAAATAATAGATTTTCTTCAAGTATATTTAAATCTATGATTGCAAATAAGTAATCCAATAGGAGTTTATAAACTGTTTGAACTGCAATCTTATATCCCTTACTTACTTAAGGTAAAATCTACAAATGTGTCATACTGATAATTTTAAATAACATAATAACTGCACAATAGATATTTGCGTGAACCAAATTTTAACATAGGCCCAGCAATATAAAATCACACTTTCATGTCTTTATTTTAATTTGAAATGATATATAGCACACCCTTTGGTGCATATATTGTAATATGACTCTCTGAACTGCAGACCCTGTACTTTGCATTGCAGTTGTCCCAGTAAGGACAACTATAATAATTGGCCTTTAAAGTTACACATAATTCCTGTTTTAGAAAAAAAAAGCTGTTGTTTGATTCATAGCACATAAGAACAGGACTGAGAGCCAACTGTCAAATAAGTACATGGGACTTCTCTGGAATTTTGTCTTCCTTGTATAAAACGAGTCGATTTGGGGCTCTGTTTAGACTTGCACGGTTCTCCATCCCCTCAGGCTGCATCCAGGTGTGAATACTATCAGTTTAAGAGAATGGGAGAGGGAGAAATATGTTATTAGACCTAGAGGTTTCTAGGTCTAGAGGTAATATTGTAGGTAGTTCATTTATCTGAACATGGTTAAAAGGAAACCAGAAACTTAAAAGTCATTAAATTAAAAGATTCATTAAAATTTTACTAATAATGGTTCTGTCAGAAAAAGCTGCTTTATATATTTTTACGTGGCTCTGTTTCCATTCCCTCATTCTTTCAAAACATTTTTTAACTATTTTAACATAATTAACCATTTTTGTGCTTAAAATATTTAAAAAATCCAATATTTATATACAGTTCATGGGGATCTGGAATGTATTGATCGTATTTACATACAATCCAATGGGAAAATTAGGTTCGGGTCACAATCAAATTGGGTTGCGACCATAGTTATGCAACGAATTATGGTCATGTCCAGAGGTTCTACTTTCTAAAGAATTTGGCCCATGTGGAGATAGAGCTATATCCATGATCTGGCCTTGGAAAAGGAAGACACCTATGTCCAATTATCTGATCTGCTTAGTATTAAAGTGTTCACTTTAATTAGTATTAAAGTGTTCACAGTAAAGTGAACACTTAGGTTAAATGTTCTGGGACCAAGCCCACCATCACTGTGGATCCCACTAATTCATAAGTTGCACTGGAACCTTCCCCCAGGGACAGGTGTTGAAGTCACCCAAATGAAGAAAACTGGAAACTTCAACAGCATATCCAAAGTATCTTCCAGAGGTTTGTGATGTTTCTCTACTTAGCAGATACAATTAAGTACAGCTTTTTAAGTCTGTCATAATTATGACTGCAGCTCACTTCCAGCCTTGGGGCTATACTGGCCAAAAAAAACCTAAAACTTGGGTGGGCAAATTTCCAACAGCTCTCCCTTATTGCTCTGTTGCCAGGTTTCAGATATACAAACCAGGTTGACATATTTATCTGTCACTTTTTTTATATAGATATGGCAGTATTCTATAAACAGCTTCATTTACCAGCAAAAGCTGGACACCAAGATATCCCAAAATTCAACCACCCAGGCCCAAGACTGCATAAAACTGAAATAATAAATAAAATTGTGTCACATATATTTAAAGGCTAATTTTATCCCACCTATCATTCTCCAATTCTGCTGTATTTACTAGGTAAAAATGGATTCTAAATAAAGGAAATAAAATATTTTCCTCCAGTAGTCTTTTCAAAATCATTTCAAATATGCTTTGCAAGTAATCAGTAATATCACAGTAAACTATGTACAAAATGTTTCCACTAAATATACTGGAGACAGCAGATTGGCTTTATATTGACTAAAATATTTTTTGGATCTCAAAAGGAAGGTTCAGTCTGTCTGGAAACATGTTATTACTGCTTCTGTGAAATCATATCTGAAGAATTCTTACTCAAAAATGAAAGCACAATGTAGACTTGTGTTTATAATTAAAGTAGAGAGGATAATTAAATTGAACCTACTTGCAATTCAGGTCTATGTTTTAGTTCAGTAATGTCTTAGACTTCATCAAGGAAAAATACAGATAGAATACAGTTCTACAATAAAGCTTTGCACAGCATTGACTAGTATAACTTCAGGGCATAATCTTGACTGGCTTTATATTTTACAAGATACTTTTAAGTATTTTGCCTTTACAAATGGGGGAAAAAATCTAACTTCTGTTTTAGTCAGTCCTACTAATGAACAAAGGATTTTTCCATGTTATAATAAAGGCATGACATATGAAAAGTACTGCATCATATAGAGTAAAATTATTTGGGTTTTAGATTAATAACGTTGAACCCAGGCTAGATGAAATTATTGTTTCATCATCACAATTCTATATCACATGAAATGTTATATCCTGACATTGTCTCTGAGGAAGCAGATGGTTACTTAGAAGAGTTCTGGACTCACAACTTCTGCTTGATAGTCAGGTAAAGGCATTGACTAGTCATTCATTATAGCCATTCCTAGAGTGGAAATATTTGGCTACTGTAACTCAGATGGTTAGTTTTCTGCAATGTATTTTCATGTGATAAGCGCGGTGAAATATTCCATATTTCACCATAAGCTTCATGCTGCGGCATGATGTCATGCTGGCCACATGCAGAAATATCTTTGGACAGCACTGGCTGAATGGTTTAAAGAAACAGATGAGCATGGCTCTCTAAAGTTGACTACAACTAGCAGAATAAAATTCACAGGAACTCCTTTATCTACTTTCCATGGGACTGCCTTTGAAGACAATATACAGTATTTGGTGCAAAAGTGATCTGTCCTCCCCCTTCAAAGACCCACAAAAACACAGCCAGCCGAGGGTTAAGAATCACTTGGCACACTCCACAGTTCTTATCTCAACCTTGGCAGCGATATGCACACCGTCTGCCAAGGACTTAATTAGGTTACACAAACAAGAAAATCACCTACGTAGCTTTGCCGTTCATCTAGCTTCCAAGACTACGAGGTTGCTATGTTTGTTTTGCTTTGTTCGTCACAAACTTCTTGACCCACCGTCCTGTCTTATATAGATGTGGTCCAGTGGGTGTGGTCCAGTGGTCCAGTGACTCATTGATCCTGTGACTCTGGTCTATTTCCTCATACGCCGCAGCTGCAGTAATCTTTTCTCTCGCCTTCTTTGGCGTGCGTCCAGGAATGATGTCTCTCCCTCACTCTCATCTGAGACACCTGTTTCCCCACTACTTGGCTCTCTTTCAGCTGGCACCTGAGACGGTGCCAGAGGGGGGGGACTGGGAGATCTGGCTGGCTCCTCTTCCTCCTGCTCAGAGCTTCCTTCCTCCAATGGGATAGGCTCAGAGGACGGGGCCACAACAAAAAGTTTGATTGATTATTGATTGCTATGTTCACATTACACATATCGTGTCACCTTGCACTGGTTATGAATAGATTTAGGAGTACAGTTCAAAGTATAATTTTCATTTATAAAGTTGATTAATTTTATTTATCTCTCTATCTAACTTACAATATCTGGTTTGGTTTCTTAAATGTCTACTGTATAAGTGACTGAAAGTTTCTATGGCATCACCATCATCATCATTATTGCAGAAAAAAATTAAGTGTGAGGTACACAGAATAAGCACCTATGGGACATTAAGCATTTACTAAAAATCCTTAAGTATCTACTTAATTTTAAAATCTTTCCTCACATACTGTTTGATCAATTTTTTAAAGATTTTCTTGCAAGACTGTGATATATTGTTTTAAGATTGGCTCACGGATATGGTAGGAAATGCATATGGTATAATAATCAGAATTATTATTCTCAATAAGAATGGCATTCCATGCTTATGGCAGAATTTACATATCCAAAAATTCTGTAAATGAATACATAAATAGAGGTAGTCCTTGATTTATGACCACAATTGAGCCCAAAATTTCTGTCGTTAAGCGAGACAGTTAAGTGAGAATTGGGGAGCTTTCCTCCATTTTATAAACTTTTGTGCCACAGTTGTTAAAATGAATCATTGCAGTTGATAAATTAATAATCAGGTTGTCAAAAGAATCTGGCTTCCCCATTGACTTTGCTTCTCAGAAGGTCACAAAAGTTAGTTGGAGAATTTGGAGGATTTGGCAAAGTAGTTCGCTTGATAATTAATAAAGATAAAATGAAGATAATGACTAAAATATGTTGAAAAAGCAAAAAGAAGAATTGATGGAGGTTTCGAAAATGCAGGTTGCAAACAAAATGGAGGTTACAAACAAAGTAAAATATTTGGGGATATACTTAACACCAAGTAGTGCACTTAAAGAAAATAACTATAATAAGCTCAAACAACAGATAGGGCAAGATTTGGGAAAATAGGGCAATTTGCAGCTATCTTTGTTTGGTAGGATCTCAACTATTAAGATGAATATTCTGCCTAGAATTTTGTACTTATTTCAGACTATTCCAATCAAGTTGGGTAAGGAATTTTTTGTAGACTTAAACAAAATGATAATGAAATATATTTGGCAAAGGAAAAAGGCGAGAATTAAATTAAAACTGTTATAAGATGCTAAAGCCAGGGGTTGTTTTGGTTTGCCTAACTTTGAATTGTATTACCAAGCAGCAAGTCTAATGTGGATTAAGATAACTTTGAGAAATTCTAGATGACTTTGGAGGGACATGATTTGTTGATGGGGTGGCATGCCTTTTTATGGTACAAAGGTAAAAAAATACAAGACATCAGATATGTGAAGCTTTATAGTTGAACTGCGAGAAGGTCAAAAAATACCATTATTTGAAGATTCCAACCTGGATATCTACAACTGAAGCTTTTTCATATCCAGTAATACTTAAAAGGGAACAAATTATTAGATATAGTGAATTGTTGGATGAAAAGGGTGAACTCAGATTAAAGCAGGATTTAGAAGATCAGGGATATATGATGGATTGGTTTAAATATATGCAAATATTTTCCAGATATCGAGAAGATCTACCAGAGATATTTTTATTAGGGATCTTACCAGAGACATATAATAAAGAATTGCAATATTTTATTGTGAACCTTTTAACAGCAGCTAGAATTGTATTTGCAAAAAATTGGAAAGGAGATAGGACACCTACTGATGAAGAAATTATTAAGAAAATGATGGACTGTGCTGAAATGAGTAAATTGACATTTGAAATAAGAGAGCAGGAAGATAAACAATACTATCTGATATGGGATTTATTTTACCAATGGATGGACAATAAGAAATGAAGATAAACATGAAATATGTGTGCTGAGATAAATTGTGAATTTCTTTTTTTTCTACATATGAAAATAACCTTAAAATAGTGATATATTGAAGAGAGGAGGAAGCACAAAAGGACACAAACCGACCGATATACTATCTGTAATTGTATCGAATGATCATGTTTTTATGTTTTACTTTGTTTAAAAAATAAAAATTATTTGGGGGGAAAAAAACAAAAGGTGGTCACATGACTTTGACACAATAATGGTCCTAAGTATGAAACAGTTTGCCAAGGATCTGAATTTTGATCACATGATCATGGGGATGGGTTTCAATTTTTTTTTACTACCGGTTCTGTGGGTGTGGCTTAGTGATCGTGGCATGACATGGCTTGGTGGGCGTGGCTTGGTGGGTGTGGCAGGGAAAGGATACTGTAAAAGAGAGCCTGGATAGCTCAGCAGACTAAAAGCATTGTGATTAACACCAGCTGTCTGCAATTACTGTAAGTTCAAATCTCACCAGGCTCAAGGTTGACTCAGCCTTCCATCCTTTCTAAGGTAGGTAAATTGAGGACCCAGCTTGTGGTGGAAATAAACTGGCTTTGCATAAATATACAAAAGTATGAAGGCTATTGCTTAACGCATTGTAAGCCGCCCTGAGTCTCTGGAGAAAGGCGGCATATAAGTCAAATTTTTTTAAAAAAATCTCCATTCCCACCCCACTCCAGGAGAAGATTACTGCAAAATCCCCATTTCCTTCTGATCAGCTGGGACTTGGGAGGCAGAGAATAGATGTGGGCGGGGCCAGACAGAATTTTTACTACCGGTTCTCGGAACTATTCAAAATTTCTGCTACCGGTTCTCCAGAACTGGTCAGAACCTGCTGAAACCCACCTCTGATGGGGATGCCACAAAATTTGTATGCGAAAAATGGTCATAAGCCACTTTTTTCTTGTAACTTTGAATGGTCACCAAATAATTTTTTGTAAGTCAAAAAAATGTATAGTGAGATCCATTTGAAAAAAAAAAAGTTGCAAAATTCATGTTCAAAATAGATATTATGTTTAAAATATAGAATAAATACATTTACCATTTGATATGAAATGCATAACTTTAAAATGTAATTTAACAGTTATGACTCATAAGAGTCAATGCATATGATAATATAATGTATGTGAGAAAGAATGTATGATCTTGGTTTATAGTGAGCTTAAATATGTACTCTTCAGGCCCAAGTTCATTGTTTTTATTCACTGTGAAATGAAGTGGCCTTCATTTCCCAGGACAAGGACTGCAGGGTATATTGACTGTTTAGCATTTAAGAATACAATGCCACCCCTTGACCTGGCATATTTCAGATACGTTAGAACCATAATTCTCAAAAATTGCATCCAGAGTAGCTAGGAATAATTGCTGCTACATATTTGAATATGCTGCAACCATGTGAGATGATCTGGAAATAATTTTATAAAGAGATCGGAAAAGCACAAACAACATTTTCTGAACAATTCTTCCAATTTCTTTTCTATGGATCATTGATAATTTTAAAAAAAGAACCCAAATAATATTTTATTTTATTACACTTCATGCATAGTTTGAACAAAACTAGGAGAGAAGTGATCATAGGCAGAAAAAGCTAGATAGACATCAACTGTCTTGAACTTACCCAACATGAAGTTCACCATGAATGAAGAGAAGGACTAGGGGAGACATGATAGTAGTGTTCCAATATCTCAGGGGTTGCCACAAAGAAGTGGGAGTCAAACTATTCTTCAAAGCACCTGATGGTAGAACAAGAAGCAATGGGTGGAAACTAATCAAGGAGAGAAGCAATTTAGAACTAAGGAGAAATTTCCTGACAGTTAGAACAATTAATAAGTGGAACAACTTGCCTGCAGAAGTTGTGATTGCTCCAACACTGGAAATTTTTATGCAGAAAATTCTGGAGTGTAAACCAAAGTGATATTTACACTAACTAATATCAAAGCTTACTAATCAAAACACAGTCAGACATTTTGTTCTTAATAATTTACTGTAGTAAATAAATAAATTGCACAAATTGGATGAGAGAATTGTATAATTTATTTCCAATTCATTTTTTCTTTTTTCATTTCATTTCATTAATCCATTTGTTTTTTCTGAGTAAATCCAAAACAAATTATTAATGAAGTTATGGTTGGCTGTTCTTTTGCTTTGTTTGTACCTTTTTTGACTTAGTACTTTTTTGATATATTTCCTGTTGAATTTGCTTATGGCAATTATACCATAATCTTATGTTGTAGTAGGCATACTGTATCATTAGATATATAATTCTGTTAATATGGTGCTTCACTACTAAGGATAATAAAACTCTAACGAAAAAACCTACATTCTAGCTCATTTAGTAAACTAGTCAAATAGGCATCAACATGAATGTAAGCATTTTCATTTTTAATGAAACAGTGGAATTCCCATGAAATGCATTGGTAGGATTTTTTCATGGATTGTGGGGGGGGGGGGGGGGGACAGAAATATGGTATGGTGCTCATAGCCATGCAAATTATTACTCTCAAACTTTTTATTTTGTATAGAGGGCCTGGGCTGTTCAGAGATTCAAAGTTCATGAAAGGCATACTCTGACTTGTCTCTGGAAATTATCCGGTGCTTGAACTATTATCACATAACATATGCCATCTTAATTTTACAGTTAATTGGTAACTAGACTGTTATCAAAAGCATATATCTCCAAATTATATTCAAATTATAGCAAAACAATAAAATATTTTAGTTCTTATCCAGCTGCACAAGTTTTTTTTTATAAAACAGACACCAAAATTCAATGTAATCCTGCTCACTATATACCATTCTTTAAAGTATTAGTATGTTCATTCTTTCCCTTACACTTTTAAAGTATTTCCTTAGTTAGATGAAGAAAGGCAGAAGTTTTGACTGGCAACCATCTCAGTCACAGTCTTTAAGTAAAATGGACATATATTATGAAAAGTAAATGATTAAATTTACTGGAGCTTATCAAGTCTTCCTTCTGGTAAAGGAAAAATCTTCATTGTTTCAACTCTTATGCATCACCTCCTTATAGAATTTTATTTGCTAAGACAAGGCTGGTATTATGGCTGCTGATTCCTTGGGCTGCTTTGATAAATTTGAAAACTGGGGTGTTATTCTTTCTTTATTCATTTTCCATTTGAAATTATTCGTATATATGTACAATATAGAAAAAGGGAATAGGGCATTGCAAAAATTAAACAAGATAATAAATACTACTGATATATAATCATGAGCAGATATTTATTTTCAGTGCTTTAAAGCACTTCTGCGATTGTGTTAGTATTTTCATTACTATTATTTTCCTTGATTACAACATGATTGGGAATCTAATTTCATCCATCCAGAATACAAGCAATACTGTATTTTGATGCGTAAACTTTCTGTACTTTATCTGATTTTACAACTGTTATATTAGAAATACCTATTTGCAATTTTTTTTCTATCATAGCTTTGCCCAAATTTTTGTCCCAAAGATTTTATTTATTGTATTTCTTGATTAGAGTTATTTCCTACCTTTCCTCCAGTAGTTTAATGGGATATTCTGGACATTCTTTCCTCCAAGGCTTGTTCATCTCTCTCTTGGA
Source organism: Masticophis lateralis (assembly GCA_030761175.1). Taxonomy (NCBI): domain Eukaryota; kingdom Metazoa; phylum Chordata; class Lepidosauria; order Squamata; family Colubridae; genus Masticophis; species Masticophis lateralis. Next base: position 39,065,023 of record JAUDYJ010000006.1, on the reverse strand, counting down.
ATACAGAGTTTATGTGGGAAAGACAAAAGTACAGTCCACGTGCAGTACAGTTCAGTTGGTGATGTTCTCAATAGGGATTGCTCCAAAAGAGGAGCAGGAATCTCAGAACAATTTATGCACCAGGTCCTTCATGAAAATATTAAACCAAGAATTCAGGAAGCACCAAATATGAATGCAACTTGAAGAAATGCAAACCATCTAACTCTGTGCAACTGAAATGTGCAAAGAGTTGGAGTATTACCTCTTTGAAGAAAATCTAAAGCATCATTGATGTGTTAAGAAAAAAATAGCAATAGTTCAGAGCAAGCTAGATGTATCATTTAACTGAGTGAATTCATAAGGTACATCTTTGCTATTTCTTTTGTGAATTGAGCAGGAGTAGCAGGAAGAGCCTTGCATTCTCAAGGGAAAAACAAAGTTACCCAGCAAAATTTTGTCTTCTTGTGATACAATCATCAGGATAATTACTGATGGCAATGAAACTTTAAAAATGGATCTGACAAATCAAGAGAAGAAATATACTGGCCATTAATTGTAAGAATTAAATACCATATCCTGGCAGTGGTGAAATCCAAATTTTTTTACTACTGATTCTGTGGCCGTGGCTTGGTGGGCATGGCTTGGTGGACGTGGCAGGGGAAGGATACTGCAAAATCCCCATTCCCTCCCCACTCCTGGGGGAAGGATATTGCAAAATCTCCATTCCCGCCCCACTCTGGGGCCTGCCAAAGGTGGTATTTGCCAGTTCTCCAAACTGCTCAAAATTTCCACTACTGGTTCTCCAGAACCTGTCAGAACCTGCTGGATTTCACCCCTGTATACTGGTCATAGGAATCATGGTGCTAAGTTGATGGCGGCAGCAGTTAGAGTAGATGCTTTCTTGATCACTGATCATCACTTTTGTAATGTAATGAATACACTATTGCTATACTGATGATAATAATAACAGCCACTGTAATCTGTGAAAAATTATAATGAAAGAAGTACAAATATCTCTTGGGGAAAACTATGGAACATTGTATAGGAATGTGACATGTGGAAATATTTAATTCATTAGGTGACAGATGGGTGGAACTGAAATGAGAACCAGCAGAAAAAGTAATTAGTTTATTTGTACCCAAATATGACTGAGAATAACTGGTGAGTATTTACTTAGAAAAATGACTGATTGTTTTCTATGTGAAATTTAAGAATCAGTCAATTCGTGAATATTTATATGGAAAAAGAATGATTGGTTTGGTTGTTTATGATGAACCAAGTCACTGTGTTATGTACCATATTTTTTGGAGTATAAGACGCACCTTTTTACCCCCCACAAGGGGGTGAAAATTTAGGTGCGTCTCATACACCGAATGTAGCCCTGCCCACCCGCTGGCCCCCACCCTTTGGCCTCTGCCTCCCAGCAGTTACTTCCTTGCAAGCAAACAGCAAGAAAAAACAGCCCCATTAAGCTTCAGCATAGGCTAATTAGCACAAATTGATTAGATCGGGCTCCCGGCTCTCAGCTGATTTGCTCTCAGCTGTTTTGCACAGGCTCTTTTGCAAGCTCTTGTTTTGCAAGCTCTTTTGCTTGCTGCAAAAAGTGCTGGAGCAGATTTTTTTTCCCCTAGCTAAAACGAAACTGAAAGTAAAACAGGCTCTGCTCCAATGTGACAAAATGAGGCAGGGAGAGAGATTTCTTTCTGCTCACCAAAAAACGTAGGTGCAAACAATGGAAAATTTAGGGCAAAAGAGGAGAGTTCAAGATTTTAAAACACAAAAGAAAAAAAGGTCTATTTAACTAGGGAATTGTAATAATTGAGATGCTACTAATTGTATATTGTGTTGAAAGCAGAAATGGTTAAGTTATGATTTGGAGAAATGTATGGGAGAAATTATTTGGTTTATTATTATTGGTAAATATAATTAATTGATTTGTAAGAAATTGGATTGGATAATATAGAATAGAGGGGGGAAATTGAATTTGATTAAAATTAGAGATGAAAATGAAGGGTAATATTGGGTTTTTTTAAAAAAAATAGATAAGGAATAATGATCTCCCCAGGTACTGGGGGAGTTGTCGCACCACCACACTCCCAACAACCTTCGCCACAAAGCGAAGGTTGGAGACTGGACGATAGTTCAGTAATACAGCCAGGTCCATGGAAGGCTTCTTGAGGAGACACATCACCACTGCCTCTTTCAGTGCGAAGGGGAAGAAACCCTCACTCAAAGAAGCATTAATAATCATCTGGAGCCAGCCTCATGTGACCACCCGGGAGGCCAGCACCAACCAGGAGGGACACGGGTCCAATAAACATGTGGTTGCGTTCAACCTACCCAGACTCCTGTCCACATCCTCGGGAGTCACAAGGTCAAACTCCTCCTAGATAACATTCTCAAGACCCATCTCCATCACCACATCTGAATCCACCCAATCAGAGTCCAAGCCTTCCTGAATCTGAGCAATTTTGTCCTGCAGATATTGCACAAAGTCCTCAGCCCTGTCCTGCAAGGAGTCTTCCTGCACTTCTGCACTCCCACATGAAGTAGGGAGCGGGTCATCCTAAACAGGGTGGCTGGGCAGTTCTTTGCAGATGCAGTAAGAGCAGAAAAATAATTAGATTTTGCTGCTCTTATCGCCACTAGGTAGATCTTAATATGAGACCTCACCAGTGTTCAGTCAGATTCGGAGCGACTGACCCTCCAATCACTCTCCAGGCATCTTTTCCAGTGCTTCATCTCCCTCAGGTCCTCACAGAACCAGGGAGCTAATTGAGATCAACACTGGGTCAGAGGCCGCAAAGGCATGATGCGGTCCAGAGCTCCAGCGGCTGCCCACTCCCAGGCAGCCACCAGTTCTTCAGTTGAGTCGTGAGCCAGAGCCTCCGGGAATGGCCCAAGCTCCGTCAGGAACCTATCCGGATCCATCAGGTGCCTGGGATGGAACCACCTAGTCAGTTCCACTCCCTGCGGTGGAGGGAGGCGGCTCAAAATTGTAGTTGAAGAAGTGAGTGATCTGACCATGACAAGGGTTTGACGGCTAAGTCCCCTATTTCTAGATCATTCAACTTCTGATCATAGACAAAAATCAGGTCTAGAGTGTGTCCCCCCCATGTGAGAGGGACCTTGAACTAACTGGCTCAGGTCCATGGCCATCCTGGAAGCCATGAACTCCCGAGCTGTCTCTGACATTTCACCGACAGATGGCATTCTAACACTATAGGAGATGTGGGCTGTGCACCCTCTCAGTGATTGTCCTTCTCTTTTAAAACAACTTATTTCCCTCAGGAAGAGACACCCATAGCTCTGGGTTTTAGGAAGATCTTGTTTTGTTTTATCTGGAATAGTACTGGTATGACTAATAACTTTGCAATCATTAATACATTGTTAGTTGGCATTAACTGCTGTCTTTTATTAAATTGGAGATGTACAATCCACAAATTGTACTCAAAAAACAAATAATAAACCTTTTTCAGTTCTGCAGAATTTTTAAAAATAATTTCTGATGACCAGAATTGTACACAATGTTCTAAATATACCCTGTTTCCCCCAAAATAAGATATCCCCTGATAATAAGTCCAATAGGGCTTTTGAGTGCATGGCAATAAGGCCAAGCGCTTATTTCATGGTTCAAAAAAATATAAGACAGGGTATTATTTTCAGGGAAACACAGTAATTCCACCATGTACTTGTATAGATTCATATAACAGTATTCAGACAGCATTTTTTCAGTTGCTTTTCTAATCATTCCCAACAGTTTGCCACACATATATCAATATTTTCATCTAGTTATTCATTGTAATTCCTAATAGTTGAAACCAATTGAAACATCATCAGTATATATTTGTTTGGGTATTTTTGACTCACTATGTAGTTTTTTTGTTTAATTATTTGTTTTGAGTTTTATTTTTCATTTTAATGTCTTACTGATTCATGATAGAATTTAATCTCTGAGAAAGTCAGAGTAATGGAAAAAAACATACAAGTCAAGACTGCTCCAATAATATAAAGGAGCAAAGTACATTGTAGGTAGTCTTCAGGGAAAGAAAAAATATATGAGTGTATGCAAGAAGTATGTTTTTCATTGCAAAGACACTGTTTGAAAAAAAAAATTATAAACCTGAGACAAATACTGACTTAGGTGGTTGGCAAGACACAAAAATGTTTTCAGAATATCATAAATGTGCATCAGAGGCTCTACACGGACAGAATTACAGTAAATGAATTCGATGAATTTTGCTGAGTTTATTTTGATTGCATGCAAGACAGAATGATTGATGGTTACAAAAGAAGCAATCCGTTTTGCTGACAATTGCAGCGTTTGTTAAACTTTTGGCACTCCTAGCTAGTACTTTCTGCAATTCAACTACTGTTTTGAGTATTATTAGAAACCATTACTTTGCAAGGTCAGTATTTTGTAGCGTACAATACAACATACACAAGGGTACTATAGATTTACACAGAAATCTAAACCATAACATTCCACTGATAATGTCCAGAATGTGACAGTCCATTAGTCTAGAGCTGTAACCCTAGTCTATAGGGGGAGCAACCTTTTATGAATGGCTTAATTCAGCATTGCATGTCTAACAATGTAGACCAGTCAGTTCTTAGTATGATTTGCTCTCTCTTTCTTGCAAAAATCATTGTCTTATTTCCATATTGGAACATTTGTAGAATAAATATAGATTTGTGTCTTGCTGACAAACCACCAAATTAAACATCTGTGAAACATAATGCAGCATAACATGTATTTATTTATTTACTTATTTATTGAAAACAAATGTTTTAAAACCAACTTTTAGAAACAAACTGGACAACTTACAACTAACAAACCATTATATACAACCAACTAACTAAACAAAAAGCCAGAAAAACTTAGAGCCACAACCATACTTCTCGGCTGCAACCCACATTTCCAGTTCATTCTTCCAGTGCCTGAGGAAAGAGCCAAGTTTTAAATTCTTTTTAAGAGAATAAAAGGATGGAGGCCTGTTGGATCTCAGAGTTGAGGATGTTCCATTGTGCAGGGGCTGCAATGGAAAAGGCATGCTTACAAAGACCCACAAGATAACCATATTTGAAAAAAGGAATCTGGAGCATGCCTATCCTATCCTCTCTGGTGGGATAGGCAGATACCCTCAGAGAAAGGGTGTTCCATATATAACTTCAGCCTGTACTATGTAGGAATTTAAAGGTGATAACTAGCATCTTGAATTACAACCATTAGAAAACTATGAGCCAATGCAATTTGTGCAACAGGTGTGTAATATGGGTAAACCTAGGGGCAACCAACATTTTGTGTTATGAGAAAGCATTTTATGACATAATACAAAATCTCATAAAATATTTCCTCTGGTGATGTGCTACATATTTCCACATGGGCTATTTTCAAGGTAAACACATAACTGAATATTTACCTGAATTTTTAAGAATTATTAGAAGCTTTACCATTGTCAAAGGCATTGAGAAATCTGGTAAGAAAATATTTCTGAAGCAATGATCCAGTGAGAAACTGGTTGTGTTAATTAAAGCTGTCATCTTGCTGGCTCTTACATTTTTGAGACACAATAAAAACAGCATACAGAGAAAAAACAAACACCTTTGTGGTGTCCAAAATTCCAGCGTATGTATTATAATATACTTTTTTGTGGAACTACAGACAGTAGTAATTATGTTGTTAAGAGTAGCCTTTTACTGCAGAATTGTTTGAATATAGCATTAGAAGAATACTGGCTAATGACAATAGCGAATAAGAGCAAGTGCATAACCCTTTGTTGTTGGTAATGCTATAGTCATACACTAGTGATACAAAGAACAGAATTTGATCTGCCAGAGAATTTAGTTTCTGGTCCATATCTTTCTTAATTAGTTATGTAAGGAAGGCTAGGCTGCTGCAAGCATTAGCCTGCAACTCAGTTCTATAAGAAGAAATATCACTATCTATTTAATATACTCATAAAGACAGCCCTTACTTTTCAGAAAAGTAAAAAAAAAAAAAAGTAATTTGGTGATTAGGTGTGGAACCAAGATTGCTGACTCTCACATTAGCTTCCCTCATATCTCTATGAATGAGTGATGCTTTAGAAAGTTTAATTCCTGACACTGATACTTAGAAGATACGACCCCTTTTTTGCTTTCTGCATAGGTCAACCTTGCTACCATCTTCCACTTGCCTGGGTTATTTATGGGTACATAAAGAATGCCATGAATACCCTTCTCAAAACAAGCAAATGTCTGTAGTGATGAAATGCTTTGAGAGATTGGTTTGCCAACACCTTAGGACATGCCTCCCACTGGACATTGACAAATATCAGTTTCCCTACAGGGGGAATAGGTCGACAGATGTCATCACAGATACTGCTTTACATTCTGTAGCATGCCATCTGGAGAAACCCGGGAACTATGTCAGGATACTTTTCATAGACTATAGCTCGGCCTTCAACACCATTCTGCCAAGCATCCTTATCGAAAAGCTGACTGACTTGGATTTTCCCTCTCCCATCTGTGACTGGATCAAAGTCTTTCTGAGGGGCCAGCCACAAACAATGAGGGTTGGGTCTGTCATATCCACGTCCCTGAAGCTTAGCACTGGCTCCCCACAGGGCTGTGTGTTCAGTCCCTACCTGTATTCACTGTACACATATGATTGTGTATTGTCTGACCCATTCACTGTGATCATTAAGTTCGCACATGACACCACCATACTGGGTCTTATTACAGGTGGAGACGAAACAGCATACAGGGTGGAGGCTCAAAAACTATCCACATGGTGCTTAAAAAACAACCTGCACCTGAACATCAGCAAGACCAAGGAGATGATGTTTGATTTCCGGAGGAAGAGAGAGGAACCTGCCCCACTTTACAACGGGGGGAGCTGTGTAGAGACACTCTCCTCCTTTAAATTCCTGGAAATTTAATTTTTCCAGGAAATTTAATTTTTCCAGGAATTTAACATGATCAAGGTGGCCAGGAAGGCCCAACAGAGACTCCATTTCCTTAGGTCTTGCATAAAAACAGGGTGGAATAACAACTGATGACCTCCTTTTACCGGTCCACAATAGAAAGCATTCTCACTTATTGCATCACGGTATGGCATGCCAGCCTGACAGCTGCGGATAGAAAAACATTACAGGAGTGGCGAACACAGCACAAAACATTGTGGGCTGACCCCTGATACCACTAGGTGAGACCGCTAGGGCTTGCTGCCTTAGAAGAATGAGGAAAATCCTCAGGGATGACTCACACCCTGGTCAGCACTTTTTTACCCTCCTACCATCCGGAAGGAGATATAGAAGCATAGCCAGCCTCACAAACAGGCTGAAAAACAATTTTTAATCCGTGGGCTGTCAGACTCCTGAATGCAAAATAACATCATAATTACATAGTATGATGGACTTGCAGGGCTGGTGCAACATGTAACATGTTCACACTGATGTAATAGGACTGGGTGTTTGTTAATATGATTTATTGGGTTAGGGACTTTCTGTTTCCACAGTGAGTTGTATTGTGTTCGGTGTGTGTGTGCACTGAGGGAGCTCCACCAATCTCATTGTACATATGTTGTGCAGTGACAATAAAGGTTATTACTAATATTATTATTATTATTTATTCATTAAACATGAAACTCAGTCAACTGAACATTCAAAAACGCATCACAAATACCATTTACTCGTGCTAATGGTTGATACGGGTTGCTGCCAGCATCCTATGTATCAACCAAGTACCTTCTTAAGATGTACGATATTCCAAGTTGTTGTTGTTGTTGTTGTTGTTGCTGTTGTTGTCGTTAAGCATGGTTTTAAGGAGATATTGCATTGGACACCTTACAAGGGATAATTCCAAGATATATTTACATTAGGTAGATATTTTTCAGATAGTGGCTTCCTCTAGAATTGACCAATATATCTCTGTTTTATATTCTGTGATGTCTTTTTCTTCTATGTATATTTGTTTATGGCAATATGAATAAAAGGTCTTAGATGAGTAACAGCAGCAGCTGTTTTCTACATCAATGAACTTTATGTAACCTATTTCATAACAATCTGAAGAGCTTATTTTCATTTGCAGTAGATGGGAAAATTACAAGCAAAATGCAAGAATGTGCAATACAAGCATTTAAGAACAGCCCCATTCTTTTGTATAGCTGAATTTGTAATAGGATCTCAACCAGATGTTTTCCAATACTCAAAGGCAACTGTAGGAAGAGAGAAAAAGAAGAGGAGAAGAAGGGTCTGTAGTTAAGAGATTTGCTGTTCTGCAAGAGACTTTTTTAAAATAATTTTATCAACAGTACTGTGGAATACAAGATTATTGCAGCAAACTGACAGGTCTGATGAAGTCATTTCTTTTCAAACAGTCACTCCGCTAGGTGTGTCTAATATTATCTGAGCATCTCCAGAGCTGGTCTAATTATCATCTGGCAGTTTTGCTGCCGTATTCACAATAGAAAATGTGATTTGATTTGATTTTTAAAAAAAAAAAACAAAATAGGGAAGATCTCTTGGAGCTTCTTATAATGATGATTGGCTGGAAGCTGGGGTTTTTTTGTTGTTGTTTTTGTTTTTTAGACTTGGACCCATAAGGGAAGGCTATAATAGATAGATGTGAGCAACAGATGCTTAGTTCAGTGACTGTGCAGACTACTATAATACTACTGAAAATTTTGAGATCCAAAATGTGGAACACCTGTCATTTTTTGGATGAAGTCTGTAGGATACCAAAAAAAAAACCCTCTTATTTAATAATTAATTGAAGTTGTATGAGAGTTTTGAATTTTGTGATATTTTGGTATTCTTGCTCAAAACATTGTAAAATGTTGAGAAAATAGCAAAATATGTGAATTTGAGTGATTTTGTAATATTTTGACTATTAATGCCTGTATCAGAGATCTCCCATGCAAACTACCTATATGGACCAGGTTGACAATACTTAGTTTTCATCATGCGTTCAGTGACAAATTAGTCCTTAGATGGACTGACATACAAACTTATTTGCAAACAAAAAGAAGTTGGTAGAAATTTTAAAACTCCAGAATGCATTTTCCAAATGAACTCAACTATTGTGTACACTGCATTTAATATAACATATATACTTTAGCATCATAATACAATTTCATTCTTAAAAGCCTTTGAGGCTGGTTTTTTTTTCCTCTTGGCTGTTTCCCATGCTTGCAAAACACAACCTCAGCTTTTGTTTAGTTAAGGGCCATAGCCAATATGCGTTTGGCAAGGAGGCAAGAGCCAGCTGTATGGACTGCTTTTAATTATGTTCTTTTTCCATAAAGCTATGAAACCAAATTTATGTTTTCTCCTATTTCAGAAACACTTTCTGATTCAGCAAGAAATGAATGAATCTCAAACTATTGGTTTATTTTAAAAGAATTTTATCAGTTTATCTAAAAGAAAGACAGGAGAAGAATCAGCAAAATGAACCATGACTCAGAGTTAGTTTTGCTAGTAATAGTTCAAAAGGGAAGTATGCCAGTTAGCAGGATTCCTTTAACTAGGAAAAAAACTTTTTATTCACTGAAAGAAGCTTTTTAAAATAATAAATAGGTACCTTCCGAAAGGCTTTAATCAGTGGTGGGTTTCAAATTTTTTTACTACCGGTTCTGTGGGTGTAGCTTAGTGGGCGTGGCATGCCTTGGTGGGTGTGGCTTGGTGGGCATGGCAGGGGAAGGATATTGTAAAATCTCCATTCCCACCCCACTCCAGGGGAAGGTTACTGCAAAATCCCCATTTCCTCCTGATCAGCTGGGACTTGGGTGGGGCCGGTCAGAATTTTTACTACCAGTTCTCCAAACTACTCAAAATTTCCACTATCAGTTCTCCAAAATTGGTCAGAACCTGCTGAAACCCATCTCTGGCTTTAATACTTAATTAGTTATGTTTTCTTTTTTAAAACAATACTTGTTAGCAATCTTTCTTCCTTTTTAAAACTATACATTAGGAATATATTAGAGTATCAGTTACAAATTTAAGATACAGCCCTATAGATAGTTAAGTGGGAAAACATTCTATTGCATTCAGTGAAACAAATTTTTGAGAAGTGTTTCCTCAAGTTACATTTAAAAACTTTATTATAAAGCCTCTGTGTCATACATTTGCAGAAAAAATGCAAACATTAAATACTGAGGACAGTATGTCAGTTTAATTCAGGGGTTTGAAAATGACTATCCTTAGGATATAATTTTCATCTATGTTTATGAAATGCTCTGCTCCAGGATCTCACATGATAATTTTTTTATTAAGTTTTATGCACAAAATAAGACTTTTCTGCTTACCCACAGATTTTAACAACAAATATACTGAACTGTTATATCTGGCACAATGTTTTATGCTACTTCCATGATTTTCTGTGTTTTCTTCTGTAATCAACTATTGTTTTGATTATGTTTATATTTCAAATTAATTGTGTTTAGATTTTCAGCATGTGTATATAGCTAAAACATTTTGTGCAACTTTAGGATTGCAGCCATTCTAAGAATGGTCAGGCTCCCTACACTCTTGACAACATATATCAGGGATCCCCAACCTCAGTACATGGATGGGTTCTGGTAAACCGTACATTAGGAAACAGACCACACAAGCAGCACGTGAGCATGAGAAGCCCCATTTAGGTTAGGTTTAGGTTTAGGTTTATTAGATTTGTATACCATCCTACTCCCGAAGGACTCAGAGCGGTGAACAGCAAACAATAAAAATACATGTATACAAAATTTAAAAACCCAGATAAAATCAAATTAAATAGATTTGGCTCAGACAGAATTAAAACACCCCAAACAATTTAAAACAGATTAAAATTTAATGCTAAAAGAGAAAGAGAAGTTAGGCCAGGCCTGCCTGGTGAAATAAAAAGGTCTTAAGAGCGTGGCGGAAGGTGCGCAGATCTGGGATCCTCCATATCTCCGGGGGGAGCTTGTTCCAGATAGTAGGTGCCCCCAAAGAGAAAGCTCTCCCCCTGGGGGCCGCCAGTCAACACTGTTTGGCCGACGGCACCCGGAGGAGCCTCTCTCTATGAGAGCATACTGGCCGGTACATACTAATACCATACATTTGCTCATGTATGGTATTAGGTTATATGTGTGACACTATCCCCTCCCGCTGCCGCCACCACTGCCACCACTTCCAGTCCACAGAGCCACAAAGATTGGGGACCGTGAAATAGATGAGATTCCAGATATTGTCCTCTGTCCAGTATTTTTCACTTTATTCCTAAACCAAGAAAGTCCAGTTGCCTTTTGGAAAAAGCACTTTGGGGACTATCTTCCATGTGCCAACTGTAATTCTGTCCTTGCAGCTTCAGATCTTCTTCTCTTGCAACTGCAGCAAATGTGATTCAAGTGTACCAGGGGTGGGTTCTACTTACCTTTACTACTGACTCGCAATGGGAATGCACGAGCGGGCTCGCTTCACGCATGCACAGATCACCCATGATGATGTCATGGCAGATGGGTGGGGCCTCCTGCTGGTTTTACTACTGGTTCTATAGAACCAGACAGAATCTGGAGCAACCCACAACTGAAGTGGACCCAAGTTGTGGATCTCGTATTTACCAGTGGAATTTGCCATGTACAAACTTGGTTCCATATAGCCGTGTACAAACTTGGGTCCATAATATATAGTATTAATGTACTTGCTCTACATTAATGTATGCAACTCTGATTTATTCACTTTGAGCTATAATACAACTAGTATGATACAGATAATCCTGACAAGACAGATAATTTTCAGTTTTGAAGATTAAATTATATGAACATTTGGCAGAATGTTATGCTTTTTAGTTTAATAGGAACTTTGATTTGACAATATGTGAGCAATAGATGTCCTTTCAGCTGATCACAGATCTTATACTGATCTTATAATGTTATCAAATTCACTGTAAAACCAAAGGTGCAAACCTATGTCAATTTTTGATATTAATATAAATTAATTATTGTGATATCTGAATATAATGTGAGAGAGAGTCTGTTATAATGGTATAGAGAACAAAAAATTATTATAAAATGTAATCTGAAATCATTTCCGTGTCCTAATCCAACAAAATATTTGACTGCGGCTCAAGCACTGTTGAGCTCTGACAGTTAAATAACCATGCATTTTTAAATCATTAGAGGGTTATTGGCTGAAAAATGTAGACTGATCTATCAAGACAGCTATCTGACAGAAACATGCTTTAAATTTCCTGTTAACAAAGTGCTAGAAACCGTGAAATATCAAGACTCTGATGACTTACAGAGAAAAAGATATGAGTACATGGTTTCTAAATAACTTCTTTTTACATGTAACTTTTGCAAACTAAATCACTATATTCACAATATTCCAATGCAATATGAGATTATATAGAACAATGTATAGACTAGAACCAAAATGGAAAATAAAAATTATAATTTGAAAATCATTATTTTTGAATAGATGTAAACAGGGTCCATTTTATTATTTAGACATTGAATATCAAATTTATTAGTTTATGTATTTATTTATCAAATTTCTATACTGCTTATATCACCTAAGTGATCCTGAGCAGTTTACAGTACAAATATAAAAGGTGGTCTAGAACTTTAAATAAAAACAAGGATAAAACAAAGTTAAGAACTGTATTAAAATTAAGATATTACAGATTTTAAAAGCTGGAAGGAGGGCCCTTATGTCGGCAACTACCTCTCTGGGTCACATATCATTCTGCAACCCCCATGCCAATTCACACTCATAGCACTATTTTGGAAGTCCTATGGAAGTAAGATGCCCCAAAGGGCAGTGGTAATGTCAGAGAAGATTCTCTTCCTGTATCACACTGGTCAACATTCTTTAATTGATGGTATCCATTGAACATTCTTCCAATATTAATTCTATTACTATTATAACCATTACTACCAATAGTGCTAAATATAATAATAATAATAATAATAATAATAATAATAATAATAATAATAATAATAATAGCACTTAGACTTGTACCCTGCTTCAGAGTGCTTTTCAGTATTCTCTTAAGTAGTTTAACAAGTCAGCACATTGCCCCCAACAATTTAGGTCCTCATTTTATCAACCTCGGAAGGATAGAAGGCTGAATCAACCTTGAGTCGGTCATGATCAAACTGCTGGCAGTTAGCAGAATTAGCCTGCAATGCTGCACTCTAACCACTGCACCACCACAGTTTTTGTATTATAATAATAGCAGCATAGGGGAGAGATTTGTGGTGTTCACACGTTTTATATATTTTGCAGCAGGCTTTTCCCAATCTGACACCCTCCAGATGCATTGGGAACATAATTCTTCAGAATTTCAGGCTAGAAAGTCTTTTGAGAATTGTAAAGTCCAAATGTATCCAGAAAGAGACAGGTCGGGAAAGACAAAATTAATCACTTTTCCAGACAAGCACAGGAGATAATTGAACTGAACTTTTGTGTATGGTGTGTGGGGCATGTGGTACGAGTGGTTGGAGAGAAGAAAAAAAACGAGATAGTATATATATATATTACTGTGTATTATTATGTGCAATAATTATTAAGATAAAATCTATCACCATTACGTCCACTTATCCACTTATAAGAAGTAATAGTATATGTATATGTATGACAAGATAAAAGTTTATGTATCTGTTTATGCACCATGGAACCGAAAATGTTTCTTATTGTACTGTTGATTTGTATAAATAAAAATTTAAAAAAAGAAATGAACTGAACTTTTAATAAAGATTTAATACAACTTCTAAACTGGCATGATTTCTGGACTAGCAGATGCGTTCTTCAACCTATATACATTGATCCTTCCTTCAATTTTTATGCATTTCTGCAGGATCTCAAGAGTGACATTTTGCCTCTTTTATTCAATCATACGTGATTTTTGCCAATTCAAGGGCTGTTTTAATGATTAAGAAATTCCTCCACATGTGGAAATATACTGCTCTGTGTTATGGTAGCGTGGAAAGAAAGATTTGTGTGAAGGAAGTTGAATTTGAAGAAGGTTTTTTAAAAAAGATATTTAAAGATGAGGGGCCTGAGCTTTTAAAATGACTCAACTGCTATGTAGTTCAAAGACCTCTACACTTTTTTCAAGCAGCCATTAGTAATAATTTCATTTTCTGTCCACACACAGTACAGATTTATTCACATTGTTATCCAGGTGAATGTAAATACATATTTGTACAGTCAGGTTGATGATTTACTTGTTATTTAATCCTACACTATTTAAAAAACATTCTGTGGGATCAGAAATACAAGAAAAAGCAGAAAATAAAATTCTATGAATAGAATTCTACTGAACAAAATCAGGGAATATGGAGATTGCTTTTTTTAACTATGAAAATCTCTGGTAGGAGACCAAGATTAAAAATATAATATTGTCAATTGTCCACTTTTTATAACTATGAAATCTACTAAAATCTTGGGGATTTAGTACAAAGAAGAACTGGTAGTTCAGCTACATAGAAACAAAGTTAGCAACATTCCGATCTTGCAACCTAAACCTTTTTTTAAAAAAAAATAAAGGAAAGGAAAGGAAAGGAAAGGAAAGGAAAGGAAAGGAAAGGAAAGGAAAGGAAAGGAAAGGAAAGGAAAGGAAAGGAAAGGAAAGTGGTTCTCCTCCTACCTCTCCGACCGGTCGCAATCCGTGTTGACAGGGGGGCAGCGAGGCACCTGATATGTGGGGTGCCACAAGGGTCGGTCCTCTCGCCCCTCCTGTTCAACATTTATGTAAAGCCGCTGGGTGAGATCATCCGTGGTTTTGGGGTGGAGTTCCATCAGTACGCTGATGATACTCAGCTGTACATTTCCACCCCAGACCACCCCAACGATGCCGTGGAAGTGATGTCCCAGTGCCTTGAAGCCGTGCGGGTCTGGATGGGGAGAAACAGGCTTCGACTCAACCCCTCCAAGAGGTTGTGGCTGCCGGCGTCCCGATATAGCCAGCTGACTCCATCGCTGGTTATTGGGGGCGAATCATTGGCCCCCACGGAAAGGGTTCGCAACTTGGGCGTCCTCCTGGATTCACGGCTGTCTTTAGAGGATCACACGACAGCCGTGGCCAGGGGGGCTTTCTATCAGGTTCGCCTGATACGCCAGCTGCGGCCCTTTCTAGATCGGGACTCCCTACGCACACTCAGGCTCTCGTCACTTCCCACCTGGACTACTGCAATGCTCTCTACATGGGGCTCCCCTTGGGGTGCACCCGGAGGCTCCAACTGGTGCAGAATGCAGCCACGCGGGGGATTATGGGAGCGACGGGGTGCTCCCACGTGACACCTCTCCTGCGCGAGCTGCATTGGTTGCCGGTGGACTTCCGGGTGCATTTCAAGGTGTTGGTTATCACCTTTAAAGCGCTCCATGGCTTAGGGCCAGGGTACTTACGGGACCGCCTTCTGCCACCAATTGCCTCCCACCGGCCGGTTCACTCCCACAGAGAGGGTCTCCTCAGGGTGCCGTCAGCCAGACAATGCCGGCTGGCGACCCCCAGGGGGAGAGCCTTCTCTGTGGCAGCACCTACCCTCTGGAATGATCTGCCTCCAGAGTTAAGAACAATTTCTGACCTCCTGACTTTCTGGCGGGCTTTAAAAACTCATCTCTTCCAGCTTGCCGGCTTAGCCTGATTCCTGTAAATATTTTATCACTTTTAGAGTTTTATTATCTTTTAATTGAACTAGTTTTAATTTACGGCTATTTATATTTGTTCTTTTATGGAATTTTTTAACTTTTGTGTATTGTTTTTTAAATTGGCTGTGCACCGCCCTGAGTCCGTAAGGAGAAGGGCGGTATATAAATCAAATAAATAAATAAATAAATAAATAAATAAATAAATAAATAAATAAATAAATAAATAAATAAATAAATAAAGGAAAGGAAGCTTTGTAGTTATATGAATGATAGAATCAAGATCACGTGAAACATTAGTACCACTTTATAATGCCTTGGTAAGAACACACTTGGAATTTTGCATCACATTTTGGTCACCAAAAGATGTTTTTTTACATCATTTCAAAAAACTCTAGAAAGAGTGCAGGGAAGAACAATAAAAATGGAGGCTAAAACATATGTAGAATGGTTGCAGGAATTGGGTATGTCTAGTTTAATGAAAAGAAAGTCTAGGAGTGACATGATAGCGATGATCCAAAATCTAAGGGACTGTCACAAAGAAGAGAGGGTCAACCTATTCTTCAAAGCATCTGAAGGTAGGACAAGAAGCAATGGATGGAAACCAGGGTGAAACGCTCTGGGTTCGGACTGGATTGCCCGATTTGGGTAGCAATGGTGGAGGGTGGTTTGGAGAACCGGTAGCAAAAACCCCTGCCACCAACATCACCACCCATGTCCAGCTGAGCTGTGCAATCATCAGAGGCTTTTATTTTTAAAAGCATTTTTTCTACAAACTCTTCGGCCAAAAAAATGCTTTTAAAGATAAAAAAAAGCCCCTGATCGCACTGCTCAGGTAGGATTGTCAGAGGCTTTTAAAAGCATTTTTTCTACAACTTCTTTGGCCGAAGAGGTTGTAGAAAAAATGCTTTTAAAAGCCTCTGACGATCCCGACTGAGTTGCCTGATTGTCAGAGGCTTTTAAAAGCATTTTTTTAAACAACCTCTTCAGCTGAAGAAGTTGTAGAAAAAATGTATTTTTAAAAAAATCCTCTGACAATCAGACAACTCCGCTGGGATCTCAGAGGCTTTTAAAAGCATTTCTTTTACAACCTCTTCGGCCAAAGAAATTATAGAAAAAATGGTTTTAAAAGTAAAAAAAAAAAAAGTTGGCCACACCAACCCAATCACATTATCCCACCACCACCACCAAGCCACACCCACAGAACCGGTAGTAACAAATTTTACATTTCACCACTGCTGGAAACTAATCGAGAAAAGCAATCTAGAATTAAGGAAAAATTTCCTGACAGGACAATTATTCATGACTTGCCTCCAGACGTTGTGGATGTTCCAATCCCAGAGGCTTTTAGGAAGAGATTGGGAAAAAAAAGGCTGCACTTTTGAAAATATGTGTCCCACCCATTCCTTTGTCTTTCTTTCTTTCTTTCTTTCTTTCTTTCTTTCTTTCTTTCTTTCTTTCTTTCTTTCTTTCTTTTTGAGGGAGGGGGAAGATTGTATTAACAGCTAGACAGTAAAAAAGTTGCACCATTTTGATTACCTTTAATCATGAAACAGCATTTTGTCAGAATATACTATTGGTTTTTCATTTCTTTCCTTGATTTACAAGTGAGTATTTTGCTTTTGTCTAAAGGAGAAATCTGAGCTTGTGTCTGAAACTGTGGGGCACTCTTGTGCAGGAAAGGGGAAAGGCATAGCAGTTACTTGAGGATTCAGCTTACCAATGCTATATTTCTGTCTTTTAGGAAACAACCACATTAAATCTGCAGCAACTTCTCAGACTAGAAAAATAGATATTTCATTATTATTAAGAGATATTGAGATCAGTTTTGCTATACCTTTAAAATAGTAATACTAAGCAAGAGATTCTCCAGTACTGAGCCAAATGTGACTCCAACCTCCGGAGTTCATAGAAGTTATGATAAGTATGGATCCAATTGATCATAGGACCAGCATGTGATAAAGGTCACACATGTGAGCTGGTATTTTACTCTCATTTATTCAAAATAATTATTAGATCCAAGAAGATTCCCAGGTATTTGTGGGGTTATAGCTGATACTGTTGTGATCCGCCAGCAGCCTGTGGAGCTGGCAGCTGAGTCAGATAGTGAGGAGGCTGGGGAGAACATGGGCCAGTCCTTGAGTCTGGGGAAGGCTCGGACGAGGGCTCTGCATCAGAGGCAGAGATGGGGCCAGGACTATCTGGGAGTTATGCATGGACTCTGGAGCCTCCAGAGTCGGACATCAGAGAGGCAGAGGAAAAGGAGGAGCCTGTTCCTAGCGCGCACATGCGCAGAACTGCCAGAAGGCAAAAACAGTTAAAACAAAAGGGACAACTCGGGAGTAAGGCCTGGAGATGATTGGCCCCTCCCATAAGGCTTAAAAGAAGAACAAAGGCTCGTGGGTCTTTTGCAAGAAAGCAACGTTGTTAATTCTGTTTCCAGTCAGCATCTCTGTTTGATTCTGGACTCTGTGTGGCTTTGCCAAGTAGGTCTTTGGCAGCATGTCAAGAGAGATAAAGGTTGGTGATTATCTCGAAGGACTTCTGGTTGCAACTAATTGGGACTCAGCTGTGAATGAACGTAATTCACAGCTGTTGCAATAAAAGAGGTTTTTGGGACTACTCGTGTGTTTTAATGACTCAGGAAGCTTAGGTCACAACAGATACCTTCCAACAGCATCTGGTTGAAAACAAGCTCTTTCCAGATGAGCAGAAAGGAAAATGTCCAAATAGCAGAGGAGCAAAAGATCAGCTTTTAACTGACAAGATGGCTGGGAAAACTGCAAGAGAAGTAAGACCAATTTGAATACAGTCTTAATTGATTACAAGATGACAAATCATGTCATGGCCAGTGGTGGGTTGCTCCTGGTTCAGACCGGTTCACAAGAACTGGTAGTAAAACTGGTGGGAGGCTCCGCCCACCACACCAGATGTCATCATAGGCAATCTGCGCATGTGCAGAAGCTTGGCACACACATGAGTGAAGCGAGCACACACGCGCGATCCCATTGCGAACCAGTAGTAAAGGTAAGTAGAACCCACCCCTGGTCATGGCTATTAAATATCAAAACATCTGCAATGGGCAATCAGAAGCTGTATGGAAAAATATCTGAAGCAGAAAATTATTGCTCAACACTATCCATATATACAGACAATATATTACAATGGAGTTTGGATTGGGTAGATGTGTCATCTTTATCATCAACAAGGAAAAAATAAGGAATCAAAAGGCCATATGTAAATAATAACACATGTTATTATTATTGACAATTTTGTTTCTTCCTGAAAAGTCAAGTGTGGGGTTTGCTGAGCCTAATTTTACTTGTTTTCAAATTTAGCCTCAAATATCTATGGCAGTATTCTTTTTAATTAGATACAATTGTTACTATACTGTATATCACTGGTAAAAAAAAAAAAGAATTCTAGACTGAAGTCATGAAATAAGGCAAGAAGGTAGGCAAACCCATATCTTATGGAATTTGGAGACCTTATTGTGAGTATTCTAATAAAATTACTGCTAAGGCAAGCATATCCACTCCTATCACACTCTCTTATCAAAGTATAGAATAATAATAATAATTATTATTATTAGTTAATCTGTAGTGAGATTCACAGCCTTTGAGGCTGGTTAATAGCTCAGCAGCTCGAGTCCTAACCAAGGACCTAGGAACTGTAAGGTATCATCAGAGGATGTAAACTGTTCCGAGTAAGGTGGTTTTTTGTAGAGTCAAAATGTTTAAGTCCGGTAAATTTAGAATTTCTAAATAGCGGGGTAGCCCTTTGGGTATTGCTCCAAGGGCTCCAATTACAATCGGGACAACACACAATTTCTTTTTCCATAGTCACTCAGCTTCAATTTGCAAGTCCTGGTACTTTGTGATTTTTTTTTGCTGCTTATCTTCAATCCGTGCATCACCAGGTATTGCAATGTCAATGAACCATACTTTTTTTCTTTTCAACTATTATTATGTCAGGTGTGTTGTGGACCAAGTGCCTGTCAGTCTGAATCCTAAAGTCCCACAAGATGTTGAGTTTCTCATTCTGGTCAGCTTTGCCTTCAATATTTTTCAAGTATTGGCCATGCAGAGCTTTGCTTTTCTCATTCTCTAAAACTTTCTCAACCTGATGTTCCCAGTGGTTTTTGCTGTACTCAAATCCAAACTTCTGGCACAATTTCCAGTGAATGATCTTAGCAACATGATCATGGCGTTGTAGGTAATCAGTTTGTGAAATTTTGCTGCACCCACTGATCAGGTGGTCGACTGTCTCATCTTTCTCATTACAGAGGCGGCATTTGCTGTTGGTGGTAATTTGAATTTTGAATTTTTGAAGGTTGAATTTTTGTCTTCATGCAGTTTGTGGCTAGGGCTTGTTCTTGAGCTGCCAAAATAAAGCTTTCTGTTTCTTTTTTCAGTACTCCTGATCTTAACCAGTTCCAAGTTAGTTTCTGGTCAGCTTTGCCTTCAATATTTTTCAAGTATTGGCCATGCAGAGCTTTGCTTTTCCAATTTTCAGCTCACTGCTCAATTACTTCTTTCTTATATTCTGCTTTTGTTTTAGTTGTCTTTAAAAGGCCTCCTTTATTTACTTCCTTAATCATTGGTCCTTCACTTTTCTGGATGTAATCATTCAAGTTGCATTTTTCTTCTTCCACAGTCTGCTTTACTTGTAGGAGTCCTCAACCACCCTCTGCTCTTGGTAAATATAATTGGTCAACATCACTTTTAGGATGCAAGGCATGATTCATTGTCATAAGCTTCCTTATTTTTCTGTCCAAATTGTCTAACTCCATCTGGGTCCAGTCCATTATTCCTGCAGAGTATCAAATCATAGGTATAGCCCAAGTATTTATGGCTTTTATGATGTTTCCTCCACTCAATTTGGACATTAATATCTTACAAATTCACTGAATGTACTTGGCTGAAGTTAATTCCTTGACTTTATTATGCATTAAGTCAGAGGGCCCTAAAATCCCCACGTACTTGTAGCCTTCTTCTGATTTTACTGCCTTATCATTTCTTCATTCTCTAGTTCTATTCCATCCTCTTCTATGATCTTGTCTGCTTTGGTTACTATTGCTGCACATTTGTCAATTCCAAACTGCATACCAATGTCTTGGCTGAATTCTTTGGTGTTTTCAATTAATAAATTCAGTTCAGCTTTTATTTTACCAAACAGCTTCAAACCATCCATGTAGAGTACATCAAGTATGAGATTTTCAGTCCTTTCTTTGCAAGTTCGTATCCACAGTTCATCCTCTTCAAAATGATTGTCAGTGGTAGCATTGAGAGTATAAAAAGTAGGGGTGAAAGAGAATTGCCCTGGAAAATGCCTTGTTTAATTTCAACTTCACCCAGTTCTTTTCATTAGCCATAAGTTTCGTTTTCCAGAGGTTCATTGAAGATTCCATGAATTTTTGTATGTTGCTGCTGATGCCCAAGATTTCCAGGCATTTCTTGATCCAGCTATGGGGATTATTATTATTATTATTTATTTATTTATTTATTTATTTATTTATTTATTTATTTATTTATTATTTCTATGCCACCCACTCTCCAAGGACTCTGGGCAGCTTACAACCATCAGCAATATACTAAATAGCATATTGCCCCCAACAATCTGGGTCCTCATTTTACCCACCTTGGAAGGATGGAAGGCTGAGTCAACTTTGAGCCGGTGAGATTTGATCCGCTGATCTGCTGAACTAGCAGTCAGCTGAAGTAGCTGCAATACAGCACTCCAACCACTGTGCCACCTCAGCTCTTGTCATGATGTTACTTCCAAATGATGATCAACTTTATGTCTGAGGATTATTGTTGTTGTTTTCATCCTGAACTTTTAGCCTTGCCTTTAGCCATTCACCAATAGTTTTAGAATGCTTCATGGATTATGTGGTGTCCAGAAGATGATGATTAAAGAGAATCATCTAAGACCAAATCTGGGAGGAAACCTAGTGGCCACTAACAGAGGTGTTCAAATGGAAATTATCACCTACAGTCAACACAAACCTCACTTTCATTATATTTACCAAAGATTTTTCATAAAAAATGTACTCGAAAGTGACCTCAACTTATATGATCCAGATTTTATGAGGTCATCTCTGGCATATATAAAAATACATAGTTCTATCATTGAATAATTATTGTTGTGACAATGTATTCAGCTCCCCGTCTACAAGCAAAGTAGCTGAAACAATTTACAGTGATATAAATATGTATAGGAAAATTGTCACTGTTGCACAGTTAAATTACTCAGGGAAGGTTGAATGCTTTCCCCTAATCACATATGATGGTATTCAGATATGGAGTTCTTCTTCCATTTTGAAAACCTATAGTTGGTTGGAAAACACACACACACACTTTTTTAACCTTTGCTGACAAAAAAGGGCTGGCAAATCAGAAAAGTAAACACAAATCCATCCACAAACAAGTAATTCTTAATTAACAGGTAAGCTTAATTCAATTACCGTTTTTATTCTTTTCCCAAAAGCAATAGCAAAAGATATTTCAGAGTTGGACAATGTCCAAGACATAAAAACTAGCAAGGATGTGTTGGCAACCAATAGGAAAAAAAAATGTGGGACCACCTAAATAGAAGGATTGTTCTGTTTATTCCAACAGGCAGAACTAACACAAAAGAGGAGCAATTAATAGTACTGAAGTAGGAAAGCAAATTGACAAATGGTACAATTTGTTTATATGAAACTTCTGGAAGAACAGCTTTGCAATAGGGAGGACAGAAAAGCAGACTTACTTTTTAGTTTCAACAATTCTCAGACCACTTTAATGGACCTTTTGTGTCTCTCAGTTTGCACAAGTGCCGCTGCTGTACATGAAGGTGCATTACCCACAATAACTATCAGAACCTTTACACCCCCAGCAAGAAATTGGTAGTAAAGATTTTTTTAATCAAAAATACCATTTCTAGAATTTGCAGTAATAGAATACTTCTATTGAACTGGGATTGAAGTCCATCTTTAATTGTGACTTTGGATCAATTATCTATCCAGGTTTATTCTTTTATAAATAAATTGGAAGAAATAATACTATGGCTATTGCATTGAATTCTTAGGTAATGGCAAGATCTTATCTATCTATAGTAGTGGTGGGTTGCCCCTCGTTCAGACCGGTTCACAAGAACTGGTAGTAAAACCGGTGGGAGGCCCCACCCACCGCCCCAGATGTTGTCATTGGTGATCTGCACATGCGCAAAAGCTTTACTACTTGTTTGCAATGTGATCCCATTGCGAACCGGTAGTAAAGGTAAGTAGAACCCACCCCTGATCTATAGTTATTAAAATCTTAAGGATTTAACAGATGGAAAATGGTAAACTGCAGAGTGTCACCAATTCCATAAAATCTGAATTACTTGAATCTGAGATAATTAAATTAGAACCAAATGTGCTAAATAGCTACATTCCTAATTTAACCAATGATGAGACAGAGAAAGCTAAAGCTGGTGGGACACAAGTCCCATTCTTGATCCAAATTCATCTACTGCTGAACTTCATCCTAGTTTCCACTTGGAAGAATCTCTCACTTTCTTCTTGATGAAGTACATTATATTCCAAAAGCATTTCATCAATAGCATACACGCCTTACGGTTGTTTGTACAAGAATGGACAAGAAAAAGCTGGGAAAAACTGAACTTGTTCCTGGAGCATTGCATCCTTGAGATATTACAGAGATTGGGGAAAATGTCAGCAGAGAAGCATGAAGCTCAATAATCCCTCCTTTGGGAGACATAATACCTGCTGGTTGATCTGAACATGGGGGAAAGTATGTGGCAAAAATGTTGAGAAAGAAAAGGTGGTTGACAATAGCCGGTTGCAAATAAAAGTCTTTTCAAACAGCATCAATTTCCTGACTCCACAGAGAAGCCAGTAAGGACTAAAGTTTATCTAAAGTTAAAATTCTACTATTTCTTAAGTTTGAAAATAATAAACAAGTAAAAATGTAACCTAATTTCTTTCTCACCCCAAGTTTCCATTCTATGATGGAAACTGTCTATGTTGCAATTTGCTAAATTAACCCCTTTATACAGTATATTCATTTTAACAGTTCGCTTTAACCACAGCAAGGAAAAACAGTCTGATGAAAAAGCCACAAAAACACAGTATATAAGAATGTAGGAAATGATGTATTGCCATATAAAGAAGTGATGCCTGTGTAAGGAAGTTGGAACTCTGCTTGACAAATTGCCTTTTGGGTTACCTTTCTGTGCTTACATATATACCAGAACATATCCTGTTTTCATCTCTGATGAAGGGATGGCTCTAGTTTAAATTCAATTAATGTGATTCTGATCTGACCATAACATTTTGTTACAGATTGTAGAAGAAATCATTATTTCTTATAGAGAATTGAATACAATACACCGTAGGAGTATTCTATTTTTAGTCACAAGAATACCATTTAGTTCCTTCATATAGTTTCTTGTTTATTTAAAACATTTGAATAAACTTAATCTATATAATATACAGATATTTTATTAAAGCCATTAATATATGGTCTGACTGCAGTTATTGGGAAGATTTAGGTGTTCCTGAAAAGCTATATACGGGTAGTCCTTATGTCAGGGGTGTCAAACTCGCATCATCATGGTGACATCATGTGATGTATCTGTTGTGGCCCGCCAGCAGTTTGCAGAGCTAGCAGCAGAGTCAGACAGTGAGGAGGCTGGGGAGGACAATGGGCCAGTCCTGGAGTTAGGGAAAGGCCTGGACAAGGGCTCTGCATTAGGACTGATTGTGTCTGGTAATAACTACTTGGGCCTAGGTCACAACAGTGTGACTTTTTTCCCCTTTGCTAAACCAGCCATGAGTGTGGCCAATGTGTGATGCATCCAGCCCAAGTGCTGCGAGTTTGACACGCCTGCCTTATGTCATGGAATTGTGCAGCAGTTGTCCAGATGAAATCAGAGACACTAATATAAACTTGTAGTCTTATATATTTATATTTATATTTATAAAAAACAGCTCATGCAGAATTCATTTAAAGTGCAATTTATGAAATTCTGCATACTTATGCCCA
Organism: Masticophis lateralis; assembly: GCA_030761175.1. NCBI lineage: Eukaryota > Metazoa > Chordata > Lepidosauria > Squamata > Colubridae > Masticophis > Masticophis lateralis. Next base: position 39,040,422 of record JAUDYJ010000006.1, on the reverse strand, counting down.
AACTGCAGGCCAAAATTAGATCAATACTCAAGATCAAAATTAGATCTTGAGTATATTGCCTACATATAATTTTTTTGACTGAAATACCAGGACTTTTTTTACATTCAGATTTGGACTGTGCTTGTTACTTTTCAACTAGATAGATGATAGATAGATAGATAGATAGATAGATAGATAGATAGATAGATAGATAGATAGATAGATAGATAGATGATAGAGAATTTATTTGCTGCCCATCTCTAATGACACCTTCCAGCATTAAAACATTAAAATTCTAACAAATAAAAATCTTTAAAAGATCCCAAACAAGACAAAATATATTTAAAAGATAGGAACAGAGGGAACAGGATTTGATGTCAGGGCGGATGAGATTGCCTCTTAAGTCATCAACTACCTCCAGTGTGGTGCTGCTCCCCTATTAGAGCCATCTGACGGAATCAGGTCTTCAGGCTCCTGCAGAAGGCCAGAAGGGTGGGAGATTGGCTCCTATTCTTCTGGCCTTCGGCAGGAATGTCTGAAGACCTGGTTTTGCCAACTGACCCTTGGAGGGCTTTGCCAATCTCACCTCAGGGGGTAAAGAGCAGGACCTATGGCAGAAAAGACCTCCTCCTTGACCCTGTCAGAATTCTTTGACCAACTGGACCCACAGCATGTCTCCTCCACCAGTGTGGGTGGGGCAGGCTAGTCCCATCAGGGTGAGATGGTTCATCAAGTAGACTGGACGCATGTCATGCAGGGCTTTAAAGGTAATAAACAACACCTTGAATTGCCCCCAGAAGCAGACTGACAGCCAGTGCAGATCAGAGCAGTGGAATGATCCTAGGGACCCAAAGAATTGCTCAGGCTGCTATGTTCTGCACCAGTTTAAGCTTGCAGATGTTCTTCAAGGGTAGCCCCATGTAGAACACATTGCAGTAGTCCAAATGTGAGATGGCCAGGGCTTGTGTGATTAGGCACAGGGACTCCTGATCCAGGAAAGGCTGCAACTGGCACACCAACCAAGGTTGTGCAAAGGCTCTGCTAGCCATGACTGCTACCTGCTCTTCAAGCAGGATTTGCAAGTCAAGAGAACCCCTAAGTTGTGAACTGGGTCTGTCTGGGGTAGTACCACTTTACCCAGAACTAAGTTGGTTAAAGTCTCAAATCTTATAGCTCTGTGCACCCAAATCCATTTGGTCTTGCCTGTGTTTTTAAAAGAGTTATAAGGGAAACCTTTGCCATTGCTAGGTCAAAAGAAAGGGGATCTTTAATCAGAGTTCTTAATTTCTCAAGATTGTTAATTGTTGAATTTAATTTGTATTGACTTTTTAAAGGATAGGTTCTCTTTTCTTGGGAAATGGTAAATAGAAGACTACAGCCATATATTAAAGGCCAGTGAACAATAAGTAGGTGGAATCTCCTTCCACCTACTTTTGACATAGTTATGTTTGGCCCTAACCCACAGTCTTTATGATTGTCCTGAGCTATGTAGCTGAAGTGGTTGTCCTTGGATATGCAAAATATTGTTGTTCCAAACCATTTTACTTCATATGGTTTCAAGAACAGCTCCACGTACTGATTTTTGTGGTTTTGCTTGCCCTACTTCTTGAGTCTTTGTTTTGTAGTTTGGTTGCAGGGACCCAAAGCTTATCATTAAAAGCAGCCAGCAGTGAAAGATTTCCGATCCTTTTAAAAGTACATTAGATATTATTAAGAGTCAAAACCACATTATGACGCAGTTAAGTTGAAAAGCAAAACTAAACTGATCCTTTGTAGGTCACACCAAACTATCCTATCAATGTGTACAAAGGCTCCAGACAGGAGGAGGAAAACTTAGTTTAGATTACATTTTTGCTTTCATCCTTACATTTCTAGAGATTTATTGGATTAGAGTATGTGCATTTCAGAAAGAGTATCACCAGAGAGACTATTTATTTAATAAAAGTCTGCTTCATGTTGTAATGCAAAGAAATACTAGTTATCACACAGGATTTTTTTAAAAAATAAAGTTGCTCCTTTTATATCCTGTTTTTTTCTTCAGGAATTCAAAGCATTCCTACCTCCTATTTTTCCCTGCAGTTACAGACTTTGGAAATAGCTTGGACCAAGATAAAATAACTGACCCCAAGTTACTGACCTTCACGGAATAAAATGTGGATTATCCTATTATCAGTCCAGCATTTTAATTATTATATACCGTTTCCCTAAAAAATAAGATCTATCCCAAAAATAAGCCCTACATAAGAGCCTGAACAGCTGGCTGCCCATCCATTCCATTGGGTTCCTTGTGGGTGCCACTGCCATGAGGTGAGGCAGGGGGTGGAACTGCCCTTTGCACCCCACACTGGGTGACCTTAGGACCCCCCAGCCAGGCCATTCATGCCTCAACATCTGCCTCATGGCAGCAATACCAACAACCTTGTGTCAGGTTCTGGAAGATTGGAATGAAATGCCGCCCCCCCAAAACAGTCGTGGTTTGCAGAGTTTTATCTCCCGCTCCAGCACGAACTGACCATCAAGGAATGCACATCAAAGCAATGAAATCTAGTCAGGGCTAACTGCCTAGTGCTCCCCATCATCTTTTAAATGTTTCCCACCACACACCCCTATCATGAATGCAAACCCACCCCCATATAACCCTGGAACCATCCTGTGCACAGGCAGCCTCATCCCAGCTGGCCCCGCCACTGCGGCCAACTCTCAGTGGTTTTCATCACCATTGCCACTTCTCAGCTGTTGCTGCCGCTGTGGCTTCATCATTCAAGCCGGAGTGACCGCCTCTCAGTAGCTTCACTGCCAATGCCACTTCTCAGCTGTTGTCACCACCACAGCTCCATTGTTCCAGCCAGAACCAATGCGGGCAACAGAAGGTCAGTCCTGGATGGTGGGCGGTGGTTGTATTGTACCAGAGGGGTCCCATCACAGCCTCCTCTGCTGGAATGGCAGCTCTGGGCTGCTAGGCATGCCAGAGCTGACAACATGTGTAGCGGGAGCCCATATTGCCACCCGCTTACCTCTTCTGCTTGCTGGTGGCCGCAGCAGAGGAGGAGGCCAAGTAGTGTTCTCGTACTGCAGCCAAGAAATGAGACAGATGTCAGGGCCCTGAGGTAAGCTGGTGCAGTGTGCATGGTGCAGCTCCTCCCTCCTGCCTCACGGAAATGGCACTGGCACACCACACAGCCTCTGCCCTGCTTTGAGCAAGCAAAAGAAGTGGGCCTCCCATACATGGGAAAAAATAAGACACCCCCCCCAAAATAAGCCCTAGTGCTTATTTTGGGACCCAAAAGAAAATAAGATCCAGTCTTATTTTGGGGGAAACATGGGTATTAGCATGCTCATGGATTAAAGCCAAGAATTCCGTTTCAGACTGAGTACTGCCATTTAGCCTAGGTAGATAAAGTTTTCAGTGTTATCATTCACTTTAACTAACTCTTGCTATATAATTCTTTCAAAAGAAATAAAAAATTCTTTCTTCTACCTTTTAGTAAGGCTTGTTGTTCTTAAAATTGTTAAGTTAACAGGATGCAATGGTGTGTGTTTGTATAGGTACATGCTCCACACTTCCATTAATTTCCAAAACAAATTTTTTTAAATTTATATGGCTCCCAACTCCCAGTGACCCTAAATGATTAGGAACTTATCTCATTTGGCTTGAGAAAATGTGAAGACGTTTCTCTTGACAAATGCAGATAAATCATATGGACATCTTTATATGGACATCTGTGCCCAACCCAATTAGATTCCATGAAATTTTCCTTTTTTACTTCCTCTTATGTAAAAGCAGATAAGCTTTATTTAAAAGCCCCTTCATTCACTTTAGAATAATCCAACTCTTATAATATAAAAACAGAAAAATTAGTTCTTTTGACAAATGAACAAAATGTAATTTTCGATGGGGAAGGGGCTTGCAATTTAGCAGTGGTAGCATCCAGAAACAGAGCCTTCAAGGCCTGCTCTATCTTAACACTAGGATTTGATAGACACCAGCTGTCTGATAAACCAAGCAAAATGTTATTCCCAACAGATCTTTATGAACTGGGAAGCTTTACAAAAAAAATGGGACAGAAAACAGGCTTACTCAGTTCTATCAAACAAATTAAAAGAACACATGCACAGAATGAATTAGGAATGTAATATCTCATTACAAAAAATGTCTCCTTTTCTTTTCAGCCCCAAAGTAACATCACTTTCAAAGTTAGAAAAACATTTTCAGCAATGTCAAACTCAGCAATGCTCTGGCTGAAACTCACGGCTGTGGGTCCGCCTGGCTCCCCTGGCTCCCAGACAGACAGAGGCAGACTACACAAGCGCCATCTAACTTTCCAAGTGATAATGACACCAGAGTAAAGGAATTTTAAAATGTATTTCATGCATTCTGCATCAAAACCAAGCATTGTATGTTTACTGGAATCTACAAACAATGTGGTTTCTTAGTTTCTGGATTTAGCTTTTGTATTAGTCACCCTATTTCAGAGTATTTTATTCTGATTTATTTTTGCAAATATTCTTTCTTACTCTATTGGCATTGGATAGTTTGTGAATGGTTTATTTTAGGAAAAAACAGAAGTGAGGTACAGTAACACTAAAGGAAGAAAACCTTTCAATTAGCAGTGGCAATTAAATTCAGATGGTTCTTCCTTTCCTTTTCAATATCATACATGATTTAGCACTAGTGTTTAATCTGCCTATCCATTCACTTGCTGCCATATCTAGAAGGTTTGGAGGTTCATGGTGTGGTGAGTCATTTCTTGTAATGTTTGCAATAGTAGACATGATTGAAAGGAAGGAGCAAAAAAAAAAAGATACAGAGCTGCTGCTATAGTTGTTGTGATGTAATTGTCCCATTTTTGTCTTCTCCAGATAGGTTGGACTTCAGGTTACAGAATCTCCTACTAGCACTTTGGTCATGGCAGTTGACTTGATAATGATGAGGTCAACTTATCCAGAGAGAAACAAGTTAGGGATACTGACTGTAACATTTATTTCTGGCTCAAGATATTTGGTTTCATAGTTTGAAATAATTAGTATACCAAGGATAATGGTAGGAACTTGTTTGCAATTTTATTATGACATGGCATTGCTGCAATACTTAGTTGGAGAAGGTTGCTCAAGTCCATGCAGGCCTCTAAACATATGCATGACAATATCCCCTTCTAAAACTGCAGCTGTTGCTTATTTACTTTAAGTTTGTGTTGACTTCAAAATGGCTTAAATTAAAAGTAAAAATAGTGATATTTCACAGTCAAATCTGTTCTGATATTGACTATGTTTTATTACTCTCAAAAAGCTAGAGTGGAACATTTTAATCCAAATTACACATTAAATGTCAGTGGATGACAGGTTGTACAAATCAGATAACAATGCAGTACAATTCTAAGAAAAAAATAATATGCTTGGTCTTGGTGGCCTTAGTCCACCAACAACCACAAAAATTGCCATTGGGAAAATGGAAAATATTAATAAAGTCCACTGCTATGCTAAAATGCTTACCTGATTTATGTACTGTTTTTTACAGGGAGATTCTTTTTTCCAAATCCTTGTTGAGAAATGCTGGAGAAATAGTGCTTAATATTTAATAGAAGGACATGCCTGGGAAAGCCCTACCACTTTAGTCACTGGAATCTTCTAAGGATTGAAGTTAGCAGAGACGCTAAACTCTCTAGAAGCCACTGTTCATCCAGACAGAATCACATTATAGTCCAACTGTGTTGAGAACCCAATGGAGAAATGTTGAGGGAGATTGGGCACAGGTAATACTGAATCAATAAACTGCCAGAGAGGGGGAGGTAAAGAAGGTAATGGTAAGAAGCAGAAACTATGATTTACAATCATACATTAATTTCAGGTTGTCAAAAAAGGGGTTTGGATTTCAGAGATGGGAAGCTAATAGTGAGTCACATGATCCTGATTCAAAAATTGGAATACCAAGTTAAAAGTCATGCATCAAATTAGGAGAGACACTTTCTGAATTCAGCAAATCCTTTTCTCTCTCTGGGACATGTTTTTGGCAAGCAATAGTATGCAGCTGCAGGCCCCAATTGCTACCCTGTGAGCATGTCTGTTTTAATATTCCCAATTTCTATTTGTGAATGTGCCCAAGGCTGAATATTCGTTTGTTCTTTTGCATTTGTGTTTGTGTGTATACACACATATGTCTCAAATCCTTCTTACTACCAATCTCTTGCAAGAAACAGAGATCAGAGTGCTCATTCCACCTTACCATCTATACGACAGTTTGATACAATACTTCCTGTGTACATGGGCATCTTGTTGAATAACTCAGCAGGTTGAACTTGTGCTAAGATATATTCTTTAAATTGAGGAAAACACATGAAATGTGGGATGTCAGTCATTTATTTTGCATGAAAACAATGCAAAAAATTGTCTAAGTATCAATTCCCTGTGCTTATAAAGTTCCACTTACATTATCCCTGTTCTTTGCTGTCTATACAACCATGTAGCAGTATTTTATGGGAACTGCTACAAAACTGCACCACTGAAATTTTGAAGCAGACATCATCCTGTCTGTCATTGCAATACCAAGATATGCAATGCTGGAATTCAATTTTTTTTAAATTAACGGTTCTGTGGGCATGGCTTGGTGTGCGTGGTGTGGTGCGGCTTGGTGGGTGTGCCTTGGTGGGCGTGGCAGGGGAAGATTGCAAAATCTCCATTCCCACCCTACTCTGAGGCCAGCCAGAGGTGGTATTTGACGGTTCTCCGAACTACTCAAAATTTCTGCTGTCAGTTCTCCAGAACCTGTTAGAACCTGCTAAATAGCACCCCTGAAGATATGCCATTAAAATCTCTCTATCATGGTACCTGCCTTACAGAACAGTATCCTCCTTAAGACCCAGATGCCCCCAATTTTTTCATTATTTTATTTTATTTTATTTTATTTTATTTTATTTTATTTTATTTTATTTTATTTTATTTTTTTATTTTATTTTATTTTATTTTATTTTATTTTATTTTATTTTATTTTATTTTATTTTATTATTTTATTTTATTTTATTTTATTATTTTATTTTATTTTATTTTATTTTATTTTATTTTATTTTATTTTATTTTATTTTATTTTATTTTTTATTTATTGTGATTTATATGCCGCCCTTCTCCCGAAGGACTCATGGTGGCTTACAAGATAAAAATTCAACAATATAAATCAGGTGTAAATTAAAATCTAATTAAAATTATTACAATGTAAAAGAACCGCTCCTTAATGGATCAGTCCATTTGATGAAAAAGCCATGTCTTCAGTTCGCGGCGGAAGGAGAGGAGGTCGGGGGCTGTCCTAAGCTTGGTGGGCAAAACGTTCCAGAGGGTTGGCACTCCCATAGAGAATGCTCTCCCCCTGGTGGCCACCAGCCAACATTGTTTGACTGATGGCACCCTGAGGAGACCCGCTCTGTGAGAGTGCATGGGACGATGGGAGGATGGCAGAAGATGATCCTGCAAGTACCCCAGGCCTAAGTCATGTAGGACTTTATAGGTGAGCACCAGCACCTTGAAACGAACCCAGAAGACCACCAGCAGCCAATGCAGCTCACGCAGGAGAGGTGTTACATGGGAGTAATGAGCCTGCGCAGCTGCATTCTGGACTATCTGAAGCTTCCAGGTGCATCCCAAGGGCAGCCCCACGTAGAGGGCATTACAGTAATCCAACTGAAAAGTGACAAGGGCGTGAATGACTGTGGCGAAGACATCCCAGTCTAAGAAAGGGCGCAACTGGTGCACCAGGCATACTTGTGCGAAAGGCCCCCTGGTTACGACTGTCAGGTGATCTTCTAAAGACAGCTGGGAATCCAGGAGGACACCCAGATTGTGAACCCTGTCAGAGGAAGTAAGTGCCTCCCCTCCTATCACAAGTGATGGAACCACTAGATCCTGAGATGCTGGTAACCACAGCCATCTGGTCTTGGATGGGTTGAGTCTGAGTCTGTTTCTTCCCAACCAGGCCCGCACCGCTTCCAGGCAGTGGGACATCACAGAAAGGGCATCCCTGGGGTGGTCTGGGGTAGATATATAAAGCTAAGTATCATCAGCATATTGATGATACCTCACCCCAAAACTATGAATGATCTCATCCAGTGGCTTCATATAGATGTTAAAGAGCAAGGGAGAGAGAACCAACCCCTGAGGCACCCCACATGTGAGGGGCCTCGGGGAGGATCTCTGTCCTCCCGCCCATACAAACTGCAAGCGACACAAGAGGTAGGAGGAGAACCACCGTAAAAAAAAAAAAAGTGCCTCCTATCCCCCCCCCCCCGAGTCACTGCAGCAGGATACCATGGTCGATGCTATCAAAAGCCGCTGAGAGGTCAAGTAGGACCAGGATGGAGGAACAACCCCCATCCCGGGCCTGCCAGAGATCATTCACCAGGGCATCCAATGCCATTTCCATGCTGTGACTGCGCCTGAAACCTGATTGGTATGGGTCAAGGTAGTCCATTTCCTCCAGGAATTGAGGGAGTTGCTGTGCCACCACGGACACCATGGAGACTGGACGGTAGTTATTAAGGGTAGGCTTCTTAAGGAGGGATAGAACCACTGCCCCTTTAAGTGCAGCGGGGAAGACCCCTTCCTTTAACAAAGCATTGACAACCGCCTGGATCCAGCCCCCAGTCACCTCTCTGGATGAAGAAACAAGCCAGGAGGGACAAGGATCCAATAAACATGTGGAGGCACTGAGCCAACCCACAATCCTGTCCATGTCATCTATCAAAACAGGCTCAAACCCAACCCAGATGTTACAATCAAGACAAGCCCTTGTCTCCTTGGTAGACTCTGCCCAGTCAGAGTCCAGCCTGGTCTGGATCTGAGCAATTTTATCTTGCAGAAATTGTACAAAATCCTCAGCTCTGCCCTGCATGAGGTCCTCCCTTGCTCCATGATTGAAAAGGGAGCGGATCACTCTAAACAGGGTTGCTGGGCAGTTTTCTGCAGATGCAATGAGAGCTGCAAAATACTGATGTTTCGCCGCTTCCACCACCACAAGATAAGACCTAATATGGGTTCTTAACTGTGTTCAGTCAGATTCCAACCAGGAGAATCTCCAACCGCCCTCCAGGCATCTTTTCTGACGCTTCATTTCCCTAAGCTCCACGGTAAACCATGCAGCCACCCAGGATCTGTGTCGGGTCAGAGGCCACAAAGGTGCAATTTGATCCAAGGCCTCTGCCGCAGCATGTTCCCAGGCTGCCACCAGGGCCTCAGATGAATCATGGGTTAAGGAGGCGGGAAATGACCCAAGCTCCATCAGGATCCATCAGGTGCCTGGGGCAGGACCATCTCACTTGTTCCACCTCCCAGCAGCGGGGTTTGGCGGAGAGAAAGTCCAGACTAAGGAGGGAATGATCGGTCCATGACAGGGGTTAAATGGATAAATCCCCCTTACTCCGATCATTTATCCACTGTCCAGAGAGAAAAATCAGGTCGAGTGTGTGTCCTCCTATATGAGTTGGACCCTGTACAACCTGAGTTAGGTCCATGCCCATCATGGAGGTCATGAACTCCCACACTAGTTCAGATGTCTCCCCAACTGATGGCAGGTTGAAATCTCCCATAACCAAAAGGCTTGGCCAAGACATCTAGTAGTGCGGGCAGGGCTGAGGTTATGCAGCTGGAAGATAGGTACGTAACCAACAGGCCCGACTGAACTCCAGGGTCCCACTTCAAAAGATAATTCACACCCGCCTATCTGAGGAACAGTGACCTCCCTAGGACTGAGACTCTACTTAATAACTACTGCCACCCCTCCACCCCTACCCTGGAGACACGGTGGTGAAGCATATGGAAGCCTGGGGGACATAAATCAGAGAGAGGAACACCTCCGTCTGGCCCTAACCAGGTCTCCGTGATGCAGGCCAGGTCCGCGTCCTCTTCTTCAATAATATCTCGTACGAGGACGGCTTTATTCATCATGGACCTGGCATTCATGTACACCAGCCGGAGTCCAGGGCTCTGCACTCTTACACACCTGGAGGAGCAGGGGAAGCCAAGGGGCAGGAGCACATCACCGTTTGAACACAGTGGCGGCGCTGTCCATATCCCCTCCTCTCATATCCCCCGCCTCTCCCAACCATCAGTGGGATTGGAAGACCCTCTCTCCAACAAGCCTCTTCTTTCCCTCCCTTTCCCCCCTTTCCCCACAACCATCAGATCGGCCAGATTGCTGAACCATAAGAGCCGCCCCGGCTCATTCCTCACAACCCGTCTCCTGGGTCCCCTTATAATTTGGTTAAAAACTCTAATTAAAAAGCCTGCCACCACTAACTCTGTTAGTCTTCCAGTAGACCTTGAAGTTTTGGCTTTTCCCTCAGGCACTAGTCCAGATAGGATATAGTTTTTAGTCTTTGGTTTCACTAGAATGCTGTTTTATGATATTTTCACAGTATTTTATTTACACTCTTGTAGTAATGTGAACTGCCTAGAATTATAAGATTAAGATCTATCTCTACATGTAGTACATATAGTATATCTATATGTGCAGACATTGGTGTGCACATATATCGTCTCTCCTGTGGGAGCTGCATTGGCTGCAGATTTGCTTCCAGGTACAATTCAAGCTGCTGGTTGTCACTTTTAAAGCCCTTCATGGCTTGGGACCAGGTTTTCTGAGGGACTGTTTCTTGCTGGTTACATCTACCCAGGCCACCTTGTGGGAAAGCAAGGAATGTTGCAGGTCCCATCTTCTAGGGAGATATACCTGGTGGAACCCAGAAGAAGGGCTTTCTCCATGGTGGCTCCCTCTCTCTGGAACATTATTCCCCCAGAGATTAGAATGGCCCCCATTCCCAAACTCTTCCAGAAGGCACTGAAGACCTGAGAAATAGAGAGAGGAATGGAGGAATGGAGCCCATTAAATGGCTCATGTGATGTGTTGTCGCCTGGGTGGGGGGTGGGGGATTAGTATATTATTTTATTATATGATTATTCTCTTTTATTAGTTTTATTGTTTTATATAGGAGGTTTTATATTCCTGAAACCTGCTATGAGTTGCCATGTGTGAATAGGTGGCAATATAAATTTCCTAAAATAAATAAATAAATAGTATAGTAGTATAGCATAGCATAGCATAGCATAGCATAGCAATACAATGTGATATAATATAATACAATATATAATTCAAACAAACTAAAAGCAAACAAACAAACCAAATGGAAATAATATAGCAACAGGATAAAATTGAAGACAGCATCACTTAAAACAATAGTAGGATGATAGTCACAATGCTAGAAAACTCATTGAAAGACCTTGAATACAATAGATTTACTATGCAATATAGTGGATTGCATATTTCACATATACATGCAGTCCTTGGATTATGACCACTCATTCAGCAACTGTTCAAAATTAGAACAGATAAATTCCAAAGATGAACACATAGACACAGACATACAGATACACACACATTCCAGTCCTCAAAGCTCTTAATCGTCTGTTACGTCTTTTAAGGAAAAATGTTGGATGTTTTGGTAATATGTTTTGCTTGTGACAGAAAGGGTCCTTGAGGACCATAAGGCTATATTGGTGCAGCAGGGGACCACTGAGCAGGCTGCCTATGCAGAGTTAATTTGGTTTCCAGAAAAGATGTCTAGTATCTCACAAATGTTCACTTTGCATTCTTGTAAAACATTGCATGCATTTGCAAAGCTGCATAGGGCAAAGCATACATACCCACCATCTGTAAACAACAATTTAATTCACTATATCCCTCTAGTCTCAAATATCTCCACATCATAATATGTATGGTGGCTTCCTTCTAATTTAACTAACAACAATGACTTTCCCCTTTTAATATGCATCTTTTCTTTCCTGTGTAACTTCTGCCTTAAATTATTTCTCTGAACTGTGCATGCAGTCCAGCAGAAGCACATTTGGACTCTGTAAATATTTAAGGAAGTTTAGCTATGGTACAATTTGTGTGTAAAAAAAGAGTAAGGGATACATTTTGTTGGGAGCCATAATAAAATAGAATATCAATTATAAAGGAATATTACAAGTTGTGGAAAATTATGAAATTATTTGAAACTGGGTAAAACTATTCTGAATGAGAGTTAGCCTATGGCAGGGATGTCAAACTGGAGGTGTCATGTTGTCATCATAGGACGTATCGTGACTTTTTCCCCCTTGCTAAACTGGGGGTGGGTGTGGCCAGCGTGTGTCACATCTGGCCCGCAGGCTGCAAGTTTGACACCCCTGGTCTATAGCATAGAAACATTAGTTCCTAAGTGCTTCACTCATTTTGTCTTCCCCATTTTGTTGCTGCTGTTCTTTATTCTTTTAAAATTTTGCATCATAGTGAGGCATTTTTCATTTTCTATGCTCATCTAACTGTAATGGAAGATATTAAATGAAAATGCTTTTTAGTGCCACACTGGGAAAGCCTGCAAAATTAGAGAGGTGACCATAGACTAATATGGAGATGATAAAGACAAGGCATCGATGACAAGCTTCTCTTCTCCAGGAAGGACACATCTGAAGCCAAAACTAATGAAAATGCTTTGAGCTATCACATTTATGGCTTAGGCCCTTATGGGGAGGGGGGTTTTTTTTCGCTCCTTGCAAAGCTCCTTGCAAAGAATGTTCCCCTATTCCCAGGGCTTCTGAAACCATAACAATGCTTGTGGAAACCTTGGGTTTGAAAAACTGCACTCTAAGTGATTGTGTTTCAACTGTGCTCCTACCTTATGATATGAATTTCCTCCATAGGCATAATGACATCTGTTTACAGTTATATCCACTGCAAGAATAGCCACTGTCTTTCCTTAGATTATATATTAAACCCAGCAGGACATTCCCCAGAAATTATAATCACTTCAGCTATATTTAAAGTGATAGGATAGATCCCGAAGAAGGAGTGATGTTGGCACATTGGAAAGCACATACTGACAGGGTGGTGTCAAGGGTCAGTTTTGGAAACATTTAACTGTTTGAACTATTTTGAATCAAATACAACAAAATTAGTGCACTGGATGACTACTAAATTGCTACCCTTCCTCATTGAACTGAAGATTATTATTGTTTTGCTACTTGTTCATTCTCTTAAAGTGGTACTGTAAATTATTTTTCAGTAAAATTAAAAGGTAGAAAATGGAGAGTTGTTTTTTTAAAAACAAAAACAAATGGAGATAAAAAACATAAGGGTATGCTGGAAATGGGACTGCAGACAGGGTCAAAGCTGAGTCACAGACAAATTGCTAATATAGGAAACTAACACATTAAATGAAAATTAAGGTTCATGCCTAGAATGCTATGTAGCTTCTAAGTTCTTTCTACAATATATATTAAATATAAATCAAGTAAAAGAGGAGGTGCACTATATATAAGAAATAACTACATCTCTACAGAAATAGAGCACAACAATGACAAAAATTATCTTGAATGCATTTGGTCAATATTAAAAGTGGGGAAATTGCCATAGGTGTATACCATAGGCCACCCAACCAAACAGAGGAAATAGATGAACTTTTTGCTAGTCAGCTAACTAAGGTATGTAGGAAGAACATCACAATAGTAATGGGGAATTTTAACTACCCTGACATCAACTGGGAGACAAACCCTGCACCAAGTGGAAGATCCAACAGGTTCCTAACAAACCTAGCAGACAACTTCGTTTCCCAAAAAGTAGAGAAGGGAACAAGGGGATCAGCTATACTGGACTTAATTCTCACTAACAGAGATAAAATGATAGAATGTGTTGAAGCTACAGGAACCTTGGGGGCGAGTGATCATGCAGTATTGGAATTCAACATTATGCAAGCACAAGCAATAGAACAAAGTAAAACTAGAGTCTTGGTCTTTAAGAGAGCTAATTTCAATAAACATAGAGAGAACTTGGGAAGGATTCCATGGATGAGAATCCTCAAGGGGAAAACAATTCAAGAAACTTGGGAAATTTTGAAAAGTGAGATTATAAAAGCCCAGTCTAGCACAATACCAATGAAGAAGAAAAATAAGAGGTCTCAAAAGAAATCAGCATGGCTGCATAAAGAACTTTCTGACAAATTGAAAGACAAAAAGGACAAGTATAAAAAGTGGAAAGAGGGACACATAATTAAGGCAGGATATCAGCAAATAGCCCAAGTCTGCAAAGATGAAGTGAGGAAAGCTAAGGCTCACAATGAACAAAAGCTTTGACAAAATAATAAACAAAAAAAGCTTCTTCTAACATGTCAAAAAGAAGGAAAAAGGCAAGAAAACAATTGGTCCATTGCTGGTCCATTGCTGGTAGAAATTGGCAAGAAGGTGAAAAGCAACAGGTAGAAAGTAGAGCTACTTAACTCATTTTTTGCATCTGACTTTACACAAAGGGAAAAAAACCCAGTCCAACTGTCCAAAACAGCACCACAAAAAACAGATTAGGAACACAAGTTAAAATAGGAAAGAAAATGGGAAGTGAACACCTGTCTACCCTAGATGATTTCAAATCACCAGGACCAGATGGACTACACCCCAAGGTCCTGAAGGAACTGGCAGACAAGATTTCAGAACCACTGAGCTATATTTTTCAAAGATCCTGGAGCACTGGGGAACTGCCAGAGGACTGGGAAAGAGCTGATGTAGTTCCCATCTTCAAAAAAGGGAAAAAAATAGATCCAGGAAACTACAGACCTATCAGCCTGACCTCAATACCTGGGAAGATTCTGGAAATTGAGGCTAAAACATATGAAGAATGGTTGCAGGAACTGGGTATGTCTAGTTTAATGAAAAGAAGGACCAGGAGTGACATGATAGTAGTGTTCCAATATCTCAGGGGCTGCCACAAAGAAGAGGAAATCAAACTACTCTCCAAGCACCTGAGGGCAGGACAAGGAGCAATGGGTGGAAATTAATCAAGGAGAGAAGCAATGCAGAACTAAGGAGAAATTTCCTGACAGTTTGAACAATTAATTAGTGGAACAACTTGCCTCCAGAAGTTGTGAATGCTCCAACACTGGAAGTTTTAAAGAAGATGTTGGATAACCATTTGTCTGAAGTGGTGTAGGGTTTCCTGCCTAAGCAGAGGGCTGGACTAGAAGACGTCCAAGGTCCTTTCCAACTCTGTTATTCTGTTATTCTGTTAATCTGGATATATGTATTGTTATTACGCTTATTTATCTATCAGTATAAATACATCTTTTCAATATATCTTGATCACTTTCCAACTATGATAGTTAAGCCATTTAAAAAAAATAAGTACCTAATGTCTTCATGTTAGTACAGAAAGCTAACGAAACCTTAATCAAAGCAAACATATACAAAAAATCTGCTTCTGAAAAAATATCATTTTTCTTTCCTTAAGGTAATAACT
This sequence comes from Masticophis lateralis, assembly GCA_030761175.1. NCBI lineage: Eukaryota > Metazoa > Chordata > Lepidosauria > Squamata > Colubridae > Masticophis > Masticophis lateralis. The sequence goes on along the minus strand of JAUDYJ010000006.1, from coordinate 39,025,148 downwards.
GGAGCAAAGGCTTCCTGGGAGATCATTAGGTTTTACAGCATAAAAAGATAAAACACCCTCAAATTGACTCCTGGTGACTCTGTATATGTCATTTGCTTGACTGTATTATAGAAGTGATTTCTTCTGGGACTTTTTTTTGAAACAGAATCATCTTACAAAACAGTGAATAAAAAGAGAATGATCTTTAAGAGGCTAGTATACAAATAGCTTCCTAATTCAAAATCAAGTTCAAGTTGAAAATAAACTGCTATGCAGCAAAGCAAATCTTAATAGATATTTTAATTATACAAGATACCAGGTGGGCAACAGTATTTATCTAGTATTTTGTATTACATACAGTTTCCAAATTTTTTTGAAGTATAATTATTAGTATAATTAGATGTCACTCGAAATATATAAGAACCTCTCGGTTGGGGTTCATGCAGCTAGTGATACAATCAAATTCCAAAAGCAGTCAAGGTCACAGGTGCTAAAGCATGAACCATGCTTTGTCCAGGAGAATTGCCATGTGCTGAATATGTACTTTATAATATTAAGTGCAGGTGGTGGTTCAGAAATACTACATTCCCTGGAATGTTCTGACTTGTTTACATTGAACTACTATTCATTTCAAAGAAAAATCTGGTTACTGCTCTGTAACTGGAGGTCCCTTGCAAAATTCACACATATGAGTCATGTGCCTATTCAAAGCCATTTGGGACTTTCTAATGGACAGCAGAAGCCTTATACCATATGGCAGGATGCAGAGTGATGCAGGAAATACAAAAGAACCAAAAGTTAATCTGAGATCAAATGCAATAAGAAGAGTGGTTCCATAGATGACTGTTTGTAGTGCAGCAATTGTGTTCTTTATCATAGTCGTTTTGGATTCACATACATAATTAACAAACTTGCCCGAAGAAGGCATAAGGTGACTGAAGAATGGACAATCTTTCTAAAGGTTGTATCCCTCTAAAACTGGATAAAATTGGATGGCTGAAAACATACAGTTGCCCAATTTACCTCTGTTCAGCAAAATGCTCTGGAGAAAGACAGTCAACTCTGTGTTGTTCTTACTGGCACTATGGATAAGATGCCACGTGGCTGTTCAGTCAGCTCATAACAAAGTTGATGGCTGTGCTTACCTATATGAAAAAAATGCTGAGGGGAAAATTCATAGCTGATTTTTCAGTTGTTTTTTGAAGAGATTAGAGAAGTACTTGATAATTTCAGGATTTAGTTGTAGGTTTAGGTAAAGAAGCTGCATAGCTCAGAATCTGTTGCTTTTATATCTTAAAACAGTGGGTGGGGGAAGCAACTGCTTTCTAAACAGTACAAAATAATGCAGTATTTATGAGAGTCCCTAAAAGGCAAAATAACAATTTATGCCCATCTAAAGAGAACTGGCACTTGTGAAACAGAGCCCAAAGGCAGAAAGCTGAGTGCAATTGGATGACAAAATAATTCTACATATGATAGATAGCAGAAAATAAAAAATGTGATATAATAAATGGCTCAAACATAAATGTGTTATCCCTGTAGCAGTTAAAAATAAACAACTAATAAACGTTTGACTGGAGCTATACAAAGCCATATGGGGTACCCCCCTTGTTAACTTGGAAAATGTTAAATTGTATTCCTAAATCATATATAGAATAAATAAATATCATATTCTTGAATAATATATTCTTGAAAATAAATCCTCCACCTGCCAGATAATGAGTTTTTCTTTCAAAGTGAAGACACATCCAAGCAATTGTGATATGGCCTGGGGATCTGAAAAAATCTTGAGTATTTCTAGTAATATTTAACACTTTTAGATTCAAGCCACAGCAAGTATATGAAAGATAAAAAAATATTTTTATGTGTATATGTGTGTGTGTGTATATATATATATATATATAAGGTATATGAGTTGAAGTATATATGTTTTACAAAATATTTAAAACTTTCTATAAATTGAAATACAATGAAATATTGTGGAAGAGAGATATTTATAGCATTTTAAAAGGGCACAAAACAGCACTTTTTATTTAAGGCACATATCTACACTGTGTGTGTGTGTGTATGTGTGTGTATTCTGAGGTTTTCGTGGGTGTTTGTATGTAGGTCTTTGGTTATTCGGGTCTTCTCCCGCGTAAAATTGGAAGTGTCTTGGCGACGTTTCAATGAAGTCTCATTCGTCATTTTCAGGCTGGTGTTCTCAGCTTCGTGCTTCCAGGAGCAATGTGAGATCGCAGCTGTCTCTTCCTTTTAACTGCTAGTGGGGGTGTGAGCTGATTGGGTGGGAGCTTGGCTGTGTTCTGATTGGGTGGAGGTGTGTTCTGATTGGTTCGGGGCTTGGCTGTTCTCTGATTAGTCTGAGTTGCAGGGGGATTTGAGCTGGTGAACTGTGTTGTTTTTTGGCTTCTTGTTTGTGGCCGTGAGAGCTCTTCATGGTGGGTGTCAGTCTGCTTCATGTATGGATTGGAGGGGTTTAAAGTGGCTAATGATGCAGCTGCAGTCTGGCTTCTGGTCCTTGGTCGTGCCTCATTATCAGTGTGGGTTTGAGTCTGCTTTCTGCGTGGATGTGTGGTGGTGACATCCTGTGTGGCTCTCATGAGTGTGGGTCTGATGAGTGTGGGTCATTCGTCGTGTTAGGGACTAGTTTGTCAATAAGGGCGGGTTTCCAAATGGCTGGTAGGCATGAGGTATCGTCTTGTTTGTTCATGCTGTGTGGGCATTTTTCTATCTTGATGGCTTCTCTGATTATTCTGTTGTTGAAGTGTTCAGTTTTGGCGATGGTTCTGGTCTTTTTAAAGTCAATTTCATGTCCTGTGGCTTTAAGGTGTTGGACCAGGGAAGAAGTTGGTTCCTCTTTTCTGACTGAGTTCTTGTGTTCTTCAATGCGTGCACTTATTCTTCTGTTGGTTTGTCTGATGTATGTGGTGGGGCAGGCGGTGCATGGGATTTCATATACTCCTTGATTTTCTAACTCAATTTTGTCTTTGAGGTTCCTTAAGATGGTGGATATTTCAGCCAAGAACACCAGCCTGAAGATGACCAATGAGACTTCGTCGAAAAGTTGCCAAGACACTTCCAATTTTATGCGGGAGAAGACCCGAATAACCGAAGACCTATATATATATATATATATATATATATATATATATATATATATATATATATATATATATATTTATTTATTTTCAGGAATCAAAAGTAAATTTATAATTAACATTCTTCTTTAATTATGTTCCATTTACTGCTCCTTAAAAATTCAGCATATATCTTCAAACTTGGAAGTCTGAAAACATTGTATTCACACCCAATTCTATGTCAGTGTAATTCAAGTATTTTATATCTGCATATTTACAGTATTTTTTAACAATGGAGGAAACTATTACAGCTGTTGAATTATAATTTTTAACAACATCTAATGAGAGAACGTCTAACTAATATATACACACAACTACAGGTTTTTCCCATTGCACTTACATTTAGATATATTAGTAGTTTATTCCCATTGTCCAAGATCATTGTCCTAAATGAAAAGGGATTGTATTACCAAAAGCATAATGAAATTGCTTCTTGGAATGTCTGATCCATTATTTCATGATGTATATTAATTACAGTCAAAATGTTCTCTATCCAGGGTAAAATTCCTGCACTTCCAGTTAATTATGGAAGTGTCTGATCTCATCTACCTAAAAGAAATATTTTAGGTTGGGATGAACTGCATTCTGACATGGGCCTCCTGCCCTAATCTGTTACCTCCAAGCCAAATGGAACCATACATGACCTCATTTAACTCAGGCATCAAATAAGCCCAGCCTTTGCTCCAAGTAGCTGAATTGTAGATATGAAATAATTAATTATTTAGTTAGCATTAATTCTATAATCATAATACAATTATAATTATTTTAAAAGACTGCTAATATATAATAATATTGTATAATAACTAAGATATTGTGTGTGTGTGTAGGTCTTTGGTTATTTGGGTTTTGTCCCGTGTAAAATTGGAACTGTCTTGGCGATGTTTCGATGAAGTCTCATTCGTCATCTTCAGGCTGATGTTTTTGGCTTCATGCTTCTAGGAGCAATGTGTGATCACAGCTGTTTCTTCCTTTTAACTGCTAGTGGGGGTGTGAACTGATTGGGTGGGAGCTTGACTGTGTTCTGATTGGATTGAGGTGTGTTCTGTTCGGGTGGGGGCTTGGTTGTGCTCGGGTTAGTCTGAGTTGCAGGGGTATTTGAGCTGGTGAGCTGCATTGCTGTTGTTTGGTTTTTCAATTGCCAACAGAGCAACAAATAATTCAAAAGATATATATATGCGCAGAAATGGATAGACTAACTTTAAAATTAAAAGATAAGGAAGACTCACAGTACTTTAAGGTATGGGACAGGTGGTACAAATGGATAAATCAATGGAAAAGAAAGTAAAGGCAAATTTAGTAGGAAATTAAAAAGGATTATGATACACCGTCATTAAGATAAAAGAAGAAAAAAGGTTATTGTATATATTTGTACTTATATACACTACATATATTGAATTTGCTTGTTATGTTTGTTTGTTAATATTGTTGATTGTATCTTTAAGGTTGTGAATGTTTTATATAATTTTATCTTTTTAAACTCAATAAAGTTTGTTATATATATAAAAAAAGAAAACGGCAAAGCCCTCCTCCCATAAAGGCACCACAGACAGAATTAGCAAGATCCTCCACAAACACAACATCAAGACAGCATTCTGCAAAAACCGAAAAATATCCACCATCCTAAGAAACCCCAAAGACAAAATTGAGTTAGAAAATCAAGGAGTATATGAAATCCCATGCACCGCCTGTCCCACCACATACATTGGACAAACCAACAGAAGAATAAGTGCACACCTTGAAGAACACAAGAACTCAGTCAGAAAAGAGGAACCAACTTCCCTCATCGTCCAACACCTTAAAGCCACAGGACATGAAATTGAATTTTAAAAGACCAGAACTATCGCCAAAACTGAACACTTTAACAACAGAATAATCAGAGAAACCATCAAGATAGAAAAACGTCCACACAGCATGAATAAATGAGATGGTACCTCCTGCCTACCAGCCATTTGGAAACCCGCCCTTATTGACAAAAGAGTCCCTAACACAAGGAATGAGACCAGACTCACACTCACAAAGGCCACACGGGATGTCACCACCACACATCCACACGGAAAGCAGACTCAAACCCACACTGATGATGTGCCAGAACCATGGATAAGAAGCTAGACTGCAGCTGCATCATTAGCCACTTTAAACCCCTCCAATCCATACATGAAGCAGACTAACACCCACCTTGAAGATGTGGCATGACCACGAACGCAAAGCCAAACAACAGCAACGCAGCTCACCAGCTCAAATCCCCCTGCAACTCAGACTAATCCGAGCACAACCAAGCCCCCACCCAAGCAGAACACACCTCCAGCCAATCAGCGCAGTCAAGCCCCCAACCAATCAGAACACATCTCCAGCCAATCAGAACACAGCCAAGCTCCTATCCTATCAGTTCACACCCCCACTAGCAGTTAAAAGGAAGAAACAGCTAAGACACTTCCAATTTTACACGGGAGAAAACCCAAATAACCATGAAGTGTGTGTGTGTGTGTGTGTGTGTGTGTGTGTGAATGACTTTAACAGCCCGGACTGAAACAAGGAGAAGTTAATTATATCTATGTTTAAAGTGCTTTGATTATCAGAAACAATTTTCCTTAATTTTCTCCTCTCTGGTTTTTAATATTTGATTGCTTAAAACATCCAAGCAATTCCCCTCTAGGGAGCATAACTTTTATTATTTCCCCATACATCATTTTAATAATCATGTCTCTTGCTGATGGATGACGTTTACCCATACAGGTACATGCCTCAACAGATTTAGCAGTTTTTACCCTTCTGTAGGCATTTGTCCCCATCATTACTGTTCTTGTTTACTTTTATATACCAGAAATATCCATTTAGAAAATATAGTAAATCCCAAATCAAATTATTTAATACAACATTAATCTATACAAGTAGTACAAAGAGGAATGCCTTAACAAAGCATACTCAGGTAAATAAAAAATAGAACTTATTTTCATCAACAGATATAATATCTCCTTAAATCTTTCTTTTAACAAAGAAATTTATAGCAGGGTTTATTGCAGTGTACAAATAAAATGTTCTGGCAACATGTTGAAAAGATTTGCAAAGAATAGTAAGATATGATTGGTGAATGTTATACATGGAGTAGCATAAGCTAAAACAGAAATTGCTGAGTAGAAAAGAAGTATGTAGGATTGGGGACACTTCCATACAACGGCTCTGCACCAGCTCAATGCAATCTCTGCATAATTATGATCCTGTGATATCAAGCAATGTTTGAGAGCTAAGCTGATTTATTTAGGTTCAGCTGTTCTGTAGCTAAGCAATAGCACTAATCTTTGACATACTATTCTCTGTGGACTTTGTTTAAGTCATCTATATGTCCATTTTTAAGAACATTTATATCCACGCCATTAGAAAGGAAGCTTGATTGCTTGCAGCTCTTCCTCATAGGATCCCTTTAGGATTTAGACAAATTCTAAATCTAATTCTAAATGAGCCAGGGTGGCGCAGTAGTTAGAGTGCTGTACTGCAACTACTTCAGCTGACTGCTAGTTCAGCAGATCAGCAGATCAAATCTCACTGGCTCAAGGTTGACTCAGCCTTCTAACCTTCCGAGGTGGCTGAAATGAGGACCCAGATTGTTGGGGGCAATATGCTATTTAGTATACTGTCGATTGTTGTAAGCCGCCCAGAGTCCTCGGAGAGTGGGCAGCATAGAAATATGATTAATAAAAAAATAATTTAAAAAAATCATGTATAGTATGGATGAAGGTGTTTCTCTAAGGTTTGTGGAATCTCTGAACTGGGAAGTGATTTTTAAGAATTATAATTCATCTTCAAATTGCTTTTGAATTCAGAATGGTGGCAGTATAGAAAGACCCTGAGAAAACCTGCAGGTGTTTCCTAACAGTGCTTTGCAGTCATTTTCAATTAATATTCCTGCCAACACAGATAAGCGTCCTTGAATCACTTAGCAATAAAATGTATTAAGCCCTTCTTTCAAACCTACAGTACCCTTTGTATAAATCAGATCATAGTGTTATTAACAATGGAGCCAGCATGACATGACAAAGCACAGGTAATTTCAAGGATTGTGAAGCACTTTGGTTCATCTTTGAATTTGTAGCACTGTGCAGCTGTAGTAAATTTACAAAATATTGCATTATAATTTAAAAGTAAAACAAAATAGAGGGTACTAACATACAAAGCTGTACATGTTGAATGGGATATGGATAATAAAATTGGAGTGCATGATGAAGTCCAAAATGTCATTTGCATCATTTTAAAAACCAGATCAAAACAAGTTATTTCTGAATCAAGGTAAAATTCAATAATAACTAGAAAAAGTTATCCTGACAACTTTCCATCTATATGTTCAAATCTAACAGACTTATAAATATTTTCCCTTATTAATCACCAAAATGAGTTGGTGTTAGGATAAAGAAGAAGTTCTCAATGACAAAAAAAAAGAACTATGAGATTAGACATAGTGTTGTAAAACCAATGATATATTGAAAACATACATCTATTAGTTAAAGCTTATAGAAATGAACTTTATGCTGCCCTTCAAATTTGTAAATTTGTAAATTTGTAAAGACTTGATCATATTCTTGGTGTTAAACCTGTGTTTAATAGAAAGCCCCTCCCAAAAATTATGTGACCAACTCTTCAGTGCTTTTTTACTTCACTGGCTATATGAACGTCAGTATTTATTACAACTGAAAAATACAGACTTGTGCTGCGGGACAAGGGACAATTGCAGTCAAACCAGAAGTGTGTTGACATGCAGTATATAATGAAAAACATTTCCAAGGTGTTGAACATGAACTTCCCAACACAAAGAAACCTCCCCCCCCCCCCAACGCCATGCCCAAGCAATAGATGACATTCTGCTGGAACCACTGTAAATCTTTGAAAAATACATCATTATTCTTGGACAATAAATAGATTCTAGATTCTCCACAGTGGGGTAGAGTGATGCATCTAATCCCTAGGACCAAAACCGGTATCTCAATGGCCTGCATAGGCCAAGCCTATTAAATAGATCAGGAATCTAGGTTCAGGCTGAATACACAGATTCAGAGTAGTAAAATTTCAGATGTTCAGCATCAGGCTGACTATTCTACAATGCTACACAGAAGCTGTAGTGGTTAGAATGCAATATTGCAAGTTAACTGCCCATAGCCAGGATTTTGATCCTGACTGGCTCAAGGTTGACTCAGCCTTCCATCCTTCTGAGGCTGATAAAATGAGGACCAAGATTGTTAAGGACAATATGCTGATTTTGTAAACTGCTTAGAGAGTGCAGTAAAGTACTGTGGAGAGGAAAACAAGTCTAAGTGCTATTGCTATTGTTACAGTGAAAATATTCTTCACAGCTTTCAGTTATTGATCTCATTTATGTTAAATAATTAAAGTTGTGCCCTAATTTAATCCATGTTTCCATGTTCATTTCATTATATATGGCTTTGGTCACAAACTAGGAAAACTGAACAATTCAAAGTCTTATAACTTATCCTAGAATTTTTTAAAAAATTGATTATTAAGCTTCTATGTCATCCATCTTGCCAAGGCAATTCTAGGCTGTTTACAATTAATTCAAAATCTTATTATGAAGTTGAGAAGGGTTAGACATTTAAGGGTTTGAAGTGAGACGCATGGAGAGTTAAAATACATTCCATTTTGACACAGAGCTTGTTTAAACAAAAGCAATAAGACAGAAAGTTATTTAAAGAAATATGTAAACAAAATGTAGCTTACAATATAAATATATTTCATCAAAACTTTTATATCCATAAACTAATTGCCACTATTTGTCTATAATTGTACTTTCTTCTTAAATATTGCAAATCAATGCAGTAACAGTTTTTTCAGATAATTTTTTTATTAAAAGTTTTAAGAAGAACACAAAAAGTAACAGATATTAACACAAAATAAAGAAAAGAAAAAAAAGAAATGAAAAAAAGAAAAGTGCAAAAAGAAAAAAAGAAAAAGGAACAAGTTTCTAGAAGCAAATATAGGTAAAATTACGAAGTTAACTTTTTCTTTATGGCTACAAAAAAGGCCACTTTTTTCTATTATCTAATTTTTTTTCTAATCATCAAAACCAAGAATCATACAGTAAGTGCACTTTTTTTCTATTTCATGCAAAAAATCTATAAGGCGTTTCTAGTCAGCCATAAATGCTTAGTGCAGTAATGTTAAATGAAGCTTTTTCTCCATTCTGGCAATACAGCTTCAGTTATATCTTTGAAGCACTGTCACACACAACAACATTTTCATATGCAGTAGAACTTTCTTGTATTTTCTGACTGTATTCAATATTTCAGAAAGAATATTTTTTTTCTTGAAATTAAATAGCCACTTGTATGGTGGATAAAAAGATATTAATTTTGAAGAGTTTATTAGCATAATTATATATAAATTATATATATATATATATTTATATATATATATATATATATATATATATATATATATATATATATATATATATATATATATATATATATATATATATATAATTTAAATTTACACTACTTAATCACCCATCTCTCTCAGAGAAGGGGTTCTGGGCAATGCCAGAGTACATAGCAATGTACCATTTTATATCAGTGAGAGATGCCATCAACATCTGAAGATTGACATATTTTTCACCTCTGTTCTATGTTTTAATTTCAGTGCACTAATCTAACTGTGAGCAAAAGTTCTCTATTCCAAATTCAATTCAGTATTTCCAGTCTGTTTGCCAAGAAGACAATATTGTACTGCAATTTATAAGAGGCCTCTAAAACTATGAAAATATCAAATTTTGCAAAAAGGACATGCCTTTCCCTTTACTAAAAAAAAGTTTTAGTAACAGATACTGTTCTTAACTTTATATTTGTATTCCCAGAAGTAGTTTTTGCACATTTTTTCTGAAGTTGAAGAAATTTTCTTCTTACAAACTTAAACATAAGCTTTATGACATTTTTCAGAAAAACTTTTACTCTATTAACAAATAGATGTAATTCGAGTTATGGCATATTCCTTGTTTTCTTCATGTTCTTCTATCTCAATCCATGGTGATTCCATCCACACATTCATGTAATTTTCCTGGCAACATTATGCCTACAATTTTTCATTGTCTTTTTTTAGATTATTTGTTTGACTTTTCAGTTTTGCTTATAGGCCAAATAATTCTTGGTGGTTTCCCATCCATGTACTAAACAAGATCTGATTCTGCTTAACTTTTTTTTACAAAGGTTGCTAAGTACTAAAAAGATAGAATTATACTAAGTCAGGAAAATACTTGTACAGGTAATCCTCAATGTATAACAACTCATTTAGTGACTGTTCAAAGTTACCACAGCAATGAAAAAAGTGACATGATCTGGAATCAATCTTTATTACGGTCACAAACCAGCAAAAAAGTTAAACATTGAAATAAATACATTTTCTATTGACGTGACCATTTTTCACACTTATGGCAGTTGCAGCATCCCAATGGCCATATGATCAAAATTCAGACACTTAGCAATTCACTCATATTTATGACTGTTACAATATCCCAGGGTCATGTGATCACCTTTTGCAATCACCTTCTGACAAGCAAAGTCAATGGGGAAGCCACATTCTCTTAACAACCCTATTAGTAAATTATCAACTGCAGTGATTCACTTAACAACTATGGCAAGAAATGTTGTGAAATGGGGCAAAATTCACTTATCAACTGTCTTACATAGCAACATAAATTTTGGTCTCAATTGTGCTCACAAGTCAAGAATTACCTGCACATTACAGAATTTGTTTAGCTATGAACATCATCACCTATTATTTTATACTTATTTTGTTTATGTCTTGTATTTTAATTAAGTATTTTTTTTCCTCTGGGAGCTGAAGGTGGCATATACTTACAAGACCGTCTTTTGCCACCAATAGCCTCCCACCGACCAGTTCGTTCTCACAGGGAGGGACTACTCAGGGTACCATTGTGCCAACTGGCAATTCCCAGGGGGAGGGCCTTCTCTGTAAGGGCTCCAATCCTTTGGAATGAACTGCCCCCTAATATATGAAACATCCCTAATCTCCGTGCTTTCCGCTGTGCCCTTAAGACCCTGATGTTCAATCAGGCAGGGCTAAGCATGTTAACTGGGAATGATTAAAATATTATATAATTCTGGATTTTATTTAATTTGGCCTAAACTATGCTATAATTTTAATTATCAATTTTATGATGTTTATGTATCTTTTATTTTTTCTTGACTGTACACCGCCTTGAGTCCTGTGGGAGAAAGGCGGTATAGAAATATTAATATTATTATTATTATTATTATTAATAATAATAATAATATAGAAATCTCCATTATTGTTTCTCTATGATAAGCCTGTGAAATAAATTGGGATGAAAGAGTCTAGTCCATAATCCATCCAAAATCATCCCTTAAACTCTGCAGTGGAATATAGACTTGAACTTTTGTCTAATAATGTGAAATACTAATGAAATTAATAAAATGTAACTGTTACATTGCATTGGTTCTCCTTGTCCAACTTCAGAAGGATTCTTTAGATTTTAATTCTGCCTTGGGATAATAAAGAAAAGTCAAGCTTAGACATCTATATATTAAAACAAACAAATTAAGTAGATTGCAAAATTATGAAATGGTAACAAAGCATTTGGCTGTGTGGAAGTGTTTGTTCATCTTTAGATCAGAGAATGAATCCAATAGGCATTATTTCTATCAGCCATTTGGAAGAAGAAAACTAAAGCACTAAAAATAAACTAATTTTTTTTCAAAATGTAATTAATTCATTAATTATTTCATCAATCATGGTCTATGTTCTTTAAATCATTCAGGCCTACTTGCATTCTTTCAACAATACCATACTAATAAAAGCCCCTCCATTTCCCCGACTGCATCCCCACGACACCAAACCAGAAGTCACTCCAGCCTGTTTTAATATATGTAAGCCATTCTTCTTCTATCCTGCATTTTGGCTTCCTCATCCACTCCTCTCATTGATGCTAGGTTGATGCACAAAAGTGTTGTTTGAATTACTTTGAAATTTGGGAGTCTATGTTTGTGCTTGAGTCATTGAGGTTACAGGCAGGTGCTAGAACCACTCATAATGAACTAGAGACTGCAGGCAAATGGCTAACTTGGTGGGAAGTCTGATGGCCCTGCTCAATGCAAGGGTTTTTCCAACCATCAATGGTAGAAAGTACATATTTGCTTAGAAACCTGTTTCTCTGAAGTTATGCAACCAGCAAAGGGTCTGGACATGCCTAATATTTGGAGGTGGAAGCACCATTAAGTGGTATATAAGTCTAAATGCTATTGCTATTGCTAATTTTCTCATTCCTTGTCACATCAGACATTTTTATATTGTATTTTATATTATTGACCATCATCTGCTAATTCCACTTTGAATTTCAAGTAATGTAGATGGAAGACAATATTTTTCCCCTTTCTTGAAAGCAGACTATCTTTAAAGCAGAGCATTGTTTCTAAAAACAATTCTCAAACTCCCTTTCAAATACTAGCATGCTTAGAATTTTCAGAACAAAATGATAATATAATAATGCAATTTTTTGTATATTACAAGAGAATGCAGCAAGTACAAATAAGCACAGAAACAAAGCAATAAAATAAAATAAATAAAATAAAATATAAAATATAAAATAAAGTAAAATAAAATAAAAAATAATAAAATAAAGTAAAATAAAATAAAATAATAAAATAAAATAAAATAAAATAAAATAAATAAAATAAAATAAAATAAAATAATAAAATAAAATAAAATAAAATAAAATAAAATAAAATAAAATAAAATAAAATATTAAGATATACTGGAAGTTGTAATCCTCACACTTATGCCAAACACATAATTAGGAGAAATTATTTTAGTGAATGTAAACTTGAGACAACATGCCATCATGCTGAGTGAGTAGCATAGTGTTGTGGCTTGTGAATCTATGGGTTTGTTTCTGTGAAAGTTCCTGGGATGTTTACAATGCCGGATTCATAGCATCTATCCCTTGTGAATTTTGTCAAATAAATATTCTCATTATAGTGTCTAGATTGTTTCGCTCATGAAACATAATTAGATTGTGTATTTGTGGTGTATGTATTTAAATTTGGCCACTTTGAGATTAAAAGCTTCTGGTCCTGGGTTCTTATATGAGTTTCCTGTAAGCAGACAACATCATTATTATATTGTTTTAGATAGTGAAATATTTTTCTTCTTTTCTGCGGTGAATTCAAACCATTCACATTCCAAGATAAAATTTTAAGTATCATTTTGACGATGACTGAAGCTCTCGAAGCAATTCGCGAAGAGTTCCCGCAACCGCCGACGTCTTCGGTCTTGCTCCTCCCACAGCTTCTGAGTATAACTTTTTCCCATTCGCTTCCTTCACCTCCTGTGGTGTCTTCTCCTGATATGTTTCCAATCGTTGTTTCCCTGCCGCTCTGGTTATACGTTGGTTCTGGGGTTCTTGCATCAGTAAATCCAAATCCGGTTCCACCTCTCTTGTGGCTCTGGATTGCTTTGGTTTCACCTCAGGGATATCTATTAATGAATCTTCTAATACACCTCCTACTGCACCTGGAATTTCCTCCCTTGGGGCTTCTTGACCTTCCTTTAGCAGTCCCTGTTGAAAAACCTGCTCAACTGAGATATCTTCAATAGGTATAAGTGTAGAAGAGCGAGGTGAAGGAACTTTTTTCAACACATTGTTATAGAACTGTTCCGCCTTCTCCACCGAATTGATACGATATCTCACATCTTCAAATCTTAAAACAATACCAACAGGGACATCCCACCTAAATGGAATCTGACGCCGCTTCAACTCATTCACAAGGAAACCAAAGTCTTTCCGGTCTCTTAACATCTTTGGTGGTAATTCTTTGAAAACCCCAATTTGATTGCCACCATGTAGAAGCGTAGACTGAAAAGAGTATTGCAAAATGTCATTTCTCAATTTCCTCTCAGTAAAGTAAATTACAACATCTCTTGGCAAATTTCTCTGTTTTGCAATGCGTGAGTTGGCTCTATACAGCTTGTCTATTCTATTATCCACCACCTCTGGTTCAACTTTCAAAATCTTCGCCAACACCTCCACACAGGTTGCCCTCAGGTTTTCACGATTATTTTCTCTTAAGCCTCTTAATCTCAGAGCAAATTCCATATTTCGAAATTGTAGCATGGTAATCTCCTCTTCAAACCTCTGGCTCTGCACCCCCACCTTAAACATCTGTTCTTTTACTTCCTTTTTGTTTGCTTCAACTTCAAGATTTAAGTCCTCCACTTTTTTCTCAATCACCAGTAAAGCATCAGTAAGAGCCGTGGCTACTTTGGTTACACTCTGCTGTAATCCTTCAGTTTTTTCTTCCACCAGCTCCTTAACTTCCCCCACCACTGTTTTCATTTCTTTTTGATTTTTATTCAGCCTTTCATCCAATTTACTCATTTGGCCAGAGAGTTCTCCCATATATTTCTGTATGAATGCTTTCAAATCTTCTATATCACAATCCTGTGTCTGTTTTAACTGCTTTGAAGCTGACACTGGCTTTTCCTTTGTTTGGTGTGTGGGGGAATCCCCCCCTGCTCTCTTTGAAGTCATGCCTGTACAGAGCTTAAATCCAGGCAAAAAAGAAAAGAATCTTCTTCCTTTTCCTGATCTCCCCAGGTTTACAAAAGAGGAGCAAGTTCCATTAACTTTTATGAGGAAAAGATACTTTAAAGAACTATTATTGGAAAAAACTTGTAAAACTTGTGAATAAACAAAGTCCAATTACAGCCAAACACACTTTCGCTTTCTTGTTTCACTTTCTCCTTCCGCTTTCACTGACTCTGCTTTAATCAAGCGCCATTTTCACACACTTTAACTTCAAACAGCTTGCTTTCCAAATTTTAAAAAAAACTCATTAAGAACTTTATATTCATCAAAGGATCTCACCAAGCTAGTTGTTTTTCACTTGGGAATTAGCTTCGTTCGTTTCGGTTCCTCTCCAGCTTGTTCTGACAGGCAGAAGTCCCACGCCGCTCGGAGCTTCAGTAGCTTGAATAGGGAGCCCCAACAAAAGCGCTTACCAGGGCTTAGAAACCACCCTGGCAGCACTTCTGGGGCTCAACCTTTGCTGCCCACTCTCGCTCCCCCCCACTGCAAAGGGGGAGCGTTCCAAGCCGCTTTTGAAGTAAAAAAGCGGCTCTACAAGCGGCGGGGGCGGCGGACGATCAAACGAGCCACCCAGCGCCGAAGAGATCGAAACCGGAAGTCAATGGATTACAATTTATATCTTCTAGCGGGGCCAAAAGAAATGGACTTGTCTTTTACATTGCTAAAAGAATACCAGCTAAACTTATAGAAGCGGATGATGAGGGGAGATATGTTGCTGTCGTAATAACTGTACAGAATGTTGAAGTGCTTCTAATTGGCATCTACGCCCCGAACCAGCAACAGGAAAGTTTTTATAAAATGTTGAATGAGAAAATTTTGCAGTGGAATTACAAATCTTTCTTGATCATGGGAGATTGGAACGGAGTGATTGATGTAACATTGGATAAAAAGACATCTGCCAAGAAAGGGAATAAGTTACCACAGACTTTTTTTGCTATGAAAGAAGAATTAGAGTTGAAGGATGTTTGGAGAATTCATCATCCAGATGAATTGGATTTTACTTTCTTTTCAGATAGACATAAATCTTTCTCGAGAATTGATTTTATGCTGGCTACTACTGATTTACTTAATGTAGTGACAAAAACAAAAATTCTTCCTAGAACTTTAACAGATCACAGTCCAGTCTGGATTGAGATGAACCCAGGCAAGAGAGAAAGGAGATCTTGGCGTATGAATGAGAATATCTTTAGACATGAAAAGTATATTAAGGAGTTAAAGGAACAAATTAAAGAATTTTTTTATATTAATTTGAATAAAGGTACACCCATCGAGATAGTTTGGGATGCATGTAAGGCCTATATGAGGGGTGCACTGATACATATGAATTCTAGACATAAAATAATTCGACAGAAGTCGAGATTGGACTTGGAGACGGAGATAAAGGATAAAGAACAATTGCTCATTAAGAATCCGACTGACGAAAAGGTATTGTTAACTATAAAACTCCTGAAAGATCAATTTCAAATGCTGATGGCTGAACAAACAGCAACTAATCTGCAGTATGCTAAACATAATACTTTTTGTAACGCTAATAAACCTGGCAGATGGTTGGCTTATACTTTGAGGAAACAGCAAAATTCTCGTATGATAAATGCTATTGAGTATAAAGGGAAACGAATACATCAGCAAAACTTAATACATCAAGCTTTTTTAACCTATTATTCGAAATTGTATCAAGCCGATAAAGTTAAAGAAGATCTTATCGATGAATATTTGCAGAAGAAGAGAGTTACAAAAATTTCTAGCACACAAAGTGACAGACTGGAGCGACCTATAACATCGGAAGAGATTTCATATGCAATAAAACAATTGAAATTATCTAAAGCTCCTGGGACAGATGGTTTGACAGCAGTTTTTTACAAGACCTTGCAAGAGGAACTGATAGAGCCTCTTAAAGACTTGTTTTGTAATATTCAACAGGGGGGAAAAATACCTCCCTCGTGGAAGACGGCTTTTATATCATTGATACCTAAAGAAGAAGACTCTGCTATACCTGAAAATTTTAGACCAATATCTCTCCTGAACACGGACTATAAAATTTTTGCTAAAGTATTAGCCAACAGATTGATGCCAGTTATTCAAGATGTGATTCATGAAGACCAAGCTGGTTTTATAGAAGGCAGATACATGAAAGATAATGTCAGGCAACTCATAGATTTGTTGGAATATCTTGATGAAAAGAAACAGATCTCTGCGGTGCTGGTGTTTTTGGATGCGGAGAAAGCCTTTGATCGAGTCAACTGGGATTTTCTAAAAAAGATTTTGCATAAGATGAATTTTGGAGACCAGTTTATACAAGCAATCTCGGCAATTTATCAAGAACAGACAGCACAGATTATTATTAATGGCAGTTTGACTACTAATTTTAATATACAGAAAGGGACAAGACAAGGCTGCCCATTATCTCCACTATTGTTTATTTTGACGCTAGAAGTGCTGCTGAATGCTCTACGGGACTCGGACAAAATGAGTGGAATAGTTGTAAGGCAAACAGATTACAGAACAAAGGCATTTGCAGATGATCTGATTGTTACCCTAACACGACCTTTGGAATCTATTATACAGATGAAAAATATTATAGAGGAATACGGTCTGGTTTCAGGTTTTAGCCTGAACCAGAAAAAGACTAAGATGATAGTTAAAAACATGTTGGAACCACAAAGGAAAGAGCTTGAAAGGGTGGCAGGCTTTGAAATAGCTACAAAGGTGAAATATTTAGGGGTTCAAGTTGCAGCATCTAATAAAAAACTTTTTCAAAATAATTACGAAGAACTTTGGCATAAGATTCAAAAAGATCTTGATACATGGAAAAAACTGCAACTTTCTCTGCTTGGTAGAATTGCAGCTGTTAAGATGAATGTTCTACCTAGATTTCTGTTTCTGTTTCAAATGATTCCGGTGCTTAAAAATGATAAATATCTGATGGACTGGCAAGCAGGCTTAAATAAATTTATTTGGAGTGGGAAAAAACCAAGAGTTAAATTTAAGATTATGCAAGATGTACGTGAACGTGGTGGCCTTAAAGTTCCAAATCTACGTTTATATTATGAAGCAGCAGCATTGATACAGGTCGGAGATTGGATTGGAATAACCAAAAGAGATATTTTGAATATAGAAGGCCATGATTTGCAATTTGGATGGCATGCATATCTACTTTATGAAGATAAGAGAGACAGTGTATTTAATAGGCATATTTTAAGACACGCTTTGCTGAGAGTTTGGAAGAAGCACCAGCTTCAATTGGATTACAAAATACCTTTGTGGTTGGATCTTGGGCATATTTTGCCAAAAATAAAGTCACTCGGGGGGTTGTTGTACAAAGAGATACTTTTTATTGATGGGGGCAGTTGGTGTTTGAAGTCTTGGAATACTCTGTTGGAAGATGGAGTCAATTTAACTTGGTTGCAGTACTTTCAACTTCAAGCGAGATGGAGAGAAGATCAGAAAATTGGATTAATGCTACATGAAGAGGACTTGATGACTCAGATAAAATGTAAAGGACCGATGCATATTAAACGATTGTACAATTTACTGTTGGAGAGAGATTCAGAGGGGGAGTTAGTTAAAGACTGCATGATTAAATGGGCACAGAATTTTGATCAACCAGTAATGTTAGAAACATGGGAAAAGATCTGGGTCCAGAACGTTAAATTTACGCAAGCACAGAACGTAAGGGAAAATTTTTACAAAATGTTCTATAGATGGCATTTAGATCCCAAAAAATTATCATGTATGTATCCAAATGTTCAACCTAAATGTTGGAGGTGTGATTGTTTGGATGCAACATATTTTCATATTTGGTGGACATGCAGGAAGTTGAAACCATTTTGGATTAAACTTTGGTGGGTGATGCAGAACATTTTGAAGAAGAAGTTGGAGTTTTCTCCTCAGCTCTTTTTGTTGGGAATAGTCAAGGGTTTTTCAGTAATTGATACTAGGTTAATATTGTATATGATTTCTGCAGCCAGATTACTGATAGGTCAATATTGGAAGAAAGACAAAGTGCCTACCATAGAGGAATGGATATTGAAGATGTCTAATCTGGCAGAGATGGCAAAAATTTCTGCATACCTAAAGGAAAGGACCCATGAAGCTTTTGTCAAGGAATGGAGGAAATGGGTTGATTATATGAAGAAGAAATATCAAAGCAAGAAATTTCAAATAGTGCTCAGTTGAATTAGAGTTAGAATGTATTTAAGTAAATGTATGGATAGTTACATGGTTTATTATTATTATTAAACTGAAGAATTTATAATAGATGTATAGTTTAAAATTTAAGATCACTAAATGTTAGTATACTTAAATAATTGTATGAAAGGTATAGTTATATGGTTAATTATTATTATTAAAATGAAGAGTATATAACTGAGGTATAGATTTAATTTTAAAGAGAATGTATTAAGTTTATTTAGCTAAATTGTCTTAATCTAATATGTTTAGATTTATAAGTATGTGAATGTTAGTGAAGTGTTAATAGTTAATTTCTTTGCAAAGGGATCTCGCCTTTAAAGAATGTTGAATATGATAAGATTAATGTTTGTCAAATAGCGGAAGTCAAGGGAGGGGGGAGGGATAGAAGGGATAGGATGGGGGGGAAAGGGAGGGGGAAGGGGGGGGTTTTTATATTATAAAATGTAATGTAAAACTTTTTCAATAAAAAAAAAAAAAATTTGGCCACTTTGGCAGAAAAGGTAAAACTTTAAGATATGCCAAACATTTCTTACAATTTATAAGTCTCTCTCCTCCACCCATCAACTAAAAAAGCGGTACCAGGCATTTTTTAAAAAACTGTAACATTTCTCTTCATTATAAGAAATATGCATGCTATTAATTGCAACATGTACTGTAAATGAGAAATTAGATATTAGATATGCCACAAAGGATTACAAATATAGTGCACACCCATGTCTATATAAAATTATATGCACATTATAACTATGTTTTGTTTGTTTTACATAGTGGTGATCCTCCCCTCATTAATTAAATTGATGAACTCTCATGTAATTGATACAGATTTATAAGCTTTCTAGGCTTCTCTTCTTAAAATATATAAAGCCATTTACCATATAGCTCTTTATAATAGAATAACAGAGTTGGAGGGGACCTTGGAAGTCTTCTAGTCCAACCCACTGTTCAAGCTATACCATTTCAGACAAATCGTTGTCCAGTCTCTTGTTAAAAACCTCCAATTGTTGTGTCTGTCAGTGGCCTACGGAGCTTGCAGCAGAGTCAAGCAGTGAAGGAGTTCAGAAGGAACATTGGCCAGTCCTGGAGTCTGGGGAAGGCTCGGATGAGGACTCTGCATCAGAGGCAGAGAGGGAGCTAGGACCATCTGGGAGTTATGTGTTGCCTCCGAAGACTCCAGAGCAGGGGTGAAATGCTATTGGTTTG
Organism: Masticophis lateralis; assembly: GCA_030761175.1. Taxonomy (NCBI): domain Eukaryota; kingdom Metazoa; phylum Chordata; class Lepidosauria; order Squamata; family Colubridae; genus Masticophis; species Masticophis lateralis. Next base: position 39,005,018 of record JAUDYJ010000006.1, on the reverse strand, counting down.
CTCCGGTTCAGTACTGATAAAAACTACCGGTTAGGGCGAACTGGTAGAAAAAAAAAAAAGCTACTGTTCGAGCGAACCGTAGTTAGCTTTCTAACAAATCCTGCTTTCTAGCAAAACTAAATCATGCACCACAGCTGATCACCCACCCTCACTGTTCTATTTACCTTCCCAAGCCTACTTTTGGTGTGTAGTGCGCATGTGCCAAAAGGAGGCTTGGGAAGGTAAGTAGAACAGCAAGGGTGGGGGATCAGCTGTGCAGTGCAGTTTAGCTTTGCTAGAAAGCAGGAAATCCTGCTTTCTAGCGATGCTAAATCATGTACCACAGATTATCCCCCCCCCTCACTTCTACTTACCTCCCCAAGCCTCCTTTTGGTGCATACTGCAGAGCATGCGTTTGGTGCGCACTGTGCATGCTTTTGGTGTGCACTGCACATGTTTGGTGTGCACTGTGCATGCACGGCCAGTGAACCGGTAGGAAACTGGTTTGGATTTTATCACTGCTCCAGAGTCAGACATCAGCAAGGCAGAGGAACAGGGGGAACCTGTTCCCAGTGCGCCCATGCGCAGAGCTTCCAGAAGGCAAGAACAGTTAAGACAAAAGGGATGACTCGGTAGTGGGACTTGGAGATGATCGGCCCCTCCGATCGGTTTAAATTCTGAAGCTCCATTTTGACTCTGTATTCCGTGTGACCTTGCAAAGCTAATTGCCAATTAGGTCTTTGGCAGTGTGTCAAGGGAGATAAAGGTGGGTGCTTATCAGCCTTATCCCGAAGGACTGTGGCAGAAGGACTTTACAAACTATTTGTGATTCATTATGGGCTGTGAATGAATAGAATTCATTGAAATAAAAAGAGGGTTTTGGGGACTAATTGTATGCTTTTTACTGTTTCAGGGAGGAAATTTCTCCTTAGTTCTAGGTTGGTTATCTCCTTGATTAGTTTCCATCCATTTCTTCTGCCTTCAGGTGCTTTGGAGAATAGTTGACCCTCTTTTCGTTATAGCAGCCCTTAGATATTGGAACACTGATATCATGTCAGCCCAGTCCTTTTCATTAAATTACACGTACCCAATTCCAGCAACCTTTCTCCATATGTTTTACTCTTCAATCTCCTGATCATCTTTGTTCCTCTTATCTGCAGTCTTTCTAGAGTCTCAATAACTTTTTTATTTTGTGGCAACAAAAACTGGATGCAATACATACATACATACATACATACATACATACATACATACCTCAAAAATAAAGGGAACACAAGCAGAAGACATCCGAGATCTGAATGAATGAAATTAAATACTTAGTTTGTTACATAAAGTAGTTTATATACTGCTCAAACACCTAAAGGGAACACAAAATTACTGTATGTAATGAACGAAGTATTTAATAAGGCTATTTCATTCATTCTGATCTCGGATGTCTTCTGCTTGTGTTCCTTTTATTTTTTTGAGCAGTGTGTGTGTGTGTGTGTGTGTGTGTGTGTATGTATATGTATATGTATATGTATATGTATATGTATATGTATATGTATATGTATATGTATATGTATATACACACACACAAACACACATACTTTTTTCCACTTACATTTTATCATTTAAAAAAAATATTTCAGTTCTTTCACCCGAATATTGATTTTCCATTAGTCCAATATATTTTCCCAAACTGAAATCTTAACCACCATTAAGACAATCTCATATTCCAGATGCATCCCTGTATATTTTTTTATTCCACGGTCATGTGCACTATTTAATATGCATATGTTTCAAATTATTGTTGTTAGCAGTTTATTATTCTGCGTATTTTATATCAAAGAAGTGGACCTAATCAGATCTCCACCACCATTAGTTGGCAGAAAAGGATTATAAAAATTCTTTTTGCTGCCATCTAGATCAGGTTGCCCTGGAATGGAAGTTGAAGGAGGGAATCATTAAATCAGCTGAAAAATATGGTGCGAGAGATTTCATCTCAAATAATATTTTCTACTGCACTTTGACTAACAATTTTTTTTGAAAAGACCATATTTCATATATAAAAACCACAAACATATATAACTGAAAATCTACTATTTGTTTTATCAAATCTTTTTCATCAAATAAAAACTTCTAGTGTTGGAACTTTCACAACTTCTGTCAAGCCTGCCCAGCTTGACACATCAGACCAAAGGACTTACCTGCTAGGTGGGGTGGAGAGAACACACCTGCTATCAAGAGAAAACACATGGGCACAATGGTGGAGGGGGTGTCACGAGTTAGGCGGTCGGTCACGCTGCAGACGGGCTAGGCTAACCATGATTAATTGCGATTTTGCATAATGGGTGGGGTGGAACCTGGAAGCAGCGCTGATTGGCTGGTTGTACAGCGCGGCTATTTAAACGGAGTTGGGGTGAGGGAATCCCAACGCCGACTTTGTGTTATCCCTTTTGGTGAACTCAGCGTAATCTACGGCTTCCTGGAAGACGAAAATAAACTGCTTTTCTGTTTGCTCGAGCATCTCGTCTCAGCGTGGTTTGTTGGAGTGCCCAGGCTGCCGAGCGGTCTGAGAGAAAGTCGGCGTTTCTCCTTTTTGGATTTATCTCTCCCGTTGTGAAAGGATGGCCGAAGGGGCGGTGGGGGCATTACCGGAGGCTGGGCTGGTGGCAGCTCTGGAAGAAGAGACCCCTGTCGTCCCGCTGGAGCCGCTGGAGGAAAAAGCCGCTGTGGAACCACCTGTGGTCAGGCAAAAGGAGAGGAAGGCTCTGAAGGTGGATATCAGCGGTGGCGAGCAGAGCTGGCAAAAGGAGAAGAAGTCATTGAAGGTGGACATTGGCAGCGGGGAGCAAAGCCCAGCTGTAGTAAGTACGGGAAAGGGCTCCACGGGGGATTGGTGGACTAGCCCTGCCTTGACTGGGTCTCAGAGGAGTCAAACTCAGTATCGGCCAGAAGGCGCGTTTCAGGGGTGGCGGGAGCGCAAATGGATAGAGGATGAGGAGGGGGATTGGACCTACTCATCCAGAAGCCTTGGCTCGTCCACCTTAGAGACGTTACAAGAGAAGTTCGGGGAAGCTAGTTTCCGTGATGCAGCGTCCTGGCAGCCGTGGGTTGAACGTGGGGAGACAACCAGCACGTGGCAAGGGAGATCCGGGGCTGAACCACGATTTCATCTAGCAAGTCCCAAGCTGCGCATGGGGATAGAGGCTGGCAGGACAAAGGCAACAGAGCACGGCTCTATGGGGCCCCGAACATCATCTCTAGGCGAAACACAGGAGGCTCCCCGAAGGATGGAAGGGAGAGAGACACGGCCACCCATTGTGCGGGGGTATAGCGACGTGCGCCGAGGGGAGGAGAGGGACCAACTGGGGGTGCGTGGCCCGCCACTACCACCCATATGGGCACCAGGTGTTCAACAGCAACAACAATGGTGGGGCCCACCACCCATACAAGCCTCATTTGATGGCAGTGCAGACAAGGTCGCTATTTTCCTTAGCCAAATCCTAAGCCATGTGGATCTGTATGGGCGCTTGTATCCTTCACAGTGGGCTATGGTAATTGCAATCACAGCAGTGCTACAGGGCGAAGCAGCAAACTGGGTTGCGGACCTGCATAATGAGCATGCAAAAGAGTTGGCCGATGTGGGGCTATTTTTGGACGCTCTACGGATCCGTTTTGAGGATAGTGCTAAAATCCAGGTGGCGGAAGGAGAGCTTTTAGCCCTTCGACAACGAGGCCGGCCGGTGAAAGAGTACGTCAAAGACTTCCGTGTCCTGGCTGGGAGACTCCGCTCTTGGCCCGAACGATTGTTAGTCCACCAATTTCGTGCTGGTCTGGATAGAGAGGTGAGACAAGCATGTGTCTATCGTGGTTTACCACCCCTATTGGCAGAATGGTGTAAAGCAGCGGTGGAACTGGAGGTTGGGCTGCGTGAGTTCCGACCACGGGTTACTCCACCACAAAGATTTGGGACTAAACCCCCAGCCATAAAAGAGCTGAATCCAGGAGGTTCACCTACCATCAAACCGGTCACAAGTGGAGGACGGGCTACCTCGTTCCGTTGTTTTCGATGTAACCAAGTTGGGCACCGGGCTGCCGAGTGCCCTGTGGCCCCCCTGTCATCGCCCCGCACACAAGGGCCATCTCCTGGGGTCAGGAGTAGAGAGCGAGTCCGCTCAACTACAGAACGGGCAAAGCCACCAACGCCCACACCAACCTTCCGTGGAACCCGTGCCACCTTGTTGGAGAACAGGAGACCGGTCGGGGGAGACGAGGTGCAGTCGGAGGACAGTGACGATAGTGCACCAGAGAATCCTATGGTAAGCGACCCAATAAGTCCCTTTGTACTCCCGGTAGTGTTACAAAACATACGCACCCTAACAGAAGCCCATCATGGTGCTCTGCTAGATTCTGGATGCACCCGGTGCCTAATGCGAAAAGCTGTGGCCCAAGAATTGGGACTCCAAATCAGGAAGCTGAGGGCTCCAATTCGTTTTGAACAAATGGATGGGTCACTCCTAGATGGAGAGCCAGCTCGTTATGTCACAGAACCCGTAGAGCTAAGGATAGGGGCACATAGAGAACAGCTTTGTTTTGTGGTAATCGAGCATATGGTAGAACCCCTGATATTGGGTCTAGCCTGGTTAGACAAGTGGCAGCCAGTCATATGGTGGGAGGACGGGTTTCGGAAGGTGCGGTTGGAAGTAGGCTCTCAGTCGCAACCGATGGTACAGGAGCGCTTACCCCAGGGAACTGGGAATAGGGGGGTTGACCACAATCCTCCACAGGAGGGATATCCAGATGTCTATAGGGATTTAGCGGCTGTTTTTGCTGAAGAAGAATGTGAAATACTGCCTCCTCACAGGGTTACGGACTGTGCCATAGAATTAATCCATGGGGCTAAATTACCCAAACCACGCATGTATGCAATGACAAAGCCTGAGCTCAAGGAACTACAGCGGTACATTGACAAAAACTTAGCCCGGGGGTTTATTCAACCGAGTCGTGCCCGTATGGCAGCACCGGTACTATTCTGAGAAAAGAAGGATGGCGGTCTTCGCTTATGTGTCGATTTCCGGGGGCTGAACGCGGTGTGTGTAGAACACCTCTACCCCTTACCCTTAATGAAAGACCTGCTGGCTACCTTGTCCACAGGGAAGATCTTTACGAAACTCGATTTGAGGGAGGCCTATTACCGGGTGCGAATAAGACCTGGAGATGAGTGGAAAACCACCTTTAATTGCCCGTTAGGCAGTTTTAAGTTTTGCGTAATGCCGTTTGGGCTCCAGGGGGCACCTGCTGTATTCATGCAAGTTATTAATGACGTTTTGCATGAGCATTTATATAGAGGAGTTCTTGTCTACTTGGACAACATTCTTATATACTCGAATACGATGGAAGAACATATACAGTTAGTACGAACCGTTCTCACAAAATTGTTGAAAGCAAAATTGTTTGTCAAGCTGTCCAAGTGTGAGTTCCACCGTACCTCTTTGGACTATCTTGGTTACCGCATCTCGGGCACAGGGGTGGAAATGGATCCCAAGAAAGTAGCGGCAGTATTAGAATGGCAGGCACCTAAAACTAGAAAGCAGTTGCAGAGTTTTTTGGGCTTTGCCAACTTTTATCGCCAATTCATACCCTCTTTTGCTCAGGTAGCCCTTCCCTTGACTGAGTTATTGAAAACAAAACACATCATAGGGAAAGTAAAACCAGGACAGCCACTCTCGTGGACACCGGAGTGTCAACGCTCCTTTGAGCAGTTGAAACGGCTCTTTTCCCAAGAGCCTGTACTTAAACACCCAGACCCGACGTTGCAATTTATTGTACAAGCAGACGCCAGCGATGTAGCCGTGGCTGCTGTGCTACTGCAACGGACAAAAGCCGGACAGTTAGAACCGTGCGCATACACTTCACGCAAACTTACACCAACTGAGCGTGGCTGGGCTGTTTGGGAAAAGGAAGCTTTTGCGGTAAGGTGGGCGTTGCTAACCTGGCGCCACTTGCTGGAAGGGGCTGGGCAGAAATTCGAAGTGTGGACCGATCATAAAAATCTGGAGGCCCTTCAGACACCGAGAAAGTTGTCACCAAAGCAAGTTCGTTGGGCACAATATTTCCACCGGTTCAATTTCGATCTCAAATATGTTCCTGGTGGGAAGAATTTTCTAGCCGATGCATTATCACGCATGCCACAATTCAATAGTAAGAGAAACGAAGTAGTTCAGGCTATCATCCCAAAACCACAACAAGCAGCACGAACACAAGCTACCTCTTTAGATCCTGATACCTTAAAAGTCGAGTTGCAACGGGCAGTAAGCCATGACCCTTGGGTAAAGGAACATGGAACCACACTAACAATGAGGGATGGTCTTGCCTGGGTAGGGTCCAAATTATACATTCCTAAACCATTGAGACCGGTGGTGTTGCACAGATGTCACGATGCAAAAATAGGAGGACATTTTGGATTCCTAAAAACGTTGCATCTCGTTAGACGACAATTTTGGTGGCCTCGCTTACGAAAGGATACAGAACAGTATATCAGAGGGTGTAAAATATGTGCAACAACAAAAGCAAACACTAGTAAACCGTTGGGCTTATTACAAGCTGTTGCGACCCCCAACAAACCGTGGGAGGAGATAGGAATGGATTTCATTGTGGACCTCCCTGACAGTAATGGGTACACGGTCATTTGGACCGTGATTGACCTCTTTTCAAAGCAGGCCCATTTCATCCCCTGCCGAGGTCTCCCATCCGTGAGAAAACTAGCACACATGTTCGTGAAACATATATATAGGTTGCACGGAGCTCCGACTCGAATAATATCAGACAGAGGAGTACAATTCACGGCCCGGTTCTGGAGAGACTTTATCACCTTATTAGGGTCGTCGCAAGGGCTCAGCTCCGCGTTTCACCCAAGTACCAATGGAGCTGCAGAAAGGGCCAATGCGATGGTAGAAAAATACTTACGGTGTTACGTTTCGTATCAACAGTCCGACTGGTCACAACTCCTACCATTTGCTGAAGTCGTGTATAACAACGCGGTACACCGTAGCACAGGAGTCACACCTTTCCAAGTGGTGCATGGGCGGGACTTCACTGCTATCCCTGAGTTAGAGGAAACTAGTCAAGCCCAAACAACTCCAAAGGAGTGGGGGGAGAGGATTTGTCAAGTATGGCCAACCATCAGAACAGCCTTAGGAAAAGCGGCGGACGAGTACAAAAAATACGCCGATAGAAAGAGACAAGACATTACACCATTCAAAGTTGGAGACCAGGTGTATGTGTCCACAAAATACATCAAGTTGAAGGTACCCAGCAAAAAAATTGGGCCCTAAATATCTCGGCCCTTTTCCGGTCACAAAAGTTATAAATCCAGTAACTGTCGAGGTGAAGTTACCACCCTTGTTAGGAAAAATCCACCCTGTTTCCCATAGTAGTCTCCTCAAACCGGTAACGGAAACACGAGACCCGTTAACCCGCCCTGGACCTCTTTACACAAATCAATATGAAATAGATGAGATCTTAGATTTCAGAGTTCGCAGAAATAAGCTGTACTACCTAGTACGATGGAAAGGCTATTCTTTGGAAGACGCAACCTGGGTTCCAATAGAAAACCTTAATGCAAATAGGCTACGTCGTCAATTTCATAAAAAATATCCCAACAAACCTGGCAAGCTGGGTGGGGTGGTTTGATAGCGATTACTATAACTTTATGCTTTTGTCTTCCAGGGGGACTCCTGGTAGGGGGAGCCGCCTGTCAAGCCTGCCCAGCTTGACACATCAGACCAAAGGACTTACCTGCTAAGTGGGGTGGAGAGAACACACCTGCTATCAAGAGAAAACACATGGGCACAATGGTGGAGGGGGTGTCACGAGTTAGGCGGTCGGCAACCTAGAGGCAAGTTGTTCCACTAATTAATTGTTATGTCAGGAAGTTTCTCCTAACTTCTAGATTGCTTGTCTCCTTGATTAGTTTCCATCCATTGCCTCTTGTCTTTACAGACTTTATAGACTGGATCATGCCATTTGATGCAGAGAACATGGTTTCTCTTTTTCTTGATATACCAATCCCTCCCAAAGGTTTGAACCACTAAGATGCACATAGTTCTTATCCTGTTAGTTTGGAAAGAAGAGTGGCTTGACTCAATTTTGGGAGGTCTCCTCCAAGCTGCCAACCTTAGTAATGAGTTCTGTAATGGAAAGTTTTGCATTCTCAAGCATTTTTCTCTTTTTCATGAAGGAAGCAGTGGAAAAAATGGGATCGGATTTTAGTTTTCCAATAATAGCTAACTATATGGGGTTTATTGTATGTTCCTTAGAGCTAACTGTGATTTGAGCTAAAACTAATTTGTGTGACTTGGCTGATTGGGTCACTTAATTCTTTTGTTTTCCCCATTAGGCATTAAGTCTTCCTTACTGACCCAATTAAGTCCAACAAGAAAACAGATTCGCTGCCAATAACTTTCTATAATTTTATCAGTACTTTCCCCTGCCCCAATGCCAGAGAGTCCCGGATCTAGGATATTCTATGTGCTGAGCAAGGGCTAATATGTCAATAGGTCATGGCCATATCTTACAAGCTATACTAAGGCAGTCACATTTTGTATTTTCATGTATGTTTACTGAATGTTGTAAATTATGCAGGCCCACCAACAAGCAATCTAGATGTTCTTCCATTTTGTTAAACATTCTATTGATCTCAACAAGACTAAAGTGAAATACATCTACGCACTTTAGACTGATTCTCTAGTAAAATGACTTATAAGCTAAATTCATTTGCTAAGTGAATGCAAGAATCTGCCATCTCTTAACTGTGAAGCAAAATGGAGCATTTGATTCAAGAGTTTCAGCAGAGAAACAGAAATTTGGTATAAAGCTACTAATGCCACATAGCGTTGAGAGAGAGAGATGCAGTTACTAAAGGTACTTGGAAAACACATAACCCTTTGCTGAGCAAACATGCCCTTAATTAATAAAGCATTTCTAGATTAAAAGTAGAAAGAGGTTTTCTCCCTCTGTTTGTATTACCAATGACTGTTAAATAAAGATTTTAGGAATTTAATCTGGAACCGCATGAATGCAAGTTTATAAATACAACACACATTGCATTTGAACTCTGTTAACAATGTCTAACAGCTAGAATATGAATGAAATAAATGAATACTTAAAATAATGAAAAACTTTAAGGATGCACATATGTCTAATAAAATAAATGTAGGGCAAATCTTGATTTTTATATTTTATATGAAACTGCTAATTGTTATTTCAGTATGTTCATTGCAGGATATTTTGGTTATTTGGTATATACAATTCCATAGTGGGCTAAGCCACTATAATAGCAACATTCCACACCTGTGCAGCATTCTGAAGGATGTAGAAATCTGATTCTTATTTTTTCCTTCTGAAAGTTTATTTCAGCAAATTTTAGTATCAGTGTGTGAAAAACCCTTCCTCAATCTATGTAAAAAATGAACAATTGTACTTATGGTATACACTTATTGTACCCAATTATGATTTAGTAAAGAGGATTCCCAATGTTCTCTAATATGTTTTTAAATACTTTTGTAAGCATTTTACATTACTATGAAGAGTAATAAAGTATATTATATAAAAAATATTTAAAAGTAGCTTATGTTATAAATGTTGAGGTGATATTTTAAGTTGTAAATTATATTATAAAATTCCTAAAAGTGAGCAAGAACAGTTTGGTTTAACTTTGGAGGTGTGAATTGGACAACTTTGTATAAACCTTTGACTGAACTGTTTTCCTCCAGCTCCTTTTTACTGAATAATTCAAAACTGAAGGGAGCAACAGTGACACCAAGTGACCAGTGAGATTATCTAATGAATAAAACCCAACTATTTCTTTGCTAAATCTATTTTTGGGAACAGACTCTGTATATATGTGTGTGTGTGTGTGTGTGTGTGTGCAGCATCCCATCTATAATGGACTCCTTGTCCACCAAAACAATGCCTGACCCTAATATACAGACTATGAATCCAATAAGTAAATAGCAGTGTAGATTTAGATACTATTGACTGTGAAACACTGAGAATTTCACTTAACTTTGATAACATCAGAATAAATCCACATCCTGTGGAAACAATCTTCTGCTTTGCAATTTTCTTTTTATTTTATTTTGTCAAGCATGTATTTTATGACAGATACAAGTATAATCATAATTATAAATACATGAAAAGGATACAAATAAAACATTAGGACAGGGACGGTAGGCAAACTGATGTGCTTATGCATGCCCCTTAAAAATACTGGAAAGTCTTATGACAGTTGCATTAACCATATTTAGCAAATCATTTCATTAGAAGGCAGAATATATGCTTGTATTTGGTCTCATTAGGCCAGTGAAATGCCTAGTACTGTTATTATGAATGTTCTAGTGCTTCAAAAGGATTCCTTTTGAAGCATGAGAACACTTGCTTGCAAAATGTATCAAAAGGAACACAGTAGATAGATCCAGCCATTAATCAAAACTGTAAATGGAGATCCTGTGACTGCCTTAATTACAGCTACTGTGCCTTAAAAAAAAAAGTCCTGCGCTCAAATTAAAGGAGTGTGCTTCCTTATTCAAACCCAAAGTACTATAAAAGTTAATAAAGTTTTCTAATTCTCCGTAAGAAAAAGGAATTAAATTCATTCATAGTTGAATACCTTAAACAAGGGAGGAATCCACACCAGTGGTGAAATCTAAAATTTGTTACTACCAGTTCTGTGGGCATGGCTTGGTGGTGGTGGTGGGGTTATGTGACTGGATGGGCGTGGCTTATTATTATTATTATTATTATTATTATTATTATTATTATTATTATTATTATTATTATTATTATTACTTTTACAACCATTTTTTCTACAACCTCTTCAGTGAAAGCCTTTTGAAATGCTTTCCAAAGGTTCTGACTATCCCAGCTGAGTTGCCTGATCAGGCAACTCAGCTTGGATCATCAGAGCCATTTAAAAGAAAAAAAGCCTCTGATAATTGTGCAGCTCAGCTAGGCATGGGGGGGGGGGGCAGGGATTTTTGCTATTGGTTCTCTGAACCACCCGCCTCCATCGCTACTGGATCGGGCGATCCGGTCCCAACCAAGAGCATTTCACCCCTGATCCACACCAAGACGGCAAATAATGAGCAGAAAAAGCTGTAGCTGCATTGTAAGGTTATATTTAAAATACTTGAACTACAGATCAGATATGGAAAACAATAGTTATACATATAGAATAAGTCATACAGAATAAAAAAACATTATTATAAATCAAATCGAAAGATATTTTTTTTCCTGGTAAAACCACCGTAAAAGATGGATCTTTCACATGTGAAAATTCACAAATAGTTTTTGTTATCTACTTCAGTATTATCTCTAACTGGATTGTTTAGCCAAATAAAACTCATGGTGGTTCAGGTAGTGGGTCTTTCAGATCTTAAGAGAAGGATGGATTCCAGGGTTGCCCTTCACTGCAAAATTATCTTTGAGAAGAGGGATATAGTACAAAGGGCTTAAACAAGAAAGTACTTTTCATAGTCACATACGTGAAATTAGAGCTAAGGTGTTTCTTCCATTCCTTTTTTCTTTGCTTATTTGATATCTTGAACAGAACGTCCTTATGTGTTTTATGAAGAGTTTAAGAATGAGCCTCTGACCATTTGCCACAGTGGAGCAAATGGAAAAATGGGAAGAACTGACATGATCTGAAAATCCTTGAACTTTTCCTACCCCTAAAACTGAAGACCAGATTCTTACTCCCTTCCTTCACCATTTCTTCTATGTTTATACCAGGAATAAAGAGCAAGGTTTTTATAAATAAATGTTTCAAAATCTTGGTGTATTTAAACAGGGCTGTAATCTGTCCCATCATCCTAAAACCTTGCTATTTCCAACAAATATGTAACAGACAAAAGATCTGGCAAAAGTAGGATCGTTTTATTTGAAAAAGCTCAACTTGTTGCATTCTAACTGTCAATGCTCTTGGGGAAGATTATCTTGTTTTTGTAATTATTTGTCTATTGTGATTTTTATATCTGTATTGCTCTGGAAATCAAAAATGCCATAAGTACTTTTTTATTTTTTTTATTTTATTAATGTATTAAGAAAAAATATATGGCAAACTCAGCCATGGTGACCCTTGGCGGCTTACAAAAGTAAAACCAAATAAACTCCACCTCTTTTTTTTTAACAATCTCCATTAGATGAGGAAGAGACAGCATGAAGTAAACAATGTTTAAAAATAGGATTTTTTCTGCTTAGTGTCATTTTATGGACTATTAAGTGGCAAAATGGAAAAAGGCATGCCATGGTAATACTGGCATCTAAATGGCCTATTAGGCAGCAGAAAGGGAAAAGGCATGCCATGGTAATACTAGCACTTGAAAGATGGGAGAAATGATAATGGCAGCAAAAAACTGAAGCAAGGCAAGTTTGTAGCATGCTGAATTTTAATAATAGAATCTGAAGGTACTGTGGGGACCAAATGAAGCCCATAGGCTAGGAGCTACATACAGTGGTCAGGTGTAATGGCTGGCATATTAGACGATCCAGTTTCAAAATCCTGCTCATGAAGAATGCTGAAACAAGTTGCTTTTCTGTCCAGATAAGTAATTTTGGAAAATTTACCATATTTTTCCATCTATAAGACATCCCTATGTATAGGACGCCCCCTCCTTTTCTCACCCAAAATTCAAACATCAATATTTTAAACATTAAATAAAAGTCATTTACATTGCATAGTAAGACATACTTACTGGTATTGGTATTTATTTTTTTTTTGTTTTCTGACATTTTTATGGGCTCAGAGTGCTCTGACATTACCACGCCCTGCCACATCTAGGCACTGGCTACACGCTCTCCTCAACATCAGCTAATGTCAGTTACATAAGGCTCATGATTGGAGGAAAACTGTTTGCTTGTCTCTGCAATCGGAAGTTTGGCTCATGAGGCTAGTTTGCACAGATAAGGTATCACAAGTGTTGCAACCGCAGTTCTCCTCTCAGGCCCCCATGTATAAGATGCCCCTCCATTTTTAGGTAAATATTTTAAAGAAAAAGTATTGTCTTATATACAGAAAAATATGGTATGTGGGGACTTAGTAATATTCTCATCAGTCCCTGATTCTTAGAGGGGAGAACATTGACGTAGGTCTTTTATTCTAATGTAGTCCATTTTAACTATATGAGCACCCAAAAGCCAGTCAAATGTCAATGTAGTTGGTAATTTTTATATCATTTTTGACATTTGCTATGAATATTTCCTTAATAATTGTTACAAGTAATTGAGCTTCTTGAGTAAGGAAAGTACAATCCCCAAAAATAATTTGTACAATGATTTGTTAAATATGCAGGGTCCTAGTATTTTGTGGCTTGCAGCTTGTAGAAGCATTGTCCGCCATCTGTCTCTGGCATGCCATTGCCGAATGATGACAATCCTTTGGGACTACAGCTATAAGGATTTTGACCCTAAAGGATCCAAAAAAAACTGCTGCATATGGTATCACTCACATAACTGATTGAACTGTGTGTCATCTAATGTGATTAATGTACTCAAATGTGATATGGCATGTCAGCTGCAGTGCCACAAAGCATTTTGTAAGAAACTTTAATTTCTATGATTAGATGTGTGACAGATTGCTTTCATGATCCCATTACTACATAAGTGGCTGTTATGCATATGAAGTGCTAGCATGGTGTATAAAGCCAGGAAGATATTTGCCTTAAAGCAAATATTTTTTTAAAAAGGTAAACAAAATGATGGAAGTTTTCCTTAAATCCTGGGGAGAAAGATTAAATAAAGACTAGACTCACTATTTATTTTTATTTATTTAATTAAATAATTCACATTGTTCAACAATTACTCTGGATAGTGTACTAAGATTGAAACTCAAAAGTGAAAAACACCCAAGATAAATCATGTCTTCCAAACATAAAATCACAATAGGGTTTGTCTAATCGTCTGGATTTGGGAAACACTGTAGGAGATTCCCCAGCTGACTGATTTTAGGGGGAGTAGGAAGATTTTAGCAATTCTTAGATAAAAAGAAATTATTTATGCAGAGACCAAGGAAGGTGGGAGAGATTATGGATAGAGATTATGCCTCTAAATTTGTCTAAATCTTCTATTTTCCAACAAGGATTCATAAAATGCTTACACTTGTTCTAATCTTAAGCAAATTCCATTACAGCTTAATATGATATAAACCAAGCCATCTTTGTATGTAAATCATGATTCATGGTTTACTATGTACAGTAATAGGTCATCTGTATAGACTGCAGTTTATTATATTAATAGAGGAAAGGAAATACAACTGTATAGTGTAGTAATCTACAGATATGACCCCCAGAGATTTGGGGCAAAGATTCTTTTAATTTCCCCTCTGTAGTGATGCTGAATATTGTAGGTACCAAATCATCATTGTGTTCTATGATAAGCACATTTGCTACTTCTCGATCTGCAGTTACCAAATACATACATTTTGATCTAGTCACATCTGTAAGATTGGCAGAGAATAGATATTTTAGATCATGATTGAAATCCTCCAAACAACTCAGAATTCTCCTTGTCTTCCTGTTGGTACATGTGGCTTTGTGAGGTCCTTGATGCTCTCTGAGCTTGGTGATTCTTTTGCAGACATTTCATTACCAAACTATGTAACACCATCTGTTAGAAGAGAGTGGGGTTATTATCATCTCATCTTGTCTTATTTTTATATACTAGTCGCTTGCTTTGTCTGTGTTAATGAGAGTGTTCTTGGTGGTTCCTTAATTAGGATGTGCTTACTATTAACTTGTTTGTCTGCATCGATACTAACTTGATTGGGGTATTGTCCACTTGATTATTGGTCTAGTTTAAACTTGGTATTAATCTCTGCTCATATGGTGTTGATTGTGGCTTTGTATAATGTTTTAACCATTATGCTTTGCTCAACACAATTACCCAGGACAGAAATTAAAAAAGAGTGTAATCTAATTTCAAGAGTGGCTAAATTAATCTCAGTACAAGATTTACTTTCTTATGGCACAAAATAGTCAGCAAATAAAATGAATTTTAATACTAAGTGAGCTATTTTAATTTGTCTATTGTTTAATCCTGAACAAATCAATAGTTTTAATCTGCTAGACAAACAGATGGACAATAGAATCAGCATCATATCTAAAGATCATAAATGTAGAACTAAAATGTTTGTATGCTTAAATAATTGATGAATAAAATAATATTTTAAAATTAACATATATTTATTAGGAATTAAAATATGCTTATTTATGCCATTATTCTAATATAGCATGAAACAAAATTAGGAATATATCCAGAAGTGGCATTATTTTTCTTTGGGGATGTGATATTATTATTTAGAAAACCCATGAGATTTTGCAATGGGGGGGGGGGGGGAGAGAGACAGGACTAAAACCAGTTAGTTTGCCATCCAGAGAGAGGCTTTTGAGAATTTTTTAAAACCTAGGCTTCACTACCTGTGTATTCAGCCTATATTTGAAGACTGAACTAACATTCATGTTTCTTTAAAATAAATAGCTCATATTTAGCAGCTAAGAAACAAAATTATAGCAGGAACTTTTCTATACTAAGAATAGAATCAAAGTAATTCGTTGGTATATATAGGGGAGATTTTGTTTTCATAAGCAAACTGACAAGAATTTGAGTTTCAAAGCATTTCATGTGGGGAACTGAAAATTCAGCACACCTGCCTTTCTATACCCATGCTTATTGCTCATTCACTATAAAACTGAATGTAGACTAATAGGTATATGCTGGTGTTCAATTTAAATACATATTGAGTTATTTCACATCTTGATTATATTGATGAAAAAATGTATGTTCTAAGAATTATTAATGACTTCCAGAAAGCCACAAGCTTAAGGCAAGCTTGTCTGAAAATATGGGGCCATAATGGAGAAGCAGAGTCTCCTACTCATAAGCACTTTGATCTCAGCAGTGGGATCTATTCTTGATTCATCCTAAATGAATTTGAAGCAGATCAGTCTCTTTCATCTGTCTTAAAGGGAATTTGGGGGGGAATAATCAACTATAGAAAATTGAGTCTGATACAGCCAACTCTCTTGAGATTTATAAATATTCTCTTATGGGAAAATGTAGTAACCGAATAAAATAGTGCCATTTCTTTTGCAATTCTTTTAGGATGAAGAGAGAAGAACCAGGCTGAATGAAGAGATACATGAAAAGAGCAAGCCATTGTAGCATATCTCACACTGTCAATTAGTCTGCAACACACATGTAAAATAGATCCTGGAAATGAAGTTTTTAAATGTCAGTGATCCTATGGATTTTAGTTACAAGTTATAAGCTTGTAACTCAAATAACTGAAAAATCTGTCATTCATAAATATGTACATGCTTTCCACATGACTAGAAAAGTTTATTTTACTTACAGGTTAAATTTTTTAAAATCTGCATGTTTTTCAGAAAATGAAAGCCATTTTCAGTTAAACAAATAGTTGTAATTATTTGTATAAAATACTTAAGGCAAAGGTGTAAATATTTTCATACAAAATATATTTTATAATATAAAAAGTATTTCTCTTGGGATATTAACATTAGTGATGCTCAGTCCATAAGCTCCTATTTTAAAGGTGATCCCCTGTTCCAGACATTAAGAGTATCAGCAAAAGAATAGGTATCTATTATTTCAGATTAATCTTTGCCCAGAGAATATAATATATGTTCCTCATCATTCAGCCACAGATCCAGATGTTTCATTTCTCCTGTCATTCACTTTTGCATATCTGGTTCCTTTGATAGATTAACTCCTTAACTATTTCTCCCTATAATGTGTATGTACATATAAACACAGGATTTAATCTGAAGCAGGAAAATATTTACTTTCGCCTATCCAGTTAAAGTGTGATCAAATCCTATCTAAGGTATCTAGCATCAGATAACGCAGTAGGACATTAATGCACCTATTGTGTTTATGCCTATAAAATAGCAAGGAAATTATGCCTTTGCATTTTAACAATGGATCAGTATTGCACACAAAATTATCTCAAATAGTAAAAATAAATTAGTCTAATGACTTCTGTGATGGTTTTTTATATGTATATCGTGTTTATTATTCATTGTTCAGAATTATGACATGAGTAGCTTTAAATCAAGTAATCAATTACTGCTAAAGAGATCCTGATACCAAATAAACTGTTCCATTTTATGTTAGCTAGTTTAGGTTGTATTTCAGAAGTGACTTATTTTGACACTGGAAAGTTCCAAGTTTGTCTGTATATGTATACAACACATGGTTTAGGAGTAATATTGCTAACTAAGTGTGTAAACACATGAATCAAATAATATTTTCATTTTTTAAAGATTTATACTAAGTTCACATTATTTCTTATTTATGGTTTTTGTTATTTTTAATAAAGGTGGGAGCCAACAACATAATCTCTCTTTTTTCTTTTTCTAAAAATTGGTCTCAAAGGGCTGACTAATACTTAAGGGCTAAGGCTAAGACGCTCTTACAACACACAAGGAGCTGTTTGCTTTTATTCTGCTGACGTCTATTTTCCTTTCTTTCATTGTGAAAGGAAACGTGTGTTTTGCTAAAAATAGAATGTACAGCCTAACAACTAGCTTCTGATTGGTTAAAGGAAAAATCTGCCCAGCCTATGGGAGTAACTGAGAACAAAAGCAATTCAGCCTGCATATGTGTGGAGCACTTTATGAACATCGAGCTGCCTAAATATAAAACCAATATACAGAATCATCAAACACATCCACAAAACCACATGGATGTTTGCCTGTGAATGGCTGAACCCTTCAGCGTGGCAGGAAAGAGAAGGAAACAATTTCTGATTTTACAAAACATAAATTGGCAAGGTCTTTGTAAAACTTACTGGCACTTTTCAGAAATGTTTGCGATTATTTCTTAGAAAGTATCATTAACTCCATTTTCTCTTGCATAAAATTGACATGCTATATAATTTGTCTAGGAACAGCAATAATAATGAAAAATAATCATTTCATTAACAGATGTGGACTTCGTAAGGAAAAGTCTGCAGGATTATCTAGAGCTAAGTGCCAGTTATGTTACCGCTATACCTCCACTAGAGGCCACTATTACATGGGACAATTCATTTTATTCGGCAGCAGGGAAAGAGAAATTCTAGAGACTTGACTGTTGGCCAACACTTTGTGTGTGTTCTTGAATGCATTAGGGGGAAAGAACTAAGGTGTAGCCCTTCTTATGCTTGCGAAATTCCAACTGAATTGCTGCCAAACCCAAATAACTGGGATATAACAAAGAGGATAAATGTCTTTGGGGATGCCTTTTGTTATACATGCAAACCAATCTTAGCAGTGAGGGAGTGCCATAGCTTTATCAGATGAACCCAGCCCTCCAATTTATCATTTTGCTGGATAATCTACACTTGCTGGTTTCCCAGAGCTGGCTAAGTTGGGCAGGAGGAAGCAATTCTTTTTTAAAATAATAGATATGTTTTGTCCTGTTTCACTTAGTCAGCCCCAAGGATAGTCAAAGCACTGAAGATCTATGACACTGTACTATTGACAAAATACAGGTAATCCTGGACTTACGAATGTAATAGAGCCTGCTAATTACATTTGTAACCCAAGGACTTATTTAATTGGATCATGTTAAATAAATGTGATGCCTTGTTGCAGAGGAAAATACCCAATTGTGTGTGTATAGATATGCAAGGGTTAATCTCCAAGCATATCCAATGTCCCTCCCATTGACTCCTCCTTACCTTTGCCCCGCCTCCAGTGTATATATATTGATGTGCTGTACTGTTGTCTTGTCTTCGCCTGATGTTTTTCCTGCAAATAAAAGGATCAATGAAATATGATAGAACTGTCTTAACTTGTGTTCTGCTTACTGGGCCTATACTATGGAAAATCAGCTACATGCCTTCTCTGCTTTAGCCAATGTATTCGCTAATTGAATGCATAGGTTGTTCAGTGCACATGAAATATCTCAGGGCGGGAAAGACCATAAGGGGGCCTAGTGCTGGAACAGGCCACCAAGCCTTCCCCCAATCTACTGAGATACGTCAAGCTTGCTTACAATCTCTTGGGATTTCCATAGTTGTTTCCCGCTCCAATCCTTTACCTGCCGGATCTCCACTGGTTCTCCACAGACACTGGGCCTGTTTGCTAGCCTCCCAGATTCCACTTGCTCCTCCCCACCCCATCTCCCATTGCCTAGTTATTTTTTAAAGATATCCAGAGTTCCAGAAGAGGCTGACCCACATGGCAGAAAAACGTCTACTGATGAAGGTATAAGAACGTGAGATCTAAGGAAAACAGCTTAGCCAGCATCTGAATAAAAGACTTCGGCTTTTCTGCCATGAGGCCAGCATCCCTGCAGGCTTCATTTGGGCCCAGCCTATCAAGGTGGCAATCAGCCCCGTTCCCTTCCTGGGGTAATTGCACTATATTAGAGGTGGATCATGGCTTTTCCTTAGAGTATACTTTTAAGAGAAAATAAGCGGAGATATATTCTAAGAAACTCATTTTATTTTAAAGAAATAAAAACATCTTACTAGCTAATTAGTTACATCTTGGCATTATATAACTGAACAAGACAAGACTAACATATAGATGCAATTGTTGAACAGAGAAATCATTCAGGCTTTTTTTGTTTTTGTTTTTGAGTAAAAATATTTAAATAGAAATATTCTTTATTGAATGGAGGTCATAGATCCTCTCATGGAATATTATTTTATAGCTAAAGAACTTAAACAAATGTAACAGTAACACAGTTGGAAGGGACCTTGGAGATCATCTAGTCCAACCCCCTGCTCACGCAGGAGACCTGTACTAGGGATTCGAACAGCCGAACTGCCGACCTTTCTGATCGACAAGCTCAGTGTCTTAGCCACTGAGCCACCTAGTCAGGCATTAATAATAAATAAGAAATAACCAAGGCAATTTGATCATTAAATTTTGAAAATGTGAAGACTTTCTAGGAATGAGATTTCTAGGAAATAATAGATTTATACTTCCAATGTACATACAATTTCTAACATACAAATTTATTTCAGTAACTCATATAATCTCCTGCCATTGCAACTCTATATATTCTTGTTATTTCTGATCTGAAGTCATGGAGTTGTTTGCACAAATGCACTTATTTGAATATTTTCTGCTCTGATTGTGTCTGTGAGCCCACAGATGTGGTTTTTTGTTATTTTTCAAAAATATCCTTCTACATCTGAGTGTTCACAATATGTTTTGCTCCTATCCACAGCAGTTCAAATATTTATTTAATCTTTCTACCTTGCAATTTTCACTTTTATCTTTTTTGCTTTTTTTCTATAATCTTGTTTTGCTTAAAGCCTTAATTAGCTAGCTGTCTCTAAAACAATTGTCTAATCAACTGTTTTTCATTTGAATCCATAGAGTGGCAATTATAATAGAGGCTTTGGGGGGAAAAACTCTCCTCTGATGAATACAAGGAAATAGAAGTATTAAAATTAATGTACTAGAAAGAGGAAAAGACTTTGAGGGGAAATCTGATTCCTGAAAATAAGACAAAAATAGGAAGAAATAATTTGTTCTGCTTGTTCTGCTTGAATCTTTTCCTTAAGCTAATATCTAGGCAAATAACAAAAAATACAGTTTTTTATATAGCAAATGCAATATATGCATCTGTGCATGTGTATGTCCAGCTTGCAACCTTCTAATTTATGTTTAATCAATTAAAACAGACAATCCAGCAATTTTACAGGAATTATTTATGTATACTTCACTTAAGAAACTACATTCCCTGCTGCTAATCTTTTTCATCTTATGAAGAGGCTTTTAGACTTACCATCATGAATACATAAACATGGGAAAAACTTATATAAATTGTAGGGAACATTGTAGTTGATGTGCTAGAAGCTGTGTTTATTCAAGATTAATTCAATTATTTTATTCAACACTGGTTAGCTTTCTTTTCCCAAACAAGTTTTATTTCATTATCAACATACAAACATATAAGTATATAAACAGTCAATCATCAAATTATAACTTCGAATATATCAAGACCTAAAAAAGTTTTTAAAAGTTTTTTCCCCCTCCTCCCCTCTCCTACTCCAACCCCCCCCCCCCTCCAGACTTCCCAGAGCAAATACAGGGTAAAACATTTATTAAACCCAAAAAATAAAACACCACACACTATCTATAAATTTGTCTCCCTCTTGCACTTTAACTCTCCTAATTCATATCTAAATATAATTGTTCTTGCTTGAAGGTAATTAGTCCCACTTGATTCTTATCCAATCTTCGAGAGTGAGCAAATCTTCTTTATTCCAATCAAAACCTAATAACAGTTAGCCATCGCATCTCCTACCCTTACATATGTTACCACAGTAAAACTTATATACTTCAACTAGTCTCCAATAAAGTATATTGTAAAAAATCCTATACTTTCCATTCTATAAACTTATATTAAACATAAATTTATTCAACATTTTCTCTTCAAAGCCACTAGATAACATTAACATAATTTAAACCAAAATATAAAAGTTTTGATAATATCCTTCTTGAAACCCTTGAGTTTATATTGAGAGATCTATACTGACCTTGGTTTTAACATCCACAAAATATTCCTTTTCATTCATCGACTTTTATAGATTTAATAAAAAAACCCACTGTTCAAAATATATTTCCAACCATAAGTACAAATTTAACCAGTAATCTATAACAATTCCCACATCACATTACTTAAAATAAATTTCCAAAATAAATCCTGTCCCTAGATATAAGTAAATCATTCATTTTCTCTGTAATATAACTTTTCAAAGCAAAACAAGTCATATCCCTTAATACGAATAAGGTAAATCTTTTCCACAGTATTATCCTCCCCACCAAGGAGGAGTAGAATTCTTCCACCTCCATTTTCCCCTGGCTTTCTTACGAACCTTCTTCTTGAGTCTTATTCCTCCATCTTTTTTTATTTTTACAAACTGCTGGACTTTCAGCTGTAATTTTTGAATCTTGCAGTCTTGTACAATTTGGAAAGTAATTCCTTTTGGTAAGCACACCTCTTTAACTAAGATTGAAAGTCCATTTTTGAAAAAAAAATTGTAATGTTCCATTTCAAATCCTTCTTCTTGTCTTAAAAATCCCAATGTGTCCTGTCCCTTTTCCTTTCAACTGTGTCAGAACCTCTGAATAGATCTCTCTCCATGTCTCCTGGTTATATTCCTTCAAGCCTGTCAGCTTTCCATTCTTAATTTGAAAAACATCCACTCCATTCTCCATAAGCGCGTTGATCTGAGTTACTTCATCCTCCTCTTGATCCAGCATCTCAATATTATATGACATCTGTGATACCAATGCAGTATCTCTCCTTGTATCTTTGTTACAAATTTGAGTAAAAATCTTCTCAAAACGCCCTTCCAATCTTTCCATTAACGAGGAGGTAAATGATTCTAGCCTTTCTTCAAAAAGATCCACTGTCAATATTTGTATATTTGCTAAAGTTTGTGATAATAAGCCTAGAGATGGAAATGATGCTTTTAAAAAAATGTTAAAAGTCAGATGAGAAAGTCAGATTATAGTATCTATAAGCAGATTGATACTTCAGGAGTAAAATATAATGACCATATTTTATATTGACACTACCTTGTGAGATGGCCAGCAAACAAATTTAATAATAAATAAATATTTTTATCATGTCTTCTCACAACAGTAGGCATTTCAGCAGACAGATGATTTGGCATGATACATACACCCTATTCATTCCCCTGTAAGAAAAATCAGAAAACCAGCATTTGTTCTGAGCTTTTGAGGGAAGTTTTTGTGAACAATGGTACCTATTTATCTACTCACATTTACATGCTTTCAAACTGCTAAGTTGGCAGTTTGCTGCTAGGTAACAGTGCTCCATGATATCATGCTGGCCACATGACCACGGAAATGTTTTTGAACAGCGCTGGTTCAATAGCCTTGAAACAGAGATGAGATCTGCCCCTTAGAGTTGGCAATGACGAGCAAATCCGCAGGGACTCCTTTACCTTTTATTTGTGAACAATATTAACATTTGTTCTTTCTCAGAGTAGATAAAGAAATTGGGTGTGTTTACATTTTAATGCAATCTGTCTAATACATACATCTTAAGCTACTATACAAATTAAAATGCAAAGATTATCCTTAACTTGTACTTTTAATTTGTAATATTGTTTTTACAAATATCCTGAGTACAAAAGAATTATAGCATTTATGAAATTAGCCCAAATAAATTAAATTATGAAATGGGAGGATGTTGATTATCTTCCCTATATTTTCTGTATGCAACATTTTTTAAAGCCTTAATCTACCATTTATTATTGATTTTGGTCACTTGTCAAATTATTTTGAACTTATTGTTAGTCTTTTTTCAAAAAGGTAAATGATAACACCTGCAAAAATTTAATATGAACATTAGTTATTTGTGCATAGATTTTCTCTTTGTAAAAAAAAACCAATTTGTTTTTTTTTAAACGTAAAAACAAAACTGTAGTGTACTTGTTCTTCATGATCCAACCTGATTGTCCATTAAATTCTGCCTACTTCAAGGAATCCTTGTTGATTTTTAAGATTTCAAAAGCCTTTTATTTAGACTTCGGACCATGACCAAACTTTTTGTCACTTTTTTTACTTTTTATCCTGTTTTACCACAAATATGGTTGCACAGTCTTTAATTTCTTCATTCAGTCTCCTTGTAATGGTCTTCACTCAGTGGTGTACTACACTGGTAGACCCAATTGCAGCTGCCTTTTCACTCTATTTATTTATTTATTTTTATTTATTTATTTGTCAAGCATGTATGAAAAAATAAGTATAAATATAAACATAACATATGGACATATAAGTATAAACAAGTATAAATATAAACATAAGAAATAAGTACGAATAAATGGGAACAGTAGGACAGGGATGGTAGGCACGCTGGTGTGCTTATGCACGCTTCTGCCTGTTATCAAATAATTCTTGCTTTGTTTGTTGCAATAACTTGTTTTTTATGTTTTATTTTCTGCATTAAAATATTGTTTTAATGATAGCAATGGTCTTGGTGGAGGGATAGAGTAAAAGGCTCCATAAAAACAGCCCCTACTATAAACATAACCAAAAGCATGAGGAAAATAGTGCTCTCTCAGTTGACACATTACTTTCTACTATGCAGAGAAGTTGCAATGTAAGGACAAATAAAGGCCCTTTAGAATACAAGAATCACAGACCTACAATTTATTTATTTATTTTATTTATTTATTTTAATTAGATGTATATGCCGCCCTTCTCCAGAGACTCAGGGCGGCTTATAAGGCGTTAAGCAATAGCCTTCATACTTTTTGAATATTTTTTATACAAAGTCAGCTTATTGTCCCCACAATCTGTGTCCTCAATTTACCTACCTTAGAAAGGATGGAAGGCTGAGTCAACCTTGAGCCTCGAACTGGTGTAATTGCAGACAGCTGGATGTTAACAATAGGCTATTCAGCCGGTTGAGCTATCTGAGGCTATCTGATACAGATCATGTACAAGAAAATCCTAGTATTGGGATATTCTGGGATGGGCAATGACCATTTAGCATTTTAAAAGATTATATAGGGAACAAAATTTCTTTATTAACCACAGAAAGCAAAATAACATAACATTAACACCACTGGTAAATCATACACTGAATTCTTCATTTCCATTTTAATAGTACAGGGTTTTTTCCTTAGTCCCGATTAAACTGTCATCATTATTAGATGTTAAAAAAACATGTAATAATTAAAACTCTTCCAAAAGATAATTTGAAACTCATTATTGATCACTACCCTTATCTCCTCTAAAGAAGGGTATCATTTCCACACAATAAGAAGACATGTTTCTTTGATGAAGATGAAGGCTGGCTATAGTCCAACTATTGATGTTTCTAAATGATTAAATCTGACCTCACTCTTGTCTGCACACACCAAGAGCTTCTATTACATGAGCCAACTTGATTTTGCCAGCTGCTTTTCTTTCACTCACACAGCTTGCACCTTTTAAATGAGAGGTGCCATAAGGTTCAAGGTTGTATTAGTGAATGATAAAGAAGATAAAAAACAGCATTTACCACTGGCTAGGTTAGCTAAAATGTTTAAAACTTTGTCTAGCAAATGTTGGAAATGTAGTAAAAAAAAAACCAGGCACATACTATCATATGTGGTGGACTTATGGTAAAGCAAAAAAAAAAAAAAAGGGAAAAAATACATAAATGGCTAGAAAAGATTATTGGAAAGCATGTAGATTTTAAACCTGAACTATTTCTATTAGGTATAATATCAGATAAACTTGATAAGAAAAGTATGTATTTAATATTGCATGTCTTGACAGCAGCGAGGATTGTATTTGCACAATGCTGGAAAAATGAAGAAACACCACGAGATGAAGAAATAATTAAGAAGATAGTAGAGTGTGCAGCAATGGACAGACTGACATTAAAAATGAAACAGAAAGGAGATACAGAATATTATCAAACATGGAATTTATTTTACCAGTGATTGGGAAAAAAAGGTGGAGATTAAGAACATAATATGTATTGTTAAGCAAATTAAATACCCAGATAACACAATGTGTATTAAGCACTAAGAAATGTAATTAATAAAAAATAATTTTAAAAATAGCATATAGCTTTAACTTGAGCATAAATAGCATTTACCTCCATAAACCTGAAATTGCACCAATACTTGAGAAAAGTTGCTATAATTAAAAGAAATGAAAACTGAAGTTTATTTCATTCAGCTTCTTATCCACATCTAAGAGAGAGAAATGCATGTATTTAATATTAAATAAAGTTAAAAGAAATGGTATAATGAATGTTGGTAAGTAGAATGGAAATAGAAAGACTGCAGGAGAGACATATGGACCATGTTTGGAACAATATTAGAAAGGATTATTCTTCTAACAGAATAAATTGTAAACATATAAGCACAGAGAACCTAGGAAAAGATGCTGAGAAAACTGTTCAAAACAAAGGGAAAATAATTATTTCTGAAATCCATTTCAAGGAAGTATAGGAGAGGAGGAGAGCTGCAAACTGGATTTTTCTTTTGTAGGCCATTGAGAAATTTCTGAATATGGAAATAAAGTTCATTGGATGTTGATTTGAAGAAATAATAAAATAAAATGAATAAGCTTGAATTATGGAATATTTTGCATGAATATGGAGATTGGATGCTGAATGTGATAAAAGTGACATGGGATAGAAGAAAAGCATGCAGGAGAATAAATGCAAGCTTAGCGAGTGATTCAAAATTGAGAAGTAGGACAAAGATACTTGCTGTCTTGGTTGATTAATGTATCTTATGATTAATGTATGAGGAATTGTTGTGGTAATTTGAAAGGTTGATTGGGGACATAAATGTTAGAGTCTTTCTATGTAGATGTTTCTGGCTGAAAATCTGAATAATTTACAGTGAATTCTGAATGGGTTATATGATGCCACTGCCAGTATAGATCTTAAAATTGATCTATCTATCTATCATCCATCTATCTATCTATCTATCTATCTATCTATCTATCTATCTATCTATCTATCTATCTATCTATCATCTATCTAATGGTATTGCTTGCATAAAACCAGTGACAAGTCATTTTGTTTAGTAGACAAGATGGAATAGATTTGTATATACAAATGGGAAAAAATACAGAAAAGATGTGACTTTGTCTCCCTTTATAGATTATTTACTATAGATGAGAAAGCTGATAGGAAACAGACCCTAATATTAATCTCTCTTTATAAGATGGTGCTGAATGACATTAGTCTGTCTTCTCTGTTTAACGTTGTATTTTCAAAATCTTGCATTTTCCCCCAATAGTTCTCATTCAAAATAGTGAAAAATATTTACATGTGAAATTGTCATGACTGCAAAAATTGCACTCTAGCATTTACAATGGCATAGTTACATTTCTGCTTGGACCATCAGCAGTACACACCCCTCACCACTTCTTGTGTGCAGGATTGGACAACACTGTCCTCATCCCATTTTCAGCCTATCACAAATGCACTCTATGCCTGTGTTTTCTAGCTTTGATCCAAAGTTCTGTTGGCTTTGAGAAATTGTGATGGGGGGTTGGCACATTAACCTAAAATAAATATATCCCTGTTTCCACGAAAATAAGACCCTGTCTTATATTTTTTTTGAACCTTGAAATAAGCGCTTGGTCTTATTGCCATGCACTCTAAAGCTCGGTTGGGCTTATTATCAGGGAATGTCTTATTTTGGGGGAAGCAGGGTATACTCTTCCTCTTTCAGTGTTCCACAAAAAAAAAAAAAATATCCAGCATATCGATAAAACAGAAACCCTGGGGCAACAGATAATAATTATAACTAGTTTTTGTCATATATCCAATCCAGAGATATTCAAATTTCAAGAACGTATGCGCACACTCATACAATTTACTGTTTCAAAGTTTTTGCTTTATTTGGGAGTTTTTCACCAAATATTATTTTATAATATGGTTTAAGTCCATATAATCCATCTTTTCTTATAATTTTATCATGAAATCACATTCAAGAATAACATTATATTAGATATAACACTTTCATTAGATCGTACATTAGTGAGATCTTTGTGAGATCATTAGTACTATTTTCTTCAAAATAGTTCTCTCATGAAGATCAAATATTTAGACAAAGGGCAAAAAAGGCAGTATTTGAGTTAAAAAAGTACTTGTTTTATAATTGTTTCTCAAGTAAAAAATAAATGAATAATTTAATGATAATTTAAATAATTTATCAATGATTAAATTATTGTCTAAATACTACATCTTAAAGTTGTATCAATAATAATTAAATTAAATTAAAGTTTAATAATCAAATTCCTCACTTGCATCTGCAGAAAAAAAACCCTCTATTTTGTATTTCTATTTTTTTCCACTGTTGAATATTTGGATAGAAAGTTGTCATGTCACATTATGCTTCTTCTCAATGGCTTAATTGTCTGTGGTGATTTTCAATCATCATGGAACCTTTATCTCCTTAGCAATCAAAGACTACCTAATTCAGTCTTTGTTTTTTGGCAATTTTAAATCCAACTACCAGCTTCTCAACCTACATCAACTTCTCTTCCCTATTAGAAGTTATATGTGTGGGAAAAAAAGCCTCAGGTAGAGTTCGTATACTTAAGAGACCATGTGAGAATATGCTTACTTTCCTCAGAGGTTTGCTATACTATATCACACTACCTAGAGCAGCAACTTTTTGGTGGTCCAAGAACAGATTTAGAGGATAAAGTTTAATTTCAGTTTTTTATTTCAGTAGTATGTTCATTATGAAGTTTTCAGGCCCCTTTGATATGCTGACCCTCTTAAATTTAAGCACAGTTATCTCATTTGTGCTAGCAGATCATAAATATAATGTAATTCTGAATGCAAGCTTGCATTGTACTGCCCTTGCCCTACAAGTCCTAAAGTTGTCAAGGTTGGACATCCCTACATTAAAAAGCCCATGACACCATGTAACCATTTCTGGCTTTTCTCTCTCCACGTGCTTAACTCAAATTAGTGTTTTTCTGAACCAATATGCAAGCCCAAGTAAACAGCTACAGTGAAGAGACACGCACCAAATCTAAGGCATTCTTGCTTAGTTTAGATACTGAACTGCATACCAATATATTTTAATTTATTTTGCAGTTGCTTTGAATATATTCTGAATATCCTGTATTTTTCTGTCTGTAAGATGCCCCCATATATAGGACGTCCCCCCACTTTTCTTACCCAAATTCAGAAATCAGTTGAAAACTGTCTCAGGGGGTGGGGCCTGTGCATAAGGCGGCAGCCCAGGGCCAAAGCACCAGCAGAACACCAGAGTGTTGGGGAAGATGCTGAAGTGAATGGGCAGACAGCACCCATGCCGTCTGCCCCTTCCCAGCCAGAGCTGGAATGCTGGCATGTTTTAGTGCCGGTAGATGCCAGGCCTGGGCAACTGCTGGAGAGAGATGGGCCCATTTCAGTGGCTGGCACCCACATGCCCTTACTTTCTCCAAGCATTTCTTTGCCTATCTGATTTCCAGCTCCATCGTGTTTCTCCATTGCGTCTCTCACTGTCATGTGCAGGGAAACAAAAGTTTGTGGGGCTAAAAAATCCAAGTTCAATCAATTAATTCCAACTTTGCGAGATTTTTTTTTTTTTTTGCAAGAAGTTGGAATTGATTGATTGAACTTTTTTTTTTTAGTCCCACAAACTTGTTTCCCTGCACATGACAGCGAGAAACACAATGGAGAAAAGCGACAAAGTTGGAAATTGGGTAGGCAAAAAAATGCTTGGGGAAAGCAAGAGCATCTGGGCAGTGGTGTGGCACTGCACTCGAATGGAGAAATGGGAAACAGAGCGGCTGTGTGAGGGAAGGACAAGGCCGCTTTCTCTCTTTCTTCTCCCTGTTCCTCCTCTTTCCCTCATGCTGGCCACCCATTTCCCATTTCTCCATTGCAGCGCAGTGTCCAGGATTCACTTTGATAGTGGGTGGGGGGGAGAGATTTAATAACCAGTTCACCCAGGGTCAGGTTGGCCATTGCAGGAGGGTCGTCATGCATGTGTGGTGGAACTGGAGGACAGGGATGGACCATGCTTCCCTTGACAGCCCATCTGACCCAGGGCAAACCATGATTCTCCTCTTGGACCCTCGTGTAAAAGACACCCCTCCATTTTTAGGTAAGTATTTTTAAGAAAAAGTATCATTGTATATACAGAAAAATATGGTATGTTGAACAAGGTTGGATTGAAAGAAGATGAATGTGGTTTTGAAACTGAAGGGAGAAAAACCAGTAACCTGAACTACACTGGTAACACTACCCCATAGCTGAAAATGCACATGATCTGAAAGTTCTAATAATGAAAGCTAAGCTGAAAAAGGTTTACTTTGTGTTATTGCTTAAAGAGATTGATTATTTTTCTAATAATTATATTGAGACCTTTAGATACAATAATACAAGATAATACAAGCTAAAAATTGTATTGTAATGCTCTCTACATGGGGCTCCCCTTAGGGTGCACCAGGAGGCTCCAACTGGTGCAGAATGCGGCCGCGCAGAGGATTATGGGAACGACACGGTGCTCCCATGTGACACCTCTCCTGCGTGAGCTGCATTGGTTGCCGGTGGACTTCTGGGTGCGCTTCAAGGTGTTAGTGATCACCTTTAAAGTGGTCCACGGCTTAGGACCAGGGTACTTACAGGACCACCTTCTGCCACCAATTGCCTCCCACCGGCCGGTTTGCTCCCACAGAGAGAGTCTCCTTAGGGTGCCGTCAGCCAGACAATGCCGACTGGCAACCCCCAGGGGGAGAGCCTTCTCTGTGGTAGCTCCTACCCTCTGGAACGACCTTCCTCCAGAGTTGCGAACAATCTCCGACCTCCAGACTTTTCGTCGGGCCTTAAAAACTTACTTTTTTCAGTTAGCCGGACTGGCCTGATCCCATGGTAAATCTTTAGAGTTTGATATTAATTATTAATTGAACTGTTTTAAGTTATGGGCCAAATTTTATATTAGTTGCTTTTAGAATTCTTTTAGAATTCTTTTAACTTTTGTAAAATCTGTTTTTTATTTCTGGCTGTTCACCGCCCTGAGTCCGCAAGGAGAAGGGCGGTATATAAATCTAATAAATGAAAATGAAATGAAATGAAAAATGAATTGTATAAAAAGAGTCCAAAAAAGTAAAAAAGAAAAGAATTTCCTTTGATAGGATATTCCCATCCTTATCATGACAAATGTAAACAATTTCATAATCTCTTCATCTAACTTTAATGAACAAAAACATTTATCAAAGCCAATAGTCTTGCAAGATGAATATAACTTTAATATTTCATGCATTTTCTAGCCAAATTGTGCATTAACTTCCAAAATCAGAACCATATATTTGACAATCCATTTAATGCAGAGGCCATTTATCCTACCTCTAAAATATGCTGATGGACAGGTCTGATTTTGTTTCATTTCATGGAATCTGCTACAGGAGATGTCTAGAATTTGCCTTCAGTCCTGTGGCAAATGCTTCTGTATAAACATCTCTTTATCTTTATTTTTTTCCCTGCTTTCTTTTGTTTATAATTTAGTAACTTCTGAGATACAGAGTCTGGGGATATTTCCAACTCTACCATTTATTTTCAATACACAGTACATTTTTTTTTAAACAAGTAATGTTTGAAATTGCCTTGTAATTTCCAGTACAAGAAGAGAGCTGAATCCACTGTGCCATTCCCTTTGGGAAGTCATCAAATTCTTTTTCTTTTTTATTTATACAGTATATACATTTTTGTTTCATTTTTAATTTTTAAAGCCTCATTCAATTTTTTCTTTATATCTGACAACAAATTATTATTCAAAGTCTCATTCATGTTGATCTCATCAAGTAGTTTTTGTTGAATAACTTTTTCTGTAACATCTTCCTCTGGGAATACAACATAGCTGACATAATTGATTCAAAATCCCAGTGCAATTCCCAGTACAGTTCCTCAAAGATATCTCTGAACGCTCGTATAAATTATTTGTCTTATTATGTTTTCAATATAAAAGACAGTTTTTCTTTCCAACAAATATATTTATTCTTTTAAATTTTTCAAAGTCCTAATACACAGAATCAAATACTGCAAAATTTTAAGAGTCCTTAGTCTTTCTGTATCATCTGCCTCATCCCAATAATCCCAATGGGCCCACCTCACCTGTGCTGATAGAGGGGCAAGCTATGTATCCTGTCAGTCAAGGAATTTTGGCTGGCAGCATCCTAGGGAAGTGCCTTCTCTGCTCTGGCTCATGTCCTTTGAAACATCACCCCCCACCCACCCAGATAAGATCTGTCCCCACTTCCTGACCTTTTGTGCCAGTTGGTTTAGGGCCTCAACAGGGTAAAAACACACTGGAGGTGGTTGATGAAGCAGTAGCATATCCCACCTGCACATCTTGTTTATTCCCCTGCCCATCTTTTTGCCATCGTTTTATCATAATTTTAATTATAATCCATATCTTTATTGCTACTAGGTACTGTATATACTCTGTGTGTGAGGGGGGAGAGAGAGAGAGAGAAATGGGGAGATACGCAGATACGCAGTAAAAAAAATTAATAAATAAATAAAATACATTACAAAAAAGCTAAGCTTGAGCCCAAAATACACAAAATAATCATCTAATTAGTGAAGGTAATTGTTTAAAAAGCCATCCATCAACTGCCATCATCATGTGCAAAGTGGATTTGTGTGTTATCAAAATATTTATAGATTGTTATGCAAAACATTTCTAAGAGATAATTTACATTCAGTGGAGTACAGTATAACAGATTAAAAAGTGCACACATTTATTGGAAAAGCAGCAAGAGAAAAGCAGTATTACCAAGTGATATCAGATAGTTTATCATTGTTATTTTTTTCCTTCATCCTTTAAACAATCAGATGAACACAACCAAAGTTAGTTCACCATTACTAACTGTTATTCAGAACATCCAGTTACAGAGAAGAATATTGCACATCATGGTTGCCATGCACTGACAACAAGCACTATTTGGTTGACTTGTAACTATCATATACATATGCATGTGATTGTTGTGAAAAATTGTGCCTAATCTACAATTGAGTTTTCTTGACCTCAGAAGTTACTTGGATAGATTTTTTTAAAAAAAATAGTCCCTTGATACAAATATTGAACAGAGCCTTGCACAAGTGCCACCTGATGGTCTATGGTTCTGTCTAGAAGACTCTTCTCTCATGCAAAATGCTCCCATAAGACAGTCTTTACTCCTTGTTCCTTTTACAAGAAAAATCTCAAAATGTTCCAAGTCCAATGATGACCTTGTCCATGATCATAGTAAAATCAGAAACACTTTCATGTTTCCTCTTCAGGACATGGAACATTGAAATGCCTGTTCTGACTTATAATCATGTCAGATGAGACAAGGACATCTCTTTCTTTCTTTCATCCAGCAGCTCAGTAAATAACTCTAGAAGGGTTGCTAAATTTCTCACAGTTGCTATTGTGGTAAAGGAATTGTTTAACCATCTTTTAAAAAATCTTTTAGATGATTTGTATTTTTCCTGTTTTAGTATATGTGGCAATTTAGTTTCACCTGGCCATAATGTTAATTAAAATTTCACTTGAACTTTTGTGCTCAGAACTTTTGTCTTTGATCTTTATATTCAGGAAAGTAGTAGCTAAAGTGTCTTTGGAATAGAAAAATTAAGAAGGAAACATCATTCAGAGCTGTGGCACATGTTTTAAATACAAAGGGTTGCTGGTTGAGATACTGGTCCCTTCAGGTAAGTCAGAAAAATGCTTTTGAAATCAGAAAAGACACTGCCAGGCTGTCTAGAATCTACACAGGTAATATGATGCTTTCCGTGTGTGTGTGTGTGCGTGTGTGTGTGTGTGTGTGTGTGTGTGTGTGTGTGTGTGTTTAAAAAAATATAACTTCCATAATCCCAACTTAATTTCTCTATTCCAAAGTCATGTCTTCACAGGTCCCTGCATACATCATTTGCAAAGACTTTGCTGAGGACTCAGGCCTTCAGTGTTTCTCTCTTTACAAATCAAATACTGTAGACTGTAATGTCAAAATGGCAGCCCATGGACTGGATGCATTTTGCACAGGCCACTCCCACTCTGGCTCTGCAAAGGCAAAAAAAGTCGCAATACGACAGATGACATCATGTAACACAATTGAGTTTCACACCCATGTGTGGACTATTGCCTGTTTAATAGAAAAGAATGCACTGAACATCTAGAATTCGGGGGGGGGGCACAGATATACATCCTGTTATCAGCAATATTGGTAGGACTTTGGTCTGTTGACTTTTTAAAAAAATATTATTATCTCTTTTATTCACTAAACATGAAACTCAGTCAACTGAACATTTTAAAATGTGTCACAAATACGATTGACTGGTACTAATTGTTGATATACTGTAGGTTGCTGCCAGTGTCCTAGGTATCAACCAAGTATCTTCTTAAAATATATGATGTTCCAAGTAGTACATTTTTTTACAGTTCCGCTGGTGTTATTGCAGGAAGCTGCAATTTCTTGGTGTGTTTTATAAAATTCTTGGACATGGTACCAAGTGCCCCGATGACAATGGGTATCACTGTTACATGTTTCATCCATAGCTGTGTAGTTTTGATGGCTAGATCGCGATATTTCATGATTTTTTCCAGTTCTTTTTCTTCGACTCTGGTGACTCCTGGTACAGCGATATCAATAAACTATACGCTTCGGCCCTCAACAATCATGATATCTGGCATGTTATGTTCCAAATGACAATCAGTCTGTATTCAAAAGTCCCACAAGATCTTCATTGTCTCATTTTCAATAACTTTTTCCACTTTGTGCTCCCATGACTTTTCGGATACAGATGTGTTGTATTTTTTACATAACTACTACTACTAATTATTGTTGTTGTTGTTGTTGTTGTTGTTATTATTATTATTATTATTATTATTATTATTATTATTATTATTATTATTACAGCTTCTTTTAACTTACCATGCTCTTACCATTCTGCATGATCCTCGGATATTTTAAGCCATTTTTGTCAAAAGACAGCACACTGGCAGAAGTAATCTGTCTGTTCTGTTGATGGATCAAAGTTTGCTGGAGCAAACAGGCTTCCATCAGTGGTAAAACAGCAACTGCAATCTAGGGTTTACTGTATTTATAAGTAGCATCACTGAGCAGTACACATTATAGAATAATAATTCTTTCTGACAATGTCTTGTCACATTTCTAAGCAAAAAACATAAACCTATTTATTTGCATGCATACAAGTTACTACAATGAATGTAGGATAGATTTAATTGTTAGCATAATATGTGCATTAATCTTTCTCACTTGTCTTGCCCTAGATATTTCAGTGTAACCCACACCTTTACAGTGTCATAAGAATGGTCTCCATTTTTTATACACAATTCTCCATTCTGATTACTATGCTTGTCTTACAAAATGAAACTCTGTAACAAAAGGAATTGGCATTACAGTGCTGCTATAATTCATTCTCTTGACAAAGACAGAAATGAAAAGTGACAACGGAATAAAATGAATTCATTCCTACTCTGTTGCCTCAGATGAAACAGAAAGCAAAAGATAGCACAATGTTAATTCATTCATATTGTGACAGAGATAAGGAATGGTGCAAAGAAAAGTCATTCTCTTTGATTTTTGAAGTACTTGGATCACAAATATACATCATGGTTAAACCAATATTCAGAATGGCCTATTTTTATGCAACCTAACAAGCACATGTGTTCGGTGAAGGGTATTCAGGACACCTACAGAGAAATCAGAAGTGAAGAGCTGAAACTCTGGGTCCAATATACAGATGTTTATTCTTGATATTGTTTTTTGCATATATGCTCAGTGATAAATAAATAAAAAATGAAGAAGAAAAAGTGAGTCTATGCAGCCTATGATCAAATACTTATTTAGAAACTATTAATCAGGTATCAAATACCTGATTAATGTACCTCACATCTAAAAACAGCATACAGTCATGACCATTTTAATCTCTTCTGTTTCACTGATACTGGAACAGTAAGTGCTCTTTTATAACAGAAGACAAATTGCTTTCTGTTACCCCTGTCTCACAGAATAGAGACACAATGGTACAATGGTTGAGGCATCAGGCTAGAAACCAGAAGACTGAGTTCTATTCCCATCTTGCTGGACTAGCCACAAAGACAGCTGAGTGACTTTGGGTGAGTCATTCTCTCACACTCTTAAGAAAAGCAATGAAAACCACTTCCAAAATCTTCAAAAGAAAATTACAGTGATTTTTCCAGGCCATCACTAGGAGTCAATGCTGATGTAAAGGCCACACTCCATACACACACTCCATACACACACAAAGCAAAACAAGCTTAGCTGATAAAAAATCAGTTTAGATCTATGAAATCTTGACCCATAACTTTATTTACCTTGTCTGTGTCTAATACTAATATCTGGTCTTTAGAGCAATGATATGCTTTACACTCTTTCTTTGTTACTATCTATATAGTACTTAAACTTTCATAGTCATGATCCTTAATTGGACAAAACAGCACATCATAGAGCAACAGTTTTGAACCAAAATACCTCAAATTGGCTAATTTGCAGAATAAGTCCAAAATCCAGGTTCCATGACTGCTGAGGGAATTAAATTTAGAAAAATTATGGCTACTGCCTACTTCAGCATTGCTGGACTGCTGCTGTGGTCATGTGAACTTCATTTTCCATGTTATGTAATCCCTCTCTCCTTCCCCCACCCAGTAGCAGCCACTTACATGCCTGCTGGGTAGGGAGATTTCTGATACCACCTGTCAGTTTCCTACAAGGAAACTCAATGGGGAAGCCAACAGGAATTCAGTTGCTTCCACTTCCACTGTTTTTTTCCCCAGCTGGGGCCATTCTGTTTCTTTGTTTAGTAAGGAAATATCTCTCAAATGATGACCCAATGGCACACAGGTTGACTAGAAATTTATTTATTTACTCCCATTCTAGAATATAATGCTAAAACCCAGAAAGAATACTATTTCCAGAATTACCTAGTGAAACTTTGGTTGAATCCTAGTCCTGTGAATCACATTATTAGGCAGTTTAGTTGTCCAATAATCCATTATTGATATATAAACCACCACCAATACATTGCATCCGATGAGTGCAATCCATGCCATAAAACTCCTTCTCTTTCTGGTTAAACAGAGGCTTAAATTATATATTGGGGCCATTTGAATAAAAGAAGCAAAATTAGACTTTAAAGAATAAATTAAATTAACATCACATTCATCCCACTGATCCCACTCCAACTAGTAACCAATATTGTCCTATAACCACTGCCGATCTATTGGTTTTTTTCATTCAGTTGAAATATTTCTATTAGTGGCAATGATTATTTATTTAAAAAAGATAGCCTAGAACATTTTACTTCTGTAAAATCATGGGGTTACATTTCATCCAATGCACTACCCATGAATCAAGAGCCAATCTAGTTTGGAATTTGTCCAAAAGTCTGTTCTCTAGTTGTGTTATTATAGAAAGCAAAAGTAGAGCAATATGTCCTGTTGATGGATGAATTTGGTTTCAAGCAGTATCTGAGCTTATCAAAGTCCAATTTGCTTAAGAGATAATGATAACATTAACACAATTTCTGCTGCTCAGTGGGACTGATTACATCTATCTGTCATTCTGCAAAAAATTGGCACAGCAGTATGAAAAATATTCAGCTATACACAAATTGTAACAGAAACCATTAGAGCGTGGGTTTACATACCATTTGCTGGCAGGTAAAGGAAGAGCAGCACACCTTTTACTACACAAGATGTGTGTGTGTGTGTGTGTGCGCGTGCGCGTATGTGTGATATGTATTTTTTGTTCATATGTATGTAAAAGCAGTGGTCCTACTCTGCAATTAATTAAAAACAGCTGGAATAAAAGAAAAAAACCTAAAAATGATATTTTATTTTACAATGACTATGAGTAACGAGAAAATATGTACGTATATGTCTGCATGTAGGTGTGCAAGTGGAAGCACTTTTATAAATTACCTCTGTGTTGACTAACACTTCATTTCATAAAAAGAATAATGAATTAAGGCATAACAATTAGACAAAAACAAAAGTCAATGTCACATACCAAGTCATGTTTGCATAGCAGATAAGTGATGAAGAGGCAAACTGTGAAAAATTATGAAATTACACAAAAGAGTTTGCCGTTCATTTTAATTGAATGGTGAAGTTCCTTTTGACTTAACTAAGGTTATGCCTAGAAACAAGACCTGTTGCCCTGAACATTGTGGAAGCATTCCATGTGGCTCTCCTAGGTGCCTGCTCAGAGTTGCTGTACATCTCCATGGATCTTTCAATGTATATAACCATCAAGTGAGCTAAAACCTCATTAAGTGTGGCTTGCAGGAATAGATTGTGTTTATAAAGTGTATGCCAGAAGGAAAGGCCTTTTATTTCCTGCATGGTTGCTATCAGTTTTGGTGGAGGTAAATTCTGTGGAAGTCAGTAAGGCAAGGCTGGACTATGTTCCCTCTTTCTATGATACTCATCTCTCCCCCAATTATCCTAGCTTGTTTCTTCTTATCTTCCTTTTGCAATTACCATCTGCCACCATCATGTTTTTCTGAATATACTGTGGGTTTTTCCACAGCCTAGAACCTATGTGGCCAGAACATGCTTATTATAAATTATTCCTGAATTCATGTGTACCTGTTCAATATTCTAATGATGAAACACAGTGTTTTCAGCTTAGGTATCAACCATTCAAATCTATTCTTCTATGCATAGGATTCATACAGGAATATTTTGTAGTTCTACACCTAAATCACATGGCTTGAAATGTATTAAGAAAAAGCCTAGTGAAGAAAACACAAGTGCTGTTAAGCAATCTGAGACTGATGAAGGGAGATATCAAAAGGGAATAGGGACTGAAGTAGGATTTCATAGTTCTCATTATCACCAAATCCCATTTATTCTCTCTCCTTTTCACTCTCCCTCCCTCCTGTTCTCATTTTATTTCTCTCAAAGATAGCACAGGAGTTTTGAATTCTTGGACTTATTTTTTCCATATTCCTTATATCAAAGCTAATTTTTCCCAGTGAGAGTGAACAATCGTTCCATAGAAAATAGTGAATAATAGAACAAATGGGGAAATGTAATGTTCAGGCAATAATGTGTAGATAGACCTTGAAAAGCTAAGCAGGATCATTTCTGATTAACATTCAGATAGCATATCGTCAGGAAACCCTAAGACTATAAATTAGACTAGGAAGTGAGAAATATACTTCCTGAAAGAAAGAATGGTTGTATATTGTTTTCAGAGAACTACATGGATATATACATGACGTTAGCAAGCAGTTGAACTTTAGTTCCCCCTTAGATGAACTCAACTAAAGAAGAGCTTCACCTTTATTATGCTATCCTGACAAAGATTTAATTCAAAGAAAATAAAACATATTGTTTAAAAATACATACCAATTGGAATTATTAATATTCCCATCTACTGAAAAAATAAAAAATGTTTAAGGTCAGTATTGTTTGGGTGACAACCATATCCTTTGGGTTTCTTGAGTAATGTAAGTGTTAATGTTCCATCTGTATAAAAATGTCATTAAGCTGATCTAGATGTTTAAAATCAGCATAACATATACCAGTAGTATATCGTCCCAATTTGTTTATAATTTTAATTTAAAGCCATTTAGATAATGTTTCTTATACAATGCTTTTTGTACCATTGTGTCCTAGAGACATCTGGATGAGCTCCTCCTTTGTGTCAAAGTTAGTTATTATGATTACTGATTACAAAACAGACATGTAAAAAAAAGGTAACACTTGTCTGCATATAGTCTGGAATATACCTGGAGACACCATGGTTCTAATATTTTCTTAAGGTTGGGCTGAAATTATTGTTGAAGGGAAACATGAACAAACCTTCTGTTTTGCCTTCAGGATCCCCCAAAGTAAGGAAACCAAGAAGCAGATTAGAATAGAAAGAGGATTATTTCCAATGAAAAGAATCTTCCAATTCTCCCAAAATTCAAAGCTTTTGCATTATTCCCTCTGTCCCTCCATGTGTAGTTTGGGGTACTGGAAGCCTGTGAGCTCACTTCTGTCTTTCTTCCTTCCTGTTCATTTTCTGATATGTCAAGGGACTTCGGTTGAATTTGAATATACATTGGAAATAATCCAGGGAAAGCAACTTACTTACCATACTGACACCCTTAGGCTTTTACTAATTCTTTAATAACTAGTGCATAAAATTATGTTTAAAGCATGGAGCTTTAGATGTAAAATGTAGGTCACCCTTTTTCCTCTTTTTACTGGAAGACCTATTGAAAAGCATTTTTTAAACAATTTTAACATTAAGCTGATTTAAATAACATTGCATCATGGCTTGAACTCAAAGTCACCTTTGAGTTGAGCTTAACTAGTTGTAAATAATCATATCCATGTAGTTTTCATGACATTACTTTCTTTGGTTTTTTTCCCCCTCCCAATTTCCTAACTGAGCCTGCAACTGAATTTTGGGCTGTTCTTTTTCCAAGTGGTTACAAAGCAAACGTATTCTAATTGTAGTAATACAAAAATTGTTCAAAATGAACAATTTTGAACAGGACTATGTACATATTGATGATTCCTCTCTGGAGGACGGGGAGGATCACAGGGACATGGAGTTTTCGGATGATGAGGATCTGTTGCCAGATAGACCCGCATTTACGGGCCTTTTTCGTCCCATTCTTTTTAAATCATTATTACATAAGGCCAAAGTGACAACTAATTTGGTCATATCCGAGGGTCAACTTGATCAACAGACCGCATCTCAACCACATGATGTGCTGTTTACTGTTCCCAAAACTGAACAAAACTTTATTCTGTGTCCCCAACTCTTTACCGAAGTGGTCCAAAGGTCTTGGTCCCTTCCTTCTTTCTTGCAGGGCCCTACCGGTCTTGATAAAAAGATATACTGTTCGGCTCCTTGCCTCCAAGATTTATTGCAATTGCCAACAGTGGACACGCCTGTGGCCAACCTGACATCCTCTTCAGTCCTGTCCAACGATGTAGCTGATGGTCTTCGGATGGAGGATCGGAAAGCGGAACTCACATTCCATAAGACTCATAATGCTGCTGCCTGGGTAGTTCAAGCAGCCACCTTGGCATCCTTTTTTAATAGGGCGTCGCTAATTTGGCTGCTCCAGCTTCAGGAACACTTACCTCCTGAGGACACAAGGCTCCACCAGGATGTCAATAAACTGGTGGCGGTGACAGAGTACTCCACGGATGCTTCCCTTAACACTGTGAAATTCGCATCTCGTGCCTTAGTCTCCACAGTAACATCTAGACCCCTCCTTTGGCTAAGGCACTGGAGGGCGGATGTGAAGTCCAAATGGAGGCTTGCATCAATGCCATACAAAGGCTCGCGCCTTTTTGGAGAATCTTTAGACCCGATTTTGATCGAAGACAAAGATAAACACAAGGTCATGGCTTCCTCA
The DNA here is from genome assembly GCA_030761175.1 of Masticophis lateralis. NCBI lineage: Eukaryota > Metazoa > Chordata > Lepidosauria > Squamata > Colubridae > Masticophis > Masticophis lateralis. The sequence continues at coordinate 38,964,125 of JAUDYJ010000006.1, read as the reverse complement.
TATCGGCAAGCCGATTGCAGATATTCCCCGTATGCCCACAGGCAGCCCTTTTGGACTGAATTTTTTTTTCTTTTAAAATTACAGAAATGTATAGAAATGAATTGTCCTTTTCCTTGGAAGGCTGTTTTTGTAGGCATGACCGCATATTTGGAGATGGATTTAAAAAATGAACTCTTACTAGTAATATAGAAAAGTATCATTAAAAAGCAAGAAAAAAATCCTGCTGAGAAAAGAAAGAGAACCAAACTACTAAGTGTTAGTGATTGGATTATCATGTTATGTAAATGCCTTAAAAACCAGTGTATGAAGTACACTAATCTTACATACATATTGGGATGGAAACTGCTGAGAAAGTAGAAGGGGACCAATATTTTTTAATTGAATGACACCACAGAAAATAACAAACATTTAGAGACATTAAGATGACTTTAAGTCTTAAGAATGGGCAGAACTGAATATTTTTAGCACTTGGGTGAGATTGCAAGGATTTGAAGGAGGTGTATTAACCCTTATCCTTTTCAAGCTTCAAAACATTTTTAAAGTGTTCTTTCTTCTTTCTTTCTTTTCTTTCTTTTTCTTGCAGTTTTCAGAAATCTAAAGGGTACGATTGATGTCTTAAGCCTCTGCATGATTAAGTAATGGTTTTGCCCTTTACCCAAGCCTTGCCCAAAATGTACAGAAGGCTTCAAAAATTTGATCCCTGTTGAAATTACTTGCTGTAAGGCTGTTCTAATTCATTTATATAGATCTTAAATTCCTTCCATCCATAAATAAAAATTAGTAACTGTGCATTTTAAGCCTAACCATTTGGCTTTCTCTTCCAAATTCCTGCTTGCTTTTGTTTTTTGTTTTTTTTTAAGCTTCAAATGACTGAACAAAGAAAAAGGATTTTTCCCCCCCATGAATTATCATCAGCATGCTTGTTTTCTGCATCAGCTGTATTTCACCATAGAAAAGAAATAATTCTTTATTCTGGATCTAGAACTAGCATTCCATTAGACAGCTAAAACAATCACTCTAAATGCTTTCCTTGCAAAGGATGCTCAGCAACAAGCTAGCTGGCAGTTTTGTTCCTTATTACAATTTCTCAAATACTTCTGGGACAGAATGATCACGCCTAGCAAATGACCCCAGGACCTTAACAGAAAATATTCAGTTTAAATACTGATGAAGAGACAGAAGAAGTAATGCTGATCAGGGCAGATATTGGCTCATGGTTTAGGACAGGGGTGGCAAACTGGTGGCCTACGGGCTGGATGCGTCGCACACAGGCCATGTCCACCCGAACTCCGCAAATGGGGAAAACGCCATGAAATGTCACGTGATGGCCACCTGTTGCCATGAGTTTGACACCCATGGTTTTGGATAAGAACAAACACAGTTCAGTAAAAAGTGAAGCTGGAAGAATCATCTCAGTGGAACACAGAGCCAAAGGCAAGAAGTATGCAAAAAAAATATTTCTATACAATAGATTTTCTGTTTCCTTCCATATCCAGCATAGGTCCATGGTATTATTTCCTAAGCCAGTGTTTTGTTTTATTTTCTTATTAGTGCTTCTATTTTCTATTAGTGCAACTTTTCTTCTGTTTTTATACCATTACTGAACCAGGCTGAACCAATCTAGCCATCCCAATTTTACCCCCTGACTGTAACCTTGTTTCTGGAATCTTGATTTTGGAAGTCTTGTATTTCAGCACCTTGTAACTTCATAGAATATTCTCTGGTTCAATTGTCTGGTTTCCCACATCACTGGACCATGGATTGGACCATTCCCTTCCCACTGAAATAAATGTTTATGTATACTTTCATTGACTTTCATGAGCCACCCTTCTGATTTCAGTTTCCAAGATTATATGTCAGAAGAAATTGCAATACAGCAGCCTGATATGGGTTCATGAACCCAAGGGTGACAAGAGTGTAATTTGAAATGACTTCATATAGCTTCTTATTATAAAGTAGGAATGTGATATAAAGCAGCAGCATCAAAACGGTCAGCCAACTGAGCCTGATATTTTAAAGTAGTAGAGGGAATGTACCAGAATGACACAAATCTAAGCCAGGTTCACAGTGATGGCAGGAAATAGTCTCCAACTGAAGTCTAAATGATTGGTCAATGTGATTAGGAGCATGATTTGGAAGTATAAAAAGTAGTATCACAGCTGTCATTTTTATAGGTGACCAGAAATTATCCCCAAACTGTCAGGAAGTAGGTATTCTGCTCAATAATGTACACTGGATTTTTGGTCACCTTTTCTGATAGTAAAATGAATGAATGTGAATGAATATGTCAAATGTTCATACCTCAAGAGGAGATTATTCTTAAAAGTCAACACTACAACCTATTTAGAATACACATACTGTAGCTTTTTAGTTAATCTTATTTTAAAATATTGACTCACTTGAATAACGATTAAAAGTATGCAAGCCTTTTAGATTTTGCTACTTATAGCTTTGCAAAATTGTAATGACATCTACTTGGGGTTTGTTTTTGTTTTTGTTTTATTTGTATATTACCTTTGTCAATGACCAGTTCGCTCTCACAGGGAGGGACTACTCAGGGTACCATCAGTCAAATTGTGCCGACTGGCGACTCCCAGGGGGAGGCCTTCTCTGTAAGGGCTCCAATCCTTTGGAATGAACTGCCCCCTGCTATATGAAACATCCCTAATCTCCGTGCTTTCCACTGTGCCCTCAAGACCCTGATGTTCAATCAGGCAGGGCTAAGCACGTTAACTGGGAATGATTAAAATATTATATAATTCTGGGTTTTATTTATTTAGGCTAAACTATGCTATAATTTTAATTATCAATTTTATGATGTTTATGTATCTTTTATTTTTTCTTGACTGTACACCGCCTTGAGTCCTGCGGGAGAAAGGCGGTATAGAAATATAATAAATAAATAAATAAATAAATAAATAAATAAATAAATAATAAACTTACTGATTCATGATGATTTACAGCAAAAACATTTGCACAATAAGGAACAATAAAACATTCAAATAATAGGATTCAAACAAATACAATACTATACTTCCTCAGTAAATTTAAAAATAAAATATTTTAAAGAGATTGATGCCACAATAAGACCAATAACAAAAAAGGTTGATGGCAGCCATGCACAAGGGAGAAACTCTGCAAAATTCATCCCTCTTTAGCATCTTCATGAAAATTGTCAGGAAGGAAGTCTTATATGAATAAAGTCCATGGTTTTTTGGTTGATTCCTGGAAATTCTAGCAGATTTCATGAAATGTTTACAATTTGCTCTTCTTCATAGGGCTAAAAGAGGGTGATAGGTCTAAACTCCACAAAGCAATTGATACAAGGGCAACTTTTCCTTCCTTATACATAAGCCTTTAACTTGAATCACCCGCTGTGGAAGGAGTAGAATCACTGGAAGATGGTGCCCTTAATCCTCAAATCCTGCTGGCAAGCCAGAAGGAAACTATTATTGATGCCACAATAAGACCAAGAGCTTTGCATCCTCCTGTCCAGGTCCCGAGAAAAGTTCTCCATCAGTGTTATCTCAGCTTGATGCACAGATCTGAAAGACTGAAACCCTTTTTAAAAAGGTCTAGGTAAATGTTTGGGGTACTTCATAGCTGAACCATCACTATTATCTCAAAACATTTCCCAAACAAGGAAAGATAGAGACTTGGTAATAGTTATGAAGCAGGACAGTCTCTTCAGAAGGGGTGCATCACAGCTCTTTCAATACTGCATCATATTTCATATTCCTCCACTGATCCGCTTTGAGTATCGTTCCGGCCACTTGATTTTCTGCAGTTCTTCATTGAACCAGAAAGCTTGTTGGGTTTGGCCAGCAAAGAGAAGACCATTAGGTGTAATCTCATAAATGGTCCTGGTACCATTTTGTCATCAGTGATCTACCAGATTCAAAACAGAACTCCTTGTTGAATCAATGCCAGAACAATGGATGTCCCATGCCAGAACAATAGATGTCCTGTCCAAGGCAAATATGCGCACATATCAAAAACTGATTTGCAAGGATCTTTACTCAAATTTAACAAACATGTAGCAGCAGACAGTTTGTGTGTGCAAATATGCACAAAGTGCACCGAAGTTCCAAATCCCTAGAAAGGTTGTATACAAGGACTTTCAAAAAGTCAGCATTCAATGGGAGAGTACAGCGGAGAAGAGTGGAGCATAAGAGCATATCAGTTCACTTTTCAGAAGACCATAAATCCAAATGTTGTCAGCCAGTCTATATTCCAAGGAGTAGACATATTTAGGAAGCAAACATACAAATTTCTGGCAAAGTGGAATGATTGTTTACAACAGAATTTCTATTTTTACTTTTGGCTCTTAAGTGGAGTATCCACTTGGTAGGATTCAGTTTGGCCAGAAGGTACACAAAACTTTTGCTTTATTCTGTGTAAGATTTGGTGTTCCTGGGGGCTGGCTGGTCACTAGCTCCTATTGCTCATCTTCTAACTTCAGACACAGATGCTCTTAATGATTACTGGCTGAGTCAGACTCAAATACCTAGTTATTTTCAGTCTTGTGAGGCTGGTTTCATCTGACATATCCAAAGCAGGTTTCTCACTGTCAGAATCTCCTCAGTCAGAACTGATCACTGATAGAACTGATAGGGACCCCCACAAGCATCCACTGGAGTCCATCTTGATAAATAAAGTGTCTGGAACAATCCATCTGAATCAATCTTTTTATCCTGTGGAATCATCTATTTAATGTTTGGTCCATGATAAAGGTACAGTGACAATATCTTTCTTATCCAGATCAATTCTCAACTGCTCTGAAAAAAGAGATCTATGTAGCTTGGGTCAAAAATTGAAAAAGCTCATGATTACCATGGATGCCATGTTTCCTGGCATCTTCCAGATTCCAGGTTATATCTAGTGAAGTTCTTCCCAATCTAAAGGCAAATGACCAGAAAGTGATTTTACAGGCTAGCAGTATAACTGGTATACCAACAGATTCCTTAGACCAATTTTAGATATAGCCATTCATATTCAGAAATCTCCAGAGCAGAATTCTTGATCATAGGTATTGTGTCTTTAATGAAGTCCACGCTGCCCCAGCATCAAGGTTGCTGACCAAAAACATGGGCCAGAAGATTTTCTACAAGCCAACATTTCATTGTCATTCAACTAGATCTTGGTTATACATATCAGTTCTGCCAGTTTGCTGACTGCTACATCTTGTATAAATACTATCTTACAGCAGACAAATCTGGTATATTTATCATCAGCTTGACTTTTTGACTTTTTGTGATTTTAAAGTTCCAGGGTAAATTCATCAAAGAGATATAATTTTCCATCATTTTATTTGTGCTCTAAATCCTGATAAATATTTATAAAAGCATTCATTGTATGTAAGAAGTAGACAAGGAGGGCTCCCCTCCTCCAATTTCTCTCCCCCACTCTTGTTACTAGAGCTATCCAATTACAGTTTATGGTTGGTAGACTTCCTTCACAGCTGTATAGCTCACCTGTAAATCTACTCCCACAACTATAGTGATAGCTGCAAAACTGGAGGGCTCTACATGAGAAAATAGAGCAATTTATGAAATAATGAATTTATCAACTACTAGTTTATTGTCTTGTCTAACTACTATTCACTGTCTTCTATATTAGAGACAATAGATATCATAATATCAACTGCTAGGGAACATGAGCTACTACTACCACATGAGGCTGCTGTTACATTGATATCCAGCTTGTGGAATTCTGTAAATAATTCAGTTGGACACAGAGCACTGGACTAGACAGCCACCAGGCTGTCCTTCAGAAGTACAGATTCCAACTCTTAGAATTTTCTAGCTGCTACTATCTTTGCTGAAGTGAATTATAATTATTTTTCTGGGCTTCTTCTTCTTCCATGGCTTCTTGAGTCCACCCCATTGTTCCAGCTATGTATCTAATGACTGGAATTGCCTGAGTGTTATTTGCCTTGATGGTATTTCTTCCACCAAGTTTGAACTTTAAGATCTTTTTCAGTCTTATGATGCCTTCATTTCTACCCTTCTTCTTGATTTCAGTGTGCTTGATGTTGTGAGCTGGAAGGATGCCAAGGTATTTGTAGTGGTCTGATATGACCAAGTCGCCAGAATTATTCATTAGAAGGTTTGGATATGAATGTAGTAAAAACTATTAAGACCATCAAGTGGAGAAGGTTTGGGGAAATGATCAGGTTAAGATCTTAAGGGACTTTGAAACAGACAGACCTCTTGTTCATAACATGATTAATATACAGTAACAGTTATTGAAAAGAAGAAAATCTTGTTCATTGAATGATGCTCGGGTTAAGGATTAAGGAAAAACATTTGGGAAAAAAATTACAAAATACTGGGATGTGCACACTGAAGTTGAATACTTACAGAAAAAGAAACTTGTTGTGATTGCATTCTCAGGGTCATACCTAAAGGACTCCCTGAATATTTAGAAACATTGGAATTAACAGACCCTAACACCGTAACTTGACAAACACCTTGCTTGGAACTGTCTACATTTTTAGATGCTACCTTAATAATTCTTAGACCCCTAGTTAGGACTTGAATTATTAAATTTCCACCAGTCATAGTCTGAGAATCTAACAGTAGATTACTCATGCATAATTTCAAAGAAACCTGCCCAAACAACATAGCTTGGATTCATTACAAGAAGTCACTGCACTCCCTGCAACATGATTGGAAAATCAAGTGCCTAGAAATAAGAGGAGCCAATAGAAATATCAGAAGCTTTGTGCAAAGATCAAAGGCATAAGGAAGACACAGTGGCTGATCAATAGTGACAGACTAGAAGAGGTTAATACCAAGACAGGAATCTTTTTTTTTTTAATTGAAAAAGTTTTACAATACAGTTTTTAATATCCCTTCCCCCCCAATCCCACATCCCAACAACCACCCCCTCCCTTCCCCCCCTGTCCCTCCCCCTTCCCCCCCCCCTGACTTCCACTGTTAAACAATCATATATAGCAATCAACATCAAACAACTTTTTAGGTGAGATCCAGCTAAAAATATAACAAATTTAACCTTAAGTAATAAAAAAACAATCTAGACTTATAACATCTATTACCCCCCTAACCAAATATATAACAACATAAATCATTTATAAAAACTCATGGCAACCTAACAAATATAACAATTATCTTTAAAGAAAGTAATAAAATAACTTTGAGCATCATAGATTTTAGATTAAAATATCGTATAAGTGTTCAACATTAACTATAATTCCCAATATTCAATCTTAATAGTGTTTATAACAATCAACATCAAACAAAATAAGGAAAAAAAAAGCATTGGGTGAAATAACAGGTTTAACCTTAAATAGTAAAAAAAGTTAAGCTAAATTTGTAACATCTTTTAGACCCCTAATCGAATGCATAATAACATAGATCATATATAAAAAACTCATGAAAATCTAACAAATATAAATTCTAGCATAAAAATATATCAAATTCAAACAATACATCATAATAAAAATATAAATTCAATTATGTAACAATATAATTATGAATCAAGTGCTACTTGAAACTTCTTACTTTGATATTTATTCTGCATATACTCTACCCATTTCTTCCACTCCTTAACAAAAGCTTCATGGGTCCTATCTTTTAGGTATGCAGAAATCTTAGCCATTTCTGCAAAATTAGACATCTTCAATATCCATTCCTCTATAGTAGGTACACTATCCTTCTTCCAATATTGACCAATCAGTAATCTAGCTGCAGTAATCATGTATAAAATTAATCTCATTTCAGTTGATGAACAACCCTTAACTATTCCCAACAAAAAAAACTGAGGAGAAAATTCAAGCTTCTTCTTCAAAATGTTCTGCATTACCCACCAAAGTTTAATCCAAAATACTTTCAATTTTCTGCACGTCCACCAAATATGAAAATATGTTGCATCCAAACAATCACACCTCCAACATTTAGGTTGAACATTTGGATACATACATGATAATTTTTTTGGATCTAAATGCCATCTATAAAACATCTTGTAAAAATTTTCCCTCAAGTTCTGTGCTTGTGTAAATTTAACATTCGGGACCCAAATCTTTTCCCATGTTTCCAACATCACTGGTTCTACAAAATTTTGTGCCCATTTAATCATACAATCTTTAACTAGTTCACCCTCTGAATCTCTTTCTAACAACAAATTATACACTCGCTTAATATGCATCGGCCCTTTACATTTTATCTGAGTCACCAAATCTTCTTCATGTAGCATTAGTCCAGTTTTCTGATCTTCTCTCCATCTCGCTTGAAGTTGAAGGTACTGCAACCAAGTTAAATTTGTCCCTTCTTCCAACAGAATATTCAAAGGTTTCAAACGCTATCTGCCCCCATCATTAAAAAGTATCTCTTTGTATAAAGACCCCCCGAGTGACTTTATATTTGGCATAATCTGCCCAAGATCCAACCACAAAGGTATTTTGTAATCCAATTGAAGCTGGTGCTTCTTCCAAACTCTCATCAGAGCATGTCTTAAAATGTGACTGTTAAATACTCTATCTCTCTTGTCTTCATAAAATAAATATGCGTGCCATCCAAATTGCAGGTCGTGGCTTTCTATATTCAAAATTTCTGTTTTTGTTGTTCCAAACCAATCTCCCACTTGTGTCAACACAGCTGCCTCATAGTATAGACGTAGGTTTGGGAGTTTTAGGCCACCTCTTTCACGAGCATCTTGCATAATTTTAAGTTTAACTCTAGGTTTTTTCCCATTCCAAATATATTTATTTAAACCTGCTTGCCATTCCATCAAGATCTTGTCACTTTTAAGCACCGGAATCATTTGAAATAAAAACAGAAATCTAGGTAGAATGTTCATCTTAATAGCTGCTATTCTACCAAGTAAAGATAGTTGCAGTTTCTTCCAAGTTTCAAGGTCCTTTTGAATCTTATGCCACATTTCCTTATAATTACTTTGAAAAAGTTTTATATTAGATGCTGCAACCTGAACTCCTAGATATTTCACCTTTGTAGCTATTTCAAAGCCTGCCAACCTTTCCAGTTCACTCCTTTGTGGTTCCAACATGTTTTTAACTATCATCTTAGTCTTTTTCTGGTTCAGACTAAAACCTGAAACCAGACCATATTCCTCTATAATGTTTTTCATCTGTATGATTGATTCCAAAGGTCGTGTTAGGGTAACAACCAGATCATCTGCGAATGCTCTTGTTCTATAATCTTTTTGCCTTACAAGTATTCCATTCAGATTGTCCGAGTCCCGTAGAGCATTCAGCAACACTTCTAGAGTTAAAATAAACAACAGGAACAAGACAGGAATCTTTAAAGGAGACTCACCACTACTGTGTTTCATTGCACTGATTCCTCTCAATATCGAATAGATCAGATCATGACTATCTAACTTTAAAAAAATCTGTGAATACTTCCCAAAGATCTGCAATAGGTAAATTATTATTATCTTAATGAAATGATGAAACAAAAAAAATGCTTAAATTTTTTTGATATTTATATGGTTACTTACCAAGCAGGTCTAAGTTATATTAAAGTAACCAAAATATCTTTACAAACCCCAAGGCACATCATAACATTTGAGCACCCCTAATGTTTAGAAATTGAAAATTGAAAAATCTGACTCCCAGTGACTTTGAGCAGTTTGGAAATTGTTAAAAATATTTAAAAACAAGGAACAATACAAAAAAAAACAGAAAAATAAAACAAAATGAACGAATGGAGATTGCAAACAAAACAAGCCCAGAAGAGAACAAAGGAAAGGAAAAAAAGGAAGCTTCAATCATGCTTCTCAAAGGCCTAAATGAAAAGCCAGGTCTTCAGGACCTTTTAAAATCCCAGTAGGATGGGAGCCCTGCAAATTTTGAAGGAAATCTATTTCCAAAGGGCAGATACTGTGACAGAGAAGGCATGGTATCCAGGTAAAACAGATGGCATTGTTTAATCAATGGAACCCAGAGCTGTGGTTTTGACTCAATTATTGAGGTTCTCCTAAATGATTTAATCCCTTTTCCCATCTCTCCATAGGCTTCATTTGCTGCAGTTAGCTAAAACATACTTTATGTCATGTTAAATATGCCATTTGAAAGCATATCTCAATTGACTACTTTCACAGTAAAGGAGAAAGAGCCAGATGGTGCCATATTCCAGAATGTTGCTGTGGCTTTTTCCTGTTGAGAGTCACTATTTTCTCCCCTCCCCGATCTTGCATTTTGGGATTCCCATGAGCGTTGTTCACTGCAGAAAACATCTTTGGGGCAAATAGTAGTGCTGCCCCAAACCATTTTGCTGCGCAGATGGTGAATAAGATGGTTCTTAAGGAGTCCTGTAAATAACTCAATACTATTAATTATTTCACATAGTAAGTGTTTTGTGTTCATATTCTCCATTCACAGAAACTATTCTGTAGGGCACTAATATATGCTATGAATGAATGTATTTTAAATGCTAAAATTTAGACAAGGTAAAAAAAAAGACTAGAATAATTTTCAACAGCTAAATTGCTTGATGCACTACTTAGATGTACTAATCTTTAAGAGGAAGCTTTACATAAGACAAAGATCTATAGAGGAATATGCAAATCAGATCCTACCACTTTCCTAAATCCTTTTAATCCAGTGCTCAATATCAGCAATGACCCAGTTCTAAAAACTTTTACTGAGTTCAGCCTCTTAATCACATTATCCAGCTTGCCTGTCATAAACTTTGAAAGGAAGTAGATAAGGAACATAACTAAAAATGTTGATAACATCATTGCTTTGGCATATGGGTCATTGTAAAGGAGTTAGGTTCATGGGATCCTTTCTATGTTACTAAGAACATTTAAAGTAAATATTGCTATTTCTTGGTTGCAGCTTGTAACAGTGACAGTGAGTTCAAGGTTTGATATTAAAGAATGTTTCACCCAAGCATGAAAAGTTATCATCAAATGAAAATCATTGATTTTTTTGAAGGAATGCCAAACATTAAGTACATAAAAAGAGGTTTCTAAAATAACAGCAGAAGATTGTCTATTTTGCAATCCATGCAGTAAGTTACCTGGTCAGTTTGCAGTTCATATAATGTATCTATGGGAAGTCTATAAGCAAGTTGTCCACAATATTATCTCCTGGCTGCCATGATGATGTCCAAGAGAAAATTCCAAGTCTTTGAGTTTGATGTGTGTGTTTATGTGTGTTTATCTGATAGGATAAATAGTATATCTTGGAACCTCGGTGGAGCAGTGGACTAAGTGTTGTTAAGTGCTAGCATTTAGTTGCCAGATGCCTACAATTAGTGCGAATTCAAATCTCACCAGGCTCAAGGTTGACTCAGCCTTCCATCCTTTCGAGGTAGGAAAATTGAGGATCCCGATTGTGGGGGCAATAAGCCAACTTTGTATAGAACAACACCGCTTAGGGGGGGCGAAAGCCCTAATAAGCAGGTATAGACAAAAAAGTATGCAGACTATTGCTATAATGCATTGTAAGCCACCTTGAGTCTACGGAGAAGGGCGGCATATAAATTGGACTAATAAATAATAAATAAATAAATATCATGCAGAAACAATATGATTGATGCTTCCTTCAAGGGACAGCTGATGAATGACAGCAACAAAATATGGAAGTAAAAGCTGTATGTTGGGCTTTCTTTAAATATATATGGACTTCAAATTCATCAAAACCCACCCTCCCAAAAAAAGAATAAAGAAACTAAACAAAAAATACTCATGAGAAAAAAACACAGCAAACAAAACTGCCCATTCTATGGAAGTAAAAAGAAATGAAATGAGGAGTATTTAAGTTGTTAATTCCAGGAGAAACAACTCTTTAGACTAGCTGGTGAAAGTTTTCAGCCATCTAAGTATTTCTGTGCTTCACAACCATTATGCCCACATATCTCCTGAGCGTTTTATTCTTTTTTGAGATTCAAATAGGATAAAAAAGGGAAAGGAAACCTGCACTGAATCATTATCCATAAAGTAAAGGTAAAAATTCCCTCGCACATATGTGCTAGTCGTTCCCAACTCTAGGAGGTGGTGCTCATCTCCATCTCAAAGCCAAAGAGCCAGCGCTGTCCAAAGACATCTCTGTGGTCATGTAGCCGGCATGACAAAATGCCAAAGGTGCATGGAATGCTGTTACCTTCCCGCCAAAAGTGGTCCCTATTTTTCTACTTGCATTTTTTACATGCTTTCGAACTGCTAGGTTGGCATAAACTGGGACAAGTAATGGGAGCATCTTAGCCACTGAGCCACCGCATCACTATTATCCATATATAGTTTAAAATGCTCAAGCATATTTTGGAAGGAATCCCTTCTTTGTTTGGTGCTTGGACAATTGCTTCCTTTCAAACACTACTCCTCTGGAGCATAAGTTAGTGTTGTTACTAAAGCTACTTGAATAAAGAAATATCTCTTATTGTAGCTCAATATATGATTGAAAGAACAGCAATGGTTAGTTTGCTTCTCATCAATATCAGTATATTGTACATTGAGTAGTTCTAATGGTACTGTATATCTGGTAATGAAAAAGGTTCACTTATTTTTGAAGTCATAATTCAAACAGATACCTTTGGGATGTTAAAAAGAGAAAGGATAAATCAATTCTGGAAAATCATATCTATGGTTACATCTGCACAAACTTTGATATTTATTAAATTCAGAAATTAATACTGAAGCTAGAAAAGAGTAAAACTATACTGCACAAGGCAGCAACTTGCAAACCAGTACTGAACAAGAGTGGAACTAGTTTCATCATGCCTTTATATTTTGCAGAAAAAAGAAAAAAATGACATGGAAAGCATACATAATTGTTCATTCCAGGGCGGTTTTTGCATACAAACCACGAAACATCTTCAAGGAAAAACAAAGTCCAGTTGCCTCCTGAAAAAGTACCTTTGGGACAACCATGACCTGGATGACTGATAATCTCCATTACAAACTAGGATGTGAAAAACAAAACAAAAAGAATTCACAACAATAAATACCACAAAGAAAATGGTCAGGGACAGAATGTGCTGTATTAAATTAGGCCATATATTAGCAGTGAATTTTCTATATTGATTTGTAATGCAATTTTTAAAAAAGCATTCTGAAGCTGCCATGCATCTGTAAATATAATTTGGGGCATTTATTCCAAGAGTTGGCCTTGAATGGGATTGTATTGTCCCAGACGGTCCCCATGCATTATCTGGGGGTTCTTCTAGATTCACAGCTCCTGTTTAAGGAGCAGATGGCAGTCATGGCCAGAAGGACCTTTGCACAAAAGATTATGAATCAGTTATGCCCTTTCCTGAACTAACAACTGCTTACAACCACCCATGCCCTAGTCATCTTCTGTATTGACTACTCCAATCCACTTTGCAAGGGGATACTCTTGAAAAATATCCAGAAGTTTGTTTTTTAAAAAAATTAGATTTATATGGTGCCCTTCTCCAGAGACTCAGGGTGGCTTATAATGTGATAAGCAATAGCCTTCATATTTTTGTATATTTTTTTATACAAAGTCAGCTTATTGCCCCCACAAACTGGGTCCTCAATTTACCTACCTTAGAAAGGATGGAAGGCTGAGTCAACCTTGAGCCTCGAACTTGCAATAATTGCAGACAGCTGCAATTAAGTAGCCTGTTCAGCTATCTGAGGCTCTTTCAAAAGTTTCAATTAGTTCGAAATGTGGATGCCCACATGGTTTTGTACAAGACTAGATTTGTGTATATGTTGTCTCTCTTGAGGGAACTGCTCTAGCTGCATTACTTCTGGGTCCTGACCATCATCTTTAAAGGCCTACACCTTTAAACCATCATCTGACCATCATCTTTAAAAGCCTAACCTGGGACCAGGTTATTTGAAGGACCAAATTTTCTGTTATATCTTCCCAACCTATCAGAGCAGGGAGACAGGGGATGTTACAGCTATGTCTCCTATCTAGTGGTAGCAAGAAGAAAGACCTTCTCTATGGTGGTTCTCTCTGTGTGGAACATCATCCCTGAAGAAATAAGATTGGCCTCCACTTTGACACTCTTTTGAATGGTCCTGAAGACATGTTTTTCAGGAAGGCCCCAGAGTGATATGGAGTCCATCAAGTGGTTGATTTCACTGTTGTCACCAGGGGGACAGGGATTTATTGAGATTTTAGTTCTGTAAACAGCCCAAAGTCAGCTTGAGTTAGTTTGGTGGCCATATACTGTAGGTTTTCTTAATAAATAAAAAATAAAGTTAATAAAGCCAACATTTTACAGCCATTATCTTCAAAATGCACCAAAACTAAGCAGAAACACTGGTTTGACCAGTTTAAACTATTGTATTTGCTAAGTGAGTCCAGCTTTCTTTTGCTTGGTATACTCCTCTTGATTCTTTCCTCTGATAACTGCTCCACTTAATTTCTGACATTGTCACATTTGCTTAAAACACATTAGTGAGTCTACTTCATACTTTGTAAAATGCTACATCAATTCTATGAGATGTTTAGGTTGAGTGTGTTTATTTAAATATGGTGTGCAATTTTATTGAGGTAAAAAACATTTAAATAGCATTGTGATAACACTAAAATTGGTCATACCCCATTTTTGTTGCAAGAACACAGACTTCCTTTCTAGCTAGTAAAAAGTGATTTATTCAGCTAAGTTTTTAGATTCAAAATAGGATGTCAGCCCTGTCATCTTTTTCTTTGCATCTTCAGGGCTGCCATACATAGCGGATGGGCATGCTGTGGGAACTGGGAGGGGGTTGGATGGCAACTGGGTGAGATGTATAGCCATAACAACAACATTCTTTCACTGGGGGTCAAGGATGTTCAACCTGCACCTGGAGAGGCGTGACTGGGAAGCTACTTTGCTTAGGATGATGGTCTGATTGGACCATCAGAGACTTCAGATTTGGGGTTTCCCAGATGTGCCAATATAACATCTCTAATAAAATGAAACTTTGAGGAAATGTCTGCCTCAGGGTCTTACTTAGTTGGGAGTGTTACTGGGAACTCTGACATAGCAGTTTGTTGCTGGTCTCTGGAGATCAGTGCTTTGGCTGTTTTTATTCTGGTTTTAGCTATGTTTTCTGGGTATTTTAATTTTTACCATTATCTATTCTGAGCATCACTTGTTTACAAAAAGGCAAAATGCATATATCTGACAAATAAATACAACTGTTCATTCCCAAGTAACATCATCCAGAGCAAAAAAAATGTATCTCATTAAAATTTATTGGACCAACTTCTAATCTAGTCTGGGAATAAAGCTAGTTGAAAGGCTTTAGATAGAAGGAGAGCTACATACTATGGCTAGTATCATAACTATGGAGGCTATGGCTAGTAACTATAGAGAACTATAGTGTTATTAATTCTGATCTTTAGTGACCTCTCATCCCAAAACACAAATAAACTTATCCAGAGATAAGCATCTCCGGAGGAGGGCGGCATATAAATCAAATTTTTAAAAAAAACTTAGTAGCCTAAATTTTAAATGGAACATTTGCTGAGTTGCATTGTTTTCACTCATTACCTTGTGAAACATTGAGCTGAAGTGATCGTATGTTAATGTTCTCAGCTCTTTCAATGTGCAATGCACATTGAAGCAGTTTGTGCCTAGAGCAAATATGGGCTATGTTTACTGGTACTCTAATTTTCCTCAGAGACAACAATATCAAACTGGATCTTTCATCTGCCAAAGCCTTTGGCAGAAAGCCTCTTCCATCATAATTATCCTCCATTTTCACTATAGTGTGTATATTTGATCCTCCAATCTTAGACAGGTTATTTCCATTTCTTCTGCTCAAGCCATCAAACTTTTACTGATGTCTAGGTTTTATATGTCAGCAAGAATGACCTAGTTATATTTAGGGGTGGGGAAAGGGAGGAGAATGCTGGCAACTTCACTCACAATTCACTTTATCTCCAAGGCATTTTAAACAGCTTGCCAGAGAAGAGAAATAACATCAGTAAATGTTAGCAAATGGACAAGTTCCATTTGTATGCATGTCAGGGAAAGACACTTGACATTGTTTATTGGTGTAATACAGAGCGGCTTGGCTCCTTCCTGCTCCCTGTTAGGCCTTAATTATGTAGTGAATTCCAACAGATAATTTAAGATTCCTATACAACTCTCAAATTACATTGTCAATCATAAATGGTGTGTTTTCCATTTGGATAGTTTGCAAATTATTGAGACTGCTGGGGGTGGGCAGGTAAAACAGAAAAATCTCAGAAAAGAAAATGATGTCTGTTTTGGAATAGGGTTTTATTTTATTTTATTTTTTAGCAAAGAACAAAGCATCCTAGTTTACTTTGTCATAGCAGTATTTTGAAAATTATTTGTGTTATTCTTAAAATTCTCTGAATTGTTGAAAAAAATTGTCCCATTGCAAATGCATTCCCCAGTTCCCTTAGTACTCCCAGAAATTCCAACAGCAACTTTTGCTTATAAGCTCACCCAGTCTCCTTCAACCTATCTTCAAATGCCATGGTTCAGATAAAGAAAATGAGAGAAGGCTTCCTGTGGTTTCTAGGACCCTCCTCTGTGACTGCAAGACCCTTTTGAAGTAAAAAAAAAAGATGAAAATTATATGGAAAATTACAAGTTTTACAAACAGAGGAAGCATATTTTTTAAACTGAATACTTTCCATAATTCCAGCTGTTATGTTGTTACTGTTTCGAGCGGGAATTTCAAACTAGGGGTTGTTTCTGATTGGTTACTGGCCAGCAGCCAAACTGTATATAAAGAGGGCTGCTGCCTGCATACCTTTGCTGAAGTCTCACCATACAATAAAGAGCTGTTGTCACTATCCTGTCTGTGCTGCTTCATTATTGCCCAGCCACTTCACCAGCCCACCCACCTTTTAGAAAAACAAACAAGTAAACAAACTTGGGTTTAGCCATTTTGTATGACTGCCCCATCCAGTGTGGCCATTTGCCTTCCTGACGAAAGATCCCCTGCCTGTATGCAAACTGCTTCACACGTCCTTGTAAGAAAACTTTCATAGCCAGTTGAATTGACCCTAAGTAGTGACAGGGAGAAGAATTATTTCTATTCACTTATCATATCACAAATATAGTATGGCAGCCTGCTGACCTAATAGGAGGGGATAAATAATAGTAAGGTCACACTAATGGGTTTATCTAAAACATTCCAATGTCATGCTGTAATTTATACTATATCTGCCATTTCCCTTTGTCTTGTCTTTTCAATATAGCAGGCCAAATTTATATCAAGTTTGCTTTTTTTTTTGATTGGAGCTGCTCAGCAAAGTGCCAAAATTTTGCTGGGAGCCCAGTATATACTGTATACATGCCCATGATGTTATTTTGCATCTTCATAGTGATTTGGTTGCTCTTTAGGTGAGCCAGGTTTTGGCGACAACAGTGACCATTTGCAAGGTTTCCCAGTTGAGGAACAATTGCAATTGGCATGCAAAATGAATCTGTTCAAAGGTCTTCCTGACCACAACGATCATCTTCAAGCAGGAACTATGAGTCCAAAAAGTCCAAGTTATGCACCAGTCCTGAATGGGGAAATACATCTTCATCCAAAACCAGTGATGAAAACTTCCTAATTTAGAGAGGCAAAACAGCCACAAGCACTGTCTTATCAGGATCTACACAAAGTCTATTCCTCTTTGTTCAGAACTATGCAACCTCCAGACAATGATTCAGTGCATGGATAGTTTACTCAGTGTAGCCTAAGGTCAAGAAATAAAGATGAAGCCTATTAGCATACTTATGATTTGTTATTGTTGTTCAGCTTCCAAGTCATGCTCAAGGCAATCCACTTTGGCATACTACCTCCCCAACTCTGCAGTCCAGAAGGACACCGGAGAGTGGTCAATCAATGGTATTGAAAGCTGCTGTCCTGCTTCTGGTTTCAATTATCACATACACACAGTTAGCAATTTACTCAAAGACAAAACGATAATATCAAACAAGTAATGCAAACTAAAGTACAGTCATGGCAAGCAACTTGCTGAAAGGTTTTGCTTTTAGCAAGAACACGCAGAAGAATAGTCAAAATCCAGCCCAAAGTTCCAAAAGTCAGATCAGTATTATCAGCTGGGCCAGAATTCAGAATTCTACAAAGAAAATCTGCAGAAATGTCACACAAGTGCCAGAGTTTAGATAATTGATTCTAAAGAGGTTTCATGTATTAGAGTTGCTTTTTAGATCAAGCTGCAGCCAGCAGCCTTTAATAAAATAATTTATTCCTTTACTTGATAAGAAGCCTCACTGAACATTTCTGCTCTACTTGCCAGGTTTGGGACTAGGAGGCCTGATGTTGTCATCATCATCTGACTTCGCCAGTTGTTCAGGTGGTATCTTTGTATTTGATCAGCTACATTTGATTCTTACAGGGGTTTTGGTTCATGAGGTTGACATTCTACAGATTCTGCTGGAGAAGTTTTTTCAAATTGAAATTTAGACTCAGCATATGAGTCTGAGATCATGACAAGTGCTGACAGATCAAGGAACACAAGGATGAATATATCATCCATCCTATTTCTACCAAAAGACATTATCAAATTTGATAAATACTGTCTACATTCTAAATTATAGACTGAAATGGGTCCCAATAATCCATTTTTTTTGTAGATTTTAAAATCCTGCCTTTATTATGTTAATGTAAAATCACCAAGATCCTTTGCAGATGCCATCTTACACATTCTCCACAATTTTCCCAAGAAAATAAGATTGGACACTGTACAATAATAGAATATAGTATAATTGTATATATATGATATATTACAAATATATGTACAGTATAAAAGATATAATAAGATAAGAAAGAGAAAATTGATAAATGCAAGGATGTTGAAAAGAAGAAGATGTAAAAATCTGTTTTTGTTTGTTTGTTTGTTTTTTAAATTTGATTTATATGCCACCCTTCTCCGGAGACTCAGGGTGGCTTACAATGCGATAAGCAATAGCCTTCATATTTTTGTATATTTTTACACAAAGTCAGCTTATTGCCCCCACAAACTGGGTCCTCAATTTACCTACCTTAGAAAGGATGGAAGGCTGAGTCAACCTTGAGCCTGGTGAGATTCAAATTTACAGTAATTGCAGACAGCTGGAGTTAATCACAATGCATTAGTCTGCTGAGCCACCAGATAAAATAATAAAAATTATTTTTTTAAAAAAAGATTGGTCACTGTACAATATTTGCCCAGAATATAGGGACAAACTGGTGACATTTTAAGAAGGCATACCACTTCTTCCTTTGTAGAGGCTGACAATGCTGCATGGACCCACTCACTCATATTTGGTCACCTCCCAGCCCCCTTAACAACTCAGGAGGGGCTAGGATGTAACAGACAAATGGCTGAACTCATAGACCTAAGGACTATATCCATAACCTCCAGAATTATAGAACTGATAGTCCAATTAATCTCCCAGGATTGTTTCCCAGATAACTCACTTGGACTGGCATAGTCAGAGTCTGAGTAAATCCAAGCAATAGTTGCCAAACTGTGAAAACTCTTCACTGTGGCCCTGTATGTTGCCTTGCACTCCAGATAACAGCGGGTCGGTCACTCTAAACAAGGCTGTTTGGATACCTATTGATAAATACAATAAGGGCAGAGAAGTAAGAATTTTATCATCCTTATCATCACAATTGAGGTTCCGTATCGCTCCCATCTTTTTTCTGTCATGTTCACCACTTGTCTTATTCCAACAGTGCTTTATATATCACTTCTGGCCCTTCATTTCTTGAAGCAACTGGAAAAACCAAGTGCTCCCCAGAATCAGCACCCAGAAAGAGTCCACATGGGCATAATCCATCAAGAGCTTTTCTCACTTGCCTAATCCAGGCTTTAAAGAACCATTTATATCCTGGAATGGGAAATATCAATCAAAAAATAAGTATATGTTTGAGTAGTTACTGAAGTTCTCTGAAAATGTGTCAGTGTGTGATATGAGTTGGGGAAATACTTACAGCAGCCAACTGATAAGATCTACATATTTGGGAATACTTTAAATAATAATAATATGTTTTATTTGGAATTTGTTGTAATAGAAAAATATTTGGACACCCAACTACAAAGACCAGCTTTAGACTATCTCTAGAATAAGAGTACATAAGGACTCCAGCTTTAACTATATAATTCTACACACTTTAGGGCAGAAGTCTCATTGTATCACATGGGATGCATATTCAGCATGCCCCTAATACATGTATTCAGGACTTCAGTCCAAAGTCTGTTGCAGTGAAAACAAGAAGAAAAACATAAAGCATACATCTTAAGGAATGGCTTTAATGTAAAGATTCTTATCTTTACATTATAAATAAAAATACATTCTTATTGCATTCCTGTAATTATGATGTGCTTTTCTGCCATTTGTTACCATAAATTTGATTCTCAGGATAAATTCTGGTTTATTTTAATGAAAGTGCCTTCCTAAGTAGAGTATATAAGAGAATCTAAGATATAAAGTCAGAGGGAAAAAAATCAGATAATTAAAGAGAATAATATAATGATGCTATTTCATTTATTCTCCAATAGTCCAATCTATGGCAGAAGCTTACAGCAAATAGGTAAATCTAATTTTAGAAACAAGAGAATAAAAATGTGTCACCTATCATGGAAATGTTAATTTTCTACCAATCCAAGATAGTGTTTTATACAAGAACAAAAAACTCTAGTGCATATTTGCATTTCTGGAAGTAATAAGGTGAACATGAGCAAATGAAGGACTGCAGGATAGAAACTCAGGAGATCCAATCCGCATACACTATAACAGTGCCAGCCCCAGCAGTGACATTTCTTAACATTTTTCACCATACATCAGTGTGTTTTATAGTTGAGCATACTTCATTAGTGGTGGTGAGGAAATAATGCATGTCAGATTTTGATTTGGGGCAAAAATGAATAACATAATAGTGTACATACTCAACAATGACATGGGAGGCATGGAGGACTTTTTAAATAAAATCTGGAGATCACAATCTCTGCAGTTTTATGGCTGCTTCTGAAATCTTCACTAAGTTTCAATAATGCCTTCAAGTTCTTACACTTACATTTTCATACAGGGACCTTAAATGATAATTTCATAGGCACCTACTGGTTAAATCCCAGCATATCATAAATTGGTACCAAAACCTAGTACAATGCTAATGGCATTTTAAAATGAAAAGACTGCATCAGTTATCTGATATTGCGTATATAGAAGTTTATGTGGAGTTCATGTGCAGAGGTGATTTTACTTAAATCCAGGAAAATGAATTCAACATTCCAAGAAATCAAAATGAGAACAGCATAAAATAAAATTCAAAATTGTGATAAAGTCCACCAGACTTGTTAAAATTTGTGGAAGAATTTGTAAATACTACCAAGTATGGGGCCTGGTGACTCAAATGACTAAAGCATTGAGATTAACACCAGCTGTCTGCAATTATGCTGTCTGTAAATTCAAATCTCAACAGGCTCAAGGTTGACTCAGCCTTCCATCCTTTCTAAGGTAGGTAAAATGAGGACCCAGTTTGTGGGGGCAATAAGCTGACTTTGTATAAATATACAAAAGTATGAAGGCTATTGCTTAACGCATTGTAAGCCGCCCTGAGCCTCCGGAGAAGGATGGCATATAAATCAATTTTTTTAAAAAAACTGTAAAAAAAGGTTAAATACCTGACACATGCATAAAATGACCCATTTAAATGACTAACGTGTATCATTCTGAAATGTTGTAGCTTTATTCATTTACAAAATCATTCAGTATTTCCAAGCTGTGAAGCAATTTTTATGGATTCGTTTTTTAAAAAATAAATAGATTCAGGGGGGTGATCTCAAAGATTTTAAATTATGATTCAGTTTAATTTGTCTTATTTTAGAAGAATGAGTCAGTAGCTTTGACAGATTTAGTCAGTCAAAAGAAAAATGACACTAACAGACATCTTTCCATTTTTTTTCAAAAACCTGGACTTGGATCATCTGAATTACACTTGTTGCATAAACAGATCAAAACAAAGGTTAATTAATTAATCATAAGGTCTTAGCACTTTATGATTTGTATAAATAATCAGAATGGATGTTTATTGTATTTTCCTTAACTCCCCTTTCATACTTACTATGAAGATAGACAATTTAAATGTGTGTGAATCTAACAGTTCCTTTAGAAAGCCTGAAATAATGGGGGAAGTTCCCTGATCTCTTTCTCAAAAAAAAAAAAAAAAGAGATATATTCCAAAATTTAGAATTGATTGTTGTACACTGGATGTCATTCAGACAACCCAAAGAGATTCAGTGACCTTCACTGACATATTGTTAATATAATGATCATTCACTTGTCAAGCTATCTCCTCTATTCCTTTCTTCCACCAGTCAGAAAATTCACTTATCAACAGTGAGGAAGCCTTGCTGTATGTCTTACTTTCCTTCTTGACTTTGGGGTATTTTGCTTGTTTTTACGTCTTTTTTTTTTTTTTTGCATAATAAATACCCCAAATGAGGGTTTTAATGCATTCAAAGCTTTCATGTTATGATTTTTTATCAATACTATTACTATATTTTATTGTTCTTGTGTGGATTTTTTCAAATGAACCAACACAGACATGTATTGCACACTTTTCTAAAGGATTACCTGAATCATGAGAAAACACAGGCTTAAACAATTCAGGTGAACCGGTAATTAAATTGCTGGCTGGCCCCTTCCCTTCCCACCCCACCCCTTCCAGGAGTAACTAGGTGCCCTCCCAGCCCGTTTTTGTTCCCAGGAGGCTTCAGGGAGGCTTCCTAGGCCCAAAATGGGGCACAGGGGGGGCAGTGTGCCCCCAACACAGCCCATTTTTGCTCCCAGGGGGGTGCAGGAGGCTGAGTGCTGCCTGTCACATCCCCTGGCCATGCCCACCATGGCCACGTCCACCCAGCTGGTCATTAGGGCAGAGAACCAGTTGTTAAATTATTTGAATCCCACCACTGAACACAACAAATCATTCTCTAGTCTCCTAAGGTTCCTACCAGGTCACATGTTCCTTCCTAATCAGATCATGACACTTTTCCATATCTTCCTTCACCTTCAGCCTTGTTCAGTTTTATTCACAGAGCCTTCTTGTCCTGTTCAGCTCCAGAGTTAGTATGATATTTCATCTTTTCATTGGATGTACTTATGGTGTATAACATTACATAAGACTATATGATGCAGGAGGAAGATTATTTATTTATTTACTTACTTGATTTATACATTAGACCTACTATATTTACCATCTGTCCGCATAAAAAGATGGTCGTAATATGTAGCCAAGAATGATAAATAATTGAAATAACTCCTGTTTTTAAAATAATACAAATCCTATCTATTAGCAGTCATTGGTCAAAGAACAATTTTTGCAATAAAGATCTTCTACATATTATTTAAAGATTTAAAACCAAATGGTGGTCACAGTTTTTAACTGAATAAAAAGACATTGGGAAGCACCCAGACTGGCAGGGAGGCGGGATCTAGTGCAAAGCTTGTCTTGACTTAGTCACTGCAAACTGTAAAAGGGCCAGAATAAGCCCTTCTTGGATTCCATGGAGCCTTATCTAATTATTCCCAAGGAACAACTGCCAGACTGGGGAGATTCCTGTATTATAGGCAAGAGCATAATAAAGTAGTTAGCTTGAACTCTGCATGTGTGGGGATAACCATGAATGTCTGGTTATTCGTACCTGACAGAAAATAAAAACAAAAGAAATAGTATAATTGTATGGATTTTTATTGAGTCAAAAGAATTGCTATTGCCTGCTTACAAGGTTTAAATTTCAAAAAATGACAAGGCGTTGTCATTTTTAAATAATAAGATGCTAACACAAGAATCCAACTTTCTAGGTACACATTATATATTGTTACTTTGACCCATTGCTGAGGTTGTTAAATTAGTACTGGTTTTTCAATTTCCTTGGTTTAGAAGGTACATTGTGCTGCATGTCTCCCCCCACCCCCCATTTATAGCATCTTTCCAAATGAACATTTATGAATTAAAAAAAAACACTTCTCTTCCTTGCTTCTCAACTTCTGGAATTTCTTGACCTCTTGAGCAATATTTTTATTAGTGTCTGGTTAACTACATCTTTGCCAATTATCATGGGACTATGTGTCCTTTACAAAAGCGGAAGACATTTTTCAGTGA
Organism: Masticophis lateralis; assembly: GCA_030761175.1. NCBI lineage: Eukaryota > Metazoa > Chordata > Lepidosauria > Squamata > Colubridae > Masticophis > Masticophis lateralis. Next base: position 38,940,089 of record JAUDYJ010000006.1, on the reverse strand, counting down.
CATTTGGAAGTAATAGCAAACAGGTTTAAAACTTTGGAGAAAAAGAGCTTATATTAAATGTGTTAAAAACTTCCACTGACTTTTTTAATAATAATTTTGCCAATAGCTTCATGAAACTGCAAGCGGGATTTCATATCTTGCCATTGTTGCTGCAACAACAATGAAATATCATGCCATCATGTTTAGTTACACATTGTCTATCAGATGGTGTAATAGTATGTGTGGATGACCTTGGGAGATGGGAAGCAGAGATGCTGCCTACAGAATGATCACATAAGAAAGGGCAGAGCTTATAGCTACAAAATGGGCAGAAAAATAGGCTCATAAGGCACCTCTCTTCCAAGTTCTCAGGCTGTAAAGGAGATGGCAGAAGATTTATACTTACAAGATTCTATTAATGTATTGTAATGTAATGTCTTCTTAATAAAGAAATAGGTCATGTTTCCCATTTGGGCTACCTGGAAAGGCTGACAGATGGACATCTCGGAACCTCCCATGAGCAGCTTGCCAGATTTTATATCAACATTATGGTTTTTTTGGCACATAACAAAATAGACGTGGGCTCAGCCTTTTTCATCTCCTTGATATGCTCAGACAATTGTTTATCACTAAGAGTTTTTAAAAAATCAGTGAATTTATGCGATTGTAAAACCACACAGATCAGACCAAACCTTGTGCAAGAGCTCGTCTGAGATAATCAAAGTGTCATGAAATCTCAGGTAAGAATAGTTACCTCCCACAAAATTTCATTAACATTCCCCAGGAGCTGCCAAGCTTTCAAATGCTTAGATTTTATTTATTTAATGCAGGGAGGCATGAGCTTTCTTGGGACTCTGGAGGTGCCACATTTTTTTAATTAACTTCATTTTGCTTAGAAAACAAATCAAACCACAGATACAGGGTGAGAAATGTATTACTTAGCAATAGATAATAAAACATACAATAAAAACAATACCAAGAATAAAAAACAGACAATTAAAACGTAAAAATATCACAGCAGAATTAACAAATGTATTAAAAAGATCTAACAACAAATCAAGATCCAGGCAACAAGTTTTGGATATATGGGATAAGCAAAAAGAATTTGGCCTATTATGTTTTGCAAAACAGATAACTCTTTCCCAAATTAAATTAAAGTTTTCTAGTAAATCCCAACATCTCCCATTTTTATATGTTAATTTTTTCATAACAATTTTTCATATTTTTTCATACCAGAGATGGGAGCTCTACATTTTTCCAAAATTTTCAAAGATTCTGTATAGCCAACCTTGCAGCATCCATCATTTATTGAACATTTATATTTTCAGGTCTACATGATGTTTTATAAAATGACAGTAACCATATCTTGGGAGGGTAACTAATATTTTCTATATCCATGCTATTTGTCTTTCTAATCACAAAAAGGATGTCTTTCCCAAATTAAATTAGTTTTTAGTACAAGGGTCTCCAACCTTGGCAACTTTAAGATTTGTGGACTTCAATTCCCAGAATTCTGGGAGTTCTCCAGAGTTCTCCAAGGTCTCCAACCTTGGCAACTTTAAGATTTGTGGACTTCAATTCCCAGAATTCTGGGAGTTGAAGTCCACAAGTCTTAAAGTTGCCAAGGTTGGAGACCCCTAGTTTTTGTTTTTTTTTAATTTGATTTATATGCCACCCTTCTCCAGAGGCTCAGGGCGGCTTACAATGCGTTAAGCAATAGCCTTCATACTTTTGTATATTTTATACAAAGTCAGCTTATTGCCCCCACAAACTGGGTCCTCATTTTACCTACCTTAGAAAGGATGGAAGCCTGAGTCAACCTTGAGCCTGTTGAGATTCAAACTTACAGTAATTGCAGACAGCTGGAGTTAATTACAATGCATTAGTCTGCTAAGCTATCCAGGCTCCTAGTTCTAGTATATTCTAGTATATTCTAACATCTCCAATATGTCAATTTTTTCAAAACAATTTTCCATAATTTTAAGTGCTTCCTTCCAATTTTATTAGCTCTACATAAATGTTATATCTCCTCAGTTAGCTCCTGCCCTGTCATATCTTGTTAGTTAAAATTCTTGTTGAAATAGCAAGCAGGGATCTCCTAGTTTTGTTTTTAGTAAGTAGGGTCTCCACTTTTTCTATATCTTTGCATAATATCAATAACTGTAATCTGAAAATGGCTGTTAGATGTCTAATAATTAATTAATTAATTAATGCTAGTACGTAATTTCTTGTCCAAGGAAAGACGTTAAAAACCAGGGCTAAACTTCAATATTGCTTTCTTTCTAATTTTGGTTTTTGTATAAATTTAAATCTAGACGTATTTCACTTTGTTCTTTTCTTCTCATTTGGGATAATCTTATTAACATTTTCTAAAAATTACATTTGCATAACCATTTTGTAATTCTGTGCATGGGTTTTCATTGCTTTTATAATCACTTCTATTGCTGCTATAATTTGCTTTTTTCGTTTTTAATTTTTCTTTTCTCTGGTATGTAGCATTCATGTTTGATGTAAAAAGTTTTCATTTCTTCAATTTCTCTTCAATTCTCAATAAAATGTCAAAATCATTGTTTGCTACCAATTTGCTTTGCTTACTAATCAACATTAGTAACAAATCAGTAAACTCTGGGGATAACTAAAGTTACAACAATCTGAATTTTTATTTCAAGGAACAGGACAGTCTGTTTCCTCCTCTGACTCTAACCTTTATATTTTTTAATACTTTAATTACTTACTAATTTCCAGTATTCCAGGGGACATGGTTGCTTAGTGGCTAAGACGCTGAGCTTGTTGTTCAGAAAGGTAGGCAATTCGGAGGTTCGAATCCCTAGCACCTCATAATGGAGTGAGCACCCATTACTTGCCCCAGCTTTTGCCAACCTAGCAGTTCAAAAGCACATAAAAATGCAAGTAGAAAAATAGGGACCACCTTTGGTGGGAAGGTAACAGTGTTCCGTGTGCCTTTGGCATTTAGTCATGTCGGCCACATGACCGGAAAACATGACATGAAAAGTGCTGGCTTTTTGGCTTTGAAACGGAGATGAGCACTGCCCCCTAGAGTCAAGAACGACTAGCACGTATATGCAAGGGGAACCTTTACCTTACCTAGTCTCCAGTATTAACACTGTATTTTGCCCACCACTATTTTTTTTCAAAATTGGGAAGGGGAAAGGTTCTTCTTTTCTTTTTCTTTTTCTCTTTCTAAAGATTTTCTCTTTTTCAAAAAGCAATTGCACTTACTTGTTCCCCCCACCCACCCCCTTTAGAGACATTTTGCTTCTCATCCAAGAAGCTTCTTCAGTTCTGAACAGTTTTTGGTTGAGAAGCGAAATGTCTTCAATTTTTTTTAAAAAAAAATTAAAACAAAGAAAGTCTAATTGTCTTTTGAAAAAGCACGTTTTTGGACAATAATGACTTGGATGACTGAGAATCTCCATAAACACTTTCTCTTTCTACTTTTTTTGTTTTTCATATCCCAACTTTTTTCCTGTTTGTATTTTTCGTAAATTGCATTGACTTTTATTCTTTTCCTTTATAATTCTTAGTAAAATTACTTGGGGGAAAAAAGCAGAATTTAAAGCTGATATATACAAAGTCAAATGTGACATTCAGCTATGTTGATATCATGGTATGACTATATTTATGCAGAAGACAATTTCTATTCCTCCCTGCCTTTTTGCAATTATAGATAATTAACAAGTGAAGATAGAGTTCAAAAGTCAAAATAAAATACAAAATTTTAAACCTCTAGAGCTTACATAAATTATGTTGCTTACGGTACCACAAAATTGATTCCTGAAATAGATTGGAAATAAGGAAAGTTTATACTTGTAAATTTTTTAAAAAGGAAGTATTCATACAGTTTTTAATATTATCAGTCTTCAAGCTGAAAAAGATTATCACCAGCATACCAGCAGCTGTTTCTAAAAGATATCGCACTGAGAAGATTATAAGGAGATAGTTACATTAGTTCACATGTCCTCTGTGTTTATTCCAATAATGAGCTGGGTAGATGTGAAATCAGTTTACTGCAGTCAATGAGGGTACAATTTTCTTGCCAATAATACTCTCTGTGTTGTAGAACCAGTGGTGCACAGCTGCAAGAAGAATGGTAGAGGGTTGTTTCTGCATTTGATGGATGGTTGGAGTTTTAACCTTAGCTCATTCCTTCCCTACAGATTCTGAGATGTGAGTCCAAATCATCTTTGCAAGATTGCTGGCTGGCACATTCGAAAAGACAATGAGCATATTCTGCTGTTTGCTGTTTCTTAAAGCAATCCTATGGTAATCAAACACAAAAGAACAGTGTACTGTAGGAGTGCCAATCATCAACATAGGGCAATCAAGCAGAGTGGGAAGAGTTCTCAGAAAGGTTTTAGGATCTTTGAAATTTAGCAAAATTTCAAAGATCCTACGAGCTGCAGCTTCCCATCCTAGATCTACAAAGGACATCTATATATGCATCTATATACATCCTAGATCTACAAAGGGCATCTAGATCTACAAAGGGCATCTATATATTGGACAAGTTTGCAAAGTTTCCTGTTTTCCTTATCACACTGCCTTATTTCAGTCATTTCTAAGGTCCTTTAATTTGCAACAGCCTTTTTATTCATTTTTTGTCACTCACTGTATTTTGTAGATGTTCCCATATGTCTTTGTAGGCAGTATCAAGTGTACAATGTATAACACCACACATATAAATACGCATTCAAAAAGAAAATGCAGCAAGGCCTAGATTGTATCATTAACTCTGGCTGCGTTGCCATGACAATTATGAGTTGTATGGGCCTGGTAAAGCCAACTTTGTTTTTTTCTCCCCTTCTTTTTTTTTCAATCTGATACACAAATCACATGATTTACAAGGGCAGACTAGTTACAATTGAATGCCAAACTGAATTGGTTTCTTAATACAATTTCATTAAAATGTAGATAAATGACAAAATAACATAATAACATGTCAAAAAGCATCAAAAAATGTAACAATGTGCAGGATACATCTGCTCACACTAACTACAGCTTTCTTTAATGGGGAGAAAAAAATCTGTCTGGAGCCCAAGGTATCTGTAAATTGCCAGGTTTACATTTGTGTACTTCAGAGGTGTGTTAATAAAATTTTAAATATGGTCTGTTTTTTTCTCTCCATTAATCTCACGTGTTTTAGCAAAGGGATTACTTTGTGTTTCAGCATAAACACAACATTCACGCCCAGGGCAAAAATATATTCTATTCACAAGGATAGAGGGGGGGGAAGGAGGAGGAGGGGAGAGGGGGGGGAGGGAGAGAGGGGGAAGGAGGGAGAGAGAGAGAGAGAGAAAGAGAGAGAATGAGGAAGACAGAAAAACGTGAACACTTTTCAAACAAAATATATGGATTGGATCTATTTGTTAATTCCAAGATGACTAATATAAGAAAGAATTATAACACCTTAATATAAATTTTCCATTTGAAATACTCTTTACATTTGAACATAATACTTATTTTTTAGTAAATAAAAAAATCCATTAATATTATGACTATTATTTCAGATATTAACATATCTGAAAAGTGAGTGGAAAATGTTTAGCAGCTTATGTTCATGACTCCTTTTGCCATTGACTTTTTGCAATAAAATTATTTAATATATATGGACCAAGCAGATGGTTTATCTCTTCCACCTCCCCACCCACCATCCCTTTAATGTGAATACCACTCTCATGCACAGAGAATATAAGCCTGGAGTACATGTCTAAAGTCACCACTAAGGCAGTGTTGGCAACCTTTTCAGCACCAAATACCAAAATGGGAGTGTGCACACACATGCCGGAGAGCGCCAGAAACCGGAAGAGCAGTTCCCCGGCACGCACATGTGCTTCCAGTTTCCAACATTTGCATGCATGCTGGTCACCTACGTAGTCTTATGGTTTCTGGCACACATGTGTGTGCAAATACCAGCTCACCGGCATGCACGTGCGTGCTGGAAACCAGAACCTCAGCTACCCAGCACACACATGCGCACTGGGGAACTCCTCTTCTGGTTTCTGGTGCTCCCACATGCGTGAAGACCAACTGCCTGGCATGCATGTGTGCACCAGAACCCAGAAGAGCAACGGGCAATGGCTGGCGTGTCTGGAGAGATGGCTCTGTGTGCCACTTCCGGCATGCATGCCATAGGGTCATCATCACTGCACTAAGGATAGTTAGAAACTGGGTTTCAGGTTTTATAAGTGATTTTTCAGATCAGAGAAGTTACATCAAGTTGGGAAAAAAAATCATACGTTTGCCTGCTTTATGCCTGTTAAAGAAGATAAAACTTTCATACAAATGGTTTATTGTATTTCAAAAAGCCTGATTGAAAGCATAAGAATTAGAACAAGACTAAAAACATCCTTCTTTATGGATGTATCTATCAGTCTTGTGTCTATTGAGCCCCCCCCCCCACCTTCTTAATTGTTTCTGAAGAAATGTTTGCATTCTACTGACTCTTTAAAAAAAAACCCAACCAAATGAAAAATTCCAGACTTGATCTTACAGTCTAGTAAAAGCATTGCTTAAATTTACAGCAGCTTTTCAGTGAATAGATCTATTTAATTCTGGGGGTTTCAAAATAACACACATTTGTAAGATATTAGATCACTCAATTGATCTAATGTTTACTGTCTGCCTGGCTGTCAGTTTAAAATTATTCTAATGACTGATACAGTAATTTCTTGCTTTCCAGGTGCTTTGAGACCACAACTAAAGTACATGTACATGTAACGGAGTACATTCCTCCGTTTCCAAGAATGTTTCCTCACACTTCAGTGACTGCAAGACATCTTATTAACACAACTTTAAAACTTTAGAAGAAAGATGTTGAAAGCAGTGAAGGTGGAATAGATTTAAAGCAATGTGTGGAAAGCAGGAGAGGGGAGAGAAGGTTTTATTTGCCAAAGAAAGCAGAATAAAGGATTTGCCTCATTAAAACAAGTTTTGTTTCAGGCAGAAACTAAACCACTTCCAACCCTTTGGGCTTCTCTATAGCAACTTATTCTTTGGTGAGATACAGTCTTCCTAGAGCTCCTACTTTTATCCCAATTGTCATATTACGCCTAATCAATGATATTTTTTTTTTAAAAAAGGCATTTGCGTAATAAATAGATATCTCACATTGTATATATAACTACTAGTATTGGGAAATAGACTATGGATGAGCTGTAAACTATGGATTTCTGGCTAGTGCAACCAGAGTTTGGACATCTGAACCAGCTGCAACATACTGTATGGGAGGTCTTCTTATGTAGGGAAGTTGTTTATTTTTCTTTTTCTTTCTGTCCTCTTCACTCTGCATTTAATGTTTACTTTAAATACTGTTTATTTTCAATAGGCATGATTACTGGGTAATGGAAAAATCTGAGTTTAACTGCATGACACAAATGTCTGTACATGGAATTTAAAATCATTGCCCTGCCTCAACCAACCACATGCAATAACGTCTATTCGCTTTCCAGAGTATTTCCATTATCATCATTGGTGGCAGATTTTTTTGGACAATCTATAGCATTAGATCATTGTCACTATTATTTATAACATGTCCACTACAACATCCAGTCCAGATGATAAATGGATTTATGTAGACATCACTGACATCTCTTCAGTTTTTCTTCTATGCACGGCATCTATCTATCTATTCATAATGGAGACAGACAGACAGGGGTGTCTATTTTTTCATATTTAAAATGGATTAATGCTGCTAATGTTCAATGCAATTTTTGAATGTTTATTCTGAAACACTAATTATTTTGATATTACATATTATTACTTACTAATATTACTTATAAAATATATTATTAATTGTTTTTCAGTTAAAGGGTTTTAAACAGAATGTAGGAGACTAAAGGTTCAGGACTGGTTAGTATCCACATCATGTACTATACAGTCATGCTGATTTTTATGCACACTCATAACCTTTGCCCTGATAGAAGGATGAAAAGATAATACACGTTCCAATTTCATTATTCCCTATGATATATTAGCATTGAAAAAACTGGAACATAAGGAAAATATTCAGATGTAGACAAGGTACTTTTTTCCTTCTCTTTGATAAAGTTCCTTCTTCACAGTTTACAAAGCTTTGCTTTGAAAAATTGGTCCCAATTCTGATAAAATATTAATTGTCAGTTCTCTAGATTTTGTTTTAATTTAAGTTTTCTGTACGTTGAACTACTTCAATCAGAAGTAGCTTCCTGGTTTAATACAATTTATTTCCAAATAAATTATACTGAATTTCTGTCATTACATTGATGTTTTACGTATATATAATGTATATAGCCTTGTTGTACATATAAATTGAGATAATAAAAGTGGTAAATTTGAAAAATTACAATCAGTATGTTTTTCAGGATATTAGCAAAAAGGAGCCTGCAAAAAAGAAATAGAGAGAACTGAAATCCAGTTACAAGATATCTAAAGATGCCCTAATAAAATGAAGAAATCAGTGCTACAGATTAAATCATCCACATAGCTTTCTATTTATTATATTACAAAGACCAAGCATCAGTAATTGCAGTTACAGATATTGTGGCTGGTCCTCATTTTGGCTATCTACAACAATTATTGGATTCTTATATACATCTTCACTTACCATTAACCATAGCATGAAGAGAAGATAATTACTTTTGAAGCATATATCCTCATGATATTATCTTCATGTCTTCCCCAATTCACTACAATTGCAGATTATATTCATCTTTAGCTATTCTGTTATTAAAGAGGTATTATCCATTTTCTTCTTGCAGGGTAAAGTATAGGACTGTAACAGAGAAAACCTATGCTTTTTCTTGGTTTATTCTTATAACAAAATTTTGGTTATTTCTAATATTCTGCCAACAGCTGGCAGATAGAGAGAAGAAGAAAGGAAAGGGGAGGTGTGAATGCACTTCTGGGTTTACCTGGGTGTTTAAAATCTCATTGTTTATAATGGAGAACAAAATTTAAATTCAGTCTCAAGTGGTTCCAAATGGTGTCAGTTTTGGGGAATATGGTAGAGGGATTTGGATCTATTTGATCTTGAACCCTGCACTCCTTATGAAACTTCATAGCTGATGCTAAATAGGGGCTAAAGAAATTAGTGTCTTTTTTGTTTGTTTGTTTTTTGCTTGTAATTGGTTTTGATCTGCGATTTGAGACCGATTTCATATAAGAACAGACCTTTGCTACAGGGAACAAATGACCAAATTCATTTATTCTAAGAGAAAGCCTGAAATCAATATTATCAACCAGAAATATGTTGAATCCTTTTTTTCTTTCATTATTTCCAAACTATATTTTATAAACCCTGAAGTCAAGCTGGATGTTAGGGAAAGGAAGGCAAATTATTTCAGTAAGACAAGGGCTTCAAGATTTCTTGTCAAAATTTTCATCAAAAAGCAATGAAAAATTAGCTCCTTTTAATTTCAGAATGGGTGTTTATAGTACTGGAGCCATAAGATATAATATTACATTTAAATAAATATGATATGTTTTTATGAAACCCAGGGGGAATTCTTGATAAAAGTTTAAGAAAACCTACAGAAGGATGGGTAAAAAATTAAACTGACAATAAAAGGGTGAGCAGTACCTAGGCCAAGGATAATTATTATGTCAACCTAGATTACATGCCTCCAAGGACATGCTTTAAGAGAAAAACCAAAGATATGTTATTTCAAAAAGGAAGGGGAAAGTTTACAGTTTAAAAATCTACATACCCCACACATACACAAATGACCTGGAGAACATTTCATTTTTGAATAATGAATCTCTGTATATAAGGGTTTGTGAAATAAAAACTTTTAGCTAGTAAATTATGACTTGCAGTCAACTGTTAAATAAACTAAGTTCTGAATAAGAGTGTCAGGAATGACCTTTTGGTCAAAATAAATTATGACAGGTAGGAATTAAGCAAGGAAATGAATGTTCCTTAATGTAGGCATTGTTTAAAAGTGACCTTAAAGGAGATGTGACTATGGATCTTAGTATGATTGTGATACATTTTAACATCCAAATGGCACTAAGAAATATAGAAATAGAAAATCTGAATCAATTTCAGCATCATACAGAGCTGAGGAAATAATATGTTGTTGTAACAGCTGCAACTCCACAGGAAATTTCAAGACATGAATTGTCTTATTCTTTCAAATTTAGTAATGCCCCAGTTGAAATTAAAATTCACACATTTCCTGCTGCACTTATTGAATATACCAAGTGTCTATGTTAATCTTATTTGCTCTGCCAACTTCTGATCTGGGCAATTATGTATCATCACAGAAGAACAGGAGCACTATTTAATTTATTTATTTTTATTTTATTTATTTATTGAGAAAATTATATGGCGGCCCAAACTCAGGTTGACTCTAGGCTGCTTACAAGGAATTATAACAATCTGCAAAGTTGTTGGGGTGGTGTTTTTTTTTTTTTTTTTTTTTTTTTTGCAATTTTGTTCAATATTACATCTCATCAACTCAGTGCTGTTTATGTTTCAGTTCCAATTATTAGCTTCTCATTTATTTCTTACCAACAATTTTCATTTCTTGTCCTTGGGTGTCAAGCTTTAGATTTATTAATATCTAATTCAGTATCTTTCCCTGCAGCCTTGATTGCTCTTATCTCAGCAGTCCAATCTACAAGTTGTTTCTGACCTCTTTATGCATGCCAGTTCAATAAGACCTTCAATAAGTTATTTTTATTGCTAAATCTGTAGACTTGACATGGAAACAACATGCAGGATACTAGGACCATGACAGTATTACAGTAGATACTGTAGAAATTTGCAAGCTTCTGAAACTAATGTGGACATTTTTCAAAACAGAAAAAGGAAATTTTGATTAATTCTCATCCCTCAGCATTGAATAAATTATCTCTTGGTTCTGGTTATGGATGCTACCATATTCTTTGCAACTTCCATGTTACCAGGGAATAGTTATTTGGAAAAGGGCAGATCATAAAAATTAGAATGGACCCAGACTGAATGGGGGCTTTGACAAAGGGGCAGCCTGGTGGCTCCTCTTAAAAGTTAGCACTGGCAGATCAGAGACAGCAATAATAGTGCAACATCACTGGATAATCATGCAATATTTTACAATTGTGCTGTATCAGAATATTATGGAACATTAAATCCTTTGTTTCATTTACCTAATACTGACACACTGGAAAAAGGAGATCAGATAATGTTTAATCTATGATGCCTTCTCAGCTGCTGTTGAGTTTTATTATAACTGTTTATTGTTTGCTTAAAGGTAAAGATAAAGGTTCCCCTCACACATATGCTAGTTGTTCCCGACTCCAGGGGGCAGTGCTCATCTCTGTTTCAAAGTTGAAGAGCCAGCGCTGTCTGAAGATGTCTCCGTGGTCATGGGGCTGGCAAGACTAAACACCAAAGGCACACGGAACGCTGTTACCTTCCCACCAAAGGTAGTCCCTATTTTTCTACTTACATTTTTTATGTGTTTTCAAACTGCTAGGTTGGCAGAAGCTGGAACAAGTAACAGGATCTCACCCTGTTACGCAGCACTAGGGTTTTGAACCACTAAACTGCCGACCTTTCAATCTACATGCTCAGCATCTTAGCCAATGAGCCACCACATTGTTTGGTTAGAGTTATGGATTTTCAGTTATAATGGAACATATAATGTTAATGTAGTTGTCATCTGATAAGTAGACAGAGGAAACCTCCCTGTATTGAATCTGATTTCCACTTATCCAGTCACTTAGTTACAAGTGACTGGATCAGAATTTTAGCAAAAGATTTTCCATCCCTACTTAAATATTCAAAAACAAAAGTGGGGACAGCAAACCTGGCAATTCTCCTGGCATATACTAGTGGAATTATGCCATCTATCACCTCACCAGTAAGTTATCCAAAATTTATACCTTAATAAAGTGCTTCTCAACCTTGATAGCTTGAAGATGGGTGGACTTCTACTCCCAGAATCCCCCAGCCAGCGCTGCTGGCTGGGAGATTCTGGGAGTTTAAGTCTACCCATCTTCAAGCTTCCAAGGTTGAGAAACACTGTCTTAGTAAATTATTTTGTTAATTTGGTGAACTTTTAAAACAATATGTAAGTAAACCTATCTAAACTGATTATGTCTAGTTGATAGTACAAATTCCAGTGTGACTGTGATTTCTGGGAAGGATTAGAGGGAAGTTCTTTTATTGTCTCACTACCAATATAAGAGATATTTAGCATCATAGGCAAATGAATTTAGAACGTTTGGAACAGGATATTTATCTACCAGAATCAAGAGTTTAGATGTCAATGAACAATGGTAACTTAATATTTAAAATGTTAACAATGACAATTTGATATGACGTAAAACCTATAAGCTTAAAAGTACTGCCTAAAAAAAGAGAACTGATGTGAGAATTATATTGTCACTCCTTTTGAACACATTGTATGTGTATGTGAGAGAGAGAGAGAAAGAGGGAGGGAGAGGGAGAAGGGGAGAGAGAGAGAGAGAGATGGAAAATTAATTCCTCTCAGTGTAACCCATGTTACTGATTGTTCTATAAGGACATACGTTTATCAGTTGATGATCACATTTAGCTGGCACATCATAATGTAGAATAAGACTTTATGTTTTTTGGATGGGCAAGGAAGATGCATACTTGCAAAGTAAAACACTGACAGATATTCTTTTATAAATTTGCTTTAATATCTAAAAGTGTTCAACCATATGATTGATGTGATGAGTTCCTAAATGACATGGAATGTCATAATCCAAAATACAATAGAAAGTATCCAAAGCTAATTATTTTAGTGACATTAACATTTCTGGCATAAGGTAGCTGAAGTTAGACATTTCAAAGTCAAAACAGGCTACTTTACTGCCTGAAGGACTTCCTGACTTTTGCCTCATTCGATGAGATCATGGCTGTGAGCAGAATTTTCTTTTAATTTGAACATGTCTTATATTCATTTGTGGTTTCTTTGCCTTCATCAATCAATCCATTAGCCCAGCAACTTCCTCTGCTTCCAAAAGATATCCCTGGATTATGTCATAAGTCAATTCCCTGTTGTCCTCACCCAGCTAATGTGTTTTCACATGTGAGAAGGATCATTTACACAAAAGAGTGAGTATCTGTTTGGAAGATCAGACTCACATCTGCCATGGGGCTGACTGTGTTTGCAGAAATCAATCCTCTGCTCTATCATTTTGAAGCCACGGTGCATATGATCACCGGAACAATGCAGCCTGCAATGACTTTCAGTCAGGATAAAAAAGGGAGACAAAATTTCCTTTGCTGTTGGAGGGGGGAATTCAAGGTGACTTTCCACTTTGTGTGTAAATTAGGGACTACCACCAGTGAACTGAGAAGACCAAAGGTGATGAGTAAATAAATGATAATAAAGAAAGTTTCTTTAAACAGAAACTTTACTTAAGCCTATTTTGTGGGAGGACTGTGCTTCTGTTTATACTATTCCATTAAGCACTTTTAAATCATCGGAAATACAAATACCATCACAAGTTATCAAATTCATTCATTAAATTAACATTTCATTAACACAAGAGCCACAATGGCACAGTGGTTAGAGTACAGTACTGCAGGCTACTTCTGCTGACTGCTGGCTGCCAGGAGTTTGGCAGTTTGGATCTCACCGGCTCAAAGTTGACTCAGTCTTTCATCCTTCCAAGGTCAGTAAAATGGGGACCCAGATTGTTGGGGACAATATGCTGACTCTGTAAACCGCTTAGAGGGGGCTGTAAAGCACTATGAAGCGGTATGTAAGTTTAAGTGTTATTGCACTTAGTCTAAGTGGTATTTTGCCTTTTCAATAGTTATTCAGAATGGTGTACAGTGTACTCCCTACTGCAATTCACAATAACCCTCTAAGATAAATTGAGCTGACAAGTTTCCGGAAGCGAGCAGTGTGACTGGTTGGGAAAATACCAGGCTCAGATGAGCCTGGTGAAACCCAGCCAGATGAACCATGGCCAAGGGGTCTTCAGACCAGATCTGTCCTGTAGGGCCAGTGAAGAAGGAGAGGTAGCTCGGTAGCTACAGAGGATCAGGCAAGTTCCCAGAAAGCCCAAGAAAACTCTTTGATCTGGTGACGGGGGGCAGAGATCAGTGCGAATCGCCATGAAGCCGGGGCATCCGGAATAAGCGTTGTGTAGGAGTGAAGATTTGAACAGAGTACTGGTACCGGGTGAATGATTGGCCAACTCATAGGTAATAAAAGAAAAATTGGAAAATTTTAGAATTACCCCAGCGTGGAAATAGTGGCTAAATAGTGACGGGGGGAGACAACTGATAGAGAAAAAATACGGAAGTGACAAGTGTTCTATAGGAGAGCCCAACTAAAGATTTAAAGTTGAATATGAATGAAAATGTTAAATTGGAATTTGGACTTTTCAGATTTCGATTGGATTATAAACAGATTGGTTTGATATAAAAATTAAAGAAGAAGTGGGAAAACTTTCCTTTTCTCCTTTTTGAATTACAAACAAAATGGATATTTTTTAACCGGCTGAGTGGAATTGTGGATTGTAGAGAGAAATCTCCAGGAGAAATGAAAGTATGACATTAAACTTTCTGTTTTTGAGGGAAAACTTTGAAGCAGTGAGGAAAAAAAATACAACTTTGAACTTTTAAAATGATAAACTGTAAGAACTAAGGAGGATTTGTGTGTCTACAAGCAGTTAGACTTTGATGATTAAAAAAGGAGGATTATAATGTGGATTTAAATTGGAACAATATCAACCCAGAAAGAATAAAACGGTGTAGGAACTTAAGGAAATGTTGAAGATGATGTGCTTGGAAATAAAGAAAATGATTACAGTCTTGCATGGAAAATCGAAACTTGATGAATCTAAGACTGAGCTAGAATACATGGAAGCTGAAAAGGAAATAACCAATGAAAATCAGGAAAGAGAGATTGACAATGAAGAAGAAGACAAAGACAAAGAGACTGACTATGGAAAATTAAACAATGAAATAGGTTGTAATAATAAAAGGGGGAACCTTAAAGATTACAGTGGGACTAATAATGGGGAATATAGAAAAAAGGGAAAGAAACTAGGAAGGAAAAGGGGGTCGAATAGAAAAAATATAAAAAGATTAAATGATTAACTGGGATTTACAGTGGAAGTACAAGAAAGAGGGGAAAGAGATGGAAAATAATGGGAGCTAAAGGGCAAAACAAAAGATTTTATGATTTTAAAATACAAAACAAGTATACTGGGATTAACAATGGTAATATAAGAAAACGGAAAGAGAGAGGAGAAATAATGGGAAATATAGGGCAGAATAGGAGAGCTCAGAATCTTAAAACACAAAAGATAGGAAGAGGAAGGTAAAAGAAAAAGAAAAAAATAGAAGGGGAGAAAGGAAGAAAGGGAGAAAGAAATGAAAGGGGGAATAAATTAAGAATTGTAAGACTTAACAGATAAAATGAATGTTAGAAAAAAGATAAAATAGTGATACCAATTAAGTGACTTAAAATAATGTGAAATTATAGAAATGAAGTAAATGAAATAAGATTTATGTTTGATGTTTTATGTTTTAAATATGCTCTATTGAAAGTCTGAGAAATTGAAAGAATTGTCATATTTTTAAGTGCAGTGTTGGAGGTTTATAAAATGATAAGTTGTAATAAAATGAATAAATTTAATTGGGGGAATTGTAATAAATTGAAATATTTTAAACTATATATTTGAAATGTAATCAAAAAAGGGAAATAAAGCAAATTAAGATTAAAATAAGAAATAATTAGATTGAGGCAATTAGAAATGATTAAGATGTGAATTATAAATATATATTGTTAACAATTAAAAAGATAAGAAGAATTTTGAGAAAGATATTTAATAAATGAAAGAAAGGTCGGGGTTGCCTGGACACCATAGTGAAAATATTAAATTGAAAATCTATACAGCAATAGAGAGAGATGGAAGAAGAAGTAAAGAGATGGGAGAGAAGGGAAGGAGAGAGAGGGGAGGAAAGAAGGGAGGGGAAATCAGAGTAGGAGAGAGGGTTAGTCAGGGAAGAAGAAAGGAGGAGAAGGAGAAAGGAAGGGAAAGTAGTAAGGAGCAGGAGAAGAGGGAAAGAAAGTAACAAGGAAGAAAGAGAGGGAGAAGAAAGAGACTGAGAAGAAAGATTGCTGTATAACAAAAAAGAGGAAATGGAAGAAAGGCAATCCCGAGCACACATATGAATATATGAAGATAAAGAAAAAATTGTTAAAAAAAGAGAATAAATGTGAACCAACAAGAAAATTAGAATTTGAGAGCAAATGAAGATGTTGTTTATATAAATAAATATAGAAATATTGAGATATGAATTAAAGAAAAAATAGGGAAAAAAGAAAGATTTTGGCAAAAATTGTAATTGAGTAAAATGTATTTGAACTTGAAAAATTGTACAAGATAAGAAATGGCCAATACTCTGTTCAAAAAAAGATGCGGGTGAATGTGGGGTGTGGGGGGGGGGGAATCAATAAAACTTGATTTTAAAAAATAAAAATAAGATAAATTGAGCTAAAAAAACAACTGGCCTAAAATTGCACAGGGTAAACTTAAATCTGAATCCCTCTGATCACAGTCTATCACTTTAACCATTATTTATATTACATGTTGTTCAAAAAGAAAAAGAAAAAGACCAACCGCTTCCCTTCGTCACAGGGAGACGGAACCGACTAGGTGGTTCCGTCCCAGGCGCCTGATGGACCCAGACAGGTTCCTGACGGAGCTTGGGCCTTTCCCAGAGACTCTGGCTCACGGCTCGACTGAAGAACTGGTAGCCGCCTGGGATAGGGCGGCTGCTGGGGCTTTGGACCGCGTCGTGTCTCTGACCCGGTGCCGACCTCGATTAGCTCCTTGGTTTTCCGAGGAGCTGAGAGAGATGAAGCGCTGGAAAAGACGCCTAGAGAGCGATTGGAGGGCCAGTCGCACTGAATCTGACCGGACACTGGTAAGAGCTCATATTAAGACTTACCTAGTGGCAATAAGGGTGGCGAAACGTAATCATTTCTCCACCCTTATTGCATCAGCAGATAATCGCCCAGCTGCCCTGTTTAGGGTGACCCGCTCCCTCCTACAGTTGGGAGCGCGGGAGGACTTCTTGCAGGGGAGAGCTGAGGAATTTGTGCAATATCTGCATGATAAAGTCGCTCAGATTCGGGACGGTCTGGACTCCAATTGGGAAGTTCCGGATGGGATGACGGGAGTGGATCTTGAGAATGTTATCTGGGATGAGATTGACACTGTGACTCCCAAGGACGTGGACAGGATTCTGGGGAGACTGAACGCTACCACATGTTTATTGGACCCGTGTCCCTCTTGGCTGGTACTGGCCTCCCGGGAAGTTACACGAGGCTGGCTCCAGGGCATTATTAATGCTTCTCTGAGTGAGGGTGTCTTCCCGGCCGCCTTGAAAGAGGCAGTGGTGAGGCCCCTCCTCAAGAAGCCTTCCCTGGACCCGGCTATATTAGGTAACTATCGTCCGGTCTCCAACCTTCGCTTCACGGCGAAGGTTGTTGAGAGTGTGGTGGCGCAACAGCTCCCTTGTTACCTGGATGAAGCTGTCTATCTGGATCCGTGCCAGTCGGGTTTTAGGGCGGGTTACAGCACGGAAACGGCATTGATTGCGTTGGTTGATGATCTCTGGAGGGCTCGGGACAGAGGATCTTCCTCGGTCCTGGTCCTTCTTGACCTCTCAGTGGCTTTTGATACCATCGATCATGGTATCATGCTGCGTCAGTTAGGGGGTTTGGGAGTGGGAGGCACCATTATGCGGTGGTTCTCCTCCTTTCTCGCTGACCGTACGCAGTCTGTGTTGGCAGGGGGGCAGAGGTCGACCTCGAGACACCTCACTTGTGGGGTGCCACAGGGGTCTGTCCTCTCGCCCCTCCTGTTCAACATTTATGTGAAGCCGCTGGGTGAGATCATCCATGATTTTGGGGTGAAGTGTCAACTGTATGCTGACGACACACAGTTGTACATTTCTACCCCGGATCACCCCAATGATGCCCTTGCTGTGATGTCCCGCTGCCTGGAAGCCATACGGATCTGGATGGGGAGGAACAGGCTCAGACTCAATCCCTCCAAGACAGAGTGGCTGTGGCTGCCGGCCCCACGATATAGCCAGTTGGTGCCATCACTGGCTATTGGGGATGAGATCTTGCCCCCCTCAGAGAGGGTTCGCAACTTGGGCGTCCTCCTGGATGCACGGCTGTCTTTAGACGATCATATGACGGCCATGGCCAGGGGGGCTTTTTATCAGGTCCGCCTGATTGCCCAGTTGCGTCCCTTTCTGGATCGGGACGCCCTACGCACAGTCACTCACGCTCTCGTCACTTCCCGTTTGGACTACTGTAATGCTCTCTACATGGGGCTCCCCTTGAGGAGCACCTGGAGACTTCAGCTGGTCCAGAATGTGGCCGCGCGAGTGGTTATGGGAGCGACTCGTCGCTCCCGGGTAACTCCCCTCTTGCGCGAGCTGCACTGGCTTCCGGTGGTCTTCCGGGTGCGTTTCAAGGTGTTAGTTACCATCTTCAAAGCGCTCCATGGCTTAGGACCGGGATATTTACAGAACCGTATTCTGCCAATGAATACGCCCGATACGCTCTAACAGAGAGGGCCTCCTCAGAGTGCCGTCTGTCAGACAATGCTGACAGGCGGCCCCCAGGGGGAGAGCATTCTCTGTGGGAGCCCCAGCCCTATGGAATGAACTACCCCGGATATAAGAAAGATTCCTGACCTCCGTGCCTTCCGACGAGCCCTGAAGACCCTACTATTTCATCAAGCCGCTCTGACTTAAATTAGTGCTAATTTTAATAGGGATTTTTAGGGGTTTTAAATTTTACGGCCAAATAGTTTAATTATTTTATTAGTTTTAATTTTTATATGTGACTGTTTTAATATGGCTGTAAACCGCCCTGAGTCCCCTCGGGGAGAAGGGCGGTATATAAATGCAATAAACTCAACTCAACTCAACTCAACTCTGTAAGATATTGTCTTCTCTATATGAATTTTCTTCTTGTATCTTTTCATTGTACATTAGCTTTATTACTCAAAAGCTGTCTATCTATCTACAGTATAAAAAGATTTAGAATTCTGATTAGCAAATTATCCAGATTAGAATTACCTAACTAGATTAAAATTAACCAAATTAGAACCATGATAAGAAAACAGAATGGGGTTTAGTTTAACTAGAATTGCCAGATCAACATTGGGAAGGCAAAGTTTTTTTTCCAACTCTAAAAATCATAATTAAGAATATTGGCATTCTCAACAATAACTTTCAAAATAAGTCTGATATATGCATGAGATATATGCATGAGATGCATGCAATTGTATTTGTGAAACTACCAATTCCTGTTCCTATTCTCTCTCATAATGAAATGAATTATTTTAATAGTTATATTTCTTGATAGTTTTAAAAATAATTTAAATGATATTCAATTTATAATAATTTAATATAATATTTCCTCAATATCAACATTAGGAACAATATGCCACACCACATTAATATGTTATTGTACATATACTATTAATTTACAATTTTATGGATTTAATATCTCTTGATGATATTTTATAAAACTTCATTGAAATTGTTCAAGGATCTGCTTAAGCAAATAATTTATTTTACTTATGCTTCAGTGAAAGGTGCATTATTACAACAAGTTTCTCCATTGACTAATATATATGTTAATAAAGTATATATATCATTTTTCTACATGGATATAAAACAAGTGAAATTTAATGAAATTAAATTGATGAAACCCATTAAGTAAAGAATTGTTCTACAAACCTCAACCTGAATCAATTAATCACAGTGTATCATTACTTTAATTTTCTGGTAGCATTACAATCAAAAGTGCAGCCATTTGCATAGCTTTTTATATTAATAAATGCAACTACATTTGTATATAGTTATTGAAATACATAATTTTAGATATTAATTAAATCCATCCAGCCTTGATGCCTTGCAAGCATTAAATTGAAAACTAAAATTGCCAAAATTGGATGACCACAATAACAAAGGTCTTTTTACCCTTAATCTTTTTTTGTTCCTTTTCTTTTTAAAAGCAGGGAAAGAAGAAAAAAAAAAGAAGCACTCTATACCAGAGCATCATTACTAATAATTATTATCCATGTTTTGAAATAGAGTTTAGAAATGCCTTTCTAATATATCATTACAAAAGTGAGAAATGAACACATGCCCTCAGGAGCTGCTTTTGCTTCTTACTTTTCCCACTTTTATTCTGCTGTCAGACTCTTTGAATATCCTGATTGGATAAAAAAAAGTGGATAATGATTCTAATGTTGATATACTCCAACAGTCAACATCAACGCAGTATTAATGCTACCTGTCTGATTGAATTTACTCACTTTCTGTTCATAAATACATAAGATAGTAAATTACAACCAAATGTGACATATATGGTATGTCTACTTCTATAGTGCACGTACATAAATTTGTTTCTTTGTTAGTACATCTCCTAATTTGCATCACATGTCCTGCAGCGAGGAACAACAGCTTAAATAATCAAGGACAGATCACAGGCTTCCTATTCCACCACCTATCCTGGAAAATATAGACTTTACTAATCTGAAGATAGGGGCGGGGATACTTGTTGGTTGGAACGCTGACAGTCTAGGTTCAAGATCCAAGTGCCACGTAATGGCATGAGCTCCCATTATTTGCCCTAGCTCCTGCCCACCTAGCAGTTCAAAAGCATGCAAATGCAAATAGATTAATAAATTCCCACCACTTTGATAGGAAGCTAACAGCATTCTATACACCTTTGGTGTATAGTCATTCTGGCCATATGACCACGAAAAATGTCTCGGCCAAGGGAAACAACACTGGCTCCTACAGCCAAGAATCAAAGTTGAGCACCACGCCCTACCCATGACTGGACATGACTGACTGACTTTACCTTTTTTTTAATCTCCATATATTTCCTTAAAATGACTTTTCAGGAGGAGACAAGAGATTTAAATGCAATAATATAACCAGATTCCATGTCCCTATTCCATGTTTGTTTGTTTTATGGAACAATTAAAAGAGTTCTCGGAGAGTTAAAGTATATTCCTAACAGGGAGTCAAACTAAATAGTAAGCTCTTTACCCTAGCACAGTGTTTCTCAACGTTAGTAAACTTCATTTCCCAAACTCCCTAGCCAAGTCCATAACAACACCAGAGTGTATGCAGAAATTCAACACAAATAGCTTGTGTCCGAGATTTGTGTCTAACAACAAACATTGACTAAAGAGACACATCTATATTTGTGCAGCATACTGCAGAGATGCTGAAGTCATCATTCTGTGATACTCCTTTCTGCCTCTCCCCCAAGGTATTGGTTAATTTCTTAAGGTGCCATGCCAAAGGTATCTTGATTCTTCCTATTGTTCTCATTCAATATGGTAACAGAATAGGGGAAAAAATCTTGTTGCCCTTATGAGCTGGCCAAGATACGTTTGTGAAGTCCTGTTTTTTTATTATCCAGTTATTACCAATTTCAGTGGTAGAAGAAACTCTGAGTAGATGCTGAGATTGGTAGTTGGCAAATCATAAGAATATTGTGATGGGACATGGTAGCTCAATGGCTAAAATGATGAGCTTGTCGATTGAAAGGTCAGCAGTTCAGCAGTTCGAATCCCTAGTGCTGCATAATGGGGTGAGCTCCCGTTACTTGTCCCAGCTTCTGCCAACCTAGCAGTTCAAAAGCATATAAAAAATGCAAGTAGAAAAATAGGGACCACCTTTGGTGGGAAGGTAACAGCATTCTGTGCACCTTTGGTGTTTAGTCATGCCAGCCACATGACCACAGAGATGTCTTTGGACAGCGCTGGCTCTTCGGCTTTGAAGAGATAAGCACCACCCCTAGAGTCGGGAATGACTAGCACATATGTGTGAGGGAAACCTTTACATTTTACCTTTTACCTTTTAAGAATATTGTAATTCTTATTACTAAAGTCAAACGGCAAGGTTCATAGATTTATAAATAGAGGCTTTTATGCTTGTATAAATGTTATTTTATGGTGATTGTAATTGTACCATGATGTATATAAACATTATAATGTTTGGGTGGTTTTCAAAGTAATTTGAGTTGTGGTTGGACACTTAGAGTTTTTTTTTTAAGATGAGCCAAAGTCTGCTTGTGCTGACACCTGCAGTCTTAAAGTTTTATAGCTCTTTAAAAGTGAATAGAGTACATATAGTTCCAAACAGCATGTTGTTTGCCTTCGCAGATCAGTGATTGCTGCACTTATTTGGCAGAAAGAAGAATGTTGCTTAAATGAGACTAAATACGTGTGGGGGAGTGCACGTTATGCCTATGTGCCCACACTCAGACATGCAATTTTGATGTCAGCTCTTGACTCTGTGATCCCTCTTCTATTTTGGCTTTACAGACTGGACATTTATAGAACTGAATGTACTCTTCTGCTTTTATCTCAGAGCGGAAAGGCATGGAAGGAATTGCTGTTTCAAATATTTTTTAGTTGTGGTATCTTGCATTCTCTTATGCAACTTATAGCAATTGGAATCCATCTCCATCATGACAAGGAAACAGCCAATCCCTGTTATCATACAAAGTAGCACGGAGAATCCTCATGAGAATAAATTTCCAGTTTTGTGAAAATAGGTCTGTGGAAACATGTATGGATTAGCAACAGCAAATCACTGTTTAAGAAAGGAGATTTCTCAGATATTTTTCTTGTTGCTTTGGAAAGGATGTGAGCAACTCAGATATAACTGGAAAAATACTGTATAGACAGGACAGATCATCTGTATTCTTACCATGAAATCAAATATACCCTCCAAAATGGAGGTGATACTTTAGAGAAGAACTTTCAATCTCCTCTTGGCATGGAAGAGGGATATTAAGTGCTAAATTTTTCATTATACAGGTACACTGCCCAGAGTCCTCTGTGAGGCAGATGGGCAATTCTTAAATGTGATAAAATAAATAAAATAAAATAAAATAAATGAGGGGTAATAGCAATAATTCCATGTTTATTTACATTTATTTTTTATAAACACATATATGGTAACCCTTTTTCAACATTTCAACAATTTTCTACCCTTGGAATTTACAATCCACAGAAAGAAAAGCCCTGGGGTCCATTTGAAAAAGAAAATTGAATCAAATTTTTTTCTCTTAGTTCCACTTCATCTCCTTCCAGCTTTCCTTCATTTTCCTTCATTCATTTATGAGCTTATGAGACTTAACATGCAGGAGAACAACTTCTCTATCCTTCCAAACATTTTGATATTTGATAGTGTTGTCCTTATCAATACCATACTTTAATTTTACAACTTTTTGGAACATTGATTGAATAATATACTATGACTTATAGAGGATATTATATATCATTCTAAGGTGAAATATTCCAAGATGTATTTAGTTGTCAGATATTAGCCATTTTAATACCAGTTGCCATTTATTTCCGTTTAATAATGTAATTTTTATAGCAATATTTTGCTATAGAATAGAAAGGATACAAACTGAATGAATAAATAAATCAAATCAAAATCAATCAATAAAACTGATATTTGTCATATTTATTTATTTCTATATGAAGAACTGCTTGTTATATGTTATTTTTCCTATCCCATTGATGGAAAAAATTGGATTTTTAGTAAAATCTTACACCCTAAATATGTCTTACTAAAATAAAAATTGAATTTATAAGGCTATTTACAATATGAGCAAGGACTGGATTGTATATGTTAACTATATAGCAAGAGGGTGGATAGAAGTGTCAAAAAAAAAGTCAAATGACATTCCTGATCACATGATTCAAATCCTGACCTGAATCCTGAATTCATTATCTTCTAATAGCATACCTAGAATAGCTGTTAAAGAGAATGAGGCACAGTTAAAACAAAAAAAAACAAAAATAAAGCAAAATACCATGGAGGAACAAAATCAAGAATTAAAGCACAGGATTTAAGAAGTAAGAACTTTCTGCCTAAATCAATGAATGTGTCAGTTTTACTTCCTCCTCTAATCATATTTCATAAGAATCTCTCACTGTTTTCAATTCATTTGCAAATATGTTACTATTTTTCCTGAGATGTCCATTTGCTAGAGTATTTAATTATGGAATTTTTAAGCAACTGAGTATATTTTATTGTCTCACCTTTACATTATACATTATTGAATTATAGCTGCTATCACTATCATTAGTACCATCAACATTAATGTTAAACTTCTCCATTAGGCTGAAACATGCTCAGGACTGCTCAATAATATAATAATACAGTATAATAATATAATGTAATGCAAGTATTATATATATATAATATAAACTTATATGTATATAATATGTATATATAAGCTTATATATAAGCTAATCACTATATATATAGTGATTAGCTTTGGAAAAAATCTAAACATAAATTAATAGAGTTTAATATGAATAATTATTAAATTAGCAGTTGAGGTTCCATGAGATTGTGTAAATTAAAAATGTTCCTCATTTGCAGCAATCTTTGGCTATTTTTATCAAATTTCATATTTATATGATGCTGATTGGGAATTCTTAGAATTGAAGTTCATACATCTTAAAGTTACCAAGTTTAAAAAATACTATTCTAGACTAGTGGTCCCCTACCTTTTTGGTTTGGCAGTCCAGCTTGAGGGGGAGAAGTGAATCAGGCCACATGAGTGGCAGGCTGGGGCACACACTCATGGGTGCAGCCCAACTTATGCAAGCAGTGGGTCAGCGTACAAAAGCATAGACATGCAGCTTAACTTTTGCAAATTGAGCTGGGTGTACATATGCAGATACACTGTCCTCTGCTCATACAGGTTGAGCTGCACCCACATGCATGCACTCTGGCTTGCCATTAACATGGCCCAATTCTGAATAGGCTAAAGCCAGTAGTGGGCCATGGCCCAGAGGTTTGGAACACCTATTCTAGAGCATAAAGATTTTTTTCTGTTCATCTTTCTAGAGTAAGGGTGAATAGGAAAAAAAAAAGACTTTTGAGGTATAAAGGTAAAGGTAAATGTGCTAGTCATTCCCAACTCTAGGGGACAGTGCTCATCTCCGTTTCAAAGCCGAAGTGCCAGAGCTGTCCGAAGACGACTCCATGGTCATGTGGCCAGCATGACTAAACTGCAAAGGCACACGGAACACTGTTACCTTTCCACCAAAGGTATCCCTATTTTTCTACTTGCATTTTTTACGTGCTTTTTAACTGCTAGGTTGACAGAAATAATGGGAGCTCACCCCGTTACGCAGCCCTAGGGATTTGAACTGCTGAATAGCCGACCTTTCAATCAAAAGCTCAGCATCTTAGCCACTGAGCCACCATGTCCCTTTGAGGTATAGTTGACTTAAAAACTGATATGCAGTAAATCATGAATCTCAAAGAAAATAATCCAAAGGAAAGTGAATTTTAATCCCAGTACTCAGTTTCAGAATAGTTGCCATTTAGTGCAGTGGGTTGAAAATTACAGGAACTATTCACCCTAGAGACTGTGCAGAAGGAGGACCCTAATGGATACTACATCTGCTTTGTGCTTCATTGTATTTCCAGTTTCCAAATAACAGAGAATAAATTATTATTATTTTTTTTAAAAGTAAAAAATCCAATTTTCTATTCCATTAGGTAGGGGTCCCCAACTACTGGGCCTTGAGAGCGGAACCATCTCCATTCCCCCCCCCCCGCCCGCCAGTGGGATACATGTATTATGAAACAGTTCATTACCAGTTTGTTTCTGATAATTAATATATTAAGTTTAATATCCCATCCTGGCTTCATTATATGAAGCTGGAGAGCACAGGGCCTCTCCTTCCATTTCTATTTCTTCAGTGACTATAACTAGCAATGTATCCCCATATATGATGTTTTCCTACCCTATCTCCTTTGCTCTGGGTATCTCAAGGATGAATTTCCATTTCTTCTTGGCCTGAAATTGAAAAGGGTTTCCCTGTTTCATGCTGTTACTTTTCCTAACTGGCAGTAAAATGGGATACAGGTTGTACTCAACTCATAACCACAATTGAGCCCAAAATTCCTGTTGCTAAGTGAGACATTTGTTAAGTTTCTTTTCTAACCATTGCGCCACCACAGCTCCTACTTATGAAAAATGGCCAGAAGTCACTTTTTCAGTGCTGTTGTAACTTCAAACAATAACTAAATGAACTGCTGTAAATCGAGAACTACCTGTAGTTTCCATGTCTTCTACTTCTACCTCAACTTCTTTGCTTCATCTAAGGGGGACCCTCAGTAAACCAATGAACACCCCAGGACTGCCATGCAGCAAGATGACAGAGCAGCTTTGGTTTTGGAAAATTGAATAAACAGTGGTCTTAGGAGCAGAGGCAGTTAATGAAACAAGATGTCTTAGAATCAATTACAAGAATGTCATCCAGTTCATTGCAATATGGCAAATCAACAAAAAAGTCCAATGAAACTGTGTCACCTGTGGAGAAACAGGGAGTTGCAACAGTTCATCTGCTTGTTAGCAATAAGTATAGCAAGAGGAAGCATAAGCATTGGCATCTGTCTTGATACAAGGTCGCTCAAAAACATTGAGAAGATAAGTTCTTTTAAATATACCAAAATAACCAGCTGGCTATTGTGTAGGCATGCTATAACACTTCTTATCTCAACGTGGGAGGAACATTTGCCTGCTCATTTGATACTGCTTTCCATTACAAGGAAAAGAAAAGGAAAATATTAGGGAAATCTATAAGCTGGTACATATTCATTTATTGCTAAATTGACATATGGTTCCTGTAGCTTGTTAACAATTTGATCAGATGGGAAATGAATCTATCTTCTGATCCCAAGAGCCCAACCCAGCAAGCCAGATATTGGAGGGCAAAGGCAAAGTTTTATTAGTGCAGAACAGAGACTGCAGGAAGATCATAGGCAAGAAATATGATTTATGTGGTAAAATATCTGCCTGCTTCATCTGAAAGCTAGGAATGTAAGAAATACAGAAGTTAAAATAGGAAAAACCCTGAATCACCTGAAGTGGCACTGCAAGAATCTGTAGTGTTTGTATTACAAATTATTGTGATCCATGCATACACAATTTGAGGAGATAGTGTAAATGCTGAGCATAGGTTGTTTTTTTAGGTTTTTTGTTGTTGTTTGTTGTTTGTTTTGTTTTGTTTTGTTTGTTTTGTTTTGTTTTGTTTTTGGAGATCAACACTGCTTATTAAAACTTCCATGGCTCTTTTGGCTGGAAGGAGCTGCCTGGAAAATAACACACAGTAGCCAAGAACTGGAACATGTATCATATGGTTCCCAAGGTAAAGTCAGAAGCATCTGCCTGCATGTAAAGAGAGTAGGTAGGATCTGGATGAATGCAGAGTGAGATGTGAGTAATTGAACAAGGGTATAGTTGGGACATATCAGAACTCCACTTCAAAGAAACCCCTATCTTTTTAAAATGCAGTAGTCAATAGCATCAGAAAATTAGGAGATTTCCAGTAAAACTGGTCAAAGCTCAAAATAGGTTGTTTCGGATAGAACAGCAGTAGGGGAGATATTTCCAAAGCAGAACAGCTTATATTTTATCTGGAACCCTCTTAGTTCTTAAGGGGAAATTACAGATAGATCAAAGGTGCATTTCTTGAATTTAAGCTGCTGTGACAAAGGTATTAAGAGATTGCCTAAACTTGTTCAAAGTGGACAGCAGGATGCTCAGAGTAAATAAGCATCTAGTGCAAATAAGTGACTCCAAGTCATCCAAATGAAAATATTATTTACAAATTGCCTGAAGACCCTGATCCAAGTAAAGTTACCATGTATCAAACATTCTTCAACAGAAAAGCATGTGCTTTCTTCAGCCATTCAGTACAATATAATACAATTCTTTATTGGCCAAGTGTGATTGGACACACAAGGAATTTGTCTTTGGTGCATATGTTCTCAATGTACATAAAAAGAAAAGATACATTTGTTTAGAATCATAAGGTATAACACTTAATGATAGTCATAGGGTACAAATAAGCAATCAAATCATACTGGGAAACAATCAATATAAATCATAAGGATGAGGCAACAAGTTCCAAGTTCCAAGGCTCATTAATGATGGAAAGAAGGTCTTCAACTGTAATGGTAAGAAAGTTCAGGAGCTTTTAATTTGTTTAGCTCTCACTCCTTGTATTCCTCCATTTTCCCTACATGGTTAGTATGTCTGCTTCTATCTTTGAAATTAGTGAAAAGCACATGGATAACAAGTGATCAATTCATCTGAGATTCTATGCAAATTTTGTCCTCTTAGGGCCTCCCCCCCCACTCCCATTTACAAAGCATTTTCAAAACTATTTTTTATTTTCTAAAGAATAAATTCCTTTTTATATTTGTCCCTGTACTTAGCTTTTTAATTTAAAAAAATTAAATGATGTGCTACAAAAAAAAAAAAAAGAGGGTGGGGAGAAGTTTTATTTCCAAGAGTGCCTTTGGAACTCATTTGGGCTCATTAATACCCTTAACATAACTAAAAGCTGTTCATTACTGTGTCTGAATAAGTTTGACAATCCCCTCTCTAAAAAGGACAAAGGTAACCCTAGTAATTTGTCTTCTGAGAAGCGGTAATGGTAGCTGGATCTGTGTGCATGTGTGACTAGATGGGACCTATTTGTGAATAGAATACAGATAGTCCTTGACTTACAACCATTTGTTTAGTGACTGTTCAAAGTTACAATAGAACTGGAAAAGTGACTTATGACCATTTTTCACACTTATGACTATTGCAGCATCTCCATGGTCACGTGATCAAAATTTGGGTGCTTGACAATGGTTCATATTTATTTTTATTCTTATTGTGTAGTCATCAGCATATGAACCAAGCTGCCTTAATATTTTCGCCTGATGTAATGCTCCACCAGTCTGAATTAGAAGGAGGATGAGACACCAGCTCGTTTAGGCTTTAACACAAATTCTGCAATCTTTTATTTTGTGTAGGATCACATCACCACTGCTAAGATCTGTTGAAGCTGTGACAAATACATATATAGTTTGTGTTGTTTTTTTAATGAAACTTTATGTGGTGACTCCAGTTGTAACACCTTATTAGACAATTCCTCTGCTAGAATTGCTTGCAAAGGGAAGACTTGATAACAAAGATTAGATTCTTTACAAACATAAGCATGAACTCTGTCATACTTTAAAAGAATTTGACGAATGAAACATATGACTCCTCTATTAAGATACATCTCTTTACTTAGAACCCATAACAGAAAGCCTCCTAGGACATGCACATTTTTCAAGGTCGGAGATTGCACTAAAAATAATTGTTAGCAGCTGAGAGCAGCAGCAGATGGGACAGTATTGTAAAGACACCAACTGGGCAAGTGAAAGTGGAACTTAATATTTTAAAAGTGTTTTTAAAATGTTAATAAGATTCTCCAGTGCCACTCTCTCTTTTCGAAATATGTAAACAAATACGTTAGTATTTGTTATTTATCAGGTTTCTTTTCCAGTTTTTGTTTTCCACCAAAAATTGCCTGGAAATTGAACTGACATTGTTCAGTGGCAAAATCTCAAGTTGCTCTGGGAATCACAAGAGGGATGGAAGTCACATGCTATGCTCTAAGCTGTTCGCTTCTCTAAAATTATCATCTGAGCATCGATCAAGAGCTTTCTTTTTCTTCAATTAACACACCTGATTTTTCCTACAGATTTATATCTGTACCTGGACAGCAAAAATGCCTTATGGAAACCAACGTTGACTTAGATGTTCCAGTGTAAATTAAGAAACAATAACCTAACAGCACATTTGTTCTATGGACAAAGAGGAAAAATCATTGATGTGTTAGATTAGAAAACACAAGCAGTTGATTATTGCCTGTTAGCTATGGTTCAGTTCAAGGTGAATAAAATAAATACTTACGATATTACATATTATGATACTACATGGTATGGGAGAAATGGTATGAATGGTTAAAGGAGAGGAATAAAGGGCAAGGAAAGAGTAAATGAGGAAGATATAGGAGTTGAAATGTAGTAACAAACAAGTGGAAATGGAACGGACACAAAATGTATGATTGAAATTGAGTACTTTGTTATCTTTATATATATAAATCAATATTAGAATCATATGTATAAATGGTAAATTGAAGTAAGGGAGAAAAATGAATATGTAAGAAATGTTAACTGATGCGAAAATGTTGAAAAGAAGAAGATTGTAAACATTTCTTTTTTTGTTTTTTTAAAAAACTGTTTAATAGAAATTATTTTTTAAAAAATAAATAAATACTTATGATAATGATGCTGGGGAATGGATTCCAAATAAAGATAACCAAATTAACCAGTAAGACAACAATATTTACACCACGGTGTTTAAACATTACTCAGAAAGATAATGGTAATCCAATTTTATGAGCAACATGTTAAAAAATAATGAATCCCTCCAGGGGGAAAGAATAATTAACAGGAAAAGATTAAATGACTTCCATGATGGGCAGCTTTTGCTATCTTATTATTTTCCCAGTTACGTTTATAACTGGATCAATGTGAAAAGCACTCTACCTGTTCAATGTTTACAGCAATTCTGCCCTACAGATGTGCTGGATTTCAACCTCCATATTACAACCAGCAGAGATCTTGGCTATGCCCATTGGAATTTATAGGAACTGAGATCCAACACATCTGGAGGGCATCAGATTGGAGGAAGACTGTATCAGAGACAGATACTGTATCAGAGACTCAAAGAAGCACAGAAATCTTTCTGAATATAATTACTTTGGTAATTATGGGTTTCAAAATTTTGGAACCTAAAATACAATTCAACTATAATAATTCAACTATATGGTAAATAGGAAACCCTTTGTGCATATCGACATTTTCTGGAATTCTTAAAATTTTAAGAGTCCTGGACAGTAGAAAATGCCAGAAAAATCTGATATTGAATAGTAAGAATTACTGCCAAGCAGATGTACTTTGCAACTGCTCAGATTTCAAACCCAGATTCTTTATAGCCCATACAAATAAAAATCCCCATTCAGGAAGGCTTGTAGGTATCAAATTGCTGTTCCATTTTAACGTGGGTTTACATTTGCATAACAATCATACTAATTCTATACACATGTTATACAAAATGGAAAAAGGTCACAAAGATGAGATTGAATTTGAATGAATGAATGAATAAATAAATCTGGGCTGATATAATGCAAAATCCAGGACTGCATACAAATAACCACTTGAATTATTGTCCCTGAGTTTAAATGTTTAAAAATGAAGAGGTGGAATTTCACCAGGCTTCTGCAAGGGTGGGAAATTGTCCGACTGCTTATTCTTGGAAATAAGGCTCTCCCTTAAAGGCAGTGACAGCACAATTTATTTTCTTTTTGAGAAACATTCTTGGTTATTTGGCCAAATCCAGTTTGCATTATCCACAATGTCAAGAATCTGTTTTCCAAAAATGATGGTGGATATTTGAGAAAAATAATTCTATTAAAGTGATATTGTTATTTAGGCAGGAAGAATAAGGGGAAAACATTTTAGACATATTAGATCTTCATTAGATGAGATGTTTTAGGTCAACTTGAAACCCTCTGAACATTTTAATGTTTTGGAATATAACTTTTTTTTTTTATAGACTGATATTCAGGTTTGCACTGTTTATTCCAGAGTTTGAGAGGCAAGCTCAGAAAATGGGAAAAGAGTAGGATCCGAAAGCAAAAAGAACTAAATAAATAACTACTAATGAGGCATCTGCCATTTAAACAAAACATCATTGCGTTGTCATTGTGCAATGCCTTACTAAATTAGTTTTCCCATATGGCATCAGGCTTATCTCACTCTATTATCGCTGTTGCTTAGTGACTGGAAAACAAAACTACGAAAAGCTGATTATCTGTAAGGATCCTGTTCAATGCATTTAGAGCAACACTCTTTTTTGTGAGAATGTGACAGCACTCTTCAAGTACCAGAAAAGATGTTATACAGATGAAGGTCAAGACCTATTACCCATGTTCCAGAGTGCAAGTACAGGATAATGGGCTTGCTGTTTTTGTTCTTGATTTTATTTCTGTTTTGTCAGCCATCTTGTAATCTGCTGAAAGTTGAACCTGATATCAGTGGTATATAAATGCAATAAATAAATATATAAAAATAAACTTACACAAGGACAAATTCCAAATGAATAATAGAAGCAACTACATAGCATTTGGAACACAAAGGCTATGGAACTGATTGCCTAGAGAAATTGTAGCCTCCCCTTCATATCCAGACAGACATCTGCCAGGGTTTTGTTGTTTTTTTTTTAATCTTGATTCCTGCATTAAGCATGAGTTTGATGGCCTAAATGGTACTTTCTGCTGTTTAATTCTAGGCTTCTGTGATTGTTAACATCCTTCCTAACCCATTTAATTATGTTGTCAATAACATTTGCAGTCTCCCTAATTGAAGGACACAGACAAAACTTCTATTTCTAATATCTTGCCAAATCTAGAAACTCAGAGAGGCTGAAAGAGGCTTGGACTGATAGTTCACTTCCTTCTTTGTCTGGAATCATAGCTCAAGAAGGCAGAGATTATTGCCTCATTCTTCACCCAATTAACTCTTTGATGCCAGAAGTATTGGAAAGTGATTGGTGGCATATGTCTTTTTCTTTTTCTTTGAGTAGCACAACTACTTTTAAGTTTTATTGTTTTAATAAAACAACAACTTTTGTTCCTGAATATTAGTAGATTTTTTTAAAAAAAGCAGAACAATGGGAGAGTACACCCAAAGGATAATTCCTCCACAACATATTATGAATATATTTAAAATCATTCACTTTCTCTTGCTTTCTTCCTTGTTTGCTTGCTAGGCTGAACTAGATACATCAATTGCTTCTTTTATCAATTAACTGTCCAGATAACCTAATTCAGCCATCTGCCAGGATTTTAAATCTCAATTTCCTAAATGATATAAATCTCTTAATGGTTCATCTTTCTTTGTAGCAGAAAACAGCCTCAAGATGAGCTTCAGAAGGCTGAAAATACATGATTAAGGTTGGGCTGCAGTTTACAAATACTAATATTATTCTGATTATTTCAAAATTTAGATTATGTGTTTAGGCATTAAATTTAGGCCATATCTTAAACAAATTCCATCTCAGATTATTTTCTTTCCCATGTGTATGTTTACAATATATGAATTTCTTCGAAATGTTGACTTCCAATTTATTTGCCTGTACAATTAACTATTGTAAACACTAGACTGTTGAGAATCTAAGGAATATATGCAAAAAATTGAAGTTTAGAAAACAAGATTTTTTTCAGGAAATTCTAGTCCATTGCCAACAACTTTGCTGCTGCTTCTTCTAACAGACAATACTATAATCAAAGAATATTCTCTATTCTCATTGGGTCTGTTGGGTTTGTTTTTCAAAAATTGCGGGGGGGGGGGGAAGGGATTTTCTTGAAATCTTTGATACCTCCTAATTGTGCATACAAGTTGTTGTTTTAGTTTCCCTGTAAGAAGGCAGAGCAGGTGAATAAGTCCATTATCCATGTAATTTCAAATGCTATATTGAGAACAAAGACAGTGTGGTGTGATGGTTAAGTTATGGGAGTGAGACCAAAAAGGATTGCATAAGTTTATCCAGTCAATATGCCAGAACCAAGTCAAGCTTGTTGTTTTGAGGATAAAATAAAGGCTGTTCCCTGGAGTACCAAATTCAATTCCAAGAGAAAAATGGGATGAAATTATAGTGAAAGAGACAATCAATCAAACCAATTTGCGAACTTCAGCAAGAATCTGCAACAAGGTTGGGGTAGCATGTTTCCAAATAGGGCAATAATGACAAGACCTGTGGCTCCACAGCAAACCATAACAATGCCAAATTTACAACATGCATGTGTTTACTTCATCACACAAATGCTACCATTAAAAACAAATGATGCCATTTTTTAAGTGCTGACATTCCCATGATATCATTAGACATTTTGTCTTCCCCCCTCTTGTCTTCCACTGTAGTTCAGGGGTGTCAAACTCAAGTTGTCATGTCATCGTCATTTGATGTATCAGGACATTTTCCCCCTTTGCTAAACTGGGGTTGGACGTGACCAGCACGTGATGCATCCAGCCCGCGGGCTGTGAGTTTGACACCCCTGCTGTAGATAGAAGATACAGAGAGAAGAGATGTCAGAATGGATCAGATCACAGATTTTTACTTTTTAAATGTTTTATTTGGTTTTCCCTCCCCACACCACATGTATGTTTTTTCATAATTTATTCACAGCAATAACTACATATATACAAACAAACTCATCATATTATTCCATGTTGAATTGATCGATATCATTCATACCATAGGAAAGGAGCAAACATTAGTAAACCAAGGAAACTGAAGGAATGGGATAGAATGGGAAGGGAAGGGAAGGGAAGGGAAGGGAAGGGAAGGGAAGGAAAGGAAAGGAAAGGAAAGGAAAGGAAAGGAAAGGAAAGGAAAGGAAAGGAAAGGAAAGGAAAGGAAAGGAAAGGAAAGGAAAGGAAAGGAAAGGAAAGGTCATTCTAATGCATGACTTTAAGGGCTCAGAATATAACATACGATTGCAAATCATTTGGGTTTGAATTGGGTCAACCTACAGCATAGCCTTGTCATATGCCCAGGCAACATATGTCTGTAGAATAAACATAAACATTCCTTACACATTTATTCATAAATACATTAAAACAGCAAGGAGATATCATTCATCTTTATCTTCTTTCCCATTCAATGATGGATCAGACACAATGCATTTTTCCTTCAGTTTTATACCATTTTATGCCGTTCAGCAACCAGCCTTCAGCTCCATACAAAACGTTCCACAGTTCAACCCTTCAACCCAACCACTTTATCATGTGCTTTCATTATATCAACAAACACACAAGAAAGGACCCACTGGAGAGCAAGACCTATCAGTACACATCCTGACTAACATACTGTACTTTACAAATTGTGTTCATGGTTGCCTTTTGTATCCTTTCAATAATGGGCGTCTATTTTAGTGTTATGAAGCTATCTGAAGATCCTGTGCTTTCAATGAGAGCTCTGCCAAAACATCACACACACTAAAAAAACTAATTCATCATAGTCTTTGGTATTTTTCTTTTTCAGTATGGGAACAAAAGTGATAACTGTTGGACCAGATGCAGCCTTCATACACATACAATATTAAACAAGCAAGCCTTATCCAAAGGTTAATGTTTCTCCAGTTACCCCATTACACCAGCAATCTTTCCATTTTTGATCATTCTCACAACATTTATGACATATTTTTCCCCATCATATTTTATTGAACACTAATATTTATTGAATTCATTTCAACACTACTCCTTAACAGTTTACAATAATTTGCATATACATTTCTAAAATAGCCCTCCCAGCAGTCTCTCCTTTATCATTCTTAGTTCATTTTTCTTGAAGTGTTTTGTTTAGCCCTCTCCATCCACTTTCAAAATATTTCTAATTTCCATATTTTAAAGGACTGAAATGTATAATAGCTGTAGACAAAGGTGGCATTACGTAGGATAAAGAGAAATATACATAGGATTATTGTATGGAGCCAGTAACAGAACTAGGTGATAAGAAAAGTAAGTTTCCATGCCTACACGGAACTGCTCTACTACAGGAAATAGTAAATATTATTTTCATAATAGCCAAAAGATGCCTTAATGTCAATTTCTGGGGAGTAAAATAATAAAATTGGTTGGTTGGTTGGTTGATTGATTGATTGATTTGCCTGCAGCTTTCTTCTGGAATTCCTGGAGGCCTCTGGTTGATCACTCTGAGAACATAATTCTCCTTGTGGAGAATGGCGGCATATAAATCACAGAAAGAAAGAAAGAAAGAAAGAAAGAAAGAAAGAAAGAAAGAAAGAAAGAAAGAAAGAAAGAAAGAAAGAAAGCTTGAGCAGATAATCCTTTGACCTAATCCAGTGATCTGTATGTTCACATATTCATATGAAGAAGAGAAAAATGTATCTCCTAAAATTAATAACTATATGGTGAAATATATGCTTCAGTTTTTTTATAACTAAAGTTTGTTATTCTCCTCTTTTCTATCATTTTTCATGGTTCTTTTAAATTTCTGTTCATGCTGTGTTCATTCTTACATTATTATAGTTCTGGAAGCTATAACTGTTTTCACTTTTTTATTACAGTTTTGTCATTATGATGCAGACTCCTAATTGTTTACTGGTACAATCGGCAAAGGTCCTATGGGGTTTCTGATGATGTCTCTTCTTGGAGTTTCACTGAATTGCATAATCCAGAGCAGCCTCATATTACTGAAGAGATGACTGCATAAAAGAGATAAAACACACACACTGTAACCACTTTGCAACTGGATAAGAACTATGAATAGTCCAGGAACATCCCATCTATGAAAATTTTAATGTCTTATACGGCGAAAAAGAAAGAAATGTGAAAAGAAATGTCGGAGTCAACATTCCCCAGAGTTTAAGATATCCTAGCTATGCAGGTGTGTACAAGAAGCTGTATTTAGGATTGAAAAATCCTTGCTTTTCAATAAAATGGACCAGCATATCAGCTTGCATTGCTGAATGGCAGCCTCAACAGGGATGACACAATGTCAGCCTTTCCTGAGAACACTTTCTACCCTCCTTCTGAAAAAATAAAAAATATGGCTGCACTTTTCTCATGCCCACAAGGACAAAGCCTACTCAATCTTAAATAAGGGGCATTATTCAGATGCATCTCTCAATCCCCAGTCTCCTTTGCTGCTGCTGAATAGCATATTGATAATAATATTTCTCCCGCTCTGAAATAAATTATGTGAATGTGTGTTTTTGCATCCTCCATTTGTGCCTAATTAATCATTCTGGGACTGTAAGTTCCTGCTGTAAGCAGCAACATCAACTAAAAGCAAAGCACATTTCTTATGCTTAACCGCTTAAATTATAAAAGGGGCACGTTTACAGCTCAGTGGGAATTTGTGTGTGTTATGTTTGCAAGTTAAGTGCATCTCTGATTGACTGAGAAAGAGTCTTATGTTCTTTAAAGGGGGACAGGTTTTTGCTGCTGAGTCACCCACATAAAAAAGAAGCTAATTAAGCTTTTGACCTGATGTACTATTGTGTACTTGGAATAAGCAAGTTGATTCATTCTTGCTGGAAACATTAAAGTGCAGCTTCTGTTTTAAATCAGGTAGATTTTTTAAAATAGATTAATGAAGCACATTTAGAGTAAAATAAAATAATCCTTGGTTACCCCCAAATTGTATGAATTAAAGAGACAGGCTCTAATTTATATAACGTAATTGTGGCCAAACAGCTATTGAATAAAAATGAATATCAAGGGATGTGCAGGAAATGGTGAAAAAATGAACACATTTAAGAACAGGTGAAGTTTTTATCTCACTATCATTTATTTATTATTTATTAGTCTAATTTATATGCCGCTCTTCTCTGTAGATTCAGGGCGGCTTACAATGCATTATAGCAATAGACTGCATACTTTTATGTATATACCTGCTTATTAGGGCTTTCCCCCCCCCCCAAGCAGTGTTGTTCTATCCAACACTGGGTTATTGCCCCCACAATACGGGTCCTCAATCATGGCTGCCATCTTGACATATTTTAACCTGCAGATATTCCTTTTTCATACAATCAAACTCATATCTGTAAATTTTAAAAAGTCAAGTTTTCTATACAAAAATGACGTAAAAATGGTTGTACTATCTAGTAAATGAAAAATCAGCCAAGTCTGTGTTTCCTGAATATACCCACATATATATTTCAAAATCCAGTCCACACAGTACTGCTAATATGTACGTACAATCATTCATCATTTCAGCCATTTTTATTTTTATTTTATTTTATTTTTATTTGATTTATATGCCGCCCTTCTCCGGAGACTCAGGGCGGCTTACAATGCGTGAAGCAATAGCCTTCATACTTTTGTATATTTATACAAAGTCAGC
The DNA here is from genome assembly GCA_030761175.1 of Masticophis lateralis. Taxonomy (NCBI): domain Eukaryota; kingdom Metazoa; phylum Chordata; class Lepidosauria; order Squamata; family Colubridae; genus Masticophis; species Masticophis lateralis. The sequence continues at coordinate 38,902,281 of JAUDYJ010000006.1, read as the reverse complement.
TTATTGCCCCCACAAACTGAGTCCTCAATTTACCCACCTTAGAAAGGATGGAAGGCTGAGTCGACCTTGAGCCTGGCTAGGATTGAACTCACAGAAATTACAGGCAGCTGGTGTTAATTGCTGCCTTTAGTAGGAGGCATTAGCCCCCTATGCTACACAGGCTTGGTTTTGTCTATCAACTGCTGGATGAAGGCCTCTTCCGCATGTTTCTAACCAATACAGTCCTGTATCTAACCAATATAAGTCCAATTGGGCCTGCAATACTTGCTGATGTCATCAATCAATCTTGTTTTAGGTCTCTTCTTGGACGCTTTCTATCAAGTGGGATCCATTCTATGACTGCCTTGGTCCCCCTGCCATCAGTTCTTCTCGCTATGTGACCAGCCCATTTCCATTTCAATTCTTTTACTGTCTTGATGATAAACGAAAGAGAACACTTTCGTTTGTTCTCTAATTCATGTGCAGGTCTTTCTATCTTGTCTTGTAATGTTGAGCATTTATCTTTCTATCGCTCTTTGTGACACTCTTAGTTTTTGTATCAATTGTGAGGTTAGTATCTATATGTTAGAGCAGGTAGCACACACTGTTACACCTTATGTTAGAGCAGGTAGCACACATTGTTACTCCTTATGTTAGAGCAGGTAGCACACACTGATTAAAAAATTTTCTCTTCATCCATAGAGAGGTTACATATACCTTGACCAATAGATCTCAATGGAAGGCGATCAAGCTATTTAGCTCTCATCAGCTAGGCATTCCCTTTTGGGATTCAAACCTGGACTTGTACCTAATACAAGCCTAATATGCAAGCATATTATATATAGTATGTATGTATGTATGTATGTATGTATGTATGTATGTATGTATATATATATATATATATGTTTTCTGAGGTTTTCGCGGGTGTTTGTATGTAGGTCTTTGATTATTCGGGTCTTCTCCCATGTAAAATTGGAAGTGTCTTGGCGACGTTTCGACAAAGTCTCATTCGTCATCTTCAGGCTGGTGTTCTCGGTTTTGTGCTTCCAGGAGCAAACACAAATTCGTGTTTGTGGCTGTGAGAGCTCTTCATGGTGGGTGTCAATCTGCTTCATGTATGGATTGGAGGGGTTTAAAGTTGCTAATGATGCAGCTGCGGTCTAGCTTCTGGTCCTTGGTCGTGCCTCATTATCAGTGTGGGTTTGAGTCTGCTTTCTGCGTGGATGTGTGGTGGTGACATCCTGTGTGGTTCTCGTGAGTGTGGGTCTGGTGTTAAAAGACAGTTAAAAGGAAGAGACAGATGCAATCTCACATTGCTCCTGGAAGAACGAAGCTGAGAACACCAGCCTGAAGATGACGAATGAGACTTCGTCGAAACGTCACCAAGATACTTCCAATTCTACGCGGGAGAAGACCCGAATAACCAAAGACCTACATACAAACACCCGCGAAAACCTCAGAAAACATATATATATATATATATATATATATATATATATATATAGAGAGAGAGAGAGAGAGAGAGAGAGAGAGAGAGAGAGACAAAATGTTTTCCATTGCCTTTTCCAAGTATGCATATATACAGTATAGATATATAAATTGATCACAACTTTTAAGACATGCCTTTTTGTGGAAATGTTAACAGATTTTGGCAGAACCTATTTAAGTGGCTATTCATTATTTACTTCCATAGCAATCCAAATAGATATTTATGTTTCTATTCCTGACTCTGTATCAGAGATGAAATGCTCCTGGTTCTGACCGGCTCAGGCAAGTAGGTAGCGATAATGGCCGGTGGTTTGGAGAACCAGTAGCAATGGCAACCCGAAGTTCCACCCACCCACTCAGTCATCGTTACTTCCTGCTTTTACTTCCAGAGAACCGGTAGTAAAAAAAATGCTTTAAAAGTTTTAAAAAAGGAGCGCAAAAAGAAGTGCTTGCTTGCTGCTGCCGTTTTTCCATTTGTAAGGAAGCTTTCGTGAAGGCAAGTCTGGCTTCCTGAGCTGCTCACTAAAAACCTTACCAGTAGCAGCCTGTGCCTGCCATCCCATCCCCAGCCGGCTGAACCAGAGTTGGGGAATACACCCCTTCAATCCACCCCATTTTCTTTCCTCTTTTCTTTGGAGGCCAACCTGAAGGAGCCTCAAGGCATTCAAAATCTCTTTTAAAGCCTATGTGTGTGTGTGTGCGCGTACGCGTACGCGTGCGCACGCATGTGCTGCACTGAATGTCAGTGCGGAGGCAGGGAGGGGAAGGGAAATGACCCCTCCAATCCACCCCCACCTTCATTCAAAGGTCTTTTAAAGCCTCTGTGTGTATGTGTATGTGTGTTTGCTTCTGGTCTTCTCAGCAGCCCATGCCCAACATCCACACACACACACACAAGCCGCGTGCACAGCGGTACTGGTGAGATTTTTAGCACAGGAAGCCAGACTTACCTTCACAAGGTATGAAAGCTTCTTTACAAATGGAAAAACAGCAGGAGCAAACAAGCACTTCTTTTTGCACTCCTGGCATTTTTCCACTTGGAGAGGAAGACAAAGAAGATGACAAGGGTGGCAATCCTGGGTGTGGGAAGCAAGGCGTGAAAACCCGCAACAGGAAGCTTGGGTTGAGTGAAAAGAGAGAGCAGCTGAGCAATTTGTTCCCCACCCCCTCATCTCCCAGACTGGGTGGCCAAGATAGAAAGGCTTGCAATCTTTAAAAAGTAAAAAAGAAATGGCCACACTCACCCAGTCACATGACCACCAGGCCATGCCCCCAAGCCATACACACAGAACCAGTGGCAAAAAAATTAGATTTCACCCCTGCTCTGTATGTATTTAATCAAAGCTAATTATTAAAAATCTATATTTTAATTGAAAAGAGAAAGTCTTGGTGTATAGGCTCTACCGATGTATAGTCCCTGTTAAATTTTCTTTTACCTGAAGATATACTTGTTCAAATGCTACATGATTTTTATGCAGAACAATTTTTCAGGGCTTCAATACAACAAACTATAACAGAACAGAAGAAGAACTCATGAAAGATTAATTGAACTGGTTCTTCAGTACAAGAAACCTAAGAAAGGACCCTCAAGCAATATCAGATGGCTCTATGAAACGCCTGGAAGAAATTGCTGTGTGTAGTTATTGAGAAAGCATTTCCCCAGATATTTCAATCAAGAAAAAAGAGTGTTCAATGTTTCCTGTTGACATGATTAATAGTAGTCAAGTATTTTAGTAGTAGTAGTGTCCTGTTGACATGATATTATAGTAGTCAAGTTCAGGCTGCTTGACACTTGAATCCTAGATTGGAATACCTGAACATTGGCATTTGTATTTGTAATATTACATTACAAAGAATGGGGAAGGAAGGTATAAGGAAGTATGTCTGCTGATGATCCTACCTCCCTTTCTCATTGGGTGTAGTAGCTGGGAAATTTTAACACTACTAGTGTTAGGGAAACATCCTTTAGATTAGCATTGTCTATAGATCTGATGATCTATCACTCCACAACATTTTATTCCCAAAGATTTCCTTGTCTTGCATTTGCTCATAAATGTAGAAAATTAACATTTTTAAATTGTTAAAAAAAACAAATCAGACCAGAGCAATAAAGTGAAAACATTACGAATACAACAAACCAGGAAAAATAGTTGAAAGAAATAGTAAAATTTACAATATAGCAGCAGAATTGGGCTTAAATCTATTATTTTTTGTGCTGCATGACCTGATACCATTACATTCTTCGTGAGCATAAAAACAGAAACAAATGTACATATCTTATAAGTAAATCTGACTTTGAATCTGATAAAAAGAAAATGACATAAAATGAGTCAGATACACCTGAGAATTTACTAAAAAGTGGTGTCAATATCAGCAATCCTTATAAAAAGAGCACTAGAATAAAACCTGTGGCATTGACTTGATAGATTGAGAGACAAGGGCATAGTCCTTCTGAAGAAAAGGCATCTGAAAATCTAAGTGCAGCAGGTAGAATATTTGCTCTGGCTACTAAGAATACATGGCAATGCCTTGGAAGACATCAAAAATGTAAGAGGGAAGACCAGTGATTTTTGATAGATTTTCCAGTTGCACAGCTTTGGCCATTGCTAATACTATTTTATTCATGTCCCAAATTTGCTGTTTCATGACTTCTTTGACCACAAATGCCACAGAAGATAGTGAGAAGCCATACCCCATGGATTCCTTCCAGTGGGCTTATCCAGAGTGATGTTGATCATATAATGTTAATAGAGTTAAACATTATGGGCACAAAAATATCTTCAAGAATTCAGACGTCTATTTCATCAAAACCAGGTTTCTAAAGACATACAACTTTAACAAATAGAACAGTTTCTCAACCTGAGCAACTTTAAGATGTGTGAACATCAACTTCCCTTGAGGAATTCTGACTGTTGAAGTCCAACGTATCTTAAAGTTGCTGAGATTGACAACCACTGGCATTGAGTAATGTTTGGGGCACAATGAGGAGTTCACAACCTCTCTTTCCCTGTTTGCATTTTGTTTTCCTAAAATAATATAAATATGCAAAGACAAAGGCTGTATAAAAATTGTGTGTTGTTTTGCCTTGAAATACCTCAAAGGCTGAGGGTACGAACTGCCTCCCATTTGATTAAAAAAAAAAAAAGCTTAGAACAGCCCATCATGATCTCTGGCTAATTTAAGTAGCTCAAGCAGTTGGGCTTCCCATGAGTTTGTATATAGATAGTATAATAAAAGAAGGACAAGGAATGACATAACAGTATTCCAACATCTAAGCCATGTGGTACAGTAGTTAGAATTCAGTATTGCAGATTAATTCAGCCAACTGCCAGCAGTTCGATTCTCACCAGCTCAAGGTTGACTCAGCCTTCCATTCTTCCCAGGTCGGTAAAATGAGGACTGTTTGTTATTATTACACTTATTGATAAATCCCCATTTATTTGGCTCCAGGTCTTAGGGAGACACAATAATAGAGAGTGTTGTTCTGGCCCAGAGTGAAATGGTAAATAAATAGTGGAAGAATCTTTTACAGAGAGAGGTTACCTCTCTGTGTAAAAGATTCAATTCCTTGAGTGCTGAGCAAGACAATGTGTGCACAACAGCAGTGCCCTCTGGATTGCATCAACAATCTGACCTCATTAAAACTGATACAATATTAGTTTAGTGGCAATGATGACAGAAGCTGCCTTCCAGATGAATGAATTTTTGTAGGTCAGTTCTGTTCAAATTAGGTTTCTTCCATAAGAATTATTATCTTAAATTGCAGCTGATACAACCACTGCCAACTCCTAAACCATATTCATAATCCAGTTCTAATACACTTATTGTAAAAGGTGAAGTATCCCAGAAATTACAGTCTGAGACAGAAAATACATTAAAAATTATACCTTTTCCTGCTCAGGTGTTCTCATATTAATGCTTTTCATGTTTATATCATTCCTTTATCTGTAAGAGCAATGCCTTTACTTTTCAGTGTAATTATAAATGGCTTGGTTTAGGCTGAAAAATATATTTCATAAAACTATGTCCAGTTATAGTGACTTGTCTTTGGAAATAGAGGAGTGATTTACTAAAGCCATCAAAGAAATACTAGTCCTTCGACTGGCCCAACATTGCAATTATAAATATTTTGAATTGTTTTGTCCTAGTGACTAGTTAGCATATGTTTGTGTGTTTGCACACATGTAATGTCTGAAAAACACTGAATCAGAACACCAGTAAAATCTTATGCTGAAAACAGATATTTTCATGTCATATGAACGTGGGATTTTATTCTCTAATGTAGGCCACATCCAATATCCAATATCTTTGGAACAAAAGATCATGTTGGATGAGTAAATGATAATTCTATGCCAGGATAATTTTTAATAATTTTTGAAATTTGAATATTTTGAAAAAGTTATAGTCATGAACTACACTTTTGCATGCACAGAACGTTTTAATTTTAGTTTCTTAGCGCATCTCACCACAATGCAAATTCATATTATCAAATAACAGACTTAGAAATAAAAAGGGATCTCCAAAATGGCACGCTGAGCCATGGGGCAGTCTTTTTCTCCTGCTGATGAACAGCTGATTTTGCCACCAAAGCTGATTCTTTGACATTGTACTTTAAACAGGAACAACTAGGAATGACCCTGACCACCCAATAAAAGGGTTTATTGGGTCATAAAAAGAAAAAAAAACATAAATACATATATACATGTATGTATATTTGTAACATAATATAACCTCATCTCAAACTTGGCAATATACAAAGCTGTCTGCAAATTATCTTTTCCCAATTGCTATAATTTTTTATGTGTGTGATGGGCTGCTAAATGATACTTTTTACACTAACATATTTGATTCAAATGTATCTTCAAAAATATTAAAAAAGTGAAATAATGCTCTTACATCTTGTAGTGCATTGTGCCTAATAACTGTACAATATTTAAAAGCAGATCTTTACAAAAGCCTAACACTTTGCATATATTTGAAATGCTCAATAGACAAGTTAGAAACATCAAAGGACTTGTTCAGTCACTCAATCATCTAGAAAAAATTCAAACATACACAGCAATGAGATCAGGCATTTTCTCCTGGTAATTATCTCAGTACAAATTATCAAATATGGCAAATGAATACATTTATATTTCCTTTCATTTTAAATTGTAATCAATGTCTGATCCCCATCTACAATAATAAAAACATCTTATTTTAACAACATAAAGAAACTGCAGTGCTCTAGTACATGCATGTGCATGGACAAAGATTAAATTTAATAATTTTTTTTTTCAGACTGGTCTTGAAAAGCATTCAGTTAAAGGCCTCAAACTGAAGGATAGTAGGATGCCCTACTCTAAACATAATTATTACAGCTTGCATAAATTGCTTCCGTATAATTCTGCCCTAGATCTGGCAATTCTACTTTGGAAATGGACGAGTTGTTTTTCCAGTTCTGAATTTCTTAAGGAAAACATTTGTTTTGGGTCCAATTCTATGGCTGCATCACTGAATAGAGGCAAAGTGCTCCTGTGTTTCATGTCATTACTTCAAAGGCAGGCAGTTCTGCAATAAAAAGAAGATCCCCTTAGACAATTTGTACAGCCCTACTCACCACTTCATTGATCTAACCATACACAGAGGTAAGAATGATAAAATGGAAACACTACATTGGGTTCCTTGAAAGGAAAACATATATTATATAATATAATTTTTTAATGTTCGTTCTCCCTTTGTATGTCAAGAGCTGATAAAAAATAATTCATTTTCCATAATATACAATGGCCAAATTGTGGCTCTAGAATTTCATAAGATCCAAGCCCACTGTTTTTATATCTTTCTTGAAGTCCAAAGGACAAATTTATTTATTTACAACCACACGCTTTGCTAGGATTGTCTATACACACATATACTTTGCTATGCATTTCTATGGGAGTTGGAGAGATTCAGCTAACCAAATATTCAATTAAATGTTCTTTGACTCAAGATAATCAAAGAGAGAACTGACGATATCACTTATTTTCATGTTAAAGTTCTCATTCATTTATTCTACTAATAATAGTTCTTTTATAGTTCTTATAGCTGAACATAGTTTCAAATTGTGTCCTAAACAGCATGAGGGGGAAAATAGTATTCCTTCCCCTCCAACACCCTTTTTTTTTCAGACAGCTTTTCAAGACAGGCGTGTATCTGCACATAAATGCATAGACATGCAATGGCATTTCAACACTTTTGAGACACCCAGAAAGAAACTTCATGTATAATTCAGCATTCTGATTCTTGTATGTATTATGTAGCAATTCCAAGTTAAGGGAATAGGGGAGAAATCCAATTATGGTACTGTAGGGCTTGAATACATCTTGGTATCTTGATATCGTAGAGTCTCTCATTTCCTGCAGCAAATCAACAATTCCTACTTTCACATACTGTTTCTTAGTTTCACACACTATTTAGCACAGAGCTGTTCTTCTGTTACCATGATATTAGATTGCAGCTATCATCCCAAAGCAACATATTCAATCACCTTGGTAGTGATCAGAATTTTTGTCCACGATATCTGTAAGGCAACAGATTGAACAACATTGCCATACTTAACATTTGATGCTGGGGTGCAGTTAATATTCCTTGGCAACATATGCATAATGTGCCATATGCCCACTAAGTCAATCCAACACAATTTCCCAACCAGGTGAGCCTTAAACTCATTGAGCTATAACTACAAGTATACATATATTTCTATATCTACAATTCTTGAATATGGTTTCCTAACCATATTCCATGATGATAAACATATTCTTCATGGTATTACACTCTTACACTCTTCAATCAGTGGTACAATTTAAGTGTTAAAAGAGCAAAGATTATAGAATTTGGCAAAGTTTTTTTTTTAATGATTCAGTAGCATTGGAAACAAAATCTATGGGGCTGCCTTGCCTACCAAGACATTTCCACATTCCACCTGTTACTGCTGTGTGACCACCCACACAATTTGATCAAAGAGTATGAGAGAAACACTTTTCCAAGACCTCAAGAAAGACTTGGAAGATAGGATATTTTTCTGTGAGACTTATACTACCTACGAAGCTTCTACTATAATTTTTCCTGAATACTTTTTCATAAGTAAGGAAAGTCGCCTAACCAGATGTGACTACTATGTATTTGAACTTTCCATCATGGCTCATGAAAAACCTTTAAAATTTAGGTTGCAATATGAATAAGATGTATATAAAAGTCTGTGTGTAACACAAAAGAGTATATGGCCATCTATGTTTGAATTCACACCCAACACAACTGATGACAATGATAAAGAGAAAGTAAATATATCAATCTGGAAGCCTTTTGGCTGTATTTGTTCTCAATGTTCCTTAACAGAAACGGAAACAAACTGTACATCTACTTGTGGTTTTTTTGTCCCTAAACCATTGGTCAAGTGAGTTCATTAAAAGCCACTGCTTTTACTAGGCAAGAAAACAATCCTGTAGGATTTTATTCTCCTGCTCTTTGAATCAACAGAGCTTGTTTTATTCAGAGGCTATTAAAGATAAACTTTGTAAACTAGTCCCTATCCATGACATGAAGAATACATTTGTACTTCTTATCTGCTACGTTAAAATGATTTATGGTTTACCATAAAATGAAATTCTATTGCACACAGGATTCTCTGATTTACTTTAATTTAATCCATTGGTTGCACATACCCTTACTGTCAAAGCAAATATAAATCTATCAAAGTGGATTTTTTTTCCTTTTTGATTTCTGTTTTAGAAGAAGTGGACTTCTTGTCTACTTGAATTTGAACTATTGTTCCCAATTTGAAAATAATATGAATCACAATTAACGTAATAGAAACTATTCTTTGCAAAATGCATATTAGTATGATTTCAGATTGGTGACAAAATTGTTAATAGTACTTAGATATCTTCTAAAAGTGACCAGAGTTTGTATTTATCTTATCTTTCTGCTGTACAGAGTATTACTATTTCTTACAGAATAAATTTTTAAGTAGGAGATTATAACTCAGTTTGAAAACTAGTTTGATACAGTGGTTAAGACATCTGGATAGGAACTGGGAGACTCTGAGTTGTAGTCTTGCCTTTAGTCTAAAGCCAGCTGGGTGATTTTGGGCCAGTCACTTTTTCTCTCAGCCCTATGGAAAACTCTTCTGGAAAGCCACTTCTAAAATATTTCCTGGGAAACTGCAGGGACTTCTGTAGGTATTTCCCAGAACTTAACACTAACTCAAGAAATTGTCATAGATTCACAAAAGGCAGTTAATGAACCAAATCTATAAATATGGTATTCTGAATATAAAATCAATCTTCAGAAAACAAATATAATTACAAGATTTTTAACACAAGAAAAACCTGTTTGTCAGTCCTTTCAGGAAAATATCTTGATTTGTACCTAATTAGGAAATAATTAAGTAGTACAGCATATCAAAATAACTGTGTCAAATAATGGTAAGAGACCTTAAAAGGAGGAGGAACTTCAAGTTATCTTGGTTTGGATCAACTGCATTTATTAAAACAAATGCGTTATCCAAGATAAATTATTTATTTCAAATGACACTAATCAGAATTTCAGAGAGAGCCTTACTAAAATTGGGGAAAAGTTATCAGTAAAATGGGGATAGACCCAGACTTAAACAAAAAAATCTACAAGATTCCAAAGAAAAACGACCTCACCCTTCCAAATTTTAAACTATTTTATAAAGAAAGCTGCCTGTCATGGATAATATAGTAGATCAAATCACTGGACAGAAGACTGGCAGTTCCTAAGGGGGTGGCTTAGGCAAGGGGCTTCAAAGATTTTTATGATGCAGAGATACAAAGGAGGATAAAAATTTAAAAGGACATATTATCAAAGTTTGATAAAAATATAGAATACTACAAAGGGAATAATAAGTCCAACAATTTCATCTCTAGCATCTCTCTCAATTTCTTTTCATTCTGGAGATAATTACAGCAATAAAAATATAATAACATATGCAGATATGGTTTACTCAGAGTCTATGAATGCTGTTGAGTATTGAATGGCAGATGTGAATGGACCAATCAGGAAGTAGGAACTGGAGCGGGAAATTCAGAGGAATGTCAGTGGCTTAAGACGCGGACAGCTCCTAGCTATAAAAGGAGCTGCCGTGGCCAGCCAAGCATTGCAATTTACAGAGCTAATCAAAGTGTTAATTCTATCGTGTGTCCAGTCCTTCTTGCACTCAATATATAACACTGGCAACGAGGAAGGGATGGCCAGAAGCAAACGTGGATGCAGAATTCCTACCATTCAAATAGAAACAGACCGAGCTGTCGGGGTTGAAAAGGTGCATATTGTGGGGAGACAGAGTCATAATTCCCAGATTGCTGAGGCAGGACATTTGAAACATGTTACACAAAGGGCACCCGGGAATCGTGAAGATGAAAGCATTGGCAAGAAGCTATGTGTGGTGGCCCGGAATGGATAAGGAGATAGAGGCATGGGTGGTGACATGCACACCCTGCCAAGAATCACGACCGGTGCCGCACAATGCACCCACACACGATTGGGAGAATCCAGGAATATCCTGGTCAAGAATACATATAGACTTTGTGGGGCCATGCCAGGGCAACATGTTCCTAATAATTGTGGATGCATTTTCCAAATGGCTGGAGGTGTATCTAATGCATCAACAACCACGGAAGCTATCATCCAAGTGCTCAGAAGATTGTTTGCAACACATGGGTTGCCTGACTTTCTGGTTTCAGATAATGGCCCCCAGTTCATCACTAATGCATTCGAGATGTTCCTAGCCAGCCAAGGAATCTGACACGCATTATCCACACTGGGAAAACCATCCATGAAAGGTCTTGCTGAAAGGATGGTGACAACGACCAAGAAGACTTTGGCAAGTCTGGGATGCAGGGACATGCAGGCCAAAATAGACAAGCTGCTGACTATCCAACACATTACGCCGAGCACATCCACACACTAAAGCCCGGCCGAATTGTTAGTGGGGAGAAAATTAAGATCCCCATTAGACAGACTGCACCCTCAGTACAGCACAGAAAAGCCAACCGACTCCACAAGCAAGATCCAGCAATTCCAAGTGGGGAACAAAATCTACGCAAAAAACTTCAGCGGTAACCCCCTATGGATACCGGGAGAAATAACCCAAGTCACAGGATCACTGTCATACAGACTACAAACCAAGGATGGCCGACAATGGAAGCAGAACATTGACCAGATCAGAGGCCGGGTGACCAGAAATGAACAAGACCCACCAGATGCCCAAGAGCAAAGGAGGGAAAAATACACAGAAAGGAACCAGACCCTACCACAGGCACAAACACAAGACAGCACAGGAGAAGTCTCAAGCCTGAGAAGAGACAGCGGACACTTACCTGAAGTCCAGGAGGAGGAGTCGAACATCAGCGTCAGACCACCATGTCGTCCGGGAGAAGAAGGAAGTAACACCTGAGGGAATAATTCCACACCAGTGAGCGAGTTCAAGAGAGTTCTGGAGGCAGAGCCAGCAGAGCCACAGAACTCGACCTCTCACTCCAAGAAGGCTGGGATGACTGATCTGCGCAGGTCTAGTAGCGCCTCGAGACGACCTGCCTACTTACATGACTACGTAGCCTAGAGACTTCAGGAGTGGTTATGCTAACTAGAGGGGAGGGGTGTTGAATATTGAATGGCAGATTTGAACAGACTAATCAGGAAGTAGGAACTGGAGTGGGAAATTCAGAGGAACAGCTATAAAAGGAGCTGCCGTGGCCAGCCAGGGCATTGCAATTTACAAAGCTAATAAAAGTGTTAATTCTATCATGTGTCCAGTTCTTCTTGCGCCCAATATATAACAAATGCACTAAAATAGAGCTCAGCGGTGGAGGCTGAAATATACAATACTTACTATGTTTACAAATAGCCTCAAGACTCTCAAGAAGGAAGGAGGGGTCTTAAGAAGAAAGGATCAAGCGAAGACGTAGCCTGGAGTTAGGGCCAACTCCCCTTCCCAATTTCATTCCTAGTTTATCTAATTCTTATCTAATTAGAGACATCTAATTGTTCCCAGGAATGGCTGGGAAGAGTTAAAAAATAATGGTTTTTAAAAGGGAGGAGTTAGAAAAAAATAATTCTTATAGTTGTCATTATTTTAATATTTCTTTTTTCTTTTTCTTTTTTAGATATTTTAACTTTTATCAAATTTGCTTCATTTATCTTTTTTACTTTTATTAACATATGAACATACAGTACAGTGGAAATTATTAAATAATTAGCTTAATATCAAAACTATTATATAATCAATATATTGATATGAATCACATTTCTTTTTTAATATTATATTTAACTTAGAATGAAAAAGCCAAATAAAATGCTTATAGTGTTGACATCCTAATTTGCAATTAATATTGAATGATTTTTTTTCCTTTCTGTATTGCCAATACTTGAAGTTATCTAAATAATAAAGTGTTAATAATATCTAATCATATCAGTGGTGAAATCCAAATTTTTTTACTACCGCTCCTGTGGGCATGGCTTGGTGGGCATAGCAGGGGAAGGATACTGCAAAATCCCCATTCTCTCCCCACTCCAGGGGAAGGATACTGCAAAATTCCCATTCCCTTCCCACTCCTGGGGGAAGAATACTGCAGAATCTCCATTCCCACCCCACTCTGGGGCCAGCCAGAGGTGGTTCTCCGAACTGCTCAAAACTTCCACTACCAGTTCTCCAAAACGTGTTAGAATCTGCTGGATTTCACCCCTGAATCATATCCTATAAACATCACTGTACTGAAGCAGTAAAATGTATTATAATAAAAGAAAACTAAACAAAGAAAAAAAACCCACTTCAGTTGAGATCTATACTTATTTCCTCAATTGAAAACTAAATGAATGAGCCCTAATAGTTTGTTTTAGTAGTTAAAACTGGGAAAATTAGATTAGTAAATTCTGAATTTGTTCTGATTTCTGAATTAATTCTGAATTCTACTTGTAATCCATTTCTTTAATCTATACCTAATTGTAGCCCTAAAACAATTTGTCCAGGGTCCTAAAATGTTAAAATTGGTAAGTGTTCAAAAACTTAGGAAAGCTGCCTGATGAGAATTAAATATATATTAAAGAAAACATTCGAAGTTTCAGCAAGAAAATGGCCTCTATTACAATAGGCCCCAAGCTGGAGCTGTCTAATCAGCTGGCAAAGACAAATGAGGGTAGAAATATCTAGAAGAGTATCTGCGGGAAGGTCAACAGTGTGAAAATGATGGGTATGATCAGGCAATTGAAGTCCCAGCTCTCCTTTACATGTATCACAAGCACAATAAAAAGAGGTGCAACTTTGTCTTCCTGATTGCACCTGCCATTCTGACATTGTTTACTCTCTCTGGATGCCCCTGAATATAGAAAACTGGGTGGCACATTGTCTCTTTTACTGTGCTATTGCATTCTTCGTTTGCATGATCTCTTTTCTGCTTAGGAAAGCTGGCCCTAAAATTTGCTCTCTTACTATAAGAGCTCTACTCTGAATTTTGATTTCTAGTCGTATAAGGATCTTACAGTCTGGACAGCCTCTTCAGACCTATATATCTGTTTTGTGCACCCCAGTAGGTTGAGTGGCAAAATGTGAAGCTTCCTGTTGAATGCTAGAAGCCCTCTCATTCTGGTTTTCAGCTTTCCACGGTAATGACTAAAACAACCTTGTGTGGCATGTTGAGAAATACACAATGTACTTGCAGCTGTAGCTATAAACAGACAGAAAGGCCGTTGCTCAAATCAACAATTTTCCATCCTTGATGCTATTTCCTCAGCTTTTGCAGTTGTTCATATGGTTGTTATTTGGACGTAAATTTCTATTATTTACAGCTTTACAGAACTGTCTGGCCTATTATGCTTTTCCTGCTTGATATCTATTGCTTAATAGCAAACTCAGATACCTGAAAATAATCCACTTACTGTGAGGAGCTGCACTACAAAAATCCAGAACATCCCTGAGTTTTTGTAATAGCTTTCTATACATCTTTGCTTACATCTCATGGTCATCCAGAATTCTGCAGTACAGACAGAGTAACCCTAAGGTACAGGAAGGTTTAAAAAGTCATTTGCACCCATACAAATAATGATGTCATATTTATCAAGCGATCAGAGACAGATGGTGCCTTGCACGGCTCCTTGCACCCACCTGACTTTTGTTTCCAAACCTGTCAATTAAAATATAAACAAGAAGTTGGCATGCTATAAAGCGAAGCTGTGGTGTGTTTAGAAAAATATTTCTGACCTTTGCTTTCTTTCAATATTTGAAGCATAGTACTTTGTTTAAAAGTACGTTCACCTGCTCCAGAAAGAATAACAAAACCCTAAACTAAGCTGGGGCAGTAGAGCACAAAGTGAGTGCTTCAAAATCAGTTTCTGATACATTCTTCAAAATGTTATTGCGATAGACCTGGAACAACAGGAAGTGTTGGATTTAATATGAATGATTGGCAATCATATGCATATAGATTGTATCTTTAGGGTATATATAGTTTGTGGTATCTGCAGTGCACAAGAAAGGTGGTCTTATAGTCTCAAAGTCATTAATTCCAAATCATAGCAGCTTTACTCTACTAGCAGAGATATAAGGAGAATTACTGGGAAAAATAACCACAAAAGCCATTTAGTCCTACATATGATCTACATTTAGTAATGTTTTATCTGATTAATGGCCTCTCTTGAATCAAAGCTCTAAAATATCAATAGCAGGCTGTGATTTTTGCCAGAAAAATCCCAGTGAAATAGAAGAGATCCAGAGCTCTTATTTGTGTATTTCAAAATGTAAATATTTAATCTTAGAGAAGATTTTTTTTCATGTATCTAAAGATTGCAACCATGCTAATCTTACTAAAATAATTTTTGTTAATTGCTTAAAAAGTATAATGGCTACATTTATACATACATTTAGGAAATGTATGTGCCCATGCTTCTTAAGCAAATAACTCTCTGTGGCTCACAATAAGGAACAATAGAAACAACATCTGTACAAATGCACACAAGATAATGTATGTAAAGTGGGGAAAAAAATAAAAATGAACATCTGGTGCATCATGTTCAGTCACAAATTAACCAATGTCAGGCTCCACTAGCCACTCAGTCCTAATGCCTGTGGGAAAAGCCAAGTTTTTATAGCCTTTTGGAAGGTTAACAGAGTTTGGGAAAGGCTGTTCTAGAGGGCAGGCATCCCAACAGTGAAGACATGTCTCCTGGGGATGGGGAGGTCTTGATGAACTCATAACAGATAAAGTTCATTATTCATACTGAGAGAATTTGCATTATTTCCAGAGGAATATAGTTTTACTCATATTCCAATGAATCCTCACTACTGATTATCGATAAAAAAGGATAAAGACAGGTCAAATTTGGAAAGATTCATTCTTAGTTTCAGTAAACTGTAGAGCATTACCTGTTCATACCAAAAGGCATATTTCAGCAGAATTCATCATGCATCTTGTTATAAATCTCAACTCTACCCTGGAAACAAACTTCCACTCTCACAGGCCTGAATATTAAGATTTTTTTAAAAAAAACTCTCCAAATTCCACTGTGATAACCATCATGAAATATTTGCCCATATTGAATCTTGATTTCCAAGTGTGTTTATCAGAATTAGCACCAAAATACTTTGATCCTATGTTGTTAAGAGCAATAAAGGCATAATCAGGTGGAACACAAGATAACGGTAGCTACTTTCAGAAAAACAATAATCATCATTCAAAGGAAATTCAGAAACAGAGTCAAATAAGGAAAGTTTGTGAACAGACCTGAGACTAAATTAATACATCAAAACATTACAACATGCAATCCCATTTGTGTTCTTCATCATGAAGCCTATGGTTTCTACAGAGAGCCAAATGTCTACATATGATGAAAAGAAATTTATATTGAGCCAGATAGTTATTGATCAAGAATAATTCCCAAATAAGTCTTAATCTTCAATTTCATAATGCTATGATGAGCATTTTAATGTGAAAATTAAAACAATATGTAATATTTATTTAATCTCCTATTTTAAATGTATGTGTTGAACATACGGTTAAAAAGAGAGGAAACTGAGAAAAATGTGATACTACATGAGAAATGATGAAGACAATAATTTATCTGACTAGATAGACTCCAGAAAGAAATAAGAAATAGATAATAGTACTATCCATGTACCAGGTTATATATTTAGTTATTGCAAATAAGCCAAGTTATTGTAACTTGCTGGATAATTTAGGAAAAATAATGTCCACCAAAGAAGTTGATTTATAACTGGGACTTTCATGTCACTCCAATGAAGCAAAAAATCATGTAATCATAATTTATAGGAAATTCAGAAACAGGGTCAAACAGGGTTTAATGAGGGTGTCCAAAATATGGTCTAAAAGTTCCAAATGTGCTTACTAGTCTTCAAATGATTGCCTACTCATATAGTGGATTTCCCACACTTCTTATTCTTATGACTGTTAAGAATACAAAAATGTGTTACACAGCAATGATAAGAATTGATTCTTGTTTCTACTCAGGACCTACTTTACATTCTCAGACCCTTGTGTCATAACATGAAAGCATTACGTGAAAGCTAACGAATTTTAAGGGAAATAATACATCTTATATACTGCTTTCTACTTATATGGAAAGAAAGAAAGAAAGAAAGAAAGAAAGAAAGAAAGAAAGAAAGAAAGAAAGAAAGAAAGAAAGAGGGAGGGAGAGAAAGAAAGAAAAAAAAGAAAAAAGAAAGGAAGGAAGGAAGGAAGGAAGGAAGGAAGGAAGGAAGGAAGGAAGAAAGAAAGAAAGAAAGAAAGAAAGAAAGAAAGAAAGAAAGAAAGAAAGAGAAAGAAAAAAAGAACCCCAGGAGATAAGCTATCATTTTTTTTACAGCCTTCCAGGTCTCCTCCATATAGCAGCTGTTCTGGAATACTTATAGAACTATCTGGAACAGTAAAACAGGTGATATTGGAGGCTTCAGGGAAAGCTCATATGGAACTCTGTCACTTTTTGTGAGCCAAAATTTTGAAGTAATCCTTTATAAAAACATTTTTATAATGAATGATTCAAAATCCACAGTCACTGAAAAAGTGATAATAAGTAGCTTTCTGGAATATGAAAAGTTTGTTCATGTTTCATTGTAAATGGAAATCTTTATACAATTACCAAACATACTCTTTTGTTTCCAGTTGTTGTTTAACATATTTGCATGCAACCGTTCCAATGCATTATGTGACTTGAATGAGATCCAAATGCAAGTTTCTCTGGTTTCTTTGACATGTTTGATTGTTTGTTTGTTTTTTACAGTTATTAAATCCACCACCACAACCACCACAACTGTGCATTGTTTAGGAGAAGCTCGAGAGACAGAATCTGCTGGTATTTGCACTGCAACTCAGGAAGCGACATAAAACTGGTTTTCTCTTTTTTCTTTCAGTTACATTTCCTCTTTAATTTTGGCTTGAATTCTGTAGATAATTTCTGATTAGAGCAAAAAGATAAGCTAGATAGGAGGTTAAATGTGAAACAGAACTAGGTGTTAGAGGGGAAGAATTCATACCTCTTTGCATCCTTATTTCTTTCGCTCTAAACTGCAGTTTCCGGCAACTGCTTTTCATTTTAAAAAATGTCAAGAGAAAATTAAACCAAACCCTCTGTACTATTCAGTTTGGCCTTTAGTTTTGCCATACTGAAGCTTCTTAATTGCAAGAAGTTATTTCATGAAGTGAAATACATATTCATGTTAACCAAGAAATAGGTTGGGAAATATTCTGACATATTTATATGGCAGTTACTTAGCTGACATTTTTAAAAAGCAGCAAAGCACAATAGACAAAGCTGCATATAAAACCTACTGATAAAGTGATTTGATCTATTTCCAATAATGAGAAATGATTAACTTAGCACTATTGAGGGAAATCTTTTATAGTGAACACATTGTTACATTGGTTAAAGATCACTTTATTTCAAAGAGTTCAATTGAACATCACCTGGTTATGCAGATACATGTTGAATTATTTTCAATTATTTTTTTTCTGTTTCTGTGAATGAGTAACAATTGACTTTATTCTTGTTTATATATGATCTCTAAGTGACAATAACCTTTGTATATTGTACTGTACTTTTGAACAGTACTTTAAGCAATCTTTATTTTTCAAAGCAGTTTTCTCAGAAATATTTTTAATATCAATTCTGGGTTTATATCAGTGGTGAAAACTAAAATTTGTTACTACTGGTTCTGTGGGCATGGCTTAGTGGGGGGTAATGTGACTGGGTGGGCATGGCCATTTTTTTTTTACTTTTAAAACCATTTTCTCTACAACCTCTTCCGCGAAGAAAAAATGCTTTCAAAAGGCTCTGACGATCCCAGCTGAATTGCCTGATCGTCAGAGGCTTTTTTTCTTTTAAAAGCTTCTGATGATGAGGCAACTCAGCTTGGATCGTCAGAATCTTTTAAAAGAAAAAAAGCCTCTGACGATCAGGCAACTCAGCTTGGATCATCAGAGGCATTTAAAAAAAAAAACCTCTTCCGATCAGGCAACTCAGCTTGGATTGTCAGAGCTTTCAGAAGAAGCATCATCAGAGGCTTTTTTTTTACTTTTAAAAGCATTTTTTCGGCCAAAGAGATTGTAGAAAAAAATGCTTTTAAATTTTTTTTAAAAAGGCTCTGATGATTGTGCGGCTCATCTGGGTATGCGGGGGGGACAGGGATTTTTGCTACTGGTTCTCTGAACCACCCCCCTCTATTGCTACAGGATCGGCCAATCCCGGTCCTAACCGGGAGCATTTCACACCTGGTTTATATGAATTATAAGGATAAGAAAGAATAGTTTGCAAAGCATTAATATGTAATTTTCCTCATTCATGAGGAGATATGTAGATATATTAGTATGCATTAAAGTTTTAACATTGATAGTTTTGCGATGGTTCTGAGCTGACCAAAAACATTTAGCATAACCAAGTTAATTACTGGTTATACTGTTCTACTTACAACAGTTTACTAATTAACCATTCAAAGTTACAACAGCACTGAAAATAATGACATGACCATTTTTCACACTTATGACTGTTGTAGCATCCTTATGGTCATGTGATTTACTTGACCATGTGCTTGACAACTGACTCATATTTATGACGGTTGCAGTGTCCCAGGATCATATAATCTCCTTTTGCAAGCTTCTGACAAGCAAAGTCAATGAGAAAACCAGATTCACATAACAACCATGTTACTCATTTACCAACTGCCATGATTCACTTAACAAATGTGGCAGGAAAAGTCGTAAATTGGGGCAAAACTCCCTTAATAAATTTCCCACTGAGCAACCTAAATTGTGGGCTCTGTTGAAGTCAAGGACTATCTGTAGTTATGTTGACCTAATCTAAAATATTTTGGTTATTTTTATTTCAAATCAAGATAGAATCAGGAAAAGAAAGGGGGGAAGGAAAAGTTTGCAGCTTTCTAGAGGTAAAGGTAACCTCCTTAAATAGAATAGCATAGCATAGCATAGCATAGCATAGCATAGCATAGCATAGCATAGCATAGCATAGCATAGCATAGCATAGCATAGAATTCTTTATTGGCCAAGTATGATTGGACACACAAGGAATTTGTCTTTGGTGTATATGCTCTCAGTGTACATAAAGAAAAAATAAAATATATTCATCACGAATAATAAGATGCAACACTTAGTGATAGTCATAGGATACTAATCTTTTGTAAATAGGGTAATTATGTTAGCTTCCAGCAGGAAAAAAAAGGAAGAGTCCTTTTGGTACTTGAAATAACAGTACATTTATTGTTATTTAATATATATTTTCCTGGACTAGAATACAATCAGCTGCACAAAGTATTATTCTTAGTATATAAATGGGAAAAAGATCAGCAATGAGATAAATAGAAATGAAATGCATAACTAAAAATTACGATAATTAAAAAGAAAGTATAAAAGTATGCAAAGCAAGGGCTAAACTGAAAAAGAAGACAAAAAAAACTATTAAGAGCTAAATTGCAGGATAATGATATATAAATAATACATTTTCCTGTTCAAGTTTCCCATTTCCTTAAGAATAGGGTGTATGGAACTGAATCAGTACACTGAGGAATGAGTAAAGATCACTCTCAGCTTTTGAAAAACTACTTTCTTATCTATGTGAGCTTTTTAATCTCCACTGTAACAAATGAAGTTGATTTTTTACAAACAAAATCTAGATATACCTTCTTGTCTTCGAATCTAAGCACTGCATTTCTTTCATTGAATAAACTATTTGATCAGTGTTGATGATGAGTCCATAGGATTTTTACTGCATTGCAATTCTTATCATGCACTACTAAATTTTCGTATTCATTGTTTTAATTTTTCAACAGGTATTGTCACATTTTAACATCATTTATATTATCAATGAACGACGGATTCACAGCTGCAGCAACAGGAAATGCCAGAGAACATTGTGTTCTTGCAGCTGCTTCAATGTAATATGTTCTTGCTAAAGTCTCAGTATATTTATAGTTTATAAATAAATGGAAAGTTGCCGTCTTCATACCAACATTTAAGCCAGGAGAATATGCTGGGAAAAACTACCACTTAAAAAGCTATCCCGGACGTAATTTTCTTACACATAGTATGGTAAAACAAGTATCTACTGTACAGTACTCCATGACACAGGGTTTTTTTAAGGTGATTGATAGTATTCTCCATCAGTTCAAAATTAAAATTTGCAAATATTTTGTATTTTTCAGATTTATATCTCTCTTGGTTAATAAAGGGTTATATTATTTATGAAAACACAGTAGATGGCACTATAGGTAGCATTGAGGGTTTCTGTTCCATGATGTTCCTCTTATTCCCTGGGAGTTTTTCCTATGAAAAAAAGATGCAATCCATAGGCCTGGCCTGGCCTGGCTTTTTGCCCTTTTCCCTTTCCTTTCCTTTCCTTTCCTTTCCTTTCCTTTCCTTTCCTTTCCTTTCCTTTCCTTTCCTTTCCTTTCCTTTCCTTTCTTTATTTGCTTATATGAAACCAGTTTTCACCTCTGACTGGTCACCATTTTGGAGATGGTATAGTGTCTTTTATTCACCTTCTTCATCAGCTTTGAAAGTCAGAAATCCTTGAAGATAGCATCTTCTTCCTTTTAAATTTTGCTAAGCCCTACCTCTTTCTATATACTATTTCATATTACCTTTGTGTAGCCATTGAGTAACATACCTGTACATAGAAGTCCCTTTCATTCTACATTTGAGTTTTTGATGTCTGGCTCAGGGGTGAAATCCAGCAGGTTCTGACAGGTTCTGGAGAACCGGCAGCAGATATTTTGAGTAGTTCGGAGAACTGGCAAATACCACCTCTGGCTGGCCCCAGAGTGGGGTGAGAGAGGAGATTTTGCAGTATCCTTCCCCTGCCACACCCACCAAGCCACACCCACCAAGCCACGGCCACAGAACCAGTAGTAAAAAAATTGGGATTTCACCACTGGCTTATGTTTTTTCCAGTCTTAAATCCCCTCATTAAAATATGCATTTATTAAGTGGTAAGAATTCCTAGTTTTCCTCCCAAATTAATTGGCTTGATATGATAACCACAATTTTTAATATATATTTCTTAAACTTTCTTAAATATTTCCTTCATATTGTTTTACTGAGATAAACTGAGACTTTTATATCATTATCACACCACAAATGAGTTTTTGTACATATGAAGATTATTAGAGAAAAAGTGCTTTTTAAATGAGGTCACAGGGAAATGATTATATAGAGAGGGGGGGAATGGAGTTCTGATGTTACCATTTTGATGTTGTTGCCCATTGTTCCAGATGCCTTTGCCTATAAATTATCCATTACAATCACTAGGTAAATAGAGCATATAACACTTCTGTACCCTTGCTAAATAGATGGAATGGGGAAAATACTTTACGGTATTTGTTACAATTTCCTTGTTGTTAATGTAGAGGAATATGGAGATAGTGTTGAAGAAAGTCAACAGCAGCTGTTACAAAAATGCTGTCAGGTTTCCAATCAATGCCCTAATAAAAGCAGGAACCTCAAGCCAGTTTTCAAGAAAAATCCAGTTGTTTATTAGGAGCGCCATGTCGGCACAAACCAAGTGAAGCCAGCTTTGACTTCACCCAGTTCGTGCCTTGCCTCTGACCCTGTTTCCCGCTACCCCCAAGGTGTGTCACCAGTCACATTCCCCAACAAAGCAATTTCACGGGTCATAGGAGTCACTCCCTCCGTCTGTTGTGAGTCTCCATGGAGATGGCCTTGACTTTGGCTGGCTAGGATGTGTTTTGTTTTGACTGAGGTGTGAATTCCTCGGTGCAGCTGTGAGATGCGATTTCCCATTCCCCTGCCAATGGCAACTTGGGAGTGGGTCAGGAAAACTTCGCAAGTTGACAAATGCAGCTCAGCCTGAGTGGGAAGGCCACTCCACCCCCAGAGAATGAAATATTTTGGGGAATATTAAAAGAGGCAGAATATTATATTTCCCCAAAGGAGAAATGGAGAAAAATATTAACGAAGGCCAAAAGCAGCCCCTTATAGAGATGTATATTCTGTACCCATTAAGAAATTAGAACCAATCTATTCATAAACAAAACATTTTCAGCTCTAGCTGATGAGATTAAGAAGGACAGGACAGGACCTTTAGGACATAATAGGATTAACCCACCTATCAAATAATAAAAGCACACAAAGCAAACCTCAAAATTACAAAATACCGTAAACTGTATAAAAATCCTTGACCTCATCAAGCTACTTTGTCAGCTGTCCCATGCATGCTGTGGTTGGTTCTGCTCATCAATAAACAGAGTCCTTCCTTCCAATCAGCCTCTATTTTACTTCTAGCGCCTTTCTCCCAGCTTGGAACTGGACCATATTTTTCTTCCAACACCTGGAAAGGACTGAAGAAGAAACTTAAGACTGGTCCTCCTATAAAATTCTGCCTTAAAGCTTAAAAAGTTTATCACATTGTAAAGATTCTGTTATTGTAATGTATTCATTAAAAGAGTTTTAGAAATTCTTGAGATGTTTAATGTATCTCAAAGGGTTAAGCAATATATTTCTTGCTAAACATTACTAGAGATATACCAATAGGAGTCTGATGAACAATGTGTGATGAATCCTCCATATCTATCTGCTCTCGTTTAATCTGTACATTAATCAGATCATGGTCTCTCTAAAAATTCACCAAAGTAGAAAGAAACTCTATAGATTTGAATAATTAGACTCACATATCATCTTTAGCTGCCTACTCTCTCCTATACCCAGCATTATACCAACTGTATTTTCTATCCTTTCCTCAGATGGTGAACTTATTTGTGATAAGTCATTCTGGATATAGAGTGAAGATGACTAATAAACTGATCATTCCCAGTTGTAAATTTTCACTTCCAGCTTTCTGAGTGATGATTTGTATGCAGTGTCTAGAGAGTTTGAGGGTCTGGATGGGGGAAAAACAGATTCTGATTCAACCCTGCCTCGGCTGAACATATACAAATTCTGGGTCACTCAGAGATAGGAGTTGGAGCATTTCCATCTTAAGTTATGGATGTGTTGGCACTACTTCATTCAGGCTTGTAAACAATTCCTCCTGGATTCATTGTGTCTGCTCAAAGAACAGATGGTGGCTGTAGTCTTGTACACCAATTGTGCCCATGCCAAGAGGCCTTGCTCCTGCCTTAATCAATTTTTATTTGCCTATCTGAAAAGCCATCCAGAAGCTTCAGCTGGTCCAGAGGTGCAAGTAATTATGGGTTCAGTTTATTTCACCCATATGACACCAACATTCCACATGCTTGACTAGCTTCCAATAGGTTTCTAGATTGAATGTGCTGGTTATGCAGTGGTGGGTTGCCCCCGGTTTGGACCAGTTCTATAGAACTGGTAATAAAACTGACAGGAGGCTCCGCTCACTGACCCTGATGTCATCAGGAAGCTTCTGTGAATGCACAGAAGTGAACGCATGTGCGCGGCCCCGTTGCAAACTGGTAGTAAAGGTAAGTAGAACCCACCCCTGTGGTTATGATATTTAAATCTCTAAAAAGCATAGGACCAGGTTACTTGTGGAACTGTCTTATCCTGAGAATATCCACCTGGCCCACACACTCCCCATAATAGGATTTGTGGTGACTAGAAAACACCAACCTCCTTGTAAATAAGCCATAGTTCCTGCCTACAAGTAGCTTCCTTAACCACTGCCACCTTATGGAACCTAGGAATGGGGCTGTTCTCCCTGTTCTCTGGAATGACCTCTCCTGTTCTCTCCATTCCTATTTATAATGGGCTCCAACTATGGTTGCCTTTAGAAAAATTTGTTAAGATTAGACTTTTGAATGGTGTTCCATTTTGTCTATCAAGTTCACTACTTCCCATTTGGTCATTACTTTGGATATTTTTCTAATATTGTATGTTATTTTTCTTTGTTATTTTTATTTTTGTTATCCACTGTCCAGAGTCACAGTGTTGAGTTGGGTAGCCCTATACATCCATGAAATGATCATCATATATTGTAAATTATATATATTCTAATTAGATATAGTAAAAATCATTGATTTGTATGGAGCCATTTTAGCATGTAAATAGCAAGTGGAATGTTTAAAAAGAGCTAAAGGAAGCTTTTAAAAAATATAGATAAAAATATACAAAAGCAACAGATGTGCACAATAGCAGAACTAAGTTAATGATGGACAGAGATAGGACAAGATGGCCATGACCAGACAATTGTCAACAAAACTAGGAAAGTGATTGCAGGAAAGGTCAACAAGATATTGTCTTGTTCAGTAATTCACCAATTTTATATATTGTGTTACTGTGACAAAACAATAACAAACAGCATTGTCGTCAAAAAGAAAGGATTTTTAACAAGAAAAAGACTGTAAACTCAAATTAACCAAGATAGAAAGAGATGCTATTCAAGGATAGTGAAACATATACTATACCAAGTTCTTGGAAATGTACTAAATAGCTCAGCAATCACACCAACAAAAATAAGTTAGTTTGCTTGACACAGCATAAATACTGTCATATTCCCAAAGGGAAGCAGCTTCAAAAATGATTCTGGAAGATAACGAACCTCCAGCTTCATAAACAAGGGTGAGAGATGACTCCGTCTGTAGCTTATGCACAAGCTTAATTTTTATGCCCTGACTCACACTCACTTTAGGCTAGTTACCTAAAGTGCACTTGTGTGAATATAAATTCATTGATTGATAGGTATTAAAGAATATAAGAACTTTTGTTCATGTTCCCTATTTTGTGCCATCTGTCTCATTTGTCCTTTTGAATACAATTTATATGCCTTGCAACAAAATTGCATCATAGATCAGTGGTTTGGTGTCTAAATCTTCACAATAATACATAATGTTCTTCAATTCAGACCTGATTGTTGTGGTGTGTTTGGATATAAGTAAAATAAGGTAAAGATATAAGTAAGATATAAGTAAAATAAGGTAAAATTGTATGTAATATTTTGTCCTAGCAAAAGGAAGAACTGCTTCTCCTTTCTAGTTTAATCAAAGACCCAGCCCCACCATTAAGAAAAACTATGGACTAATATATATATTTTTAATTAGATTTATATGCTGCCCTTCTCCGGAGACTCAGGGAGGCTTACAATGCATTAAGCAATAGCCTTCATACTTGTGCATATTTTTTTATACAAAGTCAGCTTATTGCCCCCACAAACTGGGTCCTCAATTTACCTACCTTAGAAAGGATGGAAGGCGGAGTCAACCTTGAGCTGAATGTTAATAACAGGCTACTTAGCCTGTTGAGCTATCTGAGGCTCTTTGAATATTTGAATCAGAAGTACAGGTAATGCTTGATTTACAACAGTTCATTTAGTGACCATTCAAAGTTACAGCGGCACTGAAAAAAGTGACTTGTGACCATTTTTTTCACCCTTTGCATCATGTTATCAAAATTCAGATGCTTGGCAACTGACTCATACTTACAACCTCTGCTTTGTCCCAAGGTCATGTGATCAACGTTTGCAACCTTTTGACAAGGAAAATCAATGGGGAAGCCAGATTCACTTAACAACTATGTTACTAACTTATCAACTGTGGTGATTCACTTAACAACTGTGACAAGAAAGGTCATAAAATGGGGCAAAACTCACTTAGCAAATGTCTCACTTAACAACAGAAATATTGGGCTCAATTATGGTCATAAGTCGAGGACTACTTCTAAAGAAAACAGTTCAATAAAATTTGACTTCCAGGAAAAGAGAGAAGTGTCTATGTTCCTTAATGTTTTGTCTAAATAATGTAGTTGGATTGGGGTACTCTACAATTTCATTTTGTGAGATAGGTGCCACTTAATTTTAGCTTTAGCAACATATATCCAGTCTTGTTTAATCAAGACACCAGTACTATTAAGCAGAGATAGGACTATTTGAATAGAGAACACTTAGGAATTCTAGACTGCTGACTGGATTGAAAAGTTGAAAAAAATGCCTTGGAAAATGTAATGCAAAACATTTTTATAATACTACCAAAGAGTCTGTGGATACAGTTAACAAGAACTGGGCTGCATTCTAATTTATAATCTATTGCTAATATTAATGGTGATGTTAATCTTTACTCTAACCCAGTGGTGAAATGTAAAATTTGTTACTACTGGTTCTGTGGGCGTGGCTTGGAGGGGGGTGTAATATGACTGAGTGGACATGGTCAACTTTTTTTTTTTTTACTTTTAAAACCATTTTTTCTTTCAGTTCTTCAACTGAAAAGATTGTTTTAAAAATGCTTTTAAAGCCTCTGACGATCCCAGCTGACTTGCCTGATTGGCAGAGGCTTTCTTTTTTTAAAAAAAAAAAGCCTCTGATGATCCCAGCTGAGCCACGCAATCATCAGAGGCTTTTTTTTTTACTTTTAAAAGCTTTTTTTTCAGCCAAAGAGGTTGTAGAAAAAATGCTTTAAAAATTAAAAAAAAGCCTCTGATGATTGCATGGCTCAGCTGGGCAATGAGGGGGGGGCAGGAATTTTTGCTACCGATTCTCCAAACCACCCGCCTCCATCGCTAATGGATCGGGCGATCCGATCTGAACTGGGAGCATTTCACCCCTGCTCTAACCCTTTTCACCTTCAGACAATAAAATGGCTGGGTCTTCTTTGGTAGGACTACAACATGCAATAATAAGACTGTTAGATATAGTTGCATGTATTCCAATGTCCAATCCTTTCTCACTTTTGGTTCCAAAATGTATTTTCCTGGATTTTTTGCTATTTTCACTTTGCAAACAATGGTCTTAATCTATATACTGTATATAAAAGCCAAATACCACTCACTAATCACAAAATCTCCAGAAAGGTAAAGCCTACAAACTTGAAATTTGGCACATATGTTCCTCTTGGCTTCTAGGTGCTCACTAAAAGAGGATTTTTCAAACTGGCCATCAGATCATTAGTATTTCATATACAGTATTATATTCACACGCTCTGATGCTAAGGAGTTAGATATTTTACTCCCACTCCTCACCTGAAAGGAACTCTGTCCCAACTGCCAGTTGCCTTATATTAACATGCTCTAATGCTTCCCCTTCACTAAACCGGGCATGGCTGTGGCCAGTGCTTGACTCATCCGGCCTGTTGGCTGGAACATTCTACTCCCCCTCCTCCTCTGTTCCAACTGCCAGTTGCTTTATATTAACAGGCTCTGATGCTATGGAGTTACATATTCTACATTAAGTTTCAGGCTTTAAGTGTCACTTTATCACACCCGATCACATAGTTTCATAGCGAAGCACAGGCATCCAGCTTGTCTTGAATATTTGTTTCTTTGCCCATTTAAGGTTCATTCATTTTACCAGACCTTGCACTGAAATGAGGCTTGGAGAATTAATAATCGACTTGAAGGAGTTAACTATGTTTTCATTCTCTTTAGCATATAAAATGCAATTTTGTTGGCATACATTATCATTCTAAATTTAGTAAATAAAATATATACATCTATATCCAGGCTAGAAATTGAGCATGAATTGAATATGAATATAGGCTGTATCTTTCTCTTAGTAGCATTCAATGTTTACATGATAGTTTTAAAAAAAGAGGAATATTATGTCCTGTTGACATTCCTACATAATTTAAAAGCTGGAGGAAATGGTTCTTTCCAAATGTTAACAAAGCAAAAGGGAGAGGGGAGACAGAGAAACACAAAGAACATCTCTTGCAAATAATTTTAGAGGTTTTAAACGTTAGACACTAATTATGCAGAAAAGGCAAGCTCTGGCAGTGGTGATAATTATAAGATGCAAGCAGTTTAAAATGCTGAATCTTGAAGGATATAGTTTTGTGATACAGCATAATTATACTTCTTCCTTCACATGAAAATGTAGTATTCATTTCCCGGAGCACTCAGCCAAACATAAATATCTGTACAAGATTTAATGCAGCATAGAGGGAAATACACAGATGTACATCTATAAGACCTAGGATCAGTTGCAAAATTACTCCCACCTCTTCCAAATTCTGCAAAGAAAATTAAAGATATGAGTTAAGAACATATAGGTTTAAATAACGTAATCATAAAATTGTGCAAAATATAAGAACTTCAAGGATCAGCTAAATGTCTCAGAAGCAAGCAAGCTAAGCAAGAAGACCATAGGCCTACCGCAAGGTACTGTAGTCTGAATTTAGAATTGCATGTTAGGGCTTTCATGTTGGGAGTTCAGTAAAAAAAAAATAATAATAACACACCTTCTTTTAATGTTTATTTTTTCTAATTGGATGCGAGGTTCAAAGGATGGTCTATAAATAAGCTTCACACTTTCATTTTGCTCAGATATTTATACTTGAATACATATAATTTATATATTTTCAAACTTTTCAAAAGGATTAAAGAAAGAATCTCAGATGTTAATTAAACTTGAATAATTGAGAACTAAAGCTTTCTAGAAAAGCCACCTACCTTGCTAATAAAATATTAAACTGTATTTTTTCCCCCTTTATTTAGAAAATCTTTTTAGCAACATACCGTATTTTTTGGAGTATACTTTTCTCCCCCAAAAAGTGGGTGGAAATGTCTGTGCGTCTTATACAGTGAATATTGCGGCGGGGGTGAGGGGGGGCTGGTGTGGCACCGATCAGCTGTTCTAGAATGGGCGGTGGCAGCAAATGGACGTGGCAATGGCAAATGGGGCATGGCAGCAAATGGGGCACCGGGGCAATTGGGGCATGGTGGCAAATGGGCCATGGCGGCAAACAGGCCGTAGTGAACAGGCTAGATGAATACTGGGTGGATGCTGGGAGTCAGAGGCAGATTTTTTTTGCTTTGTTTTCCTTCCCAAAATCTAGGTGCGTCTTATAATCTGGAGCATTTTATAGTCTGAAAAATACTGTAATTAGAATGGATCTTCAAGATTTTCATTGTGTCCATATACAGGAAGGCCTGGCAAGAGCCACACTAACCATTTGTGGGAGGAAGAGCACTGCAAAGAATGCGAGGCTATATCAGTTATTTTTTATTCTTTTAAAGATATTTATTTGTTAGGATTTTAATGTTTTCATGCTGGAAGCCACCCAGAGTTGTTCGTTACGAGATGGCAAATAAAAGAATCTAATCAAATCAAAATTTATAGGTGGTAAATCAGTGGTGGGTTGCCCCCGGTTCGCACCAGTTCTATGGAATTTGTAGTAAAACTGCTGGGAGGCTCTGTCCACTGACCCCAATGTCACCAAAACGCTTCTGCACATGTGCAGAAGAATGCATGCATGTATGAGTGAAGTGACTGCACACACGCGGCCCCGCTGCAAACCGGTAGTAAAGTTAAGTAGAACCCACCCATGTGGTAATTGCTATAGGATTTAGGTATTTTAAAGTGTTTTTTGGATTTTTAACAATCATTATACTATTTATTATAAAACATTTATTAGGTTTTTTCCATCTGAGCATGGCAGGGAATTATGCCATCAGTTCTTGACAAACATGATAAAGATAGGCTCATTGGGTTATAATAAATGGAATGGAGGCATATCTCACCCTAGGGATACAGGATGCTTATTCCTGGTCTAATTGTGTCATTGTTTTCACACCTTTAGCAATCATAATAAAATATTGTATATTTTACATCATTTTATTTTCTGAAAGAGTACGTTAAAATATGCCTTACTTCATTCTGTGACAGTTGCCTTACACAACTATGAACTTATCAAAAGTGCACATATACAAGAATAATTTTATAAGGTATCAATCCCATGACTGTTCCCTTCCTGAGTCAGCAGTGGCCAAAACAAAGTCTGAAATAAGATCTTGTTACAAAGAAAGATCATTTCAGACTCCTATCTGGTTCATATTATCAGGAGGTAAGTCTCACTAAATAAACATAGACAGACTATCCATTAATCATTTGTAGAACTATGTATGTTCACCCATGATGGTGAAAACAGAAAAAGGAATGGAATAATCAAATGAACTAGATTTTCCAAAACTGGTGTCTACTAGAACTGTTGACACTAGAACTTTTAGAATGCCAAGATGCAACATAATTGGACAGCAAGTTGGCAATGAAGAGAAGAAAAACAGTTAGCTTGATCACTATGGGAAAGGCTGTGCAGAAGCAGAATACAAACAGCTTGGGTGCTCCATTTTTGTAAAGTTTAGAGTTAAGAACAAGCAGAACTTTTACGAACTTCTGTTTGTGATTCAGAAAGAGCATATGGTATAATTAGTCTGTTCTAAATTTTTGAAAGAAATTATTTTTCAAATACCAATGGTTAGACACTAAAATTTTCAATTAGCTGTCTTTAAAGATTCTAAAATGATTATTAGAGTGAGGGATTTAATAAACTCATATGCATGAGCTCAACTTCAAAATGTTCCCATTTTTAAGTTCTTCTTGGAAACTATCACATCAATATTTTCAAGATGAATTGGAATGGAATTTTCTTTTGCATTATTATTTATAATTTTGGTCTTTAAAACTATATTGAAATATTCAGTGCTGACAAATGTATAATGCAGAATATAAACATATAAGACAAAGATTATAATTCAAAGCTGAAATTAGCAACAATTTAAAAATAGAGGCATAGAAAAAGATATGTGTTGTTCTTTGAAAGAAAGTAGAACCAAACACAACTCCTATAGGAGTAGATTCACGGCCGTCTTAAGAGCAAAAAGGGCCCCGGGCAAAGCAGCATGCTGGGGCCCCTACAACAACTACTCACAGGAATAAAAAATAAATGGTGGGTAAAATTAAACATATATTTATTTTATTGGCACTTCCAACAAAATCGGCACTGAAACATTAAAAACATGCTGTGTGGCAACAACTAATCAACATGATAAACATTTGAACAATACACAAGGCTTGAAAAATACTCAGTAACCCATACAGTTGCTGTATTTATATGATACAAGGTGCATTGAAAGATTAATATACACAGATTAGTATGGGGCCCCTATACTCATGGGGCCCACAGGCAAGTGTCCATCAGGACCATGAGTTAAGTCAGTTTTGAGTAGATTTCATTATTTATAAACATATAGATAAACATCTTTTCTCACCTGCTTGATAAATTAGACTTTGAAAGTAAAAGCTTTATCAGATGGACCTCACTTATAAATCTTAAAACAGGCAAGTATACTGGTTAAGGTGCTATGGTTGAAAAGTGTAGGTTCTAAGCCTCTTTTAAGCTTAGAAGATGCTTAAAAGATTTGGTCAATCACTTTCTCTCAGTCCAATCTAGATCACAGAACTGTTGGCCATGGGAAAATAGGCAGGAGTACAACTGCTTGGAGTTATAAAATAAAATATCCAAAGAGATTTGTGACACTACAAAACCATAAAGACTACTGAAATAATTTATCAAAGTTCTGGGACTGCAATCTTTGTCCCATCTAAATTTTACATTACTATAAACATTAAACAATTATCCACCATTTTTATCTGGTCTCAAAGAATGCAAATATTTGGTCCAATATACTGTACACACAAATATCATGCACATATATACAGTTGGGTGAAAGATAATGCTATAATATGATTAATTTGTCCTAAGTGGAAATGGCACAAAGTTCACATTTAACTATAATAATATTTTATTGGATTTATTTATTTATTTATGTATTATTTATTAAATTTTTATACCACCCTTCTCCCAAGGGACTCAGAATGGTGTATAGCCACAACAAAACAACATATAACATTTAAAACAGTTTAAAAGCATATTAAATAATTTGGCCCCCAGATTATAACTGAAAGACTAAAACCCCATTAAAATAATTATTTAGCCAGCCAAGCCTATTGGAACAGTAGAGTCTTAAGGGCACGGCAAAAGGTACGTAGGTCGGGAATCATACGTATCCCCGGGAGCAGTTCATTGCAGAGAGCAGGTGCCCCCACAGAGAAGGCTCTTCCCCTGGGGTCGCCAGTTGGTATTGTTTGACCGACGGCACCCTGAGGAGTCCCTCGCTGTGGAAGCTTATTGGCCGGTGGGAGGCCATCAGTGGCAGAAGGCAATCTCATAAGTATCCAGATTCTAAGCCATGGAACGCTTTAAAACTTTTGATACTTTTCAATATTTTTTTTTGATACATTTCAATATTTCTTTTTTATTGCCCACTCCTAACATCAAGTAAAATAAAGCTATAATGAAAAAAATAGGTGAAGGAAATTTTTAAAGAGAAATAAGAAAAACATTAACTAAAGACTCAAATAGGTTGGTTTTGGTGTGATTGCTTTATTTTGGCTAGGAATCCAGATTCCCAACTGAACAAAGTACATCCAAACAGGGTGTTCCTGGCAATATGCCATTTTTATCTAAATACATCTATTTTCAGAACTGGAAAAGCCATTGTTCTGATGCTATAATCAGCAGTTCAGCTTAAACAATGCACCTCACAAGCAGGATAGAAAACAGAGTCAAATACTAATTACTGTCATTTTCAATTTCACAGTGAATTGGTAACATTTTCTTTTCTGATTTTTCTGGACACTGACATTTAGAGAAAAAAAAATAGAAATGTTAATTTTTTTAACATCATGAACCTTCCTCTTACCAACTTTCCATTTTGAATTTGGCATTACGCATACATTCTCTATTTCTAAAATGTTTATATGTGAAGAACCCCTAAAGAGCAATCTGCTGAATTCCGCCTCCATTGTTCAGTGAAGCTGCTCTGACTCATGACAGAGAAGCCAAAGAATTCTAGGACATCCCTTTCTAGCAAAGTTATTCCACATGCTTGAGAGTAATGGGGGAGAAACTGAGGCTTACAGTAAAAGTTCAGTTTTGTCACTATGTCTTTTATGCAACTAACATTATGTGGAACATTTGTAAGACTGTGGATGCCAGCTTGGTTCCATGATATCCATAGGCTGCCAGCATTTTTAGAATCAGGTCCTGGAGACATAGAAAACAGCTGAGAGATGAGTGATGGATAGTTTACCAATCATATCTACCAAACAGCCATTTGGTGAATAGGCAATTTACCTCTATGGCAACAACTCCTTGCAATTCCAAATAAATCCACCAGTCCACAAATGTTGATTGTTCACCTCTAGATACTAAATGGTCAGCATGGAATTTAAAAGTAGGAAAGGAAAGGAAAGAAGATATGACAATAAGGAGGAGTCATAAGTATGTGACCTGCTTTAGTGTGTTCCACAATTAATTATGTAAGAAAATTCAGATGTCAGTGGATTCAATTCAACCTTAAATTGAGAAAAAATCAGGATCCAAATTCAGGATCCAAATCTTTTATTTTTCACAGGCCATAATACTATAATGTTTATAGCTTAACTATATATCGGTAAAAATATTTTTGTTGGCTGTATCATTAAAATGATGAATGTGTAAAATAAATAAATCCAATGCACGTACTTTTCTAAGAGTAAAATGTAATGTAATATTTATAAATACATGGGATTATATATGACATATCTCAGATAATAGTTTCCAAATGCTACACACTGTCACATAAGCTTTGATGAAGAACCTTAATAATGAGACTGCCTGACTATAAGATTACAAAGACCCCTTTTATGCCTTACGTCCTTTCTTTTCTCTCCCTCCCTACCAATGAAAACAGACGCAATTTACAAATTCAAAATACAAATACAATGCATTTGGACACCACTGCCACATGGGTATTATCAAATTAAAAGCATAACTTAATGAGTTAAATGTGCATCATATATACAGTCTCCCCCCAAATAGTTTTAGTATGGCATTTATCAGGTATTTGTCTCAAGAAATATCTACTTGAGCAAAGGCTATGTTGGCCTTGATCACCTTATGCTATCAAAAAGCCAGTAAGGAAAGCCTCATTGTTTGCGTTATTTGTTTTAATTACCCTGTTTAAACTTCAACTCAAATGAAAATTCACAGGCAGGCAGAATAGAAGAAGATGGTGGAACAGGAACAGATAATCTTTAGTGGTCAAGAGCTATTATCAAAACGTTGATAATAAAGGGAGAGTCACTCAGGGATGAAATGCTACCGGTTCTGCTGAACCGATAATGGTGGAGCAGTTGGTTTGGAGAACCAGTAATGGCAGCAGCACAAAGTGTCACCCACCAACCCGGATGTTGTTACTTTCTGGTTTTAACCAGGACGTAACCTGTTTTTTTACCCTCTGTGCATGCATAGGAGGCTTTGAGCATGCACAGAGGGTCCAAAATTGCATGTGACGCATGAGTGCACACTTCGAACCGATAGGGAAGGTAAGTAGATTTCACCCTTGGGGTCACTGCAAGTAGACAAAGCAGAAAGGGCCATCTTATATGTCAGCTGTGCCAGTTCTCCCATTTTTCCTTCCTTTATAGGGAGATGTTTAACTGTCTTTATATTACGAATCTTTAATTATTTTTGGGTGCATCCTGCTCAAAGAGAGTGAGAAGCTTTTGTCAATTTTCAACAGGGGCAGGAGGGACTCCTTCATTGCAAAAAGATGACTTAGGGCCAGATCATGTCCTAAGCCTGCAAGTTTAATAATCTTTTTGTTGAATGAATCATGTACAGCGTTATCTGTATTTACAGCTCTTTTAGCTCTGAAATACAATCCAACTAACCTCATAGGTAGACCTGTCTTTTCCTTTGCACCTAAAGACTGCTATTTAATTCTCCATTTCTGTCCACATATATAAATGTGCCTGCTCTCTGAGGGCAAGAAAAAATAGACCCACCAAGAGATCATTGTCTTTTCATTGAAATGGTGAAATCTAATGGTGATTTCACCAATGGTGAAATTTATTATAAAAAAAGAAGGCTTCAGGCCATGTAGAATACAGAAGGGATTTCATATTAATGCCCTTGTTAAAACCAAGCCCAGTAAATATCAAAGGATATCTGTTCCTTGCAGGAAACCAAATGTTTGGCACAAATACTTACAAGAGAAAAGTTTTTGGAGAGAACTAGCATCCTGACAGTCCAAGATGTTGTTTCATGTAAAAGTGAGAAAGCTTACAGCTTCATATACTGAATTTAAGCTTTCTAGTTGCTGAATTTATGTTTATCTGCAGGAGCCCAATGTCATTATACAGACAACAATGGAGAGGAAAGGTTTTCTTCTGCACCCAGACAGTGCCAATATGAGTCACCAATTTCTCCTTTCACCTCCCTGGGTTTTTACAGCATAGTAACCTTTGCGATTTTTGATTTTCATTTTCCTGTAGTGACAAAGTCTTCTGAAATTACGTTTGGAAAGTTGTCCTTTTAGCAAGGCCAAAAAAACCCAAAAAACCTCCATTTAAAAATTGAATAAAGCAATGGCATTAAAAAAGCACAAGGAAATAGATCACCTTCCCACTTCTTCCCCAGATGAAAAAAGTAAGATGTAATGTGGTATAAATTTGTATTTCAAAGTCTCCTGAATTATTCTGTCACAAACTGAAATAGATTAAAATTATTTTCCTAGTATATTTTCTCACATCTTTCTGTGTAGTTATGTCTTGGTGTGAGTAGTATACTATCCTTAATTAAGACATTAATTATAAACAAAACAATGGGTTAAATTTTTAAATATTTATTTTGCAATTGGTAATAAGAAAAGATGGACTAAATAATGAAAATGTAATTTAAATTAGTGAAAGAAATATTGTATACACTATAGATATGCTGATGAAAGTGAAAGACCAGAGTTCAACCTAATCTTGATTTTAAAAAAACAAAGATTACGTCAAATGTAATACAATGTAAAAGAGAAATATGATCAGATTTTATATTCCTATCTTCAAAAAACAATAAAAATGATTAATGTAACCATTGGAGTGTGGTGGCTCATGAGGTTAGGATATTGGGATGACAATTGGCAGGCTCATGTTCAAGATCTAGTTGCTGCTAAGGGATGGAGTGAGCTCCCATCACACGCTCCAGCTCCTGTCCACCCAGAAGTGCAAAAGTGGGTGACCATGATTGGATAGACGGGTACCACTTCATTGAATAATTTAATAGGGATTTGGAAGGAGCCCCCAACTGAACACCCGCTCGGGCAATGGTGATGTCACAAACTTTTTCAATCTGGAAATACATTGAAGATGAAAATACAACTTTTTCAATCTGGAAATACATATTACTGTTTTCTTGCTGTCTATTTGTTTTGAGGGAGGGGGGATATTTCTTTTTTTGTGGACATAAAGAAATCTTTTCATTTCAGATTTGGGGCCACTGCAGTGTCAGGAGGTATCCAATCCTTTTAAAAATTAAGGATGCAACTTTATAAGAAATAGCCAAGTATGCTCAGTCTATTCATTCTGCACATAGCTTTCATCTGTGTAAGATATCAGAACTTGGATATCAAGAGTGACTTATTATAGTAGTCAGTAAAAATGTTTAACTATTTTCCCAGAATTCAATATTATGATTTAGTCAATAGCTAGTTAATATTTTAATGTAAACATGATATTGAGACTGTTACAAATATAGGAATGAAATCTAATGCCTGACAATTTTATAAATATGAAAGAGAAAACACAAAAAAGGAAAACTATGCTATACTATTAGCATTTTTGTTTCCATTTCTGGAACACAACCTCTACCAGCACCACCCCAAAAAAAAATCGATTTTCTTGTCATTCTCAGATATAATATCCTGGCTCAGGGACTAGTTAAGAAAAGATTTCTGACATCGCTAGAATATGAGAATGAAAGTAGTTGTATATTAAAATAGAACATGTTTGGCAATCAAATAAAATAACATTTTTTATGTATGAAAACAAGCACAAAATCCAGTAAACGTTTCCAGTCCGAATTGTGCTGGGATGGCTGCCAGGGGTTACATTAGTAGATGAAGAAACACTAGACTGTGGAAAAATGTATAGCTGGAAGAGAACAAATATTTATCACCCTCTCCCCCATACTTTAAAGCCCAAAATAAAAAAGGTTGCATATTACTTGCCATTATAAGGATTAAAACTAATGTTTATGAACATAAAATCTCACTAAGAAAACCTGGATCAGAATACAGAAGCCCTAACAAGATAATTTGGACCACATAATGAAAAGATATCACCCTCAGTACTATGTAAACCTGCCAATAATCCAGAACTAGGCTAAAACTGGGAAATGCCATAAGGCCATCAAGCAATAATATTCAATCTCTATCAGCATTTTAGATTTTGATACCTTTGTTTTTGCTCTGCAATTAAATGATTCAAGAGAGGAATCTCAAACTCTTCCAAATAACGTCCAGGATTATAAAGTGTGAGAGTTTTCTGATGTCTTTGAATTGAGAGTTAAAAGCTCAGTAGAATGAACTTTGCAATAGAATAAACACTAACATAAAAGGCCACTCCTTCATTCTATCAAATTTTTGCAAACACCAATTTCTGAGAGAAAGAAATACATTAGTGAATAGAAGAGTAAACACAGTTGCATTTCTCAGAAAAGCTTTCATTGAAAAAGTTCATTTTAAAAGCCTGTACCAAGAGAGGAAGAAAGGAAGAAAAGAAGAAAGGAGGAATAGCACCTGCATAAAAAAGGACTTGGAGAATTTATGGTTACAACTACGGGGAGTTGTAACCATAAAGCAAAGGCATATAAAGCCTTCATATCTTACAAATGGTGGCATTTTGCATTACAAAAATGAAGACATTGGGATTGCAAAATTTTGTGCAGTGTTTTTGAAAATGGCAGACTGTTAAGAGAATGTGATAGAACAAATTTGAGGCTGGAAAAACCAACTGCTGAGTGATATCAAATTCTATAGATTTGCCCATCTCTATTTCAAGGTCAATTACCAACCATGTGCTTGCTTCACACTCCTCCAACAATAGATTCCAGGAGGGATTATTTTTGGCAGAAGTCAATTGGCTTATAATGTGTAGCAATTCAATTATTATGGCCAGAAAGTAATTTAAAAGATTAAACATAATTCCTGCTGTGGTTGGAGTCCATAATTATAAACAGACTTGGAACTTATCCTTGCACTATAGAGAACTCCACTTCTAACAATATACATAGTTGTAGAGTTTCACAGACACAAGCTAAAAAGATCTCAGGTCACCAGATGAGATGGTGATTCTATGCCTAGAGAACAGCATCCACTTTAGTCTTAAAGTGAGGCCTCATAAAATGTAATACTCCTCCTAGGAAACTATATATTAGATTAGAGTCTTTACTGTTAAAAACATAATAAAACAGTAACTTCGGAGCAAGCAGAAAAGAAAAGCTGAATCTGATCTACGAAGTAGAGGTATGGATCTTTTCAGCCTGCATCATTATGATGATCTAAAACTTAACCTCAAGGAAATCAGAAACAGCATATGGATATTCCATTTCCCCAGAAGGGAGCTAATATTAGATTTGGGCAGGAGAATGATAGAACGGAGGAGTAGCACAATAAAATTTCAAATTCCAGGGCTTATTTAAAAAAAAAGACAGCCAACTTGGCTACTTGTCCCTTACAGTCCCGTTATAAAATGCCAGATTTATAGACTGATACTGATGCAGTTTCTTTTACACATATGTGAACTCAGACGTTTCGGTGAAGATATATCTAGAATATAGCTGCTTAAAGCTCCTACTCTTTCATGAGGCTAAAAAAAAAATCTGTGCACCCATAAATGTACATATATTACCTAACCACAGAGCAAAGGTTCTTAGAGAGGCAAGAATAGAGCAGCTACTGTAGGCAGGTGGGCATCCGTCTATTTCTTTTTATATTCATATTTTGACTAAACTGTGAATAAGATTGAATATTTTCCAATATTTTTTTTTTCTGTGCCTTAATGTCAGTCTGGACTCCTGGGGACTGACAGGACAAGTCACTGCAGTTTTCTTGGCAAGTTTTCAAAAGTGTCTTGTCTGCTTCCCAGTACTAAAGAGAATGACTGACCCTATGGTCACCCAGTTGGCTTTGTGCCTAAGGCAGAACTAGAGCTCAGATTCACCTAATTTCTAAATAGGTGCTAATAGATTCACTATCCTAAACTGACTCTTTTTCCAATCTAGGTCACATCTATTCTTAAGAATTTTATTATAAGAATGGATTATCTAGTTCACTTTAGATATTCATAAGATTTCTATACAACTTCAATCTGATAGCCTTTAAGCTTATTATAAAAGGTCAGAATCACTAAATCAATAAAGATCCTGAAAATATCTGTTGGCCATGAACAATATTATTTTTAACACCTTGAAAGTGAGTTTTTTTTGTAAAAACAATTTGGAAATACAGCAGACAAAATTTGGGGCCCTACATTAAAATTATGTCAGATTTCCCAGGGTATGAAAAAAAATAGCAAATAACTTCTACTTGTTTTTACAACAATACTATGAAATAAATAGAAGATTATTGTTTTTATCCCATCAATAAACAGTGAAATTGAATATGGCATTCCACACGTTCAAATTATCCTGTTGCTTAAGAAATACTATATTATCAGATATTCACTGCTGAAGTGAAGTGGTAAAAAAAAAAAGAATAAAACCAACAACAGATTAAATATTTGGGAAGAAGTTAAAGACTTCTTTAACTCAGAACTCAGAAGACCACCCAGCCACAGTGAAGGCAATTTTTGTTAATTCAATGAGATGGCCAAAGATATGTAAGCAAATGTAGAATCTGACTTGAAAGACTTGAATTGCTGAAACACAGAAAACATTCCAGTAAGTTAGATAGAGTCAAAGTTCAGAATTTTATAATATGATTTTATCTCTAAATCATATGACTTGGTTGTTGCTTTATTCAGAAAGGTTACACTTGTAATATAAAATTATCAATTACCTAGCATTTTTTAGAATTCAATTTTGACTAACGATACAATAGTTTAATGCTACTACATTTTAGTCAGTACTACACGTAGGTAATCATTTATCTTTAAAAAACAAAAACAAAAACAATCCCTTTAGTTGTGCACTTGAGTTGTAAAATGTAGGTAGTCTCTGAGGACCTTTTGGCAAGTGTATGCCATATAAATGCATAGTAGTTAACATACTTCCACAAAAGATATAAAACATAAATGAGATCAGAAGAAAACTAAATGTGAAAACATTCAGTCGTAATTACCTAATTTTGGCACTAGGTAATTTTTATGCAGTGTCTTTCCAATGACATTAAAAATGTCTTCAGATTATGCTTTTGCTTCTTTCAAATTCTTTTCAGCCCAATATAATGTTGGAAAGAAATTATGAAAAGAGAATATCAGGAGTCTATCCACCTGCCTACCATTAGCATAATAACTTTCCAAAATCCTGAACACTACAAAAATTTGGTGTGGGGAAGAGAAGCTAACAAAATAACATTTGAACAGGGTGTCAAATGCTGCCAGATCTTCCATTCTAAGCCTTCCCTATCTCATACCCTAGTTGGATCTATTATTAAGGAATTGAAAAGATTTCCAGGAGCCATTGTCTGTAGGGCTTCCCTGTCTTGCTGATATAAAAGAGTGAACTAATTGTGATGGTAAGTGTGCTGTGGAGCACCATTCTAACCAAGCTAAAGTCTTAAATGAAAGTCTTTTTCATCACTTTCTTTTGTGGAGTGATTACTTAGCATGCTCTCTCTGCGTCATAATACTTATAAGATATTTCTTAGAAATGTTGTCCTGTTCAAACAGAAGAAATAGGTACTAGCTTTTTTGTTTAAATGGAAATTACAGATAACATGTACATGTATGTTTAGTCCAAGCATTCCTGTAGATACAAAATTATATACTTGTATTTTATTTCTATAGGGATGGGTGGCTCAGTGGCTAAGATGCTGAGCTTGTCGATCGAAAGGTCCCAATCATGAGTTCAGCAGTTCGAATCCCTAGTGCCCTGTAACAGGGTGAGCTCCCATTACTTGTCCCAGCTTCTGCCAACCTAGCAATTTGAAAGCATGTAAAAAATGCAAGTAGAAAAAGAGGGACCATCTATGGTGGGAAGGTAACGGTGTTCCATGCGTTCCATGTGCCTTTGGCGTTTAGTCATGCCAGCCACGGAGTCATGACCATGGAGACGTCTTCGAACAGCACAGGCTTTTTGGCTTTGAAACGGAGATGAGCACCGCCCCCTAGAGTCAGGAACAACTAGCACATATGTGCAAGGGGAACCTTTACCTTTACCTTTACCTTATTTTATTTCTGTATAAATCATTTTATTTATCCTATGGCAATTAGCCAGGAGACTACAATGCTAATACAGAGTAGTTATTTGACTGCCTTAAGACTACTAACTCATTTGATTCAAGATTGCACATTATCCGTGGTGTGCTATTGGTAACCGTGGGCATGCTTGTACTGCACCAGAAAGAAAGATGAGTGGCTTTCCTTCAGTAGTATCCAGGACTTTGTCTTTCCACCAAAATCACCTCACAAAAAGGTGTTTCATCTGGTAAGGTCCAGCAACAGCAGGAATTTGACCATCCACATGAAGCACCAGCTCCTTTTCCCACCGAACTGGTACCTATTTATCTACTCACATATAACATGCTTTCGAACCACTTTGTGGGCAGAAACTGAGGGAAATAATGGGAGCTCACCCTGTCACACAGTGTTAGGACTTGAACTGCTGGAGCAAAGACCATCTCCAGCGTTATTAAGCCATTGAACCACCACATCTCCTGTTTCAGTTAATAAACATTACAATTAGTCCCAGTTATTATAGTTAGTCATTGTGAGCTATATTCTTGTAAGAATAAGGCATTCTTAACAACAAAGATGTGCTTAACAGTATCAAAACTCCTATATAAGCAAAATATTCCAAGTTTAATTCCAGATGGAAGTAGGAAATATCTCCATTTGAAATAGCATCAGTCAGTATATGTGAAGGCACTGTTACCTTCCAAAAAATCGCAATCATTAATAAAGAATTAACTGGGAAAGATATTGGGGGTGGGGATAGAGATAGAAGATAAAATAATTTTGTTCTGAACTTAATGCAAAATTAGTCATTTTAGATTTTGCAAATCTAATTAGATATAGAACACAATCTCCTGAGTTTTCT
This sequence comes from Masticophis lateralis, assembly GCA_030761175.1. Lineage (NCBI taxonomy): Eukaryota > Metazoa > Chordata > Lepidosauria > Squamata > Colubridae > Masticophis > Masticophis lateralis. The sequence continues at coordinate 38,859,494 of JAUDYJ010000006.1, read as the reverse complement.
GGAATGGTCATGCTAGGTTTAGGAATTTTGAAGCCCATCCCATCTTGAGATCTTAGATGTGATAGCACCTTGAGGTCTACATAATCTGTTTTTAAAAAACTGACATTCAAGTTATAGAAAATATGTTTTCTATCTCAAACTCTATGGAAAGCAATAGATTTCATGGCTTTAGAGATTCTGTGCACATCTTAATGTTTCTAAATAAATAAAACAGCAGGATTAATGTCTTTTCCATTTGCTATATAATTATTAAGTTTAATTTAAATAAACTATGTGCATCGCAATCGTATTAATTTTGACAGCTAAAACTGAAATCTTATGGACATATTTCATGACATTGTGAGAATATTAGGATACAATAATATTGAAACAACAATAGTATCCAAATAATGTTCCTCAGACATGCTTTGCAATGCCTATATTAATAACAGGGTTGGATTACTTTTTTCTTATACTTTAAGAAAATCCCAGTGAGAAATTGGTCTAGCAGCTCTTGTGTTCTTCCAACATTCTGATTTAAATTCAGTAAAGCTGTTCTGAAGTTGAAGACCAAAGACTGAAACAGCAAGAAGTCAATTATCAGCACTTTCTGATGTCACTGATATATATTTATTTTCAATGTATAAGGCGGACTTCACAGCCACTTGAAAAAATATTTTCTTTACCCATATAAAACACACGTTATAAGCATTCTCTAACACATGACTATCTACCCTACCCTACCTCCTGTGAGGCTCCAGTTTGTAGAACTGTCATGTGTTAAAGAATTTCTATAACATATGTTTGTTCAAATATGAGTCAATGCTGAGGTGACGACCAGCCACAGTGAAATTTCCTTCTACAATTAAGCCATGAACTTGTTTGGCTTCTCAAATTATTTCAAAGCCCAGGAAAAAGTTGTGCTACTGTGACTCTCACACTTTTAAAGCTCTTACTAAAATTCAGAAATCCTTGCTAGGCATCTAATAAAAGCAACAATGATGTCACACAAGTCATCATAATGCAAAATTATATACATTTCAAATTGATGTCATTATGTGCTTAATGCCCTTTGCTCTCTTGTAAACATCTATGAATCCTTGGTATTGGAAATATAAATCTTGACAAGTCACTGAACATTTTGAGTACTACACATTAAGTAATACTATAGTACCAGTCTTGCAAAAGAAATATGAGAAACAAAAAGTTTCAATATAATTCATCTATTGTAATGATTATGTGGAGATACACACACACACACACACACACACATCAGGGGTGAAATCCAGCAGGTTCTGACAGGTTCTGGAGAACTGGTAGCGGAAATTTTGAGCAGTTCAGAGAACCAGCAAATACACCTCTGGCTGGCTCCCAAGTGGGGTGGGAATGGAGGTTTTGCAATATCCTTCCCCCAGGAGTGGGGAGAGAATGGGGATTTTGCAGTATCCTTCCCCTACCACACCCACCAAGCCACACCATGCCCACCAAGTCACGCCCAGAGAACCAGTAGTAAAAAAATTTGGATTTCAACACACACACACACACACAACACCTTCTAGAGCACAGATGTCAAACTCACGGTGTCACATTGCCATCATGTGAGATATTGTGATCTTTTTTCCCTTCATGGAGCTGGGGAGTATAATATAAGCAGAATATACTATACTATACTATACTATACTATACTATACTATACTATACTATACTATACTATACTATACTATACTATACTATACTATTTATGTATGTATAATATAAGTAGAAAAACTAAGAAATCATAATGGTTGCTTTTTATATGAACAACCATTATTAAACTTTGGAACTCATGCTAAATCCAGAAATGTGAATCTTGGATAATACTTCTAATAATATTACTAAACTTTTAAACTCAGCAGGTCAAAAACAAAAGCCCAAGCATGAAGAGTTTCTATTGTGCTTACTTGCTGTTTACCTCTAAATTATTCATCTAATTGTGTGCAGTTTAAACAGGATACTCAGTAAACTCTGAAAGGGAAAAGTTTTTTTTTTCCCCACAGTTCAAAGGCTGGCTGTCATGATTAATAGAAATAAGTGATATGATTACAAAACCTTCCTGCAATACAATTTTTCTCATTCTTTCTTGAACTGTAGGTTTGTGTTTTGGAACAAATCTGAACAATGACAAGAACTACCTCTTACTGACCAACAGATGAGCACTAATTGGCTGATTCTTGTTAATGTTTCTTTGCTGGCCTTTTGGCCAAAAACAGCAAACTTTGCTTAGCTGTCGCTTCACTGCAAACTCTGTGGACTAACAAAGACTTAAACATGCTGGAGTCTACAGTATCATGGTAACCTTATACTGTGCACCCGAAGTTGGTGCACCTGGAGGCTCCAACTGGTCCAGAATGTGGCCGCGCGAGTAGTTACGGGTGCTTTCCGTTACTCCCATGTGACACCACTTTTGCACAAGCTGCACTGGCTGCCAGTGGTCCTCCGGGTCCCCTTCAAGGTGCTGGTACTCACCTATAAAACCCATTTGGCATGGGCCCGGGGTATTTGCAGGAACATCTCCTATCGGGCTCCCACCGCCCTGTGGCTAACATAGGGCGACCCTTCTCAGGGTCCCCTCAGCCAGACAGTGTCGGCTGGTGGTCCCCAGAATGAGGGTGTTCTCTGTGGTCGCACCAATTCTCTGGAATGGATTGCCCATCGAGCTCCGGACGGCCCCCGATCTCCGCACCTTCCACGCCGACCTAAAGACATGGTTCTTTCAGTAGCTTCCCTGATCTGTTGCTGATTTTAATTTTGGAGATTTGGGGGATTTTATTTGGTTTTAATATTAGTTAAATAATTTTCATTGTCCGGTTGTTTTTATTGTTGTGAGCCGCCCCGAGTCCTACAGGAGAAGGGCGGCATACAAATCTGACAATAAATAAATAAATAATAGACATTCAACTCTACCCTGATTGAGTTGTTTAGCCGAGTTGCTTCATGCACTTTAGATTTTCACTGAACAGCCATCTTTCATTATTTAGATAAGCAGAATTAAATGAAAACTTTACATATTAAGTAACTACTCTAGATTACAACACAAATTTGCAAACATATAAGATATGCAAACTGTTAAACATATTGTGCAAGCTTACCCATGACATGCATTTTCGGGTTCCCTAGAATATCTGCATGAAGCAACGCCGGAGGCAACCTGTATAGCTGAATCGGACATGCAGTTATGAGGCCAGTGCTGTAGAGGTTTTGTATATAATTACATGGATAGCAAGGATATGTTTACTTCTCTTTTGTCATGTTCTCATCATATGCTAAATAAATAAATAATAACACAAATACATACTAATATGAAAATATTAATTCCACATTATTTTGGCCTAATAATGATCATTTAATGGCTTTTGAAATGCCAAACACACACAAAAAGAAAAAACCTTGAAAAATGAACTATAGGTAATCCTTGACTTGCAACCGTTGCAAACGGTTGTGACCGTTTGAAGTTACAATGGCATTGGGGAAAAAAAGATTTATTACTGTTTTTCACACTTATGACTATTGCATCATCAAATAATCAAAATTTGGGCACTTGGCAGCTGGTTCATATTTATGATTATTGCAGTGGGGCAAAATTCACTTAATAAATGTCTTATTTAGCAATAGAAATGTTGATCTAAATTGTGGTCATAAATCAAGGACCACCTGAATTCAACAGAGTGGAAAATATAAATAAAACATTAGGAAATGGCAGAGATTTTATTTATTTCTTACATTTTAGAATGGTCACAATGGAGACAACTATTGGAGAAGGTGGATTTTGCTTCAAACAAAGGAACAAAATGCTAGTAAACAATCAGCTAATTTCTTCAATCACAGTGTTGATATAGATAATTAAGAAATAAAGCTGGATATTGACAAGCAAAAGTTTTTATCTGCTTTCTTCTTGGTATGTCTTTGGCGCTCCAACTTACATTCAAGAACATCCTTTGAAACATCATTACATTCGCAATGGATTGCACATTTTGAATTGAGGTTGCTGGACTGTATTGGATTAATATATATTGGGACAGGTCTGGAACAATGGGATGATATGATTCCTACTGGAAGAAATAGAATCTGCAAGAGGATATAAACAATAAATGAGGAAGTTTCAACCTGGATTCAACTTGAGTGGTTTCCTCCAAGCCACCTTTCCTTTGAGGCTCCCCTGCCCACTTCCCAGTGGTAAAATCCAAATTAATTTACTACCAGTTCTGTGGGTGTGGCTTGGTGGGCGTGTGGCTTGGTGGGAGTGCCAGGGGAAGGATACTGCAAACTCTCCATAACCTCCCACTTCTGGGGGAAGGATATTGCAAAATCTCCATTCCCACCTCACTGTGGGGCCAGCCAGAGGTGGTATTTGATGGTTCTCCGAACTGCTCAAAATTTCCACTACTGGTTCTCCAGAACCTGTCATTACCTGCTGGATTTCACCCCTGCCAATTCCTTTAAGATTTTCTATTTCTGGTAGTTGCTTCAAGGCAAGGACAACCTTAGGGAAGCATTTCTGAGAATAAAGAGCTAACTCTAGACAGATTTTTTGAAAGAAGAAACTATTCATGGATGTTTGTTGACATTTGTGTATCTAGATGGTACCTAGTTAAGTGCAATAACTATATAATATAGTAGCTATTTACAAATAATTAATGATACATTTAAAACATAATACATTCAGGACAGTTTAAATCCTGGGTTTAATTATATGTATTATGTTCTTTTATTCTTTTTATGTTTTCTTTATACTTTTTAAAATATTTTCTTAAATGTTCCTTTAAAAAAATACATCTGATATTCACCACTATGTAATACAAATTCAATTCACTCTGAGAGTAAAAACTGAGTTTTATTAATTATTTATCTGCTGATATACACACATTTTGCACTCACATGATGCCAACAGATACAGTACTGTGTTTCCCCAAAAATAAGACCCTGTCTTATAGTTTTTTGAACCCTGAAATAAGCGCTTAGCCTTATTGCCATGTGCTCAAAAGCCCGATTGGGCTTATTATCAGGGGATGTCTTATTTTGGGAGAAACAGAGTATAAACAAACAGGCAGCAAACCCCACACTCATTCACACTGATATTGCCTCGTTAGGTAACGAAAATCTTCAAGCAAATAGTCAAGCTCAGACAGCACCAAGAACTCTATAGATCAATCTTGAAGTAACAGATTCTGTAGATGAAATATGCTATCATTTCTAAATAAATCTAAGATGTTTAGCATAACTCCATGGCATAGAAATGCTGTTGTTCCTCCTGAAGCTTATGTCCATTTTTCTTTGTTTCAACACTATCTGGAGTAGCTCATCTCTTTCCCCAGTACAGGAATTTGCTGTTGACGTCCCTTTCATCCCTCTCACTCATCTTCCCAACTTTCTTGTATGATGTATTTGTTTTGCTTCTACATTTTATTTATTTATTTATTTATTTATTTATTAGATTTGTATACCGCCCTTCTCCTTGCGGACTCAGGGCGGTGGACAGCCAAACAAAAACATAGTATACAAAAGTTAAAATTTCTTAAAAAACATATAACTATGGCTAAAATTAAACCATTGAATAATTAAAAAACCCAACCCTCTAGTACAAATCTTAAAAATTCAGCGGGGTCAGGCTAGACCAGCAAACTGAAAGAGATGGGTTTTTAGGGCCCGACGAAAAGTCCGGAGGTCAGCAATTGTTCTCAGTTCTGGAGGGAGATCGTTCCAGAGGGTAGGGGCTGCCACAGAGAAAGCCCTCCCCCTGGGGGTCGCCAGCCGACATTGTCTAGCTGACGGCACCCTGAGGAGACCCTCTCTGTGGAAGCGAACCGGCCGGTGGGAGGCTATTGGCGGCAGAAGGCGGTCCCGTAAGTACCCTGGTCCTAAGCCATGGAGCGCTTTAAAGGTGGTCACCAACACCTTGAAACGCACCCGGAAGTCCACTGGTAGCCAATGCAGCTCGCGCAGGAGAGGTGTCACATGGGAGCGTCCCGTCGCTCCCATAATCCCCCGCGCGGCCGCATTCTGCACCAGTTGGAGCCTCCGGGTGCACCCCAAGGGGAGCCCCATGTAGAGAGCATTGCAGTAGTCCAGGCGAGAGGTGACGAGTGCCTGAGTGACTGTGCGTAGGGAGTCCCGATCTAGAAAGGGCCGCAACTGGCGTATCAGGCGAACCTGATAAAAAGCTCCCCTGGCCACAGCTGTCGTGTGATCCTCCAAAGACAGCCGTGGATCCAGGAGGACGCCCAAGTTGCGCACCCTTTCCGTGGGGGCCAGTGATTCGCCCCCAATAACCAGCGATGGTGTCAGCTGGCTATATCGGGACGCCGGAAGCCACAGCCACTCGGTCTTGGAGGGGTTGAGTCGAAGCCTGTTTCTCCCCATCCAGACCCGCACGGCTTCAAGGCACTGGGACATCACTTCCACGGCATCGTTGGGGTGGTCTGGGGTGGAAATGTACAGCTGCGTATCATCAGCGTACTGATGGAACTCCACCCCAAAACCACGGATGATCTCACCCAGCGGCTTTACATAAATGTTGAACAGGAGGGGCGAGAGGACCGATCCCTGCGGCACCCCACACATTAGGCGCCTCGGGGTCGACCGCTATTTTAAATAGCACTTGGAAAATGTAGGTAAATATCTGAGTATAGAATTTCCCAGATAGCCCCAAACATTAGGAAATTCTGTTCTTGAAACTTAATAATGGCAAGGAAGCAAATTACTGTCATGGTAGCAATCCTATATAACAAAATCTCTTCTGTGATAAAATAAATTTTAATATGATACCTTTTGTTTTTAATTTTTAACATTGATCTTTCCTATTAATTCTTCTACATATTTGTAGTAAAAAGAATTTTTAAATATAAATTGTTAATCTAAACTTCTTCAATATTTCTGCGATAAGAAGCAGTAGAAAAATATTTTTATTTCATGCCACCTTAACCTAAGAACAAACCTTTTTCTGCTTTCATGTATTACTGATGTATTCATGTATAGACTGATTTCATGAGATGCATATTATAAAAGCAGGAACATGATTGTATATTTCCTTTGGAAGATTGAACTGGTAGCAAGTTGATAGTTATACCAATAAAAATCCGACTGCAATCTTTAGTGAGATCTCAATGGACATTGAATTAGGATTTATGGATCTGAGCCAGTAAAATCAATATAAACTGGTTTGTTTTTTTTAAAAATCATTTATCTTCAGAATCATTCTGTAAGAATTCAATTATAACTTAAAATCCTTTTTCCAACTATGACATTTGGAATCCATTTCTCTTTAAAAATGACCATATGTAAGAGAATCAAACTAAAAATTAATTGCAGAATTCTGAAAATATATTTCTGGAAGTTTTATCAACAGTGAATTTTAAAATAATTTTTTTTCTACTTTTGCAATATATTGAAACATTTTATGGAAGTAAACTATGAGTAGTTAACACACCTTATAATACACTATATATCTATATTAGGATATTGAGAAAGTATTTAATTTCTACATAGGTCGGTGGAAATTATCATTGTAAATAGGATCTTGACCCTGAGTCTACTGGAAAATAATTTTTCCTTCCAAAGAAATATGAACAGCTTTGTATGGGTCAAGTTTTCCTTGTTTCACTAAAAGTTGTTTTTCAGATTTTCTAATGAGCTTTTTGTGCTGGTCAGCTCCAGTTAAATGGCAGCTCTTACATCACTAGGGAAAGAATTCTATGGCTTCAAGGTCAGAAGGACTATGAATGCATTGCTAAAATTGGAAAAAGTTGATTCCTGCTTGTTTGGCTGTGATTTTTTACCAAGCTCTTGAGGGAAAGGAGTAGTTTCATACGTTATTTATTTGCCAAACTACAATTCTTGTAAAGCAATATTATTTTCAGGTTTCACCTCTAAACTGAGGCAGTTTTTTTCTTTTTCTACAAGTAACAGAAGGTTAAGCATCTAGAAAACATACTTAGGTACCTTACTGAAGCCAAAATGACATAATGTACATCATGATATCATTGTACAAATAACATAATTTGTATAATTCTATACTCTAAATTCTATATTTATAGGATTAGGTCATGGCACACATAATAACATTTGCCTCACCTTGACCACTTTGTAGTCCTCCTCAAAATCACTGTGAGGAGGTAGCTGATTTTCTAATGCAACAAAGGCATAAAACCCTGTTCATTCTGAACTTCATGGAAGAACAAAGCCAACTTTGATTTCGTACATTGTGTGATTCTAGTAATTGAGTTTTTTAAACTGAGGCTTATATATAGGAGAAAGAATAAACTAGCATAGTCTGTTCAATAAACTAGTTTAGCACTGGAATTTCCAGGGGAAGTGTGGAAAACTGAAGGCAGTTTTGTGCTCCTTGTGAGGAACCCCAAGACAGCAGTTTTCCATGGGTTTGAATCCTGGGAAATGACAAGATTAGCCATTTTGCTCACAATTGCAGTAAGGCATTTTAAAGGATACCATGCACACTTTCTAATCACTTTTGGAAATTGCTTATTAAGTATCTTAAAGTTATTACAGACCTTGAGAATGACAAATTTGAAAAGCCTTTATCAAGTGACTTTTACAACTATCTTTAAAGAAAAATTAATTGCAAGCTTAAGAATTTAAAGAATTTGAAATAAGCAACATAAAGCTATTGACGATTTAGATCTAAGCCTAAAAAATGTCAATGAAAGAATGTCAGATATGAAACACATTTTATTTGACAAAACAATAAAACTGCTGAAAGCAGAACTACAAATAAAATAAAATAAAATAAATACAAGTAATAAATCAAGAAAATGATCTGGAAAATCTTTTCTTATTGGACCTTTAAAAGAGTCTTATTAAAGCCTTGAAGAAATGGGTGATGGTATATAGAGAAATATTTGATTGAATTAAGAATTAAACCTTTTAGAAGTAAAAGAAGAGCCTCAGATAGCTCAACAGACTAAGTAGCCTGTTATTAATATTCAGCTGTCTGCAATTATTGCAAGTTTGAGGCTCAAGGTTGACTCAGCCTTCCATCCTTTCTAAGATAGGTAAATTGAGGACCCAGTTTGTGGGGGCAATAAGCTGACTTTGTATAAAAAATATACAAAAGTATGAAAACTATTGCTTAACGCATTGTAAGCCGCCCTGAGTCGCCGGTGAAGGGCGGCATATAAATCTAATTTTTAAAAAAAAGAATATAAAGCTGGTCTATTTCATCAAGGTTAAAATGGTTCAAACCATTTTAAAATGCATTTCAAACTGCAACCTGGATACCTTTAATGGACTTTTTTCTGACAGCAGGACTCTAACGTTGATGTCTTATATGTTTATGTATCAATAAAGAACAGCATATGTCATTTCAGTTGGCAGATTTGTAGGAAAAATGTTCACCAAATAAGTATCTTTTTGTCCAGATTTTTCTTAATAGACATTCTTTTGTATTGTACATTTTATGCATTCTTTCCTAATACATTTTTATGTGTACTTTTCTTGGTATGCATTTTTCTGAGTTGAAAATTATACTGAAATACATGGGAAAGTATGGATTCTTTGTCCAGCCTGGGTTCAAAGTCTGAAGTCTTAAATTCACATCCCATGTCTAAAATAGAATTGTGCTCTTCAGAACCCTTCCGAAAGAAGAAATCAGCATATAATTATTAATGTGTCAGAAAAGGAGAGTGATCAGGTGTTAACAATGCATACATTTTGCATATTCCTCATGCCCAGAATTAGGATTGTTTTTATACAGAAATGCAAAATGTTTTTCCTCGGTTTCCAGCTGTGACTAAATTTGGCGCTCCCTTACTATTTCTTAGTTTGGTTTGGTTTGGTTTATTAATAAAGAATAACTATTGTTAACAATGGATGAAAATACATACTGAGAAAAAGATGAAAACATCATTAAATATAGAAAGAATATGGTCTTAGTTATACAAGTCATGATATTTTCTTACATTTTTACCTTTCCTTACTGTATCTTTTCAAATACACTATTTATTCATATAATTTTGCTTTTAATGTTCTTAAGACAAACACATTCAACAACAAAAATTCCTGAGAAAACCCTACCTGGATCAAATAAATAGAACCTTGTCTTTTCTCTGGATAACTAGTAAACTCAGTCTTACAAGTATGATAATAAATAATATATTTATCCTTTAGGAACCTGGAAAATGTATCTATGTTTATGCAAACCTTTTGTCCAATTCCCCTCATTTTAGCTGGTTTATTTACTATGCTAGAACTCATTTCTATGCCCAAATTTGCTTTTATAGCAACAGGCTTATCAAAAGCTGCTTTAAAAAAATTAAGCTTGTGATCTTTGTCTCCCAGGGTCTTTCAATTTTGATATTAAAAAAAAAACAACTCCCTCCTAAAACCAGACTTTTTCTCCAGCTCTGCTTGCTGAGATATTAATGTAATTTGATTTGTATTTATCCAGGCAATTCAATACTATTAAGGTACTTCAGCAGCTGCTGCTATGCTGTTACTTTTGTTGATCTAGGTAAACAGCTTAGCAAGGAAAGCAATCATTTACTATGAAGAAAAATAATGCTTTCCCTTCCCTCTTCTTTCCAGAAAAACCTGGTGTGTCTTAGCATCACTGAATATGACACACTGTCTGAATAATTCAAACACTGTGATATTGCTGGCTGCTCCTTCCATAAGCTACTTTAACTGAATGGAAAGACATGCATCTGTGTGATTGTGCTTAATCCTAGAAAGCGGAAGCTATTTACCACTTCAATATCTTCATGGTCAATACAGGAGGGTGCAGATCTTTGCATTTTAAACTATCAGAGTAATGTCGTTAGCATTCTGAAATGGGATAGAGCAGTGTTTTTCAGTCTTTAAAATGTGTGGATTTCAACCAAGTGGTGAAATCTAAAATTTGTTACTACCGGTTCTGTAGGTGGGGCTTTGGGGGGGGGGGAATGTGACTGGGTGGGTGTGGCCAATTTTTTTTTTACTTTTAAAACCATTTTTGTAAAAAAAATGCTTTTGTAAAAAAAGGCTCTGACGATCCCAGCTAGTTGCCTGATCGGCAGAGATTTTTTTTTAAAACTCAGCTGGGATCATCAGAGACATTTAAAAGAAGAAAACCCTATTTTTCTTTTAAATGCCTCTGACGATCCCAGTTGAGCTGCGCGATCATCAGAGGCTTTTTTTTTTTTAATTTTTAAAAGCATTTTTTTTGGCTGAAGAGGTTATAGAAAAAATGCTTTTAAAAGTAAAAAAAAGCCTCTGATGATTGTGCGGCTCAGCTGGGCATGGGGGGCAGGGCAGAGATTTTTGCTACCGGATCTCTGAACCACCTGCCTCCATCGCTACCAGATCGGGTGATCTGGTCCAAACTGGGAGCATTTCATGCCTGCTTCAACCCCAGAACTCTTCAGTCAGCATGATCTTAAGGTAGAGACTCATATTTTCAAACAGTTTTCTAAGTTGTTTTTATTTTAGTATGTTTTTTCTGCTGAAGGAACAACATATGTTGCCTCTCATCATCTTGTGGCTTTTGCTGAGCACACAAGAAGGAGTACAGTTTTTTAAATGCTCTTTATTCACCTCCTCACTACTCCAGACAGAAAAAATCCCAATCTAATTTTGTATCACCATCATATTCTCCTTCTCCTTTTCCTTGTCCTTGTAGATATTGTAAAGTTAAAACTGCAATTCATTGCATTTAGCGGTGACTAAATTGCAATGAAGTCAATGACTTTTACTTCAGAGAAATCATTCATGCTGCTGATCATATAAATCAAGTTTCTGCATCATTTAATAGAATACAAAAGTGAAAAAAAAGTTCAATAACAACTTGCGTTGATTAATTTCTAGAGCACTTTCTTGCCCTAGAATAGGACAACACCTCTAAAAATGGATGAACCAATCTGATTTTGGCAACAGCATCGAACCTGGAAGAGATCAAGGCCTCACCACAGTTTTCCATCTCCAGTTCAACTATGCCTCAGAGCAGACAACTGGAGACTCAAGGTTATCAGCCTCCAGGAAGAGAAAACAATCAAACTGACCTGACAGTGAAATAATGATAAAGAGGAAGAAATATCTTTCAACATGCACACAGTGTTTTCATTCCACCACCATAGTATCACTACAGTAATAAAGACCATTCATCTTTGAAATGTCTCTTTGTAACACTTCCCAACTCCCACTATATTTACTAACAAATGAAAATTTTTAACTTAAACCCCTTTAATACACAGTGGGGTCTGAACTTATCACTTATACAACCTTCCATACATCACATAAAAAGAGAAAACAACAAAAGATTCATTCAAGTCAGACTCAGATCCTGGTGACATCTGTGTAGTTTTGTTGGCAATAACATGGAGATGGTTTGCCATTGTCTTTCCTTTTTACTAGATGTTTTTTCTCCACTTTCCAGTATAGCCTACAACCTTGGGACTTTCTGCTAGTGTTCCTATCTATAACCCTACTCCTAAGTACTAACTGAGTCCAATCTTACTTTTCTTTTCCAAAATTGGGCTAAGTGCTGCTACCTGCTTGGCAAAATAATCACTTGGTAAAATTTTAATTTAATTTCTTATTGTTTTATATAGGAAACTAGCACTAGCACTAGTACTTAGACTTATATACCACTTCATAGTGCTTTACACCCCTCTCAAAGTGGTTTACAGAGTCAGCATATTGCCCCCAACAATCTGGGTCCTCATTTTTACTGACCTCTGAGGAATGGAAGGCTGAGTCAACCTTTAGCCTGGAGAGATTCGATCTGCCAAACTGCTGCAGCCAGTGATCAGCAGAAGTAGCCTGAAGTACTGCACTCTAACCACTGCACTGTCACCAAGAAATCAAGCATGGAAAGGTTACAATCATTTCCTTCAGTACTTGTATGACTGATGGCAGTGGTGGGTTTCGGGCGAACCGGTAGTGGTAGCGGCAGGAGGCTCCGCCCACCTGCTCAGACCTCTCAGATGATCTGTGCATGTGCAGATGTGCCGCACTTGAGCGAAGCAAGCGTGTGCATGTGTACACTCCCAGTTCCGAACTGGCAGCAAAGGTAAGTGGAAACCATTACTGACTGGTCGGTACTTTTTCCTTTTCCCAGACCAAATGACCATGCAAACATTGGCTTATAAAATCTCAGGAAATGTCCTTCCATACACACCACTTTCCACTTGTTGCATTTGCAAATAGGTAGAAAGGGAATACTTCAAGTGTCATTATTGTGAAATGATTTGTTGGACTTCAAATGTGGTCATACAGTAGTCGAGTCGCTATTTATTTATATTTTCATTTGGGTTGTTAGCTAGATTTTTGTCCTCTGTCACCTTGAATCAGGGCAAGAAAAACTTGTTCAGAACTAGTCTGAGCCTGCTCAACTGTTGATTCATAAGTAAAAGCTTTAAACAGTAAAGGTTAATGAAGCTTGTTCCTACCAAGAAAACAAGTCTTTGAGGACCAAAGGTGAAAAAAAAATAAGCTCTCCTGTAGTGAATTCTGAAAAGCACTTTTTTACCCTATAACACATCATAATAGTTACGGTATAACAAAATAGTAGTGCCAGTTCCAATATTTTTAAATAAACATTATAATTTCTGGAGGAAGGACCTGTCTTTTTGATAAGATGAACTTTGCAATGGAAGGGTCATTTAGGCCATCCCCTGCTCAGTGTAGGAATCAAAAGCAAAGTATCCCAGTCAGAAATTTGCTTAGCATCTGCTTCAACCTATCCAGTGAAGGGAAACTCACCACCTCTGGATAATGGGTTTCACTGTCAAAGAGATATGTCTTCCTGTAATACTATTCCATATCCTGCACTCTGAGATGACAAAAAACAGACCTTGACCTTTCTCTCCATGCACTATTCAGTCTTTTAATGAATGCTTCTATAACTCCCTTTTGCAATCCTTTCTTTAAGGCTACAGGTATCCAGTTCATTCTTTCTATCTCTCAACTTATTCCAATGTTTCAATCTTGGATAGTGTCCATAATGGTATCTGAGCAATGAAAAATATAGTGAAACTATTAACTATCGTAATTTCAACATTATATTTCGTGCAATGCAATCTTAAATTGCATTTGTGTTTCCAAAAGCATGATACTTTGCTGAATTATATTCATCTTGTGATCTTCTACAATTGCAAGATCCCTTTCACATATCTAGCAGACTCATACACTATCATGCATTATAAGCCATGCATTATTTGTAGATTGCTTCATAAAAAAAGAACTTTATAGTTGCATCACTTAAAATTCTTTTGATTATTTTCAGTCCTTTTTTCTAGCTTAAAAAGCATTTTTTCTAACACATTAATTTAAATTTTGTTTATGTCATGTAAATTATTTCACTTAGTGTTTCACTTGGGTTTTTGGCAATTGCAAGCATTATCTATCCAAGTCTTTAATGAAAAGCATTTCAGAACAAGAGCAAATGCTGTAGTTCCTACGTTATATTATAGTCCAATTTGATAAAAAAAATTACTGATAAAAACATTTAGGGTTTAGCTTTCAAGATAGCTGTTGCTCTAACTAAGAGATATATCTATTGTAACATAATTAATTAGCTTTCTGATCAAACTGTCATGATATACTTTGTCCAAAACGTTCTTGAATTCAAAATATGTGCCAGTCAACCAAGATCTAATTTGAATCTGAGATCTGAATATGAAAGCATCAAATTTCAATTCAAACTGATTTGAGATCTGGTTTGATAAAAGATTGCACAATATCTTTTTACAATAGGGAAACATCAAAATGACTGCAGCTTCTTTTGGTAGCAGAATGGAATAAAAAATCCTACCCTCCTATTTTCATCAGGTTCTGACAAAAATGAAGCATTAGCACACATTATGCTTCTCTTTTATACCTGATTTATGACATCAAATATATTTTAACCTAACTGTATTGCCTTTGAACCTCAGACTTTAATTTCTAATTGATTTGTGTCACCGTCTTCTCTTGAATTCAAATAAAACCCTGACTATATCAGACTGGAATATAAATTACAAGTGTGTGTATTGATTGCTGATATTACAATACATATTAAACTAGTGACAGCAAGCAAAAAAAAAAAACACCTGGGCAGAGAAATAGTATGTAGTATTAATAGCTGGCAGGGGAGCAAATAGCTATTAACAGCATTATCCATATGCAAATATTAAAATGTGACAAAAATGGAAATGGTATTTGGAAAATGAAGATAATGTAATGAACACATATGAGATTGCAGTTTTGGGACATACATTTCTCTTATTATGAATGTAAGAGGGGAATATTAATCTGTTTATTTGGAGAAGAATTCCCAAGACATCTGTACAGAGAATCCATAGAGTAACTGGAACCAGAGTTAACAGACTAGAGAAAAACCAGTATTGTGTTGAGACCAGTATTGGTTGTAGCTTCAACCAAAAAGTAGTCAGTTTGCTTGCAACTGCAGCTTCTCTGAGGCCAGTGGCAGGAAAGAAAGAAAGAAAGAAAGAAAGAAAGAAAGAAAGAAAGAAAGAAAGAAAGAAAGAAAGAAAGAAAGAGAAAGAAAGAAAGAAAGAAAGAAAGAAAGAAAGAAAGAAAGAAAGAAAGAAAGAAAGAAAGAAAGAAAGATATAACCTTAGATAACTGTAGATTTGAAATTCTGGGTCATGGATGATGAAATAGATAATTTCCAGTTATTTATATTAATATTTTATAAGAGTTATAATCACTACCTTTGAATTCTTTTATTAGATCAGATTGAAAAATGGTGTAATCTGAAACAAATATGAGCATAAAAATATAACTAATAATAGTAACAACAAAAACAGGAGATTGTTAGTTCTAGTCCTGCCTTAGGTAGAAAAATTGGCTGGGTGACTTTAAGTGAGTCACTCTCTTTCTTTTAGCCCATGACATCATATCCTGGAGACAAGCTGGCCAGTCAATCCCTGTCACAACCAATGAATTAATAGTTGATCTGAAAAAAGTAGATCCCATAACAGTGGAGATATATTAGGAAGGGAAAAAAAGGTAAACATTTATTAAACTCCTCAATGTACCACACATGTTCCCTTTAGTGGGAACATGTGTGGTTCCCTTTCCTTTTATTCTATCACAGCAGACAATAGTAATGTGATAACATTCTCATTAGAACATTCATAGAACCATATACATTTTGTGTCAGTCTTTGATGTTCTAGGACACATGAGAAACACATTGGAGATTGCCTGCATCGTGCATGTATTTATTGAATCCTCTTTATCCATACCAGAATCCTGCCCCCGGAGTTCATCTGAATCATGCAAATAATATTCAGCATTTAGAATTTCAGGACTGTATTTTATTTATTTATTCAACCTCTATATCCAACCACCTCAACCAAGTATATCTAGGTGGCTTAAAATTATAAAATTATAAAACAATTAGAACAATTTAAAAACATTACAACAATTAAAATTTCCATAAAATTAACAAATAGAAATAGCAGTCATGATTATTAATCAACTAATAGTAAAGCCAAGTAACAGGGTCCTTCACACATTCCGAGCCTAAGTAATTTCAGATTACCAGATGGATGATATAGATATTATATGATCTAATTTCATGATAATAAAATTATTGTAAGAAGCTAATAATTGAATCATACTCATGAGTAAGTATATATATTTATGGAAGCAGAATATATTCATCTATGAATAGGCAGACTGAGTGTCAGCATTCCAGAAAACCCCTGACTCCCAGTAAAGACACGGAAGCAGGCATTTTCCAAAGTTCTCTTTACTAGAAATAGGTAAACTGGCACATCTGGGAAATCCCGAATCTGAAAAACCTGGGCTTTCCTTCAGTAATTCAAAGCTTCCAAAACCATCCCCTTTCTCTCAATCGATTACATGCTCCAATCAACATCCGTTCCACCTGAACCCAGCCCCTGACCACTCCTCCTCCAGATGCTGGATCACCCTGACCTTGACCGATAGGAAGAAGGCTATTATGTCTACTAACTCCCCTCTCCTAAATCCCCCCTCCTACTTTCCCACACATGAGGAGGTGGCAGCATTGAAGCTTCTGGCCTAATATGGCTTCCAAGGCTGACACTGAGCTTTCTTTAAACAGTTTGATCTGCATAAAAATAGAATTATATAGTTCAGTACAGTTGTTGATATGCTAGTACAGAACTTGAAAAATATGCAAATAAGAACTGGGAGAAATCCTCTTTGTCTGTTTAATAATTAGACTATTTACAATAAACCTGCCTTTTTCTGGTGGTTCTTTCCAAACTTTATTTCATAATTTATTAATAAATTCTACTTGTACATTGCTTTTTGCTCAAATGCTCAAAGAATTTCACAAAGCAATATACAAAACATTCTACTATACCACTAAAAAGAAAATCTACTGATAGTTAAAAATATTTTTACAGATTTTCTAAATGCTAGCAAGTACAGCCAAATGCATCTTCATTTGCATTGCTAGCCCAGTCAAAATTATGTAAAAGTCACTTTCCCGTATATCAAACCAAAGTCAGTATGTCAAGCCTGAATTTGATTGGGGTGTGGGATTGTTTGTATCCTTGGGTAATCTGACATGAATTCAGTTTGGCACAGTTTGGAGCTGAAGTGGGGAGAGCCGAGGAGGATAGAGCCTTCAGCCAAAACAACATAATTAGCCGATGAGTCAAGTACATTCCAATGGCTGGCTGACTGGAGGAGGAGGAGAGAAGTCGCCAAGCAACCAGCTCTTATCTTGGTTGGACAATGTGACAGTTTGTTTTAGAAAATTGAGTATTATTTATACTGGGGTGGAAACCTTCGGTACTGGCTTTCCACCAGTAATGCCAAAATGTTGTATCTAAATAAATTTGTTCTTTGAGGAAATGCAGCGCCTCGGAGTTTGATTTGTAATGGGTGCGTTACTTGGAACCTGACACAGTATTCTTAAAAGAGCATTTTCTGCATATTTCAGTAGCCAAATAAGTTTATAATCAGAGAGGTAGACCTTCAGGTAGTCAGGTTCAAAGCCCTGATAGCAGGGCAATAGCAACATCTTAAATTATATCCAATTATTTGATAAGCAATGCAGTTCTTCTGTATTCTAGGTATCATGGGATTCCTAAAGCATGGCCAGTTACATTAGTTGACTAGTTATCTTTTTTCAATAATTTCAAAGTAATCTATATATAACACATTCCAATAGATAACCAAAGCTGGCTGGAATACTAATCTTAATTATGCAAAAATACTCCTCATGACAGCCTCAACCTGCAGATTCAGTGACAATTGACAATAAAGGTACATTCTCAGAATATGGATCCACTCCCTCAGGAGGAAATGAAACACCCTCCAAACTTCTAATCCAATTTTTTACTTTTCCATGGCATTTCAATTCAGTTTGGATTTAATGTCAACCAGTTACTAATAAAGTTAGTCAGTGGTACAAGTACTTCCTTGGAGATAACTAGAAACAGTAAAAGTAGATATCTTCAATACTTAAGTGGAATCCACTCCAAAATCTTTGCTGGCTTCTTCAATCAGTGTCATGTAGATATTGAGCAGCATCAAATGGAAGCTGGAAACCTGTAAAACAGAATAGGCCAAGCATTGACCAGTAATCCCATAAAACTATCTTCTGAACACACATTTATATTTTAAAATGGAACTAAATCTCACTAGGCAATGAAAAACAATAATATGGCATGATTTAAAGAGCTACAGTGAGGTCATCATCACCTTTTCCAGGTTCCAGAAGGCTTTTCATCCAAATAATTTCAAGATAAAGATTCAACAGCAGCCAGGCAAGGACCTTATTTCCTGCTGGCAAATGTAGCTGTGTGCCATCTCTCTATTCATGCACTCTCTAGTCTCAGTCTTGGGTGGAGAACTAATTAGAAAGGCTACATAAAAAAAACATAACTAGAAATAGTAAAAGTACATTGTGATAAGGAACTACCATTCCAAATAGTATTTCCAGGAATTAATCTTCTGAGCCACAAGTTCTCCTCTCTTCATCAACTTGAGCCAGGGGAAAGATTAAGTGTTTTTCTATCGAGACACCTGGTCTACCCCAACATGTGGGATATATATATAATATATATATATATATATATATATATATATATATATATATATATATATATATATATATATATATACATACACATATATACATATACATACACACACACACACACACATATACATATACATATACATATACATATACATATACATATACATATTATATAAAGAATGTCACAGAAAAAGCACTATTGTTCTTATTCACGCAGTCCTTAGGAGTTGAATTGAGCTCAACTCAAAGGAGGACAGATAAGACTTTGGTTCAACTGGTAGGTAGGACTTTTTATGTCACAAAATTCTGGTGGTAATTAGGTCTAATGCTGCTTGATTTATATTTCTTCTAATGGATTAATAATGTTTGAAATTCTGAAGCAAAATAATTCTTTATGTTCATGACATCAGTGAACATTTCAGAAGTTAGTCAAGGAAATTCTCAATGGAAAGCCAAGAACCAAGCAGGAAAATCTAACTAATTATCCACCATCATGGTATTTGCCTAAGAATCCAGTACAAATAAAATAACAAAATCTCAGTCTCATTCCATTTTGCAATAAGTTTCATGAATGATTCTGCTAATAAGGAATGTTCACATTAGGTATGTCAAACTAACAAAATAATTCTATATTTGTAATGGCATCCTCTAAAACAGAGCTTCCCATCCTGAAATCTTCAGTTATATATTCCCATAATTCTTAATCAATAGGTTAGAGATTCTGAAAATTATAATCCACCATATTAGCCAGGAGCCAAGTTTAGGAAGATTGAGCTATGCAATTGCTGAGTTTTTCTAACTTGAAAAAAGATTTCACAATAATTTTGAAGAGCCTTTTGTTATTCAGGATATGCACACCATGTTATTATCCAGACAATCTGTGACTGAAATAGCTACCCACCAACTAAAGCATGGTTTGAGTTCAATATGTGGTTTACTCGTTCTATCCAAATTCAGCAAAATGTAGCATTGTGTGCTTTTCCTTCCCTTCCTCTTTAGTTTGGCAAGTGAAAAAGAACAATGCTCAGATAAGATATGCTATCTAACTTTGGTGCTTTCATGGCATTTCTGTTTACAGTGTTGACATCCACTCTTTCCAATAGAGATGCAAAAAGTTGTTTGCATTACTTCTCTTCCAGTCAATAAATTCTAGAGTCTTATCTTGTGAACTGAACAGAACAACAGAATGGGAATTGGAGAATTCCAAGTGACGACAACTAACTTTGAATCAAACAGGCTTGTAAACTTCAGGATATCTGAAGCAGGTACTGTGTACTCAGAAGTGTATTATTCACCAAGAATATAATGAAAAGGGAATGGATTATTTACTTAACTTCCTACCAATTTGTTATAAAACAACCTCTAGAAGTAATATATTTTATTTAACAAGGCATTTAAAATAGATTATCTGGTTTGTAAACCTTTGGACATCAAGAGTATTTAATTTTTATATTTCTAAGACTTTTCTTAAAAAGTACTAAAGTATCAAATGGCAGATAATGATAGTTTGCAACTGTATGGAGAATGGATTTAGCTTGGGATCTCTGGTTGGACTATGTCTTACAACATAAGTGGGCATTTGTTTCCTCCCTTTACATAGCCATTGTCATTCTTCCTTCAGTGAAACCTCCATGGAGATGAGTCAGCACTTCCCACACAAGTCTTCTCACGCTTCAAGCACAAATAGCCTGTGTTTACAGGCCTGGGGAGGAGCCAGGCTGCTGAAATTACAAACAGATGGGGAAAAATATCTCTCCCGCTGGAACTAATCGTTGGTTGGGTTATTGATCACATCGGATCAATGGCTGCTGGGGAAAAGAATTAGGCATTGTTTGAACTATCTTACAATGATGTCACCTAACTCACAATGGAATTTATATATCTAGGGAAAAAAAGGCATGACATAATGTGTGAGAAATTGAGAAAATCAATATGGAAGGTGAAAGCTTCACTAGAGGAAATTTACTTTACATGAAGCCTCAGTTCAAGGAAACCAAATGTTTAAAAAAGGAAGTTTTTCTTGCTTCTTGTAGCCTAAATTTCTGTTTATTTTAATTTCACGTAGCATTTGTTAATTTCATTTTAGAATAATTGTTTTACTATAATCAAACGTCTTTTTTATTCATTAAACTAGGCTTGTAGTATTTCATATTTCTGGAGTGAAGGGAATTTGCAATTTATGATTCAATTTCTAGTCCTTTGCGAATATTCTATTTTTTTCTAGTGTTAATTTTCTAATTTTTCTACTGTACTTGGAATAGGTTTGGATTTGCAATGGACAAAGAAATGCACTTTTTTCATATAATGTCAGAAATGTGGCACTTTCTGAGACCTGTTTGGAAGTATGATAATCGCTTTACTTCTCTGCTGAGAATGCAGGAAAAAAATCAGCATCGGGATTATACTTCATGAAACCCTCCCTAGACAGATATAATTGCTACTTCTGGCCCATGAAAGGATTATGTCTTAAACAGTCCTTCCCCATCCTCCCACCATCCAGTTTGAGTCTTTATGTTTTGTGATAGCCTCTGAATCTCTGCTCATTCAATCTAGTTTATCGCTATAATCTTTGTTCTCTTTGGTTGCCTACTCAAAGGCATTTTCATAAAGAAACCTTCTTTGAGCAGCACTGCTGAAAATCATTGAACAGTTCAATTTCAGTCTGAAACACAATGCCAGTTGCATCCTTTCCTCCAGTTTCAATCCTAATATCCTGGTACAGGAAGAATAGCAACTGCCCAAGCAGAACAATAGAATTATTTCCCGTTCCAGGTGATCAGCGTCTCACTATACAGTTATGAATAACAATAATCCCTGATGGTCTCAGGGGTGACATTTCTCAATCCTTATCAGCACTGCTGCATACACCAGAGCTTGATAACATTATGGGAATAAAAAATGACTCCTATCAAGCTGCCAGTGGAAAAGTAATAAATACCCATTTTCTGAAAAGAGGATCAGCTGTGCTTTTTATATATTTTTAAACCCATCTTACAAAGGATATTTGTCTACTGCAATCCTAATAACCAACCCTAAGGGCTACTGTGCAGACTGCTGCTTGGTATTGAACCTCACCTTCAGTAAAAGAAGGCATTTTGCTTTTGGACTGTATTGAGTAAAGATAAAACAGTTCAGACTGGAAGAGAAAAAGAAGACTCTGACCTCCTGCTTTCTATTTGCACCATTATAAGCACTCCATGCTTTGCAGAAGCCACACACACTATCATTTCTCTATCTCATCTATAGGGTATGTTTACCAAAACAAACTGTTCTAAGTAAAACACAAAAATTCATTTTTCTATATCCCCTGGTAAAAGTTTCACAGAATGGAAGCAAATCTACAATTGTGGTGGTAGAAACCAGATTTGGCATTCAGATTTAGTTCCTGACATATCAGGTTCAGGAAGCTGTCATTCAGAACTTACACCTTGGGCTAAATGAGGGGGTTTTTTTTGGATAACATTACAGATATTATGCATGCATATACCTTTCTGATTATATCGGGTGACAAGATATAAGGTGGGTGGATCATCTCACAAGTCCATATTTGCAATACATGGAACTGAAAATTCTGTGCCCTTAGTTATCCTTTAAGTGTAGGTTACAAAGCAAACTGAAATATTAAATCCGTACCATTTTGGTCCTCAGGCAGGCAGAATAGGAAAGTACAATTTCTATGCACCAAAAGAGGGGAACCATTCCTTTCGTATTCACTTGCATTTAGAGTCAAACTACATTAATCAACTGATGTATTAATCAGTCACTGCAATCCTAAGAATATAAAATAATTTTGCTATAAAATTCTTAGAGCAAATGTATTTTCACCTAGTAAAATTATGCAAAGATTATCATTTTTGGAAGAGGAATTTTGATGGTTCTTAGAAAAGGCTGTAGAATATTTATGAAATTCTGAAGCGTTAGGTGAATGTTGGAATATGGGTACAGTATATCTATCATATTTTCTTTCAAGTTAAGCATTTTCTGTCCTCTACAGTGTGTGGACTGTTTTGAGATGGCTCTTGAATTTATTTACAGTTATTACTAATCTTAGATGATAGCTTAGAATATATGTGAGCTACCTGAGGTAATAAGCCTCCTTAGAAGTACTGTAATATGCCAGCCTAAATCAGACCTGAAACAAGGGACAGTAGCTCATGCTTTCTTGATTGGAAAGGAAGAAAAAGAAAGGAAAATAAGAGCATTATTGTACAGGTTTCTATGGCATAACCCAATGAACTCAAGTGATGTGTGAGTTTTTTCATGGTAAGAAATCAGTAATAAAGTAGGCCGCCTCAAAGTTTGCATTCCACCCTTCCCCAGTCTGGTGTGCCCTTCAATTGTGTTCAGACTGTAATTCACATAATTCCTAACTGTTACAACCCACTTGTGGGGCAACAGGTTGAGAAACTATTTCAGAGTTATAATTGTTTAATTGGGCAGGACATTAGATGATGTCATTTGAATTAGATAGTACTCAGTCATAAAATAAAGGTACTTGAACGAAGGCATTGTAGTAATTTTACTGTAAAGTAATAATGCCCTAGGTAAGTAGATCTTTAATTCACCAAATATGGAAGAAACTATTCACATCTGGAAAACAGAAAAGTGAAATGGGTAAGTGACAGGCTTTTGAATCTGTTTGCCCTAAAATGTTTTCCTTCCTCCATTATACCTCGTTTTACCTCAGAGCAAAAAAGAATGCACATTTTTCTAGAATTTTTAAAAAAATGTTGTGCAGCTGTTATGAACATATTATTTCACTTGATTAACTTCCCTTCTCAGAAAGTTTTCGCTTGATGAATCACTTTTAAAAGTGCTTTTCATCAGAAAAAAGGTTAAGATAGAGGAGAATATATTTTTTCCATTTTAAAGAGATGTCTTTTACCCTAAATAGGGTGATAAAATGCAATAATGATGATCTACCAATCATACTCTGGAAAACATATAAAGCAAGCTTCTTTAAAACTTAAAAATATGTGCTAGGCAGATGGCAATAGGGTTTTTTTCCTTTGTTTTTATACCTCCAAATTGTGCATAAGGTTCCTAGCATAAGTTTACATTCATCCTGAGCTTCAGTTTTAGCATGAAAATGGCATAGAACACTGAAAATTACAAACATTTTCTGTAAGCTACATTTTGTAATACATTTCCTTGATTTTTGTTACAAATCCACTCATGCATAATTTACATTGTTTCCATTTCCTGTTCCTGTAAGTTTCAAATAAACGATAAAATGGATAGTGAGGGTTGTTTATCTAGTGATGACTATTAAGTTGTTAGTTATTTACTGAGAATATATCGGTGTAAAGTAATAAGGAAAAATAGAGGAAAAGTGAAGATACTGGGGCTGTGCAAACTGGAAGGCTTACATGTTTATTTGTTTTTTCAGAGATAGACACTGTAAATTTGAAACCAATATTCTGTATATAAACTGAACATGTGCTTTTTTTTTTTTAACTTAAAAATAAATTTTACTTTGTTTAGCGGAATTTTTTCCTTGTACATGGATGGAGATTTTGAGGGCTTGAAAATTTATTCAGTTTCCCAGCAGTTCCAACTAACATAATCAGTAGAGAGGGATTGTGTGGATTATATCTTAACAGAATCTGGAGACCCACAGTTTTCTTACCCTGAAGGTGTACATTATTGCAGTATAACTATGGGTAGAATTATGTAGAAATTCAAGTTTCCTGCTTGAAGTCCAAAAGATGTTCCAGAGCTTGTGGGAGCACTATTTCAGAAAAGTCATCGTCACTTTTCTGTGAACACTGCAGAACTTGCAGATACATATTATATTTGTTCCCCTATGTACTCTGAACTCCAAAATGCCACTAACTATAGATATATCCCACATAATCCATTGTTAGCTGCCTCTAATATATATAATTGGCAACAATATAAATTAAAGATCATACATACACACATATACACCAGTGGTGAAATGTAAAATTTGTTACTACCGGTTCTGTGGGCATGGCTTGGTGGTGGTGGTGGGGGGTTAATGTGACTGGGTGGGCCAACTTTTTTTTTTTTTTACTTTTAAAAGCGTTTTTTCTACAACCTTAAGAGGTTGCAGAAAAAAATGCTTTTAGAAGCCTCTGACGATCCCAGCTGAGCCATGTGATCATAAGAGGCTGGCTTTTTTACTTTTAAAAACATTTTTTCGGCCAAAGAGGTTGTAGAAAAAATGCTTTTAAAAGTTTTTAAAAACAGCCTCTGACGATTGCGTAGCTCAGCTGGGCATGTGGGGGAGCGCAGGGATTTTTGTACTGGTTCTCTGAACCACCCGCCACCATCGCTACCTGATTGAGCGATCCGGTCCGAACCAGGAGCATTTCACCACTGATACAAGCCATTTTCCCTTGAAATTTAGAGGAGGGTGGGGTGGTTTGGGGAGAGGAATGAACCTGGGGGGGTTCATAGACCTTCAGAGTGGCAGAGTGAGTCTGAGGGCCATGGCAGGAGGAGAGGGGAAGAGGGTTTAGATGGGGTGCCAGGGGATGAGATGAAGGGTGGTTCTATCAGTATTGTGGGTGGGAGGGGTAGATATGGTGGGCATAGGGGGCCATATCATGTTTCGGGAGCACGCACTTGCTACTTATGAGTGGTGGTGTGCTCTGGCCCCCAAAACGCCTCTTGTACTCCAGGTTGCACAGAGTTTCAGGGCTCAAGCTTTCGGCTGTTGTTGTGCAATTTTCAGGTCCGCAATGAAAAAAGCCCCCCTCATTAACGATCTAGTTCAGTTCGGGGGTGCGGACCTGGCAGGGATTATGGAGACCTGGTTGGGCCAGTAGGGGGGTTCCCCTCGTTGAGATGTGCCCACCAGGCTTCCATGCATTTCATAGCTGAGGGCCCAGGGGAGGGGAGGGGGGTAGCGGTCATTATTAAGGAAAATCTTGGGCTGAGGAAGGCCACTGTTCCTCAGATAGCTGGTTGTGAGTTCCTCTTTGTGAAGTGGGGTCAGGGGGTTCAGGTGAGTTTGCTGACTGCGTACCTGGCTCCCTGCCACGTAGCTGCTGCCCTGCCTGAACTACTCAATGTAATAGTCGGGGTGGCGGTAGATACCCCCAGACTTATAGTCATGGGGGATTTCAACCTGCCATCCATCGGTGAAACATCGGAGGCAACTTGGGAGTTCATGGCTTCCATGACAGCCATGGACCTTACCCAGTTAGTTCATGACTCCACCCACATCAGGGAAAACACGCTGGACTTGATTTTTGTCTCTGGTCAGTGGCTGAATGATCTTGAAATAGGGGACCTAGTCACTAAGCCCTTGTCATGGACAGATCATTCGCTTGTTCAACTAGACTTTCAAACCACTTCCCTTTGTCGCAGGGAGATGGAATTGAACAGGTGGTTCCATCCCAGGCACCTGATGGACCCGGAGAAGTTCCTTGCAGAGCTTAGGCCATTCCCAGAGGCTCTGGTTCACGACTCAGCTGAAGAAGTGATGGCCGCCTGGGATAGGGCAGTCGCTGGAGCTTTGGACTGCATCATGCCTTTGCGGCCTCTCACACGGTGCCAAACTCAATTAGCTCCCTGGTTCTCTGAGGAGCTGAGAGATATGAAGCACTGGAAAAGATGCCTAGAGAGTGATTGGAGAGCCAGCCACACCGAATCTGACCAGACGTCAGATTGTCACTAGGTAGGTCTTATATCAAGACCTACCTAGTGGCAATAAGAGTGGCAAAATCTAACTATTTCTCCACTCTTATTGCATCTGCAGAGAACCGCCCAACCGTCCTGTATAGGGTGACCCGCTCTCTACTACAAGTGGGAGCGCGGGAAGATCCCTTGCAGGGTAGGGCTGAGGATTTGGGGCAATATCTGCATGATAAAATCGCTCAGATTCGGGATGGTTTGGATATTGGGTAGGCTTGGACGAGGAGATGGAGGCGGGTCTTGAGAGTGTTATCTGGGAGGAGTTTGACCCTGTGGCTCCTGAGGACATGGACAGGATTTTGGGGAGGCTTAACGCTACCACATGCTTATTTTTATTTATTTTATTTTAATTTGATTTATATGCTGCCCTTCTCTGGTTGTTTATTGGACCCGTGTCCCTCCTGGTTGGTACTGGCCTCCCGGGAGGTTAGATGAGGCTGGTTTCAGGGGCTTATTAATGCTTCTTTGGGTGAGGGTGTCTTCCCATCCACCTTGAAATAGGCGGTGCTGAGGCCCCTCCTCAAGAAGCCTTCCCTGGACCTGGCTGTACTAGTTAATTGTTGTCCAATCTCCAACCTCCACTTCACAGTGAAGGTTGTTGAGAGTGTGGTGGCGCAACAACTTCCTTGATACCTGGATGAAGCAGTCTATCTAGATCCTGCCAGTCAGGCTTCAGGATGGGATACAGCATGGAAACCGCATTGGTCGCATTGGTTGATGATCTCTGGAGGACAGGGGCTGTTCCTCTGTTCTGGTCCTCCTAGATCTCTCAGCAGCTTTTGATACCATTGATCATGGTATCATGCTGCGTCGGCTGGAGGGGTTAGGAGTGGGAGGGACTGTGATGCAGTGGTTCTCCTCCTTCTTCTCCGACCATACGTAGTTTGTGTTAATGGGGAGACAGAGATCGACCTCGAGGCACCTTACTTGTGCGGTGTCGCAAGAGTCAGTCCCCTTGCCCCTCCTGTTTTATGTGAAGCCACTGGGCGAGATCATCCATTGTTTTGGGGTAAGGTGTCAGCTGTATGCTGATGACACACAGCTGTACATTTCTACCCCAGACCACCCCAATGATGCCCTTGATATGATGTCCCAATGCCTGGAGGCCGTGCGGATCTGGATTAGGAGAAACAGGCTCAGGCTGAGGCTGTGGTTTCCGGCGCCCCGGTATAGCCAGCTGGTGCCATCGCTGGCCATTGGGGATGAGATCTTGCCCCCCTCAGAGAGGGCTTACAACTTGAGTGTCCTCCTGGACACACGGCTGTCTTTAGTTGATCATATGACGGCTGTGGCCAGGGGGGCTTTTTATCAGGTTCGCATGATTTTTCAGTTGCGTCCCTTTCTGGAACAGGACGCCTTACACATGGTCACTCACGTCCTCGATACTTCCCGTCTGGACTACTGTAATGCTGTCTACATGGGGTCCCCTTGAGGAGCACCCAGAGGCTCCAACTGGTCCAGAATGCAGCCGCGTGAGTGATTATGGGGTTATGGGATTATGGGGTCGCTCCCACATACAACCTCTCTTGTGCGAGCTGCACTGGCTCCCAATGGTCTTCCAGGTGCATTTCAAGGTGTTGTTACCACCTTTAAAGTGCTCCATGGATTAGGGCCTGGATATTTGCAAGACGGCCTTCTACCACTGATTGCTTCCCACCGACCAGATATGCTCTCACAGAGAGGGCCTCCTCAGGGTGCCATTGGCCAAATAGTGTCATCTGGCGACCCCCAGGGGGAGAGCCTTCTCTGTGGGGGGCCCTGCCCTATGGAACGAACTGCCCCCAGATATTCAAAAGATCCCCGACCTCCGCGCCTTCCATAGAGCTCTGAAGACCCTTTTGTTCTATCAGGCCGGTCTGATGGGTCAATAATTTTAAAGGGGTTTTTAAATGGTTTTTACCTAGGGTTTTAATTGTAGCCAGACTTTGAATCTTTTTAAATGGTTTTTAATTTTTGTCTTGTTATTGTTTTAGTATGGCTGTGCACCGCCCTGAGTCCTTGGGGGGAAGGGTGATATAAAAATACACCACACCAGAAATAAATAAAATTTATTTATTTATTTATAAATAAATAAATAAATAAAATGCAACCTACTCAGAAAGTAAGTCCTAGCTTGATTTTTATATTGCACCCAATATAAGCCCTACCCTTAAAATAAGCCCTGATTAAGACCCCGTCCACTCCAAGGTGCACAGGTAAAAATCAAGGTAGATGGGGATGGGGGGTGGAGCTGCCCTACCACTTACCTTTGGACAGTTACAGCCAGGCCTCGCACATCTCAGCCCATTTATTCTGCAGCTGGCAAGACTTTCCTGAAGGCCTCTGTAGCCTATGTAGCCTATAACAGAGGTCCAGATCAACTTATTGGCCACAGAGGCCTTCAGGAAAGCCTTGCTGGCCTTGCTGGAGAAAGAAGTTCCTGAAGGCCTCTGATAGTGAAAGGATACACACACATACACACACATATCATTCCAATCAAAAATTCATACCTTTTTATACAGTTCTTATATTTTAACAGTAGCTTTTTTCCACATCTTTCATTTTCTTCCAAGTTTTCCAAACAGAACCTGTCAACAGCCTTGCATCCTTCACTAATTCTCTGTCTTTCATCATAAATAGTCAAATTAATAATGATTTTAGATTTATGTGTACATATGAACATACTTAGCCTTAAAACACTATTTGAAAAAAACATTTTCCCTAAGTAAACACTCACAAATTATATAATTCTCATTCATTTCTTTTTTTCCTTTGGTTCACTTTCTTTCAGAATGTTGCACAATTTATCTTTTTTTGTCAGAATTTATCTTTTTTGTTGCTGTTCATTGAATATTAATATAATATCATATAATATCATGGACAAAACTATGAATTCCCTTTATTTCTAGTTTCACAAGCATGGAACATGGCTATCTGTCCTACCTACTTACCATTAATTCATATTCTTCATGATATATTCAAATCATAATCTTTTGTATGCCATGATCATCAACAGATGGGCCCATGAATATCATTTTCTATTGTCCGCATGGCTTTGGCCATCCATAGCATTCATATAATGCTATGTTACTGTCTGTAGGTATATCCATGCCATGCAGCATTCCCTGTTACTAGTAAGGATACAGTCCAGCTATATTTGACACAGTTTAGCCAATTTTTGCAAGTACAAAGTTTTATTCCAATAATTTTCTTTGCAAGTTAGGACTTGTAAAGATTATTTAGAAAGTCAACATGCTGTTGTTCACCTTCTACAACCACGAACTAGTGACACACAATTATTAATGTAATTATATATATATAATACAATTATCACTTAAATAATTATTTTTATGAGCATTATATCAGATACCCTAATTATAGGATAGCAACACAGTCTTCAAAATCTAGCTTTCAAAACCTCTGCTATGCCACTTTAGATTTTGCTTCTAATAATTCAGCAGCAGTTTTAAATACCAAAATACTTTAAAGTGGGGAAAGGGACCATATGATGCTATTAGAGCATTGTCACTGTTTTCAGACTGTCCAGTTTTTAAGCTTTAATATGGTCTATGTTACCAAAAGCAAGATCTGGGAAAGGATGACAAAAATGCTACTGGCAGATGGACAAGCCAAAATTAAGTAAGACTGGTCATAATTGTTCTTATGTGGAACGAGTGATTTAAAATATATTCTAGAAAAAGTACAGGATTTACAGTACTACACATATCAAGTTATTAGCACTAAGCATTACTAGGAAAATTAGAGCCAAGAGCTGCACACTTTAGAAGAAAAACAACCATATAAATATTCTAAAAGCAGATATGTGTCCCTTGAAGCAGAGTCTTTAACTCAACCTTTTTCAGCTAGTATCTTCAGAAATCTTGGACTAGAGTTCTCATTTCCATCCAGTCTGATCATTAGCCAGGATGCTGGAATTATAATCCAACATATATGAAGGCATCTGGTTGGAAACATGTTTTATACTAGACTAGAGCATGATTAGGGGACTCAGTGGCTCAGTGGTTAAGATGCTGAGCTTGTCGATCAAAAGGTCAGTAGTTCAGTGGTTCAAATCCCTAGTGCCGTGTAACGGGGTGAGCTCCCATTACTTGTCCTAGCTTCTGCCAACCTAGCAATTCAAAAGCATGTAAAAAATGCAAGTAGGAAAATAGGGACTACCTTTGGTGGGAAGGTAACAGCGTTCTGTGCGCCTTTTGCATTTAGTCATGCCGGCAACATGACCATGGAGACCTATTTGGACAGCGCTGGCTCTTCAGCTTTGAAATGGAGATGAGCACCACCCCCTAGAGTCGGGAACAACTAACACATATGTGCAAGGGGAACTTTTACCTTTACCTTTAGAGCATGATTAGGCCTGTTCTTCCTTTCTGGGACCCAATTCAAGATTGATTATACTAAAAGAGGAAAATGTTCACACTGATCAATTGGCCAAACCTGTTGTATCATGTTATAGCTGACTTCCTTTTTTTTTTTTTAATTAGATTTATATGCTGCCCTTCTCCAGAGACTCAGGGCGGCTTACAATGCATTAAGCAATAGCCTTCATACTTTTGTATATTTTTATACAAAGTCAGCTTATTGCCCCCACAAACTGGGTCCTCAATTTACCTACCTTAGAAAAGATGGAAGGCTGAGTCAACCTTGAGCCTCAACTTGGAATAACTGCAGACAGCTGAATGTTAATAACAGGCTATCTAGCCTGTTGAGCTATCTGAGGCTCTTGAATATACTTCCTTGTATATCCAACTAGGTGATAAACCAGTAATGCCCAGGTATTTATTTATCCCATCCTGTATTAGACATGAAAAGCCATCACTCACTTTGGTGAGAATTAGAGATCTAATTGCCCTGGCCAACGGCCTGGGAAAAATTCTACAGGGGATTATATGCATTAGCAGGCACCTCCCCTGACAACTTGCCCTCTTTGATTGAAGCTGAGGGCCTAAGAGAGTTATGCTTTGTTTGTTTGTTTAAGAACCAATTCCCCTTACCAGAGGGAACCCCCTTGTGGAGTACTGTGAAGCCATTACCATGGCAACTCCATTGTGATGTACATTAGAAGCCATTTTAAGGCACAACAGGCTGTATTTTAACAGAACTTGAATACAAAATGCACACTATCACTGTCAAAAGTACTGTGATTTGACACTATAGATATAATTCATTCCTTTTCATTTCAGCAGCCCAGGCATTCCAGAGTTATGCTGGAACTCACACACACACACACACACACACACACCTAACACCTGAGGAGTGTTAGGCGTGTGTTACCCCCACAGCATTTTTTTCCCAGAGAGTAAGTCATCTGTGTAGCAAGTTTGGTTAAAATTGCTCGAGGCGTTCCAGAGTTATGCTGGAACACACACACACAGACATATGCATGCACACACGCATGCACACACACACCCCAAGGGTTTAGGGGTGTGTTAACCCCACAGTATTTTTTTCCAGAGAGTAAATCATCTGTGTAGCAAGTTTGGTTAAAATTGTTATGCTGGATTGTATATACATACATACATACATACATACATACATCCTTTTATATATAGATAGATTTTATCCATATTTCAATAGTTCAATAGAATAGAGAAAAGTTAATTAAAATAAGATGCCTTATCTTGTAGTCTTGCAAATATTTAGTCAATGCAGTTTATCAACTAACATAAGGGTGGGTGGGATGAAAGAATAATTGACCCTAAAATGTACACATAAATATAGCATCATCAAAGATAATTGGAGTGCAGAATTACTGTTTACTCACCCCTTCTCAAAAGAAAATTATAGTCTCATTTACAGTCAGTTCATATTCTGATTAAAAGACACTAGTAAATTTATGGATTTTTTTTGCCATATATTTCATGTTTGGTAGATCTTTATATCCTATTTCTGGTTTTAATGCAATCAAGATTTTAAAAATCTTGGGTAAAATATGTATTTTACTAAGAAAGAATTAACTAATCTTTGGATATGCTGTTTTGGTTTCAGAAAGTTAATTGCACAGATCATATTCTGAGATTTTTTTTCACATGCATTAGAAAATCTTGCACTCCACATTATATTCATGCTTTGACCATTTTTTTAAAATGCCACCAAATAATCAATGGTGATTGCCAGACCAGAGGAAGAATCTCAACAAAATAATTGTATGGGCAGCTTCCTAAATCTTGGCCTGGCAAAATAGCCAGAGAAAATCTGAACTTGTGCTAGTTGTTTAGGAGCTCTTATTTAACTTGCTGCTATTTCCCAGAGTGAGAGATTAAATACCCCACCTTGTCTGCAGTAGAACATCCAATGGAAAATTTAAGGAATAACGCTTAAATTCCATTCTTTAAAAAATGGGAAGCAGCATCAAATAGAATGTTGCCTGTATAATAATAGCTAGCTTCTATATCATTTTGAAAAGTCTAATCCTCCGCATCTGAGTCCAGGTACTAACTAATACAAATTGATACAGTATGTTCAATAAATTCAAGTAGCAACTTTAGGGAAGCTCTGTTCCAGAATAGGCATGTTTCTTCTATTCAACCTCCATATAATAATTGCGGGATTTTAGAAGAAGTTGAGGTGCCTGGTGCTCTTTCTTTCTTTCTTTCTTTCTTTCTTTCTTTCTTTTTCTCTTTCTTTTTCTCTTTCTTTCTTTCTTTTTTTCTTTCCTTTCTTTCTTTCCTTTCTTTCTTTCCTTTTTCTTTCTTTCTCTCTCTGTCTTTCTCTCTCTCTTTCTTTCCTTCTTTCTTGAAAAGTAATTTGATATATGATGTTGTAACTTTCTTTGTGTGTAACTGACAATAAGAGTTTGCAGACACCATTGTCATCTAGTTTTATAGGCTATCAATGGTCACAAGAAGAACTGGCCACATCTTCAATTACCATATGAATAATTAAGCAATTGGTGCTTTCAGAGAACTGTATATATCTCAATCTAAGATACTGTATATTAATCTATTTCGTTCATTCTTTTTCATTTTTATCACCCTAACATGGATCTTGGTCTTGGTCTTGTTATCTGTCCTAAAACTCTTGCTGTCCTGTCTCTTGTTTTACTCCTTTTTATTTTAATTATTCCCAATTTTATTATCTTCATATTAAAAGATGTAAAAGAAAACCCATCACAGAAAATAAAATGATATGATCCATAGAGAATAGGTCCATTAGCATATCCTCGCTATACTAAAAAAAAAACCAGTTTTTAGAATGATTCAATCCTAAAACTACATACATTTAGATACCTGCATATAAAAGTGAAAATTGTAGAAGTAATTGCATTCTAAAATATATTGTAATTGCATGTAAAAAGACTGAATATTTAAGAAAGCTAGATTCAAAGCTACATATATGAATGAAAGTTAAGTACAAAAGAAGATTTTGCAGTAGTTATTAAAAATGGGATTAAATAATACATTAAAAAGCAATGATAGCACTTTAGCATCCAGACTTATCTTACATTTGTACAATGGTTCCATAGACTGAGAAGCTCTGAAATATATAGATATAAGAGTTATAGACTCATATGTAGATATTTAGATTATTTTCAAAAATAATTGTTTTTAAAAATGTCTATAAAAGCTAAATAAATCCACATTACTCTTATTAAATATTTCAGGTTCATAGGTTATAGTTTCTGAAAACTAATGCTTTTTTTACATTTTGAATCCAGACTGTGCAACATATTTTTTCTCCTCTACAGCATAATGGTAAACTATGCAGGAATCAATAAATGAACTCAAAAGCCACACAGCATCATTGTAATTGCTGTTCTTCTCATTTCTATCCTTACATAACGGACAGAAATTGGATGCCAGAACTAAGCTGTGATTAGAACTGAGAGTCAGATAATTATACTGTCCAGCAAGGTTTCATGTGGAAGAGGGAGTGTATTAAGAAATAATACACTAAAGCTAGGTGAATCTTAGAAAATCTATATATTAAAGCAAGATTCTTACTATTTTATTTTCAGTCTTAAATGCTAGATCTTACTTTCATTAATTCAGTATGCTTTAGCTCCCCAAACAAGAGGTGAATTTGTTCAATGGAGAAAGTAAAAGTTAGTGATATCACTTTTGGATAAAGTGCACATTTCATGCACATATTTGTAATAAAATTCCAACTCCATTTCCCCTTAAAGTAGGGATCAAGGGGAACAGCTCCAGGAGAACTGGGAATAAATATCCTGGACCAAGAAATGTGGTGAGGGAAACACAAATATCTTCTCTTGTGTGCATTTTTGGCATTCCAGATTTCTCTAAAGTATTATTCCATGAATATCACAACCACTCCTTTCTGTGGGATGCCAAATCTATGTTTGGTAAAGAAAGCATGTTTCTGGAACATCCCAGGAAAGAGTGGGGTGGGGTGGACTAGGGGTGGACTTCAATTTTTTTAGCAAGGGGTTTTCTGCCTGGTTCTGGGTGGGGATGGCCATTGTGGGCATGGCCTAGTCAGCCTCCTATGCCCTCCCCGGGCTCCAGAGGCTTTCCTTGAGCCACCAGGAGGGCAAAAACGGCCTCCCCAGACTCCAGAGGCCCTCTGGAGGCCAGAAACGGGCCCGTTTCCAGCCTTCCTGACTTCTGGTAGGCCTGTTTTTCACTCTTCCCAAGCCTCCATGCGTGTCCTGCACTTACCTGCATCCAAAACAGGCCACTTGGGGACTCCTGGGAGAGGCGGGGTGGGAGGGGCCAGCCAGGGTTGGATTTAAGCATTCTCTGAACTGCACAGAATCTTAGCTAGAGGTTCTCCCAAACCTCTGCTAACCCCCAGCAGCCCATCCCTGGGCTGGACAATAACTCCAATTCAGCAGTGGGGCACAGCATAATTAAGAAAGCTGCAGGGAAACTCTAATAACACCCGAGATTACATGCAGTCTTTCTGGTCCATTCTATCTATGTTAGCTTTTTTCCAGAATTAGGCAGATTTTTGCTTTAACCAGTACTTTGGGAAATAATCTGTGTATTTACATATTTCTGTGCTTATGTATACAGTGCAGGAGAGGCACCATTGGAAAATACTTTATTATGATGGTAGTTTATTATGAGGTAGTAGTTATTTTAATAACAAAACAAGTGCTTCATGTAAATAATAGAGAAATCAGCTTTGCTTTATGGATAGATGTGATCAAAATAACAGCAATAATAAGCCCTTCAGAGGACCTTAACCCGCAAGTTTCAGCTGGAGGCCTTCAGTAGATTCATGGCAATAACCTTTTCAAATATTCCCCCTGTACTTCATCAAAGTAGGGATGAGGCAAGAAATCCTCCACGTTGTTTAGCAAAGAGCCTAGATTTTGCTGAACCAATGCAAAATGTGTCCTGCCACAATTTAAAACAAAAAACTATTTTAAAACACTGATTTAAAGATACAGTAAGGCTTTTTAAAATTTATTTATTTCTTGGGAATGACATGTGTTTGGCATTATTCATTGCCCTTTCCTGGTGGTCTGCTTTGCTGCCTCTAATTACTGAATTTTCTGAGATACAAAGTAGGCTGATATAGTTGTTCAACCAACTGATCCTCCTTCAGAAGAATCCTCTTATTTGTGGCAGGTCTTGGTTACATCAGAGTTATGGTTTACTGGTGTAATCTGTGGTAGTTAATTAGTACAGTTAGCAGAAGCATGCTGGCACAATGTTAAAGCATCAGACAGACTACAGAGAAAGAGACTTGGCATAGAAAATGTGGCATTCACAGACATGTTATATCTATGCTTATAAATAATAAAATACCTGGGCCAGTATATTGCCCCAACCATGCAGAATTACAAAAGAATATTTAATCCATATACCATATGTACCAGTTTGACTCAGTGTGTGTTCTGCACTGGTCACCTTGAGCCCATATTCAAGTGCTGAATTGAATTCCCAGTTATGCTGGCAGGACCAGCCCAGAGGTGTCACATTCCATTAGCACAAGAGAAAACAAGTTAAGGCTTCTGGCTGCTCAGAAGCTGAGAGCTGAGAAGTGAATGAAGCTCAAAATCGTGTTAGCCTTGTGACCCCTAAAAGAACTCTGATAGGTAGACAGATTAAATGAAATGATATTGCCTGTTGGCTGCCTGCTCCTGCCAGTGTTAGAGAGTCCATTGTACCACTCCACAATCTTCAGGATTTTCCAAGTTTAGAAATGAAATTACCCTTGAAAACAACCGCAAAAACAGCAAAAGGGCTACAGAAAGTATGGAGCCTTTTGAAAGATTATGAACCATTCACAGCCACTCATTTCTTATTAAATCTGCTTCAGTTTGTATGGGGGTGATTGAATGAAGCTGCAATATATATATATATCCAGTTGAAAGTTAGCAACTTGGCTCTTTTCTCCTTTAAGACCTGATTAAGGTTTTGTTTTGTTTTTTACATATTTTCTTATCCTTATTGTTTGAATGAGTTATCTTACAAGATTTTAAGGATCTAAGTTTTAGGTCACAGAAATAGCTGTAAATAAAGTGCACCTAAATAAAGCAACACTCAACACCAGACATATCAATTTGATCCAACACAGAATTATCTTTATTCTATGTGGGGAATACTGAAAGTTATAGATTTAGATTTTAGATTTTATTCAATTTCTATACTGCCCGGAGGATTCAGGGCAGTACACAGCCAACAATAAAACAAGTCCAAATACAAATTTTAAAAACAGTTTAAAAACATATTAAATAATTTGGCCCCAATGTCTTAAAAATAAACCTTAATTAAACCTCAATCATGTCTAGGCCAGCCCTGCTTGTTGGAATAAGAGCATATTGAGGGCACGGTGAAAGGTGTGTAGCTCAGGGATCCTCCGTATCTCTGGGGGCAGTTTGTTCCAGAGGGCAGGTCCTCCCACAGAGAAGGCTCTCCCTGGGGGCCACCAGTCAACACTGTTTGACCGACGGCACCCTGAGGAGTCCCTCTCTGTGGGAGCATATTGGCCGGTGGGAGACTATTGGCAGAAGAAGGTGGTCTCGCAAGTACCCGGGTCCCAAGCCATGGAGTGCTTTAAAGATAGTCATCACCACCATGAATTGCACCCAGAAGACCACCGGGAGCCAGTGCAGCTTGCGCAGGAAGGGTGTTACATGGGTGTGCCGAGTCACTCCCATAATTGCCCACACGGCCACATTCTGGACCAGTTGGAGCCTCCGAGTGCTCTTCAAGGGGAGCCCCATGTAGAGAGCATTACAGTAGTCCAGACGGGAAGTGACGAGGGCATGAGTGACCGTGCGCAAGGAGTCCCGATCCAGAAAGGGGTGCAACTGGTGTATCAGGCAAACCTGATAAAAAGTTCCCCTGGCTACAGCCGTCACATGCTCTTCTAGCGACAGCCGCATATCCAGGAGGACGCCCAAGTTGTGGGCCCTCTTCTAGGGGCCAAGGTCTCGACCTTAATAGTCAGCATTGGAATCAACTGGCTATACCGGGACGCCAGGAACCACAACCACTCAGTCTTGGAGGGGTTGAGTCTGAGCCTATTTCTCCCCATCCAGATCCACAAGGGCTCCAGACACTGGGACATCACATCAAGTGCATCATTGGGATGGTCAGGGGTGGAGATGTACAGCTGAGTATCATCAGCATACTGATGAAACTGCACCCCAAAACCATGGATGATCTCACCCAGTGGCTTCACATAAATGTTGAACAAAAGGGGTGAGAGGACCGAACCTTGTGGCACCCCACAAACAAGGTGCCTTGAGGTCGACCTCTGACCCCCTGCCAACAAAGATTGTGTACGGTCAGAGAGGAAGGAAGAGAACCACCGTAACATGGTGCCCCTCATACCTAACCACTCCAACAGACGCAGCATGATACCATGGTCGATGGTATCAAAAGCCCCTGACAGGTCCAATAGGACCAGGACAGAGGAACAACCCCTGTCCCGGGCCCTCCAAAGATCATCCACCAATGCAACCAATGCCGTTTCTGTGCTGTACCCTGGTCTGAAGCCCAGGATAAAGCTATCTGGAATGGATCTAGACAGACAGCTTCATCCAGGTACTGGGGAGCACAAACCAGGAGGGACGTGGATCCAATAAACATGTGACAGCACTAATTCTACCCAGAACCCTGTCCACATCCTCAGGAACCACAGGGTCAAACTCCTCCCAGATAACACTCTCAAGACACTCCCCGTGACCCCATCTGAAACTACCCAGTTGGAGTCCAGGCCTTCCCTAATCTGAGCGATTTTATCATGAAGATATTGCAAAAAATCCTCAGCTCTACTCTGCAAGGGGTCCTCCCGCGCTCCCAAATGAAGTAGGAAAGGAGATGTGTAAATTGTTTGACAGTTTAATGAAATGCCAATGCATTATTTCCTATAAATAGTACAGCCCACAAAATATCTAAAATTCTTCAGACAGAGTTTTGGCTTTATTCAGCTTTATCAAGTTTGCCACGGTGGCCACAGTCTGAAAACAGTGAAAGAGTGGATATACACCAAAGTTAGTTTAGGTCATCACAAAGGGATAGTTCTCTCATCAGCACCCAGGGTTGGGCTGCTATGGGTTCTCCTGAGTTCAGGAGAACCCATAGCTAACATTATGACTGTTTGGAGAACCTCCAAATCCCACCCCTGGCTGGCCCTGCCCAACCCGCCCTTTCCCGGAGTCTCCACATGGCCCATTTTGGATGCAAGATAAATGCAGGGCCTACATTTATCTGGCTCGGGGAGGGAGAAAAACAGGCATCCCACAAATTCCAGAAGGGAGCCCGGGCGAGGCAGCTTTTGCCCTCCCTGAGGCTCGAGGAAAGCCTCGGGAGCCTGGGGAAAGTGAAAATGGGCCCCCCACCATGATGCAGGAGGCCAACTAGGCCACGCCGACCATGACCACACCCACCCAGATCCGAGCAGAGAACCTGTTGCTGAAATTTTTGAAGCCCACCCTTTCAACATCATATGTTATACTCAATGTAGCACTGGTATTTATCTTGGTCAATTCTAAATAATGATCCGCACAATTTCCATAAGGATACTACAGAAAAAAATCTCCTAAACTTGTAAGAACCAAGAATCACCCATTAAGTCTGTTTGAATATAGGATTTATTTTTAATTTTGTGTTTAACGTATCTTTCTATCCCCACTTCTCCCCTTCCAAACTCTCCTGTTGCACCAATGCTAAATTACCAAAACTTATTTCAGGCCTTATAAGGTCAAAATCCAGAACAAAGAGCTCTTCTAAACAAGAGTTAAACACAAATGAGTTTTAAACCTCTATACTAAATTTGTACAAAATAAATTGGGTAAATAATTTTCTAAATTTCTCCTTGGAATAATTTATTGAAGGCAGGACAGAATATATTAGTCAGAAAATAAACACCTGGAAAGAAATAACTGGAATTCAGTTATTCCAGAACTGATTGCTGGAAACTCAGCATTTAAAAAAAAAAAAAAAACAGAGCCCAACAGTCGTCTAGCAGTTGCAGTCACAGCAATTTTATTAATCTTATAAAAAGTACGGTCCAGAGTAAGCCCTTATCCATAAAAGGGTCTATTTCTCTATAGAGAACTTATGCACAGAGGATGAACCCTGTGTATCCTGGTTTCCCATGATCCAACAGCATTCCTTCTCTAAAAAGGCATATATATAATAATAAGAGACCTGGCTTTCTTTCAATCATTAAAACAGAGGAAGAGAGTTTCTCTTTCTCTGGCAAATGGTTTCTCCCCTTTGCAATTTCACTGTCTGCAATAGCCTGGAGAATTTTGCACAGCCATCTGCATACAGTTCTAATCTGAACTAGCAAGCTTCTTCTTGCATTTATAACAATGTTTCAGATAAGTGAAAGTTAGCCAAGACACTTTAGCAAAATAAAATCTGTGATTTCACAAGGGAGGATTTGAGGAATTAATGTGTTTATGCAAGGCAGTAGTTCCTTATTTTAAAAAGAGAAATGAAGACTTCTAACAGTAAGATTTCGGGGTCAAACCCACACTGTTTCCTTAAAACTTAACCATAAGTCAATGTTTAGGTGACACTGATTTCCTGATCTCTTCAAAACAAACACCTGTTGCCCAATCATTACAAGTACAATTTCTACAATGCAATTACTGTATTATTCCCAACCAGAATTACTTATTGAAATTAAATGAAACTCTCCTCACTTGGTGGCTTGGAGAAATGAAAAAAGAGGGAAGGAAAATTGTTCCTCTTGTCTGGTAAACAATGTTACTGATGTACGTACCTATACATTGAAAACATGCATTAAAATGGATATTGCTAACGTGTGAAGCTTAGTAATAAAACCAACATTTCAGAAGCAGTATAATGCAACTTCCTAAAATATGCTCGTGGGCATTGCACGCTGCCCAAAGGCTACCAACAAGGACAAATTATGCATTGTAAAGATCGTTTGGAGGTGGGAGATATTTCCAATGTAATCTACCAGATGTTGTAGCCCATCAGCGGCCTGTGCAGATTGTAGCTGATTCCAACAACAAGGAGACTGGTGTGGTGCTGCGCCAGCAGCCTGTGCAACTAGTGTTCAAGTTGGACAGTAGGAGGCTGGAGAAGATGTGGTGCCAGAGGCAGGGATTCAGCAAGGGCCTTCAGAACCTCCAGAAGCTCCTTTAAGTGAAGAGGATGAAGAGGAAGAGCCTCTTCTCAATGCACGGATGTGCAGAGCTGCCAAAAGGCAGGAGTGGCTCCTTAGGAGGAGGACTTCCTCAGTAGGAAGTCATCACATAAATATGACTCACAGAACCACCCAATGCACGTATTCCAGTAGAAAGAAGTTCTTGAAGTTGTGAATCTTCAGCGCGAATCTGAAAGCTCGGAAGAGTAAATCTCTGATCCCGGTGACTGACCCAAATTCTATTTTGCATAAAACTAACTAACTAATATAGTAAGTCTGAAATTTAAGTGTCTTAATAATTATTTTTAGTTAGGTAACAGTAAAAGTTGCAGTAAAAATACCATTTCCTATTTGGGGGGGAGGGGGGAATTCATGAGGAATTCATATTTATTTAGTTGATTATATCACTGACAGCTGGAATCTCTCAGCAATTTGATGTCATAAAATAAAAGTTAAAACAAAAGCAATTAAAATCAAAGTGAAAATCATCAATAGTGAAAAGAAAGTTTTAAAATGCCAGCCAAAAGGTACAATTCTTCACTTCAGTAAACAAAGCATGCTGGAACTCAGGGCATGGAGCTACAAGGATCTTGAGGGCTGAGTTACACCAGGTGTAAAGGACCCTTCTCAGACAATTTGCAGATTTAATGCAGATTTAAGTTTAAGAGGGAAAATGGCCCTTCAAGATCTTGAGTGAAGTCAAAACCAACAATGTGAAATGTGATTTGGAACTAGGTTCTCTACTATTATAAATGCATTGAATTATTCATATAACCATGTTAACCATCTCAATGCAAGATTAGGACACTTCCCAGAATATTTTTAAAGGAATCCACTAAAAATTGCATTAGAGATGTCCAATTTAGACATGCTAAATAAAACATGAAAAACTCCCCCTTCCACACCCCCAAATCAAGCTATTACTGACACAAAAAAAAGTGTGTGAAAACTCACCATCTCATAACCGCAGAGGTAAAGGATGTTTTGAGAACATGCTGAACCTTTACCCAGCTGTCATTGAGCTACACTTTGGGTTCTCTGTCAAGTTATTTATATAACTTTAACGGAACTCAGCATCTTGACTGTGCATATGTAAAGACTTTTCACCTCCCAAACTGATAATATCCATGTTTATTATTTTAGTGCCAACTACCCTGTGCTCTTCAATTCCACTCAATTCTATCTTTCGCAGTAAAAACATTGAATGTATAGACTTCCAGATATTGCAAACTACAACTTTCAGAATTCTTCATAACTATGTTTAAGGTTTCTATGATCTGCTTTACCATAAGAATTTGTACCACTTTCTTTTTATTCTAAAGAAAACTGGAAAATGTTTTATGCCAGTGCTTTTCCATCAGTGAAACACAGAACATAGGAAATAAGAATTTAGGACAGAAAAACCCACTGATATAATATATAATTAATTTCATTTTACTTTCTGAAATTATATATTATCACATCTCTCTTATTTCTGTAATATATCCTGTCTAATCATTAAAACCATAAAACATAAATTGTTAAATCCATTTTTTTCTCTTTTGTACAAAAAGTCTGTAAGGGATTTCCAGTCAGTAGTAAATGTAGATATTGTCTTCTCTCTGATCAAATAAGTTGATTTAACCAACTAACAAGTT
Source organism: Masticophis lateralis (assembly GCA_030761175.1). Classification (NCBI taxonomy): domain Eukaryota; kingdom Metazoa; phylum Chordata; class Lepidosauria; order Squamata; family Colubridae; genus Masticophis; species Masticophis lateralis. Next base: position 38,816,655 of record JAUDYJ010000006.1, on the reverse strand, counting down.
CTACCATTTAACCTTGTCATTCCATCTTCACCATACATTCCTCCATTGTGGATAGTGCAGAATCTTTTGAAAGGTTTGTGTATTTTCTATCAGTTGAAATTTCTGTGTGATCTTCAAAAACAGACTGATGTAGAACAAATTACCTTAATTTAACAGACATACAGCATGGACATGAGTTGTGGCCACAAAAGGCTACAACTGACATGCCAGCCAAAGCAGGCATTGGACTTTCTTGCCCCAGGAGACATGAATCTATGAGTACCTGCACTCTTTTGGGAAGCACAACCATATCAAGAGTCAGGATTTTATACTCATGAAAGCAATAGGTATATGTCAGAATTTGTTGCCGAAATCATATCCAGAAAGCACACACAGATAACTGATTCAGCAGGATTCATTAACTTCTCTTTATATACATAATAACACATACAATACATACAACAGCAGATTCTTCCAACATGTTATAGAGCAGTGATGGCTAACCTTTTTCCCATCATGTGTCAAAAGTGGGGTGAGTGCAGGGGGGTCTGTGTGCATGTGCCCACACCCATAATTCAATGCGTCCCTCCCCCCAAGCATGCACCTGCGACACCCCCCCCCACGCTCCCCCTGCTTTTGGCATGCAATGGCACAATGGGCCCAGTAGGCCCATTTTTCTCCCTCCCCAGGCTCCAGAGGCTTGCTTGGAGCCCAGGGAGGGCAAAAACAGCATTCTCCACTCCCCTGGATGCCAGAAACAGCCCGTTTCCTGACTTCTGATGAACCCGGAAGGCTAGAAAATTAGTTAGCCGGTGCGTGCATGCGTGCTGGAGCTGAGCTAGGGCAAAGCTTGCGTGCCCACAGATATGGCACCACGTGTCGCCTGTGGCACGGGTGCCATAGGTTCGCCATCACAGTTATAGAGTTACAGGCAAAAAACCCAGGCAGAGGAGAGAACAGCAGAGATGTTTTTTAGTTTCAATTCAGCAGACTAGTTTGAAGCTTTTGCACAGACTCAGAGCTTAATACAGACAAAGAGAACCTCCTCTATACAGGGCAGTTAAGATAAGCCACACCCAGATTCCTAGCTGTTTCCAGCAAATACTGTTTCAGTTTCCAAACAGTCCCCATTGGCTGACCCAGTTGCTATGCCTATTCATTGGCTATCCTTGTTACCATGTCTTCCCAGTCATGAACTCTGATACACACTGATAGTATATGAATTAACACCTACCTCTCTTGCTTGAGTTGAATCTGAGCCTGTTTTCCTCATCCAGACCCTGACTGTCCCCTCCCCAGGTCAGAAATTCCACCATAATTCCTAATGGAAGCATACAACTGGGCATCAATCAGCATTTTAATGATACTCAACCTGAATCAATGTATGATTTCTTTCCCCATCAAACAGGAAAGGCTAAACAATTTCAGCATCTAAGAAACAGAATAATAGACTAATGGTAAACAAGTCTTAGCTCATCTTCACATTGGACACCAACAGTTTACCATTTTTTACACTTGAGGTAGTATAGCCAACTCTTATAAAGGTATCATGTCAAGTATGGCTGCTATATGTTCATCATGTATTTAAGGAAAGAGCTTCAGATGTTCCAATGCAAACTTCTAAGCAGTTTTAGGAAATATTTCCAACAGCAAAGGATGCAAAGAAGTGTAGTTCTGTACCATCTGGATAGATTGCCTATGGCTGCCAGTAGCACTGATCCATTACGTTCTTCTGTGAAATAAGAGGGGTGTAATGGGTCAGTGGTTAAAGATGCTGAACTTGTCAGATGGAAAGCTGACAATTTGGATTCGAAACCCAAGCACCATGTGATGGGATGAGATCCTATTACTTGTCCCAGCTCCTGCAAATCTAGCAGTTCAAAAGCATGCAAATGTGAGTAGATAAATAGATACTACTTCGGTGAGAAGGTAACAGCATTCCGTGTGCCTTGGTGTATAGTCATGCCGGCCACATAATCACGGGATTGTCTTTGGACAATGCTGGCTCCCTCAGCTAAGAAACAAAGGTGAGCACTGCCCCCTAGAGTCAGATCCTTTACTTTTGTGTGAAATAGCCATTTCAGGTAATTAACCAAAGACATTTTAATATTGAGGGAAGAGAGAAAATGGCACTGATGAATTGGCCCACTTGCTTTGTGTCTCGCTTTATTCTGTTTTATTTGTTATTATTTTAATTCCTCGTTGAAAACAAGATAATTCATTTTTATGGTTATTTTAATTATACATTACAATTAAAAAGGTAAGAATCAGTGCAAACTAAAACATAAAGGGAAAAAATAGAAAAAATAGAAAATGCAGAAAAGAACAAAAAATAGAAAGAAAAAAATAAGAATGTTTATTTTTATATGGCTTCCCCCTCACAAATATGAACGATTTTAGTTCTTTATCATCTTTTCTTAAAACACAAGACCTATGAGACTGCCTTCTGCCACCGATAGCCTCCCACTGACCAGTTCGCTCCCACAGAGAGGGACTCCTCAGGGTGCTGTTGGTCAAATTATGTCATCTGGCGACACCCAGACGGAGAGCCTTCTCTCTGGGAGCTCCTGCCCGAACGAACTGCCCCCAGAAATAAGCATGATTTCTGACCTCCGAGTTTTTCGCTGTGCCCTCAAGACCCTGCTCTTCCAGCAAGCAGGGCTATCTTTGTAATTGAGTTTTAAATTTGGAGTTTTTTAAATTTTTGGGTTTTTAACTAATTTCGGCTGAAAATGTAATAATTTTAAAATTCAAATTATGATGTTTGTATTGTGCTTTTACTTGGTTGTGCACCACCCTGAGTCCTTCAGGAGAGGGGCAGTATAGAAATAAAATTATCTATTTATCTATCTATCTAAATACAACAGTCTTTTATCTACAACAAATATTTAAAGTCTAGTTCTTGTCAGCTAAAATCCATTAAGGGTTGCCAGAGATAATGACATATCTATTGTAACTTAGTAAACCAACTTTGCTTTGCTTCCTTTTATTTTTAACAATCTTCATGTTTAAACCCTTCCAATATTATCCTGGAACTTGATTTCTTTTCATTTTTCTTTGCCTTCCTTCTCAGAAAATCTTTAAAAACTTTAACAAGTCTATTTTGTTAATCCAATATAGGAAAACTATATCTTTTTATTTCTTATTCATATATCCCTTTACCAGGGGTGGGTTCTACTTACTTTTACTATCGGTTCGCATCGCGCCTCCCACTGATTTTACTACCAGTTCATGCAAACCGGTCCGAACGGGGGGCAACCCACCACTGCCTTTTACTTATTAAAACATTAATTTCATTTGTATATCCAATGTTGCAACTTTTAAATCAGTCTCGGTCTTTCCAGAAGAATTTGTTCCATACCATACAACTTCCATACATATTTTACACACACACTTTCAGTAATGCAAGTTTAAAAATTAACTTCTTGGTCCAGTGTTCACAAATACCCTTCAATGCATTTATTGTTAAAGTATTTTGCTCTATTCCCTATTAATAAATTCAATTGAAGTAGTCTTATCCTTTAATTATAATCTGATTATAATTAAATTAATTATAGTCCTCTAGTAACCAACTTTCAAAAACCTATCCTTTCATGTATTTTTTAAAGAATTCAAAACAAGAACATTTCCCATGGGAAGAATTCTTATCAGTTTCAAAATCTTATTTCAAATCTTGTTTGCAACTTTCTAAACATTTGTAACCAGTATGCTTGTAACTTTTTAAACATTCTAATCATCTCTTTGCTCTTCTTTCAAATTTAAGTCCTTAATGTATTTAAAACATTTACTAAAGCTCTAAAACTGATCATTGTGAAGATTCCTAATAGTTAAAAACTGTTAAGAAGCAATGATAATGAATGGATGATAAAGTGATAAATGGAGCTCAGCTAACATGTCATACAGGCTGCATTATGGCTGTAAGCTTGGTTGAAATCCCTTGATTCCCAGCCATTCAAATCACAAGTCAACACAAAAACCTCTGTTCTTAAGACTACTTGTGAGAAGCAGCTGTAATACATGTGGGTGATTTCATTGTCTCCTTCTTCTGGAGAGACTTCACCAGCCAGAAAAAACAGTCTGGCCACAATCTTTGCCTCAATGTTCTTCAGTTCTTCAGGAACATCTAGTTTGCTATGAATTCTCATCAGAAGTTCAGAATGCAATTCCCTTTAACTGAAGTAAATATAGAGTAAAGAGGAAGAGAAAGGGAATTGCATTTGATCACCAGAAACTTGCAATCTAATGGGCAGTTCTGTGTTTTAAATTAAGAGTATTTCATATAAGGAAAGATGAGTGATGCAATGAATAAAAAACAACAAAACCCTGTAAACATCTTGAAATACAAATAGAATGGCTGCCTTATGTTGCCTATCAGAGTATCTTTTCATGGAAGATAGAAATGCATCTGTTCAGAGTGTGGTTTTTTTATCACTAATATTGGGTAAAATGAAACCAATAGTTGGTGAGAGCCTGCCTGAGCTTACTGGGCCTAGCTGTCATCTGATATGAACTGAAGTGCCTTGGGCCTTGACCCTGCTAATATAGTAAAGAATAAGCAAAAACAATATTCAGCTGTCTTCACCATCACCAATCCTCTCATCATTGAAGTCATAAATGTAATGATTTCTGAAATGTAGACTGATTGCAATGGTAAACACTGCATCAAATCCAACTTGCTAATCTAGCTATGATTTCAAAAATGAAAATGCTTATGTCGATTAGTGAATCATTCCTGACCTGCTCTCAAGTTGTCATAGGCAGGGGAATGGAGAATCGAGCCTCGCAGCTGCATCGAGGAAGTTGCATTTCAGTCAAAACAAAGCACGTTCCAGCAGGCAATGTCAAGGTCATCTCCAGGGTGATCCACAGTGACCAGAGGGAGTGACTTCTACAACCTGTGAAATTGCTTCATTGGGCAATGTGACACACTTTGGGGGGAGTGGAAAACAGGGTCAGAGCTAAGGCACGAATTAAGTGAGGTCAGAGTTGGTTTCACTTGGTTCGTGTGGACATGAAGCTCTTAATAAATAACTGGATTTCTTTTGAAGCTTGGCTTGAGGCTCGTGATTTAATTGGGGCATCAGTTGGAACCCTGACAGCTTAACTATCTCCTTTTGACCCTGAAAAACAAGAGGCTTGCCAAGCACCTGAATGGCCAGTCTTGTATTTTTTTTTAAGGACTCACAAGTCCTTTAAGGCAAAGCTAGCCATGGGTGACTGAGAACCAAATGTGTCTAGCATTATTTCACCTTATTCTGATTGTTCATACTGCCTCCCTTCCAGCAATCTGTTCAAAAAGGGACATATTTGTCTTCTGTGGAGGACTTTTGATATCAAGTTAAGGGTTACATGAAATCAGGAAGTTTCTTCTTCCCCCACGGAAATAGATCTCACTCTTTCTCTCCAGTTATCTTTTAATGTTCTGACACTCACGTAGGGTAAAATTTTTACAAGGCAATTGCCTCATGTAAGCCAGGCCAATTGGCAGGAAAGCCTCATCTCTTGCTTAAAAGATAAATGACTAATCAACAACATCCTTCATGCTCAGTTTCACACAGCTTTGTTTATCATGTATTATTTATTGGAGCACTAGGAAGATAGAATACTTGGATGATTAACCTTTACTTAGCAAATGGAGCTTTGGGTGTCTCTGCGAAATTAAAAGTGGCTTGCAGAATTGTTTGTGAAAACCTAGAGGCTTGGCAGCGGGTGGGTTGGAGTAAGGGGAAGTTTGAAAGCTATGAAACTTCTCAATAAATATCATATTACATTGCAGCAATGCATTTTGTACAAAATAGGCAATATACTTCACCAGAAAATACTAACATGTTTAAGTTATTAAAATAAAAATGAAAGTATGTTTCTGTAAGATGCAAATTCCATCAATATTCTGAAAATTATACATCTTCAACCTAAGTAATTTGACAAATATATTGAATATATATGTGTGTGTGCAACAACTTAGAGTTGGTTTTTAGTACATGGTGAAATCTTGCTACCGTATCATTGGAAGAATTAGGTGGGCTGCCTCTGATTTTTAGGTAGTTTATTCCAGCATTTTATACACAATGCAATGTGGAGTAAATGACAGAGAAAACTGAAATATCAAAATGAAGCAGACTGACTGGTTATTCGAAGAAACAAATGAAAACAGATTATATGCATGAAAAAGCTTCCCCTGGAAATATTTCTATACTATTCAAAATTTGAAAAATCAATGTGAAAAGAGAAAATAAAGGCTTCCATTTAAATTTAAGTGAAAAGGCAAGTAAGAGGGATTAAACAATAGACAAACAACAAATAAAGAGAAAAAATTAGTTCACATACTCTGTAGTAACTAAAAACATAGCACTGGGTACTTAAAAGTTATGTTTTAAGGCTACAACCCTTTGCATAGTTTCTAAAATGGGTTTTCAGAAATTAGGCATAGAATAACACCATGTATTAGTATGTGCATGTGAAGAACCTAAATGTATGCAGTTAGAACTATGAACATTGTGTGTCATGTTATCTATCTTGTTAGGCCATATTGTTTTTCCCAGAGCACTGCTGCTTCAGCAACATTTGTATTTTTGTCTTCCTAGAGATAATTATGAAGCAATAACATGAGGATCCTAGCCAAGTCAGGGCCACAGTCAATGGGATAACTTGTAGTCAAATTTATCTAATCCATCCTCAGGAAACATTGTCCATTTTTTATGTCTGTTTCATTGTTCTCATGGCAATAAATCATAGGAAATTACATATTTTAGTTATATGCATTTCTATTAATCATGAGCAATTAATAAATGAAAGAATACACCATATTATTTTCACATGGGCAAAGGCTTTCATGAATGAGTGAATATCTTCTCTTGCTTTGACTTTCTTAATTATATGATTGGGGAATTAAGCAATCCGAAAGATATATGTGACACATTTTCATTAATCAATAGATTTTTCATAAATCTATAGTTTATAGATTATAAGAGACCTTCCAATTCATATGTCTGGCCTTAAAACCCTCATCAAGATCATGTTAACAAAAACAGAATATCAATATTCACAGCCTTGCTTTATCACAATTATTTTCACTGAAATGGCAATTAAGCTATGTATATTAGTTACATGCTTGAATCAACAGCAGCATCTATTTGATGATGATGATGATGATTAAAATGGTTCACTGCAACAACTATAAAAATAGCATATAACAGTAATGAAAAATTGGTGGGAGCATATAGTTGAAAAAGTAGTTAAAGTGAGTATGTTAAAATATTGTGGGATTTCCAGGTTTAAACTTATAAACTCTTGGCTCATAATACACCATATTTAACTGGTTGAAAGGAAGAAAGCATAGATAATTGATATTGCAATACCAAGACAGTACAATAGAAGACAAAGAACTGAAAATTTTAAAAAAGTATCAAATCTGAAAACTGAAACTGAAAGATTATGGCATAAACTAGCCATACTAAATGCCTTACCAAAAAATCTTGGACAGCGTTTAGAAAATCTGCATATTGACAAAATTTTCCTCACTGCTTGGATCTGCACATATACTAAGTTGATGCATTACAATAACATCCTACAGGAGGAAGTAAGAGGAACCTAGTGAATATGAAGGCCAACCTGAATTAAAGAACTGATAATTGTGATTTCATATTGTTGAAAATAGATAATAATGATGATGATGATGATGATGATGATGATGATGATGATGATGATGATGATGATGTTTGGATTTGAGTACAGCAAAAACCACTGGGAACATCAGGTTGAGAAAGTTTTAGAGAATGAGAAACTCAAGATCTTGTGGGACTTTAGGATGCAGACTGACAGGCACTTGGTCCACAACACACCTGACATAACAATAGTTGAAAAGAAAAAAGTTTGGTTCATTGACATTGCAATACCTGGTGGTGCACGGATTGAAGATAAGCAGCAAGGAAAAATCACAAAGTACCGGGACTTGCAAATTGAAGTTGAGCGACTGTGGAAAAAGAAATTGTGTGTTGTCCCGATTGTATCTGGAGCCCTTGGAGTAATACCCAAAGAGCTACCCTGCTATTTAGAAATTCTAAATTTACCGGACTTGAATATTTTGACTCTACAAAAAAACAACTTACTCGGAACAGCCTACATCCTCCAACGATACCTTAACAGTTCCTAGGTCCTTGGTTAGGACTCGAGCTGCTCAGCCTCAAAGATTGTGAATTTCAATACAGATTTAATAATAATAATAATAATAATAATAATAATAATAATAATAATAATAATAAAAGTACTGATGCAAACAATATTACCCATTCTTTGCTTAAAAGGCATATGAACACAAGCTGTAATTTATTTATTTAAAATTTTGCCAAACCAATTACTTGACACAACCTGCAGGAAAATAATTTACTGACATACTTGTCTTCTACAGTATGCCACAATTAGTTTATGTAGTGTAAAAAAAACCAAATTTGTTCATAGAAATAGAGCATTTTAATCTTCAGTGTTCCAACCAGCAATATTTCAAAAGTGTTTAGGGTCTTCTTAGCATTCTGATTCTGGGTTGTTGTTTTTTTAAGAAATTATTTTCTGATGTTATTTATTACATGAAGTAATTTGTTGATGATAGCCGCACACAGCTGGTTCAAAAATAGCTCAAAATTAGATTTGAGATTTAGGTAAGTACTGTGATGACACAAGTTGAGAGTTGATCTTGGTTTAATTATACCACCATCAGGTTAGCATTATCACTGTTATTCAAGAGGCAAAGCTAGGGCAAAAACTCGTCTCAAATTGCTATTTATGCACTGCATAATCATATCTTCTTTTCTAAATCTGTCCTAACTTGGTTTCTGTTTTCGTTCATGCAGTGTTAAGGAAATTTAATAGCCACCTGTTGATGACTATCTAACTGTGATGGTAATACCTGCTTCATTTTTTCCTCTCAGGGATAAGGGCTGTTGCTGAAGTGGAAGTCAGCAAGAATTATACAGACACTTGATACCACAATCTTTGTTCCAAAGAAGATCAATTTCAAGAGGTTTTTTTTTTCTTTTCTTTTTTTACTTTATCAGTCTGGTTCTGCTAGGTCCAAGGAATCACTCATTTCTTAAAGCAATCATAATAATTTAATATGGATCATGATAGTGAGAAAATTCAGCTTTCTACAAGTTGTATTGAAATATTGTAGAATCACTGCGACCGACTCTGCTACCCAGATCAAGACTGAAAAAGTGCAGATTGAACAACATACCAAGAAGCCAGAAAGACATCCTTCCTTGCAGATAGAAAGTGTTCCGGTTGAGTTAGAAGAAAATGCAATTATGGAATGTGTGAAAAGATCAACAGAAAGACTAAGAAAGGCATAAATCCAAGTTTCCCCCTTAGATATTATGTGTAATATAAGGTAAAATAATTGATGTCAATTGAGAACCTCTTTATCAAAAAAAAATATGGAAAAATTATTTTGTTACATATCTGACCAATATAAACAAACTGATTAATCAATCGGGGTCATCATAATATACATAATAATATAATATTAATAATTCAATAAATAAATAAATAAATAATATGATGATCCCGACTTATGGTAATAATCAGTTTGTTTACATTGGGGTGGGTGTGTGTGTGTGTGTGTGTGTAATTTACTGTGGAAATGCCAAATTTAATGTGAAAAAAAGCAAGGTTTTGCACTTAAGTAGGAAAAACCAAAGCTTACAAGTACAGATTAGACAAAACCTGGCTCAAAAACAGTAACTGTTTTTGATAGACTTGAATAGGAGTGGGTTCTACTTACCTATACTACCAGTTCGCAACGGGGCCGTGCGCGCTCGCTCACTTTGTTCATGCATACACCACTCTTCTGCGCAAATGCAGAAGCATTTTCATGATGTCAGGGTCAGTGGGCAGGGCCTCCTGCCAGTTTTACTACTGGGGGCAATCCATCACTGGACTTGGAGTGTTAATGGACAATCACTTAAATATGAGTCAGCAGTGTGCAGCAGCAGTCAGCTAATACCATCCTTGATTGTATAAACCTAAGAATAGACTCAAAATCATGGGAAATATTAGTACCATTTTATAAAACCTTAGTAAGACCATATCTGGAATACTGCATCCAATTTTAGTCACTATTTTAGTCATTTTTAGTTCCCAAAAATATTGATACTTTGGAAAAGTAGTTGCAAAGAAGGGCAATTTAGGGCAAACGGCTTAGAGAGGGCTAAAAAGCACTATGAAGCAGTATATAAGACTAAGTGCTAAGTGCTAAACTAGGATGATTAAAGACTTCGAGACTAAAACATATGAAGAAGAGGTAAATTTATTTTCCAAAGCACCAGAAGGCAAGAGAAGAAATGGATGGACCAGAAGAATTAAGGAGAAAGAAACTTCCTAGTTTCTTAACCAGTGGAACAGCTTCCCCTCAGAAGTTGTGAGTGCTTTATCACTGGAGGTTTTTAACAAGAGATTAGACAGCCACTTGTCTGATATTATATAAGATTTTCTGCTTGAGCAGGGGGTTGGACTAGAAGACCCTTCCAGCTCTATTCTGATTGTGCGATTAGATGATAGATAGACAGACAGACAGACAGCTACCCTGTTTTCCCCAAAATAAAACATCCCCTGATAATAAGCCCAATCAGGCTTTTGAGCGCATGGCAATAAGGCCAAGCGCTTATTTCAGGGTTCAAAAAAATATAAGACGCGATCTTATTTTCGGGGAAATACAGTATAAATATATATATGATAGATAGATGATAGATAGATAGATAGATAGATAGATAGATAGATAGATAGATAGATAGATAGATAACAATCAGACTAGATTGTATATACACACCCGTGGTGGGATTCAAAAAAAATTACTACCAGTTCGTGGGCGAGGTTTGGTGGGTATGGCATGGCTCGGTGGGTGTGGTTTGGTTTGGTGGGCGTGGCAGGGGAAGGATACTGTAAAATCTCCATTCCCACCCCACTCCAGGGGAAGGTTACTGCAAAAATCCCCATTTCCTCCCAATCAACAGGACTTGGGAGGCAGAGAATAGATAGGGCCAGGGCCAATCAGAGGTGGTATTTACCGGTTCTCTGAAAATTTCTGAATTTTCAGAAATCAAAATTTCTGTTACCAGTTCTCCAGATCTGGTTAGAACCTGCTGAAACCCATCTCTGATACACACACACACAAGTAGAAATTTTTAAAAATTGTTTGCATTATGATAGCTTAAATCTGATTTTTAAATTGGAGGTGTGGAAGCAGATTGTAATTCAATTTGCATTCTTTTTATGTCAAGGCATTATTAAAACTTTTTAAAAACGGATAATTTTTAGTGAAATCGACTATTCTGGTTGGATCTGCTTTTATAGTATTTTTCATGAACATGCTCACTTTTTATAAAATGAAAGATTAAACACAGGGTTCTTTCATGTCTTATCAGAAGGAAATATGAACAACAATTTCATTAGAATCCCACAGAGAGCTGTGAGTGTTCCCAGTTTCAGGGTGGCTGATCTCTTTGGAGATAAAAAAGAAAATGAAAGAAAGAAAATGAAAGGAGATAGCAAAAGTTATGACCCACTTGTATTTTTTCCTTTAATGTAATTAATAATATTCATTCCTTGACTTCATAATTTAAAGAAATGTGTAATATAAGACTGTGAAATATTCATATTGAATGCTCAAAGGCAATAGATTTTATTGGAACTGATTCAAGATCTGAATCTGTAAAAACTTCAGCCATCGCCATAACCACTAGCTATGACAGGAAGCATTAAAATATCTCATGTTTGGGCAGACAAGGTAAAAATGCTAAGTATGCTATCATAGTTTCTTATAAGGACATGCCAGGTTCCAGTTGGATAACTTTTGAAACATCCCTGTAGATAACACAGATAGCAAGGATGATGGGGGAAAGTACCATGTTTAATCAAACTGCTTATAGAGAGGTTGTTGTAGAAAATATCCTGCCAAAATTTAGAAACTTTTAACAACCACTTAAAAAAATATTCCTAGAAATTGAAAGATCCATGACCTTGTGACGATTTACTTTTTTGGGCCAAGAGAATTCATGGGTAATGGTCATTCATAATATTAATTACTTAGAAATCATATGCTATATTTATTTGTTTGTTTATTAAATTTTTATGTCATCCATCTCGTGGTTCTAGGCAGCTTACAGTCATTTATTAAAATATCACATATAACATTAAAACAATAAATGGACCATAAATTTAAAATTCAATTAAAATTCAATTAACCAAAACAGAGAGGAAGGGAGTGAAATGTGGATTAGGAAGAGGTGGGTTCTATCTAATCCATTAACCACCTCCAAGATGCCACTCCTACATTGGGGCCCTAGGCCACCTGGCAGAGCCAGGTCCTCAAGCACTTTTGGAAGGCCAAAAGGGTGGGTGAGGATCTCACTTTGGAAGGCAAAATGTTCCAGAGAGTAGACACCATGGCAGAAAAGCTCTTCTTCTGGACCATTCCAGATGGAATTCCTTAATGAATGGTCTGCAGCATGCATTTTCTGCCAGTGCAGCTAGGGTGGGCTAATCCCATGGGGTGATACAATTCCTCAGATAACCTGGCCCCATGCCATGAAGGACTTTAAAGGTGATAACCAATACTTTGAATTGGGCCTGTAAGCAAACTGGAAACCCTTCTGGCTCATGGAACAGCATTGTAATGTAGGTCACTCTAGTGGCCCAAAGAATTCCCTGGATGGCTTTGTTCTGCACTGGCTGAAACTTCCAGCTCATCAAGGGTAGCTCTGTGTAGAGCACATTCCAATCATCCAACTGTAAGATGACCAGAGCTTGACTGATTTAGTGCAAGGATTCCCAATCCAGGAAAGGGCACAACTTTCTCTCCTAGCCATGACTGCCAGCTGCTCATCAAGCAGAGTCCACGAAAACTCCCAAGTTGTTCATCCGGGTCCACTGGGGTAGTGTGATTCCATCCAGAACTAAAGATGTTAAAGTCCCCAGAACTCCAAAATCCATGCACCCAAGGCCACTCAATCTTACCAGGGTTCAGCCAGTCTGTTGTGCCTATATGCTTTTTTTATGATGACATTTTAAAAAACAAACTGGGAAATATTTGATAATGAACATATTATCAATGTATTCATTCCTATATGTATGATATAAATAACGTTTTTCATTATATAATGATCAAAGCAGCATGCATACCACATTAGTAAGGGAGTAAGGGAATCAGTTTTTCTGGGTATTAGTGAGAATATGGAAAAAGAGACTGAAATATATGAATAGACTGGACTGTAATAGACTAGACTGGAGACAAAGATTAACAAAGACTATACTACATGTCAATAAAATTTAAAGGTTACCCCAAAAAATATAAAAGGCTTTGATATAGAAAAGATAGAGGATAACTCAGGGAAGAAGATCATTTTTTTTCCAAAAGTGCAGTAGAATAAATAGAAATTCTTTATTTCACACCAGGCAAATCTGCTGGTACAAATTCTAACAGAAGAAATGAGTCAGAAACAAAAAAAAAAAAATCAGCATTTTACTGAAGCAGTTCAATAGACTAAGTTGATAAAAGTCATGTCAATGTCAAGAAGTATGTAATCTATATCAAAATCTTCTGTCAACTTTGCCCCAAAATATATGGAAACAGGACAGAGCTAGAAACGTCAGAGTCCATTGAATCTTCAGATAGATTTTCTCAGAAGTAATTCAAAGACACAGTTCAATATCTGAAATGTCAATATCTTCATTTCAATTTTCAGTTGAAGAGGATAATTCAATTACATTTCCTTCAAATATTGCCTAATTCGTCACTTAATTCATATTGAAGAAACACACAGCATATGTATTTTTCACTGATTATGTTAAGTAAAAAATACATATGCCACATGTCTCAAATACATATGCCAGTGAAGTGTGGCTTATTCAACAAACCATGATTAACTAAATTTTTAACATGAACTTTGAAGTAGAGCAATTTAATTCAACAAAAAGAAAAGCTGCTATATTATATATCATGTCCCATTAATATGTTTTGCAGCCTAACTAGGCTTTGACAGAAAGGAAACAGGCTAATCCCAGATTCCTAAATATACTTAACAGTGGACGAGATGGCCTTAAATTCCCCAGACTCCTTTACATGCCAGCAAGATAACAGTGAATTTGAGTATCCTTCTTCTACTGGGATCAGAGTCTACAAAGCTTCCATTTGCATCAAGTGCCTTCTTTTGTGATGAGCTCCTTTGCCTTGCTATCTTTTGGCTCTCCACATGTGGCCACCAGCATTCTCAAGTGTCTGGCTGAAAATTGTCTTTATCAGAACTGGAAGCAGTTGAGGCTACATATTTTCTTTTTTCAGTACCCTGGAGTTTGTATTCAGGTTTCTGAATTGACAGGTTAATCAGAGGATCTGTTTTTCAAGAAATATGATGTATGCATTGAGGCCTGACAGGAGGTAAATGAAGGAGGTTGAGTATATTGTACTCACTGCCAAATCTCAAGTAACTGCTTAACCAGACGCAGGAGCCTGAATACACATTCTCCCTACCCAAACATTTAGATCCAAGTTTCAGAATCCAAAGCCCACAAATATCCAAATCCTTGGCTATAGGCACCAGCTCTCCTCCAATGATGTGCCAAATAATAATAAAATGAGAAATGTTCACTACTAGAGCACAATCACATTGGTTGTACTTCATCACAACAAATGTCTTGTCCCAGGCCTACTTTCTTTTTGAATGGGATGTGTGCTGCATTTGGCCCAGTGTGGCATTTGGTCTGAAAAACCTTTATATCTTTGAGTTACCCAGATACTGGACACCCTTGCATCCACAGCAGAAATGAAAGAAGACTGCCATTTGGACCCCAGACTAAGCAGCAACATTTTTATTTAAATTGTCAGAGTGACTAACCTAGCAGCCTAACAGACCTTCTCAAAGGCTATCTACCATCAGTAAATAATGCTGATGGTAAATAATCAGTAAATAATGCTGACAGGAAAGAGAAATAGCAGTCAAGCATTGGGAGTTGGCCACAAAGAGATTCATTTACAGGGGAAATATTCAACTTCTATTATAATGTATTATTTATTATTAAGCTTCTCAAATTTTCTGCAAAAAAAAGAAAGGGAAAAACAGTCAAAATGAATAAATAAATTTAGGCATAAAATTAAATTAAGGACATGTTTTATTTTTGTGGCTTTTCTGACAGAAATATGCCTTTAACAATATATTTGATCTGAAAAGACAACAGAAATTCTGACAGAGGGACAAAACGTCAACAAAGAAAACAAAACAGAAGAAAATAAATATATGTCTAGGGCACTTTGGCTACTTAGGTTTGAAACTGTTGATGCAATAGAGCCTTGTAGCACCTTAAAGACTGGCATTTTATTATTACATGAGCATTTAATGAAATGGACTGGGATCTCTGAAAGCTTGAAATATTTAGATCTTGAAGTGTCACAAGACTATTGTATCTACTGTGAAAGACAATACTGCCAGTTAGGGAAGTGACAATATTGAATTTATGCCCTCATGGTGGTAAATAGAAAAATGGAACAACTGAATTACTAAACTTGAATTGCTAATGTCTGGACAATCTCCAGATTCCAGGAAAGATTTCTGTGTCAATGTGGATGTTTGCTTCCCTGATCTAGCAACCTTAGATAAACACAAGAAGCAAACTACTTGTACCTCATGATAAAATGGCTTTTCTGTGATTTTTCTGTATCCTGTCTTACTGTGTCTCATTGAGCCAATCCTGTTGGTATTCTTGGCTGAAATAGATAAATATTGCATACAGACTTATTCATGTTTATTGAGATATTACAGTCCACAGTTCTATTAACTGTAGTTGTAGAATGGCTTGCAAATAGGTTGAATTCACACAACAAACTATGCCACATGCAAAGCAAATTATGATATCTTAGTTTAATCAGTCAGCATCTTCTAGCCTGAACACAAATTCACTTTAACATGTCCATTGGATGAGGCTATCAAAGTATATAGCTGATTGCTTATTCAATCAAAACTATGCCAGGCTAGTCAATAACTATTTGCAATTTCCAAAATGTAACCTAAAACAGATGCAATTCTAAATTGTTTATGTTAAAAATAAGGAGGAAATAACTGCTCTGGGTAAAATCCTACTTTGCAACCAACATAACAGGATACAACTTTTTAAGTTCTTTCTTTTCACTTAATACATATGGTTAAGCATCTTTTGGTATTTTGCCATGGAACAACAAGAGACGTTTTGTTGCCAGCAGATTTCCACAGAAACTACAAATCTCCAGCTTAAGCTAAACCAAATGTCTTAACAGATGTACATGAAACAGAAAGGAAAGCTGGTGAGCTGAGAGCTGTAGACATTCTATCCTGATGTGAAAGCGCTTTTCTTTTTAAAAAATTCCATCAATGTAACACAAAAAGAGTAGTGCAGATCCTGTTGGTCAACAAATAAGGGCTCTTTTTAAGCCCAATATGTGGCCACAAATGCTTTCACTTGTTTCACTGATGATGAACTACATCATAATTACATATCTATTCTAGGGAATCTTTTTCTGCCTGAGGTCTATGCTTTCCTAAAAAAACAAAACAAAACTCTATTGCTTCAATTCTAACTCCAATGAAGCTGAAATTTTTGGTCTGTTATATTTATTTTAAAACAAGCAAACAATTTGGATAAAGTCTTACGGAGACGAGATAGCCTAATTTACACATTCTACCTTCTCCAGAAAAAAGAAAAACAAATCAAGATTAAATTTTAGTACTGTTACCCTGGGGGATTCTGGCAGCTAAGAAAATTTGGTGTTTGGGGATAGGGGATAGGGGAAACAGCCAGTGCCCTTGTAGCTACTAAAAGGGAGTAAGATGATGTTACTACATTTGAAAAAAAACAGTTCTTCCAAGGGAGCAAAATCATGTTTTTCAACTTAAGGATTTTTCTTCCATTCCACCATCATCCTTCCAGAAATAAACAATATGAGGGCCAGATGCAGTTTTTTAATTTTCTGATATTCCAGTCAAACTTCATTAGAAAGACATATTTTTATAGATCTCTGAAATATGAATGCTGGCACATGAATTCTCATTCTATGTCATTTACCTGGACAACACCATGTCATCATATATACACACATACACACCCCTATATATATATATAGAGAGAGAGAGAGAGAGATTTAATAAAACAGAACAAAAAGAAAAGAAATAAATCAATAATAGGAAAAGGAAAAGGAAAAACTGAGAAAAATAAAAAGAAAGCAATGTATCAACAACAACAAAATTATACATGTATAGACTTCCGGTTTGGTGCCGCAGCATTACAGTCGGGGAAATAGCGGACTCTGATGAGCCCCGTGAAAACCCCGACTGACAAACCACTGATCGATGAGTTTTTGGACCGAACCTGTCCTGCAGGGACGGAGGAAGAAAAGGAGTACCTCGGGCAGCCGAGAGGAACAGGCAAGTTCCTCAGAGGCCAGAGGGAATCCTCTGAGTCGACGGTGGGAGGGAGGCAGCCATGGCGGTTGCCACAAAACATCAGCAAACTGGGAAGATTCATGTAGGAGGAAAGAAGAAAAGACGATGTGCTTCAAAGCCAGATGAGTGACACCAACCTAGGCAAGAAACAATGTAACAGCAAGGATTTTTACAAATAAGACCTCAAATTTTAAATAGCAGCTGAAGGTTTGGGGGCTTGAAATTTTGGTAAAGCAACAATTGGAAACAGAGACCCATTAAAGATTTTGTTTTAATATAAATTGAGTTGGAAGAATTAGCTTTTAACAAATTAGTAAATTGCTTTTTTTTAATTGGAATGGATTTGAGAAGTGTTACTTCGGGATTTAACACCTTTGGAAAGTTAAAGAAGAGAGAGAAATGAATGGTTAAATAATAGCTTTAAAATGGAGACTGATGTGACTAAGCGGAATGTGGATTGTAGAGATCCTCCTTTTGTTTGAAAAAAAATACTTTGAAATTGCTATTTACCTTGGATTACTTTGAAATTAACTATAGATTTTTGGATTTTGGAGATTCCTATTCTGTCTTTGGGTGATTTTACAAAGAAAGAAGAAAAACACTGGATTTATTAAAATCGAAACTAACTGGCTTAGCAACACACGATATGGCGCAGGAACAAAAGAAAAGAAGCTGATGGATTTTACATGGAGCAGATGTTACAAAAGAATTAAAGTGTTATATAGACTTTCAAATATGGAAATATGGATTTTGAAGTGGAACATTTATGGACAGATAGGGAAATGAAGAAATAAAGCAGATAAAATTAAAATGTAATGCTTAAAAACTAAATGTATAAATGATTTTTAGATAAAAACAGGAGGGCTTTTGAAGTGACAAAGATGGAAAATAAAAGAAGGTAACTAAAATAGAGGATTGATGTATAGGTGGTTAAAAATGATATTTTTATGAAAACATAAGAATATATACTAATATGAGATAAATCTAAGAAAATTTATTGTTTTGATGTAACATGTTTTAATTCTAATTTGTAAACAAACTTGAGAATAGTAAATATGACTGATTAATGTATTACTGGATGAAAACATAAGATACACAGACTTAAGTAACAAATTGTGATAGAATTCAATGTATGCTGGAAATGATTAATATTATGAAATATGTTGAGAATTAACCTGGAAGAGTATACTAGGAAATAGCTAAATAATAGAAAAATATACTGCAAGGGAAAAGTTAAAAGAAAAGGTGCTGGGTACCAGCGAAACAAGAGTTCTAGTTCTGGAGGAGAATATGCTGGAATCAGCCAAAATAAAATATGCTGGAAATCAGCCAAACAATAGTTGGAGGTATGGAGGAGATTATGCTGGAAACTAGCCAAAATAAAATATGCTGGAAATCAGCAAACAATAGTTGGAGGTATGGAAGAGAATATGCTGAAAATCAGCCAAAATGAAATATGCTGGAAATCAGCCAAATAATAGTAGGAGATATGGAGGAGGATATGGATTTTGAGATAAATCTGTGTAAAATGAAATGACATAGATGATAAGTATGAGAAAATTAAAGGTAAATTGATAAAGCTTAAGATTTAAAGATTTGATGAAATGGGCCTAGAGTTTAAGAAATATGAATAGAATTTTTTCCTATAAATTGAAATAAAAATAGAGATGTACTTAATTTGAAAATAAGATTTGTGGTGATAAAATTGTAAAGTAAATAATTAGATTAAGAGATTAGAATATTTTTTTAAGATTAATGTTTTGATATTGATGTTAAAAGACGTACTGAAGGGAGCTTGGGAAAAAACCAGATATAATTTGGATTTATAAATGGCTATAAAAATGAGTTAAGTTTATCTGGAAATTAAATTTGTGGTGATATAATAGAATGGTTTAGATTAAGATGTTAGAATGTATGCTAAAAATTTTTACATTCTTATTTCTAATTTTAAAAGATGTAATGGGAAATTGTGAATGGAGCTTGTTAAAGAAATGTAAACGGTTGTACCTATCTATGACTGGATCGAGACTTCATTTTTGAAAGATATATTTTATGTTTATGTTTGAAAAAAATAAAACAAATATTTTTTTAAAAAATTATATATGTATGGCTTTCCCTAAAAAGATAGGCAGGCAGATTTGCATGATGATTCAATATATGATTGTTATATTTCTTTGTAATTGTCCATAAATAATCTATGACTATATGCATATTCATAAATTGCAAGTAGTATCAAGTCTTCATTCCACTTAATAATATCTTTTTCTTATCTTGAAGTCTCTTAACAATAAGAATAGCATAGAAAGTCCTAAAAACAGCCAATATAAAACCCCAAACAGAATAAAATCTCGTAGCAGATCAGGGAAATTGCTGAAACAGCCATGTTTTCAGGTCGGTGCTGAAATATATCTATTTCAGGTCTTTATGTTTTGTGAGTTTCTCTTTTTTTTTTTCCTCTTCTATCCTGCTGTCTCCAAGTTTTGCAATGTCCATTATCCATAGGTTTGTTTTTTGGGTTTTTTTTTTTTTTTTGGTCTTTCTTATCAACAATTGTTACATTTGATTGTTATGTGGCATATGCTTCTCTCTTTGAATTCTCTTTAATTATGATTCATCATACAATCAACTAGATGTTTTTATCCACCTATCAAATCCTTCCCAAGGACCTGGGATAGGCAGATGCTATTGTTCGATAGTATTAAAGGTATCATCACTATATGTAAGCTGTTCCAAGTAAAGCTGCCTTTTGTAATTAACTGGTGATGATTTTGTCAGTACTGACAAACAAAATAACAAAACCCGTCAATGGCTAAGAGCAGAAAAGTTGAAGAAAGAGACAGAGGGTGTAATTCTGGCTCCACAAGACCAAGTCTTAAGAATAAATGCATACAAAGCCAGAATTAAGAAGAGAGCAACAGGCAGCAACAAATGCCACCTCTGCAAAGAAGCTGAGGTGGCATTTGTTGCTGCCTGTTGCTCTCCTCTGCAAAGAAGCTGAAGAAACACTGGACCACCTGATTAACAGCTGCAAGATTGCACAGACTGATTATAAACAACTGCATGACAATGAAGTAACAATGGTGAATTGGAAGATCTGTATGAAAGACCACTTGCCTTCAAATAAGAACTGTGTTCTTATTTTCCTGCTATTAGCCTTTTCCAGATTTTATTATCTGCTTTGCCTGCTATTTTTTACTGTACTGTCCTTATAATATTTTGCCTTGCCATGTCTCTTTTCTATTCTTCATTTGGTTTTTGTAGGCCACTTGGTCTCTCCAGTACTTAATAAGCTTTCATGGTATACAGGATGTGTTCAACTTACAATGGTTTGTTTAGTGACTGATCAAAATTACAACGGCACTGAAAAAAAGTGATTTATGACAATTTTTCACATTTATAACCATTGCAGTTTCCCCAAGGGCCAATAAGATATTGTAATATGCAATAAATATGCTTATGGAATTATGACCAGGGAAATCCAGTCTAAATTATTCAAGCTTATTGGGTTACTTTGAGTCAGTCACTGATGTCTGCTATTCTACAAACTGACCAAATCATCACCAGCTCATGATACACCATTGAATCTTACATTATCTTCACCAGTCCCTGCTCCCAAACACCAAAAGTATGTTGCTATAATCTTGCCCTGACAGATGTTCTCCTGAACTTGGAACCTGCACTGCAAAGAAAGAAGCTTTATCTATAGAGCAATTTAATAGCTCACTGGAGGGGTCCCAGTGAAGCTTTATCTTTTCTCTTGAAAAGCTGGAAGGAGAAGTACTACAATCAAGCCAATATAAAGGCAATTTTTATTGGCAATGTCAATTGCACTAGATTGAAAATGTCATCTTTCAAGTTTCTCAGAAGCTGAATTTGACTCAAAAGGTCAAATTCCACAGTAGTGGCCAAAATTGTGGAAACCTTTTGGGAAAAGTGTATTTTTGAGGTTTGATAGCTAATAACACCACTTTTTTTTTTTTGAGTTTTAAGATAATCATATTCCACTGCTGGAATTGCCTGGGAATAGCCCAAACCTTAACCCAATTGAAAATCTCTGGAGCCGACTAAAGAAACTTATTAGTCAGAAGTGACCCAGCAATCAAGCCCAGTTAATAGAAGCAATCATTCAATCTTGGTTTCATATTATAACAGCTGCAGAACTAAAAGACTTGGTTACTCCATGGGAAGACGTAATTCATGTTAAAGGTTACCCAACTAAGTATTAACTGACGTGATAATTTTTGTATATCTCGTTTTTTCTACGTGTTTCACTTTTCTTCTTTATACTGTAACTGCTATTCTAATAGCAAATCAGTACAGTAAAAGGATTTGCATTATATTTTGATTACATTATCTTTCCATTGATATATAATTTTATGGTACTACTCCCAAAAAAAGTGGTGTTGTTAGCTAGTTTTAGAAAATACACTTTTCTCAAAAGGTTTCCACAATTTTGGCCACTACTGTATATGCCAGCCATAGCTGAGAGGTAGTATCATTGGACCAGATGGTGCATGTCTCACATTTAAACCAGTTTTCTGCATATGATAGACCTCACTGTCTCTTAGTCTTGTTTACTTTACAGTATTATTGATGTAAACACTGGAGAACAAAAGGAGCTCAAAAAGAAAGCAAGTATATTCATTCCAGTGCAAAGTGCATGTGACATGAAAAGCCACAAAAGTATTGCACAAGAATTTAAAGAAATTTTTTTTGAAGAAGTAAACATTACAAAAATGAAAGTGTTGAAAGATGTTGCATGTGTTGAACAATATGCCTTCATTTATCAACTAAATGACAAATCCACAGAAAGTTTTTTTTACACTGCTCATTCCCCAAGGTAACATGAAGAGTTAGATTTCAATTCTATGTACCTTTTCCTGGGAATAAGTCATAAGCATATTTCAATTCTATGTACCTTTTCCTGGGAATAAGTCTTACCGAACTAAAAGGGTTGAATAGCAAAGCACTGGATTTGGTTTCTTTGTTCTCTCACAAGCTACGATACAGAAAATTAAACATTTCAAATTCTCTGAGAGATCATGACCAGTCAGAGAAGGGATCTGCAAATTAATAACCTCTTTGGAAAACATACAGACTTTCAAGGCCACATGACAAATGGTAAAGATATTGTATTGTATTGTATTGTATTGTATTGTATTGTATTGTATTGTATTGTATTGTGTTGTGTTGTGTTGTGTTGTGTTGTGTTGTGTTGTGTTGTGTTGTGTTGTATTTATTTATTTCATCAAGCATGTATTTTATGACAGATACAAAGGTAAACAATTATAAATACATGAAAAGGATGTGAATAAAAGAAAACATTAGGACAGGGACGGTAGGCACGCTGGTGCACTTATGCATGCCCCTTAATTTTGGAAGGGACCAGTTTAGAAAACCTTATTATAAATTGTACTGTGATAAGACAATGTATCATACAATATCACTTCTCTACACTAATAAACCTTGATGTGAGTTCTTTCAATCTAAGTTAACTAAATTCAATTAATCTGGTTAATTAAAGTTTTGAAATCTCCAATACTTAATATAGTATTTCTTCAAACCAAACAACTAAAACATGATAGATTATTACATAGATGAATCCTCTGCATAAATAAATATCTGACCTTTTAATCTCTAGCTATTGCTTTCCCCGTTGTTTATAAAGTTCATTTAGGTCATTTGGATGGGATTATAAAAGCAGAATTTGTTCTTATAGCTAGATCAACAATTGTGGTAAGTAGGACAACACAGCAGCGTTGTAACCATAACACAGTTGCTCACAGCACCTGCCAGTGCAATTACTTTGACATGAAATGAGTTCTTTCACATTTTCCATGGGGAAACTCAATGTGGGCTTATTACTCCACAGTTCCAGCTGGTAACAACATTTCTTACCTTTTCCTGGTTCCGTATAATATAACAGCAATGAATATTAACTGAATCCCAACAATAAAGCTTATACTTCAACTTACGTTGACCAAAAATCAAGCTTAGCAACAAGGAGCCTGGATAGCTCAGTGGACTAAGCATTGTAATTAAAACCCAGCTGTCTGCAATTATTGCTAGTTAGAATCCCTAGGCTCAAGATTGACTCAGCCTTCCATTCTTTCTAAGGTAGGTAAATTGAGGACCCAGTTTGTGGGGGCAATAAGCTGACTTTGTATGAATATACAAAAGTATGAAGGCTATTGCTTAACGCATCGTAAGCCGCCCTGAGTCTTCAGAGAAGGGTGGCATATAAATCAAATTTTTAAAAAAAAGATAACTGTGAAGAACAAGTAATTTTATACAGTGAGTTATATTGTACTCTGGAGAGGAAGAAATGTCAAATACAAGTTGCTTATTTCTCTATCCTTCCAATTTTTAAAAATCAGTCAGTCTGAGAACTGCCCATTTCTTCAGGAGCGAAAAAAGGCTGTGTGTGATTATACCAATAGCCCTGGAAATCTCCCAATCCAACTAATTCAGACAAAATATAGGATAATTTAAATGTAATACTTGTTATGAGTCTCTCATGGTAAAGAAATACAATGTAACATTTCTTTCATAGATATAAAAATATCTGTTATTGTTTCACATGTCTCAACAAAGAAGCTTGAAACAACATTTTCTGCTAATTGTATTTATAGTTTGTAAGAAACAAATTTCAACATTTTAGTAGCCTTTTATTTAGTAGCCTTTTATTTCTTGGCAAGCTCAAATGAAAAACAGAATAGCAGTTAAAATAGATTTTTGGTCTTTGCTCCGTTTTGTATGCATCAAGCCAAATTTTTCAAACACACAGTATCATTTTTAGTTGAGCTAGTCTCCCCTCATCTTGAAAAAGTCCAAGTACAAAGACTTTTACTCACATTTCTCCTACCCCATTCAAATCTGATAATAGAATAGAATAGAATAGAATAGAATAGAATAGAATAGAATAGAATAGAATAGAATAGAATAGAATAGAATAGAATAGAATAGAATAGAATTGAATTCTGTATTGGCTAAGTGTGATTGGACACATAAGGAATTTGTCTTGGTGTATATTGATCAGTGTACAGAAAAGAAAAGATACATTCATCAAGAATCATACAATATAACACTTAATAATAGTCATAGGGTACAAATAAGCAATCAAATCATATTAGGAAACAGTCAATATAAATCATAAGGATACCAGCAACAAGGTTACAGTCATAAATTAGAGGAGATGGGTGATAGGAACAATGACAAGATTAATAGTAGTGCAGACTTAGTAAATAGTTTGACAGTTTGAGGGAATTATTTGTTTAGCAGAGTGATGGTGTTAGGGAAAAAACTCTTCTTATGTCTAGTTGTTCTGGTGTGCAGTGCTCTATAGCATCATTTTGAGGGTAGGAGTTGAAACAGTTTATGTCTGGGATGCGAGGGGTCTGTAAATATTTTCACAGCCCTCTTTTTGACTTGTGCAGTATACAGGTCCTCAATGGAAGGCAGG
Organism: Masticophis lateralis; assembly: GCA_030761175.1. Classification (NCBI taxonomy): domain Eukaryota; kingdom Metazoa; phylum Chordata; class Lepidosauria; order Squamata; family Colubridae; genus Masticophis; species Masticophis lateralis. The sequence goes on along the minus strand of JAUDYJ010000006.1, from coordinate 38,791,758 downwards.
TTGGTAGTAATTGTTTTTTCTTCAGTTCTTTTTTTTTTCAATTTTTTTATTTTCAAATTACATAACAGTAAACATTTTTAACAGTACTGTCTCATGTGTCTCTTACAAGTATTTACATTTATTCCTATATAGTTTTATTTCTCTGTACTAACCAGTTATACCACTTATCCCACACTTTATAAAAATTCTGCTTCTTCCTTGCCTTTAATTTCTAACGTGAGCTTGTACATCTCAGCATATTCTAGTATTTTGTATATAATTACCTCATTGGCTGGTATATTTTCTAATTTCCAACCCTGAACATAGACAATTCTTGCTGCTGTTGCTATGTGTAGCATCAACAGCATCATCTGTTGATCTATTTGCCCGGTATGCAAATTGTAGAGGGTCTAACAGCGGGTCCATGATGGTTTTCAAGTGGGACAGCACTAGTCTTTCAAAGGTTTTCATAACTACAGATGTTAGAGCAACTGGTCTGTAGTCATTCAGTTCCTTGATGGTGGGCTTCTTCGGCACTAAGATGATAGTAGAGTGTTTGAAGCAAGAAAGAACATAGCACATCTCTAGCAATTTATTGAAGATTCAGATGAAGATGGGGGCCAATTGGTCAGCACAGACTTGTAATCAAGAAGGAGTTATTTTGTCTGGGCCTGGAGCTTTTCCTGGCTTTTGTCTGCGAAATAGGTCTTTCATTTTCTTTTCTGTGCTCACTAGGAGTTGTGAACCCAATGGGATGACGTCAGTTGAAGGAGGTTTGATCCGTCTTGTCTTACTGTGTTTTCTCCTCATAATCTATACTAGAGAATATACTGCTTTGGAAAACAATTAGTCGATAGAAATAATAAAGAAGTAGCATCATATTAGATACTGGCTGATTCTTAGAAAACCACTCAATGACATGAAATGATTCTGCTTCTCTGAATAAATGAATGGGAATTCTTCTTGACTTATCAACAAAAGTTATTGCTCTTAGCAATTCATATAATAATCAATTACTAAGGCATATCTAGATATGTCCATCTTGTAACTTTGCAAACAAAGCAAAAGTAGTTTACTACTGTAATTTCCTGGACCTTTTCAAAGTTCCCAGGGTAGTTCAGAACTCCAAAATTTTCAAATAAACTCCCATACAAGTACTAACAAAATCTGACACTACTTAGCTTTTTTGAGATCAGCCAGATTGGCTACATAGCACTAGATAGGGTTCTACATATAAAATGGCCAGAAAATATGAAAAATCTATGCAAATTTAAAAGACCTTTTTTCCTTAAATCTGTTATGCATCTGCCATCATTCAGGCCTACTCATATTGGAGAGCACATATTTTAAATAGCCTTCCCAATCTGTGCAGACTAAATATGTGGTTTAGTTCCAAGCAATTTATGAGGAAGGCAATTGGGGAGATGTTCTACTTTATTGGAAATGAAACTTTAAAATACATATATTGAGCAATATATGTCAGAACAGTTAAGTCAGAAGTACATGGTGTACAGGCTATACGCCGGTAAGCTTCGGTCATCTTTATTTAGATTTAGAAACAACTAAACTTGGTGGAATGAAGTTCAAAATAAGCATGTCTAGAATTATAGTGTGCACTTAATTCTTGTATTATGTCAGCTTTATAACTAGTGTAGAAAGCAGCATGGCTAAGCATAACCATGCTGAATAATCCTTTAATAAGGCTGTATTTAAAATGAGACACATTATGTGTTAAAACAGCAATGGTTTCATTACAGCTCATGGCAATTTTGGATACAGCACCAGTTTGTAATTGGAATCACAGTCAAATATGACCTTCTTAGGTGTGAACACCAAATGTTACCATTTTTAAAAAACAATTCTAGGAATAAAACACAATCCATATGGGAGATAGCTAGCTCTATGGAAGTTTTGTAAGATGAAATGTTGTATTTCAGAAAGAGGTATTCACTTAGGAAATGGGGGGGGGGGGAACCTAGCCATTGTCATATGTAATTTCAAACTATTAGTCTTTCAAGTGCTTTTTCTCAAAACCTCTCCCCACAGAAACTGCAACATTTTTTTAAAAAATGTTTTGAGAGAATTTTATGTGGCAAATCTATTACCTAGCCAGCAATATTTCAGAGGCAGGTTTCAAAAGAAATGCACATTATAAAGGTGAAAAAAACCTGAGATAGAATGAGTTTTTAATTAAAATAGACTCATTTATCACATCTTAAAAGTAGAAAATACATTTTAAAGTAGGTAGGTGTCAAAAAGATACAGTATTCTTACAAATAGGTCATTCTTACAAATTAATTTCCAATGTGAAGACTACAAATTTCTACAATCCAGTCCCCTCCTGAAATGTTAGCAATGTTAGTAACTTTCAGTCTAAGTGGAAATTTAAACCCACCACAACTGGATAATGCCAGACTACAATAACTGAAGAAATTAATATAAAGAAAATGTTATATAGTTAAAACAACAAACATTCTCTTTTAAAGGATAAAAAACATATTTAAAGGGGAACTAGAAAGAGGGAAGGAGGGTAAGGTAATTGTCTGAGGTCTGCAATGGAAAATGCCTTTTGGAGAGCTAATTTGATTGCTAAAGAGGAAATGACTTTTTATGACCAAAATAACTGAAGATCCAACAATACTTGAAGGGAAACTAGCAAAGTCATTTTGTGGGAGGGTATAAAAAAATAATCAGTTGGTACATAATTTTCATTAATTTTTTTTTTTCATCGGTTCCCTCTTATTTTGTCTGCCTTCTTCATCATGTACAAAATCCTGGATTCTGAGAATCCAACTAGGACTTTGCAGGGCCGGCAGAGAGTTACCGATCCAAAAATCACCCAGCTGGCTTCAAGCTGAAGACAGAACAAGAATTCATAGACTTCTTGTTGTGTCTTAACCACTACACAAAATAGCTATCTAAATGATACATTTAGATGCACAAAAATCATTATAATTTGAATGCAAATTTAATAATCACACAGACCGATACATTGAATTGAAAAGACCACATGTTAATCTTAAAATATGCTGAGCTTGTCAATCAAAAAGTCAGCAGTTCAGCAGTTTGAATCCCTAGTGCTGCATAATGGGGTGAGCTGCAGTTACTTGTCCTAGCTTCTGCCAACCTAGCAGTTCGAAAGTACGTAAAAAATGCAAGAAGAAAAAATAGGGACCACCTTTGGTAGGGTAGGTAATAGCGTTCCGTGAGACTTTGCCCATGCCAGCCACATGACCACAGAAATGTCCTCGGAAGCACTGGCTCTTCAGCTTTGAAACAGAGATGAACATCACCCCCGAGAGTAGGGAACGACTAGCACGTATGTGCGCTGGGGTACCTTTACCTTTACTTTAAAATAAGTTCCATCCAAAAGAATAAATGTAGGTTAATTGTATCACAAATATATTGTACATAAAATAGAAATCATAGGATGTAGTAATTTATATCCCAGAATAACTGACACATGCAGTTATGTTCTACGCAAGAGAATACAGTTTACTTATTTTTTTCTGAATGGTATTAAAGCAGCCTTTAGTCCTGTAATACATTTTTCCTTTCACATACAGTTTTATTGCTAAAAACTAGTTATTCCAAAATAGCATACTATAACTATTCCTCAAAGGAGGTCAAAGGGATTAGAGAAACCTCTAAATACTATGTTTCGTGAGTGGCCTTCTTGGAGACTATCCAAGGTAGGGTATAGAATTCCATATTGTATACAGTATATTTATATTCCACAATGTATCCCTGTATTAAGATGCCTTGATGCATATTCCTTGCATATGTGGCTTGAGAAGGCTCACCCACATAACCTCCCCTTGTCTGCTTTCCCAGCCACAGTCAATGCACTTTTGCTCGAACTGATGATGTGTGGAAAACAAAGTTTGTTCAATCAACTTAAGTGTTTATAGTCAAACAACAAAGATTCAGAAAAGAAAATATAACTATTTTTGCTAGGAAACATGTTCTATAATTGATTCAATTATGGAATTCAAATGTCGAGATATAGATTATAATTAACCAGGTCCAATAGAACCAGGTTCTATTATTTCTCTCTGAAAGCCACAGCCAATCATTCTTTTAGAGAGAAATTTAAAAAACGTTTTCATTCATCAGTTGTGAACATAAATCTATGGCATCCTTGGTACTCTGATGTTGTTACCTAGTTTGAAAATGAAACATCTTCAAGAAGACAACCGAGCTCAGAGTGCACCAAGGACCCCACAATTCATCCCTGAACTACAGATATTATCTCCTAAAGGTAAATGTTGTTCAATTTTGGTATCATAGAATTATCTTTTCATTTGTGTTCATTCATTTGTCCAGTCAGTCAGTCTCTATTCCATTTACTCCACTTACAGTTACCCCCTTCCATTTACCTCAATTATTCATCTTGTATTCTCAACCTCAAGGAGATTTTACTATCTATTTTCTGAGTCACCTTTAAATTTTTCTGATAAAGTTTTAGGGGACATTGTACTCTCCAACAGCCAATCAAATGTGACAGAAAGCTTGCTACAAAGATTCCTTTGTACCAAGAACTGCTTCTAATGCTATTGTCCAGGATGTAATAGTCACTCAGCAATGTGTACAGAACAGTGGTGGCATGCGCAGATCACCCATGATGACGTTGTGGTGGGTGGGCAGAGCCTCCTGCCAATTTTACTACCCGTTTACTACCGGTTTACTACCGGTTTTTAGAACCGAACCAAACCAGGAGCAACCCACCACTGGTACAGAATACATACACATATATCTATCAACTGTTCCTAATCTGATATCTTTCATATGTTGATTCCAATCATAACCAATATAGCACAAAATTGCTGTGTGTGTGTGTGTGTGTGTGTGTGTGTGTGTATTTCTTACTTTGTGTGTTTTTCTTTAAGCCAGGTTTTTCCTACGTAGTCAAGATTTTTCTGGAACCACAATAGAGCAAAATCACATTCACTACAAACACCCGCGAAAACCTCAGAAAACATATATATATAAAACATATATATATAGACTAAGATACGTAGATGACACCTTCATAATCTGGCCACATGGGAAAGAAAAACTGGACAACTTCCTCACTCACCTCAACAGCCTACACCCCAAAATACAGTTCACCATGGAAACAGAAGCAAACAAGCAACTTCCCTTCCTGGATGTCTTAGTCTACAGGAAATCCGATGGCTCCCTAGGACACACTATCTACCAGAAGAAAACACACACAAACCGCTATCTGCATGCACTCTCACACCACCACCCAGCCCAGATCAACTCTGTAGCCAAGACACTCATCTACAGAACAAAACGCTTAGCTGATGAACACCTAAAAACCGAACTACACACTCTCACTAACGTACTAACATCCAATAGATTCCAAAGAAATAAGATTACCAACCTAATCCAAAAAGAAACCCCCACTAAAATCCAAGACAGAGAACAAGAAAACGGCAAAGCACTCCTCCCATACATAAAAGGCACCACAGACAGAATAAGCAACACCCTCTATAAACATAACATCAAGACAGCATTCTGCACAAACCGAAAAATATTCACCATCCTAAGGAACCCCAAAGACAAAATTGATTTAGAAAATCAAGGAGTATATGAAATCCCATGCACCGCCTGCCCCACCACATACATCGGACAAACCAACAGAAGAATAAGTGCACGCATTGAAGAACACAAGAACTCAATCAGAAAAGAGGAACCAACTTCTTCCCTGGTCCAACACCTTAAAGCCACAGGACATGAAATTGACTTTAAAAAGACCAGAACTATCGCCAAAACTGAACACTTTAATAACAGAATAATCAGAGAAACCATCAAGATAGAAAAATGCCCACACAGCATGAACAAATGAGACAATACCTCCCACCTACCAGCCATTTGGAAACCAATCCTTATTGACAAACGAGTCCCTAACACAATGAATGACACCAGATCCACACTCACGAGAGCCACACAGGATGTCACCACCACACGTCCACGCAGAAAGCAGACTCAAACCCACACTGATAATGAAACACGACCAAGGACCAGAAGCCAGACCGCAGCTGCATCATTAGCCACTTTTAACCCCTCCAATCCATACATGAATCAGACCAACACCCTCCATGAAAAGCTCTCACGACCACAAACACGAAGCCAAACAACAACGCAGCTCACCAGCTCAAATCCCCCTGCAACTCAGACTAAGCCGAGCACAACCAAGCCCCCACCCAAACAGAACACACCTCCAGCCAATCAGAGCACAACCAACCCCCCATCCAATCAGAGCACAGCCAAGCCCCTAACCAATCAGAACACACCTCCACCCAATCAGAACACAGCCAAGCTCCCACCCAATCAGCTCACACCCCCACTAGCAGTAAAAAGGAAGGGTCAGCTGCAATCTCACATTGCTCCTGGGAGCACAAAGCCGAGAACACCAGCCTGAAGATGACGAATGAGACTTCGTCGAAACGTCGCCAAGATACTTCCAATTCTACGCGGGAGAAGACCCGAATAACCAAAGACCTACATACAAACACCCACGAAAACCTCAGAAAACAAATATATATATATATATATATATATATATATATATATATATATATATATATATATATATATATATATGTTTCTTATGGATAAGTAAAAAATCATCATCATCATCAGAATTCTTGAAATACACAATCATTTCTCTTTGATTTATGTATTAAAGCATATTGAGTTTTGCATCTTACCAAACAATAACAATAGCAATAAACTTAACTCTAAGCAGTTTACAGAGTCAGCATATTGTCCCCAACAATCTGGGTCCTCATTTTACCCACCTCAGAAGGATGGAAGGCTGAGTCAACCTTGAGCCACTCAGAAGGAACTCCTGGAGTGAGCAGTGAGTTAGCCCTGCAGTCCTGCATTCTAACCACTGCGCCACTATGGCTCGATAGCTTATTGTATGAGTACAATGAATTATTTAATAAACTATGGTTGCCCTTATTCCATGACTGTCAATTCCTAGCAGGAGTGCTGACCACTCACATAATAAGGACCATCCAAGTTGCCAGTATAAAACAGAGATACGAAATTCATAATAACAATTTTCACCCACCAGCAGTAGACAACAACTACTCTTGCTTGACATCTCTATATGCACAAGGTAGAAGTCTTTACAAGAACTGAAAATCAATGAGCTGATACCTATCATTTATTTTCCTTCACAATAGTTAGGAATATCATGTAACAATTGTAGATATTTTTCACTGAGAGTCTCCTGACTTAAAGAGAAAGATATAGATGTAAAGATCACAATTTTGTGTGTTTCACAATGCCTTTCAGCAAGGCTTTTCCAGTGCAATGGTTCAGAAATGGGGATCAGTGTGCCGTAAGTAAAATACAGTATGCAAAAGTCTGTATTATCCTATTATATATCTATTATCCCAGGAAATCAATAATAATTATATTGGAAGCATCCTAAAAATAAAGGTATTGTAAAGGTAAAAGGTTTTTCCTTCCAGTTGTGTGCGACTCTACGGGGTGAAACCTTAAACTTACAAATATATTATTTAAAGGATAAGTATCCTTCTCTGATGTGTACAATTTAAAAAAAAAATCCCTTGGAATGGTATACTATTATGGGTTTCCTATCAGTACTTTATGCATAGTATTATCAGTGTAAATTGCTTCTGAATAATAGCTTGTGATGGTAAGATAGCGAGGTAATTGTCAGAAGAGGTGAGTCATCCAAACCAAGGAGATGGCAGCAAGGCAGCTGTGTAACAACTACAAATTTGAGTCAGACACACACACACACACACACACACACACACACACACAAAACATGGTTAGTTGAATTTTGGCTTTGCCATCCTTCTTTTGTGAAGGATGTTTCTTGTTGAAGTCATGCTTTCTATCTATTTTCAACACATACTGTATATGTATAAAAAAGTTCAAAAATACAACAAATACCCTATGATTTATTTCCCCATGGAGCCAAATTGGGAAGCATTGTAACATTAGATCAAAGAGTAGGATAAGTGTAGCAATACATTCCGTAGTCATAAAGTAATAATCTTTCATTTCTGAGATCCCATCCCATCCAGAAATTGAGTGAACTGATTATCACAGTGAACTGATAATCAAAGACCAGATGGCATGGTGATGATGCAGGAAGAGTTCAGACCCACAATTAAAGCTCAATCTAAGATAACAGTGATTTCACTGCCTCAAAATGGCAAGATATACTTAAGGGACAGCTAGATGTCAGGAGGTTTTAGGAGACTAAACATCCACCTCAACATGCTGACTGCAAACATTCACATCGCTCTATCTATCTGCAAAATGCATCTGAAATACAATGGGTTAGGATTGTGGTCCCACCTTGAATAAACATCTGCTACTGGAGCAAAGATGTTTTAGCTCAGACTACTAAATCCATCCATCTTCAAATTTCTCTTTGATGCAGGCTTACTCCTACACTAATATAAAGACCTATGCTGAAATACTTCAAACCAGTCTTCCCTACCCTGATATTTTTCAGACCTATGCAATTCCTACTAATACCCAACAGAAGAATCGCAGCCAACATTTTGTATCCTGAGGGCACCAATTCTGAAAAAGTTAATTTATACAAACTCTGACCAGGCATTTATTTTACATACCTAAGGAATGGGTTGGGGTTTTTTTTTGTTTGTTTTTGCCTTACTCAGGCTAAAATGCAACCCATTTTGTGAAAAATAATAATAATCTACAATATGAATGTATTTGTTTTTTTCTTGTAAAATTTCCCATATCTATAAAAATTAAAGGGAGGGGGGAATGTCCATTCAGAAGTCTGGAGGGAGAGAACTGCACAAGCCTTACCACAAGTTAGCTTAATGCATTCCTTGGCTCTGATAAACAGAAGCTCTGACAGAACAAAAGTCTACAAAATTATGGTTAAATGCTCACTCTTGTGACAAAGTGCCAGCTATTAAGTAAGTGCAAGGACTTTTCATCTGCTTCTCATCTAGCTGAAAGTAGATGGCCTGGAAATTATAGGGGAGAAAATTACCTAAATTCAATGCATTTTAGAAAAGGTTATATTTCAGTTTCTTTTGTGTGCAGGACATTTAATGTGAAAGAGTTTTAAAGAATCCCTAGAGCTTAAATTCCTCTAGCTCTTATGCCACTAGAACAAAACCTAAATCAAGGAGCTATTGCCTAGTGCTATTAATAGGTGTATGTCTAGAAATCCTGGGTTCACACTATTGCATCATTGTTGCTTCTTCTATTGCTTGCACTATATGGACTATTGGATATCTAGTATTTAGGTATCCAATTACAAATCATAATATAGTAATATTAGTTAATATTATTTACAAATTAGGAAATTATTTGTTACAAAAATTATTATTTTTAATCGTTTTCAACTTAACAAAGAAGAAGAGGCTCATAAGTTTACAACCTTTATACTAAATCGGTTGTTTGTTTACTGAATTGACAGAGTTTAATGATGGTTAGTGGCTTACAAGATATAAAATACCGTAACAATTACAACTTCCACAGTTACATTACAGCATAGATAACAGTAAAAATAAAGATAATGAACATAAAAATGGGGCAATTGTAGGAGTGGCAGAACCTGGGTCAGAGTCAAAAGAGGAATCAGCCTAGAGTTTCTACATAGCCACAAGCGGATTAAATCCAATCTCTCTTAAATTTCCTTAAATTTTACCTAGCATCGAAATAGTGCTAACCATTAGTTGAATAGATTCTTGCGCATAGGTATGAACAATGAATCAGTTTAATTACAACTTCACGTCCTGATTTTTACATCTGACAGCAATCTATGAAATCAAGAAATCAAGAAAAATCAAGAAAATGCTCTCTGTAATAATTATGATTTTAACAAGATGCTAAAGAGAAGCAGAAAGAGGAAAAGTCTGATCCCAAAGGAGAGGCTATTCCAGAGTGACAGCATCACCACCGAGAAACAGAGCCATCTAATATCAGTTCCTCATATCTGCTGCCTTGAGACTAACAGTGTTTCCTATATGATCATGACAATTCAGTTGGAAAAGACAGTCTTATGGCACCCAGGTAGCAACATCCAGGGTCCAGAGATAAAAGCCATATATAAACCAGAATCTGGACCACTTGGGATCACAGTTGACACAACAGCCATAGCTGGGCAGCTATGGCCTCCACCTGCTATTCTAGCAGGAATTGTAAGCCTCCAAGGATTCCCAAATTGCAGCTCTGCTTTCCGTGAATAGCGCCTATCCATCCAGTGCCTTCCCACCTAGAGACAACACTGGCATTGACAGAAAACTTCAATGTATAAACAATAATCATTGTTTATACTTACAACCCTTACTTGGGTTCATCCTCAGTCTGTTAATCCCTATCCAGACCTTTACAGCCTTCAAACACCAGGACAGGATGTCAGTAGCATCTGCCCAACAGCCTAGAATGGCTATTCTTTAGCATATTTATGATGCCACATCCAAAGCCATTGATTGATCTTATCCAGCAACCCTATATTCTTATCAATCATTTGAAAAACTAGGGAGAAGTAGCCTCAAACTTTTTTATATACTAAATAAATAAACCAAATGTGAGAATGCTACTGAAAATATGTTGGATTACACTTAGTTTAATTGTACACAGATTCACCAGATTTTTTTTTTTAGCCAAACAGACCACCAGGAGTTTGTATCCTTTTCTATATATTTACTTGAGCCTACTATATTAAATAATCAAAATGGTAAGGAAATGGGTGTCAAAGAACAACATTAAACAGCTTAACACTACCTATGGATGACTTAAACCAGCTTCATTCATGGACTGGAATATGACAAGGTATCATGAAAAATGTAACATAAAAAAGTATTATCAAGACACATTGGGCTGTGGTTAGATATAAGCAGGAAAAGCCCCTATCCTAGGCATGGAAGAGGGACTTCTGAGAGAACCAGTTGAGTACAGAAAAGGAACAACTCTCTTCACATACTTACTTGCAATATCTTGTTGTCTAGGGCAACTAGGCAAGTCATTACATACAAATGAAAAATTGTCAAGACTTCTTTTACCCAAGGTTGAATGAAAATGTGTCACCTCCATAATTTTAAACTTAAATATGTATTTTAATAAATGAAATAGGAAAATAATACAAGAAATGAGTTCTTTCTCTATGTTTACTTTTCCATATAAACACCATCATTCACTACACATTTCTGTCAATGATGAACAAACTTCTTAAAGCTATCATTAAAGAACTCCATCTCTTTGACTCTTCAGATAGGTCCTGAAAATATTGGATTCAAGGAAATCCCCTATCTATATCCCAAAAAACAGTACCCATGAGGTTTTTCTGTCAAAATCTGGGGTTTTATTTTATTTTCATATGGAAGTTTTGTGATGATATTTCATGAACTGATGCTTCATTTCTGCGTATAATGATGACCTCATGTTTTGTCAGCTGTGCCGTGAAGAAATTCCTCATTTTCATTATTATAGCATGCCAATAGCTGGCAAATTTCAACTCTTGAAGCTTTTATTACTGCTGTCAGCATACAAGGAGCCTATCTTACACAAATCTTCCAATATTGAAAAATATCAGTAATACGAACCATTCATTCCTGTGAAATGCCAGGCTTGACAGCAAGATCTTTTTGAGTGATCTACTAATTGTCATTATTCAGTTCATCCATCTTTCTTCGATGAAATTCATTGTTTGCTGTCACAGGTCAACCACTCATTCTTGAACATATAAATCAGCTAAGCCAAAATTATATCATATGTCACTAAGCCAAAAAAAATGTATTTTTTGGCTTAGTGACATACAACAGTCATACCAACATAGATATCACCATAAACAACCTGTATTTAATGGTGGATTTCAATTGAAGGCACTTCCACAGTTATAAATTGAATCTTGGCATGTTATTTAAGGCACGCTGACAAAGAGTCACTGCCAGATTCTATTTCACAGCCAATAGCAACATAATCTACACATCACTCCTGCTATCTATTGGTGGCTTACAACATTGGAGTCATTACCTTTCATTCATCCCTCATATATATATTTTGTGTAAAATAATTTAACTCTATAAACAGATGAAGACAGATTTTAGTAATAGATACTTGGGCGTGAAATTGTTCCCACTGTGGCAGATTATGTCTGTGTGGTAGTAGTTCAAAATATCTGCTTTCTGGCTAATGTGACCTGAAACACAATCAAAAGTCCTTCACTTTTACAGCAAACTACCCATTTAAAGTCTGTCCATTTTCATAAAGTAGCTCATTTTACTACTTGCCTAGACAGTAAACAGAATGACTCCATTTTTCTGTTGCTTCTTTCCTTCACCTCCAGCCAGCCCAGAAAGAAAACCCCACCTATAAGACCTTTGTCCAAACATTATGTGGCAACCAGCTTCCTTTTTTCCCCTCTGCCTACTCCTTTAGAGTGGTATTGCTTGATACTGAATAGTCTAATGGGAGAGTTCAGTGCTGGGTCTGCACTTTCCCAGCCATTAGCCAGCTGCCACTGCATTTTATTATCTTGAGAGGGGGGAGCTGTGCATCAAAGCAATTTCCAAACAGTGTGAATGGGTGGAAGTAACCCAGCCAGGACAACGTTCAAACATGTATTTTTGGCGCACATACATAGTGCCATCTGGAATCCGGAACCACAAAGGCCAGCAGGCCTGCTTACACACCCTTTACACACCCTGTTTTGTTCGCTGGTGTAACAGTTAATCTTGATAACAAGGCAAACTTGTAGCAAGTAGCTGTTTTCATGCATAGCCATTGTTTTGTATAAGCAGAACCGCACAGAGCCAGGATTAAAAACAAAGGTAGAAGGCGGGGCTTTGTGTGAAAACAAAGGAGGCAGACCATGGAAAATAACCTTTGATTTGCTTCTGTAGTTGGGTAGAAGAGAAACAGATTTTCCCTCCTACCCTCCACTTAAAACACACAGTAAAACTGCCTGTGAAACAGTCAGGTACAGTACTTGGCATAACTGCGTCTAGAGCTCAGATCAAGTACTTGGCCCTGTTTCTCCTTCTGATCAGTATAGTTCAATCATTCAAAATCATTGTGCTCTCTCTCACACATACAGAAAGGAGGAGAGGGAAGGAGGGAGGGAGGGAGAGATCAAAGTCTTGGCTTGTGGTACATGATCATACAGATATCATACAGATATTATAGTTACAGGGGTAATGTTTGAAGACTAACTGTTTAACAATTACCAAGCACCAGATAATATATATGAAATTTCACAAAAACACACTCAAATGGCTACATAATCTTAAATTATGTACCTTTACTAGGAAAGAAAGTAGGGAGAAAAGATGTATTGTTTTTCAGATTTCACTCTCAAGCACCTATAGTTTCTTTGATTAATGTGCATATTATCATGGCCTCACTGTTCATGTTTAGTCCCTTGATAGTTTATCCTATGATTTAGTCTGTCAACTTCTATTTTTTACTGAAAAAAAATCCTAATTCAATGAAATACTGAAGAATTTATACATCAAATAATACAGTGCCACACTGAGACAACAGCTCGTTACATAATCTCTGTTATTTAGGCAGCCAATGGGTAAAGAAGCTGGTATTACTCTCTTGATATTACAGATGAAGGCCAGAAATACTACAGGTAAGGGATGGGGATTTGCGTAAAAATTCTTAATTAAACTGACATCTGAAATGATGATTCTTTGTCTTATGACTCTTCCTCTTAAAACATACAGTAACATTGAATTATAAATATATTATTTATTTTACATGTTATACTGTATATAATATTTATATTAATAGCAAGTATGAAAACAAATTACAATCACTAAATCAGAACATAAGCCTGCTAATCTATCTGTACAAGGAGACCTTGGTGACAATAAAATCACACAGTTCGTCTACTGCAACATGTGGTACAGAATGCAGCTGCCAGATTCCTGGTCAATAGGACTCACCACTGCAGAATAATATATATTTTATGATCACTGCACTCATTGCCAGGTTTACAAGCCCAGTTCAAAGTTCTGGTTATCGTGTAAAAACATGATAGGTCATAGATCAAGAAAAATATTGTTTATACTAAGATTTCTCAGGATACCATCCATCCAGAATAATTAGTTTGAATAATAAGAATTTTGTTAATGAATAAAATTTAAAAATACATATATCCTGTTTTCCCCAAAAATAAGACATCCCCTGATAATAAGCCCAATCAGGCTTTTGAGCGCATGGCAATAAGGCCAAGCGCTTATTTCAGGGTTCAAAAAAATATAAGACAGTCTTATTTTTCAGGGAAACACGGTAGTATCTGACAAATTCAGAAGTACAGTAATTTTACCACCATAAATGTTAGCTGTTGATAACTTTACAATTCATGTAGTTAATACAATTGCTGCCCAACTTCCACAATCACATACAGTCCTTGGAAAGATATCTTAACCATTCTCAACAGCAAAGCATTTATAACATTTAGAAAATAAGTATGAAATATCAAAATGCATGTTCTGTGGAGATCTATAATCATGGCCACCAGTGATTTTATACTTATTCAAAAACAGCCTGGGGAGCTCCAAATCAGGTCAGAGAAGCAGTTCTTAGATCGCTGGAATTAGTCTTTTCCCCTGCATCTTTTTTCTGAGTGAAATCTCTACCCTTTCCAAGCCATTATTCATTCTATGGCTCTTGTTAGCTCTGTGCAAAGAAATAAAACTGATCAGGTATCAGAAACAATATACTGTTGTGGTCATTTTTAGCAGGCCCCTGAAAAGCAATTACTAAAGCACGGGAACATGTGGGTCACTGTGCTCTTGTCTTGCTTTGGCAGATATCTGGTTGGCCACTGTGGGAATAGAATGCTGACTAGATAAATACTGGCTTTCATCCAAGGCAGCTCTTATGCACTTATATTCCTAAAGCTGATCAAAGCAAATCAGGAATGAAATTTTATTACAGGCTTCTGAGCAGGAGGGATTCCACTTTTTCTTATGAACGAATGCTTGCAAGTAACATTTGCTAGTCACAAGAATATACTCTGTGTATGTATGATATACAATAGTCCTTCAAGAACTCTATAAAGAACAACATGTAATTTCTAAACTATTCTGTTTCTTCAGCCTTTACTATGGATTTCCACCTTTTATACTGTGGTCTTATTACCACTAGGCTTCTGATCCAATTGAAAGGGATAGTCATTGCCTCAAAGCAGGGGTGGGTTCTACTTACCTTTACTACTGGTTCGCAACGGGGCCGCATGCACATGCGCAGATGCTTCCTGATGTTGTCAGGGTCAGTGGGCGGAGCCTCCCATCAGTTTTCCTACCGGTTTTTGCAAACCAGTCCGAACCGGGGGCAACCCATCAATGTGTTAAAGTCTATGTGGTATGGCACTGAGATACATCAGGGAATACCTTGTCAGAATTGGATCTGCCTGCTAATCAGATAGAAATAATCTGTTAATAATTTCAGCTCCTCACAAGGTACATGGTGTGGATGAGATGGTCTTCTCTGTGGTCTACCCCTATCTATAGATTCTTTGCCTTAGATATATATGCCCCCACTCTCCTTGCATTTGAAAACAAGTTATACAGACTTGTTTCACACCTTTGCTAATTGGACTACTTTCATATGATATACAAAAGTCATATAGAATTTATTTTGCTGACAGACTCCCATTCTGACAAACTTCCAGAGTCTGTCAGAACTGGGGTGGATTAGAGAAGTTTTTATAAAGAGACTACAAACTGGAGCTTCACTTGGTTCTTGCATAATACTTCTTTATTAAAGTGGCACAACTATTGTGACTAAAGAAAAAATGGTGAATTATGATCTCAAGTTATATCCCTAGGCTATTTCATTAACTAATATTAAATAGTATCAATGTCTGTTTCAATAATGACTTCGTTCTTTTTATAATAAAGTCAGATAATTTTAAAGACTCTTGGACAATTGCTTAAAGCAAATCTTAAATTACTTCTCTTACCTTCTATTTTTGTTAATTTTAAAGGAGGAAAGGGGGAAGAGAAAAAGTGTAGGGGAGAGAGGAGGGAAAAAAAGCATTGACTTCTGACTCCTGTTGGTGCAGTCAATTATGGTAATAACATAAAAACGCAACTTTTTATTTTAATAATATACACTAGCCATTTCTATAACAACAAACGTATCTAATCAGCAAAACCCGAAATCACAGTTTCATTTTATTCCACCTCAAGCATAAAGTCCAAAAGCAGTTTCCAAGTAGAAAGAAAATAAGTTGCATTCTTTTCTTTAATCAAAGCAGTCAATTTAGACATCTCTGCTAGCTCCATCAACTATTGCAGCCAGTCTTCCATTGTGGGAATTACAGTGTCCTTCCATTTTTGTGAATAAAGTAATCCTGCTGCTGTCAACATATATAACATCAAAGTTCCAATTTTTTTTCAAGTTCTTTATCCATTAAGCCTAAAAGAAAAGTTTCTGGTTTTATCTTTATATTCACTTTAAGGATCTTCTGTATTAAGATGTGGATCCTACTCCAATATTTCTTTGTTTTATCACATGTCCATCATAAATGGTAAAATGTTCCTTCTTTACATTTATTTCCAACATTTGTTGGAAATGCCCGAAATACAAAACTATAGCTTGGCTTCTATAGTATACTCAGGAGTGCCTTTTTCAGGAAGTGCTTTTTCAGGAGGAAAGTGGGCTTTCTTGTTTTTTCTTTTGAAGACATTTCACTTCTCATCCAAGAAACTTCTTCAGCTCTGACAGGATAGTGGGGAATTGAAGAATTTATATTCCTTGCAGACAGCTGGTCATTTGCATCCTTTTAGAGCACTTTGAAGCACTTGGAGGTTTATCTATGTCCTCAAGGTCACCCTGAGGACCTTTGGGACAGTTTTGCAACAACCATGACCTGGAAGATTGAGGTACCTTTGTGACATCCATGACCTGAATGACTGAGAATCTCTACAGACTTTTAGCTACACAATTTGAGATGAACACCCTTTGAATTGTGAGGGAGTAGGAATGGATTTCCAGAGGGAAAAATGCAGACTATAGAAACCAGTAGCACTACTCAGGTGACCCCAAGGACACAGATAAACCTCCAAATGCTTCAACAACCCACTAAAGGGATACAAATTACCAGTTGTCTGCAAGAACTATAAATCCTTCCATTCCCCCAGACCATCCAGTCAGAGCCAAAGAAGCTTCTTGGATGAGAAGCGAAACATCTTCAAAAGAAAAAACAAGTAAATCCAGTTACTTCCTGAAAAAGCATTTTTGGGACAACCATGACCTGGATGACTGACAATCTCTACAGACTTAGGAGTGGCCCATAAATCTAGAGTCATATTACATGAATTAACAACACTCCACCAAAAAACTTAGTAATTTATGATTGACTTCATCCATACCAATTAAGAATACTGGGAGACTTAGTGCCAGCACATCAGGGCGGTACAATGTCTGGAAAGGACATCTTAAGACACTTTATGAAGTGGCTGGGCAATAACGAGCAGCACAGGCAGGATAGTAACAACAGCTCTTTATTACATGGTGAGACTTCAGCAAAGTATGCAGGCAGCAGCACTCTTTATATATACTTTGGCTGCAGGTCATCAACCAATCAGAATCAACCCCTAGTTTGAAATTCCCGCTCAAAACAGTAACAACATAACACCCCTCCCTTCCCAGAATGCATTTTATCACAATTATTTACATATTTACAAATGTAGTCGCGCAGGTGACCTGGGCGTGTCTTAGTCCTAGTCGACCTGCGCAGTTCAGTTGCAGGCAGGGCGTTGAGCCGGTCAGAGGGATCCCCGATCCGTCAATCTTATACCCTAAAAACTCAACTGAGGGAACCCCAATTTTGCATTTCGACTTTTTGAGTTTTAGGCCGGCCTCACGGAACCTCGAAAGGGTTAACCTGATTCTTTCTTCCAGTTGCTTTTCGTTTTGGCCACTAATTAGCACGTCGTCAAAATACGGGATGACTCCATGGAGGCCTTGTAAGAGGTGCTCCATTGTGCTTTGAAACAATCCCGGGGCGATGCTGACCCCGAATTGCAACTGAGTGCATTTAAAAGCCCCTCTGTGTGTCACAATAGTTTGCGCTTCTGCCGTGGAGTCATCTACCAGCAGCTGCTGATAAGCTTGCGCAAAGTCTAATTTGGTGAATATTTTCCCTGGGCCAAGGGAATGCAGTAGGTGGTGAACTACTGGGACAGGGTATGCGCTTTGCTGTAACGCCTTGTTGATAGAACATTTGTAATTGGCGCAAATCCTGATAGACCCATCTGCCTTAATCGGGGTCACTATTGGGGTTTCCCATTTGGCATGGTCTACCGGTACTAATTAGCTAATTAGCTTATCTAACTCGGCATCGATCTTGGGTTTTAAGGCGAAGGGGACTCTCCTTGCCTTGAGCCTAATTGGGGCTACCCCTCGGTCCAAATTAAATGAAATTGGGGTCCCCACATACTTGCCAGGGCTGTCCTCGAACACATCTCGGAACTCATGCAGGAATTGTTCTTTGAGTGATGCTCCGCTGAGGCTGTGGACCCCCGTAAAGCCCATGCCAAGGGCTTGGAACCAGCGTAGACCCAGAAGGCTTGGTAGCAGATCTCTAACGATGGTTAGCAGTAGTTTCTCCTCGAAGTCGCCATAGGAGATGGTGAAGGTGTCGACGCCTTCGACTGGGACTCAGTTCCCCAGGTCTAGCAGACAGACTTGTTGTCTCAATAGCTGGCTCTTTCTGTAGTTTGAAGCAGGGACCTTAACGTAGCCCACGACATGATGGAGAGTGCAGATCCGGTGTTGATCTCCATGCTGCAGGGTTGTCCATTGATCTTGATGGTCGTGAAGACTTTTTCTTCAATTGACGTGCTGGCTTGGCCAACTCTCGTGCTGTAAGTTTAAATTTCGTGCCGCTTTTCGGCGCCCTTGTTCTGGATTGGTCATTTTGAAAGTGGTGGCGGCTCTGATTGGTTGCCTTGGTCATGTAGTTTAGAAGAACGCGGAAGCTGCGCTCGGCATACTCGAGCTAAGTGACCTCTCTTCTCACAGCGCCTGCAAATGGCATCATGATATTTGCAGGCTTGTCTTTCATGTTGGCCGCCGCAACTCAGGCAGCTCTCCCGGCGGCGGCTGGGCTCGCCTTTTCTTTTTTCGGTTCGGAAGACGTCTTCATCTGATTCTTCTTCCGAGCTGGTTCAAGCCTCCTCGCAGTGAACTGGAACCGCTTTAGGACCACTCTTCTCAGGCTGAGGACGCTGTATAGCCTCCAACGCCTTTGTTGAAGCCTCGTGTGCCCTGGCCTCATCTAGGGCACTGGCAAGAGTCAACCCATGCTTCGCAAGCAGCTGCCTCTGAAGCTGGGTGTCTCGAACGCCGCATATTAATTGTTCCAGCAGCGCATCGTCCAGGTCACGGTAGTCACAATGTGTCACGGCTCTTCGAAGCGCTGCCACATATGCAGTTACCAGTTCCCCCTCTTTCTGCACTCGCTGCCTCAGCTGATAGCGCTGGACGAACTTGGATGGTGCAGGGGCGTAGTGTGCCCTTAGGTTTGCTTGGAGTGTGTCCCAAGGAACCGTTTGCACTGGGGTTGGCTCACACAACGATTCAGCCATTTCAAATACATTCAGCCCGCAGTGGCTCAGGAACAGGGCTCATTTGCGGTTCACAGATAGGCCTTGCATGTTGCTGGCTTCGAGCGAGCATTCAAAACGAATCATGTAGGAGCCCCATTTTTCTCGGGCTGGATCAAACTGCGTAGGCGGAACATACGCGGCCATGGCTGAAGTCTATGATCCCGGTGGGCACCATGTTTTATCGTTAGCTCTTTTTGATCCTCCTGTGTGCTATCCCACCCTCGTCGCCAAATGAAGTGGCTGGGCAATAACAAGCAGCACAGGCAGGATAGTGACAACAGCTCTTTATTACACGGTGAGACTTCAGCGAAGTATGCAGGTAGCAGCACTCTTTATATACACTTTGGCTGCTGGTCATTAACCAATCAGAAACAACCCCTAGTTTGAAATTCCCGCTCAAAACAGTAACAACATAACACTTTATACTTACATTAAGTAATTCATACTATGCTTTCAGGGTTGGTTTAGAAATTCCCACAAATGCTCTTGATAGGGTACTAAATTGGTTTGTCTGGATTATTTTGAGAGGAAAAGAAAGCAATTTTTGTTCTTAATTGGCCATGCTAAATAATTATTTGTTTGGAAAATGGGTTGAACCTATAAAAGTCATATTATCAACATATAAGCAAAACCATATCCATGGCAGAGCCCCAATGTCATTTCCTAGAGATGGCTTTTTGGTACTCAGTCTCATCTTAACTCTTTAAAAAATACTAAAGGTTGTTTGGCCTGATCCCAGATATTATCCACTGAAACAAAATATATGTTGGCCTCTACATGTTTTTCTATTAAAATATAACCTTGATACTTCTTCTTTTAATTGAAGCTGACATCAGAATACAAGTACATACAGAAACAAACTTTCTTCCCTAGTCATTTATTTCTCAAAATAAATATTGGAATGTAATTAAAATATGCATAATTAGGCAAGCATTAGGGCACTTAAATGGAGAAATAATTCAGATAACTGTTAAATTGGAAAAGTCTAGAATATAAACACATCCAGCCTGCAAATATATTCTACAGTCTGACACTTAGCAAATTACACACAACAGTATTATAAATTGAATAATATAGCTTCTCATGGCTCTAATAGAGTCATCCTTCAAGTACCATACACCATGCTGAATACAGAGAACAATTTCTCCAAGAGAAATATCACTTATCTTTGCCATGTTCCTTTAATGACAATGTAACTATGAAGAAAGTAGCATTCTGCATACTTCTCTCATAGATATTGTTATGTCCTTATAAGGACATCCGCCTGGGATTGGCTGAAGATCCTTTCGGCGGGAGTTTTGAATCCCTGTCAGTGGGCGATGCGTCTGCCGGAGTGTATATAAGGAGAGCTCCGGCAGCGCACAAGCTGTTCAGTTCTTGTTATTAAACCTTTGTTAATTGAACCCTGCTGGTCACTTCTTCTTTCCTGCGCCGATCTAACACTGGCGACGAAGGTCTAGAGAAGAACCTCCGCGTGGCACGATCGCCATAACGAGCTGAAGTCACTCGACGCGGTCTGAGAAATGGCAATGCCGCAAGCGCCGTTCGCCTCGCTGGCTCCCTTCAACCCCAGCCGGGAGAAGTGGAGTTCGTATATGATACGTTTCCGCCAATTCCTCCGGGGAAACGGCTACAACAACCTAGACGACGAGAGGAAGAGGGCTCTCTTCCTCGCTCACTGCGGCTCCGACGTTTTGGAACTCGCCGTCAACCTCGTCGCACCCAGGGACATTGAAGTCATGTCCTGGGTGGATCTGCAGACTGCCCTACAAGACCACTATGCACCAACGGGCACCCCCATATCGAATCGCTTTACATTCCGCCAACGTAATCAGAAGGAAGGCGAATCGCTTAAAGACTTTGTGGCGGCATTGCGTCAAATCGCTGCAAACTGCGAATTTGAGAACGTTGACAATGCCTTACGCGACGGGATCGTCTTCGGGATGAGAGATGCCAACCTCCAAAAGAAGTTCCTGAGCAGAAAAAGACTGTCCCTGAAGGACGTTCTTGAGGAGGCTACGGCTGCTGAAACATCCGAGACCGCCGCTGCTGCCATGCTCCAGTTCCGAGGGATCCATAAGATCCGCAAACCGTCATCTGAATCGTCCGATGACTCGACCACTCCAACAGATTCAGAGGGAGAATCGACCGTTTTGAAAGTTTCCCGCCCACCCAGGCGGGAAATTCAAAATGATGGCCGCCGCGCCGCTCAGTGCGGCAGTTGCAAGGGACACCATCCCCGCCAATCCTGTCGCTGGCGGGATGCCACCTGCAGACGCTGTCTTAAGAGGGGGCACATCGCGGAGGCATGCAGAGCCTCTGATCCTGTTCCTGAATCGATCAAGCCCCAGAATCCAGAAAATCGTCGCGACTCCCAGAGGTCGTCCAAACGGTCCTCAATCCAGCAAAAGCGCGACGACCGCAACAGTTCTCATGGCGGCGCTGTGAACCAGACAACAATCGCCCTCACCAGCACCAACAGTGCCACAAAATTCCACGTGACACTGTTGGCAGAAGGCTTGCCGTGCACGATGGAAGTCGACTCAGGCTCCGTCTATTCGATCATCGACTGGCACCAGGTCAAGAGACTGAAGCCGAATCTCTCCAAGCGCCAACTTGAACCTCTGCACTCCAAGCTGGTGGATTTCGGCGGCAACCCCATCGGCGTCATCGGGCGAACCAACCTCCGGATCGCCTTCAAGCAGTTCCAGGGCCAGCTTCCCATAACCGTCGTGGAGCATAGCCGCCCGACCCTGCTGGGCGTGGAGTGGTTCCAGCCGCTGGGGCTTTCTATCGGAGGCATCCACCAGATTAGCTCAGGCGAACTCGACTCACTCATCGGAGAGTTCCAAGAAGTCTTCGATGGTAAGTTAGGGACCTTTTCAGGGAAACCCATCTCCTTTAATCTGGACAAGGGGGTAACCCCAATTCGGCTCAAGCCCCGCCGGGTTCCATTTGCCTTGCGGGCTAAAGTAGACGCTCAGCTAGATAAGCTGATTGCCCAAGGTATCCTGGAACCCATCGATCATGCTTCATGGGAAACTCCCATTGTGACCCCCATGAAGCAGGATGGATCTGTGCGCATCTGCGCCGACTACAAAGTGACCATCAATAAGGCGTTGCCGCAGAGCGCATACCCCGTGCCAGTAGTGCAACATTTGCTGCACTCACTCGGCAAGGGCAAAATTTTTGCGAAACTGGACCTGGCCCAGGCTTACCAGCAACTGCCAGTAGATCAGGAAACGGCGGAGGCACAGACTATTGTCACCCATAGAGGCGCGTTTAAGTGCAACCGTCTCCAGTTTGGAGTCAGTGCAGCCCCAGGTATTTTCCAATCCATGATGGAATGCCTTCTCCAAGGCGTTCCAGGGGTGGTGCCTTATTTCGATGATGTACTGATCTCTGGGGACTCAAAGGCTCAACTCCTGGACCGGCTGAGGCTAGTTCTCCAGCGTTTCAGGGAGAAGGGCTTGAGAGTCCGGAGGGACAAGTGCATCATTGGGGTACAGGAAGTCGAGTTCCTGGGCTATCTGATAGATAGTTCTGGCATCCACCCCACCAAATCAAAAGTTAAAGCTATCCATGAAGCTCCCAGCCCCAAAAACAAAGCGGAGCTTCAGGCTTTCCTTGGATTGCTTAACTTCTACGCTATTTTCCTCCAGCAGAAAGCCACTGTTGCTGAACCGCTCCATCGCTTGCTGGTGAAGGCGGTGTCCTGGAGGTGGGGACGTGAGGAAGAGTCTGCATTCAGAGCCGTTAAGCAACTTCTGACCTCTGACAGTGTGCTCATTCAATACAATGAGACACTGCCCCTCAGACTGACCTGTGACACTTCCCCGTACGGAGTTGGCGCTGTGCTCAGCCACGAACTGCCTACCGGTCGTGAAGCCCCCATCGCATTTTTCTCAAAGACTATGTCTAGTGCTGAGCGCAACTACAGCCAACTGGACAAAGAGGCGTTGGCTATTGTTGCAGGGGTGAAGCGCTTCCACGAATACCTGTATGGACGGCAATTCACCATTGTCACCGATCACAAGCCTCTCCTCGGCCTACTAGCAGGGGACAAGCAGACCCCAGCCTTCATGTCCCCCCGGATGACGCGCTGGTCCATATTCCTCGCCGGCTACTCCTACAGCCTCGTCCACCAGCCTGGTAAAGCCATCGCAAACGCCGACGCGTTGAGCAGGTGCCCATCCGCCGAATCCGTGGAAGACCCGGCCCCCACGCTCGAGCTGCTGCATATTGACAACGACAGCAACTGTCCCGTGACATCTGCCGACGTAGCGACGCACACGCGAGCTGACCCCATCCTCCGGCAAGTCTACTCCTGGGTCCTGAGAGGCTGGCCGACCAGAATGGACAGCGACGACTTCAGCCCGTTCAGCCGCAAGCAAGGGGAGCTGTCCACCATGCGCGGCTGTTTACTATGGGGAGATAGGGTGCTGATTCCCAGCACTCTTCAACGAAGGACTCTTGCTGCGCTGCACAAAGGACACCCGGGCATAGTCCGGATGAAAGCCCTGGCACGGAGCTACGTCTGGTGGCCAACACTGGACAAAGACATTGAACATTGGGTCGCCAGGTGTAGCCCGTGCCAAGAAGTCAGAGCCGCTCCGCCTCAATCTGACCCGATGCCCTGGGAGACTCCGAGCTCCCCCTGGTCGCGCATTCACATAGACTTTGCTGGCCCCATTCATGGGCACCACCTCCTCATCGTGGTTGATGCCTACTCCAAGTGGTTGGAAGTCGTCCCCATGGCATCCACCACAACGGAAGCTACCATCCGTGCCCTCCGGCGCCTCTTCGCGACCCATGGACTCCCAGACGTTTTGGTCTCAGACAACGGGCCCCAACTTACGTCAGTGCCCATGGAAGGTTTCCTGGCTGGCTTGGGCATTCGCCATGCCCTCTCTGCCCCTTACAGACCGGCCGGAAATGGGCAGGCTGAACGGATGGTGCGGCTCACGAAGGAGTCGCTCGCCAAGATGGGCCCGGGTGACTGGCAGGAGCGCATTGACACTTTTTTGCTTACCCAGCATATCACGCCTCACTCTGCCACCCGAAAATGCCCCTCCGAACTTTTAATGGGCAGGAGACTCCGGTCACCCCTGGACAGACTGCACCCGCAATACTCCTCTGAGGTGCCCGCATCCGCCAGTCGCCAACTTCGCCAGTTTTCCGTCGGCGATGCCGTTTTCGCACTTAATTTCCACGGCTCGCCTAAATGGCTTAAAGCTACAGTACACAGCACAACCGGTCCCAAATCCTACCGCGTTGAGCTGGACGATGGACAGATCGTGAGACGTCATCTCGACCAGCTCCGCAAAAGGTGGAGGGAAGTGAGCGAAAACCACCCCGACGAGGTAGGCCTAAACCACCCCGGCGCAGTAGGCCTAAACCACCCCGACGAGGTAGGCCTAAACCACCCCGGCGCAGTAGGCCTAAACCACCCCGGCGCAGTAGGCCTAAACCACCCCGACGAGGTAGGCCTAAACCACCCCGGTGCAGTAGGCCTAAACCACCCCGACGAGGTAGGCCTAAACCACCCCGCCGAAGTAGGCCGAAACCACCCAGACGAGGGAGACCGGCGACCCGAGGGAAGAACAAACACCCCGGCACCTAGCCTAATACCAGATCCGGCAAGGCAAGTAGACCGGGGACAACCCAGCAGGGGAAGCCAACGTCAACCCTGCGAAGTGGGCAACCGGCAGCCCAGAGATGGGGACCTCCAGCCAACATTCCAGGAGACCCTACAACAACCCGCCAACCGCGCAGAAAACCAACCCTGCAAGGAAGGCCTCCACCACCCCGGCAGGGTAGGCCAACACCAACCCGACCAGGTCGAGCAGCCCAGCGGCCAGAGGGAACATTCGGCACCACCACCAGACCAACCGCGCAGAGAGGGCCTACGCCACCCCTGCAAGGTAGGCCTACGCCACCCCGACAGAGCCGACCAGTCACCATTTCCGTCCGCCTGCCGCCCCGGGAGTAAGCCGGACTCGACCGGAGAACCCGGGGGCTTAACCCAACCACCACCGCCAGACTCGCACCCTGACCCAGACCAGCGCGACCCCAGCCCAGAAGGGACCCGAGGGAGACCCAGGGACCTACCGTGGCTCAGGAGTTCCGGACCGGTCAAGAGCAGGGATCCACACCGGCGGCTCCACGATCCGTGCAGGAACGAGGCAGACCAGCATCGCCCGCAGGCGGAGGTCCGTGACCCGGCCGGAGGTTCGGACACAGTGCCCGCGTCCTCGACGGCCAGATCCAGCCCGGCACCGGGGAAGAAGCCCCGAGCAGAGCAGACACCCTCCGTCCGGGAGAGTGTCCATCTTGACTGTGAACTGCGCAGGTCTACGCGGGCACGTAGACGTCCTATTTATCTTAGTGACTATTTCCCTGATCGACTGACTAAGAACTAGGGGGGAGGAGTGTTATGTCCTTATAAGGACATCCGCCTGGGATTGGCTGAAGATCCTTTCGGCGGGAGTTTTGAATCCCTGTCAGTGGGCGGTGCGTCTGCCGGAGTGTATATAAGGAGAGCTCCGGCAGCGCACAAGCTGTTCAGTTCTTGTTATTAAACCTTTGTTAATTGAACCCTGCTGGTCACTTCTTCTTTCCTGCGCCGATCTAACAGATATGTTTATAACTTTAGCTAAAATGATCAGTTAAATTTGTCAGCTTCAAAACATTGTTACACTAAAAAAAAGTTGCAAGAGATAAAAGATCCATAAAGATGTATTTGGTGAAGTAATTATTTGATCCGAGTCAATACACCAACAATTTTTTTTCATTTACTTTTCTGAGAAAATTGAATAAGAAAAACAGGCCTCAATCAATTAATCAAGGATCAGGATAAAAACAAGAACAGAAACAAAGCAAAATAGAAATTATCCAACAACAGCAGCATAAAGGATATGCCAATTTTGATTACTTTGTATATGTAAGCATGTCATAGTATTGTTAACACTGAACTATTCATTCCCATCATAATTTTATTGAGATGATTCCGACAACAGGCCAAACTATGACTTGTCATGAAAGCTAGATCACCGTTATCCAATCATTTTGAATGCCACCAAACATATTTCTTTACAAAGAAGTTACCAAAGAAGCGCATTTGTGATATTAATTCCCAAATATGAAACTACTGATTTCAGATAACAAAGCTAAATGTTTATCTGCATTTTGGAATTACAAGTTATCATTTGGAATCTAAACCACGGATTGACATATGGATTCTGTCCATGGACAAGTTTTACTTCATTATTGAAAACCAAATCAAAATATCTACACTTTCATTTAATATATTCATTTTTCCTAGTACAGTCTATTGGAGATAATATCCTGCCTAGCAAATGTGTTTGGTCTTCACAAAAAACTTTGTTTATGTGTTGTACTACCAAGTTGTTGTTTTGAGCTGATGGTCTTGCTTATCATCAGTTGCTTTTCTTCTTACAGCATTATTAGTATAGCAACTAAATAAAGGAGAAAATAAAGGAGAATATTTGTAGCTCAGGGTTGAAATGAGGGCTCTTTGATGTTCTCTGACTTTGCTTGGTTTCTTGCAGATGTTTCGTTACCCGATCTAGGTAGGAGTAACAGTGATGATATTACCAGTTAGGGTAATGAGGCATCTGAAAGAAACGAAGCAAGCTCAGACAGCAGCAAGGACCCCCACCCCACAATTGGGAAAAGTTGCAGAAACAGTCCACTTCCATTTTTTCTCATTATGGGTTTAAGGAATGGCCTTGAGGTATAAAACACTTTTTAAAAATGCAGATGGCCTTTCCAAATATTGATTACAGCTCAATATTGATATGTTAGAAGAGGACAAAAATGTAATAAAGCCAAAAATGTTGGTATCTA
The DNA here is from genome assembly GCA_030761175.1 of Masticophis lateralis. NCBI lineage: Eukaryota > Metazoa > Chordata > Lepidosauria > Squamata > Colubridae > Masticophis > Masticophis lateralis. The sequence continues at coordinate 38,764,294 of JAUDYJ010000006.1, read as the reverse complement.
TGGTGGAAACAATATCCACCATCCACCAACAAATGTCTATGGAGATTCTCAGTTTTCCAGGTCATGGTTGTCATGGACAACCAATCCTTCCATTCTCCACCATTCAGTCAGAACTAAAGAAGCTTCTTGGGTGAGAAGCAAAATGTCTTCAAGCAAAACAAGGAAGTCCAGTTGCCTTTCAAAGAAAACAACTTTGGGACATCTACCAACAAGTGAAGAATATCTGGAATTATTCTATTACAAACTATTATAACTAAACAAAGCTGCCTCAGTTTTCAGATGATCATATACAGCAACACAACAGTTCCCATTTGATGCCATATACTTCAGGGGGGATCAGCCTTCTATTCCATCCATCTGAAAGAGCCAAGGAATACAAATACAAATGCAACTCATATATCTTGATATTTCACTGATTATATCTAACTGTAAAATGCTTTGATAATGCAGTTATCAAAGACAGAACGGTACAAGCTGACAGAAAACAGTTAATATTAGACATGCAATATATTCTCTCCTTTCTGCTCTGAACATCAAAAAAACCTAATTAAATAAATTTCAACAAATGCATGCCTTTTCTTGAGACTTAAATAGATACACAATTGAAAACAGAATTTCCTGCTTGCAGTGTCTCAGGTAAAGGCTGCAGGGGGAAAAAAGCAAGAACATTTCATTCTGGCCTCTTTCCACTTCACTGGATGCCATAGAACATTCCTAACCTTGAGGGGCTGGGGAAGCACCAGCAGTGATAAAGGCAAGGTCACTGTTAGAATAACACTTTTAATGTTAATAGTTAATGAGTGAAGACATAGAGCTGGGATAGCACAATTCAAGGAAACAAACATAAAATGAAAGGATGTGAATTTTTTGACAAACACACCGGCTGAGGGTGGGATACACCAATTTCCTCAAGCAGAGTTTTAGTCATATGTAGAATGTAATCAGGACAAGGGTTTGTATTTGTTTTGTTTTCTTCTCTGGGCCAAATTCTATTTTCAGAGATTCCAGTAACTGGTGAGCTTCATCTCCTGTCAAATGAAACAGCTATCCTCTATGATAGGCCCTTCCAAGCTACTCAGGTAGTTCCTTTAACAGAAGTAGATTATGCATGCAGGCATATTGAGTATGCATTCTTCTCACCATCAGAACTGAGCAGCACCATCAAATTACTGCTAGAAGGACAAGTTCTTTGGGTGGGAGAGGCTTATGCTGCAAGTAAGTCCAAAAAGGGACTGAGTGGAAAAATGAGAGTGGAATGATATGACAGAGAGGCCGGGTGGATTATCATTCATTTTGTAGGTGTGGGCAGCCTGTTTTAACTACAGGGTGTAACATTTATTTATTTTGACTTGCCAGAATGGCAATCACAATAGGGCCAACAGCAAAGAAATCTATGCATATTAATTTTAACATCAATATTTTTATGTTCAACAATATAACTGAAAAAATAAAACAATCCTGACACAAATAGATTGGTTCAGAATCCTTGGATCCACTAGCCAGATATATCTGCTGAAGTATAGTCTACTCTCATCACAACATTTGAAGCCTATAGCAGTGATGGCTAACCTTTTTTCCATCGCGTGCCAAAAGCGGGGGGAGTGCAGGGGGCTCGTGTGTGCGTGTGCCCACACCCATAATTCAATGCACCCCTCCCCTCACGCATGCACCTGCGACACCCCCACCCTGCGCTCCCCCTGCTTTCGGCACGCAATGGCACAATGGGTCCGATAGGCTCATTTTTCTCCCTCCCCAAGCTCCAGAGGCTTTCTTGAGCCTGGGGAGGGCGAAAACAGCCTTCCCCACTCCCCTGGAGGCCAGAAACAGCCCATTTCCTGACTTCCGGTGGACCTGGAAGGCTAGAAAATCAGCTAGCCGGGGCGTGCATGCGTGCTGGAGCTGAGCTAGGGCAAAGCTCGCGTGCCCACAGATATGGCACCATGTGCCGCCTGTGGCACGTGTGCCATAGGTTCGCCACCACAGGCCTATAGTCTTATTTTTTTAAAGTCAATTATCTTTTAGCCTTTCCCTGCCCCTCTAGTCTAGTCCAAACTGCCAGAAATGTCTAGAACATTAAACTACTTTGCAATTTCATCTAATATTCCAGAAGAAGGCAAGGGAAAATACCTATCTTCTCCTGTTATCAAGCATAGAGACACTCACAGGCATTCTTTCTAACCACAGTGATGCCAGAATAATGATACATGTGTTGTGTCATCAAATGCAAGATCCACTCATATATTTGCAGATACATAAAGGACCAAGCTTGAATCAAGTTGTTGTGACACATCTTTCAGTACTTCCCCACCCATGGATGCCTGGATTCCTCTTCCCATCCTTCTCCTCCTTCCTTCCAAGCTATATTGCATTAGTACACAATCCTGCCAGGGCAATGTGCCCTGAAAAAGCAGTTCATAGATCTCTCTCTCCCCTCCCCTCCAACATAAACTGAACAATAAGAGAAAAGAGGTATTCTGACACAAGCTTTTTAACAGACAAGAGCCTCTCTCAGCAGACTTCACATGTCTGACAGCTATTGCTTAGACAATCATACCAAAATACTTGGTGGCTGTTTTTTTTAACAGTATCACAGAATTCTTTGTTGCTTTGATACTGGTAAAGCACCCTAGAAATGATACCCTCTGTAATAGCAAGGGATTCTTAGTCAGTTCAATAACAAACAAGACATGAAAATTTCATAGTGATCATTTCCCTCAAATTCTAAAAGCACAGCTATACATCTTCTATTTTCTTCTCCTGCATGAGCTGCACTGGCTTCCAGTGGTCTTCCGGGTGCGATTCAGGGTGTTGATTACCACCTTTAAAGCGCTCCGTGGCTTAGGACTTGGGTATTTACGAGACGGCCTGCTGCCGGTTCACTCTCACAGAGAGGGACTCCTCAGGGTGCCAAATTATGTCAACTGGTGACCGCCGGGGAAGAGGGCCTTCTCTGTGAGGGCCCCTTTGAAATGAATTGCCCCCAGAGATACGTAAGATCCCCGACCTTTGTGCCTTCTGCCATGCCCTCAAGACCCTACTGTTCCAACAGCAGGGCTGACTATCTAAATGAATTTTAATTGGTATTTTAATTCTGGGTTTTTAAATTTAATTGGGCCAAACTGTTTAATAATTTTAAATTTTATGTTTATGATGTTTGTGTATTTGTGTTTTTATCTTGGCTGTCCACCACCCTGAGTCCTTCGGGAGAAGGGTGGTATAGAAATATAAATAAATAAATAAATAAATAAATAAATAAATAAATAAATAAATAAATAAATATTTTAAAGAACTTCAATTCACACTTGCAGGGGTGCACACACCCACACACACACACACAATATTCAGGAAAGAATAAATATATACCATATTTACCCGAAAATAAGACCTTGTCTTATATTTTTTTTGAAACCTCAAATAAGCGCTTGGCCTTAATGAAGAGAAGGTCTAGGGGAGACATGATAGCAGTGTTCCAATATCTCAGGGGCTACCACAAAGAAGAAGGTGTCAAACTATTCTCCAAAGCACCTGAGGGTTGAACAAGAAGCAATGGGTGGAAACTAATCAAGGAGAGAAGCAATTTGAACTAAGGAGAAATTTCCTGACAATTGGAACAATTAATCAGTGGAACAACTTGCCTGCAGAAGTTGTGAATGCCTCAACACTGGAAACTTTTAAGAAGATTTCTGGATAACCATTTGTCTGAACTGGTGTTGGATTTTCTGTCTGGGTAGGGGGTTGGACTAGAAGACCTCCAAGGTCCCTTCCAACTCTGTTATTGTATTGTATTGTATTGTATTCTAGGGCTAATTATTTTGAGGCATGTGGAGCAAGATGGGGCTCCTCTTGCAGTCTTACCTGATTTCCAGCTCTGCGTTTAAATATTTTCAGGGAGGGCTTATTTTGGGGGGAGGCTTATTTTAGCACATGTGCTCAAAAGGCCGATTGGGCTTATTATCAGGGGATGTCTTATTTCGGGGAAACGGTATACTTTTGCTATAGAGAAAACAATCAGCAATGAAGAGGAAAATGTTTGAATTTCTAATCTTCTCTTCTCCCCGTACCTCTTTTTTGTATTTTAACCTTTTTCTTTTATCCTTTTTGCATTTCTGTATGTGAAAAATAAAGATCATGTATACCTTAAATCAACAAAATAAGAAGAGAAGAAAAATGTATCCTTATAAGAGAAAGTTGATGGCATAAAAGAAGTTCATGTTAGCAAACTATTTCTTTTTTCTGTTTAAACCCCGATGTCTACTCAACACAGCTACAAAATTGCAACACAAAGCGTAAAGATTACAAATTAAAACTAAGATTAAAGCTTCATGGAAACAATCTATGTGCTTACTAACAGTCCTGATAACATATGATCAATCAAAAACATTAAAACTAATTAACAATTAAAAGTAGGGCAAAGCTTAACAGAATTTCCAAATGCTGATAGAACAAGGTGAAGGACCACTTCTAAGGAGAATACTCCATAGCCCTATAGCAATTTGAGATATGGCCTTCTGATGCTGGCCATAAAGATATATTGCTGACAACATGGACAACGTCATCAAAATAGCCTATCCTGCAGACCTGAATTCTTAGACAGGTTGTAACAGGAGACAGTTCTGCAGCAAGCAATAGTGTCTAATTAAAATAACTATTTGGTATATTCAACCTAACTTAAAATACCCATATTGAGTGTTTCTGAAATCTAATTTGTATGATGTTTCAGCACAATCATCCTGCCGTTTCCTTAGTCCTTTTTCCTTTGCTTTTGTTCCATCCTGCTACCCTTTATTTTCTACTTCTTAAATGTTTTATTACCTTTGATGTGGTGGGCCAGTAGTGAAAATGCTCCACTTGGAAGGTTGAGAGCTCAATCCTAGGCAGCAGCAGATGTTTCTCTCTTAGGGCAGAAAAAAATATCTGCAGCAAACTCCACATAGGCATCAGGAAGGCCAGTAAACTCTCAGCTCCATCCAGTCATCTGAGCTATACCTTGAATTAAGGGACTACAGGGTTGTAAGAAGAAGAAAAAACATGTTTCATGACTTTAGCCTCCTTATATAATGGCAAATTGTGATTTTATATTATTTCATATTAAAAGGGCTCCAAGATAAAATGTCCCTCTATAATATTAAAGGGAAATTAATTAATATTTGAGATTATAGAAGAGTTGCTGTTTCACAAATATTATTGTGGTAATTGTTGAAGCAACCTTTTGGGTAGAAACATTTGTATGCAACTAGCCTCTCAAAATACTTTATATCATTTGTGTGCAGTTGAATTGGACATACTGTTTTGCCCTTTTGTTCTAGACAAAGCAGAAGTTCTTCAATCCTTTTTAAGAGATGGGACTTCCCTTTAACAGAGGCCATGGCACCATTTCTTTCTTTGTTTCCCAACAGATTTTGCTGCTCTATTGGCAGCTGGATTATTATCTGGCATTTTCCACAATGTATTACTGGGGTGAGAGATGGAAGCTATTTCAAGAATTAAAAAAAAACTGATGGAGAAAATTGCCCTCTTTTTTCAGAAGAGTGAAAAAAGAAATATTTCAGAAATATTCTCATAAAATAAAACTCTTTGGTGAATTTTCTGATGATTTGGAATTATCTGAAAGCTATTTATGGAGAAACATTTCTGGCATGAAACTATTTTTAATTAACATTTCTGGATTTATAGGACCACCCAGTTTAAAAAATGTGATTCTGGGCAGGAGAGAATCTGTGGCAAGATTGACTAACCTACCAACAGTTCACAAATAAAAATCGGGAGATTTCCTTGTCATTTTCTTGCAGTGTAATTTGAATACATACAGTATAAACATATAGTGGTTACTTAATGCATTTCTGGAGGAAATGGTTTCTTAAAACTTGTTTTTAAATAAATACTGCACCAATAAGTAGTTAATTTTGAAAAAAACAATTGAAATTGGACTAATGACAATATCATTATTTATTTTTTTTTAATTTGATTTATATGCCGCCCTTCTCCGGAGACTCAGGGCGGCTTACAATGCGTTAAGCAATAGCCTCCATACTTTTGTATATTTATATTTATACAAAGTCATCTTATTGCCCCCAACAAACTGGGTCCTCAATTTACCCACCTTATAAAGGATGGAAGGCTGAGTCGACCTTGAGCCTGCCTGGGATTGAACTCGCCAGTAATTGCAGCAGCTGGATCTTAAATGCTGCCTTTGTAGGAGGCATTACTCCCCTAGGCTACTCAGGCTCCTTATATTCATTTAGTCCTCTAATATTATCTATTCAGACTAGCAACTATGTATTCAACTATGTATTCAATTGTCAGCTGCCACCTTATGCTTGCTTGTGCTTCATTGCTATGTGGTGATAGACTGTCATGAACTGTGGGGAAGGGGAATGAAGGGGAGGATGCTTGGGGAAATGAAAGTAAGTGCTGTACTTCAGGGGTGGGTTCTCCTTACCTTTACTACCGGTTCGCAGCGGGGCCACTCACTCTTCTGCACATACGCAGAAGCGTTTTAGTGATGTTGGGGTCGGTGGATGGAGCCTCCCACCGGTTTTACTACCAGTTCTATAGAACCAGTGTGAACCAGGGGCAACCCACTACTGCTGTACTTCCTGGAGACACTGCCTCAAGATCACCCAACAGAAAGAAGGAGGGAGCCATATACCAAACGGTGCCTGGGCTGACCATTATGACAACATCTTGACTGGTTCTGATTGGTTACAATGGAGTGGGCAATGAGAGACAGTTAAGGGAGGGAAGAGTAGAAGTTAGGGATTTTGGCCCACGATTCTCAGTTCTGGTTATGCAATACTACAATAGAATTGATCTCTAATAAAAACCATATCTATCTTAGCAAATGGAGCCAAGGATCATTTCTTTTTAGAGATTCAAGTTGTGGCAGGTCCAACAAATACACTTTTATTGAAAATTGTAGTGATTAGATTTAAGGGAACTTTTGCATCTAAGACCCTTACCTTCATAGAATAAATGTATTTTCCTGTTCTGCTATACTGTTAGTGATACTGTGTATTCTGCATTATTATTATTATTATTATTTCAAATACGGTAGGCCTACCACTCATTTTTTTAAAAAAAAATCTGTTGATTTACCCAGATAAACTGTTGCAAGGTAACCACTGTCCCAGAATGAAACTGCCTTTCTGATTGCCTAAGTGAACTCTGAGTTATTGTTCTCCTCACATAGTTTCATTTTATAGAAATTTTACTGTTTATTGTTTTGATCTTCTTGTTTGTTTATAGTCTATATCGGTTCAGGCTCCCTTGGGAGAAAGAGCAATATAGAAACATAAACATAATGATAATGACACCAGTAACGTGTTTGAAACTGCAAGCAACATTTTTAAAAGACATTTTTAAAAACTAGGGACAATGTAGGCGAAAAAGGGGCATCAAAGAATTGAAATGCATGTGTCCAGTAAGCTTGGCCACTTCACTGTACAACACTATCTAATTTTAGAGGAAAGGCTGGATAGTGGCAGCTTGCTGTTCTTTCAATAGCACCTTTCTATTACTTTTGATTGACTTTTAAATGTTCATGTCATCCTATATGCTTTTAGAAGCTCATGTCATCTAGCATGCTAAAAAAGACAGCAGTAACAATGTTTTCATGTCACTTATTCTTGGTTGCACAAAGGCAATTTAAAGTACTTGATGCTGGCACATTTTCTGCAATGTGTTCTCTCCCACCATGTGAATAGTCACCATGTGACTGTTTGCTCATCTCCGTTGTGCAAGAAACTCTTTAAACATTTGCTCAAGAACTGTGCTACATTTGTCACATGAATGTTTGCCTTCAGACACAAAGCAGAGAACACAAGGAGGTGTTATACTTATTCAGTTAATGCCGCATGCACATCTCAGATGTTGAGAGAGAACAGGAATAATCATGTCTAAAAGCTTTTGATATCTGCCTAGAATATGAATAGTGAGGTCAGGAACAACATGGGAAAGGCTAGAAATGGAGTATCATTACTTATTTAGGAAGACTTACATGTTTAAAGCATTTAGGCTTAGAATTCTTAATAAATATGAACAGAAACATGACAGAGCTTTATGATTATCTTCATAGGGAAAGCAAAAATCCTTCTCCCCCTTCCATATAGCACAGTACTTGGATTTACACTTCAGCAGAGAGAAATATGACTTTACTCAGTGCAGAAAGTATTGAAGGTCACAGATGCATTCCACTGTCAAGGATTACTAGCAGGGTGGTATTCACTTACCTTCGCTACCATTTCATAACTGTTCACTTAGCTAGCTCACGATACTTCTGCACATGCACAGGACCTTCTGCACGTGCACAGAGCACCAAAAACGGGACTTGATGACATCCGGATGGGTGGGAGGAGCCTCCCGCAGGTGCCACTAAAGGTTCTCCCAAATTGGATAGAACCGGCTGAATACCCCCACTGGCTACTAAGAAGAATGATTCAAAATACAGTTGTCTAGTTTAAAATATAGAATATATAAGTTTCCTTATACTGAATTTTCTCAGTCCTTTTGGAGGTATCAAGGATTCAGCCTAGGACCTTCTACATAAAAAACAGCATTCTACCACTTCATCTGTCCCATTTGTTATTTTTTTTCAAATTCTGGTAGATAGAACAATTATAACACACAAATATTGCTTCTTTGTGTGTATTTAGGATTAAAACTTTCAGTTTAACATAGAAACATGTGCTATTTGAAAAATTAGACCAGGAGAAAGGGAACAGAGAGTGAAAATGAAGGAGGTACGGTGTGCATTTTAAAATTCAATTACTAAATAAAGCAGTAATACCATGAGTGCACATATTCACCCTCACTTTAATACTTTATCAATGAACACTTGAGAGTAGCATTGAAACAAGAGCTGTCAGGTTTTATACCATGGCTGAGCAGTATAACATAGGTCTCCAGATACTTAACCTTTAATTTAGCTTTCAAGCACACCTGACAGAAGATTCCCAAATAAGACTCTGTTTCATTAGAACTCTTATTATGAACAAGAATGAAACATCAGGTACAATTGTTGCTTGTCCACTACATGTAAAGACCTCAGAAACCTATATATTTATAATTCAGATTTTTAACTCTAGGCTATTTCCTCCCATCTTTCTAAATAAATTGCTGGTTCCTTGGTGACCTTGGGATGCCATTGAGTTATCTTTACAAAAAAGCCATCCCTATGCTAGGAATCACTAGTCCCCTTTTTATCACCCTTCTTCCTGGTAGCCTCACTCCAGTGTAGGAAATGACTGATTCTTCTCAAATATGATGTCTCCAAACAGATAGTACCCTGTGCCTGGTAATTCTGGAAGTTATGCTGCCAAAATAAGAGTAAACTGTCAGCCAGTGGAAGAAGTTTTCACACAGGGGTTGGTTCCTTTCCTTTCATTGGAGGTTTTCAAAGAGACTTTATAATATATGGGAAATGATATAGGAATCCTGTAGTGTGCAGGGAGTTGGACTCAATGACCCCTTAGGCCCCTTCCAATTCTATGAAATGCCAGATAACATCAGAAAAGCTGGTTTAACATGCAACTGGTGCATCTTTGAGACTGTTAGAATTCCCGATGGAAAACCAGTTTGTGTGCCAGTTTCACTATGGAGAATATTACCTCCAGCTGTAGTTTCAATTGTATCCTTGACTTAAAGTAGGGGTCTCCTAGCTAAGCTGTTTTGCTTTGCTTTATGTTTTCAGATGCTTGTGCAACTATAGCCAACAATTGGCATTTTTAGACAGAGAGGCATTTAAAGTTCATTGTCACTATAAAAAATAAAGCAAATTATGCAGCTAGATAATTTCTGGTTTCTCCCATTGCTTGGAAATTATTGTAGGAACTCTGTGGTTTAAACATTATTGTGTATTTCCTGACTTACTTCCAATTGTATAAAGTTAGAAATTCTTCATTTGGAGGCTTTTTGTTAAGTAAGGCCCAACACTTGTCCTAATCCATATAAACAGGACACACTGTATCACTTAAATCCTGCAAAATATATTTTCTCCTATCTTTCCAAGTGGCTTGACCAAGCAATTCTCATTTTGTCTAGGTGGTAATAGTCTTACCTTAAAAGTCTAAGGAGCAGAAATATTTTAAAACACTTAAGACACAGGAAAGCACTATAAAAATAAAAAGATTATTAAACTTTTATTTGCACACAAAGAGTACCATTTATAGAGAGCATTTGCAGAACTATCTGTAAAATCTGAAAGTATAAAATTTACATGATCAGTAGTTGGTGACAGGATTAGATTAGTTTGCAGCCCAAACTCATGAAACTGAGTGACCATAGAATCTATTTTTAACTTTACAGACATCTTCTAGGATGAGTTGCCAAAATATTCTCTAACACTCAGTTGATTATATTTATTAAGGTTTCTAGAACATAACACAATCCTTTTGCACAGAACAACAACACTCCCACAAAGAGCAATAGATTTAAGAATGCTGTAATTTAAAGAGAAGGATTAACACTTCCATTTGTTGTTATGTTGATTTTTTTTTTTGTGGGATTTTTTTCCTGTGGGTGGCCTGTTAGAGTATAAAGCCTATATATCTACCATTACATATTATGCCATATGTTCAATGCTGCCTTACTGCAGAAAGATGGATTTCATTTAACTTTTTACAGTGCTAGTCTATGTATATTTATTTAAAAATCACTTAGTATGTAACATATTCAAGCTTAAAACGATCCCATATTTCTTAGAAAGAGGATTTCTAAAACCCATGGGTGAAATAAACAACCTGCAGGTTCTCACAGGCTCTCATCATCTCAGGGATTTAAGTAACATCTTTCAGCTTGAGGCAAAATTTGAAGCCAATGATGGTGTTTAAGATAACGTGAAAGCTCTATTTTAGTTTTTGCTTTATGTTGATCAGGAAGTAAGCACATTAAGTTCTTATTCTGCAATGTTTTAATTTTCCATAATTGGTGTTGCACAAACTGAAGCTGACTGAGATGCCTCATCAAATATAATAGTTTTCTCTCATCCATAAAAATACACCAACTTCCAAAGGTGGCAAATGTAGAATCTACCATCGCTTGTACACCTGTCTTCTTCTAATAGCATTCACAAGGTAATATTTGCAATGCATTTCATAACTTCTATAGGTGCTTCGTGATTAATATTTCATTATCAATCTGTCTTCTGTTTGGGTATAATAGGATGTCCACATTTCAGACATAACCCCATTGTGTAGGTGTGGGTCGGTGTTTCTGATATCCTGTGCTCTCTTTAGGTTACTATTAATGATTTGGTCGTGGGAATCTAGAAGGAATAGTTCTGATCATGCTATTGTTAGAATTTAAAAACTGATTTTGTTTAAAAATTTCCTGGTTAACCAATTCTCCAATTTTCAGAAAATCATTTTTTCATTTGGACACAACCAAAAGAGAACCAAAAAGTATTTTTCCCCAAAAATCCAGAAACTGTGAAGCAATATTATGGCAATCTAAGCCAGTTAATGAAACAACTGAAACAGTAATGTTGCCACAAATTAATTTTGGAGGCCAAAAAGCCTACATGTTTACAGTACTAGAATGTATTTTATTTTTCTTTTAAAAATTATGTTTCACCACTGATTTTTAAGAAAGTGCCATCTATAAACTTACAAAAATAGCAATCAGACAAGATGTTTAAATCATTAAAAATAAGGGAGAGAATACACCATATACCATACAATATGTTTTATGTTCTTTTTCTCTTCATTTAATATCTCCATGTTGGTTCAAGCATATTTCTGACGTACAATGGCAAAAAAGATAATTTCTGAAATGGCAGTTTCAAGAAGATGTGATTTTCTCAGATCCCAGAATTCACATGGGAAGGGAACAGTGCAGTACATGAACAATCTAAAGAGGAAATCTAACAAGCAGTTCTCTTTAGTTCATAAACAAGCTGGAAACTCAGTTATTGTGTAATTCTAACTGAAACCGGATATGAAGATTAAGAACCAAATAAGAAAAAGTCAACCAAGCATTCCTAAGAGAGTCTGGCTCAGACCAGAGCAAACATTTACATTAAAGCCAAAACTGACCAGCAAGAGGTCAATCAGATCAGATGTATGATTATGATAAACATAAGGAAAAAAAACTGTCTGGCAGGTCCACGCAGAAAACAGCACTTGCTTTATAAAATAATAAGCTGAATTCTAGTTTTGTGGTTTTCATAGTAACACCAACCTAATAGCAGAAATGTTCAGCTCAGATACAGAATATAAGGAAAGAAATCAGCCAATGAATAAATCAGGGAAGAAACATTCCTGGGCAGTTTACTGATATACACTATAACCAAACATATAAATATACAATATAAACACAAATGTCATGAAGGAAACATACAAGCAAGCACTGACTAAAAAGCAACAAACTTTTATATACTTATAGTAGAGTACAGCACAAAGGAATTTGGAACATTATAGCTGGTTGCCCATCAATTATTCCAAGCCAAGATTTATTGAGGCATCTTTTGAAGCTTTGATTTATTAATATGCCACTGAAGAGAACTATTAAGGTAGAACAAATCTGGCTATATGATAGGGTTTATAAATAAGATCATGATGGATAACAAAATGAAAAAAATAAGTGAAATAGTATGCCATTTTCAATAACTGAAAGAGATGAGGCACAATTATTCCATATTTATTTCCCTAAGATTCTAGAGCATCAAGTCTTGGATTTATGGTAGTTCCCATGATAGCTTTTTGAGGTTGATTGTCATGATTCTGAAGCACATAAAATACATACAAAATAGCATGTCTAAGTTCCAACATGTGTATAAAACAATTAAAATGTTGTGGATCCTATCCCCTATCCCCTTCATCTGGCGGGACCCAGAAGAAGGGCCTTCTCCCTGGTGGCTTCCCCTTTCTGGAACATTATTCCCCCAGAGATTAGATCAGCCCCCACTCTAGTACTCTTTCGGAAGGTGCTGAAGACATGGTTCTGCCAGTGAAACTGAGGAACCCAGAGCAGGATGGAGTCCATTAATTGGCATGTATGAATATGTGTTGTCGCTGGGATGGGATGGTGGTGGTGTTAATTTAATATTTTATTATTTTATTATTTTTTATTATTTTATTATTTTCTTTTATTATTTTTATTTTTATATGGTGTTTTTATATTCATGTAAGTTGCCTTGAGTCGCCATGTGCGAGTAGGCAACCATATAAATTCTCTAACTAACTAACTAAATAAATAAATAAATAAAACTTCATCCATGCAAAACCTCCAAAGAAAATTAGACAATACTGGCCCTATACTATGTCCCCGAGTCACCCAATCCTAGTTTGTGGCATTGTCCTGCCAAATGTGGCCCCTGCTCTCCTTACATATATTTTAATTAAACTTTTTTTATACCTGAAAACTTTTCAATGTATGGACTTCAGCTTTCAATATTTCCCAGCCAGCATGTTGACTAGACTATTCTGATTTGAAGCCTATTCATCAAATAGTTGCCAAGATGGAAAAACATTGGATTGGTTGATCATTTTAGTTATTTATGCAAACTTAATTTACTTGTTTATGCAAAAGTCAAGACAGTGTACAGTATTTACAACTTTATTCTTAGGATGCTAGTTATAAGGCTATAACTGTAATTTTAAAATACTAAAATGTGAATTATTTTGCAGGTAATAAAACCAGGCAACGATCATGACGGGCGATTAAGTCGGAATTCAAACTGTAACTCAGCTAGAAATGTATATTAAAATGCATTTTGTTTTGTTGCAATTTTGCAGACAGTAATGATTTGTCATGAATTAAAGGAACATAAAGTATTATGCAATATAAGTAGCCTACAAAAACGATGATTGATTACATAAAATAAAAGTTAAAAATAAAGCAATCTCAATATTAACATGTCTCAAAAGACTTTCAAGCCAAAATAAGACTACAGAGTCAAACTGAAGAATTCCCAACAGAAAACCAAATCAGATACCTGTAAAAGCAAACCAAAATAAATCGAGAGATTAGAAACCAAGTAGATAATTACTCTAAGACAGACTCCCTTTCATTGGGCAGAAGTATACAAAATATTCTAAATCTAGATTACTGCTAAATCTCACTTTTTGGAATATTCACTGCTATTAACTTACTGTGGGCAAAAGTATTTCAAACCTAAAGGTATCATTGATGCATGAGAAATGCAAACTTGTTGTATTCCTATACTGAAACATCTTTAAAATATAAAGACTTGATGCAATACACGGGTGTCAAACTTGCCGTGTCACGTTGCCATCACATGATGTTTCGCAACGTTTTTCCCATTCACAGAGTTGGGGTGGTCATGGCCTGCATGTGACACATCCAGCCCATGGGCCACCAGTTTGACACTCCTGATATAATATCATAGGTATATTAAAAATATATATCTCCTCATTAAAAAAAGGAGAGAACTTTATCTACTGAAAACTCTGAGCTTGGTTGTTTTCTTGCAGAAAATGCTAGGCAAACTCCACTCTCTTCCAGCACTGGTGAGGTTACCGAGTTGGGTAATGAAATGTCTGTAAGAAAACAACTAAATACAGAAAGCACTGAAGACCCCACACTGAAATTAAAGAACAGGCTTTAAAGGTAATGCTGTATGATTAAGAAAAATTGGAGGAATTTTATTACAAATATATTTTTTCACCTCAAATCAGCTTTCAAGGGTCATCAAAAAATCTACAAGCTTTTGTTAGTTCCAGCTGGTACAGAATCTGCTTATTCAGTAGACTGAAAGAGGAAGGAGACTAAAAATATTCAAATTAAGATCTATCTCATAGATAATGTAATGATTTAAGCTCTACTGGGGATTTATATAGTTACTTTGGAATTGGCCTGCAGTAATTGTTGACCTAGAATTAAAAAGATCCAGATTCAAATCTACTTTCAGCTGTAGAAGATCAATGGATGACTTGGGCTCAGCCATTTTGTTTCAGGCTATTTATTGCACTGAGATGTTCTGAGGAAAAGAGAGTTGGAAGAGATGTGCTCCTGGGAATAAACCAAGCTATAAACCAAATGACTAAAACAAACATGGATTTTAAACACAGATGTAAGATTGTATGTGTACAACTATATTTAGTTGTATCTCTTTGACTAGCAATACCATTTGCCAATGCATAGCAAAATCACATGCCAATTTGACTATCTGTGCCCATAAAACAAAGCAGGTAAACCACATAATCCCTTGTATGTAAAGTTTGACTATCTACTTTCCCTAAAAAAATTCTACTTATAAAGAGAAAAGTAAATTCAGTTTGATGATATTTCAAAAGTAGTTGATTAATATAATTACTCAAATACTCTTTACACATCAGATATCAGATGTACTGTGTGACAGGTTTCTGCCAAAATCTCCAAAATTGGAAATATATATATTTCTTCTAGCCATTCATTTTTGTAATCTTTTGCTGCAAGCTGGAAAAAAGTATTCTGAACTTGGTATTTAGCTGCTTTTAGTTTCTATCTATCACATTCTATGCTAAAAAAAAAAAAGTAAAATTGAACTTTTGGTAATAGTTTCAAAAGGGGAAGTTAGAATCCAGCTGTTTAATTGTCAATTCCCCTAAATTTTGGAACTTTAAGCTATTGTCTCAATGTTTGTTTTTAGTATTAATTTCATCTGAATAGAAACATAGTGATGATTTTTCAATGTTTACTCTTACCCATTTCCCAGACAGCATGGGATATGTAACTTGGAAACCTGGGAGTTATAATTCAACACACTGGTAGTTCTCTAGGTTGAAGGAAAGTCTTTATAACATTCATATTCATTTTTTTATTATAAACTCTTGGATTAATTTAAATTCCTTCGTGCCTATAGGGTGAAAGCTATTTTAATAACCTCACCTATTCTTTAAAGGCCACATTACATACATAAAAGTATCTATGAAATGCAGTTTAACTAATAAGACACTTTATAGAACAGGCAGGTATGAATTATAGTCACAGTGAAGTGTTCTCTATAATAGGGGGTCCCTAATCCTGGGCCATGGTTCATTGGGAACCAGGCCACACAATTGATGTGTGAGTGCATGAAGCGTCATTTGCACATGTGCAGGAGCTAGATTGGGCACATGAAACCATCTCCCGCTGCCGCTGCTGCCAGTCCGTGGACCCAGAAAGGTTGGGGATCGCTGCTATATAGAGATATCATATAAACTATTTTTATATGATATTTTTATCATATTTTTAAAATGAATATTTTACTCCATGCTCACAGAGAACATTTATTTGTGCAGTAGTTAAAGTCAATACCAACCCAGTGGCACATAATCATCCATAAAGAAAGATAACTGGAACTATTATTAAATATATATGTGTAAAATAATATTTGATTTATCTAAAATCCATTTGAAAAGGTTTTTTATAAAAATTGAACCATGCTTTGTCTTGGAATTAATGTTATTTGAATTACAAAATACATCATAAAGTTGTCTGCACAATACAGATTAAGATAGCTAATCTGCACATTCAGGTTAGTCAATTATTTACAGCAAACTGTTGATCCTTCAACATGTTTTAACTTATTACACCATTTCCCCCCTCACACCCACCCAAGGCTCTTATGATAAGAGGAGATTGGTTATTTGAAATGGTTCTCAAGGAAAGATTGGCCATTAAAAACAACAACTTCTAGACAGAAGACCTCTATTGTAGAAATATAAAGGAATTCTCTAGCATCCTAAAATATGATATTTCCAAAAAAAATGGATATAGGCAATTTATTTCAAAACTAGACAAAATAAAATAAATGTTTTATCTAGATAAAAGAAATCCAGTGTATTTTGTTTTGAAACAATGATGTTGAAAACTAATTTGTGGAAGAGATAACTCATTATAGTGTAAATAATATTAAGTCCTTCAGACATCTCAGTTCTCTTGATATTTGCATTAGTGGTATATTTATGTAAATACAAATATACATAAATTTACTTGAAACTACCTCATTCTGGCAGTCATCTGTCCTTATAAGCAGAAGCAAATTAACACTGGAATGCTAGCAGTGAAAATCAAGGCTACTGCAGTTTAACTGAAAGTTGCTAAATAATTCAGCTGCTTGCTTCATGCTGAAACTTTTAACAGTGTCAGAGTTTGTTTATAGATGAAGGTTGCTTTCATATCTGAGATTAGGCCAGGTTTCTTAAACATTTGTTGAACAAGCAATATTGGCTTGGTTCAAATTACATTAATCCAAAAACAAACAAGCATGGCATGGCATGGCATAGGCCAATGTGGAAACATGCCACCAATAAACATGGTAATAAAATTAATACAAGTAAGATGCTGCAATAGAATTATTTACTGCAAGTCTTTAATGTTTTCAAGATACTGATCTTAATTTCTAAACAGGAGGACAGGCAATTCATGCTTTAAGGTTTCCTTTCCAATCCGGAACCTTATAATGGGCTGGACTGCAACTCCTATCATCTCCAGGAAGCAAGCTCACCCTGGTTATGACTAGGAAGCTGTAACTTGATATACTGAGAGGGCGGCACTTTAAGACATAGTAAGAAAGACCTTCCAGTCAGAAGTGAGATAAAAAGATTCCACCATTTTGACCCTAGATTGTTTAGGCAGTAGAAAAGAGTTCCAAGAAGAAAATAAAGACTAGCCTCAATTCTGGTTGGACAAAGCAATATTGACATTTATTTCCTCTGTTCTGCCAGAGCAATGTATTAAACAATATAATGTAAACAATAACAAAAACACATTTGTTGAATTATGGGTCTTAATATAATAGGCCTCTGCTATCTGATTAGTAAAATGACAGAAAGACATTCAACAATGAGAATGTTTTATTATTTTGGTACTTCCATATTTTTAAGCCACCTTAGGCTGTTTGAGAAGGCAAAAGATTCCAAACATTTTTCCTTCTAATTACTTATTGAAAAAAAATATGTGTCACACTGGAAATGCTAACATTTTTTAATGGAAGTACTGTTAAAAAATAGAGATTTGTTGTCTGAGTTACAACTCCTAAAATCGCTTGCCACAAATTTATTGGGTCTGATATCAGTGAAATTGAAAGCATGTGGAGGATACAAAGCTTCCTACTATTGCTATTAGACAATGCCTGATATGTTACATAGGTACTTAATTTCAGTAAATAATCTTTTTACACCTTATAAGTGTTCATAAGAACATTCAGTCTCTTAGCTGTTTAAAACATATTAAGATTTCTTTCACTGAATAACCATCCTCTATATTATAGAAGGTGTTAGCCTAGTTACAACTTGGGGCTATGATAAGACAGTAGCTGAAGCTGGGTGGAACGGAATTCATTTCTTAGTCTGCCTTAGTTGTGAATTTGTAAGGGTGGCCTTTGGCAACTTTTTTTTAAATTTCTCTCAGGTCTTTTGCTGTCAATGTAAGATGGCAATTTTGCAAGTTGTAACACTTGAATTCACACTCTGCCAATGTTCAGTCCAAAGATAAGTTAACAATAGTGACATCTCTCACCCTAGCTCCCATCTTCTGGGTATTAACAATCTGGTGCTATATGGTCCCTCACCATATAACTCCCAAAGTGATCAACCATGTATTTTTTTTTAAATGCCTCACTCCTGCTGGTTGTAAGATGTCTAAGGCCTGGTTTCTAGCAAAAGGGAAGTTAACTCAAATTAAAGTCTTTCTTATCAGCCTCCTGCAGCAAATGTAGAAGCCACCTGGCAGAAACAGACAATCTAAACAAAACATTATTGTATTTTGTTTATAAATGTCTTGAAGTGACATCATGAGGGCAAGAGTTATAGGTTCCGCAGTTTGTATAGAAAGAAAACAAATAGGAGAGCACTTGATCGACCAAGCTACATCTGCAGATCTTTCAAGTGTGAAAAAGAAAGGCTACATTTTAGAGTCACAGGAAACCACTCTGAAAACACCCTCCAGTATGGCTTTTTTTCTCTAAAGGGACTGTGTGTTCTGCTGATATATGACCGCAACAGTACAATCACTTTGAAACAAGCCTTAAGATTAAAACTAGCACTGGCTTGTTCCAAAGTAAAAACGTAGGTTTTTTTTTTTAACCTGCTTAGCAACTAAAGTCAATAGATGGGGGAGGGACTACTTTTAAATTAGGTGGGGTAGGTAGGATGTTAGACAAACGAGGGTGGAGTTGTAATTGTTTGGATAATTTAAGTATGCATTCACCAAGGAGGAAGTGATCAAAGGGTTGGTTGTGTAAGTCCTACATTTTGGGATATAATACATTTCATATTTAAAAGAAACCAGTTCATCCTAAAAGTGGTCTATACTTAATGCAATAATACTTCAAGAAAATGTCCTTATAAGAATAAGCACTGCAAGCAGTTTTGCTTGCTTTTAAAATCAGTGTTACACTATATATAGTGAGCAACTAAATTGTGTAGTTTATTTAGCACAACTCAAATATAGCTTCATGTGAGATTGTGGATACAAAAGCTCTTGAATGTAAAGTGTCACAAATCTGAACATATTTCAGGAAGGAGGAAGTACTTTTGAACTGTGTTTCTGATGTACTTTGAACATTTTTAATCCATTTATGTAGTGCTTAGATGAACAATTCTCCTTGGCCTAGCTTCTGTAACACTGCTACAGTGTTATCAAGTTTAAACCACAGACGTTGGGGAAGTTAATTGAAATACGTTCTTTTCCAAAATTGGAATTTGCTATCATTTGACTCATACAAGCAAGATTAATTCCTATAGAATACAGTTGAAATTCATTCCACAAATGCAAGCCCTCCCCCAAAATATGCTGCTCATTGGAGACATGCAAGTTGGTGCTCCTTCACACATTTCCACCCACTTGGAGGGTGAAGGGAGTGGAAATTGCCAGCAACTCAATTTATCTCATTGCACACTGCAGTCTTCCTCAAGCTTGTACTTTCCAAATACAGTATGTTAGGGATGTGTTTGCTACAATTATAAAGGCCATGCAGAGTGGATATTCTGGGAATTGCAGTTATAGCATAGCTGGAAGTTAACAGGCTAAGATTGGCTTATAGATCCTAAGATGTATTTTTAATAGGCCTTCCTTAAAATTAATAGGAATGTTAACTTTAGGGATTTTGCAAGTTATAAAGCTACAATTTCATGAAGAGGTTGTCCAGCAGTCTTGAATGGGCAAGGTATGCAATGTCAATCTCCCCCATACCTTCTAGCACTTCAGTAGAGTCAGATCACAATTGTGGTATGTGAGAATTTCTTACATTGGGAAACCTTTGATTGAAAGCAGCAGTGAAGAACGGAATCTACTGACAAGCTGCAGTTATAAATTCAAGTTTTCAAGCCATTCCTATCCAGTTTTACTGAACAGAAGCTCAATTAACTTCCATGGGCCTAAGTTCAACTCTTTAGATCAGGAAAGAAAAGCATACATACCTTTTGCTGAATGTCATCTTATGATCTCTAAGGGAATCTTGTGTTTGAAGAATGGAAAGAAGTCAAACTTTTCTGTTGAGCGGTTAACTTGCTCCTAAGCGCTGTGTAACATTGGTTTTTAGTAAATACCAACTGAGCAAGGTATCCGTCAAGTCAGAAATATTTTTTTTTGTTTTTTATTACTTTTCTTGTGTTTTTAAATAGTGGATTAGGTGAACCACCTTGACTTGCTATCCTTGTTCATCGGGCAACCATATAAACATTAATCCTCTGGATTTGGTCATAATTCTTGTTCGTTGGAAGTCACTTCGGCACGATTTCCACGTATTCAGGAATTAACAGACTTGTGCATTATCTCCACATTATGATTAATTTTGAATACTATTAAAAATTAAAGTGAGGCATTCAGTGTGTGTTCTCAAATATTCACACTCCAACTGTCTCCTTCATCCATCTGTAATAATGTTTTTCCCTGTATCTGCATTCCATGCTTATATTTTATAATACATTAACTGGGATTAAAAATAGTTTTAACTAATCCTATGCAAGCATGACAAGAGATTAAATTAAAATGCCAAGATAGGAAATGATTTATTATAGAGAGAAGAAAAGTTTC
The DNA here is from genome assembly GCA_030761175.1 of Masticophis lateralis. Classification (NCBI taxonomy): domain Eukaryota; kingdom Metazoa; phylum Chordata; class Lepidosauria; order Squamata; family Colubridae; genus Masticophis; species Masticophis lateralis. The sequence continues at coordinate 38,743,339 of JAUDYJ010000006.1, read as the reverse complement.
TCATCCAAAATATAGAAATCTGTACAACTTTGCCACAATCAATATACATGAACTGTACAAATTTACACCAGTTCATAATTTACCCAAAAAAAGATGACTAACAAAGTTCACAAAATAGATGGTGGTTTGTGGAAAAGACTTTTACCAATTAAGTACAAGGAAATTACAAACCAGACCTCCACTTTCTAAAAATAAGAGGTTTACTCAGTCTTAGAAAACTACAAGCTAGCAAATGTACAGATAGCTGGCTGGTAAAATACACCACAGTTCAGACAGTGTCTTTAAATGGTCTCTCTTTAGCCTGTTGGCATAGCACAGCCTACTCACTTACTACCTTGAAGGCCAGTACAAAAAGCAACCGAACCATTTTCCCCAGTTCATGGCCACTAAGTGTGACTTATGTATAATTTATACATACTGTTAAGTGCTAGGTAAAAGTCTGGTTGAATAAAATTTCCAGTATTACCATGTTTATAAAGTCCTATTACTGAGCTGCCAAAAATGGTAACTTTAAAAAATGTATAGTGCAAATTCCTTCTGCAACACTTAATGCAGAGAACAATTTTATAGCTTTAGACTTAGACTGAAAATGTATTTGTGCATTTTTTTAAAAAAAGAAGAAGAATTAAGCAAAATGTCTGGGAGAAAACTGCAGCCTATCTGGAACAACTTCAGGCATTAGGAAATAAAGCAATCATCTATACTCACAGGCTATTAAATCACTGAAAGGTACTGTCGAAACTATGGCACTGCCATTATCAAATCAAGTTTACCATTCTATGTTGTGCCAGGTCTTCACAGCTGTGACATGGTTTAAATTCCGTAATCCATCCCCAGAGGAGCCCACCCAAAGTAAAAACCAATTTTATCCATCCATTCTATGATGATCCATCCACAGGCTATTATCTTAACCTGATACAGTCATCATATTGTAGCTCTTTGAGGGGCTGGTTCTGCCCAAGAGGAGTTCTTCCTTACAGCTTATTCGACTGTCTACCATTTGCATGCTGGTGCTACTTTGGCTTGCTCCTGCTGGTGTGGCTTCATACAGCACACAGATCGAGCCATCTTCTCCAATACGATAGGATACTTCATACGGGTCAACCCAGAGAGTAAGTTCACTTGGCAGAAGCCGGAACAGTTCCTGGCTGCCAAGTCCAATCCGCTGTGCTGCTTTCCCAATCAGGGGATCCATCTTATGGTTGATACGGATGCAGCGATAGCCTGATCCTTTGCATGGCTTTTCAGGGAACCAGTGGTGTTTATAATGTTCTACAGAATAGAAAAGAGTAATAAACATCACACTTGCTCTTCACACAAGTTCAGAAACAGGAATCATTCTTTTCTAGTGCTTCAATAATAGATGAGGTATGTTTACATTTAGGGTTGACCACCTTTCTTAGCAGCAATTACTCTGACTACTGCTCTTATAACCCTTACAGCTACCTAGGCTTATAAGAATTGTTATCCAGTGCATAAGACAATAAAACTGGTGGGGGGGGGGGGGACAGAACAGTATATTATCTTATTAGTTGCTAGCCAGAAAAATAATGCTAACTTTAGCAAAAATATACTGTGAGTTCTTGAATCATTTTTTCTATATAAAGCTTCTGTCAATTAATTTCAAGAATAAATTAATGTTTGCATATAGAAAGACCTACCACAATGAAAGACTATGCCCTGAAATCTCTTTAAGAGCTTCTTATCAAAGTCAGACATCTATTTCCACATGTGTTTAGAATCATTGATCTTAATGGCACCTTCTCACATTACATTATACACAAACTATTATGAAAGTGCATGTATGAAATTTTATGATCTGCACCAATCAATTTGAGGTGCTAAATAAAGTGATTCAAAATACCGTACGAATGATATATTATGTAAAACAATTTAGATGTTTTTCCCCTTGCAAGACAGCTTTAGAAGTGGTTTACTTTTGGGGGGGGGAGGGAGGCCACCTGAGATCAGGTGGGTTAAGATATTAAAAACAGATTTCACAGTGTTAATGCTTTGTTCAGACTGCACATACACACAATTCCCATGCCTTTACTTGTACATGGATTAGCAGACTCTAGTCTCCTACCAAAAAGCATTTGTAAGAAGACTCTTCATGTAGTACAGTCAAAAATGTAACTTAAATCTTCCAGTGCTAATAAAAACATTCCCAAAGCTAGTATTTCCAAACCAATCTTTGAAATAATTACACTCCGTAATATTTTCAGAACATAAAGAACACGTTTTGAAATAGCTTTTCTCTGTTGCTAACACTTAAAATCTTAATATTTTTTGCTTAATACTTCATTTACCAGACTCTTTACAGGTGACAACACCTTTTAAGATTCTGAACAGAAAAAAATATTCAGCAATACAATATTTCATCATTACTATAGCAATGTAGCATGTACCTAAATATTAGTAATGTTACTAGGTGTACAGAAAAGGCATTCCACACACACTGAATTGCTACAAGCTCTTAAGTCACATTAGGAAGAAAACAAGTTGCCTGGCTTGTGATAAAGCTTCCTGCAGAAAGTAGTACTATACTAATCTAGCCCACACAGTGAAGAGGGGAGATGCAGATACTGCTATAGCTCAAACAAGAAACTAGTGTAATATTTATTTTCAGTTAACAGATTTATAGTCCGTGTTTATTAAATAATTCTTTCTGTCTTCCCATAAGGTATGAAAAATATTTACTACTGTACCACACAGGTAGGTGCATTTAATATAGTCTTCTCTAAGCTAATGGAGGAAAGGAAACAGATGTGGAAAGACATGCTCCCTTCCCCCCCAGCCCAGCCTTAGGCAGACTCTCAAGAACGTCTGTACTGCACTCCTCCAAATCTCAAGCAGTTGAAAATGGTAAATAGAGCTCTTCCAGAGAATGCATGAGAGATATACTGTTTAACAGTTACTTGTATCTGGGCAGAATGAGAAAAGGTCACGTATCTTAAATGAGTTTAAAATGCCACCCAAATTTATTCCGCTCTTTTTTATATACAAAACTCAATGCAAACATTGAGAGGGCTGTAAAGACTTTATATTCAGAACTTTAGAAGTATGATTGACTGTTGGTTTGTCTGCTAGCTTAGGCAATGTGATCTTTGTGTATAAACACCAAGAAAGGAAAGAGGAACTGAACGCAGCTAAAGGGACTTTCCAAGCACGCAGTCTGTTCACCAGTGAAAAATCCCCTGTTGCATACACGAAGCACTGAGCAAAATCAAAACCAAAGGGAAGTACAGCAGTAACCCACTGTAATATCTTTAGATCATAGTGGGCTAAAGTGATAAAATAGCTGCTTCCTAGGCTTGTACAAAACACAAAAAGGTCTCGTTCGTTTCCTGAACGAGAAGGGAGGCTGTTAGTTATATTCCCACGAACCGTCCAATCATGCAACCAGCGTACACATTATTTACCTTCCCTTCTTCCCAACACTGCAGCCTTTCTCCACCAATTTCCCAGTGCCAATGCTGGCTATCATCATGGGACCTTTAGCCCCAACAGTTATGGAGGGCAGCTAGTCGGGGCAAGGCTGAAATATGACGTTGACCAACAAGATCCGGAGAGATCGCGGGGGGAGGGGTGGGCTACTCGACAAGAACAGCAGCTGTGCGGTTGTTGCTTGTGCCCCCGCCCCCAACAATACGAGCCGGAAAGAGACGGAAAATCTGAAGACGCTCTCCCCCCCCTCACCTGCCAGCAGCTCCTGCAGGTTCTGACTGAACGTTTGAAGCTGCCGCTCGTTCATCAGCCCGTTGGTGCGCAGGAACTTGGAGATGAAGTTCACAGCCGCGGCGATCTCACGTATCATGTTGGCCCGGGTATAAAGGGCGGGATGCATGGAGGCGTAGGGGGCGAGAGGCAGCCAGCTCCGGTGGTTGACCAAGAGTGTTCGGGGCGCGCTCAGGGCCGCCGAAGAGGAGCCGAGCGGTGGGGGCGAGAGAGAGAGAAAGAGAAAGAGAGGAAAACAAGTCGAAGGGGTTGGGGGTGGAGAAGAAGGCGATCTGTTCACAAGACTCAATTCAGGAGAGGCGCCCAGTCCTTCTGTTGAGCCGCCACCCTCTGACGTAGTCAGGCGGCAGTGCCGGGAACTACCAGATCCAGCCCTTCGATCATCTCCTACCAAACACGAAGGAAGGGCTTCTCCGTGCAGCGCCTTTTATAACCGCGGCCAGGCTGGCAATGGCGCTTGAAAAGGGGCCGAGATCCCGTCCTAACCAATCGGGCGATCGCACCATTGTGACGTCTTGTTGGAATGGAGGGGCACGGGGAGGAGTGATGTCATCTGATTGTAAACAAATAGAACTTGGAAGTGGGAGAGGAAGCGAGAGAGCGAGCTTGTTGGGTTTGTTCGTTGAGCGGGGCTGGAAAATAGCAGCGGCGGCAGCGGCAGCAGCGGCAGCAGCAACAGCAGCGGCCGCCGCTTGAGAATGGAACGTCTCGTACTGTATATAAGACGTTCAGGGCTGCAGTAGCAGCTCGCGCTTGCTGGCTGGCGCTCGCGCACGTCCAAAATGATTTATGTCTTGTTTAATACAAGGCATAACAAGGTTGGGAAAGACGGGAGGATCGCGTTTATCTTACTCAAAGGGTAAAAAATAAAATAAAAAAATAAAAAAATGCAAACGGCTTTTGTTGATCCTGCTGTCGACTGATCTCCTTTCATTCAGATCTCGCCGCAGAAGGTTATGGCCTACTACAGACCTCGTCTGTAGTTAAAAATCCCTCAGCAACTCTTTAACAAAAACAAACCCAGTGCATTCAGCTGTTATAATCGAGCACAGTGGATCAGTTAGATGTGATTTCTAAGGGGACCAGAAATCAGATTGCACGGTCGGTGCCCATTTGTGTTAACACGGAAGGGAAAACATGGGTGCTAGAAATTGCTTATATCAGGACATTTCCTCTTTTAACCGTCACCTAAAACTAATCCATTGCTGTTAGGCTTCAAAGGTCACAAAATGGAAGATGTTTATTTATATCCCTCCTTTATTATTTTTATAAATAACTCAAGATGGCCAGCATACCACTCCTTCCTCCTCTTATTTTCTGCAGTGCAAAAGCCTCTTGAGGTGGGTTGGGCAGAGAAAGTGACTGGCCGAAAGTTACCCAGCTGCCTTTCATGCCTAAGGTGGAAATAAAATTCAGTTTCCTGGATTCCAGAGAGATAAATAACATACCGATTGAAGTGCAGTATTTTTTTCATTTAATATGCCTTCACTGCTGATTTTTTTTACCTTTTACACAACCTCAAAAGATCAATGAACAGCCATTGGAACAGTTTTCTTAGTTTCTATTCTCATTGAATATTGTATTTTTTTATGAATTGTTCATTATTTAGCACCAATAACAATCAGAAAGAGGAGGAAGTGTGCCTTTAAAAGTAAATACTTTATTCAAGCCATTTTGTGTGTCATACAATTTTGCACAAAATTTTCCATCAGACCTGTCCTATTGTCCTTGAAACCTGTGAGGGAGGTTTCATTTCATTAGCTGAATATTAAAATGAGTGCATAGCATTCAGATTGCATGTACCTGTTTTTGAAACAATATCAATATCCTTTGAAACAAGAGACTTCAAAAATATGTTAGGACTCCATAAACAGGTATTTTAAAAAGATAAATATATTTATTGGAACCGATGGGTGTTACTTCTGTTGTACGATTGACTCATTTCAGATTTCTCTGCTGTTTCCACTGGTTTTTTTTCACTAGGTACTCTTGGTTTGATTGTTGGAATGTGTATTTCTGCGAGCAGGGTTCAAAGACTAGGTTTTAGTTTCAATAGACTCCTCTGTATAACCCACACATCCTGATTTGCAAAGAAAATAGCTGCACATATTGCTTTAACACAACATTCAATAGTGTTAATTGGGGGCGAGTCATTGGCCCCCATGGAAAGGGTCCGCAACTTGGGCGTCCTCCTGGACTCACAGCTGTCTTTAGAGGATCATACGACAGCCGTGGCCAGGGGGGCTTTTTATCAGGTCCACCTGATATGCCAGCTGCGACCCTTTCTAGATCGGGACTCCCTACGCACGGTCACTCGCTCTTGTCACCTCCCGTCTGGACTACTGTAATGCTCTCTACATGGGGCTCCCCTTGGGGTGCACCCGGAGGCTCCAATTGGTGCAGAATGCGGCCGCGCGGGGGATCATGGGAGCGACGGGACGCTCCCACGTGACACCTCTCCTGCGCGAGCTGCATTGGTTGCCGGTGGACTTTTGGGTGCGTTTCAAGGTGTTGGTAATCACCTTTAAAGCGCTCCATGGCTTAGGGCCAGGGTACTTACGGGACCGCCTTCTGCCGCCAATTGCCTCCCACCGGCCGGTTCGCTCCCACAGAGAGGGCCTCCTCAGGGTGCCGTCAGCCAGACAATGCCGGCTGGCGACCCCCAGGGGGAGAGCCTTCTCTGTGGCAGCACCCACCCTCTGGAATGATCTGCCTCCAGAGTTAAGAACAATCTCTGACCTCCCGACCTTCCGGCGGGCTTTAAAAACCCATCTTTTTCAGCTTGCCGGCTTAGCCTGATTCCTACAAATATTTTATCATTTTAGAGTTTTATTTTAAATCAATTTAGTTTTAATCTATGGCCATTTGTATTGTGATTTTATGAAATTTTAACTTTTGTATGCTTGTTTTTTAATTGGCTGTGCACCGCCCTGAGTCCGTAAGGAGAAGGGCGGTATATAAATCTAAATAAAGATAAAGATAAAGAGTGTACTTTTCATCAGCTGTACTGATGGTTTGACAAAAGTGATTACCTCAGCTATGAGTTTTATTTATTTTAATCCTTTCATATTACTTTTTCTTGTATTCAGTTTTCCTATTTTTTGTTTTATTTGTTTTGTTTGAAAGCTGCCCAAAATCATACATAAATAATTATATAAATTTGAATAATAAATAGGCATCTAGCATCTTGTGATTTTTAAGAAAACAAGATTTTATTTATTTATTTATTTATTTATTTATTTATTTATTATTGATTGATTGATTGATTGATTGGTGTCGATTTATATGCCACCCTTCTCCGGAGACTCAGGGTGGCTTACAATGCATTAAGCAATAGCCTTCATACTTTTGTATATACCTGCTTAGTAGGGCTTTTGGCCTCCCTAAGAGGTGTTCTTTTTTATACAGAGTCAGGTTATTGCCCCCACAATTCGGGTCCGCATTTTACCTACCTCAGAAGGATGGAAGGCTGAGTCACCCTTGAGCCTGGTGAGATTCAAACTTGCATTAATTGCAGGCAGCTGGCAGCTAAGTGCTATTTAAGAGCGCTTTAGTCCACTGCTCCACCAAGATAGCCACCTCAGTGGGTTTTGGATATCATGAACAGGCTCAAAGCAATGAATTATTAGTTTAGTTATTGTAATTGACAGGGAAGAGGATAGTTGCTTTTACTGTGTCTGCTTCTAGCTTGAATACTTTTAGTCGTGTGGGATGGTGGTATTGCATCAGTTTACATTCTCCGTTAAACACAAAGTGTTCTAGGTTGGCATGATCCATTTATATTGACTTCAGTGAAGCTTCATTTTAAGGTAGACCAGATGTCTTTGTTTTTTAATATAAACAATGAGATGGGCTGTATATAAATTTAATAAATAAATATGAGCCACATATTTTTATTCAATTAGAGGCAAGTATACTAAATAATTCTTCCAATCTTATGAAGCAAATACGTCACCTCTCTATAAAGCATACCCTATCTACTTTGGAATAATTCCTTTCAGTCTTTCTATATTCCAACTAGGAATTATATGAGAAGCCATTCATTTCTAACATGTGCTTTCCAATTCTCTTCTCTTTAACTTTAACAATTGTAAGCTTTCTCATCTTCTTCAAACAATGACCAATTTGCACCATTGCCTCTTAAAGATTTGCATTTAAATTAGTAATCCATGTAAACACACCAAAAGAGTAAAAAGGCTAAACAAAAATAAGAGAGATATCCTTAGTTTAATTGAAAATGTAGAATATTACTTATGATGTAAAATAAACAGAAGTGAGATGACTGAACTCCCTGCTATAATTTCTATAGTATTATTGAAATTGGCTGAGTCTCAGTGTTCCTTAGCTTGTATATTTGTCAAAGTTGCCCTGCATTTTAGGTTGTGGTTTCTCTTGTATATGCCTTCAAATCAATTCTTAACTTTTGAGCAATATTTTTTGAAAGTGGTTTGCATTTGCCTCCTTCCTGGGCTAAGGAAATTCCTAAGGTTACCTTGAGATAAGATGGACAGCCTATAAATTTTATAAATAAATACGGTCATCCATCTGGCTTTGTGCCTAAAGGCAGAACCAGAATTCATTGTCTCCTGGTTTCTAACCTAATGCCTTAACCATTAAGCCAAACTGGCTTCTAATAATGCACTAGGGTAGTACATTAAAATAGCTCTCATATATCAAAATATACAATAAATGGATTGTTCTGAGGACAGGCAATGCTAGCATTGCTAAAATCTGAGTCTCATCACCCTTTTCCCACCCTATGTCATGCAACCCTATCCTACTCTTTTCCTTGAATTGTTTCCGAGACAGGCCTGTTTTAAATTAGGCAAAAGAAACTATATTAATAAACTATGTTATTAGTTTATTTTACAAGCATGGATAATGAAAGGTGCTTGTGAGATAGATGTGTATGTTTGTCAAAATCAAGGGAACTCACTGGTTGTGAGTCCCCTTGATTTTGTGAGATGAAGGATGAGGCCTTTGTTCTGGTAGCAACACAACTCAGACTATACTCTCCATCATTGGTCTTCCTTTAAACGTGGCGCAAAAGCAGAATTCTTTGGCAATTTTCTTTATGTCCTTTAAATTACACTTGTATGTTTTAAATATATATTTAAAAATCACTTTAGATGAATTGCCTGGAAAATAGCCATAGTTGAGAAGATATCTGCTTAGAGCACACCCTTAGAATTTAAAGCCCAGTTTCTTGGCTAATTAGAAAACCTTTCTCTGCATAAGGCTTTAACTCTAACCATGAACTTTAACTCTGAAAGCTATGCACAATGACCTTCTTTCAGACTCTGCTTGCAAATTGAAATATAGAGTAGTTTACAGTTCTACGGTAGAAGGGAGGTTCTTCATCTGCTTCAGGGAAACAACAAGGTTAAAAATAAATACATTTTTGTTTACGTCATAATATGATCATCCTGTTTCACTACCTTACATGAAATCTGTCACTATGGTGCCAACTTCATCATGCCTTTTTGAAAGCCCTTCTCCTCAATGCACAAAAATCAATTTCTTAGCTAATCCATAGGAAGTACTCTAGAAAGACTGAAGCACAAACACAAACCAAGTAGCTCTCCCGTCGGCTTTTGATCAGACAAGACCAAAATAACTTCACATGTGATACACTCCTATTTTGCTGGCTATGAAAAAGGCCTTTGAGAAACATAAACGCTCTCTTATCTGCTGAATAGTTTGGCCTGACTATTTAAGAGCTGTTTGGGAGCATCTCACATATTTTCAGAGGACAAGAGGATTGTGCAGTGTCTTCCATGTCCATGCAACGATACTGGCATTTGCTTTGTTGAAACTGAAAGTGAATGTTGCAAATGTTGAAATTGAAGTGAAAGCCATTAATGTCAAATACATCACATTTTCTGCAATGTAAAGGGGTATATACTTTCAACGCAATAAAAGAAACATAAGGCATGCCACAGGGCAGGCCATAGCTCTTAGCCATATATCTTTTACCATCAGTATCAGCAAAAGCTTAATGAACATATATTTTAATACCTGTTTCTAAATAAACCCTATTTTGCATATACTGGATGTTGACAAGGATGCATTGTCTGGAATGGGAAGATCTCTGAGGCCTCTTCCATTGACAACATACTTCTTTCTCATCTGTCAGCTGTCCACCCAGACAGATTCCCTGAATGCATTATTATGAAGAGGTCCTCAGAGCAATGCACAGTGGCAGCTGCCTATGTAGAAGGGTACTTCAGCCCCTTCATGAAGCATCTTTCTTAACACCCATCAGAATGATACTTATAAGAAGCCAGCTGAGAAGTAGGATCACAACTGCTACTGAAAAAGAATCCTACGGCCAAACTGGTCCAGAGTCATGCATTTCGTTTATGCACTGAAGTGGCAATCTAGAGCACAGCAGGTGATTTCATGGTCTCAATTTACTGTTTATCCAGGTCTGTCACCTAAAACAGTATTCTTCGTTGCCCTCAATGGTTTGCTGATGTTAACCCTTTTGCTGTCAGTGTTTGCAATCAACCAGTGTACACAAGCAAATTACTTAACTGACAACTTTTTATCTGACAACTTTCTTTTTGTTTGTTTTCGTGAACATTTCTCGCTGTGTCAGCTTTTTTCCAAAGAGATCACTTGTGCTGTTTTGGGCTTGTTCTCTATGGTAGGAAGGTAAAGAATTAAAATTTTTAGTCTCTCTGCCAAGTTTCTATGGGATATTATATAACACAAAATAAAAGAAAGTGCCAGCATTAAAAACAGACTTTTCCTCATACACTAAGAACAAAGTTAAATGGTACCAAGCTACTGAAGTGCCAACATGAATTGAAGGAAGTCTTGTCTTCCTTAGTGGAAAGGTCTGGTTTTCTTACCATAAGCAAAATCAGCATCTTGTACCTTCAGCCAAGAAATTAGATCCAGTTTCAGAGTATGTATATTCCTAAAGATTCAAATCAGCATTTGTATTTTCAATAACATATTAAAGATAAATTGAGCCATAAGAAAGTCTGGAGGAAAATCATTCCAGAGGACAGGAATTACAAAAGAGTAGGCACACTTCCTGGATCCCACAATATGTTATTCTTGAATTGAAAGGGCCCAGTATACACCCTGGACCAATCTGAATGAGCAAAGATGACTGGGCAAATATATACTACCCCTGGTAGTCAGTTTAAAGATGATATCCAGCACCTTAAATTGCACCTGGAAGTCAACTGGTAAACAATGACCTTGTGGATCAGAAGGGCCACACGCACATAACTAGATGCCTCCATCACTGCCTGGTGCCAGTGCATTTGGACCAGTTATAGCTTCTGGATGATCTGCAAAGGCAGCCTCATAGATAATTACAGTACTGATATAGATAATTATAGTACTGATATAGATAATTACAGTACTGAAATCTAATCATGAGTGAATGTCCAAAGAGCCTCGCGGTTCAGGACCTTCTTGTTTCTCTCAAGGTCTCTTTTCAAGATACTATCAGGACCCCAGTCTTGATGGCAAAACCGCCTTTTTAATGCCTTGCAAAAAGGTGAGATAAGTCTGATCTTCAGGGATTGATATACCAAAGAGCAGGTACCAAGGCTGAAAAGGCCCTCATCTTAGGTCCCACAGGACAATATTAATTTACGAGTTAGATAATAACATAGGTAGATACCACTGGAGATAGATAGTCAAGTAAGTAACCCTTGGTCTTTCAATAAGGAAGGCAGGAGGGGAGGGAATGGTAAGAGAAGGGAGGTTGGTTGGGATCATTTCCATATAAGATTTTGAAACTACTTCTAAGGCAATATCATATTTCTGTCATACCACATCAAGCTTGTCCCCAGGCAGTCAAGTCAATTAAATTCTGGCTCATCTGCAGCATAGTACAAACCAGAAATGTCTAGAATCTAAATGATAGTGATGATTATGATTCAATATTTAAAAGCAAAAACTAACCTTTTAAAAAGCAAAAAAGAAAGGAAAAGCAAACAGAAAACAAAAAAAATATTAACAATCTATAATTTCAAACATTGTAGTGATCCAAACCATTATTAAAATCAAATCAATATTATGTGATGAATAAAAGTAGCCAATATAACAAGAATCATAAGTCACTATAAACAATTACAAGACTTTCTATCTTATCTAAAAAGTTCTATCCATAGTTAACAAATCAGACAAGACCTAATATAGTAAAAGCATTATGTTAAGAGAAATAAAAATGATTCAGTATGAGTCCACATGAAGATTGATAAACCATGAATGCAAGTTGAATTAAATTCTGTATTTTTAGATGAGAAAATATTATTTACGTTATGCATACTCCAATAGTATACCTTGCCCTTCTTCAAAGCAAAAATTAGGTACACTGCTAGCAAGAGGTATAAATGCAATGTATCCTTGCATTTATCACATAGAAAGTATACTTTGCAGAAATATAAAACTTAATGATATTTATTTAAAAGAAAAATAGCTGGCAGACAAAGAATCCTTCTTTAAGATTAATATTCTACAAAAATCATCTTTCAAAACTGTTGAACTTGAATTATGCAAGAATGATCTGGTTTGATTATTGATGTACTTCCAACTGTTTTTAGAAAATGAATTAATTATTTTGGCAATTGGCACCAGAGTAATATACCAACAATGAAACATTTATACCAATTTTCTTTAAGTATTATATTGATAGTAAATTTAATATTTGTCTTCCATCAATATTCCCATTGTTGTGTATCAGTTGTGCATTCCAGATTTAATCAATTTGTATTGATTAAATACAAATGTGTATTTAATCATACACATTTGCTCAGTTTCTGATTTGTATTTCAATACCTTCTTGTAAACAAATCCCAAAAGATGTTCTGAGTTTTGTCTTATTAGTTTTTCACTTCAATCAAATCTCTAAATAGTCCTTATTATTGTTCTTATAATTCATACTGGTGCTACTTATTTCAAGACATTGAAAACAATTAGATGATTTTAACCATTCCAAAGAAATAACCTTGGAATTTTTCATCTTTGTTTCATTAAGGATTTAGTCTTGCAGTCCACACAGGTTGTTATTTCTTTCATGATCATTTTTTCATTAAAATATATTTTTCACAATAATAAATATATAATATTGAAGCAAAAAACAATAAATACAGGCCAATTCTTTTTTATCGCATTCTTTTTACATGGTGGTGCAGTGGTTAGAATGCAGTACTGCAAGCTACTTCTGCTGACTGCCTTCTGCCTTCAATTTGGCAGTTCGAATCTCACCAGGCTCAAGGTTGACACAGCCTTCCATCCTTCCAAGGTTGGTAAAATGAGGATCCAGATTGTTGGGGACAATATGCTGACTCTGTAAACCGCTTAGAGAGGACTGTAAAGTACTGTGAAGCGATATATAAGTCTAAGTGCTGTTGCTATTACTACAGGGTGGTTATCACTGAATAATCTCTGGTTTCTGGCTGAAGGTCCAGAGAACTTGGAGGCAGGCAGTTTTTAATTGCTAGACATTTCTTGCTCTCCCCTGCCACCAGCCTTTAATACTATTTTATTTTCTGAAATAGGAATCTTTAACTGGACAAATTGACTCAGTCCCAACAGCATCACAGTTCTGGTACCTACAAATGTATGGCAACAACATTGGTATAAATGAGGGGCTGAATCAATTCAGGGTTTGGAAGTGTAACAGGTCAGTTGGAGGAAACATTGGAAGTTTCTTAATGCTATAGGTTGGCTGCTTAAGAACAAATGTGTTTCAGCTTCTATGCTTTTCTATAGACCTGAGGATTGAAACCAGTAATGACTTGAAAGTGCCCAGGAAGTTAGCAGGATGCCACTGGGGTTAGGAAAAATCTAGTAATATCAAATCTTCCTTTCATCAAAGATGTCTGTGATGAACATAGAAGGTCTGTCCCATTTTGTTCTTAGAGGAATACTATGAATTAGATGATGCTGAAAGATGTCCTAAAATGACCATGTGAGCATCATGGTTTAATGGATGTTCAATTGCAGATCTGTCTAGGCCTGTTTTTCACTTGCAAATGATTAGTTTGCCCTTCTATTTGGAATCTTGTTTACACTGTGGTTCTTCTAGCACTACAGGTATTATATGACACTTCTAAACATATAATGCTTGAAGACTTTTATTCATTCTTTTTTAAAAATCCAAAGGTAAGCCAAACTCCAGAAGAAGCAAGTGAAAAACTACTTCTGTAACACTGCCAAGAAAACTGTGTGGATCTGTCTCTGAAAGTCAACCTCAGTGTGAAGCCATTATTGCTACTTTTTTTAAAAAAAATAATAATAATAATCTGCATATCCCCAATAGGTCCTTTATATCACAACTGTTTTTCCTCTGCATTTATAATGATCAAATTTAACTTAAAGACAGAGGCAATTTAATCCTCCTACACAAAAATGCTATAAATTGAATTTCTAATTTTAAAAGTTACCTAAAATATAACTTGAAATAACTTTTCATCTGACATCCATCTTTTCCTGCTTTTCTAACCTGTTGAAAAGAAATTCAACAAAACAACCCAAATATCAGGCATTTCTGGGTATATTTTCCTTTTTTTTCTTTATAACAATTTTTATTCATATTTACATATACAACAATAAAAAACTAGTACAAACTAAGAAAAATATAAAAAGTGCAGAGAAAAAGAAAAAAGTAATAAAAAAGATATATGAAGAAATGACTTTCTCCTTCATCAAGACCACTACAGTGTCAGTGCTTGTAACACCATCCCTGATATGTCATCCAATTATATCTTCTTCCCATATCTCATCTCTTATCCATAATCAAACTATAAAGCCTCATCATTTAATCGTAATCAGCAAAAATCAATTAAGAGTTACCAGAAATAACATATTTTAACAATATTGATTAGCCTTAATCAATAAACCAGTTATATATTCCTTTACTTTTAACACAGTAACTTAACACTTTCTCTTAAAATGCAGCAAAAGATCTCTTCTTTCCATATTTTATCTGGTGTCCCTCTTGTTTCCAATCTTTGAAGTCTCCTCATGTTAGTTTTTTTCCTAAGGCTTCCAGATCAATTAAACCTGCTAGACACCATTGTCTTACAGTCTCTTAATGGAGAGCCATTATGTGAAACACTTGTGGGCAGTCCTGGTCCTCTGGAGAGAAATTCTGAGGAGTTGATCCATTTGCCGGTTCTTCATTCTGCCGCAGTTGACAGCTCCATATTCACCGATCCTTCTTCAGTCCATCATTGCATATCCGGCAGTCTCTAGATGTGCTTTTCTATGTTGACTGAAAGCAGATTCTTTTGCATTGTCAAGGCAGGCAACTACCATATTTTCAAGGAACCAGAAGTATTATTGTATCCTTAAGGCTTTCTGCCATCCACATAAAAATTTAAAACTCTGTATTTTTTCTGCTTCTAGTTTATTGATGTGATCCACACTGAGCCATATGACAAGTTTGAGGCTGCATGTTTGCCCACTTTGGAGTTTTGCTCTTTCTCAAAATGTTTTGAGATTTTTAAAATGTGCTTAATAAGTCAGTTATAGATAAATGGACAGAAAGTTTATATTGTAACATGTAATTTGTCGTCTTCATTTTCTTGTCAGTCACACAAGAATTCATTCTTTAGCCAAGAATCTTCTCTTTTTAAAATCTATGTTGATGGAAGCAGTTTAAAAGCATCACTGTATCATACCTATAAAATGCAAAAAGGCATGGATGTTTTTAAATATGCTTTTTTGCATTTATGTTGAATACATAATACAGGCGATTAATTTGCTTTTTAAAAAAAGTCTTCACCTGTCCCTGAAATTTCTCTCACCCAGCACTAAAACCTTTGAGGAATCAACAAGCCCCATGCAAATTGGGGGGAGAGCAATAATGAAATATATTTTAGTATGTAGATTTCTCAGCAGAAATATAAAATCAAGAACTTGATTTTAAGAAGTAAATGCAGAACTAATTTTTAATTGCCAGTTATAAAACCACTACTTTTTGTTCGTTTTGGCTGTAGTGTAGCTCAGCTGTTATCAGTGTGTTCACTGCTATTAGAAAATTAATGTACTTGGACAAGAGACTGAAATACCTAATTAGTACTGCACCACTGGTGACCATTTTCTCCAACATATAGCCCCATAAAGAGATGATAAAACCAAATGTTTATTGCTAATATGCACAGGGAGAAGAGAAGCTTTAAGAATTAGCTAATAACTACCAGAATGAAAGACTTCTAAAATTAAAAAGAAGCAATTTAGATTCAACAAAAAGGTTAGAAATGAAAGGGGTTAGGGTGTCTATAAATCCTATACAGAGGATTTCTAGCATTAGAATAGCTGAAGAATACAAGTTTTCCTTATGTGACAGGATTAGGATATATTCTGTATCATCTAATCATTACAGTTGCTCATATAACTGGGCTTCAGTCCTATCCCATTTACCTAACCATCAGTCTCACTGTAATTCATGGCAGCTTACACTTCATAAACAGATTTTGTGTGCCAGAATCAAGTTCTTGCTAATCAAATGTGCAGACTATGATAGGAGAAAGAAATAAGCAAAAAGAAATTGCTTGATAATAAGGAGATGAAAATTGGGAATATCACCAACTACAATGTGTCAACAAGTATGTCTGTTTTATAGGGAAAAAAATGTCTAATGCAAATGCAAGAACAATAATGCTTGAAAAAAGAGTGAAAACTTGTACGAATATTGTATGTTCTGGTTTACAATGAAATACTATTTTCCCATTCTTTGATTAAATCTTAAGAGTCTGACTTCTCCATCTCCATCTCCCATTGAATGAGCAGATGCTAAAACCACAGGAGATAATCTTAATCCCTAGGTGCTTTGAGAATAATGGCTTCAGTTAGTCTTGTTCCAAATAAACCACCAACAACCTTAATATATTAAACCAGAAATATAGGGCAGTTGCCTAACATTTATGGAAACACTGCTACATGTTTTACCTGACCTATCCAAAATGAAACTACAGTAAAGGAATACTATATAGGCAAGTTAAAAAGTAAGGGCTCTTTTGAATCATCGTTGATCTTTGGCGGCTTCATAGACATACTATATCTCTAATTTTTCTTGGCAACAATAGATAATTTTTCCAGGATGCTTTTTCTGCTGTCAATCTGGATTCTTACTCTGCTTCTTACTTACTCTGATTCAGTCTGGATTCTTAGTCTCTAGCAATCATCACCATCACCACCATAGACTTGTCCAACTCTATTTTCATTCAAAAGTCTATACAGCAGCATTGAGCCATGGTGGCGCACACACACAGGAGTTCGATTCTGAGCGGCTCAAGGTTGACTCTGCCTTCCATCCTTCCAAGGTCAGGTCGGTAAAATGAGGACCCAGATTGTTGGGGGCAATATGCTGATTCTGTAAACTGCTTAGAGAGGGCTGTAAAGCACTGTGGAGTGGTATATAAGTCTAAGTGCTATTGCTATTTCCAAATTTGGTGCCTTCTAAAAATCTTCACTGACATTTCCATTGTGGATTAAATATATCTGGAGGTTGCTTATGGAGAGAGAATTTTTTTTCAGGTAACAAAAAATAGGTAATAGGTTAGATTTTATATTTTTCTAGTCCTGAAATGTAAACATAATTTTTCCTTTTTTATTACACTTTGGTACAATGTACATTTATTTTCTGCCATTATTATTTTTACAAATAATTCAAGATGACGAACATGCCTAATCAGGGGTGGGTTTCACTTACCTTTACCACTGGTTTGCCCTGCACACACTGTCCACACATGCACCCGGCCTTTTGCACATGCACTGTGCTCGCTCCTTCCGTGCATGCGCCCAGCCTCAAAAACGTGCCTAAATAACATGATTTGGAGCCGAGGCAGGTGGGCAGGCCCACCTGTAATTGCTGCTACCAATTTGGCTGAACTGGTGCAAACTGGCTGAATACCACCTCTGCGCCAAATACTCCTTCAGCCTTCTTTGTTCCCCACAACAATGCTGTGAGGTGAGTTGTGCTGAGAGAGAGTATCTGGTCCAAAGTCACCACCCAGCTTTCATACCTAAGGCAGGACTAGAACTCACCTTCTCCTAATTTGTAATCTAATGGCCTTAACCACCAGATCAAACTAGAGTTATAAAAATACTTTTATCCTGTGCTTTGAGATTACATGAATTTAAACTTTATATAATACCTGATTTCATACATATACACAACCACACAGAAATCATATGGAGAATATTAGCAAGCACTTGTTGTGGTCCACCGGTGGCCTGCGGAGCTGGCAGCAGAGTCGAACAGTGAGGAGGCTGGGGAGGAACATGGGCCAATCCTGGAGTCTGGGGAAGGTTCGGATGAGGGCTCTGCGTCAGAGGCAGAGATGGGGCCAGGGCCATCTGGGAGTTATGTGCAGACTCTGGAGCCTCCAGAGTCGGACATCAGTAAGGCAGAGGGACAGGGGGAGCCTGTTTCCAGTGCTCACAAGCGCAGAGCTGCCAGAAGGCAAGAACAGTTAAAACAAAAGGGTCGACTCAGGAGTAGGGCTTGGAGATGATTGGCCCCTCCCATAAGACATAAAGGAGGAGCAAAGTCATGTGGGCCTTTGCAAGAAGCAACTGTTGTTCATGCTGGCTGGTTTCAAGACCAGCTCCCTGTTGACTTTGTGTTCCATGAGGACTTGCAAAGTTAATTGCCAATTAGTTCTTGGCAGCGTGTCAAGGGAGATAAAGGTGGGTGTTTATAAGCTTTATCCTGCAGAACTCTGGCAGACTTCTATAGGACTCTTTACAACTATTTGGGACTCGTCTGTGAATGAACAGATTGAGAATGAACAGGTTCTGAGTGAGCAGAATTCATAGCTGTTGAAATAAAAAGAGGGTTTTTGGGTACTCACTTAGGCTTTACTGTATCAGGAAGCCTAGGTCAGAACAGCACTCTTATTACAAAAGCATATAAATCACAATCACCATCACTAAGTCTGTACTCAGACTACTTCCAGAGATACAGAATTACAACAAAATCTGTATTCTCTTTGATAAAAGAAGAAATTGTATGAAAGGGATGATCAGGTCTTATGACCAAATAGTATAGAAATCAAAGGCAAAAAGCTAAATTACAAACAAAAACAGCATTATCTAATACCAGTCTACCATCTACCATATCACAAGACCAGCCAATTTATATATCACTAGCCAAAAATAGTAAACACCCTCTAAAAAGTCCTCTTCGGAACAAATTTTTTAAACAAGCCAAGACAAGTCAAAGAACACTCTACTGTTCACAGGCTGTTATTTGCATGTGGCTCTCAATTATGTATTATCCTGTGCATACTAACTTGGAAGCAAGCCTCATTAATTGCAAATGCACTTACTCCCAAGTTATTATGCAAAGGATCATTGCTCTATGTATTCATTCCTACTTGGCTCCCATTCAGCCTACCTCACCCAAACAAACATCAGGCTGGAGAACAAATGAAGAAGTAACATTTCCAAAGGTACCATTTTGTTTTGCAGACTAGTTGGTGTCAGATCTGATACTAAAATGGAAACAGATCTTCTTCCTCTCTCCCCCCTCACCCTCCAAACCAACTGGTGTACTTCAAAGTCTTAAACATATACAACCATACACTTGAAAATAGCAAAGCATGGTTGAACAGATAACAAGAACATTCCCTGAGTTTTCCTTAGGTGGAACAATTAATACGAAGTTCTGGGTATCACTAAATATGGATTGTTCTGGCTGGGGGGGGGGGTCCCCCCCCATCTTAAACTAAAAGTGCAGCAAATGTGAAGGGGATTTTCAAATGGAAGGTTTACTGTGATTGTTATTTTCTTAGTAAACTATGATCTAATTGGATCATTATGAGATTTAGAATAAAAAATGTACACTGCAGAGTGTCTATAGGTGGAAGAACAGCATCAAAGCAATCTTCACTTACATCAGACCAATCTATGAATTGAACTAATTCTTATATAGTAATTGTGTGTGTGTTTCTTTGAAATCTAACAAATATACTGTTGCTGATATACGTCTGATATTTCACATGTTTGTTCTGAATTTCTTACACTTTAGAATATTTTAAAGGATTCTCTGTCATATGCACACAAACATGTATAACGTGTGCTTCTGTGGATGTCCATGAGCATGCATAAATGTTTGAAGGGCAAGAGAGTCAGAATGTGCAAAGCTTCTTTTTGACATAAGAAAATCAAAGCCACATTAGCTGAGCAGGCAAATTTATTATGATGATGGTTATCTTAGATGTTGCAATCTACATGACGGTATTTTGAGAAGCTGAAGCTGCTATACAGGTCAGAACTTGTTTAGCAGAGTCCAATATCAGCTTCCCACTTATGGATTATATTGGAAGCAGTCAGACTGTCTCCTTGCACAGGAGGATACTTATTTCTCCTGGTCCTGCATGGTTGTAGTACTTCAGCAAAGCCTCCAGGGTTTTACACAATTTACACAATGTCAAAAAGATAAAGCAATTCTTCCTTAGATTTGTCCTTTTGGAGCAATGGTGTTATAAAATACACAGGCACACTTCAACTTTATGAGACAGATATTAATATTAAAATATATCTCATTTTTTTACTAAAGAAAACAAAAAGTTCCCATGATCTTAATAAAAGAATGGCAAATAAATAAATCAAAAAAGAAGAACCAAAGGAGCTACTGCTGATGAAAGAAACAGGCATTTCTTTATCACTGTGTACAGTGGAATTTCTTATTCTTCATTTTCCTTTTTTTAGCAGCCCACAGTTTTGGAAAATATAACTACAACAATGAGAAGTCTAAAAGGTTAGTAACTGTTTCAGGCTTCTTGTGATAATTTGACCTTTCTCTATTATAATCTGTACTGAAAAGTGGTTGATGCCTATTTCATATATTGCACTGTTTGGTTTTCTATTTTAAATATAATTTTAATTCAAAAACAAATGGTCTATGTGGGGGCACACTATTATTCATTGCCTATATTTCTATATTCTAGCCCCATGATCCAGGGGTGGGTTTCACTTACCTTTGCTACCAGTTCACGTGCAAGCCACTTCTGCGCATGCGCAGATCGTATTTAATGACATCTGAGCGGGTGGGCTGCCACTACCAGTTTGCCGAACTTGGGTGAACCAGTAGCAAACCACCACTGCCATGATGGCAAACCTATGGCACACGTGCTGAAGTGGCATGCAAAGCCATGTTGCCTGGCATGCGCGGTATCGCCCGTTCCTTTTCTGGGTTTTTGGCACACATATGCGTGCAACAACAAGCTGGCCATCCTGTGTGTGGCAGTGCCAAAAACCAGAATAGCTGGTCTTCTGGTTTCCAGTGTATGCATGCACGCTGGCCAGCTGAGATCACATGCGCATGCACACCAGAAGACCAGCAGGCCGGTGTGCACTGGAAACCGGAAGTTAATTTCCTGGTGCGCGCATTCCCCCTGGGCAGCTCCTCTTCTGGGTTGTGGCCCCGACAAGCTCATGAAATGTGCACACACGGTCCCTCCCTTTTCGGCCAAAAAGGTTCATCATCACTGTTCTAGCCAGATTTTAAGAGCACTGCAAAAAATTTAATCCTAGAAGCATTTTATACATGTAGAAAAGATAGATCTTCTTGGCACAGGAATGGATACCATCTGGACATTTCTGCCCCACCTTCAGGTACACCTGCTTAAAAGCATAATCATACTGCCCTTTCAAATGAAAAACACTTTGTAGAGTTACTGAGATGAGGAAATGCACAGGACTAAAAAAAATATTCTCCAGGAAAAAAAGATTTGAAGCAGCTTCCAAGAATGTCTCTTCAAGTATATTCTAAACATTCTGTAAGGATACAACATTGCACTTACTTTCCAACATTGCACTTACTTTCCTCCAAGAGACTGAGAATAGAGAGAAGATATTAGGACTCTGTTGTTCTCCTAATCCTGCTCTACTATAATTCTCTATAGTCCTAGCCATCATGGCCCATAGTGAGAAATACTAGGAGTTTAATTCAGCAACAAGACCCCAGGTTTACTGTCTCAGGTGGAGATTTTCAAATTGCGTTCAGTAGAAATCTAAGTTCCTCAAGAAGGTTCTGCAAGACTAAGGAGGATAAAAACCCCTCCTTCTATAGCAGGAGTCCCTAAACTTAACAGCCACAAGTCTTAAAGCTGTCAAGTTTGAAGAACTCTGTTCTACAGGAACTAAAACTTTTTTAGTTTTTTGTGGCTAATTCTCTCTCTGCTGACTTTGGACAGGTTACCAAGATTCTATTATAGTCTACAACAATAAAGTAGTATTTCTGGAATCTTGATGTTTCTTTGTTAACTTGGTCTTTTATGAAGGGCTGACATAAAACTACAAAGCCACTCCATGTTTTTCTTGTCCTATCTTATACTAAACAAAATCAAGGTGGAGTTATTTTGAATTTCTTTCTCATACTTGCTTCAATCTCTGGATTGTGTAATTAATTTTCCAAGTGCCTCCTTAATGGTTTCTTCACTCCTTCCCCTATTAATGGCTTTTATACTTTCCTCAAGGTCACCTCTACATTATTTTACAAATGCCTATTTCAAAATGTGTAGTATGGTTTGCCCATGTTTCCCACAACAAACTAGAGGGAAGTTTTCAAAAAGGATCTCCCAACAACCACTAAAAGGATCCAAGCAACACTTATTGGCCATCCTATTGTGGCCCTTTCTCTCTTGGTTGAGACATATATTAGGATATTTCACAAATAAAGAGTAGTTCTCCCAATCCCCCTCCCCAATCCCCACTATATTCTTACAGTTCTTATCCTTATCAATTACTAATAACTTTGTCCTTGCACCGTCCCCTCCCCAGTCCCTCCACTATAGCCTGGATTGCAGGATAATATCTGCACGCTGCTGTTCAAATATTCCATTGTTTTCTGGCTGAGTCTTTGAGAACTGGCTCATATGAAGTCCTGTATACTGGGGTAGTCATTCAAAACCTTTTGAAGACGAAGTTAGACACTTAAGTAAAGTAAACAGAGCTTTAAATGGCAGATTCAGGAGTGGTGCACCTACAGATACTCTGTCGGTGCTGTCAAAGAGCAGAAACAATTATGACAGAGCAAATGGCCCTGTCATAGGCAAAGTCACCTATGCTTTCCCAGGGACAAGTAATTATGAAAGAAAATGCCAAAAGGATTGTGCCTAATGCATTTGTCAAGAAACAGCCTTTAGACTTTACTGCATAAATGCAGATGACGTCCTTGATATATTATATGATGTTTGAGGGAGATAGATGGCAAAGCAAGTCCTTATCTACAAATACCAGGAGATGAAAGAGCCACTTGGTCTGACCTTTATTGTAGAGGGAAGGGAACTAAACAAAATAAAGATCAATTGTTCATAGTCTTCGTTTTATTTCAGACAATGAAGATTAATATCTTGTCCATTCATAAATCTGTTCTGTTACACTTTACAATTTGGTATTATTAAACTGCACAAAAATTAATATTCAAATGTATGCAGTTGAAAATATTTCTTCAGAAAAATATATAATTCCAAATGTCTTCTTTTCCTCACACATTTCTTAAGATATTTTACAGTAACATTAACATTTCAAAGTACAGCTTAGTGTCATTCCTTCTCTCCTTTGTGAGTTAAAAGCTGCACTGCAAAATTGGGGTTGGGGGGGCGTAGCAACTGAAAGATAATTGAATCCCAAACCAGGTTACAGATCAAAATAGTTATTTGAAATACATAGGGGAAAAGTTATCCTAACAGAATTTGTGGGATTTTTTTTTAACTTTTCATGTTTATAAAGGATTTGTTCCCAATATTGTTGCAGATACTTTCATTAGCGCCTATTAGATACACTGACCTGACCTGGAAAAAAAAATGAAAAATGCTAATAAAGTGGGAAGCCTGCATATTACAAATCATAGTGCTAGCCTCCAACATGATATTTATTTCTAACAGCCAGTAGCATTTTAGATTTTTTTTTAAAATGGCTAAATGGTGTTTCAGAATATACCATGTCAAAGTTTCAAAATGTGCCATGGGAATGTTTCAGGATATCCTGCCTGATCCTTTTTTCCCCAGTGCCTGTTGGCATATTTAGAAAATGAAAAATTGCTCAATGTTTCAGAAAAAAATGGAAGTAAAACAGGGTGGATGGAAGGAGCATTCTGGGAGCTAGAAGGAAAAATACGGAGCATCTTCACGAGTTTGCATTCAGATTCATGAGTGGCACATTGACTTTGGCCAATATCACAACATCCAAAATACACCCACTAGCACAAACCATGAAAAACCTGAAGGAACATGATATTCATAGGAAAGGAATAGCTACTCTGGAATTGGATATACTGTAAAGATACTATAAAGCATAGTATTGTTGTCAAACATCAATCTTAGAAGATTGTTGGGGACAATAGGCTGACTCTGTAAATGGCTTAGAGAAGGCCGTAAAGCACTGTGAAGCAGTTTATAAGTTTACAGTAAGTACTATTGCTATTGCTACATCAGAAATAACTGAAATCATGTTTTTCTGAGATAAATTTGCTAGCAAACAAGCAGGAAAATGCTCAGTGAACTAGGTCTTGGTTATTGGAGCAGATTAATGTCAATTTAACAAGCTTAAATGATAATATAGGTTTATTGGTTTTGGAAGTGAAATTCATGCTAATCATAAAGTATTTTTCAATTTTGTGACAGGAGATTCCAGTAAGATTGAAAAGGAAGCCTAGATTCTCAGACTTCTGCATGCCTAATTTTTCTTTAGCAACTGAAAAGAAAGATTTGAACTTTAGAAGTACAAAGTGTACAATTGATTTATCAAGTGACAAATGACTATAATTATAAGCACTGAAGCAATCAATTTTTAGATTTTGAAATAATGCAATAATGTGAAATTTTAAAATACACCGTAGTAGCCTTTGAAAATTATAGAAGTCAACTCAATTATCATAGTAATTTTCCTTCTTCAATTACGTTACCATATGTTAATTGTTTAACTGTTAGCTTTGGATTTGTCCTTGGGAGATTTGGGCTGGTGACTGTCTCCCACTTCAGCATCTGGAAAAAAAGGAAGATATAAGTCTAATGAAGAAATAAAATAACTAATAGGACATACATTTATGTGACTATTCCACAACATCTTTTTTCTTTGCCAAAGTGGCTGATTTGATGGTCTATTAAATAGCAGATTATTTTGATTTATTATTTAAAAATGCTATGTGACGTAGAGCTCTAATTGTGCATTGATTAATTAATTTATTTAGAATTTCTTCTTTAGAGAATTTTTTTTTAAAAAAAGGATATACTAAAAATAATGAAACAGTATAGGTAAATAATGGCAACCAACAAAACTTACAGCAGACAAACTATTAAAAGACTTACATTACAAAAGTAATGGAAGAGCTACATCAATTTCCAAAGTGAAGGAAAATGTGTGAAATGCCAAAGAACATTTATTTATTTAAAACATTTACCATATTTTTAGAATATAAGATACTCCAGAGTATAAGACACACATTCGTTTTTGGAGAGGAAAACAAGAAAAAAATTCTTCCTCTGCCTACTAACATCTATTGGTATTCATCTGGCTACCGTCCTTGCAGCAAACAACCTGGTCAGATTTAGCACGTTATCGCAGCCTGAATCAGCACAAGCAGCTGACTGGCAGTTGGATCGGCCTCCTGGAATACCACCAATCAGCTGTTCCAGGCTGCAGGGATTGCCACAACCCATTGCCACCTCCATGCATTACATTTTCTGCCTCTGCACGTCATGTTTTCAGCCTGCGCATGCCCCATTTTTGGCGTCCACACTTTGTGTTTTCGGCCTGTTCCAGGTGGTGGAGATCAGCAGCGGCAGTGATACCCACTACCTGGAACTGGCAAAAAACATGACATGCAGAGGCTGAAAACGTGATGTGCGGAGGCTGAAAACGCAATGCACAGAGGCAGCGATCAGCGGCGATGTGCTGTGGCGATCCCTGCAGCCTGGAATGGGTCTAAAATGGAGTATGTGGAGGACAAAAATACAATGCACAGAGGCCGAAAATGGTTTAAGGGTGGGAGCCAGTGGGTGGGCAGACCTTTGGCAACATTCGCTGTATAAGATGCACAGACATTTCAACCGACTTTTGAGGGGGGTGCGTCTTATACTCCAAAAAATATGGTATATAGTTTTGGGCAGCTCCCACTCAAGAATGCAATTTTTAATTACACCTCAAGAATTCTTAGAGAGGCAACATGGAAGGCCCCTGTAATATCTCAGTTATCTGGCAAAAGAAGGCAAACTTTCAGGTACAATTTGGGTCTTTATATATTGAAACTAGTTCCTTAAATTATGATGAGAGATGGAAAATGAACCAATCAAATTAGTTCAAATTATAGTAAAATAATCCCCACATGCTAACCCTGAAAGATGTGGGGATTATCCCCCTGCAGCACCTTATTGTTTGAGATACCATCTTACTGTAGGGTCTAATCATTGTTTTCTATGACTTTCACCTCCATTGATTTCATATCCCTTCCTCCTCCAGCTTAATGCTGTTCTGAGATTAAAGACATTTATTTTTTTTTATCAATAGGACTGATTTTATAATAGCTTTCTTGTTAGCAAAGGAGAAATATTTTTGAATTAGTGGAGTGGAGGATGGAGGTGACTTCTATTATTGCCAGTGGCACTATGCCTTTTAATAAAATATCTGTTTTAAAGAAAATGCTTTACAAATTATTTTTATTATGCAATTTAAAAGAATGTAACGAATATATATAAATACAGGAAACTTGGAATTCAGATAAAAGATAATGCTACTACCGATGTATTTATGAGGGCTATCAATTATATACCTTTTGCAAATTGAGATGCACAACAGTTTATTTTCCCCCTCTTCCCAGATGCTATTTTAATCATAGTTATATTTGAAATGGATGGAATCATATTATTATATGCAGCAATTTCCCCTATAGGTACAGTAGTATCAGAATTTGAATATGAAGCAGGTGGGATTATAAATCACGGATTGAATTTACTGCCAGAATCTAATAATTTTGAGCTCATTGTTCCTTAACAATTTATGCTTCTGTTTTCACTCTGCAATTTTATTTGCTTGGCTTTATTGCTTCATTAAACTTTCCCTTCATTTGGATAATGCTCCATTTCTATGATCAAGCCATGTTTAAAATGTCTTCAGTGCCCACTAGCATTTACTTCGAAGGATAGTGTTCCTTTGATCAGTCACTATCATGAATCTAATTCAGATCTATCAGAAAGAAAGATCTACCAAAGAAAATGCTGATAATGTATAATGCTCTTATAGAAGATAGGATGAAGATTTTATATAACATTGAACCTTCAAGACAATCAGCTTTCTCCACTGGGCTTAGGGATGTTTGTTCATTCTGACATGAAAACCGCCAGGGAATATGTTAGTCAACAGTATAACAAATCAATGCTCAAAACATAATAGAAGAAAATTAAAATAACCTACCTGTTTATTGCCATTTTAAAAAGCCAATAACTTGGAATTGGCTGTCCCAAAAATGCTTTTTTTCAAGAGGTAACTGGACTTTCTGATTTTTCTTTGAGCAAGTTTCGCTTCTCATCCAAGAAGCTTCTTCAGCTCTGACTGGATGGTGGGAATGGAAGAATTTATAATTCTTCCATTCAGCTGGACAGCTGGACATTTGCATTCTTTAAGCTGGTCATTAAGGTCACCTGGAAGTTTCTTTGTGTCATCAGGGTCACCTGAGTGGTGCAAATTGGTGTGGAGCCTTCTTGGAACTGTTCAAAGGACTGTGTTGTATATTGGAGATAGATGATATCATACCCCTCCCCGTCTATTAAGAGAAGGCTGTTCAGTTTTGACATAGATGGGCTCTTTAACCCCTCTTTCAAACCAGTGATGCTCTCTGCCAAAATATGGACTTTGTTGTCTTCAAAAGAGTGGCCTATGTCTTTTAAATGCAGATGGACTGCTGAATACAGTCCTGATGTGTTTGTTCTCCTATGTTGTGCCATGCATTTATGAAGTGGTTGTTTCATTTTCCCAATGTACAGATCTGCACATGGCTCACTGCATTGTCCTGCATATATCACATTGCTCAGTTTCCATCTGTGTGTTTTATCCTTGGGATGAACAAGTTTCTGCCTTAGTGAATTCTTGGGTTTGAAGTGTGCACGTATGTTATGTTGACTGAATATCCAGCTGTCTGCAAGGAGTATAAATCCAGTGGTGGGATTCAGCCAGTTCGCACCACTTCGGGAGAACCGGTTGTTAACTTTCTGAGCAGTTTGGTGAACTGGTTGTTGGAAGAGATCATTAGGGCAGAGAACTGGTTGTTAAATTATTTTAATCCCACCACTGTATTAAATCCTTCCATTCCCCACCATCCAATCAGAGGTGAAGAAGTTTTTTGGATGAGAAGCGAAAGGTCTTCAAAGAAAAACCAGAAAGTCCAGTTGTCTGTTGAAAAAAGCACCTTTGGGACAACCATAATCTGGATGACTGAGAATCTCCATAGACATTTGGAATTGGTTGGTTTACATTTGTAATAAACTAGAAACCATACATTTATTCAAAAATAATTTGGAAGGATTTCAACTCTTCCCCCAAAAAGGTAAGAACAGCTAAGAGATCAGCAACCTGCTTTCTTAGGACTATATGAAGTTATTGGCCTAACTGCAACAGTTGACTGATAATAACTATATATTCTAGGTGACGCTTGGACAAAAAAAGTGGAAACATGGACCTTGACAGAAAAAAATGGGGCTGTGTTCCTGCAAGGATGTCTGCTGGGTCAAGATGGCATCCATGATGATGCAGTTGAAGTTTCCACATAAAACAGAGGCAGAGCTTTAGTCACCCTCTCATGGCCACCACCTTGACTTATTTGAACACACCCTGCATAAAGTTTTCTCTAGGAAGGATAATAAATCATTCACAGTACTTTTAACTAATTGTACTAAAGCCAAGAACTAAAGATGACAGCGGATTGTTGTTTTTCCCCTCTTGGATTTCAGTTTGTTCTGTTTTGCACTTTACTAATATTATAGTTTAAGAATTACTCCTTTTCTGTTTTAGTAAAAGCCAAGCATGTGTGCTAAATTAATAGCTTCGAAGGGCAAACAGCAGACAGTGGATGCAGGGTAGAAGTGGATGAGATGATGGGTAAGAGTAGAGGATCCTAAATCCTAAATCCTAGATCCTAAGTATGTGCACTGGTGGATTGCTACTGGTTCGCCTCAGATCAGGCAAACCGGTAGTGTTGGCGGTGGGAGGCTCTGTCCATCTGCACAGAAATCTTTGCACATGCACAGAAGCATCGCACGCAAGCACGCGTGCATCCATGAGCAAACCAGTAGCGGCCAAAATCGAAACCCACTACTGAGTATGTGGTAGTTTAATGGGAGGGTGAAACAGGACAGGACAACCGCACATGACTTGATTAGAAAAGAAGATATGAAGCCTCTGCCTGGGAAAACATATAGGATATGTTGGTGAATGAAAGTAGCTTTTTAAAATGCCTTTCTCATTTTAAAAAAGTATATTTTTTATTATTGAAGGAAGGTTGGTAAGGAGGGAGATGGGTGGTTAAAGATAAATAAAAATAAATAAAAATAAATAAACAAACAAACAAACAAATAAATAAACAATATTTAACAAATCCTTTAAATGTTGCTATTTCTTTTTTTCTTTAAGACTGGATAAAAATTGAAAGATAAACTGATTCTAATTACTGATGTAAAAGCAAGTTTTATGGGATTCCATGTCACGCAACAGATTCTTAAAACTGTGGTGAGAAAATAAAAGTTTTTAGAAAATATTAGACAAGCAAAAAATTAGTATTGCTTAAGTACATTCTCAAGTGACAATGGGGAGATAGGCACATATTTTTCAGTCCTATAAATAGCAGAGTCACGTGTTGTTTTTCTGGGTTAATAAAATGGCACAGATGCAAAGAAACCTGTTTAGCAGAATGCAATGCTGTTTGATTATTTGCTGTATTTATCTAGAATTTTTGTGCCCAGTACTTCATGTCTAGCTAATGTCAGAATGTTTGTTTTTGTTTAGGCATGTTTGGTTTTTTACAATTTTCCTTTTTTTTTAATGGGATCCTGCTCCTGCCTCTCTCTAAAGCTGTAGAGTTGGCTTCTTCAGCATCCTGGTTTTCCAGCATTGAAAAGCAAGGAGTGGTGGGTGGCATGGAAGGGATTGCACGGGACAATTGAATGAGACAAGTTTTGGATCGTTAGTTGAATATACTTCTCTCAATAGATAAAAGAAAGCTTTTGTACCTTTATTTTTCCAGTAGATTAATACCTGGCAGATCTTTGGGTTTTTAAGGATCTTTGCAACACTAAGAATTGCTTCATTAGCAATTCCAGTTTCACTGAAGGCCATTTCTTGGCAAAACAAATACAGAGTGATTATGCGAACATAAACCGGTGTCTCTTCAAATATAGTTCTTGCTCATGCAACTGCATACAGGTTACCTCGTCATTGATTAAAAGTAATAGTTTATAGTCAGCAGAGCTGGCAGAATATTTCACTACTCTTGCAACACACAGAAAATCTGAGGCTGTATATTCAGGCTCCTTATTTCAATGGCATTGTTTACCATTTTGATTGTTTCTTACATCTCTGTCCAGTAATGATGCATATTAAAGTGGCATTTATTAAACCCCATCATCCTCGGCTTTAATAACATGCCAGGATCATATGTAGAGATTATGCTCAATATATAATTGGCAGAATGTGTTTTTCTGGTTCTGCTACTGATCTTTGCAAAGTTTGTTTAACATTCTTTTTCTTTTTCCTTTTCACATTATGTTCCACCTCTCTGGCTCCTAGAAGAGAGGCAGGTTGAAGAGAACCACTCCCCTCCTCTTCTTATCCACATTTCCATTTCAGTTTCTGGGCCATGTGAAATAAAAGCAAGTATTATTTAGTGGTGGGTTGCCCCCGGTTCGTACCGGTTCTATAGAACTGGTAGTAAAACCGGCAGGAGGCTCCGCCCACCAACCCTGGCATCATCAAAACGCTTCTGCACATGCACAGAAGAGCACATGCACACACACAAGTGAAGCGTGTATGCGAAGCGCCACTGCGAACCTGTAGTAAAGGTAAGTAGAATGGGCGTTGGTCTTACCTGATACCCCCGTTCTCGATGACGCGCCCACAGCAGTCAGGCATGGGTGAGTGCTAGGTCTGCTAACCAATGAGACCGAGCCAACTGGATTTTTAGCTCCTCCCCTTCCTGAGGATCCCAGTTTGGAGGCGAGTTCATCCAGTAGGCTGACGTGTCTGTAGAGAAATAAAGAAGAAGAAAGGTAAAGGAACACCTCCCCCTCCCATATTATTCCCAGGTACTGCCAGAAGGGAGGGGCTGACTGCTGTGGGCGCGTCATCGAGAACGGGCGTATCAGGTAAGACCAATGCCCATTCTCCGACCTAGCGCCCACAGCAGTCAGGCATGGGACATACCAAAGCTTGATGTCTCCTAGGGCGGGACAGGCAGGACCTGTTGAAGGATCCTTCTGCCAAATGCCGCATCAGCCGAGGCGTAAGCGTCAAGCCGGTAGTGGCGGATAAAAGGAGTCAAGGATGACCAGGTAACGGCCCGGCAGACCTCCTCCAAGGATGCTTGGGTGGACCATGCTGCCGAAGTGGATGCGCTCCTGGTGGAGTGAGCAGTGATGTTAGCAGGAGCCCGCAAAGACTGAGCCTCGTAGGCGGTAGAAATAGTTGCTCTGATCCAGCGTCCTATGGTCACTGATGACACTCGGGAGCCCATGGAAGTAGATTGAAACGAAATGAAGAGCGCCTCTGATCGCCGGAAAGAAGCAGTCCGAGAGAAGTAAATTCTGAGGGCTCTGTGGACATCTAACTTATGCCATATGGCTTCCTGAGGACAGCGAGGTGATGGACAAAAGTCTGGGAGAGACAGCTCTTGTGATCGGTGGAAAACGGTGTTAACCTTGGGAATGAAGGACGGGTCAAGGCGGAGGACCACCCTGTCTTTATGGAATGTGCAGAGGTCGGAGCGGGCAGATAAGGCTGCGAGTTCGGAAATCCTTCTGGCGGAAGTAATCACCACCAGGAAGGAAACCTTGAGAGACAAAAACCTCAAACTGACAGTCCGCAGAGGTTCAAAGGGAGAGGCGGTCAAAGCTCTAAGGACCTTGTTTAGATTCCACGTTGGGAAACGGTGGACCGTGGGAGGTTGGAGATGTGAAGCGCCTCGCAGGAATGATCGAATAAGAGGGTCGTGAGCGACGGAAGCAGCAGAGCCACATGAAAGGATGGAAGAGATGGCGGCCACCTGGCGTCGCAACGTGTTAGGGGAAAGTCCGGACAAGAATCCGTCCCGGAGAAAGTCCAGAAGTTGGGCAATGGAAACCTGAGAGGCTGTGATATCCCTTGCTGCGCACCAGGTTGCGAAGGTTCGCCAGGTAGAACCATAAATCTGAAGAGTCGAGGGGCACCTAGCGGCCTGAATGATCTCAATGGCGCCCTGAGAGACAGATGCTTGAGTCAACAGGAGCCGCTCAGCCTCCAGGCGGTCAGTTGGTAGGTTTGGGGTTCTGGATGCTGAAGGCCCCCTTGTAGCAGAATTATCCGTTCGTCTGGAATACGCCAATGATGCCTCACCGATAAGGACAGAAGATCGGGGAACCAAGGGTGTCGTGGCCAATGGGGGGCTAGGAGAATCACCTCCGCTCGCTCTAGAAGGATCTTGCGTATCACTTTGGAAATCAGTGGTAGAGGAGGGTAAGCATAGAGAAGCTGACCCGCCGGCCACGGAGAACGAAGGGCGTCCACCGCCTCTGCACCCGGGGAAGGAAAGCGGGAGAAGAAGCGAGGAAGTTGATGATTGGAGGTCGAGGCGAACAGGTCCACCGTGGGGGTGCCGAACCGAAGAGTCAACTCCTTGAAGATGGAGGGATGGAGACTCCATTCCGAAGGATCGATCTGGTGGCGGCTGAGGGAATCCGCACAAGTGTTGTCCGACCCCGAGATGTGCTCCGCCCGGAGAGATGCTAGGTGGGATTTGGCCCAGCTGCATAGCCTGATGGCTTCTTTCAGAAGAGATCACGACTGCGTCCTTCCCTGCCGATTCACACGCGCCTTGGCCGTAACATTGTCCGTTAGGACCAGAACGTGTTGGCCAAGGATGTGTGGTTCAAACGCCTGCAGGGCTAGGAAAACTGCTCGAAGTTCCAGGATGTTGATATTGAGTAGTTTCTCCTGAGGAGACCACAGGCCCTGGGCCATGTGGGTTGCTAAATGGGCCCCCCAGCCCTTGAGGCTGGCATCCGTCGTGAGCACTACCCTGGTGGCCTCCCCAAAGAAGGAGCCCTGGGAGATGGCTTGCGATGTCCACCAGGCTAGCGAGTCTATCACTGAAGGGGACAAGGTGATCTTGGCGAGGGAGGTGGAACGTCCGGCTCGTTGAAACGGCAGTAAGAGCCACTGGAGCTCCCTGCTGTGGAGGCGAGACCACGGAACAATGTCATATGAGGACACCATTTTACCCAACAGGCTTGAAAGGTCCTGAAGGGAGGCGGATGCAACCCTCTGGAGACGTAGAGCCATCTCAGAGAGACTGGATTGGCGATCCTGGGACAGGGAGACCTTTAGGGAAACTGAATCAATGACAGCCCCCAAATGCTGGAGGCACCGAGAGGGAGACAAGTGGCTTTTGGTCCAATTAATCAAAAAGCCATGAGCAGTGAGAATGGTGATGATCGAAGAAAGATCCCTGAGGGCCTGTGAGTGGGACTGGGAAAGGACCAGAATATCATCTAAATAGAATAAAGCCCTTATTGGGACAGAACCTATATGCCCCATGAGGGCGGCCATCACTTTAGTGAAAGCCCTGGGGGCAGAGGAGAGACCAAATGGAAGGGCAGCATATTGATAATGCTGTCCATTATAGGCAAATCTTAAATATTTATGGTGAGCAGGAAGTATGGGAATGTGGAGGTATGCCTCGGTGAGGTCGATGGAGGTCATAAAGTCCCCCTTCCGAACACAAAGTAAAATGGTTTGGAGGGACTGCATTTTAAAACGTCTGTAAATTATGAAACGATTCAGGGACTTAAGGTCGAGGATAGCCCTCCAACCTCCCGAGGACTTGGGGACAAGGAACAAACGGGAGTAAAACCCCTGACCTCTTTCAGCCTGGGGAACTGGCTGAATGGCTCTGATGTCCAACAAATGTTGGATGGCCTTGTCAACCCTGGCCCGTTTAACTGGAACTCTGGAAATTGAACAAGGGAAGTAACGATCGGGGCGGGGTAGAACGGAACACGAGGGAAAGGCCAACTTTAATGGTGTCTCTGACCCAAGCGTCAGAGACAGAAGACTCCCACTGATCGGAAAAAAATGTTAGATGGCCACCGATCAGGGAGTGGGAGGGGATCTAACGAGATCATCTAAATGGTCTGCCCCTGCCACCTCTAAAGGGACGTTTGGAGCCAAAACAGGATCCCTGTCTGACCTGATTGTCCTGGTGACCGGGTCTAGAGGAGAAGGCTCGTTGATGACGCTGCTGATGGAAAGCTGAGTCGGAGCCACGAAAGGAAGAAGGTCGAAAGGATCCTTGATGACGATATTCCGATCTTCTTGACAGAGGGGGTAGGACCTTACGGTGATCCTTAGTCTCGATGAGTAAAGGATCGAGTTGTTCCCCAAAAAGTCTACCCCCTGAGTAGGGGGAAGAGACCAGGCGCCACTTATTCCTTGCGTCAGCTTGCCAACTTCTCAACCAGAGCAGGCGTCTAGATGCGACGGACGTGCCAATCGCCTTGGCCGAGAAGCGCGCCACATTGAGGGTGGCATCAGCGGAATATTTGACCGCTGCCAGGATCTTATTAATGTCCTGGTGGGAGCGGTGATCTGATGCCGGAATACGCTCCTGTAACTGGCGTAGCCAGAGAATGGTGGCCCTGTTAAAAAATGATGCAGATGAAGAGGCCTGCACTGCCCAGGCAGAGGCTTGGTGCCCTTTAATTAAGGTCCTCTCCGCCTTTTTGTCCTCAGGTCGCAAATATTCTTCTGAAGGTCCCGTAAGGGGGGAGGAAGAAGTCAGAGCGACCACTGGAGGGTCTACGGTTGGTACTTGAAGCAAACTGGAGTAGTTGGAAGGTACGTTATAGAATCTCCTGTCTAAGTTATTTGGGGCCGGTCCGGAGCTGGGATTTGACCATTGCCTCTTCAGAACATCTGAGAATAGATTAGGGGCAGGAACAATATCAGAATGAATAATGGGTTCCTGAAATAAGGCCGAAGAGGCTTCAGAAGACGCGGGAATGGAACTAGAACCAGGAGCAGGAACCCCGAGGCCGGTAACCAGTTGAGCCTTGTGGAGGAGAAACCGAAATAAATGGGGCTTGAAAAGCCCGATGAAAGCTGGTTGATCTGGCTCAAGCCCCTCATCTTCTGAAAGGTCTTGCTCAGGAGGAATCTCCCCTTCGGAAAGGGAATCTTGGTCACTCGAATCCTCCTCAGAAGGATCGGCTCCGGGCTCGTGAAGGTAAGTACGGTTACGAGATGCTCTGTGGGAGCGATGACCGGGAGAAGAAGGAGCCTGCCGCTGTTGGAGGCCCTGTGCAATACCATGGCGAATAACTTCTGAGATTAGATCAGCTAAAGGACGCTGCATGTCAGCTGGCAATTGAGAGCCCTGCAGTATTCCTTGGGAGTTCATGTTGGAAACAGGAGCCTGAGTCGAAGGAGGAGGAGCTGAGGGCTCAGAAGCCTGAGGCACCTGCTGGCCATCTGCAGAAGGAAAAACTGAGGCCACTTCAGAAGAAGGTATAGGGTCACCGAGAGAGGACTGGTCAGGTGACAAGGACACCACATGGCCTGAGAATGCGAGGCCCGTTCCGGGTCAGCAGAAGCAGAAGAAGCTGCAGGGCGAGAGGAGGCCTTGGAGTGTGCTTTCTGGAAGGCCTTTTCCATGGCCTTATGGCATCTCTTTTCGTCCCTGGAGGAGAAAGAGCCCTTAGATGATGAGACAGGCTTATCAGATGAAGACCTATTCTTCTTCCTGTGAGGAGAAGAAGGGCCTTCGCCAGGATCCTCCAGTCTGCTCCGTTTAGCAGAGGACTTTGAGCGGGCCGCGTTGTGAGCAGGCATGTCCGCCATAATAAAACGTTACTGCTGCAGGGCAGAATCAAAGGAGCCACAGGTTGGAGTGGGCAGTAACCACAAAGTCTCCCCCTCCGCCTTCTCTCTGCCAATAATATTCTTTATTATTGATCTTAATCAAGTCTTTAATTTTTATTTATTTATTTATTTTTATTTTTTTTTTAAGGTAGCCCGGTACCTCAGACCGTCCTTCGGCGAGAGAGGAAACTGTGGCCTGGCTCGAAGATCTCGCTAGCCAGAGGCTTTAGGCGCGAGCAAAATGGCGCGCAAGTGAGCGTCGCGCCAAAACGCCAATGAGGGAATCCCCTGCCTAAGGAAAACCGCAGCAACAAAAATCGGCGAAATAAACAGCAAGAGACACGGAATTGCGCTGTGCGCCTCTCAGCTGTTCAGGGGAATCCCCAGGCCAGATCAAAGGCGCCGCTCCATTAATTGACAAGCTGGTCGTAGCGGGGCGCGGAATGAGGCGTCGCGTCTTTGAGCAGGGAACCCCTGAGCCGATAGAGCAAATGGCGGCGAGGGGAAACACGGCAGAGCTCAGAAATCCAAGCTCGTGCGTGCCGTTAGAGAGACGGAGTCTGGAGTCACGTCTTGCCGCCAAGCGGCCTTCAGCGGAGTCAGGCACCGCCTTTCTCGCTGGAACAAGCAGGCAACTCGAATAACCAAATTATCTCTTAATAACTAGCGATAAGGAAAGGAAACCTCTACTGACACGTCTGTCTCTTAGAGACTGAGCCGAAAAACTGGGATCCTCAGGAAGGGGAGGAGCTAAAAATCCAGTTGGCTCGGTCTCATTGGTTAGCAGACCTAGCACTCACCCATGCCTGACTGCTGTGGGCGCTAGGTCGGAGAACCCACCCCTGGTATTATTGTACTCTAAGCTGGGGAATTCTGGGAACTGAAGTCCACCCATCTGAAAGTTGCCAAGGTTGAGAAATACTGCTGTATTATAAACTAGTGATGTCCAAGATTTTAAAATGTTGGCTAAAGTCTCTCTTTGGTTTTTAAAGGATATGCTGAAACCATCCTCCTAAAAGGCAAAGTATCAGGAAAAGAAACTAATTTAATTTAGTTTAAAGCAGTGGTGGATTTCAAAAAAAATTACTACCTTTCTGTAGGTGTGGCTTGGTGGGTGTGGCATGGCATGGCTTGGTGGGCATGGCTTGGTGGGTGTGGCAGGGTAAGGATACTGTAAAATCTCCATTCCCTCCCCAATCCAGGGGAAGGATACTGCAAATCCCCATTTCCTCCCGATCAGCTGGGACTTGGGAGGCAGAGAATAGATGGAGGTGGTATTTACTGGCTCTCCGAACTACTCAAAATTTCTATTACCAGTTCTCCAGAACTGGTCAGAACCTGCTGAAACCCATCTCTGGTTTAAAGTGAGGGTGAGGGTTCATTCTCCGAGCTTGTAGGTTGGTTTCCGAACGTTTCATTACCAGGCTAGGTAATATCTTCAGCGGAATTTGTCTCTGGTTGACTGTGCAGTTGATTTGGATTCTGAGGGGTTCATAAACTGGTTGTAGGTCAATGTGCCTGTCGATGGAATTACTTATGGAGTGCCAGGCTTCGATGAACTCTCAAGCGTGGCAGGTGGTAGTATGGCCAATGATTTTTGTGTTGCTCCAATTGAACTGGTGCTGTTTGGTGTCAGTGTAGGTAGAGATTAAGGATTTGGGATCGTGGTGTTTGACTCCAGCTGGTGTTTGTGGATCCTGGTTTTGATGTGATGTTTGTCCCATGTAAAATTGGTTGCAATTGATTTTGTAGATTACATTGTTTCTTTCATCCTTCTGTGTTTTGCCTTTAAAGTTTATAACCAATTTCTGGTGGTCCACATGCAAGACCGTACACACATATTTCAGATAGAGATGATTGGGCTTTCCACTTGCAATGTCACCATTGGTAACATAGCATGGCTAAGGATAAGTACGGGAAAAGAAGGAGGTCAGACGAAAAAGGGAGGAACAGCTGGGCTAGCTGCCCAAGTTTGGCTTGAATTCAATCTGAAATGGTAGTGGTTACAGAGGGAAAAATGGAAATGAAGATGGTGGGGAAATTGTTACACACACCATTGTATGTGCCACAAGGAAGAGAGGGACAGAAGGGCAAATCATCCCAACCTTACCCTATTCACTCTGGAAGGCCATCCAGATTTTATTCTTGATCAACATCCAAATTACCAAGTTGTCGCACATTTCAATTTAGCCACACAATGGTTTAAACTTGTAAGGCACAAAATGTTTGTTTCAGATTTCAACATATTTTTCATTTCATGCAGATTTCTAAATACCAGCTCAAATCTACTTAATCTTTATCTCTTCATATGCCTACCTAGCTGGAGATCTTAATCTCAGTAACACATGCATTACTGATTTATGTAAGGCTACCATATCTGGGTTGCAAAAATTTGGATAACAAATGGATAAGAGCAAAAAGCTATTATTTTTCAACTGTTTGCTGCCATCTAGGAGGTATCCAGATGTTTGCAATACAGATATTACATAAATATTTGTGTACATAAAGGCTTACATAAATCAGTGAAAAACACATCTGACTTTGCATATTAATGTATTTTTAGATGAGCATATTTTGTTTTACTATGAATACTCTGAGAGGTCTACTAACAGACTACAAGGGCGTATATATTCAACCCTTACAAAGCTCCAGAATCTCAATCTCTGGCTCCCTTTATTTCCCTCCCCCCTCCTCTAATTATAAGCTTGGAAAACTACGGTTAGCAGATGGTGTCCAGTGCATGTATATGTATCTATTTTATACAAACACAGAAAGGACATAGATTAAGTTACATGTGTAGCAAAGGCTTCCAAGTTCTTTTTGAAATGCATAACAATTGACAACTCTGAACACTGAAACATATACAACAGATGTAAACAAGCATGCAGAGACTGCTTATGAATAGCAGCTATCAACACAATACACATATCACAATGATATTGTGAGTCATGTTTTACTTTACTCAAAAATTCAAGAGACAAATATATGTACTAGTATAATATTTTTAGTGTTATTTTTGTTTACTACAGGAAGGCTAATTGTACATGTTACAACACACTAGTACAATTAGCCATCCCTTGTGATAATGGCTGGCCAGAACTCAATTCTCAGCCGATCCACATACTCTAACTACCAAAGTGAATTACCAGCATTGAGCAATATTTACATGGTACATTTTCACACAGTATACAAATATAAAGGAGGAATGGTTAGAAAACATCACAATCATGCCAATTTTTAACAACAAAAAATACCCATATAAAAATAATGTTAGCTTATAAAATCCCATCTCATTTTTTTAAATCATTTCTTCCATATTACACTGAAAACTGCAACCCACAATTTGCTTTTTGTTCCCATTGCTAGCCTGGGGGGGAAATGTGAGTTATCTTCAACAACTGTCTTTTAACTTAGCTGGGCTCTTCTGCTTCCATTACGAGACCATCTTCTAACTCAAATCATCTGATATCCTTGGTTGTTAATGTCCCTTTGTCAAATCCAGGTCTCAAGCAAATTATTAACTTAAGTCCATCACAATTCACAGTGATAGTCCAATTCACAGAAATCAGATAGCAGAATCAATTACTGTACTTGGCATGGTCTCCATTTTCAGATTATCAGGAGAGAAAGTGTCTGCTTGAATATATTCAAAATAAAAATGGGGGTGGATGTTTAAAGCCAGTCTGTTTAAAAGTTCAATTTACCCACTATAACTATTTTTAACATTTCATCGTTTTCCTGTTTGTCTATGTGCAATTTCTGAGAAATGCCACACCTCCAGCAGCTAAAACTTTGAGCTACATGACTTGAAGCCAAACAAATTGATCACACAGAATTTAAAGGGTTTCAACTGTAAATGATACAAAGATGCTTTTTTCAAGAGGCAACTGGACTTTCTGGTTTTTCTTTGAAGATATTTCTCTTTTCATCCAAGAAGATTCTTCAGCTCTGACTGGATGGTGGGGAATGGAAGGATGAAGAAGGATAAGCAAAATGTCTTCAAAGAAAAACCAGAAACTCCATAGACATGTAAATGTTACAATTTGCAAGTCTTGTAGACCTACTTTGCTTTTCTTTGCCTAGTTGCTTTTCTTGAGATCTTGGATTTATTTTTTCACAATCCCCAGGTAATATTAAGGGGACCCAGTAAAGTTTATTACACATTCTATTAGGTTATTGTTAATAGAAGAAACTTACACTGAAAAATAGAAAAGAGGAAAATTGAATTTGTAATCATGAAATATAAAAATATGACACAACAATGTACAGTCATCAGAAGAATCCTACTGGATCACAATGAATGTGTGTATGAAACCCAGCGTTTTATTCTCATAAAACCAAATGCCTTGGGAAAATACATCCACACATCTAGAGGTTCCAGGATTGGGGAAGTTTGGCGTATTACTATATTTTAATAACCAGTTTCTAGTTAGGAGAAGGGGGTTTTCTTTTTATTTAAACTATATGAAGTACCATTTGCATCATCAATAAGCTTGACAACTTCACAGCTTAAGTCAACAGAAGGTCATTTATGAAGACATGAATAAGGACCATTCCCAGACAGATCCCCTTTGTTTCAAGAGAAGCCCATTTTATTCCTATTCTCTGTTTCCTTTTAAATTGCTAGTTGTTATTCATGATTTTAAGAAAGGTTTAGAGTAGGTGGATTGGGCCGGGAATTGGTTGGAAATGAAGTTGGAGCTGGGCCTAATCTTTTCCTGGAATTATTTTCATAGCACAGCAGGTTGTAAATAGCTCTGGGCAGGTTATAAGGAGGGAGGAGTCTTCCTTGGCTGCTTCCTTTAAAAGTAATTTTTTCCTAATAGATTGTTGAAAGTAGTTTTGTTCATAAGATTTGTTTGACAGAGGTAAAAGTCCAGCTTTCACGGAATAATTCCAAGGAAGCATTGTAAATTCTGCTTGTTATTTCTTATGATTGTTAAATATACCAGAAACAATAGGGATGCCTGTGTAGCAGAAGGAAATGTAGTAAATGCCTAAACAGAGCTGGACAAAAGTTGTGATGCTACATACTGACGACAAATAACTATTCTCACTAAAATAATGGACTAAGGGCGTAAGCCAATGCAACACCATTGTTTGATTTTGTATTATCCAAGAACACATGGCTTAGAAATGTTTAAATGACAACTTCATACTCGCTTTTAAACAAAGTCTGTAAAAGTAATAACTTGTATAATTAGAAAGTCATATTTCAATCAGGAAGGTCTGGAAGTTTCAAGTACTTCCTCCATACCTTTGTTGTTTGGACGGAATTGCCTACTTTTGTTATTAATTATGGAACAACTAAACAATATATGAAAGAGAAATATGCATTGAATGTTTGTTTTTAATTGTTTTTATTTTTTAAGGTTGGTGATTGGTCAGGAAGAATCATTTATCATATTATATTGTGAGCTGTCCAAAGTTGGTCTGGAGTTAGGAGGCATCCAAATTGAATTAAGTAAATAAATAAACCATGAAAGCAATGAAACCACTCAGAATTGCCTCAAACTATGAGTTGGGCAGCAAATAAATTTATAAATAAATAAATAAAAATAAATATGAAGAAGCAGGATTAGTATCCATATAACACCCAGCCCTCAATCAAAATCCCACCTCCTAATGTTGCTAATTGTCCTGTGAGGAAAGTTGGCAATAAACAAAGGAGAAAAGCACACATTTAGAAGCAAGAGAGATCTTAAATTTACATCCTTGTTTAAATTATCTTAATTTCTATTTACAGTTCTATCTCATAACAAAAGTATCCCTTATTTTAAGATAGAGATAGTTTGTGTGAAGAGGTTAAATAGGTTAGAGATACCAATGCAAAAAAGTTGTTCCTAGTATTAAAAATTTGATATGTTTGTTTTTGTTCGTTTATATTTGTGTGTGTGTGTGTGTCTTGTTTTTTGTGTATTATGTTTCTTTTTGTACTGTGTATTTTAATTTTTGGAAATTAAATAAACATTATTTTTTTAAAAAAAAGAAGGCAGAGAGGTGTAACTAAAGTATATTTAATATATCCTCTAATTTGACTCAAATACTAATCAAAATAATAGCCAATGTGCTTGTGGTTTTTCATGCTCTTGTCATTGACTGCCTATTTTCTCCTTAATGTTCTGTCCACAAGAGTACCTGAAGCTGAGAGAGGCAGGCAATTAACAGCTCATATTTGGAGATCCTGCAATGGATCACTCTGCCAATTGGCTTGCCCTCTTCAGAGAAAGCAGAAGTCAAATTGCTGTTTTAGAGGATCAATCTCCATCCTCCACTCTGAATTCTTAAATGCTAGACCACTGATACATAGGACATAGACTGCATGTATAAATAGGCTTGAAAGAAAGAATAGTCACTTTGGTGTAGTTGTTATGATGCTGGGCTAGAAATCAGAGGACTGTGAGTTGTAGGCTTCCCTTAGGCATGAAAACCACAAGGTGGTTTTGGATTAGTCACTCTTTCTCAGCCCAACTGACCCCAGAGAATTGTGGGGTATTGTTATGTGTAAACCTGGAGGTAGGAGATATGTTTGCTGTCTTGAGTTGGTCATTTAATTTTAAAGGTAGGATAAAAATCTAATGATAATAAGTTAGAACTACCATATTTTTTGGTCCATAAGATGCTCTTGACCATAAGACGTACCTAGGTTTAGAGGAGGAAAACAAGGGGGAAAAATCTGCCTCTGCCTCCCAGCGTCCATCCAGTATTCATCTGGCTAGTGTCCTTGTAGCAAACAGCAAAAAGCCTGCCTCCTCCATGTCTGCTGCCTCTGCCAGGGAACACTGGACCTTTTACCACCGAGCAGCTGATCAGCAATTGGATCGGCATCCCGGAATATGCCGATCAGCTGCTCCAGGTGGCAGGGAGCACTGCCGATGTTCGCCGCTACTGCCTGTTGCCCATATTCGCTCCATAAGATGCACAGACATTTTCACCCACTTTTGGGAGGAAACAAAGTGTAGAGCAAAAAATACAGTAATAGTAATAGGCACCTTGGATGCAGTCCCAAAAGATGTAGAGCACCACTTGAACGCTAGTGGCATTGATAAAACACCATCAGCCAATTGCAAAAAGGCAGTTTTACTTGGAACAGCTTTCATCTTGTGAAGATGCCTTTAACACTATTAAACAATATTGGATGGGTTTATAAAGATGCCAAATCCAGTCTAAACATCTGGCTGACTGTGCAACCAACCATAATAATAATAACAAAGAATGGTACTCATTGGGGACCAAAAGTAAAAACATTTATAACTGCATGGCAGTGAAGATCTCACAGAGCAAAAAAACCCCACCACCTCCATTAGGCCAATGCTTCCGAGAAATTACCATCTTTGAATATACCTCACATATATGCATGGGTGGGATTCAGCCAGTTCACACCACTTCAGGAGAACCAGTTATTAATTTTCTGAGCAGTTTGGTGAACTGGTTGTTGGAAGAAATCATTAAGGCAGAGAACTGGTTGTTAAATTATTTGAAGCCCACGACTGCATATATATCTGTAGCTGAATGAAACTTCATCTAGATAATAGAGCTTATCTTTATGACTATAGTTGCATTCTCATTCCTTTCACTTTATGACATTTCCATTATATGGATATAAATTTTTAAATGACTGTGAACTCGCTATTTAATTCTTTAAAATTTAAATGGTTCTAGGCTGTTTTGTAAAGGGATTGCAATTTTACTAATCATGTCAGGATCCTATTAAGGAGAAATAGACATGCATCCCAGGACCTACAAGTATTAAAGGTCTCAAGAGAAAAGGGAGGTGTAAGCTAAAGTAGCTCTAGACCAAGATGTTTTTAAAGGCATACAGACACATCTGGTTCTGCAAAGATCACTATCAAACATTTCTGAAGATGGTTCCCTACTGAGCAATATGAGCCTACAACATGTCTCTGAGATGTGCTAAATGTGAGCTTTGGGGTTTGGAAACCTCAAAGGCCTGGCCTATAACAGAATTTCCTTTTTCCTTCTCCTTCTTTTTTAACTAAAGATTGTATTTCCATAGGAATTGCATGCACATTGCATGTCACTGCTGACTGAGTCTAAAGCAAGAATTGGTAAGGGTCAGAGACAATAGGTGAGGTTCTTCTGTTTCTCTTTGTTTTCCGTTTTTCTTTCTCTCTTCTTACCCATTCGTCTGCTCTCCTCCCTCTTCCTCAGGAAAGATATAGATTACTTTTGTAATGCACTTGGTTTATTTGCTAATGGCTTTCACCTGTGTTTTATTGTACCAGACTTCAGTGTCATCTCTCTCAATATTTTAAATTTAATTTAAACATTCCGTTAAGTCATCCTATTTTTTTAGGACCACAAATCTATATTGGATCTGATATATAATCTGTTTAACATAGTAGCGTGGCCTATTTTAGTATTTCCTATGGGCTAGGTAAGAGATTGTGCTAAGGCCAAGAGAGAAAAGTGA
This sequence comes from Masticophis lateralis, assembly GCA_030761175.1. Classification (NCBI taxonomy): domain Eukaryota; kingdom Metazoa; phylum Chordata; class Lepidosauria; order Squamata; family Colubridae; genus Masticophis; species Masticophis lateralis. Next base: position 38,699,088 of record JAUDYJ010000006.1, on the reverse strand, counting down.
ATATCTCTAAATTCAAAAAACCAGCAGCAAAGGGAGGAGGGTTCCTATTATTCCTTATCTATTAAATGAACTTTTAGTCTGTCATGCAAATATTCTAAGAAAATCAGATTCAAAAGCTTCAAAGAAAGGGATTGGATGGATCCTATCTCTATTTCTTTAGATTCTGTTACCCGTAATTCTTTGAATTATGAGTCATGAAATAAATTATAGGGCATCTTGGTTACTTGTAATCTCTAGGAGGGAAGGGATGTTACTGGTATGTAAATCAGCCAAAGTTCCTATTCAAATTCAACATTTTATATTCAGAGGTATAAGGTTTAATTCAGATATAAGATTCAAGATCTGAGGACAACAAAATGGAACTTAAAATGTATAAATGATAACCACCGTCTATTATGGAGAAGTGTTAAAATACTACAGCTGCTTCCTGTTGAGAAGAAAGTATGCACAGAGGAAGCAGTTTGCAAGCAGCAGATCTGATATGAACCAATTTAACAACCTAATTCAGAGGAAATTTGAGAAAATTTCCTTCAGATTACAGCTGAAAAAATCCATATGATCATTAGATGGCAGCAACAATAAATAAACAATTATGCATTCCCTCCATTTTTGTGCCCCTCTCCCCTCTCCAGATTTTTGCAGGCTAGATACAGTAATGCTGAGGAAAAGTTAAGACTATTTTATAGAGTGATGTTACCATTGATAACTGTCTTGATATAGGTTGTAATCTTTTTTCCTTGTATAGTTTTAGTGCCTCCACCTATCCTTTATCCTTATAGTTTTCTTCTTTGATAGTTCTTGTTTTTCTATCACCATTTTATGACTACCTTTGTTTCTATTTTGTGGGGTGTAATTGTTAATAACTGAGACGAGTCACAACAGATGAATTTTCTGAACCGTATTGAAATCATGTGCCAAGTAATGAACAATCTGTGAAATTCTGCTTGGCATGCAGCCCTTAAAAGCATAAGAGTCCTACTGTAACAACCCTTGCCTAAACATTTGACCAAAATCCAGACAATATATATTTCATAATTTGCAGAGGGAATATCAGTGCAGAGCAGGGGTGAAATGCTCCCAGTTCAGATCAGTTTGGCCGAACCGATAGCGATGGAGGCACAAAGCTCCACCCACCTGCCCAGTCATCAAGCAGGTAAAAAACCTGCTTTTTACTCTCTGCGCATGCACAGAAAGTTTGCACATGTGCAAAGGGTCCGTGCTCGCACGTTACACGCATGTGCGGCGTAAGCACTTTCAAACTGATTGGGAAGATAAGTAGATTTCACCCCTGGTGCAGAGCAAATGAACTGTTTATCATAACTCCAGATAAATCCAGTTACATTGGAAATAATGTAATTTTATTTTGTTTAGTGCAATTAGAAAAGTGGTTGGAGCCATAGGGTTGGGAAGGAATTAATAATTAATATACCTAATTTGTAGTACTAAAATGAAGAATTAAGCCATTATAAATTCACATTATTTTGCCTAAGGAATGAAAATCTGTTTCATTTCGTATTGTGTATGGATTGTAAATCCTGCATCCCTATGAACCATTAATGGGAAAATAAATTGCCTAAAATGTAAATCTATTATAAGAAGCTTGCAGGTCCTACTTCTTTTTTCTTCACTTTTGTGTTCTAGAGCAGGGGTGTCAAACTTGCAGCATCACATTGCTGTCTCATGATGTTTCATGACATTTTTTCCCTTCATAGAAGGGAAAAATGGGGTGGGCGTGGCCTGCATGTGTCGCATCCGGCCTGCGGGCTAGGAGTTTGCCAACCCTGTTCTAGAAGAAGAAATCAGAAAAATGGTTTTCAATAAATTATGTGAGCTCCATAGGCTATAAACTGTCATTCTTCTTATTTATACCTTGAAAAAAAAAGTTTACGATCATGAATTTTAATGATTTTTTTTCCCTGAAACAATAGCACAAACAAACCAATTTTCCAACAGTAAAAACTAACAAATTTTCTAACAGTAAAAAGAAACCTCACTTTCCCAGTAGAGTAAACAAACCACCATTTTCCAAGTTTGGATATCACTGGGAAATCATGTTTAATTTAAGATTATGAAACAAATTTTCCAACCTCTTGTTGGTTTTTTTTGTTTTGTTTTGTTTGCTAAATTAATTTCCATGTTGGAAAATTGTATTCCAACATGGAAATGTATTTTTACAGCTCTTAGTGTAAACAGTGTAATTCTTAGTTTTAATAATATTTCTAGAAAGAAACATGTTAATGTTAACAGACAGATAATGATGGATCTGAAGTCTGGAAACCCTCAGCAGCCTTCCATTGCCAGCTTGATACTCCAGCCATTTGTTGGCTGCCACCATGAACCCTGACCTTTGAAATATGGAAAGAAAAGGGCTTTGAAATCAAGCTGGCAGAAACAGGAGTCAGGCTGTCGTCAATGGGAGCGCAAAACAAGCGAGGCTATAGTTTACACGCTGTCCTCATCATTACTCAAAGCAGTTGTCGCTCTGGCTCAAGCTTGTTCATTACACCTTAACAAACAGCTGATGTTTGTTAAAGCACATAAGCTACTTTGTTGAGGCAGCCCCAGATATTGTGGGAAACCCTACAGCTGCGAGTCAGATACAGTTTAGCATATTTCTGATTTCTTGGTTCCATGCATGAGAGAGAGAGAGAGAGAGAGAGAGAGAGAGAGAGAGAGAGAGAGAAGCAGTTAGAGCAGGAAGGGAGTGCAACTGAGACACAGAGAGAGTCCTCCCTTGAAAGGTAAACATTAGCTAACAACAAAAAAAAGGCTTGATACGGTTAAGGTTTATGATCCAAATCTGGTTCTCATTAAACAAACACTTATGAGCACGAAGGAATTTCTAGTAATAAGAAAATCATTGCTGGAATTTAGAGCAGCTGAGAGCCCATGGAACAGGAGCCAGTACAGCTCAGGGTTCTGGCTTTGGCTGTTGGCTGACTTCCCTAACTGGCATAAGGGAGCTTCAGGCTCTGGAAAAGACAGCCTCACGTGGGCTCTGGAGGAAACAAGGATGGCTTTCAAAAGTATCTGGCCTGGACAAGCAAAGGCCAGATTGACAGTACAAAAGCAGCAGTTCATCATACAACTACTAGATAATATAGGCATTTTCTCTCATTCTTAGAAAAACAAATTTTTTCTTTCTCTCTCTCTCTCTCTCTCTCTCTCTCTCTTTCTCCTATTTGTGAGAATTTCAAAAGACATGGCTTTTTTTTTTGCTTTGTCATAAAGAGTGAAAAAAATTCTTTAAAACTCCATGGAGAAAGACTCATTAAGTGCATCAGAAAAATTAGAAGCCACTCATGTTCACCTGCTCTCTTTTGTATTAAAAAGGTATGCATACAATACATGTGCATGGAGCCCTCTCTTCTCTGAACTTAAAATCTAGTGTCATTTCCTGGAATACCTGGGAGAACATGCAACCTTATAAAAGACCACAAAATTGTCGCAAGAAATTATGTTGAGAAGGAAATCTTATCCGTGGCAACCAGTCCCTAACTGGGTCTTTTAGGTCTGACTGTGTCAGGCACAAGTAGCCAGGTCCACATGTGTGGAATTCAACCTAACTACGGTACTTATTCTGCCTATTATACAGGAATCTCCCCAGACTGCTTGCCTTCTCTTGGGAATAGGTTCTAGGGAGCTTAACAGGGGGTGGGGGTGGGGTGGGAGTGTATAAGTACTAGATCTCTTTTGGCTTCACAACTATGTAAGGCTAATCCCCCACTTGAATCTCCCTGCTGGCCAGGCATTTCCCAACAGATTGTCCTTTTCTTCTCTTTCCTTCCACCTTTACCAACATTACAGCCTTTTCCTGAAAGCTCTGTGTTTGCCTTCAATTTATTTTTTGATTCCTGAAGACTGCCTGGACAAATCCCTGCAGTTTTCTTGCCAAGACGTTTCAAAAGTGATTTTCCATTATCTCCTTCCTAGGACCGAGAGAGATGACTGGCCCAAGGTCACCCAGCTGGCTTTGTGCCTATGGAGGGACTAAAGCAGTCTCCTGGTTTCTAACCTAATGCTTAATCATTAGACCAAAACTGGCTCATATTGTCCAGAAGTTCATATAATATCTCAAAAGTAGAATCATTTGAGCCTGGTCGTTTGTGCCTTAAATGGGGGTCAGAGTTGATTTGTTCAATGTTTGTTTGGTTTTTTGACCAACATTCTTCTCCAATGTCCACTTAAAAGATGTCAATATTCTTCCTATCTTGCTTCTTAAAGATCCAACTTTCACTCTCATTGAGGAAATGAGAAAATAACATTGCTTGCACTATTCTGATGAAAGTGATCCATTTCCACTAAAGTGATAATCTGCCTCCAGTATCTTCCTATATCACTTTTGCTCAATATAGGTGCCTGCTTGATTTCACTGGATAGTGGGATGACCTTCACACCTTGGGAACATCTATTCCTGACACACACTCCTGATGGTCTTCACTATGAGGCAGGACAGCAGGACTTGGGCTCTCTATCTCTATATCTAGATTAAAATATAAGTAGTTTTGACATTTTTTAGTTTAGAAGTTTTGGTGTTGGGTGGTTTTTTTCCTAGTTACGAAGTTCCAAGGACATAACCAGGAGAAGAACCTTTATTGAATTCTAGCCAAGTGCAGATCTGATACAGGTGGGAAAGATAAAAGATGCTCGCTCACTCGCTCTAAAAAAAAGTAGTCCTTCAGATCATGTAATCCTAAACTGTTTAATGCTTTCTGGCTACTCAATTACAATTGAATGAGTTCATAGAATATACTAGACCACAAACAAGTAGACCTTATTTTAGTTTACAGTGCTGCATGACCCCAATCTGAACCCGGTAACAGTAATTTAAATTGTATTTATTCAGACTGATAGCCTCGCTAACAAAAAAAAAAAATCTTACATGACAAATATGAGTTTCTGAGACAAATGCACAGGTTATTTTCTAGGAAAAAAAATCAATTTGCTAGCAAGCCAAGTTCAGATTACTTAAATCTGACCTATAAAACTCATAGGGCTTAAAATATCAGTATCTAGTGGAGAAATTGCTCTTGGGTGCACTTGCCTATCAACCAAGATCTAATGGTGATATATGCTTAAGGATGCCACAACTGCCAGTGATTTGTTGTTCCTGTTCATTTCTTGTTGGCACTGACCATTATAAGCTTTTGGGGATCACCTTTTTTATTTTAATTGAGTCCCCCTTTGCCATACTACCATGAAAATATAGAATATAAATTCTCCAAATGAAATAAATCAATGATTCTCCCTTAAACCTATGTAATAGTTTGCTTTGCTTCACATATGGTCAACATATGTATAATCCATATCAGGCACATCCCAAATCATGAACCAAAATGGCTCTTTGTAGAATTTCATTTCTTCTAAGACAAGGTAACTCTTCTCCAAAGTAGTACAGTAGAAAACTATGCAAAATTGTTGAAAAGAAGAAAAATGTAAAAATTTCTTTCCTCTTGTTTTTTTAAACTGTTTAATAAAAGTTATTTTTAAAGAAATAAAAATAAATAAAAATACATTTGCTATAAGTTAAAAAAGAAAGAAAGAAAGAAAACTGACTGTTATTCCCTGTACATGACCTTGAAAGAACAACCATAAAGCTAAAGGGACAACCAGAGTTTTGAGGAAATTTGCAATCAAAAATTCAAATTGTAACATATATTGTATGTTCAATGAATGAGGTAGCTGACTCACAAGTTACACAAATCCACCAGTTTTCTTGTTGCATGTCATTACTGACATATGTGTTGAAGGGAAGAGCACTTGTGGGAGAAACAAGCCAAACTTCTGGTAACAGAGAGCTTTCCTCAAGCAGGGGATAAAAAATCAGCAAAATAACGTGCTGAACTGACCAGACTAAGGACGCTAGCCAGATGAATACCTGGCAGGCAGATTTTTTTTCCTATTTTCCTCCCCCCAAACTAAGCTGTGTCTTATACTCCGGTGCGTCTTATACTCTGAAAAATACAGTAATTTTGATTTGAATCCAATTGGGTATTGTAACCAACCTGAAGCAAATTTTTTGTTTATTTGTTGCGAAACAAGAGGTAGCAGCGTTTCAAACCAATTACTTATCATAATTTTATTGGCAAGCTAAAAATATTCACACCTCTTTTCAAACTAATTCTGAAGGTTTGCATTGAGTCAGTAATACCAGAATTTTGAAGATGAGATAATGGAGATTTTGTCATATCTGGAATTTGGCACTCATACAAAAAGAACAGAGATAGAGGCAAACGAAACAGCTGTTACCTACATCAAATGCCTGGAGAGAAATATCTATTGGATTCATTTTTACTAAAATCTCTCTCTCTCTCTCTCTCTCTCTCTCTCTCTCTCTCTCTCTCTCTCTCTCTCTCTCTCTCTCTCTCTCTCTCTCTCTCTCTTCTCTCCCACTCCCTCCCTCCCTCCCTCTCTCTTGTTTGGGGACTTTCTGAAGAGGAGATGGGTAATATCAAATATACATTTCCTTTCCATACTACAAGCAACTAATCTTTTCTTAGCAGAATTGCCAGAATTGAACATACAAATGCTATACAATGCTACACTCTTTGCCAAAGGAAAATGCCTCTATGTTTTTAAAGGAAGAAACAAGATTTTTCTTCGTGGTAACTATTTTTTATGAAGCAAGACAATAGATCCACTTCATTTCATTGTACAATACTCACTCCTGGTAGATTGACTTTTATACGGTAACTGTGGCAAGATTATTGTATGTAGAATAAAAGAACAATGAAATTCCCACAGTGGAGCAATGGATTATGAAAATGTGAGAAGTTGCAGAAAAAAATGAAATTGTTCTGTTGGGGCAGAGCAAAAACAACAAAATTTTTACTGAAAGACTGGAAACTTATTTGGATAATAAAGATAATAAAGCAGGACTACCTGCTACCAGCCTCCCACTGTCGAGTGCGCTCACATAGGACTGCTCTTCTCCGGGTCCCATCAGCCGGTGTCGGCCAGTGGCCCCCAGGATGAGGGTATTCTCTGTGGCCGCACCGACCCGGTGGAATGGTTTACCCACTAGGCTCCGGATGGCCCCCGACCTCCGCACCTTCCACACCAACCTAAAGACATGGCTCTTTCAGCAAATTCCCTGATCTGCCGTGCATTTTAATTTGGGGGATTTGGGCCTTTAAATCAGATCTTAACATCTTAATTCTATTTATTGTTGCGTTGTTTTATTCTGTGAGCTGCCCCGAGTCCCTCGGGAGAAGGATGACATATAAATATGACAATAAATAAATAAATAAATAAATAAATAAATAAATAAATAAAGGAATAAGACAAGAAGAATTTTAACAATGATTTATTGCTTTGAAGATTAAAATGGATTTGGATTAAATGAAGGATTGAAGAGACTTGTCTAGCCTTTAAGAGACAGGAGGGAGAGTAAGATTATAACTATGTGTTGGAAAGAAAATCAGAAGTCATTCATATTTCATAACTTTAGGGTTTTTACCTTTCTCTTCTTTGCTTCTTGCATTTTCTTATTTTTTTCTTTTCTTTTTTTCTTTCAAATTGTCTATTGAAAAACTTTTAATAAATGTAAATAAAGCCATTTGAATGATTATCAGGCGACTACACTAGAATCATGGCTAGCACCTCTGTAATATTAAGGATAAATTGCTTTCCATCTTCCACAAAACATAATGCTAATAAATGACTTTGAACTACAGGAGGAAGGCTGTATTAATTTTGTCATTCTCCAGACATATTAAAACTCCTATCATTCAAAGACCGAAGGACAACAGTTATAATCCAATACATCTGGCAGATTGGGGAATATTGGCTTTGGTAAGAAGTATGACACTGACTTCCAAAATGAACATTTCCCAGATTCTGGTTTATTATATCTCATCTAATGGGACTGGCCATCCTACCCACACCAGCAGAGGTTGCATGCTGCAGGCCCTGACAATCAAGGGATGTTGACTGTCGGAGTCCAGGAGAAGGGTCTTCTCTGCCATGACTCCTGCCCTTTGGAACATTGTACCTCCCTGAGTTGAAATCAGCTCCCATAAGGGCCTGAAGACCTGGTTCTTGGAGCCCCAATGGAGGAGCATTACACTGATGGTGGTTGATGATTTAAGAGGCAACCTTCTCCCTCCCATCTTTTAACCATAATTTTTATCTTTGTATTTTTATCATTTTTATCATTTTATCATATGGTTTGAATGCTTTAATGCTGTAAACCACTCCAAAATCTGTTCTAACTTCAATATTGCAGATTAATTAAGTTCCCCTCGCACATATATGCTAGTTGTTCCCGACTCTAGGGGGTGGTGTTCCAGAGGTGGGTTGCTTCCGATTTACACCAGATCACAAGAACCGGTAGTACAAAAATTTAATAGTTTGGAGAACCGGTAATAAGATTGGCTGGCCACGCCCCCAAACCAGTTCCCGGCCCGGTCGCTGTTTGCTTACCCCGCCCACTCCCAATCTATTGCTACTTCCTGAGTCCCAGCTGATAGCTAGAGGGGAAAAAAACTGTTTAAACTCTTGCCGCAGGGCTTCAAAGGGCCGCCCTACAGCTGATCAGTGTTAAAAGAAAACAAATGAGTAGATCGATGCCTGCAAAAATAGAAAAAAACCAGCCCCTTTCAGCTTCAAGTTAATTACCACAAGTTGATTAGCTCGGCGTCCTGACTCTCAGCTGATTTGCTCTCAGCTGTTTTGCTCAAGGCTCTGTAGCTGCAAAGAGAGCTGGAGCAGTTTTTTTTCCTCCTAGCTATTCTTAAAAGCGAAACTGAAAGTAAAGCAGGGTCTTTGCTGCAACGTGACAAAATGAGGCAAAGAGAGATTTCTTTTTCTTTTTCCTCACCAAAAAAGGTAGGTGCAAAACTGCAAACAATGGGAAATCTAGGGCAAAAGAAGAGAGTTCAAGATTTTAAAACACAAAAGAAAAAATGCTCTATTTAACTAGGGAATTGTAATAATTGAGATACTATTAATTGTATATTGTGTTAAAAGCAGAAATGGTTAAGTTGTGGTTTGGAGAAATATATGGGGGAAATTATTTGGTTTATTATTATTGGTAAATATAATTAATTGATTTGTAAGAAATTGAATTGCATGGAAATAATTGGAATATTCATGTTCATATTGATTAATATACAAAAAGATAGTTATATAACTAATTGATTTATATTAAAATGTGGAATTTGTATTAAACGACTGTAATATTACATAATTAACCAATGTGAGGATGGATATAAAAATAGATGACAATGGGAAGTGGTATAATATAGAATAGAAGGGAAAATTGAATTTGATTAAGATTAGAGTTGAGGATGAAGGGTAATATTGGTTTTTTAAAAAAATAGATGAATAAATATGGCAAAAAGGAAATATAGAAATTGTAAATTTAATTGAAATGACTAAACGCTATTTAAATTTGTGAACCGGCCAAATACTCTGTTCAAAGAAAACACATTGTATGTTTGTATGTGTGTTTCTAATTATTGCTATTGTTCATATTTGTTCTCTTTTATTTATTCTTTATTTTTTAAAGTTTAACAATTCATTCTTTATCTTAATATCTTTATATTTGTTTGGGGTTGGCTTTCTTCCCTTTTCATCTCAAACCTACCACCTCTCTCTTTTCTTTCCTTCTTACTTTGTCTTCCTCCCCTCTTCTTCTCCTCCCTACTTCCTGTTCCTTTCTCCTCCTCCTCCTCTCTTCCTCCCTCACTCCTACTCTAATTTCCCTTCCCTTCCTTCATCCCTCTCTATTGCTGTATCCTTTTATGCATATGGACTACTCAGAGGGCTGAAAAAGTTATTTTTTACTGGTCCTCGCACTTTTGACCAGTCCTCCAACTTACGACTGTCCTTTGCCCTATCTTGTCACCATAGTGAAGAGAAGCAGTTGTGAAATGAATGACACTGTTGTTAAGAATGCTGCAATGGGCATAAATGATGACCAGTCATAAATGCAAAGACTGGTCAAAAGTGCGAAGACCTGTCAGAAATCACTTTTTTCAGCCCTCTGGGTAGTCCTTTTGTGCATATGGATTACTCAGAGGGCTGAAAAAGTTATTTTTGACTGGTCCTTACACTTTTGAACAGTCCTCGAACTTACAACTGTCCTCATATTTTACGTTTTTGCCCTATCTTGTCACCCTAGTGAAGAGAAGCAGTTGTGAAATGAGTGACATTATTGTTAAGAATGCTGCAATGGGCATAAATAATGACCAGTCATAAGTGCGAAGACTGGTCAAAAGTGCGAGGACCTGTCAGAAATGACTTTTTTTCAGCCAGAGTAGTCCCTATACACATAGCCATGGCCACCCGGTTACATGACCAGCTAGCCACGCCCACCCAGTCACATGATCACGCCCACCCAATCACATGACCTCCAAGCCAGACCGACAAAATAAGCCATGCCCACAGAACCGGTATTAAAAAATTTTAGAACCCACCCCTGCAGTGTTAATCTCTGTTTCAAAGCCGAAGAGCCAGCACTGTGGTCATATGGCCAGCATGACTAAACGGCAAAAGCGCACAGAACACTGTTACCATCCCACCAAAGGTGGTCCCTATTTTTCTACTTGCATTTTTTATGTGTTTTCGAACTGCTAGGTTGGCAGAAGCTGGGACAAGTAACGGGTTCACCCCATTATGCGGCACTAGGGATTCAAACTGCTCAATTGCCGACCTTTCTATCAACAAGCTCAGTGTCTTAGCCACTGAGCCACTGTGTCCCTCAATTAAGTCTAGGTGGATGAATTAAAGCTGCTTTCGAATCTAGCATCTTTGATTCATCAGTAGAATAATGTTTTTGAAAATTTTAGAGTAAAAAAAACCCCATCAACATTGGCTTGAATGGAAGATGGATTTTTTTAAAAAAAAAATGGGAGTTGCTGTGACCCGATTTTATCTTAATACTTAGATTTAACTACTTGCTGGTCTACTAGTAGAGTTATTTTTAAAGTATTGTTGCTCCTGAGCTGAGGTGTTCCTTGAGCTGTTATTTACAACTCTCTGATGTAACTGTGAAGTGCTTTTCAGTCAGAATGATGAGAAATATAGAGGAGGATTTGGTACTTTTTCTCCTGAGGAATTGACAAGGAGATGGACAATTAACAGATGACAAATTGAGAAAAGCTTCTGGTAGTCCTGGGAGAAATAAAGCCTTTCTAGGTGTCAATTACTATGAGAGCCAGAGATTTCTTTAGTAAAGGTTAGCAAAACTCTCTTCGGTGGATTCCAGATGCCAGCTTATTTTCCTTTACCTAGACCAGTCATCTCCAATCCACTGGCCCAGGTATGTCAGGACTCATGTTTTAAAATTTTCAAAATATTTAGAAGGCAACAGGTTGGAGAAAGCTCTAGTCAATTAAAAATATTATCTTAATCAGTATAACGAACTTGCTGAAAAACAAGTCTATGTTAGTCTATGAGAAGAGAAATCTAATATGATTCAAATAGCACTTTTTCTGATTCGTTTTTTTTTATGAGCATATACTAGCTCATAAAAGTTTGTGTCTTTTAATAAAATATGTAAGTTAGAAAAAGTTGATACTAGGTTCTTTCAAATTTCATAGATTAATTCGTGATCTACAATATTCAAAGCTTTTTTATTTTACTTAATCAATTTTTGAAAAACATGTTTTGTTTTAACAGAAGTCAATAAGTATAGGTAAAGATTTAGTCAGACAACAGCTGTATGCCTTATATGGCTATGGGCCAGAGCATCATAAATTAAAGATGAGTTTTTGGTGAAGAACTTTGTCTGGTCCTCCATTTCCAATATACAGATTTATATTTTCTGAACAAATACACAGATTATAAAATCATGTCTGGAATCATGTATTCTTTGATTATAGTAATGCAGTTCTTGGGAAAAAAGCCCACACACAAATTCATAAAATATAAAAAAAAAGTTCCTTATAAAAATAAATGTGATATTTTGTTTTGTTTTGTTTTGATCTGATTCCAAAAAGATGTAGGAACAGGCAGAAACAGATTTATGAATGAAATGATGAAAAAAATATAACACCATGAATACCTTAATTCAGGGGTGTCAGACTGGATTTCTTCGAGGGCCAGATCAGCATTGTAATTCTCCTCCGTGGGCCAGAGATGGCCTGGATGGCCTCCTGCAGCACTTTGCCAGCCAAAATGGGGAACGGGTGGCCACATACAGCCCTCCCCATGCCCCATTATAGCTGCCAGAGGCACCACGGGCTGGTCCTTTGCTATTTCCAGGCCAGCCCCACAAGCCAGATTTAAGTACCCCTTGGGCCAGATCTGGCCTGCAGGCTTTGAGTTTGACACCCCTTACTTCAGTAAGGATGAAGCAGATGAACTCGGTTATAACAAACAACAGTAGAAAGAGTGGGGACAGATGCTCCCTGTCAGGTCACATAGACCAGTGGTGTTGGACTTAAGAGCCTGATTGTGCCACAGGCATAATTGCCATTTCTGGTTTAGGTAACTGGACTGTTCCCCTGTTGCTCTCTGTGCTGTACTGACACTAATTTGTTGCAGATAAACATTGGGATAGAAACATCACTACATTTTCTAAGGTAGAGAAATCATTTTTCTTATTTCTAGATCTAGAGCATGGGTGTCAAACTCACGTCGTCATGCCAGCATCACATGACGTATTGGGACTTTCCCCTTCACTAAACCAGGCATGGGGGTGGCCAGCGCGTGATGCATCCAGCCCGCAGGCTGGGAGTTTGACAGCCCTGATCTATAACAACAACCTAAAGCAGATTTAAGATAGATGGTGGGTATATAACCATACTCTGGTCCCATGTCCCTCCTTATGGTTTTGGGACTCAGCCCAATCAACTCCTATATATAAAAGTGAAGAGAAAAGCAAAAATTACTAGAGTTGGAGTACCAGAATGAATAAGGCAATATCTTAAAGTAATCTCCCTGTATTGTATTCCTACCTTTTTATTTCCTTTGCACACTGCAATAACCAGAATACAAGGCAAAGTAATTTCATTCTAGCCCTCCTCACTAAATTAATGTGTTCATTTAAATAACTGAATGAAGTATGAGACATTTCTCCCCCGTCCTCTTTTCTATTTGAGTTTTGACAAGAATGAATGACGCGGCTATTATTTAAAGAGTAAGATTGCACCAGGCTGTGTTACCTTATTTTCATGACAAAGATTGCAGTTGACGTTTAATACCCGATATCTTTCAGGGAGAAAGTGAAGGGCTCCACCACTTCTGACCTTTTCCACATTCTCTCTTTCTCTAATTGGTTCATCCATTTCACTCTTGCTGCATATTAGAGTCCCACTGATCAATCAAATTAGATATTACAATGTAATATCATGGGGCAGCACAATTTTCAAAGGGCTTCATCCACTGCTTAGAATCTCCAATCCTGGTCCACACTAAATAGCTATTAGTCTGTTCATTAATTTCTTCTCCTGCCCTAAACACCCAGGTCTGTTCATGTTTTGTCTCTTGTGCTAGATAAAGGCATGCTGGGAAAGCATAACACCACCGCAAAAGTGCAAGTACTTAAATCCACTTCAACGCCCACTGGGATGTTGTTGTGGTCTCCTGAAAACTGGGGGATTAAAAGCATTCCTATTCTTGTCCACTATCTGTATCTCAAAGACACATTTCTACTGATAGAAAGTTATTAGGGAATGCTTTTAAAAAGAACTGATTCTGTCCTCTTTCCCCTCTCTGTGGCTCTACTATTGATACAATAGATCAATGACCTTTAATAAACCTACAGCTAACATCTGCTCTTTTTTTTAATGTACTACTGTGACCCAAATAATTATTTGCCATTTTATAGCAATACTGTCGCTATGGTTTCCATTGAGTGTAGAACAGATCCAGAGTTTTATAAACAATGCACATACCTTTCCAGAGCAGAGAGAATGTGCTAAAAGGTCATCTGATATTTGGTGGGAAAATAGGAACCAAAGATTCTTATTGCATCGCATTCTCTGAAGTGTTCTGGGGATGAAATTGTTCAGTATAAAAGAGACTAGATGAAACAAATGCAAAAACCACCAAAGGAAAGCTGCCTTCCAAGAGCGATGATGATTATTAAAGCAGCCTGAAACATTCTATTCCAAAGAACTGAGAAGGAAGCATATGTTTTCATAAGAAAAACCATGAAGAGGGAAGTGATATATGCAATTAATTTATCATTTAGTGAGCATGAAAAATTTGTAAGGCTGCTAGAAAAATGGGTGGGGTGTTAAATCCTTCTTTTTTATGTGGTCACACAGATATCAATACAACAAGGCAATGATCTCAGTTTCTATCTATTCATGGGTTCTGCAAATCTTTTCTGTTTCTGGATCCAATCTGGGTCACTCACCGGAACCAGAGGTTTTGTATTCTGAGCTTTCGGACTTGTGTTGGAGCCCATTTTCAGGGAACTTCTCTCTGTAGCAGAGTGTGAGCTGTTCTGTGTGCTATTTATATTGCCTGTTGTATGTGGCTTTTTAGATATTGATTGGGATAGGGTGTGTTAATGGCTGGCTTTAAAGTTGTTTGCTATTGTTTGCTTGTGCTGCCCATCCCTTTTCTGTTTCTATCTAAAGAACTTATTTTTCTTAAGAAAAGTAAATCAGGAATCACTTCTTCTCAAGTAAACCGTTTGATGATATACCAATTTGGTGTAGTGGTTAAGACACCAGGCTAGAAACTGGAAGACTATAAGGTCTAGAGCCACCTTCCACGCAAAGTTAGTTTGATGACCTTGGTCCAATCATTCGCCCTCAGCCCTAGGAAGCAGGCAATGGTAAATCACTTCTTTTAAAAAACCTTGCCAAGAAACTGCAGGCACAAGTCCAGGCAGTCCCTAGGAGTTAAAAACTGGCTCAAAGGCATGCACACATACACAGAGAGGGGGGAGAGGGAGGGAGGGAGGGAGAGAGAGAGAGAGAGAGAGAGAGACTATTTGACAGCCCCTTCCAACATTTTCTCAGATTCAATCATTTTCTATCTTTCTCATGACAACTCTATAATTTTCCCAAGGTTATGCTTTGGAATGGCAACATATAAAGATTAAATTTTATTCCAGAGCAATTCTGTTTCGAGACTTAAACAGACTATGAATAGAATAGAATTCTCAGAATAGTATGTTTTTGTTCAAGAGGAATAACTATCACCCCCTCCATCAGCACTAGGAGAAGGAAATAAATCTATACAAGTCCTTAAAGGTTTATGCCTAAAATGCACTTAATATTTCTTTTCCTCTCTCTCTGCATGGGGCACTAGTGGTACAGTAACAATGAAGCATACGGTTATAATTGGATCCTTGTTGATTTTCCCATGCAGGACAAACTTGTTTTCCAGTACTGAGGAAGAATAAGCATAGAAGTATCAAAAATTTAAAAATATATCATATAGAGAGTATTAAATTGTATTGCTGGCTATCTATAAACAAGTCTGCCTATTTGTTCTCAGGCATGTCTCTGAATTAATTTCTTCTCAATTATTATTTATAGATAAATAAGACTAAACCTGGATGTTACCTACTATTGAAACTTTAATAATATTCTCATGAGCAATCAAGCAAGATAGCAGGTTGATCATCAAAACAAACTCCAGAGCTGAGGTTGTGTAATTTCTCTTGACCCACCTGAAGCTACTTGACTTGCTTATTTTTTACTGTCATGATCTTCCTTCGGTTTGTGGCATATTATGGTTTGGATGGTACAGCTTGCAGTGTGTGGCCATGCTTTTGGCTAGACCACCCAGACAGTAGAGTGCATTAAACCATATAGTCTTCATTACTGTCAAGTAATTGTAAAAGAATGGCAGAATTTGCTGCCCATCATCAGGCAGTGATTTGTGCTGGAACCTGACACTGATATATAATCATAACCATTCACAAACTCTTTTTATAGGTTCCTTTCAAAAGTTCATGCATGTACTTGAACAGAATAATTGAAAAATATGAAAGACAGATGAGGGTATTTCCTCACCCAGATTATTCTTTATCTGTGATTGGTCCAAGCATGTTCCACTACTGAGTGGATAACATGTACCTACTAGTCTTGGAATGCTTTGCTTCTGAAAAACAAGGAACTTTAACTTTCTGATCTTCATGTTAATTGTCAGCATATCCCTCTTATCATCACACTATAGGAGAACTATAAACACATTTAAAGTTTATATTTACTGTGAGAAACTACAGCAAGTTTTTGTACTCCTTCATTCCAGGAAAAGAGGAAGTTTGCCTATCTTTAACTAATTCATATCTAACACTACAATTATTTAATTCAAGGCTGCCAGAATTTCTTTGTGGCATGCTGCACATTTATACAATGAGACTGTATGAAATATTTTTGCTGCTGGGATACTATTAATCAGATACCACCATATTTTCTTAATTATTTTTTAACCAACAATTGCTTTTCTATAGTTAAAAGAAGTACATACTGTATATTATACTTTTGCTCAGGGAAACTTGCAGTATATTTCATACATTATTGCTGGGAATCATACGTTACCCAGAAGCAAACCTTCATCAACCTGGATTACATTTCTTACCATTAACAACATATTTACAGGATTAAGTCTCATTAGCTCTTTTGATATAGAAATAATATGGCCAGCAAAGTAGAAGACAGGACATCAGATTTCATTGCTTTATTTAGAAAGAAGAAAGGATGTCTTGCTTTATTACACCATTTTCCCTGTATTTATCAGCCACCTGCATCCTTACTCCAACTGCATACTCTAGTGAAGTAAGATTACCCATGTCAATTCTCCCAACGCTTCAAGACCTAACTGCACAGTCATGGTGTCTGGTGGTTTGTTTGTAAGTTTCTTTATTCCATATCCTTCAAAACCTGAGATATGTCCAAATAGGGTATGAAATGAGAAGCAGGCCAATGAACTAGAGAAGAGTCCTGAAATTAGCCCAACCCTTTGCTGCTTCATGACTGGTGAATGTTTTCCTTGAGCCTGATCATTTGCTGAAAGGTGATGGCAGCAAAACAAAAGAAAATAATAAGTGACTTGGAACAGACAAAGTAGATAGGATAGGGGACTGGCAATGTGGACAACAAATTTTATACCAGCATTATTTCAGCTAACTAGAGGATGAATTGACAAAGCTTTAATTCAATAATTAGGAAAGACCAGTAGTGGATGACCAAGTCTATGTTGGGAGGCCCTCCAAAGCTCTTGAGCCAAATCTTTCCAGGAGAAAAGCAAGCTTTGAATGAGCAAGGCAAGCCATTATAAAATTTAAGATGCACACTTCAAAGAACTCAGAGACCTGTGGAAAAGAAAAGATCTCAATATAATGATTATACTTCAAAAAGAGATTATATATCTGGTTCTAGAGTTGATCTGTCATTTCTGGTATTAATCTCTATGCAGAAGATGTTCAAGGCAGGCTATGCATAGAGATTACACAGAAAGAGTGTAATAGTCCATTAGTTTTTAATGGTTCTCTCTATAATGATCTATGAAATGACTTGTGAAAATGAGGATACTGCACTACCAAAGTTGGAGGTATCCATAGATCAGTTTGCTGATATTTTCCTCATAGTCCTCTCTAAAAAAATATTTTGGAAGAAGCACAGAAAAGCCTGAGTTCTCTTAATAATGTCTCTTCGGGAACAGGAAGATGTACCAGGGTGGTACTGGAAGCTACAAAATATGTAAATCAAGCCCCAGTACATGGATTAGAGAAAAACCAACATCCCAAATTCCATGTCCTCAAATTCCAGATTCTTCGGACAATTCGTAAGTTCATAGAGATAGGTAGTAGTTTCAGGATGAATATTAAAACATTAAAAGGTTGTAAATTTGAAAGGGAAAAATTTTGTGGAAATAATGGTCCACAATTACTCCAAAATTGAACTGGAATATTGAGACTTTTCTGTAAAAAGCTTTCCACTTAAAAACAACCCAACTTGTAACTGGTTGCTTAACAACCGTTCAGAGTTACAATAGACTCAAAAAAAGTTACTTACAACCTTTCCACAAAGCCACGATTGCCATACCAGTCCCACAGTCATATGATCACATTAGAGCATGTGACAACTGACTCACATTTAAAGGGGGTTGCAGTGTCCTGCTGTCATGTGATCGTGTTTTATATTTTTTTACCGTTTTGTGGTTTAAAAAAATGCCTATTGAATAAGCTGAATTCAGAAATAAGGCTATGTGATTCACTTAATAACCACATGATTAGCTTAAAGAGAATAGCATATCATTTAATGACCATTGTAAAAATGGCCATAAAATTAAATTCATTCCCATGGTGACTCAACTTACAACCACAATCGCAACAACTGACCAAAATTCCAAGATCAATTGCTGTTGTAAGTAAAGGACTACCTGTGGTAGAAAATGATATATCCTTTGTATCGTTTTTTTCTAGATACCCTCTGACTGATTTCCTAGACCAGTAATGGCTAATGTTTTTGCCATTGCATGCCAAAAGCAGGCGGAGTGGGGGGGATTATGCATGCGCGTGCACACACCCATAATTCAATGTGTCCCGTCCCCCCATGCATGCGTGCGTGACCCCCCCCACGCTTTTGGCACGCGATGGCATGGTGGGCCCAGTAGGCCCATTTTTTGCCCTCCACAGGCTCCAGAGGCCTTCCCCACCCCCACCCCCGGAGCCCCTCTGGAGGTCCAGAAACAGCCTGTTTCCTGACTTCCGGTGGGCCCAGAAGGCCCGAAAATCAGCTGGCCAGCACGCACATGTGTGCTGGACTGAGGTAGGGCAACGCTTGCATGCCCATAGATATGGCTCCGTGTGTGCCACCTGTGGCACCTGTGCTATAGGTTCGCCATCACGTTCCTAGACTTTGAGTTAATTTCAAAATCTATTTTATCCCCATTCAGGATAACACCTTGATCAACTTATGAGTCTGTATCTTCCTGGGCTGCCATTTATTTTTCTGTATGATTTGTAAACATTTTATTCTAATTGACTACTGAATAGCTTAACTACCCTCTTTTTCATTGGCATCCTTCAGTCTCAAGTGTCTATGGTATCGTGCTCTGGAAAGAGGTCCTAAAACAGCATCTAGTGTGACTAAAACGGCCAATTCAAGAGTGGCAGTCCCTTCCATGCTGAGGGCAGATACATTCTGTTCCCTGTCCAGCCTCAGATTTCACTGGTTCCGAGACTACTTCTTTGCCTCAGCCTGCCGAACAAGTATCTCCTTGAATTGGAGAAGGCCGTGCTGCATCTTTAGCCTGTTTTTAACCTATTGACTATTAAGTAAACATTTTGAAAAACATCCTGACTGTATGATTATGGATTTTTTTGTCTATATTCTTTTGAGCTATCTGCCTGAAACAAAACATTTGCCATATATTACATGTTTCTGAATTAAATTCAGTTCATTTCTGATAGCTATAAAAATATATAAGAAATTGCTTTCTACATCTTGCCTCAGACAACTGAATGACCAAATGAGGGCACAGATTTAAAAATGGTAATTGAGCAATGATAAGATCAGACTTGTTTCCAAGACCCATAAATTCATCGTCCTTTCCAACAGTTCAGTACTTTGTTAATAAATAACATCAGCTAAGGCTTGCTTCTCTCAAAGATATAATGCAAGAGGTAAAGGGGGAGTGGGAAAATATGCGTGCACACAGACTCAAACACACAAAGTCCAACAAAATACTTTGGAAGGTATACAAGATCTAAGCACTGACAAGAACTGGGTCAGTGATTCTGAGCCAGGGAAAACATGCACAAGTAAAAATTAAAGTAGCAGAAATATGTTCATTTTACTTCATCTGAATGTCTAACATGTTCAGACAGCAAAATGCTCTGTCTTCTTAGAAAGTTATTATGGGGAAAGGAAAAAGTTGTCTGAGCCATTTCCACAATCTAACCAATGCTATGTGAAATATGATATCATGCGGAAAAATGCTCAAAGCCTTGTCAGAACGTTCTGATGTACATGGATTAAGAGAAAACATAATTAAACAAGTTGCTTTTATTTTAAAACAAGTGATGGTGATCATTTTTTGTCTAAAATGATTCTGTCTTGCTGAAATGATTAGAAATAAGTGATTGAATTCACTTTCAAAGCTAATTTGTTAGACAAAACAAATTTGTGCCATACACTGATACTGGAATTATGTTCAGCCTGATAAAGTCTGCATCCAAACTTCCATCCAATGAAAAATATTTTAAGTTTTTAAATAGGCCTGGTCAAGGATGCTATTCAGCAGGTTCTGACAGGTTCTGGAGAACTGGTACAGGAAATTTTGAGTAGTTGAGAGAACCGGCAAATATCACCTCTGGCTGGCCCCAGAGTGGGGTGGAAATGGAGATTTTGCAGTATCCTTCCCCTGGAGTAGAGTGGGAGTGGAGATTTTGCAGTATCCTTCCCCTGCCACCAAGCCACACCACACCCACCAAGCCGCACCACACCCACCAAGCCACACCCACAGAACCGGTAGTAAAAAAAAATTGAATTCCACCACTGGGTCTGGGGAATAATTAGAATATAAGCCTTGCTGCCAAGAGTCAATAACAGTATCTCACTGAGTATAAATCTATAAAGAGGCTTTATAGAACAGGTATACAAGGGGGGGGGGGAGCTTCCTATTATTCCTAACTTCTGATTCTAATTTCTATAATTTCTACTCTCTCTCTCTCTCTCTCTCTCTCTCTCTCTCTCTCTCTCTCTCTCTCTCTCGTTCAATCAATATGGTTAGTAGTGAGAGACAGTGAGAACTGCACTCTGAAAAAGCTGGAGGGTTACAGATTGTCTTTATTTGGGCTGAGAGTTTATAGATGTTCAGCACTATAAAAAAACATATTATGTATCACTGGACATGAGACAGTAATTATTTGGACATCATAATGGCAATGGTATCTGTATAGTGGATCAGAGCGAAAAATAATAATAATGTGAAGTGCAGTTGTAAGTAGCTTTTTCTTAAAGGGAGATAATATCCTTTCTATCCTTCTTCAGTAGGTTCTGATTAGGAAAGAATTTACAGGCAACCTAAAATAGGTGCACAATACTGACTTTTTTAGGATATCAAAAGACAGAGCTGAAAGAATCTATTTTAATCTACTCAAAACATTGTTTTACTTTTTTTATCAGAAGCTTACAATGTAGGTTTAACTGGCTCCCTTTCTTGCTTTTGCTTAATTTTCAGATTGACACATCAGGGTTGTTTTCCCCCAATTATGATGGCTATATGAAAATTGGTGTTGAGAAGATGTTTAAATCTCTGAGGCAGGCTTTGCAATCACAATGGCTCTGTGTGAAGGAAAAATAATTCTGTTGAGAACATCCATGAACTCTCTGGGGTACCTTTAAGGTGTTAGGGAATTCTACAATGTGTTCCTCAGGGCCGTTGGGATCTCAACGAACTGAAGTATGAAACTATTTTGAAGTCAATCTGACATACACACCGAAAATTACAAGACCTGTGGGGAGATGAAATAATTTTCTCATTATTTCCATTAAGAAAGCATTTCTTTATTTTATTTTATTTGCTTCATTTGTATGCTGACCAATCCCAAAGGCTCTAGGTGGCTATCAATTTCATTATAAAATAAAATTATATTCTCAAAAAAAGAGGAAAAAATAACTCCAAATATATATTAAAATATCAAATGTAAAATGAAAAACCAGAAAATGCATTCACAAACTCCACCTTCAGTCATAACATGCTATGTTCCTGTGCTAGACAGAACAGATAAGTTTTGATAGCTTTCATAAAATGTAGAAGGAATGGAGATGACTGAATGACCACAGGAAGGGAGCATTGTGGATGAAGCAATCAAAAATTCTAGGAGGCAGCTTCATAAGGAGGGAGTTGGTCCAATTCAATCTGGTCAGACAAACAGATGAATAGAAGAGAAAGTAATCATTTGGATGAGCATGTCCAAAACTATGTAGGGCAGCCTTATTGTTATCTTTTATTGCACATTCAGTCAGATGTCCAGACTGGATTTGACATTTTTGTCTTATTTTTATCATTATTTAAATTTATATGCTGCATGAGTTCCAATGACTATGACAATCAAGACTTTGAATCACATCCATAGGCAACAAGCACAGATCCTGAAACATCAGAACAACCTACAGTATGTATATTGAGATACATCCATCATTATTCAGGCCTCTGTAGTCTGTATTAGCTACAGTATAACTTCTGAATGAATATTCTTCAAGGATAGCCCAACAAAAGGTGCATGTCAATAATCAAAACAGAAGGTAATTAAGGATGATTGACTGTGAGCAGGACTTCCTGATCTAAAAATGTCCAGCATTGGTGTACAAGATGTAATTGATGCAGAAGTTGTCCTAGTAGCTGCCTCCTACTCATTAAGAAGCTATGAGACTATAGGCATGCCTAGAGTGCAATCACTTATGAAAACAGGAACACAATTCCATTCAGGGTTAAAGATTCTCTGGAATTATAAATCCACCAACTCAGAGCCACTTCATCTAGGGAAGATTTAGTTGAATATGTGCCTTCCTATCCAGTTAACAGCCTCCAGACACTTCTAGTACATTGCCTATTTGTTTCAGGGTTAAGATTTATAACTTATTAGTATATTAATGATTAACCCTAATTTCCCCAACATAGATGTGGCTTGGCAAATTTCTCCCACTGCTCTGACTTGAACCACTCTTTAGGAAGAACTACTGCAGAACAGTTTCCCTTTCCCCACCATCTTTTGGAGATGGTCCGGAAGGATAGGTGATCAAAAGACACAGAGATCAAACAGGACCAAGAAGGTCCTCTCCAAAGGTTATCCACAAATACAATTTAAGTGCAATACCTAGCCCTGAAATCTGACTGCCAAAGGTCCAAATAATTCAATTCCTGTGGGACTTCTGGAGTTGCAGAACCATTCCTTCTACAATATTTTCTTACTTACGGATAGGCCTAAAATTATTCAAACCAGACTGAGCCAGGGCTTCTGGAGCCATGGATGCATCAGAAACTCTGAGAAAACAAATATCCATTTTACAATCCCAAAGATGCTTTTTCCAAAAGGCAATTGGACTATCTTGGTTTTTTCTTTGAAAATTTTTACTTCTTATTCATGAAGTTTCTTCTTTGAAACTTCATGAAGTTTCAAAGAAAAAAAACCAAGAAAGTCCAGTTGCCTTTTGGAAAAAGCACCGTTGGGACAACCATGACTTGAATGATTGAGAATCTCCAAAAACATCCTTTTTACAAAGAAGCATTGACTACTGCTCAAATCCAGCTTCCTACTACCGCACAGGAGACTTTACTCAGGCATTTGTGGCAGAGTCAAGCAGGAAGTGGCAGAGGTTACACTACAAAGACCCCTGTCTATTTCCACAGGACTCACAGATCACTTTGCAAGGTACACTCGTCTTTATTGGCACTGATCAGCTGGAGTTCAAATTTGAGCAAATATATTGCCAAATGCTGAGAGAATTCTTCACAGCTGCCCTCCAGAAGTTCTTAGCATTCATCTTTTCCTTAAAATACCCACTTGCCTTAAAGAGTCCCAGAGCAGCACCCAGAAAATGCAATCAGAGTAGCAAATTGCATCCTTTTTGTCACTTGAATCACTACTGAATAGGCTTGAACATGAGCCCTCACCCTGTGAGATTTAAGTCTTCTTCCATGACACACCTTGACTACTGTGCCTCCTTGAACTTCGCAGTAAATCAAGTGGCTGCACCAGATCTATAAGAAGATATAGCATGTTCCAATGCAGTCTGGTCAAGTGTCCTGGTAACCTCATTGTTCCAGTGGTGACTAGAATCTCCGTCAGATTAACATTAATCTGTCCTCAAGCCAAGAACCAAATCACCATGTCATGTGCTTTGGGCCCTCAATTAATTGGGTCAAAGCTATAGTCAAGGCTAAACTCCAGGCTGCTCCAAATCCCCTGCAATAGGGGAAAAAACACCATCAACCATCCTAAACTATCAATGATAAGCTCCTCACTTGAGGTTCCAACATTGTCCACTCTTAACTGGGAAGTGGGCAGAGTTCACTTTTTCAAATACTCCACATCTCCAACCAGGAGTCCAATAGAGCTTAGGTGGCGCAGTGGTTAGAATGCAGTACTGTAGACTACTTCAGCTGACTGCTAGCTGCAGTTCAGCAGATCGAATCTCACCAGCTCAAGGTTGACTCAGCCTTCCATCCTTCTGAGGTGGACAAAATGAGATCCCAGATTGTTGGGGGCAATATGTTGACTCTGTAAACTGCTTAGAAAGGGCTGTAAAAGCACTAGGAAGTGGTATATGTTTTATTGCTATTGCTATTGCTAATAATTTTATAGACTTTTCAACACATCCTAACATAAAACCACCATTTGTGTTTCCACAAATAGTCCAGTTACAGCACCACTGGAAATAAAAAGAATCAAGGCTAATTCACTGACTTTAAATTGACCTCTGCCCATAATATCTCAGACATCAGTCAATACAAATATGTTATAATAAAATTAAATAAATGGGTGAACTTTGGTAACTCAACAGCAAGTGTCTGGTCTTGTTATTCCTAATCTGTTCTCAATTGGAGTAGTACAGTTCAGATGAAACCATTAATTTTTTTAAAAAAAAGTTACTGTAAATATGACCTCCTGCTTGACTCATTTGGTTTGTGAATCATGAAGCATCTGTTTTTACTACCAAAGCCATATAATATTTGACCAAGGTTTTTTTCTTTCAATTTTGGCAATTCTACAAAACAAAATGCTGTTCAATTTTTCTAGCAGGGCTGTAGAGTCGGAGCCGGAGCCGGAGTCGGAGTCGAGGAGTCGGAGCCGGAGGAAATTTTGGGTACCTGGAGTCGGAGTCGGAGTCGGCAAACAACGCACCGACTCCGACTCCTACTAAATTTAGATTGGAATTTTTAAAAAAGCAAGTTTAAATGTCCCAATTCTCCCGACTCCACAGCCCTGTTTACTAGAATAGCATTTCTAAATTGTTTTTCATATTTAATAGTACAATCCATACCATTCAACTCTATTTAATTCATTTGTCGGGTGCAGCCCTGAAGATTCTTTTTTTAAAAAATTTATTCATTCTAAAAGGTTAGAGAGTGGCTTCTAGGGAACATAGAGAACACAGTATAATAGTTAGAGCAATAAACAAGAGAATTTCAGAGTCAAATCTCCATTCAACCATGAAAATTTCTGAGTGATCCTTGATCAGGCATTCTTGAAGAATCAACAAGAAGATAAAAGGAGAAGTTATGTACTGTATGCTGTCTTGAACTTGGATTTGGCAGTCTAGCAAAGTCATTATATTTCAGTCATTAATGACTCAATAGGAGGGAATTAAACCTTTATTAAATCTTAGGTAGATGATCTTACGTAGGTTATCATTTAACAGATTTTTGAATAATTTCTGAGCTCTGGAAATCTTTCCTTCCTTCCTTCCTTCCTTCCTTCCTTCCTTCCTTCCTTCCTTCCTTCCTTCCTTCTTTTTAATATTTATTCTACAGTATTTATAATCTACTTCAATTCCAAAAGATTTTTGAAAGTTAAAAGCAAAAATTGTAAAATTAAAAGCAAAAGTGAGAACAATATCGGTAAATCAAGAATATCTAAGCGCCATCCATAATTAGCCAGGATGAGTGGATTGGCCTTTCTTCAGAGTTTAAAAAGAAAAGATGCCAGTTATAGGATCTGTGCTCATGAGGAGCCTTGCTCATGAGGAGCCTTGTATCTGTGCAAGACAGATACAAGGCTCCTCATGAGTTTATCCTTTTAGGAAGTTAAATCTTTAGCCTGGGTTCATTTTCGTATCCAGAACCAGAAACGTCCATGGTAAGCATCTATCTTGTCATATGTCAACTGACCTGTTTTCTATTCACAATGTATGTTGTTTGCAACTGATAACTTCAACACTGTTTTTTTAGCCATGACACCAGAGTGATCTCCCTTGAGATCTTACCTGATTTAATTTTTATTATTTTTGTTAAATAAAAATAAATTGGACGGTGAAACGAAAGAACCAGTATTCTGCTTCATTATTATTTATAAAAATATGTCTCAGCACTCTGTAGGCACCAATTTTTAAGTGTTTCGCTAAAAAGGGGGATAAGTACAAATGCTTTCAGGTTTGTGTATTTTATTCATAGATAAATTATGGAATTTGTACACAAAATTAACTGCTGCATATGGCTGTATAAATTTACTTCATATCCTAAAATGCTTTTGTTATGGTTAACAGCAGCAGCTATATATGATATTTTCTAATCTGACCATGATAGTTCTCATTGTGAAAGTAAGTGCTCTCTTGTTAAATATGATCCCTATCTGAAAATTCATATTTTACTTTCTCAGGCTGCATTATTCATTCTGCATTCTTATGGATGCATTTTAAATAGTATTACTTCTCACATGTAATTAGTCTATTGTGGCTCCCTAGGAAATGGAATTTATCTCCATTGTGTTTTGCATGTGAGTTTCCAGGAGACAAGTGATGGGCACTGTGTGACAAAAAATATTAGACTCCCAGGGCTTTAATCTGATCCAGCCTGTGTTTTTATGTTTGTTTCTGCCGCTCAGCTGGTATTGATACCAAAGCACGAACTGAGTTTCTGAAGGTTTTATTTAAACACAGTCCAGATTTCAAAAGCCATAACTAGCCTTTATGAGTTTCTAAACCATTTGTGCTTGAATAATGTCCTGTATGATGATTTACCTCAGTATTCTAGTTGTACATGAAATGTATTGATATTGTTAGACTTTACATCCAGAACAGGTCTAAGCTGTGAAGACTCTAAATGTCTTATTCAGAACCTGGTACACTCTACAGAAAGTTCACAGACATTAATCAGGTAGAATAATTATTTTATTCTATTCTATGTAAAGCAGAAGATTTGGCTACAAATTCACAGAAATCAATCTACATAACCTGCTTCAGGTTAAAATCCTCAGCCTTTTTGTCTTTTCTGATTCATTGTTTATATTGCATAGCAAGGACGAGTGGTGGGTTTCAAAAAAAATTACTACTGGTTCTGTGGGTGTGGCTTGGTGGGTGTGGCATTACTTGGTGGGCATGGGAAGGTTACTGCAAAATCCCCATTTCCTCCTGATCAGCTGGGACTTGGGAGGCAGAGAATAGAGGGGGCTGGGCCAGTCAGAATTTTTACTACCAATTCTCCAAACTACTCAAAATTTCCGCTACCATTTCTCCAGAACTGGTCAGAACCTGCTGAAACCCATCTCTGGCAAGGACCATGGTGTTCATTAGTCACATTTCTGTGATTGTCCTGAATAATATTCCACTGAATGCCATCTATTTATCAGAAGAAAAGCACTCAGTATAGCAGACTTTTAAAAGTTGATATTGGAAAAAAAGAAGTCAAGCTATGGTGAGAAGGAGCAGCATCAAAAATATCAAATTTATTTTAGGCAACACTGAAATGCAAGTTCAGCAATAAACATACACCTTTATATTCTATGTATATTATACCATTATCCTGTCAGTAAGACCTGTCTATACTTTTTTCTCAGCACATATAAACAAAATACTGCCTGAAGACAGAAGAGGTGCTGATGGGGCCATCTCTCAGATGGCGTAATTTTGAGTGCTTCTGAAGAGTACTTGACAGACATCACTGCAGAGCTTGTGATGTAAATATAACTTGAAAGCAGTCTAAATGTAAATCCAGGTATGCCTGTATCAATGACAGAGTCCACTGAAGATGACTTCAGTGAACGTAAACAATCTCCTCCACTTATTATGTTAACATTGGGGCAACCATGATATAATCTCACAGATGGTTTGGCCCTACCTACCCAATTGTAAAAAAGTGTGGATTTGCATCAAATGTCATTTCACTTATTCTTAGAGGAGTCTCACGCTAATCTATAAAAATGCTGAAATCTCAAGTTGGTGATCTTATGAAATGCTAAGCACTTCTTTTAAGCAGAATATGATCCTATTGGAAGATGTTGGTATGCCTCTCATCTGCTGTTACCATGTGATTAAAACTTGATTAAAGCTGTCTTGAGGAAAAATACTTATATAATCATTGAACAAACACACCAAAGGGGAGTAGTAGTCTTGGGTGGTTCAGTGTTGCATACACTGAAGATTATAATCCTAAAAAAACTAACATGGTAAAAAATTGTAGAAAAGCTGTAGTATAATTTATGTTTCAGTATGTATATCATAAATGGAGACAGACAAGCAAAGGCAAAATCCTGAAGGCAAAGCAAAGTTTATGTTATTTGGTTTGATAGGATAAAAGGCCAATTCCCTCTTCCCACCCGCAATTTTTTTTTAATACATTGCTTATTGAATGTTTCCCACATACTCCTGCATACGCACACAAATGCTTGGGAGTTCTTTAAATTCCTTTAAGTGTCTCTTTCATCAAATGCAACTCACTTACCTCTTTCCTTAGAGAATTCCCTGCTGTTCTTAATGGATTAATTATAGAGTACATCTGTGCTCTCATCCAGAATTTTGGGTTGATCTAAAAGAAACATACTGTTTTCTAATAGTTCCAATCTTCTCACAAATCACGTAGCTTTTCCATTGAGACTTTTTCTTTACAAAATATGCACTGTATTAGTAACTCAAATCAAATTTTGGGATTCAACACATTCCCAAGTTAGTTTTTTCACTAACAAAAGTGTCCATGGAGAGTGGAGACTCAACAGATCTGTTAGCAGAAACTCAAATGTATTCTATATATCCAGAGAGTGACACTAGATATTTTATTACTATTATAACTGCCATTGAATAGTAAGAATTGTAGGTTTTGAATTTCTGTAAATTTCAATGAAGCATTAGTGTGTAATATGTTTATTCTTCAGCATGTGTGCATTTGAATAAGACATTTTAAAAATTGATTTTTTTTAAATCTGAGAAAGCAATAACACATCATGAGCTTAAATAAATGTAGTTGCCAATGCAAGTATAGTTCTTTTACAGAAAAATATTTGTAGAGAGATGATGAAAGGGAATTTATCAGGTAAAGCCATCAAATAGACGGAAGCAAATTGCTGCTCTAAAAATGTTATATATTTCAGCCTACAAACATGCACACTTTTATTGGGAATATATATGAAATAGTATAAGAGAAACATTTCTTGAAGTAATTCTGTCACCGCCTCTCCAGCAGTAGGAAGCTAAAATGTTCTACATAAGCAAATCGGCTTTGAAAGACATTATTCATTTAAACAGATTTTTCATTTACAAAATGTTGCAGACAGTGCAACAAAAATGATGTTTTCTCACCCTAATGCTGTCAACTCACTGGGATTCAGGAATTCACAAAAGTGGAAAAATTGAGACTTAAAATTACCATGAAAATTATCCCTATCAAAGTCATAACTTCTGGTTCCTTAGCCACCATCTTCCTTTTGTAATATTAGACAACTAGAACAGCATTTTCTAGATAGGCCTTACTAAAGTAGCAAAAGGAATGTTTATGGATGGTTGAGTCAAAATGTGCAAGAAAGTGAATGAAGCACCACAAAGGAAGCCCCACACCTTTTGTGCATGCTGTGATGTTTCAGGATGGTGATTTTTTTGAACACAACACTGCACTCTCATCTTGAAGATTATGATTCCCCCATGCTAGTAAAGCTTATCTTGTTTGGAATATGTCAAATTGCACATGGGGTCCAAATGATTGCATGCACTGTTCATGTTTTTTTTTAAAAAAAAACCTCCATGTAATAGTCTTCTCTCTAACACTCAATATTCTGTGCTGAGGATTTCTTTCTTTTTCTGGAAGAATATCAGTTATAAGAGCTCCTTGACTGTAGGCTCTCCTGCACCTCTTTCAAGGTTGCTGGCACTACCACCATCCAATCTGTCACACTCCCCTGAGCCCAGACCCTGCAAAGGAAGTCTTGGACTGACATAAACTTTTATGCACATATTAGCGAAAGAGAGATTTCTGAACTCTGAGCCAAATGGTTCTAAGCAGAACACTGTAACACTTTTAAACCTTCAGTGAAGGTTTAAAAGAGGATCTGATTTGTCAAAGAGAAAACTAAATGTATACTGTACAAATGGAACGGAGTCTGGAACGGAGTCATTTATTTATTTTTCCTATGCAGATAAAAAATGTTGTATAGGTAAAGTGTGTATGGCCAAATTTACTAGCTTGTCTGAAAGAAGAGTTTTTGCTCTTTTCTATAAAACGTCTTCAACTACATTAGAGACACATCTCAAATTTCTTATTCTACTTTTCCATCTTTCAAAAAAATCTACTTCTAGTTTTTTTCCTATTGATGTATTAGTTGCAATTAAACATTATTTGTTGCATCATGCAATTTTTCTACCATTTGCTGAAAATCATTCAGATTCTCAGTTAACAAAAGGGCATCTACTGCATAAAAAAAGTCTCCATGCTTCCACATCTCCAAATAACACACCGAATCAATCACCCATGCTTTATTTCAATTTTTGTAGATCGATCTTATTGCATTCAGCAACTGACCTTCCACTTCATATTTTAATCAAATGTTTATATAATTTTCTGATGTTGTTTGTAAATCACCCAAAGTCACTTAGGTGAGATAGGTAAGATAGAAATATGAAAAATAAATAACATATTTACTGAAACTTTCAATAATTCAAGCCTAGTGAATTTAATTAACAAATATTCAAAAGCCTTT
Organism: Masticophis lateralis; assembly: GCA_030761175.1. Classification (NCBI taxonomy): domain Eukaryota; kingdom Metazoa; phylum Chordata; class Lepidosauria; order Squamata; family Colubridae; genus Masticophis; species Masticophis lateralis. Next base: position 38,668,544 of record JAUDYJ010000006.1, on the reverse strand, counting down.
ACATTTTTCAAATGTGTTGTCTGTACATCCTGCTTCCATAAAGCCACATTCTCTTCGCAAATGTTGTTCTTGCATATCTTCTACTCTTGTGGTAGGGGCTCCACTAATTTCTCTAACAAATAAATCTCCCTGTAGTTTTTGCATTACTCTTGCTTCCTTTCCCTTTCTGCAGGGGAGCAATAATATTTTTCCAATGATCAGCTACAGGTGTGATCTTTAGAATTTTGGTGCTCTTTGAGCTTGATTGCTTGCTGGCAGACATTTCATTGCCTAACTAGGTAGCATCATCACTGAATCTGCAACCAAACAGACAAGCTCAAACAGCACCATTGGTGGTTTCAGAACCCAGCACCTGAACTCTTCATTTAATAAGAAATTAAAGTTTTTCAAAGTTTTGGAACAAATTTTAGTCAACTAGTAATTCAAAGAGCCAGCTCCCTTGGATATTTTGGAGATTTATTCCTTATCAAAAGAACAGAAGTAGAAAAAAAGTTACCTAGTGTCAATATGACAGAAATTCTCTAATAAGGCAAGCAAACTGTTCAACCAACTCAGTGAGGAGGAAGATTAAAAATAGCTGACTGTCTTCTAGGATGTGGTAGTCAAATTTTTTAACAATCTTATTAGATATTCATAAGATCGAAAATTATATTTTTTTTAAAAAACTGTGCATGTTTAAATGATACAGATGTTCTTTTCACCATCATGAAAGCTGGGGATTTGTAATTATTACCCTTATCTTCCAGACACTGACTGGGGGGCAGAATACACTTATCCCTTTCTACAGACTGTGTGCAAGAGAGATTAATAGCTAGGATTTTCATAAGTATTTACTTTATTTTCTTATCCAGCTAAGAACATTCTGTGGTGCTGTATAAATTAATAAGGTAAGAGCTAACAAAGGTATTTCCTCTAATGTGTTCTTTGAAACTAAGAAAATAACCATAATCTTTTCAATTATTTTCTGAAGTTTCATCTCATATTGGCTATAATATCCCAAATTTCCTTTCGGATGTAATCAAATACCGCATCAATGAAATCACAACATGAGACAGGGTCTGACCTAGTCCTCTCAGCATGAGATAAGAAATGTATCAAGTTTTCTTGTGTCAGGTGTCTTAATTTTCTTTCCAGAGCTTTCAAACATAAGGGCTGCTGTTTTAATACAGGGGATATAAAGGGGATATGCTGACTTATGTCATGTTGAGAAATGTAGTATAAAGATGTAAAATGAAGAGTGATCATTCTTCATAGTGTTGTGCGATCTGCTCGGAGAAATGTCACTTCTATTTCTGAAATTTAGCAGGGTCACCAATTTTGGGGTTCTTAAAATGCTAGGAAGCTCTTTCTATATTAGTTGCCTATAAACTTTACATGTGCTGTTTATTATTTATTCACCGATGGTGTTTCTACATCAATATTTGAGTTGAATGTTCTTAACTGAAAAAAAAATAAATAAGCATCAGCAAAATTATAACTCAAAAACAGCAGGAATGTAAAAAGAATTCAAAGAGTTAATAAAAATATGTATTAAAAATATTGCAGGATGGATAAACTAATCATTTTATTATTTTATGATTAATATTGATATTTTTATTAAAATTACTAGTATGGTTATGATTATTGTTGTATCTTTACGTAAAATTAATTACGCCCAGACAACATACTGTTCATGTAGACATGGAATTTTTTTATGTTTTTAATGAAAAAATGCACCAATAAAACATATTTTTAAAAAAAACAACAACAGCAGGACCAAGTAAGTAACAACAAGCCATCTGACAGATAATGAATACAATCAATGCAGGACTAAGATATTTTTCTGTCTAAAGTAAAGGATAAAATGGTCACTCTCTCTAATGTTACGTTTAAAATCACCCATGTTCTTTAACAAACTTGAGGACAGCAAGTCTTCTGGGAAAACTTTCCACTGAGTAATCATTATAGCATAACTATAGCAGTTTCCAAATCTGGCACCTGAGGCTGACCCAAATACTATTAGGGGATAAGAAGAAAGATGAACATCACTAATTATCAATATAAGCTCAACAAAGGATATGAACGATGTTTCGTAATTGGAATGTCAGCATGTGAACCTAGAATTTCAGAAGCAGAGGGACAAGACAAATTTTGAGAAGGATCATAGATGGTCAAAGTAATATGAGAGAAAATTGGCCTTTTTCAGGACCCAATTCCACTCTTGCAATTAACGCATGCATGCATGCATGCATGCATACAAAAACTGTACGTTGCTTAGAAAAATGTTAAGTTCCAGAGAAGATTAACAGCCCGTGAATCTTACTGAGTTAATTGGTAATTGATTGTGAAACACACAAAAGATAGAAACTCATAATAATGTTTTAAACTGAGAGTCTATTAAAATCCATGATTAATTGAATTAAAGGGGACTAGTTGTCTAAATACTTCATTAATCAATAAGGGCTTATTTGGACCATCTATCATACATAAACATAAGTAGTGCTCAATTTACAATCACAGTTGGGATAGGAATTTCAGTTGCTAAGCAGCACAATTGTTAAATGAGTTATCACATGAGTAGACCTGATTTTACAGCTGTTTTTACAGCAATAATTAAGTGAATCATGTGGTAGTTAAATAATTCATGCAGTCATTAAGCAAATCCAACTTCCAACTGATGTTGTTTGTCAGAAACCAGCTGGGAAAGTCACAGATCATGATGACATGACAATGGGATGCTGCAACAGTTGGTAAACGTGAGACAGTTGCCAAGCTCCTGAGTTGCAATCAGATGACCGTAGGGGTAGTGTGACTTTTATCACGGACAGGTCATAAATCATTTTATGAGGTAATTGTAAGTTTGAATGGTTGTTAAATAAATAGTCCTAAATCAAGGACTATCTATATCTCAAACTTTGTTATCCATTATCACAGTGAAGGTCTTACCACACAGATTCTAAGAACACATTATGACTAGAGGTTTCTGAAGATCTCTATACCAAAGATACTGAGTCCTATCAGTCTGGAAAATACTACAAACACTTCTTTAAAACTCTGGAACTTTACCCTGTTCCTAGTCAAAGATACTGTTTTGAAAGGAATAGGATTTGAGAAATATTACGTTTTTCCAAGAGGAGCTGATTTATCAACATCAAAGAATGTAGCATCAAATTGTCTAAGAAGTCATAAAGAACAAGGTGGCAATTTCCAGAATCTTTGAGCCTCTCTAGCCTTAGATAAAGTCAATGTTCATGTCTCCATCATCAGAAAAACTGGTATAAAATGAGTAAAAATGGAATTCATGAGATAATACTAGGAAGAACATTGATGTTCAATCCAAGTTTGCCAAAATGAGGAAAGTTCTATGGACCAAAAAAAAATGTCTATGAGAATCTTTGCTGTGTCAGGACATGGATGTCATCAAGTGAAGGAAGAATGAATTTTACTTTGCATCAGAATTGTACAGAAAAACACTAGATTATCTGTCCATCAAATGAAAATGAAACACAAATGGATTATAGAGCAAGAAATGGCCTAAAAGATTAGAAAATGGATTACAATAGAATGAATAAAGAACATATTCAATGTTTTGAAAGTTCAACCCCAAATCTCATAGAAATGGTGTGGCAGGACCAATGACTAAAAGGGTGGCTTTCTTTATGAAATAAAGCTGCACCAAACCTTGGTGATATTTGCTCTGTCAGAGTCCCTTTATGCAATAGTATAATCCACGTGAAGCTCCTTTAATGTGCAGTGGTAAATATAAGCAAAAAGTCAGAAAATCTGAAAGGAGAGAGGTTAATCTTTTCCAAAGAAACAATGGCATACACTAAGCTTCTGACAGAATGCTTTCCACAATCAATACAAGTACTTTTCTACATTATAGTCAGTCATTCTCACAAAATGAGAGAGCTGGAGGGTTATTTTTAACTGGGCTACAAGAATCCAAGGAGCCAGATTTAAATCTTATTACTGTAAGCAAAATAAAAGGAAAAATGTGGATCGTAAATTATCATAAATGATGTTTTTCTTTGCACAAATATATCTACTGTATTATCCACAACATGTGAGATTTGTTGTAATCAATCAAAAGCAACATTAGAGTGAACAAAATAATAAGCAAGGGTTGTTGTACAGTTAAATTAAAAAATTTTTTTACAAAGACAAGGATGGTCATGATAAAGAAAATTTCTTTAACTGTTTGTTTATGTTTAAGAAAAAATATCCAAAGGCATAAGGTTGAGTATGGTTTAGCAATCCAACTGAGGATGACTTTGAGAAGTATCTTTCCAATCTTCACGCCTGCTGTGGAAAAAAATTCCCACTTTTCATCTTCTGCAAGCCAAAGCCTGCAAAATACTGAAGAATGGCTCTTATGTAGTAGCATGTAAGAGCAAGAATTCTAGCAAAACAACTGAGAATTTCTATTAAGTGAATCTATCAAAGCACATACTGTATGCATTAATTAGTGCAATTGTGGAAAGATCAAATGATACTACAGCTGAGATCAGCATTTATATTTCTTTACCCGTCTTTACTTTTAAAAAGAATTAAATCTCTGACTGAATGCCAAAAAAGCTCTTCTGAAGTAGTGGCTGCCTTGATTAAGATTTCCCATTTTGGCAAGTCCTAAATCAAGAGACATCAAAGAGGTTTTAAAATAAAGAACAGCTGAAGAAAAATGTATGAGATGACAGAAAGCATAAACAATAATACCATGCATATGTTTAAGTCATCTGAAAGTGATTTTAGTGATGTGTAAAATATTCAGAAATAAACATTTAAATGGCAGCTTAATTCCCCAAAGGAGAAAAGTCTGCTTAAACCTTAAATAAATCCTGTTTAGACTAAACCACATCCGTTCTCCCCTTTTGCTTCAAGAGCATATTCTACTTCTCTGATTGGTTCTGCACAAAGTAAGATCTTCTATACCATAACAGATTTTCATTCAAATAAATGGAAGTGAATGCATTAAAGGGTTTAGAAAGCCCACACAGGTCTTTTTTTTTAATAAATTTAAGTAAGGCATCAACAGTTATGTTTTGCTAAAACCAGAGCCTTTTTACAGATTAATAATAAAATGAATTATCAAACAGCTGTTTAAATCAAACATGAGATTATTTAAAGTTGTATAAGGAACATGCTTATGATGATCCTATATCACTAATACTTAATTTTATTGTTAAATGGCAACATCTGAAATAGGTATTCTACATACACTGACTTTACTTCACTCTCTCTGTGATCAAGGAAACAACTGTCCCTAATATAGCAGAATTCTCATGTTCATGCAAACATGTGTAGATCTTTTTCAATATGACAAAATCAGATGTTAACTGTTGAATTTGGGCAGCCTTTCAACTAAGCATGAATTTAAATGTGTGATATGATTGAACAAGTTTGTGCAGAAACAATGATTTATAATAGACAGAATCTGTGGTCCCCCAAAACTTGCTAGTTTAGAACTCCCAGTAACCATAGCCAGTAAAACCAGCAGCAAAACAATTGTGGGAATGAACAGAAGGCCATAGCTTTCCTATTTCTGCAGTAGGAGAAAAGAATGTTGGTGGGGACATTTGGTATATTTTATCGGCACAGTATTGTTTGTCACAACTAAACCCTTTAATAAAAAGCCAGAACTTTGGCATACATGTTTATCTGATAATAGGACTGCAGCATTGCTTTCTCCTTTACCATATACCATCTAAAATAAAATATGTTATTTAATTCCAGTTATTGGGTAAATTGAATGAATGAATGAATGAGCTTCATAAGCCTGATTTCTTTCTTTTTTTTTCCTCTCTCCTTCTCTGGAAATAAAGGAAGAGATTATACAGTGTGGATATCCAGATAAACATCTATGTGGAACAGCTGGATCACACATTACTTTTTAATATATAATAGAAGGAAAGTCATAAGTCACTTTTTTTCTCAGTGCTGTTTTAACTTTGAATAGTCACTAAACAAATGGTTATAAATTAAGGACTTATAGATAGATGTACCTCACTCTTAACAATCTTTAAATCTTGGTTATAGAATCTGGTTTAAATACTTACAATGAGAGTTGAGCTGAAATTTCTCAGACATTTTTTTCCTAAGATAATTATTGCTATTAAAAAAGCAATTTTATATATTTTCCTATGTCATTTTTTTAAATGTAGCTTTTATTCCATATCCAGTTTCCAATAATGCCCTGGAATACTGGACATTTTAAAAGAAAAAGAAAAGGAAACAAAATAAGGATTTGTTTAATTTGTTATCCACTTCTTGAGACTGTTTGTCTCTATCACATGATCAGAATGTAGGTGTTAATTAGCCCAAAGTCATTCATGTTCAAGTGGAGTTAGAACCTGGCTTTCACCAATCCAAATCCAATATTTTAATCACACATAGTAACTCTCAATTGTATAATCAACATGACTAATTATGTACACATATATTATCATGCAAAAAAGTATTTAAAATGATTTTATAAAATCATCAGCTAGATCGGGGTGAAATGCTCCCGGTTCGGACCGGATCGCTCAATTGGTAGCGATAACAGTGGGTGGTTTGGAGAACCGGTAGCAAAAATTCCTGCCCCCCCCATGCCCAGCTGAGCCGCGCAATCATCAGAGGCTTCTTTTTTTTTACTTTTAAAAGCATTTTTTCATCGGGATCGTCGGAGCCTTTTAAAAGCATTTTTTTAACAACCTCTCGAAGAGGTTGTAGAAAAAATGCTTTTAAAAGTAAAAAAAAAAAGTTGGCCATGCCCACCCAGTTACATTACCCCCACCACCACCAAGCCATGCCCACAGAACCGATAGTAACAAATTTTACATTTTACCACTGAGCCAGATGGATGCATTTAGTAGATGCATCCATCTACCAAAGTAGATGAAAGATTTTGCCATCTTTTTTTATTGTAATTTCTTTTATTGTTGCGAGCAACGCATATTATCTGCGAATTAGGCAGCATACAAGTTAAATTAGGGTTTATTTAAACTGGATTTGGCATTTTATCCACCTATTTAGTTCTTTGCAAGGACCTGAGATTAGCAGACGTTGTTTGATGGTACTAAATGTATTGTCACGGGATGTATTATCTATTCTAGTTGAGAAAAGTGAAGAAAGTGTCACTTCAAATACTGAGAAATCAAGCTGGTAACTTTTGTGGGAAATGCAATATAATATGGCAATGTTTTTTTGTTGTTGTTGTTTTGTTTTTGTTTATTGCTTATGAATTAGTGGCCAGACCAGCAAAAGTACATTGGAAGCTTCTTTTCTCTAACTAAAATAATTTTAAAGCATACTTGTTCCGCTCGAATGTTCTATTTAGAACAACATTTCCTCAATTTTATAATTATAAAAACAAAAAAATGGATGTTGCAAAGAAACACCAAACTGTTCTTGGCACATTTGTATGATTTAATGGTTCCTATCACGTTTATTTTCAAAGACAGATTTTCACATAAAAATGTGTATCATAACAAGGCACCTGTGAACTGTAATTGATAACCCTGATTAAAGATAACTTTGAACATACCCATTAAGCAGGCATTATCTGCAGACCCCCTTCATGTACTTTTGCTCCATGATAAGTAGAAAGTTTGCTAATGGTAGAGCTATTTTTATTCATAATAGCACATAGATTTCATCAGCTCTCAAAAGCCCATGAGCAGAATACAAATGATAGCTAACTGTAAATGTGTAAAATCAAAATATAGGAATAAGTATTTCCTGAATAACAGGTTTAATTTACTTTTTAGAAGCTCTTTAGACTTTTTAAAATGATCTTGCTATCATTTGGAACTGAAAAACAAAAACATACAAATAATATTATGGAGAAAAGCCAGATGTCTGGAATTATGCTGGACGGTCCAGTTTTTTTTAAAAAAAATACCTATCTTTTAACCAGTTTTTGGCAAACTTGGATTTTGTCCCCCTTTTTCATCTGTTCTGTTTCTGTCTCCTCTGGCAATAAGCTACAAGCATTTGAACATTCACTAAGCGACAAGAAAAAAATAGTGAAGAAACCTAGTGCCATCTCCTGGTTGTCCGGATTTTTACATTCCAGATACGGTATTCCTGGTTTTAAAGATATAGCCAAAACTCTTGTGTATGACAGATCAAAGGAAGAACTAAGAGCAAACTGGGAAGATGTTTATATATGTGAAAGAAAAGTGCATGAGAAAGATGGAGGGAGAAAAGAAAGTGAAAAGAAAGTTAGCAAAGAAAAGCAGTCTGTTTCCTTAGAGCTTGTGTACATTGCCCCCTTAAGCAGCTCCTGCCTTGTGCTGATGCTGATGCTGATGCTGGCTTGGTTCTAACCCCTAAGAAAATCCTGTCTCAACTGAAATGCTTTGGCAATAACTTGCAAGTATTCACTCTAGTCAGTAGGTTGTCATGTCCTCTTATTGAATAATTCCCTGCTAAATTTTCTCAACAGGAGATCTGTGCCCTTCTATTTTTCTGTCCATGAAATCAATCACTTTCTTTCCTGCAGGAGAGTCTTGCTGGTCAAAGACACTTATACTTTTATTGCTGTTGCAGATGCAATTAAATAAACCTAGTGATGCAAGATTTCATCAGTTTTCCAACCAGGAGAAGAGCTTTACCCACAGCTAGTCAAGATAACTCTACAAGACTTTAGACATAAAATATCCATTCTGTCAGATACGGAAAAGTTCCAAGTTCCTACTTCTGTGAAGCAGCCAATAATCCACAATTAGTCCAGGGTTTTTCAAACTTGGCAATTTTAAGATGTGTGGACTTCAACTTCCAGAATTTCCCAGCCAGCATGTACAAATTAGCCTGTACTCAAGTAAAGCATACCAACCCAAATAGAAAGGAATGCTTGAGCATACCTGAGAAGAAATAGAGCACTTTAAAACTGCAGTGCAAAAACAAACCTGGAGATTGAATGTACAATGGAAGTAGTGCAAGTCTACAGCAAATTTTTTATTGCTGGCCTACTCTGGCCATAGATAACTGAGCAACATGGATAAACCCATAGATCGAATATAAAGAGAGGGGTGCATTGTAGAATTTTTACAGAGATCTAAGTCAAATTGTCTAGCCCAGAATTCTGGGAGTTGAAGTCCACATATTGTAAAGTTGCCAAGGTTGAGAAACACTGGGCTAGACACAGCAAAAATGGAATAAGCTATTTAGCCAACTTAACCAAAATAACAAACAGTGCCTTAATCTAATTTAGGATGACTAGAAATAAATATATTAATTAATTAATTTAGGATCATTAGAAATAAATACAAAAGAGTTGGTCATCTTGTACCAACATCTTGAAGATATCTGTGATGTGAACATAAATACCTTGAGGACAAGCAAAGGAAAAAGGGAATTGTTCAAAATTTTTCTAAACAACATAGAATTACTAAGTATTGGACATGAATATGGGCACTAATTTGGTAGCTATACGTGTAATATTATTATTAAAGTCTTTTTTTAAAAAGTTGAAATGCATTTATTTAAAAAAATCATTCCTTATCTCCATCCTCTTTCTTCATATGCTTTTTTTAGAGTCACTATCCTCTTATGGATCTTATAAAAGTTGCATACTATATTTCATCTCAGGTGATTCTTTTCTTCCCATCTATTATTATTATATTATATTAATATATATATATATATATATATATATATATATATATAATATTATATATTCCCGATATAGCCAGCTGACACCATCGCTGGTTATTGGGGGCGAATCATTGGCCCCCACGGAAAGGGTGCGCAACTTGGGCGTCCTCCTGAACCCACGGCTGTCTTTGGAGGATCACACGACAGCTGTGGCCAGGGGAGCTTTCTATCAGGTTCGCCTGATACGCCAGTTGCGGCCCTTTCTAGATCGGGACTCCCTACGCACAGTCACTCAGGCACTCGTCACCTCTCGCCTGGACTACTGCAATGCTCTCTACATGGGGCTCCCCTTGGGGTGCACCCGGAGGCTCCAACTAGTGCAGAATGCAGCCACGCGGGGGATTATGGGAGCGACAGGACACTCCCATGTGACACCTCTCCTGCGCGAGCTGCATTGGCTACCGGTGGACTTCCAGGTGCGTTTCAAGATGTTGGTGACCACCTTTAAAGCGCTCCATGGCTTAGGACCAGGGTACTTACGGGACCGCCTTCTGCCGCCAATAGCCTCCCACCGGCCGGTGCGTTCCCACAGAGAGGGTCTCCTCAGGGTGCCGTCAGCCAGACAATGCCGGCTGGCGACCCCCAGGGGGAGGGCCTTCTCTGTGGCAGCCCCTACCCTCTGGAACGATCTTCCTCCAAAACTGAGAACAATTGCTGACCTCCGGACTTTTCGTCGGGCCCTGAAAACTCATCTCTTTCAGCTTGCTGGTCTAGCCTGACCCCGCTGAATTTTTAAGATCTGTATTATAGGGTTGGGTATTTTAAATATTTAATGGTTAATGGTTTTAATTTTTAGCCAAAGTTATATGCTTTTTAAAGAAATTGTTTAACTTTTGTGTACTATTTTTATTTGGCTGTTCACCGCCCTGAGTCCGCAAGGAGAAGGGCGGTATACAAATCTAAACAAATAAATAAATAAAATAAATAAATAAGCATCTAAGTATCTGAGCCCAGGCCCTTGCTGAGTGCAGGAATCCAAACTGAAGAATCTCTAGCATATGTTGTATCTGTCTTATCAATGTTTGAAAAATTAATTGAAAGGACCTGAATCCATAAGTCTTGAACTGCTTTCCTTCCAAATATTTCAAAAGTGTTTTCCCATATTCCTGCTTTCTTTTCAAGACTAACCAAGACTTAATACTAAATATGCCCATAGAACTCTAGTTTAAGGTTCTTCAACTACCCTTGTTATTTAAATCTGTTTTAATTTCTCTGAATTGTTTTTAAAAATTATGTCTAGAACTGGACGCAATACTTAAATTGGAGTTTGATCAAAAGAAGGATCAAGGAGACAATAGCAAGCCACTTCTGAAATCTGCAAGGACTTCTCCAGGCAGCTGCCAGGAATCAACATTATCTCAGTGGCACAAAACAACCCCAACAATGCAGTTTATTGTTTTAAATCGATAGTTTAATGTATTGTTTTTATTTTGTTCACTGCCCAGGAATCCTTGTTTAATAAATAAATTTAGCAAAAATTATCTACATGGACTCCTTATAAAGAAATATAAAAATTGTATAATAGATGTGCGCCATTGCAACAAATCAAGTCCTCTATTTCCTTCATAAAATAGTCACCTTTCCCTGCTATCTTAGAAAGCTCTCTCAGACAAGACAACCTCAATGCTATATGCCTTTGTTACACTGAACTGATGGAACAAGCTGAAATACATTTGTAGGAAGCTTATCTTGGAACAGAACAGAAGAATGACAGTTAACACTAGCAGCCATTCAGGATACACCATTTTTGGTTTTTCTTTTCTTACATTGCACAAGACTGCCAGATCAGCTGCAATTAATAAAAATTACATCTCTAGTGGGTTACAAGCCCAGCAGTTACATACCAGTTAGTTGGACTGACTAAGGTATTGGGTCAATAAAAATGCAGGGTCTTATTTGCTCTCTGAACAATCGACCTAGTCCTCTTTCTACTTTTATACTGCCAAAAGAAATTATTGATTATCCAACTAGTTCCTAGGATGGCTGAGAATGGGAATTTGAAATTCTGAGTGATGGGTTTTAGGTACTACATAATTATATGCAATCTTCCTGTTTTATTGTAGCAAACATTCATCTTCAAAGTATGCCATACTAGTAATCAAGAAAAAATAATTAAATCAACTATGCTGCATTGTGAAAATGATATTCCCCACTGTGATGCCTAAACATTTTTGAGCTGTAATCAGCAGAATGTTCAGCCACTAAAGTCTTGTTGGCTGGTTCTTCTGCTCAACAGGCCCAAGGCCTAAGGGTGAAGAAAGCTACTTTAAAATCTGGACTAGCAAAACATCTGAAGCATCTTTCCCTGACATCATTTTTATATTTATTAATTGGAACTGTTCTTTCCAAAGTTCAACTGGTATTAGATGCTGTGCAAAAACACAATTTTGCTTTTATGCTATTAGTCTCATTTGTTTTGGTAGAGTTTCAGTAGAAGACTTAGTGTGAATGGTGCTCAGTGTGAGTTTATGAACATCAAAACACTTTGTGGCCAATAGGGAAAGATTAGACTTCTTGACCAGATGCCTACATTATGATTAATTCATCATTTTAATTATAAGCCCTTTCTGTAGATAAAAGCACTACTGAGTGACACAATTACAGCAACAATGACAAGGGCAAATCTCTTTCCTAATTTAAATAGATGACGCAAACACTCCATTGAGTGTGTACATATGGCCATCTCTTGTTCTACAATGTGCCCAAATCACATTCTCAGCAAGGACTGCAAAACATGTAGAATGAATGCGGAGGGAATAAGAGAAAGCTTTAGCTATTCAATTAAGCATGAGGAGAATGAATGGATTATATTCATAAAGCTTTTATTCCAAGATTGGAAGGAATTAAGGAATAGAATCTAACAGAGAAGAAAAATAAAATAAGCTTTTCCAACACACCAGGCTAACATTTCTCATCCTTGAAGGTGATTTTTGTGAAATCCTGTGCATAGCAGAAGAATCAAGAGCCAAAAGAGTTTTATTCTTTCCAAGCCCTTTGTTTATCTAACAACCTGATAAAAACTAATTTAGGTTCTTCCATGAATTACCTCTGTGGTCTCACATGATCATGTACTCAGCAGCAAAATATCCTTGAGAGCCAGTAAAAATAATGGGATTCTTGCTAAGGGCCATTAATATTTATCAGAGCTGTTCCAGGGATCTTTACACACTACAAACAGGTTTACTTGGGACCGTGTAAGTGTAAATTAGCTAGAGCAGTTTGGGAATTGTAGAATGCCTTACACTTGATCAGGTGATTCCACTTCTAGCTGAGCTTTGCCTGACAACAACAATTCTCCCTATGGTTTAAGATGCTGTCTTTCTAACCACCTGCTCCCTTTCTAGCCGAAGATGTGTAGATTTCACCTGGGGCCTTCTTCGCGAAAAGCTTATTTGCTGCATCAATTGAGTTCACATATGATATTTAGTCATTATGTGATTTGCTCAGGTTTAGTTTAACATTAGAGTAGTATACTATATGGCTAATGCAATAAATGATTATTAAGCAAGCCATAGTTTAATATGATGTATAAACTCAATCACTGAATTACAGTCCACTCTTGTAGCTCCAAGAACTCTTATCAATTGGTTACCTGAACAGTATTGAACCTTGGAGATAATAGTTTTTTTGGCATTGGCTTTAGATAGCTGTGTATTTATTTGTAAAATATAATTAACTTGGGGAGAAGCACCACACTGAAAAGAGTGGCATATTTTCAAATAATTTTATGAATAAAATGTGTGAAATCACATATACACATAAATGAATATAAAATGTTTTTGAAAAGAAAGAGAAAAAGATTCATTGGGTTGCATCCCTACTTTGGGCAAGCAGGTGCTATTGCCAAGCTCTCATCTGCCTCATGTCTCTGGTGACATGTGAGGCCTCCTGAGTCTATAGTCCTTAATCTCCCATCCACAGGGCTAAGTAAACTGAGCCATAGTGGCACAGTGGTTAGAGTGCAGTACTGCAGGCTACTTCTGCTGCCTGCTGCCTGCCTGCAATTTGGCAGTTCAAATGTCACCAGGTTCAAGGTTGATTCAGCCTTCCATACTTCTGAGGTGGGTAAAATGAGGACCCAAACTGATAAATTTGCTTATCAGTTGCTGATTCTGTAAACCATTTAGAATGGGCTTTAAAGCACTGTAAAGGGGTATATAAGTCTATATAAGTCTAACTGCTATTGCTAAACTATTGGTTTATGAGGAAATAGCTTCAAGAAAGAGAGGTTAAAGCAAGCTAAAATCTCTAGGAATGTCCAGAAGGAAAAAATTTAAGAAAACAGTAGCAATAATACCTATAGCAGACTTAAAGCACTTGGGATTCATGAGCAAATATGCCTCTTGCTTTTCATCAAACCTCCCAGTCTAATACAATGATAAACCTTATTTATCAAAATTGATTAATATAGCCTCTGCTAACCAGATAGATTACATGGATAAAAGGTATGTTTTAGAAGCTAGCTACCGCAGCATAACAAATGACCATCATGTACAGTGCTGGCTATATCCCTGAGAAGTAAAATGCTATTTAATTTTAGTGCACAGATAAAGGCTTCCAAGCCTGACTGAACCTCTATGCTATCTGCATAAAGAAGAGCCTAGGGAGTATGAAACAGCTAATAGTCAACTTTATCCTTAGAAGCCTCTTGGGGAATTTGCTAGGACGATAGTATGTGTGGGTCAAGTTAATATACTCCAGATATGGGGTGGGGGGGTGACAGTTTCTTTCAGAGTAAAAGAAAACGAGATAGAAAAAAATAACTTAGAAAGCAAAGGTTGCTTGGTTTCCAGCAAATGAAGGAGAAAATAATACTGCCAGAATACTGGTGGTAGCATTTGAGTTCATGCTTTCATTACTCGCTAAAAGAGAAAATCACATCAAAATCCACCTCCGAACAGAAGTGAATAACAAGCCATTGTCAGGATGAAGAAATACTTTTAAAATCTCAACTTCAGAAGAAAATAAAAATGAATACACACAGCAAGTTTCCCTTCCCTTCCCCATCTTCTTTCTTTATAAGTCTGGTTTAAGGTTAAAGTTTTTTTGAACTAAAATGTGAAAGGAGGCATACCGTACATTTAAAATATCTTGCCTTATTCATTCCTGAAGATTAGAATTTCACAATAAAATACAATCCCTTCATAACAAAGCTTTGTTAACTCATGTCAGCTATATGTATACCTGATCTTTATTTTAGATTTAAATAAACTTATTTGGTAGCACTCCATTTTACGTTATTTTCAACCAAGTACGTTTTTATATGCCTTGTCAGAAGAAAATCCTGTTGAGTTCTTTGGAGTTTAGTCCAAGATTAGTTGAAAAGGATGGCAGTCATATACCATACTTCCTTGCTTAGCTACCTGGAATTAGTTTAAGTTGCCAAAACATTTCCCATTCATTTTGTATCCTGTGGCAATTTTACATTTGCATTTCATTTTTTTCTTCTGTTTTCCTTTTCACATTTTAAGTACTAAAAGGCTCTTATAGTTTTGAATATAAAAAGATTTTCAGAATTATTTAGCAAAAAAGGAAAAAAATCCATAAATAGTAATATCAATAAAATACAGGTAGTTCTCGACTTACAATAGTTCATTTAGTGACATTACAATGGCACTAAAAAGTGATTTATGACTGTTTTTCACACTTACGAGCATTTCAGCATCCCAAGATGATCAAAATTCAGACGTTTGGCAACTGACTTATATTTATGACAGCTGCACATGTCCCAGGGTCATGTGATTTTCTTTTGCAACCTTCTGACAAGCAAAGTCAATGGAGAAGGCAGATTCACTTGACAACCATGCTACTAACTTAACTGCAGTGATTCATGTAACAACTTTGGCAAGAAAGATCATAAATGGGGCAAAACTCACTTAACAACTGTCTCACTTAGCTACAGAAATTTTGGGCTCAGTTGTGATAGTGTCAAAACTACCTGTACCTTATAAAAATCAATACAAATTAACAAAGCAGAAGCAAATATCAGCATAAAGAAAAGTCATAGAAAAATCATCTGGAGGACAAATCAACTTGAATATGATTCTAAAAAAGTACTGAGCTTAGAATTTATTAGGGAGAAATTCCAAATTGATATAAAACACACTTTTTTTTTCCTTGTCATCCTCAGTTTATCTTTGACTAGAAAGGGGAGAAAAGCCCCCACTTAAGTTGAGGGCTGAAAACATTAAAATCAGTGTTTCCCTTCAGCAAGCTTTGATGGCCTAAATCTCTCTATGTGGGGAATTGCACCCTTTCCATTCCTTTGCAGATAACACCAGGGGTGGTATTCACTTATCTTTGCTACCGATTCACAAATGTGACCACCTCTGTGCATGCACATAGCCTTCCACGCATGCATCAAAAATGGGATGTGATGACATCCAGGTGGGTGGGCGGAGCCTCCCACAGCCACCGCTACTGAACCGGATAGAACCAGATGAATGTCAACACTGGATAACAGTGCTATATATGCTATGCCCATGCCTCCTAAAAAAAATAATAATTGTTCCTTAGAACAACTGAAATCATTCAGAAATTAGAAATAAGTACTGCAGTTGTCAGTTCTAAAAGCAAGGAAGGCATCAAGTTTGGATGTCTCCATGCTCATAACATCAGAAAGCTGGAATCTCATTGCTTTCTCTTGTCTCCAGGAAAGTTTGCTATGATTGCTGTTTAAATGGGTCACCGTTCTCCATCTGCTTTCTGAATTGTTACTCTTCCATGAAATTTGTTTTTGCAGAAAGTCACATGAACTGTGACCTGAAGTCACCCTGCCAAATCCACTCTCATGCAGTAATATCAATGCAGAATTGCACCACATTATTTCCTTTTAAAGAGTCATACTATTCTGTGAAAATTCTACCCTTGAGAGAAAATTGGCATAATCATTAGAAAAGAAAAGTCACAGAGTCATTCTTTTTCATATATATATTCCAGGCACACATATAATATGTGGGTTGACTCACACATGATTGGCACTGAATTTTATCAGTGGAATTGAAATGGAACGAGGAAAGTATTAGCTAGCTTTTATTCTAGGCTTGCTCAATGATTAACGATTGACCATTAAAATATATTCTTTTTGTACTTTTTTTTATCTAAGTGTATCTCTGTTTGGTGTTTTTTTTTAAACTGTCAGTGCTAGATGCTTTGGGAATTAAGCCCAAACAAATTGACTAATCAGACCTACCCTCCCATTTGTACCACCAACCAGAGTATTTGAGTATTTGCTCTTAGTGAAGGTAAATAAATAATATTTAGCAATACGAGTCTGCTATCATTAGAAGATGTTGGTTTGGAAAGTCATTCTGACCTGCAGTCAAGAGACTAAATGCAATATCTTTTTACCAAAGTCCAGGAGTCCACTATTTTATCACCACTAAATAAGTACTAATTGTGTCTCAATTTTATATATCAAATAAAAAACACAATGGTCAAAAAATGTCAAATAAACAATTCTCCCTCTATAATACAACAGTCTAGTATAAAAGGTAACTGGATGGCAGCTAGATAGGAAGAGGGCTTCAAAGTTCTCTTTTTGAGGTAAGTGATCACAATGCAGTGGGCAAAGTTCATAGCCAAAGTGGGGAGTTCTGTTTGTTTTTCTGCTATGATCCTTATGCCAACCCAAATTGAAGTACAGATTATAAATCAAACAAGCAGTGCAGCTGAAGGACAGGTTACAAAAGGCTCTTCATGCAGGCCATGACTTTAAGATGACCCTTCAATTCACTTCATGAATAAAAACATTGGTAACATATTTTTTTATCTTAAAAACAAAATCTTACCTCAAATATGGACAATGATTCTGTGCTGTTCAAGCCATCTCTACTTCCACTGTATTCTGTTTGAGCTGCTGATACAGTTCTACAGAGGAATTATTGAGTCTGTCATCTGCACCTTTATAACTGTCTGGTTTGGTTCTGCAACCCAACAAGGCAGACAGAGGCTCCAGAGGATAATTAGAACTGCAGAAAAAACAATTACCACCAACCTGCCTTCCATTGAGGACCTGTATACTGCACGAGTCAAAAAGAGGACTGTGAAAATACCTACAGACCCCTCACACCTTGGACATACACTGTTTCAACTCCTACCCTCAAAATGACGCTATAGAGCACTGCACACCACAACAATTAGACACAAGAACAGTTTTCTCCCAAACGCCATCACTCTGCTGAACAAATAATTCCCTCAACACTGTCAAACTATTTACTAAGTCTGCACTACTATTAATCTTGTCATTGTTCCTATCAGCCATCTCCTTACACTTATGACTGTATGACTGTAACCTTATTGCTTATATTCTTATGATTTATATTGCCTGTTCCTAATATGAATTGATTGCTTATTTGTACCCTATGACTATAATTAAGTGTTGTACCTTATGATTCTTGACAAATGTATCTTCTCTTTTATGTACACTGAGAGCATATGAACCAAGACAAATTCCTTGTGTGTCCAATCACCCTTGGCCAATAAAGAATTCTATTCAATTCAATTCTATTCAATATAATATAATATAATATAATATAATATAATATAATATAATATAAATGTATGTATATGGGGGTGTGGCTGGTTGACAAAACCTAAAGCGGTAGAAATAGATCTACTCCAGTCTCCCTCATAAATTCAAACAGATAGCAAAATGGCTCCTGTAATGTTTAGAAAGGCCTAAAAACTGGTGAATTGAGATTTCACTGAAAATCAGGCTATGAAACATCTTGATATACGTAGGAAAATCCCTGGCATAAAGAAAGATACATACATACATATATATTCTGAGGTTTTCGCGGGTGTTTGTATGTAGGTCTTTGGTTTTGGCTTCCAGGAGCAATGTGAGATTGCAGCTGTTTCTTTCTTTTAACTGCTAGTGGGCGTGTGAACTGATTGGGTGGGAGCTTGGCTGTGTTCTGATTGGGAGGAGGTATGTTCTGATTGGTTGGGGGCTTGGCTGTGCTCTGATTGGCTGGGAGTGTATTCTGTTGGGGTGGGGGCTTGGTTGTGCTCGGGTTAGTCTGAGTTGCAGTGGGATTTGAGCTGGTGAGCTGTGTTGCTGTTATTTGGCTTCGTGTTTGTGGCTGTGCCACCTCTTCATGGTGGGTGTCAGTCTGCTTCATGTATGGATTGGTGAGGTTTGAAGTGGCTAATGATGCAGCTGTGGTCTGGCTTCTGGTCTGTGGTCATGCCTCACCATCAGTGTAGGGTTGAGTCTGCTTTCTGCGTGGATGTGTGGTGGTGACATCCTGTGTGGCTCTCGTGAGTGTGGGTCTGGTGTCATTCCTCGTGTTAGGGACTCATTTGTCAATAAGGGCGGGTTTCCAAATGGCTGGTAGGCGGGAGGTATCATCTCATTTTTCTCGATGGCTTCTCTGATTATTCTGTTGTTAAAGTGTTCAGTTTTGGCGATAGTTCTGGTCTTTTTAAAGTCAATTTCATGTTCTGTGGTTGACTTTAAAAAGACCAGCACTATCGCCAAAACTGAACATTTTAACAACAGAATAATCAGAGAAGCCATCGAGAAAAATGAGATGATACCTCCCGCCTACCAGCCATTTGGAAACCCGCCCTTATTGACAAATGAGTCCCTAACACGAGGAATGACACCAGACCCACACTCACGAGAGCCACACAGGATGTCACCACCACACATCCACGCAGAAAGCAGACTCAACCCTACACTGATGGTGAGGCATGACCACAGACCAGAAGCCAGACCACAGCTGCATCATTAGCCACTTCAAACCTCACCAATCCATACGTGAAGCAGACTGACACCCACCATGAAGAGGTGGCACAGCCACAAACACGAAGCCAAATAACAGCAACACAGCTCACTAGCTCAAATCCCACTGCAACTTAGACTAACTCGAGCACAACCAAGCCCCCACCCAAACAGAATACACTCCCATCCAATCAGAGCACAGCCAATCCCCATCCAATCAGAGCATAGCCAAGCCCCCAACCAATCAGAACACACTTCCTCCCAATCAGAACACAGCCAAGCTCCCACCCAATCAGTTCACACCCCCACTAGCAGTTAAAAGGAAGAAACAGCTGCGATCTCACATTGCTTCTAGAAGCACGAAGCCGAGAACACCAGCCTGAAGATGACGAATGAGACTTCGTTGAAACGTCGCCAAGACACTTCCAATTTTACGCTGGAGAAAACCTGAATAACCAAAGACCTACATACACACACACATACATATAGTATTGTAATATTTAATTGTGTGTGTGTGTGTGTACAGTGTTTTAGGACCGACACTCTTTCTGCTTTACATCAATGACCTATGCAATCATATTAAAAGCAGTTGCATCCGCTTCACCGATGACCAGTGGTGGGTTGCCCCCGGTTCGCACCAGTCCTATAGAACCAGTAGTAAAACTGGTGGGAGGCTCCACCCACTGACCCTGACATCATCAAAACGCTTCTGCACATGCGCAGAAGAGAGCATGCGCACGCAAGGGAAACAAAAGTATGCACGTGGCCCCATTGCAAACCAGTAATAAAGGTATGTAGAACCCATCCCTGCCGATGACATAAAATTATTTAAGTCCACTGACAATTCTGCTGCCCTACAAAGCGACCTTGGCTATGTGTCTGAATGGTCACGTACAGTAATTGGCAACTCTAAATTTCAACTAATAAATGCTCATGTCCTACACATTGGCAATAAAAATCAGAACACCAAATACAAGTTGGGCAGGAACGATCTCGTAGACAACCCTCACTCTGTCAAGGACCTAGGAGTACTCATCTCAAATGATTTAAGCCCCAGAGCTCACTGTAATAGCATTGCCAAAAAGGCATTAAGAGTTTATAACCTAATTTTGCAAAGCGTCTTCTCCAGTAACATTGTATTGCTAACTAGGGCATACCAAACTTTTGCCAAACCAATTCTTGAATACAGCTTGTCACACTGTATATCAGACATCAACACAACTGAGCAGGTTCAGAGGTATTTCTCGAGAAGAGTACTCCGCTCTTCTACTCACAATAGAATTCCCTATGCCTCGAGGCATAGGGAATTTTGGGATTGGACAAACTGGAACTGTGCTGCCTGTGGTCTGATCTAAGCAGGGTACACAAAATTGTCTGCTACAACGTCTTCTTCAGCTTCAACCACAATAATACACAGGCAAACAATAGATACAAACTCAAGGTAAACTGCTTCAAACTCAATTGCAGAAAATATGACTTCAGCAACAGAATGGTCAACGGCTGGAATGCTCTATCCGACTCCATTGTAACACCCTCAAACCCTCACAGCTTCAATCTCAAACTGTCTACTGTCACCCCATTCTTAAGAGGTCCGTAAAGGGGGTGTGCATAAGCGCACCATTGTGCCTACTGTCCCTGTCCTACTGTCCCCATTTATCTGTATTTAGTTCCTTGGTTCATGTTAGTGCTTAAATAAGAAAATATACTGTGAATTGTGAAATGAATTGTGAAATATTTGTGGGACTATGACACAGCCACAATTTAATGGTTTTCCATTAATGACATTGCAAATTATTATGCATATTACTAAAGGGTCCCAAAGTTATAATATAGTTATAATATGTTCCAAACAAACAACAGCCTTAGCATTTTCCATGATTTGTTTTATGACTTTTATAATTTATATCATGTCACTGATAGCCTTCAGATAGACAGACCATACAAGTCTGTCAGATTTTTGTCAGAAAAATGTATTCAATAGTTTCGAGGAAGCCTCATTACTTGGTAAAATTTTTGAAAGGAGTTTCTCTGCCCTACAGAATACTAGAAAGACAACTGTTGGCACAAGTTGTACCATAGACAATTTTATTTTCAGACTAGAATGTGATCCATATCCATGCCAGTGTTGGCATATTGTTGAAAGACGTTTAGTGATTTTACATACAATAAATTACTCTTTAGTTATGCAATATGATCTTGCCAGATCATGCTACCTAACTATACAAATAGAAACCCGTGAGTAGAAAAATAAGGGCCTTTAATCTCTTTGCTCTTTTGCAAGGTGTTTGGTCTACAATCTTTTTTGAACATTTTGAGGGATTTGTTTTGTTTTGTGAAGCAATTCTGAAGAAAAGAAGAAATTTAAAGACACCAAGGTGACATCGGAGAAAGTGAATTGAAGTCCCAGCTGTTGGGGACTAGTAAATAGAAAACTATAGTCAGCTCCTCTCAAATAGTATTCATCCAGCTGTAGTCTGAGACCCAAAGTTGTAGCCCAGCCATATAACTGCAACCAAGGATGAGATAAGAGACTTAACATAAATTATATATGTAGGAAATGTATAAAAGGAACACATTTTCTAGTCAGATCAAATGGAATTGCACTCTCTATGTACAATCCTTTCATAATAAATCACAAGGAAAATATTTCCAATAAATAACCCCGTAAAATCCCATTTTTATTTTTTAAAAAATCAGAAAGTAGCATTCTGGATATCTCAAAAACTGTTTTCCTACCTGCAGGTTATTTGCTACTAAAGCTACAATTATTTGATTTGTTCAAATTAGCAGGCCTAGTTGCTAATTTAAGTGTTGAGAGGTACCCCTCAAAAAAAAAAGTTATACATGCAACCATGAAATCTGGCTGTGAACCTCCTGTTTGGGGTTTCCTTCTTCACCTGCTACTTGCAACTCAGGGACTAAATAGTGGCAACAAAATAAAGATGGCACAGACATAACTGCAAAATAAGTCGAAAGATGAAGAGACACATCAGCTGCTATTACTCCTCCGTACCCAATCAATACATAATACAAAAATGAAGATCTGGGAGTCAGTCCTTCACAAAGACAGATAACCGGTTTCTCCAGTTTGCCAATACACTGTAATTGGGAAAATATTTCTTTGTAACATTAAATATGGTAGCACAAATCTATTTGATCAGCCTGCAGAAGCCACACATTCATGTTTACCATTTTTTTCTTTTCAGCAGAGCATTAGACAAGTGGACCTAATGGAAAATGAATTATCCAAAATCTTGATCTACAACCATTTCTGATGGCTCAGAGCATTAACTTAAATTGCCCCATAGTGCTTGTATCTTTGTTGTTGTTTTTTCAGGCTATGATTTTTTTTCCCCACCTGCTACTTGAATACTTTCAACTGGAGATGCCAGAAACTGGTGCAACCTGATACTCAACCCTTGTTGCTTACCTGAATATTTATCTGCAAGTTTCTTTATGACGTTTTGGCAGCTTTTATGCTTACTATTTTGTCAGATTGGTGTAAAGAGATTATTCTGGGGGTATAATGACTTGCCTCTTGGTTTATAATTCTAAGATAGTTTGTCAAAAGAATCCATTAGCAAATGGCCAAACATTGCAGAACCTGAAATACATATATGTGCTCAAAATAATTATGAAAGTAAAATAAATAAATAAATAAATGCATAGTCATAAAAATACAGTATAGCACTTGTAAGATAGCACATAAATTATATATAAAGGCGTGTTAGGCTCTACTTTAAATTCCTTCCTTCAGTTGCTATTTCTGTTGTGGCTCCTTTTTCATGGTCACAGCTAATCTTTTATAGTCCAACCTATAATGTCATGTTCTGATAGGCCCATGATGGCGAACCCATGGCACGCATGCCACAAGTGGCACACGGAGCCATAGTAGTGGGCACGCCGGCTCAGCTCTGGGGCAAATGCGCACACCAGCCAGCTGATTTTCGGGCCTTCTGGGCCCACTAGAAGTAGGGAAACAGGCTGTTTCCTACCTCTGGAGGGCAGGGGGTTGGGGGAGGCCTGTTTTTCTTTCTTACCTGGCTCCAGATCCTCTCTATTTATCTGGGAAGGGCAAAAACAGCCTTTCCCACTCCCTTGGAGACTCTATGGAGGCTGAAAGAGCCCATTTCCCGACTCCCAGTGGGACAGGAAGTGACTTTTTTGCTGCCCCCATCTTCCAGAGACTCCTAGATAGGCTCCTAGAGACTTCTAGAGAGGTTATGGAGACACAAGTACAATAAAAAGATTGAGATTAGCAGAATTCTGTACTTGTACAGATAAAATAAACAGGTGGGGGGTGGAGGCTTAAATAGCAGAAAATTAAATATCAAAATTCTAACAATTTCTGGCTGTTTCAATTGCTAAAACAAAAATCCCTTGTTTGCTTATTTGTATTTTTTCAGCTTCTTTTCGATTCGAACCTTTAATCAAATGCTCAAATGTCAATTCTCTACTTTTCATAACCGCAATACCTAGTTTCTGCTTTGATCAAAATTACTTTTTCTACAGCTGAGGTAGAGGAGCAGGGCAAGATCTCACTTTGCATATGACCCAAAGCATGCACCTCTGCCTTGTGGAAGTTTACATTCAAAGAGAAGCATATGTATCCCATATCTGGCATGGGGATCTGGCAGTCTGGAATCTTGTGAAAAAAACACAAGTTTAATAGAGCTCCAGACAACAAAAGCTGATCAGTGAAAATGCTCACTCAGCTATTAATATTGCTGATATTCTTCTGGATATCAGCAATGTCTTATACGGATGCATATTTACTTTGTTTGAATAAATGGCTCTCCTGGGAAAATCCAATATGGCAAGTTTTCTGATTGCATTAATGTAAAAGTTGCCCTAATTTCTGGCAGTGACTAAAATAATAATTCTTCCATGAAGCAACTCCAGTCCATTACTACTACAACAACACAGTCCTTTCAAGAGTTCCAAGTTGGCTCCACACCTATTTGGTAACCCTGATGACACAGATAAACCTCCAGGTGGCCTCAACAACTCTCTAAAAGAATGTCTTCAAAGAAAAACCGGAAAGTCCAGTTGCCTCTTGAAAAAGCACTTTTGGGACAACCATGATCTGGATAACTGAGAATCTCCATTGACATCCACTCCATTATAGTACAGTCATTATTTCCAGTGAAACCTGTCTGAAACATAGCTATAAAATTAATTAAATAGAAGTAGCTGTTCTTTTTTAAAACTGGACTACACTTTTGTTTTTATTATCTTATTTATTTATTTATTAAATTTATATGCTTCCTATCCACTCTCGAAGTGACTTTTATTTCTTTGTGAGGGGTTTTTTTCCCAACCTTTGAAATATATTGAGAGCACAGTATTTCTATAGTGATGTTCCTGGAGTAAGCCAGGCCAAAGAGCTTGGCTGATTGCAGGGGTAGGCATGGAGTCTCAAGTAGTGAAATACTTTGCTTACTTGCTTGATTTCTTGGCTTGAGGCAAATTGTTCCGAAACAGAATCCCTCAGATACATTAAACTAAAAATCCCATCATGCACAGTCAACAGATGTCAGGTGCTGTGTAAAATGCTCTTTTCTTTGAGGGCAAAATCCCCTTTCAGCTTGTATTGTATGTGCTTTGAACCAGACAGCTAGATATAAAATCTCTATTACCTTTTGACTGATTTAATTTCTATCTCCTCCTTTTGGCTTCCAGGCTCCAGAACCCTGAGCCACCTTTGGTGAGAACTGAGAAAAATGGGCTAAACATTATTCTTACTCCCTTGCTGTAGCTCTCTACATTCAATCAATTGCATTTGTTCATGCACTTGTTGCTATGTCATGTTACTGTGATGTTCATATTAAACATGTTTTTTTATTTATTTGTTTGTTGGTTTATTTATTTATTTATTTATTTATTTTATTATTAAAATTTGTATGCCGCCCTTCTCCCGTGGGACTCGGGATAATAAATAATATAATACTCACATAATAAAACAGACAATGATTAAAAGCTAAAATACAGTCTGAATTTAAAATCCCCAAATTTAAAACCCCGTAACCGGTCAGGGAATTTGATGGAAAAGCCATGTCTTCAAGACAGTACGGAAAGTGCGGTGATGAGGAGCTGTCCAGAGCTTGGTGGGTAACCCATTCCAGAGGGTCGGTGCAGCCACAGAGAATGCCCTCATCCTAGGGGTCGCCAGCCGACATTGTCTGGCTGACGGCACCCGGAGGAGGGCAGATCCATCATCATCATCATCATCATCATCATCATCATCATCATCATCATCATAATTTTATTTCTATATCGCCCCTCTCCCGAAGGACTTGGGGCGGTGCACAGCCTAATTAAAAGCACAATACAAACAACAATTTAAAAATGAAAAATATTAAATAATTTGGCTCAATATAAAACCCCAAATTTAAAAATCCCAGATTAAAACCAATTTAAAAATCTTCACATCGATAGCCTGGCCTGGCGGAACACAAAGGTTTTGAGGGCACAGCGGAATACACAGAGGTCAGTAATCTTACGTAATTCTGGGGGCAGTTCATTCCAGGGAGTAGTGAGTAGTGAGAGTAATTCATTCCTATGAGAGCACACAGGGCGGTGGGAGGTTGGTAGAAGGTGGTCCTGCAAGTACGAGGTACTTTTGTTGTTGTTCCTTTTGTTTTTCTGACAAATAGGTTTAGTAGTGATTACATCACTGATCAGCTGATGTAACTTGATGATAGGATTGGGCTGTGAAATATTGAAGGGGTGCAATATAATTTATAGCATTTTTAAAAAGTGATTTAGTTCTGTGGGCCTTTTCTCACTTGTACCAAACAACAAGGCAAACATGCCCTGGCAAGTTTTCTGACTTGCTTTCATCTTTTCTCCAACCCAAAGTGAGACAGGTTTAAACTGTACTGACGTCCAAAGGCAGCCGCAAACCTGGATGACCATAACCAGAAAAAAATCACATAACTCAGTGAACTCAGTGACAGAGAACAGAGGCAAGAGAGGCAGAAGAGAATCAGCCATTGGCACAACAGATGTCAAGCTAATGTAGTTTCTGCCGACTCAGGATGATCTCTGATCAACTCAACCACAGGAAAAGCCCAGAGATAAAAGCACTTTTAAAAGTTTTTAATATGGGAATATAGGAGAAGCAAAACAGCTTTAAAAATTAAAATGTGGATGATTTTTAACCTCACTGTAAATAGAATCCCCCTTATAAAACTTATAAAAGTCTAGAATTACAGAAAAAATGAATTTAGACTGACTTCTGGTGACTACACAGATATGCCCATTTAGGTTTTTATGGCAGACATATATAACTCTCATTGTCTTTTAGAATATTTTTAAGGTATTTCCTGTTGGTCTCTTCTCCAAGTTCTAACAGGTCTCAGGCATAATTTTTTAAAATAATATAAATGCTGCCATCTGCTGGGTAAATTGCAAATAATAGTTATATTTTGAACAGAATAGTGTTAATGGCATTTTATTTAAATACATAGATAAAATATATTCCTCAATATATTGATATACATCATATCAAGAGATGGGCTACCCTTGTTCTTTCGAATGAAGATTTGTTTGGTACAAAATCTATTTCAGAACAGCTATTACTCCATTTAATTCTGACTATAGCTAGCTGAATGTATTTGCAGAGCAAAACAAAAGAAGACCTTGGCTAGAATCATGTTTTGTTTCTTTTGATTTGTTAACACATCTGAAACTAAAGGTATGAAAAGCAAATCTCCCGCCCCTCCCCCCCCAAAAGAAAAAAAACTAGAGTATTGTTTTGTATTCATGTTCTGGTGTTGGGTAAAGTGGTGTCACAGAATGAAGATGAATTTTGTATTGGAACAAAAGTTTATTTAAGCCGGCATGAAATTATGCAGAACAAGATGAGAGAGTTCTCTGAAAATTCTGGGATAACTAACATTAGCTTCATCATATTGAAATGACAAAGATTTACTTTCTGCTCATAGATACTGTAACAATCATAGTCCTCCTGTCCTTGATATTTCAGTTTTTCCAGCTGACATTTCTTGTCTTCTGCCTCTCTGACCTTCCCTTTCTATCTTCCCTTTTGTAATCCCAGGCTTTCTCTCAGACTTTATAATAAATCAATAGACAGGAAAATAAAATCCTTGTTGGAGCAGAGACTGTATTTTGCTGGTATAAAAACTTAAAATTCCCCACCTGCCATTTGACCAGCAAAATGCCTGGATTCATTTCTGCCCTCTATTGCAGATTATGTAAAGCTATTTAAATCCTGACTGACAGTATTTATCAAGACAGCTGTTGAACTGAGCCACTGTTGGTAAAAGAAATGGGGAAAGGAAGGGTGGAGGAAAAAAATACACCTCTCTGATATTCTCCGCAGGGCAAAAACGATGCTACTTTTTTCCAGGTAGAAGCAGCAGAAATGCCAACATAGAAATTGTGTGATTACATATAAAAGAGCTATTTATTAGGGTATTTTCCACATACATCTGCCTGCTTCTGCTTCTAGATATCAGTAGTCTCGGCCAGTAAATACAAATGCAACAGCTGGGATGGAGGTAGTGGAAACCACCCTCTCTCGTTCTCATCTATGTGGCATGTTTTATATCTTTCAGTGTTGGAGATTAACTAGCACACCACTGTTTTTTTCAGTGAATCAAATAACCATGGTGGGGGGGTTTTTCTTCCCGAAGTTATTAAATCATCAACTTCTCCCACAAGGAACTTAAAAAACAAAATAGTTATAGCTTTAGCAGTGAAGAATGAATCGATTATATGTCAGCTGTCCCCAATCTAATGCCCTTTTTTAAGCTAATGCTACTATACTCCAACCAACAGGGCCACCAAGTTTTATGACAGGCTGAAATTCAAGGTACTGATCTCGTAAAATTTCAATATTTACATACTGAATTTTTCATTCTCTAATAACAATTATGGCCATCAAAATTCTGCTTTGGGAAAAGACATGACAACTCTTGTTCAGTATATAAACCAGTGTTCCTCAACATCAGCATCTTAAGGACATGAGGACTTCAATTATGGGAGTTGAAGTCCACACAATTTAAAATCACTGAGGCTGAGAAACATTGATTTAAACCATTCATATCACTGAACTGCAATACATCATGTTCATATCTTCACTGCCAGTTTAAAATTCCTCTTCCAACTCAGGTGAGGAAGAAAAAATTTAAATGGAAGATAATAATCAGTTTAAATAACACTATCATTTCTCTTGCCTCTTTTCCCACATAATTCTTCTATTCCTCAGGGCATCTGGTTAATATAATTAAAAATATAATTTAGCATGCAGTTGCTTCTGCTATATTAGTTTTTATTACTGACGATTGTGGATAAGACGAGAACTTTCATTTCACATCAGTTGGGTGAAGTGGAGGGAGTGGAAATAATTGTTTTACCATATGTGCCATTCTGGGCATTTGCTACCAAGGTCAAAGTGTTTAGTACATATGACTTCTAAGTCATTGAGTCCTAGCCAATTTACAGTCCAATGAAACATGAGTTAGTCATCCCTCTAAATCTTTTAGTCAGTAAGATCAAAATGTTTTAACTACCAAATTTTGCCCATTTAAAGAGCAATATTTCTTACTCACCTGATTAAATTAGGAGCACACAGTCTGGATATTTATATTCTGTAATATTAAAATGACTGATATAACTAAATTATAACAGAAGTAATGGAGTGGAACTAAAATGTGTGATATCTTTGTGCCAAATTTGTGGATTCCTTATCTGCTGTTGAGTTAATTATAGGGAAAGATGAATTATTTTCCCTTTCTTACTCACGTACATCATCAAAATTCTCATTTTTCTTTGCAAATATTTCTTTTCAAGATTCTGCCTTTCTTGCAGCCCTGGCCATAGTTGTTTCTTTGTTGGGGTCTCTTGGAAGGCTGACAAAAGCACATGGTAAGACATATGGATTCCTGGGTGAAATTCAAGGTGCTGATGGCTATATACAAAGCCCTACATGGTACATAGCCTAGATATTTGTGGATCTATCTATCTCCAATTATCTTTGTCCCAAAACATTTGACAAGATTCTATATTCTATGTTGCAATAATTAAACAATTTCATTTTATAGGATCCAGAGCCATGTTTATCACTGTTTTAAACATAGATTCATTCCAATCTTGGAAGTACTTTTTTGATATTGAAAAGTCTTCCTGGTTGCTTTTGCAGTTAATAAGGGTGTCATCAATGTCACCATGACTCCTGAAATAAGAATGGGGTGTGATCTGATTATATTGCCCCATTACATATAGATTGAAATTCTGTTACCACCTGTTTACTGCAGGTGGTAAACATGGCATCTTGATTGCATCAACATTATGCCAGTTCCCACCAGTATAACCACCAGGACTGTAATATTGCATGATATAAATAAACAGTGTTCATCATACATCTTTCAAACAAACTGGAGCCATGGGGGTTCTAACAGTTTTTGGAAATTCTTGTTTTAGCAAATCTTACAAATCTTATACAATCACACTACAAACAGCTAGCAAAACTGCTAATCCATGAGGTATTTTAGGTGTCAAGAATGACATAGCTCAATCTCACCTCCCAACAGTTTATTAAAGTATTTTAGTCAGGAGTATCATCTTTTATATATATATACTGCACAGCCTAGAATGGGTTTTGATATACTTGTTTATTGTTAGCATTTCACACAATGCCAAAAGTATGAAATTTGCAGGTTGTAATACCAACAGAAGGAAATGACCATCAACTTTTACCTGCTGTGTCTTAAGAAAAAGAAAAATAACACCTCTTTCAATTTCCTGTTTTCTCACCTATAAAATAGCAAAGTTCTTTTTTAACTTAATCTGCTGACACTCAGCAAGTATCAACAAGACTAGCAATGAAAGGGAAAGTCTATGAACTGGGCTGTGTTGTAAGACTTCTGCGTCTTGCTTAATTTCTTCTTATTTTCCTTCCCGAATGTTTGTTGTTTCAGTATTTGCCAAGTTCAGAGAGAGTTCAGGTTCATCATTTAACTAGCAATTGCGTGTAAATTTAGGATTTTGTTTCATGGAAAAAGGTGGCCAGCCACTGTACCGTATAAGTGGTTATTTAAGTACTAAGCAACATGAGACCCCTCCTCACCCCACTCTACTTTTCCTTGTAAGCAAATCCCATCTAACTTTTAAAACCTGAATAAATAAATGAGGAAGATGAAATTTGGATTATTAAAAATATGTCAAAAATGGGAATAGCTAAAGATATGCTGTATTTTACCACTATATTGTTTGGCAAAATTCAGCAATCTTTTCAAGTTAGAATGTTTCTTTTCTCCTAATAGTGGACGTAATCTTTTTTAATTAAGTGTTTTATGCCCCCAGGATCACTTTCATGTGAGATAGGCAGCTATACCAATATGATAAATACAAAAATAAATAAATATAGCCATGCCAATGATATATGTAGAAAAGGAGTAGGCATCAATCATATACTTGCATCTGCCACCTTGACTTTTTTTACTACCATTACGAAGTCTAACGTGCAACAAACTATAAATTTGTTGGACAAAAGGAAATAAAATTCCTATTAAGAAAGAACTATCTCAAAGTCTCAAAATTTACTAGAAAGATAGATTTTAAAAATAAGATATACAAAATTAAGCTTCACCTAGAGCAAAATCTATCTGAGATTCACTTCAAAGTGAATCTGAGGCAAACAAAACAAAATCAAACACAAACCAGAAGCTAAATCCTTAACCAAATGAATTCAGTACACATGACAGTTCAATGTACAAAACATATTTCCATAACTTCTGCCAACATATGTGTCAGGGCAAAGGCTGAGCCTTATTGCTTTTGGCATAAGTTTTATTCAGCAGCCTGGTGATCTAGATAGCATGACTAGGAGAGCAAATCTTCTCCAATTGCAATGGACCAGGTGGGGAGAAGAGTGATAGAATCACTGAATATCCTACTGACCATTACATATGAGGCTTCAGCCAAGAAAGACAATATGGAAACTTATTCATTTAATCAACTTTGCTGACAGATCAGCCCTTTCCCATCTGACTTCTTCTTTGCTTGAACTGTATCCCTTTCTCCCTCCCTCCCTCTCTCTCTTTCTCCACACAAACACACTTTTTTACCTTAATTTCCACATCATGGAAGATGCAACAGAATGGTCAATGCCTGGAATGCGCTACCTGACACTGTGGTTTCTTTCCTAAACCCCCAAAACTTTAACCTTTAACCTGTCTACTGTCGACCTCATTCCAAAGAGGTCTTTAAGGGGTGTGCATAAGCGCACCAGCATGCCTACGGTTCCTATCCTAATGTTCCCTTTTATTTGTATCCATTTCATGTATTCATAATTATGTCTATACCTATATCTGTTATCTAATATATGCTTGATGAAATAGATAGATAGATAGATAGATAGATAGATAGATAGATAGATAGATAGATGATAGATAGATAGATAGATAGATAGATAGATAGATAGATAGATAGAATATTTAATTACCTGAATTAAGTAACATCATCAGTGCTCAGCAATGCTGAGCATGGTAATGTAACATCTGCAAGAAAACAACCAAGCTCAGAAAGCATAAGAATGATAAAAGATATTGTGTCTTAAAACAGACACTGCTTAGCCTATATGGGGTGAACTATAATCCCAGGCCTGCTATTTTCAGAATAATGGGAGCTGGACTCCAACAATTTGAAGTGCATTACAATGGAAAGACTGTCCTATAGATATATAAAATTGGCCTTGAGATTTCAGAAGATGTTTATTCTCACATCAATATATAAGGAATAATATGAAAAGAGAAAGCCTGTGTACCAGTGGGGTTGCCACCAGTTCTCCCCAGTTCTTGCGAACCGGCAGTGGAAATTTTGAGTAGTTCGGACAACCGGTAAATACCACCTCTGCCTGGCCCCGCCCCCAATCTATTCTTTGTCTCCCAGCTGATTAGCTAGAAGGGAAAAATCAGGGCTTGCTTTTCAGCCAGGAGATCACTTGGCAAAGAAGAAGGAGGAGAAAAAAAAGATGCCATCACTTTAAATTGACAAGCCAAGAAGCAGCTGCTGGAAGGAGGTTTTTAACTTGCAGAAGTGAAGTGACATTCAGCAGTTCGTTTCTGGGTCAGCTGAACAACAAACTGGATAAGAGGAAGGATTCTTATATGGTTCTATGTTTTTGAAGTTTGGGGGTTTGTGCAACATGGGCTTTGTGTTTCTAAAAAGGTTTGGGTGATTTCCTTGTGAAATATCTTGTCTTGAGTGAGTTTTCTGCCTGCTTGTAAATGGAGCCAAACATCCAGCTTCCACCTTCTATTAGCTCTAAGTACAGGTAGCTGTTTTCTTCTTACAAAGTTTCCTTTATGCAGCTGGCAAAAATGTGGAATGAGTATCAGGCAGGTTCCTTGTTAGCAGCTTGATTTTTCCTTGCTTTCCTGGGAGCCTTTTCTTATGAGTAATAGTTTATTTGGGTAAATGAAGAGGGGGGAGTTTGATTCCTTCCCAGAGCAGGTTAATGGGGTGCAGAGGGAATGGGGATTTTGAAGTAACCTTCCCCAGGAGTGGAGAGGGAATGGGAATTTTGCAGTATCCTTCCCCTGTCATGCCGACCAAGCCACGGCCACAGAACTGGTAGTAAAAAAATTTGAAACCCACCACTGCAGAAAAATGCTTCTTCTTTGATCAAAGACATTGTACTTGGGCACTCTCTGTCCAGCATTTAGAGAGCAGATCATCCAACTCACTGCAGTTCTCAATCAGATTGTTTAAGTCTAGCTATCAAAGTCATTTTGTTACAAGATGGGCAGCAAATAAATTTAATAATATTTAATAAAATGTAATAAATAAGTATCAAGATGTGATTGAAAGTACTATATGGGGGGAAAGAACTACTGGGACTTCAGATTCTTTTGTCATGTCTGAGAGAAGTGATCTTGACATAGTTGGATGACAATGTTTTTTCCCTTTTTCAAGACACCTTCCTAGTTTTAAGGCGATTTAAAAATATACACAGCCATTATGAAATGTGTGGATGAATCACTGTATTTTGAGGAACCAGTTGCAGGGTACTCCATCTTGTGCAAACCCTACACAGAGGGTTTGACAAAATATCTGTCTGATGTAAGTTCCTCTTAGTTCCTGCTATATTTTGATTACATTGCAGGATAGCCCAATGCTGTAAATGTAAAAAACAAACAAACAAAGAAGCATTTGAAGTGTACATCAGTTTCTACATTTTTATTTGTTTTTAACATGGTGCAAAACTCCTGGTATCCAGAGAAAGAAACGAAGGCTGGCACCAAGTGCATTTACTACTCCATAGTGCTTTACAGCACTCTCTGAGTGACATACAATGTTAGCATATTGCCTCCAACAATCTGGATCCTCATTTGGAAGGGTGTGTCAACCTTGAGTGTCTTAGGATTGAACTCCTGACTGTGAACAGAGTCTGCATCCAACTGCATCCAACTCCCTGAAATTCTTTTTTTTTTCCTATTGTCAATGTTGACAATTATTATAGATGAGGGCTTCAGCAGTTTTATGTCCTAAAAACAACAAGAAAAGAGATGTGAACAGTTACATGCCCTATTCATTCTAGCACAGAATGAATGTGTCATTATTCATAATTTCCGTCTAGTCTTTTGTATCAGCATAATTCAGCATGGACTGCTGGAAACACCATGGATAGCCTACAATAGCATATGAATGCTCTTAAATCCAGATGGAGTAAAACAAATTCAAATTAAATCCTCCTAATCAGGTTATTTTTCTCAAGAAACATTGTGATGGTCTAGTTACAAACAATTTTGGTTGTAATTCTAAACGGAATCACATTAACTTGACAGAGTTGATCTGTGACTTCAAGGTCGTTCTGGACTCTTGACTCTTGCTTAAACAACAGTTGGAATATGTGGTCCTAAGAACTTTTACCCAGTACTGGCCACCTCAACCAAGATGCTCTGGCAATAATAATTCATTCCTAATTAAATAGTTGCCTACTGCAATACATTTTACATGAGTTAATATTTAGAAATGAATTAGTCCCTACTGCTGGTGAGATAATCCCACCACTGCAAAGTAATACTGATTCTGAGACACTATACTGACTTTCTACTAGTATTAAGCCCAATACTTAAAAAGCCTTATTATGTACAGTAACTGGTTATATCAGTACATATTTGAGACAGTGAACTCAACCAATTTGATCCAGGTATGTGGAGAAGGCTTGCTAAGAAATTTCTCTGGGTTCTTGAAGAACTTGAGTAAGAAAACAGCCCCTCTCTGTGAAAGTCTCCAAATTATGGAATATGTTACTGCCTGGGATTCAGCTAGCACCTGTTCATATATACAAGAAGTGTATATATGAACAATGAGTTTTGAGAAACAATCATGCTTCAAAATGTTCGCAGTCCCTGAAAACTGCTTGGATACAGGACAGTTGGGGTAGTCTATCAAGTCCTTCTATTCTGCCCGTATCAGAATGTTTCTACCTTTCTGCTGTGCAGCAAAGAAACGTTGAAGTCAATTTCTTTCTACTTTACTGAATGCAGAATATCAGGGAAAGGGCAAAATACTGAAGCAAGCATTTTTCCACCCACTTTTTCTGCTAGGCTAAAAAATATTCTGTTGACAGTTGAGAGCTAGGCTAGGCTTCTGCTCTTTCTGAGTTGGCTCCATCCAGATAAAGGGCCAATAGGCCAATAAACATTACCAAGATGGATTATAGTACACACAGTTCTTAGCAGTAGACATCAGTTTTCAGGGATTTCAATTAAGTGCAAACTCCTAGTTTTATTCAGTAAAGTTCTAAACTACTTAACACTATTTTAACAACTATTTATACCTATTTGAATTTGCTTCTACTCTTAGAGTTGAGGATTGTAATTGGAAGTTTGTTGTGAAAATTATTTAGATTGGTAGATATAATTGGTTCCACTCACACATTATAAAAACCTGAGTGGTCCTATGTGAGTATTCCAGTAAAATGTTCCTCCCACCAACATCATTCAAATGTGGTTGGTTGTCTGCATTTTCTGCATTGTGCACATTCAGAAATGTACCATAGTATACATGGAAAGCTACACATGCTCAACTTTATGTGCCATATTTTTCTTCTGCAGAAGTTATTAGAGCAATATGACAGAAGATATTTTAATTTGAAATGTCACACACTAAGCATTCAAGACAATAGAACACCTGAATGGGAATAAATATAGAGTCTTTATTTGGTGGCCCATGGTCCATGAAATGTCCTCCAAAAGGACATGTTTTTAGCTGTATCAATTACATCCTTCAAGTTTAGGTGAGATGGACGTAGTAAGGACAATACTAGTTTTTAAATTACTGGTTTCATCCTTGATGTTTTAGACTGTTATTGTTCATTTATAATGTTCATTATGTTGAGTATACATATGGTGCTCATTAGTTCTTTCTGGGCTCAGATCTCAATATATAGTTGAAAGCAATCTTACAGAAAATCAGGCAGCCTTGACCTAGAATAAATGTCTTTATTAGTGTAAATATATAAGTATTATATCAAATACATATAGTTTTATGCACATATATAGTGTTACATATATTCCACTTTATATTTTTAAAAAGAAAATCAAATCTAGCTTTACAAATAGACTATGAATATGTGCTTCCTCATATTATACAGCTTTGATTTCGGTATGAAACCTAAATAAGTATCCATTAATTATGAAGATCATTTCTGTATGGAAACCAACATACTCTGATATATTTACAATGTTCAATAATGGATATTTTTTCATATATACAGTAACTTCCTTAAAGAAACACTGGGCTTTTTACAACAGTTTCTGGGGAAATACAATGCATGTAAAGTCCCTGGGTTCCGTTTTGCTACCATAGTTCAAACCAGTTCAGAAGATCAAAATGTTTCATTCAAAAATTATCTGTGACAGATATGCAAGAATATTGTATTTAAAACATCCCACCGCTTCATTTCCCTGTTCCTTTAAGCCATTTTACTACCAGACCACTTATTCATGTGTCCTATCATTCTTTGCTTCCAGTTTCTCACTACAAGTGGCAATTAAGAGTCCATCGCTTCTTGTGCTATTTCGGTTGTGCTCCTCAAAGGAGCTATTATGTGGCCAGCGCAGAGCAGCACAAGTCTGGTTCTGTTTAAGTCAGCATGTCTGCTATAGAAAACCCTACAAAACTCAGTGCAGCCAACCTCATTTTGTTTTTGTTAGGAAAGGTCAGGGCAGCACTGGAGTAAACGGGAAAACAAACCACAACTTAATTTTGTCTTTCTTCCTTTAGTGAGACTTGCTTTTTCCTTTAGAGCAGAGTTCCCCAATCTGGTCCGTACATTTTTATTTCCATATATTTGTTTGTGCATTTCTGCATTTTATCTCAATGAAAAATAGTATTGTGGCATGCTCTGTATTATATTATATTATATTATATTATATTATATTATATTATATTATATTATATTATATTATATTATATTATATTATTATATTATATTATATTATATTATATTATATTATATTATATTATATTATATTATATTATATTATACTATACTATACTATACTATACTATACTATATTATTATATTATCATCTATAGTTTGGTCACTGCAAAATTATAAAAGCTGAAATTCAACACATCAGCCAGGAAAGTTTCCCTAACAGTTACGTTGTTCAGTGTATTTTTCCATATAATGTTTGTTTGCAGGGGCTTAACGTAAGCTACCAGAAGCTTTAATTCATTTCCAAATTAATCTTTAATGAAAACCTTAAGTGTATCCCTTGGCTTCCTTTCTTTTTTTAATTCTTCTGAGACTGGATTGAGAGAACTCTCTCATGGATATCTTCATATCAGTCCTATTATGTGAACATAACAAGCAAACACTAGATGGATCTTTTCAGGGCTAAGCAGTAGCCCAGACAAGGGGTCTATTTTTATGGAATGTTCTACAGAGAAAAACAGAAGATCTTAGAATGTTATTGTTTGTAATATATAAGAGGACAAAATAGCATCTGAGATTATAATAAATCCAGAGTGATTGAAAAATGCTCAGCATCTGGAAGCCAACTAAATCATAGTTGGGGTATAACATGCTTGAAATCAAGTCAGTTCAAAGTCAGTTAATAATACCCCCTTCGTCAAGTTGGTTAGAAGAGTCTAATGGCTGCATCTTGTTTCATAACTCCTAAATCAAGAACCATCTAAAAGAACAGAAGATATTGGTTAGAAATGTCAGATTAGGTTTCTTGGCTCTTTACCAACAATATTCTTTCTGTTAAAAAGCCATCAAATTACATAGATATAATTGTGAATAAGTCCTCAGTGGCTTCCTGCTGGATCTGCTGTCTCAGCCCCTTTGTATACCACATTCCCACAATGCATTAGAATTTACCACTGATTTTGGATGACTCATTTTACCCATGAAGACGTGATAACTAGCAGCAGCTGTGTCGCTGGCCAAATTTTCATATGAAGCTGGAAACAGCGTCATAGTTCCCAAAACTCTAATGAAAAAAAAATACTAAGTTTATTTCACCATCTGAAGTACAGTCATGCTCAGAATGTTGAGAAATAAGGAAAAGCAATGTACAGTAGTATTCTGTAACCTGACACTGTAATCAGAATCCAGTCAGAACTGTAATCCAATACAGCCTTTGATTGTTCTGGATTAAATTGGAGATCCATCTTTTCTAGGGATAAACAACATGTAGATATTTTGGACCAGTATTCACATCAACCCTAGCTTATATAGTAAGGGATGATTGCAATTTTATTCCAACTGCCTACAGGCAACCAGAAGAGCTAAACCCTGATTTAGTCCATTATTTTCCTGTTCATAGAAGCCATCCAATTTTTCTAAAGGCCACAAGGATTGTCATGTTCTTACTGTTTGCATTTACTATGCATCAACAAAATAACCATAGACATTCACAGAAGGAGCAAAGGATAGAAGTAATGAAATGTGCATTGTGACATCATAGCCCTAACCCACCCCTCTTACGTTTGCATGTCATGTTGTAATGCAGATATGAAAGAACAAAGCTTATGGTGTGACATCACAATGTATTTTTCACCATTTTGGCTTCACTGCAGTGAGGAATGGATGCTTATGTTCAAAGGTGTTGAAATAAATTATGAAATAAAAGCAAAGACACATCATGCCTTTTGAAATGTAGGTGTTGAAGACATATCTACTGATAGACGTGATCTGGAAAATAAAGGATATGGAACTCTAAAAGTAAATGCTACGGGTCAGCTTGATACTTGATGTCTGGGGTTGATCAGTGCTTAATTCATATTTTAGATTCTTCCAAAATCAAACCCCAGAGATCTTATTTCAGAAAAGAACAACTCCAACTTGCAAAAATGATTCCTCCAACTTAACAAAAGAATCTGTTTGAACATAGGCAGATGATGAGCAGAATTCAAAGCAGAATCCCAAAGTAATATGAATAAACAAAAGTTCTTCAGAGAATGGATACCGACTGAATGTAAAATAAGAGGAAACTTGAAAAGCATATTGAATTGAAATGGTGAAAAAGGGCAGAATATAAGCAGGAACGTTTTTTTTTTGTACCAGATTTATCCGTCACTAATAGGTGGAACAAAATAAATGAAAATTTCTTCAGATAACAAGATACTAGGTCATATTCTATGCAAATAAATTTAGGCATCAGATATAGCCATACATCCTCCAAATCTAAATAATTTTAATTTCACTGATAAAAAAGAAGTTCTGTATGTACAATGCAGATTTCAAAGTATGCTGCTTGGCATCTTGTTGCTTAACAAAGAGAGTGTCATTTAACAAATGTTGTTAAAAGAGAGTTTTGATTTCTCTCATTGGCCCAGAATAAAAGTGGACAACCTGAGACCCTGGCGCTAAATCTATTCTTAAACTATCCCTTGTGCAGCTAGATATTTCATTTCTTGCCAATTAGGGCAAAACAGAAATGTATTACGTATTATGTATTACATACCTGAATGAGGAATTGGCATATTAACTATTTTTTATTTTAATTTTAATTAAGCAAAGGAAATTAAATTTAATATTTGGCCTGGGACCATCCCTTACTTTTTGGAGTATAGTCCCAAATCATATTACTTAAAGTTCAAGCATTGTGTTTGGCAAGAAAAGTTTGTGCCCCGTGGTTTAGCTGGGGACAGAACTGAGTGCCAGGGTTCCAAGTCACACACCCCAAACGAAAGAAACCCTCCCAGTTTCCCACAGTAGAAAATGTGGCAGGCCTGAAGGCCCATTGTAAAAGATGGCTTCCAGGTCTGACACTGACAGTTTCTTCACTACATATACTGTACTGTATATTCCTATATATTTAATTTGCCACACTTTTTAGGATAGCAGGCTTGTTGGATATATATCTATCAACTTTTCTTCTCTTTCTTTTATCTTGATGCTATTTAACAACCAGTTGAGGCAACATTTTTTGTTAATGTACCTGAAACTGATCAGCATCTAGACTTGAAGTGTTGCTTCATTTGTGGCCGGGAGTTGTTTTCAAAGCATTTTGAACCCCTTTCATAAGTTTCTTTAAATCAGTGATGCTGCATGGAAAATCACATCTGTTCCGGGCTGCAAAACTTGAAACTTGATCTGACACAGTTTTGAGTAAACTGCCTGATAGGAATCACTATGTACTCAAGCAGATTGTAACAAAGCCTGAGCCATCGCACGTAATCCTGATGAAACAAGTTGTAGCTTAAGGCTTCTTAAAGTGTCTCCAGGAAATATAATAATTGCATTTCTGTGAAGTTGGGAAATAACATTAATCAACAACCTTTTCCTTAAGTGATGAGTCTTTGGAAAAGAAAAATCAGAAGATATTGATAAGAGTCAAACAGAACAGTACAAATAATGTACAGGTGAAACTCGAAAAATTAGAATAGAATATGCAAAAGTTCATTTATTTCAGTAATGCAACTTAAAAGGTGAAATTAATATATGAGATAGACTCATTACATGCAAAGCGAGATAGTTCAAGCCTTGATTTGTCATAATT
The DNA here is from genome assembly GCA_030761175.1 of Masticophis lateralis. Lineage (NCBI taxonomy): Eukaryota > Metazoa > Chordata > Lepidosauria > Squamata > Colubridae > Masticophis > Masticophis lateralis. Next base: position 38,628,200 of record JAUDYJ010000006.1, on the reverse strand, counting down.
TTGATAATTATGGCTTACAGCTCATGAAAACCCAAAATTCACAATCTCAGAAAATTAGAATATTACATGAAATCTATAAAACAAGGATTGTACATAGAACAATATTGAACCTCTGAAAAGTATAAGCATGCATATGTACTCAGTACTTGGTTTGGGCCCCTTTTGCATCAATTACTGCCTCAATGCAGCGTGGCATGGATGCTATCAGCCTGTGGCACTGCTGAGGTGTTATGGAAGACCAGGATGCTTCAATAGCGGCCTTCAGCTCTTCTGCACTGTTTGGTCTCATGTCTCTCATCTTTCTCTTGACAATGCCCCATAGATTCTTTATGGGGTTCAGGTCAGGTGAGTTTGCTGGCCGATCAAGCACAGTAATCCCATGGTCATTGAACCAGGTTTTGGTACTTTTGGCAGTGTGGGCAGGTGCCAAGTCCTGCTGGAAAATGAAGTTAATATCCACATAAAGCTCATCTGCGGAAGGAAGCATGAAGTGCTCCAAAATCTCCTGTAGATGGCTGCGTTGACCCTGGACTTAATGAAGCACAGTGGACCAATACCAGCAGATGACATGGCTTCTCAAATCAACACAGATTGTGGAAACTTCACACTGGACTTCAAGCATCTTGCAGTGTGTGCCTCTCCATTCTTCCTCCAGACTCTGGGTCCTTGGTTTCCAAATGAGACCCAAAAGTTGCTCTCATCAGAAAAGAGGACTTTGGACCACTGAGCAACAGACCAGTACTTTTTGTCTTTAGCCCAGGTAAGATGCTTCTGACATTGTTCAGGAGTGGCTTGACAAGAGGAATACGACATTTGAAGCCCATGTCCAGGATCCGTCTGTGTGTGGTGGCTCTTGATGCACTGACTCCAGCCTCAGTCCACTCCTTGTAAAAGTCTTCAACACTTTGAATGGCCTTTTCCTGACAATCCTCTCCAGGTTGTGGTCATCCCTGCTGCTTGTGCACCTTTTTCTTCCACACTTTTCCCTTCCACATAACTTTCTATTAATGTGCTTTGATACAGCACTTTGGGAACATCCAACTTCTTTTGCAATTACCTTTTGAGGCTTTCCCTCTTTATGGAGGGTGTCAATGATGGTTTTCTGCACAACTGTCAGATCAGCAATTTTTTCCATGATTGTGATTCCTACTGAACCAAACTGAGAGATCATTTAAAGGCTCGGGAACCCTTTGCAGGTGTTATGGCTTAATTAGCTGATTAGAGTGGGACACTTTGAGCCTACAATATTGAACCTTTTCACAATATTCTAATTTTCTGAGATTGTGAATTTGGGGTTTTCATGAGCTGTAAGCCATAATCATCAAAATTATGACAAATCAAGGCTTGAAGTATCTCGCTTTGCATGTAATGAGTCTGTCTCATATATTAGTTTCACCTCTTAAGTTGCATTACTGAAATAAATAAACTTTTGCATGATATTCTAATTTTTCGAGTTTCACCTGTATTTTATACAGTCCATGTTAAAAGTTCAAGAAACAATGAAGCATAGCGTAGAAAGTCAGAATAGTATAATAGTTAAGGTACTAGATTGGTAGAGAGGAAGAGCAGGTTGAAATCCCTTCTTGACCACAAAGCTTAAATAAATATTTGGGACTGATATTTACTCATAGAGTTATTGTTGGGAGGATAAAGAAAAGGTTGTCCTACCTACACTGCCTAAAGCCCTAATGGAAAATTGAAACAGGACGTGTTTCTAAATATGAAATGCTACACTGAGTCACATTGAACGAGGTAGACTCATAAAAGATAAAAAAAATGTTTTTTTCTGTTTAATGGTGACCCAAGACTGGGGGATTTGGGAAAGGGGATAGAGTTGATTCTTCCTTTAATTCAGAGGTCTTCAAACTTGGCAGCTTTAAGACTTGTGGACTTCAACTCCCAGAATTCTCTATGCCCGTGATGGCAAACCTATGGCACGGGTGCCACAGGTGGCACGCAGAGCCATATTGGTGGGCACGTGAATGTTGCCCTAGCTCAGCTCCAGCATGCATGTGTGCGCTGGCCAACTGATTTTCAGGCCTTCTGGTCCCACCGGAAGTCAGGAAACTGGCTGTTTCTGGCCTCTGGAAGGCCTCCGGGGGGATGGGGAAGGCTGTTTTTGCCCTCCCCAGGCTCCTAGAAAGCCTCTGGAGCCTGGGGAGGGGGAAACCCGGCCTACCGGGTCCACCATGCCATTGCGTGCCAAAGGCAGGGGGAAATGTGGAGGGGTCACGTGCGCATGCAAGAGAGGGCAGGACGCATTGAATTATGGATGTGGGCACACACAGCCACGACCCCCCTATTAGCCCCGCTTTTGGCATGCGACAGCAAAAAGGTTAGCCATCACTGCTCTATGCTATGTCAGCTATGTTGGCTGGAGAATTCTGGGAGTTGAAGTCCACAAGTCTTAAAGCTGCCAAGTTTGGGGACCCATGCTTTAATTGATTCATTCTTGCATTTTATTCCTTCCAAGTGAGGTTCTTTTTCATTTTAAGAATCTGGCTTTGAAAAAATCAGATCAGATGAAGATTCATGATGTGTAGAGAAGTATCAACTATCAGCAGAAAACATTAAGCAACCCTTACTTGTTGATTCCCTAAAACAAATGCTACCACTCCTACATAAGCATCTGAATTAGAATTTTCTGTTTACTATGAGGCTCCTAATTCCATTTTAAACACCACCTAAATTTTGAAAACACTTTGTATCATTTCTGAAACCACTCAGTCAGAGGCCAGGCAAATGATTTCACTGCCAGAATGTTTGCATTTGTCTTCCTAACTTACCTTTGAAGACAAGAAATACAAAAAACAAAAATCAGGCTACTGGTTTACCTTTTAAGTATAAAGAACTTAAAAGAACAGATCAGCAGCCATCCAAAGTTATGTCAATGTACATGTTTTAGGTGCTATTGAGCATGAGACATCATAATGTCCCTGTCAGCGTTCCAGAAAAACCCCAACTCCAAGTAAAACTCTGAAGCAAGAATTTTTAAAAGTTCTATTTACTAAAATAAGTAAACTGGCACATCTGGAAAAACCCGAATTTGAGAGGTCCGGGTTTTCCCTCAGTAAATCAAAAACCCCAAAACCGTCCCCTCACTCGTCAGTTGATCACATGTTCCAATCACTATCCGTCCCTTCTTGATAAAGCACTCGGACCACTCCTTCTGCAGATGCAGGATCGGCCTGACCTTGACCAACTGGAAGAATGCTATTATATCTAAACACAATCTCTCTACTAAATCCCCCTCCTACTTTCCCACACATGAGAAGGTGGCAGCATGGAAGCTTCTGGCCTAAAATGGCTTCCAAAGCTGACAGTCCCATTTCTTCCTGTGACTATATCATTTATCTTTCAGATGACCGCTATTTCTCTTTAAACCCCTTGGTATCCAATTTAAGGCATAACTAAATTCATCTGTTTTCAGATCTGTTTGAATGTCAGGACACTATGAGTAAGGGTAAATATACGAGAATGGAACTCAAAGAAGAGCAAGCCAGTATTTCTTCTTTTTAGTAAATAGATGAGCCCACAGAAAAGTCATCCAATTTGTAACTGTCTGGTTTCCTATTGCAGCCACCTCAGTTTTAGGCCTAAATATATATTACTTCCCAGCTTTACAAAAAGAAAATAAATTGCTAGTGATTTTTTTTTTAATCTTTCAGTGCCCGTTGTGCTAGTAAGCTTTCATTGTTTTCCAGAATCATGTTCTTGTCTTAGCAACAATTTGACATTCACCTGATCATACCAAAAAGCTTCTAGAGAGGAGTCCTAAGGATAGGGCAGGGAGGGTTTAAGACCAAAATAAAAACTCACCAAAGAAAATAAAGAATAACTTTTAAAGTAGAATAGAAGAATAGAATAAAACTTTATTACAGTCATCGACCAGCAATAGACATATAATAAAAATAATACCGACATTAATCGTGAATAATAATATCTCTGTTATGAAAATACATGATCTCAAACCTAATTTACATGCGTGTGGAGCCGATAAGTATGTGAGTAAATGTATTATTATAGATATCTCAAAATAATTGGCACCAGTTGACATTATAATTTGGTAACCAATTTTTTTCTTGTGGACATTGCAGCGACACAGAATTTTGCCACTGCATGCTTGGTAGCCAGATTTGAGTCTTGGAGGAGAAAGCCTACATAAAAGTCATCTGTCCTCCCTGGCAATCACTTTGAAAGTACAAAACAGTGATACCATGCTGTTCTTAAAATAGAATTTGCTGTTTTGAAATAGCATTTCTCCACCCCTGACTATAATGAAACTACCAAAGAGATATATCAAAATTGCTTGCAGGTCTCTGATTTCAATGTCAGATCCACTCAAGTATAAGAACTATTCCTTCATTTGGAAGACATCATTTTTGGGGAAAGAATTTATGTGCAAGTGGAGAATTGATATTTTTAGCCATTTATGATATTGAGATTGCATTATTCTCAACAATCACAATTGTGAATATCTGGCACCCTGTGTATATAACCCCTATGCAGAGGTTAACAGAGGTTTTCTACTGCAGCACAATAATCTTTCAGGTGTGATAATACTCTTCATTATTGCTATATACAATTCAATTCACAGTAGCTTTTCCTCATGTAGGATTACTAAACCTGCAAATGTAATTACAGGAAGGCATTTGGCCTTCTGACCTGGTGGCATATCTTAACTCTCAATATTTTATCCAAATAAGAGTTCACCTGGACTGTACCTAAACAATGTAAATTGAATCCACCTAGGAAGCTATTAACAGGTAATCTTCCTTTAAACAATTACCATTTGCAATTACGATGATCATGAAAAAATAATCTTGCATACAATGTGTTATGTTGTTACTAATTTGAGCGGGAGATTCAAATACAGGAGTGTTTGTGATTGGTTAGCAGCCAGCACTGAAATGTATATAAGGAGTGCTGCTGCTTGTGTTCTTTTGCTGAAGTCTCACTGTAAATAAAAGAGCTGTTGCCACTACCTTGCCTGTGCTGCTCGTTATTCCCCAGCCACTTCACAATGCATACATTTACAATTTTCATAGTGTCCTGTTAATGACATTCAGTATTACTTGGGTTAGCACACGTTGACCTGGGCCTTACTGATTTTTTTATCTCCTCCTTTTTTGCAGAGTGGACAGATGGCTTAAACAAGATTTCTGTTCCTGAGGTGCTTTCAATGCAGTGGATCCCTAAATAGTGTTAACTAAGTTAAAAAGCTAAGTTCTGTAACCTTAAACCAGAGGTCTTCAAACATGAAGAATTCAAGTTTCCAGCTATGCTGGCTGGAGAATTCTGAGAGTTGAAGTCCACAAGTCTTAAAGCTGCCAAGTTTGAAGACCATGCCTTAAACAGTTGATTGGAAGCTGTTTATGTTCAAGCATACATATTTTTGGACATATATAAATCCTTTTATACAATTTTGACCAAAATAGGGTGGTGGCTTGCAGACACTCTTCAGTATTGCTTTCTGTGCATTAATAGAATCTATTTTACAAAATTGCTGACATAGCGTTCATTGAGAATTATATACCCACAGAATCAAATGAACCTGTGAATGGTGTGGTATGGGAAAATAGAGACAGCCCACCAGGAAAGTTCTTGATTTAAAACTTGCTGACAGATGCTATGTCCATGACCACACATATTAATAAACACCTTTGCCCCTTTGAAACTGAACCACTGCACAGCCCTAATAATGATCAGGTATAGTATGTTGCCTATCTTATTTATGCTTTGCTTCAGCCAGCCACTTTGCCAAAAGTGCCAGTGGAGGTGTCTTCTGGGCATCTGAGGGTATTTAAAGCACCTGCTCTGAGGTGGCTTGGCTATGCTGAGCTGTCACTTTGCAAGGTCGCCTCAAAGAGGACCTTCAATCAGGGCTCTGTTCCATGCAAAGTCCCCTATGTGGCTTCCCCAGCTCAGTTTTCCAGCAGTAGAAAAATACCTTTTTATCCTCTGCTGCCTTTTAATTCAGATGTTTGCATTTGTTATGCAAAGTTAATTGTGAATACATGTTTTGTTCTTGATGTTTAGTGGTCATTTTAATGGGAGCTCTAATTGTTTGTTTATAGTTGTTTGCTAGGCTGTGTGAGGCTGATGTTCTTGGTTTATATTTTTAGATATAATTTAGATAATTTAGTACATTTCCACTTTGGAAAATTTACATTTAAAGGAAATATTTACATTTCAAAATAAACACTTTTTTAGGCCCGCACATTTTTTTAATGCATACACTATATATTCAGCCAATGACTTTATATAATAATAAATCCATATTTATAAAACAACTCATGGGATTTGCAATGCCAGGATAACAGATTATGGAAACCAGGTCTGAATGGCAATTAGGTATATAGAGCGTTCTGTATCTGTGAATCACTTTCAGTTCTGATTCACATAAATGTATGTTTTTCATTGAAATTTTGAAAGCAAATCCAAGAATTAGTATTGCTGAAGAGTATATGTTTCTTAACTGAAAAAGAATAATAGCTACAGTATACTAAAAAACAATTCATTGTTTTAAACTGTAAATATTATTGATCTGATATGATAATTAAATATAATTAATGTTACAGGTTTTTACTGAGGATAACAAAACTTCTGCAGCAAATTTTATATCATGAATTACAGAAAAGTGTCTGGAGCCTGAGGTAAAGATTTCATTACAGAAATAAAAAATAAATCATAATGCAAAATTTCTGGGAATCTATACATGGCGATGAAAATTGAAGCTAAGATGTCCTAACACTGTTTCAGTTTCAATCTATCAATTGAATTCATGCTTTTTATATGATTTTTTTTAAAAAAGTGATGGAAACTACCAATCCATAGTGCCTTGCCATAGAACATAAAATAACCCATGGATTTCATCCAACCATTTTAAAACGCAATCACCAAGAAAAATGAGATTGAAGCTTAAATGTGAAATTTGCACCAGAGACAGTGCCATTGCAAGCTGTTTTGAAAGGATCTAGTCTAGTACTATTTCCCTGAAATCCAAGTGACCTATTGCTGGTATATGAAAACGCTTTAGGAAATTGGCTGCTACTTCAGACCCTAGCTCAGAGCAATCACCTCACGCAAGGGATTTTATGGTTTCTGCTTCTTTGGTTTTTTTAAAAAATGAATGCCAGTTCAATAGCAATTGATACCATTTTGCCTTTCCCCATAAACGTAAACATATGTTAAGAGAGCCATAGATAACTTTTCAGCTTTTTATGGGTTTAGACTGAAAGTTGAATTAATAAAGTAGAGACGGCCTGTAGAAGAAACTTCAAAGTTGTAGAAGCAAACTAAATGACAGGGTTAAATGTATAGTGAATATTGCCTCAGTTTTCTCTCTCTCTCTCTTGATCCTCTCGTTATTATTGTCAAAAAAATTGGAATTTAATCCAGATTGAGACCACTTGATAGCGGAATCTTAATCCTTCCCAGCTCATTTGTGTTTAAAAACTTATTTCCCAGATCCATGGTGCCTATGCAGTTATTTAATCCCCGTTTATGCTTTGCTAGTTATTTTTTTTTTTAAGGCTACAAAAAAGTTAGGGGTTTTTTTTCTAGCCATTGTCACATTCTGCTGATCCAGTAACTTCACCATTAATGTTTTGGGGTTTGTTTGTTTGTTTAATTATGAAATAACAACAGGACAAAGGACAGTGCCATACATCATTTCTATATCATCTAGTTTGCCCTTCAAAGTCATCATATAAAAATCATAATTTAATTAATCATCAGAGATTTCTCTGCATGGGCTTCTTAAATGAAACAAATGAATGATACCTCATAAACTGAAATATGAAACAATATAATTATACAATACACTGAAGAAAGAATATAGTGGTTAACAGTCAGTTGTCTCACAAGGGGAATGATAGTCACAGCAGTACAAATGAAATATCATCCTTCACTTTTTTTACTTCTTCTTTAGACTCCACTGATTCAGCTGCTAACAGCCTGAAGGAACTCTTGTCAGATTGACTCTCCCCTCTCAGAAACTAGACTTCCCCCATTTTACAACTCACAGCTTGGAGCTGAGATATGGTGGGCATTCTTTAATAAATATGTCAAATACAGTATACTGTCTGTCTGTCTATCTATCTATCTATCTATCTATCTATCTATCTATCTATCTATCTATCTATCTACCCATCTATCATATTTTTCCCCAGAAATATAGTAATAGAGATTTAAAATCTGAATATGAAACTGTACTGTAGAATCAAACTATAACTAGGAAGGAAAGCAATTGATTACTTTCTAGGAAGAGAGAAATGTTTTGCCCCAGGTTCAATATCATTTACCAGCCTGAAACCTTTTAGTTGTGCTAGAAACCTCTATTCTATCCTGGGAAATATGGAAGTTGTAGTGCAACTAGCTGGAGGGCACTAGGCTGGATGAAGCTTCTTCTGAAGCAAGCAGGGGGGAAAAACCCTTTAATACATCCTAAGTCTTCTGAAGAATAAACAGATGTAATTAAATTACATTTCAAAATGAATGATTACAACTGTATTATTTGGACAAAACCACTTACAAGTCTGAACATCTGTGGCAATTTTTCATCTTGAACCATCTTGAACCATGCCAAATCCTCTACCTGACTGAGGACTAATCAAATTCAGTGATCTCAGCTAGCATAATTAAGGCTCAATTTAAATCTTAGCTACCATATGTTCTTAAAATATATTATTTTGGTGTAACAGTAGATTGGTCACAAAGCTTGAAATCTTCAAGCTTCCTCCCAATTGTGATATATATGTTGATGGTTTTAAGACTTTACATAAATTTAGGGTCAGCCCAAAGTAAGAACTTTTAAAACGTTATAGCCAAATATGGCATCCTCTGTACAAACCAACATTTGAGAAGCTTCAGTAGGAGAAAGTAGAATAAAGAATGCATAAATTGCATTATATATTGTGTCCTTCTAACTAGATTGGCTGAACAACTGAAAGCACAGGGCCATAATCAGGCACTGACATGGGGAACATAAAGCTGGAAGAGGGTGACGCCATACACAGAGTTTGATCCCAATCATTCTCCATCCTCCATATATTCAGGGGAGAAGAGACATGTTCTTGTATTTGCTTATCCCAGCTCTCCATACGATTCTGGATGCAAAAAAGTAGCTTCCCAAATAGCACAAATGATACTTGTGTAACATGTGTGCAATCAGTTCTTTCAGGAACTTTTGTTACACTGATTCCATTTCTATTAGCACAACTGATTTCAATAGTGAATTGAGAGACAACAGCTGAACTCCTTGGCATTCATGTTATGCAAACAGTCCTGTAGAATTCTATTTGACTCCATTTGCTATTTAATATCTATATGTAACCTGTTATATGTGCATATTAATCAATTACTAGGAACTTTGGAGTTAATCCCCAAAATGCTCTTTGTAGCAGACACATTTGTAACAACTGGGTCACCACAATCATGTTGACCCAGATACCAAAGCTAGTAAGATAACCTGTCAGCTTCAACAGATGGACAAATACTTCATTTTAAATTTTGTAAACTGTTGTTATATTATTTTTATGATGTGTGAGTAATCTATGGTTAGATTCATAGTCTAAGATTACTTAAAACATAATAATTCAAATCCTAGCAAAGGAACTAGGAATTATTAAGATACGCTTATTATTATTTGACATATACATCAAGCTTTTATATAACATTTTTGCTATTCCTAAATACAAGAATGCTTTACCTACATCACAGACTTCTGGTCCTTGAAGTTCTGGAGAACAGATGGAATGTGAACAAAAAACAAATAATTGACTGAATTTCCATCCCATGGAACATACTAATTTTGATCTTTAAAACATTTTATGACTTAGGACCAGGATACTCAAAAAGCATATGAACCCATTCATTCTTTCTCACCATCAGTGAATGAAATTCTTCGCTTACAGGGAAACTCATGCATTTTTCCATCAAATAGTGGGGAGCTGGCCAGTGTTGAAGAGATCTCCATTAGTAGCAGGTGAAATACACCGAATAAATTTCACTAAAGCACTAAGACATCTTAAAGATGGGCTTAGGGTTGTAACCCCATTTTCTTTTTAGCAGGCTGGGGCAGTGAGAGAACTGCCTTTAAAGACGGTCACTTGAATGAATCAGTGAAATTGTTATTTTTTTCCTCCATCTTCATGACTTGTGCAGATTAAGCATCTGGGGGATGAGATGGAAACAGATATAACAGGTACATGCATACAAATGAGTGTAGCATTTTCCACATACATGTACAACCCTGCTCAAGAAATGCTACTGAAAATGTTTGGGGTAATAAATGACACAAATAAAAACCTTCAAGCAGTAATAAATAAAATGGAGGCCCAGGCTGTGATGCCTGGCAGGAGAGAAGAGTTATTAATAAGTGCCCCTAGTTTTGCCTACAGAACATCAGAAGGCATGAGACATCCCTTCCCTACTTGGTAAACCAAGTAGGTTTCCTTTCCCTACTTGGTAAACCAAAGCCATTTTTTTTGCTGCCAGATTTTAATCAATGCAAAAAAAAATGAGCATATATATATATGAAGGTTAGTAAAAACAAAAATAATGAAGATGTTTTAAAGAACTGGCATCTGCTCATAGAGATTCTGCAAAGCCAATGAAATGCTAAATGCAATTGATGAATTATTCATTGTGAATTACTCATTTCTCATGCCAAGCTACTTTGATCTAACTAGGCATTTTCATTGGAGAGCCTTTATAAGCTTTATCCCTAGTTGCTACTATTCCTTCCAAAGTCCATAAAATAGCATTCAGGGATTTTTTGGCATGACTATTCACAATGTATTAATATTAGTTATTGATTCAGAATGTAGTATATAATGGATTTTTAAGACATAAAAACAAGGTATACTTTGCTATTTTAAGTGGGAGAGTTTTTCCTATCTTGAAACCCCTTAAAGAGATTCAGCATGTTTACTCCAAAGTAAACCGTACTCTCTATAATTAGCTTATTCTCAGATAAGTATGTTTGCAGTCTTAATTGTTCAAAGGCATTTTTTCATGCTGGTGATATTTCTTGAGGCAAATGGATAAGAGCCGATGTACCCCTGTTGAACTCTGAAAACAAATACAGTGAACTATATTGTTTGGATTCTACAAAATTGACCAATTAAACTTGTGTAGCTAGATTTTCCTGCTAGGACTGAATCTTAATCTGGAGGAGCTGGTCTCAGGTGTAAATATTTCTAAAGGAACTCACTTTAAAGTAGGCGACATCTAATTATTATTCTTATAGTGTAGATGGTCAAAACTGTTTACTTCTTGATGACAGTGGCTCTTGAGCCACAAAATACTAATACTCTGCTCCTCTTCATTCATAAATATGCATATATATTGTGCATAATTTCTGCTTACTTGGAAGAGTGTCAACTTTAAGCATTAGAGATTTCCTGATATCAATTTCTAACAGTTTCTGTCAACCAACTATTCTGTCTTTTTTAATCAACAATTTGCTCTATAAAGTAAAGGTCCACAATCAGCCTTCAAATCAGTGTTCTCTGATGGTGACTTTTCATTGTTTCAGCACTTTCTCCAGTTGAGTTAAATCTTAATGGCTAGTAGCAACTGTGAGTAGATCTAAACTAGCTGGAGCTAAACAAATAACATTCCAGCTTGGCTTATGGAGGAGATTAATATTTGTCTTTATACAAGTAAGCCATCAGATAGAGCAATACATTCTATTCCTTGTAGTTCCACATCTGAATTTCCCAAACAGGTTGGGACTAAAGTCCCAGAATTCTCTGCTGGCATCAATATTTGCTATTCTGGCTTAGAACTGGGAAAATTGTAAGCTCAGCACAACTGCAAGATGAAGAAAGTTGTTTTAGACAACCCAAAGATTTTGTCCACACATTCCAATTTTCCATCAAGGCTTTAATAAATTGTGTTAGTACCTTGATAGCATTTGAGCCATATATTAAACTCTAAATCCAAAACAGCCAAAGGATGCTTTATCTTTCCTAACCTGATTCTTTCACAAAAGGGTATAATCTTTAAAAAGTTAATTTCTTATGAAATATATAAGGAGACAGTCACATGAAGAGTGTGACCTTTTGAAAACAATAGACAATGGACAGAAACAAACTTGGGAGATTTACTAAGACCTTGAATTAGTGATTAATTTTTATTCAATTTCATTGCTTTTTTTGTTGTCAAATGTTAAATATAATGTAATATTCTTATTAAACTTTGAAGCATTTCTACAAATAGTCAGACATCTGGCATTGACTGTATTAAGAGCCCTTGCTATCTTGTCTGAATTTCTATAAGGAAAATAGCAATCTTAGAATTCAGGATGGCATGTTAAAAGCTTAAAACCATTTCCTGTAAATGGTTACAGGGAAATTCATCCTATTGCAGCATTCATGTATAATTTTGCATGCACACTCAAAGCCAAGTATCTTGATGTTAAGCATAAACTTGCAAGTTAATTTATTAGCTCTTTGGATACTTTGGTGGCATCCAAATCAGCCATTTTTCCAAATAATTTTAAATCATCCTTATGGAGTAACTGTGAATTTTTTAACTCTTTTTTAAGCCAATTCATATCCAAGTTTGTCTTGTTCAAAACTCTTGACAATGGGATCAGTGATTATACAAAAAATAAAAATGGAAATGAGTCACCTTAAAAAATTGCACATTTAATGTTCTCCTAAGTCTTCCCTATTAGCCATCACCTTTTTTGCCAAAATTTCATTGAAGTATTCATATATTACAGAATACAGAATAACAGAGTTGGAAGAGACCTTGGAGTTCTAGTTCAACCTCCTGCTCCAGCAGGAAACCTTGTACCATTTCAGACAAATGGTTGTCCAATCTCTTCTTTAAAACTTCCAGTGTTGGAGCAATCAGTGTTCTGATTGCAAAATGTTTCTGCACATTCAAAAACTTTCAAGAGCTTTCTTTATCTTTATTCAGCAGCTCCCATGACCTCTGGGCATGAATTATTCAATTATAAAGTGGTTCTATTGGGTTTCCTTGTTTCAGCAAATATATTCAGAAATATTAAACCATTTGAGCCAGTACATCTGAACCTAAAATAGTTCATATTAATACACCGAAGAGCAAATATTGTGGAATTTATTGATCATTATATCCAACAGTTTTAAATTAAAATGAATCTAAGGCTGCAAAGTTTATGATTCTAGGAAACAGTTCCAAGGCCTATTCACTGACTGAAATCAATACCTCACTTTTTAATACATACATGCAAATGATGAAAAATATATTAAAAATCATTGAATGGATGAACATAAACTGTTAGTTCAAGAGTAGAAAAGGATTGATGTCAAACAGACAGTTTTGACACTTGACCCCTTTCATTTGTGCTCCTGAAGACACTAGTACCGTTCTCCTATTGTATCACTTCTAAAGCTTAAGAATGAAAAGATCTTCCAGAGATCTTTGGCAGATAGGCTAAAGGATTTCCAGGACCCCCAACACTCCCAGTTTCAAACATGCTCCAGAACCAGCAACAGGTCTACACAAAGTATAATTAAATTTCTCATACTAAAATGAAAAGAAATGGGGATGGAGGTGGGATGTGGGATGTGGAAGGGGGTGGGAGATGGGAGATGGGAGATGGGAATGAGGAGGAGGAGGAGGAGGAGGAGGAGGAGGAGGAGGAGGAGGAGGAGGAGAAGAAGAAGAAGAAGAAGAAGAAGAAGAAGAAGAAGAAGAAGAAGAAGAAGAAGAAGAAGAAGAAGAAGAAGAAGAAGAAAGATTTAAAACAAAAACTACAAGTCTTCCCTTCCATTCTGTTTGCTGGCACAGTTGTAATGTTATTTTGTAAATATGAAAGGGCAGGGTTTGCATTATGATATCCCAATGCACATTTTGTCATACTTGCATATTGTAACTACTTGTAAATCCTTTGCTCACTTGAAGGTTTGCTCTGTAGTCATTTGAGTTTAGATATAAACTGAGAATTGAGCTCAATGATGTGTGCTTCCTCCCTGGCTAATTGGCTGCTCCTTAATAAACAAAGCAGACATAAATAGATCCCCTCCCTTTAGCTGGTGAAAGAAAACCAATTTTCTCCTGTGGAACTATAGTGTTCTTTTCAGATGTGAAGAGAGAGAATGAGAGAGCCAATTCTGTCTAGAACCACTTGTTGCATCAATCCACAGCAAAAACAATTTCCTGATATTTTTCAGTTCATTAAAGTATAAGCCCAATAGAAATAAGCTCAGTGCCTATTAATTAATGCCTCTAAAGTAATAGCACATAAGAGAATGTCTAAAACAATAATAATTAAAACTGATGGATCAAAACAAGCTGAAAGATCATCTACTGGATGAACAAATAAAGGAAGGGAGGAAGCCCTATTCTCTTCTGTTTTCGGCATTGCTTTCTGTTTATTGTATTGGTACAGCTTTTCCTAGACTAGTACTCTCCAGATATTCTGTCATCTCCAGGTAACTTAGAGCTATGCCGCCTGAGCAAGATAGGAGTTATAGTCCATCTGGGGATCCAAATATCAGAACAAACTTAGCAACAAGGCAGCACTTGAAAAAAATGTCTAAGCTATTACTAAAGGACCTATTTTACAGTCTGTCTTACACATGGATTCTGAAGCTAAATTCATTGCATTTCTTGTGCCCTCTGTTGACTGAATACTGCAATGGAATTTAGCAAAATAATAATAAAATAATAACATTAATAATAACAACCCACAGTGGTGATCCCACTGATTATTGACACACCAGGTGCCATACCAAAAATCTTTGGACAGCACTTAGAAAATCTAAACATTGAAAAAAAAATTGTAATCTTTCAATTACAAAAGGCCACACTGCTTGGATCCACACATACAGTATACTACACTGATACATTACAACATTCTAGATTCTTGGGAAGAAGTCAGTGTGAATGAAGGCCAACACCAGCTGAAGAACTGGGGGCTGTGATTTCACAATATTATGTATAATAATAGGTAATAATAATCCAAGAAACCATTCTACCTTATCAAATACATTCAGCTGTTAATACAAGTGTTCGTCCAATCAAGTGAGAGAAAAACTAATTTATTAAATTATTTCACTAGCCAATTTGAATTAAATATTCAGAAAATACTTTAAATTGTAAAAGAAATGCAACACTTACAGATGTCCAAGGCTGTACAGTAAATTTTATATCTGTTATATTTTTCTGGGCTTTTTATTTATTAATAGGAATCTATTGTTTTAATTTTTATCTATTTTTTTCCTGGGAATTCTAGAAAATATTTTATTTAAATAAAATTCTGGTTGAGAACTTTGGTCATAGGACATATTAGAAGAATAAAGAATGAATGACCTTCCTCGAAGGTTTTAAAGCAAAGGATGAAAATTATTGCTGTGATGTTAATCACTTGGCAGGGGAGAAAAATAAAAATCGATAGTTTGAGTACAGCGCAAGATTTTCTTGATCAATTAAGGGGAGCAGAGGAAGAACAAAGTAGTAAGGAGGAGATAGAATCAACAAATCCAGTAGAGGAGACCCCACATCAACAGAACAACAAAGAAAGAATCCCAGAAGAGAAGAAGACAGAAGAAGAGGAAGCTAAGGAGAAGAAAACAAGACCAGTAAGAGCCGTAAGAAACAAATAAAATCTAAGAACCGGAAAGGAGGGGAAAAAAAAACCTAACAAACAAACAAAAAATAGGAATGAATGACCTGAGAATAATATCAGTAAACGTCAATGGACTGAACGACAAGAAAAAAAGGAAATTAACACTTACAAAATTAGTAAAACAAAATGTGGATATAATCTGTTTACAAGAAGTTCATGTAAAAAAGGATGAGGGCAACTGTTTAGAATATAAAAAATTTGGTAAAACATTTACCTCGTTAGCAGAGGAAAAAAAAGGGGGATAGTAATCTATGTTTAAAAAGGGATTGAATCAGATTTAAAATATAAGGATACAAAGGGAAGAACACTTATGATTGAAATAATGAGAGGTAATTCTAAAATACTATTAGTGGGCATTTATGTTCCGAACAAGAAACAGGGAGAATATTTTAAAAAACTCCACAAGCAATTGGGAAAAATGGAATATAATGAAATTTGTTTACTAGGTGATTTTAATGGAATTGTGGACTCAGACAAAGATTATAAAAGTAATAAAATAAATAAAAATAAAAGAGCAAAGTTACCAAAAGCATTTTTTGACTTAGTTGAAGAATTGAATCTAATTGATATATGGAGAATCCTACACCCAAATGATAGACAGTACACATTTTACTCCAACCCACAAAAGTCTTGGTCGAGAATTGATATGGCCTGGGTCACCACGAAGCTTGGAGCTGAAATAGCATCAGCAGAGATTAATCCAAATATTTGGGCGGATCACAACCCCCTGGAGATAAAATGGAAAAATATAAAAAGAAGGAAACATCAGAGATGGAGATTTAATGTGAATTTATTGAACAACAAGGAGTGTATTGATAAATTGAAAGAAGAAGTAAGGTTCTTCTTTAAGGAAAATGGGAATCAAGGAACATCTCCTGAAATTGTATGGGATGCGATGAAAGCTTATTTAAGAGGGGTCATGATATCATATAGCGCATATAAAAATAAAGAAAAAAGAAAATCCCTGGAAGAGCTTTTAAAACAGTTAGGAGAAGCAGAAAAAAAGCTCCAAGAGAAACCTGGAGATAAAGCTACAAAAGAATATTGGCTGATGTGGAGGCATAAATTAAATATTATAGAACAAGAAGAATTAGCACAAAAACTAAAAAGAACAAAACAATACTATTTTGAGAATGCCAACAAGACAGGCAGGTGGTTGGCCTACAAATTAAAAAAGGAAAACGAAAAAGGGATGATTCAAACTCTAGAAGATTCAGAGGGTAATCTCCTAAACGAAGAAGATGACAAATTAGAAAGAGCGAGGGAGTACTATGAAGCCTTATACAAAGCAGAGGAGGTCCCAGAAGAAGAAATAGAGCAATATTTGATAAATGCAGAGCTTCCACAAATAGCCGAGGAAGAGAGGGAGATGCTTAACAGGGAAATAACAATTGATGAACTTAAAACAGCCCTTTCAAAACTTAAGAATAACAAATCGCCAGGTCCTGATGGGTTCCCAGGGGAAATATACAAAAAACTTGAAGAAATTCTACATCCAAAGTTACTTGAAATCTTTAATGAGGCACTGAGGGGATCAAAAATCCCGGATTCGTGGAGGGAAGCGCATGTTACACTCCTGCCGAAAGAAGGTGCTGACCAAAAACAAATTCAGAATTATAGGCCAATTTCTCTTCTGAACACCAACTATAAATTATTCATGACTATAATGGCAGAAAGAACCAAAAAAATACTAAATGCTTGGATATATAAAGATCAAAATGGATTCCTCCCAGGGAGACAAATAAGGGATAATTTGAGAACAATATTAGATACATTAGAGTACTATGAGGAACACTCGGAAAAACAGATGGCCTTAATATTTTTGGATGCTCAAAAGGCATTCGATAATCTAAATTGGAATTTTATGATTAAACTAATTAGAATAATGGGATTTGGGATAAATTATGAAAAAATGATTAAAACTATATATGACAAACAAAGGGCGAGCATCCTAGTAAACGGAGATAGGACAAGAACATTTCAGATTAGGAAGGGGGTAAGACAGGATGCCCCCTATCTCCGTTATTATTTATTTTGGCTCTAGAAGTCTTGCTGCGAAAAATTAGGAAAAACGAGGAGATCAAAGGTTTAAAGATTAGGAAAGAGGTTTATAAAACACAAGCATTCGCAGACGACGTGGCCTTAATATTAGAAGACCCATTAGAATCTGGTCTAAAAGTATTAGAGGAATTGGACAAATATGGAGTAGTGTCAGGCTTTAAATTGAGTCCCCCTCCCGGGGAGAAGGGCGGGATATAAATTGAAATAATAAATAAATAAATAAATAAAACCAAAACTAAAATATTAACCAAGAATGTAACTGAGACACAGAAACAAGAGATAGAAGGAAAGCTGGGGTTACAGGTTGTCAAGAAAATAAAATACCTCGGAATTTGGATAACTGCAAGGTGCTCATCCCTGAAAGATGATAATTATACCCCCCTACTCCAAAAAATAAAACAAGATTTGAATAGATGGAAGAGAATCAAATTGTCACTTATAGGTAAGATAGCTGCGATCAAAATGAACATCCTCCCCAAAATTTTATTCTTATATCAAAATATACCACTGAATTTGGATAAAAAAAATTTTTTAGAATTAAATAAAAACATTCGGAAATTTGTATGGGAGGGCAAAAAGTCGAGGATTTCTTTTAAAGTGCTACAGGGGAAAAGAAATATGGGAGGATTTGGTCTCCCGGATTGGGAAGCATATCTTAAGGCCGCCAAGTTAGTAAGGATAAGGGAGTGGGCCACCTTGGAAAATAAAAGAATCTTAATGTTAGAAGGTCACGACCTACAGAAAGGGTGGCACTCATATTTATGGGACATAGATGCAAAAAAAAGAACACATTTCCATAGACATAAAATTAGAGACTCACTATTACAAATGTGGATTGAAATCAAATAGAGATACTACAATAAAGTTCCAAAATGGCTCTCTACGATGGAGGCTTTGATCCACCCAAACAGATGGGGGATGGAGAAAATATGCAGATATAATGACATTTTAGATGGAGGAGGAAATCTTAAATCAAATGAAGATCTGAGAGACCAAGGCATAAATTTAGATTGGTGGACATATTTACAAATAAAGTCAAGATACCAGCAAGATAAGGAAAAATACGGTTTAGAACCAGGATATAATGGGTTGGATAAAATTTTGATGGGAAGCGAAAAAAAAGCCCTAGCTAAATTTTATAACTATTTATTAGATCATGATAGAGCCGAGGCCATAGCCAAAAATCAATTAAGCGCTTGGGAAAAAAATATTGGACATAATTTAAACTTTAATGAATGGGAAGAGGCATGGAACAAAAATTATAAGCTGACTAGAGCTGCATCATATAAGGAAAATCACTATAAAATGTTCCATAGGTGGTATTTAGCGCTTGCTAGACTATCGAAAATGTTCTCTAACATGTCCCCGAATTGTTGGAAATGTGGCCACGGTCAGGGCACCTTCTTTCATATGTGGTGGACATGCCCCGAAGCAAAAAAATATTGGACCATAATTGGGAGATGGTTACAAGAGATAATTAGAGAAGAAGTAGAGGGGATACCAGAACTATTTCTCCTGGGAATGGTGAAGAAGAGATTTGGGAAAACAAAGACCCACTTAATGATACACATAATTACAGCTGCTAGGTTGGCTTATGCCCAATATTGGAAGGAAAAAACCCTGCCACCAGAAGAACTCATACTTAGGAAGGTATTAGAATGTGCAGAGATGAGCAAATTAACCTATGAATTAAATAATGATGAAAACTCAGACTACTATACTGTGTGGGAAAGGTGGTACAAATGGATGAACGAAAAAAAAACAAAAACAGGAGTAAAAGGTGTGTTAAATAAAGAATAACAAATGGTAAAGGTGATACCAAATAATTTTATGTATATATGTATAAGCACTGCAAATCCGATGTAAATAGAAATGAAAACTTTCTGTATTTATAAAAAATTAATAAAATATCATAAAAAAAAAGAAAATTATTGCTTTGGAAGTAATAGGTTAGAATTGCTATTTACCTGAGGTTTTTATTTTAGCTCTTATTTTATGGAAATAGGTGACAATCAGTTTGACATATAGCATCTTTGGCCTGTAGTAGTTCATCCTGAAAGGAATGGAAATCTGGCAAAAGGAAATGTTTTATAAGACCCACATGTTTATTAGTAGAGATACCATGTTAATCTTGCACACTGTTTATACTCATATCTGTGAACTGAGAAGCCAGAAGTTCCCCAAAGGTGTTGGTAGAGACAGAGTTGAAACTTCTAGGAAGCATCTAGGAACCGCCAGGCAAGTCTTTAAAACAAGAGAAGCCATAGCTCAGAGCAACAGTTCTCTGCGTGTTTAAATTAGCAAAGATGATAATTTTAAAAACAATTGTAACCTGATGATGCTTGGAATGAGCTACAACAATTTCCACAAGTACTGCTTTTTCTATTATCTTTTCCATATATCACCTTATGTTTCATTTATGCTTAGTGATTTAGTAACTTATATCTATTAAAATGTATAAACCACTGTTAGTGGCTTAATGTGTGAAGATGAATAATTATGACTTATTCAATAAGTCATAGTTAAGCAAACTAGCATAGTTTAATGTGTAAATTCAATTCTAGGTTGTTTAACTTAATTTTTCCAGTTTCTGCCATGCTGTTGATTCACATTCAGTTCTCAATCAACTCTTACTCCAACTTTTTTCACAACTATTGTTCTTTTTCATGAAGCTATCATTCCCCTCCAAGGGCATCTGAATTTTGTTTTCTATATGAAGAACATTCTGAATCAATGTTTCTCAACCTCAGCAACTTAAAATGTGTGAACTTCAACTCCCAGAATTCCCCAGCCAGCATGAGTTGAAATTCACACATCTTAAAGTTGCTGAGTTTGAGAAACACTGTTCTAAATGAATGCAATCCATGGGGGAAAATATTCTGCAGGTATTATTTTTCAAACTGTGGGTCAGGACCTCAGATAGTGTTCGTGAGCTATTTAGAGAGAGTGGTCATTATTCTTTTAAAACCTGAATGATATAATGATATAAACCAGATTTAGTTATACAATGTATCCTTTTCCTTACTTCAGGGTCTTTATTTTATTTCTTTTTATTACTATTATTATTTCTTTTTTGGGGAGATGGAGGTTTACTATTAGTTACATTTTTTCTTACACAAAAATGGAATAGTGGAATGAGTACATAGATGTAAATGAAAAATGTATAATGCAGACCATATAAGTTAAAGAATTCTGACTGGTGGGGTCAAAGACAAGAGCTTTCTCTGCCATTGTCCCTGCTCTCTAGAGCACTCTTCCCCCCAGAGACAGGGAGGACACTCTCTCCCAGCTTTTCAGAAAGGTATAAAAACAGGATTCTGTTACCTTTCTTTGGCTCGCAAAGAAACATGCACCTGTGGTATTGGTTAGTGCACTGGAAGTCCTTCCCCCCATTTTTTAATTAACTATTAATGTTTAATCTTAATTATCTTGGTCTCTTTTAAAAATTTTATATACTGTTTTTATGCGTTAATATTTTATTTGTACACCGCTCAGAGTTCCTCTGTGAGGGAGATGGGCAGTTTCAAAATTAGAGATAGATGATAGATAGATGATAGACAGATAAATATTCTAATTGTTTTAAGTTTCATGTTGTCTGTTTCAGTCCATTTCTTTAATTGTTGACGTTCATTTTGAATTTTATTTCTGCTACCATTTTTTCAGCCCAATTTTGTGACATCCCAGATTTAACAACCCTTTCCTCTATCTATTCATCAAAATAAATAATAAAAGTATTGAGGAATAGAAGAATAATTAATGAGATTAGTTTATACCCACCTTTTATCCCATTATTTGCCATACCACCCAGTGCAAAGCTAACTACCTAACTAATCAGAATGCCAAAGGGTATATTATCAAATGCTCTGCTGAAATCAAAATATATTATACCAATAGCTTTACCACAATCTATTGAAGAAGCTACTGTTGGAAGAAATATCCATCTGATTCAGTTCCAAGCTGGGAGAAAGGTATTGGAAACATGGAGGCTGATTGGAAAGATGGTTTAATGATGAAGCAGAACCACCAAGCACATGGTTCTCTGGTGCAGCTGATGAAATGGAGTTGAGAGTGAGGGGTTTTTATACCTTCTCTTGGGCTTTGCACTTGAGTTTCCTGTTCCTGTGCAAGACCATGTATTCTATTGGGTGTTGTCAGACTCTCAAGGAGCCATCCGGGGTCATGTTTGTATGAGTCAAGTTTGGTTGAAGCAATGTCCTTAGGAGATTGTACAATGCAGTGAGCTCTGCTGCTAGATAATCCTATTATGTCCTGGAGGGTCATGTCTTAATCCCATCACCCTGGAGCTGAAGGTTTTTTGTCTTGTAGATAGGCTGGCCCAGTCCTGCTGGGGCTATTAAGAAATACTTTCTGTCTTTAAAAACATGTTTCTCCTTTAGGGAAATATAATATTCTGGCTTTTTTAATATTTCTCAAAATATTTCATTCTTATAGGCGGGGTGTAGCTTCCTACACTACCAATCAAAAACATGGCATAAAGTTAGTTGATAAAAACGAATTGACAAATCCATGCTGATTTTTTGCAAATTACTGTACTGTTTTCACAAACTGATCTTTTTGTGACTAAGTCTAACATTTTTGCGTGGTATCACTGTCAACCTAACTCCTCTATAATTCTCTGAATCCTATTTATTCTCATTTTGAAAATTACAGATAAGTATTTGCTTTCCTATAATCATGAGACGTTACTTATTCTCCAGTTGTTGTTGTTGTTTTTAAAGAATATGCATAAATTTTAGCCCAATTATTAGCCAGTTCCTTCACTGTTTTGCCAATAAATTTTGTCGGGGAGATTGAAATCATTCAGATTAAATCCATGTAGCATTAGTGAAGCACAGCTGCTCAGAGGGGGTGTGGGTACTCTTGCTGCACCTGTTGAAGATAAAGAAACTATGCCTTGACAGTGCTTGCATGGCTATCAACCATAGCGGCTATCAACCATAGAAAGGATCTGTTTGACCTAAGGAGGTACTAACAGGCTGTAACACAGTTGCTACGCCCTGTAAACATTACTTTTACATTTGTTTAATTCAAATGCATACTTGGCTCTACTTTTAAGGAATGCCAGCAAGTGTAGCTCGCATGCCCATTTCCCTTCCAAAATTCCTTTTATAGAACTTCCGATAAACATAGGAATTATCTATTGAGACAAGAGATAACCTTGCAAAATATCATGTCATTCATAATTCTTAGGGGGCTAGGCAGGGCCGGGTTCCAAATCCCATCACTACTGGTTTGCTCGTGTGTGCTTCCACAGCACTTCTGCACATGTGCAGAAGCATCTGTGTGGGTGGGCGGAGCCTCCTGCAACCACCCCTACTGGTTCACCCGATCCGGTGCGAACCAGTAGGAACCCATCACTGGGGTTAGGTAGAAATCTTCCAATATGACTTTCTCATAGAGCTGAAAGGCGTAAGACAAAATCCATTGCAAAGCAGCAGCAGCCCCCATCTCTCTCAAACAGTCAAAACCTGCTGGGGTCCATTGTATCCTCAGCAACTGAGGGATCCAGCATTGCACCCCAACGTCTGGTCGAGATCATCTACCAAAGCAAAGCCATCTTCATGCCAAATCTAGGCCTGAAATCAGACAGGAAAGAATCTAAATAACTCAGTTCACTAAGAGTTTTTGTGGTGTTAATCCAGTGCATCTGGAAAGCATTAGGCTGGAGCGGGCTGTTTCACCACATGTATGGCATGGTTTTTAGGAGCTGTATTACAGAGTTGGAAGAAAGGTTGCCCATCCATTCCGAAGGTATGGATTTGCTGAAGTAAACTGGGGAAGGAAGTATTATCGAAATGACAGGGCAGAGGATTTTCAGGCAGAGGATAAAGCTTTTATTTTCAGCTTTCAACTTCTTTAAATCTTAAAAGTGTTAAAAATCACATAACCACAATTTGGAACTCCCAGGGGGAAGCAGAGAACACAAAAGGGCACTAGGATTTGCATGGAATTTGCAAGGTGCAGGTTTGTAGGACAGATTACTCTATATCTTTCTGAAAATGGTAGGTCTCAAAGGCATATGAAAAGAAAATAAACAGAGTATGTGTGTGATAAGTGGTGTCTGGGTAGAGAAAAACAGGTGTGATGGCAATCATAGCAATGCAATCAAGGTCCTGTCCCTTTACACATGCCTGCTTTCCAGGTTAAAAGAAATTTAAAGATTTAAAGGACTTCTCTTCTAAATAGGTCACAGCAAGAAGTAATTAATCTCACTAATAGCCTTTGGTTATTAATTCAGAAAGAACAAAAAAATCTCTTCATGGGAATATTTCAGAAATCAGCACTAGATAACATATCAAATGCAGTTTCACAGCAATACGTTAATAGTTAATAAGAACCTCAAAGCCAAAGTATTTTGATATAAGAAAACAAATTTAAATAATGGTTTAATGGTAGTACTTAACTGGGAACTTTTTGGAGCTGCTTTCCAAAGTCCTTTGCTTGGTGCCAATATTGATCTCAAACAGGCTCCCACAACACCAGAAACCAACTACCTACTATGTTATGTTTAATGGAAAACCATTCTTTGTAGCAAAAGAAAAAAGGATAAAAAGTTTTTTTTAAAGGGTTGAAGAACACAAGGCAGACCCAAAAGAAGATGGAGAGACTACATCAAAGACACAATGCAACAACATTAGTTAACAATGTTGAGGACACCAGAAGAGCAAGAATCACAGCTTTGTATCTCCCTCAACACCTGGAGCAATTGGAGAAGGAGAAGGAGAAGGAGAAGGAGAAGGAGAAGGAGGAGAAGATAATTCTTTGTTGCAGATTAATGCTTTCTCAAAACTACAACTTGAAGCAAAGACTGGTTGAAACAAAAATATAGGGAAATCTCTAGGTATGGATATGTCAGGTATTAAAGGAGAAGATAAATGCTAGGAGAAAATGCATAACCATTAATTTTAAAGACCCATATATACAAGAACTGCCCTTTACAAACTGCTCAAGAAGGATACCATGATAGATGATACTGAAGATTGTGAGAGTTCTAGTAGAACCAGAATGGCTGCATTGCCCTCCCTCATGTAGACCCTGACTAGATCATTCACCAGCATGAAGAGCACTGTTCTATCCTGTTCTTAGGTCTGAATTCTGACTGAAAGAGGTCCAAATAATACACTTCCTGTGTATTCTGTTGCTGGATTCCTGCCAATTCTTATCAATCTTTCAATATCATTCCTTAGAATAGAATAGTTGGAGACTGAGATATGTTTTTCAAATATGACTGTGGGCAAAAAGATCCTATTTATGTATTTGCTATTTGTTTTTTTGCTTGTTTCATTTGTGTAGCTGCCCCTCTGACATAAGTGACCCTGGGCGGTTTACAATACAATAAATAAAAGCAATATAATACATAATATAATTGAGAAAACAATAGCAGCCAAGCATCATATATAATCATCAATAAAGCTATGTTGTGGCCTGCCCCAGAGTCAGACAGTGAGGAGGTTGGGGAGGAACATGGTCCAGTCCTGGGGGCTGGGGAAAGCTCGGACGAGGTCTCTGCATCAGAGGCAGAGAGGGCGGTAGGCAGCAGGGAAGAAGAGAAACAGCTGGAGCCTGTTTCCAGTGTGTGCATGCACAGAACTGCCAGAAGACAAGAACAACTCAGAAAGCAGGGTCGACTTGGGAGTAAAGCCACACCTTGGATATGATTGGTCCCTCCCATAGGAAACAAAAGAGGAATGAATGGGGAGGGGGCTTTTGCAGGAAACCATTCATTCATTCGGTCATTTCAAGAGTGAAAAGTTCTGTTAGTGTCTCTGAGAGACTCTGTGCCAAGTTTTACCTTACTCTGTATTTGGAAACAAGTTACGTGGCAACTTGCCAAGCAAGATTAGGTGTGTTGAGAAATATTCCTTTGGAAGACTGTTTGAACATACCTTTCTGACCGTGAATGAAAGTAATTCACAGTGGTGTAAATCAAAGGTTTTGCCGGGACCAATTCCTGCTTCCTGCTTTTTAATGGAGCCTAGGTCAGAACAAGGTAAGATACTCCTTGGGCTTAGGCCTGGCACAAAATCAAGTGTTTAGGACCTTGTGAAAGGGTTCGGGCTAATCTAATCTCAAATGGCATTATGTTACCCAGGACAGGACATACCACAACTTCTCTCAAGACAACCAGCAATGATCAAATGCAGAGATAGGAGAAGTCATGCTAGAATGCACAGCATCATTTCCTCACAGACCAACAGGAATCCCAGAAAATATGGCAAGTTACTGCCCCAGACATTCCACCTGAACATGCTCAGGAGAAATTCAGGATCTGGTGAATCTGAATGAGTTTGTCAGCAAAATGCTATGCAAAATGGACACAGTGGGGCCAAACAGAAAATCTATTTTGTCTCTTCCTAACAAAAACACAGCAACCCTGACCAGTGCCACTGCAATGGGAGAAGATATCAAGATACTCCTTTTCTCCTTCTGTCATTGTATGTATCAAAGCTTGGGCTTACTTTTGATTTTCTCCACTACTTTTCATCTTTCTCCACTAATATAGCGGGAGCTGCTAGATGACCACTGGATAACTTTCTAGTCGCTATATTCTAAAAGATATTCTAAAAGCAACTATATTCTGAAAGCAGGAAATACATCCAGCTGGAGAGAGTACAAAGTCAGCATAAAATCCTGTGATACTCTAAGTGACCCCCTAACTTGTCAGAAGAAAAGGAGCATCTTAATGAAACATAGTTAAAGGTGATTAGGCCAAAGAATAGCACCTGGACGGGTAGCAAATATCAAAAGAAGAATTTGTACTTTAGCCAGTTACAGAAGAACTATGATTGTTGGGCAAGGATAATGTAAAACTTTAGTAATAAGGAAATGTCAATTAAATGTAACAGATGTATGTTAACCATATATGGAAAGTTGCTGTGTTAGCAGAATCCTTTGTTTAAAACAGTAGAAAATTTGTCATGTAATCATGGACTCCTCATTCAGAACTCTCAGATACAAATCTGATTCTGAATCTTTTGCGCAAAATAAACCTGACTCTATCTGACCCTATGGGATGTCTCTTATATCCTTTCTTCCATAACACCACTAACTTCAGTCCTTCAGACCTCACTTCTGGCACTTCATCTTCCACAGTTCCTCAGTAAACCAAGATTAACAGACAGAAACCCCTGGGGAGCAATACGATCAGGAGACCAGTTGACCCCTTGTTGTTGGTGGCTAACCAGACAATCAATGAAACTGTTTATCAATTACTGTGAAAATCCTCAAGTACCTGCTGGAATCCATCCAGATGACAGATCATGCAAATAGTTTGCCCTGTTTGCCCTGCAAAAGTCCCAGGCAGCAGCCAGGACCAGGGCTAGGCATTAATATTCTGAGGAATGCGGTGGCTCAGTGGCTAAGATGCTGAGCTTGTTAATCGAAAGGTCAGCAGTTCAGTGGTTCGAATCCCTAGTGCTATGTAATGGGATGAGCTCCCATTATTTGTACAGCTTCTGCCAACCTAGCAGTTTGAAAGCACGTAAAAAATGCAAGTAAGAAAATAGGGACCACCTTTGGTGGGAAGGTAACAGTGTTCCGTGCACCTTTGGTGTTTAGTCATGCCAGCCACGTGACCACGGAGAAGTCTTCAGACAGCGCTGGCTCTTCGGCTTTGAAATAGAGATGAGCACCGCCCCCTAGAGTCGGGAACAACTAGCACATATGTGCAAGGGGAACCTTTACCTTTACCTTTAGGCATTAATATTGGCATATTCTATCTCACTAGGAAAAAAGAATTGACATCAATACTAACCTGCTTTTCTAAAACCGGAAAAAAATTGCCAACAATAAATGTTAAACAGGAAGAGCTAATTAGAATAGTATAAGGGACTGCAAAGCTTGAAAAGTCAAAGCCAATGATCCTTTGGATTGTAATGTAATATACCACCTAAGGGTACAGTTTGACTCAATATGTTTTTCTGCATTGGAAGTGTTCTGTAACATTAATATCTTTATTTTCAAAGCAGTAACTTTGAGGAAATTATGGTTGATTATCCATATGGACTAATGCTGGAATCCATCTGGTAGCTCTTCTGGGAAATCTTCAGTAATATCTTTACCATCACTTTGTATTTTATTTTAAATTATTTTATTTTTTTTAATCCACCAGAGGTGAATTCTTTTTGGCAACTGCTACATTACTTGGAGGTATTTCTCAGCAGTTGATGTAGCAGCTGAGAAATATTTCAAGGAAACTTTTTGATCTAGTACCTTTCTTTGAAGAGTCATGTTGGTATATGTTCCAAGCAGCTTGTCTAAAAAGAAATTGGCAGACTGTTTTAAGCCAGTCAGTTTAGGAGCTGCAATGTTAGACTTGTAAAGAGTTTCAGTTATGTAAAATTGCCCTTTGGTGTAAGTTTCCTGTGCTGTTTTCACAAAGGTGAGAGTTCACCAGTTTAATGTATTTGTCTTTCTTTGTATTTATCTTTCTTTGCAAAGTTCTTGCAGCAGCACTAATTGGTTTTTTTGGTGTACCATGACTTCCTGAGACAAAACAGAGCCTCTTCATACAGTAACCCTACATATTCAGTGCAGTCAAAATTAGATTAAGTAACAATGAAAGGTCCTAATGAATCCTAGGTTATTTTTCTACAAGTTAAAGTAGTCCTTTCTTGCTGACTGCCTTGCTTAATTACTAAAGTTACAATGATGTAAAAAAAATTTTGGCCAATCTTTGTATTTATAATTATGTCATCATCCTACTGTAGTGTGATCACCATTTGTTGCTTCACAGCAAGATTCTGAGTTAATAGAAAATATTAACTCAGATAATGTTAACTAACTATTAATGGAAGTAAAAAGAGCTGTGGTGGCACAGGGGTTAGAGTGCAGTACTGCAGGCTACTTCTGCTGACTGCCGGCTGCTTGCAATTTAGCAGATCGAATCTCACCAGGCTCAAGGTTGACTCAGCCTTCCATCCTTCTGAGGTCAGTAAAATGAGGAGCCAGATTGTTGGGGGCAATATGCTGACTCTGTAAACCACTTAGAGAAGACCGTAAAAGCACTGTGAAGTGGTATATAAGTCTAAGTGCTATTACTAAAATCATAAAATGTCTCACTTACTGACCAAATGGGAAGTAATATTGTAAGCCCATTGTGGTCATTGGATTTTCTGCTTAGTGAATATGGCACTTTGCATTAGAATCATCAGTCCCAACTGTGGTTAAGTGATGGCTAACTGTATTATGATTCTTAGTGCAACATCGTGTTCTTCCTTAATAGCAACATAGCCTTTGCCTACAAGAGCTCCAAGAAACATGATGGAATTCAAATTGGAAAGATTTACATTAAATAAAATATATTTTATTATAATCATCAATGTCTAAAACTGTATAATCAAGCATACAAGTGGGTTGTTCTATACATACAAATTTGTAATGTAGATTAATAATCCAATTCAGAAATACGAAATTATTGTTTGAAACTCCACAGTCAGCCAGAGATGGCTGATCAAAGTATTAGGCACTTTGTTTATCCTTATGAAGGCAAGTGTACTCCAAGAAACAGAATTGCAATTGCAATTTCTAAACCGCACCTTGAAGGATATAGTCCTACAATGACAATACAACTAAATATAGCTAGATGGGTTAATCCTATTATGTCCTGGAGGGTTATGTCTTAATCCCATCACCCCGGAGCTGGAGGTCTTTTCTCTTGTAGAGAGGCTGGCCCAGTCTTTCTTAATGGGCACCAAATATCTGCTGGGGGCAGGGAGCTGCTTAAAACATGTTTCTTCTTTTATCATCCAGGGAAATATAATATTTTGGCTTTTTTAATATTTCTCAAAATATTTCATTCTTCTAGGAGATAGATGGGTGCTAACTTTGTACACCATACTCTCAAGTCACTAGCACCATTTATTTAATTGATGTAGGATTTCTGTGGTGGTCCTCCATGGGCTATGGTGGTCTCTGATGACAGAAAAAAGCTTCTGCCTCTGAGGAGGAAATCCAAAACTGGTTTCTTTCCTCTATTTTCTGCTGGCCTCTACAACTGGTTATTTCTAATCTAGCAAAGGAGTACACAATTAAATTTCAAGAGAAAAAAAATAAAATAAGGAGATGGAGATGGAGAGATTCAAATCTGCCTTTGCCATCACTTCTGCCCTGCCAGCCTGCAGCTGTTTGACTTTGAATTCCAACTCTGAAGCATTCTGACAGAGCATGAGAATTGCTCTGCCCATAAGCTTGCCACAGAAGATTATTACTTAATTGAAAGATTTGGGTGGAGGACAAGAACTGGAGGTTGTCCATGACTTTGTGTACCTCGGGTCAACTATCTCTGACACTCTCTCTTTAGATACTGAGCTGAATAAATGTATTGGTAAAGCGGCCACCACATTTTCCAGACTTACAAAGAGAGTATGGCTTAATAAGAAGCTGACGGAACATACAAAGATCCAGGTCTATAGAGCCTGCATCCTGAGCACACTCTTGTACTGCAGTGAGACTTGGACCCTCTATGCACGGCAGGAGAGAAAGTTGATCACCTTTCATATGCACTGTCTCTGACAAATTCTTGGCATCATTGGCAGAACAAAGTTCCAAATAGTGCAGTCTTGGAATGTGCTGGAATTTCTAGCATGTATAGACTATTGAAATAGCGACGTCTTCGCTGGCTGGGGCATGTCATGAGAATGGCTGATGGTCGGATTCCGAAAGATTTCCTGTATGGAGAATTAGTGCAGGGAAAGTGCCTCTGTGGCCAAGAGACCACAGCTGCAATATAAGGATATCTGCAAGAGGGATCTAAAGGCCCTGGGAATGGACATTAACAACTGGGAAACTTTGCCCTCTGATCGTTCAGCTTGGAGGCTAAAGATGCAGCATGGCCTATTCCAATGCAAAGAGAAACTTGTTCAGCAGGCTGAGGCAAAGAGGCAGTCCAATGAAATCTGGGGGCTGGGCTAGGGACAGAATGTATCTGCCCTCAGTGTGGAAGGGATTGCCACTCTCGAATTGGCCTTTTTAGTCACACTTTTCAGTTTTAGGACCTCTTTCCAGAGCACGATACCATAGTCTCTTGAGACTGAAGGATACCAATGTGTCAATGTGGGTGGAGGAGAGTGTTTGTATGTCTGCAATTTTGAACATTTTGCTTACTTAGGCTTTTGCAGATGTCAGAAAGAGGTTCAGATCCAAGGATCACCTCTATCTGTTTATTCTCATAATACAAGTTCATGTGAATTATTCACATTCATGTTCAGGGAAACTAATTATAGTTTTACAATATATCCCTAAATTTAGATTGGGAAACTACCCTGCAGTCCTCAGGTGCCATCAAGATTGCCAATCCAGCAAGTAGTATAAAGGTGGCCGCCTCCTCTTCTCCTTCTTCCTCCTTCCTCCTTAGGAAAGGGGATTGTCCTATGTCCTAGGAAGCACTTTCCCTCCCCCTCCCCTCCCCACTGATTGCTAAGTGGATTGCCTTTCTGCTTCAGGCAGCATTACATCCACTTGTCAAACAGAGGAATTGTTTGATGCTCAGAACTGTCCAAGCCTCCACTTGTCCTGGAGTTCATAATCTGCCCCTGGTATGGAGCTGCTCAGTAAAATATGTTGGCAAAGATTTTTTTTCTCTCTCTCTCTATTCCACATGCACCTTGGAATCAAAATCTCATACACACTAACAAAACATTTTTAAGTGCATTCAACTAACACAGATTTTATTTTTCTATGTGCAACCAGGTTTTGAACTAGAAGTGCATCCACTGAAAATCAGGCACCGTTTTCTTCAGAGTTGCATCTAATTATGCAAGTAACCAAAAGCAGGTCACGGAGAGAGCTAGTTATCTGCAGATTTATTTGAAAGTGAAAAGTGTTTCCTGTTTTAGCTGTATTATCAATAACTTGAGGTTTTGGTATACAATGTTGAAAATCACTGAAACAATTGTTGTTTCTGCACTGTTTTGGCATTGCAATTTTAAAAGAGTACAACAAAAAATGGTCAGATTTATAGACTGAAAAGTGTTTTTCGTAAGATCTGAATAGCAGACCACAAATCGGTTTGCTGAAGAGGTTTCCTGACATTCTAAACAATTTTGCAGAGGAATGAAATGTATGGTGGTAGAGCCTGAGGAATGGGGCGCTGAGACAGAAGCCTAGCAGAAAAAATAAGAGGGTGGGTTTCTTAAGAGAAAGTAGGATACAATTCTAGATGTGTTTCCTAGGGAGCAAGCCCTGCTGAAATTGACTTTTTGAACAGGATTGTGTTTCATGTGCACTATCTTTGTATGCAAAATGAAGTACTCATGTTTTGCTCTTATTACTGTTCAGAGTCTTGGAAGTGGAATAATTAGTTTTTACTTGCTCCCAGTGCCAGGATTCTTTGAAATCATACAAATGTACAATAGGAATCTGGATGCATATCAGAATCAGAATAGAGCTGGAAGGGGCCTTAGAGGTCTTCTAGTCCAGCCCCCTGCTCAAGCAGATCCTATACCATTTCAGACAAGTGACTGTCCAGACTTTTCTTCAGAAGTACCCACAACTTCTGAAGGAAAGCTGTTCCACTGGTTAATTGTCCTCACCATTAGGAAGTTTCCCCTTAATTCCAATTTGCTTCTCTCCTTGATTAATTTCCATCCATTATTTCTTGTCTTGTCCTCTTTGGAAAATAAATTGACCTCCTCCTCTTTATAAAGTTAAAGGTTCCCCTCACACATATGTGCTAGTTGTTCCTGACTTTAGGGGGTGGTGCTCATTTCCATTTCAAAGCCGAAGAGCCAGCACTGTCCGAAGATGTCTCTGTGGTCATGTGGCTGGCATGACGAAATGCCAAAGGCGCATGGACCCCTGTTACCTTCCCAACAAATGTGGTCCCTATTTTTCTACTTGCAATTTTTACGTGCTTTCAAACTGCTAGATTGGCAGAAGCTGGGGCAAGTAACGGGAGCTTACCCTGTTATGCAGCACTAGGGATTTGAATTACTGAACTGCCGACCTTTTTTTTTTTTTTAATTTGATTTATATGCCGCCCTTCTCCGGAGACTCAGGGCGGCTTACAAAGCAATGATCAACAAGCTCAGCATCTTAGCCACTGAGCCACCGCATCCCCTTTGCTTTATCCGTCCTCTTTATAGTAGCCTCTCAAATACTGGAATACTACTATCCTGTTACCCCTTGTCCTTTTCTCTAGACCAGCCAAATCCTGCAACCGTTCTTCATATGTTTTAATATAACTGAAATGTATCACATATATATCTGAGATCTCAGAGCTGCAACCTGCCCCTGGAAGTTGCCACAAAATTAAACATGTTACTGTGATAGGAGACTAGTAACTACATATTATTGTCTTACCTCAAAAAACAAATAAAAATGAGGTAACCTTTATATCTACATCTTATGCATTGGAAGGATGATCTGGAAATAAATGACCTATATGTTGAGGTTTGGTGAAAATAGACACATTTCTATCCATTTAAGGAAGCTAAAGCAAAGATCTGCTTTGTATTTCAACCTTCTTACTGGGATACAACAAATTCCCCATTAGTCAGCAAGTTATCACTTGCAACACAGCTGTTTAAAGGCCATAAAATACTTTAGGCTATAAGTTATTTCAACAAGATACCAAAATCCCTGTTTGGCTTGTGCATATGCAGGCATGCATGTACAGGCATACAACACTCTTACTACCCCCTCTGATATATAAATATGTACACAAAAAGTCATTTAACTCTTGCTTTCTTTTCCTTCAAAGGTTTGACAAAACCTTTTATTTCTGAAGATTATGTTTGCTGAAAATGATAAAGCAATTGACACTGTTTATACTATCTGAAAGAGGCCATATGCTATTAAAGTTGTGCTTTTGGGCTCTGAGTGTTTTCACTGAACTACATTTATGTCATCTAACTCTCTTGTTAGTCCACCAAAAGGAACATGAGGTTGCAAAAGTAAACAGGGCTTTGAAAGTTTCTTTGAAGATTTGTAATCAGGATTCTTGGATTCTTGCTAATTACCAGATAATGTGCAGTTAAGTGTTTGTAACTACCTTATTTCTTTTATGGCCCTACAGTAATTGTGTGTTTATTGTGAAGGAAATAGGATAGGATATGCATCCATTTTATGTACCTATAATCACCAAGGCCTCCCACAGGGGACTAATGTGAACCCCCAAAAAATTGTTCAAATTGTTGGAGACCACCTAAGGGCATAACTGGGGGGAGGGGGAATTTTGACACATCAGGATCTGTCTTCTAGAATCCAATCAAGGACATGACTACCAGCATTGTATCCAGGATGAAAAATGGCTTCACATATAGACTGTATAATCTGGGTGGCCTTATTCACATTGCCCTTATTTCATTTATGCTTCTAAACAGTATAATACACAGTGAATGAGTATGAGCATTATGCACAATGAGTTTTTGGTCATATGGCAAGTGCAAGTCCCAGTCCAATTATGAAGTCTCTAGATGAGAATGCAAAGGTCGTTCCAGGTTTGAAAAATGATAGAAATATACAACAGTTAAATAATGTGAAGGGGCTGCATTGCAAGATGTTTTTTGGACTATTAGTGCTTTTTTAAAAGATCCATCTGTCATAAATTGTCCTTTTAAAAAATTCTGACTACCATTTTTTTACAAATGAGTATAGAAAAGAGAAGTACAGAACTTAATACCATAGTAGTTTAATTCCTTTATATACATTTGTACAAATACTACAAGTTACCAAATGTAGGATTTTGGAGATAATACTGTACTGTATGATCTACAGAGCCAATCATTGTCCTCTATGAGGCTTTACCAGAACATTTTCTTGCTGGTGATCTTTTTATTCATTTCTTTATTTGTTTAAAGCATTTATATAGCTCTCCGTCTTGAACCAAACTCTGGGGGCTCATTAACTAAAAATAAAAAAAGATATATATCAATAATACATAAAATAAAAATGATAAATACCAGTTATGGGTTTCAAAAATTTTTACTACCTGTTCTGTGGGTGTGGCTTCATGGGCTTGGCATGGCTTGGTGGGCATGGCTTGGTGGGCATGGCAGGGGAAAGGTACTGTGAAATCTCCATTCCAACCCCACTCCAGGGGAAGGATACTGCAAAATCTCCATTTCCTCCCCAATCAGCTGGGACTTGGGAGGCAGAGAATAGATGGGGGCAGTCAGAATTTTTACTACCGGTTCTCTGAACTACTGAAAATTTCTGCTACAGTTCTCCAGAACTGGTCAGAACCTGCTGAAACCCACCGCTGATATATACCGATAATGAACTTTTTAAAAAACTAAAACAAAAAGGATCTGTCAGCACAACTAAACTTTACCATGCAGCCCACAAATTCAGCCCGTGCCAATCTCTCCCAATCCCAGTGATCAGGAAGAAAAAAAAATCTTAAATGCTTTTCGGAAACACTTAAAGGAGTGGGGGACAGCCATATCTCAAGAGAAAGGATGCTCAAATTGAGCAGAGGCTTCCATGGAAAAGACATTCTTCCTAGGTCCTATAAGAGGGCATCATTTAAGTGAAGGGACCAGGAGGGTGCCTATTCTACCAAATCTGGTGAGATGAGCAGATGTCCCTTTAGAGGCAGTCCTGCAAATAATGTTTCTGTTGACCACAAATCTCAGTTAAAGAGTTGGCATGTTATGGGGTAACATGGCAGCATGTATTTGGCCATTAACCAAGTTTTAACAACTTGGTGTGAAGTTGTTTTTTTTCCTAGTTAACTGAGAAAGAAAGTATCACTACATAAAGATGTTTATGATAATATCTGTAATGAGCATTGTTTATCGACAGTGATCCTTTTTTGGTTGTTGTTTTCTAACAAGACACATTAGAAAAGGTTATTGCAAAGGGGCCAGGACATGCTTTGCAAGATGTTGTGTTGCCATCTAGGGGCCAGTATACCATATGCCTTTCCAGCAGGAAAACAGAAACCACAACAGATTTCAAAGTACACATTTCTATCCCCTGTTTTGCTCTAGCTCTTATTTAATCAGAAAATATGAAAGGAATTGTTGTAAATTCAACAATCCAGCTACATTGACCTCTATGTGTTTGTTTTCCCACACAACACTCAGATACATGTGAAACTTTGAAAGAAAGATAATTTTCTTTCTTTAGCTCTCCTACTATTTTTAGAACCTCCTTTCTGGCCATTGCTACCATAGTACTGCAACTTCTCTCTCTGCTGGGTTTATGGAAATTTGGAAAGAAAGCATTAAAACAAGTATAGTGCTTAGCACACATATCCAGTTAATTCTGTATATCAATAACAGAAACAACCTTAGAAAAATAGAAGTTGCAATAGATGACTCCTCTGAACATTACTTTTGGGAAGTAATGTTCAGAGGAGGTATGGGAAAAGCACCCAAGATTCATTTCCCAGAAGCAAAGAGGCCATCCTGTTTGCCCCCACAAGATAAATTGCTTTGTACCCGTGTTGTAGCATAAGGATGCTTTCAATCACCTCCCCCTGCTAACAACAGCACCAAAGCCACACATCTGTAAAGCCACACATCTTCCTCACGTTTGGGAGGAAGTTCTAAGTTCTTTGGCTTCAGTGTGCAGCCACAGTGGGTGATCCCATAAAATGTCAAACTTGTATTATATTTGGAGAACTGCTCATTCAATTCCCTGTGGTATCATCCAGTGGTGGGTTCCTCCCGGTTCTGCCCGGTTCCGCCGAGCCAGTAGCGGTGATGATATGTCACCGAACCGGTTCTGTCCCCCCCCTCGTCCCCCACCCCCACCCACCCCCCACATTATTCTTACCTTTTATTTGGCCCCACCCACAATCTATTGCTGCCTCCTGAATCCGAGCTGATTGCCAGAGGGAAAAAAACTGTTTAAGCTCTTGCCGCGGGGCTTCAAAGGGCCACCCTACAGCTGATCAGTGTTAAAAGAAAACAAATGAGTAGACTGGTGCCTGCAAAAATACATGAGTAGATCAGTGCCTGCAAAAGTAAATGGGTAGATCAGTACAGCTCTGCAAGCAGTTAAAAGCCTGGTTGACCAGTATCTCTGCTAAATCCTAAATAATTGTCACATGACCATCAAGCCACATCCACAAAATAAGCCATGCCCACAGAACCGGTAGTAAAAAAATTTAGAACCCACCCCTGGTATCATCTGGCCAAAAATCCTGACCAACATGGACCGGAAAAGAAGACAGATAGCACTACTCCATTCTTCTAATACCTACCAATAGCCTCCATCACCTACTGGCCAAAGCTCTGGAAATGTGAATGGTTCCAGTGGGTGATCTCTGACCCACACTGGAATTACTTCAGGGAAAAGATTGGAGTTGTGTAGTTGGAAGTGTCAAGAATGCACCAAATGTCTTTCTGATTCCACGTGTTTCAAGGATTCCCCCAGTCTGCACCAAAACTATTGTATCTGACCTAGGAGATCCCTAGGAAGCATACAGGAAAAGGATCTGGGGAGAAAGGTTTTCAGGATCTCTTAGCTCCACGTTAGATGAAGAATGGTAAGACCATATTTGTTAAGGGAGAGGGGTACTAAAAAGATAAATGAGTCTCTAACAATTCCCCATAATCTTAAATATTGTCTGAATATTTATCAGTGGTAAGAAAGGTTTGCTCTATCTAGCTGAAATGCAATTTTTTTATTGGCCATGGCTGACTTAGATTGCTGGGAACTGAAGTTTGAGAATTGCTGAAGATCCTCATGTTTCCTACTACAGTATGTTGTAGGTCTTACTCACCAGGTTTTATCCAACTTGGATTTTTGTTGTTTATCTCTTGGGCTTGAATAAACATTTTGGAAGCTCACATCTGGAGACAAGACTGGTAAATTTTCAAATAACTTTAGAAAATTGAATAATATGCCTAAGGAAATCTATATATTTGAATACTATGTATAAGGTAGGCAAATTAAATCATTATCTGAGCTGATACATCAGTGTCAAATCTGGAACAAACTACTCCCTGGGATACGCACGATTCCTGATCTCTATACTTTTTGCCGGGCCCTCAAGACCCTGTTATTTCAACAGGCTGGCCTGGGTGACTAAAAATTTGGACCGCGTATTTTAAATTAAGGGTTTTAACTAAGAAGGCCAAAAATTTGTTTAATTCTGTTTTAATTGGGTTTATAAATGTTGTAGGGTTTATTGTCTTTTTATCATGGCTGTACACCGCCCTGAGTCCCTCAGGAGAAGGGCGGTATATAAATCTAATAAATCAAATCAAATCAAGTCAATGTTAAATCAATGTCTGAGCCCATTTGGTGTAGGGGTTAAGGCATCAGGCTAAAAACTGGAAAACTGTGAGGTCTAGTCCTACTTTAGGCACGAAGCCAGCTGGGTGACCTTGGGTCTCTCTTAGCCCTGGGACACAGGCAATGACAAACCCCTTCTGAAAATCTTGCCAAGAAACTGTAGAACATGTCGAGGCAGTTGCCAGAAGTCAACACTGACTCAAAAGGGAGGGAGGAGTCACACATGCATACATACACATATACATACTGAGCTGATAAATAATTTTCTTGCTTAGTGCTTCAGTTGAAAAAAAGCAAGAGCATTGCAGTCTAATCTCACAGGACAAAAGTATTTTTTTGTATTGGTTAATATATTAATCATCAATGTCTTTGTGAATAACCCACCTATGTTTTTAACAACTGAACAGACCCAAAAACATGACACACAATTAAAACCCATTCATGTCTTCAAACATGAGAAATGATCAATTCAGTATCTTGCTGTACAGTGCAAGTGGACTTGTAATAGCACTTTAGCATGTTTCAACAAAACATATGCTTGTCACCTTTAAGCATCAGCTCCCAACAAAGAGCATTTGCACTCCAAAGTAATCAGACAATGCCATCTGCTGTTTTGGAAAGAATAAAATAATTGTCACCATTATATAAATGCAACATTGCATATGTGGGGATGAAAGACAGATAGAATATTAGAGTTAGAAGGGAACTTGTAGGTCATCTACAAGGGGATTGTAGTTCAATCCCCTGCTCAAGCAGGAGACCCTATACCAGTGGTGGCAAACCTATGGTATGCGTGCCAAAGGGGGCACTCAGAGCCCTCTCTGTGGGCACGCTAGCCACTAGATTATCTCGCTCACCTTCCTGCAAAACAAAGAAAACAAGCTGTCAGTGCCGGACTCCTTGGCCAGGGTTACAAGGAAAATTCTCCGCCTTTCTCCTTAAAAGTGGAACTTCTTCTCGAGGAATTTCACGCGCTGCTCTCCTGCCTCCTTTCTGGTGCACACCTTTCATGCACTGCAGTCCTTTCCATTGCCTTGGTTTGGAGGAGGAAGCGACGCCCGAAGGATTCACACAGAAGGTCACCTCAATACTCCCTTTCACTTTCAAGTCAATTCGGTGGCGGGGCTTTTCTGCAGAAACCATCAGGAGCAATTTGGCTGGTGAATTGGGAAGAGCGTGACTGGACTTTCCTCCTCCATGCCGCTGCTCGCAGCCCTTGGGAACAGCCGGGAAGCCCCTGAAAGCTTTGGGAGAAAGAAGGTGAATGCTCCATTTCCCTCTGGTTTTTTGGGGGGGGCGGGGGAGGCAGTGAAATAACGACTCTTCTTCCCCCGCCATCTCTCCATGTGCCCGGCTTGGCTCCGTGTTATTCAATAGGGTTGTGCAGAGGAGTCCCAGTTATTGGTTAGCCGAAATACCCTCCTGATCAGTAACTTGGTTTTTCCCCGCCTGCTCATAAGCCCGTCCTAAAAGTTATCTGCAAAGCCTGAATTAAAACAGTTCATAGCTTGTCTCTAAAAGTCAAGGGTTCGCTGCGTTATCTTACATGCACCTCACGTATAACCCAGAAGCCTTGACTCTTTTAAACTTCCCAAGTTCAAAAGCATGCCAAATGCAAACTTTCACCTTTCAATAAAAAGTTGTTTGTATCATTGAAAGCTCTGTTATTGTGTTTTTCTTTTAAGGCAAAAGATGTTAATGTATGAGTTTTTTCTAAACTAAACCCTCAGTATTCAGGTTAAATTGCCATGTTGGCAGTTTGTGATAAATAAGTGGGGGTTTGGTTGCAGTTTGGGCACTCAGTCTCTAAAAGCCATTTCCACCCTGTACCATTTCTGACAGCTGGCTGTCCAGTCTCTTCTTGAAAGTCTCCAATGATGAAGCACCCACAACTTCTGAAGGCAAGCTGTTCCATTGGTTGACTGTTCTCAGTGTCAGAAAATCTCTCCTTATTTTTAGGTTGAATTTCCCTTTTATCGGTTTCCATCCATTATACCTTGCCTGGCCTTCAGGTGCTTTGGGAAATAGGTTGACCCCCTCCTATCTATGACAGCCCCTGAAATATTGGAACACTACTATCATGTCACCCCTGGTCCTTCACTTAGACTAGCCATGCCCAGTTCCTGCATCCAGTCTTCGTATGTTTTAGTCTCCAGTCCCCTAATCATCTTGGTTGCTCTTCTCTGCACTCTTTCTAGAGTCTCAACATCTTTTTATAGTGTGGTGATCAAAACTGGATGCAGTATTCTAAGTGTGGTCTTACAGACAGAATTACTACATTATATTTTTTATATTGCCATTACAAAAAAAAACCTGTTACCACCTTCACTAATAGTCTGCAGTCTGTTCAGCCAGCAGTATTTGGATTCAAGAAAATGGGGCTATACTCTTATAAGTTTTCTGTTTCATGTTGTCTTGTTCTAAATATTTGACATTGCACATGGTGTTAAATAATCCACATGTCCAAGTCTATTCAAAAGCATCAGTTAGGGGAGCTGGTTTAATATTTTCCTGATTATTCACATGATATATAAGAAATAGCAAAACCTTTTCCTCTATGAGTGGGGACCTGCTGTGAAAAATTACTTGCAAATTTAAGAAGTATATCACCTAAATGGGGGTGGAGAGAATCCAAAATCAAATGCAATCATTTCCTTCTCAGTATACTTAGAAATTAAGTGCATTATTTGTCCAGAACAGAAGTGCTCATCAACCACAAGCAGGATCAACAGACTAAAACAAATGTAAACATGAAATGATTTTTACTTCTGGCTGAGATAACACAACTTTCCCCCAGGTGTTGACCTAGTTTCCCCGCCCTTCTGTTTTTTTCAAAATAATCTCAAACCTGACTACTAAGAACTACTTCTTCTATATTTTCATCTCATGTGACATATAATATAATCTCCCAGACTTCCTTATGACACTTCCCAGTATTATTCAAGTTTCCCTGTCCCTCAGTTCATGCTCCTCTAGTATCCTCATTTTTCTAGCTACTATGTTGTCATCACAATAAACTCTGGGCCTAACAGAAGTTTTTATCGCTACAAGACTGGGCTATGCACAATCACATTAATGAATTAATTCTTGCAGTAGAATCAGTTATAGCCCCCAACCCAATTTTTCTAGTCCCTCAAACTTCTAACGTTCATGTTGCCAAAATCTGGTGGTAAATCGTTTTCTCAGCCGTCCTAGGCTAAGCATGGCAACACCAAGAAACACACGCGCACAGGTCGGTGCTATGCTGGTTTATTATCCGGCTGGCTCCAGGAACGTGCTGCACTCGTTAAACGATGTGAAATTAGCGCTACATTCCATAGGCGTGCAGCTGTTTTATAGAGAAGAGCTCGTTATTGTGCTGCCCCCGCCCTGCATTTAAAGCCACACACCCCCCTCCTCTTTCCGGATGCTGGGCTCGGCGTCTCAGCGTTTGCCCCAGCCTCTCTTCGTGCCGGTGTCTCTGCAGCGAGGATGTCAGCAAATACAGCAGTCAGTGTGTTGAAACCCTAATACCGTCACCCCATCTTCCCCACCCCGCACACGGCGGCCTATTCCTGAGTGCTCCCATCACCAGTGCACCCCCCTCCCCCGTGCAGGTAACATTGTCGAGCGTGTCGCTTGGCTCGACACGTTTATTTTAGTGGTGTGGTTTGGGAAGGGAAGGTTTAAATGGGCAGATAAATTGACAGGAAGGCCATCACTGCATAGAGCAAAGCCATCACCAGAGGGGCTCCCACAAATAATTCAATAATTGTCTTGTCCACAGTAAAGTGGCTGCTAGAATGACACCTAAGCAGAGAATAAGGAAAATTATCTTGATGAAGATATGCAGGTTCTGATGCCTAGGCAACAGGTGATAATGCATTTTTAGAGTCTATGGACTTTTGAATATTACCTGAAAAGTACGAATATTCAAAAGTGACTAAGATAGACACCTCCCTATTTGCTGAACCAAATGAAGGAGTAGGTAATGCAACATAATCAGACTTGCACTATTCTGTTATTCTCACCAATTTTAATGAAAATAGTTGTAAACATCCTGTGTAGTTGATTCATGATCCTCTCTACTTCTGGGCTGATAGTAGGCAGCAGCTACAGTAGCCAGCTTAAAAGAGCAATACCCAAAGGTTTCCGGGTTAACCCATCCTTTGGGGTAAACCCTTCCTTTGCTATCTTTCCTTATTCCTGGAAGGATAAGGTGAAGAATAGACTGAATCAGCCAATACTAAAGCTGAAGCTGATTGTAGACAGGACCATGACTCTCTGGCATCTACCATTTTTTTTCTCGCTTTCATCATTCTTTCAGGGATTCACAAAGTGCTCATAGACTACAATCCACTGCTGAGAAGTCAGCCTGCTGGTTTTAGGGGCCTACATGGTTTGCTATGGCCTTCATTCAGGATATCTTTTCTTCTTTTTTCTTCCATGTCTGGTATTTCCTGAGGATCTCCCTCCCAAGTCTATAAAGTCTAACAAACTTCTATTTTAAATCACCTGCATTTGTGTGTGATTTAAAACAGAATTTTCTGTTTAGACAACTGTACCTTTGTATTGTATTTATCTATTAATCACATTTATATGACCATCCATCTCATAAGAAATTATTCTGGGTAGCGTACAACAAACAACAAATATATAAAAATCATTATCGAAATATAAAAAGTTATATTAAAATGAAAACACTATCAAAATTGAAAATATACAAACCACCTGGAAAGAGTAAAAAGTTCGGCCACAGTGGAGCTATCTAAGAATGCCTCCAGTTCCCTGGGACCCCCAGGCCTGGTGACATAACCAGGTCATAAGGGACTTCCAGAATGATAACAAAGAATGGCACTAAACTCACTTTGGGTGGAGAGCACCATAAGTCAGAAGGTCTGAGAGAGGGGTGGGGATTGAGGGAGGGAGGGAGGGAGGGAGGGAGGGAGGTGTTCCTATGTCATGAAGGGCTTTAAAGATTAAAAGCAGCACCTGGAATCAAACTGCCAGCCAATGCAGCTTTGAGGAGTTGGGCGACAGCTTATGTGCCTGGAAAGATGGCTCTGTGTGCCACCTTGGGCACACGTGCCATAGATTCAACATCACAGACCTAGCTGATCAGTAAGCTCCCCAGAGTCAGTCAATCTCCCTGCTATTTTCATACTGCAGCCAATCAGGTATATTAAATAAGAGGAAATTAATGTAATGTATCTGGAGTTCAGTTGCAATGCCCATAATGTATTGACAAATTAACTAAATTCATCAATAAAAATGGATAGTGATAATTGCCATCAAAAACAATTCCATTATCAGGAAAAATAAAATATTTCCAAATGTTAAAACTGAACTAAATACATTGCAACTGAAATGATATTCATATGAGATTTCTATTCATGCCAATTCCAACATATTCTATTATTTTTCACATAATAAATTAAATTTTGAATCCAAAGGTGGTGGGTGGGACAGTATTTATTATTAATACAGATCTCCAACATTTAGACATTTAGATTCTTAGAAGGCATTTAGTTGGCCATAAGAATGTCCGGACATGTGGCAATATTTCCAGTGGTAACCTAGTAGAAAAGATAAGCTAATTGAAGAATTGAACTTAATTATACAGTACATCAGCAGCTGCATCAACTATGAAAAATTCTATTTACATTTGTATTTTGTATTTTACAATATTTTATAATTCAATAAAATGTTAAACTGTAAAAAGTGCCAAGTGACATATTACAGGGTTCCATTCTAGCTCTGAACTCTTCAACATATTCATAAATGACTTGGACGAAGGGTTACAAGTATGAACATCAACTTTGCAGAGACATAAGAGAGAACAGTATGAGCATGTGAGGAATAGCTTGACAAGCTGAATAATATAAATGAATTAACAAGATGAAATTCAACAAGGACACATACAAAATCGTGGATTTCAAAAACAATAACATGGGATTGATAAGGAATATATATTGGGCATAAACTGGAGCATATTCAGAAAAGAGCAGGGAAGAGGATCAAGACCTGAAAAAAATCTTTATGAGGAATACTGGAAGCATTAGGAATGTTTAGCTTGGAGAACTGAGAATAGGATAATCCATTGGATATAGGTGTAACTTCGGTCCAGTCATCTAAAAAGCTATCAGGTAGAAAAATGGACAGATTTTTCACAATTGCTCCAGAATACAGGACAAGAAAAATAAATTGTTTAAATTACAGGGGACTATAGTTTGGTTGGACATCGGGG
This sequence comes from Masticophis lateralis, assembly GCA_030761175.1. Taxonomy (NCBI): domain Eukaryota; kingdom Metazoa; phylum Chordata; class Lepidosauria; order Squamata; family Colubridae; genus Masticophis; species Masticophis lateralis. The sequence continues at coordinate 38,584,071 of JAUDYJ010000006.1, read as the reverse complement.
GTATGGGAGGCGGCATGGAAATCTTAAACATGGAACAAACTGTCTAGATTCTACTTGGCTGAACGTCTTTAAAGACTGATTGGCTAGCTAACTCTGTAATAATGGATACTTGTATTGGGCAAAGTATATTAAGTATATTAAGAATTAAGTATATTCAAAGCCCTACATTTATGATAATAAAATAATAAACAGAACTCCTGAAGGCCCTAATATAACACCTTAAGTGTTCTGAATAAATAAGAACATTATCACAACCAAAAAGTTATGAGAATATTCTTATATCATCAGAAACTATCTTCCTTTCCAACCCATCCAGAAAGTTCTTTCTAGCCTCAGAATATCAGAAAGTTGGAAAAGGAAGCATCTGTGGCAGGGGTGAAATCCAGCATGTTCTAACAGGTTCTGGAGAACCAGTAGCGGAAATTTTGAGTAATTTGGAGAACCGGCAAATATCAACTCTGGCTGGCACCAGAGTGAGGTGGGAATGGAGATTTTGCAATATCCTTCCCCCAGGATTGGGGTGGGAATGGAGATTTTGCAATATCCTTCCTCTGCCACGCCCACCAAGCCACGCCCACAGAACCTGTAGGGAACAATTTTGGATTTCACCCCTGATCTGTGGGTTGCAAAATATCATGGATTCTTTGAAATCAAAAGCATCCTGAATCTCTAAGATGTCCTCTAGAACTGACGGCAACCTATTTTTATTTTGGTAAATCCCTCTCTTTTTCTACTTCCTCACTTCTGCTCTCAGCCTGAACCAAGGAGAGTCTTCAGTTTCCCAAGGCTGTGATATCAAAATCTTCTGATCAGGCAGAGTTGATCTGACCAAAATAACAGTGAAAAGGGATGAATTACTATCTTGGTGCTATGAGACAGATAAGTCTGTTCAAATTGTACATTTATTCATAGATGAATAGCACACTGTCTATCAAATCTTCTCTAGCAATGTTTCTTGATTTTTTTTCCCATTTATTTCTTTTCTAAGCAGATACCTGAAAGCAGATGGGAAAAATAAAAAACCGAGAAGTAAAAGAATTAAAGAAACATGTCTATAGGGCAAATATAATGAGTAATGTAATGTAGATCATGTTACTTTCTGTAAACTAGCTTGTTACCACTTCCCTTTTCACTGTTGTGATTAGAAAAAAATCCCTTGGAAACATACAAAGAGGTCAAACAAGTTCTTTTATTGTTTCTTTCAGAAAGAAGACTAGAGAAGCCAAACAACAAAGCACTACAGTTACATTTCAGGTAAACTCAACCACATTAAAAGGTAGTGAAACTTACTGGAGGATTCAGGCATTTTTCAAAGAAAATTTCTTGTAATGTTTTTTCCCCCTGCAGGAGAAGACAACTCTGAAATAGCTGTGCATTTGCTGTTTAAAATGTAAGTAATGAACTAAAGCTTTCTAGAAATTTACCTTCTCATATTATTTATAAAAATGTTAATTAGATGTGCATGTGTTTTCATGTTTAGTTTTAAAGTGCTTTTGAAAGACAGTGAAATTAAAATATTTTAAGGTGATGTGCAATGCGATTTTATGAAGATTGTATTCTCTGTTGTTTGTATAAAACATATACAAATGATACACAAATGTTTTCCAAGGGTCAGCTAACGTGTTTCATATCAAACAAGCTTGCCAAACCCTTAAGTTTATAGAAGTGCAAGAAATCAATAGAAGGAAAAGTACCCTCCGGGATTTATGCAATAGAAGTTACTGTTTATGGGACTGTAAGCTGTTGGTTTACATTTAGTAAACTGAAACAATCCAAGCTACATCATTCACACAGGGTGAATAATATATATACTGTAGCTACAGTAACAGCAGAATGCTGTTCCTAAGAAGGAGGACCTTGATTGAAAAGGTCTTCTTGATCTGGAAAAACAGAAAAATTTGGAGAATGTAGATCTGGAGACATCCAGGTCCCCAACCATTTTTTTCTCAAATGTGCATAGTTTTTATTATCCATTTTCAAATAGACATAAAAATGTACAATCACCAAAATAAAGAGAAAAAACACACAGATAAAAGCATAAATTTTAAAAAATCTATAATTATAACTATATCAAGTTCATCTGATTTTTTAAAGTCTTTAAAAGGAAAAAAATAGAATAGAATAGAATTTTCTATTGGCCAAGTGTGATTGGACACACAAGGAATTTGTCTTTTTTTTTAAAAAAATTAATTTATATGCCACCCTTCTCCGGAGACTCAGGGCGTCTTACAATGCATTAAGCAATAGCCTTCATACCTTTTTATACACCTGCTTAGTAGGGCTTTCGCTCTCCCCCACAAAGCGGTGTTCTTTTTTTATACAAAGTCAGCTTATTGCCCCCACAATCTGGATCCTCATTTTACCTACCTTGAAAGGATGGAAGGCTGAGTCAACTTTGAGCCTGGTGAGATTCAAATTTGCAGTAATTTCAGGCAGCTGGTATCACTTTAACACCACTTTTAAGCTGCTGCGCCACCAGGCTCGTCTTGGTGCATATGCTTTCAGTGTACATAAAAGAAAAGATACATTCATCAAGAATCATAAGGTACAACACTTAATGATAGTCATAGGGTACAAATGATACAAGCAACAAAGTTACCGCCATACAGTCATAAGTGGAAGGAGATGGGTAGTGGGAACGATAAGAGGATTAATAGTAGTGCAGACTTAGTAAATAGTTTGACAGTGTTGAGGGAATTATTTGTTTAGCAGAGTGATGGCGTTCGGGGAAAAACTGTTCTTGTGTCTAGTTGTTCTGGTGTGCAGTGCTCTATAGCGTCTTTTTGAGAGTAGGAGTTGAAATAGTTTATGTCCAGGATGCGAGGGGTCTGTAAATATTTTCACAACCCTCTTTTAGACTCGTGCAGTATACGGGTCCTCAATGGAAGGCAGGTTGTTAGCAGTTGTTTTTCCTGCAGTTCTAATTATACTCTGAAATGAGCCTGGAACAGCTTTAGAAGGGACAACCAGCACTCAAAGCAAACTGGTTTCCAATCTAACTTTTGAAGTAAAGATGTTACATCAGCATCCATGAAGCCTAATCACTATTCTGGAGCAGCTCCAGCTTCAGAAAGGATTTCAAGTGCAACCCATGTAGACTGCATTGCAATAGTCCAAGTGAGAGGCAATCAAGGTATATGTGAGTGAGGGGAAGGTCTCCCACTCCAGAGAAACTCATAATTATTCCTGCAGATGAAATTTTACAAGGATGTTTTTTCCTACAACTGCCAGCTGAGATTCATTTAAGAACCCCAAGTTTCTTGACATATAATTTTTATTAAATACATTTTATGAGTATAAAAACAATACGCATTTTGAAAAAAATGTAAATTTTAAAAATAAATAAAAGTGGAAAAAAAGAAATAGTGACGAAAAGAAAGAAAATAAAAAGTTATAAAGAAGCTGCTTCTGATTTTCTTAACAGTAGCTAAATGCCCTTCACAAATATCCCTTTTCTTACTTTCCACAATCCCAAGGAGGCAGTGAGATGCTAGGCTCAGTATTTGGTTTGACAATCAAGGTGGAATTTAAATATTATTAGCAAATTGATAACATAACCTAAGTAGGAACTATGTTTCAACAATAAAAATCCTACAGGAACAAGCCCATATGTATTTAATCCCAAAAATATTTAAAATAACACATTTTAATTCTTAAAATATTTGCTGCACCTGTTGTTCATTCATTCTCTCTCTAAAGTTACAATATAATTTTCTTCTTTATATAGTCTATCCTTTCTATTCATCAAACCCATAGATCACAAGTTCATATTTTTCTTTTTTCAGCAAAAGTCCATAAGGCGTTTCCAGTCACTAATAAATATGGTTATTGTCCTCTTTTTAATCAGATAAGTCAAACCTTCTTTGCTAATTCTGTTATCTTCACCAGTTTTTCTTCCATTGTGTATATTTCAGAGCTTTTCCATTTTTCTGCATATAATATTTTGCAGCAGGAATCCCAAGTGATAAACCAGTTTGTTACAGAAGGAATCATGCTTCATCTTATCCAGAATTAAAGATACCATAACAACAGTGGTAAAGAGTTCTTCATGAAAAATTATTAAGCATTCAAATGTTTTGAAAATAAATGATAAAACATATAGTTTTAAAATAACTGATGTTGATTATGCAATTGAAAACATTATTCTTTTTTCTGTCCTATGACTATAGATTTATGCTTCATGATCCAGAATGGAAAATATGGACAGTGGATCTTCTCTGGACATGGATGAAGTAATTAACATGAATGAACAGTGCCATGTATTTAAGGAGACTGAACTTTGGAAAGAAAATGTGGATTTAATAGAAAAGAGCAGCTTGGGAAATACCGTGTCCTCTTCCTATGAAATATCAGCCCCAACCAACATAGGGATAAAATTGGGTCCTTGTAGGAGGCGGGGCTTGCCTGATAAATTGCATCTTTTGAATGTGGAGCATGATGGGGCTGACAATCCCCCATATCTATTTGATAGGCATGCTCCAAGTAGGATTTCTACTTCTCCAACCTTGAGAAGGCTAAGAAAGAACACATCATCAGTTTCTCAAATAGTTCCATTCCACAACAGTGCTGAGAACATAAGAACAGACAAACAGATGCCACAAATCAACATTTTTCTTTCTATGCATCCAGAACTTCCTTCTCACCCTCAGCACTGTCCTCTCCCATCATCCTCTGGCATTTACTCAAATACAGTGGCCCAAGTACAACACTCTACATCAGTTAATCCCACAGCAAATCTACTAGATAACAAAGATGATTTCAGTGATACTCAAACAGTGCAGAACAGTAACAAGATCAACCCTTTGCCAGAATGTGAAGGAAACAATTCTCAGCAATATAGCCAGGTAAGTAATTTTTTAAAAAAAATCTCTTTTCTGAATTAGCATATATTATAATTGTTAGACTGAGAGTTTTACATAATAAATCATGTCATTATTATTCTTAGATTTAAAAGGAATTTAGCACTGTTTGACAGCCTATTCCAGCCTGCCTCAACCTGATGTCCCATAAATATGTTGAAACGTGTCTTCTGTTTTCACTGGCTAGCATATTTTTTATAACAGAAGTCTTGTAAAGGACACCGATTGGAACATCCTTGTATAGTCATTTTCCAATTAAGTTTGCATAGCTTAAATTAATTATTAAGCCTAAAATCATTAATTTAGGCTGAAAAGCTATCATTTAAATCAAATAATTTATATGACATGAAACAGTTAAGAAGGTGCTAATCTTCAACCCTCCTCATCAAATGCCATAGCCAATGTCAAGGAATGCTGGGAGTTGGCAGTAGAGTCTATAGGGCCATTTAGACTCTATTCACGTGTTAAGCAGTAGAGGGCTATTAATCATAATTAATTTGTTTTTAAATAAAAACTGTTTACCTAAATGGATTGTAAAAATAAACATTTCCAAGAACCTAGGAATTTAGAATGTCATATTCATTTTCTGACATAGTTGTTCAGAGCAGGAAGCACAAATCCAATCAAACGTTTCTCATGCAGTATGGTTTATTAAATGGCCTGAATTCCAAAGATGTCAAATGCCATTCTAAACCTGAGTTTAAAATGGGAAAATTATAGGAGGGTTTTCATTCCATCATGAAACATCCATGAACTGAACAGTCCTATGATTATGGAAAAAATATTTTGTAATAGTGTTATCAGTTTCCTCAGCCTTGCTATTTATTAGTCAAAGATGAACAGAATTATTTTCTCCAATTGGTTCTAATGAAAGAGAAATTATTATGTTATCTGTGGTGTTGATGTATTCTGTAATGCAAGCATATGTCCCTGGAAAACCTCATTTCCTTTCTTGATGGTGGCAGGATTAATGTCCATCACACTTGTTATATATAAATGAATAGACTTTTTTTTCTCTAGTTGTGAATATGCTATCACAAAGGCACTATTTACTAGTGCAACTTAATATACTCAATGCACTCCAATTAAGAGTAAATTGGCAGCTTACATTGGAGTATATTGTTGCTTGAGCACAACACAGAAAAGATGGTCAACCATTATGCCTGTGAGCCTCTTGAATCCAACTAGCTGGTTATGGAATGGTGGACTAAATATGTTCCTGGCCTGAGTTTTAGGCCTTAAATGATCAGCATTCCATTTTAGTTCTGAAATTCCATTTTTCATGTGAAACACAGCCATTAGTTAAAATAACTAACACTCAATGCCTTATTTTCTCAGGCCTTGGATTTACATAAATCTAGTAGGTATGTATATACTTAATCTTGCTATTTTAACATCAACATAATATTCTCATGTTATTTCATGTTGAGAAGTAAGAGTGATATGTTCACTGCATCTAACAAAATCATTTCTGTTTAAATATAGGTGGCCAGGTTTTAAATGTTCTGCTACTGAGTTGTTTAAACTTGCTCTTTTAACAACAGGTACTTCGTGTTTGCATATTAGTTCAGACATGCCCAGCTATATTTGTCTTTTCATTTTGTACTGTTAGAAGTAGCTGCACAACTGCATGAAATTGCTAACAGTTGAAACATCCCAAAGCAAAGAAGACTACTATAATATATATTTCTCCAAGTTTTTTTTAACCCTTGAATTACCAAATTGAAATTACATCTACAATTCAGATGACCTTTTCCCAACCTAATGCCTTTTGGATGTATTGGATTTCAGGTCTAAACAGATGGTCAATATTGAGGAAGACTATTATAGCTATACTGCACAAGGCATTACACAAAGTCCATGTTACTACAGATGCATCAAACATAGATTGATTTCCTAAAATGTAAGATAATGTTAATGAACATTAAGGCCATCAAAGATTAATCAACCATGATTGCTTATTTTACCTGTTAATGATAGAAGAACAAATAGATATTTCAAAGTAGATCAACAATTATTCGATTATTTGATGTTTGCAAGTATAACCGTCTTGAAAAATAAAATTACCAATTCTATTTACATTGCTAGGATCTATTCCTTGCTTTCTCCTCTCTTCCCTCTTTTGTTACATGTGGATAATATTGTTCAATTTTATAGCTTTTTTAATAAAAATTTTACAATTACAATTACTCATCCCATTAGGAAGGATGAAGTTGTTGTCACAAGGATCAGATTGCTTAGGGCAGTAAACTGTTCAAGTTTCCTTTTTCCTTTATGAGTGTTCTATTCTATTCTAAATATTTGATGGATCTTTTATCCTAAAGAGACCATATACCGGTATCTTGGCTTCTTTGAATAAAACCAGTCTGAAATTTGAGCAAGAAAGTTTTCATTGGCTAATATGATTTGGGTGATTAATTTTTTGGCCTGATTTTGCACAACAGTGTTACATAGAATCATGCTCTCTGGAATCAAAAGACATGATAACTTTCTCAGATTTTGTGCAGAATAAATTAAAATATGCAAAGTATAGTGGCTATACCAATCCTGTTGTACTAGATTTATCAAACTCTTTGATTGATTTATGGTAAAATCTGGGAGGGAAAGCTATAATAAAACATTTTATGTAGATTCTCATGAGTTTATCATAACTTGTTTGCAACTTTAAAACACCATTATATAACAGGGATTGTAATATTTCCATATGGCTAAAGTGAAATATGTTGTTACTACACTTGATCTTAGCCAAAAGTCCAAGAAGCGACAATATGTTGTTGTTGTTGTTGTTGTTAGTCACGAAGTCGTGTCCAATCCATTGTGACCCCATGGACAATGTTCCTCCAGGCCTTCCTGTCCTCTGCCATCCTCTGGAGTCCATTTAAGCTCATGCCAACTGCTTCAGTGACTCCATCCAGCTACCTCCTTCCCTGTTGTCCCCTTCTTTTGCCCTCAATCATTCCCAGTATTAGGCTCTTCTCCAGTGAGTTCCTCCTTCTTATTAGGTGGTATTTGAGTTTCATCTTCAGGATCTGGCCTTCTAATGAGCAGTCAGGGTTGATCTCTTCTAGGACTCACCGGTTTGATCGCCTTGCAGTCCAAGGGACTCACAGGAGTCTTCTCCACCACCATAGTTCAAAGGCCTCAATTCTTTGGCGCTCAGCCTTTCTTATGGTCCAGCTTTCACAGCCATACATTGCAACTGGGAAAATCATAGCTTTGACTATATGCACTTTTGTTGGGTGATGTCTCTGCTTTTTTCTATGCTGTCTAGATTTGCCATAGCTTTCCTTCCCAGGAGCAAGTGTCTTTTAGTTTCTTGGCCATAGTCCACATCTGCGATGATCTTGGAGCCCAGGAAAATAAAATCTGTCACTACTTCCATTTCTTCCCCATCTATTTGGCAGGAATTGAGAGGGCTCAATGCCATGATCTTAGTTTTCTTAATGTTGAGTTTCAAGCCAACTTTTCCACTCTCCTTCTCCACCCACATCAAGAGGCTCTCTAGTTCCTCTTCACTTTCTGCCATTAGAGTGGTATCATCTGCATATCTGAGGGTGTTGATATTTCTCCCGGCAATCTTAATTTCAATTTATCATTCATCTAGTCCCACCTTCCTCATGATGTGCTCTGCATATAAGTTAAATAAGCAGGGCGACAGTATATAGCCTTGCTGAACTACTTTCTCAATTTTGTACCAATCAGTGGTTCCATGTCTAGTTCTCACTGTTGCTTTTTGACCCGCATATACATAGGTTTCTCAAGAGACAAATAAGATGGTTTGGTACTCCCATCTCTTTAAGAACTTACTACAATTTGTTGTGATCCACACAATCAAAGGCTTTAGCATAGTCAATGAAGCAGAAGTAGATGTTTTTCTGGAGCTCCCTAGCTTTCTCCATGATCCAGCATATGTTGGCAATTTGATCTCTAGTTCCTCTGCCTCTTCGAAATCCTGCCTGTACTTCTGGTAGTTCTCGGTCCACATACTGCTGGAGCCTAGCTTGTAGGATTTTGATCATAACTTTGCTAGCATGTGAAATGAGTGCAGTGATGCAGTAGCTTGAATATTCTTTGGCATTGCCCTCTTTTGAAATCGGAATGTAAACTGACCTTTTCCAATCCTATGGCCACTGTTGAGTTTTCCAAATTTGCTGGCAAATTGAATGTAGCACTTTTACTGCTTCATCTTTTAAGGTTTTGAATAGCTGGAATACCATTACCTCCACTAGCTTTGTTGTTGGTCAGACTTCCTAAGGCCCATTTTACTTCACATTCCAGGATGTCTGGCTCAAGATCAGTGACCAGCCCATCATGGTTATTAAGCTCGTTCTTGTATAGTTTCTGTGTAATTTTGCCACCTCTTCTTAATCTCTTCTGTCTCTGTTAGGTCCCTGCCATTTTGGTCCTTTATCATGCCCATCTTTGCATGAAACATTCCCTTCATATCTCCAATTTTCTTGAAGAGATCTCTGGTCCTTCCTATTCTATTGGTTTCTTCTATTTCTTTGTACTGTTCATTTAAGAAGGCATTCTTATCTCTTCTAGCTATTCTCTGGAATTCTGCAGTCAACTGGGTCTTTCTCTTTTTCCCTTGCCTTTCACTTCCCTTCTTTCCTAAGCTATTTGCAAAGCTTCCTCAGACAGCCATTTTGCTTTCTTGCATTTCTTTTTCTTTGGGATGGTTTTAGTTGCTACCTCTTGTACAATGTTGCGAACCTTCGTCCATAGTTCTTCAGGCACTCTGTCTATCAGATCTAATTCCTTAAATATATTTGTCACCTCTACTGTATATTCATCAGGGATATGATTTAGTTCATACCTGAGTGGCCTAGTGCTTTTCCCTACTTTCTTAAATGTAAGTTTAAATTTTGCAACAAGAAGCTCATGATCTGAGCCACAGTCAGTTCCTGGTCTTTTTTTAACTGACTGAATATAGCTTCTCCATCTTTAGCTGCAGAGCACATAGTCAATCTGATTTCTGTGTTGACCATCTGGTGATGTCCATGTGTAGAGTCATCTCTTGGCTTGTTGGAAAAGAATGTTTGCTATGACCATTGTTTTCTCTTGACAAAATTCTACCAGCCTGTGTCCTGCTTCATTTTGTATTCCAAGGCCAAACTTGCCTGTTATTCCAATTATCTTTTGGCTTCCTACTTTAGCATTCCAATCGCCCATGAGAAGAACATCATTTTTTTGTGTTAGTTCTAGAAGGTGTTGTAGAGCTTCATAGAACCAGTAAACTGCATCCTCTTCAGTACCAGTGGTTGGGGCATAGACTTGGACTACTGTGATGTTGAATGGTTTGCCATGGATTCAAACTGAGATCATTCTGTCATTTTGTGGATTGTATTCCAGTACTGCTTTTCCTACTCTTTTATTGACTATGAAGGCTACTCCATTTCTTCTGAGGGATTCTTGCCCACAGTAGACCACCTGATGGTCATCTGAATTAAATTCACCCATTCCTGTCCATTTTAGTTTGCTGATTCCTAAACTGTTGATCTTCAGTCTTGTCATCTCTTGTTTGACCACGTCCAGCTTGCCTTGATTCATGGCTCTTACATTCCATGTTCCTATGCAGAATAGATCTTTACAGCATCAGATTTTCCTTTCACCAACAGATACATCCACAGCTGAGTGTCCTTTTGACTTTGACCCAGTCGCTTCACTTTTTCTGGCACTACTAGTACTAGCCTCTGCTCTTCCCCAGTAGCATATTGGATATCTTCCAACCTGAAGGGCTCATCTTCCAGCATCATATCTTTTTGCCTTTTAGTACTGTCCATGGGGTTTTCATGGCAAAGATACTGGAATGAGTTGCCATTTCCTTCTCCAGTGGATCACGTTTTGTCAGACCTCTCTGCTATGACCTGTCGATCTTGGGTGGTCCTGCACAGCATAGCCCATAGCTTCATTGAGCTATGCGAGCCCCTTCGCCATGACAAGGCAGTGATCCATGAAGGGGAAAGTGAAATATAACATATTCTTACTTTCTGGAATGGTATTGACAATAAGAAAATTTACTGAGCTCTAAAATTATTTTCATTAAATAGTTCCTTAGGTCATTATTCATATCCTTATTCCTGCAATAGTAAAATAAGGTTCAAGTTTTCAGAAACAGCACAAAATCTAAAAGGGGTATGATACGTGTAAGTAAATCTTTGCATTTGAGTACAGAAGGAATGTGTCAGTATTGCATCCAAGCTGATTCATTAGTTAGCCATATGGGTCTTTCAGATTCTTTTAGGCATATCACAAGGCAACCAGAAAATAGAAAATGGCATTGACATGGTTCATTGCCATAAGCCATTATTTCTTAGTTTGCAAGGAGACTGCACAACAGTAGGAATAAAACTGTTATGGAGGAGCTGCAATTTAAATATGCAAAATACATGTATTATACTGTATATTTGTATTAATGGTACCAGTATTTACTCAATTAAAAAAGTTTATATTTGTGTTGGTAAAATATGAGATGAAAATCAATGCAAGTCAGCCTTATAATGAACCAAGATATATTAGGACAGAGGTGACATGGCTGCTGTAGGATGACTAAACTGAAATTGTTTGACCAACATTATTTTCATCTAAGTCAGCTACCCCACAATGTTGATTGGGTAAATGTCGATATATTATTATACAATATTGCTTGTTTGCTTCAAACTATGAATGTTTGGGGACCCTTGGGTAAAAATGAAATCAAGGGGTGCATTTTCTCCCTTCTTTAATAACAACTTTTTTGGAAGTAATTAAGCACCCTGTTTTTGTTTTCCTATAAACTATACAGGTCATCTGTCCGCAGGCATAGCTCAGTGGTGGTGAGTTTGCCTGGACTTGAGATGTTCCCTGGAGACTTGTTGATATCAGACAGTGCAGCACAGTTCCTATACCAATCAGCATCACTGCAAAACTCAGGTCAGGGAGGGAAAACTGTGAATTGGGGTTTGAACTCAAAATAACTTCTGGGGTTTTTATACTGTTAACTGTAGCACTGCAACAGCAGTTTTACACCATTGGCTGTGAAAACAACACCACTCCCATCAAAATGCTCTGTGCCCCAGGTCTTGGAGGGAAAGAACATGATAAATTCTAAATGTGGATAACAAACATTTAGATTTATATATGAACGATTTCATGTTCATATATAAATATTATGCACAGACAATGCCCCCCAAACCCGCAACATACTAGTTCAAACTGAAGACCTGGTTTGTTCAGCATGCTAGGACAATGGTTTTGTTTCTAAAAAGATTCTGAATCACAAACAAACATTAGTTTAATACATTAGACAAATCAAAGTTAGTTCTTACAATAAATTAAACTATGGATGGAGTTAGGTTATCTCACAACACTTAAGTCCAGTCACCTATGTAGTTAGGAAGGTTAAAAACAGTCACTTGTTTTATTAAAGTGCTCTTTGCAGTTAGATTCATTATGTGAACACTGTGACCCAATCAAAAGTAAGACGATTGCAAATTATTTTAAACACAAAAAAACAGCACAATAAAATCAACACAAAACAAAAGAAGAGTTGAGGTGGCATAATAACAAACCATGTTTCAGTCATCTTCATCAAAGGCCAGATGAAGAGCCAGGCTTTCTGACCTCTTTGAAACACCAGCAGGAAGGGATCTCCAGGGAACCTCATTCTGGAGGGCAGGATGTGCAACAGAGAAAGGTGCTTCTGGAGTACTAATAGAGGCCATTGCTAAATTGAAGGGACTCCAAACACATCAACCCGGCTAGATTAGATACTATGGGGCCTTATGCCAAGAAGGTGTTTGTAGATAATAGCCAGCATCTTGAATTGCACCAGAAGCAAATAGGCAACCAGTCCAGTTTGAAAAGTAGAGGTGTTACATGGGTATACTGTGTCGGGCGCATGAGTGCTCATGTTGCTGCATTCTGGACCATTTGAAGCTTCCATATGGTCTTTGAGATGAGCCACATATTGCTGGCAGGAAAAACGTGCACATCAGATGAAGCTGTGCAAAAGCTTTCCTGACCACAGTTCCCATCTGCTCATCAGGAAAGAACTATGAGTCCAGGAACATCTCCAAATTACACACCATCCTTGAATGAAAAAGTGCTACTTTATCTGTGGTTAAAGTTGGAACATTCCCAGAACTGGGTGGTCTAAACAACCACAGCCATTTGGTCATGATAGGATTGAGTAAAAAAATGTACAGGTACTGAGATAGAATTTGACAGCTCTCTTGGCTGGGTTAGAATCAAAAGATTTAACTGGTTATCATCAATCTATTGATCATGCCAAACCGCAAACTGATGGATGACCTCACCCAGCAATTTCAAGTTGATGTTGAAAAGGGGATAATAGCAAGTACTATCCTGCAGCACCTTACAGGTGAATAGCCTAGGAAGCAATGTTTCTCCCGCAACCAACACATTGCCAGTTTTCTTCCTTTTTCCTAATCTTTTTCCTTCTTTTGCTGAACACTGTTGGTTGGCTGATTATGGAGAAGAGCCTGGTGATACAAGACCCCATAACCAGGATTTTCTTGGTGTAACATCTTGTAGAATACCAGACATGATTCCTGGAGAAATAGAGCTGGGGAGAGAATGACTCAGTAGTCTCAAAATGGCAATTTTTGACAAAGTTAGCTTTGTGCTGCTAGAACATTGTAAGTTGATTTGAGTGGGTTAGCCCTCTGAATAGTGTGCTCTCCAAAGGTTCAAATTTCTCTGATTCTGCTGTCCTTTAAATGGGCCTTGAAGACCTGGTCTTTTGATCCTGGTCAAGACCCTGGATCAACTGAGTAAACTATGTTGTGTAAATAGGAACAAACAATCATATTTTCTACGATATATATTTTTGTTATTTTAAGAATGTTCTTCTTTTGCTTCCATGCAATAGAATCCAAAAGGACATGGTGGCCATTTGCTAAAAAAGGAATTGTGAGTATTTTGCAAATTTTACAGATTTTCCCTCTCACTCTCAGTTGATACGCTATACACTGAAAACCTGATGAAATTCTCTGTCGCAGTATCTGCCCTCTGGAATATTATTTATGTTTTCCTGACTCCACTGACTTTTTAATGGGCCTTGACAACCAGGTCTTTTCCCTAGATTAAGTGTGCTCTTGAATGAAATTATATTAATTTAGCAGGTATGTTTGGTCACTTGGTATTGGTGGTTGGTAGTGGGGTGGGGTGGGTAGATGGGTAAGTGTGGGTGTAGTGACAGAGAGACACAGGCAGAAAGAAGGAAGGAAGGAAGGAAGGAAGGAAGGAAGGAAGGAAGGAAGGAAGGAAGGAAGGAAGGAAGGAAGGAAGGAAGGAAATATAACAATCAAACAGGCACACACCTAGTGTTCTTCAATATGGTTTGCATTTTAAATTCAGATCAGGAGTTAGTCAACATAGTATCTATAACATATTATAAAATAGCAGGGAAGGGAAGCTGTTTATCATTATAGCAGCCTTGTATTTTGCACTGATATTCAATTTATATAGTATTTCTGTAAGCTATATAAAGACACAAGCCATGCTACAGCAAGCCTTAAGTTTTATTTCACCTTGTTGGAAGAGAGAAAGGGATACCCGCATAATTTAAGGAGGATGAATAAACTGTCATTTAATTCTTCTGCATGCAATACATTCTGAAAATATTCATTTATACTAAAAACATGCACAATATTTCCCGGTTTATTTTCCTATGCCAATGCTGACTAATATAGTAGATTGGTCTTCTTTGTTTTTTGATCTACATTCCATAATGGTTGGCAATCACATTATATTAAAATGCAGGTATCTTCTGGACTGCCTTCTTGAAGTTTGATCTTATTTTTCTAAAGGGAGACTTCATTGGGAAATGATCTGCAACCTTCCCTCTTCCCTCCAGTTTAAGCATATGATTTAACTTTTTCAAATTAACATGTGAATTTTCTTTTTAAATAGAATAAAGACAAACAAAAACAAATGGCTGAGCTGGAATATTGCCTCTCAACTCAAACCATTAAAATGTCAGAGTGTGGCGGCTACAAATTTCACAATGTAAAGGTATAATATTTCTTATCAGAAATATTTTGAGCTACATTTGTTTTAACTTTGTGCTTTGATTTTAACTGATAATTTTTCTCAGTGCAATATATAAATACCAGAGGTGGTATTCAGCTGGTTCAAACCAGTTTGCCCAAACCAGTAGTAGAAATCACAGATGGGCCTGCCCACCCATCCCGGCTCTATGCCATTCTATTTAGGCACATTTTTGTAACTTGGTGCATGCAGAGAAGGCAGCGCACTAGCAAAGCACATGCACAGAAGGCCGGTGCATGTGTGAACAGGTGCGTGCCAGTGGTGGGTTGCCCCCCACTCCCAGTTCTCACCGGTTCTATAGAACCAGTAGTAAAGTCAGCGGGAGGCTCTGCCCACTGACCCCGACATCATCAAACATGCTTTTGCGCATGCGCAGAAGAGCACACATGCACACGAGTGAAGCGAGTAGTAAAGATAAGTAGAACCCACTCCTGGCGCATGCACATTTGCGAACCGGTAGGGAGAGTAAATGAATATCACCCCTGATAAATACTATTAATGTTATTTTATATGAGTTTTAATCCTATAATAAATATTCAACATATGACCATCAACCTGGTGTTAAAACAGCAAAGATACATTTGAGAATTTATATGTATAAAGAAGCGTACTGTATATTTGTATTCACAATTACAGGATAAAACATGGCATGAAATGATGAAGATGTATCAACTCGAGGCACAAGCCACTAGCGATCAATTAGACACGAAGAAGAAAGAAGCTGTGTGGGAACTATTCACAACAGAATGCAATTACTTTCTTGATCATCTGTTGGTTCTCAAAATGGTATGCTTAAATTTTTCAACTATTTTACTGCTTGCTGCTTAGCCATTCACCTGACAGAGGTCTTGTGCAACCATTTGTTCCCTCGAGGGGGGTGTTCTGTAAGATAAGATGTCAGACATAGCAGGGATTGCTCAGCAAGACTCTGGCAGTTTTTACAAACCAATTTCAAGTGGAATGAAGTGAATTGGAAAAGGATATCTTTAATCTAAAGCAGATCCATACTTTCTGCTTGGCCTATCAGCACTGAGGGCTGCTGTCTGTCATCTGAGGGCAGTAATGGATGACAATGTCCTCCTCTCATTCCAGCCCATGACACACATCCAGTGGTGGGTTGCCCCCAGTTCGGACCGGTTCTATAGAACCGGTAGTAAACCTGGTGGGAGGCTCCGCCCACTGACCCTGACATCATCGGAAGTGATCTGTGCATGTGCAGAAGCTTCTGTGCATGCGCAGAAGGAAGGCGCATATGCAAGCAAAGCAAGTGTGCACGCACAATCTTGTTCAAACCGTTGCAAACCGTCAGTAAAGGTAAGTAGAACCCACCCCTGCACACATCCCATATCTGTGTTTTCCAGTGTCAGCTCAGAACTGTGGTTTTGTGATGGGACCTATCTAAAGCGCTTCAGCACAGGTGGTCTCCAGTGGTCCTTTCTAGTAGCAGCCCATGTTCCATAAGAAGTCATTCCTTGCATGTTCCTGCCCTCCCACTGCTGGATGCTTCTCTTGCAGCCATTTCATCCTGAATTGCTAGGCTTCTGTGTTCTCTGCTGGTGGGTAGTCGCTATTTTTAAAATAAACTTGACATTAAAGTTAATGATCCATTACACATCAACGACTCATCTTCAACCCCAGAAGCTTATGCTCCATTCAAGCTGCACAGTTCTGCAAAGCTATCCTTCTTTAGAAAACAAAAAGCTTTAAATTGCAATGGAGAGACAGGGCTATTTGTTTCTATAAAGCTGAACTCAGTCCTTTCTTGCTAAACAGAGGAACTACAGAGGAAACAAGAGTAACCAGTGCTCTGACCAGTGGTGGGTTGCTCCCAGTTCGCACCGGTTCGCAAGAACCAGTGGTAAAAATTCGTAGTAGTTTGGAGAACCGGTAATAACATTGGCTAGCTACGCCCCCGAACCGGTCCCCAGCCTGGTTACTGCTCGCTTACCCTGCCTACCTCATCAGAGGCTTTTTTTCCCCCTTTTAAAAGCATTTTTTCTACAACCTCTTCGGCCAAAAAAATGCTTTTAAAACTAAAAAAAAAAGTCTCTGATGATCACACGGCTCAGCTGGGATTGTCAGAGGCTCCTGAAAGTATTTTTTCTGCAACCTCTTAAGGTTGTAGAAAAAAATGCTTTTAACAGTAAAAAGTTAAAAAAAAAAGTTGGCCATGCCCACCCAGTCACATTACCCCCCCCACCAACCCATGCCCACAAAATAAGCCACGCCCACAGAACCAGTAGTAAAAAAATTTAGAACCCACCCCTGGCTCTGACTATCATAATATATGAACATAATGCAGGGAGAAGAGGACAAATAGCCTATTTTAGGGTCAAAGGAGCTAATGTGGAGAAAAGGGTGCAAACATTTAGACAAACAAGGAGAATCATAGAAACTAGTGAGAAATGAACAATCCATGAAAGGAAAGATTGGCAGATTGGTCATTACTGGTCCCAGTTGGTGGGGGTTGTTTTCCATGCATGGATGAAAAAGCGAGAAGCAGGAGAATGACCAAGCAGACCTTGCAATGGCCCTAGTCCAGGTAAATACAAGCCCAGTTCCCTTACCAACCTGCTGTAGTCCAGGATGGAATTTCTGACACTGGCTTAAGAAAAATATGTGTCAGATAAGTGGAAAGCATAACTCAGCATAGTGGATTAAGGAAAATTAGTGTAATGCTATTTTAGGAACAGAATAACTCAATTAACAATCAGATACTTATATACCATCAATAGTGTGATTTGCTTGTTTTTGGTTTATATAAGAGAGATGCAAGTTCATTCTGTATAGCTTAGAGTTAAATGTGAACCAGACCATAAGTTGTTGTTTAACAATGCATGGTTCAAAAAAAAAAATCTTGGCTCAGTATTATGTACAAACAAGGCCAGTCATAAAACAGAGGCTACTTTTTATGACACTTCCTGGTTTCTTCAACACTACACTGCTCTTGTTTTTCACTTCTCCATTTACAGGCTTCCTTACTACATGAGAACTGAAACCCAGTTATACAAATACATTTGTGGAGGAAAAAGACTACTTGCATTTAGTTAAATGGGGAACTATACTTACTAGAAATAACTTCCTCAAATGCAAGAGGAAGATGTTCTAGTAATGAGTGTTTCCAAAGAGAATTCTTCCTCCAGTAAAACTCAACTTTATGGACATATTCAGATTTCCTTGGCACAATACTAGAATGGTTTGTCATTAACTCAATGGAATTTGAACGAATGGAATGGCATTTCCACTTTCTAACAGGTTACAGTCTTATTTTTCTTGATGGTCTCTGGTCCAATACTTTGTATTCAAGGCTTGGTTCTCACAGCATCTCTTATAAAGATGTGCAGTAGATAACCACCACCATGACTTACTATATATAATAATCAGAAGCAATGAAGATAATTCCATTATACCAATGCTTGGTGTTTCAAAGAAAATGTTTTAATAAAACAGCATAAAACAAAGAACATGGGGGAAACATATGGCTTGATCTTATACATGCCTACTTCAAATTAAGCCATTAGAAGGGTTTAATCCTTTAGCTGGATTGTGAAATAATTGTCATTTCAACTTGGCAGCAATGCAGTACACAAGATTTCCAAGCAGTTATGAGCACATCTGTCTTGTGTTATTATAGGGGATTTGGGGGAGAACTGAAGGGAATTGAGATGCATTCTCTAATATACAGGCATATATTGCAGGTCCTTAAAATGTAGCACTATTCTTGAGATTTTTGGGCTATTTGGGAGATGGACAGAGCAAGTTTGTAATTTACTAATAGCTCTCCAGATAATCTGAAATAGTTTGAGCAGGGATAAAATATTCCCAGTCCTTTAATAATGGCAACAACACAATGTCTCCACTGTCTTATATTATAATACTGTTTTTTGACAGGGATAAGTTTATTTTAGTTCTAATAGCCATAACTAATTCTTGTCTAAAATGCTTTCTGTCTAAATCTCTCTGTTTCCCCTATAAATAAATAAATAAGATGATGATGATGATGATGATGATGATGATGATGATGATGATGATTTCATAATTATAATAATTCTGAAATTCTAGTTTAAAAACAAAGTAATCTTTGAGTAAAATTTGAGCTCTGTTTTAGAACTAAAACAGTACTTCTTTTGAGGATTAGCTTCCTCAAAAGAAGAACTAGTAGCAAGGGTAACATTCAAGGATTTTGAAAATAAATTATTATCCATAAACTGTTGTTTGTTTCTTTGTTTTTCAAAGATCTTTATGGATACATTAAAGTACCTTCAGAGCAAAGAATTCCTACCAGATGTGGATCCTGAGTTACTGTTTGCAAACCTGGAAGAATTAAATCAGGTGACAAGGAACTTTAGTGATAATAAAAATGTAACCATACCAGAATTATTCATGCCACCAAATTAATGTAATAGTGCTTTACAGCCCTCTCTAAGCGATTTACAGAGTCAGCATATTGCCCCCAACAATCTGGGTCCTCATTTTACCCACCTCGGAAGGATGCAAGGATAAGTCAACCTTGAGCCTTGTCAGATCTGAACTGGCAAATTGCAGGCAGTTGGCAGGCAGCAGAAGTAGCCTACAGTACTGCATTCTAACCACTACGCCACTGTGGCACAGTAATAATTAAAGAAAAATATTATTGGTATCAAAATAATCCAAATACTGCTTGTTTTTTAAAAATATAAATCTCTGGAAAATTGAAATAGAAAATACAAGATATTAACTTTTCCAAAGCATTTTTTCCCAAAGTTGTGATTTAATTATAAAGTATGTTACATAACCCTACGTTGAACAGAATTTGGGATTCTGGTCTGAGTAGTTAAAAACTGTGTGCTCACCAAATCTGACATACTTTTTTAATAATCATCCAAAACTCATTTTAGTATCTGTTAATAATTCATAGATGTGTCTTTATTTTAAGCAAAAGGAAGAAAAAAGTTCTTGACATCTTAGCGTTATAAAAGAATGTCGTTGGCTCCCTGTCTTTGAATGATACATAAGGTCCAGAAATATATTTTAATTTAATTTCAAAGGAATGTTCATAGACTGTGCTACACAATTTCAACAGAGCAGTCCGTTCCCCCAACCTGGGCCCATCTAGAATTGCTCATCCTCAGTAATAAGATTTGAGAAAATGTTCCATTGAAAACAGTGACAAGCTTTTTTTGCCAAGCCTAATCTGGCTGCCCAAGGAATGATCTGAGAAAATGGTCACAGCCACTTGCACCAAAACAAGCCAGGACAAACTCTGTTGCAGTGAAACAACTGGGCTTGAGAATTGAGAATTGAAGTGGAAGAGAAGTACAGCAAGTAATGTTTGGGAAGATTAACAGGAAAAATAGCTTTTTTTTCTATGTGGTTGTGATGCCTTCCTACCAATTACACAGTAGCATCCCAAAACATTTTCAAGCCCCAATTGCGGCAGATGAGGCGGTCTCTCCCTGCTGCACAAAAAGAGCCCTCTTCAGTTTTTAATCCCATTTATTTCCTTTTTATTTGCAGAGGCTGTCCACTTCTAGCCTACAGGAGTCAAAAACTTCAGTGGAAAGGAATGTGGCTCATTTTATTTGTTTTATTTATTAAATTAATATGCCGCCTCCCCTCATTGATAAGGTGATTCTGGATGGCTTGCAAACCTTACAGATCTGCATACCGTGCATATCTTAAAATCTAGTATTTGATCCTAAATTAATTTTAAATAATAAATATATTCTTTGCTTAGGTGTCTCTAAGTTTTGTAACCAGTTTATTTAGCACCATGGAGGATCATCTTCTCGGGCGAACCCCCTCTCTTGATTTCATCAGTGTACTCACAAAGGTAATAAGTTACTGAATACATTCCATTATGAACCTGGTAACAAATGTTGGAAAGCAGAAGTTTTAATTCTCCTAAAGAAACCCACAATTCTGTCATTTTAGTCTCCAATCACTACGATGCCACATATAAAGATATTTTAGCCACAAGCGTTCAAAGTGGCTTCCTTTCCTCTAATTATGATAATGTGTTTTTCCCAAGTCTGTTGACTTCTGGGTATCTAGAATATTTTGGTGCTCTTAATTTGGTGCAGGCTCCAAGTCTTTCGTCATTGTGGCTATGATGAGGTAAATGGAAATCTGGCCTTTGGATAGGTCTGTTTGGATAACTATATACAATGCAAGACCATCACAGCAATGAAATTTTGCTTTAACAGGCTAATTGGGAGGAAAGCAGTGGTGGGATTCAAGTAATTTAACAACCAATTCTCTGCCCTAATGATTTCTTCCAACAATCAGTTTGCCAAACTGCTCAGAAAGTTAACAACTGGTTTCCCGAAGTCGTGCGAACTGGCTGAATCCCACCACTGGAGGAAAGGCCTCTGTTGTTGAGAACGGTCCATTGAATGGGAGAATAGGGCATGGCAGTTTTATATGATTTGTGTGATTAAGTTGTGATAAAAATTCTGACTGGCCCTGCCCCCATCTATTCTCTGTCTCCTAAGTCCCAGCTGATCAGAAGGAAATAGGGATTTTGCAGTAACCTTCCCCTGGAGTGGGGTGGGAATGGAGATTTTACAGTATCCTTCCCCTGGAGTGGGGTGGGAATGGAGATTTTACAGTATCCTTCCCCTGCCACGCCCACCAAGCCACACCCACAGAACCGGTAGTAAAAATTGCTGAAACCCACCATTGGTCACTTGCATTAAGTCTGGTAAAATGAGGTTTTAGACATAGTTTCCTTTGTAAGCCAAAGAAAACCAATAGGTTCCATGATTCTGTCCCTTTTTCTTGAGAAATACAGTAAATTTTATTAAAAACAATGGATCATCCTAAACGAATGTGCTTACTAATTTAAACCTTGCAATAAGACTGGATCATGCCCACTGTACTTTTGTTTTTGTAACAATCATGATCAAAAAACTAGTATTAATACATAGAAAGTTCATCATCATGGATAAGTAAAAATTTCAAGGCATTTTTTTTAAAAAAAACCACCTGGATCAGTATGCTTTGTACTCTACCAGTAAGTGCCTAATATTTTGTTTATCTTCCAGCATTTCCAAGGTAACCTATGTCAGAGCCACCAAATATACTGTCTGACTTACACTTCTGCTATTTTTTACTTGGAAAAACTGAAAAAAAGAGAAGATTTTGGGACCTATTTGAAAGTAAAGCTATTAAATTTGTCTTTGATCTCTTTTACAGTGTTTAAATTGATTTCACTATGTCCAGAACAAATCACTACATTCTGTCAAATGGCACAGCTAGCTCATTTTGGCTGATCTCAGAAGCTAAACAGGGTCATATCTGGTTGATACTTGAATGAGAGATGACCAGGAAATAGTAGGGAGGCAAGCAAGCCTGGAAGGAAAAGTAAATATGTACAGAAGGCAGCCGTGGGAAGCCATCTCAAAATTGCTGCCAAGGGAAAAAAAAATACATGTGTTTATGAAAACAAAAATTAGCAAAGTCAGACTTAACACAAAAAAGCTTTAACACAACAATGTTTTTAAGCCACATTTTTAAATGTTGAACACTTTTTCTATTTCTGTATTGTAACTAAAAGTGTTTTAGTTGATTGTTTTGTACAGTTGATTACTAAAATAATTTATTTTTGTTCAGTCAAGAAGGAAGTCATTTCTTTATATATTTCTTTTTTTACTACATACTTATTTTTTCTATTCTTATTCTTATTTCTATTTTTCTTTTTTGCATTTCCTATTTTTTTATTCTTTTATTCTTTAGTTTTTCTTTTTAAGTGTAATGTTTAAAAATAATAGTATAAAAATGCTATTAGAAAGATTCACTTGAAATAGAATAATTTGCAAAGATGTAAATTATTCAATAAATAATGTCATATTCAATTTAAACTTAAGAAATAAATGGTTTATGGTATGACCAATATCCATTCTGTTAAGAAATCCCATTGAAATTGTTTCGTAATGTGTCTTTTCCATCAAATTTAACAGTGGTGTGAGCGAAATAAAGAATGTAAGCGACTCCGTCTAGCTGAAATGTTAGTTGCACCTTTACACAAATTGACCCGCTATCCCCTCCTGTTAAAGAACATTTGGAAAAATACAGAGGCAGCAGAGAAAGTTATCATTAATTCACTGAAGGAAAACGTGGAAACATCAATACGTGAG
The DNA here is from genome assembly GCA_030761175.1 of Masticophis lateralis. Taxonomy (NCBI): domain Eukaryota; kingdom Metazoa; phylum Chordata; class Lepidosauria; order Squamata; family Colubridae; genus Masticophis; species Masticophis lateralis. The sequence goes on along the minus strand of JAUDYJ010000006.1, from coordinate 38,561,039 downwards.
TAAAGAAACTCAAAACATCAACGCTGCTTTGAGATTTGTTCTATTCTGAGTTTCTCAAAGAAATGTGCAAAAAGTTGTTCTGTGATTCTAACTAAGAAATAAAATAGCAACGCAAGTTTGATGTTACTTCATTACAGTGTTATATCTCCACTGTTTCTTTTCAAAGGCTATAATGTCTCAGTTTTGGATTTTTTTTTCCCTCTACACAAGCCTTAAATTACCTTTGAAGACCTAAGGCAGTGATGGCTAGCCTTTTTGCCGCCAAAAGCAGGGGGAGCACAGGGGGGATACACATATGTGCCCACACCCATAATTCAGTGTGCCTCTCCCCCTGCGCATGCACATGTGACCACCATCACCCCGCATGACCCCCACATTTGGCACGCAATGGTACGGTAGGCCCAGTAGGCCCGTTTTTTGCCCTCCAGAGGCTCCAGAGGCTTTCTTGGAGCCTGAGGAGGGTGAAAACAACTTTCCCCACCCACCACCCAGAGGCCCTTCGGAGGCCGGAAACAGCCCATTTCCCGACTTCCTGTGTGACCAGAAGGCCCGTTTTTCACTCTCTCTAGGCTCCAGAGGCTTTCTTGGAACCTGGGGAGGGTGACAACGGCCTCCCTCCCCCCCCCAGAGGCCCTCCGGCAGCTGGAAACAGCCCTCTTCCCAGCTTCCGGTTGGCCCGGAAGGCCCGAAAATCAGCTGGCCAGCGCGCGCATTTGCACTGGAGCTGAGCTAGGACAACGCTCACATGCCCACAGATATGGCTCCGCATGCCACAGATGGCACACATGCCATAGATTTGCCATCACGGACCTAGGGAGTTTGCAGACTGAGATGTGGCCAGGCCTTCTCTGTGTTCATCCCACAACACTGAAATATCCTCTGGACCCTGGCCCTTCTTTTACTATTTTTGTTTTGGAAAGCTTTCTTGTTCCTTTTGTCCCTTTCCTTTTTCAGTCTCTGTGGGTTTTGCCAGGTAGTTTTTTAATCAATTTTGTTTCTATTTTTAGTTCCAACTTCTAGCAATTATTTTAAGTATTTTATGATTGTCTCTGGATATTTTTTTTATTTTATGCTACAGGTCTTATATTTTTTTGTTTGCTGTTGTTATTAGAAATACTTCTGAGATTTACTATAAGCTGCTTGGGGAACCTTTTTGTTCTAAAAATTAATGTACACATTATTTAATATTACTATCAGTAGTATCATGTTTCCCCGAAAATAAGACCCTGTCTTATATTTTTTTGAAACTTGAAATAAGCACTTGGCCTTATTGCCATGCTCTCAAAAGCCCGATTGGGCTTATTATCAGGGGATATCTTATTTTGGGGGAAACAGGGTAGTATTGTACAAACTTACTGAAAAAAATCAACCTATTCCAATTAGAATAAGCACAAGAAACTGAAAATCTGACAATTCAGTTTTGGGGTGTGTGTGTGTGTGTGTGTGTGTAAACATTCACTACTTTGTGTGAAGTTTGCTAATGATCATAATTTGCCACCATAAATGTTTATAGAGATATTATTATCAGTCATCAATTCTTGACTTTCTGTGGCGTATTTTTTAGGGGATTTGGAAGGTAAAGTGAAATGGCTGGATAATTTTCAGAAATTTAAACGGCTTCAGGAAATTATAATTTGGCCTTCACTTTGGGATCAAGACAAGAGACATTTTGTTCCTGAGGTATGCCATTATTTTATAGTATAGTCTTTAATCTTCCTCATCTAAGAATTGTCATACAAATGAAGTAAAAAATTCTAACCATTATCATATAGTGTGCAATATTCCACCTTCATGGCAGGTAGTTCACTATATTCAGTCACAATATTGAATATAAAAGTTTACCATCTGTTATTTGTTTCAAATGATGTATCACAGTATGATCTATGAAGGTTGAAGGCAAGTATGGCCTTGGAAACTCTAAAATGAAAACCTTGTATTTTCACCCCTTCAGGCCTTACCCCATGTTCCAGTTGCTCTTTTATAACATTTTTTTAATGTTTGAATATAGTATAGCATAGTTATACTCAGCATTTTCATTTCTTTGGTCAGCCTCCATGAGAAGAAAGCATGACCAAAAACAAATGTGTGTGTGTATTGCTGAAGTCAGAATCCCTGATCTCATTAACAAAGCAGAGCTAAAGATTAGTGCTTAATAACTTTTTATTGTGAACTTAGTACATGAGATTTGATTCTTGTAGCCCTTAACAGTATCATGGTGGGTCAGTTTGTTTTTTATTGACATCTACTTGTTATTTATTTTCTTTACATTTTCAAATAAAAATTCACTTATTTACTAAGTGGCCTTTTTTGGCTTCCTTTTCCCCCATCTTAAGCCTCTCAAGTACATGCTAAGAGATAATCCACATGAAAACATCTTGTCACCTACAAAGAGATCACTTGTTCTTGAAGGCCGATTGATACTTGCAGGTAAATACAATATTTCATATTTGGCAGGTATGTTAGACAGTATGCAGGATGAAATAGCTTCCAAACCTCATGAAAGAATAGAAACAAAGTCTTAACAAAATGAGGCACAGAAAACATGTTATCCAGGCAGAATTTCTAGCTCATGTTTGTGTCCAATTCTGGATATTTACTATTTAATAAGTAAAAGTACATGACCATAGTTTGAAATCAGAGCATTAATCAAAGAAAACTAGGGCTTCCATAAATGCCATAAATGTTAAGTATTCAGAGTTTTTATAAAATCAAGATAGCATCCCTCTTCATAGTTTGCAAAGTCAAAGTCTATTACTTAGACATGACCAAGTGAATCTCCAACAGGTGTTCCCTTGCTTACATACAGGTATTCCCAGGATTGGTCCAGAGGTCTACTGAAGTATTAATTCTTGAATAATTCTTTAGTTCAGCTTGTTATGGGTGCAACTGCAACTCCTTTCTCTTAGCCAGTTCTCTCCTATTATGGGACTGGGTTTTTTTCCTGATGAATGGGGGCAGTTACTGTAGAACTCTAGACTTGAAATCCATAGTGTGCCCTAAAGTTACTTCTGCTGCTACCAGTGCTTTGCAAACATTTACTTAATTCAGCCTCATGTAAAAATTTGCAAGAATTTTTACATGAGGATCTATCTTTACATTATAGTCCATTCAGTACCACTGTAACTGATATGAATGTTTAATAATTCAAATACAAATATAATCTCTTTATACTTTTAAAGTTATAGGGTGTTAATAGGAAGGAGCTGTTTTCTTCCAATCTCCTCATACATAAAAGGATATTTTAAAATCAAAGATCTATTGGTTAGAAAATTTAGGTAACATACTTTTCAACTTCTTCCAAAATTTTCTGTTAGACCTTCCAAAATCAAGAGGTAGGGAGGAGCTCAGAAAATAGTTTTGTTCTTAATGTACCTGTATCATGGTTCACCTTTATTTGCTCTGCAGAATCTATGAGATTTACCGACGTCTATCTGTTCCTGTTTGATGATTTGCTGTTGATTACAAAACCTAACAGATATAAAAAGGTAACAAAATAAAAAAGGAAAGAAAGAAAGAAAAATAATAATCAGCTGCTATTGTATTTATATACATTTTGACTTGTTGGGAACAGGTGTTGTAGATAACTGGCAAAGCAACTATTTAATTATCAAAGAATTCAGAAGAGGACTATGGAGCTAAACTATGTCCTTTTGCAAAAAGTTACCTGACTTACTTTCAGAACTGTTTCATTCAGCACTTGGAATTGTCTCCCATTTTCTTTTTTCTTCCTGAGACAGTTTCTGATAGAGAGCATGTGTTGCTAACATTTACAAAGACATACCTTACCAAACAAGCCCATTGTTTGCTTTTTTGGAGGAATGACTTTTTGGAATGGTCCCCAACTTCTGTTGTTCACCTTAGTGCCATCCTGATTAACAACTTTCAAATCACAGGAACCAATCTTAAGAAGATGGAAAAATATAGATCAAAGAGATGGCAGATGGAAATAAGGAATTTGCAGCAGTCTAAATATGTCTTGGTATAAAGAAATCCCTAGAAATTGGGAGGAAACAGACCTACTGAAATACAAAGACTCAGCTTAGCTGAGGAGGGAGGGAGGAAGCTTATCCTTGAAGATCAACTTTAAAGGAACAAAAAATGCTCTTGTAAAGCATACACTAAAGCCATTGGTTTATTCTTTGGTGAGAGTTAGTCTCCCAGAACAGAAGGGCTTTAGGGGTTGCCACGATACAAGCCAAGTCTTTGGAGGACCTGTAATACCTGCTTATGTCAACCATGTTTGTTTTTAGGATTTGGTTCAATACTTTCAATATCTTCTATTTCGTTGTGCATAATAGTTATTACAGCTTGGCTGAAGGATATTGGATGGGAACTCCCCTTGGGTCTCTTCACAATAGGTAGTAAATACAGTTAATATTAATAACCAGAGAATGTTTCTGGCTTATGGCAAAAGCTGTGCAAAGAGTGACTTGCTTCAGAAAACCACTAAGATGGGGCTAGCTGTAATCATGGTTTGTTGAACAAGGTATATTAGCCTGGTTCAAGCATAACGCTATGACAGGGCTGTCAAACTCCCAGCCGACAGACCAGATGCATCACGCGGTGGCCAGGCTCACACCCAGTTTAGCAAAGGGGAGAAATCTCCCAATACATCATGTGACATCACCATGACAATGTGCATTTGACACCCTTATGCTATGATTTCTTGAGCATGATGATTCACATTTCTCATTAAGGCAAAAATAAAGAAACCCTATTATGGTTTAGCATGTTGTGCAAAGCTAGGCACTTGTAGTATAACTTTTGATAGAAGCAGGAAATGGCCCTACTTCAGCGGTGGGTTCCTCCCGGTTCGGCCCAGTTTGTCCCCACCCCCAATCTATTCGCTGCCTCCTGAGTCCCAACTGATTGGCTAGAAGGAAAAAGCTGTTTAAACTCTTGTTGCGGGGCTTCAAAGGGCCACCCTACAGCTGATTAGTGGTAAAAAGCAGTGTGGTGGTAGACCAGTGCGCTCAAAAAACAAATGGGTAGACCAGTGCCTCCAAAAATGATTGAGTAGACCGGTGTCTCCAAAAACAAATGGGTAGACAGGTACAGCTCTGCAAGCAGATAAAAGCCTGGTAGACCAGAACCTCTGCTAAATCCAGGAGCCTGGATAGCTCAACAGACTAAAAGCCTGTTATTAACATTCAGCTGTCTGCAATTATTGCAAGTTCAAATCCCACCAGGCTCAAGGTCAGTAGGAATTCCAACCTTTCTTATCCTATCCTCCTCCAAATTTTCAGAGTGGTATCCTTATATCTAGTCATCTCTTCTGGGTAAACATTTAATTATAGCATATGTCAAAAGCCACGTCAGTTGACAATGACTACAAAATGTGATCAAACGCTCAGATTGCACAGTATTCCAAAGAAAACCGTTTGCATAAAATTATTAAGTTAAAAAAAGTCATTTCACCAATCAGTCCTTTGGTTCATGAAGAAACTGGAGGGAGCCTGAGTGGCATAGAAGGCTAATGCTTCCTATTAAGGCAGCATTTAACATCCACTGCCTGCAATTACTGCGAGTTCAATTCTCACCAGGCCCAAGGTCAACTTAGCCTTCCATCCTTTCTAAGGTGGGTAAATTGAGGACCCAGTTTGTGGGGGCAATAAGCTGACTTTGTATAAAAATATACAAAAGTATGAAGGCTATTGCTTAACGCATTGTAAGCCGCCCTGAGTCTCCGGAGAAGGGCGGCATATAAATCTAATTTTAAAAAAAATAATAAAAAATAAAATAAAATAAAATATTAAAGAATTGTCAAATGACCATCAAGCCACGCCCATAAAATAAGCCACACCCACAGAACTGGTAGTAAAAAAAATTAGTACCCATCCCTGCCCTACTTATTCATATTAGTAGCTATATTTATTCATCAACTTCACATTCTTATTTCAAATAATTTTGTCTTTTCTTTTCCTTCCTCCCTCTTCTCTTTGAGCATGCCCAAACTCAGTATGTGTTTCTGAGCTATTTTCCTGTCTCCTTCCAAATTCGTTCATTTCCTTTTCCTCCATTCCATCTGCCTCCCATTAATTGAACTATAAAAGTTAATTAAACTAGAGGATTTAAGATGAGCTTGCTAGCTCTTCCTAAAGTTTCTATTTCAGTGGCAACTGTGGGCAAGAATATCAAAATTGGCAAGGACATCATTATAAAGCCCCTAGATCTTTTGAAGTATGTGTACATAAATGCGAGTCCTTGCATCGCAACACTGTATCTGCCAATTTGCCATTTTTTACACTAGCCCTACGCCCAACCCCACACTACTGTTTATCCTATTTATTTATCTCAGAGATCCTTTTTCCTACCTCCTGCATTTAGCTATTGACCTTAATTTGACCCTTTCCTGCTTTCCCTGCAACCATGGATTGTAAATACGTTTTTCATTTCATTTCAGAGATTTGACTTGAGTTTAACACCTGCTTGTTCTTTCTTCAGTCTGGAGTTGCAATCTTTGCTTGAAGAAGGTGGTAACTGCATAGTAATTGGCCAGCCTATTCCATTAGATAGAATTATGGTAAAAAATATTGATTCAGTCCATATCACAGGTATGTTAAATCTCTTTGCCAGAGATTTTACAAATTGTACATGTCATATATATAATAGTGTCTTGAGGGCCTGGTCATTTACATCAGCCCTCTTTAAAATATTTAGAAAACTTAAATAATGAACAGGGGTGTGAAGCTTTTCCCAAAAATGCCTATTTTCATTGCAAAACCTCTACAGTCATTGCCTGTATGAAACAGCGTGTAAGCAATGAATAGACATCATACAATGCTGAACTACAGATGGATGTACTGTATTGTGGATTTGATTTTTAAAGTGTGCTGGGGAAGAAGCCAAAGTGATGAGACAAACCCACAATTTAGCATTGATATTGGTATTCATTGTTAAATCTAAACCATCTATTCTTACTGTACTCTTTTCATGTGAAAATGAACTTTTTGCAAAATAAAACTTACATTATCTACTTTCAAATAAATCCAGTATGATTTTTGAGTTCTCAACTTTCTATGTCCCTAACATATATTATTAATATGAAGCTATTATTCACAACTAGTAAGAGCTTTGATACCCCTATATACAGTGCATCTGACTGTGATATGATTATTATATCTCCTCAACATTTGATTAATTAAATACTACCGGTGTTATGGGCATTACAACGATACTTCTATCACAAGAAATCATACTGTATATGTCTAAAGCCAACTTCAACTCTTAAAACTGTAATCTATTTCTGCCTTGTATATAGCGACAGAGATTCTTAGGGTCAAATATATGACGAGCAGAGAAAAAATGAGGTACTATTATGCCCTTTCCTTAGAATAGCAATAAGTATGCTTATAATTAAAATGGAAATGGAAATGGAAAAACTAGCTTTCACATTCACATTTAGATTTAATATAATCTGTTCTATTAATACAATCTATTATATTTGGAAATAGTAACTCAGATAGCTCTGAGATTAAATACACTTATAAAAGTAGCCTTTTCTTAATATTGATAAAAATGCTAGCCCATTATTATACTATCCTCTTCACAGCAATCAAAAGGGATTCCTTTGATGATGAAACAAGAATAGGTATTAGTAGCAGTAGTGACATTACATGAGCAAGAACCAGTTAGGAGAAAATGGGATGTCCAAAGTGTGTGTGATATTGCATTTTAATTTCCTTGGAGAACTTTGTGCTTAGTACTCAACACTGATTTTCATGAATATTTTTGGAAATCTTGTTGTTGTTGCTGTTTTCTTACCACTTAGGACCACTTTTTGACTGCATTTACATCTAAACCTGAGCTATCTTTGTTTAGGAACTTACATGATAGTAATAAGACAGAGGCAAAACAATAAATGGGGGAAACCAACATTAGAGAGTAGAAACACCCATTGTCTTTGATAAGTCTATTTTTATGTATATATGTATTGCATCCTGGCATCCTCATTTCTTTCCCCCAATAACAGACTTTAAGGAAAAGGAACCAGTTAAGAGATCTCAATATATTTAATATCTAATATTACAAAATGGCTCCATGAAATTAACCCAAAAGTCACTGTAAAAGAAAATTAGCTGACCACTCTATTGAAGTTATTCACTGAGTTATCTTCATGCACTGTGTACATCAGCAGCAGTTACATATTCCTGTTACAAACTGAAAGGCAGTTATGTGTTGTTTATAGAGATTTGGAATAAAGCTATATCATGTTTCTCTATTTCCTTAGCTTTGGGACTACGAAATGCTTTTCTAATACAGCATGAAAATAGATATCAACAGTGCATAGAAGCCTATTTACTTCAAGCACAAACAGAAGTATCCAAGGTAGGCATTTTACTTTGGAAATGTTTCTTGAAAGCATAAAATGTATCCATGCTTTTTGGCCTCTTTGATGGATGAAGTGGCACTTTCTGCCTTGAAACAGCGCTAGTGCTTCTCTCCTTAAGAGATGGCCCATACTTGGATCCAACAGTTTTCAATAACTATCATCCAGTCTCCTTTCTTCTTTCTGGAAAAGGTTGTTGAGAAGATAGTTGGTCTGTAGTTGAGGAAATTCATTATGTAGACCAGGGGTGTCAAACTCGATTTCATTGAGGGCCACATCAGTTTGTGTTTGACCTTGGGGGGCTGGGATGGGTATGGCCAGGGTGGGTGTGGCCAGCATGATGTCACTTGTGTTGAGTGGGCACCTGCATGGCTTGAGCGCTCTGCCAGCGAAAATGGGCTCAAGAGCTCCATTTTCGGCTGCAACAGCCTCCTACAACCCTCTGCCAGTGTAAATGGAGCTCCGGGGGCCATGCATGGCCCTTGCACTGCCGTCCCGAAATGCATTTTCGCTGGCAGAGGCACCGTGGGCCAGTCCTTTGCTATTTTCAGGGGAGTCCCATAGACCAGATCTAATCACTCTGTGAGCCAGATCTAGGTCGCAAGGCCTTGAGTTTGTCATCCCTGATGTAGACTCATTGTAATCAGGTATGAGCTTTGGTTTAGTATTGAGACAGCTTGGGTTGTCCTTGTAGATAACATTCAGAGAAAGGGTAGAGGTAATGCATCCATCCATGTGCTTCTTGAAGTCTCAATGGTTTTTGTTACTGTTGACCATGGTATTCTTCTGACATGTTCCCCGGGCTAGGGATGGTGACATCATTTCTCCTCCTTTTTCTAGAGCCAGCTCCAATCAGTATTGCTTGGGGGGGGGAAGAAATCACTCTTGACCCCCTTTTGTAGGATGCCAGTTTTACTCTGTCCCCTTTTTCAATATCCATATGAAACTGCTAAGTTCAGTACTACCATCAATACATGGATAATGTGTAATTATATCTCTTGATCTTGGGCTGGCCAAGCTGTTAAGGCTCTGTCCCACTGGAGTCTGTGCCAGTTTGGATGGGGATGAATTCACTCCTATAAAGATTAACTTGCTCTGAGTACTTGGGCCACTCAGATCTTGAGTTATTCATCTTTGACTTTGCATGGGATTCCACTTCCCCATGAGGATCTCAATGAGGAAGTGGCTGCTGTGACCAGGAAGTCCTTTGCACAGCTTCATCTGGTACGCCAATTATGCCCTGTCCTAGATCAGAAAGACTGTCAGACAATCATACCCTGAATATCTCATGACTTGACTATTGTACTGTATGTTGCATGCGGGGTTGCCATCAAAGATCACTCAGAAGCCTTAACTGAGCCAGAGAAGAGTGGCATGGGCAGTGAAGACAATGCCTCAGTGTGCCATGTAGGACCTCTGCTTTATGAAGAGCACTAGTTGCCTGTTTGGTTCCTGTGCAACTCAAGGAGTTGCTATTCCTATAAATCCCTTTATGGTATAGCATCTAATTATTTGAGGGGTTACCTATCTCCTACAGCATTTGCTCAGCCAATTTAATTTGGAAAAGTTGGCGCACAAGTACCTGTGATTAAATAATACTATCTATTGGAACTCTAGAAGCATTTCTTCCCTGTAGTATCACTTGCAATATGTAGTGAGTTCCCCTCACCAGTTAGCCCCTACCATGTATGTTTTGAAGAGTCTTAAAAACATGGCTCTTCACACCAGCCTTTAGCAAGAATGAAGAAGCTTTCTTTGGATTATGCAGGTTGTTTCTCTTTTGTTTTTGTCAGTTTTTTGTTATTTCTGCTGCTTTTTTTTTCTCTTTTCTTTTTCTTTTGGATGTTTTTATTTGTGAGCTACCCAGTCATTGGAGTTAGGTGGCATACAAAGTCAATAAATAAATAGTAAAATAATTTAAAACATTTGCTTTTTTTTTCTCAGAAAACATGGCTATCCCAGATGGAAACAGCAATCACCAACTATATAAGAAGAAATAATATTTCAAAAACTTCCTTTTTCAATACACTTGCTGAATCCTCTGAAATTTAGCTGTAACTTGTAATGTTTTTACTTTTTAAATGTTTTTGAATATTTAAAGAAAAATGTTGAAATGTTTTCAAAAACAGAGTTCAGGGGATAACTCGTATGAACATTTGCATACATTAATGTTACTACGACCTTTAGTTCATCTGCATTTACTGATAAACATAAATGGGGAAAAATCAGAATATTAAGTGCCATTAAAATAACATTCTTAATTTTGCGCTTAATTTTTCATCGAACTAACTACAATAGCATTATACTGTTTGTCAAAAAGAGAGAGAAGGCATCCCTAAGTGCATAGTATGATCTGCCTAAAAATCAGTGACAATAAAAAAAACCTGAAGATAACAATGATGAAGACAAAGCAGATGAAGAACTAGTGAGAAAGAAAAAGAATTATAATACACAATGCAACTACAAAAACTTTTTTAAAAATCGTTGGAATTCATATGATATAGAGATTAATTTAATCATATTTATCATTTGTCATGATAAACTGGCCAACAAAGAAAAGGTACCCAGCAGAGATTTGCTGATAGAACTTTCACCTAGGTGAAAAACCTTGATTCTACTTTCTGAGATTTTTAAATTCTGAAAAAAAATGACCTAAAACAGTGTCAAGTAAAATTCAAGAAGATAGATATTTAAAAGCAGAACAAAGATCTTTAAAACTTCATATAGCTCTAGAGACAGTCATTCTTCCTTTTCGCATAAAAGAGATACTTAAGCATGAAGGAGAAACAGAGGGCTTTAAAGGGTTTTTTAAAGGGTTCGGTTTTTTGGATAAAACTATTAGCAGATGGATTCATGATAAGGCTTTGAAATGTTTGTATCTTGGTTATCAGACATTAGAAGAACAGCTCATTTGCTAGAATTCATTTCTCATATTGATAACTGTAAAAGAGAAGTGTTCTGTTGTAATGAATTAACAGGGTTTTATGGCTGCAAGGTTTTTCTGAAGAACCATGCTAATAGAAAATGGAACAGAAATGGCACAGAACATGATTTATGTGTTTAGTAACAAATTTATTACCATGAGTTAAAAGAACCTGACAGATATTTGACAACCAAGTTAACTGGAATTTCTCAAGTTGAAAATTACTTCAAAGCCACAGGTAGAAATAACCTTATATATAGTGATTTATATAATCTTATATAAATCAATGACTTTTAATTTATAAATTAAAATGTTATTAAAGAGTTCATCAGATATTATTTATGAGTAAGTGATCTACTTGGTAGCACCTAAGTAACTTTGGCTCATTTTGAGAAACTAAGCAAGATCCAATCAATCTGTACTTTTGGATGAAAGCCCAATGGGAAATACCAACATTTAGGGGAGACTGAAAAGTGGGGGGTGGGGGAGAGAAAAACTTGGATGAAGACAATGGGAAATCACTTCAGTATTCAAAACTCTTTACAACCCACCCATCATTTCAGGCAGAATGAAAAGCTACACAAATACAGTATGTCCAAAAAGTTGTTAGGAGATGAGCATGACTTTTTTTAAGGTTGACTGGCAATATAGCACACATACTATTACTTGCAAAAGTAATTTGCAAAACATGCAAAATCCATTATAAATCTTCCATTATGAGAGGAATTTTTATTTTTTAAAAAATATAATGTATCACTCATTGTATCCATTGTATCCATCACTCATTGCCCCTTAGCAATTAATAAAGGATGCTATGAGATGCTAGTCAAAAAATTGAGATGTTTTGGTGAAACTGCTACTAAAAATACTTTCATATGATTTGGACAACAAGACTCTGAACTAATTAACTTCCCTTATTGGCTCTCTAATTCATAAAATACATCCATTAAGGATACTGGTTCTACAGACTTTTATAGTAATACTAGACAACACATAACCTTTTGGATCATTGTTTCAGAGGTATTTCCTTACTGAAACAAAAGACCAAGGGAAAAAAAGAGTAGATGAGAAAGCGACTTCCAATTTCCTGCCAGCTGAGTACATCTGACTGCTCTTTGGCAGCTGATGATGGGACTGGTCTACATGACCTTCAGAAAGCTAGGGCAGAACTGATATTCTGAAACTCCAAACAGCATTGAAGTGACCATAAATTTGCCAAATTTTAATCCCAGAGAAGTCATGGATCCCAGGCTTTGAATGCATTCTGTAAGTCATCTGAACTGGAAGATGGACTGCAAATAAATTTGATAAAATAATGATAAATAAATAAGTTACCTCAAATAAGTTTGAGGTACCTTGGTTCAAAAATTGTTACCCCATTGTTGCATCCAGTTAAAGACTACAAGACACAAGAGTTTTAGTAATACACAGATTGAATTTTTTATATGAACTATTAAACCCAAAGAACTCAGTGAAAATGATAATCACTTAAAACAGCAATTTCATAATACGGAATAAAGCAGTAAATTCAATCTTGCCACAGCCAAAATATGAAATAGTTGAAGCATTCCACTAATATGTGAATTGGAGATGAATAGGTTTGACATATACAGGAGATAGCTTTCCATACCAGGAAAAGTGCACCAAAACAGTAATTGCAAATGGTCTATTAGAAATTTCTAATTTTATTTTCAGCCCAATAATAGAATACAAAAGTAATATTTCCATAAGTATCCACCCATGGGTTTCATACAGAATTAGTGATTGTGGTGTCATTTTCTCACTACTCAGCTTCCATCACTTTCCAAATGCAGAGTTTAGGAATTACAGTGTATACTGAACTAAACTCTTTAACGTTATAAGGCACGACTACATGACTACAAGTCATAAACACACCACTCAAAGAAGGACTTAAGAGAATCCACCTGATAAAAATTGCCATGCAAGACTATCTAAAGAAAATGTGAATGCAAGGATCCACTTGAAAAAGAAGTGCAATCTTATGTAGATAAAGCTACCTTAATATATGTGTAAATTTAAGATAAGCACAGAAATTCTTCAAGTCTAATTTATACAATATACAGACCCCACCCCAATAAACATTATGCACAATATTCACATCTGCGACCAGAATAAACCAATAGTGAAAAAGAGGCCAATAGGACAATACAATTTGTGGCACACTTCCATTATAGCATAATAGCATTTGTCAATTTCTTGTCATGAGCACTGGAAATAGAGGCTAACTTAATGACATGTAAATATTAACAGCAGCCAATGTGACACATACAGCTGATATAGATCAAACGCAAATAGGAACAGTTGTATAATTTAATTTTTCTCCAACACCTACAGGTTTGTAGAATTAAAGGAACTCAAAGAGTATAGATTTATAATAACTGTAAGTTACATAAGCACACATATTGAAATATTACATTTTTGGTGAATCAAAATGTTTTAAAATTTGGCAGTAACCACAAATCAAACCTAACATCATAGTGAGGGAACCATTTTAAAATGGGCTCAAGTTGAGTGTTTTATCAAGAGGTAGTTAAAATGAAATCTTACATAGTGGCATTCTTAGATTGGGCTTTTTGTGTGTGTTTTTAAAATAATTTTATTACAAAAGTGATAAATCCTATACAAGCAGCATTTTGGATAGATTTCTATTACAAAATGTTTCTTTGTTTATTAACCTGATGTAACAATTTTTCTTCTTTCTCTTTGGTGCAAAGAGTTTGGATTTAACCACATAGTACAATGTAGGTGGCATGAAAGCTATTCAAATCTGCCACACTAATCAACAACATATACTGTATTTGAAATTTATAAATTCAGAACGCCAATAACAAACTTTATTCATATGGGTTTTAAAGAGATAACAGGAGAAAAACAAATCTCTGCTGAGTGGTGTTGCCTACCACACAAACTATTTTTCTCATGACTATTTGTGTGCCTGCTATCAAATGATTACATACTGAGGCGAGCAGTTAATGTTAAATATGGACAGATTTATTCATTTTTTAACTCTTAAATGGAACTTAAAATAAACCACTTCTAACTTTTAAAGAAACAATACAAATACTAACTTTTCTGTTCTTAAGTAGGGAACTTCCTTTACTGTTTATTGCTATGACCTGGAAATAGATCACCTAAATAAATTTTAATGTAATTTAATACGAAAACAAATGTTTATATAGGAACAATGAAAGCCACTGAGAACATGAAATGTGCAAAATTGCCAAGTCCACTTTTTCTATTCTTAAAATCAAACAGTGCTGCTAAAGAATATGCAAACCTCTTTAGTGTACAGTACGTATACTAAATTATGTATCCTCTGGAGTACATAAAAATTATGAACATAATATTCCTAAACACCATATGAAATTACTAGGGAATTGAATGAGCACTTAATTAAGAACGTACAATTTTGTAGACCAATTACTGCATCACTTCTTGCAAACATTTGTTCCTTCTCTTGCATATAGTGTTGGTTACACTAAAAAGTGCATAGTGCAAGTGACAATGCTATACCTTGCTCTTCCTGAGTTTTCAATGTTTAAACTATCAGATCAACCTCATTTTCTTTCTCTGGACAAGCTGAACTTTTATCCATGTGCGTGTGAATGTGTATAAAACGTCTAGAGACTGCAATGAAAGCAAATCCCCATTTAAATGAGGAGCAGATAGTTTGCTTGTTTTTAACATCCTTTTTAAAATACTTAGAAAAAATGCAAATAACAGATACAACCTTGGAAAAGAATTCCTCCTTATCTTATACATAGGAAGCCATTTCCAAAATGACACCTGCTACAACACATACAAGCATCATCTTAAAAAAATATTACTTCCCCCTTGTGAATCAGTTTCTTTATATATTAATTTATGAGATGAGTTCCATATGTAATTAATCAACTAAGCTAAATCAGAAGATAGCCCCAATAAACTTCAGTTCCTAGCATGAATACTTCATATTTTATCTTTTTCCAAATTAGATTAAAGTGATAGCGAATAAAACAGGTAAATAGCATCTGAATTGTATCTCTGTTGTAGACTATATGAATAGCTGATGTAGAAAATTTGACCTCTGTACGTTATATTCATATTTGACCATTTGGACATTTTTACCTCATGCTGATTCATAATCTATTGATACAAAATTGTATAGTTCACAACTATTTTTTCTCCAGGATTTCAGACAAGAAAGAATGGTGTGTAAACCCTAGTACCGGTACCTGTGAATTTATGATTTGGAGATACAAGTAGTAGAACTAGAATCTTCTAGATGGAAAGCTCTCTCTGTTAATATATCTTTATTAAAGTACTTGTGTTACCTTTTTTCCTACTTCCATATTCATTTCTATGTCTACAGCTACACTCATCTCCCATCAAACAGGTTACAAATCTAAAGAAAAGTTCATTTTAAATATTACCTTATATATATTTTACTAAACTAGATTTTACCAGTGCATTATTTTATATCAGCACAGTGTGCATAGTAGTGTATGTATATCCCAATTTCAACTGAAACAAACATTGTTATCCACCTATTAGTTTAAAAACAGTAATTTTACCTAACTTTCAGTTGAATAAAATATGACATTACTTTTTAATAAGCTCCATGATTAGAGAAAACAAGAGAAACTACTGAGAATTTAGGTTTCTCTTCAATCTTCAGAAGTGCCGAGTTTCATTCCAAATTGACAAAGTTTTATAGTAATAATTAAAATGGGGAACATGCACCCTGAATGTTCCCCTGCAATTCTTTTCATTGGAATTGTAAAATAATTAATAATTATCATAACTATGTATCTTTCAGTACCAGAATTTGCTATGCTTGGATCTTCCAGGCAATATTTCTTGTGAATAAGACAGAGAGAACAGTGCAAACATATTTAAATAGTACAAAAAATGTAAAGGAGCATAGGAATTTGCATATCAAAGATGATGTAGCCCAACTATTTTCAACAGGATGTAGCATATTCTTAGAGAAGAAATATCAGATCTATACTATAGTATTGGGATTGCTTTTCATTTTCTGAGACTTACATTGTACAGTGATACTATAGAAAAACAGCTTGACAATCTTGAGAGTTCAAGGCAGCTTCCATTAACTAGTCATAATCATAAAAAGGAACTCACAATGAAAAATTAAGAAAAAAGAGGAAAAAACAATAGACATGAAAAGCTGCTTGTTTGAGGCTATTAATACCTTATACATTTCTGAATCATTAAGTTATACTTATGCAGCAATAATTGAAACACAAAATCCCTGCAAAACAGTTTAAAGGGTTTGTTTCTGAACCAACAAATTAGGATAAAAAAATACATTATAACTCCTCTATTTTAATTTTATTTACAAGTCATTGGAGACTTATAAACTTGACACAGAAGCTCTCTGACCAAAACCAAATAAGTCACAGATAATTTCAACTTTACAAGAAGTACAATTGTTTGACTTTAGCAGTTAAACACTATACTATAATTTTGCCAATTGTTACAATCGGTGCCCATCCAAAATAGTAGTCTGAGTATTGTACGAAGTGCATAACAGAAATTTTACTCTAGCATAACATGTAAGAGTTGTGAGTAATTATCCTTGTAGATCATTGAAACAAGTATCACAGACACGGACAGGTTTCTTAGAAGAAGGAGTTAAGGCATTCTTTGAGGAACACTCAGCACAGAAAATATTTCCACACTGTCTGCAGTGGTGCTGAAAAACAAAAAAAAAAGAAAAGTTATGAACATGTGGCATATATAAACTTCATCATTGCTAAAATAGAAGCTAGTATTAATATTTATTAAATTTATATGCTGCCAATCACACTATAAAAGAGTCTCTATTCCTAAACTAAGACATAAGCCATGCTTTGTTAAGCCTCAATGACTATATTCAAAAAATACATTAAGTCAAAATTAGTTAAATCACATCACATTAAGGCTTGAATGCTTGCTTTTCAAATCATGACTAAACATCAAGCATAAAACCATACATGGATATTTTTGATGCAACAATTAGCTTTGGTTTAGGATAAATAACAATTGAATATCGTTTGCAAGGAAAGTAAAGGTGAGCATGCAGGTCTAAACTTGCTAACAATGATTTGATATTGCACAACCCAATCTACAATATTTTAAAACACTAAATTACTAGTGGAGCAGCTTAAATAACCAAGTATGCATACTATTTTTAGAAGTACATGTCTCCTCATTCAGCGACCATATTCCACTCCAATTTGACAATTAAGCAAAACGGTTGCTAAGGAAACATGTGAGAGACCAAAAGAGCTGCTATGAAGATCACTGATTGCTACTGTGTCATTCAGATTTGTCCTCTGCCTTTTTTTTACCCCCTTGCAAGGTGAAGAGATAGCTTAAACAAACTACCTCTTCCTAAACTGCTTTTTTTCCAGCAGTGCAGCAATTTCCTAAAAGTGCGAGTGATAGTTCTGTAAACTTAATTAGTTGATTAGAACTCTCCCACCACTACTGCCTGAAACTGACCAGATCCTAAATCAGTTTTACACCAAGGGTTTTGCTCTCAGGCATACAAAATTTGATCATAAATGCACACATTGCTCAGAAAATGATGGTTTATTACCATTTATTACCATTGTATTTGAGAATGGTCACTAACCTAATTAGTCAAAAAAAGAGAAGTTGCTGTATTGCATGGCATAAATTTAAAACATAACAGTCAGTATATTCCAGGTTTTCTACTAATATGTATTTCTTCGTTAGGATGACACTGGACTGCATAAGTTATCTATATACACAGATATACTTCAAAAGTAACCAAGCAACAGTCCTATATTTAAAGTTTAACCAGACAGTAATAAGAAATATTTTATCTTTCCTATGCAGCATTGGAAGTAGCAAAAGTTTCTGAAAAAAATCCTTATTTTGTTAGAATACGTATGAAATATGTTTGTATTTTCATAAAATGTTCCTATTTCCAAGATCACAATCATCCATTTCCAGTTATATTATATGCAGTGGATATTAACAAGAGAGAAATATATCACTATCCAGGCTAAGCAGGTACTGTTATCAAGTTTAAATGAAAGCAAATGAAAACTTGACATTGTTAACAAACCTCTCACGTCACTGCGTCCAAAAGAAAATATATACAGTATTTTAAATAAATTTGTCCCATGCTATCGAAGAAGTAGGATATATGAGATTATTTCTTAATTTAACTTTATTAACACATTTCACTTCATGAAAATAAGCTTCATGATATATCCCCATGCATACATACCCTTCTTATTGTTACAGAAAAACCTTTTCCACAAGCCATGCAATTCTGAACTTCATTGTCTTCAGCCCATTTCCTATTTAATGCTTGTGTATGTTTAATCTATGCAAAAATTTAAGAAATAGATAACATGTAAATATTAAATCAAAACTTCAAATTATATAAAAACTAATCAAAATTCAGGCTGTTAAAACTTGAAAATCATTCCCACTTTCCCCCTGCCACTCCATATACTCAGAGTATTCTATGTCTAAGGCCAGTGATTGTTAGACCAATAGAAGCCAACCCAACCAGATCATCGTATCTTGTTCAGGTATGTTGCTTACTTACTTATCTATGTAATATGAATAATAATACTAACATGAAATTACCAATTACTACCTTTCAGCATAAAATGAAATACCTGCAATGACTGGTTCTCTCTCCCCAGCTCCTGCATGGCTGCAGTTGTATCATCCAGTTTTCTTCGTGCATCCATGACTTTGCTTTGAAGCTTTTCAATTTCTCCTTCACTTTTAAGGCACCTGTGAAGAGGATAGTAAGTAAATGAATAATCCTTTAAACACTAAAGGAGGGGGAAGTGTATTCATACACTGGGAATAATAATAACATCCTGATAATTATATTGTAACTAAATAAATAGCATTGAGCTGTTCTAAGAGCACTGTCCCATTTGTTAATTGTAATTATACAAAAATAGTTGACTGCAGCAAAAAATGCAGAGATTCCCACAGAAATGAAATATTTCAACCTGGTCTTGGGTATCTATCATCTATTCTTTTTATGATGAAACAAATGCAGGGGTGGAATGCAGTAAACAAACAAATCACTTGAGATCCTTTCTATTAATAAGAAATAGCAACAGCACTTATACATATACCACTTCATAGTGCTTTACAGCACTCTCTGAGCAATTTAAAAATGTCAGCATATTGCCTCCAACATCTGGGTCCTCATTTTACTGACCTCAGAAGGAGGTCTTAACTTGTGTTCGCCGCCCTGAATCCTTCGGGAGAAGGGCGACATATAAATACAGGTAATAAATAAATAAATGTGTTAACCTTGAGGCCATCAGGATAGAACTCCTGGTTCTGGGCAGAGTTAGCATACAATACTGCATTCTAACCTCTGCACCACAACTTTCACTAGTCTAAATATTTTGCAAGTTGAAGTAATACTATAGTACCATGATGGCGAACCTATAGGACATGTGCCAGAGGTGGCATGCAGAAGCCTTTCTGTTGGCACGCACACCGTCACCAACTGCTCTTCTGGTTTCTGAAGCATGCATGCATGCCGTCCAGCTGATCTTCTGGTTTCTGGTGCGTGCAAGCACGCCGTCCAGCTGATCTTCGTGTGTGCTGGAGTCCCAGAAATGTGAAGACCAGCTGGCTGGCTCTCCGGCATGGGTTTCCGGTGCATGTGCATGTGCATGCTAGAAACCCAAAGACCAAGTGGCCAGCACACAAATGCACACTAGACAGCTGGTCTTCGGGTTTCCGGGGCTGCCGTTTCTGCACGCATGTTCCAGTTTGGGCACTCAATGCCAAAAAGGTTCACCATCACTGCTATAGTATATTAGCAGCCTGTCAGTTTAAACCATCAATTTCTATACTGTTATTCTTGACATTCATAATATCCTTTTATTACCACTGTTCTATGGAAAACTGTTTCAACTTGGCTCCAACCAAAACACAAATGCATTTTGGTTAACAAGAGAGACCGTTAAGATTTTCAAAGAGTATGTTAGTATTTTGCTACTCAAAGTCAAGCAGAATTTTGTAACAAATGTAATTACACCAATAGACAAAAGTCATAACATGCAATACAGAAAGTTTAGAATTTCATGCAATCATCAAGCTGAATCTAGGATTATGAATTTTAGCTGTTGTTTAACTATTACTGTTTTGCTTAGCTTAACAGGAACCCATAGGATTTTTTTAAAAATGGAAAAAAATCTGATTTAGCCCAAATTACACAAAGTTCAACTTATAATAAACAATGGAAAGAATGTCTTTCCTAATTTAAAATAAACTATTTGAAAAGATATTTAGCAACTTACCTTTCCAGCAATACTCTTCTCTCATCCTGATTGTTTTGGACAGTGGCTTCGAGAACTGCAATTTCTCCGCGCAGATCATCTATTTGTTTTTCTAGTTCACTAGCCCTTTTTTGGCTGCTTTGCCACTCTTTCTTCACTGTCCCTAGATTTTCATTCAGTGCTGTGATCTGCATATTGAGCTTACACTCAGCCTCTTCGTGGCTTTTACACTGCTCATCTTTTTTCTTGATCAAAGCTTGCTAAAACAAGAGAAACATTTCAATATAACAATTCTCTTTCCAACACCTCAAATATCTGCCCAGGTATCATTCTAGGAAGAAAGTAACATTTTTGAAGAAAAGCCAAAAAAATGCATGTTCCTTTCTGTAGAGAAAAATAAATTAGTAGGGGAAATAACTGGCTTGGAACCTCAGTTGCCAATCAAAAGGGATTTTGTCCAATGAAAATATTCACTAGCTGAAGATTAAAAATTTGACTTTATTGCTTTTCCTCTAACTAACTACTAACCCATAACTAACACTTCCCACAATGTTTCAGAAAGTTTCCAAATTGGAAAGTAGGGCTTTTTTAAAAGCCAGTACACTGTGGAAAGAATAATTAATCAAGGAAATTACAGGAGAATCTTAGTTATTTCTTGGAATTCATTATTGCTTCAATTCATACACAATTAACCAGTATCACAATGAAATGAACTTTTGTAGCAGAAATATTGTTTTAAACCAAGTTGTCCTTAGAAAAGCCTACCAGAATTTATTTTTGAGCCCATAACACATCAAGGATTTCATATACTTAAATCGAAGTATCTATAAAATGGATAAAGTACTGATTGTACATTGCTTGATTAATAATAAAATAAACAGAATAGTGTGTTCCGTAAGCAATTTTGCCTTTTACTCACTGGCTATAATATAAAAAGTAAGAAGAAAAAGGAATATTGGAATCTCTCCATTTATAATAAAATTATGCATTATGGCTCTGCAAATCATTCCACGAATCACTTTACTCATTATGGAGATACATCTCTGGATTTGTTTCTAAAACGTACTCACCAGTTTTGTTTCTATCTCAGCACATTTCTTCTTCAATTCCCCTTCTTTCTTCTTCCACTGATCTTTCATGACTTCCTGGTTTTTCTTTTCCTGCTCCACAGCTGTACTAAAATTATCAACCTTTTCCTGTAGTTCTAGTTTCTGTTTAATCAACAGCTGTTTGGCATCTTTTTGATTTGATATCTCCTATTAAAACAAAACAAAAAAACAAAAAAAAATCAATTAAACTAATATATGAATCACACTTGGCCAATAAAGAATTCTTTCTTTCTTTCTTTCTTTCTTTCTTTCTTTCTTTCTTTCTTTCTTTCTTTCTATCTATCTATCTATCTATCTATCTATCTATCTATCTATCTATCTATCATCTTATGTTAATGAACAATACTTGAAAATGTAAGGCCTTTCTCTTTGCAGAATTTCTTCTTTGCACTTATTGCAGCTATTCCTAAATTGTGAGGCCCTCCTTGAAGTTATTCATCTCTCAGTTGAATATTGCAATGCATTCTATACTTTATACTGCTTTTAATATCAATCAGAAAATCAAATGAAAGCTACCACTTGTGCCAAGTTGTCAGCATTAGATTATGAGATACACTGGTTTTTCAAGGGGCTAGTTATCACCAAAAAAAAAAAAAAACAACCCATCCTAGATGGCACAGGACGGAGTTCCTGGCAGAAATACCTTTTTCAAGGGTGGGCATGCCATTGGTTTTCTCCCTGAAACAATGTCACCTTTTGGGATCAAGGCAGTGTGCCTTTTCTGTGGTGGTGCCTACCTTCTGAAATGATCTCTTCCCTCTTTCCCATGGCATACAGTTGGCCCCAATCTTGCACACCCCTTGAGAGAGAGAGTGAAAACCTAAGAAAACGCTTAAGTTTTGTGGTCAATATGATTAGAGCTCCAGTTTGGAAGAGGGTAATGAATATCATTCCCAATTGCCAATTAATTGTTAATATTTACATAGATGGTGTAATATTTATTTTACTTGGTATTGCTTATTTTGTTTTTGTTATCTTTTTACTTTATTTTGTTTATTGTGCTACTCATAGTAAAATTGCTTTGAGTAGGGCAGCCTATAAATGTTTTAAATAAACAAACAAATGAACAAGCAATTAAGAAAACTAAGAACCTTGGTGGCGCAGCAGACTAAAATGCTTTTAACTAGCACCAGCTGCCTGCAATTACTGCAAGTTTGAATCTCACTAGGCTCAAGGTTGACTCAGCCTTCCATCCTTTCGAGATAGGTAAAATGAGGACCCAGATTGTGGGGGCAATAAGTTGACTTTGTATAAAAAAGAACACCGCTGGGGGGGGGGGGTTCAAAAGCCCTACTAAGCAGGTATATATAAAAGTATGAAGGCTATTGTTTAACGCATTGTAAGCCGCCCTGAATCTTTGGAGAAGGGCGGCATATAAATTGAACTAATAAATAAATAAAATAATAAGAAATGTGTAAACATAGGCAGGAAAGAATTCATCGGAGCTGAAAAAATCAAAACAGCAGGTTAAAGAAGCTCATCTCAAAGCCAAGATCACACCTCAGTGCATTTAGGCTGCCTTATAGCACAATTCTGGAACAATGTTAATGTGCACTTTCCAAAGCCTTATACAATATAATCCTGATAAACTTGGAATGTTTATGACTTTACATACCTTCTCAAACTCTTGTTTGCAGAGTCTAATTTCATCCCTTAGTTTCACATTTTCTTCTTCCCGTTTGCAATTTATGTTAGAGAGCTCTGAAGTTTTCGATTTTTCATTAAACAAATCTTTTTCTTTTAAATCCTTCAGAAAAAGTCAACAAGTATATTTAAAATATTCCTTCCTTAATAAATATGCATTTTTACTCAAAAAGAAGCTACTACTTTCAATGAACAGCATTCATTCAAATAAAGTCAATTGATAACTGAATTTATATTTTCCACTAATCCCAATGTTATCTCTTAAATTATTCTTTTAATGGAGACTCTATACTTCCTCTTCCAAGATGTAAATACGATTATTTCATGTACTATGGATAAACCTAGTTATTTATGTTGCATAATTTATTGAATTGAATTTCAAAGATCCTATGTTACTATTTGTTGCTTTGAGATTAGAGAACTAAATCTCTTGACTCAAAGAAAGATAATTATACAACTGGGGGCTAAAGAAGCACTTAATGAATTGATGCTAAGTAGTATGGCTGTATTACTTTTATCCTTCTCGTTTGTTCCATTACTTTCTCTTATTGGTATCATCTTTATGATTATTATTACTTTGATATTATGATCGTTATTACTTTGTTGTTTTGCATATACATTGAGAGTTTATGCACCAGAGACAAATTCCTTGTGTGTTTAATCACACTTGGCCAATAAAGTATTCTATTCTTAATAGCCAAGAAAATCATCTTTCAAGATACAATTAATACTTGAGTACTCTATATTACATGAACATAATACAGTTAGTATTGAAACATGACCATTCCTTCCAACTTAATTTTTCCAATTATTGCAGATATAGATAAGTACACTATCCTGTTCATACTATATATAGTTCAAAGGATTAAAAAACACATTACCTTATCTTTCTGTATTTCCTGTAACAACTTCTCTTGTTCTTTCAGTTGCTGTTCTTTTTTTGATACATCCTGTTCCAGTGCAGATCTTATTGTCTTAAGTTCTTTGATCAATTGGTTATGATTACTAATTTGATTTCTATTAGAAATCAATTCTTCTTGAGCCAAAGTTAGCTTCTCTTCTGTAACCTAAATTGAAAGCAAAGAATCACTAACACTGCAGAGCTACTTCATGAGTTACAACTGACAAGATTCTTTTAGGTAAAGATGAATAAATCACCTATATGAATTACAATAAAGGTCTATTAGCAAAGTATCACAAGAATATATCACTTCAGCTGACAAAAATGATCCGCAAAAATATAACTACAAGCAACGCAAGAAATTGCTGCACTAATGCAGCAGGTATTTTTTCTCATTCAATCACTTGAGACTTTTGAAAACCCACCCTGCATTCACAGGTTCCTAAACCATCAGCCATCAGTAAAATACAATGAAACTTTTGAAAATGAAGTCAGTTTGATGTAGTGGTAAAGGTGTTGGCCTAGAAACCAGGAGACTGTTAAATTCTAGTCCTACCTTAGAAATCAAAAACCATCCGGGTGACTTTGGGCCACTCACTCTTTCTCTGTCCAGTTCTTTATCATTCTGATCAGTGAAATTGAGCTATGGATTATGCAATAAAATATTTATTCTTGTATTAATTCACCATGCACAGCAAACAGCAAGTATATTTTCCCAGCAAACCGCTCTCCTACACTAGGCCTTTCCAACTCATGGCTGCATGCAGCCCTGGACAGCTAGTAATGTGGCCTCACAAAATCATAAACTTTTAAAATTATTATGTGATTTATATACATTAACTATATTATATATTTTATATGGAGCCTGAGACAATTCCTCTTCACTCGATGAAACCCAAGAAAGCCAAAATATTGGACACCCAGGTCCTAGACAATAAAAGAGTGATGGGAGAACTGATGCAGGATGAAACTTTATAACCGAGATAAGGAAAAATATGTTAAGAGATGTGAGGAACAGAACACTTTATATATCGTTTTCCCAACAATTTAATTTCTACCAGATCCTTATTTTACGTAACGAACAATAGTTTAATAAAGATTTTAAATTACATTTAACTAAAGAAGCTACAAATGAATGAACCCTATTGCTACTTGCTGGACTTTTTAATTAGTTCCTTTAATGATTAAATGTATATTATACTCTAAATTCCAAACCTTCTTCAATAATCTTCTTAACTATATTACAGCTTTACTAGGAAACTAATGGAAAGGCATATATCAAAATTACTACTTGCACCTATCTTCCAGCAGATGGCGCCATTAGGCAATATTGTTGATCTTACTATTGTAAGTTTATTATTTTTTACATTACTCCTTCAATTCAAGGGATATGTCATCACAATATAATCTTGGCTGTGGGTGAGTATACATGTTTATGTGTTTACCAAAAAACACATGAGTGGCTCAGCAGACTAAAGCATTGAGATTAAGATCAGCTGTCTGCAATTACTGTAAGTTCAAATCTCACCAGGCTCAAGGTAGACTCAGCCTTCCATCCTGTTGTGGCCCCGTCCTCTGAGCCTATCCCATTGGAGGAAGGAAGCTCTGAGCATGAGGAAGAGGAGCCAGCCAGATCTCCCAGCCCCCCCCCCTCTGGCACCGTCTCAGGTGCCAGCTGAAAGAGAGCAAAGTAGTGGGGAAACAGGTGTCTCAGATGAGAGTGAGGGAGAGACGTCATTCCTGGACGCACGTCAACGAAGGCGAGATAAGCGCTTGCAGCAGCTGAGGAGGCGTGAGAGGGAATAGACCTGAGTCACTGGACTTGAGTCACAGGACCAATGAGTCACTGGACCACACCCCAGAGACTATATAAGAGAGGGTGGTGGTCAGTGATCCCTGTGACGAACAAAACTCAATCTGGTAGTCATTGGAGCCTGAAGCTGCTAAAAGAACGGATTCTGGCAAAGCTACGTATGTGATTTTCTTTCTGTGGACTATTAAAGCACTTGGCAGACGGTGTGAATATCGCTGCCAAGTTGGAGATAAGGACTGTGGTGTGTGCCAAGTGCTTCTTTAACCCTCAACTGGCTGTGTTTTTGTGGGTGTGTGTAGAGGGGGACAGATCATCTTGTTCGTCACCCCAACTCCATCGTTAACCCACGATGGACCAACAGCTGCAGCAGCAGGTACAGCAGATGCTGGAGGCCAATCAACTTCTGCAACAGCAAGTAGCACAGCTAACTGCCCAACTTGCTTTGGGAAATGCTCCTGTAGCAGCTCCACCTGCTCCCTTTCCCCATC
Organism: Masticophis lateralis; assembly: GCA_030761175.1. Lineage (NCBI taxonomy): Eukaryota > Metazoa > Chordata > Lepidosauria > Squamata > Colubridae > Masticophis > Masticophis lateralis. Next base: position 38,534,530 of record JAUDYJ010000006.1, on the reverse strand, counting down.
CAAGATGCCCAGTGAACATGCCAGATAAGTTTTCTGGGCAGCAGGAAATGTTCCCGGCCTTCTTGGGACAGTGCCAGCTGTACATGGCGATGAGGCCAGAGGATTTTCCGGATGACCGGGTTCGGGTGGCCTTTATTATCAGCTCTCTCTCTGGCACTGCCGCCCGATGGGCCACGCCCCTGTTGTTGCAAAACAACCCCTTGCTTCTGGACTATCAGGGCTTTTTGCAACACCTGCGCACCATGTTTGAGGACCCTCCGGGTGCAGACGGCAGCGAGGCGCATCAAGGACCTCCGCCAAGGCAAGCGCCCCCTGCAGGACTATATTGCGGAGTTCCGATTGCTAGGCCAGGATTTGGCCTGGAATGAGGCGGCGCTGATGGATGCCTTCCAGGACGGCCTCTGCGATGAGATGCAGGACGAGCTGGTTCGGGTGGAGGCGCCACAGACCCTGGACGCGCTGGTGACCCATTGCCTGCGCATCGACGCCCGCCTACAACGGCGACGGCCCCGTAGGGCTCTTCCGGAACCACCGACAGCGCCGGCACCCCCGCGTTTCGTACCGACAGCGCCCCGGACCGTACCGCATTTTGTGGCGACGGCTAAGGAGCCCATGGAGGTCGGAGCAGCCAGACCTCAACTGACGGCCCAGGAGCGGATGCGGAGACGCCAAGGGGGCTTGTGCCTCTATTGCGGCGAGGCTGGACATTTCGCCACCTCGTGTCCCCGGAAGCGGAGTGGACCGCTCAAGCCTGTTCCGGAGCCTCGGCGTGACCAGCCGGGAAACGGGTCAGGCCTGGCTTAGGGGAAACTCTGGGTCAGGCAGGTGACCATGCCCCACCGGAGTTGGCGGCTGTGGACTGTGAGCCCCCTCGGCACCTGATTTTGAACACCCGGGTGTTGTTGGCTAACCGGTCGGAGGGGCTCCAGGCGCACGCGCTGGTGGACTCGGGGGCCACCACGAACTTTATGGACCAGGCCTTTGTGACCCATTACAAGGTTCCCTTGGTTCCAGTGGACCCTCCGTTGAGGGTCGAAACTATTGATGGGCGGGAACTTGTGACGGGGCCCATCAACTTCGCTACCCAGCCCTTGCGCCTTGCCATTGGGAACCATGAGGAGGCGATCCAGTTTTATGTGACGGCGGACCTGCACTTCCCCTTGGTCCTGGGGATGGCCTGGCTTCGGGCGCACGACCCTCAGGTGGCGTGGTCGAGAAATGCCATCTCGTTCCCAAGCCTGCAGTGTGTCGACCACCTTCGCCACACCTGTGCCGGCCAGGATGTCTCTGCCCCGAACGTCTCCTTGCCTCCGGAGCTGACATCCTTCACCGACGTGTTCAGCAAGAAGGAGACGGATCGCTTGCCCCCGCACCAACCCTACGACTGCGCGGTGGACTTGATGCCCAATGCGCCCCTGCCCTCGGGATGCCTGTACTCCATGTCGGAGCCCGAGCTGGCCGCCTTACGGGACTTTCTGGAAAAGAACCTGGCCCGTGGGTTCATCCGGCCTTCGACCTCCCCGCTCTCGGCCCCAGTCCTCTTCGTGAAAAAGAAGACGGGGGACTTGCGCCTGTGTTGCGACTACCGGCGCTTGAATGCCATCACAGTACGGAATCGCTATCCCCTGTCGCTGATCCCAGAGCTGATGGAGAGGTTGCGGAAGGCCTCGATCTTCACGAAGCTCGATCTCCGAGGGGCCTACAACCTGGTGCGCGTGCGAGAGGGGGACGAGTGGAAGACAGCGTTCGGCACTCGGTACGGACACTTTGAGTATACCGTCATGCCGTTCGGGTTGACAAACGCCCCCGCGGTCTTCCAGCATTTGATGAACGATGTGTTCCGGGACATGCTGGATCGGTTCGTGGTGATCTACCTGGATGACATTTTGATCTATTCCCGGATCCCGGAAAGTCACCTCCAGCATGTCTGCCAGGTCCTGCAGCGCCTGCGGGAGCACCAGCTCTATGCGAAGTTGGAGAAATGTTACTTCTTCCAGACTTCCATAGAGTTCCTCGGGCACATCATCACCCCCGAGGGCATCGCGATGGACCCACACAAGGTGGAGGCCTTGCGCAGTTGGGAACCCCCACGTCGGATGAAGGACGTCCAGCGTCTGTTGGGATTCGCCAACTACTATAGGACCTTCATCCCGGGCTTTGCCACCCTGACCTTGCCATTGACCCAGCTCCTTCGGAAGAAGGTCCCGTTCCAGTGGGAGCCCCCGCAGCAGCAGGCCTTCGAGGTTCTCAAGCAGGCCTTTGTCACGGAGCCGGTCCTGAGGCACCCCAATCCACACCGTCCATTCGTGGTTGAGACAGACGCGTCCAACGTGGCGATTGGGGCGGTGCTGCTACAGGCTCCGGTGGATGGCGGCACTCTTTTTCCCTGCACTTACTACTCCCGGAAACTCAATCCTTCCGAGTGCAACTACACCATCTGGGAAAAGGAGTTGCTGGCTACCAAGGCCGCGTTCGAGGTTTGGCAACATCACCTCGAGGGGGCCCGACACCAGGTGGAGGTGCGGACGGACCATCGGAACCTGGAGCACCTCACCACGGCCAGGAATTTGAACCAGCGGCAGATCCGGTGGTCGTTTTTCGCCCGGTTCAACTTCCACGTCACATACATTCCGAGCAACCTCAACCAGAGGGCGGACGCGCTATCCCGTAAGCCGGAATATTTTGCCCCAAGGACTCCCTTTCCCCCCGGACGGTGCTGCCAGCGGACTCCTTGGCCACGGTCCAGGAACCAGTGGACCTGCGGACTCAGGTGCTGGAAGCGCAGCGACGGGACGACTGGTCGCAGCAGCGGAGAGCGGACGTCGGCCCCGCGTCCCCATGGACCATGGAGGAGGGCTTGCTTAGGCACCGGGGTCGGCTGTACGTGCCCACAAGTCCGCTCCGAGCCCTCGTCATGAACCAGTGCCATGACAACCCCGCGGCGGGGCACTTCGGCTTCTTTAAGACCTTGAACCTAGTGACGCGGACTTTTTGGTGGCCTCGGGTATGGCACGACGTGCACGCCTACGTGACGTCCTGTGTGCCGTGCCGACAGGCCAAAGCCGCGTCCGGCCCCCCTCCTGGACTCCTCCAGCCGCTGCCGACACCGGAGAGACCGTGAGGAGCCATCTCCATGGACTTCCTGACTGACCTGCCCCTGTCCACTACGTTCACGACCGTCCTCGTGGTGGTGGATGCGCTCACGAAGATGGCACATTTCATCCCGTGCCGTGGCCTGCCCTCTGCTCATACCACGGCTCGCCTGTTCCTGCAACACATCTTCCACCTCCAAGGCCTGCCGGACTGGGTGGTTTCGGACCGCGGGGCCCAGTTCACGGCCCGCTTCTGGAAAAGCCTGATGGCTGCGCTGGAGGTGCAGGTGTGTCTGTCGTCATTGCACCATCCGGAGACTGACGGGGGCACGGAGAAGGTCATCGGCATACTGGAGCAGTACCTCCGCTGTTTTGTCAACCAGCAGCAGGACAACTGGGCCGAGTACCTTCCCCTGGCGGAGTTCGCTTTTAACAACTCCCAACATACCTCCACCCAGATGACACCGTTCCATGCCAACGTCGGATACCATCCACGGCTTTTTCCGTTGACCATCATGGACTCCCCTGTTCCTGAGACCCGGGACTTCCTCTCGGAGCTGCAGGCTGTGCAGCAACTGGTGCGGCGGCAGCTGATCCGGGCGAAAGAGGATTATAAACGGTTCGCCGATTGCGCCCGCCGGGCGACACCACCGCTGGAAGTTGGAGATCGGGTGTGGCTGTCCACGAAACACCTCCCCACGGACCGGCCGGTGAGGAAACTGGCCCACCGCTTTATCGGTCCCTTCCCTATCGAGGCGGTCATCAACCCGGTGGCCTACCGGTTGACTCTACCCCGCTCCATGCGGCTCCACCCCGTTTCTCATCGGTCCCTCCTGGTCCCTGAGACTCCCGCGAGCCTTCTCCGCCACCCGCCGCCGCCTGCCCCCCCAGCCGTAGCCGACGAGGACGACGCCTCGACGTACAAGGTGGACAGTATTCGGGACTCCCGTTGGCTCAAGGGGCGCTTCCAATACCTCATCGCTTGGAAAGGGTACGGGGCCGAGGATTTCACCTGGGTGGACGCGTCTGCCGTTCAGGCCCCTGACCTGGTGCGGGCTTTCCACGAACAGTTCCCGTCCCGACCCCATTCCGACCGTCAGACCCGGGGGAAGGGCCCTGCGGTGGGGGATAGTGTTGTGGCCCCGTCCTCTGAGCCTATCCCATTGGAGGAAGGAAGCTCTGAGCATGAGGAAGAGGAGCCAGCCAGATCTCCCAGCCCCCCCCCCCGGCACCGTCTCAGGTGCCAGCTGAAAGAGAGCAAAGTAGTGGGGAAACAGGTGTCTCAGATGAGAGTGAGGGAGAGACGTCATTCCTGGACGCACGTCAACGAAGGCGAGATAAGCGCTTGCAGCAGCTGAGGAGGCGTGAGAGGGAATAGACCTGAGTCACTGGACTTGAGTCACAGGACCAATGAGTCACTGGACCACACCCCAGAGACTATATATGAGAGGGTGGTGGTCAGTGATCCCTGTGACGAACAAAACTCAATCTGGTAGTCATTGGAGCCTGAAGCTGCTAAAAGAACGGATTTTGGCAAAGCTACGTATGTGATTTTCTTTCTGTGGACTATTAAAGCACTTGGCAGACGGTGTGAATATCGCTGCCAAGTTGGAGATAAGGACTGTGGTGTGTGCCAAGTGCTTCTTTAACCCTCGACTGGCTATATTTTTGTGGGTGTGTGTAGAGGGGGACAGATCACATCCTTTCTAAGGTAGGTAAAATGAGGATCCAGTTGGTTGGGGCAATAAGCTGACTTTGTATAAATAGCCTTCAATACAAAAGTATGAAGGCTATTGCTTAACACATTGTAAGCCACCCTGAGTCTCCGGAGAAGGGCGGCATATAAATCATTTTTAAAAAAAAAAAAAACCTTACCATGTCAATTAAAGCCTCATAAACTATCACTAGCACTCATTAAATTAAACACTTCATATAGTCATTCCCATCCTCAGTGCATTTCATCTTAACTGTTTATTTTAAAGTTCCTCCATGTGCTGCTTTTTCTAGGTAAGCATGATCATAAGTGGTCATGGCAAGTTGACCGCGGTTAGTTGGCCACAGCGAGTTGGCTGAGACGAGTTGTCCAAAGCTAAAATAACTTAATGAGGTTGGACCATTTTGATTACAGAAAAAAAATAGAAACCTTGGGACATAGAATACATGGAGAATACATAAAATAAAATACATAAGAGTAGAATACATAACATAGATACATTAAATAGAATACATTAAGTAGAATACATGGAGGAATAGCTGCAGTTGAATAGAAAAAAAAATGAAGTACAGAGATTTGGGACAAGTACAAGGATTCTTCTTTGAAATATGTTGTTAGCTTCAACTGTTCACTTAAGTGCTAACCAAAAGAATCTTTTAACTTACACAATGCATACACTGAGAGAAATACGTGTAGTCCCAAAACATAGTCATATACCTTAAGGTCTTGCCGGATAGCCAAGATTTCAGATTCTTTACCATAAATATCTAGTTGAAGTTTTTCCATGTTTTCTTGAGCTTTTGTATGGGCTTTCTGCAGTTCTGTTATTTTTTCCTTCTGCGTAGCAAGGACTTGTTCTGATAATGTTATTTGTTGTTGCAATTTATTTTCCAGTTCTGCCTAATACATACATGCACAAGATATATTTCTCTTATACACAGGAAGATAATTGAGAAAACAGACAATAACGTCATATATAAATACCATTGCATTCAAAAATTTGGGAAGCCTTGACCAAATTGTATCATCTAATTAATCTATGGGTGAACAAAAACTGACATAAACTTTACATGCTAGAAAGCTAAACATGGATTTTGTCTAATTTGTCTGCAAATTAGAATGAATGCTTACTATTTATACTCAATTACTGAAGATAAAAGTCAACATCACTGTGAGCTAATAATAAAAAGTTGGACTAAAGAATCCTTCGTTTCCATAATTTTCTAGTATTTCATTTAAACTCATATTTGCCACTGAGCAGCAAATTATTTTCCAAGCATAACAACACAGTAAACATGTTAACAGACCTCCCTTAGTACGTCTTGCTCTGAAGAATTATTCCATATGCCTATAAATGATACATGGAGGGAGAAATCCCTCCACATATTATGCTGTTGATATGATGCCACAACATCAGCCAAAAATTATTATGAAATCATGTTATTATTATATGCATAAAGTTATTATGAAGCAACAAAATATCATACAATTACTGAGAGATTACAGGTATATGAATTTACCTTTTCTAATAGGGCTGTTTTTAATTCAGCTTGTTGTATCTCATTTTGTTTTTTCTTCTGGTCGAAAGATTCCTTCAGTTCTTTTACCTTCAATTGGAGCTGCTGTTCATTTTTTTCTTTGTCTTTGAGAATACCCTGAAGCTGCAGGACTTGTACACGTGCCGAATCAAGCTCTGTTGCTATTTGTTTGGATATCTAAATATTGAAATGTAGTATTACTTCAACACCATTGCTATTATGGCAATTATTATGCTTTGATAGAAAATCTCTTTTTTTTCTCATGTTATTACTTCATTTTTCTTAATACTAAGTACATTTTTTTCAAAAATCCAATTATCCACGTATTTCATATATGTATACCAAATAATTTAATCCCACAGCAATAATTCATAATTCATTTGAGAAAAAACTGTATATAGAGTTAAGAGAAAATTAATTTTTCCTTTCCAGAGTTCTGAATATAGCAATGCTACAGGTAGTCTGTACAACAGAAAGACTACCTGTAGCACAACAGGAAGTACAACAGTTCTTTTAATGACCATTTGAAATGATTCGTGAAAAAATATTAAAACCATTTTTTACACTTAAAACCACTGCAGCATCCCCATGGTCATGTCATCAAAATTTAGATGCATGGCAACTGGCTCAAAGGATGGTTACAGTGTCCCGAGATCATGTGATCACCTTTTGTGACCTTCTGACAAGCAGCCAATGAAGAAGCCAGATTCACTTAATAACAGTGTTACTAACTTAACAACTACAATGGTTTACTTAACAACTATGCTACAAAGGTTGTAAAATGGGGCAAATCTAGTTTAACAAATGCCTTGGGCTCAATTGTGGTCATTGAGTCGAGGACCATCTGTATCTGAATGCCACAGGAGTCATGTTATGGTCAACAATTAAATTACCCCGTCTTGTTTTTCCAGTAAGTTTTTCAGTTCATTCTGTTCTTTAGCTATAGATTCCGACTGTAACTGAAGTTGATGCCTAGCTTCTTGGCAAGATTTTTCCTGTATAAAAATCAATATTTAATAAGAATTTTCTGTTAAATTACTAAAATACATTACAAATATTACTAATGAACTCTAACATCCTTTCAAATCAGTTTCAAGAACTCACATCTCAGTTGAAACCACATAGATGTAATAAATACAAACTGTAATCACTATGATTTTAAAAGCAAAACCTATGAGAGAGTGGAGCAAAAATTGTTATGTAAAGAACATTATGTCTTACCAAGCAATATTTTCTTTTCAAAATAGGTTATGAATTTAGGCACCAAGATATGCATGTAATAAGCAAAGTGGTCAATTAAGTATTTATTCACTACTTTCCATAGTCAATGCCATCACCACTAAGATATTGCTTTGAATTTTCACAGGTAGCCTGCAAACAGTGAAATTGGTTACATGGAAAATACTTTTATTTAAAATTCAGACTCACAATTTCTGCTACAGCAGTCTTTCCTCTCTGTTTCTCTTTCTCCAATGCATCCTTTGCTTCTTCCAAAGATTTGTTGCTGTTTGACAATTTACCTTTGAGGATTTCAAGTTCCTTTAATAGAGTATCTTTTTCCAGCTTCATTTTCTTCAAATCATCTGTTAATGTTTGCAGCTTTCCATCTAATTCCCTGTGATACTTCAATTTATCTTGATTTAATTTCTCAATTTCTAACTTCAGTTTTTCATTTTCTTCTTCCTGCTTTAATCTTTGTTGGCTTACTTCTTCTAATGTATCATTTTTTTTCTGTAAGTCTAATTTGGCTTTAGATAGCCTATATAAATACAATGTATAAAATATATAAAAATGAAATTATTTCAAGTTCAAAATTACATAATTGAGCATTAACTTTTATATAAAACTTTTCAAATATTCAACAAACATCCTATATCTTGCTTGGTAAAGTTAATGCCACTATTTCAATATTTTATTGAATACTGAATATTATTACTGGAGCTGCCCAGAGTCACCCTGTAGGGGAGAAGAGTGGCCTAAAAATGTAGTAAAATAAAAAAATAAATTATTATATACTAAAAAAGTAAAAACATTTTTATTTATTTTTATTATATATCTATATCTATATCTATGTAGGTCTTTGGTTATTCGGGTCTTCTCCCGTGTAAAATTGGAAGTGTCTTGGTGACGTTTCGACGAAGTCTCATTCGTCATCTTCAGGCTGGTGTTTTCGGCTTCGTGCTTCTAGGAGATTCGTGAACAGAAGCATGAAGCCGAAAACACCAGCCTGAAGATGACGAATGAGACTTCGTCGAAACGTCGCCAAGACAATTCCAATTTTACACGGGAGAAGACCCGAATAACCAAAGTCCTACATACAAACACCCACAAAAACCTCAGAAAACAAATATCTCTATCTATCTATCTATCTATCTATCTATCTATCTATCTATCTATCTATCTATCATCTCCAAACATGTATAATTCCACACAGATTTAAGCAAAATGTGTAATTCAAAATAAAAGTCATTAGTTTTCACTCCAACAAGGCAACAGAGTACACAAGAAAAAAAGACGCTAGAAAATTAGAAACTCTGACAACTTTTAAAATGTGGCTACAGCTGGAAGTGGCACATTCAAATAATTTAACATACATTTCTCTCTCTTTCTCTAGTTGTTTGCTCAGTTCTGCAGCTTTGAGGTTCAACTCTGTGCACTGTTTCTTTTGCTGCTCTAGTTCTTGAAGAGCTTTTTCTTTTTGTCCCAAAACTTCAAAAAGATCAGTTTCAAGTTTCTGTAATGATAATTTTTAGAAAGCAGATAATTACAACAAAATGATAATGATATAACGATAATGGAAAGGACGTTACCTTAACCCTCTTTGGCTTTACTTATTTTCTCTCAACAAATATGACTATGGACTGTCAAAACATTTCGTTCTGCATGGGTCAAACTGGCCTCAGTAGAATAGTGGAATTCCTAAACAATAGGAATTCCAACCTTTCTTATCCTATCCTCCTCCAAATTTTCAGAGTGGTATCCTTATATCTAGTCATCTCTTCTGGGTAAACATTTAATTATAGCATATGTCAAAAGCAACGTCAGTTGACAATGACTACAAAATGTGATCAAACGCTCAGATTGCACAGATTTCCAAAGAAAACCGTTTGCATAAAATTATTAAGTTAAAAAAAGTCATTTCACCAATCAGTCCTTTGGTTCATGAAGAAACTGGAGGGAGCCTGAGTGGCATAGAAGGCTAATGCTTCCTATTAAGGCAGCATTTAACATCCTGCAATTACTGCGAGTTCAATTCTCACCAGGCCCAAGGTCAACTTAGCCTTCCATCCTTTCTAAGGTGGGTAAATTGAGGACCCAGTTTGTGGGGGCAATAAGCTGACTTTGTATAAATATACAAAAGTATGGAGGCTATTGCTTAATGCATTGTAAGCCGTCCTGAGTCTCCGGAGAAGGGCGGCATATAAATCAAATTTAAAAAAAAAAAAACTACAACAGGTTCACTGAAACTAATTTCTGCGGTTAACTGTAATTATAAAAACATAGCTTTGACTGCTGATACTGCCTACTTATTTATTAATAGGCTACTACATATTTTGCTAAGCATTAACCCTCGGCAAGTTTGATCTTTGAATTTGAAACAAAATCCAAATAGAGAATGTCCTTACTGAACAGGATCAAGGCTGAGCACAATTGTTATATGCTTATCGCCTGTAAATTTTTGGAGAACCTCAAAACTGAATGTGCTAACAGCAATCATTTTCTTTTCTTCTAAGACTGATTTCATTTGCAATGGATAATTCTGGAGGCTATTTTTTTAGCCCCACACCTAATCTTTAAAGTTTTTATTTTAATTCTTGTAGATTACTAATATCTTTTAACATTTTATTTATTTTATTTCTAGTCTAATTTTATAACTTATGTTGTGGTCTGCTAGCTGCCAGCAAAGCTGGACTGGGATGATAAGGAGATTGGGGAGGAATTTGCACCAGTACTGGAGTCTGGGGAAGGCTCTGATGGATGCTCTGCATTGGACGTAGAGATAGAGCCAGGGCAGTCCAACATTTCCCAGCCACCGGAGAGGCAGCTGCCTTTGGAGGCTGAGATGAGTGAGGAGGAAGAACAGCTGGGGCTGTTCCAGATGCACGTATGCACAGAGCAGCTAAAAGAGGTGAGCAACAGAGGACAAGGAGTCGACTCAGGAAGCAAAGCACATGTGGACACTGAATGGCCTCTCCCTGGCTGGGGAATAAATAGAAGGAAAGGAGAGTGGTTGTCCTAGGAGACAACAGTTTGTATTTCTGAAGATTTTGCTCATTGTGTTTCATGCCACAAAGACTGCTTGCCAGAACTTAATTTGCAGCCTTTTGGCTGGGAGCTCACGGTCTTGCAATTATCAGAAGGAATTGATAAGGTCTGTACTGCAGTTAACTCCTTGAAGGACTATTACCTGGACTTTTGGGTGGGTGAATGCAATTAATTCACAAGAAGTAAATAAAGAGGGGTTTTTCATGACAAGGAGTCTGTTTCTTGCTTCTGCTAAGGCTGGGTCAGAACAACTTAGCTCTATTTTTAGTTTCATTTATGTATTGTTATTTTCTATTTTGCAGAGTTGTACTTGCATTCATTAGTTTTGTTATTGTTTTTGTCATAACTGGATTGGGCATGCTTGCATACTTGTTTGCTTCACACAAATATCATTTAAATGTATGTACAAATTTCAAATAAAGCAATCTTTGCATTCTTGCACTTCAATTTTGTTGCTAATACATTTTTGCAATTTCAAATCTCATTATTTAATTGTTGTTCCAATGTATTAACTTCAATGTCTGTAAAAACTTTTCCTGATTGTAAAGTTTCTCTATGAAGTTGATCAATGTCTGACTGAGTATAGAAAACTGTTTTCTAGTTTTCCTCACCCTCTAACAGTTACAGTAGTAATAATAGTAGCAGTTATTACTATGGTTACAAACTACACATAGTTTCCCTATCATTAGCACCAGATTTTTTTAAAACTTAAAACTACTAAAGAACAATTTAAAATGATTTGGTAAAGGGATTAGAAGCAAATATTTTCCCTTTTGGTTCCTGCTGTTTTGAGTTTGATTATCCAGGCAGACAAAAACAAATATAGTCTTTTGTTGATCAGTGGACTGTTAGAAATATGACCTCCACCAATCCTGTTGATAGAATCTGCCTGATGAACAAGTCAAGCTTAGTGTAGAAGGAAGCAAAGAAAATAGAAAACGCAGAAGAACAGGCACAAATATGCCATTTACCCCAGACTCCATGAGCTTCCAGCACATTAACACAGGCCTTAGCCATTCAATTTGGTCCTTTATGAATGCCTACAGAACTCAAAGAATACACAAGTGCTACACCATCTTAGTTTGTTACTGACTTGAACAGAATATATAATTAAGTTTCCTCAACACTGCAACATTCATTAGAAGATAACAATACTCCAGGCTAAATTAGCATAGGAAACAAAAGAAAGGACTAACTTGAGGAAACTATTATCTCTTGCAGACAGATGAGAAAAAATCTCTCTCTAAAAGTAGCAAAATTCTGGTTCAGTATGTGCAAGCTTGACCTATCAATGGTTGCCAACAGTGATTGTTGGATCAACTTTGCTTTGTTTGTTTTAGTATATGTAACTTTATTTCTCAATGACTAAAATACATTATTGTCTTTTTTTCTACTCTTTATTTTGACAATACTTGTCATCTTTCTTCTCCTATACAGTCTCAGGTTTGCCATTCTTGCCATTCTGTTGTTTCTACAGTGTGGATTAAAGGGAGGTAAAAATCTCTCTGAGTTTTGCAAGATTCATATCTAGGCAATTGGTGAGGATTTAGGTGATCAGAATTTTTAGGCAGAGAAGCATTGATTTTTATAATTCTAAAAATTTGTGTTAATTATATTCCAAATAAAAAATGAAAAAAGGCATATAAACAGAAACCAGCAGTGTGTGGCAAAAATTCTCTGTGACTTTTAGGATCCAAAGATTGCTGCTATGGACCAAAATACATAATTGGTGTTTTTGTGTTATAGCAAGAATAAGAAAAACACGAATCTTTATCTTTCTTTCACACTTTCCACAGTTAATGCTTGGGTAGATTAGGGTGGGGAATTTTTGGTGGGGGAGGGTGTGTCTGGGGATTGTCATGTGTGTTGGGCTTGGTCTCTGGGTGTTATGTGAATTTCGTTGTATGAGTATACTTTGTATATACATACAATGACAATAAACTTTATATACCGTATTTTCTGGCGTATAAGACGACTTTCTAACACACAAAAATCTTCTCAAAAGTTGGGGGTCGTTTTATACGCCGGGTGTCAGTCTCCTGTAACCAGGCAAAGCAGCCCGAAAGGCTTTGACGAGCCTTAAATGGCTCTAAGGAGCCAAGCTGAATTGCCTGCTGAGTTGCCGCTAATCAGCTGAGTTACAGGCAAGCCCCCTGTAAAAGGAAAAAACTTTCCTTTTACACAATGCTGGCCATCCCAGCTGAGATTAGCAGGCAACTCAGCTGGGATCGCCAGAGCTTGAATGGCCAAGCGCTGTGTAAAAGGGAAAAACTTTTCTTTTACACAACGCTGGCCATCCCAGCTGCTAATTTTTGCCTGCTAATTGCTCCGTAGCAAAAATCCCCCCCCCACCTCCAGCTTGCTTACCTTAGCTGCTAGCCGCAATGCTTGCCTTGCCTTGCCTGCAATCCATTGCATCAGCAAGCAACTAAATCTCCCTGCCTGCTTGATTGCAGGCAGGGAGATTTAGTTGCTTGCTGATGCAAGCAACTTGTGGACTTCAACTCCCAGAATTACTCAGCCAGCAAAGCAAAGCTGGCTGAGGAATTCTGGGAGTTGAAGTCTACAAGTCTTAAAGTTGCCAAGGTTGGAGACCCCTGTTCTATTGGGTAAGTTTTTTCCCCCCTTTGGGAGCTTTAAAAAAAATAGTTAATTGGGGGGTTTTTTAGTTGTTCTTTTTTAGACCTAGCCATTTAAAGGCTAGGTCTAAGTTTTAGGCTAGGAAGTTTTAAATTTAGCTTTCATATAAAAATAAAAATAAAAATAAAAATAAAAATAAAAATAAAAATAAAAATAAAAATAATAAAAATAATAAAAATAAAAATAAAAATAAAAATAAAAATAAAAATAAAAATAAAAATAAAAATAAAAATAAAAATAAATAAATAAAAATAAAAATAAAAATAAAAATAAATAAAAATAAAATGTGTGCAATTTTCTGAGATTTAATGTGTTTCTGTAGTGTTTCACTCTAACTACACAAACACACAAAATCTCACAAAGCTGTATGTGGAATTTTGTGTGTGTAAACCCAGAATGTAAAAGTTGTTTTTTTGGGCTTTTTGTGGCTGTGTGAGGTTCCTGCTTATTGCAGGGGCCATTTTGGGTCTAGCACAGCTGCTTTTACATTGTGGGTGAGCCAGTTGATGTTTTTTAATTTTTATTTGGTGTGCGTTGGAAGAGGGGTCGTCTTATACAGCAAGTATAGCCCAAACCCTATATTTTTACAGGAAAAGTTGGGGGTCGTCTTATATGCCCAGTCGTCTTATACGCCGGAAAATACGGTATATATAAACATGATTTGACTTTTCTTGACTATCCTTAAGATTTTCCTATCTGCTTCTATGTGAAATCAGTTTCTGTTTGAGCTGCTCATTTCATATTTAATAATAACTATACTTTGCATCAGCTGTTCTACCTTTCTCATCACCTCTCCATATGGACACCAGCCAGTTGGAAATATGAACTAAAATAAATAAAGAAATAAATACAAACCTTATGCTGATCTTCCAGCTCTTCTGTTTTTTGCTCTAAATTAAGGTGCTTTTCTTTGTACTCTTTAAGACTGGATTCCAGCTGTATACAATATTCTTCTTTGTCATGCAGCTTGGAAGCAACTTGATCCAACTGAGTGCTGACTTTTGTTAGTTCCTATTAGCAATCATTTAAAAAAACATTTTTAGACAATCTAATACAGTGACATTAGTTTTAAGTATAAAAGAAACACTTTACATCTGAAAACATCCAGTTTATAAAATAAAAATTACTGTGGCTCATCACATAGTCAGCCAGAAGTTTAGACTCGCTTTGGCATTTTTATTTACTAATTCAGTCTTTTCCAAGGACCTGTGATAGGCAGGTATGAATGCATGGTGATTTTAAAGGATTTGGTGCAGGATGCAAGCTGTTCCAAGTGTAATTTTGTAATTGACTGATAGGGATTTTTTCAATGTCGATGGTGTTTCAAGTGATGCTGCAGAAGTTTAGTTTAGAAGTTTAGTGATACATTTATCACTATTGGTAGCATTTTGCCACTATTGTTTTTATATATGTGGGGTTTTTATTTTATGTTTTTCTCCATTTTTTTTCTCTTCTATTATGGTGTCCAGGTACTACCATGTCCACTATGCAGATTTTTACATATTTCTTATCAACAGTTGTTCAATCTGAGGTGTTATGTGGCGGGTGCTTGTCTGCTTGAATTCTAAAGTCCTTTAGCTTCATTTTCACTTCCTTTTGTCTTCTTGTTGCAGTCCCACCAGTTCTTACTTGCTATATTTTAAACATTTTAAATGGTTTAACATGTTTAATTGTTGCATTATAGCGTTCTTTATAATTGGTTACTTGGTTTTTTCGTATACACTTCCCAATCACATATGAGATGGACAGCCATATAAAATAAATAAATAAATAATCTCCATCAGTGTAGTTAACTACAACATTTACAACAAAGGCAACATAATTTTTATGAACATCACTGTTCTTAAAACAATAATTAAAATGTGATGGGTATAATTAGGCATGAGCTGTGTCAATACATATCACTAAAAGTCTGTCCTGATCTGCCTTCTAAACATATAGAATTCTCAGCCGGTAAGACCATACATAGCTGAGAATTCTGGATTTGGAATTCACATATCTGGGAAGGACACACATTGGATAAGGCTATGTGAAAGTAACTCTTACAGAATAATTACCAAAAATTCACACAAAGATGTTCAAGATGTTCTTTTCATGTAAGAGATCCTTGTACATATCCTACTTACCTATAGAATTCAGATCAAAACCAATTATACTCTAAAAAAAGAAAAGCAGTAAATAAAGTATATGTGCTTCCTGCAATATGAACACAGGAAAATTCTCAGTAATAAAAAAAATAGTTTTTCTTAGTATTTGCCCTACATGGTTGCAGGGTCCACTTTTTTTCCCCCTGAACTCGTCTAGTTTTTTTATAGTGAAGATATCAATGCATGGTATGACAAGGGGGCTTGTTTATTAGCCACTTTGTCACAGATCCTGATGCTGGTTTAGACTTAGAGGAAGTCATCCACTTTGTCACAGATCCTGATGCTGGTTTAGACTTAGAGGAAGTCACCCAGCTGGCTTCTGTACCTAAAAAAAGACTAGAATGTCAGTCTTCTAGTCCAGAATCTTAATCCCTATACCATGCTCATTCTCAAAAAGAACCATTGAGTTACATTTAAAAAAAAAAAAAGATTTGTACTCTATCTTTCAACAGCCAAGTGGCAGTCCCCCCAAAAATTTCTCCCCCCTAACATTTTATATTTTATTTAGAAATTATATATTTTAAATGTATCGTTTGGGATATTTGAGGTAAATATAAAAATAGCATCACAGAGCTACATATTTTAGATGATGATACGTAAGATTGACCTTGTTTTAAATATATCTTGCTTAATTGTGAAGTCATAGTATGGGTCCTTTCTATTTCTCTCACCTGCTGTTTGTCTTGCAATGCATTCTGGGCAGTATCCAAATGGTTCTGAAGGTCTGCTCTCTGAGCAGCTTTTGCTGCCTCCGCTGACAGAAGCAATTCAGTCTTTGCTTTTACCTGACATAGAATTAAAATATATTGTCTTAATATTGATAATATTACACAGCTGTTACCTTGTAAAATCTCAGATTTTCCTAGGGTGAACAATTAACTAAGTGTACCACAGCATTATCAATGGATAGTAGAGAGACACAGATAAACAGATAGAGAGACAGACAGAGACAGACAATGCTGTGATATACTTACTAAACTGTAAAAACGGAACCAAAATGAACCAGAAAAATTAAATATTGTACATGATTGAAAAACCACAATTCATTTATATTCTAAAATGTATTACCAATCATACATAATTTAACAAAAAACCGCAAAATGCTTGCCTTTACTATTTGGTCATAGTATATTAAATTTGTTTAAAATTTCATCTAAATCTTTGATTCTAAACTCACTTCAAACAGAATTAAATTGATATTTACAAAGGTATATTTATAAGTCAGCAAAATTTAAGCAAACTCAAATTCAGTAGAAACCTGTTAGGGAATAAGAGGCTATGTAATCCAATAGTTAAATCAAGCTATGAAACTTTTTTGAATGGCACATCTGTATATCCTGCTCGCCCTGGCATGAAGACCGCCTATTAACTATTTATTGAGGATATGGACAATTCAATCTATCCTGGCCCACTGTCTGTCTTTTGCTTGCATAGACTGTGCTGAGCAGTTTAATGGGGTGACTTGGCCACCTGAAACTATTGGACATCTTTTATCTGCCCCAAGTCTTTGGCCACTGCTTTTCAGTGCCAATTGCCTTTTGGCAGCAGAAGAGTCAAAAAGTCTCCGAAAGAAATGGGTCTTTTCCTGCCAGTTCTGCAATTTCTATGGATCAAAGAACCAGTAGCAGAGAAGCCACTCTTTTCTGTGTCTCCCCCAATGGACGGCAGAAGAAGGATGGGCAAGGAAGGATGGGAAGCGTATGTTTTTGGTATCAGTTAACCCATTAATAAAATGGTCTGATCCCCCTCTAAAAGTCCACTTTCCTGCAGGGATGTTGTTACAGTTCCAAACCAAACCAGCAAAAGAAGAGGCCACACTGTGTGAAGAACAGGCCTCTTTACTGGAATCTCAGCTTGGCACATGGTGAACAATACAAGTAAAAGGGTTTCTAGCCAGCATTACTGGCTTCTGTTAGCCAGCTGGCTATACAGACTCAGCACGGCCCACCCTCTTGTTCCCGGTTATTCTCAACTGGCTCCCCAGCCAGCTCCAGCAAGAATATTTGCTCCCTGACTGGCTCCAGCAAGTACTCTTCAGGCCTGGATAGCTTCTGAACTGACCGCAGCTGGCTTGCCTTCCTGGCTCCTCTCCCAGCGTGAGTCCCAACACCCATCTGTGTCCCCATGCGCCCCCGTTCACCTGCACTTATGTGGCAACTCTGAAATGGCGCCTCGTGGCAACTTTGAAAGGGCACTGTCTTGGACATTGACAGATATTACATACAGAGGCATTTCCCCTCGCTTTCAACACCTTTGGAACACCTGTCCAAAGCTTAAGCTTTCATATGTTTGTCTATTGGCCTTCCAGAAGACCGCGAGAATACACCACCATCTGGTTTTTTCTAACCTAATATCTATATATACCTTTTAAAAACTATAATGCAAAGTAACATCTTCAATACACTATCTTCTCAGTACCCCCACTGAGATAAAAAAAACTGCAGTCATAATGAAGGGGAGACTCAAGACCAAGATTTATCATTGCTTATTCCCCATCACAATGAGCTATTAGATAAAAATCTATTGAAGCAAAGGTTTCAATAATCTTCTCACATCTGTGCCGTAGAGACAAGAGAAAAACATGTAAGCCCAAGGTTCACTCAGTGTAATTTCATCACAATAAAATAGTGACATAATATCCGAATGCAGCCAGTGTATACAATGCTTACAAATTTAAAACTTTCTGGAGCTTAGCTTAATAGAGAGGTGTTATTGGGTTTGTTAAAATTAAAATAGTATTCCTATATCTTATATTTTACATAAATAAAAATATAAAGTTAGATCACCTGCAAATCAAGTTGCATTACTTTTTCTTTACTTTCACTTAGCTGATTATGTAGCTCGCTGATAGTTGTTTCCAAGGAAAGAACATGATCTTGAGATGCTCTTAAATGGGATTTCTGTTCCTGCACTTGCTCGTGCAAATTTTCTAGGGCCTGTTTATGGCTTTCTGATTGATTCTTCAATTTTTCTGCCAGATATGTTACCTATATGCAAAATAAAGGAAAACAATGATAAAATATTGAAATTAAAACTGGCTTTGGACCAATGCTGATATTTTATGTCTCAAGATCTGGGTATCCTTGGCAATTTCTTCTTCAAGTGATGTCTGCATATCTGTTAAAGTTCTGGAATAAAATATTTCCTCTGGGTCCATACCAAAGGAATATTATCTGGAGAGACCACAGAGTCTGGCTTTCTGTCGCTGCCCTCGTGCCCAAACAGCATTCCTGGGAGATTACAATGACCCCACTATCACTGTGTTTTTGAAAAGCAACCTAGACCTAGCTCTTCTAGAAGATATTTTCAGATCACTTCCTGCTACAGAACTATAGAACAAAGATAGTTACTTCAGCTGGATCCAACAACTCTACTCACTATGCAGGGCAGTCCTGAATCCTTCCTTCAGAGAGATCAATCAAAATTGGCCCTGTCTATTAGAATGAAAAATAATGGAAAAACAGCTTTGGATTTTTAGCTTCCTTCCAAAAATTCTCATAGAAGAGATTTATTCCTAACAAACTCACCACTTCTAAGCCTTTGTCTTGTTTCCTCCATTGCCCCACATCTAACCTTAATGTACTTAATTCCTAATGCAATACAGGTAGTCCTTGATTTACAACAGTTCATTTAGTTACTGTTTAAAGTTACAACCACATTAAAAATGTGACGTATGACCATTTTTCACACTTATGATCACTGCAGCATCCCAATAGTCATGTGATTAACATGCAGATGCTTGACAACTGGTTCATATTTATGACAGTTGCAGTGTCGTGAATCATGTGATTATCTTTTGCAACCTTCTGATAAGCAAAGTCAATGGGGAAGTCAGATTCATTTAACAACTGTATTACTAATTTAACAACTGCAGTGATTCACTTAATAAATGTGACAAAAAAAATCATAAAATGGGTGAAAACTCACTTAACAAATTTCTCACTTAGCAACATAAATTCTGAGCTCAATTGCAGTTTTAAGTTGAGGGCTACCTGCAATAGGGACTTTAGGCAACAAGAAGTGACCCATCAAGTAACAAGGTATGTCACTTTTAAAATACTATCGCCTAACAAATTTGGAATTTTTACTTTGAAAACTTCTTACCTGTTCCTGCAAAGCATGATTCTTCTCCTGTAACTGATTTAGAACAGCTGTTTCTCCTTCACCAGCTTGAATTTTTGCATACAAGTCTTCCCTTTCTTTTTCTAGCAGAGAAATATTCTCCTTACTCTTTTGTAGCAGGGCTTCAAGGTTTTGGATTTTTTGATCTTTATCACCGATCTGACGTAGAACTTGCTCTAAATCATTCTTGGAAAGGGGGAATACAATTGCTAAATATATCTAGGAACATAATTTCTGCGTACTACAATTAGAGAAAGCTCCTGGCCCCCTTTTTAACAAAAACAACTTGAAGCCACTTTTCTTCTTCATGTAATTAAATAGAAAGTTTAACCATGAAAGTTAAAAAGTACAATCAAAATAAAATGTTTGTAATTAGAAACATACAAGAGAAAACGTGTTTGTTTAAAACATAAATTAAAGTTTTTATTCATTTTTCAGAAAGAATGGGAAGAAGAAAGAGAGAAAGACATGATACATCTCTAAAGCCTATGCAAATGAATCAATGGTATCTGCCACAAATTCTTACTAGCAAATAATAATAAAGTGTTACGTATTATGAAATATATAGATTTGAAGGTCAATTCCTACTTCGAACTGAGCTTCAGAAATGCAGTTGCCTATAACAATGCTTCAAAACAAACATGAAAATTCTGAGCCACTTGATATATCATACCTAATATAGAGTTCCATTAAATAGCATAACAGTCCATTTCTAAATCATCAAAACTTGATTCTATCAAGCTCCTTATCTTGTAGTAGTAACTATAATCTGCATTTCAACGAAAATATTTGTTCTTGTTAGCGCAGGGGTCCCCAGCCACCAGGCTGTGGCCCACTCAAGACCTTGAGCCTTTTGGAACTGGACCATGGGAGTGCACGCATCCCTACCCATGGAGCAGCAAATAAGCCCATGCCATTTGCGCAAACGGCATGCATGCATGCCCATCGCTTACTCAAATGGAACTGCATGCATGTGTACACTTGTCCACCACGCATGTGGAACCGTTCCCTCTCTCCTCCCCACTGGTCCACAAAGCCGAAAAGATTGGGGAACTCTGTTCTAGCACCACTAGAAATATGTTGGGCTTTTTTCTCAGCAGCAAAATTCTCTTACCTGGGCTTCTCGAAGTTTTGCTGTCGTACTTTGCTGAAGATTCTGCTGCTCTTGATGCTGCTGCTTCGTTTTGTCTAATTGATGTTGCAATTCAGTTGTATTTGCCGCTTTTTCCTTTAGCTTAGAAAAATAGTCACAGACTGTTGACTGAAAACTGACAAGCACAATTTAGTAGTTTAATAGTTTATAATTTACTCTAATACTGAAGTATTTTACATCAGATGCCTTTTTTATTAAATTAGAAGTCTTGTTATATTTTTCCTAAAAGTAGTTTTTTTAAAAAAATAAATAATCAGTCACTTTAACAACTTTTCCAACAAAATCAAAATGTTATAATAACATTATAACAGTAGGTGATTGTTTCCTATATTACATTCAGCATTTTTCATTAGGAAAGATGCATAGAAAAATAAAATTCTGTTGTTTCTCATTATCAACTATTCTGAGAAAATTGTAATTTTTAGATACCAGTCATTAATTAGGCAGCAAAAACAATAATCTTTATAATTCTTACATATACTCAGTTAAATCCAGGCAAAGGTTGGACCTTTGAGAAGCAGACATTAAGCACTCCTAGCCTAATGATGAAGAATTAATACTCTGATCCATTATGTTTAATGAAGGATTAAGGAATTTTGGAAGCTACATTTAATTAAAGGAAACAAAGGGAAGAGACAGCACACAAGATGGAGTTTTCTGGTTACAAATTACAAAACACAAATTCAACTCAACCAAAATTATATTCTGCATATAATTCTTACCTCCTCTTCAGCACGTGAAAGTTTTAACTGAATGTCAGCCACTTGCTGTTCCTTTTCCATTAGCTTTTCACTAGATAGCTGTCTCTGCTCTTTTAGTCGGCCCTGTGCTTCCCCAAGTTGATGTTCTGTTTCCAGAAGTTTATTGTGTAACTGGAAATGAAAACAAGTTTCATTTTGAAGAACATGCCATGCTTTCTTTGTTTTTTTTTTTAAACTACTGTGCTTGCATACAAATGATATCAAAACATTCAGTCCTAGTAAACTGTGGACAGCCACACACAACCTAGTCAAAAAGTCTGGTCCTTGGGATGACTCAGTTCATGCTTCTCTTCCAATCACAAATAGATTGCAGCTCAAATAATGAGAGCAGCCTTATATTTTGTTTTCCCAAATCAATCCACTGCAATATAAAAGTCTCTTCACTAATGATTGCAGACCTTTATCTAGTAGAGTAGATAAAGTCTATTGGTCTAGTCCAGAGAGCTGGACAGATATCACACTGCTAGCTTTCATTCCCAAGAGTCAAGTTAAACCTGGATGGTCCAGCACCTTAACCACTACACATTGGCTCTAAGTTATTTGTATAAAACCAAAGTGTATATTTAGTATAATATATTTATATGATCAGATTGTCTTAACTGACTCCAAACCACAGAAAAATATACAGGGTTTTTTTTCTTCAGACAAGCAAGTTAAACATGTGTATGAACTGCACTGGGAAGAGGGGAGCAAGTAAACACAGTCTGCTATGCTATTGTATCATGAGATCACTCAAAACATACAAACTGTATGTGGAAGTTGATTAATTCAGTTGGGAAAGCACTAAACTGGAGTAGATAAAGGGTTTTCATGTAGAGCTCTCATAGAGGATGGAAGGAAAGAGATAAAAATTATCTAAAAGACTAGCAGGAAAAGATTAAGGGTTTTGGGGACAGGGAAAAACAGTTGGATAGCAAACTAACTGCTAGATTTATACAGTTTTGGACACTGAAAGAGCTGCAAGTGCCAAGATGGAGTGAAGATCACTTTAAGTTCTAAAGTGATGGGAAAATCACTGAAGATGGAAAAGGACCAGGGTTCAAGGGATCATGTCTAACGTACCAGAAGGAGAAGAAAAACTTAAGTTGATTCTGCTGGCCACAAGATATTACCAGCTAATAGTGATTAATGTTCTTGCTTAACTCTAAGGGGAACCTATTAATATCTATGTACACTTAAATATAGCTTAAGTCAGGCAAAAACTAACATAGCAGAAAGCTCCAGAGGCAGGAAAAAATTAATTGCTAATTGGCAGAATAGTTTTAGCCATAAAGTAATATTCTGGTTTATTGCAGGTAAAGTGTCTTTGAAATCAAATATAGAGGCAGGAGAGAGAGAAACACTGTTTCTTAATCTGCTTAAACTAAATGCTACTTTCAGGATTAGTTTTGTATGATACTAAGACTCTAAGACTGTTTTATTTGAGTTATATCATTAATTTAAAACAATGGTTTACAGAAGGTATTTGCATGCTGTAATTGGCCGTTTTCTAAAAAAAACTTTTCTTTCTAAATTATGAAAAAAGGTACGTACAGGAATTCTTGGTCAATAAGTGAAATCAAACTTTATAATTTATTTGATTAAGAATGGATAAACTTAATTTTACCTGATTAAGCTCATTTTGAAGCAGTAGGCTTCGCTGTTCTTTTTCTTCCCTTTGTTGTTGTAGCTGCTTGCATTCTGCCTTAAGATGCTGGTTTTTGGCTTCAGCTTCTGACAATTCTTCCTTAAGTTTTTGGCTTGCTTCTCCCTTTTCACATAATTCTTTCTGCAATCTCTGTAATGAGTCCTCGGATGCAGACAGTCTTGCCTGAAGTTGTTGACAGTCCAATTCCTTTTGATTAAGAGTTGCTTGCAGATTCCTTTTACCCAATGATTCTTCATTGTGTATCTCTTCTAACTGAGTATATTCCAATTCTTTCTTTTTTAATTTTTCCATTAGTTTCTAAAATTGAGTTGTATATATAATTAAGATTTCATTAATTTTAAATAAAGTAGGCAGATGGATTAAAAATGAAAAATTAGTATTTAAATATAAAAACATGCATGACTACATATACCACTGAGGGCCCCAAAATGAAGTTTTCTGTTATTTTTCTTGTAATAAGACAATATTCTGAGTTTGGATTTTTATTATTCCACTGTACTATCAAGAAGGACCCTAAACTGAGAAGATGCAATTTAACTTTTCCTGTTGCTTGCAAGCTCGGTTGCAGCCATAACTATGTGAACTTCAGAACCAAGGATAATGTTTTTGCAAGTATATATAACTATATAAATGCTGTAAGAATAGAAAGTATGATACCTGATGCATTAGGATCAACAGAAAAATACTGCATGATCTAATATAATGATATCAATCCATCTAATATAATGATATCAATCTAAAGGGCTAACATCCCTGACTTGTTTTTTAAAATACATGAGTCCATAATCCAAGAACAGATCTTGGTTTAATTTTGTCATGTTAGAAGAGGAACAAGTCAATGACTTCAATAAGTAATATCAGAGGCTTCATGATTTATATAACTGATAAGACTTTATTTTTATAATAGAACAAGATATCAATCTATAGCTTTCAAAACACAAATAACAATATTTTTACCCGATTTTTCTGTGCAAATTCATTAACCGAAGTTTGAAGTTTCTGGATTTCTTGTACATATGTAGCAACTTCTTGTGGTCCTTTAGCAAGTTCAGCATTTAACTTATTAATGGTAGCCTATGAGAGGGAGGAAACGGAAAAAAAATAATTTATACTTTTAATTCAACACGAATATATTCCCATAAAATAATTACAGAAATCCATAATAAAAGTTGATGTGTCATGAAAAAAGTCAAAGTTCTTTAAATATATACTATGCAAAGTGCATATGGAAACATTGTTTTATATAAATTCTTCAAACATTACTAGTAAAAAAGAGGAAAGAATGTCACAGTTGTATCACAAAAGCATGATTCCTGCTTGGTTTCTGCTATCAGCAAGAAAAGCTACATAAATAAAGCAACTTTAACATTATGGCTAAGGATCAGTTACTTATATTCTTGCCAAATCCAGATCTGAAGTGAAGGGTTCCTTTTTCTATTTCAACTCAGATTGGCAGGAAAAATATAGTAGATGCCATCAGACAATATGTACCAATAATTTTCCTGATCTTAGTAAGACATAGTTCTGAAACATGTGTATAAAACATTTCATGACTCCTGTTAATATTATTTTTTTTATAAAAGCAAGTCTCCTGTTCAGGGGTGAAATCTAAAATTTGTTATTATTGGTTCTGTGGGCGTGGCTTGATGGGGAGCGGTAGGCATGGCCAACTTTTTTTTTTTTTACTTTTAAAAGCATTTTTTCTACAACCTCTTCAGATGAACAGGTTGCAGGAAAAAATGCTTTTAGAAGCCTCTGACGATCAGGCAACTCAGCTGGGATCACCAGAGGCTTTTAAAGGCATTTTTTTCCTACAGCCTCTTCAGATGAAGAGGTTGTAGAAAAATGCTTTTAAAAGCCTCTGATTATCCCAGCTGAGCCGTGCGATCATCATAGGCTTTTGGTTTACTTTTAAAAGCATTTTTTCGGATGAAAAGGTTGTAGGAAAAAAATGCTTTTAAAAGTAAAAAAATCAGCTTCCAATGATTGCGCGGCTCAGCTAGGCATGGGGGGGGGCAGGGATTTTTGCTACTGGTTCTCCAAACCACCCACCACCATCGCTACCGGATCGGGCGATCCAGTCCAAACCAGGAGCATTTCACCTCTGTTCCTGTTCTCTTAAAGGACTTTCAGGGTTCTTCCAGCTCTTAACTGTGTTAAATGTGTTAGCTGTTAACTGTGTTCTGTTCTTTGTTCTGTGTTCTTTCTATGATCATGTGTATCCATCCCATCTGGAATGGGGTAGGATCTCATGCCATGGGTCCAATGTCCCTTTCATCCTTACTATTCTACATTATATGTTTTAAACAAAGAAAAGTCTCATTTTAAATTTGAAAGCTAAAATTGTAGTTTTGTTCCACAAAAAGAAAGGAAGATATTAATAATGAATACATTAATAGAAATGTTTGTGTATATAAACAGAGTGTATATATAAATACATAAACAGAGATATCTATATCTTTTTGTACATGCCAACACCTGGTGAAAAACAATTATATTATACTTCTTAATGGTGATAAGGGATTTTCTTGTATTTGGTATAAACTAATCTTATTATTTTGTACATCTTATTACTTTAGATATTGTCATATAATAAATTCACTAGGACCTAAGCACTAGAACCTACTGTTCCTTTCCATCCATCCATATCTTTAAATATTACTTTTTCATGAGTTCTGAAAATAAGGCTTGGAGAAACAAGTAAGAGCTTTTAAAGCTGCACTTTGTGCAGAAAGTGATATATGTGGGTGAATGTAGCACTTATTAAAACTTCAGTTTTGTAAGATATGTGAATCTAATGGTAGCTAGGCAACAATTTATAGTTGTTCTGAGTGCTTAAATAAAATAAATATATTAAAGTAAAGCTAGTATGTTGGAACATAATGAACATAGCTTTATTTTAAAAGTGAATACTATACTTGGGATTTGGTTGCAGAACAGATTTCAGGGTGAATGATGTGTAGTAGAAGGAGATAACGAAGGGAAAATATTATCAGTATGTACTGTGTTTCCCCAAAAATAAGACAAGGTCTTGTTTTCTTTTGACCCCCGAAATATGACCTTGGCCTTATTATTGAGGGGGTCTTATTATTTTTCAGGTGCAGGAGGCCCCTAAATGTCGGGCCACTTCCAGGAGCTGCTTTGCTGGTGCTGCTCAGGCCGCTGTCTCCAGCAATCATGGCAGCTTTAAATTTGCTTCCTGTGCAAACAGCATGAGGTGAGGTGAGGCGGGGGGGAACGATGAGGGAACATGCCCCACGCTTACCTGTCATCCACCTGGAACGGCCCACGGAAGCTGTTCCCTCAAACCGTAGCTTGCATGCTCCTTCTCTTAGTGGCGGCCGCAAAAACCGGCCGCTAACAAACTCTTGCCAGCCCTAGCCCTGTCGACCTGGGTGGGAGGGGTACTGGCACCAGAGCTCCGAGCAGTGGCCGGTGCAGGCTATCTACGCAGCCATGAAGCAGGATCAGTGTGGCCGGTTCTTGCCCGCAGCATTACCAGTGAGGATCAGGTCAGAGCCACTGCTGCTCAAGATCAGCAGGGCAGATTCGGTGAGCCGGACGCACCGCTGGCACTCGGAAGAAGAGAGAGAGGAGGCACTACAAGAGAACCCATTTCTGATGGTTTTCTCCTCCTGGGTAGCAGCAGCATGTTCAGTTCCCTGAATCAGGCTTGCCGATCTCGGGCCACAACGGAGAGTGGCAGGTGGAGAGGGGTGGGAGGCAGAGAAGCGAGAATTCTGCCACTTTGCCAAACCCCATTTCTCCTGTTTGCCCTGCAGACTCTTCAAGAGGAAGGCGATCAAGCCAGTCCGTGGCTTTTGCAATCCAAGCCAGTGCTTCTTCTCCTGCTCCCCTTTCCTCCTCCCCCCACTTCTCACCTCATGCTGTTTGCATGGCAGCTGCGTATGTGTATAAGTATTTGTGGAGGGCTTATTATAGCACATGCACTTGAAAACCCATTTGGGCTTATTATCCGGACATGTCTTATTTTCAGGGAAACACTGTAGATTCATTTGAATTACATAAACCCCAATGAACTGCTGTACAATAATGAAAAAGTACCAGTAAGAAAAAACAAAGGAAGTTTTAGAGTTTGAGTTTTCTCTAAATCTGACAGAGTTCTCATTATAAGATGCAAAGTGAATTCCTTTACTCTACGAAAGTTCACTCCTGACCACGACACAACTTCAAACATTAAAGACTCAATAAAATATAAGAGACTACATCTTTGTGGCTTATTGATTTATATGCAATGAGCTTACCAAAGACTGGGTCACAAAACTCCATTTCTTCTTTTATTAAGGAAGAATGAACCTAAAAGGACATGTAACAGCCAGGCTCTCATGGGCTATGTTTCCTAAACTATTGTCCTTCAGGCATGTTCATCTGCAACTTTTGTAAAACTAGTTGGGAAATACAATCTCTTGCCATGAGAGCACTATTTTGGAGAAAACTGATATGCACTTTTGGATCAGTCTTCTTTTTCTGCTTTTCTTATCCAGCATTTTTGCAGAATTTACTTACTATTCCTTTCAGCCCTAAAAAGAGTCCTCATGTGATTCATGAAACCACCTAACAAATAACAAAACAAGTAAATCCCAAAAGAGTAGATCAGAATGTTTTGTTGCAAATTTTTTAAGAACAGACAAAAAACAGATGCTTATAACAATCACATAAAATCCCTGGAAATCTGGCTAGTTTAATTGTGAGAATAGTTTGTAAAATAAGCGCAAAAAACGGATTGATGGCTTTTAAATACATGCACAAATTAGTTCCTATCTAGTTTGTTATTTGTTTGTAGTTACCTTTGAAAAGAGGTGTAAAGGTTAGAGTATTACCTCAAATTTAAAGACCTCCACAGAAAGCAGCCCAAAAAAATGATGGGTGAATGAAAAAGAAAACAATGATAAATGTTATTTCAACATAGACAGAATGTTTATGGAGCACTTAAATCAGTAGCGTGATGCTGATAAAACATGCACATTTAATTGGGACGGATATCAGTGATTTTAAAGCCAATTAAGACAAAATCACAATTCTCAGCTGATTCTACATAAAAGCTGTATGATCAAAAGAAGAAAAATACACAAGTGTTGCTTTGCATTTTCAATCAGAAAATATTTGTCTTTGTGAATGACTAAACCTGAAATCAGAGGTAGAAGGGGTTTTCCCATCTT
This sequence comes from Masticophis lateralis, assembly GCA_030761175.1. Taxonomy (NCBI): domain Eukaryota; kingdom Metazoa; phylum Chordata; class Lepidosauria; order Squamata; family Colubridae; genus Masticophis; species Masticophis lateralis. Next base: position 38,506,269 of record JAUDYJ010000006.1, on the reverse strand, counting down.
CTGCCTACCACAGGAATACAAATTATAGCATCTCCTAGAGAAGTCTGCCTAGCTTCTACTTGTACAAATCCAGCAAAGAGAAACCCAAACTTTGTTTCAACTGTCTAATTGCTCTTATTGTTAATATGTTTTTCCCCTGACATTTAATCAGTTATCCTGCCTGCTGACTTAAATCCATATTTCATGTCCTATACTCTGCACTGATGGCAAAATGAACTTGGCACTCTTCTGCGTGAAGAACCTATTACTCTCAAACTTTTCAAAGCTAATATGCCCATCTCTTTCATCTATCTTCATAGAACTTAGTTTCTCATCCACTGGACTAGTTCCTTAGATGCACTAATTGACAGAAACACTTCTTTCAAGTAAATCACTGGGCTTTCGTAGATCTTCTCTTTTTAAGGGCTGGAGTCAGAATACTTGCTAACAAAGGCTGTATAGGTCAGCTATATCAGTCCACAACCGTCGCCCCTCAGATGTCATTTTTTTTCATGTGAAGCAAGCTAACGCTCAGTCTGGTCCGATTTTTCCAGCTCCTAAATCTGAGAACTCAGACTAATCCTAATTATTCCAATGATGCAGAATATGTCCGATTTCTATTGCTTCCTGCAGATATTCTCATGCATGGACTTGTTTCTAGAGTTGCTTCTTCTGCCACTTTTTATAGTAGTGCCATTTACTTTCTTCTGATGAATCTTCTTTCTTAGAATCTAAAAATTAGCTATCGGAGCTCCAATCCTCTAATTTTTTCATCAAGAACTTCTGAGTTGCCACTTCTACATTTCCATTTCCTCAGAGGTTTAGAAGCACACAATGTGTCTTAAACAGAGTTGAGAAGCAGTTAGGAACCACAAACCCAAATAAAGAGATTAATATTGCACTGACTGGGTCTACATGCTGCATTTAAGCAGAACGTAGATTGATTCTGGCTTTGTATGCTTTGTAAACCCAGTGATTTTCTTTTAAAGCTTACATTAAGTGAATATAACCACTTTGGCTTATTTGGCAAAAACAGTTAATGGAAACCTGTTTTGTACAATCAAAAAGGCAAAAGGAAGCAGTCAATTAGGCACGATCTAATGATGTATCCATGAACAACAAAAATAATATGTTAAAAATACTCAGAATCTCAGAATAATATGTTAAAGAACTCAAAATCCAGAAAGTTGACTTATCTAAGGATTTTATGTACCCTAACAACCCAATCAAGAATATCAAGGAGGATTATAATTGAATCATGTTACAGTTCACATCAGGGTACAACAATGCAGTGTAATATAGTATGTAATTACTGGACTAAACACTGCTGAACTCAATACAGATAGTCCTCAACTTATGACAACTGGGACCAGAACATCCATTGCTATGCAAGGCAGTTGTGACTGATTTTATAACCTTTTTTGCTATTGTCATTAAGCAAATTTGGCTTCCCCCATTGAGTTTACTTCTTAGAAAGCACCTGGGGAAGTTGCAAATGGTACACGTGTGACCCAGCATGCTGCAACCACCGGCAAGCACCCAAATTTTGATCACATGACAAGGGAATACTGTAACAGTCATAAGTGTGAGAACCAATTGTAAGTGATGTTTTTGAGTGTCGTCATAATTTCGGTCACAGTATGAATGGTCATAAGTTAAGGACTACTTATAGAACTTACAAATAAGATATACTACAATTGAGTTACACAATTGTAATATATCTCTGAAATGGATTTTGCTTTTATTTTTAAATGATAAAGTAGTGAGAGGAAAATATATCCCAGTTTTTTATCATTTTAAACAGTCCACAACTCTGTCTTAATGATTAGAATATCATGTTTAGCAAACTTGATTAAATAAGTTTCAAAGACAATGGCATAATTAATATGCAATATTTTCATATTCATTATCTATAACAAAATTGTACACAAGGACTTATTAGAACTTATATACTCTTGCACATTTGAGAGAAGTAACTAAAAATCTCATTTTACTTAATGTAATATTAAATATATATATTAAAAATTGCAGAGCTATAGAATATCACCTTACAATTATTGTGTCATTACAGTCCTGTCTGACATAACACAAAAATAAATTCATGCATTTTAATATGCAAAACGCATGTTAATTTTGACCTGGCTTCAGAACTTCAAAACAAAACATAAATTGAGTAAGATAAGTGAGTTCTAAAACAGATTTTTTATAAGCATAAAGTGGGGCAAAAAAGTATTTAGTCAGCCACCAATTGTGCAAGTTCTCCCACTTAAAAAGATGAAAGAGGCCTGTAATTATCATCATAGGTAGACTTCAACTATGAGAGACAAAATGAGAAAACAAATCCAGACAATCACATTGTCTGATATGGAAAGAATTTATTTGCAAATTATGGTGGAAAATAAGTATCTGGTCAATATTAAAAGTTCATCTCAATACTTTGTTATATATCCTTTGTTGGCAATGACAGAGATCAAACATTTTCTGTAAGTCTTCACAAGGTTGGCACACACTGTTGCTGGTATGTTGGCCCATTGCTCCATGCAGATCTCCTCTAGAGCAGTGATGTTTTGGGGCTGTCACTGGGCAACACAGACTTTCAACTCCCTCCAAAGGATTTCTATGGGGTTGAGATCTGGAGACTGGCTAGGCCACTCCAGGACCTTGAAATGCTTGTTACGAAGCCACTCCTTCGTTGCCCGGGCGGTGTGTTTGGGATCATTGTCATGCTGAAAGACCCAGCTACGTTTCATCTACAATGCCCTTGCTGATGGAAGGAGGTTTGCACTCAAAATCTCACGATACATTGCCCCATTCATTCTTTCCTGTACACGGATCAGTCGTCCTGGTCCTTTTGCAGAGAAACAGCCCCAAAGCATGATGTTGCCACCCCCATGCTTCACAGTAGGTATGGTGTTCTTTGGATGCAACTCAGCATTCTCTCTCCTCCAAATACAACGAGTTGTGTTTCTACCAAACAGTTCTACTTTGGTTTCATCTGACCATATGACATTCTCCCAATCCTCTTCTGGATCATCCAAATGCTCTCTAGCAAACATCAGACGGGCCCAGACATGTACTGGCTTAAGCAGGGGGACACGTCTGGCACTGCAGGATCTAAGTCCTTGGAGGGGTAGTGTGTTACTGATGGTAGCCTTTGTTACATTGGTCCCAGCTCTCTGCAGGTCATTCACTAGGTCCCCCCGTGTGGTTCTGGGATTTTTGTTCACCGTTCTTGTGATCATTAAGATCCCACGGAGTGAGATCTTGTGTGGAGCCCCAGATCGAGGGAGATTATCAATGGTCTTGTATGTCTTCCATTTTCTAATTATTGCTCCCACAGTTGATTTCTTCACACCAAGCTGCTTGCCTATTGCAGATTCAGTCTTCCCAGCCTGGTACAGGTCTACAATTTTGTTTCTGGTGTCCTTCGACAGCTCTTTGGTCTTCACCATAGTGGAGTTTGGAGTGTGACTGTTTGAGGTTGTGGACAGGTGTCTTTTATACTGATAACAAGTTCAAACAGGTGCCATTAATACAGGTAATGAGTGGAGGATAGAGAAGCCTCTTAAAGAAGTTACAGGTCTGTGAGAGCCAGAAATCTTGCTTGTTCGTAGGTGACCAAATACTTATTTTCCACCATAATTTGCAATTAAATTCTTTCCAAATCAGACAATGGGATTGTCTGGATTTGTTTTCTCATTTTCTCTCAGAGCTGAGGTCTACCTATGATGACAATTACAGGCCTCTCTCATCTTTTTAAGTGGGAGAACTTGCACAACTGGTGGCTGACTAAATACTTTTTTGCCCCATTGTATGCCCACCTTCTGTATGCCCACCTTCTAACTGGTAAAGGTTTGATTAACGAATAAAAAAGTGAACAAGAACTGAACTGAAACTGTCTTGAGAACATCCAAGATAATACAAATGTATATTTATGTAACTAGAGAATTTCCAAAAGGGAAAAAGTGTTATCTTGCAGCAAAAAGAGTTGTATTGTACCACCAATAAATGACAATCAATTTTTTGTAGTACAGCTTTCTACTAATACAACCACATTAAATTATAAAATTATGGTTCCTGTTTGACTAAATTCATTACCTCTGCATTTGTATATTCTGCTCTCAAATGATTGCATTCATCTTTCAGTTTTTCAGATTCTTTCTCACATTCCAAAGTCATCTTATCCATCAATGTTTGAACTTGGACTAATTCCCTCTTTAGAACTGCAACATCTTCTACCCCGGGCCTTTGAAGCTTTAGAAAACAGCAATATAAAAATCAGTATAACAAATTTCAGAATGAAATTATATTTTCAACATGGTTTATAAAATTACAGTGCAAAACCAATTTTGTGTGTTTATGTGTGGAAATATATTTTCCATATTCCATACTCGTCTTAAAGCTATTTAATTTCATAAAAGCTGTTATAGTATATTCAAATATAACTGAAATATATGCTGTAGTTCCAATATTTTTTCTTAGCTTTCTGCAATTTTAATAAATTTTCTTGAACTTATTTTGTTAAAATACTATGCAGCTAAATCCACTTTAACTACTTAGATACATTCAACATCAATATTTTCAACTGTTGATTAATTAATAATTAATGATTAATTAATCATAGGGTTAGCAGACATTGAGGGTACAATAACTTTTGAAAACCATAAGAGTTTTCAGCAAAGCACATGCTGAAAAATCCTTGAAGTAGTTGCATCTTTTCCTAAAATTTCATAGCTGCCACACAAACTAGAAAGAAAGAACGGAAAAGAAAGACTGGATTTAAAAGTGTTCCCAATAGCTATTCTATGTGCATAATGAGCACTCAAAGCACATTATGGAATCAAAAAGCTCCTTGTCCAGCTTTGACTTGTGCACTAATGACAGTCTTATATAGAACAAAGGTTAAAATAATCCAGGACACTACCTGGATTATTGCAACACAAACTGGACTGTAAAGGAACTTTACATGAACTTTCCTTTAATGACTATTCAAAAATTCCCATTGATGCAAAAAAGCAGTAGTACACTTTACAACTGTGCTGCAAATCTAGTTTGGTTACTAACAGGTTTCCAGGTTTAATTTAAAGTGCAGGTTTCCAGGTTTAATTTAAAAATTTGATCTAGAAAGTCTTACATGGGCTAAGATTTCTTGCAATTAGAATTAACCTGTCCAAAACTTAGAACCAAGGAAAAGTTATTTATAGTTAATCACTTAGTCTTGTGAAGTTAGGAGCATTGAAGACGTGAGAAGATATTTGTTCCATTAATCTACAGCATCTACTATATGTTATGGAACATACACTTCTCCTGTATGTTTGATTTGCCCCAGTGGAAGCAACTGAAGGTAGATCTCTTTTGGAGGGATTTTTTTCCTCCATTTTTATCTTATTGGTATGATTTTGATTGGTTTTTTATGTATAGTCCATATTTGACCAATTATTATTATCATTAAGTTGATGTTGACTCTTAGCAATTACATATCTTATATACTGTGGACATTTTATCTTTTTTCTGGGTATTTAATATATATTTGTAATCCTGCCAAGAATTTTTAAATGTAAATCTCTACACAGTCTTTATATTTAATTTCTGTATTTTAAAATATTTTCATAGTAGGAATGCACTTTGAAATTTATAAAATGTGCACAAATATATAAATAGCATAATTTATAAAAACACATATTGCAAATTAACCCTAACAAAAGAACAGCAATAATAAAGAATGAGAATGGATAAATAATTGTCTAGGGACAGCAAGTTACTATTGCCATGATAACCAGGAAAAAGATGACAATGAATGGAAAACAAAGGGTATTTCAAATTAAAATATTTATTGTTAGCTTGGGAAACAAACATATCCATTATTGTAGATAGAAGATAATTCTTTATTTTGCACCAGAAATAGATCATTATAAAAATAAATAACTTGTTTTTTAAAGATCTGTAATTTAAATGATCAGGCTGTAGGAATAATCCCTTTCCAATTAGACAAGGCATGATAAAACATGACCACAAGAATTACCAGCTCTGTGTTTAAATCTTCACATACACCTTTTTGCTTCTGTAACTCTTGTGTCAAATTAGTCACTTTCTGTTCTGCAAGTTCTCGAAGGCTTGTTTCTTCATCATATTTGGCTTTAAGTTCTGTTGTAGAGAAAGATTTTTAAAAAGGTGTTCCTTCAATTTAAACAAGAAGATGACACTGTATTGTGCAATAAGTATGGACAACTTACCCACAATCTCAGTGGCCAGTTGTGCTGCTTTCTGTTCAAATAAGTCTTTCATTTGTTTGATATTAAATTTTTCTACTTGACTGTCTTCTAACTGCTGTTCTAAAGATTCCAATTCTAAAATAAAAAGTATGATTACTGAGTGAAACTAAAATAATATTTTATAAAAACAAATAGAGACAAAAGTATTTTATAAAATCAAACATAGACAAAAGTTTTTCTTTTTTAACAAAGATTTTCTGAATTCTGTCCTGCCTCCTTTATTTGTCACTACTTAGAGCCCATCCTAATTTTTACGGTATATAGTAAGGAAAAGGAAACAAAGTAGCAAAACAATCAAATGATAATAATCAAAGCCAAAATTGGTATCCTTGATCAATTGAGTGAGGTCAAAATTTCACTGAAATAAAATAGATTTAACTAATTTCCAGAATGACAGCAAAATGAAGATTGCACATATGGTACTTTGAAGGGGGGACTATTCCACAAAATGGGGAATATATAGAAGACATATCATCTCATCCACAACTCATGTCTCTCATGAGGCAGGGGACTCTCAAGAAGCCTTCTCAAAAGCAGGCAATCTGGCAAGATATTAGCTGTTATATCTTTCTGTAGGGCTTTAAAGGGAATGATCAGAGTTGTGCAACCCTGGGTCAATCATTCTTTCTCAGCCATAATCAGTATGGCCAGTGTTGTGTAAAAGGAAAGTTTTTCCCTTTTACACGGGGCTTGCGTGTAACTCAGCTGATTAGCGGCAACTCAGCAGGCAATTCAGCTTGGCTCCTTAGAGCCATTTAAGGCTCCTCAAAGCCTTTCGGGCTGGTCTGCCTGGTTACAGGAGACCGACACCCGGCGTATAAGACAACCCCCAACTTTTGAGAAGATTTTTGTGTGTTAGAAAGTTGTCTTATACGCCGGAAAATACGGTAAATTATGATGCACCAACTGCTTTACAATTATTTGATCTGATAAAAATAACAATTGTGATTCTAGTACTCAGTAAATGGAACACGGAAATCCTTATTTTTAACAACATCAATTAAACCAGAAATAACTTCTACAACAGATAAGCAGTAAGATCAAATTTGTTCAATAAAAAGATTATTCTTACAGAATTACTACATTAATTAATACATGAAAAAAGAATCTTCAACATTTTAAATTATTTAAAGTATTTACAATCAATCAATAAATTATTTTATGGATAAACAGAGATTTAATGAGAGATATGGATCAGTAAACCACTTTTCTGGACAATTATGTTTTATGAGATTGATTTTTTTTTTAAAAAAAACTTTGTCACCTGTAGAGGCAGCAGTTGCCAGACCATCAGGTTTGGATTCCTAAGAAAAGAAGGAAGGCAGGAAGGAAGGAAGAGAAAGAAAGAGAGAAATAGGGAGAGGAGAAGGAGGGAGGGAGGGAAGAAAGAAAGAAAGAGAGGGGTGGGGAAAGAAAGAGAAAGTAAGTTATCAGTGCACTTTGTTACAAGTTTGTAACTATTTGCATAATTACTGTAGAAAATAAAAATATAAGGATTTTAAACCAAGTCTTATGATTGAGAATTCCTATACTTGAGCACATCATTAAGAGTGATAGATCCTCTATTAACTAACATTACTATAAGGATCCATCATGTGTTGGAAGCTATAATTCACAATGCTGCTATTTCAGACTGAATCCATTAAAATAAATGAAAACGTGTAATAAATCACATCTAGGAATGAATTACAAGTGTTTTTCCCACCAAACAATTTTCATTATGATATCCCAATTAACATTAACAAATCTGTTTTTAATTTTTTTTAAATCCTCCTTTCACTGTATTAGCAATTAATACAAAGAAGCTAAAAGGTAAAGATAAAGGTTTCCCCTGTCCAGCTGTGTCTGACTATAGTGGGCAGTGCTCATCCCTGTTTTTTAGCCAAGGGAGCCAACATTGTTTGAAGATATTTCTGTGATCATATGGCCAGCATGATATACGCCAAGGCACACAGAATGATGTTATCTTCCCACTAAAGTGGTTCCCATTTATCTACTCACATTTGCATGCTTTTGAACTGCTAGGTGGGCAGGAGCTGGGGCAAGTAACGGGAGCTCACCCCGTCACACAGCACTCAGGTCTCAAACCTGGGCTGTCAGCTGACAAGCTCAGCGTCTTCAACCACTGAGCCATCACGCCCCCTTACAAAGAAGATTAGCACAATTAGAACTAAGTCAGGCCACGTGCCTTACAAAATAGGTAATACTCTTCATTTCACGGTTGCTTAAAAATGGCTTGTGGAAAGCTTGCTTCAAATATTTTAAAATAATTACTTGCTGCTTCTGCCCATGAACTTTTTCTAGTTCTTTCTTCAGCTCTTCAGAATACCATCGTTCTTCCTGTAGAAAGACAGTTAAAAGAACAATATGAACGTGGGACTTCGATATCACTCTGATCTGATTTGTAAATTGAAATAAAAAGCTGAATACAATCTCCCAACCTTAAGCGAAGCTTGCAGGTCTTGAAGTTCTTGCCTCAATAAAGTCATGTCATCACTGAATATAATCCATATTAAAAAGAAGGAAATATATATATTTTTAAATGTCTTAAAAATCACTGCAATTAAATTCAATTTATTTCTGTTAAATAATATATTTAAACACATTTTTATTAATTTTTAAAAATAAAATAAATTGTCCTCATGTTAATCACCAAACATTAAAACAATTGAGAAATGTAGCACAATCTTAAGCATGCTCCCGGAAAGATAAATCACTATGATTATAATGAAACTTATTTCCTAATTAAATAAGACTTAGATCTATGGATTTATTCTTTCTTTTTATATTCCCACTCTTTTAATTTCAATTCAATTAATTTAACGAAATTAATATGTTGGTAGCATCAAAACATTTAATGCATTTTCATTTCTATAAATTAAAACATAATTCTGAGGCCTAGCAAAACAAAAAAGGTTTAACTGTCCTCATGAGACAAATCTAAGGTAAATCTAAACCAAGATACTATTCAAACCACCATATAGCTTAAAAAATAAAACCTTTTCATATTAGCAATGTTTTTTCATTGAATGTGTTTTTCTACTATAAAGTAATATATTTCACAATATCATCTAATATTAAAATTAACTGGTGATTAAAATGCAGTTACAATAAATTATTATTTAATATATAATAAAAAGAAATAAACCAGTATTTATAAGCACCTTTTGGGGGTCATGTTAGATTCTCCTGCATGACTTGTATCAATACCAGAATCATGAACTGCTTCATAGTGTTTAAAAAGTTCTTCAGCTGATCCATGAGATTTCATACAAAGAGGACAAATAAATCCCTGAAACATGAAGCACAAAAAATTGTAATAATATTCATATTTAACTGTTTTTTATATGTTAACAGGTAATTAGAAAACTATATATCAATCTAATTTAGTGAAATGAAAATGAGTGCTAGCATACTAATTGTATAGAAGGAATTGTGATTACATTTTCTTTAAAGAAGCTTTAAATGCTATTTCATTTTCTAATGTAATTAATTACAACAACAAATGTCAGTATTGGGTTTGAACTACTCAGCAAAGTTACTAACAAAATGGCTTGATTTCCATGTACAATAATAAAGAATTCTAACACATTCTGTCAAAATGGGGAAACTTTTCCCAAAATGGGGAGACATGGTCTGATCATTTAGTACATACAAAATCGTTCATTTTGTATGTAACAGCAAAGTTACAAAATGGCTCTCTTAAACCAGAATTATAATTTAGATTTAGATTTTGAATTTTATTTACAACTCTAGCTTGGAGACAGAGTAAATAAAATATTAATCACTGTACATAATATTAAACAACTTCTAGAATACCTTGTCATTCCCTCCATCAAGTGGGTGGACAGTGTTCATCAACTCATTCAAGTGTTACCATTCAACTCAATGGCAAATATGTCACACTTAAATATTTTGGAACATTTATGTTTTATATACTGTAGTGTGTGTCACTACAGTGTGTGTGTGTGTTTATATGTGTATATGTATGTTATTTGATGATATGTACACAATAGTACAAAAGTTCACTTAGCCACCATTCAAAGTTACAATAGCATTGAAAAAAGTGACTTAAACCATTTTTCACACTTATGACCACTGCAACATCCCCATGGTCATGTGATCAAAATTCAGACACTTGGCAACTGACTCATATTTATGATGGTTACAATGTCCCAGTGTCATGTGATCCCATTTTGCTGACATGCAAAGTCAATAATGAATCCAGATTAATTTAACAACCATGTTACTAACTTAACAACTGTAGTGATTCACTTAACAACTATGGCAAGAAAAATTGTAAAATGGGGCAAAACTCACTTAACAAATGTTTTGCTTAGCAACAGAAATTTGGAGCTCAATTGTGATCATAAATTGAGGATTACCTGTATATGAGTTTATAAAATAACATCTCAATTATAGATCCTTACCAGAATAGCATACTTAGAATAAAAATGAGCTATTGCCGCATTTGTGGTATACGAGCCAAAATATGTCAAACTGATCAATATTGTCCTGACCATTTATTAGAGGATGCTGCAGGTAAAGCATGTACCATAAAGGCTAGTAACCTAGCATACAGTACACATTTCTATCTTATTAACACACATTATATAAAAGCCTTGCCCAAAGCTGTGAATGGTTAGCAGATGTCAATATCTATTACTATTTGGTATTACCTGGCATGCAGAGGATTGCAACTTATGTAAAAGAATGTAAAAGAAATAATGGTAACAGTTATGCATTAATGAATGATATGAGTAACTGTGATGTACTAAAAAAAGATGTACTAAATCTATGCGCTGTTTCAAACCAGTATGACTCTAGGCTGTTTTCACTACAGAAAAAAATAAATAAATAATAAAATAAAATAAAATAAAATAAAATAAAATAAAATAAAATAAAATAAAATAAAATAAAATAAAATAAAATAAAATAAAATAAAATAAAATAAAATATAAAATCATAATACAATTAATATAATCTTGGCACAAAGCACAGCAGATTTAATTGGGGCTAAAAAGAATGTGGATAATTGATGTGGCGATACTAGGAAATAATAGAATAGCAGGCAAATAAAATTGAGAAAAATCACAAAGTATCAAGATTTGAAAATAAAAACGGAAAGATTATAGCATAAACCAGCTGTAATGGCTCCCAGTGGCTATCGGTACACTGGGTATCATACCAAAAATATTGCACAGCAAAAAATTTTATCTGTCATTAACAAATGGGCGTGCTGATTAGATCCACGCAAAAACTATGCTGGTTCATTAGATTATCCTAAGTACTTGGAAAGAACTCTGATGTATACGAAGACACAAACACCAGCTAAAGAACTGGCAACTGTGATTTCATATTTTTGTGTATATAATAAAGTAAAGTAAAATAAGTATCAGCTTTACATTATTGACTCTGAAAGAAATTGTGAAAGGGTCTCCAAAAAAAGCCTTTACAACAGTGGTCCAAACCTTTCCAGTTTGGCAGCCCAGCGAGGGAGAGGGAGAGAGGATGGTTTTGTACAAGCGGTATGGGGTTGGAGATTCCTGTTTTATAAGTTTGCAGAATGCCCCAAAAATTCAATTATTCTCTCCTTGGAGAGGATGCTCTAATAATTTAGAGCATCACTTCATAGAAGTGATGCTCTAAAACAGATCTGGCCTGCCAGGTGCTTAGATCTGACCCGTGGGGCCGCCCTGGAAACAGTAAAGAACTGGCCCGCAGTGCCCCTGCCAGCAAAAATGGACCTCGCAAGGGCTCCTTTTTCACTGGCAGAGGATTTCAGGAGGCTGTCGCAGCCAAAAACAGAGCTTGGGAGCACATTTTCGCTAGCAGAGTGCTCGGGCCACCACAGGCACCCCTGACATGAGTGATGTCGAGCTGGCCACTCCCACTCCAGCCCCCAAAGGTCAAACACAACCCTGATGTTGCCCTCAATGAAATTGAGTTTGACACCCCTGCTCTACACTCTCTGACAACTGAAATTCACAACTAAAGCTATAATCCTATATACTCTTATAGGAAATAATGAACTAAACAGTATCAAACTTTACACTCTACAGTAAAGTAATGAATAATTAATATAGCTACCCTAGTAGCCTCTGTTTTTCTAATGTATTTATTAAAAAATGACACAGAAATAGTCAAATAAGGTATTTAATGCTAAATACTGGATCTTTTACCATATAATAAAGAGCATCAGGTATGATTTTATATAGTTCTACCTTGCACATAAGTAAAATGAAGCTATATTTTTTCCAAAGAATCTGTTTATATTTTTTCAAAGAATTTTTTTTTAAAATGAACCAATCCAAGGTAAACAGGACTATTATATAAACGTTAATAATGTGTGAAGTAAGTACTTAAAATACTTAACTTCAATATTTCCACATTTAGCAATGAACTAATCTTTTAAGAGAAAAGATATAATTTTATTTTTTATAAAGATTGCAACTCAATGTGGCACATGACTAAATAATCTTATAAACTATACCATAATTACATTTGAAATATGAAAATCTGTTTAATTGGTCTCCCCATCAATTTATTTTTATTAACAGAAACAGAAGACTACAAAGATGGACAAATAAACCAATCTTCAAGAGGAATAATCGGCTCAAATATAATGAGAGGGTTTTTGTTTTTGTAGCATGATTAAACAGTAATACAGAGTTAAGTTCCTCTCCATTCAGTAAAGTTTATTTCGTATTATTTAATTTTGGAGATTTGTACCTTCAATACAGTTCAAAAAAATTTAAAACCCTCAATATATAAAGACAACCAATATAAACTATAACATTTATATTTATTCATTATACTTCATTTTAATGCTTAAAAATGTTTCCATATGTAACTTCGTCAATTAGCAATATCTCTACCCTCAACTCAAATATCTCAAGCAAAGCTTGATTTTATGTACTAACCTAATACCGGTATATAAATATACTATATATAGTATTACATATAGCAGAATTTTGTGACTATTCCAGCTGTTTTTATTCTAAAAATGTATTGTTTTAAACAATTTCACACAAATTTGGAATGCTATTTGCAAAAAAGAAATCATTTTATATATTACACAAACTATTGCTCATACTACAGATATTCAAAAACGTAAGTGCAAATAAGTCAGAAGAAAATCATTATATCAAGCTGAGTGTTATATGAACAAAATAATAAATTATATTCTATTTTTAAAGGCCAACTTTTCAAACTACATCCATTCCACATAATACAGCAATGAACAAGAAAGAATACAAGATGCTAACAGTCTATACATAATTTAGCATTCACTCTCTTATGACAGAGAAAACTATCACCTTATATATTCCTATCATAGATACTTTTCATAAAAGCTAAACTTAAAATAAAGCTGTTGGAGACCAACAGTCCCTGTCAGGAGGAGGTATCAAATGGGGAATTAGCATGGATACACAAGATATACAGATATACAAGAGAGCAAGATCTGACCTCCCAAATGTCTCTGAGCCTTAATCTAGTCTTTCCCAGGCAAAACTGGGAAGAATCCTATGAAATTGGTACAGAAAATAAAGTAGCTAGTTTGAATTCTATGCATCTAGGTATGATCGTACATGCCTGACACAAGCAACCGGAAAGGAGCAGCATCCTTTCACTTATCTCCTTGGTTTACCGAGGAGCTGAGGGAGATGAAACGCCGGAGAAGACGCCTAGAGAGCGGTTGGAGGGCCAGTCGCTCTGAATCTGACTTGACACTAGTAAGAGCTCACATTAAGACTTACTTAGTGGCGATAAAAGCGGCAAAATCTAACTATTTTGCCGCCCTTATCGCATCATCAGATAATCGCCCAGCCGCCCTGTTTAGGGTGACCCGCTCCCTCCTTCATTCGGGAGCACGGGAGGATCCCTTGCAGGGTCGTGCTGAGGATTTTGTTCAATATCTGGATGACAAAATAACTCAGATTCGGGATGACTTGGCCGCCGACTGGGTTAGTTCGGGCGAGGTGACTGAGGCAGGTCTTGAGAGTGTTATCTGGGCTGAGTTCGATCCTGTGGCTCCCGAGGACGTGGACAGGACCTTGGGGAGACTGAATGCAACCACATGTTTGTTGGACCCGTGTCCCTCCTGGTTGGTGCTGGCCTCCCGGGAGGTTACACGAGGCTGGCTCCAGGAGATCATAAATGCTTCTTTGCGTGAGGGTGCCCTACCGGCCGCCTTGAAGGAGGCGGTGGTGAGGCCCCTCCTCAAGAAGCCCTCCCTGGACCCGGCTATTTTGGCTAATTACCGTCCAGTCTCCAACCTTCCCTTTTTAGAGAAGGTTGTTGAGAGTGTGGTTGCATGGCAGCTCCCTCGTACCTGGATGAAGCTGTCTATTTAGACCCGCTCCAGTCCGGCTTCAGGCCTGGATACAGCACTGAAACGGCATTGGTCGCGTTGGTGGATGATCTCTGGCGGGCCCGGGGTAGGGGTTATTCCTCTATCCTGGTGTTATTAGACCTCTCAGCGGCTTTTGATACCATCGACCATGGTATCATGTTGCGCCGATTGGAGGGACTGGGGGTGGGAGGCACCGTTTTACGGTGGTTCTCCTCCTATCTCTCCGACCGGTCGCAATCTGTGTTGACAGGGGGGCAGCGGTCGACCCCGAGGCGCCTAGTGTGTGGGGTGCCGCAGGGATCGGTCCTCTCGCCCCTCCTGTTCAACATTTATGTAAAGCCGCTGGGTGAGATCATCCGTGGTTTTGGGGTGGAGTTCCATCAGTACGCTGATGATACGCAGCTGTACATTTCCACCCCAGACCACCCCAACGATGCCGTGGAAGTGATGTCCCAGTGCCTTGAAGCCGTGCGGGCCTGGATGGGGAGAAACAGGCTTCGACTCAACCCCTCCAAGACCGAGTGGCTGTGGCTGCCGGCGTCCCGATATAGCCAGCTGACACCATCGCTGGTTATTGGGGGCGAATCATTGGCCCCCACGGAAAGGGTGCGCAACTTGGGCATCCTCCTGGACCCACGGCTGTCTTTGGAAGATCACACGACAGCTGTGGCTAGGGGAGCTTTCTATCAGGTTTGCCTGATACGCCAGTTGCGGCCCTTTCTAGATCGGGACTCCCTACGCACAGTCACTCAGGCACTCGTCACCTCTCGCCTGGACTACTGCAATGCTCTCTACATGGGGCTCCCCTTGGGATGCACCCGGAGGCTCCAACTAGTGCAGAATGCGGCCGCGCGGGGGATTATGGGAGCGACGGGACGCTCCCATGTGACACCTCTCCTGCGCGAGCTGCATTGGCTACCTGTGGACT
Source organism: Masticophis lateralis (assembly GCA_030761175.1). NCBI lineage: Eukaryota > Metazoa > Chordata > Lepidosauria > Squamata > Colubridae > Masticophis > Masticophis lateralis. The sequence goes on along the minus strand of JAUDYJ010000006.1, from coordinate 38,490,734 downwards.
TCCGGGTGCGTTTCAAGGTGTTGGTGACCACCTTTAAAGCGCTCCATGGCTTAGGACCAGGGTACTTACGGGACCGCCTTCTGCCTCCAATAGCCTCCCACCGGCCGGTGCGTTCCCACAGAGAGGGTCTCCTCAGGGTGCCGTCAGCCAGACAATGCCGGCTGGCGACTCCCAGGGGAAGGGCCTTCTCTGTGGCAGCCCCTACCCTCTGGAACGATCTTCCTCCAAAACTGAGAACAATTGCTGACCTCCGGACTTTTCGTCGGGCCCTGAAAACTCATCTCTTTCAGCTTGCTGGTCTAGCCTGACCCCGCTGAATTTTTAAGATCTGTATTATAGGGTTGGGTATTTTAAATATTTAATGGTTAATGGTTTTAATTTTTAGCCAAAGTTATATGCTTTTTTTAAAGAAATTGTTTAACTTTTGTGTACTATTTTTATTTGGCTGTTCACCGCCCTGAGTCCGAAAGGAGAAGGGCGGTATACAAATCTAAATAAATAAATAAATAAATAAATAAATCCCAGAACCAAATAAATTCCACAGCAGTGCAAGACAGTTCATGAAACGTCTGTCTTCCTTTTTGCCTATCCCAATATTTTCATTCTGGTACTATTCAGACATTATTAAGTGCTGTTGCCCTTTTTATACACACTGGACAGGAGAAGCTTCCTGAAACAGTTGTTTTAGGTAATAATATTAAATGGTAAGTAAACTAAATATAGTCGATATATTTTATGAATGCCACCATTTAAAATAATATTAATTTATGCCAATGTTTTAAAATATTTTTAAATTTTCTTAATCTAAAAACTGTTTAAGACAGATACCATGAGACATGCAGCCTAACAAAAACAAAAAAATGAGTTAACTAATGTACTCTGTATAGCCAAACTGTATTTATATTTCCATTCCAGAAAGTGTCGGCTCTTCTGCATCAAATTATTTAAAAATCTATTTCTCAATAGTTTTACAATTATTTGTAGCTATATTGTTTATAAGGTAAACTTTCAATCTTATAAACTTTATAAGATTGTAAAGTATACATTGAACTTCAAAACAACTTCTAACAGTTTGACAATCCAACTGATAGTTCCAGGTTGCTTCTCTCCTTGATTGGTTGATGATTATTTATTGGCTAAAAATTCATTTCTTCCCAGAGGGACTGACTCCTTTAGTGTTGACAGATAACTTCCCCTCCCCCTGGAAACAGGTGATAGACCACAAGCTGCGCTCTTATGGGTTCTCCCCGGCATTTTCAATATCCCTAGGCTTTGACCAAGCTAAGCAAGTAGTCATTAATAGAATAAAAGACATGGAGTTCCATTCATAAATAAATAAGTTGCCTCTCCATAGTATTAACAAATTAATCAGGGGGTGTGGAAACCATCAAGATATTTAGAGGACCTGATCTTCCCAAAACATAGAATAGCATTCTTCAGAGCCACATTTAACATTCTCCCCTCAGCACTCCTCCAAGGCAGGTATAATAAGACCCCATTAGCGGAACGAGTAAGTATATGTGGCAAAGGAGAAATCGAAGATATCACACATGTTTATTGCACTGCGAGTTATACAGAGTTTTTAGGTCAATGCATATTCTCCCCTTATTAGAGAAATTACCAGGGAGAACAGATAATTTTTATGTAGACTATCTCCTCCAGGATTTAAACCAGGCTATCACACGTGCAGTAGCAAAATTATGTGCAGCTGCAAAAACCACAAAGAAAATTTAATTACAGAATTAAAGATGTTTACTGCACAAATTTCTTGTAGATATCTCTAACAATTTTTAGAGAATCTATATTTACATTCATACTTAAACACTCTCCCATCGTGTAACCAAGGGTAAGAGCCATACCGTTTTGATACCATGTATTTTATTATTAGTAGTAATAATATCTTTTAACACTATTGTAAACAGTGATAATTTTGTCTATTGCTGGTCTGTGACCATAAGGAAGTTTATTATTTGTGGCAAACCCCCTTTTATGAAACAAAAATACAATGGAAAAATCCTTCCTTTCTATACAATAATAATAATAATTCCGGACAATAATTTCTGGAATCAACTTAGAGTAAATAATAAGTAAAATAAATGGGTAATATAAAAATGCAATCTACTATTGAAATGGCTATGCAGGCAAACACAAATATACCATCAGAGATAGTTTCTGAAGAAGCTGAGTTTTTCAAAAGCCATGGCTACATTAATACTTCAAGGTGAGATGTTTCTCAGGTGACTGCCTTTGTGAAGCAGGTTAATAGTTAAAATATTATTTTTTCACTACTGTTATAAGCAGACGGGGAAAGCAGACATGTTTTTGGCAACATTGCTATCAATGGTCAGATTATTTATTTTAAAGACCAATTATTTTCTTCTAGAGTGTCATCCTGTGTATCATAATGGGTATCTCTATTTTTTCCTATATATGCCATTAATCTTGGCAATCATGCTCAGATGTTCTGTTTAATTTTATTTATTCTAGCCAATCTATATAATTTCCAGACATTTTGCATTACTTCAGACCAGAAGACAGATACATTTGATGCTGAAAATATACAAAATTTTCTGACATCTGTTATGTAAAAATTTCATTTTGGTTTCTTCTACTTCTAGCTTTCAGGCTTAATCTGCCAAAAACTAATTACAAAGTAAATATGTCAAATGCAGGATTAAATGCCATACAAATCAATATTTATCCAATATTGTAAGATTACAAAACCACTTGAATTACATTCTGAAATAATAAATTCATACATTCTTGCAATATAGTACCTCTGAAGTACTCTCATTGTTGATATCCACTGCATTTCCAGGGACTGCAGATGAATCCGACTCAGAGCTCTGGGATCCAACCCTGCCTGGAGTCTGAAAAAAAGAGAAAATATAATATATTATCACTGTCAAATTGCCTTGCTCTAGGGACTACTGGCAGCAGTAAATTTATTCCCATGGATTCTTCTCTGATTAGGATTATTCACAGGTGTAAGCAGTAGCAATGTAGTGACAGTTAGTTTGCATAGAAGAAGCCAAATAAAATAACTTTCTTGAGGCAGAGTTGCTAAAATTTTATTTAAAGAAGGCATACAACAAAAATATCCACTACCAGTAACTGCTTCTCTTCACATATAATTCCCTACAGCATAATTCTATATGTAATGTGAATGTACAGATATACCATACAGTGTGAATCATAGGCTTAAGACAACAACTTTGACTACTTGCTTATCTAAATACTCCAAGTTGCATTTTTAAATACATATACTAAAAATTGAACTTTAAAAAAAAAATTCAACCTTCAGATCTTCTACTTATCTGCTCAATTTGTGATATTCTGAGATATAATATAGTTTATATTTTAGCAATCAGTTAACAGAAAATAAAGCTGACCTACAAACTTTCAAATTACTGTATGAACTTTCATCAATATAAACAAACAACTCCCAACTAGGTCCCAAAAGTTGTGGGAGAAAGTAGGAAAAGATTAGTTTATTGTGCATCATACATGTACGGGAGCTTCTCCTGCCTTCTGTTCACATACTGTTCGCTGATCTACACATATACTGCTCACTTTCACTTATGTAACATAAGAACACCATTCATATTTTTATGCTTGTTTGGTCTTACAAACAAACTGGACTTTGAATAGCATTTCAGAGTGTAACCTATCTGTAAGTAGAGGAATGTCTGTAAGGTAAATGAATATCTGAGTCTTCAAGAAAGTTTTATTTTTAATGAATAAAAAAACAATTACAAAGATTCCATGGAAGAAGAAATAATGGAAAATTCCTAAATGGGTGGGTTTTAAAAAGAAAAACTAAAAGTACAATTATAAAGAAGTCTAATGAGAAAATGGAGAACAACAGAAATGGCCAATATGGCTATATAAAAAGTCCTATGAAGATGTGAAGAACAAGCCTCCCTCAACAAGAATATATTTCACCATGTAAATATGAAGAAAAGGATGAAAGGTCAGGGCTGAAGCTTGAGTCATGGAAATATGGCACAGAATACATGTTTAGTTTCAAAAAATGTACACTTCCAGGCTCAAATGAATTTGCTGATGGTTTGAACTTTTGTGTATTATCTTCAAGAAATCCTGGAGAATATCTGATATGCCAGATGACTAAATAAAAGGAAATATTGCCCCTAACTTCAGAAGGTGGGAAGGAAGGATTCAAGAAACCACAGACCTGTCAAAATACTGTCTGGGAAATTTGGAAAAGATAACAAGATTAATTTGTAAGCCTCTTGAAAACAATGCAGTAATTATTAAAAATCAGGAGAGATTTGTTAAGAACAATTTCTGTTCAGACTGCTTTGAGGAATCATCTCTTGTAGGTTCTGTCCATCTTGTACAGACTATTCATATATTTTAGGTCCCATTGATTAAACAATGTCATCTGACTGGGCCCAACAAGTAGGCCTTCTCTATCACCCTATCTGCCCTATGGAATAACCTCTCAAAAGCTTCTAATCTGATTTTATTTTAAAAAAACACTTTAAACCACTTTTCCCCCATGACATGGAATAGGGTGAATCACACCCAGATTGGGGAAATGTTTTGTGTAACAGAATGTGTTGTTTTGAACCTCTGTATTGTCTCTTTATTTTGTTGGTTTTTATTCTTCTAATCCGTTTTTAAATATTGTATTCCACCCAGACTTGCCATGGAGTAGGGTACCTTCATAAATTACTTGATAATTAAATGAATGAATAAGGCCTTGTCAAAATAACTCCATCCCATTTTTATTAAGTTCACTTTATTAATACTTATGGGAATGCTATATCTGTATTGCCAACCTAGAAGCACTTAGGTGTATATACTGCTCCATAGACTTTTACAGCACTCTCTCAATTTCAGCACATTGCTTCCAACAATCTGGTTCCTCATTTTACCAACCTTGGAAGGATGAAAGACTGAGTCAACTTTGAGCCAATCAGGATTGAACTCATGGCTGTGGGCAGAGTTAGCCTGCAATTCCGCATTCTCACCACTGCGCCACCATGTGGTCACAAAGTGGCTGCAAAAGTGGGAAATCCAATTTTAGACAGCAATATTAAAATATATTCTGAATTACAATTTGTTCCTTTGTTGACCCTATTCATTCTTCCGAGGTGGTTAAAATGAGACCCAGATTGTTGGGGACAATGTGCTGACTCTGTAAACCACTTAGAGAGGGCTGTAAAGCACTGTGAAACAGTATATAAATCTTATTGCTATCAGAAGAAAAATAATCTTTTCTTAATCTTAAATTCAATACCCAAACAGAGTATGAATACAATGGGACTGTCAGCCCTTCAACTTGCATTTCATTCAGGGCTCACATAGTAAAGAGGGGGTTAAATTCCTGTGGGATTAGTAAAAGAGACTGCCGTAGAATGATTTAGATAATGACCAATAAGGATAAGGAAGCAAGCCAGGAAAGGGAGGGAATTTGGAGCAGAGGTCATTTCCTGACTGCATATGAGTCCGTGAAGACGTTGTTCTAACAAATAAAAGTTTTTTTTCTTTATTATCAAAATGTGAGAGGCATTTTATTTCTTTAGACAACTCGAACTCGGACAGGGACTTTATAGTCTTGGATGTCTGTGAAGTTAAGTATTATTTTCTAATAACAATTCTTCAAGGTCACTAGTACAGAACCTTTTTATTTATTTATTTATTACATGTATTTATATGCCGCCCTTCTCCCAAAGGACTCAGGGTGGCGAACACAAGTTAAGAAACATGTACAATAAAATCGCATTTTAAATCAAATAACTAATTAATGATAAATAATAAACCCAGAATCAGAATCAGCCTATTTGCTTGAACAGCCAAGTCTTCAGCTCCCGACGAAAGGAGCAGAGATCAGGAGCCGTCCGGAGCTCGGTAGGTAATTCATTCCAGAGGGTGGGAGCACCCACAGAGAATGCCCTACCCCTGGGCACCGCGAGATGACATTGGCTCGCCGTCGGGACCCTGAGGAGAGCGGCCCTATGTGAGCGAACAGGACGGTGGGAAGCAGGCAGGAGAAGGTCCTGTAAATATCCTGGACCTAAATCATGTAGGGCCTTATAGATCAGAACTAGTACCTTGAAGCGGACCCGGAGAACCACTGGTAACCAGTGCAGCTGACGCAGGAGGGGTGTTATATGGGAGTAACGAGGGGCTCCTGTAACAACCCGTGCGGCTGCATTCTGGATCAGCTGCATCTCAGGGGCAGGCCCATGTAGAGGGAATTGCAGTAATCCAAGCGGGAAGTAACCAGGGCATGAGTGACTCTGCGAAGGTCATCTCGGTCCAGGAAAGGGCGCAACTGGCGCACCAGGCGAAGCTGTGAGAAAGCCCCCCTGGTCACAGCCGTTAGATGGTCTTCTAGGGACAGCTGAGCATCCAGGAGGACACTCTAGTTGCGAGCCCTATCAACGGGGGCAAGTTTTTCTCCATCCATCAAAAGTGATGGGGCTTCTGAATTCCGAGATGCCGGCATCCACAGCCACTCAGTCTTGGAGGGATTGAGTTTGAGTCTGTTTCTACCCATCCAGCCCCGTACCACCTCCAGGCAACGGGACATCACGGAAAGGGCATCTCTGGGGTGGTCTGGGGTGGTGATGTATAATTGGGTATCATCAGCATATTGATGATATCTCACCTCAAAGCCACGAATGATCTCACCCAGTGGCTTCATATAGATGTTAAAGAGCAGGGGGGAGAGAACTGACCCCTGAGGCACCCCCATAATTTAGGGGCCTCGGGATGGATCTCTGCCCTCCTGCCCATACAAACTGTAAGCGACCGAAGAGGTAGGAGGAGAACCACTGTAAGACAGTGCCTCCCACCCCCAACCCCTCAAGTCGCTACAGTAGGATACCATGGTCGATGGTATCAAAAGCCGCTGAGAGGTCAAGTAGGACCAGGATGGAGGAACAACCACCATCCCGAGCCCGCCAGAGATCATTCACCAGAGCGACCAATGCCGTTTCCATGCTGTGTCCGTGTCGGAAGCCCAATTGGTACGGGTCAAGGTATTCCGTTTCCTCCAGGAACTGTGGGAGCTGTTGCGCCACTACAGTCCCAACAACCTTCGCGAAGAAGCGAAGGTTGGAGACTGGATGATAGTTATTAAGTGAATCTGGATCCAGGGAAGACTTCTTGAGGAGAGGTCGAATTACCGCCTCCTTAAGAGAGGCGGGGAAGTTCCCGTCTCTCAATGAAGCATTGACAATTGCCTGGATCCAGTCTCTAGTCACCTCCCTGGCAACCGAAACCAACCAGGAGGGACAAGGGTCCAATAAGCAAGTGGAGGAACTAAGTTTGCCCATAATCCTGTCCACTTCCTTGACAGAAACAGGGTCAAACTCAATCCAGATATTGTTCTCAAGACCCACCCTAGTCTCCCGATTGGATTCTGTCCAGTGTCCAATCCGATCTGGATCTGAGCGATTTTATCATGCAGAAACTATACAAAATCCTCAGCTCTGCCCTGTAAAGGGTCTTCCCTCACTCCCTGATTGAGGAGGGAGCGGGTCACATGAAACAGGGCCGCTGGGCGGTTTTCTGCAGATGCAATGAGGGCAGCGAAGTAATCTCGTTTCGTCGCTTCCATTGCCACTAAATAAGACCTAATATGGGTTCTTAACTGTGTTCGGTCAGATTCAGATCGGGAGGACCTCCAACGTTCCTCTAGACGTCTTTTCCGACATTTCATTTCCCGGAGCTCCATGGAAAACCAAGGAGAGACCCGGGATCTGTGGCGGGTTAGAGCCGCAAAAGTGCAATTCTGTCTAAGGCGTCAGTAGCCGACCATTCCCAGGATGCCACTAGAGCCTCAGCTGAATTGCAGGATTGAGAGGTGGGGAATGTCCCAAGCTCCTTTAAGAACCTTTCTGGGTCCATCAGGCACCTGGGGCGGAATCATTTTATGGGTTCCATCTCCATGCGGCAAGGGCTGGCAGATTGAAAGTCCAGTCTAAGGAGGGACTGGTCAGTCCATGACAGGGGACTGATGGAAATTTCCCCCCTACCATGACCATTTATCCACTGCCCAGAGAGAAAAACTAGGTCGAGTGTGTGTCCTCCCCTATGAGTTGGGCCCTGAATAACCTGAGTCAGGTCCATGGCTGTCATGGAGGCCATGAACTCCCGGACTGTCTCAGATGACTCGCCGATCGAAGGCAGATTAAAATCTCCCACAACCAGAAGGCCGGGGAGTTCAAGTGCCACTTCAGTCAAGACATCGAGCAGTGCAGGCAGGGCTGTGGCAACATAGCTGGGAGATAGGTATGTGACCAACAAGCCCAACTGAACTCCAGGGTCCCACTTCAATAGAAGAGACTCACACCCGCCTATCTGAGGGACAGTGACCTCCTTAGGACTCAGACCCTCCCTGACAACTGCTGCCACCACCACCACCCCGCCCCTTCCCTGGCATCGCGGCTGGTGCAGGACACGAAAGCCTGGGGGGCATAAGTCAGAGAGAGGGATTCCCCCCCCCTTGCCCCAACCAGTCTCTGTGATACAGGCCAGGTCCGCACCCTCCTCATCAATAAGGTCTGGTATGAGGAGGGCCTTATTCATCACGGACCTGGCATTCAAATACACCAGATGGAGACCAGGTTCCCTCGCTCTCATATCCCCAGGAAAGCAGGATGAGCAGGAGGTATGGGAGCAAGCCACCATCCGAATGCTTCTGGTGTGATGCTCCTTACTCCTACTTTGATTTCTTCTGCCCCTTCCCACCATCACAGGTATAGAATGTCCCACCCTCCTCTGAGCATCCCCCCCAACCCATCGGGACTGTCAGCATGGCATGGCTGCTGAACCTTAAGAGACCCCCAGTCTCGTTTTTGTTATTAAAAACCACCCTCCTCCCAGATCCCCTTAAAATTGGATCTAAAAATTTATTTTAAAAACCCCATAGCTTCCGTTTTTTAGCATACCACCTCTCAGGGTTCCAAAACCCATCATCAAGGGCAGCCCTCAATAGTTGAGACGGCCAAACCTGCGAGAGGGGGGAGTCTCGCAGTGCAAGGAGCTCCGCAGTTGAATACATTCAAGAATAGCAACGAGCTGAGAGTGATGAAGGATCATTTTCTTCTAAAGGGTGTTAGAGATGGTTAAAAACAGGTAGATGAAATAAGGGAGGAAAAGATGTTAAAGAGAAGACAATATGCTAAAAGCATCAGAACATCATCGCCCTCTCACGACGATGGGAAGTCTTATGATTATAATAAGTCTATTCAATGGTGGGAAAAAGTCTCAAAGGCCGCCCTCTCATGGTGACCAAACCAGAGTCATAACATCAAACAAGAAGATGGTCCGTCCCACGATAGTTCAAGACTCTCGGTGTCTGTGTCTCCTCCCATCCTGACACCAGCGATAGCCGAGGCTTAGTTTAGAAAAAAAACAAGGTGTAGTCAAAGGATGGAATAAATGATTGAATAATCCGGGTAATCCAGGGAGGACAAGATGGTCAAATAAGGCTGCAGATCAATCAATAGCTGTAAATTTATGCTGAGTGGTCATATTAGGCCTAAATCTAATAAGGGGGGGAGGAACAGTCAAGGGTGGGGGGGGGGAACCAACTGTCATCCCCCAGCTAACAATCCTCAGTCCCTTCCCCATGACCTTGATCTTCAGGCCATTCAGCCCATTAAGTTGTTAAGCCCCCTCCCATGCTTCAGAAAAAAAGGGGGAGTGTCCAGATCCCTAAAAACTCTACTTTTAGCTCTACTATCAAAAATTATTTAATTGAAAATACCAATATGAAAGAAATTGCCATTGGAACATAATCTTTATTACAGAAAATATACATTAAAATATCTAGGTACTGTTAAGTACACATTAAATTTTATGCTAGAAACTTTTTTATGTTATAGGTAATCTTTGGATAAAGATGGGACCAGGAACTCTCCTGCTAAGCGCAATATCCTATGACCTCATTGACTTATGATGGTAGTTCCAGTTGAAGTGATTAGGTGAATTGTCACAGCCATTAGGCATGACATCATGTAATCACTATTTGTGATCTTCTGCCAGTTTCCCATTGACTTTGCTTGTTAGACGACGGCTGCAAAGGTTGTACATGGTATCACATGACCATGGGATTCTGCAAGTATTGTAATTACAGGCTGATTGCCAAGTGCTTCAATTGCAATCACATTACTACAGGGACTCTATAGGCTGCAACTTCAAGGACTGTCCATTAGTCTCCTCATTCAGCACCATCATAACTTCAAATGGTCACAGAAAAAGTGATAGTGAGGAATACCTGTATTGTATGAGTGATTTTATTAGTACCATAGATTACCAGATTATTAAGCGAGTGAGTAAACTCACCAGTTACTATATATGGAATAGTATATATATCAAATAAAACAATTATCAAGATATGAAAAAAATAAGATAAATATAAGCACCAAAACCAATTACAATACAGGGGCAAATATGATTCACCAGGAAGATATTTGACAACATAGAAATACAATATTTATTCTTCTGCTTGGATCTATGAAACTACAGATGACCAAAAAGTGAAATTATAAGATCTTACACACAACTGTCTCACACACATACACGCTCTTCTGTGACATTTCTTGCTTCTCAATGTTTATTAATGTTTATGAATGGTGTTAAGACAGTAGATGACAAATTGTAAGACACAAAGCGCACATAATGTGAATCAAAGAATCATAGTACAAGTTCATATTCTGGAAATACACAGGAATATGAATCATGCCATCTGCATTGGCAGTTCTTAAAAAGGGAGGAGCATTAATAGCTACACAACAGAAGTAACTTCTTTCTCATTCGATTCTAGAAGAATCTTCACATAGGGATCCACAAACAGAGAAAGTTAAAAGGAGAAGGGGCGTAACCGACAAAACTTGCATTATGACTTAACAAGCAAATTTTGTATTTATGTACTTGCATCAGACACTGAAACTCATGTAAATTAGGGTTTGTGTTGTTTAAATTACAACTTGTACTCCATCCACATGGCTTTCTGAGGATGCCTATAAATGTTCCCTATTGAACAGAGTGCATACGTACAGAATTTCAAAAATTGATTATCTGATTTCAGAGTTTCTCAACCTTGAGAGTTTGAAGATGTGTAGACTTCAACTCTGGGAGTTGAAGTCCACACCTCTTCAAACTCTCAAGGTTGAGAAACTCTGAATTATATGGTAAGGAAGTGTTTCAGCTGTGTAATGTTTTAAGGGACAAGACAGAGAGCATGAGTATCCACACATCTAAGTTCTATCTTCCCAGAAGTTCAACTATAACAATACAGCCCCTAGGCATTGTTTAAATATACAATTTCACACATTCCATCCACTCCATCTTCCATTCTGTATGAAAATTTGCAACATTCCTTATCTTTATTCCCCCCCCCCTTCTTTTCACCTTCCCTGCTGTAAAATGACTTTAAACAAAATCCATCTATTGTTAAAAGTACAAGTACTTCTGTTTTCTCATCAACGTCAATGTGTACCTGAAAAGAACCATCTCAGGAAAGACGTGCAATATCAGAAGTTATGCGAACCCAATGTCCAACAGCGCCTAACAATTGTACAGAGCTCTGCTCCGCTGCTGTGTTGAATGAATGTCTGTCTGTTTGTCTAATTCATATAGCCACCAATCTCATCAAACAAAACGCCGGAACGGCCAACACCCTCAACAGAAACAGCCCAACGACAGTTAGTTCTGCCAGGCCTTGGAGCAACATTCAGAGCCCGCATCCTCGACAGGCAGAAAAGTCCGTCCGTTCCAATCTTCCTTTCCCTCTCCCCCGTTTTCCCCTATCCAAGATGGAGTCCCACAACTTCTCCCGCCCGCCCGCCTCTCTAGCCACAGCTTATGAACGATCCCACGGGAAGCCTAACGCCGCCCGCCCTCCATCCGCAACTCCACGCCTCTCCTTCGACACCAGTCTAGCCTTCCCGTCCCCGAGAGACCCTATTGCTCCCAGGCAGGCTTCTCTCCCACCCTCGGCCACTAAGATCCAGCGGGGGGGAAAGGGGCCTAACGGAGAAGGCGCCCAAGGCCAGAAAGCAGGGCAGTCGCAAGAGCAGCGCTGCCGCTGCTCACTGGGAAGAGAGGGAGCGGCCAGCCCCAGAGGCCTGAGGGAAGTCAGGCAGGCAGCTGGGTGCCAAAGCGGCCACTCGGGTGCTGGGCCAGCTGCAGGAAGTGCCGCGGCGCCTCAGGCAGCCAAACCAGGCGCTGCAACAGGGAGACCGGCGCGCCGGTGCCGCTGCCCCCCTTACCCTCTGTAAAATCCTCCTCAGCATCGCGGCAGAGGTCACGTCCCTCCAGGGAGCGACGACTCCAGCCTCAACGCGGCCTCCCCACAGCCATCTCCAAATCACGGGGTGCCCCCGCCCTCCCGCTCGCTCCGGCCCGACTCGTTCCGCCGCTCCTTGTCAAGCAGGGGAAGGCGCCGCCAGGAGTAGGGCGGGGAGACAGGGAAGGAAAGAAGGGCGGCCGAAGCCGCGAAAGGGAGGCGCGCCGCCCGGCCTCCTTTCCTCCGCTTTGGGCTGGCGGAGGTGGGGCTTCGCGCTGTCTGGCGGAGAGGCGGAGCTGTCGTCGGACGGCGTTTGAGTCTAGTCCGAGGAGCGAGGACGGTGAAGGTGGGCGGAAGAGCGGGTGATGGTGGCTCTCAGTCCGTGCTGACGGCGGGAATCGCCCTCGTCTTCCTCCCTTCCGCAAGTCAGGGCGGCAGCGCCTCATCTCAGCTTCTCATCGCTTGTCAGTTGCAGAGTTTCCCCAAGTGACTCTGGCCACGTGTCAAGTGCATCTTTCCAGGCATGACTGCCGCCTCATCCTGTACTTGACGTTTAGCTCTTCTGGGTCCTTTGAGAACGGATTCTAAAAATACGGCACTCTGAAGGAAACCATTCAGCTGTCCTCGTGATTTTCCAGGCTGGCACACTGATACGGGTGCTGAAATAACCCTGTCGAAAGCTGAACGTTTTTTTCACCATATCCCACCACCCCAGAATGAGCCTCATTCTTAAACTGCAGAATACAAGGGATCGCATGTAACATTGTCTTGGAGGACTAAATATTATTTTAACGTTTAGAAGCTTAAGAATTCCAATAGCAATTTACGGTATGCTACAGGTAACTGTGAGTTCCCATACAGTGCAAATACAGTCATTGACTGTAACAGGATATACTCCCCCAGGATCGCAACCAAAGAATTATATCTATGGGAAATAGTAAAATAACTACTTGATTAGCCCAATTTACAAAAAAACAATAAAAAGTCCATTCAAGTGAAAATAAATAATTTACTAAGTAATGTTCAGCTCTATTCTTTTCATATTCTAATTGGCCAAAATGTCAGCACACCAAATACAGGGGAAACTCAAAAAAATTAGAATATAATGCAAAAATTCATTTATTCTAATTTTCTGAGATTGTGAATTTGGGGTTTTCATGAACTGTAAGCCATAATCATCAAAATTATGACAAATCAAGGCTTGAACTATCTCGTTTTGCATGTAATGAGTCTATCTCATATATTAGTTTCACATTTTAAATTGCATTACTGAAATAAATGAACTTTTGCACGATATTCTAATTTTTCAAGTTTCACCTGTATAAGGATTAACATTTACTGTCTAGGTGGAAATGCTTCAGATGAGAAAGAAGAAAAGAATGTAATTAACATTTTACCAACAAAAAAATTGTTCATTGGATTCATTGCTGTTTCTCTTTTGAATGGATCAAACTATAGATATCTATTTTTCTATAGTTTTAGTTCATCTTCTGACAGAACAATTAATCCTATTAAACCATAAGAAAGGCCTGTATGATTCAGCCTTTTTTTCCAAAGAAAACAAAGTTTACTATTAGACTGCAAGCAATACAGGGATAAAGTCTCTCTTTGTACCTCACCAGTAGGCTGCATCAATGTCTGTCTGTCTGTATCTTATATCCTGACTATCTCAGTACATTACTACTACTGGTACTACTAATTGGTGGGATGCATACAACAGTATATTGGAATAATACTGAGCTTTGTTTGTACTCTTTTCATCCCTTAAAAGATAGAGAAATGATGGCAGTGAGAACTAATTATGCCTCTATATGGCTTAATATTTTGAAAATCAAGGAGAAAAAACCAAGATATGTCTACCCAGAGGACTTGTGGTAGAGAAATTGGCTCATTTTCATTCTATGAATTCAGTCCTGCCATTACCATTATGAATAATTTGTCTATTCAGTACAGTAGAGTGGCTATGGGACTTGCTTAATGTGCATGTGAAGACTGCAATTATGACTAGCAATTTGAAGAATCTTTGTTCACAGTGGTTTCTGTGGGTGGGGTATCGTAGGAGTCAGGCTGATGTCCAGAGCAGACTGACACTACACCCCACCCACAAAGGGATAGAATTTGCAGCACTATGTTGTAATGCTGCTTTCATCATTCTGATCAAAGTGGTGAGTTTCTATGGAAGTTGCTGATTATTCACTAAAACAGGAGAAACATAATGAGAATATATTCAAAAACTATACAGCATTAATTTGTTGCATATATCTAGGAAAGTGTTTGGCACTGTACAAACTGAAACACTATGAAAAGTGATAATGATCAACTTTTAAGGTCTATAATGCAACTTTATTCTGGGCAGGGAGTCTAAAATATATTTTTTGTTTTTCAACAGATCATTGAGAAATACATGAATATGATGAAGTTTAATAGTACATTTGCAAACTTAAAGAAATCATATGATAAAATGAATTGTCTGAAATTATATAATGTTTTCCATTATTGTGGAGATGAAATACTGAATGCCACAAAAGTGATATATTATTAAAGTAAGCATACCTGAGAATGCTTACTTTAATTGTTGTCTGCATGGTTTATTTATTTAATTGCATCCCATATTTACTCTTTTTAGAAATATCCAACACACCTTTTTCCTCCTATTTTCTCCACAACAACAATTCTATGAGATGGCTTGAGTTGATGGAGAGTGACTGGCCCAAAGTCACCCAGCTAGCTTTCATGGCTAAGGTAATACTTGAACTTACAGCCTCCTGGTTTCTAGCCTGGTGCCTTAAGCACCATGGCTAAACTACTTTCTCCTAAAAACTTTGACATAGCATTGCACTGAAACTTCATACTTTCTTTAGAGAAAATCATTAGGAACACAGCCCTACTTCTTTTTAATCACATGGTGACTTACATATGGAGGATTAGAGTGACACCAATGAAAGGTTTCTATGAAAGAATTGAAGAAAAATGTACAATGGATAATTATTAATTTGCCTTAGCTCTGATTAAATAGCTGATAGTGAAATTTGCAAAAGCAATAATTAGACACCATGCAGTGTAATCAAGTTCAAAATATTGGAATATTTCACAGATGATTCAGAACAATTATACCCTGTTCATACAAATACGAAGAGAGAGAAAAGTGTTTCACAATTAATTTGGTTCATGTTACATTTAGTAAATATTAGAATAGATGAACTTATATCAATATTTTTAAGATTTAACCTTTAAATTAATTTTATTTCTAACTGAAAGATCGTAGAAAACTGATTGGGAGTCATGCTGCTGCAGTGGTTAGAGTGCAGTATTGCAGGCTAACTCTGCCCACAGCCAGGAATTTGATCCTGATTCAGCCTTCCATCCTTCCAGGGTCAGTAAAATGAGGACCCAGATTATTGGGAGTAATATGCTGACATTTGTAAACCGCTCATTGAATGTTGTAAAGCACTATGAGGTGGTATATAAGTCTAAGTGCTATATAGGCCTATCTCAAATTCAATTGTGTCACAACATTTAATAATTCAGTTCATTTGGAAGAGAGAATGAAATTAAGTTTTTATGAGCTACTCAGTAGATAATCATCACATTTGTATTGCCTTATATAGATATGATTAATTGAAATTACTGTTATTAAAAGTATAGTTAGTTATTCATTGTACCATACAAGAACAAATGTCACTGGATGGTTTACAAGTAAATAATAATAATAAAGCCATAAAATACAACTTGAAAATAAAATAAAAAACAGCACAAGCCAGCAATGTTTTTGGAAAAACAATAAAGAATAAGAGAAATATAACAAAACAAAGAATAATAAAAATATGTAAAACCTAAAACTATTATTGTCTCTTGGGAGCCATCTTGAAAAATCTATAGGCTAATACCTAAAGTTTTATCTGTTGATTATTTTTTTATTATTATAATGTATGATAAAGTATATAGGAGATGGTGTGTCAGACCTGCCCCAGTCTGATCCCTTAGGGAAGAAAAACCCTCAATTCCATTTGGTTGACGTGAAAGGTACTTTTACTAAGAGGTGCTGATTGCAGTAAAGTCAGACGGAATCTGAGTTTCCAGCACATCAATACAAAACTATTTCCTTCATTCCCATCCCTCTCCTCATGGCCAGTCCAACCCCAACCAATGCAAGGCCACCAGGATGTTTTGGGAACACTGAGGTGTTTGGGCTGGTAATTTTCCACACTCATGGCAACCTTGAAGATGCCTGGCATGAACCGGTTCCATGTTGATCTGCTTTTCTTCACCTATCATTCCCCCTCTCAAATTTCCACAAAAAATGCATAGTGGTTTAATGCCCATTTGCCCCCCCCCTAAACCCCCTCCCCCAGTCCTTTGATGGCAGGACTCCAGCAAGACACCAAGCTGAAGATGGTGGACCTGATATGGTAGCTTTTATATTGTAAATAAGAAATCTCTTGGTGAAAATTAAAATTGTTTTTTCTTGATTGATTTAATTTCCTCCCACTAATTTGGGAAGAACTAACCATCCCACAATTTCCCAAGCTAATATTACCCTAGCTTGGCTATTTCCTCTTTTTTTCAACTTAGCAATATAGTCATCATTATCTCACCATCATTTGGTAGTTGTCTATATAATTAGACATTAAAAAAATGTCTATTCAGCATCTGAATCTTCTATCTGAATATTACAAACCCACAAATTCTTTTTTTATATATATAGTTCAATTATTATTATTATTACGTATATACACAGTATACCTATACAATGAAAATCACATAACACCCAAAAACCAGGCCCAACACACATAACAATCCCCAAACACACCTCCACCCACCACAAATTCCCCACAATCACCTTAGGCTTCAATTTTCCATATGTGTTTTTTTTATTTAAGTTTTTATCAGGGATGTATTTAATCAAAATCTTCTAGAGAGGCCAAATAAAGGTTATCATATGGTTTTTTTAAGTCTCATGCTTTCTTAATATTTTCAAGAGTTTGCAATTGCTTGATAACTATTATGTCTTTGGCCATTTAGTGCACCGCTCTTTCCGAGGATGCAAATCTAGAAATAATAGAGATATTTATGGGAATGCTGTATTAGTTCAGCATCTGGATGCCCCGAAGGAAGGATCAATAATTGCAATGGCAGACAAAGGGTTTTAACCCAATCCAGTATAAATGGTTCTTTCTTTTGTGCAAGTTTGTTGTAAGTCTGATTTCTCCTGCTTTTATTTAGTTAGATACTCTATAGTATCTAACTAAACATATTCTACTGTTACATTATCCAATACATCAGTCTTCTTCTCATATACACATACTTATATACACACACAGATCTGAAATGGCATTGGAACTAGAAAGCAAGAAAGGTTATGTATGAAAATTCTATGTCATATGGCGGCACCTGCTTCAAGGGAAGTTGCCTGGATAGCTGCTGCTAGAAAAGGCAAAACTATCAACTCAAAGAAGGATAAAATGATTTGCACTCTAGTGTATATTGCAAATCCCTCCTGAACATCCTGTGCTGACAATTTGGCAGCAATTCCTGTGATTGACACACATGGCAGATTTCTGGCTTCATTTTGAAAACATCCAGTACCCCCGTATTTAATAATAGATACAATGCCCTTATCCACAAACCACTACATCGACTAACACCTGCATCAGTCAAGTTCTCACATGCTTGTTCAGTATGTTTGTCTTCGTCACTAAATAATCTATTCCATGATCTCATCTCAACCATTCTATCACTGAGTGTAGATTATTGCTTATCAGGCCTTTATTCTACATTTCTTGTCATTCTCTTTTTTCCTCTTGCCATTGGATTACATTTTAAAGATAATCCCCTTTTCACCAGCTTCCAAAGTCTGATATTATGCAACTAAGCTATTGTCATCATATGAGTCTATAGGGAAAACTTCAAAATCCATGTCTAAGTGATAATTTTATTAAAATTCAACTCATCTCCTGATCATGACATATCCATTCTTATATTTTGTAATTTGTCGTTCTTCAGGGCATATATTTCTGAGAATTTCCTGGTGGTCTCCCATCCATGTTCTGCTCAGGATTGAACCTATTTAGCTTCTCAAAATCAGCCAAAATTGGCTAGAGCTGCCATCTTGTGTAGCCAAACCTTTATTACAATCAACCAAATGAACACAAAAATGTAAAAAACCTTTTGAGTTCTTCTAGATATTGTAAAAGATAGAAGGACAAACAATGTTACTATTAGTTCTGCTATGTTAAACCAAGTTTTCTTTGTTTCAAAGATAGTTTATATTTGCAAATCAAAATAATAATTTTGCTTATACTGTTGGACAATTGAATGTAAGTAAATATTATCATTGGCTTCAGAAAAGAGATTTTGAAATTCCTGGAAACATCAGCGAAGTTGCCAGTTATTCAGTTTTATTTCTTTCCACAAGGGGGCACAATGTGGATTTTCTGCCTCAGGGACCAATTTATCTTGGCTAGACTTTGTGAAAAAGTTGTTTTAAAGCAGGGGTGTCAAACTCAAGGCCCGGAGCCGGCCTGTGGGGTGCTTAGATCTGGCCCGCAGGGCTGCCCTGGAAACAGTGAAGGACCAGCCTGCAGTGCCTTTGCTAACAAAAAAGGAGCTCGGCAGCTCCGTTTTCACTGGCAGAGGGTTGCAGGAGGCTGTCCCAGTCAAAAACAGAGCTCGGGAGCCTGTTTTCGCTGACAGAGTGCTAGGGCTGCCACAGGTGCTCCAACATGAGTGACATCGAGCTGCCCATGCCAACCCTGGCCACGCCCCCCCCAAGTCAAACACAATCCTGATGCAGCCCTCAATGAAATCGAGTTTGACACCCCTGTTTTAAAGCATCATTTTCCTAAACTGGTATTTGAAAATTAGAAGAGATCAGTGATGCTATTCAGCCAGTTCTACCCGGTTCAGGAAAATCGGTAGCAGCAGCTGTGGGACGCTCTGCCCAGACGTCATCACGTCCCGTTTTTGATGCTCTGTGCATGTGTAGAGGCGCGCACAAGTGAAGCAAGCGCCCACGTGAGCGTGCTCACATTTGCGAACCGGTAGGGAAGATAAGTGAATACCAGCATTGGAAGAGACCAATGCCTAAACTCCTTTGGATGGCATACCTATATTCCAAATGTTAGCATATTGCACATTGCACGTGGGAATGACAGCACTGAATAATCCAGATGTATATTTATATTAGTTCCAAAACTGAAAGAAGAAAAGCAGATAAGCAAGAATGCCGTTTCAAACAATATAATTAATTTATGGATCTAAATTTTACAAAAGCAGGGAAACTAGGAAAATTTAATAGAACTAATTTACTTGCAATAAACAAATGAAATTATAAATTTATTTTATAGAATCATTTTCAAAGCCTCGAACAGAATTAGTGTCTACAGTGAAATGCTAACCACATTTTTGTGGAAAAGATTTGTTCTCTGTTCAAGAGGTGCTTATCCCTTCATTTAATTAGATTGAAGGCTCAAGTGTAAACATTTTTTAAAAATACAGAAAAGATTAGATTTTTTAAAATATCAGTTTCAGCTTGCAAAGACAGACACAAAATGAGATCACTATAATTTTAGTTAGCTACTTAAGAAGGAAATGTTTACATGATAAAAAATTGCTAAGTATAAAAGCTGATTTGTTTATTTTATAATTTCACAGCAATTAATTCTGCCTAGTCTGAAATAGTGTTATCATATGATACAATAACTGTATGAAAAACTGAAAAGCTTCGCCATAAAGTGAGAAGAGCAAAACTTTGGAGAAAGCTAAACAGTTTCGTCATGTATACACTAGCATATGCTATACAACAAAGAGGTGAAATGCTCCCAGTTCGGACCAGCTCGGGTGAATAGGTAGCGATGGCGGCGGGCAGTTCGGAGAACCAGTAGCAAAAATCCTTGTCTCCACCCCCCATGCCCAGCTGAGCCGTGTGATCATCAGAGCCTTTTTTTTTCTTTTAAATGGCTCTGACAGCCAAGCTCTGCTGATCAGGCAACTCAGCTGGGATCGTCAGAGCAGAGCCTTTTGAAAGCATTTTTTTACATGGTTTTATATGTAAAAAATGGCTTTAAAAGTTTTTAAAAAATGGCCACGCCACCAGCAAGCCACGCCCACAGAACCGATAGTAACAAATTTTAGATTTTACCCCTGATACAACAGAAATAAATTTGTAATGTTATTTCTATCCATTGTGGAGATCACCACTGTATCTTCCTGAGACTAGTTCAGGGCCACATGCAGGATCTTTCCTCTACCACAGGAGGGCCCACTGAATCTCAAACATCAGTTTCCATTTTAAGTCCCTTAAAGAGACTTCAAAGACAAGCACATTGCCCGCCCCAGTGCACTTTTCGACAAACCTCAATCCAGAGGGATTTCCGCATGCTTCAATTATAGAAGAAAAACATGCTTTTAAATTAAGAAAGGAAAGATAACCAAATGGTGACTGTACTTTACTTGGCCACAATGCTTGCCAGTTATAAGTGCTCCCAAACAACGTATGAGATTTAAATTTCATTTTATAATCAGGGTGAATTTTATAATCAGGGTGGATCACTCATTTGGTAGTACACCTTACCAAAGCAGTACCGAATTGGTCAGTTCCTAGATTGCAGATTAAGAATCCTGTGTTTTCTTACTTATTTAAGGGAGAAAATAGGTAGAATTTAAATGACTAAATAAAACTGTATCTAAAGCAATGTACTTGTGAATAATTTGTTCTAAGAATATAATACCTATTTTCTTTCTAGTCACTGATTGAGTTCATAAATCATAATAGGGTTTGTTTTTTATTTAATATGTTATGCACACCTAGATCAGTGGTGAAATCTAAAATTTGTTACTACTGGTTCTGTGGGCGTGGTTTGGTGTGTGCGGGGGGTAATGTGACTGGGTGGGCATGGCCAAATTTTTTTTTATTTTATTTTTAAAACCATTTTTTCTACAACCTCTTCAGGGAAGAGGTTGTAAAAAAATGTTTTCGAAAGGCTTTGACAAGCCAAGCTGAGTTGCCTGATTGGCAGAGGCTTTTTAAAAAACTCAGCTTGCATTGTCAGAGACATTTAAAAGAAAAAAAGGTTTTTTTTCTTTTAAAAGCCTTTGATGATCCCACGTGAGTCACGCAGTCATCAGAGGCTTTTTTTTTTTACTTTTAAAAGCATTTTTTCCTACCGAAGAGATTGTAGAAAAAATACTTTTAAAAGTTTTTTTAAAAAGCCTCTGATGATTGTGCGGCTCAGCTGGGCATTGGGGGGGGGGCAGGGACTTTTGCTACCGGTTCTCCGAACCACCCGCCTCCATCGCTACCGGATCTGGCGATCCAGTCCAAACTGGGAGCATTTCACCCCTGATCTAGATCCTGTGCTTTGGGTAAATCATGGTTATTCAGTTTGTTAAATCATAGATTAAGATGGCCATGATATGTCATCTGGCTTAGTTTTCAGATCTTTATCATTTTGGCCGTTCTTTTCTGAAATTTCTACAGCTTCCCCATGTCCCCTTTAAAATGTGCCCAGGACTAATAATAGGACTAATGATGCTAAATGAGTTTCAAATGCAATTAAAGAACTATTCCTGAATGCATCATTTGTTAATCATGGCACAATAATAACCCAAGACTGCACTGGCTCATTTTGCTGTCGTGCACACATGATCAGCTATGTACTCATTATTGGCTGATGATCCATTAGTACTATTTCTGAAACACTTAGTCAAAAGATGTATGTCCTATTTGATTTATCCTATCCAGATATAGGATATTTCACATACCACAATTGAATACCATCCTGTTGGATTTGGACCAAATATACAGCCATTAATATCATTTTTATTTAACATATTAAATCATGTCAAACTCCTTCTAGTCCCTAAAGGATAACTGTGCAAATGTTTAGAATTTTAAAAAAATTGTTGGAAGCAATTAAGACTTGGGGAAGGTTCTAATATTTATAAAGTATTAGAGATGTGTAAAATGTACAGTTTTGAAACATTCTAAGCAAAAACTTTTAAGTATATTCTTCTTTAGAATATAGAACAGCTATTTTCAGCATTTGAGTAATGTTTCAGAATTCAAACAAAACTTTTAGAATGATTCTGTTTCAACTTTGAAACATTTCTAGAATAAAGTATTCAAAAAGAGTCTATTTTGTATTCAAAGTGCTAGTTTCAGACTAAAATTAGAATGATTTATGAAGCTACATGCTCAAAACAGCTCAAAATAAAATTATTTGCATATTTGTATAAACATGTTCCTGTTTCAGAAATAAACCTCCCCTACATAAAATAGGTACAGTGTCATGCAGGTATCCATCAGTTATTATTTGGTTCTACTGTAAATATAAAGTATCATCACCACAGTGGTGGAATTCAAATTTTTTACTGCCAGTTCTGTGGGCATGGCTTGGTGGGCATGGCAGGGAAAGGATACTGTAAAATCCCCATTCACTCCGACTCCTGGGGGAGGGATATTGCAAAATCTCCATTCCCACCCCACTTTGGGGCCAGCCAGAGGTGATATTTGCCGATTCTCTGAACTACTCAAAATTTCTGTTACCAGTTCTCTAGAACCTGCTGAATTTCAACCCTGCATCACCACCAAGCCAGCTTAGTCCTTTCTCCCAAGCTTTTTGTTTAGAAAAATGAGGGAGCCCCCAAAATATAGAGTTATTACATACTGCTCAAAATTATTATATTCTTTGATGCTAGAACCAAAAATACAAATCCAGCTCTTTCATTGAGAGAAAGGGATATCCATAAAATTTTTCCTCCTACATCCATATCAATAAATTCATCCCATTTTCACTTTGACCCTTTAAGTGCACACAATAATTCCTTCTTGGGAAAAAAGAAGTAGGCAAAATTACCTTCTTTACATTTGTCTACTCTTCCAAGATTCTCACTATTTCCCCAGACCCCATATATTTTCCAATTGTCTCTCCCAGCCAATAGACATTTCAAGGTACTTGTCTCTCTTCTCCACTCTTATCAACTTCTGCAATATGTCACCACTAGGTGAAATTCCCCATCAATAGAGAATTAGTATCATCAATAAGCTGATGATTGCCAATTATACATTTCCACTCTAGGTCAACCAAGTGAAGAACTCAAGTCTTTTCCTAGTAACTGGAGGCACTGGAGGTCTTGATAGGGGAAGAAAGGCTTCAGTTTAACCCTAACAAAAATGAATTGTGGTTTTGGGGTCCACTGACTGACTATAAGGACTCTCTATGTCTGGTTGAACTTATGCACCTCCAGAGAAAAGTGATGCACACTTGATCTCGTAGCTCCTGCTAGAAAAGCAGGTAGTAGTCATTGTCAAGACAGTCTTTGCGCTAATCCACATTGTGCATTTATTGTTTCCTTTCCTGAACAGGATGCTCTACTCATAGCCATTCAGCCCCTAGTGACCTACGTTTTGGACTACACAATGCACTCTACATAGGGTTTCCCTTGAAAAGCATCCAGAAGCTATAATTGGTCCATAATGTATAGGCTTTAGTAGTTATGGGTGCACTTCAGTATGGTCATGGAATATCATTATTTTGTGAGCTGCACAAAAGTTCGCTATAGGTAATTCAAAGTGCTGGTTCTCACCTTAAAGCCCTTCTCCATGGGCTTTAAGGTGAATTTAATAATTCTCCAATTATCTCTGCTCATTTCATGAGTTCCAGCAGAGTGAGCGTGCTTTGGTCCCTTCCTCAAAATCATGTAGCCTAGTGGAAATTCTACTAGAATTTCCTAGCTTGGAGTGGCTCCTCCATCCTTTACCACATACTAATTTACCAGTGCTGTTTTTTTCCCCCTTGGAGTTTCTGTTCTATACAAAGCTTTAGCTTGCAGCCACAATGCTTCCTTTCCCCAAGAAATCCTTCACATGGCATTATTGCAACTGAGAAGTAAAATTTGCATGGGCAGTCCATAGCTTCTCAACTATAGTGAGAATATTTAATATTAAAATTGGGGGGGGGGATCATATGGGGTATCACTTGTTCCTTACAAAACAGTAAAATTATTCTTGTCTGCATACAGATTAAAGTAGAAAAGGAAACTCAGCAAGATTCAGAAAGCAGAATCCTGATTGCTGGTTGAGTAACAAAGTACAAGTAGGGACAAAGTGTTTTCAGCAAGGAAGTCTCCTACATCAGCATATCCTTCATTTATTTATTGCAATTTTCCATACAAATGTAAGATGTGAAACAACAGAAGTTTAAGATTGAACTAGGAAGAAATTTTAAAAATGCAACTCATTGTAGATAAATAGGCATAAGGTCCAGACAGAAATACAAATGAATCCATATGAAAGTAATGTTGAACATATAGAATATGCAAAACATGGAGAAATGCATGCCTAGGGAAATGACAGACAATTGGACGTTGAACATTGCTTGGGAGACAGCAGACTAATGTAAAACTGTCTAGACAGGTAAATTATAGAAGTTTATGTAGTCTCAGGAAGTAAAATATCATTAATTGATGGACTGATTATATATTTATCTTAACGTATGCATTCTACCCTTAAAATTTACAAGATGTTGAATGCAAGAAAAGCATTGAAACTGTCACAATACTAATCTGGCTAAAAGTTATTTATTTACTCAATTTTGCATACACAAAATGGACAGAGCAATGCTTACATTGCCATTTCCTCCCCACCCCACTTGCTTTTCTCCTGAATATAACTCTAACTGCAACTCCCATCACATCTAGTCCTTGTTTGCTGAAAATAATTTCTGCAGAATGACTATTCTTGATACTGTATCATCCAGTCCCATACTGTTTTTCCTGCTATTCAGGGCAGCAAGTTTGTGAAGTAGTGTGGTTACTTTTGTATTATTTGAAATTTCTCTTTTTTCACTTCCTCCAGCTGTACTATTTCTGGTAGACTGTAGAGTAAAAATGTTAATACATTCCAATTATTTGGATGTTATTATACTGAATGCAACATTTTCTAAAGAGACACCAAAGTATTGCCCAGATTTTTGTAAATCAAGACAAACTAATTGTCAAGTTATAAATTTCCTTAACAAATGGAAATGGACTAGCTCTATTGAAGTTCAAAGAACATGCTTCTGGCTTGCAACCTCTAAAAATGGTGAGCACGATTATAACTAAAAATATGACTGTATTGCAAAGGGAAGAGTTAGGGAGAATAACAGGATTTGAAATAGCTAAAAAGGTTAAATATTTGGGAGTATATGTTGCAGCCTCAAATACAAAGCTATTTAAAAACAACAATGAAGTTCTTTGGCAAAAAGTGCAAAGGGATATGGATAATTGGAAAAAACTGCAATTGTCTTTACTGGGAAGAATAGCAGCAATAAAAATGAATGTATTACCGAAGTTTTTATTTTTGTTTCAAATGATACCAGTGCTCAAGAAAGATGGGAACTTGAAAGAATGGCAGAAAGGAGTAAATACTTTTATTTGGTCTGGGAAAAAGCCTAGAGTAAAGTTAAAAATCATACAGGATGTTCGTGAAAGAGGGGGTTTGAAAATGCCTAATCTAAGGTTGTATTATGAAGCATCTTTATTAGTACAAATTAGTGATTGGTTTAATTTAACTGAAGAAAGGATATTAAATGTAGAAGGATACAATTTGTTATAAGGATGGCATCTATTGTATGAGAAAAAAGTGGATAAGTTTTTTAGAAGTCATATATTAAGAAATGCTTTGTTAAGGGTTTGGAAAAAGTATCAATACAAATTAAATTATAAGATACCTATATGGGCTAATCCTAGACATGCAATAGAAAATATAAGTATAGAGCACAAAATGGAGGTAATTACTTATAAAGAGCTTTTGTTTAATGAAAAGGACAATATACAACTGAAGTCTTTAGAGGTATTGAAGGATGAAGGGATATGTTATACTTGGTTTCAGTATGGTCAACTCCAAGCTATATGGAAGGAAGATCAAAAAATTGGTTTTATGCAAAGTGAGGAAAATTTGGTAAAACAGATTAGAGACCAGAGTCAAATGCATATTAAAAGATTGTATAATGCTTTACTGGAAATAGATTCTGAAACAGAATTGGTTAAAGATTGTATGATTAAATGGGCACAAAATTTTCAGGAACCAATAATGATGGATACATGGGAAAAGATTTGGGTTAGAAATGTTAAATTTATGCAAGCGCAAAATATAAGGGAAAATTTCTATAAAATGTTTCATAGATGGCATTTAGATCCCAAGAAATTGTCATGTATGTACCCAAATATGCAGCCCAAATGTTGGAGATGTGATTCCGATGATGCAACTTATTATCATATATGGTGGACTTGTAAGAAGATCAAAGCATTTTGGATAAAAGTTTGGTGGGTAATTCAAAATATTTTGAAAAAAAGACTGAAATTTACTCCACAGTTGTTCTTATTGGGTATAATAACTGACTGTACAGTACTAGAGACTAAATTGATTTTAAACTTTATATCAACAGCTAGGCTGTTGGTAGCTCAATACTGGAAGAAAGACTTTGTGCCTACTATAGAAGAATGGATATTGAAAGTAACACACTTAGCTGAAATGGCGAAGATCTCAGCATACTTGAAAGATCATATGCAAGAGAAATATATTTTGGAGTGGAAAAAATGGATAGACTATGTTCAAAACAAATATAAGATAAGAAGATATCAAATTGCCTATGCATGAGTGTAACAATAATTTGGGTAACCTATAAGGGAGTTAAGGTTTCTTTTGTTGGGGGGGGAGGGTTAGTTTATGGATGGGTAGGTTAATTTAGTTTATAATTGTTTTTCTTTTTTCTTTAATACCTTGTATTCTGCTCTGGGAAGTTGGGGAGGGGGGAAGAGGGAAGGGGAGGAAGGGGAGGAGGGAAGGGTGGGAAGGGGAGGTGGGAAGGAGTTGGGGGGGAGAAAAATATTATTTTGTGTTTGTAAAACTTTTCAATTAAAAAAAATAAAAATGGTGAGCACCGGTATGAAAAATAAAAAGCATGCTTGCCAACATTACAAAATCAAAAATAGAGGTATTATTATTAGCTGTTTCTCACACAGCAAAAGGTAGAAATATTTCACTTTCCATTTCTATCTCTCAGAACTTGAACATGTAGTCTTCATGTAAGTCCAAGAAAACAAAATATTTGCATTTTTAATATTTAATTCATAATATTTATGCCATAGGTGTAGAAATATTAAAAAGAGACACTTTAATCCCAATTTAAATCTTACATCAGTCTTACATTAAAACTTACAGCCACTCTCTAGGCATCTGATGAAGTAAGCTATGGTTTATGATTTTTAATAGAATTTGTGAGCCAGAAAAGGTGCTATCAGATTCCCAATTTTTTGATATCACAAATTAATACAGCTCTTAGCCTTCAGCTTTGAAAATTAAAGACGGATAAACCTTTCTGGTTTGTTTGTTTTTTTTAATTTGATTTATATGCCGCCCTTCTCCGGAGACTGGGGGCAGCTTGCAATGCATTAAGCAATAATTGTTGGATCTGTTGGATGCCTATTCAGAAAACAGCAGGGGATCATTTGAAAAGACTGTTCTTTTGCATGTTTACCCAAAAGTAAATTTCACTTACATTTAGTCTTTGTATTATCTGAATAAAAGAAACCTGGTTTCTTTTATTTTGTTCCCAAGTAAGCAGCTTCCTTAAACAGGATTAAATTAAACTTACACATATAGCATTTACATTTTTCCACCACCTTTTTTTTCTGCTCCTCCCTTTTATTTCTTCATTAGTATGAAACCAACATTTAATTTCTGAACAGTGTTCAGAGGTATTGTTACCTGGGGTCATCAAGGCCTCAGTGAAGAGGATAAATAACAAAAACAGTTTTGTACCATTGTGTTGTAGGCTCTTCCAGTTTTATTTGTGCTGCATCACATCACATGTACAAGAAAGTTTTTAATCACGCGAGTACCCTGTTCATTTATGCTATTTTGACATATTCATTGAATCTTGTGGATATTTTTGTATTATTTGCACATTATGTTCATATGCAGGTCTATTTTGAGATTAATCCCATTGAGTTCAGTATGGCTTAAAAGGTGGATGGAGGATAGATAGATGTGGATGTGGGTGTGGGGAGAGAGAGAGAGAGAGAGAGAGAGAGAGAGAGAGAGAGAGAGAGAGATCTTTATTAAAGACCATAACCAGTACAAAATGAGGTTAAAATACAGAATAGAAGGATTGTAGCCTTCTTAAACAGAAGTAACACAAGTAGAAAAAGACCGTTGCAATCGGCAACTTTGCAACATCGGGAAAGAAATTTTCTGTCATCTTCTTCCCATAAATCTGAATTCCTCGTATAACAGAATAGAATACTACCAATATTAGGAAAAGCACACACATAATTTGTATCCCAAGCTTCATGCATTAGTATTGGAATAGTACTGGGGCTAATAAAGGTCACTCACAAATCTTTTTAATATTCTGGTAGTCATTAATAAAGGAAATAATGAAGTTCTGAAGTCATGCTCACAAAAAAGAATAGTTGGTGAACCTGTGCGCTGATCCTGATTTGGCGTATCCATGGGCATGCATATCATTGCTGTTGACAAGTCCTTAAAGAAAGAATGTCATTTCTAGGGCCCTGCAGCTCAATCCAAGAGATTTAAGAAGGTGCCAACAGGTACCACAGACATGCACATGTGTTCAGAATCACATTTTTACCCTTCAAATCTAGATCAATGCACAACCCTAATGTCAATTCTAAAGTGCAGATAAGAGGCAATTGGCTCAGATTGTTAATTTACTATTTTTATCATTATTAGATTGCCTTTGGCATTTATGGACTGCTGAAAGATTATGCTTCCTGTAGTGTCTGTAAGAAGACAAATTCTCCATGATAAAATAGGCATCAAATGACTATTCCCAGAAATATCTTCAAGGGAAGAAAAAGAAAAAAAACAGAGTTCCTAGGAGAAGGAATATGAATCGATTCAGGGGAAAATTAATTTCAATTTGTTGCATCCTGGGCATTTTCCCAAAGTAGGATTTTCTGCTCAATCACATTTTGAAAAATGTGGTAGTATGGAATAAAAATGGCAATATTTGTCAGTCATTATGAAGACATTTAAAATATATTGTTTATATTCTTGGATATTTGTATTTATATCTCTTTTGAAGCTTTTGTTTTTGAGTACTTTAAAATGCCAAACACACTTGCCATTCAAAGAATATTCTGTAATCCGTAATAAATATTATCTTTATTTATTTATTTATTCATTTATTCATTCACTCACTCACTCACTCACTCATTCATTCATTCAAAATGCACCTAATTTTTCCAGCCTGAGAATACATCTCACCATCTCCCTTTAACCACATTCAGCTTCATGGTAACAAACACTGAGGCTCAAGAAACTAAATCTTGCATTCAGTAGTTGCAGCATTCAATAATACCAATTCAGACTGCTGAAACAAGTTACTTCCTTGTAGACAAGAATTACAACACACAGGAATCAAAACAGACAGATACATGAGCTCTATAGTTTTAATGCTATGCCCTTTACCCCCACCTCTTCAAGAACAAACTTTTGGCCATTCTTTTCCTGGTCTTGAGAATTGGACTCATCTGTTCTATATTTACACAATAATTCTGTCTTGCCTGAGACTCATTGATCCTTACTTGTGATTTTCAGCCCTTAAAATAGAGAACTATCTATTATTGTTTTATCATTTTATTGTATGACATCCAGAATTCCATTTATATAAGATGGGCAGTCATATAAATTTGATAAATAAATTATAAAATCAACCAGTTGGCAGTCAAGTTTTTGATTGCTCTGCAGAGTGCATAACCAATTCATGAAAATGGGAAGAATTTCCAGAGATGTATAGTTTATCTTGATTTCGTTACCTTAGGTAGTATTCATTAAAGAAGGCCAGAGAGCCTTTTTTGCAATATATTTATATAGTGTTATATAAGCTAAGCAATGGAGCAGCTACACCATCATGACATCACAGTCCACTACTCTCACATCAAGTCCAGCAGTCTGCAAGGCCATGTGTGTATATTATAAATAAGGTTCATAATTTGGAACCTGAAGAGCACTTCAGCTAATTAGTTATCACATTAGAAATAGCCATTTCCCCACTTGATTAAAGCAGAATGCATAAATCTAATGCCAAAGCCTTTTATTCTAGTATTCATCCATATATATGTATTTTTTATTCATGAGAATGGAAAGTGCATGTCAATAGATCTCCAGTTTAATAAAATTTGATGTGAAGACTCATTTCCAAACTCATCCTAAGGGTCGCATAATAGCTTCATATTATTTAAACAAGCCACTTTATCTAGAGTCTTAGTTCTTGATCAGAAGCATATGTACACAGTGTTGCTATTACACAATACCACAGAAGTGTTACAGTAGAAACATCTACAATCAATGCAAGACTTGTATCAACTGGATATTTTCAGATACATAGAAGAGATCTATTTATGATCATAAATTGTATGCTTTGATCTTGTCTTGATTCTTGTTCCTGCCCCACACTCCAACTTCCAGACCACCATTTATCTCCAATGAAATGATTAATTCAATCAAGTCATCTTCAGTTCCTGTCCTATTTAGTTTTCCAAACAGCAATAGTTTCTTGGTGGGAATTTTGACTGGGGAATTCTGGGAGTTGAAGTCCACACACCTTAAAAGGCTGAGGTTAAGAATCATTGACCTAGACACAAGAGGCTGCAAACAGGCTTCAACAAAAAATTCAGGTTAATGTTTAAACTATGCTGAGGATAATAAATTAGCTGTAGGGCTGTATTTATTACACTGTATCATAAAATGTCAAGGAAAAAACCTTGATATGGCATTTATCTGGCAAAGGCCAAGCAAAAATCATAACCTAATGTGAAAAAGTATCCTCCCAAGTTTGCCAGAAAGCTTGCAGAGGAAAGAGAGAGGGAGGGAGGGGGAGGGAAAGAGAGAGAGAGAGAGGAGTGAATAAATCCTTTGCTGAGAATTCAATAACTAAAAATAGATATAGCTTTCAAGGTAAATATAAGTTACCGAAAAGGACAGACCAGATATCTAGTGTCAATCCAATGAGGCTAGCAGTCTTGCCATATGAAGAGAAATGCAAAAGACAGTCCTGGTATCACACGAAGGGATGGTATCACGATGTTAGTTGCAGCACAACAAAAGCCCATCTTTGTCTGCTGAGCTTCTGAGTCCATTCTAACTTCTTGAATTGGGCATACATAACGTGAAGTTCTTGAAGCTTTCAAACTGAGTTCAAAGTTCTTAGGCTGGCTTAGATCAAAAGCTTGTAATTGATCATGTGGTAAAACAATTACATAGACAAATGTAATTAGAAGATGTCTTTCTAATATATCTTAATTCTATATTATCTAAGTCTATAGTCTTTAATTAAGGTCTTTAATTAAAGGTATTTCCATTAAACCATGGAATGAATATACATATTCATACATCTGTACCTCTGTACATCTCCACCCCAAACCACCCCAATGATGCCTTTGATGTGATGTCTCGCTGCCTGGAGGCCATGCAGGTCTGGATGGGGAGAAATAGGCTCAGACTCAACCCTTCCAAGACTGAGTGGCTGTGGCTGTGGTTCCCAGCATCGCGATATGGTCAGCTGGTGCCATCAGCTGGTGCCATCGCTGACTATTGGGGGTGAACTTTTGCCCCCCTCAGAGAGGGCTCGCAATCTGGGTGTCCTCCTGGACTCAAGGCTGTCTTTAGAAGAGCATATGATGGCCGTGGCCAGGGGGGCTTTTTATCAGATCCGCCTGATCCGCCAGTTGCGGCCCTTTCTAGATCGCGACGCCCTACACACGGTCACTCATGCCTTGTCTCCTCTCGATTGGACTACTATAATGCTCTCTACATAGGGCTCCCCTTGAAAAGCACCCGGAGGCTCCAAGCTAGTCCAGAATGCAGCCACGGGGGTGGTTAGGGGCGCAACCCATTGTGCCCATGTGACCCCCCTTCTGCGTGAGTTGCACTGGCTCCCAGTGGTCTTCTGGGTGCGATTCAAGGTGTTGGTTACCACCTTTAAAGTGCTCCATGGCATCGGACCGGGTTACCTTCGAGACCATCTCCTGCCACCAGTAGCCTCCCACCGGCCAGTCCGCTCCCACAGAGAGGGTCTCCTCAGGGTGCCATCAGCCAAATTATGTCGGCTGGCGACACCCAGGGGGAGGGCCTTCTCTGTGGTAGCTCCTACTCTCTGGAATGAACTGCCCCCAGAATTACGTAAGATCACTGACCTCCGTGTATTCCGCTGTGCCCTCAAAACCTTTTTGTTCCGCCAGGCCGGGCTATTGATGTGAAGATTTTAAATTGGTTTTAATTTGGGATTTTTAAATTTGGGGTTTTATATTGAGCCAAATTATTTAATACTTTTAATTTTTAAATTGTTGTTTGTCTTGTGTTTTTAATTAGGCTGTGCACCGCCCCGAGTCCTTCAAGAGAGGGGCGGTATAGAAATAAAATTATTATTATTATTATTATTATTATTATTATTATTATTATTATTATTTACATGCATAGAGTATACATAAATGATAATCTGATGTCTTATATAAAAGACATGAAAGAATAGCACTGGAGTGGCTCTTTCAGCACGCCTGATTCATGGATCATGCAGATAACTACTTTGGCACACTATCATAGAAATTATACCCTACTTTTTTGAGTTACAATATGACTGTAGGAAAGTAAGGAGCAAAACAACAAACATCCCCCGCCCTCATTATGCTAAGAAAATGAATCCAAAAATGTCATGTGACATTCAAAACATGTCCTTGTCACCATCAGACAGAGTAGAAAGTCACAGTGGAAACGATTGCCCATTTTTGATTTAGAAGGCTGGCTAAAGACACCTTGCTGACTGAGAAAAAACATGAAATAGGTTAATTATATTCCAACACTGCCACAGGACGTTATCTCTAGTAGAGCCGAGGACAAGATAAGTAATGTAGGATATCCTATGAAAACTAATCACTTTATCCTTCAACACCTCACCATCTTCTCTCTGGGACATCCTGTCTGAGACTTTGCTTCCCTTTGCTTAATGAACTGATTTTTCTGTATCACTTTTCAACAATAGCACTTTTCAGATACTATTAATAATTAGCTAATAAAAGGAGTTTCAATAGAGTGACAACACATATAATTCCCACATGCAAAAAATTACCAGCTTTCCCCTAATATCCATTGCAAATATGCTCTTCTGGAAATTATAACATCATGCAGAGAGTCAGACTGTGCTAAAATCTGCATTTACATTGAATGAAACCAGCTCCAGTTACTTTTGTGTGGATTTTGAAGAAGCAGGATAGAATCAATAATTATGGTTTTGAACTTTGGTATTGAGACTATTGTTGAGAAGATCATAGACAGTTAAGAAAACAAACAAATAGATTTTTGACAAATCAATGTAGATTTTTCATTTGAGCACAAATGACAAAGCTCAAATTATCATATTTTGGACACATTATATGGAGATCTAGCTCTCCTGAACATATTACATGAAGATATAACTCTTCTAGGGAGACAGTACAGTGTATAGTAATTAAAGACATTGTGATAGAAATTGGGAAAACCATGAGTTCTACAGGTAGTCCTCAATTTACAACAGTTCATTTAGTGTCCATTCAAAATTACAAAGGCACTGAAAAAAGTAATTTATGACCATTTCTCACACTTACGACCATTGCAGCATCCCCAGGGTCATGTGATCAAAACTCAGATGCTTGGCAACTGACTCATATTTATGATGGTTGCAGTGTCCGAGGTTCATATGATCATCTTTTGTAACCTCCTGACAAGCAAAATCAATGGGAAAAGCAGATTCACTTAGCAATCATGTAACTAACTTAACAATTGCAGTGATTCACTTAACAACTTGTCAATAAAGGTTGTAAAATGGGGCAAAACTCACTTAACAAATGGCTCACTTAGCAACAAAAATGTTCGGCTCACTTGTGGTCATAAGTCGAGGATTACCTATTGTTCTGTCTTGGCATGAAGCTGCTGGGTGGCTTTGAGCCAGTGCACACTCTCAGCTTTAGGAAGAAAGCACTTCAAGCCATTTCTGAAAATGTTGCCAAGCATGTTAACTGGGAATGATTAAAATATGATATAATTCTGGGTTTTATTTAATTTGGGTTAAACTTTGCTAAAATTTTAATTATCAATTTTATTTTATGTATCTTTTATTTTTTCTTGACTGTACACCGCCTTGAGTCCTGCAGGAGAAAGGCGGTATAGAAATAAAATAATAAATAAATAAATAAATAAATAAATAAATAAATAAATAAATAAATAAATAAATAAATAAATAAATAAAAAAAAATAAAAAAATAAAAAAATGGCAGGCCCTTGTCCAGCTATGGCCAGGAGTCAACATGTATTTGTAAGCATATTTTTTTGCTCTCTTGACAATTCTATAATGATGGGAAAGATGGAAAGAAAAAACAAGATGACCAGCAAAAATGTAGAGAAATTCAATTATACTTTTGATGGATGCACCACTGAAAGACCTAAAGGTCCCAGTTACAGACAGATCATCCAGGAGAAATTCTATTTATGTAGTGCCTAAGAACTAACACTGACTCAAGAGCACATAATCATCATCAATCACCTTTAGTCAACATAATTTTTGCCAATCAGAAGGAAAGGATAATTTGATATTGCTGAACACTTCGGAGCTGTGGAGCAAAAAGGCTTTTAAACTCTGTCCACAATAGTCATTCTTAGCAGCCAATGTTGAAGAGGTATGTTATTGTTATTCTGGCATGGTGATGATTGTACAACTCAGAAGATACTCTAAATTTCTAGGGCAGAAATTATCTTAGTACTTAATTTCAATTTGAGCCAAAAATCAGCTACCTAAGAATATTTTCCACCTTGCTACTTACTGCAAATAATATGGCACACTTTACTTCTAGCTCCAAGTACTGGAGAAAACTAAAGCATGAAAAACAACTGGTGTAAAAGAAGGACAAACCGGAAAGGAAGCAATTTCTGCTAGAACAGAGCTAGCCAAGATCATTCAGGACAGAAACATCCAATGGGTAAAATACAAACAGGACTCTGAGAAGTTTCAGCATACTATTCCTTTGAACACAAACACCTTATCTTCTCACTGTGTTCCATGTCCTTTTCCTCCCCTTTTTATGGTTTTTTCTTAAACTTAGTGGTCCTGTAAATGAACGTATATGAAGAAATGCCGCAATAATTATTTTAACTAATTAATTTTGCTGCTTTGAACAAACGTAAATGGTCCACTGATTATTGCAAATGCTGAACCATCCTTTGAATGGTTCCTTCTCCATATACGGGACCTCAAGCAATTGTCTTCTTCCACTTCAAAAACCCGTGCAAAGAACATATATCTTAGCTAATGAGCTACATGCTTACTTATTGGCATCTTTGTTAAGATAGATTGCTAGACAGAGACAGACACCACCCATTCTCATTTCTGAGTCTCAGAAATAAATATCCGAAATGTATTTTGTAAAACAACCCCATTTCCTGAGCTTCAAACGAAGGACTTGATTGAGAATTTCCGGTGCCAGAGGGAAAGCGCCAGTTGAACTCTTTCATTAGACCTTACTGGCAGAGATCATTTGTTTTCCCTGCCAAGTCTTACAAACAGATGTAGTACTAACTTATCTAGCCAAGATTGTATCTTTCATATGTCATGTGTCCTTACTGTTCTGTACTACAATAAAAAAAGCCTGGCTAGGTGGCTCAGTGGCTAAGACACTGAGCTTGTCAATCAGAAAGGTCGGTGGTTCAAATCCCTAGTATAGGTCTCTTGCGTGAGCAGGGGGTTGGACTAGATGACCTCCAAGGTCCCTTCCAACTCTGTTACTATTGTTGTTATTGTTGTTGTTGTTGTTGTTGTTATTAAGTCTTTGGTATGCGCTTGTCCTATTTTTCCCTCCATTCCTAAAATTATATACCCTGCAGAACCCATGTTTTGCTATTGTCTCAAAAACATTGCCAAAGCAGATTGGCAGTTATTTAAGACCAAAAACTGATGATTCTGGAATGTTTCTGTTATTCTCTGAGCAAAACTGGGACATGCTTTCTTTTATTCTTACAGAGATCATGACTGCTGATGTGCTAAATGGGTAATTGTGTTGTTAACAGTTAACGTCCCACTCTATAATTAGATAATAGCATGGTAGTTTAGCATTGAATCAGAACACTGTACAGAAAAGAGAGGCACAAAGCTAAATCTAATCTGATTCAACACTTGCTTTTTTCTCACCTGGATGAATTAGTTGAAATACTACAGAAACAAAATTAACGCAGTTAAAGAGTTAAATTCAGTCCAAGAATATAGCAGATTATATACCCACAAGCACATGAAGACTAAAATGATAAGTAACTCTGTAATTAGCTGCACATTCAACTGAATGAAGCTTAGTTCTGAGTAGTATGTATATAGAACTGAACTCATAAACAATATCCTAGCCAGCCTTAGTATTGCAAAACAGGTAGATGTTATCATTCCTATTTTTTGCAGTACTGTAGGGGAGTCAGGGCTTAAGTATGACATAGTTTCAGATAATGCGGTGAATTTTTCAATCCTGCTCATTACTAGCTAAGTAAATACCAGCTCTACTTCCCAAAAGGATTCCTAGTCCTTTGAAGTTAGAAATGTAATGTCCTTGTCAAAATACTGATAATCACATGACAACTAACCCAATCTTCCTGCATTCTCTGATCTAAGCAGAAAGCAAGTACAGTTGCAAATGGCAACTAAGAATAGGAATGGAGGAAAAAGAAATGTTAGAATGAGAATAATATAAAGCTGGGTCAGGTATATGATCTCCCACAGAGCCTTTAGAAGAAGAATGCAAAGAAAATGAGGCACAACAGAATATTATTGAAATAATAATAAAAGTTTTTAGGATCAGACGTTCAGGGGGAAAAGAAAACAGTTTTCCAGTTTGCCTTTGCAAGCTAGAGTGGATAGCAACTTTTCTCATGTAAGGTAGTTGAGCTGAAAATGGAAATACAGTAGCACACATAAACTATAAAATTGCAGAGGTTATTTAAAAACCCAGAAAAAAAGGGGTGAAACAGAATTGTCACTCCCCTTCTATGTTGCTTTTGCATCAACTTTTCTTTTGTTCAACAAGAAAGAATTGCAACTGCAACCTGAACAGGCAGTGACACAATCGTTCCCACCCACAAAGGGAGATGCTGTTTTAGAAAAAAATAATAAGAATAACTTTTTACCTGATTGCAGCCCTTGCTTCTTTCTTTCCCCACCCTCCATTACTGCCCCTTTATTATTTATGTCTATTGTTCAGACTATCTTGTATCATAGATAAGGGGTCTTCATGAGCAAGCCATTAAGGCACGTACCAAATTTCTCTCCTTAGGCCAATACTATTGTAATTATAATAGTCAACCTGGAGAAGGTGGCTTAAGAAGACAGGAAGAGGCTCCTCAGCCTGACAGGAAGAGATTTAATGTGTCTTCATCTAAATTCTAGATATCTTTAGGATGATTTCTTTTTGGTGAAACAGCCTCATCCAGGACATTAGTCCCAGAGGAGAAAATTAGAATTCCCGCCATCTATGAGGTTAAAAAAAAAAGTACAGTTTCAAATGCAGTGCTTTCCAAGATGACCCCATCTTGTAGACCAGCCTGCCCTGAGTGTTTGCAAAGGATCTACGTCGGCATCATCAGGAAGGCCTTGACCTACAACTACCCCACAGAGAGTCTAAAGCAGTGTTGGCGAACCTGCATGCCAGAAACAGGAAGAGCAGCCGCCCAGTGCATATGCGCGTGCCGGGAAGATGATCTTCCGGTTTGTGGCATGTGCCTGCGCATGCACACTGGCCACCTGGTCTTCTGATTTCTGGTGCGCATGCATGCACAAAGACCAGCTAGCCAACGCACCGGAACCCAGAAGTGCAACGGGTGACGGCTTGCATGCCTGGAGAGATGGCCCTGCATGCCACTTCCGGCATGTGTGCCATAGGTTCTCCATCACGGGCCTAAAAAGTATTAGTGACTTTAATGAGTGGTATACATGGGTTATCATACTCTAATAATATTGCTTTATCGGTTTACTTCTTGGTTTTGTTGTATGATCTATTGCTTGTTATAAAACAGCAATCAGTCCAGATTCTGTAACCATACATTCAAAAAATAAATAATAAACCTGCATAACGGTCTTTGTGTTTACTGCATATGTAATATGTGGGGTCAATAATGAGGCAACCTATTATCTGGGGTGACTGCAGCTCTGAAACCAAAAGATTTATCTGTGCATGTTCTATATCAGTCGAATAATTCAGTCTTTCAGCTGTTCATACTATGGTATTAGAGGTGCTGCTGGGTCTTTCTTTTCATTATCTAACTTTTCCTCAAAACATACTACATCATGTAGTGACTTTTACACAAGGATTTGGACTGGCAAACATCACCTTATCCCCAAGCATACTGCATTTCCTGTAAGCATATCTAGCTTTGACCATGACAACCACAGAAGTGGCCTTAAGGACTGCCTGTCCATTATGACTTTGTAAGGACAGCACAAGGAAGGCAGTGACATCAAAGCTGCTACACCACAGGAAAAAGTGCCAATTCTAACTTTGGAGCCTGTGGGGGAAAATAGAAACTTTCCAAAGTATGTTACTAGGTCTTTTCCACTTACAAAGATCCTGAAACATTTCTGACTAGCCAAATTTTGCTCTTGTCAATGGATTAATGACAGGACAAGATTTTTAGCACTTGGGCAGTGTTAATAGAGAGTTTAAATTAAGATGAAATAGTTCTTGAGTACAAGGGTGTCAGGAGTCAGAGTGGGGGCGGGGGGAAGTCTGGTGTGTGTCGTTGATGATAATTTCATGCTCGCCTTTTCAAATGCTACGGGGGAAGCTTTTTATGTTGCTCAGAAATATATGCTACCTATCACAGATCTAGGTCACTACTGTACTGAAGTTTTGGGCTAGTGAAAGCATGTTCCTTTATCTTTGTATCCCGTTCATCATTGTTTCTGCATAGTAAGATAAAGATTGCTTTGAACGTTAAGGATTTATGATTAATTTTGGTAGAAATAAGCATCTTGCTCTAGTAAACACACTTCAGCAAGGAAAGTCTCAATGCCACACAGAGTTCACTAAATACTACCATATTGGAAGGAGAAGTGCTTCCAAATATTTTGAAATATGACAAAAGAACCTTGGTTTGAGGCTGACTAGCATAAACCTGAATGTAACTCCCATTGGGAAGCAGAGTTATTTGCCTTTCTTTTGGATATCCAAAGCTTTTATGATTACATATATTTTATGTTAAGATTTCCAAACTTTGGTTCACACAACTGACACAAAATTGTTTACAGAAGGCAAATTTCTCAAAGAAAGCTTCAAGGTTCCCCTGACTTTGCACAGTGTCTTTGCTCCTCCCTCCCTCTGTCCCGGTTCCCCTTCTCCTCTCCTCCCCTTTTCAACAGGCAGCTAAATGGCCTTGGACAGATGAGAGACAGAGAGAGGGAGGGAGGGAGAGGGAGAGAGAGAGAGAGAGAATGCACAAATGGCTAGCATGCTGCAGTGTAAGTGCAGAGGGACTGGGACATTTTTGCACTGACTTCTTCCCTACAAGCTTTGCTAGCAGGAACATGGCAAGAAGTGTAGGAGCCTCAGCAATTCTATCAGTTCTTTTCAGGTTCCTCATCAAACTTGTGGGAAGTTGTCAGGAAACATTGGAAATGAGGGTCATGTGATTATGGCTCACTGCAGAAGCATGGCAGTGGTGCTGAACAGCAATGGCAAAAAAAAAAAAAAAGGTTCCAAAATGTCATTTCCTTGGGTCCCAGGAATCTGTAAATTAGCCCATTTGAAGTATCTTTGTTGACGGCATTTTGCCATCTAGTAGGAAACCCCTCCCCTCCCCAGATTAAAATATTCTTTATTCTTAATATTAAAAAGAAGCAGGATAGAATATTTCCCCTAAAGGAGAAATGGAGAAAAATTTAACAAAAGCAGAAAGCAGCCCCAGTCTTCCTGCTATAGGAAAACAGCCTCAAGCACGAAGAGGCAGGTCTTTAGGAAATTTTGTATCCATTCGAAAAGATTGGACCACTCTATTCATAAGCAAAGAGCAAACAGAGACCTCAAATAAGCAACGCAATTAGGTAAGCCAAAAGTTGACAAGATTAGCTCAGACAAACACCTAGGATGTGCATTTCCCCTTTTGCCTGTAGAGCTAGCCATGATCCCTTCATGGCCCCATAGGAATCTGGCAACAGCCATTAGAATATTAAAGGATATGTTACTGCACAGGAACAGGCATCTCAATCACGAGGCCCCAAAGAATGTATAAAAGCCCATCTATCTCAATCCCACTTTGTCAGCTACCCCAGAAATATGTTGCTGTTACTGAAGTTTCTGGCATCCAAATAAACAGAGATCTTTTTTCCTTGCAGCCAGCCTGCATTTT
The DNA here is from genome assembly GCA_030761175.1 of Masticophis lateralis. Classification (NCBI taxonomy): domain Eukaryota; kingdom Metazoa; phylum Chordata; class Lepidosauria; order Squamata; family Colubridae; genus Masticophis; species Masticophis lateralis. The sequence goes on along the minus strand of JAUDYJ010000006.1, from coordinate 38,450,052 downwards.
ATTTCCAGCGTCTTTCTCCCAGCTTAGAAATGGACTGGATTTTTCTTCCAACACTATGATTGTGATTAAATTTATTTGCTGCTCAGTTCTCAATTATTTGCTGCTCATCTCGCAAAAAAACCAACACTCTGAGTATAGTGTTTTGCCCAACTGAAGATTACCAAGTATCAAAATATACAAAAGTTTTAATAGTGTAGGAAGTTAGCACCCATCCCTCTCCTAGGAAAATGAAATATTCTAGGAAATATTAAAAAGGCAGAATATTATATTTTACCTAAAGGAGAAATATGCTTCTAAAGACAAACTCAGAGCCTCAGCTCCCTGCCCACCCACCCACCCGCCATCAGATATTTTGGTGCTAACCTATCTAAAAGACAAAGGCTGGGCCAGCTTATCTACAACACAAAAGACATGGCCCTAAGGACATGTTAGGATTAGCTCTCTATCCATCTAGCAACCCAACTCACTACATGGCACCTGGGGAGATTGCATCACTCAGCAAGATTCAACCAAGCAGATTACCTACAAAGTTACCCGTGCATGGCCCCATAGGAGTCTGACAACCAATCAGAATACATTTCTTACACAGGAACAGGAAGCTCCAAGGCAGGGCCCAAGAGATGGTATAAATCTCTCTCTCACACACACACACACACATCCATGTACTCTTTTTGCCCAGGACCTCAAGCCATGTGGTCCTGTCCACTGTTAAACTATCTTTCCAAGCAGTCTCCGTGTTTCTAGTGTCTTCCCACTTGGAACTGTACCCAGATGGACACTTCTTCCAACAGTAGTATATACTGTAGATTTTCATGCCTGTTAATCATTGTAGTTCACCTAAAACATATATAGATATTTGTATGATTCACCATTTTATAAATTACATGCGTTGTTGACATTTTTCATGTATTTTAGTTTGCTGAAGTCATATTTGTAGACTTTTCTTTCTGGAGAATTGCAGACTGTTTGCATTTTCAAAGGTCAATGTATAGAAGTATTAAGTAGGAATAAAATAAGCTCACGTGCGTGAGGCTGTTGAGTTAAATGCCCTTAGAGATTATTTAAAATTCCAGGGCCTGAAAGAAAATCAGGAAAAGATCCTGTTGTTGTATTATGAAATTATGTTCAAAAGAGTCTGGTGGCTCAGCAGACTAAAGCATTGTGATTAACGTCAGCTGTCTGCAAATAAGTTCGAATCTCATCAGGCTCAAGGTTGACTCAGCCTTCCATCCTTTCTAAGGTAGATAAAATGAGGACGCAGTTTGTGGGGGCAATAAGCTGACTTTGTATAAATATGCAAAAGTATGAAGGCTATTGCTTAATGCATTGTAAGCCACCCTGAGTCTCCGGAGAAGGGCGGCATATAAATCAAAAAAATTTTTTTTAAAAATAAGACTGATTAAAATTTAAAAGCACAACATGGGGATGGGAGGAGTTCTCGCCTTTTTAAACCCAAGCTCAGAGAGCTACTTTTGTCTGCCACTTTATTTTCAGGCAGGAAGGGTCTGCTTTTTTATATCTTCTGCACTGGAGCCACTAGATGTCTCTATCTGAAATGTTGTGCAAAATGACTTGCAGACAAGTTACTATAACTGTATTGGATTGACGTGGAGGCTTATATTCTCACACTATGCTAGCAAAAAATGACATACTGTAGGAAAGGATCTAAGTCAGGTGAAGATGCTATCATTTACTTAGTAAGAGTCCAAATGATCAGATATGGCATCATGCAATGTGTAAATCAGAGCAAAGACATTCCTTTTACTACTATAAGAGGATCCACAAAATGCACAAGTTGACTGAAAGAATAAACTTTACAGAATTACAGAACAGCAGACTCTTGCTCAAGCACGAGACTCTTTACCATTCTGGGCAAATGACTTCAGAATCATAGTAATAGAGTTTAAATTTCTTTTTTTCCATTTCTAAGCTATTCTACACTACAAAACGAGAAGGAAGCAGCTAGGCTGCAGTCAAGTATCGGGTATCCAAAACCCTCTTAATGTCAGGGTAAAAATACAAAAACAATAGAAATGAAAATTGTCATTTTATGGGTGTAAAAAGCTGGAAGGCACACCACCTGAATGAAATCAAAGAACACATTCCCAGCAGGCATGTGCTGGCAGTGGTTTCCCAAAGTTTACAGCATGCTACACTAGGTAACACAGCTTGCCCTTAGCTCCAGATGCAGGACCTTCATCTCTCGAATTCACAATCTGGAAAAAATGGCAGGCATTGAAATACTCTGTACTTATTTTCAAAAGTTCACTGAGGCCAAAGAGGAATTAAGTTCTGAAAATAATAGGTGACTTCAGAGCATGACATGTTAGCTCTGAGGAACAGCATCCAGAAGTGTAAACTAACACTGGTGATTCTATTTTTTACAAATTGGTCTCATGACAACTTAGTGCAGGTTACATGATGGAACCACATAGTTAGGTGTCAGCTTTGATATCTGTAACCTCAAAGGAATTATCCTCAGAAGATGAAAATTATGTAACATACATAGATCAGTCTTCCCCCATAGCAGCCTAGGGAGCAAGTGATAGCAATAGGAACACACTTTTAAGGTTGTAATCAGTGGTGAAATCCAAATTTTTTTACTACCGGTTCTGTGGGTAGGCTTGGTGGGTGTGGTAGGGCTTGGTGGGCATGGCAGGGGAAGGATACTGCAAAATCTCCATTCCCACCCCACTCTGGGGCCAGCCAGAGGTGGCATTTGTCGGTTCTCCGAACTGCTCAAAATTTCCGCTACTGGTTCTCCAAACTACTCAAAATTTCCACTACCGGTTCTCCAGAACCTGTCAGAACCTGCTGAATTTCACCCCTGGTTGTAATAAATACTTTTTATCGGCTGTTGACATTCCTATGTTATTCTTGCTAATATATCCCTTTGTTAATAAAATGTAAGCATGTTTTAATAAAATATTGCAGTTGCAAGTATTTTTTTTTTATTTTATTTTTAATGAAATATTTATTTCAGAAAAACCCCTTCTTTACTGACTCCAGCTAGGCCACCAAATTCAATTAAAAATCATAAAAGCAAAATTGAAAACGAAAAATATAAAACACTAAGGACTAAGTTATAAGTATTTCACTTTTTAAAAACTACAAAAAAAGACTGGATGAATAAATATATATTTGGCCTCCAGCTAAACAATGGTAACAATAGGCTTGTTTAAACACGACTGGCAGTTTTTCTAATTATTTTTGCCATGCAAAAAGCTTAATCAATCTCTGATAATAAATGCATCAGAATGGGGCAGACTATAAATGAGTAGTTTAGGTTTAAGAATTTTGGGCCTTACCATGTAAGTTTTAAATACTATATCACTGTGAGAACTGTGAATTAGGCTTAGAAAGCAGTCGTCAAACAGTCAAGCTCTGTCAGCATTGGAGTTACATGAAACCTTGTGCAATCCACCATTTACCATTTATGTAGTCACATTCTGTGCCAGCTGTAATTTCAAGAGTTACTCCATAAACAGCAACATACAATAATCCATCTTGTGTTACCAATACATTGAGTCATCAAATTAGGTCTTGTCCTCCATGTAGAGATACATCTACTTCATCAACTAAAGCTTCCTTGGCACCACACTTATGGTGTCTAGTGATAATAATAAATTTACTACCAGTAATGACTTCAAGATATAAACCTAATCCTTACACTGGAGTACAAGCTTATCCAGAAGAGGCATATTATCTAAATCCTGAATCCAGGCTGCAAAATCAGAAACAACTCATTTTCTTCAGGTTTATTTTTAGCTTGTTCGCCTACATATCATTCTTTACACTCTCAAAACACTGACAGTCCCTACAGCAGCCCACTTCTGAGTTTATAGGAAAAAAGAATGTAACTAAATGTCATCAGTTTATTGATGAAAAGTAACTCCAAGCTTGAAAATAATCTTCAGCCATTTCATATGTGTACTACCGATTCTGTGAGTGTGGCTTGGTGGGCATGATGTGGCTTGGTGGGCGTAGCTTGATGGGCGTGGCAGGTGAAGGATACTGCAAAATCTCCATTCCCACCACACTCCAGGGGAAGAATGCTGCAAAATCCCCTTTCCCTCTCCACTCCTGGGGGAAGGATACTGCAAAATCCCCATTCCCACCCCACTCTGGGGTCAGCCAGAGGTGGTATTTGCCGGCAAATCAAAATTTCCGCTACTGGTTCTCCAAACTGCTCAAAATTTCTGCTACTGGTCCTTGAGAACCTGTCAGAATCTGCTGTATTTCACCCCTGCTAGAGTCACTGTATCAGTGAAGTAGATGGCATAGAAATTTAATAATAATACATACACACACAAATAAAATAAATTAAAGCTTTTTCACATCCCCAGCTAATTCTGTAGAGAACAAGCAAGAGGTATATAAGTATTCACAAAGACCAGAGTAAACTACGCTGCCCAACCAAGTTTTCCCCAAATATTTCAATGGATACTAGGATCAACTGTAACTGCCAAGACAGATGAGGATGTATTTCTCTTGCTCTTCCTGGTATAACTCATCCATCAAGCTGCTTTATCTTTCTGCTAAATCCAGATGTAAAGTAAACCCAGACTGAAGGGTATCCAGATAATCTGTTTAATCCAAGAGTTCATGAAACTACAATGCCATTGTTTTCTTCATCACCTTGGCTGAATATACAATATAACACATAAGAGGTGGAAGAAAATCTCAGCACAGACCACTGTGACATTTGTACAAAGTTCTTTCATGACAAAATCATTCACAAGATCTCAAGTTGACCGCAGTCTTGCAAAATCCACTGGGATTCTTTTTGTGTTTATAGGCTGTTCTGTGGCATGAATTCTGCCTCCTGTAAGGTGGACTCATGCCTTCTTTGAGAGAGTATAAGGTATTGCCTAGCGTAGAAGTAGTGCACTTTTTCTGAAGATTAGAATTAGTGATAGTCGCTGCATCCTTCCAAAGTCCATAAAATGAGGCCAGATTGTTGGGGGCAATATGCTGACTCTGTAAACTGCTTAGAGAGGGCTTTAAAACACTATGAAGCAGTATATAAGTCTAAGTGCTATTTTATGAAACAGCACTTTATATGTACTTCACAAAGTCATAAAAGCCACAAACACAATTATGCATTTTTAGGATGCATGATAGACCTGAATTGCTGTTACAATTGATATTGCATTTTGTGATTATATAAATTGAATCATGAAAAATACAATGAAGTGTTGTGATAGATAGAGGGGGGGAAAGAGAGAGAGAGAGAGAGAGAGAGAGAGAGAGAGAGAGAGAGACAGATTTTTCAGCCAAATGTTGAAAAATCTGGGGATTGTATCTCAGAACTTATGGGAACACCCCATTTCACAAGAAAATCATTCTCCATTTTAATAATATTTTGTTAAATTTCATTTTTATTTATTTATTTATTTATTTATTTATTTATTAATCGAATTTCTATACCGCCCTTCTCCTACCGGACTCAGGGCGGTGAACAGCCAATTTAAAACCAATAACAATATAGTAAGTTAAAATGTTCTAAAAGTCCATATAAATTTAGGCTGTAAATATATCAATAAAACTAAAACTCTAGAAATTTACATAATTTAAAATAATTTAAAATTTAAAATATTTAAAAATAGGAGGGATCAGGCAAGTCCGGCAAGTTGGAAGAAATGGGTCTTCAACGCCCGACGAAAAGTCCGGAGGTCAGCAATAGTTCTCAGATCTGGAGGGAGATCGTTCCAGAGGGTGGGGGCTACCACAGAGAATGCTCTCCCCCTGGGGGTCGCCAGCCGGCACTGTCTGGCTGACGGCACCCTGAGGAGGCCCTCTCTGTGGGAGCGAACCGGCCGGTGGGAGGCAATAGGTGGCAGAAGGCGGTCCCGTAAGTACCCTGGTCCTAAGCCATGGAGCGCTTTAAAGGTGATTACCAACACCTTGAAACGCACCCGGAAATCAACCGGCAACCAATGCAGCTCACGCAGGAGAGGTGTCACGTGGGAGCGCCCTGTCGCTCCCATAATCCCCCGCGCGGCCGCATTCTGTACCAGTTGAAGCCTCCGGATGCATCCCAAGGGGAGCCCCATGTAGAGAGCATTACAGTAGTCCAAGCGAGACGTGACGAGCGCCTGAGTGACTGTGCGCAGGGAGTCCCGATCTAGAAAGGGCCGCAACTGGCGTATCAGGCGAACCTGATAAAAAGCCCCCCTGGCCACAGCCGTCGTATGATCCTCTAATGACAGCCGTGGATCCAGGAGGACGCCCAAGTTGCGCACCCTTTCCGTGGGGGCCAATGATTCGCCCCCAATAACCAACGATGGAGTCAGTTGGCTATATCGGGACGCCGGCATCCACAGCCACTCAGTCTTGGAGGGGTTGAGTCGAAGCCTGTTTCTCCCCATCCAGACCCGCACAGCTTCAAGGCACTGGGACATCACTTCCACGGCATCGTTGGGGTGGTCTGGGGTGGAAATGTACAGCTGAGTATCATCAGCGTACTGATGGAATTCCACCCCAAAACCACGGATGATCTCACCCAGCGGCTTTACATAGATGTTGAACAGAAGGGGCGAGAGGACCGACCCTTGTGGCACCCCACACACTAGGCGCCTCGGGGTCGACCGCTGCCCCCCTGTCAACACCGATTGCAACCGGTCGGAGAGGTAGGAGGAGAACCACCGCAGAACGGTGCCCCCCACCCCCAATCCCTCCAACCGGCGCAACATGATACCATGGTCGATGGTATCAAAAGCCGCTGAGAGGTCTAACAGCACCAGGATAGAGGAGTACCCCCTACCCCGGGCCCTCCAGAGATCATCCACCAACGCGACCAATGCCGTTTCGGTGCTGTAACCAGGCCTGAAGCCGGACTGGAGCGGGTCTAAATAGACAGCTTCATCCAGGTACCGGGGGAGCTGCCGCGCCACCACACTCTCAACAACCTTCGCCAAAAAGGGAAGGTTGGAGACAGGACGGTAATTTACCAAAACAGCCGGGTCCAGGGAGGGCTTCTTGAGGAGGGGCCTCACCACCGCCTCCTTCAAGGCAGGCGGAAGGACACCCTCACTCAAAGAAGCATTTATAATCTCCTGGAGCCAGCCTCGTGTAACCTCCCGGGAGGCCAGCACCAGCCAGGAGGGACACGGGTCCAACAAACATGTGGTAGCGTTCAGTCTACCCAGGATCCTGTCCACGTCCTCAGGAGCCACAGGATCGAACTCAGCCCAGATAACACTCTCAAGACTGGGCTCAGTCACCTCGCCCGAACTAACCCAGTCAGAGGCCAGCTCATCCCGAATCTGAGTTATTTTATCATCCAGATATTGAACAAAATCCTCAGCACGACCCTGCAAGGGGTCCTCCCGCGCTCCCAGGTGAAGGAGGGAGCGGGTCACCCTAAACAGGGCGGCTGGGCGATTATCTGATGACGCAATAAGAGCGGTGAAATAATTAGATTTCGCCGCTTTTATTGCCACTAAGTAAGTCTTAATATGAGCTCTTACTAGTGTTAAGTCGGATTCAGAGCGACTAGCCCTCCAACCACTCTCTAGGCGTCTTTTCCGGCGCTTCATCTCCCTCAGCTCCTCGGTAAACCAAGGAGATAGGTGAGTTCGGCGCCGGGTCAGAGGCCGCAAAGGCGCGACCCGGTCCAAGGCCCCACCGGCTGCCCTATCCCAGGCAGCCACCAGGTCCTCAGCCGAGTCGCGTGTCAGTGTCTCAGGAAATGGCCCAAGCTCCGTCTGGAACCTATCAGGATCCATCAGGCGCCTGGGGCGGAACCACCTAGTTGGTTCCGCCTCCCTGCGATGGGGTGTAACGGTCAGAAAGTCGAGACGAAGGAGCGAGTGGTCAGTCCATGACAAGGGTTCAACACCTATATCCCCAATATCAAGACCACTCAGCCACTGACCAGAGACAAAAACCAAGTCCAGGGTGTGTCCACCAATGTGAGTCGGGCCCTGAATTACCTGGGTCAGGTCCATGGCCGTCATGGAAGCCATGAACTCCCGAGCCATCTCAGATGTCTCGCCGATAGATGGCAGGTTGAAATCCCCCATAACTATAAGCTTGGGGGTATCAACCGCCACCTCGGCTATAACATTGAGAAGCTCGGGCAGGGTCGTTGCCACGTGGGCAACGACCCTGCCCGTGCAACATTTATGAGATGTATATCCCATCTTTATGTTTGCAATTCAAGTTGGAAGATTCAGTTCAAAATATTTTATACACATCAGATTTTAGCTTTAGCATGCAGAACATTTTAATACCAAAAGTGGAATGACTTAGATTATTTATATATGATCATTCTAGTGATCCATCTATATAGTGATTTAACAGATAAATATGGGTTGAGATATTCTAAAACTCTACCTAAATAAATTTTAATTCTGACCTCAATGACCTTGTGGTTTTAAACTAGCTGGCATTGCAATAAAGTTGCTAACCCTAAAATTATATTGTTTGAGGTTTCCAAGAAGATAATACTAGCTGTTTCCTACTGAAGTGTACAAAACTGCAAGAATACTATAATTTCAACAATCATGTCTGGATTACAGGATATAAGAACAAGACATGATAATTATAAATTCCTTACCATGGAAAACTTAAGAAATATACTACTGAATATAGGTAGCTGATTTATTTTCTTTCTTCACACATTTTCCTCTTATTTGTTCTGTTCTTATTTATTCAATTTGAAGTCTTGAAGGATTATATTCTTACTAGGTTGAGGTAAAATATAAATCCAGAAATGTCTATCTGTTTTCCAGTGTTGATCCTTGTGGATAAGTACATATGACAAAATGTTCACCAGCAAAGTTATTCTGAATTAATTTTCAATAAACAAGGTAAGAATAAAAAGAAGTAGAGAAAGAAGGTATATATTTGTGCATATCAGATGATTTCCCTGGTGAAAACCATTAAAGTTGCAAGTCATGCTCTCAGCAGGAAACCAAACATGGTGGTCCATACTTCTGGTAAACACATTTGTACATTGGTGTTAACACTGAATCATAAAATATGTTATATTGAGTCACAGTTTGGATCAGGTACCTCAAGATCCGTACCAAAACCAGACCCTATCTAGGATGGGGATGGGGATATTCAAGACAGTGGCTACAGCCACACAATCAAAGGCCCAAATCCTTTTGCATGCATTGCATGTGTAACACAGATTTAAAAAGGAAAAGAGCTTGGATTATATGGTTGTAGTTGCCATCTTGATTTCTTTTACATGTCCCCTGTGCCTGACCCTTAGCTAGAAGCTATTTTTAGGCCTATAATTGTAGAAAAGGTTATTCATATGTAATTACTTCCCTTCTAAAATGGTTATTCAAGGTGACATTTTCTTCTCAAGTATATCACTGAGAATATTTAATATGAAAGGGAGTTTCCTAATGACTCTAATACAGCACAGCTACGCAGGAGAAAATCCCAGACTTTATGGATTTAAGTCTCAATAAGAAGAGATAGTTAGAATGGCTACCAGGTACTCTGTGATCAGTTTGGAGATGAATTTCATCTTGCATGACCCAAGTGGAAAGATTATTAGATTATTGATTATTCAAAACAACAAAAATATTTATGCAGGAATAAGTCCTATTGAATCAACAAGATTTACTTCGGAGTAGAAATATGTACAGAACTGTATTGCTATCTTTGTACATTCTTTTTAATTGTACAATTTAACCTGAAAATCATATATTTAATAGGCAAACTTGGTCAAGGTTCTGAATGGAATTCCTGGGGAAATATGCAAAATTCTGTTCACATTATCTTCTGTTTCCTGTTTTATTAGCTGGCCAAATACACAAACCATGTAAGATTCATTGGTATTCTAGTATTTCCATTCTGGAATATGTCCAAAATCTACAAAACAAAAGCTCTTGAAATAGAAAAATAAATAAAGCTGGGAAACTCAAGCATCAGAATTCCTTGCATCCTCCTGTCTGAGCTTATCCATTTTCTTTTTCTGAACTTTGGAGCTCAGATTTAGAAAAAACAAAAACTTTCATGATGTAATGTAGCAATATCTTTCTAACTTTCCATGTATTTTTTTAAAAATGATTAAAATTATTAGAGATGGATACAGTAAAAAAGCTGATTTTCATTCAGTTTCATTACTACACTCAGACTAAAACAAAGAGATCTTTCCCTCTTGCACAGAGTGAAAACACATTTCATTTTACTACTGAGATTTCTATTTATAAAACTGGGATACCCATTTTCTTTCACAGAAAGCTTCGGAAGATACAATAGTCTCTGATATACAACAGTTCATTTAGTGATCATGCAAAGTTACAATGGCATTAAAAAAGTGGTTTATGACCGTTGCAGCATCCCCATGGTCATGTGATCAAAATTCGGAGGTTTGGCAACTGTCTCATATTTATGATGGTTGCAGTGTCCTGAGGTCATGTGATCATTTTTTTGCAATTTTCTGATAAGCAAAGTCAATGGGGAAGCCAGATTCACAGTTACTAACTTAACAACTATAATGATTCACTTAACAACTGTGGCAAAAAAAGGTTTAAAATGGGGCAAAACTCATTTAACAAATGTCTCACTTAGCAATAGAAATTGTGGGCTCAACTGTGGTCATAAATCATGGACTACCTGTACTGCAATCTAACATTACTCCACACTTATTATGACTCAGTCTGAGGGTAAGAATATAACGGGGAGCTAACATGTCTGGAGAATCAACCATATTTTCCCCCCAAATTGTCTTTTCAGGCTTATAAGCATTTTGGCTGATTTTTAAACAAATAAACAAACACATGCAATTATTTTGTAAACTTTCAATTGGCCTAATGAAGATTTTTAAAAAGACAATAATAGCTTAATAACGGAACGGAAATAAGGTGACAATAGCACAGGCCTGCAGCAAATTGTATTCCGAGATTACCACGTGAGAGTCTCCAGACATACAAATTGGATTTTGTCAGACGCAGAAGTGCTATTAGTTTGCACCACAAGATTCTCCAAAGCATTCAGAGAGGAAGTGGTTCTCTTCTCTCTACTTTAGCCCAGGAAATTAAACCCAATGTCTCTTTGTACAGTGTACAAATCTACAGAGACATTTAGAAATTAAATATGCATTCCACCAATTAATATCTGCGCTCCTCCCAATTGTACAGGTTTTCGAGCAGGATTTTTTCAGCCCTTCCTAGACAAGTTAGTAATTGAATCTAATTTGCTTTATAGCAAGTGAAGCATGAGCAATAAGATTTCCCTTCAACAAGAGATTTCTGGTGTATTATGACCATGCTGTATTTTCTGATACAGGTTCTGATATTTCTTGCATCTTTTTCTTGTCATAAAAATCCATTAGGAATTGGGGGTGGGGGTTGGAATACCTGTAAATCCCAACCAAATTGACAGAACCAAGAGATATACATTAGACGCAGTGAAATGATATGGTTTCATGGAGAATATTGCTCTTGCCTAGTGTGAAGTTTTTCAGATAGTTTAGTACAACTTGGGAGCTATATTTTGAATGGTGCAAAGCTATGGATACTGCCCGGTAAATTTTTAACTTCTAACTTGCATCAGTCAAATGCTTCCTTCCTCTGCAAGAACTGCCCCATACTAGTATTTTCCGGCAAAATCCTGCTACAGTCCTAACAGTTTTGTCAGCATCTCAACCAAGGGGATGTTAAAGAACTTAACCTCCAGATAATCTTGAAAGAATAAGTTGATCATTTACAGATCTTTAACCTCACAAAAGATTCCACTGGCTTTATGTCCAAAGGTATTTATAGAATTTATAGCAGGGTTAATTCAGCTGCAGGGTGTAGTCAGCCATTTGAAATTGGTACATTTACATTCAGTGACCTGTCATTTCACAACTTCCCAATCTCTCTCTTGTGTTAATCCTAGAGAAGATATGGATAATTAAAGGGAAGGGAAGTGTAGTCAATCATGAGCAAGATAAAATACTAGTCACCACCCATTTAACTCCTTTAGATTAGTGTATTAAGCTACTCAATGGACCTACATACTTAATATGACAGTCCCATTTACATCTTATTGTTATTCGGAAAGCAGTTCCAGCAACAAAGTTCCAGCAAAGATGGTCCTGCAAGGGTACTTGCAGGACCGTCTCCTGCCATCCTGCAATCGTCCCGTATGCTCTCACAAAGCAAGCCTCCTCAGGGTGCCATCAGCCAAACAATGTTGGCTGGCGACCCCCAGGGGGAGAGCATTCTCTGGGGGAGCGCCAACCCTCTGGAACGGTTTGCCCATCGAGCTTAGGATAGCCCCCGACCACCTCTCCTTTCACCGTGAGCTAAAGATGTGGTTCTTTCATCAAATGGACTGACCCGTTGAGGGGGTTTCACACTGTACTGATTTTAATTAGTTTTAAATTGGTTTATTAATTTTCATTTTAGTTGTTATTGTTGATTTTTTATCTTGTAAGCCGCCCTGAGTCCTTCGGGAGAAGGGCGGCATATAAATCGCAATAATAAATAAATAAATAAACAGTCACAGAATTGTTAAAGATGATATTCAGTGGCCACCATACTTTATCTTACTAAAGTGTTGATATAAACTGATCACTTTTAAACATGTGCAAATGTTAGCATTCTGGTCTCTTTTACCCTGGCATCTACTATCATCACTGACAGCTTCTAAGACCAATAATGTTCTTAAAGGGAAAGCTATGTGGCTTTTTATTCCATTATAAATGCCTATGTTTGTAAATTTGAATTATTAATTCTGGTGGCTTCAATAACACAGCAAGTCAGCATTAGGCCCCGAAGAACCAGAATATATCAAAATTAATGAAGGAAAATCCTACATGAGCAGGTCATTAGACTCAGTTCTGGAAAATCTGGGTTTGTGTTGGCCAGATTCCTTAACTGAATAGTGAAGGCAACAATGACCTCTTCAAGACAGGTGTTACAATGTCAAGAATGTTGTCACCTACCTAATCTTCTATGACCAGACAAATGATCATTTAGACAGGGAGTATCTGAGTCTGACCTAAGCATAGTACATAAAATCATCTGCTACAATGTCCTACCAGCCAATGAATACTTCAGCTTCAACCAAAACAATACAAAAGCAAATAATAAATCCAAACTCATGGTAAACCAATCCAAACTAGACTGCAGAAAATATGACTCCAATAACAGAGTTGCCAACACCTGGAATGCACTATCTGACTCTGTGGTTTCTTCCCCAAATCCCCAAAACTTTAACCTTAGACTGTCTACTCTAGATCTCACCCCATTCCTAAGAAGTCTGTAAAGGGCATGCATAAGCGCACCAGTGTGCCTACCCCCCCCCCCGTCCTAATGTTTTCTTTTATTTGTATCCTTTTCATGTATTTATAATTATATTTACACTTGTATCTGTCATAAAATACATGCTTGACAAAATAAATATTTTTTTTTTAAAAAATAAAATAAATCAGGTCCCAACATTCCACCACACTGAAACATGATCTAAGATAGCTGGTAAAGGTAAAGGTTCCCCTTGCACATATGTGCTAGTTGTTCCTGACTCTAGGGGGTGGTGCTCATCTCCGTTTCAAAGCCGAAGAGCCAGCGCTGTCCGAAGATGTCTCCGTGGTCATGGCATGACTAAATGCCAAAGGCGCATGGAACGCATGGAACTCCCTATTTTTCTACTTACATTTTTTACGTGCTTAGGTTGGCAGAAGCTGGGACAAGTAACGAGAGCTCACCCGCACTAGGGATTCGAACCACTGAACTGCCAACCTTTCGATCGACAAGCACAGCATCTTGGCCACTGAACCACCATGTCCCCATTAAGATAGCTGAACATACAGAAAAATGCCAATGTAATACACAGATTCTTCAATTACTTTATTGCATTATTACAATAAAATGTAATTAATATAATGTAAAATAATTACATTATTGCATTTAGGAGATACCACTAAGATCATATGAGATGCCAGTGACTTTGTATAAAAAGGAAAACATTATTATAGAGAGGACAATTTTCTCTTCCATTTTTAATGTTAGGTGCCCAAAGAAAACTCTTTAGAAGAGTTGCTGCAACATAATAGGCAAAAAGAGTGTGAGATAAGTTTAGAACCAGAATTTCTCCATTCAGAAATGTTAGTTATGCCAATAGGCAACAATCGCCTAGCTTAAAAACTAAGAAGGACATAGCAAAAAGAATAATAAATCATTATCTATCTATCTATCTATCTATCTATCTATCTATCTATCTATCTATCTATCTATCTATCTATCGTTGTGTAGTTAAGAACCTTAAATCAAGTTTCAAGTCACAGTCTAATCAAATCAAGCCATGGTTTCCAGGAAATTCTGTTGAAGTCTTGCCACTGAACTTGACAAAAGGATATATATGTATAGTACAAAACTCATTGGCACTTGTATTATGAAGCATTCTCCTACCATTATTAGAAAATACACAATTGTCACATCACTCTTTGACTCCATACTTCTTTTTAAATCAGCTGGAGTAAACATTGGTTTAATCGTACAATCCTCCAATGCATAAACAGACTTTTAAGCATTTATGAACCTGGTCTTTATTTCTTGGAAACTGCAGCAGAATCCATTTCAAATTAGGCACATATGGAAAATATTAAAATTCACATATAATTTTAATTAAAAATGGAATTGCATTTTCTTCCAAATGGTAGATTCATTTTTGGATCTTAAGGTCTTAACTATGCCACCCATCAGGTTTAAATGTGGGGACTGGGCTCACATGCTGCATTAAGCTACTATGTAATTTATTCAATGATGTGAACTTGGCCATTGTGGTTTATAGTATAGCAAACATAGATTGCTATCTTTTCTTTCTTTCTTTCTTTTAACAAAGTGCATTTGAAACAATAGCTCAATGGATATATGATTGATTGGGGTTTCCATTTTATTGCTATAGAGATATTTGTTAGGATTTTAATATTTTAATGATGTAAGCACCCAGAAGTGTTTTATTATGAGAAGGGCTGGGCTGGGCAGCAAATAAATTCAGTAAATATATGTACCCAGAGAATGATTCACTTGAATGTTTCACAAAATCTTGCCCTTCTATCTTTCCTCCCAATTTCTTCCACCATTTGTCTTTCCAGGAGAGGTCAGTCATCACTACTTTGCCCTCCTTCCACAGAGTTAAGAAGGAAAAGACAGATCAACTGCACAATGCATTCCAGTAATAGCATTAGGAGTCCTTTGTCTGGAGAAATACACATACAGTCTCTAAGAGAACAAAGAATGAGTAATGAAAGTTGCTTTTGCATTGAACAGCTCATCATTATCTTTTGGAATAAAACATTTTTGTTGAAAATCACTTTATTTCCTGTTATAGCTTCAGGCTCAATCCAAGGTGGAAATATCAGGATAAGATTGTGTGGGGTTGATTTTGGAGCAGTTCCAGTGTTAATATGAGATGATCCTGGGTCCTTTGTGACGACCTAAGATTTGCAACTGGACAGAATTTCAATATCAGACTATTGTTTTTCAGGGAAGTTTTACCCTAGGCATTTGCTCACTCTCTAAAACTGTTATGTTCCCCCAACTAAAATATAAAACTACCCTATTGATGATTAGAAAGGTTTTAAGGTAGGGAAGACAGAAAATAGATTCATATGCAATCTCAAGTGCATTTTGTACTGCATGTGGAAGGCTATGGAACTAAAAGGCAGATTATCCAGAAATGCCCCTAACTTCACTTCTGTTCAGGACTTTTTTTTTTTTTGACTTTTTTTTTATTTCTAAACATAAAAAATCATAAAAACAACAATCATTCAATACAATCATAGAAAGTGTGTCAATTGGTTAAAATTCTTTTGTGTTGAATCCCAAATCATTTAATTTCTCTTATTTAACAATTTTATATATATTCATCTAGCAGTTATTTAATAAAGGCTTATCTCCCATAAGAAAAAAAAACTTCATATATTTTATCATTACCTTAATTTCATATTTCATACTTCATCTCCATGCTTTATTATCTAGCCATTGATAAAACACATCCCATATCAAATAGCATTTTTGTCTTGCTGTTCTCTAATTTCAAATGTCAGTTTACTCATTTCAGCACATTCCATGATTTTCTTAATAACTTCATCATCAGTAGGCATTTTCTCTTTTTTCCAATTTTTAGCAAATACAATTCTAGCCGCTGTTAAAACATTCACAATTAAATATTTCAATTCTTTATTATAGATTTCTGGTATAATCCCTAATAAAAATATCTCTGGTTTAAAGTCAATGTGTTTCTTTGTCATTTTTTCTAACCAAGTGTGGATTTTAGTCCAATATCTTTTAGCTTCTGCATATGTCCAACACATATGGTAATATGATCCTGGAGTCTTATGGTATTTCCAACATTTCTCTGATTTATTCTTGAACATTCTGGCTATTCTCATCAGGAGTAGATGCCACCTGTAAAATACAAATTCTCCTTATATGCTATAGACATTGTCATTTTATAATTTTGCAATCTTTGGTTCAGGACTCTTGTCTCCTCCTGTACCATTAAGGTCTGTCCCTCCGTCCCCTCCCACCTCCCCAATCCCCATCAATGTTCAATAGCAATTTGGTTGTTGCCCATTTTATATGCTTTTGTCCCAAGTAATATTCTAGCCTTCAGCATAATAAAATAAATCGCCCTTGCCCTTACTCCAAAATGCAGTCAGGCAAGGGGATTTTTTAGATGAAGAAGGAAGCCATTTCATTTAGTCACTGGGTAAAGTTCTTTGTCAGGGATGCTTTCCAAATGGCAGGTATTATTTGAAGGATTTCACATACCACCTATGGCAGTGATGGTGAACCTTTTCGGCACCGAGTGTCCAAACCAGAACGTGCATGCATGTGTGTGCATGTGCGCACACCGGAGCACTGGAAACTGAAGACCAACTGGCCGGTGCACATGCCTGTTTTGGGGGCATTTGTGGCCATTTGTTTGGCCGTTTTTAGGCTGTTTTTTGGACTATTTTCAGGCTGTTTTTCAGGCCATTTCTTGGGCCACTTTTAGGCTGTTTTTGGGCCATTTTCAGGCTGTTTTCCAGTGCTCCGGCACCCATAAAGACCAGCTGGCCATGCACATGTGTTTTCCAGAAACCAGAAGAGCAGCTGGTGATGGCATGCATGCCCACAGAGAGGGTTCTGCGTGCCATAGGTTCGCCATCACGGCCCTACAGGCTGGTAATAATACCTACAGGTGTCTATTTATAAATATGCATATTATCTAAATTCTAGGCGTTTACCATGGGAAGATACTATATTTTCTTAGTTCATGTAGACATTCACGGGCCTCTTTTATAATCAATAGTGCAAGCATGGAAAGCTCCAGTTGTATGAGTGTTAATCCCTAATTCTTAACCAGTAGAAGTCTGGCTAGAGAGGTTATTAATTTTATTAAGTATTCTATACCCAGGGATGGGCTTCAAAAATTTTAGCAAGGGGTTCTCTGCCCTGTTGCTGGGTGGGGGTGGCCATGGTGGGCGTGGCCTAGTTGGCCTCCTGCACCATGGCAGGGGGAGCGTTTTTGCTCTCCCCAGAGTCTGGAGGCTTTCCTCGAGCCTGTGTGAGGGCGAAAATGGCCTCCCCAGGCTCTGGAGGCCCTCTTCCAGTAGGGCCAGAACTTCTGGTAGGCCCATTTTTCGCTCTCCCCGAGACTCCACACACACCCTGCACTTACCTGCATCCAAAATGGGCCATGTGGGGACTCCTGGGAGGGATGGGGTGGGAGGCCGGGGCCAGCCATGAGTGGGATTTGGGGGTTCTCCGAACTGCACAGAATCTTAGCTAGAGGTTCTCCCGTATCCCTGCAAACCCCCAGCAGCCCACCCCTGCCTCTACCCCACAAATAGGGATGCAATTTACAGTGGTAAGCACCAAAATATGTTTGTACCCTTTGTAGGACAACATATAGGACAGAATGTGAGTTAAACATATGCAGGGGGCAGTAGGTTCAGGAAGGTTGAAATATTGTTTCATTGCCAGCTTTCCTTCCTCAGTTTTCAGACTGGAGCTGGCAAGATACAAAACATTCCTTTCAAGCTTCATATTTACAAAACAGAAATGTTACTCTCCCGGTCCTCTTCTCTGTTTGTACTTGCAATATGAAATATAATACGGATAAGCTTTTGCAAGCATGTACAACTCCATTCCTATAAATTGGGCTGGTGAAGCACTGAACGGGCTGTGCTCTTTGCTTGTTTCAAAACAGTTGATGTTTCCATTTTGGAATATTCCAGTAGTCTGAGCAATTTCATTCCAATCATCCAGAATAAAAGTTAAATTTATCATACATGGGTTAGATGAATTCAATTTCAAATAAAATGGAGATGAAAACTTTAGCATTATTTTTTAACAAATAGCGAAGAATTTTAGCTAAAGGAAAGAGAAACCGCAAGAAAGGATCCACACAAAGTTAAGCCCTTTTACATCTCAAGGATTTCAGCTTGAAATAATTAAACCAGCTTTGCTCCCCAAGTGAAACCTATGAAACTTTATACATTCAGCTTTTACCAGGGTTTGTTCTACAATGTTAATAATACAGGTCGTCTTCGATTTACAACAGTTCATTTAGTGACCATTCAAGGTTACAACAGCACTGAAAAATGTGATTTATGACTGTTTAGTTACGATCTTTGCAGTTTCCCCATAATCATATGATCAAAATTCAGATGCTTAGCAACTGGTTCGTATTATGACCTTTGTAATGTCCTGGGGTCATGTGATCTCCTTTTGCAATCTTTTGACAGGCAAAGTCAATGGGGAAGCCAGATTCACTTAACAGCCAGGTTACTAACTTATCAGCTGCAGTGATTCACTGAACAACTGTGGGAAGAAATGTCGTAAAATGAGGCAAAACTCACTTAACTAGAAATTTTGGGCTCAATTGGTTGTAAGTCAAGGACTATCTGTACTGCATAAGTAAATTCTCCTTATTCCAAAATGCAGTCAGGAGCCTGGATAGCTCAGCAGACTAAAAGCATTGTGATTAGCACCAGCTGTCTGCAATTACTGTAAGTTCGAATCTCACCAGGCTCAAGGTTGACTCAGCCTTCCATCCTTTCTAAGGTAGATAAATTGAGGACCCAGTTTGTGGGGGCAATAAGCTGACTTTGTATAAATATACAAAAGTATGAAGGCTATTGCTTAACGCATTGTAAGCCGCCCTGAGTCTCCGGAGAAGGGTGGCATTTAAATCAATTTTTTTAAAAAAAAGTGAAGTGGAAGACTACCAAAGATGGAATCTTTAAAGAGTGAATATGAAAGCATCCATTTCTGAGTGAAAATAGTATCTTTTTCTTCATCCCCTCAATTAATTTATAAACTATAGACTCATTAATGTATCTTTTTTTATTTACATTTTGATCCACTAATACATGCAAACATAATACATAGTTTGTATGTCAATGATTCTGGAGGATTTTGTATTATCTCCAGTGAAATAAATTTCATACAGGTCAGGAGCAAAAGAAAATTTTTGACTGCATGTCATTGGGTGTCCTAATCCTCTTTCTCATCACTCAGTTGTTATTGTTGTCATGTCTGACTCTTGGCAACTTTATTGGCAAGTTCTATGCTATTCTGTCAACCACAGCTTCTTTCAGTTAATTGGACGTTCATCTTGCTTTTTCCCAAATCACAATCACAATTGAGCATTTCACCATTAGATTTTTCTCTCCCCTTAACTGGCCAATCACACTATACCTTGAAAATGGAGGGAGTACATTAGGAATGTACGACTCAAATAATTGGAACATGCCAACCATCCAGCTAGTCCAGCATTCTATGTCACATATTGACTCTCTACATCAGGGGTGTCAAACTCACATCGTCATGGCGGCATCACATGACATATCGGGACTTTTTCACCCTTTGCTAAAATGGGTGTGGGCATGCCAGTGCGTGATGCATCCGGCCATTGGGACGGGAGTTTGACAGCCTTGCTCTACAATAACCTGGAAGCTACAAGAAGAGTAATTTTTCTCTTCAACTTTTGCTCTTAGGCAATTGATATTTTAAGGCACACCTGAGGAGCAGTAGTTCTCTGACCTGTGCTAGAAAAGATCAAAGCATAGAGAATTACCTGATGTCACTCAAATGTGTTAGTGTAACAATTCATATACTGTCTAACTGCATTTAAGATGGATTATAGTATGACACCAGCTTGCAGAAGCATAAGCTACATGGCTGCAGAACTACCAGCCCATTTCTTGTCTTTAGCAATAAGTTTTATCTGCTTTATCTGTGATTTGTTGTTGTTAGTTGCACGTCATGTCCGATCCATCACAACCCCATGGACAACATTCCTCCAGGCCTTCCTGTCCTTTACCATCCTCTGGAGTCCATTTAAGCTCACGCCTATTGCTACAGTGACTCCATCCAGCCACCTCATTCTCTGCTGTCCCCTTCTTTTGCCCTCAATCTTTCCCAGCATTAGGGTCTTCTCCAGTGAGTCCTGCCTTCCCATTAAGTGGCCAAAATATTTGAGTTTCATCTTTAGGATCTGGCCTTCTAAAGAGCAGTCAGAGTTGATCTCCTCTAGGACTGACTGGTTTGATCGTCTTGCAGTCCAAGGGACTCGCACAAGTCTTCTCGAGTACCATAGTTCAAAGGCCTCAATTCTTTGGTGCTCAGCCTTTCTTATGGTCCAACTTTCACTGCCATACATTGCAACTGGGAAAAACCATAGCCTTGACTATATGCACTTTTATTGGGTGATGTCTCTGCTTTTTAGTATGCTGTCTAGATTTGCCATAGCTTTCCTCCCCAGGAGCAAGCGTCTTTTAATTTCTTGGCTGCAGTCCCCATCTGCGGTGATCTTGGAGCCCAGGAAAATAAAATCTGTCACTACCTCCATTTCTTCCCCATCTATTTGCCAGGAATTGAGAGGGCTCAATGCCATGATCTTAGTTTTCTTAATGTTGAGTTTCAAGCCAACTTTTCCACTCTCCTTCTTCACCCTCATCAAGAGGCTCTTTAGTTCCTCTTCACTTTCTGCCATTAGAGGGATATCATCTGCATATCTGAGGTTGTTGATATTTCTCCTGACAAACTAAATTCCAACTTTTGATTCATCTAGCCCTGCCTTTCTCATGATGTGCACTGCATATAAGTTAAATAGGCAGAGTGACAGTATACAGCCTTGCCGGATTCCTTTCCCAATTTTGAACCAGTCAGTGGTTCCATGTCCAGTTCTCACTGTTGCTTCTTGACCCACATATAGGTTTCTCAAGAGACAAATAAGATGGTCTGGTACTCCCATCTCTTTAAGAACTTACCACAATTTGTTGTGATCCACACAATCAAAGGCTTTAGCATAGTCAATGAATCCATGAAGGGGTTATCTGTGACAGATATTAGGAAGTGTTTATGACTGTTTTTAGACTGTAATAATTATTTTTCATCTCTTTAGATCTAGCAGATGTTAAGGCAAAAGAAGGCTTTCCCAATCTACCCATCATCCAGATGGAAATTGCATTTCAGTTTATATCAATATGCCTCCTTTTTTAGAACTACTATCATAAAAACAAAGGTGGTGCAGTGGTTACAGTGCAGTACTGCAGGCTACTTCAGCTGACTGCTAGTTGAAGTTCAGCAGTTCAAATCTCACTGGCTTAAGGTTGACTCAGCCTTCCATCCTTCCGAGGTGGGTAAAATGAGGACACAGATTGGGTTTTTTTTAACATTTTTTAAATTTATTTTTAACATAAAACAGCATCTTTTTAGAGCAAGGTTTTGATCCGGTATAAAATAAGTATAAGTTCCAAATTTCATAAATTAACATCTTAAATAAAAAAAAAGAAAAAAAAAGAAACAGAACAAGTCTGAACCCAATTTTTGTCATTCAATCTAACATCTTATTCTAACATTTAACATTCTATTGTGTAATCACCCTAAATCTTAAACTTCAAATCTAAACAGCTCTTTGTGATATTCATATATTCTCCATACTTCAAAGATCCAAATCAAGTCAATTTCTTTTAAATCACATCTAATAATCAACATATAATATTTCATTCCTCTCTTAAAAAACATATCATAATCAGTAACTATTCTTCAAAAGTATGTCCTTCACTCCTCCTAGTTTTATTTTGGCTGGATTACAGCTTAATAGCTGGTTTCCAGGGATATTCCTCCACTTCTAACCTTATTTGTTAGCTGGATCACAGTTTAGTTTTAATTACTTTCCAACATTTTCTCCTTCACTTCTCCTAGGTTCATTTTTGGCTGGTTCACAGCTTAGTTAGCTGTTTTCCAGTGGTGCTTTCCTCCACTCCTTACCCTATATTTAACTGGTTCACAGTTTGACTCTAATTGCTCTCCAGCATTTATCTCCTCCACTCCTCCTAAGTTTATTTTTGGCTGGTTCATAGCATAATTAGCTGTTTTCCAGTGATGCTTTCCTCCACTCTTTACCTTACATTTAACTGGTTCCTAGTTGGTTTTAACTGGTCCCCAGCATTGTCTCCTCCACTTCTCCTAGGTTTATTTTTGGCTGGTTCACAGCTTAGTTAGCTGTTTTCCAGTGGTGTTTTCCTCCACTTCTTACCTTATATTTAACTGGTTCACAGTTTGGCTCTAACTGCTCTCCAGCATATCTCTCCTCCACTCTTCCTAAGTTTATTTTTGGCTGGTTCACAGCCTAATCATCTATTCTCCAGGGATGCTTTCCTCCAATTCTAACCTTATGTGTAACTAATTCACAGTTTAGCTTTAATCATCTGATCCCCAAAATCATACTTCCTTGCCAATATAATAATGCATCTTAATATATATCTTCTCTCCTACTCTCTCCTAAACTATTAATTTTATTTAAATTTCTCCCATTTCGTATATATTCCTTGTTTTTCTATGTGAAGCAGCATTTTAATCCATTTTGAAACACCAATTTACTATAATTATAAAATCTAAAAACAAATCTTATTAGTATTCAAAAATTCATTTCCATTCTCTTATTTACTATGAAAAAACAACATTTTAAACCACTTTCAAATCAATTTTTATAACCATTAAAATTCTTATTAATATTTTAAAAATTTCTTTCAAAATCTTCACATTGTTATAGTTTTTCTGTAATGATCTTTCCCGTTTTAAAAATAATCATAAAAGCTATAAACAATTCCTGTTAATATTCAAAGCTCCATTCATATTTTCTTATTTTCTATAAAAGACAATATTTTAAACTGTTTTTAGAAAAAAAGCAATTTTCTGTATACGTTAAATCCATAAGGAATTATTATTAATAATCAAAAATTCATTCATAATCTTCATATTTTATACAGTTTTTCTATTATCACTTTTTCCCCATCTTAAAAGTCACTTCTCTCAATAGTAATAATGAAAAATCAAAATGGGAAAGAGAAAGGGAGAAGAAAAAAGAAATAAAAGTATAGCAAAATAAAAAAAAGGAAAGATTCAAAGAAAGAAAGAAAGAGAAAAAAAGAGAGAAATAAAACCAGAGAATAATAAAAAAAGAAAAAGAAAATAAGAGAGAGAGAGAGAAGGAAGAAGGAAATCTCCTCCTTACATTGTTTGAACATCAATTATATAAAAAGCATTTACATCCATTTTATTCAAATTATAGCACTTTTCTCATCTTGCTACTCAATATATTCCATTTTTTTTCCTTTGTGCAATCTCTTATACTTTTTCCTTTCAGTTCCAATATCAATAAGTTTATAAAGACTAAAGGATTTAGTTCTTTTGTATTCCACATATGCTATCATCATGTCTTCTTCTGTCGCTCTGCCCTTCCCTTTTATTAACGCCATTAATCAGCAGTTTTAAGTGTTCAAATTAATTTCTTCTTTCCAACTGTCCATAGGTAATCCAAAAACAGATAGAGTACATCTAGAATCAAATCTCCTTAGTTTTTCTTCAAATTAATCCAGTTTGGGAAACAGGATACAAAGTTTCTTCTTTAAGTACCAAGCAATTCACAGTTGCAGTTTACACTTTCAGTTCTCAGCAGGGAGCCATTTTAACTTCCTCCGCTTGTTAACTCTCGTAGCTTTAAAAAGACATTCTACTTATTTCCTCTTCTCCTTCTCCCTCTTCAAAAAGAATCTCTTCTCATTAATAACCAATAAAATATCAAATTGTAAATCCGTCCAAAGGAAGATGATTAATTCTAAAGGCAGTCAATAAATGCTATTGTCCTTTAATGGGTCTTCTCTTTGTTAATTGCTTTAAATCCTTTGCCCAAATAGTTTTTAGCTGCTATTAAGGTCAGGACATTGTAGTACTCAATTATTTGAAGGCTGTTCCCACCTGGGCTAGTCCTACTCACCCGACATTCAAAACACCTTGCTCCTGCATCTCCTCCTGCATTTTGCTTGTCCCAATTGCCAAAGCTTTGGGGCAGCTGCCATGGCTGCCGCCGGCTTAGAGGGCAATCCTCCGGCCCTGAGGAACCTGCCCGTTCCTCTCGGCCATCCAAGAGGTCCCTCTCTAATCCCCCATCCCTCCAGGACTGGGTAGGTCTGCAGACCTGCTGGTGGTGACTTTATAGACGGGGTTTTCGCAGGGCTCCAAGGAGCGCCACTATTCCCATGTCCGCTCGCCGTGGCGCCACCCAAAACCTACCTAGGACCCAGATTGTTGAGGGCAATATGCTGACCCTATAAACCACTTAGAGGGGGCTGTAAAAGCACTATGAAGTGGTATATAAGTCTAAGTGCTAGTGCTAGTGCTATCACATTTGCTTCAAATTTTCAATAATATTTCCTTCATTTCAGAAGGAAATTCCTGCATAACAAAATTCCTCAACAAAATCTAGACTATATCCTTGTGTTCACTTTATATTCTGTTTCAAACAAACAACATTTAAAAAGTTTTGCAGCAGCTCATGTCACCAGATTCTCACACCTGTTCATTTGGTATTTAGACTGAAGCAGTTGTCAAGCTAACAGATGACATCTAAACTGGGTTGGATAACAAGTTATATGTGGAATATTCCTTGTGTTTTGTTTACTAAGCTTACTGAAGTGGATGTTTCCCCAATTTCATCTTATTCATCATACTAGCTGCTTTCTAACTCATCAGCCTGTTGCCACATGCCACTTGTCCAAGAAGAAAAGTTTGTAGCATTTGGTATCTTATAAGCTCAAACAACATAGCCTGAGCAGTTATTAAAAACCAAAAAGGTGTCTATTTTTCACTAATGCTATATTTCCACTCTTTCACTTAGCACAAATCAAATAGCACAAATCAAAGTAAATTATCTGGACACATAAGAAACCAGCACACTTCTTTCTTCATATCTGATAATACAAAAGTATGCAATAACAATTTATAAAACAATTTGCTGATATTTCACAATACTGTAATATCCGGCTGTCTAACAGGCTGGCTTGAAAATATCTCTTCTGGTAAACGAATAATTACTTTTGGCAATTTTTCTAAATCTTTAACTGATTTAAAGGGTAAGCCAACAATGTAATAATGTGATTTCTTTCCCCTTCTATCACCTGCTTAAATCCAAGTGTTATTAATTGGCACTTCTTGAAATTCCTATTAGATCAGAAATCAGTTGACTTGATTTGTAGACTAATTCTTTCTACTTCCTGTACAATATTAACTTAAGGCTAATTGGCAGGAGTTAATATTAATTTATCAAGAATAAGTCATATCAAACAATCTCCTGTTTGGATAGTGTATTTATGTGTTTGTTTCAATTTATAAGGTGTATTCATCTCAACATACTTTGGATGCTAGCAACAGTTAAAATACAATATAATAACATCACAATAAATAATCAGCTGCCACAATTTTTTAAAAATGTGTCAGAAGCATCAACACAATCATTCTCACAAAGTTTTGGTTAGATCATGAGAATGGAATAGGTATAATATAATCTGACTTCAACAGAATATCTAATAAAGTCTCCTATGAGATCCTAGTTGAAAAAGATAGCAAAACATTGGCTTCAGTTTCCTATTTTTAGATTGATATGGCAGGCTGAAATTGTACGTAAATGCATATTTCAATGGTTATGCATCAAGCAGGAAGAATTGAATGGCATATCACTCAGCTTAATTTTAGGCTCTGAGCTGTGAGCTTTTTTTAAAAAAATGACTTGCATGACCCGTTAGAAAATAAAGTTTTCATACTGTATCAAGTGAGATCAGTTTCAACAAGGATACATGCAATTCCCTACATTTGAGTAAAAGAGACTCAAAAGCAGGGGTGAAATGCTCCCAGTTTGGACCGGCTTGGACGAGTAGGTAGCGATGATGGCCGGTGGTTCAGAGAACCGGTAGCAATGGCAGCTGGAGGCTCCGCCCACCCACCCCATTCCGCCTTCCGGCGGAGCCTCTGCCTGCTTGCACTTTGCCACGCAGTGTATCCTACTGCTCACTTTTCTCCCATGGCTGGCTGTCAGGGAAGGCAAGTGCCTGAAAGTTACTGAAGTCGCTCACTCTCCTTCTTGAATGAGCCACTCTGGTCCACGTGCCGGCTGCGCAATTTAATTCAGCGGCAGGTTGGGTGTGTGCTTGCACAGCCGGTGCGTGGACCAGAGCGGCTCACTCAAAAAGGAGGGGAAGTGACTCCAGTATCCTTCGGGCACTTGCCTTCCCTGAGAGCCAGCCGCGGAAGAAAGGTAAGCAGTAGGAGTCAGGGAAGGTGCATTCCCCGACTCTGGGGAATGGGGTGGGTGGGTGGAGCCGTGTGGTGAAGGGCAAGCAGGCAGCAGCTCCACAGAAAGGCCGGAGTCAGGGAATGGTGCATTCCCCAACTCCGGGAATGGGGCAGGTGGGCGGAGCCACGGGAGAAAGGTAAGGACACGCCGGCAGAATAGAAGTTTTAAAAGTTTTCCTACCAGGTTCTGTGAATGTGGCTTGGTGGTAGGGGATCTTGTGACTAAGTGGGCGTGGCTGTGAGTGACACTGAGTTGGCCATACCCACTCAGTCACAGAACACCCCCCCCACCAAGCCACGCCCACAGAACTGGTAGGGAAAAATTTTAGATTTCACCCCTGCTCAAAAGCATGGATACAGGATGAGACATACCATATTAAGCAGCAGTAAATGGAAAAGGATCTGGATCTCAGGTTAAATAGGAGCAGCCAATATTTGCCAAAAAATGCAACCCTAGATTGTATCAATAGACATCCAATCCCCAAACACAAAAAGCTATTTTTCCCTTTAGTCCAGGCTGTCAAACTCACAGCCCAAGGGCTGGATGCATCACACGCTGCCCACGTCCATGCCTGGCTTAGCAAAGGGGGGGGAAGTCGCAGTTCATCGTGTGACCATGCCATGATGACACGAGTTTGACACCCCTGCTCCAGAGGTGAAATGCTACCAGTTCGGACGTAGTGATGGTGGTGGGTGGTTTGGAAAACCGGTAGCGATGGCAGCACCCAACCTGTTATTGTTACTTCCTGGTTTTAACCTATTTTTTACCCTCTGCACCCACACAGAATTGGTAGGGAAATTAAATAGATTTCACCCTGCCCTACTCTAGTCTATGTTGGTCAATCTACATCTAAAATGTTGCATCCAGTGCAGGGCTGAAATGCTCCCGGTTTGGACCAGATCACCTGATCCTGTAGCGATGGAGGTGGGTGGTTCAGAGAAACGGTAGCAAAAATCCCTGTGCCCCCCACCCCATGCCCAGCTGAGCCATGCAATCATCAGAGGCTGGGGTTTTTTTTACTTTTAAAAGCATTTTTTCTACAACCTCTTTAGCCGAAAAAATGCTTTTAAAAGGGTTTTTTTTAAGCCTCTGATGATCACGCGGCTCAGCTGGGATTGTCAGAAGCTTTTAAAAGCATTTTTTTTCTACAACCTCTTCGGCTGAAGAGGTTGTAGAAAAAAAATGCTTTTAAAAACCTCTGATGATCCCAGTTGAGTTGCCTGATCATCAGAGGCTTTTAAAAGCATTTTTTTCTGCAACTTCTTCAGCTGAAGAATTGTAGAAAAAATGCTTTTAAAAGTAAAAAAAAAAAAAGTTGGCCATGCCCACCCAGTCACATTACACACACACACACACACACACACACACACACACACACACACACACACCAAGCCATGCCCACAGAACTGGTAGTAACAAATTTTACATTTCACCACTGATCCAGTTCTAAGTCCTGAGTTTTTAAGGAAGGACAAACTGAACAATGTCTTGAGAAGAGCAACCAAGACAAGAAGAAAAAAGAAAAAATAAAGGAATAGCTTGCGAGTTTGCATATTTATAGCTTAGGAAAGACCACATAGGAGCCTGAGTGGCGTAGGAGGCTAATGCCTCCTACTAAGGCAGTAGTTAACATCCAGCTGCTGCAATTACTGCAAGTTCAATCCTAGCCAGGCTCAAGGTTGACTCCGCCTTCCATCCTTTCTAAGGTGGGTAAATTGAGGACCCAGTTTGTGGGGGCAATAAGCTGACTTTGTATAAATATACAAAAGTATGAAGGCTATGGCTTAACGCATTGTAAACCGCCCTGAGTCTCCGGAGAAGGGCGGCATATAAATCAATTTTTTAAAAAAAAAAACATTGTGGAAAAATTTCAGATTGACTATCAGATATTTGGCTTCAGTTGCTCTTTTGGTCCACAAAATACAGAAAGGAAAGGCACTTTCTTTCTTTTGACCTTGCACTTATAGTCCTGAATATGAAGAAAAAAAGAAAGTGGTGACAACAATACCAACTGATAGCATTAAAGGCTGTATTAATTCAAACTGTCCCTAACCCATTTACAATGATGGAGCATGTCCCAAAAGATGCTGTTTTCAATGGCAACTGGAGTTTCTTGATTTTTTTTTCTTTTTGAAGAGATTTTGCTTTTAATTCCAAGAAGCTTCTTCAGTTGGGACTAACTGGTGGGGAATACAAAGGATTTATATCCTTTGCAGCCCACCCGTCTCAGGGTATTAATGATTGGCTGATTGCAAAGAGTCTAAATCCCTTCCATTCCACACCACTTAGTTAGAATTGAAGAAGCTTCTTGGATGAGAAGTTAAACCTCTTCAAGAAAAATAAAGAAAGTCCAGCTGCTTTTGGGGCGGGGGAACATCTGTTGGGACAACCATGACCTGAATAACTGAGAATCTCCATAGACAAATGATGGAGAACGTAACAAAACAATTTTAAAATAATATTTTTTAAAAATCTAATGGCCTTAGTTGCAGAAAAACAACAGTAAACAGTATTATGGAATCTTAAATACTAAAACATTTACTGTAGTACAGTCTTCACCAATCGGACAATCTCCAAAACTGTTAAACTACATCATAATTTTCAGCCACTGTCATATTGTATGGTCGTTTGTGAGAGGAAAGCAGTCTAATACACCTAAAAGCATTAGATCAATGGTGGCAGAATTAGTAGAGTGTAGGCCAGTCTTCTCAACTTTGGCAACTTTAAGATCTGTGGGCTTCAACTCCCAGAATTCAAGGCTAGTCAGTAAGATGCCACAAGCTGCTTTATGACTTCAAACTAAATATATCAATACAAACGGTAAACATTCCCCACACCCACTTGTAATGATGGTGAGAATATTTTAATGATGGTGGCTGAGAGGTGACACCAGGAAGGATCGAAATTATGTGCAGAAATATCTGAATAAATCTAGATTATATTGATACCATATACTTGATGTTTGCTGTACCCAATTTGAGAGTGTTCCATCTGGCTGTCCCTTCCTTTTACTGTTATCATTATCCCTCATATTTTGAAATCTTGTTCCTACTTTTTTCCTTCTAATTTGTTTTTCTTTAGTGTCAAAAATATGTTGTGTACTTTCTGTTTAAGCCCAAAAACAGGTACAGTCTTGTTTGTTATTGATTTAAGTGAGGTCATTTGGGGGTGGGGGGGTTTGCCTTAAGAGTAGATAAAAATGGTTCAAATAAATAAATACATGCGGTTGAACATGCCCAGAAGTACTGTTCTTTAGGCTACACAGGTGCCAAGTAATGCAATCCCAATTAACATTTGAGGAAATTACATACAATATTCAATTATGCTTCATTCTACCCAAGTATCTTCAACCTCAGGCAAAAATCCCTGCCAGATGTTTAATACAAGATGCCCTTCATAGTAGCAAGCCTCAATGTTTCAGCCAGATCTGCCCCACCCGGTCTTTTTTTTTTCTGCAATATCCTGTTTACTTTAGGGCACAAGAATTAATGAAAACACCCCTGACTGAAGAGGCCTGCATTCATTTCTTACAAATTTCAAATGTGATCAACTCAGAGTTGAATTTGAGTCTCAGCACAGCAAAGTTGCTTTCAGCAGTCTGGGCTGGAACCTAACTAGTTTCTATATTGACCTTCAATACTTATCTGATGGCCCTGTTAACTTGTAAACAACTACACAAAAGAACCTAAGCTACTACTAATTATCCCAAAGGCAAGAAGTACATTCACAAATAAAGCACAAACTCCAAAATGGTTTGGATCTCAGCATTTAACTCTCAATGTCTGAAAAATCTTATAATGTGTCTGATATGCAAGTGGCTTGGAAAGAAGCAGCAAATTCTACAAGCTCCATTGGTAGGTGAGTCCTATCTAAGAGAAATGGATAAATGTTCCTTGTCAAATATTGGTGGCAAAAAAGCCAGTTATTACAAAACTTTCTTATTTCTGATGCCATATCAGCAAAGCAAAACACCTGCTTCTTTTCCATATAGTTCTGGTTAAAATAATAGCATTAAGGATTAGGATACCCTATGCCCTACAGCAGGGGTCTCCAACCTTGGCAACTTTCAGACTTGTGGACTTCAACTCCCAGAATTCCTCAGCCAGCTTGTCTCCGGCAGTTGAAGTCCACAAGTCTGAAAGTTGCCAAAGTTGGAGACCCCTGCCCTACAGAATATCAATTGTTTGGATTCCGTCAGTCAGAACTGAGCTTAGGATAGAAATCACATCTCTTGGGGTTCTCCTAGTCTCATAATCATTACTAGAGATATCCTGTAGGGGAAGGCCATAGCTAGGGAGGCTTGGAGACATCTTTAGCTGATGCACCATTTGCCTCCTTTCCTGAGGCCCTGGCTATCCAACTCTTATTGTCTGTGGAATTATGGTACCACTGCTGTATTGCCTATGATTGCCAAAAGCTGCTGTTAATGCAGAATTCTGCACCCAAGTACCAGCAGATAACAGCAATCACCAGTATTACATAACTCTGGTTTTGTGGTAATTGCATGGGCTTCTGAGTTTAAATCAATATATTGATTTTAATCTGTAAAGACATTTATGGCTTGGCATTTGAGTATTTGCAGGATATTTACCTCCAGATAGAATTAACTCATAAGATACACTCATCATAAGCTAAGATGTTAAGAGTCCCATATGTGAAATTAGGGAAGGGAGGAAAACCTTGGTGTTTCTCCATTTCTTTGCTTGTTGTATGGAATAATTTGAACCTTTGGGTATGTTATGTCCTTATAAGGACATCTGCCGGGGATTGGACAAATCCACTGGCGGGAAATTCAAATAACTGTCAGTAGGCGGTGCGACTGCCAGAGTGAATATAAGGACCGCTCCGGCAGCACAGTGTCAGTCTAGTTCAGCCGTAAATAAAGTACTGAATGGACTTGAGCTGGTCGCGTCTTCTTTCCTGTGCCTGATCCAACACTGGTGACGAAGGACTAAGAGAACCTGAGTGACCACATGGCATGAACACCATCTGAATCAAAAGAGCTGACCCGAGCTGAAGTCACTCAACCATGGCAGACCGAAGCATGGCATCACCGGAAGCTCCGATCATCTCGCTGGCTCCATTCAACCCCGGACAGGAGAAATGGAGATCCTACATGATCCAGTTTTGCCAGTTCCTCCGGGGGAACAGCTACCAGGACCTGGACGACGACCGCAAGAGAGCCCTCTTCCTGGCTCACTGTGGCTCCGAGGTTCTGAAGATGGCCATCAACCTTGTGGTGCCCAGGGACATTGAGGAGATGTCCTGGGCTAACCTTCAGGAGATCCTGCAGGAGCACTACACACCCACCGGCACACCAATCACCAACAGGTTCACCTTCCACTAGAGGAACCAGTGGGATGGTGAAGCCATCAAGGATTTTGTGGCTGCCCTCCATCAAACCGCAGCAAATTGCAAGTTTGACAATGTGGACAATGCTATCTGTGACCGCACTGTCTTCGGGATGAAAGATGTGGCCCTCCAGAAGAAGTTCTTGAGTTGCAAGAGAATCCCGCTAAAAGAAGTCATCGAGGAGGCCACAGCGGCGGAAACGTCAGAAAAAGTGGCAGCCGCGATGTTAAAGACAAGAGGGATCCACAAGATCCATAAGACGCTGCAAAGTTCCACGGATGACTCCACCGTTGCATCCGAATCAGATGACAAGATGGCCATCCACAAAGTCTTCCAACCCCCAAGATGGGAAACCGCTCAAAATGGCGACTGTGGCAGCTGCAGAGGAGACCATGCCAGGGCAAGCTGCAGATGGAGAGATGCCACCTGCCGACATTGCTTGAAGAGGGGGCACATCGCAGAGGCCTGCAGAGCACCAGACCCGGCCCCTGAACCAGCCAGACCCTGAAACCGTGGAACTCGGAAAGAACACCAGAGGGCATCCAAACGGCCCTCTTTCCAGTCCAGGCATGACGACAACGAATTCTTCTGCAGCGGAGCGGTACATCAAACAACCATCACTCACACAAGCGACGACAGTGCCACCAAATTCCACATGACACTGCAAGCAGAGGGGACACTGTGCACAATGGAGGTAGATTCGGGCTCAATCTACTCCATTATGGACTGGCAGCAGCTGAAGTGGCTGAAGCCCACATGCAGCAAGAAAGAGCTGAAGCCCCTGCAGTCGAGACTCATGGATTTTGGCGGGAATCCCATCAGCGTCCTGGGAAGAACCCTCCAGGTCTCCTACGAACAGTTCCATGGCAGCCTCCCCATCACCATTGTGGAGCACAGCCGCCCGAACCTGCTAGGAGTGGAGTGGTTCAAGCCACTAGGGTTCTCGATTGGAGGGATCCACCAAATCTGGCAGAATGAACTTGACACCCTTATTGAGGAGTTCAAAGAAGTCTTCGATGGTAAACTGGGGAAATTCGTGGGGAAACTTATATCATTAATTTAGATAAGGGAATCACCCCAATTAGGCTAAAGCCTTGTCGGGTTCCCTTTGCCCTGCAGCCAAAAGTAGACGCTCAGCTGGATAAGCTGATTGCCCAGAGCATATTGGAACCTATCGATCATGCTACATGGGAGACCCCCATTGTGACCCCAATGAAGCATGATGGATCAGTGCGCATCTGCGTTGACTATAAGTGCACGAGCAATAAGGCATTGCCACAGAGCGCATATCTAGTCCCAGTGCATATCCAGTCCCAGTACAACATCTGCTGCATTCACTAGGGACTGGCTCAATTTTTGCCAGATTAGACCTGGCCCAGGCTTACCAGCAGCCGCCAGTGGACAAAAAAACGGCAGAGGTGCAAACGATTGTCACCCACAGGGGCGCATTCAAAAACAACCACCTCCAGTTTGGAGTCAGCACAACCGCAGGCATCTTCCAATCAATGTTGGAACACCTTCTCCAAGGCGTTCCAGGGGTGGTGCCATACTTTGATGATGTACTAATCTCTGGGGATTCAAAAACCCAACTCTTTGACTGACTCAGGCTCGTCCTGCAGTGGTTCAAGGTGAAGGGCTTGAGAGTCAGGAGAGATAAATGCATCATTTGAGTCCAGGAGGTCAAGTTCCTGGGCTATCTCATAGACGGCACAGGCATCCGCCCCACCAAATCAAAAGTTAAGGCCATCCAGGAAGCTCCCAGCCCCAAAAACAAAGCAGAGCTCCAGGCTTTCCTAGGATTACTTAACTTCTACAGTGTATTCCTTAAACAGAAAGCCACGATTGCTGAGCCACTTCACCGCCTGCTGAGAAAAGCGGCTTCCTGGAGATGGGGAGAAGAAGAGGAAGCAGCTTTCCAAGTCATCAAAGGACTGCTATCTTCAAATAGTGTTCTCATTCAATACCATGAGACACTGCCCCTCAGGCTAATCTGCGATGCATCTCCATACGGGGTTGGAGCAGTGTTCAGCCATGAACTACCGAATGGCTCGAAAGCACCCATTGCATATTTCTCCAAAACCATGTCCAGCGCTGAAAGGAACTATAGCCAGTTGGACAAAGAGGCCCTAGCCATTGTCGCAGGAGTCAAGCGCTTCCATGAATATCTCTACGGAAGGAGCTTCACGATTGTGATGGACCACAAGCCGCTGCTGGGGCTTCTCGCAGGAGACAGACCAACCCCAACCTTCATGTCCCCAAGAATGACCAGATGAGCCATCTTCTTAGCCGGATATGCCTACAGACTAGCTCACCAACCCGGAAAGACTATCAGGAACGCAGACGTGCTGAGCAGATGAGAGGCCTGCACCACCCCGGCAAGGTTGAACAACAGACACCTCGACCTGACTGTCACCAAGGGAGGTCAGCGAACACAACCGACGGTCACCAATGCCAGGACCAGCCACGACAGCGGGACCTGGAACCCGCCACCACCGAACATGTCAAAAATAAGGGGAACAACCAGAAACTTACCGGGATTCAGCAGTTCCCCACCGATCAGCAGCAACAGTCAGCGACAGGACTTCCATCACCCAGGCCAGAAGGAAGACCAACAGTGCCAGCTGATGAAGGTCTGGAACAAGCCCGCACACTCGACGGCCGAATCCTGTCCGATTCCAGGGAGGGAACCGGGAGACGCAGGAGCCCCACCGGCCCGAGATGACGGCGAGGCTCAAATGGGACTGCGGTCAGCCAGGGTTTCTCAGCGCCCTGCATACCTGCGTGACTATGTTCTTGATGGACAGACTAAGAACTAGGGGGGAGGAGTGTTATGTCCTTATAAGGACATCCGCTGGGGATTGGACAAATCTACCAGTGGGAAATTCAAATAACTGTCAGTAGGCGGTGCGACTGCCGGAGCGAATATAAGGAGTGCTCCGGCAGCGCAGCGCGAGTCTAGTTCAGCCGTAAA
This sequence comes from Masticophis lateralis, assembly GCA_030761175.1. Taxonomy (NCBI): domain Eukaryota; kingdom Metazoa; phylum Chordata; class Lepidosauria; order Squamata; family Colubridae; genus Masticophis; species Masticophis lateralis. The sequence goes on along the minus strand of JAUDYJ010000006.1, from coordinate 38,415,143 downwards.
TAAAGTACTGAATGGACCTGAACTGGTCGTGTCTTCTTTCCTGCGCCTGATCCAACAGGGTATATGGCTGTCATCTTCCCTGATGATATTAAAAAAGACAGTTAAAACAATTTTTTCCACAGATTTAAGTATTGATGATTTTTGGAATTGGACATGGAGGAATAATATGAGGAAAATGTGTTTTTGATTTAAATTGTTGACTGGTTTGAATTTTGTAAACTCCCAAGAGTTCTTATAAATGCCAAAAGTAACAGTTGCCTAGGGGACTTGTACTACCTACAGTCACAACGGATGAGGATTAGATAGTTGGCTAAGCCATTTTGATGAATTCCAATATCATACTTCTATCTCTACGCTTTCATACATGAGAGAACAACTCTTGTAGTTATAATTAAATCCATTCTTTTCACCCTTTTCAGAAAATAGGAGGACCAGATAACGAAAATTCAAATAAATATCAGAAAGGTTATATATGCTTGAATAAGTCTTTCCTGATATACAACCAATTAGATATGTTTAAGTAAAATTTTCTTAATATTTGAATGCATGAACTTTTTTCCCTTCTAAATATAGCTATGGACATCTTTCAGTAAAAACATGTATTCAGAATGATTTGTGTGCTCAACTAAAAATTTATGTTGTCTTTGTTTTCCTTTGGGAAGAAGTATAATTACAGTGTTACATAAAATGAGTATTTTGTTAACATTGAGAAGAGGTTATGCTCTGTATTAAACTCCAAACAAGTCTGTTTTTACAATACATAATTCTTTTTCCAGCTGTTCCCTTACTCATTAACAAAGTAAATTAGATATTTCTCAAACTAGCAGCTTGCTTTGTTGACTTCATTGAAATGCAAAACATAATGGACATGGAAAATTACTACTCCAGGAGATGTTCAGTTAGGGTGACTTCTTCAAGTACTGTAATTATCAATTCACTTAGAATCAGTTATGGCTCTCATAGGACTCTGCTAAAATAATCTAAATCTGTTGCTTGGGTAAACCTACTTATATAAACAGAAAAACATTAGATCCCTTGTAAAAACCCACACATATTAATGTAAAAAAAAAAAAGAATTATCTTCATCTACTGGTGTTTCCCATGTAAAAAAAGGTTTCCATAAATTTTTTTCTCTCTCTACTTGGTACATTAAGATAGAACTGGATAGAGAAAATAATTCTGTAGAATAGTATGCTGGTTCTCTCCTCATATGTTGTGCTTGGTATTTTGCTGCTCATTCTTATTTTATTGTGTTTATTACATTTTTATAGCTGTCTCTCTTATATTCATAAGTCTGGGTGACTAACAATTAAAGATAAAATAAAAACAAATTACAAACAAAATAAGCCAAGTAACAACACTAACAGTCATCAATCAGTACAGCCAAGAAATGTGCTCACTAACAGCTCTCCAGGCTCAACACATTTTCATCTTTAACAGGCCGGGGTGAGTCTGATCACTAGGAGAATGAAGTTCCAGAGGGCAGATGCCATGACAGAAAAGGCTCTCTTCCTGCCAGTTGGCACTCACTTTTCCGTAGGACCCAGAACATGTCCCTCCTGCCAGATCTGACAGGACAAGATGGTCCTGTAAGTAATCCAGCCTCAATCCATGAATGGTTTTAAAATGGTTTTACTATTATTCTTCTCTTCCTTACTAGTATCTATCGCTTCCCATTTATTACTATATCCATGTTGCTTATATCTTTCAATTTATATTGTTTTTGTTTCCTAGTACGATTTGATAGCTTATTAGTAACCTTGACCATCACTAAGTGTTGTATTTTTTTATTCTTGATGAATGTATTTTATTCTCCTAATGTACACTGAGAGCATATGCGTCAAAGACAAATTCCTTGTGTGTCCAATCACACAATAAAGAATTCTAAAAAGTAATACCAGCACCTTGAATTGTACCCAGAAGCATACCAATATGCAGCTCACAAAGCAGAGGTGCTACATGCGCTAAACAATAGGCACCCATGATTGCCGATGCCACCACATTTTGCACCAGGTGAAGATTGCAAATTCTTCTCAAGGGCATATCCCTGTAGAGAGTGTTGCTGTAATCCAAAATGAGCAGTCAAAGCAGATGCTTGGAGGACTTTAAGAAACAGAAATAGTATTGTTTAGGCTGCTAACCACCTCATTGTGCCTATAGTGATTTGATTTGCAAACTTCCTTTAATTTCATTAAAAAGAGTTGCTTGCAAAACCTACTGGTAAGTAAGAGAAGAGTAATAGCAACAAGCCAAAAAGACTAGAACACCTCCTCACCAGCAAACAACAGCAGACATTAAGACCAAGATTAACATTAGACCAACAATCAAGCAGCAAATAATCAAGCAGTTCCAATAAAGGAACTGACAAACAAGCTAACAGAAAACTGCCCAACCAAAGAACCAAGACAACTTCCATCAACATTGACAGGGCAAGCCATTACTATATAAAATGAGCACTACTAGCACTAATGATGTTACCTAGTTTGGGTAATGAAACATCTGCAAGAAAATAACCATGCGTAGAGAGCACCCTGGACCCTTCATTTCAACCCTGAGCTACAAATATCCTCCTCTATTAGTATAGCTAAATAGGAAATTTCCAGAAGCGATTAGAAAGTGAGGTTACCATATTCAGTGTCCTTTAAACTGAGAAATTGCAACTGAGAGCATGACAATTCCTTTCAACTTCCAGCACTCAAACTGATAGGAAACAACTGTCCTGCAGTGTCCTTGCAAGAAACTGCTTTTTAGGGGCTTTGTAGGGGCTGTGACTTATTAATAATGTGTTTAAATAGTTTGATAAGGCACTTATTAGAATAGAATAGAATAACAGAGTTGGAAGTGGCCTCTTCTAGTCCAATCCCCTGCCCAGGCAGGAAACCCTACACCACTTCAGACAAATGGTTATCCAACATCTTCTTTAAAAATTCCAGTGTTGGAGCATTCACAACTTCCACAGGCAAGTTGTTCCACTGATTAATTGTTCTAACTGTCAGGAAATTTCTGCTTAGTTCTAAATTGCTTCTCTCCTTGATTAGTTTCCACCCATTGCGTCTTGTCCTGCCCTCAGGTGCTTTGAAGAATAGTTTGACTCCCTTTCTTTGTGGCAACCCCTGAGATATTGGAACACTGCTATCATGTCTCCCCTAGCCCTTCTCTTCATTAAACTAGACAAACCCAGTTCCTGCAACCGTTCTTCATATGTTTTAGCTTCTAGTCCCCTAATCAACTTCATTGCTCTTCTCTGCACTCTTTCTAAAGTCTCAACATCTTTTTTACATCGTGGTGACCAAAACGGAATGCAATATTCCAAGTGTGGCCTTACCAAGATATTATAAAGTGGTATTAACATTTCACGTGATCTTGATTCTATTCCTCCGTTTATGCAGCCCAGAACTATGTTGGCTTTTTTGGCAGCTGCTGCACACTGCTGGCTCATATCTAAATGGTTGTCCACTAGGACTCCAAGATCCTACTACTTGGAGTTAGTACTATTGAGCAAGGTACCACATATATACCTGTGCATTTTTCTGACCCACTTGAAAGAAATGCTCGACTGATGAAATTAAACCAGACATTCAGGAGATGAATTATCTACCCAATGCTCAATAGACAGATCAGTAGATTCAGATCAATTCTCAGAGTGGATCTATTAAAAGACAGACCTCAGAAATAGAGAAACAGAACACCCTTGGCAGTCCTCTACAGCTTACACCTACAATAAGCAAGTTCACTGTATTCTAAATTTCATTCTGCCTGGACATTGAGCAACATGTGGGAAGGAGAAGAATAAAAGCATTATGTTTAGAACCCAGTTTAGTTACACAGTTGGCTTTGACTTTTCTATGTTTCAGAAAGCACCACATCTGCTGGACAAGATCATTCAGATTCGGGACAGCTTGGACTCTGACTGGACAGAGTCAGATGGGGAGGAGACAGCGGGTCTTGTTCTTTGGGAAGAGTTTGATCCTGTTACCCCAGAGGAAGTGGACAGGATCATGGGGAAGCTGAGTGCAACCACATGTGTATTGGACCCGTGCCCCTCCTGGCTGGTTTATTCAGCTCAGGAGGGGACACACAGCTGGATCCAGGTGGTGATAACTGCTTCCTTGGAGGAAGGAAGCTTTCCTGCCACCTTGAAGGAGGCAATGGTGAGGTCCCTCCTCAAGAAACCTGCCTTTGATCCGGCTGTTTTGAGTAATTTCTGTCCAGTCTCCAACCTTCACTTTCTTGCGAAGGTCATTGACAGTGTGGTGACATGTCAGCTCCTGATGGTCCTGGATGAAGCAGAGTACCTCGATCCATACCAATCGGGTTTCAGGCCTGGATACAGCACGGAAATGGCATTGGTCGTGCTGATGGATGATCTCTGGAGGGACTGGGACAGAGGTTATTCCTCTGTTCTGGTCCTATTAGATCTTTCAGCAGCTTTTGATACCTTTGACCATGGTATCTTGTTGCGGCGCCTCAAGAGGTTGTGAGTGGGAGGCACTGTTTCACGGTGGTTGTCCTCTTATCTCTCAGGTTGGATGCAAGTGGTGTTGGCAGGGGGGCAGAGATCGACCATGAGGCCCCTCACTTGTGGGGTGCCTCAGGGGTCGGTTCTCTCACCCCTTCTGTTCAACATTTACATGAAACCGCTGGGGGAGATCATCCATGGTTTGGGGGTGAGGTACCATCAGTACACTGATGATACCCAGCTTTTTATATCCACCCCGAACCAGCCCAGTTATGCCCTCGATGTGATGTCCCGGTTCCTGGAAGCGGTACAGGTCTGGATAGGGAGGAACGGGCTTCGGCTCAACCCTGCCAAGACTGAGCGGCTGTGGGTACCAGCATCTCGATCCGAAGGAGAGGTTCCATTGTTGGCTATAGGGCGTGAAGTTTTACCCCCCATTGACAGGGCATGCAACTTGGGTGTCCTCCTGGATTCACGGTTGAGTTTAGATGATCATATAGCAACCGTGACGAGGGAGGCATATGCCCAGATTCATCTGGTGCATCAGTTGCACCCCTATTTGGACTGAGATGCTCTATGCACAGTTACTCATGCACTAGTCACCTCCCGTTTTGACTACTGTAATGCTCTGTACCTGGGGCTGCCCTTGAGGACCACTCAGAGGCTTCAGCTGGTGCAGAATGCGGCCGCACGGGTTGTGTTGGGAGGGTCCCGATACTCTCATGTTACACCTCTCCTGTACAACCTGCATTGGTTACCGGTTGCCCTCCGGGTGAGATTCAAGGTACTGGTGATGACCTATAAAGCCCTACATGGCTTAGGCCCAGGATACTTGTTGGATCGTCTGCAGCCAGCAATGGCTTCCCATCGCCTGGTGCGTTTTCACAGGGAGGGCCTTTTCTGGGTGCCGCCGGCTAGACAATGTTGAGCTTTCCCTGTGGGCGCACCCACTCTTTGGAATCAACTCCCCCTGGGGCTTCAGTTGGCTCCTGACCTTCGCATCTTCCACCGCGAATTAAAAACATAGCTGTTCACATCGCCCAGCCTGGACTGAGGGGTTTTTTGATTATTTTAATGGGTTTTAATATATGTTTAAATTATATATTTATACATTTATGTATTTTATGTATGCATATTTATGTATTTTACATTTTATTGGGTTTGTTTTTATTTGTTGTGAGCCACCCTGAGTCCTATGGAGATAGGGCAGCATACAAATTATATTAAATAAATAAATAAATAAATTTTGCAATTCAGAAAAAAGATCTTACCACTGAAGAAAGGTTTTCTTTTACTTTCCATAGATGAGACATAACATTTCAGGCTTTCATGCCTTCCAGCCTTCAGGTAATATTTCCTAAATTTCCTTTCCAAAACTCTCCTAATATAAAAACTTCAAATTTCGGTACAACTGATTGGACCCCTGTAGCAAGGAAAATATGCAAAGGCCAACAGCTCTATATATTCCTAAAATTCTCTGTATGCCGGTAGTCCTTGACTTGCAAACAGTTCATTTAGTCACCATTCAAAATTTCAACGGCACTGAAAAAAGTGTCTTATAACCATTTTTCACAGTTATGACCTTAGAAGCTTCCCCATGATCATGTGATCAAAATTCAGATGCTTGTCAACTGGTTCATACTTATGACCATTGCTGTGTTCCAAGGTCAAGTGATTATCTTTTGCAATCTTCTGACAAGCAAAGTCAATTCACTTGATAACCTGGTTACTAACTTAACAGCTGCAGTGATTCACTTAACAACTGTGGCAAGAAAGGTTGTATAACGGGGCAAAACTCACTTAAATGTCTTACTTAACAACATACATTTTGGGCTTAATTGTTGTCGTAAGCCGAGGACTACCTGTACAATATTAGTATATCTATATACTACTAAAACTCCCCATCCCCAGATCATAAAAGAATGAATTTAAACACCATAGCCCTCAATCACCACGATTTCACTGATTTCTGTACAAGTCATATCTATTTTTATCTAAATTGTGAATTAGTGGCTATTGTAGAAAATGGAGTTAAACATGCTTAAATTCATTGGTTTTTATTGACTTTAAAATCTTATTACATCTATGTTTAGCTATAGGTAAATTGTATTTAATTCAGAGGATGCTTCTGTTCAAGTTACAAAGATTTTAGCTCATTCAATTATGGAGTAAAATAATAAGTTTATTTAAGTTAGTTTTTTCTTACACAGCTTCCTGATGAAGATTAGCAAAAGCCACACATGCATTAGCAATTGCTATTATATTTGCCCATTGAGACATTCAAAAGTCTAATTCAGATATTTTTGGAACTGTTAAACTCAAATACACTCAGAAAAGTGTAAGTGACACAAAACTGAAAATGATATTTCTGCATTTTTTTTTCAATGAAGTAGTTTCAGAGAAGTGGGAACCAAAATGGTTCCAGTGAGCCAAAAAAATGTTTACAAATTTGTTAGGGTTTTATTTACTTATGTCTTGTGGACTAATCCTGCTTTAAGTGGATATAATTGTATTTTACTAAGGGCAAAGTTTATTCAGACAGGTTGATAAGATTCATTTGGATGAAGCAATGTCAAATGGAAAAAAAAATCTACAAACTTTGGACAGTCCTCACTCTAATCCATTCCTCCACTCTTCTGTGTCAAATCTGAGTACAGTTAGTAGTGATAATGCTGAGCCTGGATAGTTCGGCAGACTAATGCATTGTGATTAACTCCAGCTGTCTGCAATTACTGTAAGTTCGAATCTCACCAGGCTCAAGGTTGACTCAGCCTTCCATCCTTTCTAAGGTAGGTAAATTGAGGACCCAGTTTGTGGGGGCAATAAGCTGACTTTGTATAAATATACAAAAATATGAAGGCTATTGTTTAACGCATTGTAAGTCGCCCTGAATCTCCGGAGAAGGGTGGCATATAAATCAATTTTTTTAAAAAAAATGAACTGTGTCACAGTGACATAACCTGAGCTTTATGCTTGGTTCTTTCCTTTTAGTACTGTGGCACAGCAGTCTTGGGAAAAGAATTTAAACTTCTGGTTTATTTTATTGCTTTGTAAAGTTATATTAATAATTGCTCCCTACACTTTTAATTTGTACCCGCACCTTTGGAAAATGAATCTTGTATTTGGCCTATCTTATTTCCTTTAAACTTATTTACTTAGTCATTCATTCATTCATTCATTCATTCATTCATTCCATTTATATGCCACCCTACTTCCAGCAATTCTGGGCAGTTTATTAATTATTGTTTCTAAAAAACATTAAAACAAGTAAAGAACACACACACAAAATATGCCATCTTCTCCATGACTACTAAAGATGCAATAATCCTTCTTTTTGATTACTATATTTCTTTCCCTAATAGTATATACATGCCAATTTCAAACAGAGAGGTTGGAACAGATAACAAAAGTGGAATTCGTGCATCTGCTTGCAAGCATAGTCAGCAGTTGGTCGCAGCACTACTAAAATGTTTCAGTTCCTTTAGGCAAAATTAGGTAAAATGTAGATAAGAGGCACATTAAGAAAGATGTGCAAATATAGTACAATGCAAACAAGTGTAAAATGATGTTACCACCAAAGAGTTCATCACTGCATGAATGGGTCTGAGCTAGCAATGACAGATGACGAAAGGAATCTCAGAGTCAGAGTGGACAGTTCAGTGTGCAGCTGCTACAAAAAGGACAAATCCATACTGGGAACCATTAAAATGGGAATTGGAATAAAACTGCCAACACCATACTCCTCTTACACAAATCTGTGGTGAAACAGTTTAGGTTTGAGTCTCTGTGGATGTCTACATTAGCGTTTCCATCAATTCAGGATTAGTTCCCGCTTGGACTACTGCAACGCTCTCTACATGGGGCTCCCCTTGAGGTGCACCCGGAGGCTCCAACTGGTCCAGAATGCGGCCGCGCGGGGAATTATGGGAGCGACGTGGCGCTCCCACGTGACACCTCTCCTGCGTGAGCTGCACTGGCTCCCAGTGGTCTTCCGGGTGCGCTTCAAGGTGTTGGTGACCACCTTTAAAGCGCTCCATGGCTTAGGACCTGGGTACTTGCGGGACCGCCTTCTGCTGCCAATAGCCTCCCACCGGCCAGTACGCTCGCACAGAGAGGGCCTCCTCCGGGTGCCGTCGGCCAGACAGTGTCAGCTGGCGACCCCCAGGGGGAGAGCCTTCTCTGTGGCGGCGCCCGCCCTCTGGAATGACCTACCCCCGGAGATACGCAGGATTCCAGATCTCCGGACCTTTCGTCGGGCCCTTAAAACCCATTTATTCCATCTAGCTGGGCTAGCCTGATCCCATCCTCCGTTTTTAAATTTGAATTTGATTTTAAATTGGGTTGTTTTAATTCTTGGCCAAATAATATTTAATAATTTTTAATTGTTTTTAACTTTTGTGTACCATGTTTTATTCTGGCTGTTCACCGCCCTGAGTCCGCAAGGAGAAGGGCGGTTTATAAATTGAAATTGAAATAATAATAATAGTTTCAGATCCAAATAGGTGACTAGCTTGGAAGCTGAATTGAGTTGCTGTTTTTAATAAAATCTGATTTATTTGAAGCTACAGCAAAGTTGAAGATTAGCATGCCTGATATGGGGGAAAAAGCAAATGACTACTCATTGGCAACAAAGAGCTTAAAGACCTGGAGTTTATCTCTTTGATGCTAACTGCTAATCATCTAGTCTGTTGCAGTCTTTCTTGGCAATCACTGCTATCTAATACATCTTGCAAATGGTCCATCTTCCCTTTGATGTAAACTCTCATTACTCTTTCTTTTGTCTCAGACCATTGATTTCATTCTCTTTCTGTCAGGCCTGGAAGCCATCTTTTTCATTGGATCATCAGGCCTGCCACATTTACTAATGTGGAAATTGGGAGGGAGGAATTGTGTGGAGCCAAGGTGATATACATAGTCATAATAACATTCTTTTCTCAGAGAGTCAAAGACATTTTGCCCTGCACCTGGAAGGCTGGAACTGGGATGCATCTCCAGTTAGGATGGTGCTTTGGTTGGACCATGTGATGGACTTGTGGGTGTTGGGCAGGTACTTGAACTTTTCTTTGGGCAGGGAAAACCTGGAAACTTTAAGATTCAGGTTTTCCCAGATGTGCCAATATGACATCTCTAATAAAATGAAACCTTGAGGAACCTCAAGCCTCCAACCTTATTTCATTGGAGGTGTTACTTGGAACCCTGACACCTTCCTTAGAGGTTCAGTGTTAAATTCCTGGAATTTATCTTTGTATGTATTCATTAGAATATTTCCCTCATCTTCCTCAAGTCAATAGCCATATCAAGTGCAATCATGCTGTGATTAAGCTATTAAACAAGGATCAGCAAAACTCAGGTTGAAGTCCACCTTCAGACATGGAAGTTAACTGGGTAACTTTGCACAGCCACTCTCAGCCCTGCCTATTGCATAGGTTCATTGATACAGGATGAAATTGAAGGAGGGAGTGACCTATACATCAGCTTCAGGTCTTGAGTGAATGGCAGAATATAACTTTAACAAATATAATAAGCAAATTAGTATCAGCTAGCAAAACTGAAGGCTTGTGGCAGGCTATTCTGAAGTATATTTATGCCTAAGTAACAGTGCTTTTTTTCTCTATCCAAACAATTAGTCATCCAACTAAAAATGGAGCATTGTTTAAGTGACAGCTGCTACAGTAGGTAATTTTTACAAAGATCTTCATGTGCTGATATTGGCATTTTTCCCATCCATACAAAGATGAGCATTAGTGATTAGCAGAATCATGTTATTTACATATAAGAGCATTTTATATCCTAGAAATGTTGCCAATGTTTGCATGTCAGTTGTTCTTTGGTGATAATAACCAATATCAGAAAAGGTCTTTGGCACAACAATCAAGTTACTTGCCCTTCGTTCTCTACTCTTGGTGTAGCTGGGTGGATCCATGCAGGATTTGGCATAGATGGGAGCAGTCACATGCTTCTACTACCATTACAATCTGTGTCACAGTTCATTTCAGTTTACAACACTATATACTACTGCTCAACTTTGCAATTGCTCAGAAAATGTCATATGAAGGAAACATTCACTCCTTAAAAATGGGCTTCAATTCTATTGCAACCAATGATTTCCTACCGTGTTTCCCCAAAAATAAGACCCTGTCCTATATTTTTTTGAACCCTGAAATAGTGCTTGGCTTTATTGCCATGACCTCAAAAGCCTGATTGGGCTTATTATCAGGGGATGTCTTATTTTGGGGAAAACAGGGTAGTACTACAAACGAACTAAATGCTGCATTTCTAACAAATAATTGGTAGTGCAGAATTCAAATAGTATTTAAATTCTCAATTTTAGCATAGCTATTATAGGATGATCTAAATGATATAGCAAGCCCTCAAAATACGTATTTCTGCACTTGGTAAATGTAATTTTACCCTATTGGTAGTGATCTCATTACGGTTATGAAAGCTGTAACTTAAGACTGTGGGAGTATTACAATATTTGTTGGCTACAGTCCAGCAATCTACTATCCACACTTCTATCATTAGAAGTTGAACAAATTTGCCATAATTTCAAAATAAGTAAAAAAAACTATTACAGCTTTGGGGGGGGGGGGTAGGTTGCTGACTTGCTTGTTTCAGATCTGAAAACATCAATAAGTATGAAACAATGAACCTATCCTGGATATTATGTTGTCAGGGTAAATAACAGAATGATTCTCCTCCTTAAGCTTCCCATTCCATGTGCAAAACCCAGTGGGATAGGTAATAGAATCCTCTTTCCATCCTGGACATAGTAATCCCCATTGCACCTAAGGATTAAAACCTGGATAGTTTATATATCCAATGCAGTCTGCTTAGTGTGTGGCTATCATTTCCAGCCTCTTTCTACTACTGGTAGCAGTCAGCAAATTGCTGACTGCTACCAGTAGTAGCAGTAATTGCTTCACTCCCCTAACTCTGGAATTGGGGTACTTTAGTAGGATTGCCTGATTTTAAGTCATTAAACTGGTCAAGTGTTTCATATTAGTATATCTACATGCTTGAAAAAAGAACCCTGTTTAATTTCTTCATGGCTGGTTATTGTTATAGAAACAATGTGATTCTTTTGGTTAAAAAATAAAAAACTTTTTGCAAAAAAAAGAAAGAAACAATGTGATTCTACTTTGAAGAAGACTGAAGGTGCTTCAAACTTCCAAAAAGTCATAGGTCCACCCTCAACATCTTTCTAAAAATTGCCATGAAGTTGTCATTTTTATCTGAAAGAAATGTGGCTTGCAATAATTTTGCACATTCAATTAGGTTTTAAACAAAACAAACTTGAGTTTGTTTTTTTTATCATGCTTTGTTGTTGACATGCAGCCCCCAAAGCATCACTCCAAAGTCAATTGTCACTCTCAGCTAGAAAGTTCCTATGAATATAGAAAATTAGCCACATAGAACAATAGGCACAGACTGCAATCAGATAGTCTGGTATAAATTAGGTCTAGAAAAAAAAATTGAACCCAAAATCTTTGGCATGAAAAACAGGCACTTTTAGCTAAAATCCCATAGATATTTATTTTCTTTCTCTCCTGAAGCCCACAAAGATTAGTGAACCTACTGCTAAAACTTGCTTCTTATTCTCTAATAAGTTTTTAAACTCAAGATCACAAGATATATTCTTTGACTATAGAGAGATTTTACTATGAACCTTTCCAAGCCAGCTCTGAATGCTGATAATTCTAATGGAGCAAGCTGAAATGTTCGGTTGTGGAGTGTATAATGTTGCTAGACGTAACAGACATATGTACACATGAGTCAAGTATGTGCCAAGGCTGCCCTTACTCTTGTAACGCCTGCAGGATTAATTTATGAGAAAAACCATACAAGCTTTTGAGTTAATTATTGTCTTAAACACTATGGCAGGTTAGGATCCATGTTAGGTTGGCAAGGTTACAAGTTTTAAGTTGTTGCTTGTAAAATTTATAGCCTGAGAATAGAATTTAGAATGTTGTTGAAATCTTCAACTACTATATTGTAATAAGGGGCAGACATGCAGGGTTTTGGGGGGGGGGGATATTCAAGTTTAAGATAAAATGTAAGTTACTATTATTTATGTTTTGGCTCATATCTTCTGAATGCTGACTTTTTTCCAGAATAATATATGGTTTGCATAGCTAGTGCACAAGGAAATTGAGTCTGGCATCTGGCATGGAACATGCATCATGCAATTTTTGACAATGTATGTTTCTGTAGAACCCATACTGCCGTTGTGAATAAAGTTTTGAAAATAAACGGGAAATGTCTGATGAAGACTCTAAAGTTCAAAGGACCAAGTGTCCTAGAGGCTGGAGAAATCAAAGTTTTGACCCAGTATGAAACTACAGATGCCTAGAAATAGACAAGGTGAAGTTGAAAGGAAATTATAGTTCAACAAAGCCAAGATCACCATATTCTGATCAAAGGATAGAACAAAATGGAAAGTCAGCTGAGCCATGATACAAACCAAAGTTATTTCTCTATAAATTGAGAAGAATTCATTGCCTGATATTTTTGACAGCCTAGAAATACAATCAGCAAGTACTTACTTCGAAACAGCAAAAAAAGATTAAGCAGCCCAATTGCCAGGCCTGCTTTTGAGCACTCAAAATCTATTGGGGGAAACAGAAAGCAAAAGGCTCCAAGAAGATCTGCTGCATCTAATGTGAAATAAATGCTATTAACTTCAACCTTAATTAAGTTCACTAGAACACAGAGCCTGTAGAAAACCAATTTGAGGATGGATTCAATATTAAGCCAGCTCCGTTCTAGCAATAAAAGCAGCTTTTCATTGTAGTTTTATTTTTATCATTTTGCTTAATAGAGTGAAATGTCGTAATTGCTGGGATAGGCCTGTTATATTGTTTTCCAATCAGATCTGAGTGCAGTAATAGTTGCATTTATAAGCCATTGCTATGGTCGAAAAAGAAGTCATAATTTATACCGGTATCACATTTTTAAAGAAAGTGGAAAGGCTGGGAGACAAACATTAATCTTGCTCCAGGAAAGTTTCTAGTTGTCTAACCAGGTGCAGGTGATATAATGCATTCTTGAACACAATCTGAAAATTCACAGCTGTGAAAAGTCTAGAGTAAATCCATATTCAACTAGGGATGGAAGATTTCCATCAGTGACTAGAATCCTCCGTCTCTTTCATATTCTAGCCAAAAATACAACAAAGATAAATTTATTTGGCAGTAAAGTAATTGCTCCTTATCACTCTTTATGAAATTCATGTATATTTCTCTCTACCATAGATGTTTCAAGAATGAGACCAGGATTCCATGTGTTACTAGATTGAGACTTGTTTGTGGAAATCAAATTAATTCAACTGTCCTTCCTAACATTGTGCCCTCCATTAAAGTCTTGAACTTCAATATTCATTCCCAAACACCAAAGAGAACTTTGTGTCATTTCATTGGAGATACATATGTAATCAGTCCTGGGCTATTTATGGGAATATTGCTGCTAAATTATTTAATTCCACTGTATAAATAACTTAAAATCCTTTATTTTAAAATCTTCCAAGAAAAATAAATGTGTACAGCACAGAAAAATCATTGCAATAAAAGATGTACATCCTTTAAAATGGTTTTCTTTTCATTTTTATTTTAAAGAGCAATTTTAAAGTGACTAAAAATTGGTTCCTTGGACATAATTTATGAATAGATCTACACTTTTTAAATTATAGTTACCTACTTCCAAAGTGATATATTCTTCAGCATTATGACAAATTATGTGATAATTAAAATGTACTCCTGCCGTGATGAGTAGATTTATTAACTGGACATTGATAAATGTGAACAGCTGATTCTTAAGCTTGAAGGTTTGAAGGTCACCACAACAAAGTCAAACAGCCCACTAAGATTATTCTGAGGTTTATTTTCCTGTTTTAGAGCCCTGAAGAAATACATTCCTTTGGAACAAGGTTCCTGTTTCATAATTACACAAAAGGCATATGATTCAGTGTACCTTTGCACAGGCCAAGTAAAAGAATCCAATATGATCTTGCTGCATAAGGTGTATATGAAAATATGTCTTAAAAATGGGAACTGTGCCAGCAGAACACAGTTTGCTACCTGTATGTCCCTTATACAGGCTGGCCTGGCTTCACAAGTCAGAATCCTATACTTGCTTTCTACTCCTGCTCTCTACTTTGTGTGCTTGGAGCAGGTCATTTCATCCTACAGATAGGGCTTGAACTATGAAACACTTTCTCAGCTCCACTGAAACTCACCTCACTCTTTTTTGCTCTGTCACATACATGATCTTCATAATTTCTCCTATAATTTCCTTGAACTAACTAGGAGTTTCTCCAATTTACTAAGTACAGAGTACAAGAGCAGCAGGAAGCAAGCAACCCACTTTATCCTTGCTATTCCAAAGAGGAAGAACAGAAAAGCTATCACTAAAATTGGCAAAAAGATACCAGGGAAAGAGTTCCCAAGATGCCATGACTGTTGTATGGAGGGCAGAATCCCAGGAGCTGGCAAGTGGAACAGGATAGATAAGGGGTTTCAAACTCATGTCGTCACGGTGGTGTCATATGACGTATTGGGACTTTTTTCCCCTTCGCTAAACCGGGATATGTGTGTGGCCAGCACATGATGCATCTGACCCATGGGCCGGGAGTTTGATAGCCCTGGGATACATGTTCCCTAGGCCACTCAGGGGGAGCCTGAGTGGTGTAGGAGGCTAATGCCTCCTACTAAGACAGCATTTAAAATCCAGCTGCCTGCAATTACTGCGAGTTCAATTCTCACCAGGCCCAAGGTCGACTCAGCCTTCCATCCTTTCTAAGGTGGGTAAATTGAGGACCCAGTTTGTGGGGCCAATAAGCTGACTTTGTATAAATATACAAAAGTATGAAGGCTATTGCTTAATGCATTGGAAGCCGCCCTGAGTCTCCGGAGAAGGGTGGCATATAAATCAAATTAAAAAAATGTTTAAACAATTTAAATAAGCTCTGTGGGTGTGAGGCACCATGGTGGCCTATGTTTTTTTTTAAAACATGGTCACTGTTTCTTAGGCATAAGAGAAGTGGTAAGTAGAATATCTTCAGCATGTTTAATATGAGCACAAGGAGCACACCAGGTAAACACAAGAGAATTGGATGTATTGGAAAGGCCTTTTATTTGGGGCATCCAATAGCACCACAAAGGCAGGCTCCTATTACTACTCCATATGTTTGGGGACAGCTCCATTTTTCTGTCTGCAAGTACACATAAATTCAAACTCCAATTTCTTCAATCCTGCACACACTTGTTATAAATGCTTACATAAACAGATACAAATATGAATAATAATGGTATACATATATCCCGGTTCTTTTCTGCCAGCTAATCTTTTGATGGAAACAAGTATTAGGATGTTCTCTCTCTCTTTGCAATTAAACTTTTCTTGAAATAGAAGAACAAGTGAAAGAGCGTATGACAAAATGGGCTAAGAACTTTGGATATAATATATTGATGTAACAATGGAAAAATATGCGGCTAAAAGGGCTGTGATTTATATAATTATTTTTATAGAACAATATACCATTGATATTTGACTCAGAAAAATTATCTGAAAGGCTTAAAATAAATATCAACAAGAAAGGTCATTTTATTATGTCATGTGGTCTTTGGTATCATGCAGAAGCCGTAATTGCCTTAAAAAACCATCATAAAAGCATTTAGGAGAGAGAGAGAGAG
The DNA here is from genome assembly GCA_030761175.1 of Masticophis lateralis. Taxonomy (NCBI): domain Eukaryota; kingdom Metazoa; phylum Chordata; class Lepidosauria; order Squamata; family Colubridae; genus Masticophis; species Masticophis lateralis. Next base: position 38,398,994 of record JAUDYJ010000006.1, on the reverse strand, counting down.
ATTCAAATTTTGAGAAAAAATAGCATGAGTAGAAGGACAGGTAATAACATTTCATGAATCAAACACATGAAAGACAAAAATATTATCAGAGCCATCTGAAAGTTGAGAGGTGGTTTAGAGTGCTAATCTGGGGTCAAAAGGTATCATATTTAAGCCTTAATATACAGCGATAATATCTGTGTCTCCAAGCCAAATATAAATTTCTCAAATGAGGAGCCCAAGTTAGATTTATTAACGAGTGATGTAACTGAACTCAAATATTGTTGTCAAATGCACATGACAAAGTCCCTGTGAGTCTGTTAGGCAATCTATTTGTGAAGAGCTTCTAGATTACAACAGCAACTCATAAACCTTGTGTAGTCCCAAAGGTTCCAGAACTGTTTTTACCCAGCAGATAATATCTCCTTGTCTCAGTAAAGATTGGCCCCATTTCATCTCTCCAAATTAGGTGAAGATGATAAAGCTGAATACTATTAAAAACATATTCAATTTGAGCATGAAGCGAAGATTCCTCGATTCCTGATTATCAATCAAAATCTTTTACACTGTGACTAAGGAATTGATCCAGTTCACCTATGAATCCACTTGTTATTTTTCCAGCATGATGATTAGAGGTGGATGCAGTTCAAGGACACGGTTCCTTGGCATCAGCATGCCCTCGATTACAGCTGTTTTCTTGATTGCATACCAAATGACCCGGACACATGTACTCAGCAAATCTGAATTGCCTTCTGAATAGAGATTTGCCTAAGACATCTGAGAAGAACATGCTGCATGGTTGTGATCCAAAACATAAACATCACAAACTGTCCACAAAGAAGGCTTCCTTCAAGTATTTCCAACAGCTGATACATTCTACCATTACAATTTACACAATCCTTGTTGCTCCTATTCATTCTACTTTTCATTGACCACAACAATGCTGATTTATACTGCTGTTCTACCTTTCTTTCTACCCATTCTCGATAGTCTCTGCTTTTGGGGGTTCCCAATTTATATTACTTTTATCTTTATAACTTTAGAATAGCTGGAACAATGAAGGAAAAATATCTCTTCCAGGTCCTATACAAATGAATGTATGATTATTATTTTTAATCTTGTTCCTTTTCACTCGGAAAAAAAGAATAGTTACATCCAACAAAGTATTATGTTTTTCAACAATGATTTTAAATTTCCCAACATGCTGGCTGGGAAATTCTGGGAGCTGAAGCCCATATATCTGAAAGGTGCTAAGATTGAGAAACACTGAAAAGAACCAATGAATTCAATAAAGGATGCTCATAAAGATCTTTTCAAGAGAGGCTGCCGTAGTCTTTATATCCACCTAGTTTTGCACACAGAGCCTTCTATGTAAGCTGATAAGCAAGAAGTCTGGCAATGCATGTACTTGTTGCAACTTGTTTAACTAAAGAATTTTTCAAGTTCTTACACCTTATGTTATACAAATTCCCTCCAATCCACTTTTAAATTTTCTGTTGGTTTTTCCACATATAAAAGTGACATTGGTAAGGTCAACGACTGATGAAGAATTGTATATAATGAAATGAAAAAGAATAACTAACAAAAAGTAGACCGTGGTGATGAACAGAGGTATAATTTTTGACAAGTCATTGGAGACATTCTTAGTAAGACTAAAAACAATTATGTGTTTGAAGTGACATCCAGGGATATCAAAAAGATTTGACAAGAATTTTAGTAAACCTAATAGTTATACAATTGCATGGCAAACTTCATATGACTCAGTTCCATGTATTTGCCCTAGGTTATTTATTTAATATTTCTAATATGTAGTTGACTATCAGATCTAATCTTTTCTTATAAACTGAGAAAGATAGTTTCTACTCATTAAGGCTTTTGTAGGTTATTAGATTCTGCACATAATCGCATTTGGAAAAACAATTATGTTTAATCATTAAAAAGAGTCCATATGGTAAATTAATTTTCCAGCCTGACTAGGATGCAAACTGTCAAAGCTTGAAATGTTACAGTCTGTAGGGGTTTTGTTTGTTTGTTAAGGGTAATTTGAATACAAAATCCAGAATCCTTTATAATAATATCTAAAAAATGAATCTGACACCAATCATCCTGAGGAATGAACCAAGTTCTCTGACACCTAGAATTGATGCACTGGGAAAGCATATCTAATACTTTGTATCTGTATGTCCGACAAAATAAATCATAATTAGAAGTGTGAAATGAATTATTTCACATAAATTATTAAATTTATTTAAAATATGTTTACAAATTCTTATCAATCAGTTGACCTACAAAAGCCAATTCTGAAATAAAATAGGCTGGGAAATTGAACAAGTTACAAAGAGATAAGGTGTTCTTTTTAACAGATAGGACCTCACCCGAAGAATATTACTGTAAAGAGAGATGTTCATGATAGTTTCTTTGCTTCCAGTATATCTATAGTAAACCAAATCAACAACATTAAATAGGATGTTATCATTTAAGAAAATGTAAAAGATGGCAAATTGAACAGAATAAATGCACATAACCAATAAGGGACTCTAGAACCAAATACCTGGGAAAAAAGCCAAGTATTCACCACCTTCTAACTGGGGTTCATCAAATATCAGAGTGGGAAGACAGTTCCAGAGAATAATGGCAGCTTTCAAAAAGGACACATTCTCAATTCCAAAAGATGGCAAGGCTTAAATGAAGTGACCTGAAGGATGCCTCCCTCCTTTGGGAATGCCTGGATCAGGCTGATATTCCTGGGACCAGGTGATCTCACAAACAGTCTAGTTCTATCCCATCTAAGGCTTTAAAGCTGTTAATTAGTATCTTGAATTGCATCTGCAAGCCAATTGGGAACCAGTGCAGCTCACAGAGTAGCAATATCCAATAGGTGTAATTAACAGTGCCCAAAATTACCTGCAATAGTGCAGTTTGGAGGGCAGCATCTGATGGAGCAGATTGCAAAAATCCATTTAGAAAGTGACTAAGCAGACTGTGAGCAAGTACAGGAATGACCATAATTGTGCATAAGATGTAATTGTGCAAAGGGCCCCTTGGTTACAGCTGTGTGTCTAACTTTAGGAAGAACACAAGACTGCCTGGCTGTCAATGGGGCAGTACGATCCCATGAAGAAACAAAGCTAGAAAGATTGAAGATCTGGAGGATCTAAAAACCATAGCCACTTACTGATAATCTTAACAGGGTTAAGCTGAAGTCTGTTCTTCCCCCTTCACATCCTCACAAAAATTTCCTCTGGAATAGTCTCCATTTGTAGCAGGAGCCATGAGTAGAGTAGAGTAGAGTAGAGTAGAGTAGAGTAGAGTAGAGTAGAGTAGAGTAGAGTAGAGTAGAGTAGAGTAGAATAGAATAGAATAGAATAGAATAGAATAGAATAGAATAGAATAGAATAGAATAGAATAGAATAGAATAGAATAGAATAGAATAGAATTTTTTTATGGGCCAAGTGTGATTGGACACACAAGGAATTTGTCTTGGTGCATATGCTCTCAGTGTACATAAAAGAAAAGATACATTCATCAAGAATCCTAAGGTACAACACTTAATGATAGTCATAAGGTACAAATAAGCAATCAGGAAACAATATCAATATAAATTGTAAGGATCCAAGCAACAAAGTTACAGCCATACAGTCATAAGTGGAAGGAGATGGGTGGTGGGAAGTTTAATAGTAGTGCAGACTTAAGTAAATAGTTTGACAGTGTTGAGGGAATTATTTGTTTAGCAGAGTGATGGCGTTCGGGAAAAAACTGTTCTTGTGTCTAGTTGTTCTGGTGTGCAGTGCTCTATAGCGTCATTTTGAGGGTAGGAGTTGAACAGTTTATGTCCAGGATGTGAGGGGTCTATAAATATTTTCACAGCCCTCTTTATGACTCGTACAGTATACAGGTCCTCAATGGAAGGCAGGTTGGTAGTAATTGTTTTTTCTGCAGTTTTAATTATCCTCTGAAGTCTGTCTTGTTGGGTTGCAGAAACAAACCAGGCAGTTATAGAGGTGCAGATGACAAACTCAATAGTTCCTCTGTAGAACTGTATCAGCAGCTCCTTGGGCAGTTTGAGCTTTCTAAGTTGGATATGGTAGAACCTAGAAATTTGAAGGTCTCTATTGTTGATACTGTGTTGCCTAGTATTGTGAGAAGTAGAAGTATGGAAGTCTACCACCATTTCTACGGTTTTGAGTGTGTTCAGTTCCAGGTTGTTCCGGTCGCATCACAAGGCTAGTTGTTCAACCTCCCATCTGTATGCGGATTCATCATTGTCTCAAATGAGACTGATCACTGTTGTGTCATCTGAGAACTTCAGTAGTTTAACAGATGGATTGTTAGAGATGCAGTCATTGGTATACAGAAAGAAGAGAGGTGGGGAGAGCACATAGCCTTGGTGGAGCCCTGTGCTAATTGTACAGGTGTCTGATATGATTCTGCTTAGCTTCACCTGTTGCTTCCTGTAGGAAGCTTATGATCCACTTGCAAGTGTGTTCAGGTACCTGTAGCTGGTTTAGCTTAGTTAGAAGAGTGTCTGGAATGATGGTATTGAATGTTGAACTAAAGTCTACAAAAAGGACCCTTGTGTAGGTCTTTGGAGAATCGAGTTGTTGTAGAGGATGTAATGCAGAGCCATTTTAACAGCATCATCTGTTGATCTATTTGCTCAGTATGCAAATTGCAAGTCTAACAGTGGATCCATTATGGTTTTCAAGTGGGGCAGCACTAGCCTTTCATGACTACAGAAGTTAGAGCAACTGGTCTGTAGTCATTCAGTTCCTTGATGGTGGGCTTCTTCGGCACTGGGATGATAGTAGAGCATTTGAAGCAAGAAGGAACATAGCACATCTCTAGCAATTTATGGACAATACGGGTGAAGATGGGGGCCAATTGGTCAGCACAGACTTTTAAGCAAGAAGAGTTATCATATCTGGGCCTGGAGCTTTTCCTGGCTTTTGTCTGTGAAATAGGTCTTGCACTTCCTTTTCTGTGATCACTAGGGTTTGTGAACCCAATGGGATGGGGTCAGTTGTAGGAGGCTTGGATGTTGGTGTATCTGAGATGGGGGTTGTGGAGATAGGTGGCTGTAGTTTCCTTTCAAACCTGCAGTAAAACACATTCAGGTCATCTGCCAGTTGTTGATTTCCTGGGAAGGAGGTTTGCTGTAGCCAATGATGTTTTTAAGAGTTTTCCACATGTTTGCTGGTTCATTTGTTGAGAACTAATTCGTTAGCTTTTCAGAGCAGCTTCTTTTTGAAGAAGATCAGCTGCTCTGATCTCCCTTGTTAATACATTTCTGCCCTGATTGTACAGCATTTTATCACCTTTTCTGTAGGCTTCCTCTTTGGAACGATGTAGCTGCTTAAGTTTAGCTGTGAACCAAGGTTTGTTGTTCTTGCAACAAACAAGTAACTTTGTTGGTTGTTGTGAATAACTTGTTATTCGCAAGTTCCTGGTCAGTACATATAGGTCTTCACAGAAGCTGACATATGATGTTACAGTATCTGTGAATTCATCCCGGTCTGATGATTATTATTTTTAAAAGATTGTTATTATTTATAAAATTATTAAAGTTTATGATAAGGTAAATACAAATACAAATTAAGAATGTTATAAGGGGGCAAAGAGAAGTATGAAAGGTTTAAAAAGGAAAGTCATGACTTTCAACTTTTTGGGGGTTTAGAATAACAAAGAATAACAGGCTCAACTTTTTGCTTTACATTTTCTAGATATTTCAAGCCATTTCTATAACAACAAAATCATCCTAATCATCAACATCTAAAATTAAGAGTTTTGTTTTGAATACAAAATCCAGATGTGGTTTCCAAAGAGAATTAAAACTAAATAAGTTCTTCTTGTTAACTAAAGCAGTCAATTTTGCCACTTCTGCCGATTCCATCACCTTTACTGTCCATTCTTCCATTGTGGGAATTCATGAATCTGTCCATCTTTGTTCATATAAGAGTCTCTTAACATATATAGTAATAAAGTTCCAGATTTTCTTTCAAGTTCATTGCCAGAGGAAAGCCTCTGGCTTCATTTTTATATTTAATTTAAGAATCTTCTGCATTAGGATAAAAATCTGTTCTACCCTAAGATTATTCACCTGATCCTTCAGGTAGTGTACAGCTACCAAATTAGTCAAAATAAGAATTGATAGAGATGGGTAATTTCAAGAACCTCTGTCTTGAAAGGATTCTGTTTCAGTTTTTTGTCCTTTCAGACCTGGATCAAAGCATCCACTGCATATCCAGCTTGGCTCATTGTGGCAATATATAACTAGGTATCATCAGACAGGATGTATAGTGGATAAAGCATCAGGCTAGAAACTGGGAGAGCTTGAATTCCACAGTAGTCCTGCCTTAGGCACAAAGTCACTCCCCTCTCAGTCTTAGAAGCAGGCAGTGGCCAACCACTTCTGAAATCTTGCCAAGAAAATTGCATGGACCAGTCCAGACAGTTGCCAGGAGTCAAAAGTGTCTCAAAAACACAATCCTCCTCCAAATCTATAGTACCAACAGCTGGCCTCTCTCTCCATGATCTAATTTTCTGTATTTATTAAACAGCAGACATGGTGATTGATTAATACTGTGAAGTCTAAAATGACCATAGAGTAGAGAAAATAAACCTTACAAAGGAAATGGAGGCTGCACCCTTTTCCTCCCCAGTTTTTAGATATGACCAGGTCAAATCCAGTTCTTCCCTTTGCCTATCAAACCCAAATTGATCCTCCCTGCCCCCTAGACAAAATAATAGAAGCCTCTTTATCAGTTCACAGTACAGCCCTAGGGCAGCCCTTATGATGAAATTGCAATTCAGAGAAATTCCAACATTCCATCCTCAATAAACCTGATTCCCTGAACATTCCATCTCCTTAACAATGGACTTCCTCAACATTGCTGGCCTCCTGAGAGACCTATCTTTGCCTAACAACAGGACTAACCCCACAGGTACACTGATAAGGATCTGCCTAGTTTCCCTTGACCAGGAAATCACATTCCTTGGATTTCTCACCCTCAACTTCTATAGAATTCTTTGCTTTTTTGATGTCCCTATTTCTTGTAAAGCAGGCGCCTAATAAAGCTTGATTCTTCTCCTCTGTGTTATATCCCTTCTTCAGACTGAGTCCAGCCTGCAATCCCCACTCAAAGTATTAATACAGGCCTCCCATAGCAACCATTGTGCTTTCTGTCCCAGATCTAGTCATGAATACCAGCTGAAATTGGTGTTAGATCATCCGTTTCATCTAGGATGGTGAGAAATTGATGAACCTCTCCATTCTTCACAGATGGAGATGGGATGGAAGTAAGACCAATTGTTTACTTTCCAGAATAGAAAGTCCTCCAATAAATATATAATAAGATATGGACTGGAAAGGATCATTTGACCAAAGGACAACATCAACTATTCTGTTGCTGACATAATTTTAAAAAGTAAAGTAATACTATTATTTTCATACTGCTATCAAAAACATACATAAAGTGAGCAACTCTTATTTCTGTACTGTCTTCAGAATAAGGAAGCCTTTATAAGTGTCCTCGATTTACAACTTCAATTGAGCCCAACATTTTTGATGCTAAGTGAGACAGCTGTTAAGTGAATTTTGTCCCATTTTACAACCTTTCATGCCACAGTTGTTAAATGAATCACAACAGTTGTTAAGTTAGTAACATGGTTGTTAAGTGAATCTGGCTTCACCATTGACTTTGCTTGTCAAAAGATCCCAAAAGCTGATTACATGACCCTAGGACACTGCAACTATCATAAATATGAGTCAGTTGCCAAGCATCTGAATTTTGATCATGTGACCATAGGATGCTGTAATAGTCACAAGTGTGAAAAATGGTCATAAGCATGATTTTCAGTGCCATTTAACTTCAAACACTCACTAAGTGAACTGTTTTAAGTCGACAATAACCTGTACTTATTTAGCAAACAAATATATCTGGTGCATCACACCATAAGAAGTGCAGATAATTTCTGCCTGGAGGCAAGGTATACTTGAGTGAGATGTTCCAACAAGTTATTTTCTCTCTCTTCTGGCAACAGAGAAAGGGAAACTACAATATCTGCCACTGACAGAGAAAAGTGCACTTATAGATCTAATAAAATTCCTTGAAAGCAAGAATGCTGAGAATTTAGAACTAGGCCAGAATGATGGTCCTATTTCCCTTTCAGCAATATTGAGGAAGATATAAATAAAAAACTGCTGCTGTTTAATAGGATGATGCAAGGTTGAAAAAATCTGACTGTTTTATGTTTCCAACCCTTTGCAAAAGACTGCCATTCTATTTAATAGGCATTGGTAACTACCCTGTTTTCCCCAAAGTAAGACATCCCCTGATAATAAACCCAATTGGGCTTTTGAGCACATGGCAATAAGGCCAAGCATTTATTTCAGGGTTCAAAAAAAATATAAGACAGGGTCTTATTTTCAGGGAAACACGGTATAACACCATCAGTATTTGAATTCCATCATAAAATGAAGAGGGTGGGATTTTCCACTGGGAAATCTTTTTAGATGCCAAAAACTTATGACGGTGTCCGTGTGCATTCCTGCATTCTTTGAGTCAGCAAAAAAGTATAATGCCATAAATTGCATTATCCTTACAGCTGATCTAATTTGTGTCAGTAATGAAGCATATGAGTGCTGCTGTCCTCTCAGCTTTAATGCAGCAGGACAAATTCAGGAAAGCAATTGGTGGATTTGTTTGCAGCAGGAAAAATATCCAGAAAATTGGATAGCTAGAATCATGGGTTTAGCCATCTGTCAAAAGCCTCGATTCTTCCTCAGGGTGGGTGGAAGCTTTCAGACAAAGAGCATCTTGCAAAACCCACACTCACACCCATTGCAACTGCCACTCTCTTCACTTGCTTTTCTGGGGAACGGATCTAGCATTCTTCCAGAAAAGTAGTAACCTATGTTTAAAATCACCCTTTCTCCCATTGCCAGTTGATATGGTGGTACAGAATCTGTCCTGTTTTACCATGCAAGCACCCCATCCCACCAGGCTTGAAAGCTCTTATTTAGACCAGCCCTCCAATTCTTTCAAATTGACTGTTCACACTATAGCTGCCAATTCTGCAATCCCATGAAAATGATGGTGGAATGGGAAAACTGAAGGGTACAGGAATAGTGGCCAGTTTGAAAGAACCAAATTTTCTATCATCATCATCATCCAAAAAAAAAAAAAAATCTGGGAAACAGTGACCAAGGAATGGAGACTAAGAATGTGGCCACAGCAGTCTAAAGTAACCAATAGGAACAAGGCAGATACCAGGCCCTGACTGTCATAACCCCCACAGCCATCAAATTGTCACAAATCAGCTCTTTAGCAAGGTGTGTCGGGGAAAGAGGCAAAATATTACTTTTAAACCAGACTGGGGAAGTTCTGTAACTTCAGATGCAGTTTAAAGGCACACTGTATTTACACTATCCAGGTAGCTTTTACCCCATCTAGGAAGATGCGATCAGCATCATGAGATTATGATCTACAAAAGCAGTTTATTTATTTCCAAGCTTCATCCTCTGATGATAAGAAGGATGAACTTTTAGATTTGCATAACTATTTAGACATCAAAGGCAGTAAGTAACCATGGTCTATAAAATTGCATTATTAACATCTCCTTCTGTTTATCCTGCAAATACAGTTGTTCATTTTGTTCCACTATTATTTTCTAATATTCCAGCCATTACATTATTATTACACACAAACATTGGCAGTGGAGCATTTTAGTGTTTATGGCTGTTACATGCCGAGAACAGGCAGGACTTTTAGATGTATATCTAAAGCAAGGCATTGTAGATTCCCATACATGCTGGCTGAACACAATAGGAAATGAAGTCCAAAATATGTGGAAGGATGACTATCCCTATTATTATTATTATTATTATTATTATTATTATTATTATTATTATTATTATTAATAATAATAATAATAATAATAATAATAATAATAATAATAATATTTATTTTATTCATTAAATATGAAACTCAGTCAACTGAACATTCAAAAATGCATCACAAATACCATTGACTGGTGCTAATGGTTGATACGGGTTGCTGCCAGCATCCTAGGTATCAACCAAGTACCTTCTTAAGATGTACGATGTTCCGAGTAGCACAGTTTTTTGCAGTTCCACAATTTCTTAATGTATTTTATAAAATTATTGGACACGGTACCAAGTGCCCCGATGACAATGGGTATCACTGTTACATGTTTCATCCATAATTGCGTAGTTTTGATGGCCAGGTTGTAGTATTTCGTGATTTTTTTCCAGTTCTTTTTCTTCGACTCTGGCATCTCCTGGTATCACAATGTCAATAAATTGTACGTTTCGGTTTTTGACAACTGTGATATCTGGCGTGTTGTGTTCCAAATGACGATTTGTCTGTATTCAAAAGTCTCACAAGATCTTCACCTTCTCATTTTCTATCACTTTTTCCACTTTATGTTCCCATGACTTTTTAGATACAGGTAAGTTTGGATACAGGTAATTTTTTACATAATGGCCAGTGGATTAATTTAGCAACATGGTTGTGTCTAGCTTTGAAATCAGTTTGTGCGATTTTGCTGTATTCACATATTAAATGTGAAACAGTTTTGACTTCGTTGTTGTTATTATTAATCATCACACAGTGAGCCAGATGTTCAGGCTGGGTTTGGCATTTTTGTCTACCTATCAAGTCCTTACCAGATCTGGAAGTTTGATAGTGTTACAGATATCATAGCAGGATGGAAGCGGTTCCAAGTAAAGCTGCATTCTGCAATTGACTGATGGCAAATTTGTCAATGCCAATGGTGTTCAGCTGGTGCTTCAGTTGTTTTGCAATTGCACCCAAGGCATCTATTACTATTGATGCTACCCTTGCTTGCCTTTGCCAGTCGTTCTATTTCTATTTGTAGGTCTTTGCATTTTGTTATCTTCTCCAGTTCTTTCTCTTCTATTCTGCTGTCTCCAGGCACTACCACATCCACTATCCAAACTTTTTTGTCTTTCTAATTGACAATTGTTAAGTCTGGGGTGTTATGTGGCCTATTATTGTTGTTGTTGTTGTTATTTATAGAAAAGTACTTAAGTACGCTTTAGTTTTTGATACAGCAATTAGTTATCTCCTTTATGGATCAGTTTCTAAAAGTATTGCTGTAATCCAGGGCTATCAAACTTGCAGCCCACAGGCCAGATGTGTCACATGCCACCCACGCCCATGCCCAGTTTAGCAAAGAGGGGGAAAGTCCTGATATGTCACATGACACCGCTGTGATGACACGAGTTTGACACCCCTGGTTCTAATCAATGTTCTTCCTTGCTGCCTTTAATTTCAGGGGAAATGGTAACAAATCTGCTCAGTCCTGAACCAGTTGTTTGCTGACTAGATTTTGAATGGCATTTGCTTTCAAATGGGTTGAACATGAGGGCAGTGTATCTCTGTTATAAACATAGAAAGCAATCTTATTTTGTAGCAAACCATTCCTCCATTCAGCCCAGAGGTGTCTCCAAAATTTCAATTACCCAAGCATCATTCAGCTCTTACTGAGGTACCATAAAGCCTGTTGTCATTATTTTATATAAACACAATAATAGTGGGATGATTTGTTACAAATATGCCCTGGCAACATATTATTGATTATTGATGCAATAATTTGCTGTGGTGATTTTATTTTGATTCTAACCCAGGACTGAGGCAGGTTCAATTTCTTCTTCTCTATACAGATGTTAAAAGAATATGTTGCCTCTTATTCTGACACCATCAATGGTTAGCCTCAATGTACTGTATATAAAAATCTACTTTAAGTTTTGTATCCCATTATCTTAGAACAATGTTTCTCAACTTCAGCAACTTGAAGCTATGTGGAATTCAACTCCCAGAATTCCCCAGCCAGCAAGAGTAGAAGTCCACGCAGCTTAAAAGTTGCTGAGGCTAAGAAACACTGTATTGGAGAAAAGTCAGCTGAATGACAATGCTTGCAAACAATTGAGGCAGGAGAGTTTGGCTGTCAGGAATACAAATTTCATGCAGTATAATTTCTGCTGATTTAAGGATGAGTAACTACTATATATCATAACTCAGTAGTTGGGAAAAATCCTAGAAGATGCTATTAGGCCCTTGTAGGGATCCTGCCACTGAACTGTTGACAATTACTGTTATTTCTAGTTTGACTCACTCCCAGCAGGTTCACAGTCAATTCCTATAGCCAGATCTGAGCAAGCACATGTTCTGCACAGTTCAACTCACAAAAAAATATGGTTTGATGTTTATTCAATATTTATGGAATATTTTTAACAGGTAAAAGAAGACAAAACAAACAAAAGCAAAGAAAGATCTATATGAACAAGAAGCAAGAGATAAAAAGTGGAGGAATTAATATCAACATTATTGGTACTGTATGACTAGTACCATATATTAACAAGGGCAGAACTTTCCAAAGCCATTGAAAGCAATACTGTGGATAACTAACATGAATAGTCCCCAAGCTCTTTTATATACAAAACAGATGCAGAATACAGGTAATCCTCAACTTATGATATTCACTTAGCGAACATTTGAAGTTATAACAGTACTCAAAAATGTGACATATGACCAGTCCTCACACATAATTATGATTCAGATGTTTCACAACCGGCATATATTTACAATTGTTACAGCATCCCAGAATCATTGCAACATTCCCGGCAGCCAGCTTCTGACAAGCAAAATCAATTGGGGTTCATTTAACAGCTATGAAATTCTGCATGGATTGCAGCAGAAAAGGTCATAAAATTGGGTGCATCTCTTAGCAACAGAAGTTGTGGTCCCAATTGTGGTTGTTGATCAATGGAAACAGGACACCAGATGATCCCTCCTCTTTGCTGCACCACAAAAGAAACAATTTTATGAACAGGGATAACTCCAACAATAATTGCATCCTAATTGCTCTTGAAATCAGTGAAATTTACTGCCTGAAAACAACATCAACATTTGTTAAGGACAAGAACATGTCATTTAGAAAGCTGGCAATTACACTGTTAATTGTAAGTAGGGCGATGGATTATTAAAAATGTGGCATCTTAAAGCTGAAAGTTATCTAATATTTTTACCATAGATAAGCAATACATTACTATTTTCTGGGTTGCTTGGGAAAAAAAATTCAGCTTGGATCACTAAGAGGTCCATATAATTTAAAAGTTCTTATTCATAAGTGCCATGTAACACTTGCAGCCCAAATTTATGAACTATGAAATTTCTGTATCTGTATGTGTAATGTTCCCCGTGCATTTATATAGGAAGTTGCATATTCAACTTAATTCCCCCATGGCTGTCTTCTTTTCTCCATCCCTCACCGCTAACACATTTTCTCAGCATCTTATTTTAAACTGTGATGTTTAATTGTTAAATATGGGAACTATATATTGCTCAGAACATGTGAAAAAACATGTTTTTTGGCTTTAAGAGGTTCAATTTAGATTTTCCACACCTCATGTTTATAGTATTACCTTATAAAATCATATTAAATGAATAACCCAACATAACAGAACTGGCAAAGTTTGGAAGCTCTGGTCCATTAGTGAAGAAGCTTGATAATTTTAGTAAGACTTGCTATGTTCTTTTGTACTTTTTATGTCTTGCCAAGGAAGAACAGAATTGTTAACACCTGTTCATCTCACACCACAGTTTAGCACTTGAAACTGACTGCACAGAATTAAATTTAAGCTTGACTGTTAAAATCTTCCTGCATAATCACATGTTTACCGTATGCCCCACTTTTCAAATAAAATAATGAGTTTTCTTTGATAATAAACTTGATATCTGAAGAGCTGGCAGCATTTCTCTTGAAATCTGGGGCATATACTTTTCATATCTATGACTATAGCTCTTAAACCATTCGTGCAATTGATATCAAATATTGCACACTGCAGTTTTCAAATACTAATTTATCCCTAAATATTCAAAATATTATTTGGAGCATTTTTGGCACAAGACATTGTGTTGAAATCAGATTATCAAATATAAGGCTCTGAAGTACATCATTTCAACATCAGTTTGTGTGGCGTCTCCACCGATCTTAGAAGGCCAAGCAGCTGCATCTGTTCCATTCAATGTTCTGTGTAAGAAAATCTGGCATCTGAATTCATGCTGCACATGTCTTAAATCTGCTTATTTTCATAATTTACTTTTAGCTAACTGTAGGAAAGAGTCTCATGTGAAATCAGAACACTGGTGTGTATATATAATTGACAGCTTGGTTTATTATGATTGTACAGTCTTTTACACTTTTCCTGTCTGAGATCACTGGTAATAACAGCAGTTGCATGTACAGTACATAAATTACTTATTCTCACAAGGGTTCATTAGGAAAAAAGTAGTGTATGGCTCTACTGTGTTATAAGTTATTTGTACATTTGTAAAATATATGATTTCAAAAGCCAACATCAATATTTCAATAAGGTTTAGAGCTAAGTCCTTAAGAGTGTTGTAGGATTCTCTTGAATACAAATGTCCTGGCAATAGAGCAATGAGAACACAATGCACTATATTTTACTTCTCTCATACTTGGCATCAAGTTAAGCAGCTCATTAAGTATGGCAGGCCTTAAAAATAGTCAGTTTCTTGCATGAAGTGTCCTACTGGTATTACCATAGATCTGCATGGGGTCTTTAGTGCTCTCTGAGCTTGGTTGTTTTCTTGCAGACATTTCATTACCAAATGAGGTATAAATGCAGATAAATATAAAACACTAATCATCATCATCATCATCATCATCTAGTTTGTTTTGTTTTGCTCTCTGGTGCAACAGTGCTATATAAGAGCCTGGGACATGATGTCACCATTCCAGTAATTTGAATCCAATAATAAATGTACTTCAATAGTACAAGTTATATGTCATAATGCCTCCAGCTAGGCAACCCTAAAGCAGATTGCTATCAAGTATTTCTGAGCTAAAATGGGAGGGAGGCAGGGGGTGGATGAAAAAAGAAAAATGGTTAATTCCAAGATGAATGTAATTTGTGATGCAAATGAATTCTGACCACATTCACTATATATTTTGTCCATTAGAAACTACTGAATACTCTTTCAGTCTGAGCACATTGTTTCCAGAGAGGCAATTGTGTTAACCTTATGTCTTATGGCATCTTAATAAATAACAAATACAAATATTATAAAAATTTGATATGCATAATATTTGTTGAAACATAGAATGAGGTTTTTTGCTTTGTTTTAATATGCATGTATTCAACTACATTAAAAAAATATTTTCTATTGCCATAGCAATGGTACTTACACAGTATACCACTTCACAGTGCTTTACAGGCCTCTGTAAGCGGTTTAAAAAGTCAGCATATTGGCCCCAAGAAAAAATAATAATGAATTATTATTAACGGATGGTATTTCTTTTAAAAACAGGAAATTAAGTATTTATTTAATGTTCTTATATTACAAAAACACTGTGTGTCATAGAAGACTGTAAAATAGTACAGTAAGAGACTTTGCAGTTGGAAGTCCAAAATCAAAAAAATACAGACGGAATATTCTATCTAACTTTTGCAAAGTTACTAAAATTCTCACACTGAACTGCTGCTGAATTATATTGCTCCCTAGCTGATAACCGGGCTTTGCCTGGGTATTTATTTATCCCAATCCTGTATTAGACAGGAAAAGCCATCGCTCACTGTGGTGAGAATTAGAGACCTAATTGCCCTGGCAAACAGCCTGGGAAATATTCTACAGGGAACAGTCCTTGAGGTGATTATCTGCATTAGCAGGAACCTCCCCTGACAATTTGTCCTCTTTGCTTGAAGCTGAGGGCCTAGGGGAGTTATTGTTTGTTTGTTTGTTTGTTTGTTTTTTAAGAACCAATCCCCTTTACCAGAGGAAGCCCCTTTGTGGAGTATAGTGAAGCTGTTACCATGGTAACTCCTTGGTGCTATATAGTAGAAGCCATTTTAAGGCACAACAGGCTATATGTTAACAGAACTTGAATCCAAAATGCACACTATCACTGTCAAAAGTGTGTGATTTCACACTATAAATATAATTCATTCTTTTTCATTTCAGCAGCCCAGGCGTTCCAGAGTTATGCTGGAACACACACACACACCAGAGGTGTCTTATCCACCCACCAACCTACCCCCACACAGTATTTGTTTTCAGAGGGTAAGTCATCTGTGTACCAAGTGTGGTTAAAATTGCTCCAGCCATTCCAGAGTTATGCTGGAACAAATATACATACATACATCCTTTTATGTAGATTGATAGATTATTCTTCCCCTCTTGATGGGGAAGCTTTGCAAGTGACTGTTCTATTATTATTATTATTTTGGCAATTGTTTTAAGTTACATTCTTGATGTCATACAATAGCACAGTATTATTTAGAGTTGCATCTTTTTTTCCAGTAATCCACAGCATTGTAAATCATATTCCTTTTTTCATTTTTCTTCACAACAACAATCTTGTGGTGTTGAATGCCTGACCTTTCCAGTCACATCTGATCCCCATGTGTGAAGCTGAGGATGAGCTTCCAGCATTTAACAATTATACCATATAGTCTCCCATCATCATCTCACTTTCACATTTTCTCAATTTACTAAAATCTTTTAAATTTAATCTCTGTCAAAGTATCTCCAGCTGAAATATAATCAATAAGAGACAAACCATATTTACACATCATTCAAAGGAGTTTTTAAAAGTTAAGAAGGAAACAAAGGGAACAGAACACATCCTCTCCAATAGCCAACCTAAATAAGCCATACCAAACAAACAAAAAAACCAATACCCTAATAAAGGAACTACCAAGAAGAAAACCAATTTCCATTAACATTGGCAGGGCAAGCTACTGTACAAGGAGCAAACTCCAGACTTACTTGCATTGATAATATTAGCTGGGCAATGAAACATCTGCAAGCAAACCACCAAGCTCAGAGAGCACCAAGGACTCCACAATCAATAAAATACAAGAGTCTGGTTATGTCTTCATATTTATATTGTTTTATTTGATTCATTTTGGTAACATGGGCAGTTATATTAATTTGTGTATATATATTGCTTCCAGTGGTTTAAGGACTCTCCAATATCCATTAGCTTGTAAATTATCTTGAAAAACAAGGTAAAGTCTTGAACTCTGAATTTTCTAGCCTTTTGTCATATAAAGGATATCAAAGCTTCCTGTTCATTTCCGTAAAGTCTTCAAAAGTGGTATGAAGGATTTCCTTTTCAGCCAGGCCTTTGGCAAAGGAGATTGAAACCCCTCTTTCCTATCTGCTCTGTAATTCTTGCCGTCTTTAATCTTAATCTTTTATCATCTTTATTGCAATTTCTTTGATGTTAGCTGCCCAGAATTGGGGATCAAGTGGCATATAAGTTTAGGCATACAATTTTAATATGTTGTTGTTATTGTTTTCCCCACACTCTATAGTATTGCAATGTCCCACAATCAGCTGGTGCAGAGTACCTACTTGTTTGCTGCTATCACCACTCTAGAAAAACAGCATTTCTCTAGTAGATTCAAAAGTTTCTCTAGAAACCTTTATTGGAAGCTGACAAGGAAGACTTCTTGTCTGCTCTTGGCTTCTGTAGTTAATCAAGTGGTTGGGATGCATGTAGGCTATATGTCTGTGAGAAAGAGGGGTAAGAACTTCAGATGACACATGTTCTTTATTATGTAGATTAAAGGGTTAATTAAGAATTGAATTGGAACAATTGGAACAAGGAAAAGGAAAGTCTGATGTATCCTGTAGACTTTAACTCAAGAATTATTTTCCAGGCAGAAATATGCATGCAGACATGCCATATAGTTAAAACAACATATGAATAAGAATATAGGAAACCAAACAGCTTTGTCTTAATTTGCATGTGGCTTCCAAGATTGTTCTGATCCTCATTCAATCTTTATTCCCATTTAAGATGGCTGGTTTCTTTAGCTAGCAGAAACCCTTGGGAAGACATGCCCTGCCCACTGGAAGAAAAGGGAGCCTCTGAGAAATGGGGGGAGAGAAGTGTGGGAGTTCTTGCTCTTAAATGATTACTTAGAGTTTATCTTTCCTGTGCTCTGCTGGATTCTGCTTAGTCCAGTATCCCAAATGATTGATTCAGATATTAATCCCAGAACAATGTTCTCCCTCTTCACTACAATATACGGTATTTAAATAATGCCTGAAAAGTTATATCCTAAACAAAAGAACAGACGTTTTGACCACATTGCTGGAAAGTATCTTCCTTCCTCCTCTATCCAAAAATGATCCACTGAAAAGTTGATAATGCAGCATAATCCACTGCAGATACCAATATACCTTCTATCTTTGGCCTTGAGTGAATGTTCAAAATTTTTGAAGTCTTCATATAGTGTACATGTTGGAGATATTCCTTCACAATTGTTTTGCAGTCTCAAACAACTCACAAACCCTCCTCCAAACAACCATTCTTATATTACCGTATTAATGTGATTTCACATTTTCAACCTGGATGTAAAAATTGCTGTATCTTGCTACTTGCCTTCCCTTTAGAACATTTGTTTGTTTCCATTCAGAGAAAATGATTCGCTTCAGCAAGTGTCAACCAACATAAAAATTGATCCTAAAAACAAGGAAATAAAATGTGCTACAGCTACAATTGCAGGCAAATTTTTGTTTCAGATGCCTCATGAGTTTCCTACATGAGTTCCTTGCAATAGTATATCATTTAGAGCAGTGGTAGGATTCAAGTAATTTAACAATTGGTTCTCTGACCTAAAGATTTCTTCCAATAACCAGTTTGCCAGACTGCTCAGGAAGTTAACAACCAGTTCTCCTGCGAGACTGGCTGAATCCCACCACTGATTTAGAGGGAAAATTGGCCCAAATAGTATCTATTCTAGTCACAAGTTTGAATATAGTTGTCACTGCAACAGGAATGGCTCAAAGGGCAGGGTATGGAGCACAAATGTTGTCCCTGGCAGATAAGGCCTTGTTCCACCAAGCCGCTACTTACTCAGCAACAGCAGAACAGTAATGGAAAACTGTTTAAGAAGAAATGTAGCTATTGTCAGCTCTGTGACTTTTACATTAGATTTTCTGATATCATAGCAGTAAGCTAATTCCTACTCCAAAAAAACCAGTTTTACTGTAGCTGATTTTTATCTCCGATTTTTCATATTTTCCCCCAAGGCCAATGGAAAATTAACTTTTTATTACAGTCCATTATTGAAGATCTAAAGGGTTTTTTCACAAAATGAAATCTGGATAATTATGATGTCCACATTAGGCAGATACATTTTTACATAGCTGCCCGATGCAGTTTTCTTATGCACCTTATTCAAGTACTCAATTTATGACCATTCATTTAATGACCATTTAAAGTTATGATTGTCAGTGTTCCAGAAAAACCCCAACTCCAATTAAAGACGCGGAAGCAATCATTTTCCAAAGTTCTCTTTACTAGAATAGGCAAACTGGCACATCTGGGAAAACCTGAATCTGAAAAGCTCAGGTTTTCCCTCAGTAAGTCAAAGCTCCCAAAGCCATCTCCTTTTCCCCCCAGTCGGTCACATGCTCCAATCAATGTCCACTCCATCTCAATCCAGCCTCCTGACCACTCCTTCTCCAGATGCTGGATCGCCCTGACCTTGACCGACAGGAAGAATGCTATTATATCTATTAACAACCCCTCTCCTTAATCCCCCCTCTTATTTTCCCACACACAAGAAGGTGGCAGCATTGGAGCTTCCAGCCTAATATGGCTTCCAAGGCTGACAATGATGGCATTGAAGAATATGAATGAATTGTCTTTACAGTGTCCCCATGTAATGTAATTGCCACTTACAACCTTCCCAGGGGACCTCTGGCAAGCAAAGTCAATAGGAGATGCCAGATTTGTTTAATGACCATGGTGATTTATTTAACTTCTGCAAAAATGTCATAAAATCAGGTGCAACAAACTTAACAACCACAATGCTTAGTCATAGACATTATGGTCCCAATGCTGGTTGTAAGTTGAGGATTGCCTGTATATTCACCTTTCCTTGCTTACTTTTATGATGTGTTTTGTACTGAAAGAAAATAAGCTCTTGTGTTGTTTGTGCCTGAAGCACCATCTCTGTAGAGTATCTGTGAGGATTTGCAAAATGCTTCAAGTTCTCATGCGAGTAAAGTTAGAAACAGTTTGTAAATAGTGTCCCCTTATTGTTCAAAATGTCCTTTTTAACCGTAGACAAAACTCAGGAGTCCCCTTTTCAGAGTAACAAAACTGGTAGCCCCTTTTCAGAGTAACAAAAAACTCATCCCGTCTTTTAACTTAATCCATACAATATATCTACCCTATTCAGCCATTCCAATAGAACAGCTCTGTAACCAGAGCGTTCTGGAATGCATTGAAGCTGTTCTACAGCACAGCTCTTATGATGACAGTAGATTTGGTTTAAATAAACTGCAGAAAAAAAGAGGTAGATCCACCTTTTTTTAGAATACTGCCACATACTCTAAAATTAGAATGATTTAAAGCAATGGAAATCAACCTCAGGGTAAACTGAACACATTCATCGCAAGCTCAGTCTTGCTTTTAAAAGCATATTGTCTGTGGAATGTATTCCTACCAAGTTTATCCTTGAAAAATATTTGTTCAGAAAAATAGGTAACATGGTAACCTTGCTTTTACAGAAAATTCTGGATCTTACAAACAGCTTCTTTACAACGTTTCTGGCAATATTTTGGGTGACAAAATGGGCAGCAGATAGAAAACGCCTTTTGTCAGTGTCTGACAAAACAAGGAGTAGTGTTATGTCCATTTTTTTCTTCAATCTAGCTATGACCAGTTCTCAATATACAACTACATAATGCCAACATTACCATAATAGTGTTTGGTCTTAGTACATAAAAAATGGTAGAATATCCAATCGTCAGAACTTTGAATTTGGATCGTAAGTACTCCTCAGGTCGAATGGTTACTAAATGATCAGTTGTAAATCAAGGACTACCTTTATAAAGCCCACGTTCAATAACAAGAACAATAACATGTTCTTGTTATTGGCAGGACTATGTTCTCTGAAAACAACCTGCCAGTCGTATGTATTCAGTCCAAGAGGAGACAGTTCAGATCCCACCCATTCAAGATGGAAAGAGGATTAAAAGCTTGAAAGCAATTCTTCCTGAGGGCAGCCCTGGATTAAGAGAGCAATTTATCTCACAAGGTTAGGATGGTTCCTACACTTACATGGATAAATTCTGAGAAAGTTACAGAAGAAATTACTCTGTTGCCAAAAATTTGGGACCAAAAATGTTGGTCAAGTTTATTTGTTTTGGTTATTACTGTCAGATCAACATTTAGCTTAAGTTTAATTGATGATTGTTTTATTATAGCATTTTAACTGATGGTTGAATTATGATTTCATGTGTTATAAACTGTCCAGTCTCTATGAATGGATATATACATTTTGTAATAAAACCTATGCATGATGTTCTTAGAGCATTTATTTTCTAGCATTTAGAGTTTTGGTCCCAGGTATGATTCATGATTTATTTATTAGATAACTTCTAGAAATAATTTTAAATAGGTTAAGCCCATGCAAATAGTAATTGCTGATTATTTTTTTAAAAAACTATTTTCATCAATTAGAGAATACTGCTAAGAGTCTGGAAATAAATATTTCTATGGTATAACCCATAAATTATCTTAATTTAAATATGTTATGTAAATTTTTATTGAAAAATAGTATTTTTGTCAAGCTTGGAAAAAGAGCAAAATAAAGTGCAACCTTACAATCCATAGATACACTATAAATTAGATACGGATAATCCTAAACAGACTGTGTAATGGAACACAGCACTAAAATACTGATCAGTTTACTAGCACATAATTTATTACTTATAACAAAACCAACATCTGGCCAAAGGGGTTTTGCTTTCTGATGAGAAGAACAGCAATGGAGAAAACTCTTCTATCTTGCCAGGCTCACAGTAGGAATCCAGCAGAAGACCTCTCTGAACCCTGCAGGTAGACCGGCACTGCCTTTGTCAAGAGATGGTGCCTGCTGAAATAGATTCAGGAATCATCTGAAACAGATTATGCAAACAGATGCAAGATTTATTACCTGAAGATGGCTACTCAACTATAAATTCATTTGCAATCGTATAGAGTGAATGTTATTTTTGCCCAAAATAACAAAACCCGGATCTCAAGAAAAGAAAAAGAAAAAGAGAATCAACAAGAAACAAAGTGGCATTAAAATTCCTTTTCCTTTTAATGTACCATGATCATAGATTTTACCCTTCATAATGCATATGTAAGAAAGGGTTATTTTAGAAAAGAACTGTCAAACTCGTGGCCTGCAGGCCAAATGCATCATGCACTTGCCCCCCCCCCCCCCCCGTTTAGTGAATGGGAAAAAATTCCTGATACACCATGTGACAATACAAGTTTGATACCTGTTTTAGAACATATTAATGAAATAAAGACCTAAAGGGGGGGGAGGTTATTAACTTATTAAAGTTTCCCTTGTATTGTCATTTAATTATGTTGCACATATTTATCTTGAATAAATATTTCAAATATATTTGTAAAACATACATTTTAAACCACCTAGCTGGATGGAAAATAGCTCAAAAAGTGGCTGAAAAATGATATGGTTAATGATCATGGATGCTCACCTCAGTTAAACAAATACCAGCCCACTATAGATAACTTCGGGTAGCAACTGGAACAAATTATGATCCGAGAACACACAAAAATGCTGATAACCACCATACATCTCTAAGACAAGGTAAAAAGAAAAATAAAACTCCAAACCAAACTGCCAAAAGCTAAACTCCAGAAACAAAGTAGTATCTGCCTCATCCAAATGTATAGTCAACATGCCCAATTGCCGGCTATCCACCACAGGATACAATATACTCCAGAAAGGCATCAGCTATAAGACATAGGATTGCTAATCAGAATTCTTTGCAATCTTAGAAGCAGCATTTAAAACCACAGGACTTGCCACAGAGATTCAAGAAAGCATAAGGCAGACAATCATATTACAGACCAGACGAACACAGAATCAGCACTAATAAATATTATGCTGATAAGAAAGACATTTGTTTGATTGTATTTTGTTTCATTTATAAATATGAACTACAGTTCTTTGACCATAAGTCAAAATTGAGGACCAAATTAATAGTAAACTAATGAAAAGAAGGCTGGAAGAGCCAATACAGTATGCCATTTTGCAGCATAAAGTGTTTGACTACAATCATAGAGACCCAGGTTTAAGTCCATTTTCACCCATGAAGTTTTACTGGGTGGCCTAGGGCCAGTCACTATCTCTGAGGAAATCTGAAAAAAATATTTGTTATGGAAAACTGGAACAGATAGTGCTATGTATGGAAGTAAGGTGGGAAATAAATTTAAATACTAAATATATAAAATACAACTAAGAATGATTGAACACTTCCTTGCTTGTCCTCCCTAGTTAAAAAGTATATAAACTTTGCTCTGGAATTCTGGGGATTAAAAGCCTCTGTTATTTTGATATATGTCAACTGAGGAACCCAGAGGATCTCTTTCTCGTGAGTAAATAACCAGAGAGCTAACAAATGTCTTTTTCACATTTTACTGCAATGAGTAGTAGGATCTTCATGAATGGCTTATCATTATGTTTTTAGTTAATATTCCAATTCCTGAAGGCTTTTTTAAAAAAATATTATTGATTGAGGAAATAGAATAATCAAGAATATTTTGTCTATAGGATCGGTCATCTTGAAAATATCATTGCATCAGCAAATGCTTGAATAGTGCTAGATTATTGCATTCTTTCAACATTATGAAAGAGACCAATGCCTCAACACAGAATTCTTGGAAAGTAGTTGCTGCCTGTGTTACTTCATTACTTGCTATGTTCACTGATTATTCTGCTAAAAATATAAAGAAAACTTTTCTTTGTCAATAGTCATCCTCAAAAAAACCAAACACCTGCAGAGCTTTAAAGTCAAGTCATACTATTTTTCTTATGTGTGTGTGTGTCTGTGTCTGTGTGCTTGTCGCTGTTACTTGCTTTGCAATAAACATACTCTCAGACATCCAACTGAATTTAAACAGCTATACTACGGAATCAAAAATAATTACTTTGTTAGAGCCAGGATTGATGGCATTTTTCTGTCAAGCAGTTTTATCTTCCCTCATCATTTCTACAATTAAAATATAATAACTAAACTACTCTAAGAAAGTTGTACCATAAGTGTACCACAAAGCATGACATAATCATACCAGCCAGTGGTGGGTTGCCCCCGGTTCGGACCGATTCGCATGGACTAGTAGTAAAACTAGTGGGAGGCCCCACCCACCACCCTGGATTTCGTCATTGGCGATCTGTGTATATGCAAAGTGCAATCCCGTTTTGAACCGGTAGTAAAGTAGAACGCACCTGATACCAGCTAAATGAACAGAGCATGACATAATCTTACTAGCTAAATGAAATTTAAAATGAAGTACACAGATTGGCTGCTCTTGAAGGAGAACATCTGTTTCCACTCTTGCATGGTATTTTATATGTTATCTTAACTATCGCTGTTCTAAGTCATCACAGGACCATGTTCTTGATCTTCATTAACTTTGGAGTAGAGCGAATATGAAAGTGGAAGACATCACCTTCAATCTTTTGTCAATCAGATTAGAGAGTAGAGATTATGAAATGGATGGCTATATAAATTAATAAATAAATGCATTTCTATTCACCGTAAGTGTTAACAGCATCACTAAATTCTAGAGGGGAAAGACCAGTTGGGACTAATGGATCACATAACTTTTCAGGTTTTCATGATGGTTGGGGAACTCTTGAAGTCCACACTTCTTAAATTTGGCAAATGTTCATTGACAAATGTAAATGTTTGTTGAGGTTCTCAAATATTGTCCTAGATGATTTCTCCCATTGCTTTGTGCAAATGTTAAAGAGGAGATGGGAGAGGACCAATCCCTTTAATACAGAATCGGATGCGTCACGTGCTGGCCATGCCCATGCCCAGTTTAGCAAACGGGAAAAAAGTCCCTATATGTCACGTTATGCTGCCATGATGACACAAGTTTAACAGCCCTGCTTTAGTACATCATACAGGACATGCCTCAAAGCTGACCTCTCCCCATAACAAAACCACCCACTGAGGAACACAGCCACTGTAAAACAGTGCAGCCATAGCTCCTAATTCCTACAGCTTTTCAGAAGGCTACACCACTGATACTAGTGGGAACTGTGAAAGAGATTCAAAAGGAGGGATATACTCACTTTATCCAGGTTAAAGTGATCACTTAACAAAAGTAGTCAGTTGAAGTAACCAATGCTGCCTTGGCTACATGTGCAGATGTAATGCCTTTAGTGGCTGCATGCAAATCAAAATGTAAGCCTTACAGAAATCTTGGCTTCCTGAGAAGTATCATGTGAATTAGATATCCCTGAAGAAGTGGGGACAGTAGGCAGAGATTGGTGGTCAGATTATGAATTTTGACCAGTACACTCTCTACATACACAAAAATTGCACTCAAGACAGCTGTTCCTTGTTAACTATATTGCAGGCACTGAAGTTTTTGTGGTCAGCTCATGAGTTGACCAGTCTAAGAGTCAAGGAATTTCACTCAAGCAAATAGCTACAATATAGATTGTATGGAGATACTGTTTGTAAGAGCCTCATTTCTTAAACACTTTGAGATAATTTACAGCTAAAAGTTTTCTGAGTGGCAGGATAAGAAAAATCTACTTGATAAACCATCATTCTTAATGGAATACAAAGGGGTTTTTTTTAAAGATGTATAAAAGGAGGAAGATTGGGACCAGCCTTGGAGAAAGGAGTTGAATCAGCACAACACTACTCTACCCAGCCTCAAGCCCTACAACTGGCCCAAAAGATACCATGCTTAATGATATCAAAAGCCATCAAGGAGAGCAGGGATAGATGTACTACCTAATCCCACTCTCTCCAGACTACAATGATTACAAGTTGTTCATAATTCTATCTGATTTTAGATTATTTTTGCAAGAATGTATTCATGAGATCAATGTGGGTTTTTTTAATCTAAAAGGCAGTTAAAGGATAATCTTAGAAATGTATTGGGCATTTTGGAATATTTGGAATAATTAATGAAGAAACCTGCATATTTTTATGTTTTATTGCTTTATTAAATGTGATTGCAGCTTTTCCTGAGGTAGTATACAAACAAATATGATCAATCATAGCAAATCATAGCAAGCAAACCAACAAGAATCATAGCAAACAAATATTATTTCACCTTGACTGCTTCCTGTTGTAGTTTTAACCAGAATAGATCATGGAAATATTAAAGCATAGATAACCTTTGCCGTAGCAAGTGAACAATAAATGTATCATACACATATTTAATGTTCCACTTAACTGTGATGCAGCAATTAAATTCCAAAACAAAATGTCAAATGCTGGATTTCTTTACATGACTGCATTATTGTAATGAACCCTTTTAAACACAGACATTCATCCATAAATATTTAAACTATGTATCTTCAGACACAGGATAGAGACAACAGCCTCATAGTAACCCTTGAATAAATGTTGCTTCACCTGCAGTCTTAACGAAAGCTTGAAAGGTTTAAACTTTTGTTTGACTAGGAAGGCTTTTGAACCTTCTGTCAGGGTTCATTATATACCTTCATTATATCATTATATACCTTCATTATATCATTATTTCATACTAGAGTCCATTGCTTTTAAATATTGGGCCTGCACCCAGTATTTTTTGTGAAGTATTACTAGAATTCATAAAGTATTATTGTTCATGTATTACTCTTTTCCATATGAACTTTGGGTGAACCTTTTGTACATCCTAATTCCAAGTTACTGTTCAATCATGCTATTTCCAGCCATGTCATGTCATGCTGTCATCTTAGGGAAAATTTTTGACTATTTGGATGCAGAACCCGGATCCAAAAGAATATTTTCATCTGATTTTGTTTTGTTTATTTAAATCAGGTGCTTAGGAATGGGAAGTCTGGGATGCTTTCCATAATCATCTAATTTCATTACATTCATTGGCATTATTCATATGGGTGACGTACAGGAAGTTTTTACAAACTACAGGAGCCTGATGAAGAAACATCATGAATACCCATCACTAGGCTTTACTGGACAACACTGCATCTCATGTTATTTACATACAGATTGATTGGCACAAAAATACTGTAGTTGCTTAAGGCTTGCTTCAGTCTGAGAAAATGAAATTCGTAAATGGCTATCCAGATGCAACTACCAATATACATTAAGCATGATGGCTATGAATTACTTAAAACTGTGGTAGAACAAGGCCGAAAGATGTGATGACATCCATATCCTACTTGTGGGCATTGGATTACCCCCAAAAGAAACAGAATAGATTTGAAGAGAACATTTCTTATCTTCCAAAGCTATTAAAGAAATATTTTATAAAATACAGCAATCGTTTTACAGATTAAGTATTCCAAGTACAGAATCATGATGCAAACAATTAGTAATAATATATCTAAGAGTTTGCATTGTATAGTTTACCCTATGCAATTTTGATTGCTATCTCTTTTTAATGATTGTGCTAAATTAAAGATTTTGTAATGCTAGGAGTGGCCTATCATGCATTAAAGTACATTCAGATTTTGATTCATAATTAACTTCCTATGATCATGTAAATATCTCAAACTTAACAGGAATGTAATGTAGTTAATTTTTATTACATATATATGAAAGGCATTTATTGCAGCAATGAAGTCAGTCTTAGGTATTTTGCTGCCAATTATTCTTCTAGTAAAAGACTAATTTCTTTTTCAGAAAATGAGCTCAATAGGAAGTAGTTAAGAGTTTGGACTATGACTGGAGAGATGCAGATTTAAGTCCCTACTGAACCTTGGAACTCAGTGGTTGACTTTGTATGAGATAACAAATTGGTTCATGCACAGCATAAACCGTGATATACGGAATTAGGTTGTGTTCGCACATTAACCAAAGCAAAACTAAATATCTTGTTGTTGCTTAGGAATATGTATCCATCAGATCCTACACAACAGCCTAACCTACACTGCAACTTGTTTTTGTAAGACAAATGAGGGGAAACTCCATGCGGGACATCTATTGCTCTAAGAAAAGGTTTATAATTTATAAACTACAAATATAGGTAGCTGATCATACAGGTGGATTCTGTCCTTGATGCTTTCTGCACTGTATTTTTAACCAAGTATGTTTCTGCACATAAGCTTAAGTTAAATGACATATATACAAAATGATTCCAAAACTAGATACCCTTTAGGGTTTGTTCTTTGAAGTAGTTCACACTGACTATATTCACACCACATACTAGTTGGTGGCTTAATGAATTAAGCCCACTGTTTGAATTCATAGCATAAAGTGATCTACAAGGTAACCAACTATAATTTTATCTACTGTGCTGAGTGAACCCAGCCACTGACAGGTGTCCAACATACTATATCATGATTTGTTATCAAGGGTTTACTGAAAAAACATTGGCTGGGTTTGCATGCATATTATACTATAAATTAACAAAGACTGAGTCCATATGATAAGCCAAAAATCACATATGGGAGCTTTTGTGACTGTGAATGCAGCATACCGATGCTTCTGCTAAGCTTAGAACTGACTTCCTTTCCAAATAGCTGCTGTGTTAGATCCTTTGCAGTACATTCATAAAAAAACAAAAACAAAGGTGGGTATAGCATTCACTGCAGGATTTTGAATACAGAAACTTTTCGTTGTTCTAAGTTGGGAAAAGGTCACGGTGGAACCACTAATAACTATAAATAGATCTTGATCAAGGCCCATTGTGTTACCTTTTAATAAAAGCCTCTTAAAATTTTCAACACAGTATTTTATCATCATTATATTATTTGATTTCATTTTATTTTGTAATAAGCAAGTAATTATGTATAATAATAAATTTTGTAATCAGTAATAATTCTTATTTAATTACTTCAATGTATCCACTAATAGTGTAAGACCATGCTGTATAAAATTTATCTAATTTAGGGTTATTTCCCTAAAGGAAGAAATAAATGCACAGAGTCATTCTTTTCTAACCTTGCATGCTAAATATTATTGACTCATGACATCTTACACCTCTCTTCAGCCTATCCTGCTTGCGGGTGTAACTTGTAGCAAGTTACAGGAACACAAAAGACCTGAGATGCCAGAAGCTGAAAACCCATACGCCCAGTTTCAAGTTGTAAAATTGATAATCTCAAAAGGATGTTTAAAAATTGTTTCACAACTTGTGGCTAATTTGCAGCATTGAGCATAAGCAGAGTTAGGTTTGCATAGATCAGATTCTCTCAAGGTTGGTTTAAATGCGATTGGTTGGCGTGTTGTACAAATCCAGGCAATAGGGTTATTTCAGTAAACAATCAGGGGTGCAAATAGCCAACGAAAGATGAGCGCAGGAATTGGGGGGTGGGGGGGGAGCTTTGGCAGAGAGCAACTTCTTCCTATTCATTCATCTTTTTACGCGGCAAAGAATTAGGCGCGATGAAACCACAACGTGCATAAGATTACGAAATAAATTGTTTTATACAGTCTTGGCTAATCTAGCTCCGGGCGCAGTAGCGCTACCCATATCGATTTTTTCTATCCTGAACAACAACAGCGTTACCCTGGGATAATGGATCTTTAAAGTGCAACGGAGCCCGGAGAGCTTTTCATTAGGAAAAGCCGGAATCGGAGAGGAGAGGTAGCGGCCCCTCTTCCATGAAGCCACGCCCTCTGTTCACTCGCAACATTCTCGCTCTTTCGCAGCCAAACGACAATAAGCCGCCTGAGGCCGGCCGAGCAAGAGCGGGTGGGCGATGGCTGTTAGCCACGCCCTTTCCCCGGCCCCCTCCCCGCCTCCTTCAGCTTCCCTAAATTAATTCAACCTCGATCCAGCCCCTTTCCTCCCTCGTGTCGCCCCTCGGAGGCGGGCCCGGCGCCTGCGCATTGAGTCCGAGAGGCCGGGAGGTTGCGGGCGGGTGGAGGAATGTGCGTTACAGTTAAATAGTGGATAGAGCGCCGCAGAAGCGGCGCTTTCTGGGGACCGGATGAAGGACAGGGACTGAGTGAAGCGGGAGGAGCTGCGGCCGGAGGGGAGCGCTCGGGCCGGGTCGCAGCCGCAGTGCTTGAGGAGAAACCGAGGCGGCCAGTGGAGACAACAGACGGCGGGGCTCCATGGCGCGGCGTGGGTTCCTGAGTGGCCGCGGTGTCGCCAGCTCCACTGCCACAGCCGTGCGCGGCGCTCTGTCCCCCTGAGGAGCGCTCCCTCCGCTCCCTCCTGGCGAGGAAAGAGGCTTCTCTCGCCCCACCGGGCTCCTCGGGTTGGACCGAAGAGAGAAGGGGAGCCACCGGGGCCTCCCTCGTCGTTCGCTTCCCTCCCACACGGGCGGGCGTGCCGGGGGCTGGAGTAGGCGGCGGCGGCGGCGGCGTTCCTGCCTCTATGATGAAATTCAAGCCAAACCAGACGCGGACCTACGACCGGGAGGGTTTCAAGAAGCGGGCGGCGTGCTTGTGCTTCCGCAGCGAGAGGGAGGATGAGGTGAGAGCCGAGGTCTGGAAGGCTGCGGCGGGTGGCCTGGAGGAGAACGAAAGAAGTCGGGGATGCCCCCTTCCCGCCCGGCCGCCCTCCCTCCCGCGGCTCCCTCTTCCTCAGTCGGGGCTGCCGCGCCCAGACCCGCTCGCCCCTTCCTTCCTTCCCTCCTTCGCCATCGGTCCATTCGGCGCCTTTGTGTGCGGGTGTCTGCCGGAAGGATTTGCCTTATCGCCCCCTTGCGAGCCCCGTCCGTCCCTGCCCGGCTCCTTCGCCGGCGTGGCTGACTGCGAAAGGACCCTTTCTGAGCAACCAGCCCAAGCCGCGGCTGTTGGAGCGCAGGATGGGCGGTGGGTGGGCGTAGGCAGGAGCAGCTCTCAGAGGGCAGCGCTCGCTAGGGGACCCTGTGGGGGGGAGGCTGCAGCGAGGGCTGGGGAGGGGAGAGCAGTGCGAAGGGTCCACGTGTGTGAGCAATTGCTGCAGGTCAACTTCTCCCCCCACACACACACACACACCGTGGGTGAGGTCAGAACCAATGTGCTTTCAGCACTGTTGCTAGCCGGCCTGATCTGGCTGTCTCCGAAAACGGCAAGGGCCGAGTTCAACGACCTCTTTAGAGTCGGGCGATCAAGTTGCTTTCGAGACCGACCGCCGCCGTTTTTTTTTTAACAGAAAGGCCCCCTTTCCTCCTCCCCTGACTTCTCAAGCAGACAGGTAGGCGGCAGTAGTTCCTATTTATGCAACCGTAATCTATGAAACTTGCTCCTGGCGATTTCCCTGCCCCGGTTTTTGTCGCTGTATGATGTGTTCCGAATGGCGGTATAAAACCTGTAATACCTGAGCAACAATTTTCTGTTATCAATAGAAGAAGAAAACTGTAATCCTGTAGAGATCTTGGTGATCTCTGAATTTGGTTGGTCGTTTGCTAGCACGCTTTTCATTACCCAATTAGGTAACATCGATATACTAGTGGGTAATGAAAGGTCTGCAAGCAAACACCAAAGCTCAAAGAGCACCAAGGATCCCACTATATCCTATTCAACTAAACCAGGTAGTTCAAAGACAAGAAACTTACTTGAAGCATGAATATATATATGAAGTGTTTGAATAAATATCTGGGTGAAAATCTATGGATAGATCTGTTATCATATTTACCTAAGTACTAATTGAAATTGAATAATGCATAATGCAGTGTAATTTTACTACACTTTGAAAAGCTGTATTTTGCTTCAAAAGTACAAAGCAAAATTGCTTTGACTGTAGTTAGATATAGCATAACTGGTTGCAAAAATATGGAAGACCATTAGATGGCTCCAAAGAGTCGGGCTTTTCCATGTCCCTTTGATGTAATCTACTGGAGATCAGGATTTTTTCCATTCCAGAGATACTAACCATTCTTGATAATATATCAAACCACTAGAAAGGTTTTAGCAGTTCCAAAGAACTACCATCATTGACGTAAAAAAGGTATTGTTGGAATTGATAACTGAAGGAACTTTTTAAACATTCCTAAAATCTCAATATTTGATTGTTGTTGAATTCTTGTTTTTTGAAGTGAATATATATTTTAAAAATTCAGCTCCTTCCATTATAACTTTTACCTGTCACTTCTCAGGTTTATTCAAAGTGACATAAAGGTCTACTGGGGATACATTTAAATACAAGCTGGTATACTGTGTGTCCCTTTTTATATCTAAGCTATGTATAAGAAACGATGATTTTCTAGCAACATTTTGAGTCTCTGCTATTTCTTAAAGTACAGCATATGAATAAATATTTTCTCTACATCGCAGTAGCAAGTGTTAGTTGAAATTTGAAATTGAGGGAAGAAAAGATATACTATTTCTGTATAATATAGCAGTCACATAGTATTCTTATATAAGCTATAAGAAAATCTACAAAAGCAGGACTAACTGTATCAACTTTAACTGTATCAACTTACTATAATTTCATAATAGCAATAGCACTTAGACTTATATACCACTTCACAGTGCTTTACAGTCATCTCTAAGCGATTTACATGGTCAACATATAATACATTTTCTTAGCCCTCTGGTACTATTATATCTTACTGGATCTAAAGGATCTTACTTTGTTTTGCTAGATTCTAGTTGCACAAAATAACAAGAATTTAAATTATGACTATAGGTATATAACTGTTTTAGGGTTATAGCTTTTCTTGTATGTTTTTCCTCCACCAATCTTATAGCATGTTAATGTTAGTGATGGTAGTTATAATGTATTTATTCAGGACCATTTGAACATCTTTCCTAACATACTAATACAGATTTTATTAAAAAGTAGATTTTAAAATTTACATTTACAATACATTGAAGAAATTCAGTTACAGTACTTGAGAAATGGCTGTGGGGTTTGCTTATTTAGAGATATATTTAGATAAACAATTATTGCAGGAGTCTTGAATCTAAAAGGGACTTGGGTACATTAGATTTTTTGATATTTTACCAAACCATCTATTGAACATGATCATGAAATCCTATTCATATTATATTTTGAATATTTAGAACTCTGCCATCCAAAAATAACAGACATAGGCCTTCTTATAAAAACATTTTATTAGGTTGCCTAAGGAACTCAATATGTTCTTAATTAAAATCTTGTGTAATTTAGTCTGCAGCAATTGAACATGCTACATCACAAAATGCCAGCATTATCCTCCCCACCCCGCAAGAATGAGTGGAACTTGCATCAAAAATATTCCTACAATTTAAAGATTAAGAACGGCTGCAGCTACTTGTATTTCATTTCATAAGCATGTCCATGAAACCCACAAAAAGTTGAGTGATAAGAATTCATCTGTGGAGCCATTGAAGAAGATAGGAGTAAAATAGTAGATAGTAGAATCTAGCATACCTGTATTGTCTTGACAGTATGAACTTACACAGTTAAACTTCATAGACAATCTTAAAACTGTAGAGGGAGCTGCTGTTGTATTAAAAGTGAACTACTCAGCAAGTTTAATGTATAAACTTCAATAATTTACTTTCAAGGGGAAAAAACACCATAACTATAAAGGCATACCTTACCACTAACTAGTTTTACTCTTCTGAGTATTTTGGCAGACCAACTTCATAAAATTTAGAGATAGAAACAAGGGACCAAGTATTTAGTAAAGATAAAGATCTGGGGATAAGGAAATATTCTATTATGTTTTTAGGAATGCAACAAAAACATCTAATCGTACATCTAATGTTAACACTAGAAGAAACTTAGTAATTCTTAAGCAATTCACTTCTCTTTTTAAAAAGATGTTCTATGTCAGAAAACTTCATAAGGGACTGATTATTAAATTTGTGCCAAATCCTATGTTCTTTTTCAACTAATCAGGTACCAATTCAGGCCTGGGAAGAATATTTTAAACAGTTATATACAGACCCTGACTATGTAACTAAGGAGAGCCAAATTAGTTTGGACCAGCTTACTGGGCCCTTGTTACACCAGAAGAGATAGCCCGGTTGATCGGAGCCCTTAAGGCTAATAAGGCACCTGATGCTGATAATGTCCTCCCAGAAATAACAAAAAAGAACACCAGTTGGTGGGCTCTACTTTTAGCATTTCTGTTTACTTTTATAGATAAAACAGGCCGTATGCTAAGAGGTTGGGGATTAGCAATTATTATACCAATCTATAAAAAGGGTAATAGAAATGACCGAGGCAATTATAGACCCATTAGTCTTCTGAGTGTTATTAGTAAATTGTATGCAAAACACTTAAACTATAAACTTCGGGATTGGCTAATTTCAGGGGGGGATAATCAAAGATGAACAAGCTGGTTTTAGAGAAGGAAGATCTATGGTGAATCATATCCTGGTACTTCACCATCTGATGCAAAAATATATGTAAAAAAAAATCTCTTTACGTGGTCTTCCTTGATTTTAAGCAGGCCTTTGATTCAATATCCAGGAACACCCTATGGGGAAACTAAAATGCACTACAATCAATAAATACCTCATTTTCCTCATTCAAAAATTGTATGCCAATTCCAGTTTGAAAGTGAAATGTAATCCTCAAGAGACTTTAACCAGCCCACTAAGGGATCAAAAAGGGGTACAGCAGGGTTGCATCCTGTCCCCTTCCCTTTTTAACTTCTATATTAACCCCCTGATCTGTCTCTTACAAAACCCTGATCTACATCCTCGTAACTTAGCACAATGCAAAATCCCGATTCTCCTATATGCCGACGATGCTGCTATTATTTCACAAACGCCCAGATGACTGAAAAAAGCAATTAGGTCAACACTTGGCTTCTGTAGACAGAACAAGTTGGTCCTTAATTTTGATAAATCAAAAATTTTAGTTTTTGCTAAAAGACCCAGCCTGGAAAATTGAAGGACATAGATTGGAACAAGCTAGGATTCGCAAGGGATTTGGAAGGCATACCTGGAGCATACATTGCAAGTAGCTAATAGGTCCTCAAATGCAATTAAACTTTCTTTTATACAGGCAGACGTCAATTATTACCTGCTGCTTTAAAACTTTTTGAGGCCAAAACATTTGCACAAATTCTTTATGGGGCACAAACAGGAATCCTTGTAAAGAAAAACTTGCTAGAAACCATACAAACCAAATTCCTGCAAGCCATCTTAGCTGCACCCAAAGGAACTTCAAATGCCCAGTTAAGAATTGAGACAGGTATGCCTCATACCCATAAGAGCCTGGAAGATGATGATCATTTATTGGCTAAAAATGCAGTTCTTTCCAGAGTGATTGTCCCCGATAGTGTTGACTGAGAACTTCCCCTCCCACTGAAAATAGGTGATAGACCACTAGCTGGGCTCTTATGGGCTCTCACCAATATTCTTAATGCCTCTAGTCTTTAACAAAGCAAAGCAAGTAGTAATTGATAGAATGAAGAGCCTGTGTAGCGTAGAGGGCTAATGCCTCCTACTAAAGGCAGCAATTAACACCAGCTGCCTGTAATTTCTTTGAGTTCAATCCTAGCCAGGCTCAAGGTCGACTCAGCCTTCCATCCTTTCTAAGGTGGGTAAATTGAGGACCCAGTTTGTGGGGGCAATAAGCTGACTTTGTATAAATATACAAAAGTATGAAGGCTATTGCTTAACGCATTGTTAGCCGCCCTGAGTCTCCGGAGAAGGGCGGCATATAAATCAATTTTTTTTTAAAAAATGAAGAACATGGGGTTCCAAGAACTAAATAGGTTGCCTCTCCACAATAGGGACAGAATCAAATGGGGTGTGTGGGAATTGGCAAGATATCTAAATGATCTGATCTTCCCAAAACAAAGAATAGCTTTCTTCAGAGACAGTTTTAATAATCTGCCTTCAGCACTTCTCCAGGGTAGGTATATGAGAACACCAATAGCAGAACAGGTATGTATATGTGATAAAGGAGAAGTCGAAGATACCTTACATGTTTTATTGTACTGTGAGCTATATAGAGTTTATAGGTCAGTATATATTCTCCCCTTACTAGAGAGATTGCCAGGGAGAGCAGACAGCTTTTATGTAGGCTTTCTCCTCCAGAACTCAAACCCGGCTACCACGAGTGCAGTGGCAAAATTCTGTGTTTGGTGCAATGTCCACAAGAAAAAAATTGGTTACAGAATTATAGCTGTCAACTTGTGCCAATTTTTTGGAGATATCTATAACAATTTTTGAAAAAATACATTTACTCACATTCTTATCGGCTCTCCACTCACAGTAATCCTAAAGGTTTGAGACCATGTATTTTCATAAAAGGGATTCGTTATTAATGTCAGTATTATTTTTAATATATTGTATGTGGATGCTGGTTGATGACTGTAATAAAGTTCTGTTCTATTCTTAGCAAATTCTGTGTTTTTTTTTTCATTTCTGCAAAA
Organism: Masticophis lateralis; assembly: GCA_030761175.1. Taxonomy (NCBI): domain Eukaryota; kingdom Metazoa; phylum Chordata; class Lepidosauria; order Squamata; family Colubridae; genus Masticophis; species Masticophis lateralis. The sequence continues at coordinate 38,362,708 of JAUDYJ010000006.1, read as the reverse complement.
TAAGTCTAAATAGTCATAAGGAAAGCAAAAAAATTATAGGTGCTAAGAAAAATATAAATCAAACTGCTTTGTTATAAAAGATAAATTACAAAAATTTGAATCCTTTTTAAGTAATTGTTTCATTTTGATTTTCTAAGCAGTTGTAGCATGACAGTATTGTGCCTATTTGATGTAAGAAACTCCTTGTGGTTTTCATTTGATTTCTGCAGAAGTGCTAAAACTTACCATTCCCAGTAATATAAAGCAGGGTTCTCCAACCTTGGCAACTTTAAGACTTCAAGTTGAAGTCCATAAGTCTTAAAGTTGCTAAGGTTGGAGACCCCTGATATAGAGGATTATTTCTGAATCTCCAACAGGATTGAAATCATATGTATTTTATATAGTAAGGATATTCTACTTGACAAATGTGCTTTCTCACAATATGAAAACCCTGTTGTATTCTTTGAATATCTTTTAGGTTAAATTATAATTCTTTTCATGAAATGGTATGATTTTCTGTAACAGTGAAAAAAAGTCTTGCCTCTTATCTTGTGAAAACTCTGGATTGATTTATTAATGCACCTGAGCTTTGTCTGACCTATCTGGAATGTTGTCATTTTTCTCATAATACATGGGCATCTTTATGTTTCAATGTGATTTTGCCAAGTAATAACATAATATTATGCTAAGCCACATTGTTTTCCTGTGCCTTTCTTGCTTGAGTTGAAAATGAAATACTTTAGTAGTTGATGCATGGAACTGGAAATAGTTGCAATAGTTTGGCCTTAAAGACATGGAATGACTATGGTTATTTTGTCTAGGCTGCAAATGTGTAGATTAATTTTTTTTCATCTTTACTTTGATATGTATGAATCCTATAAAGGATTTAGATCAGTGGTCTCAACCTACCTAATGCCGCGACCCTTTAATACAGTTCTTCATATTGTGGGTGATCCCCAACCATAAAATTATTCCTAAAACCATTGAAAATATGTTTTCCGATGATCTTAGGCGACCCTGTGAAAGGGTCGTTCGAGCCCCAAAGGGGTCCCAATCCACAAGTTGAGAACCACGGATTTAGATGATCAATAATAATAAAATGAGAATATTATGTTTGGAGGTTGTACTGTACAGACCTCATAGTAGCCAAAGGAACCATTTTTATCAGATTCTGTGGAATGTTAAAACTTTGTTCTGGATTTCTAGAGTTAATTGAAATAAGTATGTTTAATACTGTATTCATTTCAGAATCTAAAGATAGTATATATTCCCATAGAAGTTCATGCATTGCACAAAAGCACAAAGATATCACGTTATGGTTTATTCATAGCATGTGATTCTAATCTGTAATATTTGCTTCATGTGTCTAATCTGTTATAACATGGGAGCGTCATGAGAAAAGATAATATTTTAAATGAAAAATGCTTGAGAACAAAAAAATTGAATGCTTAGACATTTCCCTTTCCCACAGAGATAGGCATGTCCAGTACTGTGGACTGAACATAGCTTCTTTTGTGTTTTACAGTGCTGTGATTTCTCCCTCAAACTTTGAAAAATAGTGTGCAAATAATTTGCTGTGGAAGAGCAACAAATGAGTGACTTGAATCCAGGGTTGTGGTGATTATTCGCTCTTAGAAGAATCTTTAGTTTGCTGAGGAGTAAAATTTTGACAAAAGTTTTCATTAGACTTGACTCCAGTGGGACTGTGAGTAACTTTTTAATATTACATATGCACACTGTGCTTTGTTCCCAACCAGACATTTAAACATGACTATATCAAAATATTATAAGTAACCAGCAATTTGCTTAAATGTGTTCCAAGACATTCATTCAAATAGGATTAATCCTACATACATGTAGAATCAATTCAAGCACCTTTTTTGCTTGTAGTTTTAACATACCCAGTTTTATGTAGTTCTTACATAGCCAAAGCATCTTTTGAAAGACATATAATACACTGTATTCAAACTATTTTGATTAAAAGTATAGTTCTAAACAAAAAACCTGCTGTCCTATTTGGCATAACAAGATAATTATATTCCAGATTACAGGTAGTTATCATTATAACATGTTTGCATTAGCCTAATCCTACTTCTGGTGTTTTGAATATTCATTTTAAGAAAGATTTTTAAAAACTGGAATAAGTTCAGGGAAGGAAAACATGAATAATAAAGGTCTGGTAACTCTATTTTATGAGTAGAGACTAAGAAAATAGAGTACTGTATTTTCCTGCGTATAAGACTACTTTCTAACACACAAAAATCTTCTCAAAAGTCGGGGGTCGTCTTATACGCCGGGTCTTATTCTCCTGTAACCAGGCAGACCAGCCCATAAGGCTCTGACGAGCCTTAAATGGCTCTGAGGAGAGTCGTCTTATATACCCAGTCGTCTTATACGCCGGAAAATACGGTACATTTTTTCTTGAGAAAAGAAAACTTCAACAGTATATTCAAAGCGTATACAAGGTATGTAAAAGGGCACCATATCGATGCTTTTTCTTCACAATAAAATAGTTCAGAAATTCCCCAGTTCTCAAAGAAATGGGGAAATCTATATTGGACAGATTCAAGAGAAACTGGATACCCATTTATTGTGTATGCTTTAAATTGGGTTTCTGCACTGAGCAAAAAAAGCCTCAGTGGTTTAAAAGATACATTTAAGTTCTTATTTTATAAAGAATTTCATGATAAATTAATGTTTTGATCTTTAAGCCTCCTTATGTTTTGAAATTGATTTTGACTATAGGAATGCAAATTAAATTTATATAAAAACCTTTAATACAAATAATTTCTTTCGCTGCTTACATTTTTTCCATTAAACTACGGGCAGTTACTGAAACTGCTACGTTTTGATAGTTCATGGATTTGAATCATATATAATAGTACAAACATGCATTTTCAAGCTTCAGGCAAGCCAAACAATGAATCCTTCCTTGTATTAATAATTGGGATCTCTGATCACAGACTGAACAATATAATTGCTGAATGAAACATTTTCATTAAACTGGATTATTTCATCCGGAAAAATAATCAGATTCATTATTGTTGGTGGTCACTCATATGAATACAAAAACATGTTTTCCTTCATTTGGAAAAAAAAAGTTTCATCTGATGAAAATACATGTTTTTGCCTATAACTATAAAAATGCTGTTGGATGGGAGAAAAATAAACTTACATGTCTAAAATTTTAGATATAATGTGTCTAAAATTGAAGAAATAAGGCAGTAGAAGTCTAAAAACTATAAAATACCTGACCATGATCACAGTATCTAAATGTGATGAGTGCCCTTCATAAGCTCTAAAATTTATAAACATGAAGAAAATATACTGTGAACAAATTAACCAATTTATTCTAAAATCATGCTCAGCTATCTTTCTAAAAGCTACTTCATTTTACTAGGAAAAATGTTTAATTTGTACTGCTATTTGAAAACAGAAAATAAATCATACATTGAGATAGATAGATAGATAGATAGATAGATAGATAGATAGATAGATAGATAGATAGATAGATAGATAGATAGATATTTAAATCCAGTACAAACCATGTACAGTACATGGCTGAATTCATTGACATTTGTTGATACTTGATACCTTTATTTCCCATTGGTCTTATGCAAGATGTATCTAACAATAGTTTAAATATTTTGCATGGATATAATTTGTTGTTAGGGTTGGTTAAGGTGTTGTTAAGAGAATATAATGTAAGAATAGCAACTCATGAGAAGAAGGAACTTACTACCTGGCAGAAAAGAGGTTATTAATGGTGCAAACCAATTTTCTACAGCCTGGTATCATGAAATTGTTGAAGTGACAATACCTAGAATTCCCTATCAACGTGGTTAAAGAATTTTGATATACGTCCTGGTACATTAGGAAAGAGCCAAATTGACATAGGCAAGAGAGTACATTTGGAACAGTGGATTTTCTGTGGCTTGACAGCCTATGTAAACATGTAAATAATTGAATTCTTAGAGTTTATATTTCTTCTTTATATGTTAATTTAAAATTATGTGTTCTTTTGTCTAGATATTATTTTATACTGCTTCAATCTTACAAAAACTCAGCATTAGATTTTAAATTTAAAACATCAGGTTTAGAAACATTTTCCCGATTTAATAAGTTATTATCATCTGACCCCAGCTTGCTTTCTAAAGATAGAAGCATCCTCATAGTTGAAAGTACACTGAAGAAAATTTACCCTCTGCCCTTCTTATAGCTGTGTGGATGGATTGCTAATCCTTTCCTACACTGTATAGCAGCCCCATGACCGTAATATTAAAGAGAAGCTGGAGGAGTTGGTGACTTGCTTTAATTGCATATAAAATACAAAATTAGAATCATGGAATTACAAGGAACATTCTAATCCAGCTTTCTGACCAAGGCAGAGATCTTCAACACATATGCCCTTGGTTTGAAAATCTCCAGTGATGGAGAACCCATTGCTCAGGGGGATTTTCTCTGATATTTGAAATTAACAAGATCTGGTTCCCTTAATTCTTGGGAATTGGATGAGTGGGATTTAGTAGTTTTAGACCTATCAGCTTTTCATTCACTAGCTTTGATGTCCTTGCAGACTATACAATGTAAGATTGGAATGCTGTATTAACAATAGTTTTACTTCTTATGTTCACAAAGTGGAGCTAGGGGACAACCGACGCTGGTCAATAGTGCTCCATAGATTTTTCTCTGTAAATACTGATCACTTCTTTGCTTTTCAAATAAGACAAAGTAGTGTGAATCAGTAGTGGGTTTCAATTTAGTTTGTTACCAGTTCGCTCATGCACGCACAACACTTCTGCACATGAACAGAAGCTTCCGGGCAGGTGGGCGGAGCCTCCCACCACCACCGTTACCAGTTCGCCCAATCCGGGGTGAACTGGTAGCAACCCATCACTGGTGTGAATAATGCAAATATTGGAACACAGTATAGAGTGAAGTAACCCCTAAATACTAGGCTATATTATTCTAACTCTTGCTTGAGTATAGGACTTTGTTTTGTTTTGGGAAACATTATATTTGAGTTTTTAAAAATCTGAGTTCATAATTTAGGAACTATGATGCTGTTCCCTAATTTTTTAAGTGGAAATAATACCAAGAAATGTATCTGCTTAGTTATATTTAATGCATTAGAATTGGAAACTAATATACAAATTTATAGTATGCCTATTGCAGTGCGCTTATATGAAATGCTACTTTTAAACATCCAAAGTTTACATAATTGCATAATCTCACAGTTAGACTAAGATTGACTGGTATCAAAATCTTATCTAGTAGTGAAGAGGAGCATGCTCTTCTTTGTATTAAAAGCAAGAAAGGCATCAATGTCCATATTATACCTGTCAATTATCTCTTTAAAGAAACCACCCCTTTTTCTTGGCTCACACAGTGTAGCTACTTAAGCATATAAAAATATGAATATAAGTTAAGGAGTGTTAACAGCATACTTCTGCCTATTCCAAGGTACTTCATCATACCTTGTTGGCACTTCCTTAACTCAAATTGTATGAGAGGGAGATGCTCTACCAATGCAAGACCAGGAAAAAATACAGGTTATTTTTAAAGAAGTCTTCATTAGGTTGTACAGACCCATGGCCAAATTGAAGTAAGTTTTAAAGCTTTATTACAAAACACAGCATATCCCTAATTAAATATTTGTACTGATTTTCTGTCTAGTTCCATAGGTTCAGAATGAACCAAAGAATTTTTTTTATTGAAAAGTTTTTACAAACATTTTAACCAAGTTTTGAGCCCCACCTCCCTCCCAATTACCCCTCCCCTCCCCCCCGACTTCCCAGAGCGAAATACAGGGTATTTCATTTAGCAATCTTAATCTAACATACACTTAACTATTTATAGACTCTTTTCATCTCTTTTTCACTTTAACTCTCTATTTATGTAGCTAAATAATAACATATCTTCTTAAATCCAAATATTCATTCATATACTATTTAAAACTTTTTAGCAGGGCTGTGGAGCCGGAATCGAGGAGGCGGAGGCGGAGGAAATTTTGGGTACCTGGAGTCGGAGTTGGCAAACAATGCACCGACTCCGACTCCTACTAAATTTAGATTGGAATTTTTTAAAAAGCAAGTTTAAATGTCCCAATTCTCCCGACTCCACAGCCCTGCTTTTTAGTCCCATATTTGCTTTGAATATAATCAATCCATCTTTTCCAGTGCACAATATATGACCAAAGAATATTTTTAGGTGGTCAGTGACAAGAATGTTCATGACCATGATGATATTCAGTCCACAAGAAATAGTCAAGTCCAGCCCATAGATTGAAGATCTGAGTCTAACAAGGTGGTGTGAAATATGAGGTCAGAGTGTAAGTTTGTAGGCAAACTGGTTCAAAATATCACGTATTAAATTAATCTGGTGTAATTTTCAATAACTTGGCTAATTTCCAGCATGATTGCTTTTGCTCTAGACAGCTGAGCTCTGATGTTCCTTTAAATTTCTAACTTCAAGGAAAAAACTATTTAAGTAACCTGGATTTATAATCAAACGTTCTGGGATTTTGTTTTGTTTTTTGGGCACATTTGTGGGCTTGCTTTAGAATCAGAGATCTGAATGGAAGAGCTGCAAGAGATTAAAAACTATCCAAGTTCCATTCTAGCACTTAAGTCTCAAAGCAGCAGAAGTGCATATGTTGTCTGATTTTCTAATGTCTTCTAATAAAAATCTTCTAATTTGACAATGAGAATGTTGGGCTTAATTCAAAATTGTTGGTTGTAACCATTAAAGCCTTCAGTTGTTGAAATTTATACCTGGCTACCAAAGGGACTGCCTATCTCATTATTAAGATACACTCTACTCTGTTTGAGGAGGCTATCATTGCAAGACCTATTTATTGCCAAGTGGGGAATTTCTTCATCATAGTTTCTAAAGTGGGAATATAAGGAGTTATAATTAGTTTTTGCTAAGTTTTTTTTCAAGAAGTATCAAAACATCTCTTTAGCTTGGTCTTTAAATTACTTTCTTTGCTTTATTATTTTCTAATAGTATTATTTATTATATGCTACATACAACAACATGCTACTTGGTCTCTTAATGAAAAGGTAACATAAATATATTAATTACAGTGATTTTATTCATAGGTGTTATTAGTAAGCAGTAGCCGGTACCCAGATCAGTGGATTGTTCCAGGTGGAGGAATGGAACCTGAAGAAGAACCAGGTGGTGCTGCTGTCAGAGAAGTCTACGAAGAGGTAAAATGATTCAAACTTCCCAATTTGAAATAATTTGTGGCTCTTTTTTTCAGAATCTTTACTACTAATTCATTCCTTCTGGTCTATAAGGTAGACAGGACTCATGCTTCACAACATGATAATCTAGAGAGAATTATTCTCATAAGTGTGCTATGGGTTATGTACTAGACTCATCTGAATGAAAATACTACACCGCTACTAAATGTATAATATTCCTTTATGATATGCCAGTGGATTTTGCAAAATGTAGAAATCAAAATGATATTCTTAAGAATATGATTCTTATCAAGTATTTTCTTGAATAACAAAACTGGTTGCAATTTAAGTGTACTACATTTCTCAAACTTTCATCTGCCTTATTAGTTACATTTTCCTTGCATGTAATTCCTATGAAAATAATTAAAAAGGAACCTTTGTTGGAAAGTTTTGTGCCTTTATTTATTTATTTATTTATATTAGTATCTATCAAACAAAAATGAGAACAAGAATAAAAGAATAAAAATACAATGACAGGGACAATAGGCACGTTAGTGCACTTATGCATGCCCCCTCTACTGACCACTTAAGTATGATGTAAGGTCCACAGAAGTCAATTTGTGACTGAAATTCTGAAAATTTGTGATTGAATTAAACCTAACTGCTAGAACTGCAAAATGGGATGGTTTCCTCCCCACAATTACATCCCTCTTAGAAATTATATTGTAGGAATACAAGGATTGTCTATAAATATTTTTCTTCTAAAAAGTCTGTCTCATTTCTTGCAGGCTGGAGTAAAAGGAAAACTTGGCAGATTGTTGGGAATATTTGAGGTGAGCCTTTTTAAAAAAAAAATGGGAATATATTCTAGAAAATTAATGTGTAGTTGTACTTCTTAGGGATAGGAGGAATCATCTAAAATTACTCGAGTGAAGAATTGATAATGTAAGTTTTTGGATTTCTTAATCAGATTTAGCAATGGAACAATATTATAATACAAAAATGAGATATTTGTTTTTCCAGTTTTCAGTGGTGTTATTTTTGAAATTCATTCAGGCTGAAATCATTACTGCCTCCAATGAAAAGCAATGAGGATATTTAAAGGAAGCACTTATCTAAACGTTTGGATGAAGTAGACATAGCTATTAGAAAATTTGCACAGCAGTCCAAGGTTGTCCGTAGTTCTATGCATCCATGGCTGCTTTGCTTTGCTGGCAGTCTCAGTGGACGTGTCTGGTATAGACACATATGCACAAAAGAGGACAGCTTTCAAAGCAGAATAAAGTTGTTTTAAATCTTCATGGAAAGGGATTTTCGCATTTGTGAAGAGCTTTGCGGTGAAAAGCTTATACAACAGAGATAATTAACTTTTGTCCAATTCTGGACATAGCATGTTCTGTTAAGTCCCATAGACCACTTTGACAAATGCAATAAAAGCCAGTAGATAAAGCAGAACCATATTTGTAGCATTTATATTTATGTTGCCGCAGATTCATTCTAGACTTTTATAATATTTATACATTTTGCTTTTTTCTAGTTTGTTACCTTGTTTCTATAATGATTGTTAACCATTAATATCAATTTTTTTGATTATATTTTGTTATACATACTGTATAACTCATCACTTTATTGCCTTTAGGATTAGGGTAAGAAGTATTATGCAAAGGGCAGAAGTGGAGGAAGAAATAGTAAGCCAAATAAGTTGAAGATCGGATATAAAAGAAAAGAACATGAAATAGTTAAATCTAGATTGCACTTATATCATTCATCTCTCCAGATGTTTTTATCTTTACAAATTATCTTTGTTTCTATTATACACCTACAATGTTTCATACATTTATTTTTTGTTCTTTAAACATCTCAGTTCTTTTCTGAAGATCTCATTAACTCCATACAACCATGACTTTCTCAGTCCCGTTCTTCTCAATTCCTTCACCCTTGGTTATAGATTTCTTTGGCCTTCACTTCTCAATCATTCCATCTGTATAATCAAATTACAAATAGTCCTTGACTTACAATAGTCCCTTTAATGACAATTCAAATTTACAGTGTGACTTATAACTATTTCTCAAAGTATGACCTTTGCAGCATCTACATGATCATGTGATTAAAATTCAGATGCTTGGCTATGGGGAAGACAGATGCGCTTAACTACCGGGTTACTAACTTATCCACTGCAGCGATTAACTTAACAATTGTGGCAAAGAAAGGAGAAATGGGACAAAATTCACTTAACTAATGTCTTACTTAACAACAGAAATTTGGGCTCAATTATGGTTGTAAGTCCTATTTCTTTAATTCTGGTTTTACACACTTTTATATTCAGAGCATTGATTTTGCATCTTCTCATTTTTGACCCTATATTTTCCTTGTTATTATACATATTGCTTAAGTATTTCATTTCCATAGTATTCAACTTTTATGTTTCTTTAGCTACACTCAGTTTTCACTTCCCAATAACAAAGTGGACAAAAACATCCTGTTATACACACCAATTTTGCTACTTCTGCTTCTTTTGACAAATATTCATTCCCTGTATCAAATACCATATCAATTATCTTTCTACCAGCATTTATGTTAAATGCTGTATTCATGTCTTCAGTCAATACACTTCTAACATCACAAACATTTTTATTGATTTATTAAAGTGTCAAGTTCTCATCACACACCCATTTTTTACTCCCTGCTATGCTTATTTATTTTATTATATCCTCATGTTCGTACAGTTCTTGTTACGTTTTCAAGAACAAATATATGAATCTACATCGTACACCCAATATAAAGTTTCAGTACTCTGGTCCAATTTTGTTTATTCTCCCCTCTTTTACCCTTTCAGCCAGAATTATGTGACACATACTTGACAAACTAATTTTACTGTAGGTTTTGGATACAGATTTGTTACTTTTCTTTTTGGAAGAATGCCATTCTTTCTCATTATACAATTATCAGGCATAGGTGTATTTTTCACAACCTAATGAACAAGTAACATAGCTATTCTATGAGCAAAAAGCATACATATTTTAATTTTTTATATTACATTACATTTGCAACCTTACAATATTTAGACATTCTCTCGGTGTTGGTCATATTTTTCATAATCATTTTTTGAACATTAACATTTATAGCATTTATTTCCATTCCATTTTCACTACCATTTCCTATATACAGTTGGGGCCAAAATTGTGGAAACCTTTTGGGAAAAGTGGATTTTTGAGGTTTGATGGCTAATAACACCACTTTTTGTGGACTGGTACTGTATAATTATATATCAGTGGAAAGATAATTTAATCAATAATGTAATGCAACAAAGTTGTTTAATTATCTGTATTCTATGAAAAGTTACAGCCAAATAAACCAGAAAAAGGAAGCACAACTTGCTTAGGTAAATATCAGGTAGCTTTCCTTCATCTGATTGTACCCAATGAGCATGAGTGTTTTGAGAGGCAATCAGGTGTCATCTTGTTTTGGCAATGAGCCAATCAGATCACAGTAGGATTCAGTTATTGATGTCATGTATTGAAGCTGAGAAGAGGACCTTTGTTAGTGTGTTATGTGATCACTATAAAGTTGGTTGGGTTTTTTTCTGTTCTTTCATTTAATGAGCTTGTAAAACATAATAAACTTAAAGTGATGGTGCAAATAGTTGAGTGGTCGCCCAGAAAGTGATGTAAAATAGTATTATTAGGTGAACAAGGTTACAGTTATAAAGAAATTAGAAGAAAAATTGGTGGAAATTTAACCAAAGGTGGTATTTTTAAGTTTTTGAAGATGTATGAGGAGATTCGGTCACTACAAAACCACACTGGTAAAGACAGGAAAATGTACACACAGCAAGTGATGATAGAAGAATTAAAAGACTGTGCCTACGTGACAGAAGAAAATCATCTGGGTGTATACAAGATGAAAAGGTGCAATTAAGTGTGAAGTTGAGTGCAAGGACTGTTCAGTGCAGACTGCAGGAATTTGGCCTAAAATTTAGAATTCCATGAAAAAAGCCACTTTTATCTCTCAAACAAAGTTTGAAAAGACTAAACGGGGCTAAAACCCATGTTACCTGGACAGAGGAACAATTTGGAATGATGAGACAAAGATCTCCCTGTTTGATAGTGATGGCATAAAATACATAAGGAAAAGAATCGGAGAAGATTTGCATCCTGACTGCATTACACGTACCATAAAACAGTCAGTGTTAAAATCTGGGGCTGTATGATATCAAAAGGTGTGGGCAGAATTTGTGTGATTTGTGGGAATATAAATGGACAAAAATACATGAATGAAATACTTGAGCCCAACTGAAGCCTTCCGCACATGATCTTTTCCAAGACAATGAAGCATATATTTCAACAGGATTCAGCTCCATGTCATGTTGCTGCTGTGTGCAAAAAGTGGTTTCAAGATAATCATATTCCACTGCTGGAATGGCCTGGGAAGAGCCCAGACCTTAACCCAATTGAAAATTTATGGAGCCGACTAAAGAAACTTGTCAGAAGCCACCCAGCAATAAACACCATTTAATAGAAGCAATCATTCAATCTTGGTTTCACATTATAACAGCTGCAAACTAAAAGACTTGGTTCACTCCATGAGAAGACGTTGTAAGGCCGTAATTCATGCTAAAGTTACCCAACTGAGTATTAACTGACATGATAATTTTTGTATATCTCATTTTTTCTACGTGTTTCACTTTTGTTCTTTATAACTGAAGGACTCTATAATCCTTCATAAAAGATTGCTTAAATTATCGTTCCATTCATATATAATTTTATGGTACTACTTAAAAAAAGTGGTGTTATTAGCCATCAAACTTCAAAAATACTTTTCCTAAAAGGTTTCCACAATTTTGACCACTACTATATATAAAATTTGTTTCAATATTTATCAGTTCCTTTTATCTTAACATTTCATCCCATTTATTTTTATCAGTTCATTTTCTCAGGACACAAATTTTCTCTTTCAATAGTCATTCTTTCACTTTAGCTTTTTTTCATTTCTTTCCATATCTGTTTTTTTCTCCAAGTAAGTCTCTATTGCATTAAGACTTTTCTCTGAGCAAACATTTACCCCAAAAATCTTCATTCTTTCATTGTAGGGCCTCTAAATGGCCCATTTACTTTTGTCGTCTTATCCACTCACTTAAATCATCTAATTAAACTGCCCGCCACCCTATTATATTAACTCAGAACATTATATAATTTCCTCAGAATGATACCCAGAACTAATAATTGTTCTTCCATTATGACTGCTCACTGGGCCTTAACTTGTAATTATCACCAATCTGTGGATTTTTGTTTTTGTATACACACCAGATAATCTACTGTATTTTCCTGCGTATAAGACTACTTTCTAACACACAAAAATCTTCTCAAAAGTTGGGGGTTGTCTTATACGCCGGGTCTCATTCTCCTGTAACCAGGCAGACCAGCCCATAAGGCTCTGACGAGCCTTAAATGGCTCTGAGGAGGGTCGTCTTATACGCCCAGTCGTCTTATACGCCAGAAAATACGGTATATAATATCTCATAAGGACCCTCTCATTCAGGACAGCTATGCCATCACTTTCCAACATGCACTCATCAATTCTGTTCTATACAGATGAGTCAGTATCTTTCAGTCATATTCTTCCCATTTCTTGTAGTCTAACATTCAACCTACCTATTTTTTTTTATTTGTTACTTCATGCTGTTTAACATTTCTCATGCTTACAGTCAGAGTCTTCTATGGCCTTCATTAAAGGGGTCCATAAATGCTGTAGTATATATACATTAGGCCTCTCTTTAATCATACTGGTGCAACATGTAGCGCTCATTATTAAAATTAAAAACATCACATAGTTTTGGCACATTTTGGTAATATACAACAAGTTCAGCTCCAATCAGTTGTACTCCAAGCATGCTCATACTGTTCTATGAAAGCTTCGATTCCTAATCATATCAAAATCTGCATCCTACCAGCTGAAAGCTCCATATTGTAGCTATCTTGATACAAATTCAAAATAATGTTGCTTCTTTGGAATTATGCTAATTCATGAATGTCAGTCACCTTGAGTATTGTTTTACCATGGAGAAATATGCTGTAAGTAATGTTAATATATTTCTGATGTTGCAAATGTAAGTTAAACATATTTCTGTTATCTTTTTTCATACTAAAGCAGAATCAAGACCGGAAGCATAGGACTTATGTTTATGTTCTCACAGTGACTGAAATCCTGGAAGACTGGGAAGATTCAGTAAATATAGGCAAGACTTCTTCTATCTTATATATGCTAACTTTTTAAAACAAAATGAGTGTTTTTAGAATGTTACATTTAGGAATGTTATTTTGAGGAAATGTTCATTCAAGTTGCGATACTATGTCATTTAAGTTATAAGCATTGTGTCTGTGTATGTGTGTGTCTAGTATACAAGGGTGTTACTGACAGGGGAGCAAATAAGCAACCTAAATCATACACAGCCCAAATGGTTAGTTTTTCATAGTATGTCTGTTTATAACTCCAAATGTTAAAGATCCTTATTCATTAAGATGCTAAGATATACATAAACATTTCGTATAGAGATGAAGCACAGGGCTCTGCAGCCTTAAACAAAGAGCCATTTGGACCTGTTTCCCACAGAAAAGAAACCACCGGGAGCCACAAAACTCTTCCCATGCCTGACTATTTCTTGAGCGGCCACAAAACTAGTATATGTAGTTGAATGAAACATTCTATTTTCTTCTGAAACTTTTTTTTTTTCCCTTGGATTTATCCATGGTTCGCCTACCGGGGGTTGAAAAGTTCAATGAACCGCATGCCGGCGGATGTCGCACATTGCGGTTGTGACACATATAAGTGATGGAGCTGCAGCAGAAGGGTGAAAGAGCCACATGCGGCTCCAGAGCCACAAGTTGCTGACCCCTGGTATAGCAAAATAGTGTGAAAAAGTTAGTTACTTTTTTGTAAAACTTGTTTACAAGTTATCTAAGTTTATAGGCAAACAATAAATTGACCAAATTTTCTGATGGTACTAGGTTGTTTAAAAGGGGCATTATGTAGTACTCTGAAGGATTTCTCCAAATGTAGTGATGGAGATCACATAGATAAGTATGCTGACTTGCAAAATATGAGCACAAAAATTCATTAGAATCTTCAGGAAAAAATAGAACATTGAAAGAGGTTGTAAAAAACTCAGTGAAAAAATTATGTATGTGTTATGACAGAAGCTCAAAGAAAAAGACTTGGAAACAAACTGATGAAGTTTTCTTAGAGTTTTGTAGATTATATCATTTTTCCATGCTTTTTCTTCTTTTATTGTTGATGATGATACATTTAACAGGTGTGTGTGTATGTGTGTGTAAAAGTATAAGTAAAATATATATATCTTCTAGGAGTTTCTTACCAGAATCTGGCCATATCATTAGGATTTAGCAAATATTGTAGGTATCCTCAAGAAAGACAAGCCACTTATGACCATTCAAAGTTATGACCGACACCCAAAACTACTTACAACTTTGTTTCAAAGTTAAGGGCTTCGGTGCTCCCACATTTGCCCTTATGACAGATGATGGGGATGCTGTAGTGCTCCCCTTCCTCTCTTGTGGAAGCAGATGCCATTTTCAGCACCTCAACAATTCCTTGTAGAATTAACAGCTGCTTTCAGAGCTTTATGCCCCATCAGCTGGCCAGGAGTGTTTAGACAACTTTTGCAAAGTTTTAGGAAGTCAATTCCTGTGCACAAGCTGCAGCTTCTGGATGACCTTCAAGGGAAAGTTAAACCTTTCCCTTGGTTTAACTCCCTCCCTCCCCCAGAAAGCCACAGTTCTTAATTTAAAAAAAAAAAAAAAAGCTGGAAGGGAGCACTTGTTTATCTCCCTGCCTCTGCTCTCCAATCTCCTATCCCTTTTAAAACCTTACCTTGACTCAAAAGTAAAGAGTAGAGGAACAGAAGCAAGCAAGAAAAAAATCTTTCTGCAACTTTTTTTGCTTGAACTGAAAAAGTTTAGCCAATTAGAGACTTTTGCAACAAAATGGAGGATGCAGTCCTTGCGAGATTTATCTGTTCACCTATGGAACCTAACTAGGACTTAAAGGCTAGACTATATACTGTCTCTTATAGGCAGGCAATCAGCTAAAGCTTGCAAAGGCCCAACATCCTCTATTTTGTTGCATAACCTGTAATCAGCTACACTTTTGGAGATGAATTTTTCAGTGGCCAGTTGATGGGACAGAAAGTTGCAAAAGGCTAGGGAGCTAGTTCTTTTTTTGCGCCAGAAAGGCAGAGCACCTTGACAGGAGGAAGGGTAGGGGCAGAATTAGGAAAGGCAAGTGTGTCCAGCATTGTTTCCCATCATTTCTCCTTGGTAAGACAACTATGCAGCAGGCCAGCATATAAGACACCCAAGGCTTGGGAAGAGGAGCATGGAGTATCTCAGGATGGGAAAGGCCTTGGAAGACCTGAGGCAGGTGGGCCTGTACTTTACTAGGCCTCCCAGGATCTCCCCCACCCCTGAACTCCATTTAAAGATCCATACATTTATTTAACACTTGACAAAGGCACTAGAGAGAAAAGGATAGCTGGTTGTTAACTGAGGCACTTCATTTAACATTGTCCAAACCTCTGACCCAAATTGGCAAGCTCCACTATGTTGTAACTTGAGGATTAGCTTTACTGTTTGCCAGTCATTCAGCAAACAGCTCTGTTTTTCACTGTTGTCGTAGGTAATCTTTTAAAGTACATTAGCCATTCAGAACATCACTTGGGAATAAAAGGACAAGACAGAAATAAAAAATCATTAAAGAATAAACATTTTCCCTCAATATAAGAACTAATTAACTGTTAAACCTAAATGCAAGAAAATTAATTATAAACATACTATTAAAATATAGAATTCAGTCATTTCATGAGTATTATCAAGTTTTAAAAGAGACTAAATAGGATTGGCTGATCAATGGCTATGGATCTTGAAGCCTGAATCATACAGAATGAATATCTGTTACGGAATATGGAAAGGGCTAGCTACCTCACAGGCAAATTGGATAACTTTTTGAAGGCTGCTTCTTTTTGGCCATCACGTGCTGTGGAATACAGGTAGTTCTCAACTTACAACCACAATTGAGCCCAAAATTTCTGTTGCTACGTAAGACATTCAAGTGGATTTTGCCCCATTTTACAATCTTCCCATAGTTAAGTGAATCATTGCAGTTCTTAAGCTGGTAACACAGTTGTCAAGTGAATCTGGCTTCTCCATTAACTTTCCTTATTAGGAATCGCAAAAGGTAATCACATAACCCTGGGACACTGCATTGGTCATAAATAAGAGTCAGTTGCCAAGCGTATGAATTTTGATCATTTGACTATGGGAGTTGCAACAATCTTTAAGTATGAAAAATAATCAAAACGTTTTTCAATGACATCATAACTTTGGTCACTAAATAAACTGTTGCAAGCCAAGGATTACCTGTATTAGACTATGTTACCTTGGTGTTGCCTATATTTTAAGGATAGATCTGAAATTTCTGGAATGTTTAAAGCAGTGGTGAAATCTAAAATTTGTTACTACTACATAGAAAAAAACCCCTTTTTTCTTTTAAAAGCCTTTGACAATCCCAGCTGAGCTGCGTGACTATCAAAGACTTTTTTTTTTACTTTTAAAAGTATTTTTTAGGCTGAAGAGGTTGTAGAAAAATGCTTTTAAAAGTAAAAAAAAAGCCTCTGATGATTGAGCAGCTCAGCTGGGCATGGCGGAGGGGCAGCGGGGATTTTTGCTACCGGTTTTCCGAAACACCCGTCTCCATCTCTACCAGATCAGGCGATCCGTTCCGAACCGGGAGCATTTCACCCCTGTTTAAAGTCATTTTTATATGCAACATTGTTAAATAATGAAATAAAGGAATTTTCAGAAGTTTGTTTACTTAATGAATTTCTATACCAGCCATCTCACCTAAACGACTGAAGTTATATAGTATTAGTGGAGTTTCAAACAAGCTGAACCTTAAAATATTATCTATCTTTCTTCACAGGAAGGAAGAGAGAATGGTTTAAAATTGAGGATGCAATCAAGGTCCTTCAGTGTCACAAGCCTGTACATGCAGAGTATTTGGAAAAATTGAAACTTGGGTGTCCATCTACCAATGGAAATCCTGTAGTTTCTTCCCACCCTGATAATAGTTCTATCTATGTTACTTCAGCACAAACCTCTGGGCTACCATCTACTATAAGATAAATTTTAAGTTACTTTTTTCATGTTCTTCCATCACAAGTGGAAATGTATTGGTGATCCTGTGCTGTGTGTATTGTAATCAAAATCTTGAATCCGTGAATACTTTACGTTCAGTCTTACTTTTTTTCTCTTTTTAGCGATGTATTTTGGCAAATCAAAGCCATACAGGGATTTTTAAAGATGCCTTAAATGGTCCTTTTTCATTTTTAAATATAGTACCTAATTTAAAAAGTGAAAGTTTGACATTTGACTTAGTTTCTTACTTTCTCAAATAATTATATTGCTTTATCCCATTCATTGTTGTTTCCCAAAGTCAAAATTAAATTAGTTGGAGGAGTTAAGGCAATGAAACCAACAAAGTGCCTTCAGTGTTAAGCTTCCTCCTTTAAAATGTTCCATAGAAAAATCAGAGCATATCGATGTTTTTTTTAACTTTTATCGTTTCTTCATATTGCTCTTGTTAAAGATTTTGGCCTAATAGGCAGATATCACAAAATGCCATTTTTTTTTTCACTTTTGCTACTTATTGCCAAAGTTAGTATTCACTTTCTTTGCAGTTCCAGAAGGTTTAATTAGACCATTCCAACTTTTTTCAGTCATTTTATAGATTATGTGAATCATATTATTTGGAAGATAACTGTTTGGGGGGGCTAAAGGGGGGCAAGGTCATATCAGAACATTGAAATGTTTTCATATCTGCCACTAAAATATGCATGTTTTTCTCTCAACAGTAACAAGTTGTAATTTCACAATTTTTTTAAAAAAAACATCTACACTAAATTTCCATTTTTCTGTAAAGACAGAGTTTTGGTTGAGGTAAACAACCACTTCTGTTGTAAAAATTTCTCTTTTCTCATTCTTTCTATGTAACATACATTCACTGTAAATAATTCAACAGATGTAAAGTGTAAAGTGGAAAGTAAACGTAATGTAAATACTATTGTTCAGCCATTTGGGTTGGTTGCCACCTATGACTTTCATGTCTTAATAGTGACATAACAAGCAGGAATTTCAATAGCTCAATTTCTTTACTATATCTTCAGATTTTTCTGTTTTTTTATTACACAGCTGTTAAAGGGACAACAGTTACGCCTAAAAACAGGTGGGGACTATACACTATGTAATGCTGCTATGAAATAACCACTTACTGTTGCAATTTTTTTAAAGTGTCATAATTTTTCCTCTAGAAAGATGGAAATAATAATGTGCCATATGGATGAATCTAAATAAGGAACATCTGTAAAATATAAGAACAGTTGTGAGCTTTCATTTAAGAAGAATATAATAGTAGTAATAGAGGATTGATATGAAGTTCTACCATAGGTAAGAACCTTGAAATTTTAGTAGCTTAGATGATGGTGGGAATCATAGGGCACAATCAGTTTCAAAGAGCCCTATGTAAAGTCAAAATGAGAACTCAGACTTAATACAGAAACCTTGTATTAACTGGAATGGGAAAGTGATTAGTTATAAGTAATGTACAATCCTAAATTGGCTTTTCAGCCCATATTTCTATTTATTATTCAATAGTTTATTGACCATATAGTTGTAAAAGTGAGAAAATGTCTCACATTATCATAGTGATGAACAAAACAGTAAGCCAAGTCTGTAGTTCTTAACAGCTTCATCTCAACATTTTTGGAATGTGATCTAAGCTAATAGAAATCACACATTACTAATGCATGGTTATTTTGCTTTTCATCATTATATACTATGTAAAAATGTACAGTTTATGCTAACTAAATCAAAGGTGAGTGCTTATAAATACTTCAGGCTGCCGTGCCACATAGTTACACTGATGTACAGATCTCTTTAGCCTATGCAATTTAAAATAATTACATCCTCCTCAGATTTCTGATATTTCTCTTGCAACATGATACACAGGATAAGAAATATCCATCGTTCAATTTCTTGAATTTACAAGTTCATTGAATAAAGTTAAACATTCTTTAATTCTATAATTTGCAGGCTGTGCAGTGCTTTGAAATTGGTTTAGGAAAAATATATGGCTGCCAGACAAGTGTTCAGCTTGTGTTCCAAAGCACTTCTTCTAAACTGAATCCAAAGAAACCCTTAGCTGTACTGTACTAATTTGCAGGTATAGGCAGGGTAATAGGTGTGACAGATACAATAGGAAAGACCTCTTGTGAGGTCTTTAATAATTAATAAAATCTTTAATAATTAATAAAAAGAGCATGGTTTTCTGTAAATTGTCAAAAGTATTGAAATATTCTTGTAGAATTAGGATGTAGATCAAAACTTGCTATTCAGTGACGTGCATTTGGTCTCTCAGAGGAATGGAAATTGATTTGGATCTTCATGTACAAAAGTTAGTTATAGAGAACAAGTAGTTGGGAACATACCTTATAAGCAGTGTAAGGGGCAACGAGAAACAAAAAATTAAAATTCATGTTTACTGCAAGCTACCAAAACTATTAAAATGTTTGAAACAATTGTTCAATGTGCTCCTGAAAGTGTACATACACAAAGACAAAACACCACAATTCAAGTTGTAAACGTTTTGAGCTGAGCATGGCTTTCTTTTAAAGACTGATGTAAGAATTTTGACTTTTTATATCTCAAAGAAACCTCAAATAAAAAATAAACACTTCCTGAAGACTGCTGTTCCTTTTTACGAAGTTTAGTGTCATGATTAAGCAGTGCTTCACCAGGTCTAAAACTCACAAATATATTTCCACAACAGAAGCAGATTCAATTAAGCTGGCTGGCTCTATGTATTCATATTAAGTTCTAATCAAATTCTCATCTACCGGAAGTGCTTCTCATTATCAACTTTGTAGGGGAAGAGCCAATTTGGTCTATGCATACAAAGTATCAGGTGCCTGGTAACCACTTTTTCAGTGATTGACATGTTATATTAAAAGGAATAAGTTTTCATGAGCTGCACTTCATCTCACCAAGTGCCTTAGAAGTATAATAATCTTTATAATTGTGTAATACGCTGAAAACATTTTTCGTTTTCTGTCCTTTAGAATGATGCCCTGTTTGCACTTGCTTTAAAATGTGTCCATCTCTGCCATTTTCTTGTTCAGAGTCGGAAATTTTACTACCAGACAGATACCAAACCACTGTTATTGCTATTTTAGCTTAAAAAAAACCACCCATGCTTCTAGTAATGTACCAAAGCACGTTAGTATTCTGTATTGCTTACAGAATGTCCAAGGCTCTGTCTACACCACTTGGAATTTGATCAAATATAGACGAAGATTGATCTGGAGAGCTATGCTGATTAATAATTACAGAGGCAAGGAGGCAATGTTTGGAATTTGATTCAAAAGAAGCATTTGACAAACCACTAGGACAAAAAGGCATAGGAGCCTAAAAAAACATGTTGCCCTCATATTAGCACAAAGGGGGAGACCCATTCAGATCTGCCTCATGTTGCTGATTTCTCTCATTGTGGACTTTCAGTGTTCATCCACAGTCTTGTCTCTCTTGTTACCCCCACCACAAAATGGCAGTATAAAAGTCAAAATCGCTATGCAAAAGGGGAAAGGACAGTAGATTCAAGCGACAGTAACACCATGCAACAGTCTCTGCAATGACAACTGGATTGGACACAACCTCAGCAACAGACTTAATTTGCTCTGGTCAATGATCAGGAATGTTTCCCTCAACCTCTGGGTTTGTAAATAAAAGAGAAGAGCCAAGTTATTTGAGAACTTAGCTATTTTGGTGAATTTGGATTTCCCTTGATTTTTTACCTTTTCTCTGGAAAGATACATCTAGTAACTAATAGAATCTGAGCGACGATGGGAGTGTAAATCAGAAGCATCTCCAATCAACTTCTCACAGAATAGTCTCTTTAATGTTGTATCAACACCACTGGCAAAGAGACAATAGTTGTCAAGCTGAACAGGCAGCCACAATGATTACTATACTACCTCTTAAGTAACTAAAGTATTTGTTTCTGAATTGAGGGCCTTTTCTAAATTCTTCACTAATCTGGTCATTAAAGAATAGAAGAATCCTGCCAAACCAAGAACTTGTGCTCTCCAGCAAGCTGACTCTTGCAAAAAACAAAACCCCAGTTCTGCTGACCATAGACAAACCTGGATCTGTTATCTCAGTATTGGAAGTGGTCTTCCTCAGATTCAGGTAGTCACCAGGCCAAGTGGTACTAAGAATTCTGTTTAACACAGGCAGCAGGGCAAGCACGACAGCAAACTTAAGTATGATTGAAATCTCAGTCCTCTGGACTTCAGCCGTATTCCAAGAGGTACCAGTAGGGGCAAGACACAAGCTAGTTATCTCAAAATTCTTGAACCTCACCCACAGCCAACCTCCAGTTTGTTGCCAAAGCCAACATGACTTCAGATGTAGAAACAGGTTGGAGGTTACGACTCAATACTGGGAAGTGGTCAACTTCAAAAAATCTTATATGCAAATAATTCCCTAATACCAACAGTGATCAAATTTAGGGATCAAAAGTCATTGCAGAGTCCAAAAGAAATATAAATACAGGGAAGAAATTCAGCCTTCGGCACTTTTGTTTTCTCCAGGGAATTAACAAATTAATTTTTACTGATCCTCCAAGCAACAAACCCCAAGACAACCTGTGTTCTAGCCTTAACAAAGAAACTCTATCTACAATCTGAATGCACAAAGAAGCAAAAACTCACAAGAATTAAAAAAACAGGGAGAATGGCATAGGAACTACTATAACTGTTGTAAATGAAAATAGATTCACAGCATCATATCTTGTGTGCCATCCTCTCTTCTTGAATGTGAAAACCGCACAGACAGCGCCATGAATCTGTTCTCATTTACATCAACTCTAGCGGTTCCTACTACTATAGAAGTACATACACAACAGAATGCATATATTAGTGAAAATTCTGGAGGAAGTAAAGCACCTATGCTGATAGCTGAAATTTGCAAATTTACCAAAAATCATTTCCAAAAACAATCAAAAGTACAAATCATGACATCAATCTCCAGAAGAGATTGGTGCAGAGATCATGGCCTCAAAATGTTTCCTTGGAAGTTTTTACATACCACATGTATGCAAGTTAATAATATACAAGGTACTTAGAATATACTTGAAGTATACCCTAGAAACCAGAAAGCTACATTATTTGGCTTCACACTATCATTAGCTACACAATAAGTATACTGCTACACAGAAACAAGCCTACTCTCATAGATATCACCATTCATGTGAGAGCCTGCAACATCAACACCACTAGAATCATAAACCTTCAATGGATTTTTGTAGGACAGCTATGTGGACAAGTCCTTCCATCTTGTCAGTCACTACTTAGCCTTCATTAACTGTACTGCTTGTCCAGTTGTGTAGAATGCTGTAAAGAATTCTTAGGAATAATACAAAACAGTGTTCTCATGTCAGCTGCACATACCAATAGTCAATCACTTCGACTTGTGAAGAATTGTCCTGCTCACCAGATTATGGACCAGGTGGACCATCCAATTAAATAGGAAGGTCCCCAGGTGAAGAAATCAATTATGTTAATAATTATGTTTATAAGCAACAATCAATATAACAACTAGAGCAGTAATAAAGAATTAAGCTTTTACTGAAACATTCTTCTACCTATTCAAGAATCCCTAGCCAAGAATATTTGTAGAACTACTTCTCAGCTCATGTTAATTCTGAATATTCATGTTTTCTTCACGCATTGAGAACAAAAATGGTTTTGAGCATTAAAAAATGAAGTTATCCCTACAATTTATCATACACTGCAGCATAGCATAAAGAAACATTGTGATATAAACTTCCTTGTTCTAGTTTTTAGGATCAAGATTAAGGATTGACAACCCTAAAAAAATTTTTCTTTATGAAGCAGTAAACTAAGGTAAGAAAATGGTACTGACAACAAGCCATGAACTCCCCTGTCATATTCATATTCAACTTCAGAATATAAAGCTATTTGAGAACTCAATTAACTGCATTTTATAAATAAACCTAGTGGAGTTTATGCAACACACAAATCCCCTAAGCATGCTTTGCTCAGTCCTCTTTCCCTATTATATGATGGCCTTATAAAGATGACATCGTAAGGTAACAGACTTCCCACAGAACATGCAGAATCCTTTTTCAAACTGAAAGCAAATATGAGAAGAGGGATAACTCTCTGAATTTACACAAGAGGGCCTTCAAAACTTTAAATGCTTCAGAATCTAGTAGAAAATCCAATCATGGTACCACACAAGTTACAACCCTTTATCATCATTTAAATTGATCTATGTACAAATTTCAGTTTCAAATATAACAAAACTGGTAACTGCGTAATAATGACAAATCACACTGATGTTTCAGCATCAAATCAAATTGTGGCTTCCAACAAATCAAGTATATTTTATGTTGCCAACCAGAAAATAAATATAGTCATTAAACATGAATCCCAGTGAATTACTACTATAAACAGGTCATGATTCTTCAACTGATTAGACAGATGGTTGATATTTCTTCCACATATATGTGAAGGGAAGACCCCAGTCTTCTTGGGAGTAAGACTTACCAGAGAATATTTTCAGACTTACTGCTGGATGAGCATAAAGGTTTTAACAGGGAAAGGCAAGGAAGGGCAAGGGAAAAAGTAAAAGCAAGCCGATAAAGCAACACAAAAAGAAGTTATATAAAAACTATTAAGCTACCAACTGTTTATAAAGAGGCCCAACCATAAAATAGCTGATTTCCCTGAAGAACAGCCATTTCTTCCAACAGAAATGCCAAGTAGAACGCATAGGAGCCACCTTCTATCAAGAAAACCTGCTGCTTTAATTTGGGGTTGGGCTGGCATTCTATATTTGCCTATTTGGGAGGGCACAAGAAAAGGGCATATGGTGAATTGCTACTGCCAACATGGCTTCTCTTTAGTTGGACTATATTTTTGATAGACGCATCAAAGGGGGTTACGGTCATTTTAAAGCCCTGCTCCTGACAGCTTAAAAAGGCTGATGTGAATAAATTAATCTCGCCCCTCCTTTGGCATGTCCAACATTTGTAAAATTTGCAACTGTTTGCACCCGTAGTACTGAAATTCTGTACTTTAGCTATCTGTTAGGGGAAATCTACATTTTTAAATACCTGTGCAAAGGAAACAAAAATCAATGTGATAATGCCAGCCTTATTTTTCAGAGGGGGATTATCCAATGAAAAGCTCACTGTACAACAAATCATCACTCTTCCTTTTATTTCAATGTCATAACATTACAGGCAAAAATGTCAAACAGATCCTATCAGGCATTTTAAAATAATCATAAAATGATAGGAATGTACATGAAGGACTATTTTACATATAAACCATGATTTAACTAAATCAGACGATTTATAATAACCATAGAGCATTAGAAATAAGCTTCTTTTAAAAGCATCCTTAGGGCATAATTACACTTTATAGTCAAAATATTGTTTAATTGTCAACTAAAAAGTGTATTTGTGTGAAGCATATATATGTATGTATGTAACGGGTGGGTTCTACTTACCTTTACTACTGGTTTGTAATGGGATCATGCGCGTACGTGCGCTTCGCTCGCGTGCCTTACTTCCTCACATGCACAGAAGCTTCTGCATGTGCGCAGATTGCCTCTGGTGACATCAGGGTCAGTGGGAGGAGCCTCCCACAGAACCGATCCAAACTGGGGGCAACCCACCACTGGTATGTATGTATGTATGTACCGTGTTTCCCTGAAAATCAGACCGTCTTATATTTTTTTGAACCCTGAAATAAGCACTTGGCCTTATTGCTATGGGCTTATTATCAGGGGATGTCTTATTTGGGGTGGAAACAGGGTATGTATGTATGAATGTATATATGTATGTATGTATATGCTGTGTCTCCAGGGATTTCCATTTCTCAAGTATTGCAACTACAGGAACTGGCTTAGTAGAGATGATAATTTTAATTTAATCTTATAATTCAAAACTCTATTTATTGGATTAAATAGAAATTGGTTTTAGAATCACAAAAATATGGAACACACATACTTCAATTCAGTGAAGGGCCCAATCTTTCTGCTTAAAATTCCCTGTCTTAAAATAAACATTACGTTTTTCAAATTTGTAGAGCCTATTTGCAGACAATGGAAACATCAAATCCTTCTCATCAGCATAACACCAATAGAGAACTCAGCTCAGATATATCCAGATTATTTGAATTATTTATAAATAAATAACTGAACTTTGCATATCTACCAGGACTGTTTAGAGTAAGTTAATTCCATAAATTTGGATAGACAAAAGAGGAAAAACATAGTACAATTTCATAACAGATACTGCATCATTCATTTAATAAATGTAGAGATATAAATTGCAATTACCTTCTACTACGGTATATTTCTGGTCTTAAAAAAGGGTGGACTTAATTTTTGTAAGAGAAGAAATGGCAGAAGTTGGGCATGGAGTGAAAATTATCTTCTTTACTTCCCCCTTTTATTTGTATTATTTATATTATTATTATTATTATTATTATTATTATTATTATTAACTTTTATTCATTAAACATGAAACTCAGTCAACTGAACATTTAAGAATGTATCACAAATATCATTGACTGGTGCTGATGGTTGATACGGGTTGCTGCCAGCATCCTAGGTATTATTACTATTATATTATTATATTATTATCAATATTATTACTCCTATTACTATTGCTATTACTACTATTATAATTATTAAAGATTTAATCTTCAATTCAATTTAAAGTCTGGGATTGGTAAAAATGTAACAGTTCAAGTCCTAACCAAGAACCTAAGAGCTGTTAAAGTAATGTGTGAATATATAGGCAGTTCCGAGTAAGGTGGTTTTTTGCAAAGTCACAATATACAGGCCTGTTAACTTCAAAATTTCCATGCATATAAGCAACCCTTTGAATATTGCTCCACTGCTATTACTATTGGTACAACCATTGTTTTCTTCCTTCACAATCACTAAACTTCAATTTGCAGATCACAGTATTTCATTATTTTTTTCTAATTGTTTCTCAGTTTTGCTGCATTCAAACCCAAACTCCTGGCAAAGCTGTATGATTTTGGCAACTCAATCACATTGTAGATAATCAGTTTGTCAGATAAGGTAATCCACTGTTTCATATTTCTTGTTGCATAAGTGGTATTTGCTGTTGTTACTGTCATGTTGAATTTTTGCTTTCATGGAATTGGTCTACAGGGCTTGTTCTTGGGCAGCCAAAATGAAGCCTTCAGTTTCTTTCTTCAGCACCACTGATCTCAACCATATCCATCTTAGCTTTGTATCTACCTTTCCTTCAATGGCCTTCAGGTATTGACTGCCTATAGACTTCTTTTTCCAGTTAGAAATTCGATGCTCAATCATTTCTTTTCAATATTCTGCTTTCAATCTTGTGGTTTTCAAGAGGTTTCTCTTGTTCATCTCCTTCAACAGAGCTTCTTTTGCTTTTTTTATGTAGTCATTTAAGCCATGTTTTACATCTTCCAGTTTGTTTCACCTGTAAGAGTCCTCTGCCATCCGGAGATCTGGGCAAGTACAATCGATCAATATCACTTTTTGGGTGCACAGCATGGTACATTGTCATTAGTTTTCTTCTTTCGATCCAAGTTATCAAGTTCTAGATGAGTGCAATCAATTATTGCTATTACTATTAAAGATGTTGTTACTGTTATTTCTCCATGTCATATATGTAGGTATATGCATAATTTTGTATTTATTTATTTTATTTGTTTATATAGTGTATATTGGAGGTGGAGACCCTTTGAGAGTTGTATGCAACAAAATTACATTTTAATGTATGCCGATTAGTGTACATTCAAAGTGACAATAAAGTTAGAGTCTAAGTTCTTATTCTTATTCTTTCTGTTGCTTTGCAAATACACTGAATGCTTCTGTACTGAAGACAAATTCTTTGTGTGTCAACCACATTTGGCCAAATAAAGTATTCAAAGAAGGGGGATCGACCTAAAATTCCCACTTAGCCACAAGCAAATTAAATCCACCCGCCCCCTTGAGCACTGTTAACCCTTATTTAACTCTAACCAGGTGCCATTAATTGAGACAATTCCTGTGTATAGGTTTTTAGCAATAAATCAATTCAATTGAACTTTCATGTGTAGACCTGGTCTTTCACGCCTGGCTATTTTTGATGATATGAAATTCAGATTTAAAATAAAATAATCTGTGCTTTTTGAAACCTCACTTGTCAACATTTAAAGCTAGAATTCACAAGAAGCTTTTGGAGAAAAAATTCTGTTGTCCCTATAGAACAGTGATGGTTCATCTTTTTGGCACCGGGTGCTAAAACTGATGTGCGCATATGCATGCCGGAACACCAAAGCCCAGAAAAGAGCAGCTGCCGGTGCACATGTGCACAGTGGCCAGCTGCTCTTCCAGGTCCCATCACGCACATGCACACCGACCAGCTGGTCTTCATGCAAAGACCAGCTGGCCAGTGCGCATGCGCGTGACGGAACCCAGAAGAAAGCAGTTGGCTGGCGCGCATGCCCACGACAGAACCCAGAAGAGCAGCTGGTGATGGCCTGCATGCCCAGAGAGGGCTCTGTGTGCCACCTCTGGCATGCGTGCCATAGATTTGCCATCACAGCTACAGAATGTTTGAGTTTAATATATATCTTACAAGTCACAAACTTTGAAGCAGCTTTTACCTTCTAATTTAAAAAGATGTGCATATATATATATATATTTCTACATAGTATTTTGATGGCAATGTATATATCCCTGCATAATATTCAGAATTTATATATATACACAATATATTCACTTACCTGAATACACATATAGCATTTCATTACATGCAAGAAAGGGGGGGGCATAATGCAAAGTATTTTAAATTCCATTTAGTTCAACAGAATATACTTAAACCAATGAGCCTATGCATTTACAGAAGAGCTTAGTGGCACCTTCTGCAAGCAAATGCCTGACATTAGTCTATAAACATTTCAAATGAAACCCATAATTAAGTCTAGCTGGATTATGCAATACATTTGAAAAATTAGGATTCTGATTAACCACTTCTCACAATTAATTTAAGGTCAAAATGCTTCTGGGATTTTAAAGACAAATTTTATTTATAGCATTTTGTTTTCCAATAAATATAGTTTAGTGGTTATATCTTAGAATGTAAGTAATATAATAATAACCAAGCATTCAGCCGTTAAGTGTTCTTAGAATAAATTAAAAGCAGTGTAAATCCACAGCAGAAGTATTTTGAATATCAGAAAAATGCCAAAGGGGATGTCAAAATACACAATACAAAGACATATGCTATGTGAATATCCAGCTAAACAAAAGTATTATATATTATTTATCATCCAACTACAAGCTAAAGCAAAATGTATTAGATAGTACGCATTGTCAAAATCAGATATGTGTTTCACTAATAGTTTTAGAATTACACTATACTACAAATATATATAAAGTTATATATATATATCTTTAAGATGGCTTTAATGCCAGCTTTTAGAGAAACTGTTTTAAAATAATCTCTCTTGCTAAAATATATGAACCTTTTATTATACCATAATGCAATCAACTCGGGGGACAATATCATCACTAAAAGCATTTGTCTGTTGAAAATGTGATTTTAATAGATATTTATCTTACATAAGAGCACAATACATACACCATATTCTATATAGAAATCCCAGATGATACTAGAACAGGTATGATGGGAAAATTATGGATCTCAATACTGTCCCCTGAACTACAAGACAGATATTGTCCATGGCAATTGGCATTACATTGGCCACAATGAAAGCACAAGGATTAGAAGATAGTCAAGGCAAAGACATAGGGTAAGAAAAGGAAGTTTCCAGGAAGTGTGGGAGTGAGAAATGTGGTCAAAATATGTCCCCGTGGGATTTTTTTGCATCTTAACATGATGGCTTTTTGGAAAAAAAATCTATATTCCAAATTAAGAAATGGAGCAAAACCATGTTAATGTAAGGATTGTAGATAAAACCATATTTAACAAAGCTAGCCATAAAGATCTTAATTCATCATAATGTAGGATTTAATTCTATGCACAGGATCATTTTTAAAAGATGCAAATTATCTTTAAATGTATACTCTGATACCCGATAATACTTAACACAAGACAGACAAGTTACATACACACCCAAAATTGCTGTTTGTTTTGCTAGCTTCCTGCTTTAGTGGTTCTTTACACTGCATGTACATAACATCAATGATGCATCTAACCTATTTAAGTCTCTGATAAGCTACTACATTATCAAAGGCTTTTTAAAAACACAAAAACAAAAAATATTATGAACACTAGTAAGGCATTAATACAAGTCAAAAAAAATCCAAGATTATACTACAGCTTTTAGGTTGATGAAATCAGACAGCTTCAATCCAGCTTTGTTTTTTTAAAAAAGCGATTGTCACAATTGAAAAGGGGAAAAAGAAGACATCAAAACAAACTGTACAAAGGCAAAGTAGAATAACAAAATATTTTACTAAAACATAAGATTTACAGAAGATTTTCCAGACAAGCCATACAAAATGGTCACAAGCTTTTTCTTGAAAGGAAGATTTTTACACTTGACAGCAGAATCACAATATTATTAGTGAATGGATGTTTAATGTTCCCATTTTTTTTCAAACAACCAAGCTTGTCCAGCTACAGCTAAATTAGACTTGGCTAGAATATAACTGGTTAGCTGCTTTAACCAATGCAATTAGCATCACCATAAAAAAGGGAGGAAGAGCCCACACAATTAGAACAAAAACCCCTGCAGCTAACCCTGACTACTTTCATTCACAGTGCTTACACTTAACTCATGATGGGAAAAAATCATTAAAAGCAGAGATGTGCTACTGCTTTTAAACAATTTCACAAACAATCCTGATGATACTTCTAGCCTCTGCTCATGCAGAACAGGAGTGAATTAGGACAAGACACAGATTTGCTAATGTGCATTTAAATCACCAAAGAACTGATGTCTGGGTTTTTATTCTGTAAAGTTTTCTAAGACTCTGTCCATTACGTGAAAACAAAAAAAAAGGAAGAGGTCTTGGCAGAACAGGAAAAAGTGATGCACACTAATTTAGAGCACATTTTAAATATTATTCATGGCATATAGCCTAGTCCATGCTCTGGCTGTAAAAAGAAAGGAAAAAAGATAAATTAGTCAAAAAAGTAAGATACTGAAATTTAAATATATTCCCTTTGCTCCACTTATTTGATTTTGCTGAAAATCTGTTACAGTATTCTATCTATATTTGTGCAATGAGTTTCCTTTTTTATGAATTGATAGTGGCTTTTCCATGTTGACATTAGGCACATGATTACTACTGTCTGTTATGCAGCATTTATCATAATTAGTTGTGATCGGTGTGTCTCATTTGTGACACTAAAGCAGTACCATTTGGAAGAGAAATTTAATGGTTTTTTCTGATATATACAATATGCTTATTCAAGTAACCTTAACAAACTAGCCAGTAAATAAATTTCAGCAACGGAGGGTAGGCAGAAATTATGCTGAACAGATGTTAGTCCTTCATTTAAAAAAGTTAACTGCTTGCATGCATATCTATAATCTGAATATGTTTATAAAAGAAAAGCAAAAGAAAAGCAATGTGAAAAACAGGAGGGCCCTACTCCAGGGGTGGGTTCTAAAATTTTTCACTACCGGTTCTGTGGGCGAGGCTTATTTTGTGGGCGTGGCTTAATGGTCATGTGACAATTCTTTAGGATTTAGCAGAGGTACTGGTCTACCAAGCTTTTAACTGCTTGCAGAACTGTACCCGTCTACCCATTTATTTTTGCAGGCACCGGTCTACTCATTTATTTTTGCAGGTACTGGTCTACTCATTTGTTTTCTTTTAACACTGACCAGGTGTAGGGCGGCCCTTTGAAGCCTTGCGGCAAGAGTTTAAACAGTTTTTTCCCTCTAGCCGATCAGCTGGGACTCAGGAGGCAGCAATAGATTGGGGGTGGGGCCAAAGAAAAGGTAAGAATAATGCAGGGGGTGCGGCAGGGCAGAAAGTCACCGCTACTGGCTCGGCAGAATCGGGTGGAACTGGGAGAAACCCATCACTGCCCTACTCTCTTCAAATCAATCACCCACATCAGAAAGAGAAAGAGAGAAAGAGGGATGGTGGTGGTAGATAGATATCTTGAAAAGAGGTACTAGGCCTAGAATAAAGATACAACACCTGTTTCTATGGCTTGGACTTCATTGGTCTTCCACTGCTCAGCTACATCATTTGCTAGTGGATCATCTGGGTTGGGTGCGCTTAACAAAGCCTGGATTGATAGCAGAACTGTACGGATCTGCAAAGCTGGAGACCATTTATCTGAGGAAGCAAGTGAAAGGGTACTACAGCAGCATTTCTAATAAAGACACTCTTTCTCCCACACCTCCCAAACTTGGGAAATCACTGAAATAATTTCTGAATATCTTCACAATCTGCTAAAAGAAGGTATCATTGTAATAATGATTCCAAAATGCTTACCTTTCAAAATATCTAAACATATTCTTCCCAATTTGTCTACATTAGGATGATAAATTTTGGTCATGAAACGTACTTTCGGAGCTGCCATTGGATATTCTTCTGGAAGGAATAGTTCAAGTTTAAATGTCCCACCCTCAAAGGGGGAATCCTGTGGCCCTGCAATGACCACATGAAAATAACGTGCATTGCTTTCATCTGGTTCTGCCTTTATGCCAGGAACAGGTTCTGCCAGCAAGCGCTGGGTTTCCTGAAAGAGAAAAAAACAGTACAGTAGTTGTTGGTAAGAGTTCATGCCTTGAAATGACACAATTCAAGGATAAATGCTGCCATTTCCTTATCTCTTCCCGCTTCCACTGTAAAAGGGTAGTCTGTTGGAATGGCTACTAAAATCTTGGCTCAGCTCATCTATCAAAGCTTTTCTTAATGCTGTTGTCTTTCTTTGGGGCCAACTTTTTTCTTGAACCACAACTTTTTCTATATTTGAGGTCTTCTGCTGCTGTAAACACCTGCTCAAATTGTCCTTGATCAACATTCTATATAAGATCTATGTAACCTTGCAGCTCTTGCTCTGGGTTCATCTGGGGGGATGAGACCAGTGACTCACTGAAACCTGAAAGTCTTGGAACTAATAACATGATTGTTTGCACACTGTCTAGTTGTTGTTATTTTGGAAGTGAGTTTTCTACCACACTAGATGAAATTGAAAAACATTAGCAGTGCTATCCTGCTCTTACTCTCCTGATTAACGGAAGAAATAATTAGAACCACCTTCTAATACAGTTTTTAACTATTTTTAACATGCATGGCTAAATATAAAAACTGCTTCAAAAAACAACTTTAGTTTGTTTGACAAATCAGGTACCAGTGTGTCATCAAATTTCTTATATACTTTCAGATTTATTTGAAAAACAGATTTGGAAAAAAATTACTGAGTTGAAAAATTGTTTAAATTTATAAAATTTCCATTTGCTGATATCTGTAATTTTTCAGATATACCCTTAGAAAGCATAGACAAAGATTTTGCTAAACAAAATAAATAAAACTTGAACTATTTATTTAATAGTGTAGATAGATAGATAGACAGACAGACAGACAGACAGACAGACAGACAGATGCTTTCCTTGCATGCAGCCAAAAGCAGAAGCAACAGAAGTCTTTCTTTCTCTCCCCAAAACTCTGCTTCAGCGGCTTCCAAACCCCAGCCAGGACAGCAGCCACTGTGGGACTGTGCTTCCCACTCTATGGTGAGGGTCACCAGAGGCCTCCCCTTCCCCCCTGCTCCTCTCCGCTTCAATTGCCATGAGACGCCAGGCAGCCCCAACAGACACAGCTCAGCTGGCCCAACCACAGCCAACACTCCTCACCCATGGCTGAGTTTGGCTGCAGGAGGCAGCGGCGGCAGCAACACCTGCAGCGCCTCAGCCATCCCTGCCGAGACCCGCATACAGCTGTGGGACGCACCAGGCCTGCCATTGTAATCCTCCACGACTGCCTGCCGTGCATGGAGGCCTCTCTGCCGCTGGTGGCCACCCTGCCAAGGAAGCCCCGGGGCGGCGATGCTTGAACTGGGGCTGCTGTGGTGGGCATCAGTAGCACGAGTTATGCGGACGCGGCACATGGATGTGGGGGTGAGAGTGGGCGAGCCAACACCATGGCGCAGGAGCAGGCACTTGAGGTCTATCGTCGGTGCTGTGGGCAGCGAAAGAGGTGGGGGTGGAGTTCACAGGGATATGGCTGCCTTGGAAGGTACAGTGGGGTGAGGGACCTGTGTGTGCGTAAGGGGGGGTATTTTCGGGGGAGGGTGTATATTTAGGCACACCCCAAAAATCAGGCTTGGCCTTATTTTCGGGACGTGTCCTATTTCTGGGGAAACACGGTAGAAAAAACAGATCTGTATCTAACAATGAAGAAGTGTTTATTTTAAACCAAACGGATATTTTATCTTAAGATACCTAAATTCAGATTTGTTTTTTACCATCAGAGGAAAGAGATCTACAGCCTCTTTGGTCATAGCAACTAGCTGAATACAGCACCTGTACTTGCTACACAATTTATAGAGTTACATATTGCAAATATACTAAGTATATGCGACACATTTCAACCTCTTACAAGAAACACATTAAGATTAATAATTCAGATTAGGAGCCAAAAAGACATTTCAGAATAGATGTATTTGTCAATGCCTCCTTAAAGAAACTGCATCTATTCCTGGGCCTACAGAGTAATTGTGTGATCCCATGGAAATAACATATTTAAATTATAGAGCTATTCTTACGATATGACAAGGTGCTCTGAGGCAGATATGCCTTCCTAACTAAAATGTGTATTTTCCTGGGTTGCATGAATGCCATAATGCCTAGGAAAAGATACATTTATAAGGAGATTCGGATAAAATATGGCATGGGCACCGATGGCCATATTTAAGGGTGTGATGAAGCCACATCACATCCTTAAAGATTAACAAAATATCTTAAATGCTCCAATGCTCTACACTCTTTTTTAAAGAAGTTCCCACTGAGATGGTTTGTCTTTCCATTTTTTCCCTTCCTTCTCCTTATGCACAAGTTTCTGAAATTTACCCATTATGGGTGAGTTTCTTTGGTTTCCTTAACTATGGCTTGTTTACCAAGCCATTTCTGGCTAGATTCTTGTAACATGCTGTATCAGAGTAAACAAACCTTATCTGGTTTAGTATAGTATCTGAATCAAGACTTTGTGTCTTTTTCTTTTACTGAGTTCCATCCGAAAATAAGATAAATCCTTTCCTTGACCTAATCAGATTGATCATTCTACAGTATTTTATCACCCTCTTATTATTCTCACAGTACTTTCTCAAGTCCAGTCCTATTATTATTATTTAATATATTTCTGTGGCCATCAAATCCAGAGATAGTGATTCTGGGCAGGTAACATCAAGTTTAAAAAGAGCTAAACGCTAAAAAACAAGCTCTCTTTTTACGACCCTGTAATCACTTAATTTAAGGTAGAATCAGGGCAAATAATCAAAACAAAAATAACAAAAATAATTTAAAAACCCATACTCCAATAAATGCCAATATCTTACAGAATGGACTCATTCAACACCAGGTCCAATGTTTGAAAAGGGAAGTTTTCAAAGCCAAATAGGCCAAAATGGTCAAAGAATTCAAATCTTGGACAAAAAATGTTGTATAATATAGGAGCTGCGAAGGAAAAGGTATATCTCCTGGGTCCCATGAGATGGCACTGTTTCATGGAGAACATAAAACATTTCTTTATGTGACAGCAGAAACAACCAAAGATAAGGGGATAAGATAGTCCTTTGCCTAAAAAGACTTTATCACTAGAACCCTAAATTGTACCCAGGAATCTACTGGAAGCCAGTGCAGCTTGCAAAGAAGTGAAGTTACATGAGTGCACCATGATGTGCCTCTAACTGCCTACACTACTGCATTCTGGAACAGTGATAGCTTCTAAATAGTATTCAAAGACACACCCGTGAACAGCACATTGCAAGAATTCAAATGGAAGGTCATCAAGGCACAAGTGCCCGTGGATATTAATCCAAACATACTTATTTACTTTATATGCCAGCCATCTCACTGTAAAATGACTCTGGGCAGCACAATTGGTGCACAAAATGGATTTGTGCAATGGACCTCCTGACCACAACTGCTACCTGATCTGCAAGTGGAACCAAAAGTCCAAAAGGACCCCAAGTTGTGCACTGGTTTATCTGGGGAGTGTTATCCCATTCAGAACTAAAGATAGAACATCCCCAAATAAGGAGGTGGAAGCCTATAACCCAGATTCTGTTTTTTCTCATCCAGATCCACATATCCTAAGATACTGTGAGAGAACCTTGAGTAGTTGATTGACCCAGGATAGCAATGTATAGTTAAGTATAATCAGCATACTGATGATACCTAATCCCATGCTGACCAATGATATTAAGCAGTGGCTTCATGTAGGTGTAAAAGAGGAATGGGGACAGGGTCTAGAGCTAGATTTTTCTCCCCACTAACTAAAACTACCCTAGAAAGAGAACTGCCACAATAACACAATTCCCACTTCTCACTAAAACTAGTCTAGAAGATATAATTGATGGTATATCAAAAACTACTGAGAGATCCAGGAAGATGCATTTTTCCACTCCAGTCTTTTGAAAAACCACCAACAAATGTGATCAAATTTAACTCATTATCCAAGTTTGAATCTTTACCGAAAAGCAAAATTAACTTGCTTTCGCCAAGGGCCTTAGCCAGCTTCTCCTTGCAACTCAGCTACCTTCTCAGCACTTTCGCATAAAAGGAAAATTACAGACAGAATGAAAATTGTCCAGGACCATTAGATCAGCAATGATTCATTAAGGGAAAGGACTACTGCTTCTTGAGGAGTTGGCAGGATCCCTTCCTCCCTCAGTAATGGATTCACCATTATATGGATCTAATTATATACTGTCTCCCAGGAGACCTTAACCAACTGGAAGGAACATGCATGTACCATGTGGCTTGGTCTATTTTCTCAAGACAAGTGATAACCAAGCGAGATCATGCCTCAGTCAACTCAATACAACTTGATATCCAGAGGTCAGCTCAGAACCTTCACATGGCCTTATAGATGTTCCCTTAGCACCACCTTACACAGATCAGAGATCAGATCATTTTGAAAAAGCTGCCAGCCCTGCAGATGCAGTAAGAGTGGAAAAATATTTTCTCTTGCAGTCTTATCACAAGGTAATCCCTAATAAAGGCTTTTACCATTATTATACTACATTTATTTAATATCTGAATCTGTGGACACTAACAATATGTTAGAATTCCATGGACAAAAATACCTTTTAACTGCCTAATATAATCCTTTAGTCTTTCTCAACACCATTTGTCACTTGATCTCTTCTTTCTATGCCTCATTGTAATTTTTAAAAGAACTATTATTAGATCTCAGTCAGAAGTCAAGAACTTGATTATCAACACTGTCATACATGGTAGTCACAGCTGCAGATCTTATTTCCTGATCAATCATTAGTTCTTTTTACATCTCCTTTAATTCTGTCTGATTCTTAGTTCTGCATATCTTCAGTCACTGAAGCATTTCCAGTTATTAGTTTCTCCCAATTCATTCAGAAAAGTATCTGAAAATAATATTTTCTATTTATTGAAATATATGTGCCCACATTATCAACCTTCATCTTATTCTGATTGTAGCATAGTGACATTTGAGGCATCCTAAAACTTACTTTCTCATATCTATATTATTTATTTCATACATAATTATTTAACAAATAATCTGATCAGAGATTTAAAATAGAAGTTAACAAGCTACCTACCGATTAGGAAATGTTTATTATCTCCAAATGTTAGTGAAGTTCCAATTCTCTCTTAATATTGGCCTAACCAGCTGAGCTTGTTAGAAACTAGATAAATAATATGTGGAAGGCATAATATAGCCTATCAATTTAAAATATAATATCAGATAAAACAATTATCATGTCAATGAATCCAAAGATTCTAGATATCTATTTATAAAAATACTATATCTATTATTTAAAAAAGGATAAAGACACTTAAAGACTTCGTTAAAAGTTCCAATTTAACATACTGAATCGTATTTATAGAACCAGTTTTTCAAATGCACGTTTGTTACTTTATTAATACAGACATTAATTTGCTGCCAGTGATACAGAACAAATGTACAAACTGTTACTGATCCAGAAATGATTGTACTGCAGTACACAGGCAGTGAGAATATAGCAGTAAAAATCAGAAAAAAGTTTGTCATCATAAATATGCAAGAGTTCTAGAAAATGTTAACAGCACATTATCATCATACAATATGAAGTAGCCATCAGGTCCATCCTAAATTCCCAATTAAAGAAGTCCCATTAGTTATACAGATTATATTTGAACATATTGAATAAAGGGCAAATCGAACCCTTCTTTGTATAATTAGTTCCAAACAACTCCATTTTTTTCTTGTAATATTAAATGGGAATTTGCTATCCTGTAGTTTAAATTCATTATTCTTATCCACCCCAATTTTCTGTAACAAAATATATTTTTTCCAACCTCTTTTCACAGAACTTTGTTCTAGTCCTCCAATTATTCTTCCTGTTGTCCTATGAATCTGGTCTACTTTTTCTGAAACTTTTTAGAGCATGGCAAACACTACAGTATATAGTACAGGTAGTTCTCAACTTACAACCACAATTGAGGCCAAAATTTGTGTTAAGTGAGAAATATATTAAGGAAGTTTTGCCCCATTTTACGACTTTTCTTTCCAGATTTGTTAAATGAATAACTGCAGTTGTTAAATTAGTAACAGGGTTGTTAAGTGAATCTGGTTTCCCCACTGAGTTTGTCAGATGGTCGCAAAAGGGGATCAAGTGACCCTAGGATCCTGGAACCGTCATAAATGAGAGTCAGCTGTGAAGCATCTGAATGTAAATCACATGACCATGAGAATGCTACAACAGTCATAAGTATGAAAAATGGTCATAAGCCACTTTTTTCAGTGCCGTTGTAACTTCGAAGTCACTAAAGGAACTGTTGTAAATCGAGGACTACCTGTATTCAAAGCAGATCCAACCAATGCAGAATAAAGACTGTTATCCCTATAATTTGAAGGCCATAGTTGTTGATTCAATTTAAACTGCATTTACCTTTTTCTGTAGACATATCAAAACGCTGATCAATATTATTTGTAATTAATAATTATTCCAAAATCTTTTTCACAAGTGACCAGACTACATATTTCTCATTCTGTGTGTTTGATTATTGTTTCCTAAATGAAAAGCACCGCATTTACCTCTTCTGAATTTTGTCAAAATTTTGTCAATTTTGTGAAAGCAAGATACGTTATTTTAAAGCATTCAAATTATCTACTGAAGGAAAAAAATGAGATATTTGGCAAGACTAGTCCCTTGGAAAAATTATTGTAACTTCTGGTCATTATTACTGCTTAGTTTTCAAGATGTTTACAAACCAATTTCTTTAAACTTTGCTCTTGAATTGTCCAGATCAAAACATAAAACTAATGTATTTGTTGGCTTTGTTGGATCATTTTTTACAGCAAAGACACAATATTCCATCATCTCTTTCTCCTCATTCTCAATGTAGGACGTGAAAGATTTTGACACTACTTTTAGTTTTGGGAATGTGAAGCCAGAAAGAGAATTTAATTAGAAACACTTGAGAAAAGCAGCAACAAATATGAGCCAGTGTAAAGAACATAAATATTAATGGAGCCCATGATACATTCATATTTTCCCTTTTCTTTCTTTTGCCAGAATGAGCTAGATGCCTTGTTTCTACTGTAAAAAAAGGGCCTTTTTTTTAAACATCTCCCAGGGAGCATTATTGCCTAGGGGAATTGAAATGGTGCCTTTTTGATGGACTGACACAATACTTCCTGGGCAAGATTGTTCAGATTTTTAAAGACTATAGTCAGATGCGATCCTTGATCCATCTGCAGATCATGATGATAAGATAGGAATTATAGCCAAGATGGGACATTTGAGGAAATACACATGACTATCTAAAACTCTGAATCTCTCTATTCTGTTCAATTAAATTGTGATTATTAATCTGGTATCCAATTTGTGCTGATGCCTCTTTAACTAAACCTAGAATTTGAGTGAAAGGAAAGAAACTTTCCTGACCCCAATAAAACACTAAATTCATCTTTGTCATGAAAGTTGGTCTAGACCACGGGTGTCAAACTCGCGGTGTCACGTTGCTGTCACATGACATTTTGCGATATTTTCTCCATTCACAGAGCTGGGGTGGGCATGGCCTGCACATGATGCATCTGCATCATGATGCATCAGTTTTTATTTATT
Organism: Masticophis lateralis; assembly: GCA_030761175.1. Taxonomy (NCBI): domain Eukaryota; kingdom Metazoa; phylum Chordata; class Lepidosauria; order Squamata; family Colubridae; genus Masticophis; species Masticophis lateralis. The sequence goes on along the minus strand of JAUDYJ010000006.1, from coordinate 38,323,091 downwards.
TATTTATTTGTTTAGATTTGTATACCGCCCTTCTCCTTGCGGACTCAGGGCGGTGAACAGCCAAATAAAAATAGTACACAAAAGTTAAACAATTTTTTTAAAAAAGCATATAACTTTGGCTAAAAATTAAAACCATTAACCATTAAATATTTAAAATACCCAACCCTATAATACAGATCTTAAAAATTCAGCGGGGTCAGGCTAGACCAGCAAGCTGAAAGAGATGAGTTTTCAGGGCCCGACGAAAAGTCCGGAGGTCAGCAATTGTTCTCAGTTTTGGAGGAAGATCGTTCCAGAGGGTAGGGGCTGCCACAGAGAAGGCCCTCCCCCTGGGGGTTGCCAGCCGGCATTGTCTGGCTGACGCACCCTGAGGAGACCCTCTCTGTGGGAACGCACCGGCCGGTGGGAGGCTATTGGCGGCAGAAGGCGGTCTGATGATGATAATGTTTGGCTAGATAACACACAATTTTTTCTTGATAGAGAGTAATGTTTAAAGTTATGGGACTAAGGAATGTTACTTCATGCAGGGAGTTCCAAGCTGACTCACAGAAGAGTTCAATCAGGGCTCAGGTTATGACTTGAAATACTAGCTGAAAGCCCCACAACAGATACTTCTGGATAGCTGTTAATCTTAACAGGGATCCCTCCCACTTAGGAATCTCTTGATGATGCCAAGAAAGGTTCAATGTTTCCTGGTAACAGAACTGAAGGGAAGGCTGATACTTATGCAAGATCCCAATTTATAGAAAGGTCAGGATCTGGGGAATGGAGACTGATATTGGTGATATTATTTTTAGTGTGTCTGCAGATAGCTCGCTATATGAGCGAGCTCATATATACACAAACAGAAGTTCTTTAGAATGCTAGGATGGCTTAGATAGTTTTACTATTGTACCGCAGGTTAACAAAATGTCCACTCAATTTCCATACATTTGGGTACTAACCAACCAGGTTCTGGGTAGGTGTATCCTCTTGGATGATCCCATTGCTAAAATGTGAAAGATTTTACCAGGTCTGAGTACCAGGGATTTGTGGACCAAATGAGTGTTATTCATATCAGCACCATTCTCAGGTATAACAACAGACTTAGGAGCCTCAGGCTTAGTGGAACAAGGATTATATCATAGACCCAGGTGGTGCTAAAGGAAATATGTTTATATGTCTATTCTCTAACAAAGAATGCAATAAATCACTCATTCTTATATTTGGTGGCTGTTGCTCAGAGATCCATTCCTTTTGTGAAGAGACATTTTTCTCCTCCAGTTGTTTCCAAGATTTATCTACGATAATACATAATTAGCTGCAGGTTTGCATTATCAACTACAATGGCTAATAACTAAATGTAACCTTGAAATGCCAATGTAATGATTCCAAATAATATATCTGTATATACAGATATGAATAGTTTGATCAAGTAAGCCAAATTTACCCAAAAAAATCCCAACCCTTTCTTCAACCCTGATGCTTTCTTCTCAGTTTGGATTAGAACCATTATAAATTGTTTCATTATTGTAATAATAGAGATATTACCTGCTTGATCATATCAAAGGCCTTTTTATTTCAACATTCCATTTCCAAAATGGTCAACAAGAAAGCTACAGGAAGGACATTAAAGCAAATAGATTTGGCTTGGTATTGCTCCTTTAGTAATATTGAAGATTGGGAACTAGTTTTATAAGTTACCAGTTAAAAGAAATTTACAGTTGCAGTTTTAACTGGTGTTTTACTTCAATGAAGAGATATTTCATCACTAAAGCTGAACCTTCCCAGAAAAGTCATTCTAAAATACAAACCAATTAATTGTATCTTGGAGAAAGCTATAATACTACAATGTGTTAAGGATTTTAGTATAAGTTATCGAAGTATATTATCATTTGTATATGTGCATTATGTGTGTGCATAGTTCCCATAACTCCTAGTAACCACCAGTAAAATAATATTACTAAATTTCTAATTATATTTATCAAACAGACGTGGAGAGGAAGGAAAAGTGAACAACTTCCAACAGCCAAGGGTGGAGGTAAGTTCTCATACATCTGCCTAATTGAGTCTCTGGGAAATCCATTCTGGCCCTATCACCAGTGAAAATGCATCTCCCTCAGCAGAATCACCTATACCCCTCTTAGCTAGTGAAGTCATAAGTGCTCTATTAACACTGGAACAGATTTTCATAAATATTCAACTACACAAAACAAAATGCTACAAATGACAAAATACATATAGAAGACTGACAATTTGTAAGTGGATTTATTTTAAATCGAGTGCTTAACAGTTAATTCACCTTCTTTTCTTCAAGGTTTTAAAAAACTATACATTAAGTTCTGCAGAAAGGGAATTATGCCACACATAAGAGGCATCAAGAATCCGCCATAAGATGCATGCATTCAAATGAAAATATTTTAGCTTCTATCCAAATCTCAAACAAAAACACAGGAGGTGGGGAAAGGAGCTGCAAGGCAATTTGGCAAGCGGTTGAAAGCACAATTCCTTAAGGAGGTACTCATGAGTCATCGCTAAACTGACCATCTCCTTCCTCCTCGTGGGAAGGGAGAGCACGCTCACTTCTCCCCGGATTAGCTGTTTATCGGAAAGAAAAGAGCAGAATTATTTCGGCGGCGAATGTAGAGACTGCATATTAGGGCTCTGGGGAAGCAATTCAGATGAGCCGTTTCCACCCGCCTGCCGGCTCGGCTCGGCCCCAGGTCACACATCTCTTAGCCTGTTGCCCCGTCAAAACACCTCCCTCTTCGGCCGCAGAATAAACGCAGGGCAGGGCGGGGCGGGGACTGAGGGGCGGGTGGACCGCGCGCTAAAGGTCCGGAAGAGGGGAGGGCCGGAGAGGGAGGGGGCTCGTGCAAGCCTCCCCGCCTGAAATTCCCATTCATTCCCGGCAGGCTGAGGTGCCGAGGCCTCGCCCGCGGCGCTCCTTGCATCCGTCACGCACCCATCGGCCGTCGCTCCTTTGCACATATACGCGCACGCGAGCGAGCGCGCGCCTCGAATGGCGGTGGCTGCTCCCTGCCGCCGGTCCCTCGCTCCCCCCCTCCTCCTGCAGCAGCAGCAGCGGCGCGGGCAAGCAGAGTGACACCACTGCCTGTCTCCCTCACCGGAAACGCCGCGCCCCCGAAGCATTTGCTCCAGGCTCTCCCGGCCACGAGCTACACGCGGGGCCTGCCTCCGGCTGCCGCAGCGGGGAGGAAGGGAGGAGAGGAAACAGACAAGAGGAGAAGTAAAGCGGGTACCTTAATGATCCTGCGGGGCAACCCAGCCATCTTGTCTTATCAGGATATAGTCTCCACTGGACCTCTACTCCGCTCGGGGCTTACGCGCTACCGGAAGGAGCCCGTGATTCACTTCCCGTAACGTCACCGCAGCACCTCCGGGGGCAAGCTGGGAAGTGTAGTGTCAATTGCTAGCAAGAGAGGATGAATGAACCCAATGGTTTCCTGAGCGGGAGGACTCTAGAAGGCGCGGCTCTTAGTCTCCCTTAAAGATGAGAACCATTGAGGCGTCTATCTTTGCTTGAGAAAGGCTGTTCTGCATTCTGTTGCCTAAGGCAAAGCAGCAAAATTCTCATCCCAATGAAGGTTTGTTTTTTTGTTTTTGCCTGAAGATTAAACCATGGTTGTTTAACCGTTTTTTGCTTGAATCAACTAAAGTTGGCTGGGTTTACATAAAAGAATAAAACACTAAACAAACCACATAAAGTTTAGCACTGCCGGTTTTCTTTAGGTGGACCACGTGATCATCAAAAAAGTAAACATTTTAATATGGCTTGGGGGGAAATATTAAATATGTGTCTTTTTAAAATTAGTTTGTTGTGCTCGCTCCCAAATACACTGTCGTAAGCACTTTTATACTTTGGCCACCTAGATAGAAGGAAGGACTCACTGGAGAAGAGCCTAACGCTGGGAAAGATTGAGGGCAAAAGAAGCGGACAACAGAGACTGAGATGGCTGGATGGAGTCACTGAAGCAATTGGTTTAAGTTTAAATGGACTCCAGAGGATGGCAGAGGACAGGAAGGCCTGGAGGAATGTCGTCCATGGGGTCACGATGTGTCAGACACAACTTTGCAACTAACAACAAGAAAGCACATTTATTTCCGCTAGATCTACCAACAAGACAATATTGCATTGTTCTCCCTCAGTACACAGGTAGATCAATATCCTTAAGCACCTAGAATTATCAAAGTTGGGCAAAAGGAAGATATATTTTTTATCCTCCTGCCCTCCAGTCAGCAAACACAGGCTTAAAATCAAATATTGCCAGGCCTTTTCAGTATCTCTTCCGGATCAGCTTTTCACCATGAGGCAGTGCTTCCCTAATGAATGCTAATGGCAAGTTAACAAGGTTGGTGATTTTAATTTGTACATTCGTGCTCTGGAGACAACTTTCCCTATTGCCTGAAATTAATAAGACCTTAATTAGTTACAGGCTTAAGAGTTTTAGTTCTAATAAAAGAGACTATTTGTAACTCAGGGTTGAACTATGGCGTTCCTTGGTAGTCTAAGTTTGGTTGTTTTCTTGCAGACATTTCATTATCCAGCTAGGTAACATCAGTACTAGAAGGTACATGCAAGATTTTTGCCTACTAATTGGCTCCAGCACATTCCTGCAATTAAAAAAACTTATGCTGGCAAAAGTAATTTCATATACATGTAGGTCTAAATACTTTATTTTCACTACAATTTTCCCCAATTTTGTTGGGGATGCCAAGAAAGTTAAACAATCACTGTTCCACCCACCCATTTGTCCAATTCTCCATGTCCTTTCTTCATATATCTAATAACCTTATGCCTCAGTGGTCATGTAGACAAGTTAGAGACCATCAATTTAATGTAATACTTGTGGATAATGGCAGATCATCAAACATCTGTTCTGCTATCAGTGCTGTATCTCTCTTGCTGTAAAAGTCAGTACATAACTATTGCCATTCCACTGCATCCTAAACTTGCATCTTGAGGCAGCTGTCTCATAATGCCTATTGGTAATTTAATATTGTTCTCATATTGCATTTGCACTGAAAGCAAATTCTTTCATGCCTTCATATTTCAATTGCAATTCTATTTCTGGTGTCTCTTCTGAATCCAAGATTGGAATGATAGTTATCTGATCACGGGGCCTTCTTAGAAATGGAGTCCTTCACAAATAACTTCCTAGTTTCCTACTCCCCCAGTGGCTGTAAAATGCTGGTATTATTATGAAGGACTCATCCAGGAAGGTTGCTTTGTGATACTAATATTTAATGCTACAATTCCATATTAAACATTATAGTGTTTAACATAAATAAATTTATGTTGAAAAAATATAAAACATCTGTCTTTTATTTGCTGATCTGTGTTTCTCTTTCGCTATAGATCCTGTCTTAAAATTACAAATCTCCAGATGCTGTCCTGAAAATGTCTCTTACACTAGCGAGGTTTTAAAAACATTCTAGAACAGGGCTGTCAAACTCCCGGCCCTGGGCCAGATGAGTCATGCACTGGCCAAGGCCACACCCAATTTAGCGAAGGGGGAAAATGTCCTGATGCATCATGTGACACCGCCATGACGACACAAGTTTGATACCGCTGTTCTAGAAGATGACAGCACAAAGGACTTCCACATGGCCATATTAACATACCCATTAAGTCACCAGCAGCTTAAATTGAAAATTGTTATATTTTCTCTACACAGTTCAGTGTTAAACTATTTTATGTACAGGGGAAAAAAATTAATGTTAGTAGTCATGTGGACTGAAAATTCTGGCATCTAATTCAACTCCAGGATGGGGAAGGCTGAGCTACGGTCATATACCTGCTGAAGGAATGCAAAGAATGCTTTGCCTCAGCCGGAAACAGCATCTGGCTGATTTTATGTGGGCTTGGAAACTAATTGGGGTCAGGCCTGATTAGTATTTGGATCATCAGGAAAAACCTGACTAGGGAGAAAGAACTCTCAGAAGAAAGCAGGAAACAGTACAGCAGTTCTGTACTGTTGCCAAGAAAATGACATAGCCATGTCCATGAAGCCACCAGGAGTGAAACTTTGCTTAAAAGCAATGTTACCTTTAAAGAAAGTAATATACAATTCAGCAACCACATTATGAAACCATCACCTAAGTAATATCCAAGGGGAAAAAACCACCAATCTTTCTAGCAATACTGGGAAAAGTAGTGTCTCCATTCTACAGTACCATATTTCCATTGCATTGGTCACAATGCTGCAATTCTCTGTCTGAATGACTCAGCTCTGCCTTGTATTAAGTAGACAGAAAGGATTGCCAGCAACAATAAATGGAAGATGTCAAAATCTGAAAGATGGTGGGTGTGGGTTGGGACCTTTGCCCCATCCTTTTTATAAGCCCATTTGAACATAATGCTACATTTATCATATAGATTTTGATTCTTCTATGGCAGGGGTGTCAAACTCAAGGCGTATTAAAAGTAGAAAAGGGATTCCCCGGTATTCTAAGGAAAGCAGCCCGAGGTGCGTGTGCATGGGGAGGTGCTGGTACTAACTGTAGCAGCAGTGAGGTCCTCCCAGATCCCCTTTTTGGATCTGAAAAAACCAAGCAGATTTCACGAAAGGGAATCTGTGTCCTCAGAACCTTTTTTTTCTGCAAAACGAAGGAGGATCGCCCGGCTGAGTCAAAGTGAACTTACATTTCAAGGATCATGGGAAGCTGTAGCTCGAGGGCGAGGGAAAACCCCCTGGGCCTGGGATGCCAGGCGGATTGTGGCCTGGGATGCCAGGCAGACACCAGTGTTACCTGGCATGAGCAAAAGGAAAGCTTGGAAATTGTGTAAGAAAATGGGCTAGGCTAAGAGAAAACACTGGGAGACAAATTTGGCTAAATAAAGGTACTTAAAAGAAAAGGGAAATATATAAATAGGAATGTTGGTTTTTTGTTTGGGTTTTTTTTTATGTTTGTCTCTTTCTCTGTCTTCTATGCAACCACATGGTATTTTTGTTTAGGATTTGTGCCTTCCCTAATTTAACTGAGATTTATGGCGGGAATGATCAGTGTATGTGTAAATCTCAGAGTTCTGTTTTCATCTCCTTATCCTCCTTGTTTTTATGTGTGTGTCTACGTTTTTGTGCGCCCTCGAGGTAATTGTAACTGTAAAATGTATCTGATCCCAAGAGACAAGAATTTGAAATTGTTAGAGGAAAAAAAAAGTTGAAGCAATGAGAAATGGGAGAGAGAGAGAGAGAGAGAGCCTTTGCCCTGTGTTTGTCTGGCCAACAAGAACAGAGTAAAGAGAGCTTTTCATTTTATTTCTATTTTTTTTCTCCTTCCCTCTCTGTATCTTAAAGTAGCAACTAAAGTTCATGAGGAAACGTTTTAAGTTCATTTACAAGAAAAAGAAAAATCAGTCTGGCACTCACTGTATGTGTTTAAATGGTTTTACCTCTTTCCCGAAGTATGTGAATCCAGTTTTTTCTTTCTCATCTGTTGCGTCTCCATTTTGTTGAAATTGCATTACCTGTTTAGTAACTGCAATAGTGATATGTTGTTGTTTCTTTTCAAACTATATATCTCACCCACCCCCAATCTCTAATCCTGTTAACAATGCCTTTCCTGGGAAGATTACCCACAAAAGGAGGGAGGAGACCCTGTTCTAATGTCTTTCAGCCTTGCACAAAGGATTCTGCAACCTGTGGAAGCAGAACACATGGATCCAGATGCTGCCTCCAGAGGAGACCTTCCATTGTTTGAGCCAGGAATTGGGTTTGAATCCAGTCTCCACTGAAAGTCATCACAGCAACCAGAGTGGAGCAGATCTTCCCAAGTCTGACTGACCAGCCTTACCATCAAGCATGCCACCCAGCAGACATGAAAGAAATGACCCTGAGATGGAAAGTAAAGACCAAAAGACTCTTTTCAATCCCCAGAAGACAGCTGGAAAGACTATGGGGGGACTGTGGAATTCATTGAAAGGTTTTGTTTCTTGTCTCATATTGTAATCAGTTTATTGTAAGAATTGTATTTGGGAGTGGTTGCCACAGCAAGTTATGTACACCTTAGATTTCTGTCTGATGGGGAGGAGAAATATGTCCAAAATTTTTGTATTTGCTTGTATTATAACAGTAGCTACATACACATGCACACACAGAGAGATACATCATTCAGAATTAGACTGAAACTATTCCCTTCACTTACCTCCACACAAAGTTTCTCCTAGGTTTTTTTTTTTAATTTGATTTATATGCCACCCTTCTCTGGAGACTCAGGGTGGTTTACAATGCGTTAAGCAATAGCCTTCATACTTTTGTATATTTTACAAAGTCAGCTTATTGCCCTCACAAACTGGGTCCTCAATTTACCTACCTTAGAAAGGATGGAAGGCTGAGTCAACCTTGAGCCTGGTGAGATTCAAACTTACTAATTGCAGGCAGCTGGAGTTAAAATATAATGCATTAGTCTGCTGAGGTATCCAGGCTCAGGTTGATTTTTGCTCTGTGACACTAAAAGGCCAAGGAGTCATATCTCTCTGCTAATTCAATGGGGGAGGGGGCAATCCCCCTCAGGCAATTCCCTCACTTGAAGAGATAGCAGAAAAGGTGATATCCAAAACCCAAGCCCTGACTGTGACTTATAAATGATGCTGGCCAGTTGTCCAATAAAGAAAGATATGTTGCGCTGGTGGTCTCATGAGTAGAAGTCCCAGGGCTCATTGTGTGTAATAATACCCAAAAAGAAAAAGCCTGGATTGTACACTGACTAACCTCAATTTGGACTCAGTTTGGAAATGAGCAGCCTGTAATTTAAAGGAAAATCATGGCTGCGAAAAAATTTTGGACATGTGCTTGCTTGAAACCTGATTGGAAGCTCACAGAAAGTAATATCTAAAATTAATTGGCATGGAAAATTGGATACTGTAAAATTCTTACCAGAACTTTTCTCCTGGTTGCTAGACCTCCATGGTTGAAAGCCTTTGGAAGCCACTGAAGGAATCCCTTTTTCTGTTGCCCCTCTCAATGCCTTCCCCTTTGCATTAGAACAAAAGCACCCATCAAGTATCCCTGATCTGATCAATTTTAATCTTTTGCCAATAACTTGTTTCAAAACTCACGTTTTGAAAAAAAAAAGTAGGGATTGTAGGAAGTTAGCACTCACCCCTTTCCTGGAAGAATGAAATATTTTAGGAAATATTAAAAAGGCAGAATATTATGTTCCCCTGGTTGAGAAATGGAGAAACATGTTTTAAAGACAAAGCAATTCCCACCTTCCTGCCCCCTCCCCCTTTTGTTAAGGGGCTAGAGGCAGAAACTCAATCTTTGACAATAGGACCCATCTGCAACACAATAGCAACAGAAACTAACACAATGGGACCCATCTAGGACAGAAACTCACCACATGGCACCTGGGAAGATTACATCAGCCAGCAAGGCTAGCTAAGAGCCCCACCCTTTGGGAGTCTGACAATCAGACCCTGAAAGCCAGAGAGAGCATAAAACCCAGGGATTCACTGTATCTCATCCCCTTTTCTGTTCAGGAACTCAAGCCATGTGATCCTGTCCACCATTAAACCATCTTTCCAAGCAGTCTCCATGTTTTCAGTGTCTTTTTCCCCTCTTGGAGCTGAACCCTGAAGGATATTTCTTCCTACAGGTCTATGTTTACATATTATAGTAGTATTGCTTTTATTCTGGGCTTCTGTTAGGAAAATACAACGACACTGCAGGGAAGTGTGCTGAGCAAGACTTTTTGGAAGCTCGTCCACAATACAGGGTGTGCCATTTCCCAATTTATTTCTCCTCTCCTCTTCTCCCATCTAGTACTGCCTCTTTCTTTTCCTTTTACACCACAGTTTCTGAATGTTATCCTTCCATTCTTATATCTGAGAGCACTGGAATATTAAGTCTGTATTTTGGCAAATAAATCTGAAACCAGCCAACTATTTCGGCCACTGAGTATTTTTAAGGAAAAAAATATTAGTGGTTCTGAATTTGGAGGACTTTTTCATTGTGGATCCTAGGATGTTCACTTATGGTCCAACAGATTACAAAACAGACTTAAATTAAATGAACCTTGTCACCTACATTGATTTTCAGGCTTTTAAGTTTTTCCAAACTAATTTGGAGATGCTAAGAATGGATCCTGCAGATGCCTAGAATTTATATATTTTACAATTACACCATGTCTTTCTCCAAATGTAGAAACACAAGTCAAGAAATTGACTTACACTCTACCTACCAGGGTTAGAGGGCTTTAAGCCCATCAAATATATTTTTGTTTAAGTTAGAGCCTCCAGCCAAAACCAGTTATAGAATTATTTACTTGGAATTAAAGAACAAGCAGTTAGATCTGAACACAAGCACGTGTTATTGCTTTGTACTACATTGACTTGACCTCACACTTACAAAAATTTGTTTCTAGGACCCAGTTATTAAGTGTCCCCCCCCCCCCCAATTCCAGCAGGAGAATTTGGGTGGAGAATATCCCTGGTTGATTTCACACATAGAATTAACCACTGTGTTAAATGGTTAGTAAATCATAGTTGATCTAGTTTACACACAATTACTTCAATTTAGCCATTTAGCCATTACAATTTTAGTCTATCTTATTCTAGCAATTCAAATTATACTGTTAATGTATATGCCTGTGTGTTATGTGTACCAAAAACTGTATTCAGTAAACTGTTAACTTTATCATGAATTAGTATCTTCATAATCATAAGTTTATTTGTCAAGCATATATAAGATAACAGGTAAAAGTATAAACATAATTCGAATACATGAAGAGTAAGTAAAAAGGAATATTAGGACAGGGACGGTAGACACGCTGGTGCACTTATGCATGCCCCTTACAGACCTCTTAGGCATGGGGTGAGGACAACGGTAGACAGTTTAAGGTTAAAGTTTTGGGGGTTTGGGGAAGAAACAACGTCAGGTAGTGCATTTCAGGCATTGACCACTCTGTTACTGAAGTCTAACTGTTTACCTTGAGTTTGTATCTATTATTTGCTCGTGTATTGTGGTTGAAGCTGAAGTAGTCATTGACAGGAAGGACATTGTGGCAGATAATTATGTGACTATAACCATGATTTTCTATTATTACTGTCAAATAACTAGAAATCAGACACTTCAGCGATATACTAGAACTACCCTACTTTCTGAAGTTGTCCAGTGTTTCAGGTAGGAATCATTCCCAGTCCTACCCGATGTCACGCGAGATTGGACTGTTCTATTTTCACACATCATGCCATGCAAACCAGACTATGATTATGAAAGAAGGAAGGAAAGTTTGCGCTGATAAACTATGAAAACGAAACTAATCGGAAAGACTCCTGTGCTAAGATCTATCATTACACGCTCGGATGCTACCAATTGGACCGTCTTCTCATCCGAACTACATTTCCCAATGTCCTTTGGTGAATCTTGAGGGGTTCCCGGAAGTTGTTCCGAGAATTCGTCTAGGTCATAGAGATCCGGCGTCCTCTGTTTGGTAAGCGTTTCTGCGTTATTTCTTTTCTCTGGATTTGATTTTTGGCTGTCTCGTCAGGTCCTCTTGTCCTGCCGCAAAAGTTGCGCCCTCGTATAGAAACTTTAGCTTATGCCGTTTAAATAGTGTAGTTGGGCACTTCTGGTATCTGATATTCTCCACGTGTTAGACTGCAGCTTCCACTCTTCTCATCTAGTTGAATCTCCCATTCTATGACACCCGTAGTCCAACACAATTTACCACTCAGAGTCGCCTTAAATTGAGCGGCATATAAATTAAATGATTAATTAGCACAACATTTGGTGACTAAATTAGGGGGTTTTTTTTTACCCCAAATGATTGGTAAATACTAACTAGAATCAAGTAAAATCAGTAAAATGAGAGCAGTAACTCCTAGCAGACAAGTCGTTATTTCTGCCTTCACTGTTGTGTAAGCCAATTTATTATAAAGACTAATTGTATAGGAATTTACAATATGTGGGTTATTATCGTAGACTTAATTTAAATATCATTTTAAGTGTAATACCATTACAACCCTATAATTCATAATATACCTGTTTGTGAATTTAATGTTTTAATTCTAAATCAGCTCATAGTATATGAGAATTCCAAATGATACTACTCTCCAAGCTAAATGGATGGCAATAAGAATCAGAATTTTTACATTTCCCACAGATACTGTATCTGTAACTATCTTCCTAAAATACTTGGCTAATGACGCTTTCTCTTTTCAGTGTTGGCTTAAAATACTTTTTTTAAAAAAAATGTCTATTTTAAAATACTAAAGTATTTTAACTTTTATTATTTGTTCATGCATTATATTAATAACATTAGTTTGTTTAAATCACTTTAAAAGCCATATTGGAATAAAGATGCAGAGATAGCCAGTTGTGTAGCTGGACTGTTAACAGAGAGAGCCAGCTTCTAGTCCTCGCTTAGGCATGGCAACCAGCTGAATGACTTTGGGCCAGTCATCGCCTGTCAGCCTAATTAACAATGACAAGCTGGCTGAAAAACAAAACCTCATGTCACACCATGCATTGATAAGAATTATGCAATGTAAAACAAGTGCATCCTGCAAATAACTGGGACAAATACTAAGACCAACAAGGGTGAATGTGCAGGAATTGAGGGGGTGGTGATAGAAATATGTTGAAAAGCAATCAAGTTGTGTTAATTCTGCTTAGATTTGGGGCTGGTGAAAGACTACTAGAGATTTGAGCACTCATTTAAAGCCACACCATGGCAGCAATAGCTGTTGCATTCAAGTAATATTTTGATAAAGAACAGATTTGTTATTAATATCTTCTGCCTATTATTTTCTTTTTAAATTTTTCTTCTAAAGTGTCCCACTTTAACCATTAAAGCTGATTTGGTAACTTTACACCAATCGTTCTTTCTCAGCCAGGTGGAACCAAATAGGGTCATTGTTGTGAGGAAAATAGGACAAGGAAGGAGTACTGTATTAGGTATGTTCACCACCTTGAGTTATTTATAAACAAAGATAGGATTAAATTAAATAAAAATCATTTTAATAATTTTTAATAATTATTATATAATGGTTTTAGATTATGACTGTTTTATATAGTCACTGTTTTACCTGATTCTTGTATGCAGTCTCTCTTCATGAGATGAGCAGCTATATAAATTTGATTAATAAATAAAAGTTAAATTTATATGATAGGCATATAAATACTGCTATAGTAAACGAGGGACAATTTTTGACTGTTCATTACAAAAAGACCAAATAGAACTGTTTAAAATTAAGAGGAAAACAGTTATGGCACGCTTTATATAACTTGGTTTCTCATTTTTGCAATATCCTAATTCTGCCTTGGAAATGTGCGGCTTTCAAGCAGTGCTTCTCAGCCATGGTAATTTCCAGGTATGTGGACTTAAGATCCAACATTCCATAATCAATATGGCCATTGATGGTAATTCTGGGAACTGAAGTCCACGTACCCGGAAATTTTTAAGGTTGGTTTAGAGGACTACAACTAATGAAATAATCAATAATGACTGTGAATATGAAGAAGTTCCCATCTATGGAATTAAAATAATGAATTTTCAGGCAGTGATTAGACTTTGTATTGTTAATTGCTCCCTAGTAATGCATGGAACAGCTGTTGAAATACTGGAGTAATTGTTATTGACTTAACATACTTAAGCTAACGAGCTGACTTTCAAACAAGAATGAAACCTGAATTGATTTCTCCATATTCCACTCTTTGATCAGCTACCATGGCCACAGCCTCAAGGAAGTCTGTTTTGCATTTGGCAACTTTCATCAGGAAACCTTTGCTAACTGGTAAGCACTGTGCATTCTCTATGTTACTAGCTAATTTGATACTGGAATACCGCTTCTTTGTGGCCAGGAGAGTAGTGACCTTACATTAGAAATCAACAGCCCATTCCAATCTTTCTGAAAAAATGAACATTATGTCAGATACTGGCCATCTGATAATCCTCCATGTGGTAGCCTTCCTTTGCTCAAGAGACAAGGATGTTGCCAACATAAAGCCATGTTACGTGGGTAGGAACAGAAATAATTGACTTCAGTGTAAAATTGATTAAGCCCTTTTCTATTCAGTAATAGTATTCAGTTTATGCAAGAAGAAACAGTTGTATTTTTCTGATCTTTGCTTAGTTGTCAATGTCTTTACAGGTAGTTCTTGACTTATGACCATTCACTTAACAACTGTTTATATTGTCAACATAACAAAAGTTATGACAGTACTAAAATAAGTGACTTAACAATCATCACAATCTTCCTGTGGTCACATGATCAACCTTTGGGTATTTGGGAAATGGCACATATTTATGAGGCTTTCAGTGTCCCATGGTTACATGATTACCATTTGCAACTTTCCCATGGGATTTCCACAAGTAAAATCAAAAGAGCCTCAGTTAGCTCAACAGGCTAAATAGCCTGTTATTAACATTCAGCTGTCTGCAATTATTGAAAGTTCGAGGCTCAAGGTTGACTCAGCCTTCTATCCTTTCTGAGGTAGGTAAATTGAGGACCCAGTTTGTGGGGGCAATAAACTGACTTTGTATAAAAAATATACAAAAGTATGAAGGCTATTGCTTAACGCATTGTAAGCCGCCCTGAGTCTCCGGAGAAGGGCAGCATATAAATGTAATTAAAAAAAAATAGGAGAAAGCCAAATTTGCTTAACAACTGCATGATTCCCTTAACGACCATGGGCTCAAAAGGTAAAATTGTGTATGATTCATTTAACAATCACTTTGCTTAGCAAAGTGAATTTCCAGTGTTAGTTGTGATTGCAGATTGACTACCTATATTCATGGATAAGGAAATATAATGATATTTTGAGTGATAAGAAATATAAATTCCCAGGAAGAATAAATAATGCAGCTTCAGTGGCAACTGTGGGGATAGCAGATGAGCAGAAAAAGAACCTTGTTGGTCTTCCTTTTTTTCAAAATATAGAACTCAGTACTAGTGAGTGCTATCAAATGAGATACACTTGGATTTCCAATGTATGTAATCTTGCCTTAAATGTCCATGAACATTTATATCCCTTCTCCATCTCATCCTTTTCTGTATGTTCTAAATCAACCCTCCTCAGTTCCCATTATTCTAAGGTACCAAAACTGAGGATTATAAGAATTCTTATCCAAAATATTGGAGAACACCAAGTTGGGTAAAACTGCTCTATATAAGTCCTTTCGCTTTTTCTTTCAAAGTTGCAATTTGATTTAGAAGTTTTGAACAGTGAAACAACTGGATTTATGCCAGAGTGAAAGCCCCTAAATTTATCATCAACCCCTAGATTAACACTACAAATATATAACCTTGGTGGTATTTTCATTCCCACAGTGTTAAAAGAGACTGACAGTAAGTATGGTGTGTATTCTGTTATACTATTTAGCTCCTGTATTTGCAGATACAGCAGTATTTCATGCCTGTCCCAAATCTACATATTCACCACTTCCTGATGACTATAACTGGCAAGTATTAACTATTCTACATGTTATCTCTATTAATTTACAAAGACTGTTAGATGCTAACATTTGTACTGAATGGGCTGGTAATTGAGTTTCATACAGTGTGCCATCATCATATCCCCAGTACACTGTAACTCCCTTGTCCTATGTGTGGGTTGAAGACAAATGCAAAAACTGGTATGTGTCTTTGTTTTAAACTAACCAGCCTGATACATTAATTAGGTTTAACTAATTAATAATGTATATTATTTAATTTCTAAACAGATAAGAATAGCAGCTTTTTCATAAAGGTTATTTAAACTGTGAAATAACTATCCACTAGGACTGCAAATCCTGCAAAAGAATTATTCACAAGATGTGGAAGAGCATACAAAGCACATGTCTTTTTTGTTGTTCTGTAAACTGCTTCAGCTGTTTCTGCATGTATATTGTTATTTAATTATGAAAGAGAGGTGCTGTTTGCAGAGTTTCTAGTAGTTGGTTCACAAAAAAATTGTCTAGCCTTTCTGCAAATGTATATATTAGGGACAGAATATAAGCAGGCCTGATAGAGCCAGTATGGTCCAGTTTGCAAGCTAACATACTATTATCATATATGCTGAACTGAAATATATATTGTTCTGAAGCAACTTAGAATGCTGGGAAATTTGGCTAGAAAATTGACACAAGTGCCAAAAACTCTTGAATAATCCTTCAAATGTTTTATACGCGATTGATCTCCATTTTTAGTTATATTACTGTAGAAGTACCAAATACTTACTTTCATTAAGTTTTCAACAGAAATATTGAATCTTCTTGTTCTTTGTGTTATTTCCATCATATTGCGGGGTACACAAATTTGCATTTACCCACCACTTTGTCTGCAGCATCGGTGGGGCATATGCCTATGGCTATCATGTCTTCATGCAGGCAGTTCATCCGTCCCACAGAAATATTGAATATGGGTGTTTAAAATTCATTTAATTAAAGCATTATCTCTAATGCCATCTTCTTAAAATGGCAGGAATGTTGACGTCTGCTTTATTTTCTAGCAAAGTTGAACTTGCTATGACATCAGATGGAAAGACGATTGTTTGCTATCACCCTTCAGTGGATATTCCATATGAACACACAAAAGTAAGTTACTGAAAATTGTTCCTAGCCCTAGATAATCTTCCTCATATACTGTATATGTTATTGGATAGTATACCATAATATAAGTGTGATTTACAAGATAAGATCATAAAAGGTAAATACAGGAGGTAGCAAAATTACATTAATGTATTACCTCAGATACTTTGAGCTACCTTCAAATAGATTGCATAAATACATTCAGGTCATATAATGGGGAAATGATGTCCTGGTAATCTCAGTACTATTTAGAAGAAGAACAATATTGACTTTAACCTTAAATATTGTTCAGGATCATTTTAAAAGGTATAAATGCTTTCATTGATTATGGATTACCTTGAGTGCAGTTGTAGAAGCTCCCTCTCTGTCACTGGAATCAGTGATTCTAATATTGGTTGGAATAACATTTAGACAATACTTTTATTTCACACACAATTATCTTATGAATTCAGTGCCACAAAATATGTAATTATTGACTACCATAGATTAAAGGGAGTAGGCAAGGACAATAAGCAAGTCTTCCAGATTTAAAAGCAGCATATCGCTGGATATATGTGGTTATGGAGGGAAACAGAGAGAAAGTCAGCACTGTCTTTATGCTTTGCAGGTAAACCTCCTGGAGAAATATAGCTGCCCGGTGATGGAAACAGGATGCTAGGCTAACTATACACACTAAGAAAAGTCTTGTAAAAAGTCCTTGTAGTAAGATCTTATTAGAAATTCTTTTTTACAAAACTTTCCTTGGTGTATATTAGTATTAACAGTTTTGCTGTCTTGTATTCCTAGCCTCTGTTAACTGTACTACAGTCAAAAAGTGCCAGCTCATCTGGATGTGTAGTGTTAGTAAATGGAATCTCTTTGGAGAAATAGACTTTTAGTTGTATTTCTTAATTTGGATAACATATACTTTGACAGCCCATTCCACAACTAGACCCTGTGACCTATAAAGAAGAAACACATGAACAAGTCCTGAAATCTAAATTAGAAGAAAGGGAAGACTACAAGAATGAGCCCACAATTGAGGCACTTAGTAAAATGTTTTACACAACCAAACATCGCTGGTATCCTGTGGGACAGTAAGTATTTCTGAAAGTATCAATTGTAAAATTAAAATGGGATGGAATTATAATACTTCCGGTTCTTTCCTGGTGCATAACTCAGTTGAACTGCATCACAGGTTTGGTCTGTATTTATTGACTTACTAGGGTTCAAGTATTCAACCCTTAGGTTTATACATTCCATGGAAATGATAGAGAAGAAGTGTTTGGCGTTTGCATGGGTAGAGTGTTTCTCCCCTACTCATTAAGGCAGCCTATTTTTTTTTCTGTGTGAGCCTGAAATACACACAGCACTCCTAGTTCCTCACATTTCTGTCCTTCTAATTACCCTACAGGTAGATTAAGGAATGGGTTTCCATGGCTGAGGGTGAATCTGAACTATTTCTATGGTCTTAGTCCAGCACCTTAACTGCACCAAAACTGAAAATAACTGCATATACATCTTGGATGAAAAGTACACCACATTGGCTCAAGAAATGTTCTTACCAAATGTCTAAATGCTGAAAAAATTTGGGAACATGTTATGCTGATGTGTTCTATCAGCAGTACTTCTAACATTTAGATTCAAGACTTAATTAACTATTTTTAGAAGTTAAACCAGTAATGAAAAAAATTTGTTACTACCAGTTCTGTGGGCATGGCTTGGTGGTAGTGGTGGTAATGTGGGTAGGCGTGGCAGTTTTTCTACAACCCCTTCAGCTTAAAAGCATTTTTTTCTACAACCTCTTTGGGCGAAAAGGTTATAGGTCAGCTGAAGAGGTTGTAGAAAAAAATGCTTTTAAAAATTTAAAAAAAACCAGCTTCTGATGATCGCGCGGCTCAGCTGGGCATGGCGGGGCGAAACGCAGGGATTTTTGCTACTGGTTCTCCGAACTACCCGCTGCCATCACTACTGGATCGGGTGATCCAGTCTGAACTGGGAACATTTCACCCCTGAATTAAACCATGCCATTTGTTGGTCTTCTAACTCAAAGATTTTTTTTTAAGGTACAAAATTATTTGCCTTTACTAAAGCCGTGCACCTTTTTTTGGATTCAGAAAGTCTGGCTACTGTTCTGCATTTTCTAAAATGTAGGAGGACTGTGTTGTGCAAATACTTTGCTTTTTATTTCTTTTCAGATCTTGGAATTCTCTTAGGAATGTGATAACCTCATAGAAAATGTACATGCAGTTCTTTTCTTCCTAAGAGTTACATTTGCCTAGGAATAGCTTCACTAGCAAATTTTGTGACAAATATATTCTGGAGAATGTTTAGTTTTACATCTAAAGTTCCAGACTGGAACTAAGAATAAACATTTATGATTTATTGCTTAGTAGACCATTTTGCTCCATAAGCCACTGGGCCAATAAATACCTGTCGATGAAATTGCTTCCCAGTAGAAATAATGAAAAAGTATCATGTGACTAGGGCCTGTACTTTCTTGAGAAGTCAATATACCTGTAGCCCAGTTGATGTGCATCAGATGCATTCTAAATGTCTTGGTGTCAATCAGTGGTGGGTTGCTCCCGGTTCGCACTGGTTCTGTAGAGCTGGTAGTAAAACCAGCGGGAAGCTCTGCCCACCAACCCTGACGTCACCAAAATGCTTCTGTGCTTGCGCAGAAGAGCATGCTCGCTTCACTCGTGTGCGCACACAGCCCCATTGCAAACCAGTAGTAAAGGTAAGTAGAACCCACCCTGGTATCAATCATATGCTCTTAAAGCAACATACAGCTTTAGATGAGATACAGTTTGAGGAAGTTTTAGGTGTGTCATGGATTTCTATTATGTGCAAGAAAGATCAGGAAGGTATTGAATAGGATGTATACATATTGTACTTATATGCTTAGAATGAGCAAAGTTCCTGTTACGCCCTCAGAATTTAAAAAAAGACACACGGTGATTCATCAAGCAGATTTCTTTATTATTCACTAGCTCTAGACAGAATCTTTCCAAACTAAAGCACTGTGCTATACACGCCTATACTCTGGGAACTATTAGGAAGGAACTCTCTTCATTCTCTCATACAAATTATCTGAATTGAGTTGTCTCTTAACTCCTTTGGAATGCACAGCCTCTCTTGTAGGACTCTGGATCGGTACAATCCACCACAATTCCCTTTGAATTTGGTACCACAGGTTTTTTTTAAAAAAAAACTAATTTAGTATTGACATGGAAGTCTAACTTTAACAACATAACCAGAGAGACAGATAACAGAATTCCATTCTGTTAACTAGGAAAATCTGGTGCCTTTTTTCCTACCAGAAATTTAGGTGAAAGTGGGAATAGTGCTGGGTATGCTTTGGTGAATCTCTGCCCCTGTGAATGTTCCAAGCAGTGTTCAGATTTTAAAAATATTTGGAATCCTTCTACAGCTGGGAGTTACTTTTGCCCTTGAACCAAAACAATAGATGATTTGTTACATGATTAAAGAAACTGCACAAAACATGGTTTAATTATTGGATAAATAGAACATGTCTATAGTCTTCCTTTGTAAAGATAATATTTTCAAACATAACTGTTAATAACATTCCTAATCTCTTAAAAAACAAGTATTTAAATTATTTGGTGTCTGAGACACTAACTTAATATATCTTCTGGTTTTGTTTTGTTTTTTCATTTAGGTATCACACTAGACGCAAGAAAACCAATACTTCCAAAGACCGATGACATTACATTTGTCTTTATCATCACGGAAAACTTTCTGTAGTTCGAGTATTCATTTCTAACTAAATCCTTGTCAATTTCTGTAGATAATTTGTGGAATCTAGGGATTCTGATTTGTAAAATCTTAAGGATATGCAAAATAGAAGTTTCATTCCCAAATATTGCTAGCTTAGTTGAATTGGTATGTGAACCACCAGAGGGCACTACTGTACAAGAATTCAGATTTACTATACTTTTGTGGGGATGGGGGGAATCTGTGGGTGTGGGCATGTAAGAGAATATGTTAACAATATGCAGCCATAACCAGAATAAAAACTAAATAATAAACTTTATGAAAAGTATCTTGAGGACCTTTGTTTCTTCTTACCCCATTGAAAATTATTTTCTATTCCTATAAAAATAATGACCACACTTTCTATTCCAGAAACTTCTGTAAGATTGTCAGAATCAAAATGACAGAAAAACAATTATACAGTATAAATGTGGCCTACTATGGGCCACACATAGGATTTGGTTCACACAGTGTAAAAACTAACGCAAATTAAAAGAATAGAAAGTACAAGTGCAGAAAAGAAAGAAAAGGAGAAAATAGAAAACTGAAGATAAAAAAATAAATAGAATGACATCACAAGAATAAACAATTTACTAACTTATTATCTCTTAAAACACAAATGATCTCTTTCCATATCCCATCCCTTACCTATATACAAATCCATAATTGACCATCATTATACTCCTGGTGTCAGCAAAAGTCCATGTTTGTCCCTTGACAAGAGATTCTTCAAAACTTTAACAAGTGTCTTTTGTAAACTCAGTATAGGAAAATTACCTAATTGGTTTATTGTTTCTATTTTGGTTTATTACTTCTATATTCTTTTAATTATTAAAACAGCTGGTTTCTTTTATAGGTCTAAAGTATATCTTTTTACATGTTGTTTTTGTAGCCCATCATTTGAAAATCCACTTTCAACTCTGTCAGGCAGAACTTGTTCTTCCATAACATCTTTTAAGTACAGTCTCTCTATAGAGGCAGATGTCTCTGTTGACCGTATTAACATCAGAATCCTTCCCTGCCCCCAAAAATACCTTCAATATGTCCAATGTTAGAATATTTTGTTCCATTCTGTAATTCTACAATCAAGTTCATGTCTTCTTGTCTTTTCATTGTAATCAAAAATTGTGTCCAATTTTTAAAATCTTATTCTAGGTTTTTTTTTAATCAGGCATTTTTCCACAGGAAGAGTTCTTTACAATTCCATAATCTTATTTCAAATTCATCTGAATTTTGGTCCATTTGTAACTTTCTAAAATTTTAATCACCCTTTTCCTGCTTATTCAAAAATTTTTGAAGTTAGTAGTTAAAACTTTCTTTTGCTAAAGATTGAAGGGAAACTCACTGCATGCTGTCAGTGTCATCAATATAAAGATTTCTAATAATTGAAAACTTCTTTGAGCCTAATTGTAGTTTATTTCCATGATTAAATAAACTATGGATAAATGAGAGGTAAACCCAACCTAAAAATCAGATGAAAGAATGAAAAATACATTATTAGACACACAGGAAACAATGTTATTAGCTTTGTAGTTTTGAGGTCAGCTATGCAGATTTATTTTGGAGGAATTAGGATGTTCAGCTCATGTTTATTTCTAAGCCCAGTGTAGTGTCAGCATACTATGAAAATGTGAAATGCCCCAAGAGCTGCCCCTTAAATGTACAGGTAATTTTCGACTTATGACCACAATCAAGCCCAAAATTTCTGTTGCTAAACACATTTATTAAGTGAATTTTGCCCCATTTTACAATCTTTCTTGCCACAGTTGTTAAGTGAATCACTGCAGTTGATAAGTTAGTAACCTGGTTGTTGAGTAAATCTGGCTTCCCCATTGACTTCATCAAACGTTCACCCAAGATCACATAACCCTGGGACATTGCAACCATCATAAATATGAACCAATTTGATCACATGACTACGGGGATGCTGCAACAGTCATAAGCATGAAAAATGGTGACTTTTTTCAGAGCAGTTGTAATTTGAATGGTCATTAAACTATTGTAAGTTGAGGACTACCTGTACAGAAAATTGCAAGAGAGATGTTCGTCCTTCAAATAACTCATAAACTCCAGTGGCCTTGCAAGCACTTCTCATGCCCAGAGGGAGGAAGTGCCAGAAATCTAGTGGCAGGAGAAAACACAAAACTATTTCTGAGAAAAATGACCTGACTTTCAAACACATTTTTCAGGATCTTGGAGCATGTGGAATACTTATCCAGACATCTGCTCCATTAAATTTGGTGCAGCTTGCTTTGGGATAGAAATCTCTTTGTCATATGAAAGAAGGCTTTGAACAACTGTGGATCCCACTTCCACTTTCAACTATTCTTCCTATGTTCCTGTTTTGAGCACGCATGTGATATTATACCAGGGCTGAAGAAGCTTCATGGATGAAAAGGGAAAGAAAAGGGAAAACCCCCAAGAAAGTCCAGTTGCCTCTGAAAAGCACCTTTTGGGCAGCCATGATCTGGATGACTGAGAATCTCCATAGACATTTACTATACCAGGAATATCCAAAGGGTACAAGGAGCATTCTAATTAAAATGTCCCCGTTAGCAGTAATTTTACCTATAACATGAGTTCAAAGTTGACTCTTTTCCTGAGCAGCTTTAATATTTCTAAACTAAAAATTGACTTGTGGCCATCAGTTTTTACTTTCCAGTCAAGCTCGTCAAGCTGATTTAGGGCTCGGATATTCTTGAAAGTAGAAAGGTGATGATAGAGATTGGGGCTGAGCTTTGCAGTATGTCAGATTCACTTTTTAGAAAAATTAAAAATGTAGAAAGTTTATGTGGAGCCTTGTGGCCCTGAGAGTCATGTTGTAAATTCAAGAATTAGCTCGTAAATCATGGTTCACAAACCACATACGGTGTGCTTAAAAGGTTGTAAACCCTTTTGAATTTTCAAGATTTCTGTATAAATACTGCCTAACACATGATCTCTTCTTCACATGAGTCCCAAATGCATCAAAATCATCATAATAGTTCATTAATGAGAATAGGTCATATTCAAAAAGACTCACAAACTTTTAAACACCACTGTAGCATAGTAAGCCAAAACTGAATTATCTACATGATCATACAGAATCATGTGAAAAGAGGTTCTGATTATAAGCGTGACTGAGCAAGAAGAGGGTAAGAAAAAAGTAAGGAACCTCTCAATCCAGCATTTGTTTTTCATTAAGCAAAAATATAGGGAGACGGTTATATAACTTCCTACTTGACTGTCTCTTAACTCCTAATTTGATAGCATGAAGTCTCAAAATAGCTTATATACTAAGCAACTTGTCAAAACACAAAAGATCATTACATAATCATTATAAGATGATCTTTGCATAACACCTGTGCCAACAGGGAAAAGACAGCAAAGCCAGAAAAACAAAATGCTAAAGTCATCCATCATCCACAAGAAATACACTTTGCCAACCTCTTTCAGTCCAAAAGCTATTTGCACTCTCTTATACTAAACACAGGAACACGCTTTCAAATAATCTGATTTTGTGAACTAGGGAAAAAAAAAACCTATGGAAAAAACCCTAGCTCTTTAGTACAGGTTTTCCTGGAAAACAAGAGAAACCTAAACCCATGCAGCTGGAGTTATATTAAAAACATATTTTAACGGCAGAGAGTGTAATTGAATGCAACAGAGATTCCAAGAGCAGTCCCTGCTGAGAGATGAGAAAAAATCCCCTCCAGAATTCTGAAGAACCGCTGCTATTCAATGGTTGCTTTTCTCATTGTGCTAAACCAGAATGTATTACGTGAACATAGTCATTGCTTAAGTATACATACAATCATTAGCAGCATGTGTGAAACTTCCTGCAGGCCATGCTGCAGACTGTATCTAACAGCTTCATTCCTCTTGTCCCTATCTGAATTGATGTAAAGTAAGTGATAAACCCTGCAACAGATTGGTCAAAATAACTTAATCTCCTATGTACTTATCTGGTAGTCAATTGCACTGATTCACCCACCTTTCCTTTTTAAGAAATCAAATATAAAATTGGATTCTGTCTTTTAGTACGGGAAATAATATAGCCATCAAAGGAATGTTTAAGAATGCACCAAAATACTAGTTTTTCTCACATTAAATTATTACAAAGATAAATGAAACAAAACAGTAGCCTTTCTTCATACACCAGAGTGCATACAAATAATGTAAAAGGCTTAGCAAATCTCCTTGTCAGTTCCATTTTCTGAAGCATATCTACAATTGTTTGCCATAATTTGCAAGAAGCTTAAACCTGATTTTCCTGTTTCTCAATTCAGAGAAAAGACTGTTTATTCTAAGAGGAGGAGAAGATGTAAATAAAATGAAATCACTTCTATGCTCTAATTATCAGCTAGGAAGAATTGGACATAATAATGCAGTTCTTGATACAATTATACATTATTTGTGTGTCTGTATGGATGTCTATCCATGGATTAAATAAAAATCAATCAACAGAAACTCAAACCACTACATCCACCAGTACTATTGGCGCGTGTTATAATTCATCTGAACACACTATAGAGATTGTGCTACATTCTCCCTGAAAAAATAAGATTACACAGGATGTGTAGGTTGTTCTTAGGCATGAAGTACTAGTTGCTACTGTACCATAAACTACAATTTACATATTAGATTACTGAAATGTGTCCAATGAAGGGCTGCTTTTCAAAATGATTTGTGAACAATAATTAGTTGAAGATCCATGTATGCATTTGTTTGAAATAGAGTTGGGCACTTTTACCTAATTGTGCTTCAGCATTTATAACTGCACAAGTTCTTCATTACGGCTGAATTGGTAGCAGTACATAGCTAATCTTGACAGTGTTACCCCTGCAAAAAAAAAAAAAAAAGTAAGCAGAATCAGATCTACTTAGTACAGTATTTGAACTTGTGACTGTTAGGTAATCTCAGAGCTCTAGACTAAATTAAGAAGGCAAAAACAAACAAAAAAACAAGTAAAACAAAAAAGCACCCTAGAAAAAAAACCATAGCAAAGATTTTCCATATTACCACCAAAATTAGATGGATATGTGCATGTCTCAGCTTGAGGGAATTTATTGTACATTCTCATCGCAAAGTACAGCTCTTCCCCCATGTCTTTCACTATTAGTATCATTGATTTCTCTGATAAGATCAGAACTGCAAAATCCTAATGCAGAATAAAGAGGATTGGATAAAAAAGATCAGCAAAAGCCAACACTTTACAAAGTTTCTTGAAGTTTTCATTTGCTAAATATTTCAGCTACTTACTTGATTTATATTCCCTTCTGGTTGGAAAAGTCCCTGAAAAGACCAAAAAGAAAACCCCTCTTAGGTCTATGATTTTTTTTTAGCTGCTACTACTGTAATCTATTTCTAAAATCAGTGAATTCAGAAACTGAACAGGGATCTTCCTTCCTTCTAGCTTACCCAACTTCACTGTAATATTTTAAATTAGCACAAAAACTAATTCCAAACTAGATGGGTGCCATTATGTAAAACTTGGATCTCAAGAACTATGTTGGCTCATATGGGGAGGGAGTGGCGTGCAATACACATCCTGAATTCTCAGAATTGCTCAATTTCTGCCTGAATTCTTAGAATTGCTACTTTTTTTAAAAAAAATAAGAACTTTCCATCTAGTTGTCAGATATGCATAAAACCCTTATGGAAATATATACTAAAGCAAATATAAAAGTAACTCATTAATCTCCCCAAATATCAGAGTTTAGACTTTTTAAAAAAAAATTTAAATTTATTTTTTTAATTTGATTTATATGCCGCCTTTCTCCGGAGACTCAGGGCAGCTTACAGTGCGTTAAGCAATAGCCTTCATACTTTTGTATATTTTTTATACAAAGTCAGCTTATTGCCCCACAAACTGGGTCCTCAATTTACCTACCTTAGAAAGGATGGAAGACTGAGTCAACCTTGAGCCTCGAATTTGCAATAATTGCAGACAGCTGAATTTTAATAACAGGCTATTTAGCCTGTTGAGCTATCTATTTGCACAACTGTTAGCCAAAGTTTTTTTCAAATTCATAACAAAATATGTAAATTAAATTTCTAGTATCACTTCAAGAATTCTCATAATTTACAGGTAGCCTTTCTCTTCCTGAAGTAATTTTAATTGGATTCAAGTACCAATCACCTGAAAAATTGGATTCAAGTACCAATCACCTGAGAAAACTGAAGCGAATCTCAACCCTCATTTTGAGAAAACCTTAAATCTGGCAATTAGTAGTCATGTTAATTATGGGTATGATTAGCAAAATAATGTCATCCCACACTTCCTTTTTTGAAAGCATCAAACCAATTACAACAAACACTTCATAAACTGTTCCAGGACCCATGCTTCCTCCATCTCAGCACAGTTAAAGAATTTAGTGATAACATAGCTGTTGTTTGTAGATAGTCCTAGCTTAAATTCCATACACTGTTGTTTAACAGGATTTAGGTAAAGTAATTGGAATATATTCATTAAATTATAAAATGGGCTTAGGATCAAAGTAGGAAATATAAAATGCATATTTGCTTTCAACATTCATATTTTTTAAAAAAAGTAAATAACAGCTGTTAGAATAACAACTGAATAAGAGGCAAGAGTTTAATATTTTCCTCTCCTACTTTAGTACTAGTAAAAATTATTCAGTACCAGTAAAAATTATTCAACTGGAGTTTTATTTTTAAAAATGAAGAGTGGATTCCCCTGACTATATTTCCTTCCACTCACCTGCTGGCAGGAAAACATCTATCAACCACTCTCTTTAATATGAGATAGGATGGAGCTAGATTGCAAATTCTGAACTGAACCAGGCTTATAGTAAAATACATGTATATAAAATTGTCGATTACATATTTAGCATAATGCTCATTAAAGCTTGTAGACACCACTTAGTTTAGGAAAACTCAAGTAAATAGAGGATTTGCTATTATTTCAGAACTGAATGCAAAGAGTTTGAAGCCAGTGATATTAATTCATACCATGAAACAGAAGGTCTTTATTGTGTTGAAGAGTCTAAGTTTATAACAATACAGGAAGACAGAAGATCAAATTCGGGTGGTTTGAGAAAGACATTAAAATTGTAACACTGCGCAAAACTGAATCACATTTACAGAGCTGACACAATCTCAGTATATCAAAGCATCAAGAACTGGATTTTCCAGTAGTTATTTATGTTGGAGTAACACTGTTTTTCTCTATCTTTAAACACTTGTGAAAGAGAAAACATAACACAATTTCTATTGCCATTATGTCCTTTAAATATTGCTTAACCCTATAATTGGTCTAATGTAATTTTGTGGCAAAATGATCCATCCCACATTAAGATACATTATAATTCTATAATTAAATATGAGGAATAGCAACTCTCTTAAAACTTTGAGTAAAATATGGCTTGCTATTTTAAAATAATCCTTTGGGAATCCTTTCGTAACACTACAGTATGATTTGCTCTGTAATTGACTTAATATGGCCAAGGTGTTGGCTGGTGACTGGGGCATTTTGACATACTGGTATTATCTGGAACTGCTTTTATTTCCTGATGTCCTCTGCCACTTGTGGGTTGGATCTTTGTCCTTCCTGGCTCGTGTAAGTGGCCAAAAGAGAAATAATTACCTGGATCCAAGTGTCAACCCTGAAGTGATCATGGCTGAGGCCATCTTGGAGGCTTCAAGGCTGCCACACAACAAAGGGAGGGGGGAAATCATTAGAGAGGGTTTGTAGCCAAAACAATAAAACTTTCCTGTGGGATCCCAAGGACATTTCCACAGGTGGCTGGCCAGAGGAGGAATGAAGTAACCAAGCAACCAGGCAGCTCCTGGATTGGACAGTATGACCAGTGACTTGGGGAAAGGGGAAAACTTTTACTTTTAATTAAGTGAAAGGCGCAGGAACTTTTAGCGCCGGCTTTCACCAGTTGTGCCAATATGATCTACCCAATAAAACTGGTGTTTGAGAAACCTGCATGCCTCGGAGTTCTAGTTTCTATGGGTGCATTACTTGGAACGCTCATTTCAAGAAGTAGTCAATACCTTACAGAACTGCAAAAGGGTACTGTCAGCACCTTAAAAAAGGATGAGAGGTGGTGGTCTTCTTTGGACACAGAGCTATTAAATAACTACTGACCTGTTTCCAATATTCCGTTTTTAGAAATGATAGAGGTAGGGGAGGTAGGCAAGAATGAAACACCCTAGAGGAAATAGATTTTATGAAGTATTTCCATCATGTTTCAGGCTCAGACATGGGACCGAGAGGCACTAGGCACTTTAGATTACTTTTTCAGGATCTGGATTTCTCACTAGCCTTCAACTATAAATTTGACCTAGACAGGGAGGAAGATCAGGGCTTTGAAGTTCTTGCTATATCTCATCCTCAGACTATTGTCACTACATGTTGTGGCCTTCCAGCGGCCTGCATCAATTGTGGCTGATCCCGACGAGGAGGCTGGTGTGGTGTCGCGGCAGCAGCCTGCGCAGCCGGCGTTCATGTTGGACAGCGAGGAGGCCGAAGAGGATGTGATGCCAGAGGCAGAGACTCAGCCAGGGCCTTCAGAATCTCCAGAGGCTCCTTCCAGTGGAGAGAACGAAGTGGAGGAGCCTTTCTTCAATGCTCGGGCACGCAGGGCTGCCAAAAGGCAGGAGTGGCTACTCAAGAGGAGGAGGTCTACTTGAGAGTAGAGCTTGAGGATAAGTGGCCACTCCCTTAGCCTATTTAAGTCGCACACAGCTAGTGCTTTCTTGCTAAAAACAATGTCTCATTACTACAGAGCATCTTGGAGAGTGAGCGACTTCTCATATCTGGTTTTCTGGACTGATTGCCAACCTTTGTTGGACTTTGTTCTTAATAACTTTGATAAGGACCCTTTGCACGGGAAGCCTGCATTCTTGAAAGGAGTTTGTTTGGAATTAAACAGTGTTTGCGAAGCTTGGTGTGTGTCACATACTCTGGGAATCCGAAGCTGGGGCAGAACACTACCCATTTTGACTACCATAATGTGCTGTACTTCAAGTGTATTTAAGGATCACTCAAAAACTGCAAATAATCCAGCATGCAACAGCCTGCGTGCTCACTAATTTTTGACATTGGGATTGGGAGCACAATAGCTGTGCACTGGCTCCCAGTAACTCAGGAATGAAATGCTTCCAGTTCGGTCCAGTTCACCTGAACAGGTAGTAAAAAGAGGATACTGGTTTGCTGAACTGGTAGGAAAAAATGTAAAAAAAAAAAGTTCTGACAATCAGCTGAGTGACGCGTGATCGTCGGAAGTTTTTTTTTTACTCTAGCATTTTTTTACTACCGATTCTCTGGAACCAATAGTTAAAAATGCTTTAAAAAGTAAAAAAAAAAGTTTTGAAGATCGTGCGTCGCTCAGCTAATCATTGGAACTTTTTTTTTTACTTTTTAGCTATTTTTTTATTACCGGTTCTCTGGAACTGGTAGTAAAAATGCTTTTAAAAAGTAAAAAAAAAGGCTCCAATGATCACAGCTGTGCTATGCGATCATCAGAGCCTTTTTTTTACCTTTTAAAAGCATTTTTTAACAACCTATTCGCCTGAATTGGTGAAAAAATGCTTTTAAAAAGTAAAAAAAAATTGGCCACACCCACCCAGTCACATTAACACTCCACCCACCAAGCCACGCCCACAGAACCAGTAGTAACAAATTTTACATTTCACCACTGCAGTAACTGTCCAGGTACAATTTAAAGTGCTGCTTTTAATCTATAAAATCCTCTATGGCTTAGCTCCAGGTTACTTTCAGAATCGCATTCTCTAACTAGAATTGGCCCAATAAATAGAATGGGGTGGGTGGTGTAGAAATAACTTGTGTTCCCTTTTAGATGAGGGTGACTAAAGCCAGGAAGGGAGTGCTGCTTCTCAGTGACATTTTTGGCTCTTTGAGGTTTTCCAGCTGAAATGAAGATTAGTTCACACAATTATTCTTTCTGCAGTTTAAAACAACTGTTTTGTAGAGCATTTCTTACTGATATTTATTTTACAGTTTTTCCACTGTGTTTTATTTTAATTAGGGAGTTTTTATTTTATATGTGTATAAAATCTGTGAATGAGAACCTGTTTGGTGTAGTGATTAAGGCATCAAGCTACAAACCATGAACCCTAGTTGTGCCTAAAATTTGATTTAGAGTTGCCTGCAACTGTGAGTACATGCTGTCACATACCTGTGGTGTGAAGGAGTTCGTGAATAGCTGCAGGATGCAGATAGATTGATGCACACATCTCCCAAATTCCAACTGCAAATTGTGCGTATGGATTGATTCAACTTTGTTTTGTGGTTTGCTGTTTGAGCAACCCCCTAACTACAACAAACATTCAAAAACGTATAAATGCAACAGCTATGCAATTGTCTCCAAATGACACATGCAATGACAAAGAAATCTAATCCAGGTTTTAGGCACAAAGCCAGGTGAATCACTATGGACCACTCACTTTCTCTCAGCTCTAGGAAGAAAGCAATGACAAACCACTTCTGAAAACCTTGTGAAGAAAACTGAAGGGTCCAGGCAGTCTCTGAAAATCGGGCACAATTGAATGAAAGAAAGTTATCTTTCAAGCATTTGAAGTCATTAACTGGATTGCAACTGGATATAAATGTAATAATAAACATCTGCAACAGCTAGCTGAAAAGATTTATTTCAACGAGGTCAAAGAAAGGATTCTAAGAAATAAACATGTAAGAACAAATGTTAAATCTGCATCCTAAATATTTACTAAGATGTTCACATATACAAATACTCAACAAGGACAATTTAATCTTACCAAATCTTACTAATTTTTTCAAACTAAAGCAGAAGGAATAATTAAAAGTGAAATAATTTCACACCAGAGAATTTAAATACAATCACTTCTAACAGGTTTATATATAGAAATTCAAATTCAGAACAAATTCTCAGAACAGTTCAAAGAATTACTGGGAAATATTTTAAAAGTACAGTTTATTTATTTAGAAAATATGCAGCTTTCCCTCTTAGTAACCATTCTTACATCAAAGATAAAAATAAAATATAAATATTATTGAAAGCATTAGTAAAATTATTGAAAACAAAACAAAAAGATAAATATAGCAGCCAGTAAAACTAAATGTTTACTACAAAAAGTGTGTCTAAATAAACAAGTATTTGATGTTCATTTAAAAGAGCCACAGACCCAGATCTGGTAAGCCTCAATTGGCAATTGCCTCCAAGAACCATGAATTCATGACAACCACACAACTGTTGATATGTGCCAGATCATAAAAACTAGTATGTTTACACAAAGTGAGATTCCTGTAAGTATCTGCAGTGCAACTTATAAAGGTCCTTAAATGTTCAATATTAATCATACACTATAATCAGCCCTACTGAAGATTGTAGTTTTTCTTTAAACAAGGCAGAGAATTACTGTATAAAATAAGAACTTTGAATTTTGCCCCCAAACAAAATGTTATATAGTGCAGTTTCCATATGATTAGCGGTACATGCTTCTTATAGGTCTAAATCCAAAAATCATACTAATGCTAATTAAAGCCATTGCGGACATCAGTTTGTTACTGTAGTCTAAGACAAAAAGATTAATGTATAATAATGAGCTAAAATAAGTTGTGTGTAAATGTATAGATATGCCCTAGCTCTGGTATTGCCAATATGAAATCAGTGTGCTTATGTACTGTACCCACCAGGCTTCTCTGCCCCATCAGATTTTTTTTTTATATTTAGAAAAAAAAACTTCATTTTTTTAAAAGAATTGTCATGTTCTGGCTTCATATTTATTTTTAAACATGCCTCTGGTTCTAAATGGCAACAGATGCATTCTTAGAAAATGATGGGTCAATGAAAGCACATCCAACTATTAACAAAAAAAAACAAACTTCCAGGTGCTGTGTTTCCAACCATTTTAGCTTAGCCTATTACACAAACTAACTCATGTAGTCAATTTATCTTTCAGTATGTCACACAAACTCATAACTAAATGAACCAATATCCGGTTAACCATGGCTAAGAGTATTCTGTAAATACTCTTTTCCTATGTTTAGAGTAGGGGATCGTTATTGTTTCTTATAATGCCCTTAAATCATTTTCAGAACAAAATAGTTTTGGTCAGAAATATTAGTCAACATAACATTAATCAATCTTGGTCATCATTACCTAAGCCTATTATTTTGAATTATATAGTTGATCCATTATGTTTATGAGGATTTACTTGTACCCAGTAATCCAACACATAGGAGGCATTTAAAATACTGCCTATTTCAATCCCTTATCATAATAACAATATGCATTAACCCCATATTCCTTCTCCTATGGTCAAGAATAGCCAGGATCTCCAGTCAGCATCACATTCAAATCCTGCAAAAGCCCATTGCACAGCTACATCTCAGCCTAAATGTTGGATTACTGGAAACATTCACGGACACGTTAAATTTTCGGTTCGACCAACCTTCAAGACTACTTCAGGCCTAATATTTTGCTTATGCAGGGCCACATGCTAATTGTAGGTGGTTCAGAAGCGGCTGAGGATGTAGGCAGTAAACCGCTCCCAGGGACTGACGGTAGGGCAGCAAGAGCCTGGCCCGCCCTTCGCGGAGAGGTCCCTCTTGTGCCCACCCCAGAAGCGGCACACGCCCTTCTCACGTTCTCTATCCCGGAGGAAGAAGCTTCACAGATCCCGAGCGAGCCTTCCTCAGCAGCCCCGTAAAGCAGCAGGAGCCGTCCGTGCACCTAGCAGCGTCGCTCCATAAAGAAGCTCGGCGGAGGCTGTTTTCCATGTTTTCCGGCGACGAAGACGCCCGGCCAGGACGACGGACGCTTGTTTGTGGCCACGGCTCGGCTCCCCCGCCCTCCCTCCCCCCGGCGAAGAAAGAGGTGGGGGAAGGCCGCGAGGAAGGAAAGGAAGGAGCGTCTCCAACACGGCAGCTCCATTTCAAGCGGAGGCGCGGGAGCCGGCGGTCACGTGACGCGATTCCTGGAAAGTTCTTGGAAAGCGGCCTTTGCATTTTTAATCGTTCCGCGAGTAAAAACGCGAAGCAAAATAAAATTTAAAAAATCGACCGGACGCCGGGAGAGGCTGCCTCGAGACCGCTTGCAATGTGTCCGGCGGGGGGGGGGGGGTAGGGAGGGCAAGGGGGGGTATAAGGGGGGGGCGCTCCACATTCTGTAAGCACGAGAAACCTGCCTCTTTCTCCCCTCCCACCCCCGCACCGAGCAGTAGCTCGCTCAGCCTATCTTGAAATGGCACCGGAGGAAAGACGGGGGCAACGCTGGCCTCGCCATTACTAATCCCAGTCATGACATGCAACCACGTCACCCCACTTTTCTGAGTTGTTTCGGTATCGGCGCGCACCAGGCAGCAAATCTCGCCTGCCGGCCGCGGCTCCTCGCTCCTGTTTACTCGGCGTCCACGCGTCACATGAATATTTCCTGCCCCGGGTTGTAGGAGAAGCTCTTGCAGAGCATAACCTGAGCTGGCCGGCCCGGCGGCCACTCGCCTGGTCTCTCGCAGCTGATGCCGCTGGAGTCTTGCTCTTTTTTTTCTCTCCTTTGGAAACAAAAGCAGGGCTGGTCGCCGTGGCGAGCCTCCCAACGGCCTCTCGGTTTAAAAAGCGCCGCGCTAAAGAGACCAGCATCCCGCCCTGCTGGGTTTTTGCCGCCTTTGCTGGCGAGGCCGAAGGTAAGAGTTTGGCCGAGTGCACACGACTCTTCGCCCCGGGGCTGCCCACCGATTATTTCCTAGACAGCAGCCAGACTGTGCAAAGGAAAGGAGGAGAAAGGCGTGCACTTTGGAAGCAGCCGATAAGCCATCCTCGAAATCCCCGGCCAGGTGGCGGCTGGATGAGGCGCTTTCCCGGCGGGTACCGTTGCCCCTCGTGTGCAATGGGGAAGTCAGGACAATAGGAAGGAGGCAGAGAAAAGCGGACGCCCCTGGCCCATCCCAGCAACAAACGAATCGCCCTTCCGAGGGATGCTCCGTAAGTGAAGACTCGGAGCGGCGGATTTCGACGGACCTCTCGCCGGACCCTGGTTCTCCTGGGGTGCAGGTCCCTGCGGGCGGCGGTCAGATGGGCTGGGGCAGCCGCCGGGAGCTCTGATAAGGGCCCGGCGCTCCTTGCTTTCCTCCTCACGCCGTGGTCTCTGCCCCCAAATGACCCTGCGCTCGGCCGAATCCTCGGATGGCACCGACAGGGCTGGGCCCCATTGGGAAGCTGGAGGAGCTTCGGCAGAACCTGCTGAAGGGGAACGCCTGGACTTTGCCATGAGGGAGTTGAGATGCGCGGGTAAGGCAAGCGTGGGGAACGGGGAAGTGGGCACCTGGGGTTAGATTGAACCGTTGTGGGGGAGGATAGCTTGTCCCACTCCCTGCATTCAGGGTTCGTAGGAACTGGGGAGATTTTGTTGTGTAGCATCCTCAGCGCTGATAGGGTTGTGAGGTGAAAAAAAGACTCCCGCCATTAAGCCCTTGAGAGGTGGAGCCCCCAAAACCGGCGCCCAGCAGAATCTATAAGCGGAGGACAAGGCTGCAGACACGACTCGAAAGGATCACGCTTCGAAGGTGGAAAGATGACGGGTCGAACTCAAATTATTCCTCAAACCTAATGTGTTTACCTCGCGGGGAACCTCTGTAGCGTTAGCTAGGTACTTTTCTACAGGTTGTTTCATGACGCAAGTTTTAAATCCTTCGTTCCTTTCTTGCGTTTGGAAACTGCGGAAGGTTTTCAACTTTTCTTTAATGGTCATTCCGAATTAAAGTAACTCTGGGGAAGCAGGCATAAAATCCTCTCTGATGGAATACAATAATAGCTTAAGGTTTTGGGAATAAGAAGGAAGGTCTGCTCTTTCTCAGACCTGTATGTTGGAGCACTGTGCTGCAACTTCAATTCATCTTGGATTTCTACATTTCAGATTAGCTAACTCAATTAGGTGTTCATTATCGGATACATTGTATAATCCTGAACTTGTTCTCCCACTAGTAGTAGTGGCTCAGAATTAAGAGACTAGTAAAATGCTGGGCAGAACTAGGAGTAAATCTAGAGTTACATAAGACTTCTAGGAAAACATCTCTATGTTAATAAAAACAAGTCAATTTGTTTTGAATAATGAGCAAAAATTTTAATAAGAATTCTTTGTAAAATCTTTTCGCTGTATTCACCCTAGACTTTTTATTTTAATTTTGATATTACACTTTTTAAAAGAGATGTTACTATTTCACTACAGTTTTCCTATTTGGCCTTGTGTTTAATTCTGAGAATAAATTGGATACACTGCAAAGGTTATTTTTTTTAGCTATTACTACTATGTTATAGACAGTGAAAAATGATTTCAATCCTGCCAGGAGATCCTAACTGTATTTTAATGCACGCAACCATCTTGAAAAAGCTACTTCAGTTATCACATGAAAGGTTTTCTCTCTCTTTATTTTTTAGGGTTAAGAGAAAGTGTTGATTTTAGGTTCTTTGGGATCTAAAATTTGCCTTGTTCTAATATTTCACATATCTGCACTGTATTTGATGACTGCAGTGTTATAGGGGTGGGTTTGTTTAGCAGAGCTGTTAATAAAAATCTATTAAAAATGGTCAGTCTTAAATCCTGGTTGATACTGTATTCGTACTACACTTTTACAATACAACTCTAAGTATATTGGTTCAGAAATCAATCCTATGATGTGTAATGGTATTTATTCTTAAATAAATGTCAGATTCTGTTTGCAAGGTATCTTTTCTGGCCTTGTGGGCTCGTATTCATGTTTCACAAAGCAGAAAGTAAAAATGAGAAACTGCATTAGTTATTCAAGGACACCTACTACCAAGGAAGTAGTATTAGAGTGTTAAGGGATTTGAATCATTGGGGTTTCATGCATTAATTATATTGATTTTTTTAATCAAAATTTTCCAGTGTAGGTAATCCTTTGCTTCCAGTGGTATTCTATCTAAAAATATGCTGAAGATTCTTAACTAATTTTGCTTTCTCTTCTATTAGGATGGTATTGGGGAAGCATGAGTGTTGCAGAAGCAAAGGAAAGATTACAAGATACATCTGAAGGGACTTTCTTGGTCAGAGACAGCTCTCACTCAGAGTATTTACTTACCATTTCAGTTAAAACCTCAGTAGGTCCTACCAACTTACGAATAGAATTTCAAGGTGGTAAATTCCGTCTGGATTCTATTATCTGCATCCGATCAAGGCTCCAGCAATTTGACAGTGTGGTTCATCTAATTGAATATTATGTCCTTATGTGCAAGGACAGAAAAATGGTCTCCGAAATACCTTCCAATGGAACAGTCCATCTTTATTTGAATAAACCTCTCTATCATTCAACACTGTCTCTACAGCATCAGTGTAGAGTAGCAATAAACAGATACACAAGTAAAATCCAGGAACTTCCGTTACCAACAAGGTTGAAGGAATTCTTAAAGAAATATCGATATCGGGTATAAGCATATACTCAGCCTCATTTTAAGAAAACAGGTCCTGAATACAATTTGTGAGAAATCAAAATCTTCAGCTGTGTGAATGTATTGTGTAGGTCATTGTGAAAATGGTATGTTATTGTGTATGTTTGTAGATTTTAGTAGAGGACTTGGATTTAACTTTCCACTGTTAAAACTTTGGTGCTCAGTAAGCTCCCTGATGTTATTAGAATTACAAGCTGAGGGGAAATGTGTTTCAGTGGGAACAAGTGCCTACAAGAGAATGGTTCATTGCTCTTTGATACCTATGCACTCACTTTGTTCTTAAAATAAATGAGACAGTTCTGTAAGATTCTCCTACAGAAAGCCATCTTATAAAATATTACTAAATCCCAATCCAAACGATGTGGCTGCCCTTCAAAATAATTTCTGAATAATGTGGACCAGTCAGTGATACCATGGGCACCTTAAAATAATCTATGGTCCTTCTTCTGAGAGCATATTGCATTCATTAGTATTTTGAAAGTTTAAGAAAGATTTGCGGATTCCTAGTGACCATTTACAGTTGAATGCTCCTCTCATATCAGAAGGGCTAAGGGGAGGATAGGCATCTGGATTTCAGCAGCAAATGACTAACAACTCTGCAAATAGGTCACTAAACTTTTTATGAAGTTACAAAGGGAACATACATTTTGGGCAATAAATTTCCAGCTGGCATAAAAGACTGGCTGGTGAGATTCACTGTCTAAGATTAGATCAGTGTAATGCTCCTGATTATGTATTTTGCACATTCTTAATTATAATTTACATATTAATAAATAGCAAGCTTTTATTTCCTAATATTATAGCACTCAAGTGTTTTCTTATTAAAAACTTATCTAGCAGTTCTTCCTGATTATGAATACATGAAAACTTTTTTTAGGAGGGGGGGGGTGCCTTCAAGTCTATGTGACTCTTTGCAACTACCTAGTCAAGTCCTGAAGTTTTCTTGGCAAAGTTTTTGGGAAATGGTTTGCCATTGCCTTCTTTCTAAGGTGGAGAGAAAGAAAGAGAGACTGACAGAAGATCACCAACTGGCTTCTTGCCTAAGATGGAACTATAGAATTTATGATCTCCTGATTTCTAGCCCGATGCCTTAACCACTACGTTATCTGGTGCTCTTACAAAAGCTATAGAACAAATTTATCCATTTTTACTCAGAATGTAAGTTTAGCATTATAGCAAAGTTCTATTTGAACAGTCAAAATGGGATTAAATTTCTAGGTAAAATATAAGGCACTCAATCACACATGACCTCTGAACTCTCTGGGGAGCTACAACAGTCTTCTTCATACACTTAGCTCCCAAAACTACACAAGCCTTACCCAACCTTCAGTATAACTCTACAAAGCCTCCCTAAATGGTAACTAATATCAGAGAAAGGAAGTATGATATACATGGGAGTAACCATGTCAGGCCAGAAAAGGGAGGTGGGTGGGGGTGAGACGTGTGGAATCAATCATTCCTAATTTAAAGCAAGGTGATCTTATCCCAAAGTAGGACTGAAAAAGCAAAGGTCATATTATTCCTCTTATACTGACTCAGTGAATATAGTACAATGGGGAAATGTACCACTATTTGTGTTAGCAAAAATTTTTTGTAGTTCCGTAACATCAGTAACAGGCCTCCCTTGAATGAAGTTTTTTAAATACCTAGGCTGCAGTCTTGCAGTTGTTTCCATCCAAAACAATAGCAAATATGACTAACTTCTACAATGTAGAATTTTATTACTGTTCTTATTACTTTGAAATGCAAGTAATTTTGCCTTTTTAAAAAAAGTATTCAAGCCTATAACCTTTTTATTATTATTTTTATTATTTATTTTTTCAATTTATATACCGCCCTTCTCCCCGGGAGGGGGACTCAGGGCGGTGAACAGCCAGATTTAAAACACATATAATACAAACATTAAAAGAATTATAAAATTAAATTAAATTCATTGGCGTTCCAAATAAAATTCTAACCCCATTAAAATACCCAATTTAAAACCCCAAGAATCAATTAAAAATTTTTGTTAAAACCCCATTAAAAACAATCAAGCAAGGCCGGCTTGTTGGAATAAATAGGTCTTAAGGGCCTTTCGGAAAGTGCGGAGGTCCGGGATCAAACGAACTTCTGGAGGCAGCTCGTTCCATAGGGTGGGTGCCCCCACAGAGAAGGCTCTCCCCCTGGGGGCCACCAGCCGACATTGCTTGGCTGATGGCACCCTGAGAAGGCCCTCTCTGTGTGAGCGTACTGGCCAGTGGGAGGTTATCGGTAGCAGCAGGCGGTCCCGCAAGTACCCCGGTCCCATGCCATGGAGCGCTTTAAAGGTCAAAACTAACACCTTGAAGCGCACCCGAAAGACCACCGGAAGCCAGTGCAGCTCGCGCAGGAGAGGTGTCACATGGGAGCGCCCTGTCGCTCCCATAATCACCCGCGCGGCCGCATTCTGGACCAGTTGGAGCCTCCGGGTGCACCCCAAGGGGAGCCCCATGTAGAGAGCTTTTGATTTCAGATTGTACCCAGTAAATCAAATTGTAGCTCCCTTATGTTTATAATGAGTTTCTATGTTCAAATGGATTTTTCAGAATTATACAAACAATATTTGTCTATGTCATTTCCAGAAGAGAAGAAAAAATTACGGCACCAAGTGTTATACTGACATTTTAGCAGTTAAGTTTGATAAATTTAGTGATAGCTAATAAAGTAGCTCTAAAATTCCTTCAACACTTTTTTAATACTGTTCAAACTAATAGCCTCAACTACATTTTATGCTTAATCCCATATAATTATGCATCATGCAAAAAAGGATTTCATTTATTCTGTCCTGAAGGACTTGAATTTTAATAATATGGCTAAGGAAGAAAATTATCTGCTTTCTTTACTTTTTAAATACTACTACATAAGTTCTCAACAGTTGATGGATGCAGTCACAGACATTTTTTGAAGTTTAATTTTAAAGTTGGTCTTTACTCTGTTTATTCAAATGGGGGGGGGGCATCTGGGGATGCAAAGAGCCAGGTGCACATTAGGAGCTAAATTTAGGCAGAGATACACTGATATTCATGTCTAGAAACTGAGGCCATGTTCAGATGATTACTTGCAAAACTATCTTGTGTAGATACATTTGTTGCTGTGGGAACAACAAAAAATGGAGGTATGCAACATTATTGATGAAATGTTTCTTTTACATCCACTTTATTGTCATTGCTATTTTGTATATTCAGAATATGCTAAAATTACTCCACATGTTGCTGCACATTATATTTTCTTGTAGGTGGCTGTGGTTGGAGGATTAAGATGTCATTACAATGAATGTGGGACCAATTTTTCACCCCTTTTTCTCTCACAAAGACGTAAAGAATCCAAATAAAATAAATTAGTCCATTTTGAGAGCGAGAGACAGACAGAAGTAGAGAGATAAAGTAAGCCTCTATAGCACACGTCATCTCTGGACCACCCATCAAAACATTTTGATTTGGTTCAGTGAACTGCAGTGGAATTCTGGGAACAGCAAATGAGATGCTGGCATATTACAACCGGCCTCAGATTGCCCATTGATATAGCAATGTATATTTAATTATTGCAAAGTTTCCTGTCCCTAATCTTTTGAACTGCATGTTGAATTAGAAGTGGACGAATATACCACCTCATATTCTTCCTTGATTTCTACAATGATAGGATGAGGTATTTTCTAGTCTTATTTTTGTAGTAGTGACTCAAAGGTACTGTAATAACTCCAGCACATGGGGCTGTCATGCAATGCTAATCAAGTGATTGCCTTTGGTGTACTATGATATGTAGCCCTCCTCAATATGTAGATTAGACTGTTATGGCTGATTAAATAGTGTTTTAAAATATCCTGGCTTTGTATTTGTGTGAACTATCTTAAGATTATTTCCATACTAGCTTGATGACCTACTATCTTATGTTGAAAACTAACTTTATTTTGCTACCATTGAGAGAGTCTGTTGAAAGGTGTTGGATAAGTTAAATGTCTTTCTAAAGAGACAATGGGCTTCACTTTATTGTCACATTTGGCCTGAAATTATGAATGGAAGTCAATTGCAATTTAAACTTAGCTCTAATAGAATATGCAGTGTGCATAGTTTTTGCAAATTATACACCGACATAATTTAGCTTATGTTATAATCTAAAAAGTACAGGAACTCATAAAACATGCTTAATGCTGTAATTCTTTCATCAAATCAGAAGCACCTGAAACATTAAATATGATCACCATTCAATATTTGGTATTCCCAATAGTTAAACTATCTTTTGATAATAGATTAGTTACAGTAGAACTTTTCCTCCAATTTGAGGGAACAACTCTAAACATGTACTGATGAAGCAAATATAATTCAGTGTCATAAAATATATTCTCATACAATGTATATAAAATCAATCTATAAATGCCTTCATGTATTACACTAAAATACGATTTTGTTTAATTATGGTTTTTATGATTTAAAAAATATAACTTACCTTGTGACTCAGTGTGGCATTGAATTCAGTCTATTTTATTTAAATTCTATTAAAGATATTCAGTAAATATCCATTATTATTTATTCTGTAACTACATTAAAAGTGTCCTGAAAAATATTATATTTCAGTGCAGGAAGCAATATATCTTATTGTTCAATCAACTTTTACATATTTCAGGTTATGCATAAATACTGATTATCATTTCAATTGCTGTACTTGTGAAAAATGGTTTTATCCTGATCTGTTATATAAAGTACCATATTAAAAGACTTTGATACAAAGTTGAGAAATATGATTTATTCTTAGTAACTTAGCAGTGAAACAGCAGTTTGTTACCAAGTCTAATTTTGGTTCTTTCTTCTCTAGAGAATAAAAATGTACTCTTACTCATTTTATTGTAACCAAAATGTACATTAAGTACTTCCATATTGGTAGACCCTAAAGTTCTTTTCAGATGCATACATCTTTATTTATTTAAGAAATATATAAGGCCAGAAATGTACGTTTTGAAATATAGCTATACTGTATATGATTTTTAATTAGATTACTTATGC
This sequence comes from Masticophis lateralis, assembly GCA_030761175.1. Taxonomy (NCBI): domain Eukaryota; kingdom Metazoa; phylum Chordata; class Lepidosauria; order Squamata; family Colubridae; genus Masticophis; species Masticophis lateralis. The sequence continues at coordinate 38,281,391 of JAUDYJ010000006.1, read as the reverse complement.
TGACATTTACGTAATATGTATTTCTACTCTATATGTATGTTTATTTATTTAAAATAGTTATATAGTCACCTATCGAAGATCGAACTATGTGCAGCTTTTCTGTATTTTATATGGAAAACTGAATCTATAGAGACAGATTTCAATAGTACTTCTATCTACAAGAGTTGTTTTCACTAAAGTAACAAAATGCAGTCCAGGTGGCAGTAAATGTGTCAGTATTCAACAGAAGATAAGCATATTCAGGGAATGTAGCATCTGATAATAATTCACAGTCTTTTGACACAGGCAAATCCTGCTCTGAGTTAATATAGGAAATGGCATTTAGTCATACTATGAGCCCTGCTGTTCGTTAAATGCTAGTTTCAAAAGTCCTCTTAGTATCTCACTGCTTCTATTGAGACATTCAGCTGAGGTTTGAAGTGTCACATTTAAGTGAGATTGAAAATGACTTTGTATTGTACAACATTGCCATGAAATCTGTATGTCTCTTATGACTACTCTGCTTTTAGTTCATTGCTTTAGGAGGTTTATTTCTAAAAAGAATTGGAGAGAGGTACAACCCTAACATTTAGCCAAATGTAACTAATTCCCCTTCACTTCCTATCCCAAGGAAACCAAACAGGGTCATCATTCATTAATTTGTGGACAGAGGGTATCAAAAATTCCCAGGGCTGTAGGCTATACAATTTTTAAAAGGTGGCAATATTAAAAGATGATGATAAATCAATTCCATATTGCTGCCAAGAAAACAGCATGGGCATGTAGGGACTAGGAGATGGGTTTAGTCTGAGGAAATCTTAAACTTTAATTTGTTTTTTGGAGAACAAAGCATGTTGTATCTATGAGCTTTACATTGATTAGAAAAAATTAGACTCCTGATTATATACTACCAGTTGAATCAGATTTAGCTGTTGTTGAGAGCAAGCAGCATGACCTAGATGTAGCTGCACATGTTCATTTACATCAAAAAAGGGCTTTTAGCCAATTTGGTTGAATTATCATAAGATAGGCTGACTATTTGAAGTTCTTCGGTATTTCTTTCCTCTTGTAATTGGGGAGGTGGTTAGAATATTTTTAGAGCACAGTGTTAATATTTATTTGAAAGTAAATCCCTGAAGCTTGTGTCAACCTTACCAGCAAAATTAATCCATTGTCAAAGCTATCATATCTTTTGGCTTAATAGCACCAACCATTGTAGTACATTCATCAAATCACAGTCAAATGTGCAATGCACATGTGTAGCCATTATATAATAACTTTTAATAATATTCAAAATAATCATTGAAAGATTAGGTTTGGGTATGTCTGCTAATGCTGTACTTTAAAGAACTATTTAACCAAAATAAACTACAAAACTATTAACTTCTTACTGTATGGGGCTCTCCATATACAATCTTTGCACCCCTCTCTGCCTTGTGGAAGGGTGCAATGAACTTTGCACAGCAGTGCAAAAGGAATTGTTACAGAGACATTTCTGCAGCAATAACCCTTCAGATTTGGAAAGTAGAATTCTCACCTTACTACTACACTCCTTTGTTTCTTGCCTTCTCCCTTTTCTGCTGATACTCAGACTTTTTGACATCCTGATATCATCTCCCATTTATTTTAAAATGAGCAAGGAGAAAACTTTCAAGCCACTCTCTTAGTGAATCAACACTATTACAGCATTCTTTAAGGGATTATTTGCAAACAAATCATTACTTTTCAAATAGGAAGTTTAACTCTACAGTGAAGTATTGTTGATTTGTAACATACTGAACTGTACAGTTCTGTGCAAGGCTGCCTTTGAAGATCACTGGGAAGCTACAGCTTATACAGAATGTAGCAGGCAAGCTGCTGGGGGGTATTTATATTATTTACAGAATTCTCCAATCAATTAAAACAAAAACAAAAAATAAAAATAAAAAAACAGTAAGAGCTAATTAGAACCCAGAGCGTGTGCTGCTTTTATTGCCTTAGAAAATAAAAGATGGGAGGGGATCAAATATATCTCTTGTGGAAGCATGTTCCAAATCATAGAGCCTACTAGACAGGAAGCCTGGTATCTCATCCATATTCCAGTATTCTTTGTGGGAGGGATGGGATGCTTAACATGTTTATAGCAGAATGATAGATTTAACTTTGGAAAGACAGAGCCTTATGCATCTTGGTGGTGCACCATTTATAACTATATAGGCCTTAACCAGCACACTAATGTATTCCTGGAAGCCTATAAGTGACCAGTGCAGCAATCTTAACAATAAGTTCATTCTGAAATGGTGGGGTTGTGTATCAGCATTCTGGCTGCCACAGTTAGGACTAGTTGCAGGGTCCAAGTCATCTCTAGCATAGCTCCACATAACGTGTACTATAGTAGTCTAGGTCCAACCATATACTGGTAGTCCTTGACTTACAACAGTTCATTTAGTGACTGTTGAAAGTTACAACAGCACTGGAAAAAAGTGACATGATAATTTTTCACACTTAAGACCATTGTAGCATCTCCATGGTCACATGATTTACATTTGGATGCTTGACAACTGACATTTATGATGGATGCAGTGTCCTAGGGTCAGGTGATTAACCTCTTGCAATCATCTGACAAGCAAAGTCAATGGGGAAACCAGATTTATTTAACAACCGTGTTATTAATTTAACAACTGCAGTCATTCATTTAACAAATGGGGTGAGAAAGGTCATAAAATGGGTCAAAACTGACAACAAGGTAAGGACTACCTGTAGTGATCAAATCTTGAGGCATTTTGGTCTAAGTAGGCTCATACCTGATTCCACTAGCCATGGCCTCTACCATGTTTTCCCAAAAATAAGACCCTGTCTTATATTTTTTTGAACCCTGAAATAAGCGCTTGGCCTTATTGCCATGTGCTGAAAAGCCCAATTGGGCTTATTATCAGGGGATGTCTTATTTTGGGGGAAACAGAGTATCTATTGTTTAAATAGGAACTACAAGTCCAGAAGGATTCCCAATTCGCAAGCTAAATCCTTTGAGGAAGCATGATACTATCCAGAGAAATTACCAATGTGAACGTATTGCCCAGACGCTTATTAATTACTAGGAACTCGATAATTTAATTTTTGAGATTTAATTTAATCTTATTTCATCTCATACAGCCTCTAGATCAGGGATGGCTAACCTTTTTTTCCTCGGGTGCCAAAAGCACCAAAACACATTGAAGCGTGCTATCGTGCGCACGTGCCCATACCCATAATGCAATGTGCCCCATTTTGGGCCTAGCAGGCCTCTCTGAAGTCTCTGGCAGCCGGAAATGTCCCATTTCCAGACTTCCAGTAGGCCTGCCCTCCCCAGGCTCCAGAGGCTCTGGAGGCTTTCCCGGAGCCTCCAGGAGGGCAAAAATGGCCTCCCCCAGCAAAAATGGGCCATTTCTGGACTTCTGGTAGGCTCATTTTTCACCCTCCCAGAGCCTCCGTGCAAGCCCTGTACTTACTTGGCATCCAAAATGGGCTGCATGGAGAGGCAGGGCAGCATGGGCATGCATGTACATCTCACATTTGCGCAGCAGGGACATGAAAATCAGCTGGCAGGCAGGAGGCAGATATGGCTCCGCATGCTACCTGTGGTACACATGCCATAGGTTCACCATCACGGCTCTAGATACTGACTCAGGTTTCCACAGAATTTCTAGCTTGGATTGAGATGGCAATGTTTACCTGAATATCACTTGCATACTGTTACCTCACTCTAACAGAAGGGTGACTTCTCCAAGCAGTTTCATATAGATGTTAAATAGCGAAGGACTTGCTATTAACTTGAGTGCTGCCCTCCTAGAATTATTGACAGGAATTGGTGCTTAAGCAGGAGTGATTCCACTCACTATAGAACTGTGCCTCAAACTTCCAACTTGGCAGAAAATCCAGAAGATACCACATTCAATGATTCTGAATACTAACAGATTCTGAAGAAATCTAACAGAATCAAGGGGGCACATTTCAAGTTGCTACCTAGGATTGACAATCATGCAGAGATTGTAGGAACAACCTCACCCTGCATTCTATCTCTGACTTCAAGAAATAGTTATTGTAATCAATCAAATTGTAATCAATCAAATTGGAGCCTGAGTAGCGTAGGGGAGTAATGCCTCCTACAAAGGCAGCATTTAAGATCCAGCTGCTGCAATTACTTGTGAGTTCAATCCCAGGCAGGCTCAAGGTCGACTCAGCCTTCCATCCTTTATAAGGTGGGTAAATTGAGGACCCAGTTTGTTGGGGGCAATAAGCTGACTTTGTATAAATATAAATATACAAAAGTATGAAGGCTATTGCTTAACACATTGTAAGCCGCCCTGAATCTCCGGAGAAGGGCGGCATATAAATCAAATTTTTAAAAAAAATCAGAAAAAACATGCCTACTAACTAAAAAAACCAAATACCTTCTGGAATGTCTGGCTCCAATGGATTATAGGGATGGAAAATTCTAGAGACGGTCACCCATGGAGAGGTCCAGGACATCCATGGTTTATAGTACAACAATGAAATGATTTTACCAAGCCAAAGGAAAGTTGTCACCATCTTCCTTCTTCAGAAAATGTCTCATCTCCTCTGAAGAAACAAGTAGTGTGGCATGTACCTATCTAGCTGCATGGGATCACAATTACTTGCAACAAACCTACAGTGGCCATGGAGGCCATTTACTCATAAAACTTACTGCAGTTCCATCCTCCAGGACATGGAGATTGAAGTCCTGGATACTCTTAACAGCATTCTGGAGTTTCTATAAGAATACTGCTATAGCACCAGCAACCTTACCTTGTTTCTGTAGAACAGTTCCATGCAAAGACACTCATACAGAGTTATCTGTGAAGCAGTTTTCATCACTGCTAGAGTCTCATGCATGGCCATGGCAATCCATTTTCTTTGGCCTTGCCATCTCTGCTGTACTTGAAATGATTATATATTCACTTGGGCTATCTTCCAGATACTGCTCAGTCATATCTCAGGTGTGCATGCTCATCTACCAAACCACAGACTAATGCAATCTTATTGCTCACTGACATGGCTTTATTAACAGAAACCACAAAGCCAAAGTGCCTAACTAATTGGCCAGCTATACCCAGGGTTGGATCAAATTCTTGATGAACATATCTTTTCTTTTATGTACACTGAGAACATATGCACCAAGACAAATTCCTTGTGTGTCCAATCACACTTGGCCAATAAAATATTCAATTCTAATTCTAATTCTAATTAATTCTAATTCTAATTCTAATTCTAATTCTAATTCTAATTCTAATTCTAATTCTAATTCTAATTCTAATTCTATTCTATTCTATTCTAAATGGCTTAGAAATAGGGTCTATAACTATCGCTATCCAACCTTTTGGTTTGCCTGGACCACATTGAGTGAATATGAACTATCTTGGGTCACATATAAAATATATAATATAGTTAATGTACATAAATAACAAGCTTCCTTTATTTTTTATGATTTTACAGGCTGCATGCAGTCCACGGGCTGCAGGCTGGACACGCCTGGTCTATACAAATAATGATGTTAATTTCTTGTTTTAAGAACCTGGCCAAAACATGATCCATTCTGTTCTCATAACCTTTCTAACACAAAATTGAATTTGATCTCTTGAATAATACTTCTAAAGTTTCAGTTTTGAGTTACAAATACAATACTTCTCACAGTCTATTATAGCAACTGTTAGAAGAAAACATAATTTAGTGATAAACAGCGTATGTGTTTTGGCCACACCTTAGTAGTGACCATGATTCTTCTTGAATTGCCATATTGGTGCTGCATAACTCCATAGAGAACCACAAGATGGCAACAAAGATGCAAAATCACTTTACTGCCATCTCGTTGTCATCCTGATTGTTGCAGCACAATATATACAATATGTCTTCTAAAGTTTTAGATTTATTTATATATTAAAGTTGATTCAGCAATATAGTGTATTTCATCAGTAAATACCAAAAGTTAAATTGCAACTCATTTCAGATATATCATATAGTAATTGTACAGAATTTCAGCAGCATAGATTCTTGATCCAATTTGAAGAAAGATTAAAATATTTTCTAGCTTCTCCGAGGTTCACGCAATTACAATTCGTAGCATAGTTACGGAATTCTGGGAATTGTAGTTTCGGTATATTCAGATCCGGGCTTTTACCATGTTTTTGGTCGTAATATGGTTTTGAAATAAAAGCTTTTGTTCCTTTTCAACTTTTACGAGTAACCCACGCATCTAATCACAAGAAACAACGTTTCCAATTTCAGATTGCTCCGCTTTTCCCTCGAAGCTTGTAAGCGAAAAGCAAAATGGCGGCAAAAGGATGCAAGAACTTCCGAGCCGTATCGTCGCGCAAGTTTGGTTTGAGCGCCCGCCTTTCATCGAGGTCTGTCGCTTGTAAGAAATGCGGGAAAGGAGCACTTCCTGTTTCGCGATTTTCTCTCCAGGAAAAATGGTGCAGGGGGAGCAGTACAGAATTACGTCTGGATTTAATAAATAACATTTTCGCTTCATTTTGTAAGTACTTTAAAAGAACAGCTTTTTGTTCTTTTTACTGTGCTGATTATTGGGCCAATGGAGAGTTTTCAGAGCAGTCCAGTTTATTTTCTCAGGCTTTATATAAACCTGCAGTGCAACTTCATTTCTCTGCAGTTTTTCTTTCTGGGACAACATTCTGCTGTTTTTACTTTTTTTAAAAAAAATGTTATTGAATTACATTTTGCAAGTAATGGCTTTCAGTTGTGAGTTGACTGTTATTGCTGCATGCATAATTTTAAAGAGAGAAGAATAGCAATGTCTGAAAGCTGCTTAAATGAGCGTCCAAAATAAAATGATTTGAGCGTGACTGGTTCTTAAATTGGATTCTGGATACAGTGGTCTAAAAATATACTTAAGGCAAAATAAAGAAACGTGGAATTCTTCTCACTTCGTTAATAGAAGGGTGTGTGAGGAAAATCCCTTATGTTATCCTGGAGTCCCTGAAAAAAGATAAATCATGATTTATTAATTCTATTTGCATGGCTTCCCATCTCATCTAAGTGACTCTGTGTGGCTCACAACAGGTGAAAACAACCCAATACAAACAAATTAAAAATCAATATACATACATATTTAAAAACAAAAAATGTTACAAGAAATATAAACATGTTGAACTTACATGATTACCCACTTAAAAAACTTAATGCTTCTATTTTTTCTCTGATTTCTATTTCTTTTGTAATACTTTGTACTGCTTGCTATGTTTCTAATTGTAATTCTAAGGCCCCCTTAGAGCGTCTATTTAATTTTACAATTCAAGGCTTTGTTTGGGTAGTTTTCATAAAGTGGCTCACGTCAATCTATGGAAAAACAAAGCTCAGTTGGATGGTATTAGATTGCACGATTAAATTGACAGTTTTGAGAAAATCAGGATTAACTTCAGGGGTCCCAGTCAAAAATATGTCAACCTTTCTTAGAAGGCGGGGGGGGGGGGGGGGTGTGCTTCTTCTAAGGCACTTCAGACACAGCTAGACAGAATTTTAAAGGTTGTTGCTACATTAATATAGTGATTGACATATTGAGGTTTCTGCCAGTGGAGGACTTTGAACAGAATCTCGGTTCTGCTAAAGATCTAGGTCAACTGAGGAGCACATGGGGATATATTGTCTTTCAGATTCCCCAATCCCAAATCTTTTAGGGCAGGCATGTCTAATCCACGGCCTTGGACAGCTAGTAATTCAGTCCCTCAAGATTTTATTAAAAATGTATTTTAAAAGGATGTTTGCTATTTATATACATTAACTATATTATATATTTTATGTGCTGTCGAAGACAATTTATCTTCATTCACTACAGCCCAGGCAAGCCAAAAGGTTAGACACATCTGGTTTGTGGATTTAAAAACACAGCTGGAAACAAATTAGAAGATGAGGCTTGTTCAGCTAGTTCCAGTCAAAATAGTGCTGTATTTTAAATCAGCTGAATTTCTAGCTGTTTTTCAAAGAAAATCATGTTCAGAAATATTGAACCTGTTGCAATACAGGTTAAGTGAGAAGAGCATTAGATAATAATTGGATTTGTGCACTGTGCCCATTTTTGGAGCAAATGGGCACATTTTGAAATCTGTGTATATTAAGGGTTCTCTGACAAATAATTGTGATGGGGATGGTCAGACCAATCAGATATGGCTGCTTCCCATCAATCCTGTAGTTCAGTGTTTCTTAACTTCAGCAACTTTAAGATGTGTACATTTCAACTCCCAGAATTCCTCAGACAGCCATACTCTTAAAAAGTTCTCTATTTAGCTTTACCTCTATTTAGCTTTGTCTTTTTTTAAAATGCAAGCCCACTGGGGAAGTAGATAAACACACTTCCAAATAAAGCACTGGATTGCAGTTGACTGTTCTTCATTTTTTAAAAATGCAAAAATTAAAAAATTGGGGGTCTATGTGTGACCCTAAACACCCTTAGAATACATGTTTGAATACACACTTTGTTTTGCAGCACAATATTTTTACATTTTTATATATTATATGTATTGTATATTTTCTATATATTAAAGTATATTATATTAACTTAACTGTTAAGTTTTCGGTTGTTTAACTTATTTGCTGAGTAAGCTACAATTAACTAGGCTTATACAACATTCTGCTATAGAACCAAACCACATGATTTTTGTAATTTGTAAACCTGTCACTTTCCTTTGTTTTAGGAAAGGATATATGTTGTACATACGTTTAAAACTAACTTAAACTGAAGAAATCATCTTAAAACATGCAAGCTTAAAATGATAAATCATAATCAATGATGTCTTTATATTTTAGATTTGTCCTAGTCATGAAATATTAAATAAGAAGTCGTCTGGGTCTTTTACAATATGCCCTTCACACACATATACATACACACACACACACACACACAACCTGCGGTTCAAAAAACATCCAAGCTAGGTGACACTCATTAATGCTAGAAGTTCTAGTCACCAAAGATATGACTACAAATGTCACATTTTGATGGCATCTTTTCTATAGGAACATGGAACTGTTCCATTATGAAAAATCTTAGCCGAGCCTGTATTTTTTTCTCCACTAATGCCTCATCATATTCACCTTTATAAAAAATAATTAGCCATATTTTACAAATGGGTATTGATAGGGTTCCAAAATGATGTCTTCAGAGTTGACCACTCATATTTTTTTTCTTTCTCAGGATGGATGCCAGAGACAAGCAGGTTCTGCGCTCCTTGCGCCTGGAGCTGTGTGCAGACCTTCTGGTTGAGGGTCTTATCATTCAATATCTTTATCAAGAAGAAATTCTAACAGACTGTCATGTGCAAGAAATAAAGGCCCAAGTTACTAACCAACGGAAAACTTTGGTACTTCTTGATATCCTTCCAACAAGAGGGCCTAAGGCATTTGAAGCATTTCTAGAATCCTTACAAGAGTTTCCATGGGTGAGAGAAAAACTTGAATCAAAGCGCAATGAAGTTATGCTAATGACTTCTGTAGGTAAGATTTGTTTAAGTAATTAGTAGTTTGAGAATATAATTCTTACTATTAGAAAATGTAGAATGTAGTTACTTACTATAAAAAAATTACATTAGAATTAATATCAGGTTAATTTTTTTAAAAAGTTCACAAGTAGCAACAGTGCTGATTTAATATATGGGGTCTTACCCCAAAACATGTTCTAGGTCTGCAATGAAGATTGTTCCTGGTAAAATATTCTTAGGATCCAATATTGCCATGTTAGCTGTATCATGATCCCAGGAATGTATGTGTGTGAGTTAGAAAGATGATAAAGAAATGGTAACATTGCCATTTTAATTCAAGCATGCACTTTCTTGGGACCCATACAGATGCCATATGAACCTAGTAAAAAATATAATTTATTTAAGGATCTAGTGACAGGTACAGTGATCATAGCCACACCAAATATGAAGCTTCTTTCCTGCTTTGGATGCAAATAGTTTGAATATTTCTAATATGTACTAGTTTGATCCATATTAATTATGCATCTTTCAGTGATGGTCCTGAAAAGAGTTTTATGGTCATTTATTTAATTTCTGCTTTTCAAATATTTTCATCTTGAGCGTACATAGTTTGAGTGAAGAATTCCAGGAGCCATGAATCTAATTTACTTACAGTATGCTGTATCTAGTGTACAGCAGAACAGGCCACCAACTTGGAATTCTATTGAATGGACTGCTATTTGCATCTTATCTGTAGAGTTGTGGTGGTTTAAAATGAGCTGGTGAGACTTGGTATCTGTCTTTGTTGACATTTGTACAGGTTCTTGATCATGAACATCTCAAGTGATGCCAAGTTCACTCCCGTCTTCTGAGTGAAAAGCATAGCAGGAATTATTAGGAGATTCTGGATCAGTAGAGACAGGAATTGGGGGCTTTGAATTAATCTCATTTCATCCTCCATGAAATACTAGCGGTGGTGTTTCTTCTGCCATTATAGTGATGTACAAGTAAAATTATTAATACAGTGCTTTTTAAAACAATATTTTTATTAGAATTTTACAACACAATAAAAGTATAAACATGAAAAGAAAAAAAAGGAAATAAGAAAAAAGTAAGAAATCAAATGAAAAAAAGGAAGCTCAGAATTTTGACTTCCGCTGTTCTTTCTATCCAGTAATTGCCATCTATTTCCCTGCTCTATTAATCCTTTTAATCTCCAGATTCCTTAGTCATCAGTTCTATCTTTTCTTCTTTTAGTTCCATTGTTTCTTTTTTCAGCAAAAAGTCCATGTAAGGCTTCTAGTCTTTTAAAATAGTATTTTCCCCCTAACCAAATTAGTTACTTTTGCCATTTTAGCCATTATAAAATTAAGTCAATTTTATAATTCAACCTTCTTCTATGATTATTTCATTATTCTTCATTTCTGTATGTAGAATAATCTTGCTGCTGTTAGCATATGCAGTTTCCTATATTTCTTTTTAGTTCAGCACTCATAAAATCCAATAATAATTCTGATTTTATTGTAATATTAATTTGCAGTACCTTTTTTTTATCATGATGTGAATTAGCACCCAAAATTTCTTTGCTTTTTCATAAGTCCACCTTGCATGGTAAAAAGTCCCCTCTTCCTTTTCATATTTCCAACACTGATTTGATACTCCTTTATACATTTCTGACTGTTTAGTCAGTGTCATGGTACCATTGGTATATCATTTATATTAAATAATGTTAATTTAACACCAGTTTCCCACATTTTCTCCAATATATTCATATTGTCAACCAAAGATTACAGCCTGTAAAATGTTAATAAAGTGCTGACTAGATATACTAATTGCATTTTGTTCACTCTTGTGTGGTTTGGCATTATTGTTGATGCCAAATATTGATGATTTTTGTACATGGTTAGGAGATAACAGCATTCCTTGATTTCTTTTTTTGATGATGCAGATTCTGCGTATCCATTCTCAAATATATTTTCCATGAATTCCCTTATACAGGGACTACATTTAGGAATTCCTTCCTTTTTATTTTCTTGATCAATGTCCTATGGATGCTGTAGAGCAGTGGTCCTCAACCTTTTTTATACCAGGGACCAGTTTCTGGGAAACTTTTTCCACAGACTGGTGGGGAGAGGCGATTTTGTGTACTACCTGGATTCCAGGCATGCACATTGAAACTTTGCTGGCTTGGTCTGGTTCCTAATAGGCTGCGGACCAGTACTGGTCTGCAGCCCAGGATTTGAGGCCTCCTACTGTAGGACAGAAGGTTTGACTTGGAATCCATAGAGATTTCAAGGGGTCTGTGATCTTGGTTGGGGAAAAAATATTCATTAAGCTTAAACTAATTTAGCTAATCTTGTGATTGATTTAATGGCTTAATAAACTCACATTACATATTTTTTATTATTTTGGTAATTATATTTGAGCATTGTTTGTTTCCACAATTGGTTTCTAACAGCTATAGTCCATGTACATTTTGTTTTAGATAGGTTTTTCTGAGAATGGGTCTGTAGGTTTCAGTAAAGTCTCAAAGCACAAAAGGGTTAAAGAGCTCTACTGTAGAGAATGATTCTCCATGTTTGACAGAAGTTATTGCTGGTGCAAGGTATGGTGCAGAACTGCAGGGTAAAAAAACAGCGATACCCTCATGAATTTTAGGAGGGAGTATCAAGAAATATGCCTGAGGTGCTCAATGGATCATAACAGAGTTGACCATTTTAAGAAACATATAAAACAGTGTGTAACCTTTAGATGACATATTAAGGATGAGAGACACTTGAGGGCAGATTTTTGGATAGATTCAGATTTAGAAATTTAAAAAGTTTTATGTATTTGGTAATTAATTTTTTACTGTGTAGGGGGAATTCTGGCTTTGTAAGCCATGCTGTCTATGTCTGTGCATGTTGTTCTGCATGTTCTGACCTTGAAGTGTGGTTTGTAGAATTCTGCTCAGCGGAAAACATAATGTCACTATTGTAGTTAGATTCACTTCCTGATACATTCAACCCTGTTGCTTACATATACATACAGTTTTCTGGTTAGTTACAGTTATACACCAGTATAAATTAGTGATCAGTGTAAATCTTTACTATGTTATATTGAATGTACATGTCATTCTGTCTTGAGCATTGCAAATCCAATTTGGAATAGTGTTTTCAAACAAATGCACCCATTTTATTTTACTGAGAATCAAGCTTACATGGTATATTCTTTATGTATCAATAATTTTCAGATAAATCATTGCTGAAGCATCTGAAAAGATACCAAATTTGTTTGTGTGCAATGTTGTGAGAGAAATGAAAGCATGAACATGTGAGACCTAGAGCTGTTCAAAAGCTTACAAGGAAGGTTTCCACATTTCCCATAATTTAAATCAGATTTTTTTGATTTTTATCAGATTTGTTTTAATAAAATGCTTTTGGAGTAAAAATCTATCTAAAGATAGTTTTCTATTTAAGGTACATTAATAATTTAGTTTATTCAGCATGAAATGGAGCTTAGTTATATAGCATGAAACTGTATATTCTTCAATATTTACATTTTTGGTAAATTCATTCAATGAATCCAAGCAAGCTGAGATAACATGCACTGCATTGATGCATTCAAACTATTTCACCATAACCATGAGATAAATCATAAAACAAAGTTCAGGAATATTCCTTTATCCCATTGTTTTACAAATCTATGTACACTACATACTCTATGATTGTTTGAAGAGAAATGTATCTGTACCACCAGGCTCTAAGTCTGAGGAGGAAGGGCAAGCAGTAAAACGGAAAATGAAATCTTCTAAGCAGCTTATAAATATAATATTAAAGAGCACCTGTTATTTCAGATCCATCATGGCAGTGCCTATTAGCAGGCATCCATTCACCTGCTCCCTGCCATGTCCCTCACCTTGTTATGTCACTGCCGCATCACCAGCTGTCTCATTAAAGTGAATGGGATTCTTGGTGAGTCAACAGTGAGTTAGAGGAGAAGCCACTGCGGGACAGAGATGATAGTTGCTCTTTAAAAATTATGATTTAAATTGAGTTCATTTACTAGTGATTTAAATCATGATTTAAATCAATTTGATTTAAATCAAATCCACCCTGATATGTAATATGCATTGCAGTAGTTCAAATGGGAGGTCGCAAGAGTATGAGTAAGAATTAGCAGAGTCTTCCTATCTATAAATGGATACAATTGGTGCACAACCCAAAAGTGTGCAAAGGCCATCTTTGCCATTCTTACCACTTGCTCTACCAGCAGGAGACATAAATCCAAAAGGATTCCCAGATTGCACGCTAAGCCCACCTGAGGCTGTGCCACCCTAACCAGTATCAGAGGTGGAAAACCTTGGTACCAGAAAGCCCAAACACTCAGTCACCTAGTCTTGCTTGGGTTGACCCTAAGTCCTTGCACCCCGTCTAGACCTCTACAGACTACAGGCATTGAGGTAGGGTGTCCATGGCATCACTCAGGCATCCCTGGGTAAAAATATAAAACTGGATAACATTAGCATATGGATGATACCTCAAAGGTCAGATGGGTCAAACACACCTGTAACTTGCCTTGGTGTTTGCAAATGGTTAGGAAATACCAGCATTCTTTGACTTCGTTGTTTAGTGAGACAGATTCTGCATGCCCATTCACAAATGCATTTTTTATGAAAGTTACAAAATTTTCCATCTCTGGATTCTTTTCTACAGTGTAGTGAAGAAAGCTGGGAGAGAGAGCATCTTGGCATCTGGGTGAATGAATTGGAAGTGAAGCCACCTGCTGTTAGAATAATATTTGAAGAACAGCTTACCCATTGTTCATCCATTATTTTTAATAATTGTTAGCTACATAATGGCCTCTTTCATGCTACAAGAGGCCCATGCTTGTGCAGCTTCTGTTTCAGGAAGACCTTGGCAGCTTCTGCCCTTCTTATAGACACATTTGATTACAGGCATTGGCTCTACATAGATAATCCTCGAATTACAATGTAGGAAGTTATGTTGGTACTGAATGAATGGTATATACCCCAAGTCCATGAAGTGACAGATGTTGCACCCCCACGCTTACGTGATCAGAATTCAGATGCTCGGCAGCCCATTTAACTTATGATCGAAGGGGCACTTCAGCTCGCCCCAACTTTCTATCTCCCATCATCTCTGGCTTTTTGGCCTTTTTGCATGCCTTGTCAGCAGTGGCAGCAAGAAGGTAGAAATTCAGGCAGGGGCAGGAGTGCAGGGCAGCAGGGGCTTTGGAGTGTAGAGTGCCTGGGGCTTTGTGATTCTTTGCTGGGTTGAGTTTCGGGCTTCCTGTGACAGTTTTAGTTTTGCATCATGTGGTTGGAAATTCCCAGGGCAGCTGTGGCTCTGCACCGCTCTGTTGAGCCAGGCTGGGGCTTCTATGGGCAGCTGTGGGGAATTATTTGCATGCAGCTTGCACTTACATTCCAGGGATCCCCTTACCCCCCTCCCCCTCTCCCTGAGGCACCTATGCTCCTTTATTCCACTGTGCCCTTCGCTCAGAGACTGAAAATCCTACTTAGATTTTGGCTCCCTTTCGTCTCTGGGAGCTGGTTAAAAAAAAACCCCTGCCGAAGGATGTTAGCTCCATGCCTGATAGTGCCATTTGCATGGGTCCTCTTGGCAGGTAACAGCAGCTTGCAATTCTCCATACTGACTTTCCAACTGACCATCTGTTGGCAGAGAAGATTGCAAATGGCGATCACATGATTACTAGCCACTTGGCAAGTGCGAAAGATTGGCAAGCACTCAGATCACAATCGTGTGACTGTAGGGGTAGGGGAGTGCAATGTTCCCCAATAGCCAAAAGTGGTCTGTGGTCCATAAAGCATCCTTTCTGCGATTGTCATAATTCCAGACCATCATTAAAGAAATGGTTATAAATTGATGACTACCTGTACCAGTAAGCAAATATTTGGAACATGCACAACAGATAAGTGCTTTTCAATCTAACAAGCGATAACTTAAAGCTATTATATTTCAGACATTCTTTTGTTCTACTTTATTTGGATTATAACTGTTAGAACATATAAACAGTAGTTACATATTTCCTTATCATATGACCCCAATATCACATTAATTCCATTGATGCATTGTCCAAACTAGTTTAATTAAAACATCAGTATTTCAAATATGAGATTGGGTAGTTCCCTGCACTGCATACTTGGCTAAACAGGAAAAGCAGAAAAGATGTGTGATGTTCATAAACATCTTAATTTTAGTTTAACAAGTAGGCTTCAGATTCAGAAAGACTGCAGTTAACAACAAAAGATTTCTAAGCAATTTCACCTGTTTGATCCATCTAGTAGATATATTTATATCATGTGACTATAAAAAGCAGTTTCATGCCTAGTTTTAGCCAATCAGACGGTAAGATGACTTCCTAACTGAGGATTTATTTGTAGGAATACTGGCAAAGGTATGTAATAGTCTGAAAGTCTCTGCATGTTTACAGTTTTAAGAAAAGTTGTGGCTGTTGGCAGAAATGTTTAATTCTTTCTAGGAACAGCAAGTTATAATAACGCACTGTATGTTTCTGTAAAATGATAACTGTGTGCTGTGGAATGGAGTTAAATTTCCTGTGGGATGTTTTCTTTCTATTTCTCCCTTCCTTCCCTTCCTCCCTTTGTTCTGCTCCTAAATACTAATTCTTAATGATGCAAGTTTAGATTTAATGCTGAGAAAAAAGTGGATAGATTTGTTCATGAATGAACGTTCCCTCATATCTATCTATATTTCTCTCTCTCTCTGTCTCTCTCTCTCACTGTCTATCTATCTATTGATGCACAATCAATGCATATAGGAAAGGAGGAGTAGAAAAGCAGTTTTACCCTATTCTTCTTCCTGTTTTGTTTTGTGATTTTGGATTAGCTTATTCATACAGCTGTTTTTGTTTGAAGGGTTATTTGGTCAGATTTGACAGTTAATCTTTTGAAAGATAATCCTAAATCATAAGTGGGCAGCTTGGTATCTTCCAGACTTATCACTACTTGCTCTTGTCAACTATAGTTGCATGGATAGTGTCAAGGGATTTGGGATATGACACTTCAGAGTTAGGTGGAGGGTACTATTGCATATCCTTGGCCTAAAACGAAGTATGCAAAAGCATGAGTTGTGCGGCATTGGAATGAGCATATGATTCATAATACACTAGGTAATAAAGTTAGTATCTAATTGTTGTGAGTATGGCCTGGTGCCAATCCCCATGCCAGGCTGGCAGTCTATATATCCTTTCAGCTGAAAGGCTGAGAAAAGAATGAGATTTCTGTTTTCCCTGTGGCTTCTGATTATAGAAATGGCTTCACATTTTATATTTTGACCTTCTGAATGCCAGAAGGACTGCATAGGTGCTGTATGAAAGGCTAGTTTCTTTGGGCTTCTGTGTGGGTGTGCGCACACACTCGTACATTGAAGCTCCTATTTCTCTTTGAATCGGAGCTGTGCATTATTATTATTTTTTGCTTTACTATAAATGCAAGTTTATAATGACCACATACTGAGGTCCTCTTTTTAAGTATGACTCTGTTCCTTTCAGCTCTCACTTTTCATCATCTTGGATTGATTGAACTTTATATTTTCTATTCTGAAAAGGGGTTGTTTTTCAGTGCCTATGACCTCTATTTGAGGTAGATTAGGAGATAGTTTCCTGGGCAGGAATGCTGAAAATGTAAATTACCAATTGCCATCTAGCACAGTGAGAGAAGGGTAAAGCAGAGTTTCTGCTGAAATATTTCTTTATAATTTTGAATGCAGAGCAGATTCTGAATAAAAGTCCTACATTTCTGCCATTTTCTTATCCTTTTGATGAATTTAAGTCACTGAATTGCATTGCAGCCTGAGAAATATATCAACAAAAATCAAAATCACCTATTTTAGTTATTGTAGATTTTTAAATAGAGTAGATGATAATAACTAATATTTTTATAGTTTGATCACCTGAAGATTATTAACCCATTTTGGGAACAAAGACATGTTTCCTTTCATATTTTAAACATTTAATTTAAATGTTTAAATTAAATTTAAATTTTAAACATTTAATTTAAATATATAAAACATCACATTTAAAAAAATCCAGCAACATAAGACTCTGTCTACTATTAAGCCAAATACAAAGTAAGAACTAATAATATCCTATCAGTACAGGGGAGGAGTAGTGGGTGGTGGTGTTTAGAGTAGAGTATGTTTGAGGAAGAGGGTGGATTTCCTGATAACAACTTCAAACCTTCACACACAAACAGGCTGCCACCAACCTTGAACTCTGAACTGAGTGGCCTCCATGGACCAGGGATGACGTAGAAATGCTTCTACAACTGTGGGATGTGTTGAATGTATTAGTTTAGTTCCTGGAGTTCTAATCTGGAGTTCAAGTGATGTCTGATCAAATATGGGTTTTTTTAACCCATGCCAAGAACAGTAAAAATCATTCTCAAAATGTTAAGAACACATTTCTAATTCCCCCATACTGTACCAATTTGGTTTCTATGTTTCCATAAAAGGCAAAAACTTGGGTAATAATCTATCACTTAAGCTCATTTAAAGAAATGAAAATTGCATATAAAGAAAACTGTCTTCCTCAAGGCCAAACCAGCAATAATAAGGCAGAATTAATTAACCTAAAAGCTACTAAAAAAAGCTTTCCCACTCAAAAGCTACTAAAGCATCCTTACTACTCAGCTGCTCCAAAGACTGACAACACAAGGGGGAGGGTGGGACTGAAATCATCTATTTATTCAAACGAAAGTGAAAGCAATTGCAAAAATAATTTTTGTCTCACTGTTTCACAGTTTTGAAAACCAAAGGAAACAAAATCAGTTTTCATCTAAATATAGCAGGTAAACAAACTAGAACTAGAAAAGAAAGGTTGTGAAGAACTGCTCCAGAACAAGTAGAAAACAATCACATAAAAAGCTAATATTGCAGTCAAAAGGCAATGAAGAAATACATCGTTTTTTGCCCCAGTCATCATTGAGAAAAATATTCCAAACCTTAAAAGAAAGGTTACTTTGGAATTCTAGGTGTTAACAAAAGATTAACACTTCTGGGCAGGAAATCCATTTATTCATTTTACTGAAAAATTTAACACCAAGGATATCTCTGGAATATATGTGATTGTAGTATTAAAACCATATCCAAACTGTTCAGTCTTACCTAAATTTTATTTAGAGTGTAAAGGAAAGTGGTTGGCATTATGATACAACTTTTATAACGCTGAGTATTCAACCATTTTCTGTAATAATCCAGCAAGAGAGAACAAAAACAAAGAATTGGCAGCAAATAGGGATAAATCTCTTCCAATTTTCACCAAAGGACAGCAGATGACCGTATGTCAAATTACATTTTGGCAAAAATATATTGTTGTGTCTCCAACTGCTTGTGTAAAACACTAACAACAAGTGAAAGGCAGAAAACCAATTGCAATGAAAACTAGGAATCTACTGCCTGTGTCCCTGGTGTGTTGTCCATTGCTTTCACCAACTCATTCTCTATTGACTAACAATCTCCCTGTTCTATTTATTTTTGAAATATTATTTCAGTTTTAAAAACATGAATGGGATCCTGGCATCCTGCAAAAGGAATCCTCAAGCTTGATTTCACTTTGTACAATGCTTTTGGTCCTCATGTAGGCTACTGCCTTCTTCCTCAGGTTAAAATGCTTTGCCCAAGGCCACTTGCTTAAGGCAGGACAAGATTCATGGTCGTCTAGTTTCTAGTCTTCATGCCTTATTTAACTATCCAGGATAGTTAAATAAGGCATGAAGACTAGAAACTAGGAGACCATGAATCTTAATTACTCTGAAGATATTCTGAAGATATTCAGTATGTGTAGCTCCTGGGAAGTCAGAATTCTGGTTAACAAAAGAGTAAGTAGGTGCGAAAGACATGATCACAAAGCAGAAATACTCTTAATTTATAATTGTTATAGCTTCTATATCTAAAGCAGGCACAGAATATGACTCTGTCAAACTAGATGCTTTATAATGAAAGCATCAGTTACATTCCCTAAATGTTTCTTGGAAAATATAATCAAAACCATCTTAGGCAAATTCAGGCAACTGTAGTGCTTTATCTTCCAAATTCTGTTATGCTTTTAAGGGTTATTCTTAGCTCTGAATAATAAGATTTTTCTTTACTAGGAACGGAGATGTGTAGTCTTCAAGCAACTTATATTTTAATTGTGACCCTATTTCTAGAGTGAAACAATAAATTGAATGGCAGAAATTAATTTCTGTAAAATTTGAGAACTTTTCTTCATGCCTTTTACTTTTATTGTTGAGTTAGTCTCCTTTTCCCTCATTAAATGTTTTCTATAAATTTTTCTATTATATAAGTAATTTACATAAACAGTTTTTAAATATTAATTTCAAATGAGTAATTGCTTATACTCCAATATTAATGAAAATTAAACCTGATATATTCTCTGATGTGGTTTGGCGAATGTAAAAATCTGGTATTCTCGGTAGCCTTATAAGTTCTTTGTTTATATACTCATAAGATCCAATTTGGTCTAGTGGTTGTGGCACCAGGTTAGAAAGCAGGAAACACTGAGTTCAAGTCCATGGACATGAAATCCATGTGACTGGGTGACTTTGGGTCAATCACTGTCTCTCACCCCAACCCATCTCACAGGTTTGTTGTTGTGGGAAAAATAGGAGGAGGAAAATGTGTTGGATATATTCAGTGCCTTGAGTTATTTGTAAAAGTAATAAAGGCAGGATCTAAAATAAATAAATAAATCAATCAGATTTCTTCCATTTTCAATAGCTCTAACCAGATAATCAATTCTGTTTAAAAAGGGAGGAAACAATCCATTGTTACTGATGAGGAAATGTGTTTATCATTATGGTTTTGTATCATCACTTTGTAGCACATAGTTTTAATTTATTCTGTTTTTGGATATTGCAAATTAAACATCACATGCACTTGTGCTTGGAGAAGGGGAAAACCAAAAAAATAACATTGAGCTCTGATTTTATTCTAAAAAATCCTGGAAGGCAATTAGGAAAAAAATTATAAGAATTTTATCTTTAAATTTATTGAATTTTTAACCACATACTGATAAAAAAGCATTGATACTAAATGAGTGGGAAATCAAACAATGTACGTATCATAATTGCCTTTCTGCTATTACAAATTCTACATTTTTTTACATGAACCTATATAATCTATATAATCATGAAAAATTACCAGTAGTTGCTATAAGCTTTTTTAAAAATATACTCAGATTTTATATTCATGAAAATGGAGATCCTGGACATAGTTCAATATATTTAAAAAAGGAGGGGAAAATGGCAAAACTTTTATAAATAACTCAGAATCTCATGCATAGTCGAATCCCATATTTATGGCGTGCTATTTGTTTTTGTCTTGTGTGCATTTTTCTCATTTTCTTTCCATCAACTGCATTTCATATTTTGCTTGTTGCTAGACAAACAGTGCTAGAGAAAGAAAGCAAATATTTTATCAACAGAATTCACTGAATTAAGTACCATCATTAGGAAATAATCCTAATCTTTTAAAGTATGTTCATACAACTTTTAAAAAAGAGTATGCAAAAATTAAAGGGGAAAAAAAAAGAAAATCCAGTAAAGCAGCCCAACTGATTAATAATAAGAAACAAAACAGAAAAGATAAAGGGGAAGAAGAATATAAATATATCTTTTTTGCTATAAAACATGAAATCGGTAGCAAAGAGAAATATAATGCATTTTTTTTAATCAGATAGAAAAGTTTGCATTTTCAGAAATGGATAAATTACATCTCTCTTGAATCCAATTCTTAATATCTATTGTAGAGTCTAGACAAACTTTTTTTTTGCGAATTCTTAAAATAATGACCTGGCAATTCCCCTGGGGAGAGATAAACACAATTCCTCAAAAACAATAAAATATTTCTCCATTAATCTACAAACATGCAGACAGAGAGAGAAAGAAAAATTTCAAAAAAGAAGCAAATACAGAAATAATCTTAACTTTAAGCAAGGTCTGATTTACAGTATCAGCAAATAGCAGTACTTAGATATGTACCATAGCTTTGCTGGAAGAATCACAATGAAGAAAATACCTGCTAAATTAGGCTGCTTTTTTGTTCCCATTGTAAATTTTAGCCATCACTTTTTTAAAAATATTTTTGAAATGTTACCAGTGTTATAAATACAAACTGAAACTTGCAGAAGATATTCTATAAAATTATAGTTGTGTATTCTGTGCCTTGAGATAAAAAGATAGGATAAAGCTTTTAAGGAGCAGAAAATTGTTTTAATAAGAACAGCTTCAGAGTTTTTCAGTAATGGTGATATTCCAGGACACACGCTGCATATATCCCTACTAAGAATGATCTGGCTCTTTTTCCAAGAAAAATTATTGTACAATTCAAGATTCATAGAAGTTGCCCCAACTGATTTTTTGTCCTATTTCTGCTTTAAATTCATAAAACTTGCACATACAAAAAGACCGTGATTGACAAACAAATATCTGTCTATCACTCTATATTCCAGGTGGAGATTTTTGAGGCTGTGAGATATACTTCAGAATTACATGGGATAGTGGTTCTGAGATCTTCGTTGATAATCTCTACTACTCCAAATGGTAAATTTGAGTTTAACAGCATAAGTGATGTGGCATGATTTATTTACAAACTATTTCTAAGCATCTAATTAAAGATAATACAAAATGTACTCAGCCTGGATTTTTGAGCTGAATTAATTATCCATGTTTCTGGATTCTTCTTGCTTAATTCATTTCCATTTGTGTCTTGCATTTGGACTGGCAGATTAACAGTATGGTATTTGATTTTCTTGTTTGTTTGTAAAGTTTTGATTTGCTTTATTTTTGTTTTGCTATTTAATAAGTAAACTGGGACTAACATATGCTTTTGAATTCAATCTTAATGCATCCTTTCTTTATTACATATTGGAAGGAATGTAAATACATATCTTTTAGATATCTAGAACATTAGTATAGGTGCAAGACTGAAATATGTCCAAGCAAAATATTGTTAAAAAGAAAAAGATTGTGGCTTTTACTAAAAAAGTAAATTTTTTTCACAACCAGCACTTAGTCCTTTTATGTAATCCAAACTGATTTAACAATAAGATTTTTCCAGGAAGACAGGAAACAGTAAAAGAGCATGGTTTTCAAATCTCCTCTGTTTTAGTTTACAAAATCCCCGTGTTAATTTAATGATTCGTTCCCTCCTTTTTCTTAGAATACTATCTCCAAGAAATTCAGAGGGCTGCAGAATAACAAACACTTGTGTTCAAAAAAAAATATTCTGATACTTCCTTTCGAGTTTTTGAAAAGATATTTTAATATGTTTAAAAGCAGTTAAACAATTGAAGTGCTGTTTTTTTTTAAAAAAAATTTTTTACTCAGTAATTGGATAATAATACTTAAATTAGGAGATTAAGCTGAAAGACTATAGAAGTAATGGTAAAGATTTTAGGAAAAGTATCTAAGCTGCTGTCATGTGACATTCTTTATAAGAACTTTAAAAACTTTTTAAAAATTTGCAGTTGTAATTAAGATTTGACCTCCAAGTCATATTGGGAATTTGAAGCTCAATCAGATTGGATCCTGAAAAGACACAAATCATATTTACTATTCATTTATACTATTCATATATTTCCCACAATGTTCAAGCCAATGTATGTGCCTCTCTTTAGTTGCTATTGATACATTCTTGTAAAATGTGTAGGCTAGACTAGAATATGATTGACTCCTTCTAAATATTAATTTGAATCCTTGTCTTCTCAGTTTTAACTATCACCATAGAAGATTCACATCCTCACGTTTTATTTGACAGGAGCTTGGTTATTTGTTTATTTATTTCAACTATTGCTAAACCAGTTTTACTATGCATTTTCAACCTGATTGCATTCATTTATTATAGAATTAGCAATCAAGTTGTAGATTCTCCAATAGGTCAGATCAAAGGATTCTTTGTGAATGTATCGAATAACATTTATTTCAATGTTGGATTACTGTGTTTTATTTAAATCCACAAAAACATATAGCTAACAAGCTGTATGTAAATTACAGTATGTATGTATGTAAAAAAGCAAATAACTCTTTTTTCTCTGTATGGCTCAAAAAAGATCACCTTTCAATCTTATCATCTTGTAATTAGAATTTAGTTTAGGTTTCTTTGCCTGCTGATTTTTAATCCTTGATCAGGAAGAAATACCTGCCTTGCAATGGGTGACATTTTCACCAAATCCTTCTTCTGTGACTGGTAGAATCTTTGCAACATTTATATTCATTGGCTCATTCATAAGTCCACGACCGCTCTTTGTTTTTACCACATCTACTTATTTCAGTCTTTTCGAACATGCATCATTAACAAGCAGTATGTGTGGCTTCCAGGAAATTTCATGAGGCTCATTATTGCCCAGTCATTCTGAGCAGGAAAAAAGGACAGTAAATAAATTAGCATAAATTAAACTTAAGAAAGAATGGAACTGAATGGTTTAGGCCAAAAGCACCTGACAATTGTTGCAAAACAGTGATGATAAGCTATGAGAGTTCTGCCATTGTCAGCTGGGTGTTATCTTTGGCAGACATACCACATAGCCTAGCAGTGCCACTTTTAACTAAGCATTTTAATTTTATGAAGAATGAGAAAATCATTTTAAAAAAATAAATGCAATTATTAAGATGTGGGAGCAGCATTTATGTGCTATTTATCCTGCTAAATCTGTGTCTTTTTCCAATTAGCAGAATAGCATCCTGACATTCCTTGTTCCCAGTTAATAAATGGATTCATCCAAATTCTTTTGAATGGTAGCTTATGCAATGTCAGCAATAGACCTCTTGGACAGCATTTCACAACTTGGAGCATATCCAACATATTGCAGCACAGCTGTGATCTGTTCACAGGATGCTGGAAATGCTGGTGTTGTATGCCCAGGTAGCTGCCCCTCGCTGAATAGGTCAGGTTGCCCCCTGCTTGGGCCTGTTAATATGTCTATTAACAGGGGAGAAATCAAGGTAAAGACAGATTGTTCCTATTTTTATTTCGTTCCTATTAATTAAAGGATGATAAACAAAAAAATAGACAATACTGCACCAGCAAAGAGCTTGTTTAAAGACATAATGTGTCTCTGCTATACTGAGGACTTAATTTCTCAATGATACAAGCTTTTTTTTTTTCTGCTCAGGTCTAATACACCAATATGAGACACAACTTTGCCAGGTGAAAATACAGGACAAGTTATCTGCATTGTGCTAAAGTTTCCCAAAGAGACATTGTCACTTATGATACCAAAATCCTGGTAGATTACCAGTAACTGCATTATATAACAGCGCCACTAAATGGCAATTATTTTTATTACTAGAATGATCAGCTCTGACGGAAATTCAAAGTCCATGACCTCAGGTGTTTTAAAACTATTACATGTGTATCTGCTTATTTAGAAATAGTCTTAATAAGAAGTCCTTTTTGGTCTTCTCTGCTTTTACAAATATTTCATTCATAGGCTATAAATATAAGAAAAAAAGGAGTAAGATGAAGATTAAAATTCACAGCCTTTCATTAAAACATCCAGGATGGAACAATTCTAATATAACGAATATATCCATATGAAGAGCATTAATGATAAATGCATCACATGCAAACAGTCCCTGGTTAAATTGCTTACATTTTGAGATAAGGATGGGAACTCCTCCCTAAAAGGCTTGGACAAATTTTAATCAATTTTACTAATTTTGGGCTTAGGTTAGTTAGGCCATTGGCTAAGAGCAGTTCCTCCTAGAGAAAGTATATGTCATTTCTAGCAGTTGTCATCTGACTTGATGGGATATTATTATCACCATAATGAGGCCAATAATTTCATGCAGTAAAGGGGATCTTCTAGATAAATACAACCATTTATGTTATCTTTTTTTCAGCTTTTGTCTTCTATTTATTTTGTGTTAGCCAAGACAGCTAAAATTTTCAGGGACCTGGTCTGGAAAATCTGAAAACCACACTTTAAAAGAAGTAGAAAGCAAGAATGTTCAATTAGCATGCCTAATTCCAGTTAATTTTAAGTGGTACCCATCACCCTGATAAAGTAGTTATGACAGTGATGTCAGTATTAAGTGTGGAATTACTCTCGAAAAGAGTTTTATCATGTCACAAATTGAGCAGGAGCAGAAACAGAACAGAACAGGTTTTCCTGAAAACTAAGCAAGTGGTGAACGGTTGCTATAGCTGCAGTGTTTCAAGGACATACAACCTTTTAAGAATCATTTGAGACATTCCCACTGTGTTCCATTAGCACCAATAGTGGCTACTATTGTGAGAATGTATAATCTTCTTAACTGCATTTTTTTTCCCAGCTCCCCATGGAAAAAAGCAGTTTTAAGCATAGGAAGATTCATATAAATTGAACCATATTCAGAATAGAGCAATAAGAATATTCAGGGCCCTGGAAAGTGTACAACTTCTAAAAAGAGCTTAGCCTTAAAGAAGAAAGACTGCAGAAAAACCTTTAAGATACCTGAAGTAAAGCCGTACCAAAAAAAGTGAAGGCCTAGTTGAATGTGGAGATTCTCATTCATCCAAATCATGGTTGTCCCAAAAGGTGCTTTTTCAGGAGGCAACCGGACTTGTTTTTTCTTTGAAGGCATTTCGTTTCTCATCCAAGAAGCTTCTTCGGCTCTGACTGGTGGTGTGGAATGGAAGGATTTATATTCCTTGCAGACAGCTGGTCATTTATATTCCTGCAAGGAATATAAATCTGACCAGCTTTCTGCAAGGAATATAAATCCTTTCATTCTCACCATCCAGTCAGAGATGAAGAAGCTTCTTGGATAAGAGTGAAATGTCTTCAAAGAAAAAACAAGAAACTTCCAAAAAAGCACCTTTGGAACAGCCTGGTTGAATGTTTATGAAACTCTTAACAATAAGAAGAGTTTAATAGAGATGTGCAGAGAAACGGTAGGTTTCCCTTCATTGGATGTGGTTAAGAGGTGCTAGACAACTACCTGTACACTTTAATTTGGGTTCTTGTACTGAGCAGGGGATTGTACTTTAGTGCTGCTTTTCAGATATGTTTCTGACTTCTAAAAGTAAGAGCTGTTTCCTTTAGAACAACATGTAATGTCATATCCAGTCTGTTCTCAGTAGTCTATCTACTGTGCTTTATTTACATATGTCACAAAGTGCTCTCTAAAGAGTGTTCTCTAAGGAGTCATAACTTGATTATTGCTGCTCTGGGTAGGTTTTATATAGCAACATTTTGCCTCATTTAACATTATGAGAATGATGTGTATTGTGCTGTTTGCAATACTTTACAGAGTAACAATGGTACTCAATTCCATAAAGAAAAGATAAATGGAATATTTGGGGGATGCTTAATATCTTTGTTTTTAAGAATTTTGATTATAATAGTAACATCTAATACAAACTAAACTTTAAAAAATAAAAGAGGATAGGAAGAAAAAAAGACGTAAGAATACAATAAAGAAGTAAGTAAATAAGTAAATAAAGAATATATTAAGGAATAACTTCTGACCTTCATCACAAATAAACAAATTTAGTGACTCTTCACTCCCTCTAAGGTTACAAACATTTATTACTTCTTCCCATATACATTTCTTATCTATAAACAAACTCATGAAACATTTTTTTTCAGTCCTGGTGTCAGCAGAAAGTCCATAAAGGGTTGGTAGAAATAACAACATATCTTGTTTTAACATTAATCAAATAAACCAGAGATTCCCAACCCCTGGGCTGCAGCCATTCTGAACCGGGGCACGGAAGCAGTGGGCAAGAGGGGAATCATCCTCTCTCTCTCTTTCTCTCTCCTCCCCATCCCCACCCCACCAGTCTGCAAATCCGGAAACTCTAAAAAAACCCATCTTTATATTCCTCTGTATCACTTCCAACAGTCTCAATCTTTAGCTCATTCAAATGTTACAGGATCTGATTTCATTTCTTCTTCGTCCCTTTGCATAGAGTTCTTCAAGACTTTAACAAGTCTCTTTTATAGATCCAATAGGACAAAATTATTGAAGTCACTTTGTTATTTGCAGTTTCCTTTGAAACTTTAAGATCTCAGCCAATTTTTTTTTGTAGATCCAGTGAAACATCTTTTCTCTAATTAATTCTCTTGGCCTGTGAATTGTAAACCCACTTTGATATCTCTATATTTTTTTTGTAAAAGTTTTTTATTTTTTACACAAACACACAAACAAACATACAATGCATTTTTTCTGAACAGAGTATTGGCCGAGTCACATATTTGTACAATTTTTAGTCATCTCCAACACAATTTATATATTTCACTGTTTGCCATAATAATCTTTCTCTTTAATTTTTGTTAACCAATGTTACCCTTCGCCCTAATCTCTAATTTTAATCAAATTCAATTTTCCCTTTTCTTTCTCCAAATTTTCCCTTTTCTTTCTCCAAAACCCTTAAATTCAAAATCTCACAACATAATGTAATTCCGTGTATTTCCCTAGATACCCTTATTCTAATCACAAATATTTTTCTTTATCAACTTTTCCACATATTACAATCCAATATCTTATTAAAAGTCCCTTAAATATATAACGTTACAATCATTCATTTCCATTGTTTTTCAAATTTATGTGTGATCTCTTATTAAACATAAACCAAGTTATTTTACATATTAAATCTTTTATCCAATTTTCAATTACTTCTTCAAATATATTTGTACCGCTTCAAAGATTATCTTAATCACTTCTAATTGAACATTCTAATTTGATGTCTCTATATTGTCGGATAAAAATCGTTCTACATCTATCATTTTTTCCCTAACATCTTTTGGACATAGTCTATCCATGGAAGCAGACATCATTATTGACGTTATTGATGTTGCAACTACTATTTTCTTATTCTATTCTTTAAAAGTCTTCTTCATTATTTTCATTATTACACTGTCTTGCAATATTTTACAGGCTTGAGTTCTTTCCTCTTCCTAAAAGCCTTCGTCCCCTCTAGTGTCCATGTCATGAAATTGCTTATCTTTGTTGTATCTTGTGAAAACCAGAACAGAACCTATTTTCCACCAGAAGCTGTTCTTTATAATTACAGGTAGTCCTTGACTTACAATAGTTCACTTAGTAACTGTATAAAGTTACAGTGGTACTGAAAAAAGGGATGTATAACCGTTTTTCAAACTTACAGCCATTGTGGCATCCCCATGGTCACGTGATCAAAATTTGGATTCTTGGCAACTGACACATATTTATTATAGGTGCAGTGTCCTGGGGTCATGTGGTCCCCTTTTTCAATCTTCTGACGAGAAAAGTCAATGGGGAATCCAGATTCACATAACAACTGCAGTGATTTACTTAACAACTATGGCAAGAAAGGTTGTAAAAGGAGGCAAAGCTCATTTTGCAAATGTCTCTCTTAAAATTCATTCAACAAGCATCTTCCTTAGCAACAGAAATGTTTGGCTCAATTGTGGTCATAAGTTGAGGACTACTGTAATTGTAAAATCTTTTATAATAACTTTCAATATTTCAATTTTTCTTGGACCCCTAATCTGTTTATAACTTTCTAAGACCAGAATCTTATTTAGTTGTTTGCTGTTTATTCTGGATTCTTTAAATTCTTAAGGTTATGATTAAAAGCTTATTTCCTTTAGGATTGAAGCCAGATTTATTCAGAGTTTCAAACTTGTTGAAGGAATAGGTTTCAGATATTTAATGACCAATTTCTGCAAGTGATAAGAAAGTGAGGTTTGTGAATCTTTAATAGTCTCCATGGTTGCAAGCAAGATGGCTAACGTCTCCCAGCACTGATACCTATAGAAAATCACTGTCCTGTGAACTCCTTGCAGGGACCACCTGTCCAGGATACATGGGCATGTGGACAATCTCCCATCCTCTCCTTAGCCAGAGAGGTTCCAAGGAACGAGTCTACTTACTGGTTCCTTAGTCTTTGCTCTGTTTGTTGGCTTTGTTTTCACAGAACCATCTTCAGTTCACCATACTTCCTTTGGAAGTTTTCTGGATGCGTAATAACTTTGTAAAATAGAGCTGCTTTTGGCTCTCCAGTTATTTTAATAACTGTTCCCATAATATGTGACTATGCTAATTAGAGTTAATCCAACGTATCTATAGTAGCACTCTATTGCTTACCCTGCCGTAAATCAATTCTATAGTACTCAAAACGCAAAGCAGAAAATGAGTGTCACATTTGATAAGCCTGTTTAGCAGGGGTCCGCAACTTTTTTGGTTCTGTGAACTGGCGGCAATGGTTTCAGCAGTTTCGGCACCAGGAGCAAAGGGTTTTGCACACGCAACCTAAATCTCGCACATGAGCAAATGAAGCTTTGAACACTCATCCATCAGTAGCAGGCCACAGCCTAGGAGTTGGGAAGCCCTGCTGTACAGTGATACAATTCCTATTTTAGAATGCATGTGATGGGAAATAACGTCAAATTCAGTTTGGGCATCTAGTGAGTTCTAGCTTTAAATTACAGCTATAAAGAGTTTTTTTAACCTTTTTATTATTTAATTGAAATTATTTATTACTGTTGCTATCCTATTTAATTATATTGAATCAAAACCACATGGTTTTGACCTGCCTCACTCTGTCTGGATGAAATTGAACAGAATTAGGTATACCCCCGGAAGAAGTTTAGTATATAATTATGTGGATTGTGTGTATATGTTTACTTCTGTCATGTTCTCATCATATGCTAAATAATAAATATGATTATATTGAATACTTTATTTAGACTAGACACACAAGAAATTTGTCTATATTGTTATAAAGGGCTAAGTTTTGTTTCTAAAACTAATGCTTTAGGTAAGCTTTAAAATCTTTGCTTTTTTCCCTTTTCTTTGTTTTAGATGATCAGCTACTCAGATTTCCACAAAAGATTTTGAAGAAATCACCGACTGATCAACAGATTAACAAACTTGCTCAGAGACTTGGACCTGAATGGGAGTGCATTGTATTGTCTCTTGGCTTGAGCCAAAATGACATCTACTGTTGTAAAGTCAACCACCCATACAATATCAAATCACAGATTGTAAGTGCCTTCATTTTATGGAAGCAGCGTTTGGGGAATAAAGCTACTATGGAGAGTCTGTGCACTGGTTTGAAATTTGGAGAAGTAGATTCTTCAGTAATCCAGCAGCTGTTGCAGTGAGCTTCTAAACTTCATCACAACTGGATTCAATTGAACCAAAGGCCCATCCAATATTCTGTCTCCACAGTGCTCACTCAGAAATTATGGAAAGTCTACATCTTGGCACGACTTTAGCAACCACCCAGTATTCTCACATTGCCTACCAATTGGCCTTAATATGTGGACATTGATTGCTGCAGCAGCTCTATTGCCCTCATGATTAGTGTCGGTAATCTTTTCCTCTATGGAGTCTCCAAATGCCATGCCTTCGTATGCAAAGCCACTTTTAAGTTCAGATACTGTGGAGGAGATTTTGGTATTGCATGAAATCCTGCCATGTGGATGAGAAATTAGTGTTGACAACCGTACCAATATTGTGCAAGCTTTCCGTATTTCCAAAGCACTCTCCTCATGGCCTTAATTACCTTTATTAATAGCAATAAGTTCATCCAGTAGCAAATCATAAGGAAAGGGCTGTCATCACTGAATAGCTACCAAGGATAACAGTCTCCTTGGTATTAGAGATGCAAGGAAACAGAACAGGTACTTGGAGTTACTACTTAGTGTTCTACACCCAGCAAGTTGGTGACTGCTTTTTTTAATGTTAATTAAAAAAATGTTATAATGTCCTGTTTATTTTTAAAGCATGCATATTGTTTATTATTACAACCATAAAAAAGAACAGTCCAAAAAAAATCTACATTTTGTTATATGAATTCTGACTACTTATTGTGTAAGTTACTTAAGTCATGGATTGGATCTGATCTTAATTCTTGCTGGTGTGCACTGGAGTGGCCATACTCTGTATACTATACTTTGTATATAAAGATTAATAACAGTGATATATGCATTTCCTGCAGTTTCATTTTAGGCACAGATGTGTCTGTTTCCTGAAATTAATGGATCTAAGTATGCCTATCTTTGCATGGGATGTCACTAGTCTGCAGAAAGTTCTTTGTCAAAAAAATCCCAAATATTTCTAGTTCAAAAGCAAGTATTGGTGAAAAGCATACTTTTCCAACCTGTGTTGCGTTTATTTGTTTCATGTTCCTGGATATGTTTATTTGTGATTCAATAATACTGCCAAGTGTTTTCTACTTATTGGATTGAACTTTGTAGATATTCCTAAAAGCCAATTTTCATATTTGATTGCTGTCAGCTTTCATTCCTCTTTAAATCATTTACCACCCAAGGATCGTCTGATCAGGTAGCTTTTTTTTCTCTAGGATAGTTGAGCCCTTGTTCTCTGCCTTCTGGAAGATTCTTATCAGAATTTTGTAAATTTTAATTGTCCATTACTAGCCTGACTATCACCATCCTACTCTTACCTGATTTGAAGATTTATTATATTTTGGTAGATTGTAAAATTCTCATTTCACTCTCCCTTTGATGTTATGGCCTAATAATTTAGTTTTATTTTATTTTTTTATTTATTCAGAATCTGGGGGATTGTGAAGCCCAGTTCCTTTCCAATGCCTCAAAATTCTGTTTTGAATCTGTTTATCCCGAAAGCTAATATTATCACCAAGGACAGAGTTGCAATAGTGGGGCCAAAAAAGACAAGGAAAAGGAAACTGCTTTTAAAATGCTCTGATGCCATACTCCCCTTCTGTAGTAAGAAAAGGAAGTTAGAATTAAGTGTTCAGTAAATTTGCCTTCAAATTAGGGTAACCATTATGCTAATCTTATTTGCCTTGATAATGTTATTTTTGAGGTTTGAGAAACTTCATTTGAACAATGGTGTAATATGTTCTGATTTTGATTACCTAACCTGGCCTTATGCTGATTTCTGTGGGAGGAAACAAAAAACTCTAGTTATTTAACCTTTTAAATTAGTACATCAAACTCTAACAATCCGTTCTGCCACATTCAAGGAGAAGTTTGAATCATTCATTTTAAGTACTTTTTTTCTTTATACAAAACTACTTTAATCTGTGTTTAAAATCTTGCTTGTATGTTTTCCATTATGGATCTCCCCCAGATGAACTTCCACCTACTGCTTCTTGTCCTATCCTCAGATGCTATGGAGAATAAATTGATGCCGTCTTTCCTGCAGAAGCCTTTCAAGTATTGGAATATTGCTATCGTGCATATCATCCATCTGCCTGATACAGGTGGCAGCTTGCTTTATTGGGCACCTGAGTTAGTCTTCATGCCTTGAGTGTCCATTGTTGAATTATATACCCTTAGAGCATCATCTCCTTGGTTCATCCCTTCAAAAAAACCCACCTACTCACCACGACGAGGCAGCAAAGCAGGACTTGTAGATAAGAGTTACGAAAATAACAACTGCAGCTTTTTCCTTCTCTGCCCACACTCTGAAGTGAATGTGCAATATTTCATCATTCTTTTTACATCATTTTATTGCACATCCTCTGAAGAGTTCTTTACCCATATATGGCTCACTAATAGGTTAATGCAAAATAGTTCCTACGATAAATTATTTAATTCAAAAACCCATAGTGCATTGCAGATCTCTATATTACATTACTGTTTGTCCACCTTGGCTTCTTCATCTTCCTTTGAAGAGGTGATTCAGGTGCTGATTCCTGTTTAATGACAGTCCTTTCCAGGCCCTTTTCAAGATTAGCAAATCCATATGTGCTCCATACACTTTTAAAACTTGTGATTTGCTTCTTACGTTGAACTACTACTCCAGAAGAAACACAGTACAGATAGTCCTTGATTTACAACAGTTCATTCATTATTACAGTCAGGAAATGGGTATCAGGCACACAACCGAGTCTTCACAGCTTGCAAAAGGCCAAAAGGGTTGGAGTCAGGGGTGAAATTGAAAATTTGTTACTACTTGTTTTGTGGGGGTGGCTTGGTGTGTGTGTGGGGGGGGGTAATATGACTGGGTGGGCATGGCCTTTTTTTTTTTTTTACTTTTAAAACCATTTTATACATGTAAAATCATGTTTAAAAAATGCTTTCAAAAGGATCTGGCGATCCCAGCTGAGTTGCCTGATCGGCAAGCAACTCAGCTGGGATCGTCAGAGCCATTTAAAAGAAAAAAAAGGCTCTGATGATCGCGCGGTTCAGCTGAGCATGGGAGGCGGGGGCAGGGATTTTTGCTACCGGTTCTCTGAACTGCCCGCCGCCATCGCTACCTACTTGCCCGAGCCGGTCCAAACCGGGAGTATTTCATCCCTGGTTGGAGTCCTCCTGAGATCTGGAAGGTGAATATTTCAGAGGGCAGAGACTAGGACAGCTAATTCTTGCCAACTGACATTCCTTAGCTGACAGGGCCTGCAGCATGTCCAACCTGCCTGACTAAATTGAGCAGGTAAAAACAACTGGGAGAAGATAGTTCCTTAGGTAACCCAGCCTCAAGGGGGCTTTAAAGATGATAACCAGCACCTTGAATCACACCTGGAAATATTGGCAAACAATGCAGCTCTCCAAGCAGTTACATGTGTTAAATACCCAATACTCTTTATACTACTTATGCAGCTGCATTCAGCACCTGTTGAAACTTTGGAATGCTTTTCGAGGACAGCCCCATGCAGAACACTTTGATATGAGGTCACAAGGACATGAGTGACTATGAGCATAGACTCTTTAAAAGAGTCTTGTCTTCAAATCATTCAGGTACAACAACAGAGGTAGAAGCAGGGTTGAAATGCTACCAGTTTGGACCGGTTCGGCCGAACTGTTAGCGATGGTGTGGGTGGTTCGGAGAACAGGTAGCGATGGCAGCGCAAGGCTCCGCCCACTGCCTGGTGGTTGTTACTTCCTAGTTTTAACCAGGAAGTAACCTGTTTTTTACCCTCTGCGCATGCGCAGAAGGGTTTGTGCATGTGCTGAATGTCCGTGTGTGTGCACTTCCGAACCGGTAGGGAAGGTAAGTAGATTTCCTCCCCTGGGTAGAAGGGTATTTATTGAGGGGGGAGGATTGGCCATCTATTTCCAGTGGACTGTGAGCAGCATATAAAACTAGGGGAAACATTCTGAAATCTGCATGATAATTATTTGTAAACTAATATATACTTGCAGATTAAATATGGGATGTTGTGTAAGCTTTCTATAAAAGTATTGAATTGTAATAAACACTATAATGTACTATGCAGAATCAAAAGGACATTGAATTGGTAGGCTAGAACAATACCATTCTATAAATGTGCGGGTTTTATGATGTTTTTTCTTTGAAGTGGATTTTCATGCAATTCATTCAAAGAAATAATTTCAGCTAGCAAGTTACTGTACAAATATTGATTGCATCATTAGTATCTATAATGGTGATGACTAGATTCCATTAAACATGACATGTTTACCACAATGACATTTGCCAAAGTACTTGCAGTTTATAACAACGTGCTATGGTATGTTCCATTTCAATGTTAACTTTCTGATTATTTATAAGAACTCATTTTATTTGGGTACAATTAAACATTCCTGGATGCCTACAGTTCTTTCCAATATTTGTTTTACACTCTCTCTAATGTAGAATTCTTAGCAACTGTTCATAATCAAAAGAACAATTCCCAAACCCAACATCTCCTCCTATAGAGCTCTATCACTATGGGTGGTATTATGATGTGCAAGAAAACACAGAATATCCATAGCAGTGTACTTTTCCTAAAATCCATGGGAAACCACTTCATACTTTTGCATTGAATGATAAAGAATTACATGTAATTTGTTTCCATATAATGTTCTAGAACAATGTTTCTCAACCTTGAAAGCTTGAAGATGGGTGGACTTCAACTCCCAGAATCCCCCAGCCAGCGCTGCTGGCTGGGGGATTCTGGGAGTTGAAGTCCACTCATCTTCAACCTACCAAGGTTGAGAAACACTGTTCTAGAATGATTCAAACATGATGCTATGTGATCTTACATTATTGGGGAAATGAAAGAAGTTCAGAGTAAACAGTGGACTACTTCCTTTAGGTGCTACCAAAGCTTGTGATTTCTGTAATTTGCACATGAGAAGGTCATGCAAATGTTATTGCCACCATGCAAAGTGTAGATCATGCATATTGGAGCCAGAAAAAAATAAGAGAAGACTCTCTAAAATTAGCATTAGTTTTTAATTTCCTCATTGCTGTTTCGATGAAATGTCACTGCACATAATGGGGAAGCAACTGAGCTGGTAAAGTCGAGCATCTGTTCTCTCTTGTTTATATTCTTAGAACAGCAGGGCATGGTGTGAATATTTTGGTCCACTCTGTGCGTCAGTGTTTCTTGGGGTGCTGCATGCACTGAAGATTGAAACCTGAGGCTGCAGCTGCAAAAGCCAAAGAAGATGCTGATAAACCCTACACAGGGCAATTTCTGAACCAATGTGTTATTTTAATATTGGCAATTAAACATTGACTGATGCTGAGATATAAGAGATGGCGATGCGGTAGAAATTCCAGTATATTTAGAAGGCACCAGGTTGGAGAAGAAGATTGTTTTACAGAATTATTTTTAGCTCAGCATGACTCAAAATTCAGTGAATGTTAATGAAGAGGTAATTAAATGAATGAATAATTTTAAATTAGTATTCAGTGTGAGTGCTTAGAATAACGAAAGCATCACTGCTATTTATAACAATTGTTAGATGGCATATTGATACCATTCTGAAGAACCTTTAAATTATTGTTTTGTTCACTGGTCAAAAGCAGTTTTTCTATTTCTGAGAGTGGCAGTACCAGCAGCATTGGAAACTTGCTTTTTATTTTTTACTAGACTGTCGGCTTCTAGAGTACATTCTTAATGTATGAGGTGGCATTGATGCCTGCCCCAGGAAATGCATGATTATAGTTTTATCAGTAAGAAAAAAGAGTGAATGGGACAACAGTATGATATATCTATTTTTTCTTTGGGTATGGGGACTAATTCTTGCTTTGTCTAAACCTATCTCCAAAAGTAACTGCTATTCAGACTAGCCCAATGGGATAGGATTAGAGAACCAGTATATTCAGAAGGGCTGTGCACTGAAGATACAGTCACATAATTCTTCATTGCCTCATTATCTAGGGACCACAAGGAAGCATTAAGTATAGATAGAATATAAGAGCTGTGGTGTCGCAGTGGTTAGAATGCAGTACTGCAGGCTACTTCTGCCTGTCGGCGGCCAGCAGTTTGGCAGTTCGATTCTCACCTTTAAGCCTTTCAGATTCAGCCTTTCATCCTTTCAAGGTTGGTAAAATGAGGACCGAGATTTTTGGAGGCAATATGCTGACTCTATAAACTGCGTAAAGAGGGTTGTAAAGCACAATGAAGCGGTATGTAAGTCTAAATGCTATTGCTATTAAGGAGGGACCCTTGGTACTCTCAGAGCTTAGTTGTTTTCTTATAGATTTTTCATTACCTAAACTAGGTAATATCATCAGTGCTAGACTATTAGAAGAAAATTAAGGATTTACCCTTTTGATCCCTTTTGATCCCAATAATTGAAGATGCTTATTCACACAGTTCTGAAAATATTACAGAACTTGCAAGAAATTGTGTTTGTGCAGTACAAGGGGGAGAGTCACAGAAGTAGAGCAAAAATAAGAGCTGCAATGATACAGAAGCAGGGATAACCTTGGCTAAACTGCTTCTTATACTGTGTATTTAAGATTTAGATTAAGGCAAAAACATTTGACAACACTTTCGCACTAATATGAAAAAAAATCACAAACTTCAGAATGCATCTCTTCAAAAATCAATATAATAAGCATCCAAAGAAAGAACTTAAATATGAATATGAATCAACAAGATATTGCCAGGCATCTGAAAAAGCAAACATGATATGAAGAAAAGGAGAGGGGAGGGGTGTTAAAAAGTATAAAATTGGCCTAAAATGGGTCTTGATTTAATCCATGTGGACTATTCTATGTTCATTTGGGACAAGCATATGATGCACTAGGAAAAAAAACCAGAGGGAAGTAGAAGAAATATGTAGAAAAAATGGCTGGTTGGAATCAAAGAGATCACAAATATCTTGGATGAACTTCAAGTTATTTCTAAACACAAATTAAAATGGTGAGCATTTGCCAGCATAATAGAGCTCAACTTGATATCACATAACCAATTACAGGTTTATTATCTGGAGACTTTTGTATAAGTGGAATGCTTTGCAGTACAGTTCACATACTCTTATTATAGCAATGCCATGTACATTTACACAGTTAAAGAGGCTTACTTCCAAACAAATATATATAAACCTGCAGGCTTGATAAAGCAATCAGAGAGTCACTATAAGAGGATGAGATAGATATATTTCACATGGGAAAAGTTTTTATTTATTTATTTATTTATTTATTTAGACATTTTAAATTGCTGCCTACTTGCACATGGCAACTCAAGGTGGCTTACAGGTATATAAAAATATAAAAGAAATAAAAAGAATAAAAGAAAAATAATAAAATAATAAAGTTAAGGTGAAAATTGTATAAGAAATTTATTTTTTCTGTGAAGCAACAGGGAGCAGAAGTCTTCCCCCCATCCCCGGTCCTAATATAGGATTGGCCCCTATCTTTTCATACTATTGTTTTTGAAATGATTAACTTCCCATTAGTAGAGTTCCCTTCTTGTCCTGCCTCCTGGTTTCTGATCTTGACTGATGTTCAACATTCTTTTGGTCATGAACAGAAGGACAATCTTTAAAATGCCCCACCCAGCAGGTGGCCAGATTTTCAATTTTATTCTCTGCAAAAACACAGTGAATTCCTAAAAACAAGGAGATGGCCAAGGTATTGACTTGATGCCATTTTTTATGCCTTCTGATTAGTCAGTGGAGAAAAGGCTGAGAAGTTCTCACTATTGATGTGACAGCGGCATTGAGGACATTAGTAGGGCTATTTGAAAAATGGATTCCCTCTTTCAGTTTACAGTGGCACAATCCTACTCTGACAATAATACTAATTTTTCCCCTTAGCTCCACCACTTTGTTCTTATTTCACCCTTGGCAAGCTTTAAGCTAGCATCACTAGCTATAAAAGTAGCATTTTCCTCTTATTCCAACAGCATTCATAGTTGTCCCAAAGGGTTTTCCACAACACAATGTGCAGAAAAGTATGTTGAACTTTTGTTCTTGTTTGCCAGTTTCTCTACAGTTCTCAGTTCCTACATTTCTCAGTTTCAATCCCTTCCCCTAGAGAAAAATACCTGATTACTCAGCAGCTATTCAGTTTCAGCTACCCACTTCTGCATAAAGTAGCCAGTTTTATGGACATTATAGTGTCTGCTGCAACTTCCCTAGACTATTCCGGTACTGGCATCTTCCCATATTTATTTTACTTCCTTTTTTTAAGATGGGAGATGCACAAATTAGGCATGTGTCAACCGTCTGTCTAGTTTAGATAGCAAAAGAAATTCCTAAGACATTTTTTTTAACCTAACATATAACTTTACTGAGGATTCCAAGTGGTTACAGAAGTATAAAAGCCAGTTCTAATGATTTCATCCAAAAACAGCATAGAAAAACTTTCACACACACACCCCACCGCCACCCAGACCTCCCATTGTCCATTGTCCACCAATCATTTGCACTCTCTTTGTTTTGGGAACAATCTGTCTGCCTCGGACTTCCCCAGCTGGCAACTTGAGGGGTTGGTTTTGTCTCATGTCTCCAGATGGCACACTTGCATTCCAAATTTCCCTCTCAAACCTCCCTTCAGAGGTGGTATTCAGCTGGTTTGGACTGGTTCAAGTGAACCGCTAGTGGCAATTTTAACTGGTTCGCTGAACCAGTAAATACCACCTCTGGTCAGCCCCTCCCCCACCCGCTCGCTGCTTGCTTG
Source organism: Masticophis lateralis (assembly GCA_030761175.1). Classification (NCBI taxonomy): domain Eukaryota; kingdom Metazoa; phylum Chordata; class Lepidosauria; order Squamata; family Colubridae; genus Masticophis; species Masticophis lateralis. The sequence goes on along the minus strand of JAUDYJ010000006.1, from coordinate 38,242,157 downwards.
CCCCACCGGCCCACTCATCGCTCACCCCGCTCATCCCCACTCTTTATATGTTGCCTTTGCCACACAACCACCTAATCGCACCAGTCACCTCTGTGCCTCACCCGCTCTGCTCAGCTCACCAAAGGTAAGCATGCCACCCGCTTGATCTTTACCTTGGATCGGGGATCAGGGCCCAGGGATGCGCCATTCCCGGAGGCCCCAGAGCCTCCACCCACTTGCCACCCATCTCGCCCAGGTGGGGGAATGACACATTCCCCAGCTCTGGCCTTCCTGGGGCCTCCTGCATGCCGCCCGCTCTCCCTTCGCCACATGTCACCCTGTTTTCCCTCCTGCAGAGGCCCTGCCCCTTACTCAATCTCCCCACTTCCTCCCCCATGACCACCTCTTTCTTCATCCTGTGACTTTACCTTCCTCCCTGAAGGCAAGGGAAGGCAAGCCAGGGCTGAGCCTTCACCGCTGGGCTCCCCACCGGCCCACATTTGTTCACCCCCCCTTGTTGCGAGAAGCCTCCCAGCCACTGCCTCTTTGCCAGCCAGCAGCTGGGAGGCTGGCTGGAGGCTTCAGTTCTTGCGCCAAAAACTACTGGCCTCTGCTTCTCGAATGCACTGAAAAAGAGCTTCAGTCTTGTGACCTCACTGCCATCACAGCCTTGTTCTTCGTGCCGGCCACGCACACGCACCATAGAACAGGCTGGCAGTCACATGACCCACCCACCAAGCCACACCCATCAAGCTACACCCACAGAACTGGTAGGAAAAAAAATTTGAATAGCACCACTGCCTCCCTTACATTCCAATGCCTTCTCTCCCCCCTCCCGTTACAGCTGTCTGGTTGCAAGTGGGGCTGCAAGTCAACCATGACACATGAGAGGAAGGTTGACAAACCAGACTAGAAAAGCATAGCTCTTTAATCAAACCCACCCAGTCCTGCTGTGATTCACAGCAAGAAGTGGATGGTTTCTCCATCTATCTATTGATGAATTTACGGCAGATGGTAGCTAAGCCAAAGGAGAAAACCCATATCATGGCTCAAATGAGTGGCACACTGCCAGCCAATACCATTCGGAAACACAGAAGCAACAAAGGCAATCAAAACAAGACAGCGATTTGCAATGTGGGCAGCAAGTTTTACACTGGGACTTTTTTGTGATAAACTTAAGGATCACTAGATAGGACTTTGAGCCAATAGTGGGAAAAGGCTATTATAAATAAGTAATAGCTATACGGAAATACTCATAAGATATTGGCTTTATGTGGTTTCAGTTTGACCACCCTTCCTTCCTTCCTTGCTAAATACAGCCGTTTACATTATTGTATTCTGAACTTAAGCATCAATTATTTACTAGATGTGTTTATGATCTTAGCTCTAGGCAATTCACTTAGTCTATGTTGGCAACAACAAAGCAAGTTGTTGCTGCTGCTGTGCTGCCAAAAAACAAAGGGAACTTGAGACTTACTCTCCTGCACAGGCCAAATGCTACAGATTATCTGTTGTTTAAGATTATTATGTCTCTGAATCAGGAAGATTCAGACAGAGGTTGTAAGTATTGGGTGGAATGAGGAACAAGATCTGTTCTGATCTGTCAGTCAACACGCTTTTCCAGAAGATGACCTATTGAACATTTCCAGGAATAGCTGTGCCAAGCTTGTCAATTGCTTTCTTGGAAATACACTCAAGAAAAATGGCTTTAGGCCAACAGCGATGGAAAGAAATCCTGGACTGGATCGAAATGTGACGATAGAACAGCGGTTTGGAACCGTAAAAGGATTAGTAATTTTCTTAAGAGTAGGATGTGTTTTTCAAATTCTTTTCATAGAAATATCATAATTGCTACCTATGATGACAAGAAATGCCATGCTTCTTATCTCACGCTTTTGCTTTTTATATCCTGTGAAGGAGAATTTTTGCAATGGCTGGAGGAGGAAAGAAAGAAACATTTTATTCTCAGTATTGTTATTGCTAACCTGAATTTAGGAAAACAGTATCTTTGGCTATTTAGTTCTGTGTGGAAAATATTGGACATGGTTTCATCACCAATGACTAACATTTATTATGCTGCTTTAGTCAGCTTGTGATTTAAAAAAAAAATGTTTTTCATATTGAATCAGCTTAATAACCTGCTACTTTTTTTGCCCTTATTCTTAATTATTCTGAAAGCAATATTTTAAATTGCTAAATCTATTATTTCTGTTATTAGTATCAGTTGCCTTAAACTCCCAGATGAAAAGGCAATTTGTGTGTGTATGTGTATGTTTGTGTGAATATAACTTGCTTTGCAGCAATTATTGAGGGAATTATGTTACAGGTAAATCTTCTCCCTGGGCATGTCCAGCTCAGTGACCTGGCATACCAAGGGTTAACCAGCTTGAGAGAATATAACCCCACCTTCTCCCCCTTCCCATTACCTGTAGCTCCACCTCCCGGGTATTTAAGGTCCTCCCCTGTTGTTGTTGCCTCAGTTGTTCCTGTTGATACCTGCAAAGAAACAAATATACATGAATGAATAAAGACTTACCTTGAGAAACAAACAAACGAGTCTTCGTATATTATTGGGACCCAAATCGATCCTAGCCAACAAAATGGTAGCAGTCGATGGTTGGGCAACCCAATAATCAGAAGACATGCCAAAGAAACCTCAAACAAGGTCAGAGACAAAAAAGAAAGAAAAACAACAAAAACCAACTGAAGACATGACAACGCCAATAACTTCAGAGGAAGAAAAAGAAAACACCCCCGAAGAATATTCATCGGATGATGAAAGGGGGCAAAAAGACATAAATGAAGAAAAAATCCAACAAAAGGAAATCAGCAGACTCAGAAGAGGAATGATGAGCCTGCTAGAAACCCCTACAACCGACGAAGACCTCCTGGCCGGAATCAGCTACCTCATCCAAAGCCAGAACGAGGCCAGGAGGACTCAAGGACGACAAACAAGGCGACCGGACACAAGCCCGGTAAGAAAAACCCCCCAGAACTGTTATTTTCCAAAGGCTGAGGGGGGGATTCCCGCCCAAAATCAAGACTGGCGGCCATCTTGGAACACGTGGCCAAAAAAGATGGCCGACCTCCAAAGAAACGAATTAGCATATGCTAATCCGCCAACCAATGAGGTGCCCGAACCCCAAAAACCCCAAAATAATGATGATTCCTCGGAAGAAAGTGAGGAATCACCCCCCGAGGACATCCCCGACGATCAAGCGGTGGAAGAGGCGATAAAAACGCTCACCGCCGCCTTCGGAACAAAAATAAAAATTTTAAAGGGGCCTCCAAAAAACGCCAAAAAACCCAAGGGGGACAAGAGAAGGCCCTCCAGCTGTTTACCAAGGGGCGCGGACACCGCTGGGGACCCACCGATGCCGCAGCACCCCCCGGTAGCGATACGCCACCCCACTCCCAAGCCGCGACTACCGGAACGGACCGAATGGCGAGAATACTCACCGCCGCCGCCGCCGCTGCAGAGAGAGACCTGGAGCCGCCCAGCAGAGAGGACAGCCTTCCTTGACCGCCGCTGGACACCTGGAGCCGGAGCGGAGGCCTTCCCATCATGGACGAGCAGCCTGGCCGGAACGGAGATGAAGAGGTCCTTCCCCGACGAAGTCTCAGCCGGAATGAACGCCGCGCATGCGCAGGAGCTCCTGTGGACTAAAAGAGAAAAAAAAATGCAAGGAGGGATTTTTAAATTACCTTCCAGCGTTCCTGAGCCGCTCTGCTATTTCCAGCATGCCAAGTACCATGGACAGCAACACCCACCTGTGAGTAATTCACAAAATAACACAGGGAACTTACCCAATGGGTTTCCAATTTTAAAAATGCAGGGTTCAAACCTAATGGAGTGGTATCAACAACTCCAAGTCTTACTTCTAAAAGAAAATTTAAGGTTTTTCATAACTGACCCACCTGATACACCATGGACATTTGAAATGGACTGCATGCATCATAAGGCATTTGGTCTCCTCATCTCCAGCATTTCACCCACTATTTACTATAGCATTGAGGATGATCTGACTGTGCATGATGTGGTTCAGAAAATATTCAGTTACTACTATAGCGATAGCGTAGCTACAACAACTAAGATCTCCAAGGAATTCTATTCAGCCAGGATTAAACCAGGGATGTCAATGGGAGAGCATTTAATGGGACTTAATGCAGCCAGGGCAGAATTGCAAATAAGGGGGGAAATAGTGTCAGAGCAGACCATGAAGAGTGTCATCCTCAACTCACTAGACCCTTCCTGGCGAACCTTCCTAACGCAGCTCAACATACTTAGCCTAGGCCAGATGACCATAGAAAGCCTGTCTAACCTGCTCATAGCAGAGGACAGCCACAGAAGGGAACACCAGGTGACACCTAGAGATCACAAACCAACACGAAGAGTGGCCTTCACTGACACCACCCGAGACTCCCCCGAGTGCTATAACTGCGGGCGAAGGGGTCACTACAAACGAGACTGCACCAGGGGGCACAGGGACAGATATAAACACGAACCACGAGAAAGGCACACAGACAAGCGTCACCATGACAGCAGGGCTAGGCGAAGGGACTCCCCCAGACCCTGGGAGAAAAAAGAAAGCAGAGACAACTCTAGGGATAGCAGAGACGGGTCCCTATGCAGAGTAGGGGGAGCCACACAAAGTAACAAGGCTCACGAAAGTGGGTCCTGGTGGCTCATCGACTCAGGGGCCACCAATCACACCACGTGTGAGAGAGAACTCCTCTCTTCCTTCACTGAGGAGGATTATCAAATCAAAGTGGCTAATCAGAACGATGTGAGAGTGACAGGAAAGGGCAACGTAACCCTCCCCAAATTAGGGAAACTAGAAGGAGTGTTGTTGGTACCCGAGATACCCCACAACATCCTCGCCTCCTTGAAACTCAGCAAGGAGGCAGGGATAGAAATTAACATCAAAGAAGGGGGAATCACCATGACCAAGGGAAGTATAACCATAGGGAAAATCACAATTAAAGGGGGCCTGCCCTTCCTCTACATAGACAAGACTAATGCCAAAGAAGACACCGAGGGTAGCAAAGGACAAGAGCGGGAGGGTACCCAACCACACAAGGAAGACAAGCTAGGCAGAGATAAGATTAACATAGGGAAGCCGCTCCATGATGAGTGCGCACACCTGCTGCATCGCAGGTTAGGACACGCTAGCTTCCCTGTTGTTCAAAGGGCTAATGACTGTACTGAGGGCTCAAGAATAAAGAATTGTGAAACTTATTTGGACTGCTCTGTATGCAAACGCTCTAAGCTAAAGGTAGCCCCCAAACCCAAAAAGGCCACACGCTCAACAAATCAATTATTCGAAATGGTACACATGGACCTTGTAGGCCCCCTCAGGCCTTCCATAAAGTATGGCAAGAGGTTCTTCTTAACCATAGTAGACGACTACAGTCGCTACGGCTTCGTGTACACACTGAAACACAAAAGTGAGACCTACCAAAAATTTAAGGAATTCTATAAGCGTGTGGAGACACAACATAATACAAAAATCAAGAAAATCATGACAGACAGGGGATCAGAGTTCTTATCCAATGACTTCTCCCGCTGGCTGAGGTCAAAGGGCGTGCTGCACTTTAAGTCATCACCTTTCTCGCCATTCCAGAATGGCGTGGCAGAACGCAAGAACTCAGCACTTCAAACAATGGTGAGGTGCGTCCTGGAGGACGCTGGGCTTGGCCAACACTTCTGGGCCGAAGCCCTGGTTTACTCAAATTACACGATCAACAGACTTTGGTCAAGCGCGCTAAACATGACTCCTTACGAGGTGATGTACAATAGAAAGCCAAAGATATCCCACCTCCACATCTTTGGAGTCACGGCAGACGTGCACATACCCAAGCAGCTCCGTAGGAAGGGAGACAAGGTTTCAAAACGCCTTAGATTCATGGGTTATGAGACAGGCACGAAAGGATATAGGTTCATAGACAGTAACAACAAATTCATCATCTCCAGAACTGCCACATTTCACGAACAGGCCAATTGGTCAAAAATACACCTCAATGAATTGCATCACCAGGCAGAAAACAGCCAGCAGAAACCAGACCAAATTGATCACCCACAAGACAACTACACCCAAAGGTCACTCCAACCCAAACACAAGGTAGATTCACTCACTGATAAAGAGGCAAAATACATGCACGACGCGGAGACCCTGCAAGGTAGGCCAGTCAGAAACAATAGGAACCAAAAACCAAAAAGGTTCGATGATTACGTCATGCACCTGCAAACAGAACCCATTACCCCAGAAACATACAGCGACATAACAAAATTACCATTAGAGGAAAGGCAAAAATGGGAAGCAGCGATGGAGAAAGAAATGAACAGCCTTAGGGAGCTAAGCGTATACACACCATCCAAGGTACCAGAGGGTAAGACCACCATCGGGACAAAGTGGGTCTTTAAAGTAAAAACTCTAGAGGGGGGCCAGAATCTATACAAGGCCAGACTCGTAGCACAGGGATTCGCCCAAAGATTCCCCGATGATTACACAGAAACGTACTCACCAACTGTAAGGCCCGAAAGTGTCAAAAGCGCGCTGGTCATCGCGGCCACCCTAGGTCTTGAAGTGCAACAGTATGATATACAGACAGCCTACCTACATGCTAAGTTAGACAAAGAAATTTACGTGAGGGCCCCTCCTGGTAAAGACACCACCAAGGGCGAAACCTGGCTACTAAACAAGAGCTTGTATGGGCTTAAGCAGTCGGGTAAACAATGGTATGATTGTCTGGTTAAAGTATTAGAATCTATGGGGTTCAAGGCCACCCTAGCTGATAACTGCCTCTTCACCAAGAAGAGCAATGGAGGCAAGGAGTACGTCCTCATATATGTGGACGATATATTATTTATAAGTAAGAACAAAGGGGATTGCGATGCCTTTGCAAATGAATTAGGCAAATATTTTTCACTCAAGTCATTAGGAGGCATCAACAAATACCTTGGGGTTCACGTTACCAGATCACCCAAGGGCTTCCTCCTAAGCCAAAAGGAAAAAATAAGCGAGCTCCTTACCAAATGTAATATGTCAAATGCCAAACCTTGTGAAACCCCCATGTTAGCAGACTTCCAAAAAAACGTGCACAATGACTCACCGCAGTTCCCAGAGAACACCTTGTACAGATCCACAATAGGTTCTCTGTTATACATTGCTAACTGGACACGGCCGGATATTGCTCTGCCCGTGAACCTGCTCTCGAGGCACGTAGCCAACCCCACGGTGTTTCATTGGGAAGCAATAAAAAGAATACTTAGGTACCTGAAGTATAGCATTAATAGCTGCCTCAAGTTAGAACCCAATGCCAATGAGAAGCCTCTCCTACACTGCTACGCTGATGCTGACTGGGCAGGCGACACCAAAAGTAGGAAAAGTACCTCAGGGTATGTTCTCTTCTTAAATAATTGCCCAGTATATTGGTACACTGGAAAGCAAAACCTTGTAGCCACCTCCACCACAGAGGCAGAGTACATCTGCCTGTCCAAAGCCATAAACAATCTGGTTTGGTTCGATGAACTGCTGACAAACATCTGGACCGAACCTATGCACCCAATCCAGATTTTTGAAGACAATAAGGCAGCAATAGAGATCTCCACATCAGACGCCGTAGGTCATAGATCAAGGCACATCGACATCAAAAACAAGCACGTAAGGCAACTCCACAAATCAGGCTTCGTTACCATTACGCACTGCGACACCGAGCACCAAACCGCTGACATACTTACTAAGCCCCTACCTGTTAAACAGCACTCATATCTTACTTCAAGACTATGTGTCATACCCACAAACGCTAGCCAGGTCGAAACTGTCAGCCCCAGGGATAAGCATTTAGAGGGGGATTTGTTACAGGTAAATCTTCTCCCTGGGCATGTCCAGCTCAGTGACCTGGCATACCAAGGGTTAACCAGCTTGAGAGAATATAACCCCACCTTCTCCCCCTTCCCATTACCTGTAGCTCCACCTCCCGGGTATTTAAGGTCCTCCCCTGTTGTTGTTGCCTCAGTTGTTCCTGTTGATACCTGCAAAGAAACAAATATACATGAATGAATAAAGACTTACCTTGAGAAACAAACAAACGAGTCTTCGTATATTATTGGGACCCAAATCGATCCTAGCCAACAAATTATAGCAGGGGTTCCTAATCCCCAGGCAGTGGCACACTACCGGACCTTGAGCCATTCAGAACGGGGCAGTGGAAGTGGCAGGTGAGTGGGGTCACACAAATGGAGCTACGTGCACGCATGTGCTTGCCTACTGCTCTTGCAGAACCATCTCCTCTATCTCCCTGTTGGTCTGCAAAGCTGGAAAGATTGGGGAACTCTGAGTTAGAGGAAAACATTAAAAATACAAAAAACGTTCTGATAGTTGACACAAAGTGCAGTGATGAAATATATTTAGCATTAATTAGTGGTGCGGAGAAAAGCAACATATACCCAATTTATATTATATAACTTTTTAAAATCTTGGATATATTCAAATGATTAGGAAGCAATTGTTTTATGCTGATTAGCTTTTGTTGTATACTTTTTCTTTTACCTTGCATTAGAGATTCATATTAGTTTTTATGGAAGCAAAAATAAAGGAGAAAGAACAAAAACAAAAACAGGCAAATTATTAGACACTTCCAAATAAAAAAATACAGAGTAATATAACCACCTTAATCAGAAGAACTTCAAATATATTGGACTACAAGTCACATCATTCACTGCTAGTGAATTTAACACATAACACATCTAGAAAGCACTTTTCTGGGGACAGTTGCACAATCATACATCAAATTGTACATCAAAACAGGATAATTTAAAATTACCAATAATAATTCATATTTATCTGAATTATTTATATGAATCCTTCACTTCCTAAAATGGGAGGAAATGTTAAAAAGTGACAAGAATATTAACTTCTAAATTTCTTCAGTATAGATAAAAATATATAGTAATTACAGTATTACTTGAAATTAAAACAAAGCCACAAAAACATCATATAAAAATATGCAATCAAAATAACATTAGAATTACATAACAAAATAATCTCTTTTTTAGCTTCTAACTTTTCCCATTTTATTTCCCTTCCCCAAATTTTTTCTTTTGATTCTTTTGTATTTTATCTCTCTTTGAAACATAATAATGTTGATTATTTAAAAAATGAATCCATCATTACCTGTAGTCTTCAGTGTATACATATGTGTGCCATCTTTTGTTTGTTTTTGAAGTAATGCATTTGTCAAGTATATGCCATGTTTTTTATTTCTCCCTGTGCAACTCTGTACCTATCTTGTGAACTAACATTCCTCAGTTCTCCTGGATACTTTACTGTGAGTGGGGCAGCCCCCAAGATTTGGAACTGCATCTAAAGTATCTGTTTTTGTAACATGAATTGCATAAGGCGAGGTTCTTTGGAAAACAGGGCCGTGCAAATGAACTTTTAGAAGAATTTCTACAACACAACTAAAGTCCTCCCAAAAGAAAATAATGTTGTTCTTTCTTCAGTCCTGCTCTGAATCCAGGAAAGCTTTGGATATGGAAGAATATGAAGTGACAGAGTGTCCCAAAAGAAGTATTGTAGTACACTTTTCTTATTGGATTGATTGCGGCCATCCTAGATTCTCACTGCAGATCTTCAGAAGAGCTTTAAGTAACGGCTGCTATAATTTATCATATAACTTTTGTTGGCCTCTGTACGCATTTGCTTCTGAAGAGCAATACTCAAAAGGAGGGTTAAGTAGGATAAATTAGAACTTTACTCAGAGATAGTGAACACGAAATAAGAAAAATGATTTTTTCTGATGGCTTCTTCTCATAGGCAGTGGACTGCAAACTTCCCAGTCCTTGTGAAATTCAGTGGAGAACTGTTTCAGAAAAGCCATAATTGAGAATCCAGTGTGTCTCTGACATTTTCCTTATTATATTTCTTAATAGTAATCACTCCATAATAGGACAACATGATCAGAGACAGAGAAAATTAATGGTTTGGCTATTCTTGGGAAAGGAATATTAAAAGCAGGATTAAAGTTTACCAAATGTTTAGTTGAAAGAGCTTTGAAATGTCTCCTCTAATGCATTAAAACTAATTAAATGATTTCAAACTATCAACACTGAAGAACCTGAATAATTGGTTCCTTTGAAAAATTAGCACAACCTGTTATAACTGAGGAGCTGAAAGGCAAGACAAGTTAAGAGTTCTCTTATCCTGCAGGTTGTGGAAAAGGTAAGCAAGATACGGTATGAGTTGACATATTTTGTATCCTAATGAAATCTGGAAAATGGCCATGGCATTTTTATATATTGTCGGGTGGGCTGCTGGGGGTTCGCAGAGGTTCGGGAGATCTTCTAGCTAAGATTCTGTGAAGTTTGGAGAATCCCCTAATCCCACTCCTGGCTGATCCCGCCTCCCACCGCCCCTCCTCTGCCAGGAGTCCCCACACAGCATGTTTTGGATGCAGGTAAGTGCAGGACACACACGGAGGCTTGGGGAAGGTGAAAAATGGGCCTACTGGAAGTTCAGGAAGGTTGGAAACAGACCCGTTTCCAGCCTCCAGAGGGCCTTCAGAGCCTGGGAGGCCCTTTTCATCTCAAGGAAAGCCTCCGAAGCCCAGGAACGGCAAAATTGCCCCCCCTCCGTCATGTAGGCCATGCCCACTATGCCCATGCCCACCCAGCAACTGAGCAGAGAATCCCTTGCTAAAATTTTTGAAGCCCACTCCTGTATATTGTAGTTTCTAAACCTATGTTCCCTTATCTGGTGCATGTAAAGAATTTCCAGTGAGGATGCCTATATTATTTGTCTCCCAAAGCAGCTCACATCAGTTACAAAAGTGAGACAGGCTCTGACTCGATGTTCACATTCATGTTGCTAAAAAGAGAAGACATTCAAGAGAGGGAGAGTGGAGGAAAAGGGAGTGCCATGTTGCTTCCCAATTATCTTGGTCCCCAGATTGATGGGGAGTGTCAAGGATGCTCTCAGTCAATCTTTCACTTGCTGCCCAGATCGCCTGGGATTTCTGTAAATTTAATCTAGTCTACATCGGAATTCAGACATCACCTCAGTTGTAACCATGCTAAGAGTATCATGCATCAATGTAAACCTACAAACAGATTAAGCCTGAAAAGCATCTACTTTCAAAAAGCTGGTTATTTCTGAAAATATCTCAGAGTCAACCAGGATCTTTTGGTAAGACCCTCCCAGAAATTTGCAAAAAGTTAATTCTTGGCAGTGTATAAAAATGATTGCCACTGCCTTTTTTCAGTTTTTTTTAAAAATCTCCCAAGTCTGGCCTGCAACCCAGAGATTTGTCACTTCACAGTTGTCACTTTAGGTTATTAGTCTGCTCCATTCCTGATTAGCTTTTAAAGGTATAGGTACTGCCACCTGCTGTCAGCAGAATAAATATTCAAGTGGAATGCCATTGCAATATTGTGTTTACCAAATAGGAAAATCTCTTTTAAGATAAGCTGCTACTCTAGGGAAGATTAGCTAGAAAACATTTTCCAAGAATTACTATATTGTAAGCACAAGCTTAGTAGTGTAAGCTGACTCTATTATCTGAAGGTAAATAATCAGGGGAAAAAGTCTTTCTTTTACGCAAATACAATAGTTCAGCCTTTTTTTTTTCTGAGTGCCATGAGAGCTTACAAACTAAAAATTTCACACAAGGGAAAGAATCTGTGTTATTATTCCAGTGTTGTACCTGGGCTTTGGAATCCCAGTGTAATAATAAATATTATTAATAATATTAAATTATTATTAAATTAAATTATTAGATTAAAATTTTATTTATTAGTTGCATTTTTATTCCATCTTTCATTAGTTACATTTCTATTTTCTGCAAGAACTCAAGGAAATGTACAAAGTCAATTTTCTATCTCTACAACTTTGTGTCTTGATTAGGAATTCTGGATTATTACTACTATGATTTATTGGACAGTCAGACAAATGTTTAGATTGGATTTGGCATTTTTTCCCAACTATCAGCTCCTTCCCAAGGGCCTGGGATAGGCAGATGTAGTTTAATGGTGTCAAAGAGACCGTCCACAGGATGTAAGCTATTCCAAGCAAAACTGCCTTTTGTAATTGACGAATGGGGATTGTATCAATGCCAAAAGTGTTCAGGTTTGTTTTGGGCCTGCACCCAAGACACCTAGAACTATTGGTACTATCTTTGTTCTATTTCTATTTGCATGTCTTTGTATTTTGTGATTTTCTCCAGTTCTTTCTCTTCTCTTCTGCTATCTCCCAAGTTGTATCCATATTTTTTTGTCTTTCTTATTGACAATTGTTAAGTCTACAGTGTTACGTGAGAGGTGTTTTGAATTCCCAGAACACTTTAGCTTCTTCGTTTTCTAATTATCTATTTTGTGGTCCCACCAGTTCTTGCTTGCAGGCAATTATCATCATCATCATCATCATTATTACTACTACTACTACTACTACTACTACTATTATTAATATTACTATTATTATTGTTCATCGTATAGTTAGCCAGATGTTTAGGCTGGATTTGACATTTTATCCACCTATTGAATTCTTTCCAAGGACCTAAATATCATTATTATTAGCTAACAGGTTTTGTGGGTGAAAATGTTTGAAAATCCTTGAACTGGAATATCATTTTTCTCTCACTTGCAGCTATCTTTTTAATAAGTTTATGGCACTCAATAAGCATTTCTGAGAATGTGTAAGTGTGATTAGGATTTGAAGAAATATAAAGTACAAAGGTGCTGGAAACACTAGGCCTTGTTATGTCTGTCAACATAGCAAAGTTTACTTCCCTCCAACTGACTCTTGCAAGGCTATTCAAAAGTGCAGCTCCTGGAAGTTCACTTTGTGCCCATGTCTTAATATGGAGTGAATTCAAAATCTGTCTGAAGACTTCAACTAGGTTAAAAAGAAGAGGAAATACTTTTCTGATTTAAAGAGTTAGGGACTTGGAACTTGTCTACTGACTTTTAAAAAATCTTTAAAAAATAGTGATAATAAGAAAATGATTGATTTGGGAACATTCTGAAATAAATAAGTAAATAGTCAATGGACAACAAGAATAGAATAGAATAGAATAGAATAGAATAGAATAGAATAGAATAGAATAGAATAGAATAGAATAGAATAGAATAGAATAGAATAGAATAGAATAGAACAGAACAGAACAGAATAGAATTCTTTATTGCCTAAGTGTGATTGGACGCACAAGGATTTTGTCTCTGGTGCATAAGTTCTCAGTGTATATACAAGCAACAAGTGACAAATCATGATCATAATAATAAAATACAATCATCTTAAATCATAAGATACAACTCAGTGATAGTCATGGGATACTAAATAAAAGCAATCAACATACATCATAAGATACAAACAACAAAGCGATAGTCATAAGATGCTAAAGGAGTAAGTCATAGGAAAAATGAGAAGGATAATAGCAATACAGTGCTACAATGTGGTTTGACCTCCAAGGCATTAGGCAGTGCCAAAGCTAGCACAATCACTGATGTATTCAATTTTAGAGCATTCAGTGCTTACAGCCTGATGTGGACTAGAATAGAGCATTGAAACTGTTTAGAACCAATAGGAATTATATGAGAGGATAAAGTTTCATTTCTACCCATGTCCTATCTATATATCTCAGTCCCTCTGGAGCCTGTTCCATCTGTAATCCTTTTTCTGAAGCTGGAGGAGGAGAGATGGAAAACAAGGATTTCTATCCAGACCATCTCCATCAGGTTCTTGCTCTTGATAAATAACTGATTGGATTCTGTATGAATAACAGAGTTGGAACAGACCTTGGAGGTCATCTAGTCCCTGCTCAGTCAGGAAACCCTATGCCATTTCAGACAAATGGTTGTCCAATCTCTTCCTAAAAACTTCCATTGTTGGAACATTCACAACTTCTGGAGGCAAGTTGTTCCACAGATTAAGTTGTGAAGCTCTCCCGACAAACCATCATGCAATGTGTTGCTATAAAGATATCCTCAGTAGGATGTGTGAGAGGGAGCTGTGGCATTTGCCTGGCCTTTCAGAGTGAAGATGCCTCTATAATAATTAGCTGATGGTACGAGTGGCAGCCTTGCTGCCTTTGTTAGGGTTTGGATAGGCCAGAAAGAAGCCTCCAGAATATGATGCTTTTAGGACATCCTGAGATGAGCTTTTTTTGAGGCACAGGAACAGTTTATTACAATAGTTTCTAAACCTGCAGGAAAAACATCACCAAAAGTACTATATCTATATCCATGTGAAGTTCACAAGAGGATTAAACATTAAAACACTCTACTCTGAACAAGCTACAAGGGAGATAATTGTTGATCTGAATAAATTGCCATGTCTGTATCACAGCTAACAAAAGCCTTAATAAACAAAAGTTTATTGTCAACTTGCAACTCAGTCCTAATGAAAGTTTCCCTTTTTCCATTCAGCAAAGGTGCTTATGGTCCTTAAAGCATGATGACTGAACAATTTTTACTTCATTGCAGGTTTACTGAATTTAATATCCTTCTTAGATTCTGACCCAATTCTACCCATATAATTATTCAATGTTAAACAATTAACTTTATCAACAGAAATAGCAAAATGTAATAAACTATGATAAAAGTATATTGCTTTCTCCCTTAAACAATACAAAATTTCTACAAGCAAACCTTGCTTTTCACGGTTAGAAACTGCAGATGATAATGCAGCAATCAGAGTAGTCACAGGGGGTTCAGAAAAGTCAAGATATATCATGAACTAATCCTAAAATCACAATCATACATTGCTGAATGAAAATGATAGTTACAACTGGTAGATGATATTTGTCTGATTTTGGAAAGCTTATGAAATACTGAAATGGGACCAATGATCTGCAAGTCTTGCACACCTTTCTTTCTTTCTTTCTTTCTTTCTTTCTTTCTTTCTTTCTTTCTTTCTTTCTTTTTCTTTTTCTTTTTCTTTTTTTCTCTTTTTCAAATTTATATCTGTGCATGTTAATGTGAGCAGGTCACAAGCAAAACAGTATAAAAACATCAAAACAGTATAATAATTTAAAAACAGTATAAAACTTATGTAGGAAACATAGTTGAGGTAACACTCATCAATATAGCCACTGCACAGGCTGTATCACACACTCCAGTTCCCCATAATCATTGGCAAAACCATGTTTTCAATGCCTTGTAAAAGGTCAGCAGAGTCAATCTGACCTCCTGGCAGATGATATTCCAAGGAGGAGCCGTAACAGAAAAGCCTGCCTAGATGACATTCCCTGGCCAATTTAACCAGAATATGCCCTTCCCTTTGGACCTGTTGGGACGGGCAGATGTGATTGGAACCAGTTGGGCCCTCAAATAACCTGTTCCATGCTTTATAGGTCATCCCCGGGACCCTGTTTTGAACCTGGAAGCAAACTGGCAACCAGTGTGACTTGCAGAGCAGAGATGCACTGAATGAGAGGCAGACGTAACTGCTGATGCAGCCACCAGCTGAAGGTTCCAAATATTCTTCAAGCCCAGCCCCATGTAAACTGCACTGCATAATCCATACAAGAGGTGACCAAGGCATGAGTGACTATGAACAAGGCCTCTCCCTCTAGTGTAGGCCAGAAGACTAGCTAGGTATAGGAACCTAGTGTGAAGACGCCAATTTCCACAGCGAGTCAAGGAGAGACAAAACTGTTTTATTTCTGTGCAGAGGTAGGAGTGTACCAAAAATCAGGCTCAGTTATTTTTATACAATTTACCCCAGAAAATCAAAGTAAGAGAATTGCTGATTGGTTATAAACTTCATGACAGTCACACATGTGCACAAAGCAACCTGGTTAATTTTTTAATTAATTAATTAATCCTACTTTATTATCATATAAGTTGATTAACCCTCGGTATGTTGTGGTGTTTGTTTTTTTTTTACTATGCTAATGATACACTTTGTTCACCTCTAGACCCTTGTCTGGTTGCTTCTAACCCCTGCTTAAGCTAAATTTCATGTCATCTTCTTTGATATCATTAATGGGTTCACTTGCAAGGGGTGTTAGCTAAGTGTCAAAACCACAGCTTGTTAGTCTATATAGGAGAATTTTTGTGATCAGTCTCTGTAGCTCTTTCCGAAAGGTTTTGAAGACATATTACTTTTGGCAGGCAAAGGCACAACTAATAATTCTGGTTCACATTAATCCATGGTTTACAAAAGCCTCTAATCAACTATTAATAAGCTAATAAAAACTAGGAAAATTTCCATTCATCCTACTATAGGAACAGGCATTACTGTCAGATAACACAAAGTTATGCTAAAACACTCCTGGCCTTGACTGACACCTGCTCCTTAAACAGGAGCCAGCCCAGGGGTATATTCACTTCCCTTCACTATTGGTTCGCAAATGTGAGTGTGCTCACCTTCTGCACATGCGCAGAGCATCAAAAACATGGATAAATGGGACATTATTACGTCCGGGTGGTTGGGCGGAGCCACCCTCAACCGCCGCTACCGGTTGGCCTGAACCAGATAGAACTGGCTGAATACCACCACTGAGCCAGACTCATCCACATCAAGCGATGGAAAGTACCCAGAACATGTTCCCAGAGTGGAAAGCTGCTCAAAGCTGCTCAAAGCTGCTCAATCTTGCTTGTGTTGGAAAGGGAACAAAAATGATTCTGGGGGAGGTAATATGGCAAAGTCAGCAGAGTTGCATACAAATTGCACAAATAGAATCACAAAAGCTGGACATGGTTTGAAGTACTTGTCACTTCCAAAACATCTTGTTCAGTATGCAGGGGAAGATGGCAGATTCAACTTCACATCAAAAACATCACTGCCTATTATACGCTATTCAAACCTCCTTTGAAGTCATAGAAGCAGAACAGATTGTTTTAATTTTCCTTTTTTATAGCTAGCTAACAATCTTGCTAATCTTTCAAATTCTTTCTTGTCATCTCTTTCACTTTCTCCTTAAATACCTAAAAATACAGTTTTAATCAAAGAGCCTCAAATGTGAATAGAGAAATGATATTTCCCAACAAATTTTAACTAAATGTGTAAACCCATATGCTACACACGATACCAGGCTTAGATAGTTTTAAGCTAATAATGCAGGCTAGATTTGCACACTATACTTTATGATGAATTGATGAGAGTGTTGTGTGAATACAGACGATGCAAGGAAGAACCTGTCTTCTTTCTCTCTTCCTATTCTATTAAATGCTAAAATAGTTGGCTTCACTAAATGGACTATTTAAAACATAACAGGATATTTCTGCTGGGAGGTGGGGAATGACAGATATGATAGATAGAATAAAGGAATCATGTCATCCAGCTTTCAGTTCAGACCATACTTTGAAAGGACCTGTAAGGATTCTGTTCAGAAGAAAACTAATTTTAAACCTATTCTTTTTTTCAGATTTAATTTCTTTCCATCAAAAACACATGCTTCGGATAGGACCAATGAAAACCATCTTCTATGGCAAAGAAATTTGTCCTTATTGTCATTCTGGGAATATATTAGTTACCCAAATGAATCTTATCCCTCAATGAGAAGTTCTAGTCTATCACAATGGAGAACAAATTTGTTTTAGGAGTAAGGGACGAGGTTGGGTAGACATCATGCATTGTGTTATTCTTTCTCCATTGCTCGACTTGGCTGCTACCTTCTCCAGATCCACCCCAGCATTCATTACAGGAATAGCTGTTTCCTTCTGACTATTGATGGGACCAGCAATATGATTTTAAAAAATGTTCCATCAACCACTTTAAACATACAGTAGGCCCAATGGATTGGGTCACCCTTAATACAAGATAGGTTTTTATACCACTTCATGGTATACATGGGTGTCATATGCCCGTATACAAATGGGTATACATATGCCCATTTAAGCAAGTAGTAATGACTTATGTCTGATCAGTACTTGAATGGGAAATCACTAAGCTTCAGAACAGACTACAACAAGCTGCCCAGGGTCCCATGACACTGACACATAAATTAAATTTAATTAATTAATTAATTAATTACAGTAAATAAATAAAATGATCCCAGAAAGCAAAAAAGGCAACTTTTTTTTTACTGTTCTCTCTCTCTCTCCCTCTCTCTCTCTCCCCTCCCTCCCTCTCTTCCTCCCTCTTTCCATGGTCATCAGGACTCTAGATTTTAAGATCCACTTCAAGGGTCTTTAATTTTAAGTAAGCAACCAAGTTTACAGTATTATAGTTATTTATTATTATATTCAGTAGTTATGAATATTTCAAATTAATTATATTGGCCTCTCATAGCCTGATTATATAAATAATACTGGAACATGCAAATAATTTGATATTCAAATATAGGTAGTCCTTATTTAGTGACCACAATTTGGACTAGTCATTGGGATGCTAAGTGAAGTGGTGGCTAAGAGGAAGTCATCTGTGTTTATAATCTACTTCTTCTTTTCTTGGCTTTACAGATCTGTGAATGTTGTAAATATGAGGATTGATCAAAATATGACTTTTTCATCACTATTGCAACTGTGAAAGGTCACTTAGCAAGGTTAAATGAGAATTACCTTTAGTCTTTGGCCATCAAATGAAGGACATACGTTTCTTAGCAGTTTCAGGTAGTTATAATGTACCAGAGGCCTTTTAAAAACATTGGTTAAGATTATGTTTTACTGAAACTTATTCAAGTTTTGCATTAGAACCAGTGGTGGGTTGCTACTGGTTTGTACCGGTTCGGGACAACCGGTAGTAGCGGCGGAGGGAGGCTCCGCCCACCTGCCTGGATGTCGTCAAATATGCTCTGTGCATGCGCAGAAGTGGCACGTACGCGAGCAAAGCAAGCATACACAAGCAAACCGGTAGCAAACGTAAATGGAACCCACCACTGTTTAGAACAGAGGTCTTCAAACTTGGCAGCTTTAAGACTTGTGGACTTCAACTCCCAGAATTCTCCAGCCAGCTATAAAGTCCACAAGTCTTAAAGCTGCCAAGTTTGAAGACCTCTGCATTAGCACATTTCTACACCACAGAGCAATATTAACCATGATATTAAAGAACCTTTAGTTCAGCATGAAGCCAGCCCACAGTAGAGTGAGCTGTATTTTTATAGCAGTGGTTTCCTAACATCTTCTATTATTAGAAAAGTCCTAAGGATAAACAGATGTAGTTTTAATTTTTTCCCCTGTATTGTTATTTGACTAGATGCCTTCTGTTATGATTTCATAAGCAAGAAATTAATAAAGCATTTTACTTTCATACTCTGAATTAATTAACATATAAATTCAGATACTCTGGGGTGGTACAGATTATAAAACTTTACTCATGTGGCATTAAAGTTCTGGGTGATGAAACATTTCAGTGATGCCAATACTTACTCAAGAGTTCCACTACCTTGGAAGATACAGTATTTGTGTGCTTGTAGGGGGGACTTTTAATGTCACATACATCTTCATGTTGTGATACTTCATTGTACAATTGTCTATCTATGCCATAATATCTTGTACCCCAAAACTACATTTTCTAGGCATTAGAAGTCACAGTGACACCACATACATCATGACATCTTTGGGCAAGTGATGCCTAGATACAAATTTCATGTTTTTCATAATTTGAAAATAATTTCATGTTGTTATATAAAAATAATATTTCTCACTGTTTAAATGATTGTTAGCAAAAAAACCAAACAAACCCCAAAACCCAACTCCCAACGAGCCATTTTTAAATAATGCATACTTCAATATTACTAAGAAATTGAACCAAAATTAAGTCTAGTTTATTTGAAACCAAGTTAAGCACAGACCAACCAGAGCAAGAATTAAGCAACCAGACACAGAAAGCCTAACAAAATAACCATCTAAGAAAAGGTGCTGGGAACCTGTGAATTAGAAATGTCCCTTCCCTTGCACAGAAGCACTTGTTTTTTTAATTAATAATTGTAACACAATCCATTTCTTGCAGTTTTATTGGTGAAATCTCTGGAGACTATTTATAACAAGATTATAATAATTGTTTTAGCTTAAATCTAAGAGTTGAAATGTGGGCAGGTCTTCAAGTTCTCTGAATTTTGCTGGGAGGATTTAATTTTTCTACAGATACATTTTCTTATATCCAATACAAGTCACTATTGGAACAGATTCAATAATTTTAATAACAGTGGCATATTTCATTGTTTGTAACAAGTTCTCACTGGAAGGAATTCTTATCTAGCCTTGCATCCGGTAATTCTAGTTTCTGTGGAATGCTATTTTATTTACTTTGCATCTGCCTTTCAGTAGTCCAAATTAATTAAAAAATAGGTTGATCAATTACACTATCAGTTTCTACCTTCAGTTTAGGCTATTCGTTTCTCTTTACTTCTACCTTGCACAAGCAAAAACTCCTTGTTCAATATTTATATATTAGCAGAAATAAAAAAAAATTCACATTAATTCTGAAGAACTGGAAATAGTGGCAACATGGAAGTAATTTGTGGACTCATCCCAATATTCTTCTAATTAAAAAAATAAGATATCTACCTGTTTCTACTACTACTTCATGTCCTGAATGAAGTCACCTTCATCCCATCCTTAGTTTACCACAAAGACAATGCATTCCAATTTTGGATGTGTGTTTTCCTTCTTCTCGTGGTCCACGTTTTGCATATGAATCAACTTCAAGATCTCTAAAACTGTCTTTGTGATGCCCCTGTTGCCCATCTGAGGATGCTGTGGGAATACTCCCTCCTGTCAGCCTCCGCTTTTCTCTGCTTTGGCTGCCATAGTAATGGAGGGGGAGGGTATCTAGCCGGGCTATGTATGCTGACCAGGAAAATGAAACTGATTCTTAAGACTTATTGCTGAACCTTTGAAGCTGCTATCGGATCAATGGCCACAGCATTCCTGATTGATGACACTGCCAGACGTGTACTCCCACCTGACCTCTGGGAGACCTTTGGATTGGATGATTTACGGTGGACAGTGGGAGGGGATGCTTTCTATCTGTAACTTTCACGCTTTTTGCCTTAGATCCTGCTTTCCTTTGGTTGCGTTCACTTCATATCTAGTAAAAGTACCACACTTTATTCTTTAATGGAGTCTGGATCATCCTTTCCTGGATTTTGAAGGAAGCATACCTGACACCTTCCTCAATTCAGATTTGCATTCAATTTGAATTATTGATTGGAGTTCAATTTGTAACTCAGTTCAAATTAATGTTCAATTTGATTTGAGTGGCTGATTTAGACAGGCAATTTGAACTTCCTTCCCCTCCACTCTCTGTTCCCAATGGATCAGGTGGGGGAAGCAGCTTTTCCTTATCAGAGGGGATCTGTTGACTGTCATCTTTGCTGCCTATCTGCAACCGATCCTCCAGTGTGTTTGTGAAGGCAGGCAGCTCCCTATCCAGTCAATCACTTCCCCCAATGCTAGAGGTGCCTGGGACAGCATCATCCTCAGCCCCTGGATTCTCCACATGTTCCAGAGCAGACATTCCATCCCCATTAGATGATTCCGATTCCATCTCCTCCTCCTCTGAACCAGGATCTGATGGGGCCATGGCATATTGTCTGTAAACATGGTCAATAACTCATCAAGTAATTAAATCCTGCAGTTCTTTAATCTCTCAATATACTGATGTACTTACATTATCTTGGTATTGCAAGATTTTTAGTCCCATAATTTTAGTAATCACTCATTCATGAAATGACAACCTGGGCCAACTTCAGGCCCAGGTTGTCTGTCTGCTGTGTAGTACCTACTATTCCTAAGATGTATAGTATGACATGGGAAAAGAGCCAACCCACTTATCAAATAGGTTTGTTTATGAACTCTTGTATTCTTTGCCCTAAATCTCATAAGTATGTCTTTGTCATAAGGATCAAGTCATGTGAGCCACCACAAAGTGGCTGCTTTTGCATATGCACCACTTCCATTTGGTTTGGGTGTGGCATACAGAACTGGCACTTTCTGTTTGTGGTGAATGAGTCACTTTATTTGCTTACCACAAGCTGGGAAAAATGTAAAACAACAAAACAAGTATAGAGATTGGCTAGAAGCTAATACATAAATAGTTTTGTAAGATATGGGAAGTTCAGAGATGATCTTGTTCAGTTTTATCAGAAGACATATAAGGGGTCTTTCAGGCAAGCCACAGCCTTGTATTCTTGCAAGACAAGCTCCCCCTCCTGATCATATGGCATCATTATAAGGGTATTGCAGCTGAAAGCAATTATAGTACATATTGTTGATTTACTTAGGGACTACAAGGTTGTAAAAAGGGACTTTATTATTGATTTACTTATGAATTTATAAACCACTTCAGCCAACAACTCTAAAAGAAGTGCAACAAATAATCAAGTAAAAACTTTTTTACATTTGTATCTCATCTCTTTTACAGACCCTTGAGAGAGTGTACTAGTTAGCTAGCTAGTTATATTCTGTCTTTATTATTTTTATAAGAAACTCTGGGCAACAAAAATCTTTCCTCCTCCTAGTTTCCTATAACTACCCTATGAGGTCCCCACAAACAACTTCTGTGGCTGTGGGTAGACTAGAAGTGGGTCTCTACTGCTAATCCAACCACTTCCTCACAATTGTTCTCCATTCTCTTCCTGGAGTCAAGAGCTATCAAATTACAAAGACCTCTCAGAGGAAGTATGAAAAACAAGGGGGGAAACCACCAATATATTCATCTTTATTTTTGTCAAAGGAGGAAGAAGCACAGAGTTACAGGCCTTTTAAGCCAAGGTTGCTTGATTTACAGTTCCTTGTGCACAGCTGGTATTCAGATAGGCAAGAACTGATTGGGTTGTTCTTCACAAATTTTACAGGTTGGCAAGCATGCAAGCATGCTTTATTTATAAATGTCCAAATACATCTGAAAACAATCAAAACAATCTGATTTGCACCCACACACTGTCTAAATCAGGGACAATCTGTATGTGAATCGATCATTGCTTCAATAAGAAAGAAGAAAGAATTATGATATGCCTGCATATAATTATATTCCAGATTTCTAAGTAATTTATATGCATAGGTCTACTCACAAAAGCAGCAGACTCTTTACACTGGTGATGAGAATGAATTCTCTCCAACAAGAACACCTAAAAATGTTCTTTTGCTTGAAAAAGTGTATTTTTTTTTTATAATGATGCTTGCTGAAAGATCTAGTTTCTTTCTAAAGCAGCAACAACATAACTTTCAATAATCATAAGATCTAGAGCTATTTCTTACATGATGATAAAGACATTATATCTCTGTAATTTCCAAGTGTCCATAAACTGTCACAAAGATGTTCCAAGGATATTTGTGTATAAATAAATAAATAATGTGTACCTGTTCCAAAAATGGCTAAAACATATGAAGACTGGTTGCAAGAACTAGATATGTCTAGTCCAGGGGTGTCAAATTTGATTTCATTGTGGGCCACATAAGGGTTGTGTTTGACTTCAGGGATTGGGGTGGCCAAGGCCAGAGTGGGCATTCACTCATGTGATCAAACGCCACTTTTGCTAGTAGCTTGTTTTGCTAGCACTCAGCTAGCGAAAACAGAGCTCCTCCTGGGCCCCTTCTTCAGCTGTGAAGGCCTCCTGCAGACCTTTGCCAGCAAAAACGGAGCTCAGAAGGACTGTGCACCATTTTCACTGGCAGAGACCAGGGGTGGATTCTACTTACCTTTACTATCGATTCGCAACAGGGCCGCATGCGCGCTCTTCTGCTCATGCTTAGAAGCGTTCTGATGACATTGGGGTCGGTTCTATAGAACTGGTGCGAACCGGGGGCAGCCCACCACTGGCAGAGATCCTGTGGGCTGGTCCTTCGCTGTTTCCAGGCCAGCCCCATGGGCTTTGACACCCCTGGTCTAGTCTAATGAACAGAAGGATTAGAGATGACATGATATAAATCTTTCAATATCTAACGGGTTGCCTCAAAGAAGCGGGGGTTCAACCTATTCCTGAAGTGAGGTCAAGAACTAACAGGTGGAAACTTATCAAGGCTCCAACTTATCAACTTATCAAGAGATCCAGCTTGTTAGATCGGGTGATGGAAGAGACAGGAGACGGTTCCAACAGAAACAACAGCTCTTTATTAGTAGATCGGTGCAATCCAGCAGCCAGCTTGTCTGACAGCTTGCCTTTTTATAGGGAGCTGTCAGACAGGTTAGCCAATGAGGTTTGAGTATTTTCCCGCCGGTTTGCGAACCTGAGTGAAGCCTATATTTCTTTCTATTCAATATGCAACACAGCTAGAACTAAGAAGACATTTCCTGACAGTGAGAACAATTAATCAGTGGAATGGTTTACCTCCAGAAGTTGTGGGTGTTCCATCACTACAAGTATTTAAGAAGAGATTGGACAGCCATTTTTCTGAAATGATATTGTTTCCTGCTTGAGAGGAGGCTGGACTGAAAGACCTCCAAAGACACTTCCAACTCTGTTATTCTGTTGCTTCAAAACTTCCAACTCTCTTGTTTTGTTACTTCAAAAGTTTAAGAACTAGTTTTTCTTTCTAATATGTATTATTGGCGCCATCCTGTGGTTAAACTACTTCTGTAAAGCTTGAAAAATGATTTTAGCTCACAATGCTTTCTCAAAGGAGCCAGCAGGATATTAGAATTTGAGGGAGTCTTTCCTTTTTAATTAATATGCCCAAAATTGAGGCAATATACTTCAGCCACAATTTTTATCCGTGATTTAATCTCAATTAACTTGTGAAAATCACAGTATTGTGGATCATTTAGATTCAGTTAACTCCTCTGAACATATAGAACCAAAAACATCATTGTAGCTTCCGGTACTATTTTGAATCCAGTATAGGGTCTCCTGTTGTAGACATGAGATTTTGACTCTTATAAGCTATAACAACTGCATTACCTATCAATTACCTGCATATGGTCTGTTTCTTAGCCTCTCCTTGAGTTGTGGCACTATTTGGGGCTGCATAAAACTGCTCAGAATGTCTAGTATGTGCAAAAGTAGACATTTTATTGAGGTGCTTTTGTAAAATATTCATATCTAAAATGACTTTGTCATTTAATTTCTAATATTTTGACATGGAAGAGATGATTGGAATATGTACATTCTCTTATTTATAAAATAAAGCTAAACTGCTATTTTGTAATATGTTGAAAGTCCCTGATAACTGTTATTTTCTTTAAATTCATGAAGCAGAAAAATAAGAGGATATGTGCTTGATATTTATTTTATTTATTTGTTTGTTTGTCAAACATGTACAAGATAAGAAGTATAGGTATGAACATAAACATGAACAAAGGAAGTAAATACATTATTATATTATATTAAAAATATTATATTTGTGTAATGAGTTTTGAATCTGTTTATAATGTCTAGCAGTGGAATATCACTGAGGCAATACCTAAGCAGTTTTATGATCTTGTTTGTCATCTAGCATTTCCAAACATCAACTGCAAGATATATCAATATTGCAACTTCCAGAATTCCAAAATAAATTGTCCTGCTGAAAATTTTAATGCATGAAGATGGAGTATTGTGCTTCATATAACAATATATTGTTTTTTCTTTGCTACAGCCACAGAAATATGAAGTTAATTTTGTGTGCTTTCTCTTTTGATCTTCATTAGCAGCTTTGCTCTGAATGATCTCTGCAGAAAATATCTCATGATACAGATAGGACTAATTTTGTCCTGTGCTTGCTACTGTTTCCTGAGATGTTTACTTGATTGATCTGGAAATCTGATCCCTTCCCTACTCTATCTGTTCTTTCGCATATTATTTTTAATAATACAAGAACTCCTTAACTTATGACAGCAATGGAGTCTGCCATTTACAGGCATAAATCATGACTGTTGTGACCAATCCAACTTCATAACATTTTTTTGTGTGGCTGTTGTTAAGCAGGTGCAGTGGTTTTTAAACAAATACCACAGTCATTAAGTGTTATTGCTATAGGGCAGTTTTGCCCAAAACTGGTGCCGACACCAGTTTTCAACAAAAATTTAAATCACAATCATGTGACCATGGAATGATGCGTAAATCATTCCATGGTGGCTGGCTGTTATGTGCCCAAAATGCAAACATGATGTGACTCTCTCTGTATGTTGGGTGCTATTGGAACTTCAGAACCAGGTTGTAAGTATCTTTTGGGAATTCCATTGTAACTTTGAACAATCGCTAAATGGTCATAAATCAAGGATTACCTGTAAATCTCTGCATTTAATTTGCACTAATAACCCATTTCTATTATTAACACTGTATTCTCTACTCCTTTCTTTGAGCATAAAGTAAGCTTGCTTGCTTTACTATATCCAAATCTAAGCTTCATAATCTTGGGCCACGTTTTATTCAAAGTATGCTTAAATCTGAAGGTGAATTGCCTACATAAAGAGCATAATTGCTAGTATTATGGAAGGCTTTTAGGCATAATACTATTACTAATATTTTTCAATGTGTGGTGAATTGCTTTATAAAAAGATTTATACAGTACTTCATTTGACATCATTACTGTGGTTTATAAAAGTATGATGTTGGCTGGAAAGTACCTATATTTTTTATACAGAAAAGTAAAGTTCAGGTTGCTATTCTTATACAGGTTGCTAACCTATACAGAAAATCGGTTAACAACTGACATATTGATAATCAGGGAAAAATATAGAAAAATTAAATTATGCTTCTTTCTGTCCTAATTCTTTGTTGTTGTTGTTAGCATAAATGCTAAAATTTAGTGAGGATATTAAGTCATACGAAGATCTTTCAAAAGATAATTCAAAATGATTAGAACCCAGGATTATTATTTTTTTTAGTGAAGAGGCACTGTCCATTATATAAAGTGCACACTATTATGTTTCTGTAGAATTACATTAGTCCAATAAAAGCTCAGAGAAGAAGCTCAGAAGGTCAAATGTGGTAGACTAAGGACAATCTCTAGTTTTTATCCCATCTTAGAGAAGTTAATTATCCATACTAATTTGATTAGGGTCTAGATATACATGCAACACACACACACAGACAGCATATACTGGAATTATTTTTAAAGCTTTTCCACTACACATGAGAAAATGGCTACAATCTTCAAAATGGGTGTTATAGATTGCTCAGATGTGCTTATTTAAAACAATTACCATTCCAAAAATATGAACTTCCCAATTTTTTTAGTTAGTTTATTAGAATTGCAATTCTTAGAATAGAGGAAAATGACTGTTACTCGGTGTTATTCATGATTATCTTCTTATAAAGCCATTTCTAAGAAAGAAAATATTAATGGACAAAGAGTGTTGGACCATTTTGAAATATTTTAGTGACTTCATTCAACTAAATCATGGTTCTCCAAACTTTGCAACTTTAAGACTTGTAGACTTCAACTCCCAAATTCCTGGCTGGGGAATTCTGGGAGTTGAAGTTTACAAGTCTTAAAGTTGCCAAGTTTACAGACCCTTGAGCTAAATGAAAGAATACAATGAGAACAAAACAGGACAGCCCTATTGGACCAGCCCTATAGGTCCATTTAGTCCACTAGAGGTGCCTTCAGGGAGATTTTTAAAAAGTCAAGATGGTGGGCACAATCACATTTTATTTTGCATGTGTAAATATATAGGGATTTGATTATATGATTGTGGCTGCCATCTTGAATTTTTGAGCCACAGTATCCCAGACACACATGGAATAGCAATAGCACTTAGACTTATATACCACTTCATAGTGCTTTACAGCCCTCTCTAAGCAGTTTACAGAGTCAGCGTATTGCCCTCAACAATCTGGGTCCTCATTTTACTGACCTTGGAAGGATAGATGGCTGAGTCAACCTTGAGCCTGGTGAGATTTGATTTGCCAAACTGCTGGCAGCCAGTGATCAGCAGAAGTAGCCTGCAGTACTGCACACTAACCACTGTGCCACTGCAGCTCATCCTTCTTCCTGTGTCACACAGATGCTTGGTCTTCCACTGTCATCCTCAGCAACATATATTTATACCATACATATATACCATACAATAATATGTTAAAATTCAGAAGGAAACAAAACCCTATTTGTATAAACAGTTATTGATAGACTGATTGTCCATAAACGTGTCCAATATCTTTTGAAAAGTGTCCAAATTACCTGCTGGCAGGAAATTCCACAAATTATCTGTGTGCTTTGAATAAATATTTATGCCTCTCAGCCCTGAATTTTTCCACATTCACTGGATAGGATCAAGTGCTAACAGTGTGAAAGAAGAAGAAAAACTCTCTCCCTGCATTATCTATGGCACACATGACCTTTCACATCTATTTCATAATGTTCCTTATTTCTGTTTAGGCTAAAAAGTTCCCATTGTGGTAATCTTTCTTCAGAAGACAGTTGCTCAAGCTTCTAAGTAATTGGCTGCCCTGATTTGCACCTTTTCTAACCGTTCAACTAAAAAACTTTAATTTAATAATTTAATGTAATAGATCCGATTTTAAAATTTTGCATTCTCTCTTTCTCTCTCTCCTTCCCTCCCTCCCTCCTACCTCTCTCTGTCCCTCCCCCCTCCCCCTCTCCTTCCTTCCCTCCCCCCTCATATTTATATGACTGCCCATCGCACAAAAGTGTGACTCTATGTTCTAATAATGCAAATTGGGGGAGGTGTTCAATTGGGCACCATACAGAAGCTGTGATATTGGCTTGGCTTCAAATAATTTGAGAACTGCAGGTATGTAGTGGCCACCTCTTCTCCTAAGGAATTTTAGAATGGCAGATGAGCTCTCCTGTGCATTTTTAGCAATGTAATCCTGGGGGTGGGGGGAATGAAATTCTACTCCCAAGTATTTGAAATGGTAGGGCTGGTCAGTCTTGTGGCTGTCTAAGCTCAGGAATAGCTCCTGAGTACATTGGCAAATGCCATGATTTTAATTTTCTGATAATTGAGTTCAAGCTGATCTTCTTTGCAATAATCTCAGTGGTCTTTTAAGGCCAATAAATCTTGAAAGTCTGGATACATTATCTGCACAGATTAGAACAGCAAGTTCCTCCAGCAAGTCTGTGTGGGGAAGATGGGCCACTATGGAGTTGATATAGAAATTGCATAAAATTAGGGACAATATACAGCCCTGCTTTACATACTTCTCACTTTCAATGACATTAGTGAAATGGCCTTTGTTCTACAGCATAGAGGGAGGTGGTGTTGCAGGAAAAAGTAAAAATAAAAATATCATTTGTGGAATACCTCATTTGTAATAAAAGGATAGAGCACAGTATTATAATTAAACAATACTAACATACATAAAGAAATGATACAGTGGCAAATAGTAAATAAATTTTGCAAAACTGAAAATTTAAGCATGTATATCCACTGAATAAACATTTTGACTAAAATAAATGCAGAAGAAAAGAAATAATTGTCATCAATAAAAACAAAACCCCTAAACCAAGTATTCTAGGAAAAATAGTGGTATGAATACAGTGTAAATGCCTGGACTATATTTTGAACTTAAATAGACAGTATGGAAATAAGGAACTGGATAAAGTAGTTTTTTAAAAAAAAATATGGAAACTTGTTTGCTATTGAGATTTAAGATTGGAACTTCATGAGATGTAGGCTGTTATGTCTTCCCATTTCTATCATGTAAAGTAGCAGTATAGGTAATGATTCAAGCAATAAGATAATAGAACCCTTCGAAGTGTGGAAGTATAAAAGATTAATATTATGGGTTGTATGAAATGAGACAGTCCTCCAAAGGATGGATAAAGATATAAATATTGTGAAAAAATGTAAGAAATAGGAATATTTGGAAGACATAACATGCAATAAGAAATATCAACCACATATACAAGAAAATGTTAAGAAAACTATAGCACTGGTAGTGGTGTACAATATATCTGAAAAATCTCTATACGCTATTTGATATACATTAATACAATATCCTTTTGTTCAGTGACATCAAAAAAACAAAAAAAAACATTGATGATTATCAACCTCTGGTAGGAGACAGCACTTAAGACAGTATATACTCAAACATTCAAAAACACAAGTTCACATAGCTTCATGTTGTCATTGGCCGTAAATAGTATATTTATATTTCTTTTACTTAATTTTTCTAAAGATGTGAAAAAAAATCAAATTTACTCTATTATAAGTACTATAGAGCAAAATCATTTCAAGAAACCACTCCCACCTACACACAGTGCTAGAACTTATTGTTACTGTTGTCCAAATTGCATCAAATTTTAATTAACACGAATACACTTAAAATGATGTACAAACATCATCCTTGAATTGGCTCATTCTCTTTGCCCTTATAAAGGGAAGGAACTTGGGTGGAAAGCTCAGACTTTGCATAGGGCAACTGCTCAATACTTTTATTAATTTGTAGCTTAGTGGCATGAGATGCAGTTTAATATAGTTAAAGTATAGTTTTAAAATATAGTGGTTAAAAGTAGTATGATACCCAGATGCCTCGCTGTTCATGTAATGATATTGATGTGTGTGTGTGTGTTTGTATGTATATATAAAGTGTTTTTCTGTCAAAGCACTTGTATGCTCCAGTATGCTCCTACCCTATGGGAGGGAGCATACTGCTTCCCTTTTGCCTTTCAGCTCCAATCCAGGAACCCTCAAGCAGTCATATTCACAACAAACCATTTTATACCAAATTTATATTTGCTGATAAATTCTTTATCAGCAAATGTAAATTATACACACACACACACACACACACACACTTCAGATTTATATTTCACTGATGAAGAAATAAAGGGAGATTAGTATAGATCTATTTCAAGCTATTTAGCTCTCATTAGCTAGCCATACCCTTACTTGTGGCTCAGAGGTTATTACAACTGCCTAAAATGCAAGCAGGCCAAGTTCAAATCCAAGTAAGCTCACGAGAACTAAATAGAACTATACTAGTCTCCCTTTATTTCTTTATCTGTGAAATATAAATTTGGTATAAAATGGTTTGTCGTGAATGCAACTGCTTGAGGGTTCCTGGATTGGAGCTGAAAGACAAAAGGGATGGATATGCTCCCTCCCACATGCTGGGGTAGACCAGGTGTCTCGATAGAAAAACATTATATACATACATACATACATACATACATACATACATACATACATACATATATATATATATATATATATA
This sequence comes from Masticophis lateralis, assembly GCA_030761175.1. Lineage (NCBI taxonomy): Eukaryota > Metazoa > Chordata > Lepidosauria > Squamata > Colubridae > Masticophis > Masticophis lateralis. The sequence continues at coordinate 38,211,194 of JAUDYJ010000006.1, read as the reverse complement.
TATATGTACGTACACACATACACATATATCAGCTCCAGCATGCCAGCCGGCCTGGAGCTGCCATTTTGGGGGGAGTGACCATCCAGCTGTACGAGGAGCCAAGGGGGATGCACGCTACAGCGCTGCACTGCCTGGTACCTGTAGGAACAACGGCAGGGCTCCGAACTATTTCCAGAGGTCTGGCTTTCCACAGGGGAGTTGCACAGCTGCCAAACAGCTTTGGCGGCTGTGGTTGTGCAGCTATTGAATACTGAATAAAAGGCAATGGGAAACATGGGCTAATAGCCCTAACAATAGTTTCTTTTGAATTGTCAGTGAGTGCCAGAAATAAAAAGGCAGCAACAGACCAGGTTTGTTTGTGTCCTTTATCCTCCTTAGCCTGCTAGAAAACAGGAGACTGAGTATTATTCCCAACTTTAGGCACAAAGTCTAAAACTCCAAGAAGAGTCTCCATTCAAAAGGTATTATTTGTACTGCATAATAAAACAATTAATTTGAGGGAAAATAAAGGTCTTTTTAATGTCAAATCATTTGTTGACAAAACTTCTGTTATTTGGGATTTTATTCTGCACTGACCTAGCATATATTACAGTGATGGCTAACCTTTTTGCCATCACGTGCCAAAAATGGGGGGAACGTGGTGGGGTCACACGCACACGTGCCCACATCCATAATTCTATGTGGCCCGCCTCTGTGCTCCCCCCGCTTGTGGCACGTGATGGCACAGTGAGCCCGGTAGGCCCGTTTTTTGCTCTCCCCAGGCTCCAGAGTCTTTCTAGGAGCCTGGGGTGGGCAAAAACAGCCTTCTCCAGCCCCCCAGAGGCCCTCTGGAGGCCAGAAACAGTGTGTTTCCTGACTTCTGGTGGACCCAGAAGGCCCGAAAATCAGCTGGCTGGGGCACGCATGCGTGTCGGAGCAGAGCTCGTGTGCCCAGCGATACAGCTCCGCATGCCACAGGTTCACCATCACGGGTATATTACAAAGTCCTGGCTGAAGATGGGGGATGAATGATCTCTCCCACATCTGTCTCCAGGGTAGAGGAATACAAGGAGAAAGTCTCCAGACTTCCCCACTTTACTCTCAAGCTGAACAAGCTGAAATTAAATCTAGACAGGATGGTGGTAGTATCGGTAAGAAATAAAACTAATATTTGGCATTTTGGTGAAGTTCGTTCTAGGTGGTTACTTACCAAAGAAGTAGGTTTGCAGTTTAGGAGCATTCTTTCCTATCACCCATCTCCTCCCACTTATGACTATATGACTGTAACCTTGTTGCTTTATATTAACTATTTTCCTGACTATCATTAAGTGTTGTACCTTATGAGTCTTGATGAATGTATCTTTTCTTTTATGTACACCGAGACAGTAGGCACCAAGACAAATTCCTTTGTGTCCAATCACACTTGGCCAATAAAGAATTCTGTTCTATTCTTTTATTCAGTTGTAGGTTTTGTATCAGGACGACTATGGTATCCAAATATCAGGAGGACTCTAGAAGCTCCTTCTCAGACCATAAGGTTTGTTATAAATGCATAAGATTTTGTTACCTGATGCTTTCACAGGGTTTTATCCTTCCTGTTAGTCTGAAAAGATGCTGCCTGATTTTTTTAATCCTTAACAGTCCCTGGTGGCAGTTATGGTGAGGAGCACATCTACACAACTACAACTACAACTAGTGGTGGGTTTCATCATTTTTTATTACCGACTCTGTGGGCGTGGCTTGGCATGGTAGGGGAAGGATACTGCAAAATCCCCATTTCCTCCCGATCAGCTGGTACTCGGGAGACAGAGAATAGATGGGGGCGGGGCCAGTCAGAGGCAGTAATTACCAGTTCTCTGAACTACTCAAAATTTCCGCTACCGGTTCTCCAGAACTAGTCAGAACCTGCTGAAACCCACCTCTGAACTACTAGTGCACCCCCTGCAGTTCTTCTGAAGTTGACCACAGGTGGTCCTTGACCTACAGCCATTCATTTAACCCAGGGGTGAAATGCTATCGGTTCACTCCAGTTCAGGTGAACTGGTAGTGATAAAAACTAGCGGTTCGAGCAAACCGGTAGTAAAAAAAAAAGCTACTGGTTCAGTTGAACTGGCAATTTAAAAAGCTACCAGTTCCTACAAACCGGTATTTCCGATGATCAGCTGTGCAGTGGGGTTTAGCTTTGCTAGAAAGCAGGAAATCCTGCTTTCTAGCAAAGCTAAATCATGTGCCACAGCTGATCCCCCGCTGTTCTACTTACCTTCCCAAGCCTCCTTTTGGTGTGCATGCACACACAGTGTGTGCAGTGTGCATGAGCGGCCAGCGAACTGGTAGCAAACCAGTTTGGATTTCACCACTGTTCAAAGTTACAAGTGAAACTGTAACAACACTGAAAAAAGTGACTTATGACCGGTCCTCACACTTAAAACCCCACAGTCATGTGAAACAATTCAGGCACTTGGTAACCATCATATATTTCTGACAGTTGCAGTGTTCAGGGTCATCTGTTCACCATTTATGACCACCCTAGGGGATTCTGACAACCGGATGTGACTCACTTAATGACGATATCATTGAAAAATGTTCAGAAATTGCAGTACTGCATTTTAATTACTGTAAAATGCAGTAACTAAGCTACTGTTTAGTTCAGGGTTCGTATAATTCCTCACTGAAAGATCAGCACTGGCTATCAAACACCTTCCAGGTATAATTTAAGGTTTGATTCCTAAAGCACTAAACAGCCTACCTGCAGTTCAGCTTCTCCTGATATAAAGCTGCCTAACTGTTCAGATCAACAGACAGAGGTGGCTTAAAATGCTCCTGTTACTGGAGGCCCTTTTATCCAATACACAAGGAATTACATTTCCTTGTATGGTTGTGGGATGGTGCAGTAGGACACAGTATTTGGGAATTTGGTAAAAAGAAATATCTTCCATCAAGATTTTATTTATTTTTTTAATATTTGCTTTTATCAATATTTTAATCCATATACATCTCAAAAGTAGCTTATGAGAGAACATAAATTACAACCTGGGGCAAATGCCAAGTCTAGTAACATAAAAAAGAAAGGAATATTTATATTTAAAAAATAATATATGAACCTACATTTATAGGAGTTCATTACACACTTTGCTTCTGGTGCATACATATTATCCTATTTATATTTTGAAAATTGCAATTCCTGCCACACATTATTCTTCATGCTTTGTAAATGAGTGGTGTTACTATGATATAAGAATGAGTCAGCAATTTGACTGAAACTAAATTGTTGAAATCCAAAGTGGTAGTTTTATTACTTGTATCTACAAAAGCTCCAGGAAAAGGGAAAGGCTGTTAAGTTAGAACCTGAAGAGAAAGGAGGAAATAGTAGGAGGTTTATAAATATTTTTTTCAGTTTGAATATGCTTTGAAGTTCTCTAGAATTTAATACATTCTGATTAAAAGATAAACCAACATCTCTTTCTCTCTCTCTCACACACACACACACATAACCACACACATCAAAAGAAATATATCACTATCTTATGCATGACAATGCATAAGCATGTCATGTATGCATGACAATGAATTCCATCAGCTTCAGTGGGACTTATCACACATTTCAGAATATGATTGCTAAGAATGGCACTGAATTTGAGAAAATCTGAATCCCATTAAATTGTTTTGGCTTTTCCAAATAGAGGGAAATTGTCCTAGAAATACTTTAGGAATTCAATCAATAGCTTCCTTGTTACAGCCAGAAATGGATTTTATTATAAGAGAGACATGGTATAATAGACAGTTTCGGGCAAAAATTGTAACCCTTGGGGTCTAAATGACTGGTCTCACTGTCGTCCACCGGTTTCATTCATTGACTATAGTATTGTCCAGTTAATAATTCATGTTATGGTTGAATATGTTAGAGGGCATCAACTCAGAGAAAGCTTGCCTAGATTCTGATCTGGATTTCTTTTGCTGAACAGATGATTGGAATCTTCTTCTGACAGTTTTAATCTCACTCCCACAGGCTTTTCTGCCGAAGAGCAGATGGTGATAACTATTGGGTTGTGGTTTGCATACTTAGACAGTAGAATCTTAAGATTCATAAGAACTTTGAAAAAGCAAAACAACTGTTAATAGACTGATGTCAACAAAATATAGGCTTGAAATTAATTAGCCTCATAATATTTTAGTTTTTGTATTTTTAGCAGCTGTTAACAGAGAAAGGAGAAGGAATACAGCAGCTGCTGAGGCCCTATTGCCCTGATAAATACATTACACTCATTGGGTGGTTTTATGCTCCTACTTTATTCAAGGCTATGTGTGCTGGTAATAGCACTTCCTCTTCTTTTAAAAAAATGGCATCTCTACAGATTTTTTTAAAAAATGCAGACTAAATCAAATGTAATGGAGGAGCTGATTTGATGAAACCTGAAGTGGGTTCTCCTCCCTCCCCACCCCATTTGCTGTACTTTGAAAAAGATATTCATACACTGTGGGAGTTCTGCTGGAAGTCATGGTGAACTGAAAATGACTCTGTGAAAGCATATGCAAAACTGTAGCAAAGACCAAAGAACAACGAATAGACTGTTTTTTCAGAATCTCTCTAGACAAGAAGACTGTAGATCACCCATGTGAACTCCATATGGCTGCTCCTTGTAAGGAATGCAGGATAAAAGTCTACCACAGGTTTGAGTACTGGAAGATGAATACTTGAGTACTAGATTAGCTGTCTTGTTCGCAATCACAGTAAAGCTCTTTAAAGGACATTACATTTGCAAGCCTCTATTTCTAATCATTCTCAGAAATTCCTTATATAACCATCATAAAGCTATTAGAAACCATCAGAATAACAAGTTTGAAAAGTTGCCAGGAGTGTTTACTTTCAGTTCTGAGCAAAAGAAAAAATAATTGTATGCTTAAGAACTTAAGGAGTTTGAAATAAATAGCAGATCACTAAATAAAATTGATCTAAGAAAGTTATAAACAGACTAACAGTCCAGTTAAATTTTGAATATTGACTTTCACTATAAGATTTTGGAATGTTCTTATGGGAAACTAATTTTTTTTAAAAATTTAATTTATATGCCGCCCTTCTCTGGAGACTCAGGGCGGCTTACAATACATTAAGCAATAGCCTTCATACTTTTGTATATACCTGCTTAGTAGGGCTTTGCCCCCCCCCCCAGTGGTGTTCTTTTTTATACAAAGTCAGGTTATTGCCCCCACAATCTGTGTCCTCATTTTACCTACCTTGAAAGGATGGAAGGCTGAGTCAACCTTGAGCCTGGTGAGATTCGAACTTGCAGTAATTATAGGCAGGTGGTGTCACTGCTGCGCTACCCAGGCTTGTTATTATCCTAATTTTAGGATAATAACATAGATAAGTGGCTTTATGATTTGAGAAACTGGACATTAGAGAGAACTAAAGGTTCCAAATAGAATGGGGGGGGGGGACCTGAGCCTGTACAAAAATGGCATAACACTTCCAATCATAACGTTGGAAATATTAAAGGAGATATTTGAAGACTGGAGCTGGAAATGAGTAGGTACAATATAAAAGGTGTCAGTAATAATGTCTGACTAAATGGGTAGATTATGTTCAAAATATATTAATGAGAGAATGACAGTTGTGAAGAAAATTTTGTCTGATAAGAGAAAGAATAGAAAGTGCAACCAGACATGATTTGGAAAAGGATCATTTTATTGGATATGTAGAAACAAACCTGGCTTAATTTAAAAATAAAAGGGGAAATACAAATGACAAACAAGAGAATGATCTGGAAAATGTTTTCTTATTGGGCCTACAAAAAGATTCCCAAGTCTGTGCACCAGGTCTGATTGAGAGCACCAAAAATGTTAAAGTCCCAGATACAGAAGGCTCCAAAACCCAGAGCCATTCAGTCTTGCCAGGATTCGGATAAAGCTTGTTGTTTCCTATCCAGACTCCCACAGCTTCCAGGCACCGGGACAAGACATCCATAGCATCGCTTAGTTTGCCAGGGACGGAGGGATATAATTAAGTATCATCAGCATACTGATGATACCTTACTCCATGGCAACAGATTATTTCACCCAGCAGTTTCATGTAGATGTTAAATAAAAATGGAGAGAGTACTGAACTGTGCAGAAACTGACATTGTAAGGGGCAGAACCTCTCAATCCCACTTTGTATATGTATAAAGAAGTTAATATCTCAGTAACTCCCCATGAAAAGAGAATCAATATGAATGAATCAATTAGTGTTTCCTCATTGTAGCCAACTGTGGGATATATTTGCCTCAGCAAACTGTTATTTCAGTGTTTCTGTATGGTGTTTGTTATCTTTATCTGATCCTCTATATCTGAGGCAGTTTTGAGCAATAAAGGTTAAAGTGTTAAAAGTTGTGCTTTGTTATCCAAACTCAGCCTTATAGACTTACATTTTTATAAAGGAATGTTAAATCCTCTAATACTGGTGAAGCACTTAGAGCTGCTACACTCTCACTGCATATCAAATAAAGTTAAGGTACTTAAATTTGACAAATGAAATTTACATTACAGTTTCTCAAATAATAATACAGGTAGTTCTCGATTTATGATCACAATTGAGCCCAAAGTTTCTGTTGCTAAGTGAGGCATTTGTTGAGTCATTTTATGACTTTCCTTGCCACAATTGTTAAATGAATCACAGCAGTTCTTAAATTAGTGACACAGTTGTTAAGTGAATCTGGTTTCTCCATTGACTTTGCTTGTCAGAGGTCACAAAAGGGAATCATGTGACTCTGGGACACTGCAACCATCATGCTCTCGTGACTTCCCGCCTGGACTACTGCAACGCTCTCTACGTGGGGCTCCCCTTGAGGTGCACCCGGAGGCTCCAACTGGTCCAGAATGTGGCCGCGCGGGGAATTATGGGAGCGACGTGGTGCTCCCACGTGACACCTCTCCTGCGCGAGCTGCACTGGCTCCCGGTGGTCTTCCGGGTGCGCTTCAGGGTGTTGGTGACCACCTTTAAAGCGCTCCATGGCTTAGGACCTGGGTACTTGCGGGACCGCCTTCTGCCGCCAATAGCCTCCCACCGGCCAGTACGCTCGCACAGAGAGGGCCTCCTCCGGGTGCCGTCGGCCAGACAGTGTTGGCTGGCGACCCCCAGGGGGACAGCCTTCTCTGTGGTGGCGCCCGCCCTCTGGAATGACCTACCCCCGGAGATACGCAGGATTCCAGATCTCCGGACCTTTCATCGGGCCCTTAAAACCCATTTATTCCATCTAGCTGGGCTAGCCTGATCCCATCCTCCGTTTTTAAATTTGAAATTGATTTTAAATTGGGTTGTTTTAATTCTTGGCCGAATAATATTTAATAATTTTTAATTGTTTTTAACTTTTGTGTACCATGTTTTATTCTGGCTGCTCACCGCCCTGAGTCCGCAAGGAGAAGGGCGGTTTATAAATTGAAATAATAAATAAATAAATAAATAAATAAATAAATAAATAAATAAATAAATAAATAAATAAATAAATAAAATAAATATGAAATGTCTGAATTTTGATAATGTGACCACGGGGATGCTGCAAAGGTTGTAACTGTGAAAAATGGTCATAAGTCACTTTTGTGCCATTGTAACTTTGAACAGTCACTAAATGAACTGTTATAAAACAAGGACTACCTGTACTAGTAATATATCTTATTCTATTAATTTTACTATAGTACACACTACACACTTTGCCAAGGTTCTTCAACAGAAGGATTATCTTAATATTTGATCCCGTTACAATGTTAATTACAGAAGATCATAAAGATTATGCCATGCATCATTAGTAACTAATATGTGACAGAATCCAAAGGAGTTGGACCCAGATGTCTTTCAACTTATAAGGGCTATCAAATAAGCCTGTATCGCTGTAATTATTGAATATTGATTTTATCTTAATATGATTGCAAGATTATGCTCCAAACATCTAAACTGTGTTCAAATGGACTAGACAGAACAATTGACTCAAGGAGACAATGGCAACTATAAGGAAGTAAAGATTACTAGGGAGCACTTGTTTCCCTTAACCATGTCAAATTTCTATGACCAGAACAATTATTTCTGAGAGACTTGAAGGAGCTTGTTAATGTCATCTCAGCACCCATTCTATTCTGCTTAAGACATTATGGAGTTCATTATGGGAGGGGGCTTAACAACTTAATGGGCTGAATGGCCTGAAGATCAAGGTCATGGGGAAGGGACTGAGGATTGTTAGCTGGGGGATGACAGTTGGTTTCCCCCCCCACCCTTGACTGTTCCTCCCCCACCCCCATTAGACTTAGGCCTAATATGACCACTCAGCATAAATTTACAACTATTGATTGATCTGCAGCCTTATTTGACCATTATTTGACCAACTTGTCTCCCTGGATTACCCGGATTATTCAATCATTTATTCCATCCTATGACTACACCTTATTTTTTTCTGAACTAAGCCTCGGCTATCGCTGGTGTCAGGATGGGAGGAGACACAGACACCGAGAGTCTTGAACTATCGTGGGACGGACCATCTTCTTGTTTGATGTTGACTCTGGTTTGGTCACCGTGAGAGGGCGGCCTTTGAGACTTTTTCCCACCATTGAATAGACTTATTATAATCACAACATCGTTGTGAGAGGGCGATGATGTTCTGATGTTTTTAGCATATTGTCTTCTCTTTAACATCTTTTCCTCCTTTATTTAATCTCTTATTTAACCATCTCTAACACCCTTTAGAAGAAAATGATCTTCTTCACTCTCAGCTCGTTGCTATTCTTGAGTGTATTCAACTGCGGAGCTCCTTGCACTGCGAGACTCCCCCCTCTAGCAGGTTTGGCCCTTTCAACTATTGAGGGCTGCCCTTGATGATGGGTTTTGGAACCCTGAGAGGTGGTATGCTAAAAAACGGAAGCTATGGGGTTTTTAAAATAAATTTTTAGATCCAATTTTAAGGGGATCTGGGAGGAGGGTGGTTTTTTAATAACAAAAATGAGACTGGGGGGGTCTCTTAAGGTTCAGCAGCCATGCCATGCTGACAGTCCTGACGGGTTGGGGGGGGGGGTGGGAGTTGTGAGGGATGCTCAGAGGAGGGTGGGACATTCTATACCTGTGATGGTGGGAAGGGGCAGAAGAAATCAAAGTAGGAGTGGGGAGCATTACACCAGAAGCATTCAGATGGTGGCTTGCTCCCATACCTCCTGCTCACCCTGCTTTCCTGGGGATATGAGAGAGAGGGAACCTGGTCTCCGTCTGGTGTATTTGAATGCCAGGTCCGTGATGAATAAGGCCCTCCTCATACGAGACCTTATTGATGAGGAGGGTGCGGACTGGCCTGTATCACGGAGACCTGGTTGGGGCAAGAGGGGGGAATCCCTCTCTCTGACTTATGTCCCCCAGGCTTTCATGTCCTGCACCAGCCGCGATGCCAGGGAAGGGGCGGGGTGGTGGCAGTGGTTGTCAGGGAGGGTCTGAGTCCTAAGGAGGTCACTGTCCCTCAGATAGGCGGGTGTGAGTCTCTTCTATTGAAGTGGGACCCTGGAGTTCAGTTGGGCTTGTTGGTCACATACCTATCTCCCAGCTATGTTGCCACAGCCCTGCCTGCACTGCTCGATGTCTTGACTGAAGTGGCACTTGAACTCCCCAACCTTCTGGTTGTGGGAGATTTTAATCTGCCTTCGATCGGTGAGTCATCTGAGACAGTCCAGGAGTTCATGGCCTCCATGACAGCCATGGACCTGACTCAGGTTATTCAGGGCCCAACTCATAGGGGAGGACACACACTCAACCTGGTTTTCTCTCTGGGCAGTGGATAAATGGTCATGGTAGGGGGGAACTTTCCATCACTCCCCTGTCATGGACTGACCATTCCCTCCTTAGACTGGACTTTCAATCTGCCAGCCCTTGCCGCATGGAGATGGAACCCATAAAATGGTTCCGCCCCAGGCGCCTGATGGACCCAGAAAAGTTCTTAAAGGAGCTTGGGACATTCCCCACCTCTCAATCCTGCAATTCAGCTGAGGCTCTAGTGGCATCCTGGGAACTGTCGGCTACTGACGCCTTAGACAGAATTGCACCTTTGCGGCCTCTAACCCGCCACAGATCCCGGGTCTCTCCTTAGTTTTCCATGGAGCTCCGGGAAATGAAACGTCGGAAAAGACATCTAGAGGAACGTTGGAGGTCCTCCCGATCTGAACCTGACTGAACACAGTTAATCCATATTAGGTCTTATCTAGTGGCAATGGAAGCGACGAAATGAGATTATTTCGCCGCCCTCGTTGCATCTGCAGAAAACCGCCCAGCGGCCCTGTTTCGTGTGACCCACTCCCTCCTCAATCAGGGAGTGAGGGAAGACCCTTTACAGGGCAGAGCTGAGGATTTTGTAGAGTTTCTGCATGATAAAATTGCTCAGATCCGGATCAGATTGGACTCTGACTGGACAGAATCCAATCGGGAGACTAGGGTGGGTCTTGAGAACAATATCTGGATTGAGTTTGACCCTGTTTCTGCCAAGCAAGTGGACAGGATTATGGGCAAACTTAGTTCCTCCACTTGCTTATTGGACCCTTGTCCCTCCTGGTTGGTTTCGGCTGCCAGGGAGGTGACTAGAGACTGGATCCAGGCAACTGTCAATGCTTCGTTGAGAGAGCGGAATTTCCCCGCCTCTCTTAAGGAGGCAGTAATTCGACCTCTCCTCAAGAAGCCTTCCCTGGATTCAGATTCACTTAATAACTATCGTCCCGTCTCCAACCTTCGCTTCATCGCGAAGGTTGTTGAGACTGTAGTGGTGCAACAGCTCCCACAGTTCCTGGAGGAAACGGAATACCTTGACCCGTACCAATTGGGCTTCCGACGCGGACACAGCACGGAAACGGCATTGGTCGCTCTGGTGAATGATCTCTGGCGGGCTCGGGATGGTGGTTGTTCCTCCATCCTGGTCCTACTTGACCTCTCAGCAGCTTTTGATACCATTGACCATGGTATCCTACTGCAGCGACTTGAGGGGTTGGGGGTGGGAGGCACTGTCTTACAGTGGTTCTCCTCCTACCTCTCGGGTCGCTTAGAGTTTGTATGGGCAGGAGGGCAGAGACCCACCCCGAGGCCCCTAAATTGTGGGGTGCCTCAGGGGTCGGTTCTCTCCCCCCTACTCTTTAACATCTATATGAAGCCACTGGGTGAGATCATTCGTGGCTTTGGGGTGAGATATCATCAATATGCTGATGATACCCAATTATACATCTCCACCCCAGACCACCCCAGAGATGCCTTTTCCATGATGTCCCGTTTCCTGGAGGCGGTACGGGCCTGGATGGGTAGAAACAGACTCAAACTCAATCCCTCCAAGACTGAGTGGCTGTGGGTACCGGCATCTCGGATTTCAGAAGCCCCATCACTTTTGATGGATGGAGAAAAACTTGCCCCCGTTGATAGGGCTTGCAACTTGAGTGTCCTCCTGGATGCTCGGCTGTCCCTAGAAGACCATCTAATGGCTGTGACCAGGGGGGCCTTCTCACAGCTTCACCTAGTGCGCCAGTTGTGCCCTTTCCTGGACCGAGATGACCTTCGCACAGTCACTCATGCCCTGGTTACTTCCCGCTTGGATTACTGCAATTCCCTCTACATGGGCCTGCCCCTGAGATGCACCCGGAGACTCCAGCTGATCCAGAATGCAGCCGCATGGGTTGTTACAGGAGCCCCTCGTTACTCCCATATAACACCCCTCCTGCGTCAGCTGCACTGGTTACCAGTGGTTCACCAGGTCCGCTTCAAGGTACTAGTTCTCACCTATAAGGCCCTACATGATTTAGGTCCAGGATATTTACAGGATCTTCTCCTGCCTGCTTCCCACCATCCTGTTCGCTCACATAGGGCCGCTCTCCTCAGGGTCCCGATGGCGAGCCAATGTCATCTAGCGGTGCCCAGGGGTAGGGCATTCTCTGTGGGTGCTCCCACCCTCTGGAATGAATTACCTACCGAGCTCCGGACGGCTCCTGATCTCCACTCCTTTCGTCGGGAGCTGAAGACTTGGCTGTTCAAGCAAATAGGCTGACTCTGATTCTGGGTTTATTATTTATCATTAATTAGTTATTTGATTTTAAATGCGATTTTATTGTACATGTTTCTTAACTTGTATTCGCCGCCCTGAGTCCTTCAGGAGAAGGGCGGCATATAAATACATGTAATAAATAAATAAATAAATAATCAAAGGACAAAAGCATAACAATGCATTTTTATATTCCAAAGTGGGAGGAGAAGACCTGGGTATCAGCAAGTGGTTGGCTTAATATTGATGCTGGACAATACTCTGGAATAGATTATTAAATAATCAGTTTGTGAGCATTTAGAAAACAAATGGATTGTTTGGCAGGACCCAGCACAGACTTATCAAGAATAAGTCATGTCAACTAGCTTTATCTCCATTTGATAGAACCATCAGTTTAGTTAATCATAGGAATGTAGTGAACATAATGCATCTTGACTTTAGTAGAGTATTCAACAGTCTCCCATGAGATTCTAATAGACTAGATGGAAAAGTTTGAGCTGAACTATGCTATCAGTAAATGGATATAGAACTGGTTGAATGGACATACCCAATAAGTGTACGTTAATGGAACTATGCAAAGCTGAAAGAAGGAATAAGCAGTGTACAACAACTTTCTGTTATAAGGCCTACATTGTTCAACATACTTATACATGACTTGGATTTGGGATTATTTTCATGAATTAACATGGAGTAAGGGGATACAGCATCATCTTGAAGAGCAGTCTGAAGAATCAGGAAAACGATTCTTCAGGCTGGAAGACACATTGATACATTGGAAAATGAGTAAAAAAAGTGGCAAGTTAAGTTTCAATTTGCCCTTGAATATGCAAAGTTCTATATTCAAATCCATAGGAATAGAAAAATCAAAACAGTAGGAATACAATGGGGTGATACACTGGGCAGATGTCTGCAAAAAGGGTTGGGGTGTCTTGAAGGATCAAAATCTGAACATGCACCCAACATGTGAAACAGGTACAAGAAAAGCAAATGTAGTTCTGGCCTGGTATCTGACAAGTGGTATCAACAGTTGTCTAGAGTGTAGTATCAATATCTAAAGTATCAAGTGTCAAGATCTAAGGAAATAATCATTCCACAGTATTTTGCATTGGTCAACTGAATGCCCCTAAAATAGGATTGTCAAACTAGTGGCCTGCGGGCTGTATGAGTCACAAGCAGGCCACCCCAACCCTACCTCCATGAAGGGGAAAAACGTCATGATACATCATGTGAAGGCAATGTAACACCTCAAGTTTGACACCCATGGCCTAGAATATCTAGTGCACCGTTTGGAAAGACATTGACAGAATGAAGGATGTCCACAGAACAAAAACCAAGATAACAAGAAATTTGGAAGGAAAATTACAAGAACAGTAGGAGCCACTTGGTATTTTTAGTCTGAGCAGCACTATAGTGAGATATAATAGCTGTTTCCACATATCTGCTGGCCTGTCTTGTGGAAGTTGGACTGGAATTATTCAAAGTTTTTCCAGGAACAGGGGAAAAAAACTAACGTTTAAATGAAAAGAGGGTAGATTTCAACTAGGCATTGGGGGAAAGGTAACGGAACATTTATGTAACTCCTTAACAGTGGAGTAGAGTGCTTTGGTAGGTGGACTCTATCTCAATGGAGGTGCCTGAAGCAAGGCTGGAATGGCCATCTTACCATGCCTGTAGTACAGTAAGTACAGTCTGCTCCGAGCAGAAAATTGAACTAAATGACTCCAAGCTCCCCTACAAGCCTTATTCCTACTTATATAAGTCTGAAAACAGCTTTCATCCACATGGACCATTTTGCCTCTAGTCTAGTTAGTTAAAATCATAGGTCTATTGAGGGCAGATCAAGCCTGCTTGTTATATTGCACCAGGGCTGGTTGGTTGGTTGGTTGGTCCTGTAAATTGCTAGGGCGGACTGGGGGGGGGGGGGGCGGCTAGAGGGAATCAGCCGTGGAACGTTTTTAGAAGGCCCTGGGCCTGAGCGGAACCTTCTGGCACCAGCGAGGAGACCCATCCACCCCCACCCACTCACCCTTAAATAACCAGCTGGCCTCAGCTCCTCTAGGAGAACGGCGCACATCTGCAGCAGCCTGTTTCCCGCCTGGGTGACAGCGAGCTCGAGGATTCGGGAAGAAAGCGACAAGCACGTGGAGCTGGCACGCCCTCAGGAGCAGGGAGGGGGAGAGCCGGGGTCGGCCGCGCAAATGAAGGAGGCGAGGCGGACTTCCCACCTCCCAGGGAAAAAAAGAGGAACCGATGAGGCGCGAGGCAGCTGAGGCACAGAGGAAGCCACAGAGCGGGGGAAGGGCAGCCGCGGGAGCGTTCCCTGCTTGTCTGAGAGGTGGGGCGGTGCCGCAGCTGCTGGCATGTCGGTGGTACCAGAGACTCTCCCGCCAGCCGAGGAGCCCTAGATAACCGGGGCAGACAGGGGACCATGGCCCGAGGGCCGGGGGTCACGAGAAGGCAGCTGGCTCGCCGTGACCATGGGAGCTCGCCGTTGCCCGCGCCGCCGCTGCTATCGCTGCTGCTGCTAGCCTGGGCTGCGGCGGGGGCCCGAGGGCAGGGACCCCTCGAGTTCCCACGCGCCGTGGCTAACCTGGCCGTGAGCGGGGAGCGCTTTCTGGTGGCCAGCGGCAACTGCTGGTACGAAGTGGCGCCTTCGCTGGCGTGGAAGGAGGAGCGCTTCTGCGAGGACCCGGGCAAGTTCTGCGGGGAGACGGTGGCCTCGGTCAACAAGCTGCTGCTGCCCTTTGGTCGCGACCGCCTGCTCACCTGTTGGAGTCAGCCGCAAGGCGTCTGCTATTTGCAGAACGTCACCGAAGGGAGAGCCGCGAAGAAGTTGGGCCAGGAACTGGTGACCTACGCGTCGGAAGGCGCGGTGGCCGGGCTGATGTATCGCGAGGACAATCGCTCACCTTGGTACCTGGTCGGGGCCACGAGCCACACAATGAACAACTGCACTGATGGCCCCTCGGAGAGCAACGCCAACACGGCGGTCTTCCTCATAAAAGAAGGCGAGGAAAAAGTGGCCGAAAACAGGTTGGTGGCCAGGAAGAAGCCATACAACCTGCACTTCGAGGATGCCTTTCGGTGGCAGAAGTACTTCTTTTTCCCTTATTATAACAATGACAACGGGGAGGCCAAGATGCTCATCGCTCTATACGAGCAAAACAATTTCAGGCACAATAGCCAGGTCCTGCGATGTGGCGCCGGCAACAAGATCAAAATTCTCTCCTCGGCGTACCTGGAGCAACGCGCGCTCTGGGCCGGGATTTTCGGCTCAGCCTCCAGCCCCGCCACCCCGACTTCCACCGGCCTTTGCATCTTTGCTCTTAAAGAGCTGGTGGAGAACGCGAAAAAGTGCAGTTTCAGAGAGCCCTTCACTTCCGAGTTCACTTCGGATGACCAGCCTCTAAACACATGTGTGAGTAGTACCTTGGGTTATTTGTTGGCCAGATGCCTGGCTAAATCAACTATCAGACTTATTTAATTGTTGCAAGCTATGTATTTATGAGAGGCAGGAGCCCCGAAAGATACAGAATATTTTGGCAGACTTCTCCCAAAACTAAAAGGAAAGTTTAGCGTTTTCTGCAGGATTGTGCCAGGATCCTGAGGTAAGGTGTATTTTCTGAAGGACTGATTCACTACTGTATTCTGCAGTGATGAGACACAGCAGTCAAAAAATTATTTCAGATTCTTTCATTGTTTTTCCATACTGTTATTGTTTGCTTTCCATTGGCTTCAATGGGAAAAAAAAACCATCAGTAGATAAATCTTTATCTTTATCTTTATTTGAATTATATACCGCCCTACTCCCGAAGGACTCAGGACTGTGAACAGCCAAACAGTAAAATACATACATACAAAATTTAAAAGACAGAGATAAAATCGAATTAAATAATTTGGCCCGGACAGATTAAAACAACCTGATCAATTTAAAACAAATTAAAATTTAGATATTAAAAAGAGGGAGAAAAAATTAGGCCAGGCCCACCTGGTGGAATAAAAAGATCTTAAGAGCACGGCAGAAGGTGCGCAGGTCCAGGATCCTCCGTATCTCTGGGGGGAGCTCGTTCCAGATAGTAGGTGCCGCCACAGAGAAGGCTCTCCCCCTAGGGGCCACCAGTCGACATTGTTTGGCCGACGGCACCCAGAGGAGCCCCTTTCTATGAGAGCGCACTGGCCGGTGGGAGGCTATTGGTGGTAGTAGGCCATCCTGCAGGTAAAGAATGTTTATGCAATGAGAAGAAAGCTGATGGTATGAGACTCTGGGGTTTGGAGATGCTTTAAAAGTATCAGTGAAGGAGAATGTTTTTAGCTCAGGTGGTCTTTGGTGCTCTCTTAACACCATGAGGGGTGCTTAGCTTCTGAGGGGTCTTTGGTGCTCTCTGAGCTTGGTTGTTTTTTTGCAGATATTTCATTACCCAAGCTAGTACTATTAGCACTAGTACCAAGATCCACTCATTTAAAGGTACCATTATTCTTTTATGACTGTAGGAAGTGGGAACAAATAGAGACTAACCAGCAGGGAATGAAATTCCATGGATGAGGTTAGGCAGTTTGGATGACAAAATTCCTTTGGAGAAAAATCTTGGCATTCATGCTTTAAACCAGTAGGTGGTCCAAGCCAAAAGTGAAAGCAATTATTTTATATCTAATCTTTGCACCAATGAATAGTGCTCGTCCACGTCCAGATTCAATTGGACTAAAAGCAATTATTTCTCTCTTTAATGGTGGAAAGCTATGAGTTCTAAAGTATTGATTGATTTTACTGGGCATTAGGATTGCTGGGGTCTTGGCTTATATAGCTGACACTGCTATAAGGATCCTCTTCAGTTGCAAAATGAAATAATAGATGGGGAACTTTCAAATGACCTTTTATATTGCTTCTATTCGTTTGGTATATTTGTAAACTCAAAGTACTAAAATCATTTAAAATGGGAATGGTAGAAAATAGTAAGTTCATTGCCTTAGTTCATTGTAGTTAGTTCATTGCCTTAGTGTGATGATAATGATAGAATTGGGGGAAATGTTTTTCTCCTTCAATTATGAATCTTACCTTCACATGTTTTTCAAAGGATAGGTGATCTTTTCTGAGCAGCCTGTGACAATTGGCCTAATTTTTAATATTCCCTGCAAGAGATGTTGTAAATTCAGATATTTAGTGTCTGTTCATTTCTTGCAGCCTCTTGCTTGGGAGAGAGAAACAAAGATAGGAGGAAAAAGAATGGGAGAGAGAAAGGGGGAAGCAATAAAGGAGAATATTTATAACTGAGGGTTGAAATGAAGGGTTTTTGGTGCTCTCTGGGCTTGGTTGTTTTGTTGCAGATGTTTCTTTACCCAAACTAGGTAACATAATCAATGCTAGCAGTGATGATGTTACCTAGTTTGGGTAATGAAACGTTTGCAAAAAAACAACCACACTCAGCATCAAAGACCCTTTAAAAAGGGAAGCATTGGAAAGAGAGAAATACTGTGTGTCCTTAGCCACTTTTGATAGGAGGCTGAATCCATGAAGTTGCCATATCCCACAGAAAGAAGAAATCCTCCCATCCCTTCCATCCTTAAAAGTAATGCAATCATTCCTCTAGACATGAACCCCCATAGGGCTCTAAAGACTATAATAGGCTAATGATAAAGACTCTTTTTAGCCTGAGCATTTGTTGGGACTAATGGCAAAGGTTAGGGTCCTTGGACTGCCTTTTTTCCCCTGAATACATTTCAGTCAAATTTGGGCACTAAATTTTTCCTGCCAAAACCAAAACATTTTTCCTGCCAAAACCAAACAAACAAAATGAGGAAAAGAAATGCAATCCCATTATTTTTCTGGATGTCTTGCTGCTTTTTGATGTCATCAAGGATGGTACCCATTTAAAACTGTGAGCTGGAATCTTTATTCACCAATTCATAGAAAGCTGTGCTGGAGTATTTAGTTATACTGATAATGCAACACAATTTAGCTGGCTGTTATTGTATTCCTGAGGCTACTTAACATTGATCTTAAATTGGTGGCTAAGACTATTTGTAGTGCATAATGGTTTGTATGCAAATAATGCACATATCAGTAACCATAATTTGTTTTAATCATACAGTAGTTTGGATAAACCTGAATAACCACATATAATATTAAGTCATAATTTGTTTTAACTATTGTTAAGATATTTGAACAATATCAAAAAGATATTTGAATTAAAATGGCTGGATTTATAAACATACTTATCTAATAAAGAAAATCACATCATGAATTAGTGTAGTGTGTAAATTAGTGTAGTGTGTGAAATTATTTTTCATTCTCTTATGTTATTTTTAAGTTACAATCATTCAAAAAAAGTCAAAGTAAGAGAGAAAAGAAAATAATGTCAAGATTTTAAAAAATTGGATAAAAGCCTATTCAAAGCAGAAACTAAGATGTCCCATACATACATACTTTCAGACCCAACAGTTTCTGGCTGCAATCACTATGGCACAGAATTTCCTAGAAATTTTTTCAGTCCTAAGTGTTTAATAGGAAACATACAATTGCCTGTAGGGACTAAGTAATTTGTAAATGGAAGAGAGATTAACTCCATCCTTCAAAAATAACAGGGCATTTCAAAAACACCATCTCAATGTCAATGTCTGAGGGTATGTGGAAGAGCTCTGAATAGGGGATATTATTGAATTTCCTAGTCAATACCTTTGCGGGCAAATTTTCTAGGCATGTCAGTTTGAGTGGCCTCCTAAGTAAGAGTGCAAGTATACAAGGAAAGTATTTGGGAATGCTGAAAGATAGATCCATGACCTTATTGTAGCAGAGATCTGAGATAGTTAGCTACCCTGTTTTCCCCAAAATAAAACATCCCCTGATAATAAGCCCAATCGGGCTTTTGAGTGCATGGCAATAAGGCCAAGTGCTTATTTCAGGGTTCAAAAAAATATAAGACAGGGTCTTATTTCTGGGGAAATACAGTATTACGATGAGAAACTACCTGGAATAATGTGGCAGTGATTTGCTTCTTCTATGGGAAATTATGTCTGTCAATGCTCTCTGTCCATCAATACTAATTGGACTGGGAATTCATTCTCATAGATTTATTTGAGCCAGTACTTTAATGGGGAGAGCTTCAGATAAGCCTTGGGAGACCCATATCCAAGTTCTATCCCGATTGGGGCTGTGATTGAGCTACAGATGCTGTCTTTATATTGCGAGACCAAAATGCTGGAAATCTATAAATGTGGCTGTATTTGCTTAGCGGCATGCTAGCCTCTGTTATATTCATACAAACAACAACCAAACTGATCAGATAAAGGCCTTTGAACACCTATTTTCAATTCTCTATGTTCTGGAAATGTCAATCTTCAAATCCTACACTCCATGTACAATAATCAGTCAAAGCACTAAGTGCTAACTGCCTGTAGCAATTTTTTTTTTCAGAACTAAAGAATTAAGACTTTTACTATACTTTATGTGTATAGTGCTATGGATATAAAGATATCCTTGTACTAGAAACGGTTCAGTCCAAATTTCTGATATATTTGGTTGGAATTATTTGCTCTGTTGAAATTTACTCCTCATTTTCTTAAAATCAGGTATGAAAAAGTTGAGCTGAACTGATTTTGACTCTGATGACAGAGTGAATTGGATTCAACCCCAAAAGTAGATACTGTTTCCTAGTCTACTTTTAACTCAACTTTGTGTTGACTATTTTAATTTTTGGAATCTGTGGTGCGTGCTATATGTCTATTAGATATCTTATCAGTTTTGGATTTTAATTGTACTTATATTTTGCAGTTTTAATCTGTTTAAAATCTAGAAATATTAATTATATGGGATTTTAAAGGTGTTTAAATAGGTCAGTGGATCTTAAATCCAGATGATAATTTTTCTATGTAAATATTTGTTGCAGGTTATATATTATTGCATTCTTTCATCATTGTGTATGCATTGTTTGGAACTGCCTTAAAAATATTTTAATAAAAATCCATTTAAAACTAGCTATCAGCTATTGTACTATTTAAAAAAAAACATTATTATTTTTTTTGCTACTTTCCGTGTTCTGCAACTTAAAATTCAGACTAATTTGTAGGCCAATATCCCATGTTGATCTCACCTGAGCTTAATTTTCAGCAGATATATGTGTGTGTGTGTATGTATGTGTGTGTATAATAACACTGTACAATTTAACATTCTATCCAATGGTTTTGGTAGTAACTTCAAGGGATATATTCCATAGTGTGATAATATAGTTTCTATTTTTTGAAATCTTCACAATTCTTAAAATTGGCTTATAATTTTAGTTGCTATACTTTTGCAAATTTCATGTTGAGGAATTGTTATTCCCTTCAGCAATTATTCCCCTTTATATATAATATATTGTATTTTAATGTTATTCTGTTTCAACTTTCCTTCACATAAAGGAGTTGAAAGTGCAGTTTAGACAATTACAGAGTAGGCTAAGCTGGTGCATACTAAATAATGTTATTTTTAACTGTCTTCTGTATATAAGAAATGTTAAAATTAAAATCTTGGAGTAAAAATCTTGGAGTTTTTATATGCATAAAGAATAAGCAGATATAATCCTGAGGATGACCCAACCAATATTAACTATCACCAAGCCTCACTGTATTCAGTTGAAATGATTTGAATATGTTTAAATTTTCATTACAGACAGTGGGTTTAAAGGTACTTATTGGCAAATAGCAAAAAATAATGTCTAACTAACTGAACATATATTGCTAAAGTTCATGTGATATTACTTAGGAAGAAGAAACTTGTAATTGTAATGGTAACATACAATTTAGAGGATTTTTTATTTTAAAGGTTTACTCAAATCTTAAGATTTTGTGT
This sequence comes from Masticophis lateralis, assembly GCA_030761175.1. NCBI lineage: Eukaryota > Metazoa > Chordata > Lepidosauria > Squamata > Colubridae > Masticophis > Masticophis lateralis. The sequence continues at coordinate 38,190,383 of JAUDYJ010000006.1, read as the reverse complement.
ATATGCTTAGTTACATTACCACCTTATGACAGAATATAGAAAATATATAGTTTGATTCACATTTCAAGTAAAAGTGCAAGTATTGTCATTTGTTACCTAAAATAGAAAATTTAAAAAGGAGGAGAGGGATTGAATAGATAGAACAGCAAGGCTCTTAGCAATATTTCTTATTTAATTTAGGGATATTTATTTTCTTTTTTATTATTATTACATTTTATTAAACTACTAAATTCAAACAATTCAAATGAAAGTTAAAATCGTTAATAAAAGCAAAGTACATCACAGTATTGCATTGTAATATAATATGGAAGAAAAACAATAAACAATAAAATAATAACAGTAAAAGCAGTAGAAAAATAATAAAAAAATCATAGTGAAATTAGCAGATCATTAAAAGGACAGTGGAAAATAAAGTGCATTTGTCTGCCATAGAAAAGACAATAAAGATAGCACCAGATGTGTCTCAGTTGGTATAGTATTCCTAAATCAGAGAGTACCATCAGTCCTCAAGTAATGACCATTCATCCAGTAACCATTCAAGGTTATGATGGCCCTGCATCAGTGGTGGGTTCTACCGGTTCACACTGGATCGGGCAAAACAATAGCGGCTGCAGTGGGAGGCTCCACCCACCCGCCTGGATGCTTCTGCACATGCGCAGAAGCACCGCATGCATGCACAAACTGGTAGCAACGGGATTTGGAACCTGTCCTTGCCCTGCATGCTGCTCTACCCTCCCTTCACCAGTCGCATATGTCGCCCCGTTTTCCCTCCTTTAGCAGCCCCGACTCTAGCCCCACTTCCTCCCCCATCACCGCCTTTTTGTTCAAGCTGCTTACGTTCCTCCCCTGGCGACTGGTCCAGAGTCTGGAAGGCAAGCTGACCTCCAGTAGTTTTCGGCGGCCTCCAGCCAGCCGCTGCTGCTGGGAAACAGCTGGCAAAGAGACAGCAGCTGGGAGGCTTCTCGCAGTCACATTGAAAAAGAAAAAACCTCCTCTTTGAGAGCTGCTTTGTGCCTGTGGTGGCTGGCCACAGGCTGCCAAAAACTAATGGAGGTTGCCGAAAAAGCCATTGCTGTTGCCGCCCTGTTCTTTGCACCGGCCACACACACACATCCCATTGCCTGCTGCGTCCCTCTTGGACTGACACAGCAGGCAATAGGATTTGATGGCAGTTGTTTCTTCGGTGACCTCCAGTAGCTTTTGGCGGCCTGTGGCCAGCTGCCACAGCCACAGCCACAAAGCAACTCTCAAAGAGGAGGCTTTTTCTTTTTCGATGCGACTGCGAGAAGCCTCCCAGCCACCGCCTCTTTGCCAGCCGCTTCCCAGCAGTCGTGCGGGTGGGCGGGCAAACGAGGGGTGATCAGGCTACCGGTTCGGGGGCATAGCCAGCCAGAGGTCGCTACTGGTTCAGCGACCCAGGCCAAATTATCGCTACTGGTTTGCCCAAACTAGTGCGAATTGGTAGAAACTCACCACTACCCTGAGAGCTTCCCACATGAAAAATTGATGTTTTTAGTTTTGTGTCTCACTAAATAATGACAGCAAGCATATCTTGAGACTATAACTAAATTTTCTGGTTTCCTTGCTGTTAACCTTACAGAATCATCATTTATTTATTTCATTTTTAATTCTACATTATTAATTTTATAAGTAACTCAAGGCGGCGAATACATTTTAACCTGGGTTAGACTGAGAGTGTGATTGGCTACCTTTTGCTTCCCCATACTTCCAACATTTGTAGGAGTCTCTCTCAGAAATGTTAGCAATTTTTATGGAGGTATAATACTATATATGAATCATTTTAAAGTAATTTTCCTGATCCTTGCTGATATAGTAACTTGGAATTCCTTCAATATGTAGGCCACCGTGTATCTGAGATATTAATTCTTAAATCTGATTCCTCTGTTTCTTTGAGTTATCACATCTAGCAATTTCTAGCAGAATGTTATATGTTTTAAATTCTGAAGATTCTAACCTAAGGTTGCATTTATTCCTAATTCTGAAAATTCTGCCTAGAAAAAATAACAATGATATTACTTAGGTTTATTTCTTTGTCATCATCCTAAGGAATAACTGTTCCAATATGTGAGAACTGCAGGATAAGGAATCTCCCCAGATTTAAAGCTATTTAAATTAGACTTAAACATTCAATCTCCCCAGATTTAAATCTACTTGTTTTGGGGGAAGATTGTGTATCTAGATTCTGGGACCTGATAATAATACACTTTTTATAGAGAATGTAGAACTTTAAAAATGAGCAGCTGTCTTCTGTTCCCAGTCATTTATTCCGCATCATAATTGTATTGGGAAGTACCATTATTGATAGGATGATTCTTCTTATGTTCTCTTATTTAAACAATAGAATTGGTAATGAACTGTGAAAATGTGGCTTCAGTGGAGAATATAATACATAATGAGAGTGATCTCTGAGTGGTCTTTTATATTTAGACTGAAACTAAGCATGGCATGGGTATGCACCAGCATGTCCCCCCTTTCCCCCCTCTTTTTCATCACATTACCTTCATCTCATCCCCAATCCATATCTGAGGCAGATTAAGGCTGACCTTAGGTGCTCTGGTATTAAAGTTGTTTTCCCCTTTAAGTGGGTAAGAAGCCATGGCAGTTGTCATGGCTTAAACAGAGATAAGCATTGCAAGATATTCCAGATGCTCCAAAAACCTAAAGGATCATATTAAAGTTATGTTTCTTTTTCTATGGCATATTTCTATGCCACTTGATAGTTACATGAGCCACAGTGGCGCAGTGGTTAGAGTGCAGTACAGCAGGCTACTTCTGCTGCCTGCCGGCTGCCTGCAATTTAACAGTTCAAATCTCATCGGGCTCAAGGTTGACTCAGCCTTCCATCTTTCCGAGGTGGGTAAAATGAGAACCCAAATTGTTGGGGGCAATATGCTGATGCTGTAAACCACTTAGAGAGGGCTGTAAAGCACTGTAAAGCGGTATATAAATCTAAGTGCTATTGCTATTGCTACATCACAAACAATGTTGAAATAACAGCTTAAGAACCACTATTAAACCAAATTGTGTTGCTTGGTTATAGAGAGAAAACCATTATGCCAAATAGTAATTAATAGATAATAGGCAATATAGAGATAATCTAGTTCAGCTTTTTCCACTTGATACTTTGTGTTAACACAGAATTATGGAAACTGAAGTGTAGTATAGCTGGTTGAAGGAGATTGGAGTAATTGATCATCGCTTTGGCTTACAGCAATGTAAAAATCATCTGACAAATTTTAACTGCTGTTAAATATGAAGGTGTTTTATTAACTTCATTGCAAATATAATAACACAATAAATTTGTCATAAATAATTATTCAGAACCATAAATAGAAATTTAAGGAATACATGCAGAACTGATCTCAATAAAAGATAATTGAGAAGCTTTGTCTTTCTAAAATAGGTTTTCCATTATGATTCCATGAGCCCTGGAAACAAAGAGCCACATAAAACGAAATTATAAAAGGCATTTCAAAAAATGAGGTGAAAGATTTTGTACAGGATTTCCTGTTTTTCTTACTTTCTTGTAGCACTGTGAAATATTAAAGAAAAAGCAACATACAAAAACTGAGGGCATAATATGAATATTAGATTTACTGCATCATAAGAAAAAGGAAATTTTAAAAGGATGATCCGTACATTGAAAAGAAATAAATGTATACTACTGAGTGGTTTCCATTTACCTATAATTATTTAGATACTAACATACTATATACATTGTTGGATTACCTATGTTTACTTATTTCCTTTCCTTAATGTATCATGGGAAAGAGCAGTAGGAGTCTTCACTAACGCATTATGAGCACTTTCATTATTTAAAAATACCACACATTTTTTGGTATTAAAATGGTATGAAAAAGATTCATTAAATGATATCCAACCACATAACTACATTACATGTGTTGGAAGAAATATCCATCTGGTTCAGTTCCAAGCTGGGAGAAAGACACTGGAAACATGGAGGCTAATTGGAAAGATGATTCAATGATGAAGCAGAACCACATGGGTGGTTCTGTGCAGTTGACCACATGGAGTAGCGAGTGGGGGGTATTTATACCTTGTCTTGGGTTTTGCACTTGAACTTCCTGTTCCTGTGCAAGAACATGTATTCTATTGGCTATTCTCAGACTCCCATGGGACCATATACAAATCCTAGGAGTTTGTCTGAGCTAAGTTTGATTCAAGTTTGGTCTGCTGATGCAATGAAGGGACTTGTTGAGCGATTCCTATTGTGGTTGAGGGCTAACCCTACCTTTTTGCAGGAAATTTGTTTATGAGTAGAGCTATCTGTCTCTTTATCTCTTAAGTTAAGGTGACCAGATTTTAACATTGGTAAAGCGGGACACCATTGACCGGGGGGGGGGGGTTCTTGATTAAAAATTGGCCTATATGGAGCAACAAAAATTTTCATAGAACGCAAAAATAGTATTGTAATATATTTTTTAAAATTTCAACATAAGTACAATTTACAAATATAATAAATAAAAAAGTCATATATAGTATTATTTTATTCTTTGGCATATTTCTCATTTGAGTGAATTTTTTTTTAGTAGATTGCTGTTGTTGTTTAAAAGGTCATGAAATTTTTCACAAGAATTTGTTAAATTATATTTCACACATAAAATGGCTTTCAAAGTCTCAACACTTAATTGTGATTTTTCTGATGTCCACACTTTATTTACCATAGAAAAAACACGTTCAGTCGCAGCATTAGTTCCTGGCTAAGTAGCCACATGGCCGCCGAAAACCGTATATTCCAGGGGTGGGTTCTAAAAATTTTTACTACCGGTTCTGTGGGCGTGGCTTATTTTGTGGGTGTGGCTTGGAAGTCACGTGACTGGGTGGGCGTGGCTAGCTGGTCATGTGACCGGGTGGCCATGGCTATGTGTATAGGCACTACTCAGAGGGCTGAAAAAAGTAATTTCTGACAGGTCCTCGCACTTATGACTGGTCCTCACACTTACGACCATTCTCAGATTTATGCCCGTACAGCATTCTTAACAACCATGTCACTCATTTTATAACTGCTTCTCTTCACCATGGTGATAAGATAGGGCAAAAAACGTAAAATGTGAGGACAGTCGTAAGTTTGAGGACTGGTCAAAAGTGTGAGGACCAGTCAAAAATAACTTTTTCAGCCCTTTGAGTAGTCCATATGCACAAAAGGACTACCCAGAGGGCTGAAAAAAGTGATTTCTGACAGGTCCTCACACTTTTGACCAGTCTTCGCACTTGTGACTGGTCATCATTTATGCCCATTGCAGCATTCTTAACAACGCTGTCACACATATGCATAAAAGGATACAGCAATACAGAGGGATGAAGGAAGGGAAGGGAAATTAGAGTAGGAGTGAGGGTAAGAGAGGGAGGAAGAGAGGAGGAGAAGGAGAAAGGAGGAGGAAGTAGGGAGGAGAAGAAGAGGGGGGGAAGAGAAAGTAAGAAGGAAAGAAAAGAGAGAGGTGGTAGGTTTGAGGAGAAAGATTGCTATACAATAAAAAAGACAAAAGGGAAGAAAGCCAACCCCAAACAAATATAAAGATATTAAGATAAAGAATGAATTGTTAAACTTTAAAGAATAAAAGAGAACAAATATGAATAAATAGCAATAATTAGAAACACACATACAAACATACAATGTATTTTCTTTGAACAGAGTATTTGGCTGGTTCACAAATTTAAACAGTGTTTAGTCATTTCAATTAAATTTACAATTTTTATATTTCCTTTTTGCCATATTTATTCCTCATCTATTTTTTTAAAAAACCAGTATTGCCCTTCATCCTCATCTCTAATCTTAATCAAATTCTATTTTTCCCTTCTATTCTATATTATATCCCTTCCCATGGTCATCTATTTTTATATCCATCTTCATATTGGTTAGTTATTTAATATTACAGTTGTTTAATACAAATTCAACATTTTAATATAAATCAATTAGTTATATAACTATCTTTTTGTATATTAATCAATACGAACATGAACATTCCAATTATTTCCATGCAATCCAATTTCTTACAAATCAATTAATTATATTTACCAATAATAATAAACCAAATAATTCCCCCCATATATTACTCCAAACCACAACTTAACCATTTCTGCTTTCAACACAATATATAATTAATAACTCTCCTCTTTTGCCCTAAATTTCCCATTGTTTGTAGTTTTGCACCTACCTTTTTTGGTGAGGAAAAAGAAAAAGAAATCTCTGCCTCATTTTGTCACGTTGCAGCAAAGACCCTGCTTTACTTTCAGTTTCACTTTTAAGCATAGCTAGGGGGGAAAAAACTGCTCCAGCTCTCTTTGCAACTACGCCGATCTAATCAACTTGTGGTAATTAACCTGAAGCTGAAAGGGGCTGTTTTTTTCTATTTTTGCAGGCACCGGTCTACTCATTTGTTTTCTTCTAACACTGATCAGCTGTAGGGCGGCCCTTTGAAGCCCGCGGCAAGAGTTTAAGCAGGTTTTTTTCCCTCTAGCCATTAGCTGGGACTCAGGAAGTAGCAATAGATTGGGAGTGGGCCGGGTAAGCAAACAGCGACCAGGCCGGGAACCAGTTCGGGGGCGTGACCAGCCAATCTTATTACTGGTTCTCTGAACTATTAAATTTTTTTACTACCGATTCTTTCCAAAAATCAGGACTTTTTTAAAACGCCGCGGGACACGGGACAAATTGTTAAAAATTGAGACTGTCCCGCCAAAAGCGGGACGTCTGGTCACGTTGTCTTAAGTGCTGATACCTGCTGAGGGCTATTAAGAAAGGTGGGCGCTATTAAGAGTGAGTCTGCTTCCTGCCTCTAAAAAAAACATGCTTCTCCATTTCTCATCCAGAGAAATATAATATTCTGCCTTTTTAATATTTCTCAAAATATTTCATTCTTCTAGGAGAGGGGTGGGTACTAACTTTCTACACATGAACACCTCTGAATACAAAATCTATAATGGGTAGTATAACTTTGTTGTAGCTAGTGGCTTCCAGATACTTTGGGGTTCCAGTGCCCAGAATGCCCCCACTTGACCATTATCCATCACACAATATCTTCTTTCAGAACAGAATAAATTACTGACAGCAAGGAATTCACACGTATTTACATTTCTGTGATCCAGACCTTCACATTTTGTGTTTTTTATGTTTCCATCTCTATGTTATTAGCTTTAATACTCCTTCCTCCTCCTATTTCCTCCACAACAATGAAGAGGGCTTCATTGTGGGCTGTGGGCTGAGAGAGAGTGACTGGCCCAAACTCACACAATTGACTTTCACAGTTAAGGAAGGTTTTGAACTCACAATCCCCTGCTTTCTTGCCTGGGGCCTTAACCACTAGACCAAACTGGCTCTTTATGTGGTGTACTTCCTGTATTTTTTGGATTCATGTAGCTAGCAACAAACTAGCTAAGCTAATCAGGCATCATTAATTAAGAAAAGATGCTTCTAAGGACCTGCTTGCTGCAGTGTTTCAGATTTTTCTCTGATCTAATTATGCTGATTTTTTTAAAAAAATATTAAATATATATTATATTAATCCTAATGAAAAATGTAATAATATTGTGTTGAAGTCTACTTGAGATAAAATAGCACCTAAAATCTATATGTGGCAACTAATCTTTCTACAGATATTGCTAGCTACTGAATATTTCTTCTTTCAGTTATGATTTAATGATGTATTCTAAAGTTTTGTTTCTTTGTTCATTCTGTTTCAGGTAAAGGTTACATGGCCACTCAACAACTCAACTTCTCTGACTCATTTTAATTTGGTTTCAGTTTATGCCACTGTGCTACTAAACAAGACTATTTTATTTTTAGGGACAGGAAATGGGCAGCTATTGAAGGTAGGTTATGCCATGAATCATTACAATTTCATCCATTCATCCATCAGGTTTATGTAAAATTGCAGAAAACTGTGTTCATATTTGGATTTATTTTTCTCCAATATGTTTTTATTCAAAAAATTTAATAGAATTAATATAAATAATCAGTATACTTAGTTTTTAAGAACTCACAAATAATCTGCACATGCAATTTATCTTTTTTTTTTTTTGAGTGGAGTAAAACAGATTGATGCATGCATTTCACATTAGCACTATTTGCACATTTAGAGCTTCCATTTTCTATAAATCAAATAGAAAAGATTTTGAAGGAAGACAGTTTTTATGTTGTTCCCTAGAACTTCGCATTTGAAAAAAAGCTGTTTTTTTTAAAAAATACATTTTTTTGCTATGGTACATTTGATTTAATAATATATTCATTTAATTTAGCCATGGTATTTTGAACAAGGCATAGGGTTTACATATGCTACAGTTTATAAATCACAGTTTGCAAACTGGCTAGGCTGGGCTCATACAGTAAGCCACTATAACTAAAGTTACGTAATAATTTTGTACAATATTGGAAGATAGCATATATTTTTACTATAGCAACAACATCTATAACTATTTACACTCTTTTCAGTCTTAATCTTTATGTATGTATATATGTATCTATCTATCTATCTATGTATCTATCTATCTATGTATCTATCTATCTATCATCTTTTTATTAAATAATTTTAGCAAGGTTAAAATCAGCCTTAATCTTTTCTTACAACAGTTGATCACATAGGAAAATAAGTTGTGATGATGAATAGGTTGCAAAAGAGTACAGGACAACTTTATTCTAAACTGTTTGCAAGTTTATGTTCATTAAATATATCCTGTTTTTATAGATTGTTCTTGATGACAAAATGAAGCCAAATTGTCCAGAAATTTTATATGAAATTAAGGAAGAAACACCCATTTTCCATAGGCTTGAACTTGACCCTACGGATCAGAATTACATCTATCTACCATCTAATGATATGGTTGGTTGAATTCTAAATTATACTCTAGAATTCCATTTATATGCTGTTTTCAAAGTTGCATATAAAACTTCTTGTAGCCAAGTACTGAACGCCAGCAACATTTTGCAAATATTCCAATTGTTTTCTAGTGAAGTTTTATGATAAACAGATGCTGGAATGCCCATGGAAAAAGTTTAGAGGATTATGAAAAATTACCACACAGTGGATCTTTTTTGTGGGGAGGGGAAGACTTTGGAAAATTCTTACATCATCAGGTCCTAAAAATCATCTCATCCTAGTAATTTAATATAGGAAATATCGTCCCGTTTCACATTCTGCAGTACTCACATTCCACTTTACTCCCCATTTCACTGCCTTCTATTTATCTTAATCCACATTGTGATTGATCCAGGACTTCATTATTATCAGTCTTTGTTTTTGTAAGATGACTTAGCATTATTTAATTCTTCATTGATATGGAGTAAATGCTGTACACTAGAAGATCAAAGGCCCAATAGCAATAGCACTTAGACTTATATACCGCTTCACAGTGCTTTACAGCCCTCTTTAAGCGATTTACAGAGTTGGCATATTGCCTCCAACAATTTGTATCCTTGTTTTACCAACCTTGGAAGGATGGAAGAATGAATCAGCCTTGAGCCTGGTGAGATTCGAAATGCCAATAATTACTTAATAAGATTAATAGAGATCATCTGATCTTAACAGAAATTATTATGAGCAACCACAGTTACAATTCTTCCACATTAAAACCTAAAATAGTTGATATCTGAAAAATTTATGTTTTTCTAAGTATATAAAACACTTAAGAGCAATAATTAATCCAATCTTCCTAGAAATAGGAAAATGGACTCAGAGGTTGGCCAGAAGTGCATTTCAAAATGATTTTTAGCAGTAGTTTCCTGTGAATTTGCCTATAGTTAGATATTGACAAAATAATTAAATACAACATTAAAACATTATCACCATATCATTAGAAAACACCTGTAATTTATATGTTTCTCTTTTAATCTTAGAATTTGTTCCAGAATCAACCCAAAATCAATATAAACTAGCAGCCATAGACTTGTTATTAGTCAGCCAGCTTTTGCCAGCCAGGATAAGCTCAAATCAAGTTCACAAATGGTTATTTGTAAAAGATTGAAAAAGTGAGAAATTGGTATCAACATACCCAAAACACATGTCTTATTCTAGTATTCTAATGAAGCATATTTGTTTGAATACCTCCCTATATTTTTAAGAGTTATAACTTTATTTTAAATAGTTATTATTTTTTGTGTATCTTGAACTCATAAAAATTTTATTTGATTTGCTTGGAATGGCTGATAAGGAATTTGCAAAATATACTTTTTTATTTTTTAGATCAGGAGGATCAAAGTTGCAAATTGCAACAAATATATTTCCTGTAGAGATTGTTTATCTGCAATGGACCCACACTGTGGATGGTGCCACACAAAGAAAAGGTATTTATCTTTGTATTAATATTGTAATATAACATAATTAATATTTCATGGAGAGTCTGAATGTCTGTTCAAAATTATGTGTGTTTTAAATGAAGAAGGAAGGAGTGGAGAGAGGGAGAGAGAGAAAGAAAGAAAGAAAGAGAAAAAGAAAGAAAAAAAGATAGAAGATTTTATTTCTGTGCTTCATAGGGATTTTTACTAAGTCAGAGATTCTCAGAATTTGCAATTATGTGACCCCTAAAAATTATAAATGAATTTGTGCCAAAATACATTTCAGTATTTATTGCCACGTTGACTTTCTTTTTAGATGAACCAATCTATGGACAACATTCTTTGGAACCTCTGTTCGGAGGGGGGGCGGAGGGGGAGGAACCTCTTTTCTTCAAAGAGCATTGGATTCCATAACAGTGTTCAAACAAAGCAATATCTTTGCTTAAAATCTTTTTAAGTGCCCGAATGAGAGAAATCAGAAGTTTCCTTTAAGCTTCATTTAGTTTTTCCAAAGCAAAATAAATAATGCTGTTCATATAAAACTCCCAGAAATAGCTTGCATGCCAGCTTTAAAAAGAAAATGATGCTGTTTTCCCAGATTATAGGGATTACAAGTCCATGAATTCCCTACTAGCAATTGTGAGTTCTAGGAGTTATAGTTATACTGCTGTAAATTATATAAAGATCAATGGATTTTAATCCAATCTACTTGAGCCTCGTTCTAGGCTCCCAAAATTTCAAATTTAGGCCTTTTCAAATATGAATTTCAAGCCATTACATTGAGCCCTGGTTTTAGCTGTTTTGTAAAATGATTTTTAGAATCATAAAAATCTAAACAATACAAATATGCAACAATAAGCAAATGCAGCAGAGCATGATAATCTGATTAGGCCAATCTGTTTCTCAGGAATGCTTGCATTGCTTGCAGAAACAGTACAGCAACTTTTTTTTTTTTTACAAGAATAGCTGAATAGAAATTGGGTAGAATCCCCAAATCATATTTGCTGTAAAACACATCCTTTTAGCCTCTTATGAGCTGAGGAAAAAAAATTCAAAAATGGCTAGTGAAAAACAGTTAATGTAAATTGCTATATAGAGTCAAAACATGTTTTATTATTTCTATAACAAATATACGTGTATTTTCTTTAGCTGCACTTTAAAAGGAGAATGTACATTTTCTAGTAACTCACCTAATTGGATAAATATTTCATACGGCAAAGATAAGTGCCTGAAAATCTTCACTTCTGAACTCAAAAATAATAAGGTATGTAATTCATAATTCTCTAGTCATAGATTAAAGTCAGTAATAGTAGTAAAATGGTTAGCAATGGTGTTTTTGAAACTATGATGATATTGCATTATTGTAGCGTTCCAGCCACTGGAACACTATATTGCCCATTTTCTTAGTTTTTACCAATGAAACTTGTTGCAAGGTTAGGGTTGTGCAATTGTAAGATCATTGGTCCTCAGTAATTTTTATAATCTCCTCTCCAAGAGTAGTAGCTCTCATTATGCCAATAAAAGTAGAAATAATGGATCATATCTAGTTATAGTCATGATTATAATACTTTGCCTTTGGATCCAATTCCAATCCAGTAAATTAAACACTAGTAAATAAACTGGAAATAGTGGTAATACAAAATTGTATATTCAACTAGCTGCTGTTGGACCACAGTACATCCTTGCTGTGTAGAAACTAACTCATGCCACAGATATTTCCTACTAGTTCTACTTATCATACCAATACTATTTGTATTTTATAACTTTCAAATTTTTAAACATTCATCTGTATTGAAAGGATATACAAAATAGATTAACCAGTTTGGCTAACTTGGGCCCCTCCAGATCTATGATCATCATAGGGATGTACTTTAAGTTTCAAGTAATTTTTGCTACATTTTAAACAAAAGAAGCCATGCATCTCTACATCTATTGTATAATGCTAAATCATTATTAAGACTGGGAACAGAAGGAAGGAAACCTGGATAGATCCTGTTTCGTAGTTGATTATTTGGATTTAATCACTGAAGTTGCACAGATTTCAGCAGATTGCTACTTCGTAGTTCACTGTCAGGATAAAATTGGCAATTTTATATCTGGCACTGAATACATGTATTGTTTACAATGTTTTTATTCTTTTAGATTCATGTGAGAGTCGATGTAAATTCTTTTGGTCTTTCTGAAGCACATTCCCATTGCAGGATGTTAAATGCAAGGACCAATAAAATTCTTTGTGAAGTGAATCAACGCCATCTCAATTGTTCCTGTGATATAAATTTTAAAGATCTATCAGAAAAAGGTGGGCTTCTTTATATTTCAGCTTTGTAAGTTGATATTTCTATATCTTGCAATATATTTTCTCTAGTTATACATAAAAATTCAAAGTCTACTCTTACAGATTGAACTCAGTGCAAAGGGAGGTTATATTACAATATTAGTTAATATTTGCATTGCATGTTCATGATAACATAACCCTCTTTAGATTCAGCTGTATCATAAAAAATTACTTAATGTAACAATGAATTCAGTTAGGTTATTAAAAATGTTCCTCTGGTTGACATGTGAAAAACCTATGTGAAAAAAACACACTCCACACTCCAGCCTTAAATCATGGAAGTTAAGCCATCTTAAGAAAGCTCTTTCCAGATTCCACTTTCTTTCACTTTGGCCATGGTGATGACCTGATATATGGTTATACTATGTATACCGTATTCGATGGATTTCACTACTTCTTTATCCCTCCTATGCCTGTCAGGAAAGCAAGCAACAATGACACAGGACAGATTTCAAGGACACGTGGTTTCCAGTAACATTTCTTTTGTATAAGCCTCCTCATAGTTGACAAGGGAGCGGAGGGAGGAAAGACAGGAAGAAATGAAGGAAGGAGCACAATTTACCATTTTGCCTTAGACTAGAAGGCAAAAATGTAACACCTTGTCAATTTTACCTAATTTGAAAAAGAGAAAAAGAAAAAAAAGAGTCACCATTTCACTGTTCCAATGTTCCACCATGTAACTTAAAAAAAAAGAAGTTAGCCTTTCATTTCTCTGAAACGTAAAATAAATAGACAGCCATAAAAGGTTGTAACCAGCTATAGAAAGAGAGGGGGCATTCCTGCAACAGGGAATCACAGCTGGAGTAGAGAGGGCTACCTGCAATGAAATGAAGTGCAGAAGACAACATAGAAACCATTGCTAGTATGAATGTAATTTTTTTAAAAAAATCCCTAAACACAACAAGAAAAAACAGCTGGAAATTGCCTTTCTGGATGGCTAGAGATAAGTAGATGTCAACACAGAATGGGACAACTCACCACGGCCAACTCACCACTGCCAATATGCTATGTCCAACTCACCACAATTGAGAACTCACCACAATTGTCGAATTGTCATGTGGCAAGTTGGTTGCGACAACTTGTCCTAGACCTGATGCCAACAAATTTTCCTGCCCTTAAGAGTGACCAGTGGCTCATATTCACATGGGGGGGGGGGGGAGAGCTGGTTCTTCAAATCAATCCTAGATCGCACTATATAGATGATAAATATAAATTAAATCATAATCCTGGTTGGCAACTACAATCTTTTTGAGTTAGTTCCAGATCTAGCATTCTGATCTTTGCCATTATGCCACAGTATATGGATCTTTCCACCTAGCCTAACCTTTTTTAAATCAGGAATGATGGTTAAACTTTCATGGGTTGTCCACTAGTTTACTTCTTGCAGCCAGTATCAACCATATACTCTTCTTTTAAAAATACAGTCCATTAGAATCTAAATTGTATGTCAGATAATGCAAACATGATTCAGATTACAAACATGTGTTTCTGGCAGAGGTTCATTTCTTTAAGTGTTTCCTGAAAGATAGAAAATCAATATTTGAACCACTTATGACATTGGGCCTTCCCTCACTTGCATCTAACCGCACCATAACTTGCATCTAACAACCCCTGGCAACATTATCCTTGTCTGATACTGACCTAATCCCTTGATATCATCTGAGGCAGCTTTCAAGTATCTTTAACTCTACTGGTTTTAAAATAGGTTTTTCTTCTTACCACAACATATTTGTTGCAATAGATATAAACTGACAAGCTTCGCCAATCATTCTGTCAGAGGTGTATTAAAGTGATCCCAAGAGAAAGGTTTGACTTAACTTCTCTTGACCACTTTAGAAATGTTAACATATTTTAGGCTGATGTGGGCTCTGCCACTCTCCTCTGGTTCCTGTGTATCGTTCTCCAGGGCCATTCTGATTTGGGCAGCAAAACTGAAGGAGTTCAGATCTTTCAATCCAATCTCTATCCTACTACTTGCAGATCTCTGAGCTGATTCACATTTTAAATAAGCTAATTGAAAGAAGCCAGCGGTCTACACACTATAGAGTAGGGGTGTCAAACTTGCAATGACACGTCGTCATGTGACATATCACAACTTTTCCCCCCTTCGTTAAACCGGGGTGGGCATGGCCAGCGCATGACGCATCTGGCCCACAGATCACGAGTTTGACACTCCTGCTATAGAGGGAGGGAGACTCATCTGCATTATAAAGTCTCCCTAAAGAGCCTGTCTCCTCTTAACCAGGCTACTTTTAAACATAGAATTAGCACTCTGCTACTACTAAACCCATGCTCCAAGTGGACTGACAGGCATTCAGGAAAATTACATACAGCATGGTGTTATAGTTTAGTGAGATTGAATCTCCCATTACACTGTACCCCATTATCAGTATTATCAAGGCTACTTTTAAACATGTGTTTAGCGCAGGTATCTATCTGTGTTTTAAAAGAAGCTGATTTACAGCTGAGGAGGGTGGAAGAGGCTAGCTTGCAGCAGGAAGGAAATTCTCAGTCTGAGAAAAGTGGAGGGTGAGACAGCTTAAAGAAATGACAGGTGCAGCAGAAGACTGAGTGTTGAAACTCATCACTTTATCCTTATCCAATGTTAAGCAATGGATACTTTTCAGTCAGCTGTTGACATTTTGTAGGAAAGGAGCAGTGGTTGGATTCAAATAATTTAACTACAGGTTAAGTGAGTGTGGCTAGGTGGGTATGGCTCAGGGGTGAAATGCTCCTAGTTCGGGCGATCCGGCAGCGATGGAGGCGGGTGGTTTGGAGAACCGGTAGCAAAAATCCCTTCCCTCCCCCATGCCCAGCTGAGCCGCACAATCATCAGAGGCTTTTTTTTTACTTTTAAAAGCATTTTTTCTACAACCTCTTCAGCCAAAAAAATCCTTTTAAAAGTTAAAAATAAAGCCTCTGATGATCACGCAAAAGGGTTTTTTTGTGTGATCATCACACAAAAAGGGTTTTTTTCTTTTATATGCCTCTGACGATCCAAGCTGAGTTGCCTGATTGGCAGAAACTTTTTTTCTTTTAAATGCCTCTGATGATCAGGCAACTCAGTTTTTTTCTTTTAAATACCTCTGATGATCCAAGCTGAGTTGCTTGATTGTCAGAGGTATTTAAAAGAAAAAAAAGTCTCTGCCGATCAGGCAACTCGGCTTGGATCGTCAGAGGCATTTAAAAGAAAAAAACCCTTTTTTTCTTTTAAATGCCTCTGATGATCCAAACTGAGTTGCCTGATCGTCAGAGGCATTTAAAAGAAAAAAAGTCTCTGCCGATCAGGCAACTCAGCTGGGATAGTCAGAGCTGTTTGAAAGCATTTTTTTACAACCTCTTCGCCAAAGAGGTTGTAGAAAAAATTATTTTAAAAGTTAAAAAAAATTGGCCATGCCCACCCAGTCACATTCCCCTCCCCCACCAAGGCATGCCCACAGAACCGGTAGTAACAAATTTTAGATTTCACCACTGGCTAGGTGGTCATGTGAATGAGTGGGCATGACTAGATGGTCTTGTGACTAGGTGGGTGTGGCGAGGTGGTCACATGACTGGATGGGCATGGCCAACTCTATGTCAATTCGCGTGGGTGGTGCCTGTATGGGATTGGCAGGGTTGGGGAGGCCGGGATTCAGGCCTTGCTGCTTGCAGGCTTACCCAGGCTGTCAGGCAAATCAGGGCAGCTAGCTGGGCCACACGGAGAACACCGTGTGGGATGCAGCCGAAGGCAGGCAAGCTGGTTGTCCCTCAGAGACTATGTGGTCAGGGCAAACGAGGGAACCAGACAGAGAGCAGCAGCAGCTATGCCAGGCAACCGGGCAAGATGATGAGTGATTAGACAGGGTGGGGCAGGGGCGGGGCCAGTGCAGAATTTTAACAACTGGTTCACCTGAACCAGCATGAACCAGCAGAACCCCACCACTGGAAAGGGGGGGGAATAATTTTGGGGAAATATACCAATCCCTTTCTTTAATATGCTCTATATAGTAATAACACATTTTCCAGCATCAGATTTGCAGCAAGTTCAACAAATCCACAAAAGGTTTTACAGTGGCATATGCTCAGCTGTACTTTTAGTTTCTCCTTAAGTGTTGAATAACATTTCCAAAAAACAAAGTTGGCAATCTGCAAGCGAATCAACTTTCTCATATGACGTGGAAAATCTGCAGTCCATTTGAATGGCCATTTTATTGTTGGGTTGTTCTGTATTATTCATTGCTATAATTATAGTTTTACTTATGCATTATTTATAAAAGCTTTCTAACAGAAGAAAATAATACACATTTCTTTATGAAACATATCCAACATTCAGCCATGGCATAGTATTTTTCAATCACTTGCTTTCCTGTCTGCATTTTTATTGAAGCAAAATGGACATATGTATTTTGTAACTGCCTTCTAAGATCAGTGCAATTACAAGTACATTCATATACATCAATAAATAATGTCATCTATAATACTTTCTGGAACTGTGTGCAATAGCTTTATTGTATTCACATACACACACACACACACTTTCTGTTTTTATATCCTTTAGGGCAGAAATAAACGTTTGTAGGTGGATTCAAGAGTTCCAAATTGCTAAAAGTTTCAAAGTTTCAAAATTGGGGAGCATAAATCTATAGCTTTTAAAATGTTTGTGCAAAAACGAATTGCATAATTCTTTTTCTCAGTGCTCTTCTACAACCTCAGCCAGATACCAACACTGCATTAACGCTGACTGGCAAATGTATTGGGAAATACATAGTAACTGATTTCCTGTGCATATTTTTCCTCATTTTGACTTCCTTTTTCAAGGAGATTATGAGAAAGGAAGAAAGTATTGAATTTGGATATAAAGTTGAATGATGCTATACCACTATATTTTAAGGCTGAAAACATTGCTCATTTGTTTCACCTAGAACATAACAATTGTCAATAAAAAATACAAAAGAGCTGGATAGTGGATATGGCAGTAGGTGGAGATAGCAGAGTAGAAGGAAGAGAACTTGGGCGGGTGGAGGGATCACAAAATAAAAAAATCTGCAAATAGAAGCAAAATTATTGTGGCAAAAAACCCCCAAAGATAGCATCAATGGTACTAGGTGCCTTGGGTGCAATCCCAAAATATCTGGAGCACCAGTTGAATGCCATCGTCATTGACAAAATCATCATCAGACAGTTGCAGAAGTTACTTGGAACAATTTACATTCTGTGATGATACCTTTAATACCATCAAACAATAACATCTCCCTATCTCAGATCCTTGGAGAAGAACTTGATAGATGGATAAGAAAATACCAAATCCAATGTAAACATATGGCTGACAGTGAATGAACCATAATAATATATTCCAAAGAGAAAGGTAGTAATATCAATGTTATAATTAACTAAAATTTGCATTAACAATGCAAATGACTTTAAGTCTTGTTCAAACATAATGCTAAATAATGATTGAAAATTATATAGACAAATTTCAGATACATTTTTTCCTCTCCTTCAATAAGAGTAAATTGGTAACTCTCATTTTTTAAAGTTAAATACAGTTTAATATTGTGCCACATCTAAATTGTGATTAAGAGATACAGACTTTAAAGAATCTTAGCTTACTTTCTTGAAGTATAAGTACTTGCATCCCAAGATCTGGGCATAAAAATAAATCTCTGTTAAATGAAGTTGAGACAAAAACTTTAATCTCCTTATAGCAACACACATCAGTCATCCACAGGCTGCATGTGGCCCTAGACAACTAGTAATGGAGCCTAACAAGATTGTAAACTTTTAACAGTGTTACGTGTGTTTATATATATTAACTATATTATATATTTTATATATGGTCCAGACAATTTCTCAATGTGGCCCAGGAAAGCCAAAAGGTTGAATGCTCCCAATGTAGCAGTTATGGCACCAAGCTAGAAAACAAGAGATTGTGAATTCAAGTCCTTCCTTAGCCATGAAAGCCAGCTGGGTGACTTTGGACTAGTCACTCTCTCTCTCAGCCCAACTCACTTCACAGGGTTGTTGTAGGGAAAATAGGACAAGGAAAGTGTGTTGGGTATGCTTGCCACCTTGAGTTATTTGTAAAAATAATAAAGATGGGGCTCAACACAAGAAAAAAATTAAATTATTGGAATGGTTTAAATCTGTGACTCATTTAGGTAGTAGTGGAGATATACTGATTTTCTAAAGATGCTGTATCAAAACGGAAATTATGCTGGAAACAATGACTGTATAAGAAATGCATATCAGTGGTTCAACCAAGAACAATTATCACTTTGCTGAGATAAATATCATAAAAAGAAGTGATGTCCTAGAGATGGAACTCAGGAGACTTTGCTGCTCCAGAAAGCATTTTCTTGCAATTCAAGTATATTAGAAGTGTGACGATATTTTTTTAGGAGATATGTACTAGGAGATACTTACTATTCCTAAGAGATATTTACTATTCCTAAGAGATATTTACTATTCCTAGGAGATAGTTACTATTCCAATATATTTGGAAGATGACTGTGGTCTTAGGTATCTGGAGAAATTATAGTAATTATTATGGCTTTATTTATGACTCCTCTAGAAATATTTATATGTACTGGGTTTCAACAACTGCTTAAAAGAAAAGGAGATCTCTTTGGCAGACAATGTTTGAACCCTTGTTACAGAGAGAGGTGGTTGGGTGGATATTGCATGGGAATAGAAGATGTGGTTGATAAAACTGAAAGAAATTAAAGATCCATTTGCCTTCACATAACCACACCCTGTGAATGCAAGTTTAAGGAAGTTGCTTTAACTATTCAGCATTCTGCAAAAATAAAATCTGATCTGCTGAATACAGCCTGGTGACACAATTAGAGCAATTTTAATAAATATTAATCAAATATTTTGTAAAGGCAATTGTAGAAGATTGAAAACAAATCTATTAGCTTCAGCGTGTATAGCAGATGTAAAAGATTTGCAGATCAATGTAAAGATAAATGTATAATTAGTTGCTCTGTAAGTCCATTTGCAGTTTATTTCTTCTATGTATTTATATAGAAAGTTGACATGTGTATAGGTCAGCTACTTATTAGGAAAAAAAATCATAAAACAGCTCATTTAAAAGGAAAAAAGTCAAATGTTTAGGAAAACTCCAATAGCTGGGAAAAGCCACCATAAATACATTTGTTTTTAAAAAATATATAAAAATTATCAGTTTGAAAGTCTGGCACACTCACTAGAGATTATTTCATAGGTCGGTGGCTACTATGGAGAAAGTTGCCCCTTTGTTCAATCTGCAAGCTTGAACAAAGAGACCATGATCACCCCTACAGATGATAGCAAAGGAGGAGACAAAGATAATCCTAGACATTGTTTCAAGAAGCCTAGTTCTTTGCAGTTCTTGGTGCTTGGTTGTTTTCTCGAAGAATTTCGTTATCCAACTAAGTAACAATAATCAAGCTCAGAGAGTACCAAGGACTCCACAGTTAATTACTGAGTTTCAAATTTTCTCTTCTATTGGGTTTTTAGATGTTTTAGACTTTGTATATAATACCAATACTACTTGTAAACTACCTATAACACCATTTGTCAGCCCTGGAGCCCATCTTTTCTTTTGGATCTTCAGGGCTGCCACATTAATGCTCTGGGAAATTGGGAGGGGGGATTTTGAGGAGTTGATGGAGATATATAGCCATAACAACATTCTTTTCTCTGGGAGTCAAGGACTTTCAGTCTGCTCCTGGATAGCGTGACTGAGGAATGGACATATGGGTGCAGGGGATGGGTCTTTGACTTTCTTTTGGGTGGGGAAAACCCAGAAACTTTCAGATTCGGATGTGCCAATATGACATCTCTTTGAGGACTCCAGCCTTGGAGTCTTCTTTGGTTGGGGGTGTTACTTGGAACCAAAGTGTTACTTGGAACTCTGACATCATTTTCATGAAAACCAATAAAAAAGTTCATAGTGATTAAAACATAGCATAGTTTTTTAAGTAACAAATTAAGCTGTTTAAATGATATAGTTACAAAATGTATCCAAAACAGCACCCTACCTCCCCCCCCCCATATATTAGATGACACAGGAAAAAAGGCACTGTTGTGGGGAAAACAGGAAAAGAAAGGAGTATTATGTATGTTCACTGCCTTGAGTTACTTATAAAGTAATATAGTTGGGATAAAAATCTAATAAATAAAATTGAATAAATTTCTAGGTATAATGGTACAGGCATGCATAGAGATATTGTGGATGTGACTCCAGGCTCCCACAGAGTTCTTTTAAATGAGTGTTTCTCAACATTTTGAAGATGTGTGAACTTCAAATACCAGAATTCCCCATCCAGTATTCTGGAGCTGAAGTCCACACATCTTCAAGCTGTTAAGATTGAGAAAACTATTTTAGATCTTCCGCCTATAATACACATGTACCCTCCCACAACTCTTTGGGAGAGTTATTCCAGAAAAATGTATACTCTCTGCTAATTTCATATTTGCCATATGCAGAAAATGGCAAACTTCTTACCTTCTCTGAATAGCTGGAATATGCTACAAATTACTTGTCAAGATGAAAGCTCTGATTTCATAAGAAATGCAGATCCTTTATTATGTATATTGAGCTTAAGAAACTAATAAGTTTAAAGGAAACAGAATGACTGAAAATAGATTTTTCTTGCACAACCCTCCCCTCCTCCAATAGACACAGAGAATAGATAGAATAAAATCCCAATAGCACTTTAGTATGTGAAATAAAAGTAAATGTATACCACATACAGGCTCATTGATAGCTAGATAGCATGTAATTCCTTGAATGCCAATTCAGAGCTAAATGGATTGGAGTTTGGCTCTTAAGTGGCATTCAGTCAGCCCTGGAAAAGAACTCCAACTAGAACAAAAGACAACATGGAGTTCTGCTACTCTGTTTCAAAAAAGCACCTTGATAGGGGAATTTTCCTGCTCCTGATTAGTTCAGAGCTTGATTTTCCAGTCCCTGATAGTCTTTGGTCATTATCTATGTCAGGGGTGTCAAACTGCCAGCCCACAAGCTGGATGTGTCACGTGCTGGCCATGCCCATACCTGGTTTAGCAAAGGGGGGGAAAGTCCTGATACATCATGTGACATCAGGAGTTTGACACCCCTGATCTACATAGACAAGTTAGATTTAATTGATGGATTAAATTTCAGTTTTTCTTTAACTCTTTCATGTCTGAACCTTTGGGATAGGATTTCTCCCCACTCCCCATTCACTTGAAGAAAGCACTCTTAAAAATTTTGGTCATAGAAGCAGGTTCATAGTCCTGGAAATAATATTAATGGTATTGAAAAGATAATGCATGCAGAAGTGGGTGAGATCTGTACACTCTGTACAATTGTACTATAACTTGAGCTTCTATGCAAGGTAGTCTAACTGTAATATTCAAGAAATATAGAACATCATTTTATTGAGATTGTTAATTCTATGTGATATATGAAACAGTAAGAGGTGCGATCTATTTAGAAGTTTGTTGTTAAAGACATTTCATATTTCTTTAGTAAAGCATTTCACTTGTTGTAAGCCTTTCAGGCATCCAGTCCTGACTGAAAAATAGGTTGTAAATAATATAGAATACTAAAGCAACCACAATATAAAAGAAATTTGTAGCTCTAGTTTTAATTCAATTGTTTTTAAGTTATTCATTATACACAGGTTTGCAGTTAATAATATAAGTGTTTTCTTCTCACTTTTTTCAGTTCAAGTGTCATTCATCTCAGGAACTTGGAATTTATCAGAAATATTTGAATTTGACATCTGTTCCTTATCAAAAACGTAAGATGCATTCACTAAATTTTATAATATCATTAAGAATTAGAAATGTAAACAGTTAATAAATGTAAAAAGAAGTATAGTTGAGGTTGTTACTGATAGATCTAGTGTCAAATGTTTAATATTTATGAGATGTAAATATCATAAATAGGACCTAACTACTAGGCATTCTTCACACTTTTGCTGATGGTCCAGTCTCTCCTTTGCTAATTGCTATATATTCTTTTTTAAAATATATATTACTAGATGTTCAAAATGTAATCATATGCACTGCATCTGGAATGCTAGAGAAGAAAAATGTGTTACCTCTACTATGACTTGTGCCAAAAAAGTAAGATGTTTTGATTTTATAGAATTATAAAAATCATTTAATGAAAT
Organism: Masticophis lateralis; assembly: GCA_030761175.1. Classification (NCBI taxonomy): domain Eukaryota; kingdom Metazoa; phylum Chordata; class Lepidosauria; order Squamata; family Colubridae; genus Masticophis; species Masticophis lateralis. The sequence continues at coordinate 38,167,612 of JAUDYJ010000006.1, read as the reverse complement.
TTGTTCTCTTAAGTGGTCTTTGTAAATTGATTTATTTTTATTGATTTATTTTTCAGATTGATTGTAATAGCGCTATCAATACATTAAACAAAAAAGATCATTCAGCAACATCAAAGGTCAGCACACAAAAAATTGAAACTGTTATATTAGAAGTGAAAGGAAAAGATGTATTTATGTCTTACACCAGAGATGGACTTATTGTTAAGATTACCCAGAAGCCCAGTTAAGCATGGCCAATGGAAAATAATCCTGAGAATTATCAACAATATCTGGAAAGCTACAAATTTTCTATCCCTTAACTTCTTGGCATGGATCTGTCTCTATAGAGAAAGGCAGACTCTCTCCTTACTGACAGATTAATATGGCTATTTTATGAGAAGTAAATTACTGATATATATTTATATATTTTGAAGCTGGGTTTGTAAATTTTCCAGATGTAACAGAATTAAGATGCAATCTGGTTTGGAATCACTGCATATAAAGTAATTTAATTCTCTCATCTCTGTGCAGACCTTGGTTTCAGTGAAAAAGAGTAACTTTTAAAAATTTATATTTCCTAGGTGACTATTTATTTATTTATTTATTTATTGGTTCAATTTATATGCCGCCCTTCTCCGGGTACTCAGGCTTACGATGTGTTAAGCAATATATATAATTTAAAATGGGATCTATCCTTATGAATCCAAACTTTCAGTTTTGTTACCCCATATTTTGAATACATCTGCTTTAATTAATATTCTTCATTCAGTTGGCTGCCTTGGCTAAGCAAGGACTTGAACTCATGGCATGTTGCTTTCTAACTTGATCCTTAACCACTAGCTCCCAAACCATTAATAACAAAAGAATGTTAAAGGTCATAAACACATGATTCTGTTACTTAATTTTAAAAGATTGTCTGGATATGTTAATATACATTTATTTTGTTTCCAATAGCCTATTAAAATTATTTCCATTGAACCGAACTACATGTCAACATTAGGTAAACCTGAAGTGCTAGTCATAGGAGAAAACTTTACAAAATCAAATTTTTTGATGGAGATAACTGGAACCAGCAGCTGCCAACAAGATGTGTGAGTCAAAATAACATCATATTGATTTTATCTTGAAACCATTTGCACTGGTGATTGTACTATATAATCAGATAGTGTCTACCTAACAAACAGATTTGTAGCTCCTATACATGGAAATTAAAACTGTTCTGTTGTTGTGTTAACTCCCAAAGTGGAACTTTGCTAGTAATTAAGAAGTAAAATTCAATAGTGTATCTTTTTCTCATTCTCTGTGGAATAATGGACAGAATTTGTCTTTCTGAAACATAAATATGAAGATATAAAGCTATGAGCAAAATTAATAGTAAATATAAGATAAATGTAAAGGAGAGTTAAATACGGATGCCCCTCCTCTTGTGCGCACCTTCCCAGCCCCACCACAGTTGGTCAGGGGGGTGCAAGAGGAGAAGGGGGAGGAGGAGGGAAGCCTCCTCCGCAGGTTGCACTCATTGCTCTGCAAGCCCAGCTTTCCAAAAGGAAGGGAAAAAAACAGCTGGCGAAAAGCCCCAAAAAGATCACGCCAGGCTGCAGGGCTTTCCAAGAGTGAGAAGAGACAGAAGCAGGAATCGAGAGAGAGCGAGACACACACACTCACAGACATAGAGAGAGAGACACACACACACACACAGAGTGGGGGGGAGAGAAAGAAAGAGAGAGGAAAGAGAGAGAGAGAGAGAGAGAGAGAAATGAGAGTGGGATGAGAGAGTGATAGAGATGGAGATAGAAAAAGAAAGACAGATGAGAGAAAGATGAGAGGGAGGGAGGGAGAGGGAGAGAGAAAAATACACAGAGAGAGGTAGATAGACAGAGAGGGAGTTATCTATTTCCCATAGAAAACCCGGAACCACAAAACCTGGGAAGGCGTGGCTGGGGAGGCATGTGATTGAGTGGAAGTGAGTGACATTGAGTTGGCCATGCCCACCCAGGTTTTGTGGCTGTCAGTGTTTTGTTTTCTGTGGGAAACGGGCCCAAGTGGCTCTTTAAGTGTTTAAAGTTGCCAGCCCCTTGTCCTTTCCAAGGAGAAATACACTGAGGAAGTAAACAAGGATAGTTAATGGGAAATTGCCAGTAAAAAAGAAGCAAGGAAAAGACAAAAGTCTCTGGAGAAGCTAATTCTCTGAGGGGCTGTTTGTTCAGCTGTGAAAAGTAACAAGACAATATCCCAAAGAGTCACTGATTACAAGCAATGCATACTGAGAGCTGATAGTTGTCCATTATACTGTAGTTGATTAGATGGCCTGTTCCTGCTGAGCAAGCAATGACAGGAGGCAGTTAGATTCCAAGAAGCAGTCTGAGTGAAGCAACAGAGAGAGCAAATATTAGGTTGCTGAAGGAGTTTACATATCTATCATATCTTCATTCTAAGTGAACAGTATTTAGATAAGAGAACAAAGTTTTATCAGATCAAGCAAAGGAAATGCTAGTTGAAAGAGGAAGCAACTCTCCATGACAAAGATAATAAAAGAAAGAAGTGAATGGGACTGTCAACAAGAATTGAGAACTGTAGACAATTTTATACGAAGAAATACCCTTGAGGAGGCCCATGGAGGGAGGTTCTAAGCCTTTAAGGAAAAGACAGAAGACAGTGCAGAAGAGATGAAAGGGGACAGTTTTAAAAGGAGTTCAGGTAGCAGGAATATTCAGTGAGAGTAATAATGCATTAATAAGGGACAATTTTTTTCTTTTTCCTTAGGGTACACGTTACTAAAGTGTTAAATGACACACACATGAAATTCTGTTTACCACCAAGTCGTAAAGAAGTCAAGAACGCTTGCATAAAGCAAAGTGGGTTTGAATGTTCTGCCATTCTTCCACTTCATTACGTCTCTTTTCCATCATGCGCTAAGATCCTTCCAAATATTACTTGGATGAGGTAACATTTAATTTTTACTGTCATAAAAGATTACACCACCTGAAAGTTAATAGTCTAACCTAAGCACAGCATTGTTATTGAAAGTAGATCATTTGAGTTTATAGACCTTTGCCTTTCTCTGTTTACAACTTTCCCTTACATGTAAAGCAATTATTCCTCTACCATACCAAAATAGCAAGTGGGTGAAAATGCTACAACGAACTTTTCTGTACCACTGACATTGCTACTGAAAGCTCTCTTCCTCACCACTTTTTTCTCATAAACAGCAAACATTTTTATGTTTCTTTCAGCAGATTATTTCAGTGTATTAATAGAAAAATGAGATCAAAATAAAATTATTTTTATTACTATTAAACTACAAGTTAATAGAACACTTTAGTAGCATAGCAAATTCACACCTCTGTTTTACAAATATATCAGCATGAAAAACAATTATGTAATCAAAATAACATGATAGTTTTTCATATGTACCAAGTCAGTTGTAGAACTGTCCCAATTTTTGTGTATTTTTGCATAGGTAACAAATTACTGATTAAGAAAAAAAGTTTTTCTTTGCCTTTTTATTTTTATTCTTGTATATTGAATGCCATTTGCTATTTATATAATCTAAGGAGAAAGTAACCTAAGAAATATATTTTGAGCCTATTTATATTTTATGGTATCTTATGCATATTTTTAATAATACAATTTTTCTTTAATGCTTCTTTCAGTAATGCACTGAATACATGTATGTTTAAATTCACTTTTTAGAAACATAATTACCCTGTTTCCCTCCAAATAAGACATCCCCTGATAATAAGTCCAATCGGGCTTTTGAATGCATGGCAATAAGGCCAAGTGCTTATTTCAGGGTTCAAACCTATAAGACAGGATCTTATTTTCGGGGAAACATGGCATATATTGCAGGAATTGTGTTATGAGCTCAATTTTATTGTGTAGATACTTCACATGTTGACAATATCTAAGACCTGAAACAAGCTGCCTTGTGTCTGATTATTTGAGATTAAAATTTGATATTCTGAGTTAATGTACTTTGCAATCTGACAATTAGATTGTGTGATTTTTTTTCATTTTTATTTATTAAGAAATTCCTGTTTTAACATGATTTTTTATTGTTTTGCCCCCTTCCCCAGTGGAGGTCGCAATATGACTATACATGGGAAATACCTGGATATCACAGATGAAGTTATTTTAAGTGATTTCCCACAAAATGTAATGGTAGGTACTGTATACATTGTCTTTCCTCCGTTGTCTGTCTCTGCCTTTAAATGATTTAAAATAAATATTGTGCCCAAATGTATTGATAGTGATTGTAAAGAATTTAGATTTATAAGGCCCCTCACTAAACATATGAATCTGCATGTTGAACAATCAAAATTAATAATAAAAATATCAACAGAAAACAGGACAAAACAAATCATACCAGAGGTAACATAGATATTAATATCTGCAATTCCCTGAAAAATAGGTTCTCTAACTATCCTACCCAATGCCTGAGAAAAAGTCAGACTTTACAGAAGGCCAATAGATCAGGACCATCCAAATTTCCAGGGCTTATGCTTTCCACAAGGCAGACAGAAAAGCTGTGATTTGTAAATCTCATCAGATGACATTATTTGATCGAGGGGACCTATCATATGCTCACTCTGTGGGATGGGCAGAAATAATTGGACACGGATGGTTGCCCCATGTAATCCAGACTGTCATGAGAGGTTTTATAGCTGATAACATGAACTTTGAATTGCACTAGGAAACCTACTGGGAGTCAATATAGTTTGGACAGTAGTGGGTACACAGATGTGACCATGTAGTTCTTAAGGAAGTCTCATGTTGCACAGCATGTTGCAGTAATCCCAAAAGGCTTTCATCAGGACACAAAGGTTTGAGCTGGACTTCCCAATCCAGAGAGTGATGCAGTTCCCACATGATATTGTGCAGGGGCCCTCCTAGCCATGCCTACCAGATACCTTTTGAACAGGATCCAATAATCTAGAACTATTTCCAAGTTGTACACTAGTTGTAATTTGGGCAGTGCAACATTCTGGTGGGAGAGAAGTTCCCTGAGGATGGGCTCCAGCACAAGTCTGAAAGCTCGGAAGAGTAAACCTCTGGTCCTAGTGATCAACCCAGATTGGATCCTGCAATATTATCCTGTATTATATTTGCCTTCATTTGTGAGTGCAACCCCATTCATAACCAATGTGGAAAATTACCAGCTTGGAATCCTAAAGCCCACAGTTAGCCAGTCACTCCTGGTAGAATTGAACCTAAACCTATTTCTTCCCCATCCAAGCTTCTACAGCCTTCAGACACTGAGAAAGAAATTTGAGAGCATCCTTCGTTAGTTGATGTTGAGAGGTGCAGCTGAGTATCAGCAACATATTGATAAAAACATTCAGCTATACCTCTCAACCCCTGGCTGACCAAACATAATGTTGATACCTGATCTTGTGCCATTGGATAACTACAGATCAGTGGCTCCATCAAATTTGTAAAATGTAAAATAGGAGTGGAGAGAAGCTGTGGGGTCCTGCAAAACAGAGCTTATCAGCATCAACTGGAACCAATTCTGGAGAAAGGAAACTCTTTATGCCCTGAGTCAGTCCAGAATGATGCTATGAACAACGTTACCTGAATCTGGTGAGAAATCAAGGAAACATCTAGACTTCTTTACTCTGACATTAATGCTGTATTTAAAGGCATCAGCTGTATGATAAAATTTGGAAAGAGCTGTTTCGTGCTGTTTCAGAGTGCTGCCATGCTTCTGGGAACCCATACTTGCATAGATAAAGAGTAAAATGCATTTACCTAATATGTCTAAATGAAAATTTTACTTAAGATGAGTGTATAAGATCTAACAAGAACAATACTAATATTCAAACAAATTTATTAGGAATTATGAATAAAAATAAAAATATAAGCTACAAAAAATACAAACAGTAAATTACAAAAAGAAAAATAGAAAACAAACAGAAGTAACTTTTCCCTTCGTCTCAGCAAGTAAAAACAATTTTAATAGCTTATCACCATTTCTAAAAACAACATCATCAGATTAATGGTTTTGTATTAAATATCAAATTTGGATGTGTGTGTATTTGTGTATGTGTGTATGTGTATAATTTAAAACTCTTATGACTCAATCTAAAACCATGCTGATGGTATTTTAAAATATATGTGAATAAATTTATGAATATATAGTATATAAGCAATATCAAATCTCACTGAATTAAGTGAAGTTTAAACATTTGAACTGTGAATAGATCTGCAGCATTTAACAATATGTGTGTGTGTGTGTGTGTGTATTGCTATAATTTATAATTTTCTCAATACTGCTTTTTTTTTAGCAATTTACTTGCCATAAAAATAGGTTTGAATGCAGTTTTACAACCCCAGCTATTAAGATGGAGAATGGACCTAAGATTATTAACATTATTCTTAAAGTTGAAAATATTAATATATCTTGCGGTGACTTTCAATATTATCCTGATCCTAAATTTATTCATTATGAACTAATAACTGATTTGGAACCTGACCTGGAATTGAAAATACATGTAAGTTGTGAGCTTTTAAGTTCTTTGTCTTAAAACTTCTCTTTTAAACAATTTTCATTGTTTGAATTTTACTGCATGGTTCATTCTATTTTTTTCATTTCTCTAGAAAAAAAAAGACAACTTAAATCTTTCTAGAGATGAACTTGAAGTTTTCATATCTGATAAGAATCTGATCAACATAAAATTCAGTGTCCAAAATATTTCAAAAACAGCTACTCGTAGTGTAATACATTGTAGAGCTAAACAGGAAAAAAACCTTACCAGGAAGATTAATAAGTCAAGCATGAAAGTTTATGTGAGTAAATATATATCTTAATTTGTTAAGTTTATATTATTAAATTTTGGTCTTACAAATATTTCTCTGAATTTGTAAATCATATCAGATTGATACTTCAAAATCAGATTTTTCCATATGCTAAATTTTTATGTCTTCTTTCTGGAAACAGTCCTTGGCATTATGTACATATAGATAGAATTACACAGCTTTCAATGTGAGTAATGCTTGAATCTTAAGCATTTTAGAATCTAAGCATTCATCTAATCTAAAACTCTAAGCTGAGCATAGTCAAATCCAAAGCAGAAAAGTACTTTGGATCTGATGTAGATGCATGTATTGTATTTGTCAGCCACACCTTAGAGAATCTGGAACTCTTTCTGGCTCATCTGAAATATACATGTTGGCTAGTATGGTCCATGGAAAATACACGTTTAGGATTTTGGATTTTCAGGAGCTATGCAGCACTATGGAAGATCAGGAAAAAGTGTGACCTGTTTTAAGTTATGCTGACAAATACAGCAAGTGTGCCTACACTTATTCCAAGGCATTTTTCCTGTTTTGGATCAAATGCTGCACATCTCTAAAATGAAGTCATACCTTCTGCTTTTCTCTCAGAGTTGCAGTATCAGTGCAATTTCTCAAACTGGGAAGTGTCTCTAGCATTTTTTTTAATTCAAGATTTTTGTCAGTTGAGAATAATATTTCAGATGCTGCATGAATGCACAATGCACATAGCAGTAAATTAATCTTATGGGAGCAGGATTCCATGAGCAAGCTCTTTTACTTAGAACATGTCTACCAATGGAAATAAATTTCAGATCCTTTGTAACTTCAGTGTTGCAAAATGTTGATTTATTTCTGTCTCAGTTATGGAGTGTATGATACTGCAGAAAACTAGGATTACTTGGTGGTCTCTCTTTTTTTAATATTCTGGAACTTTATTTCTGTCAATCTTCCAACTAACAGACTCAATAAAAGCAGGCATCTTCAGGAACTTTAAAATCCCAAAAGCATTTCTCTACTGAGTGCATCATTCTGGCACAGAAGAAAGCAAAGCCAACTCTAAATTTTCCAGCGCAACCCAGCATAGTTAAAAATTAGTTTCATCCTCTCCTCCCATTGAATGGGTTACATTGTCCAATTAGGAATCAGCCTGTTGTTTTAATAACCCTCTATATCTCGGCAGACACCTGCAGAAGTGTCCTTGGATCTCATGGTTGAAGATTAGTAATGGAGCTTATGCATTCCATCTCACCCTTCCCTCCTCCCTGTTCGTTGGCAAGTGGAAAGTCACAGGAAGCTTAAGCGTTTTTCAATCTTGACAATTTCCCTGTTGAGAATAATCCTTCCTGATTCCTGCTCTGGAACTGGAATGTTAACACAATGTCTTTGGGGTACTTCCTTAGCAAAAGCCGCTAGTGCTGAAATTGACAAGAGTTTATTTTCCCTTTATCTTCTCAGATAAAGGCTCAGTGGGCAACTCATGTGCCAAGCAACTGAGGGATTTTTCCCCCTTTTCTTTCTTTCCCTTTGTATCGGATAGTTCTATAGAGATTTTCATTACTGCAGGAGCTGTATAACAGTCATTTTAACTCCTTGTTCAGCATTTTGACAACAGACACTAAATTACTTTTGGATAATTTCTTTTGGGTGAATCACTTTTGGATGATTTCTGAAGGTTTGAAGTGAAAATGGTGGTGGTGTAGACATGACTTCACTTTTGCATCTGTTTTTGACTAATAATAAAAAAATAAACCGAATTAACGTAGATTTCATTTTTATTTACTGAAATAGCCCAAGGAAGAGGGGGATAGAGAGGAGAAGAAGATTTATTTAAACTTATTTCAGTTAACCTTTGTTGAAACTTGTATGAAGTTTTAAATAGACAGTTCAAATCTAATCAAGGAGATATATGTGAGATTGAATTATGTCACAAACGGTATCCATTGCTCTTATATTTGCTTGTAATTTCCACTGTTTCACTACGTCAGGCAAATGGTTATCCAACATCTTCTTTAAAACTTCCAGTGTTGGAGCATTCACAACTTCTGGATGCAAGTTTTTCCAATGATTAATTGTTCTAATTGTCAGGAAATTTCTCCTTAGTTCTAAGTTGCTTCTCTCCTTGATCAGTTTCCACCCATTACTTCTTGTCCTACCTCCAGGTGCTTTGGAGAATAACTTGACTCCCTCTTCTTTGTGACAGCCCCTGAGATATTGGAACACTGCTATCATGTCTTCTTATCATTTCCCTTTCTTTTACTTATCCCTGGTTCCAAAACATTGTGAAAAAGTCAATAGGTATTAGAATCTAGAATCTTTACAAAGTCTTGTAAAATATTTCATTTCTTTCTCGTTCTCAACAGTTTCTTTTAGCACTTTTCTATTTCTTTATTAATGAATTAATAAAGTGTGTAAATAAAGCAAGGAAACCAGATACCAGACGTCACTAATCATAACATGTATTATGTAAAATACATGTAAATCCTGTAAAATTGAACAATATTTACTGGCAGAAAATAATCTCTGAATAAATTCTAGTATTACATTTCTTTTCTCTAGTTTTTCAGGTTATAAAAGTGTATCCTATCTTGATCTATATAATTTAATGTTTCAGTAGTTAGCCCTGTGTTTTTTCTCCTTTTCTGTATGCTTCTCTCTCTATAGATCCTCAGTCTAATTTATGTCTATAAATTCTCTACAATTTTCCATATAATCAGGAAAATATATATAATTTGTAAAATAAACAGAAAATCTGCACACTAAATTTTACAAGTAATCTGCATTTGTTATGCTTAGGAGAAGAGCAGGTATACATGATACCTGCTCTTCATTTTGAGAGAGGAGAAATTGGACCTCTGCTTATGTTGCATACTATTCTGTAACAAGGAAAGATCTCTCGTTGTTTAAATATTATCTTTCGATAATATTTTTCTTGAATGCTGTCTAAGTAGAAAGACAAGATATATCTCATGCCCCTGGAGCCTGAATCTGCTGAATCTGAGGAGGAAAACGAGCCAGAGCTGGAGCCAAGGGAAACTGAGAGGGTGGCTTCATTGGCTACAGGGGAATGTTGGGAGGAGGCAGGCGAGGCCCCCTTAAGAGTGGGACAGCTTGCTAGCAGGGAGGAACAGGGCCAGGATGACCAACAGAGGTTAGGCAGTGGAAATGAGGAGCGAAGAAGTTCAGGCGATGAGCAAGAACCACCCGCCCCTGATCCCTGAGCACACAGAGTGGAGAACAGGTGGGAACAGTGCAGGCCAACCTGACGATTCAGAAGGAGAGCGCTGTGCCCCTCTTCACAAGGCACACCTGGGGATTAGTTTTAAGGAGATGCTGTGGGGAGGTGTGTTTGTCAGGAAAAAACACTGAATTCATGGAGTTTTGTCTTTAGCATTGCCGATGTTTGGAGTTTCCTGGACTTGCTTTATTTCTTGCTTCCTGGACTCATTGACTTATTTCCTTGCCCCGCTGCATTTCTTACTTTGTAGCCATTGTGCTCACAGCATTTTGCTGGACTACTTGCAGCCAGAGGCTGCTGGAGGTGTGTGTTTGTGTTTGTGTGTGATCACTTTGCTCTGGGACTTGCCATACTGTAGGAGCATTTGGGGGAAAGTTGATGCAATAAAGGAGCTGACTGTGTTGCCTCTTGTGCCTTGCCCCGGGTCATCACAGTATAATCAAATAAATTAAAAACCTTTGTTTGTTTGTTTGTTTGTTTATATATATTGCCGCCTATTCACACATGGTGACTCAAGGTGGCTTACAGTATAAAACCTCATATAAAAACAATAAAATTAATAAAAGAATAGTCATATAATAAATTAATATAAATACTATCAATTATTTTGGAAATATAAAGAGTATGCCAATTCCTTTTATCCCTATAGCAGATTCTGGACATACTGACTGCAAACTTCTATAATTATATAATATATAAATATATATTTATAGTATATAAATATAATATATATAATATATAAACATTATCTAAATCAATGTCTTATTTATCCATAGGTCAAGGTAGGGAATTTTGTGTATGAAGTTCCTAATGAAAACAAAAACTATTCATTCTTCTACATTCTTTTGTTAATCCCGATAGTAATTGCGGGTAAGTAACTGCATACTTATCTCTATCCATTGATTTGTTACAAAACAGTGGCTGCATAGGATAGTCAATGAAAATAAAATAAATGAAAATAAACCAAGTCATTTGATACAGCTCAAAGCTCTGCCAGTCACCAAAACCATCAGCTAAACCCACTTAGAGTCATTAGAGAGCACTTTACCCATAATCATCTCACAGCTCAAGAAGTTCTGCTTATACTGCATCTGACTAATGATCCATTCTATTCTTTTCTCTCCCTTGCTATATGCAAAACCTTTCCAAGGCCTCAGACTGAATTACCTAAATTCTTCAGTTCCATCAACATAATGAACTATGGATTTTCCTTCCTAGGCAGAGGCCTCCAAATCTTGTCAAGATTTGCGACAGTGTGAGATGACAAAAAGGAAGGCTTTTCAGGAAGGAGAACCATACTCCCAAAATTTGGAGCTTGCTTAGGCCTTCTACTACTAACTACAGTTCTACTATTATTTTTAGTTTTTTTGTAGCCTGCAGATACTTTTAATATATTGATTTAAATATATTGAATGTCAGTTTAAACTTGGCCACTCTGAGCTGCACCAGTTTTCAGATATTTTTGTCCTTTTAAAACAAATTATAAACATGTATGTATTAGGACAGATGGCATGATAGCACCTTGCTAGCTTAATGTTATTTTTTTTAGTTGCATTTTTTGTCACCCAGCGAAAGTCCAAACAATTAAATCGAAAATTGAGTGAACATCTGGAACTATTGGAATGTGAACTTCGTAAAGAAATACGGGAAGGTAAATTTATATCAGCAAAATGCATGTGAATGAATTGACACTTGGGTATAAAAGTCCCCAGAATTATGCAATTATTTTATCATTGTATCAAATACATAAATTTAATTTTGTACCTACATTACCACACTACATGACAGAATTGTGGAGGAAACATCTTTTTCCTCAAAATTCCTTTAATATTCTTTATAAAACCCTTTGTAAAATTGTCTTATAAGCTGCCTTTACTATTACAAAGCTTCAGTGCTCGTTTTAGCCAATCTCTCCTTCTTCGTAGGAAACAAGAACTGTATATACAAAAAAACAAATATACAGTGGGGCAAAAAAGTATTCAGTCAGCCACCAATTGTGCAAGTTCTCCCACTTAAAAAGATGAGAGAGGCCTGTAATTGACATCATAAGTAGACCTCAACTATGAGAGACAAAATGAGAAAACAAATCCAGACAATCACATTGTCTGATCTGGAAAGAATTTATTTGCAAATTATGGTGGAAAATAAGTATTTGGTCAATATCAAACGTTCATCTCAATACTTCGTTATATATCCTTTGTTGGCAATGACAGAGGTCAAACATTTTCTGTAAGTCTTCACAAGGTTGGCACACACTGTTGCTGGTATGTTGGCCCATTCCTCCATGCAGATCTCCTCTAGAGCAGTGATGTTTTGGGGCTGTCGCTGGGCAACAAGGACTTTCAACTCCCTCCAAAGGTTTTCTATGGGGTTGAGATCTGGAGACTGGCTAGGCCACTCCAGGACCTTGAAATGCAGATCTTACAAAGCCACTCCTTCATTGCCCAGGCAGTGTGCTTGGGATCATTGTCATGCTAAAACACCCAGCCACATTTCATCTTCAATGCCCTTGCTGATGGAAGGAGGTTTGCACTCAAAATCTCACGATACATGGCCCCATTCATTCTTTCCTGTACACGGATCAGTCGTTCTGGTCCCTTTGCAGAGAAACAGCCCCAAAGCATGATGTTGCCACCCCCATGCTTCACAGTAGGTATGATGTTCTTTGGATGCAACTCAGCATTTTCTCTCCTCCAAACACGACGAGTTGTGTTTCTACCAAATAATTCTACTTCGGTTTCATCTGACCATATGACATTCTCCCAATCCTCTTCTGGATCATCCAAATGCTCTCTAGCAAACTTCAGACAGGCCTAGACATGTACTGGCTTAAGCAGGGGGACACGTCTGGCACTGCAGGATCTGAGTCCCTTGCGGCATAGTGTGTTACTGATGATTGCCTTTGTTATGTTGGTCCCAGCTCTCTGCAGGTCATTCACTAGGTCCCCCCGTGTGGTTCTGGGATTTTTGCTCACCGTTCTTGTGATCATTTTGACCCCACGGGGTGAGATCTTGCATGGAGCCCCAGATCGAGGGAGATCATCAGTGATCTTGTATGTCTTCCATTTTCTAATTATTGCTCCCACAGTTAATTTCTTCACACCAAGCTGCTTGTCTATTGCAGATTCAGTCTTCCCAGCCTGGTGCAGGTCTACAATTTTGTTTCTGGTGTCCTTCGACAGCTCTTTGGTCTTCACCATAGTGGAGTTTGGAGTGTGACTGTTTGAGGTTGTGGACAGGTGTCTTTTATACTGATAACAAGTTCAAACAGGTGCCATTAATACAGGTAATGAGTGGAGGACAGAGGAGCCTCTTAAAGAAGAAGTTACAGGTCTTTGAGAGCCAGAAATCTTGCTTGTTTGTAGGTGACCAAATACTTATTTTCCACCATAATTTGCAAATAAATTCTTTCCAAATCAGACAGTGTGATTGTCTGGATTCGTTTTCTCATTTTGTCTCTCATAGTTGAGGTCTACCTATGATGACAATTACAAGCCTCTCTCATCTTTTTAAGTGGGAGAACTTGCACAATTGGTGGCTAACTGAATACTTTTTTGCCCCACTATAAATAGACCTACAAGGTCTACTCTCATAGAAATAGGTCAGTAATAGATAAATGTATGTAGATCTTGTCAACATCAGAAATAACATGCAGAGAAATTTGTTTAGACTTGACAAATGGTTTATGCATTTGCAATAATGTTAAGTTTAGCTACACCTAAAACACATTTCTCCAATTTAATAAAGCAAAAGTCATTCCTTAAATATCTCATACTAAGTTTTTGTATATTAAGATAAAAACTATTTTTATGTGTTTATCTTAAATCTTCATGTGATTGTAGGAGCCTGTTCTGACACATAATGCATAGTTGTCTTTATTGGAGTTTGAATTAAACTTTTCCACAGAGTATTATTCCTGATCTTACAATAAATAATCATTTGATATCCCTTGTTCATTTCTGTGTTGTATACAAAAATGGATTTTAAAAATCTGCATATTAAAAAGATAATTTTCCATATTCCACAGAAATAAATATATGTATACAAATGTATGCACAAACACACATACTGATAACCATTCCTTTCCTTATCATTTCTTTCCAGAATTACAGTGAAAATTGTTAATAGAATGTAACATTCTAAAAATAAACACTACAGCAGACTTTTTTGTTTTATAGGATTTGTTGAACTACAAGTTGAAGAATTGGATATAGTTGATAGCTTTGGAACAATTCCATTTCTTGATTATAAACATTTTGTTCTTAGGACATTTTTCCCAGAGGTAAATGATTGTCTACAACAAACAAGTAATTGAAATAATGTATTTCAATTTATTAAATGTAACCTGCCCAACTCCATTAAAACTCTAGATGATGTATAGTTTCATTTTTTTCAAAAATAAAATAGACCACGCAACACAAAAATAACATCTGGAGAAACAACCAACATTTCACAAATCAGATAGTTGATAAGGATCTGCTTTGAATTTTACAGTTTTAAAATGCCAATGATCATTCAGTTTGTAACTGAAAAAGTTTTTCTAATTCATCAATCCATTTGCAAAGTAACATCCTCCTTCAGTGTGATGGAATAGGGAGATAATAAAAATAGAAGTGAAATTCAGGGTTCCTTCTCAACATATGCAAATCTTTGGTATTTTAAAAAAAGGCAAATATGGCAGTGTTTTAGATCAGAGGTCTTGAAACTTTAAGACTTGTGGACTTCAACTCTCAGAATTCCCCGGGCAGTCTTAAAGTTGTTAAGTTCTTGTTTATTTCTTCATTTTTTTGAATAGTGAGAACTTTCCACTTATAGAAAGGGTCAGTATATCCTGGTGCCCCCACACAATCAGTTTCCATCCTCTGTGATGATGCAGGGTGAGTAAAAGGGTTTCAGATGACAAATATTTCAGTTCTGAACCAGCATTAGTTTTGTTTTTCTTTTCTTAAGAAATGATTACTGAACATGTAGTTTTCAGTATGCAGCTAATTTACAAATCCCATGGTTTGTAAGAATTTTCAGATTACTTTCGTTTGTAGTTTAGAGAGGGAACATTTGGAATAAATCATTATATCTCATCAAAATCAGCATTATCTTTATATTTATGCTGCAAATGTTTAGAAAATGTTTAATGTTGTATTCACATTTTTTTGTTTAGGCTATAGGTATTTCGTCTATATTTATTGAAGACTCTAATGAACCTCTAGTAAGTATAAGTACCTATAATTTTCATTCTTTTAAGTTTGTTGTGCTTTCAAAAAATATATAGATATTTGTACAGAATCTAGAAATATTGCATATCTAAGTTGGGACAGATGTTGCAAGAACTCTGAGAAGTTTTACTCAGAGGAATAATGTGTTCCTTTATCTGCCTCCTTTGTATTTCGTGTAACATCATTATCTGTAGCTAGATTTCTAAATATCAAAGTATGATTTTTGTAATTTTAAAAATTAAATATACACAACATTAAAAATAGGTGAACAATAATGTCATTTATGTCTTTCATTTCTTTCAGAGCAAAGATCAGGGTCTATATGCATTAATTTGTAACAAAAAATTTCTTGTTACG
Source organism: Masticophis lateralis (assembly GCA_030761175.1). Classification (NCBI taxonomy): domain Eukaryota; kingdom Metazoa; phylum Chordata; class Lepidosauria; order Squamata; family Colubridae; genus Masticophis; species Masticophis lateralis. The sequence goes on along the minus strand of JAUDYJ010000006.1, from coordinate 38,152,051 downwards.
CTGATTCACATTCTTGAAAAACAGAAAACCTTTGATATAAAAGATAGGTATGCTATAAAATTTAAATTCTTCAAGTTGTATAAAACTGGGTACAAATTGTCATTTTTTTGGTTAAAATAGTCAAAATATTTTTTCGAAGTGTCTTCCTATTTGTTGATTTCTTCACTTTTTGAAAAGTCAAAATCAGTTCTTCTCACCTTGACTATAATATGCCACCCTGGGTTATGATAAGCCATATAAGTCTTATCAATTAATAATTTCACTTTCATCTAGCCTTTGCATTTGGGAGATTACTTCCCAGCTGATGTTGATGGGAAATAAGGACCTTATATTCTTCATAATAAAGCCATTTTTTATTCCAATTCAGATGTGAAAAAGTTATGTAGGTTAATTTTCTGTTGCATAATTTGTATAATTTGAGCCATTAGGTGATTGAAAAATAACCAGTTTTATTGTCTGAACAATACAAAGGTGTTTATTGATAAGCATTAATTTTATGCTTCCTGTCCCTTACTTCACCTGTATAATGACTAACAGAATTTACATTCATAATATTCAGATTCTGAATATTAATATGGGTGAGTTTGGATCAAGCTGGTGGTGTTGTTATACGATAATAATTCAAATTCCTAACATGCAGAATTATTGTTAACCTGTTTTTTTCTCTTTTGAAACAGATGCTTGTTTGCATCTTTTTTGACAATTGCACTACAGACCAATCTAGTCTATTTAACTAATATTCTAGAAGTTTTGACAAAAGATTTGATGGAGCAGTCTAGCAATATGCAACCTAAGCTGATGCTAAGGCGCACAGAATCAGTAGTAGAAAAGCTACTTACAAACTGGATGTCAGTTTGCCTTTCTGGTTTCCTTCGGGCAAGTATTATATATTATATGTGTTCTCTATATAGCGTCAGTGAGCAAGAGACAATTTTACTTGCATTCAGATGTTCCTGCTCACATTTTCCGTGGTCTCCTAGCAGTGTTGGTCACCTAGTCTTGCTTTATTTTGACACTGTGGACTGCTGGCACAAGCTCTGACAGCCTCTTATTTTAATTAAATTAAATTTCATAAACTTGGTGTTCTTAATGCATTAAATAAATTTAGATTGATACACGAGGCATTAGTAATCAATTACTTTAAACATTCCTGAATATTTCCTGCAGAAGCCACTTTGACATGAGAGGGAAAAAATCTGGTCAGCTGCAGGTTAATTTAATTCATTACATACAGTATCATATTAGTTACAGCTTTTCAGCATTCATATGCCAAATATAGTTTCAAAGAAATAGCTTGGTTTCCAAGTTTTGTGTGAATTGAAAATGGATATTTTTCAAAACAGTTTTGAACTACAACTGGGGCATACTTAGTACTTCCCCTTCCCTTCTTTTTCACAGCACATTCATTAAACAATTGCAAAGAAATACAACAAAAGACAATAACTGTGTTTCATTTTCTTTCATAGGAAACAGTTGGGGAACCATTCTTTTTACTGGTAACAACTTTAAATCAAAGGATTATCAAGGGTCCTGTGGATGTAATCTCTTGCAAAGCCCTATACACACTAAATGAAGACTGGTTACTGTGGCAAGCACCTGAATTCAGCACAGTGGTATGTTATCTGATGACTTTATGACTAGAACAGGACAGTTTGTATGAAAGAAGCATATATTCCAATAAAGGCTTCGCATGATGTATTCTAAAAATCAAGATTCAGTGCCAAGAAAGGTTGACCCTTTAACTTAATTTAATTGACAGATGTTTAATATACCTTAGTATCTATTCATCTAGTTATGGAAATGGGCAAAGAATTATTATATTGTTTTTATATTTTTTGTTGAAGATGAATTAGCCCCATAAACTGAAAACAGTTCCATTCAATAAAATTTATTTCATCTTTTCAATCCTGACTTTGTGGTAATAAGTATCTCAACACAATCAATGCATGGCTATATATATAGGTCAGAGGTAGCATAAAGCTCAGTGGAATTGTTTTATCATTTTGTTTCTGAAACTATGCTTAGTGGTTTGCACCACCCATAAATCAGTCATTTCAACAGGAAGCAATTTTCAAAATATGTACATAATACCATCCTTCTTATCAAGGATGCAGGGTTGCATGTTATTAGTGTAGTGTAGTGTACACAGGTAGTCCTTGACATACAACAGTTCATTTGGTGACTGTTCAAAGTTACTACGACACTGAAAAAAGTGACGTGACATTTGTCTCTGTGAATGGTAAGAGGAAAGCATAGTATTGGAAATTAAAGAAGGAGAGCTATTTATGTATCCATGGTTTTGTGGTATTGTAAACAATTTCCTTCCAATATGCTCAAGGTGATCTAAATAGTTCTGAGCTGTGGGAGAATGCAAAAACTATTCTGATAGTTTGTTCCATCTCAGTTTACCACCTGGTGCTCATTTTCTGCATGTGGAAAAGGCAAGCTACGGAGAGGTTTGACAGAATAGTGTGGAACTAATCTCATTCTTTAGCCCTGGGAATATTCATTATCAAATACTATGGGTTTTCTGTGAAATTGTTTTTCTAAATCACTTATTTAGAAAAATAAGCACAAAGGAAAAGAAAGTGAGACAAGGGAAGAGCCGGTTTGTATTTGTACAGCCTAAGGCCAAGTTGTAGTTTAGTCTGAAGATGGGCAGCATAATCAGAATTCTAGAAAGCCCATGGATTACTTTCTATGTGCCCTGGTGATTGTTTTTTCTTTAGCTGTAGATTTGAGAACATGATAAAGTAAATCTCAGCAAACTGTCATTTGTTATCTTGAATTACTGCAGTTTACTGTAATAAATTCTACCCTAAATAAATTCTACAGGATATAAATACTAGTGATAAATATTACTCTGAAAGCTTGGAGATGGTGAATTTTATGGAGTTTATCTGACAAAATCTAGACTGGACCATATAGGAAAAAGAATTGCAGAGAATGAATTATGGAAAGAGGGAAACCCTTGTCAGAATGAAAACATTGGACAAGCAGTGATAGGACATAGAAGTAATAAAGAAAGAAAACAGGGAAAGATTGTGTGTGAAGGTTGTTCATTGTGTATGTATCTGAGGAAAGAAGAAAATTCATTTGGAGGTTTGGAGTGAATGCCATTTTTCCTGTTAGGTATTCCTAATAATCCTTATTATGTGTATTTTCTATCCAGTTTCAACTTTTAAGTCACTTTTAATGAATATTCACACTTTTCCAGGTATTAAATGTTGTCTTTGAAAATATCCAAGAAAATGAGTCCAGTGGCACTACTCAGAATATCCAAGTTAAAATATTGGATTGTGACACCATTGGACAGGCCAAAGAGAAGATCCTACAGGCCTTTCTGAACAAGAATGGATCCCTCTATGGTCTCCAGCTAAGAGAAATGGGCCTGAGTAAGATACTAATAGTGCTATACTAGTTATAAATTCAAAAATAGTTTTTTGTTTTTGTTTCTCCGCAACTGTATAATTGTTTTTATTATTTACTTTTAATAGTATTGTTTGCATTTTTAAAAATAAAAACTTATTATTTCTCTATTTAACATGTGAACTATAAGATTAACCTATTGAAGTTATTAAGTATAATTTATTACCTGAATATGTCTTGGATTTTTTTTGGTAAATACATTTGTGGCTTTTTGCTGAAAAAGTACAATAGAAATGCACCCCTGTTATATCTTAGCTGCACCACTTTCTGAGGTGAATTGAATTTCAGATACAATTCAAGGTGCTGATTGTCAGTTAAAAGAAACATGTCTTGGGGTGGAGGAGGCTATATAAATTGAACAAACAAACAAACAAAATCCTCCACAGTCTGGGGCTTTATTTGTAGATCTGCCTTTCCCCAGTTGTTTCCATCTGGGGCATGTTGTAAATCCCATCAGTTACAGAATATCATCTTGCAGGATTCAGAAAGTGATTCTTTTCTATTGCAGCCGTAGAGATTAGACTGACCATGACCCGGCTGATTTGTCAGAATGTTTTAAGGCTTGGATTTGATTCCAGGCATGGGGGCTGGAAAGTTAGTTGAAGTCTGTGACATGTTGGGCTTTACTCAGTTATCATGTTAGGATTTAATACATTGTTGGTTCTAAATTGGATCAGTGAGCAAGTATGTAGCATTGGGCACAAATAGTGTGTTAGAACAATGCTACAATTAGTGTAGCAATTTTTGTTGACCTAGAATATGTACTGGTAATACCCCCTTCAGCAATGACAATACCACACTTGCATAGTCACTTTGAAGTTTTTCACAAAATTCTACTGTGATAAAGAATTTGGGGGAAAGCGAAGAAGAAATGTGATACAATTGCAAGCAACATCTTTTATGTGAACTGTACAAAATAAACAAAACTATACAAAAAGAATAACATTTGCGTCACATAATATACTGCTTTAATTTAACAGGAAAAGGCTTTTTAAAACTAAGTGCAGATTAACTACTTTATTTGTGTTGTCAGCTCTTGAATCAGGTTCCCAAGCAAAAGAACTTCTGGATGTAGATGGTTCCTCCGTGATTTTAGAAAATGGAGTTACTAAACTGAACACCATAGGCCATTATGGGGTAAGAATAAACATCCAAATGTGTTGAAAATTTGCCTTTGTTAGAGGAGTATTAGGCAGATGTTAATTTATAACATACATTTTCATTTTGTTAACATACAGAGCATATGTAAAGTATGACAATTTGATACAGATTTCAAGAAAAGTAAGAAAGATGCTTTATTGTATGATTTCAGATTTCGGATGGAGCAACAATGAAAGTATTTAAGAAGATATATCAAGATATATCAGCTGGTAAAACAACATTTATATAATATATTGGATTTTTGAAATTTTAAGTTTGTGGTAATTCTTTAAATTATAATTGAATTATAATTCAGAAGTTCATATGAACTGAGGATATAGAACCAATTTAGATCTACAGTAATATGATAAGAACTAAAATTATTTAACTGAAGAAAAATTAAATATTCTGTTCTCAATTTTGGGCAGCTGTATGATTTTAAGAAGCTCATTTGCGTAGTCCAGATTTCAATTATCTCCGAATCAAACAAAATGAAAGACAAATTGTATACTTCATGCCTTGCAAAAATCAACTCAAGAAGTCCTGGCAAACCCGATTTTGAAAAATGAATTGAAAACCAATTGAGTTAACATTTACTCCCTCCAGATGTTGGGATTACTATTTTCTGATATTTGTAAGCAAGCATCTATTTCCACTTAAATATTAATTGTACCAGTTAATAGAAAGGACTACCACAATTAAAGATCTTACTATCTACATTGGCAGTAATCTGAATAAGAGTATATTTAGCTACCCTTGCATGTTTCAGTGAATTTTTCCTGAGCATCAGCCTACTTTCTAGGTCATAGCTTGATCTTTATGTGTGCATTCAGTTTACCCTTTTTCCCCCCTCTTCACCATGTTGACCAGATGGAGAATATTCTGAGGACTATTGCCATCTGGTAAGTCAGCTTAATACCTAGTAATTAGTCATTTGTTTAGCTCCTTAATCGTAGCATTTCCATGAACATCTGTGTAAACCTTTCTTACAGATATTACCAGATGCAGAAGCAGTCAAAGAAACACAGAATGCAAAACATAAAGGAAAACAAAAATTTAAAGTCAAAGAAATGTATCTCACTAAACTTCTCTCTACTAAGGTGACTCCAAGGTTTTATTTCTTATTATAAAAGAATGCTATACTGCTATAATTATTTAGTGTATATTCTGTTACCTTACAAAATGACTTGCTTGCATGTGAAAGCTAAAAAGCACTGAGGAAAAGAATATATGACAAAACTTTCTATTTCATATGTAAAGCAACAGCATTTTGGAAATGCTTTACATATAATTGAATACTGACCTAAGTACATATAATTATGCACTAAATCATGGTTGTGTGCATCCATATATATAAGAAGGCTTCCTCTTTGACTTGCATAAATTGAGACTCATTGGAGTCTCAATTACACACAGAGGAACTCTAAGGAGGGCTGCTTTCATTACACTTGATCAAATGATTGTGAGGATAAAGTGTTTGTGGGAATGGTGATTGAGGAAAATCACATATATTGTGTCAATCTTCCTAGATGAACATACGCACACACACACAAACACACAGTAATGAAATATTTTTTTGTTTTGTTTTGGATAGGTTGCTGTCCACTCAACTGTTGAAAAGCTCTTTAGAAGCATTTGGAATTTGCCCAACAATAAAGCCCCAGTTGCTATTAAATATTTTTTTGATTTTCTGGATGCTCAGGCTGAAAATAAAAAAATTACAGATCCTGATGTGGTTCATATATGGAAAACCAACAGGTAATTTATGTGCTGACTGTAACTTGGCAACATATAGAATATTCTTGCTTTTTGGCAGATAAAGTTGTTTGTAGTTCTGGGGGCTTATTTAGAGTGAATTTGATTCTGTGACTCCTTAGGAAGTGAACAAGCCTATTAGCTCAGCCAGATTTTCTGTGCAGCTAGTATAAACTGATGTTAATTGGGGAGGACTCCTTAGGTACTACAGGCTCTCTTCCATACATGAAATTGTCAAGTTTAACATATACATAAAACTGCTGGGTAAGGTCAACTGTCAGTTTGAGGTCAGGTATTATCACTCTAGTTATATATTGATTGGATTGACAAAGTGACACTGTTAAAGTCCTAGCCTAATGCCTGCAGGCTATATGGATACGATGGAGTAAACTGACTTAGTCTCAGTCTTGAGAAGACCAAGTGGCTATGTTTACTCAAGCCCCTCCCCCAATATACTAACTTGCAGTGGGATGTATTTCCCCATTTGAGATGGTGTGAAATCTGGGGTTCCTCCTGGACTCTCAGTTCCTGCTTGAAGAGTCTCTAATGCACCAGTTTTCTAACTATGAGGCCCTTCAGATAGTCACTTACTAACCAGTCATTTCACAATTAGATTATTATAACATGCTCTGGATTGGACCACTTTTAAAAACCATCCAGAAGCCACGGTTTCAAGAATGCAGAAGTGGAAAAAACTACTTAGCCTGGCTTAGGGCTGGCTTTCTAAGACGTTGCTTATCTCCAATTGTTTCTGCCCATCCAGTGTGAGCAAGCAAGGTGGGTGCACTTTGAGCCCCAAAGATTAAGCAGTGCCATTTTATGGGACTGAGGAAGCATGCTATTCTGTTGCAGTGCCTGGGCTTTGGAACATCTTCCCAGTCATTCAGGGAGCATTCATCCTTAGAAACTTTTAAAAATCTATGTAACTTTTAAAAACAGTTGTTCCCCAAAGCAAATTGTGTTTGCTGAATAGCTGGATATTGTTCTTCAGTCAGTCATGGCGCCTTTTTACTTGTATCTCTAATATTATTCTTTAAAAAAAAAATTGTAAGCCATCCAAAGAAATTGTGTGAACTGAATACATATATATATGCATGCATGCATACACACATAACAACTTCAGAAATTATTAGCACTGCAGGGCATGTTGAAAATGTGTTCATCAATTATGTGTTTTTTTACAATAAATATTTGCTAGATTTTTCCATGAAGGATTTATATTTATTTCAATATAACTTTTTTAAATACTGTTTTTGTCTAGTCTGCCTCTTCGATTCTGGGTGAATATTCTGAAGAATCCTCAATTTGTCTTTGATATTAAAAAGACTCCACATATAGATGGATGCCTGTCAGTCATTGCACAAGCATTTATGGATGCATTTTCTCTGTCAGAGCAACATTTGGGAAAGGTAGCGTCTCATTTTTCATGCATACCAAGAGTCTCTTTTTTAAGTTTCCCAGAAAGGAGGGAGCATATTCAGAATGGGACGTGGGGAGGCAAGAGGCAGCCCAGTCTGAAACTGGATAGGAGACAGAGGAAGAGAGTTAGGATAGTTACTCCCTAGCGTCTCTTGTTAGTATAATAGTAGTAAGGATGCAGTCTAGCAAGATTCTGTCTATTGTGTGTAAGCAAATAAACAACTGAGCTCTGGCTGAATTGATCTTTGTCATTCTTGGGTATACATAGGAATTCTTGGTGCTCTCTGAGTTTGGTTGTTTGCTTGCAGACGTTTCATTACCCAACTAGGTAGCATCATGAGTACTAATCAGTGTGGATTTTGCAAACAGCCAAGCTCAGAGAGAACCCAGGATTAAAAAGTAACTCCTGTGAAGTTGTCCAGAACTAATTTTCAGATAAGTGAGTTAACAGGATTACAGACTTCCAAGCACTGTACTATTCCTATTGAAAATGGTCATTTCATCTTTAAATGTGACTCACTGAAAAAGTATTTCCTGAGCCACGTCCACATTCTTTTGGGAGCATAATTTCATACCTTCTATGTCCATAGTTTTTTTAGAATAGCTTCATAACCTGCATAGAGAAATGTATTAGCTTCACAAGCTCTTACCTAGCTTCCTGATATGATGTCTGCTAGACTAGGATCACCTGGGATGCTATCTAGCCAGTTCGGCCCAGTTTGTGTGAACAAATTATTAATTTTTCCTAATCACCAGAAAACTCTGATCATTTTGTATGAATTGTTATCAAATCTTGTGATGATAAGTTTGAGAAAGGACTACATTTAGCACAAGCAAAATTTGCTTTTATAAGAATGGATTCATAGACAGGAGGGTGCCCAGAGCACAAATGGGATGGGGGAATCAAACTATCAGACGTTGGGATCAGATGCAAAAGCCCCTCTCTTCTAGGGCTTGTCCAACTGCCCTATCTTTCCTTTGTATCCTGAAAAGGAACCCATGCTAGTTTTCTGAGCTTCCCAATTCTTCTGTCGCTGTTCCTAGAAATGTTTTGGTGCACCTGGCAAGAACCAGACATGTATTTACCTGCTGGCTGGAAGACTACATTCCAATGACACTGGTGGCCCTGATGTCGCATAAGACACTTTTCCTAAAATGTTGTACTCAGGGATTTCAGAGAATGGTTGTAAACCTGCAAATAGTCTATTATGTTCACCAAGATTGCCTGATATGACTGATGACCAGAGCTGATTGTTCCCTAATTTTGACAACACAATGGGTTCACTAACAAATGAGGCATCTTGCTAACCTTTATGACCTGTCTTTTCTTCTTCCTCCTCAAAGGAAGCACCAACAAATAAACTTCTGTATGCTAAGGATATACCACTTTATAAAGAAGAAGTTAAAGCTTTCTATAAAGCAATAAGGGATTTGCCTCCACTGCCCAGAGCAGAGCTGGAAGAATTTTTAATTCTGGAATCACAGGTATCTGTCTATCATTTCTGCTGTAGTTGGAACTTAAACATATATTGTAAATGGAGTTGTCTTACTGTATTTAAAGGACAATTCCCATTAATGAATTTATTCAGACACATATCAAAGGTTCCTTTGTCTTTCTATGTTTACTTGTAATTATTATTCACCGTTTTTTGTGCTATGGATAATAATGGTATCTTTAAATATAAACAGTTCCTCAAGCTTCCTCATTTTTTTTCTAGAAACATGAAAATGAGTTTAATGAGGCCGAGGCCTTGAATAAAATTTACCAATATATCGCAAGATACTTTGATAAGGTAAGAGTCCCAATCATCTAGCCTGGCTAGTTGTGGGCTACTGAATGGCATAGCCATAGAATGGCTCAGGAACATTCCAATTAGGGAAGAAAGTGGTTACTGTATTAGCAATGCACATGATATACATGGGCAATTTTCAACTCTAAAATTCCTGTTTGGCTTCATGTCTGCACTGGCACTCCCCCAATATTTATCTCTACCTTGCTAGTTAGGACAGGGGAGCCGGAGAGGAACTGGACAGAAAGTAACTGGAAGTGAATAAACTGTCCCTTAAGGATTAATAACATATGGATTAATGGCCCCAAAGCAATAGGTTATGATCTTTTTTATAATGACTGAGTCCCTATACCCTATTTGTATATCTATATCTACATATATTCCTCTTCTATTCCATTCCATTCCATTCCATTCCACTCCTCTATTTTCTATTTTACCCCAAGCATCTTGTATTTTCAGTGCTGTTTCCCTACTGACAATACAGCAGTTTTTCACAGGCTGGCTAATAAGATCATCTGGCTGGGGTGTGTGTGTGTGAAGAAAGCAGCCTGTAGTTTGGTAAAGCCATGCCCAGTACAAAAGTTACCCATTCCTTTTCTAAGATTTAATAATTTAATTTAGGAGAATCCAGAGTTCCTTTGGGTTTTGCATTCTTTTGTTTCCTGGCCGTTGCTATCTTCTTTGTCTTGTGCAATCTTTTAGAAACAAATCTTATTTTATGGAAAACTATGATTTCTATAAATAAAACACAAGCACTGCATGTGAGGTAGATTAACTAGACTGGCTTAATCTAGTTAGTTTCCAAACAAACTGAATAGCACATTTTTTTCATGATCTCAAAAGCATGTTATATCTGGCTGGCAGGTAATGAAAATGTTTTAGCACTCAATATGCCAGTATTTATACTTGGATAGTTGATTCCTCTTGTTTATTGATGTTGGAGTTTTTTTTGCTTTTGACAGATATACAACATCCATTTATTGCTATTCGAGTTGTATTTACAGAAACACTTGTGACTTTAATTGAGGTTGCTAGTGCCAACAGAAGTGTTCATCTTGTGATTAATAATAACTTGCAAAGGAAGATGCAAAAATAGCCTGGCTTTAAAAGGAATGGTTACTTAAGCAGAGCTTACTTTTTAACATTGGGGGGAAATGTTTTTTTTTAGATAAGCAAAATAAGCATACATTCCTTTGTTCTCATAGATACTGAATAAATTAGAGACAGAACGAGGATTGGAAGAAGCCCAACAGCAACTCTTAAATATAAAAGGTTTAATGGATGAAAAGAAAAAATGCAAATGGGCTTAGGAATTTAATTTTATAATTGCTGCTGTTATGGAACCAAATTCAAAATATTGGCCAACTAGTTCTGTTCACACAAAATCAACAACCGATGCCCTCAGATTGGAACAGATATCTCCAAATGTGTCAACAAAATGGAGCCTGGACTGAGACGTATATCTGCCCGCTGCTGGCATCTGAAGCAATCCCTCTGTGCAGATCTTCCCTCCTATATAGATACAACGAAGTGGGGTTTTTTTTGCATTAAAAACAATCTTAAATACAGATCTTATATAAATAAACTGGTTGTGTTATCGTTCACAACTTCAACTAATTTCTATGCTGTCACTGGGCAGCAATTTATGTGCCTTAAAAGGACCTCTCAGTTAGTTTCTGATAAGCACAAATATATTCTCGTTATTCATAGTTTGAGCATCAAAATTAGAGAGCTTTCAACCGCTACATGATTTTATAATGAAGTGTAGATTTTCAACTTCCCCCAAATAATTGCACATTGTGGCATAACTAAAAGTGACGTGGGACTGAAACGGAAGGGAAAATTTCCACCCAGCACATTGATACAGCAACGCAATTCTCCTCTTGATAAAGTTGGTTTCATATCCTGCTCTACCGCTGAAAATGGACGCATCCATGTAAGTTTCTTGGCATGATCATGGAAGGGGTTTGCAAAGGACAGTTTCTCTGTCTTCCAAACGCTAATTTACACTTTGAAATTCTTTCATTACTATATCTGCACTTTTTAAAAATGGAGCTGGTGGCCTTTCCTATCTGTATTTTCATTAGTATATACCATGTTTCCCCCCAAAAAAGATCCTATCTTATATTTTTTTGAACTCTGAAATAAGCGCTTGGCCTTATTGCCGTGCGCTCAAAAGCCCCATTGGGCTTATTATCAGGGGATGTCTTATTTTGGGGGAGCTCCCAGAATTCCCAAGCCATATGATTAGCTTGCTCTGTAACATACAAATAGATGTGTTCTAATACAGGGGTCCCCAACTCCCTGGTACCAGTCCTCAGCCCGTTGGAAACTGGGCGGCGCAAATAGCAGGTGAGCACATGAAGCTTTATTTGCGCATGTACAGAATTAAGTTGCACACTTGAAACCATCTCAGCCTGCCATTGCCGGTCTGTGAAACCAAAAAGGTGGAGACCTTCATTGTTTCTAGGAAAATGGAGGGAAGAGCTATTCCTACATTGTTTCTTCTAAGGTGTAGACAGGTAGAGACCTGTATATTTTTCATTGAATACATCTATGTAAAAATAAAAAGCAAAGCATTGAGGCCAGTATTGTTTTTTCCTTTTTTCAGAAAATGTTTTACATCATGTGGAAAGTAGATTTTAGAGAATTAAAAGAATATTATGCACAATGTGACGTATTTACCAATAGGTGCTGAACGTTTCTCCCCCAAATAATTACCTATTAATTATTGGATGAGTAACATAGGAATGAGCAAAGCATACAACTGATTACATAGCATGGATATCTCTGAAGACTAGACAAGAGCTTCCCAAACTAAATCAGTTCAGAAATGATACAATGAATTTGTATGTTCCCATCCCCCACAAAATTAAAATGATTACATTGGGATCAGAGTTGGGAAACAAATAAGTATAACATTTTTTAAAATTAACATTTAGTTTTTATATCAAACCATAATAAAACTATACAATGGGGTTTCTTTGGAAATAAGCAAACTCCCCTCCCCATATTTAAAACTGTATTTTTAACAGGAACGGGAAGGACTTCCTGACTTTAGTTCCTGAATTCAGTTTCATTTTGAAGACAGTTACTATTATTCAGCAGAATCAGAAAGGAAAGGGGGTGATGATGGCTCTAAACAGCTTGAGTTAAACACTTGCACAACACAGACAGATGTAAATTGCTTTCAGAATATCTGCCAGTTATTGCCCAGGCACCAGGGCTGCTCTTTTGAAGGGCAAAATGATGATGATGGTGCTTGTGAAAAAAAATATATGAAAAAGACCATTCAGGCTTCTTATTTGTCATGCATCACAGAGTTGCTTTGCATTCAGTAACTGTTAAGCCTACTCAGAAAAGGAGAGTAGCAAGGAAGGTACTCAGAATGGGATTTCCAAAAAATTAGCCCTTTTTAAATACCTAAATATGACACACACACCCGCTTTCTTTCTTCCCTTTTTTCATCCTGATTTGTGATTTCTGTTCAGTTGTTTTCCCCATTTTTTTTCTCCCCAAACAGCTACTCTATCCTGAATTGTCATGCTGTTTTTTTTTTAATGTTCTATTTCCATGGGGAATGTGTATATATATTTATATTTCTCTGCGTGAAAATGGTTTGTGCATGCAGAAAGGATCAGTACTGTAAGTGGAGCACTTTATTTCAGTTTGAGCAGTAGTTGCTAAATTCATACATGTGGGACCAGGGACTGTACTCGTTTATGGGGAAAATAATTTCCAATAAGCATATACATATGGAGGCATAGGGTGGAGCAGGGAATGTCTAGGGCTGATTTTAGCTGGAGTTTGTACATGGGATTTTAAAAAGTTCTTTGAAAATTTCAATGTATTTGTTGTATATTGCATTATTGATAGGAAGTACTGAAATAAAATATTTCTGACTATCTCTGGAAACAAGCCAAATGTTAGCATCCTACTATAAATGTATAAAGCAATTTAAATTTATTTTAAATTTTATAGATGCATATAATTCCAATCTATTAGGCTTAAAGTAATTCTTTACAAGTATAAATGGAGTTGGAAAATATATTGTATGAACATGTAAAATGTTTCATTTCACGTATATAAACTGTGATGTTTTTGTTTCATTTGAAACTTTAGTATATATTCCAGTTTTTCAAAAAAAATCAATGTGAAAACAAGTGTAGCATTTTTAAATGGGCAGATAGTTTAGAATTTTTGTTTTTTTACAGAAATCAATTTTATTCCAGAATTATAATTTTCAAAACTGGAAAAAAAATAAACTTCAAAACTTTAATCAATCAACCAGAATGGTATTTGTGTATTTATTGCCAATGCTTCAGCTCTAGTGAGAACACAAAGAGGATAACAATTGTTTTGAAAAAAATCAGAAAGTTAGCACATTAAATTTGTATTAAAATTGCTTAAAATGAAGATTTACAGTTAAGTTTGAAGAGAATGGAGGCCAACTGAATTCTGAAGGAAATGTTGGGCAAAAAGGAAAAGTCCCCTTCCATAAAAAAACCCTTTCCAGCAACTTGGATGGTTATGGGAGCGACATGGCACTCCCATGTGGGTCCCCTCCTGTGCAAGCTGCACTGGCTCCCGGTGGTCTTCCGGTTGTGCTTCAAGATTCTGGTTACCACCTTTAGAGCGCTCCATGGCATAGGACCAGGGTATTTACGAGACCGCCTTCTGCCACCAGTAACCTCTCACCGACCAGTACGCTCCCATAGAGAGGGGCTTCTCGGGGTGCCATCGGTCAAAGTGTTGACTGGTGGCCCCCAGGGGGAGAGCCTTCTCTGTGGGGCACCTACCGTTTGGAACGAGCTCCCCCCGAGATACGGAGGATCCCGGATCTACGCACTTTCCGCTGTGCCCTTAAAACATTCCAACAGGCGGGCCTCACCTAACTTTCCCTCTTTAAATTATTTTAAATTTGTCTTAAATTGGATGCTTTAAATTTGTTATTGGGCTAAAGTATTTATTATATTCTAAATGTCTTTTAACATCTGTATTATATGCATTTCATCTTGGCTGTTCACCGCCCTGAGTCCTTCGCGAATAGGGCGGTATATAAATTTAATAAAATAAATAAATAAATAAGCTTAACATCCCGCAAAGTTTGTAAGGAAGAAGTGATCCATCAGAAAGTCAGACCCTAAGCTATTTAGGACATAAAAAATTAATGCTACTACTATCAATTCTGCCTGGTACATCACAAATTCTTGGTTCCTGTATCTTGAATTATCTATGTGCCAAATTGTGCAATTGCTTCATCCATGTACCTTTTCAAGTATAATCCTACAATGTTGGGTTCCAGGTGCTGACCAAAGGTGGATAGCTCAAGAATGGACACACAATATAAGTGGGAAAATTCAGCCTTCATTTAGGAATCTAGTAATAATCTTTTGGGGGAAATTGTAAACCTATACAAACCTGTACTCTGAATCTGGTTTTATATTTCCAGTAGCACGAGTCATGACTGAATAAACGTTCAGTTTAATGTCCATCCTTAAGCCTATTAAGTTATTAATAAGCTTATTATTATTATATAATAATAATAATTATAATTATTATTAATAATAATTAAGCCTATTAAGACCCGGTTCTCCGGGTCCGCTTCAAGGTACTAGTTCTCACCTATAAGGCCCTACATGATTTAGGTCCAGGATATTTACAGGACCTTCTCCTGCCTGCTTCCCACCGTCCTGTTCGCTCACATAGGGCCGCTCTCCTCAGGGTCCCGACGGCAAGCCAATGTCATCTAGCGGTGCCCAGGGGTAGGGCATTCTCTGTGGGTGCTCCCACCCTCTGGAATGAATTACCTACCGAGCTCCGGACGGCTCTTGATCTCCGCTCCTTTCGTCGGGAGCTGAAGACTTGGCTGTTCAAGCAAATAGGCTGACTTTGATTCTGGGTTTATTATTTATCATTAATTAGTTATTTGATTTAAAATACAATTTTATTGTACATGTTTCTTAACTTGTGTTCGCCGCCCTGAGTCCTTCGGGAGAAGGGCGGCATATAAATACATATAATAAATAAATAAATAAATAAATATTACATATTTATTTATTTATTTAGCATATGGCATATAATGTAAGGGAACTCTACAAATGCTAGACAAAGTTTTCTGTTTGGTGCTTGCATGCCTGTACTTGCTGCATCCTAGGGGGACAAACTAGTTTACACCATTGACTAGCAGTGCTTGGGCTGCTCGCTCTTCCGGGCTCCTCTGCGGGTTACACCTTGCTTTGCCTCATGTTGCATTGCCTAATGTCTGGCGAGGTCCAATACCAGCTTCCACTCTCTGCACACACAAAGCCAGCTAGGTTTTTCCCACTGAAGTGGTAGCCATTTATCCACTCACAATATTGGATGCTTTCGAACTGCCGAGTGGCAGAAGCCAGGAAGTGAGTGGTGGGAGAGCTGGGCTTGAACTACCGGAGTGCAGACCATTTCTAGCCAGCAATTCCAACATCATTAAGCCACTTTGCCACCACATCCCTATGCCCATTACTGAACACAGGCAATATTCAATGGTACTTACTGCTTCCTTGGGAGTTCCAGTGGCATTGATATTATTGATGGCACCCCATTTCAGACTTCCAGCACTTATATGTAGATAACTGAGATCTGTAGATACTGCCCCAGCACTTACATGTAGATACTGAACTGTACACGATAAGACAAAACTCTACAAGATTCTGTAAGTGTCAAACAGTGATCTCTTAAAATTACTTTCTGGAATCAGTCCAGTTGGAAGAACTGTAGCCAAAACAGTACCTCAGGGCCAATCCTGCAAAATGGTCCATAGACTATTGTGAAAGGTGACATCAAAAGCTGCTGTGAAGTGCAAAGGGCTGTTGTGATTCTTGAGACAGAACAGAGTGCTTAGAAACAATATAGACCTCAATTTATGATTGTTCATTTAACAATGGTTCAAAATTATCATAGCCTCTGAAAAAGTGACTTGTGATCTGTCCTCAAAGTTACGAATGTCACACTACTCTCTATCACAATTTGGATGCTGGGCAACTAGCTTGCATGTACAATGGTTACACTGACTTGTCATGTAATTGAAATTCACAATTTTTCAGCTTCCAACAAGCATAAGTCACTTTTTTCAGTGTTGTCATAACTTCAAATGGTCATTAAAAGAATGACAGTAGGTCAAGGACTACCTTTACATGGTTCTTTTCCACGCCCTGAATAAGAATGAGTGGAATCCCAATTGGAGGAACTATAATACATTTTGGTCTGATTTTCATTTTATTGTTTTTAGTTGCATTGCGTTATTTTCTGTGTGGTTGCATTATTTGCTTTCTTTTTCTTTTGTATGCTTCCTAGTTGAATGACCAAGTACTTGTTATAAATAAATACATGTTATAATAAATATATAAATATAAATAAATATATGTAAGATCATTACAGCTAGTTCAAGAAAAGTCAATGATAGCAGCACATGAACTGTCCCATCCACACTGTTTTCTTATCAAATTTGCTGATTAGCCCATTGGAGATATGAGTCCTAACTCTTCATTTAGCTACGTTTCAGTGATATGTCAGCTCACAAGCCATTCAGAATTAAGTGCTAGTTAGCAATTGTTTCACTACCAACTTTATAACTCTTCTGATTAATTTACAAATTTAGTCACTTGAACCCTACGAACTGGCAGTAAAAATAGTCTTCACCTATATGTCAATCCTAAAAAAAAGTAAAAGTAGCAGAACCACTTAAATTTGTTGGACAGTGGAATAATTCTATTCTATCATCAAATCCCTGAAAAAATGCAGAATCTGGTTGGTGAGGTTTATTATTATTATTATTATTATTATTATTATTCATGAGATTTGTCCATTTAGCTTACACCCGTGATGGCAAACCTATGGCACGCGTGCCACAGGAGGCATGCAGAGCCCTCTATGTGGGCACATGTGCCACAGGTGGCATGCAGAGCCCTCTCTATGGGCACATGAGCTGTCACCCCAGCTCAGCTCCACTGTGCATGCACACATACCTCCCGCCAGCCAGCTGATTTTCAGGTCTCTTTTGCGCACGTGTGGGGCGCATGTGGGAGGTGCACCACGCCCCTCAGCCCATTTTTGGTTCCAGGAGGCTGCAGGGAGGCCTGCTAGGCCCGAAACGGGGCACGGAGAGGGGTTGTGCGCACATGCGTGGGTGGGCAGGGGAGCACGGGGAGGGGGGGGGGTGTTGTCACACACGCATTGCATTATGGGTGCCAGCATGCACACAAGCGCTTTTGGCACGCGGCGACAAAGATTAGCCATCACTGGTTTAGGCTTATTTACTGACTTACTGGAAACTGCTCAAAACAAATTAATGAATTGCTTTAGAAATTATTTTGTTGCTTAAGTTATTAAAAGTTAAGGAGCTGTAGAATAAAAACAATCCACTAATCTCAAAATTATGTTTTTTATGGCTGTTAAATAAATAAAACACAGAAAACAGATTTTACAAAAATATATTATAAATAGATTTGATTAGTTAACAAAACTTTGATCTGAAACACACACTTTTTTTGCATGTAGGAAAAGCAATATTCATATTCACTTAAAATGTGATTGTTATTTTTCTTGATATTTCATAATATATTAAAGTGCAGATAGTAAAATATTTTTCAAAGGTAAAATTGTGGACAAAATTCATATAATGATAACAGAGCTCAAACAACAATGTTGTTTTCCATTTTCTCAGTATTTTAAGATTACAAAAGTCCAGCTTGGTGTAATTACAAGAAATGGAAACGTTATATAGCAACCTGAAAACAATAGAGAAGGGGCAACTCCAATAATTTTTTTTTTCAATGTAAAACTATTAAAAATTTGAGAAAAGTATTAGCAAAATGTTACAGTGCATCATAATTCTTAGAGTTTAAAATTAGAAAATTATTTTTCAAATATTTCAATTATATTTAAGAAAAACATTAAAAATAATACAAATGATGTAAAACAGAGTTTTTACCTATTTCACGGCACTTGTAGATGAATTTTTGGCAAAAGATGAAAAGTGTTTATGGTTTATTTGGCATCTCCAGATGATAGATCATATTGTTCCACAAGCTTATTTCTGTCTGATTCAGTACTTATTTCCGACTGAGGTCGTTCAGCAGAAGCACCAAGTTCCCGCAGTTGGTTTCTCTGTGTGGTCTCTAATTCTTCCAAACGTTTGCGAAGCAGTGAAAGTTCTCTTTGATGTTGCTCCTCCTTCACAAGAGGTAAAGGAGATAAGGAAATATAATATAGTAATATAGTAATATAATAATACATTATTTAGCACTTTTATTTTTAAAGATATTGTAGAGCCATGAAAGATTCAGGCTACTGGTTCTGGCTTTCAATGATATGTTCTGATTGTATAAGCAAAAAACAAACACAGTACTTTAATACAATGGAGACAATAAAGATGCTTATATTGATTTATAGGAACTTACTTGTAGCCAGAGGAATTAAGAGAGTATTACATGGATTAACTAAAAGTTTAGGTAACCTTCACTGTAAAAATCATTATACAGAAATTGTAAGATTTTAACCAAAATCAATAGAATTAAAGAAATGGTATTGCATAATTAAGGTTAGGATTTGTTTATCATATAACTTTTGGGGAAAATATGAACTTTATTTTTTATGCTTTTTGAAACACTATTACCAATTCTGTCATATGGGAATATTACATACCTGAAGGAGAGGGAAGGGTAATTCTGGCCCAGGAATCAAAGATGAAGATAATAAGTTAGCTGGATTCAGTATTGGGATATTGGGAAAAAGAATCAGTCTGCGGAACTCATTATGTCTCCGTTGCAGATCTTTTAGTCTTTTCTGAAGGCGGAGATGTTCTTCAAAAGGAATATTTTGCCTATAACAAATATAAATAACTAAATAAAAATTCTTTTCCTACTAATGTTTTCCTTGAACAATAGGGTCCGGTCTTTTTTTAAATCAACCAAGAGTTGACCCATTGGTTGCAATAAGAATTGACAGACAACTTGTCACCCAAATCTGACACTGTGACCTGAAGTCACCCAGCCAATTTCCATGTCTAACACAGGACTAGAACTCACAGTCTCCTGGTTTCTAGCCTGATACCCTAACAACTACACCGAATATCTCTCAAATAAATAATTAAATGCTGATGGGCAAATCCAATACAAGATTTTAAAACTGAATACCGCTTCCTTTACATATTCCCAATAAAACATTATTGCTTCTAAGTATAACTTTTTGATATCCCCATTGGTGATCCATAAAATAAAAACATTTTGAGCCTGAAATAGGTTGCTTGAAGGCAAGTAGAAATGCTTCAAGTTTGATAATGTCCTGTTAACTTCAAAATGCTTCCTGTAGAGTTTAAACATCTTTAGAACAGTTCCAAAAGATTGGAACAGCTTATTTTCAACTTGAAATGACCGTTTCCAATTGAAAAAGGGTTCTTTTAGTTAGAAGCATTTGTTATATTTCTAAAACAGTTTCTGATATATAGTATCATGGTTTCAAGGTAACCATGTTACTTAGTAGTGCTAAGAACAAAACATATGTACATATAGTACACACAGTTTTCTAAAAAAAAAAAAATCAGACATTTGCAAATGAATGTAATGAATCTATGGTCTTGACCAAGATAGGCCAGCTGTAAGTTCCTTTCAAAATAGAATGTTTTCTCGTTAAGTAAGACAGCAAAGACTGTAGCTAAAATGTTTTAACAGCAACAGTATGACACATCATGCAATTCAGAATCAAACAATATAAAATTATACCTGTTTAACACTTGGTTTTCTGTTTCTAGTTCTTCTCTCTTGGCTTCTAAGAGCTCTATCTTGTTCAGTAATTTCTTTTGCTTGTTGTCATTAAGTGTCTTTCTCTGTAATTAATACAATATACAAATTTATATTTTTTAAGGTTGACTCCCACGTTTAACTATGTGGCTGTAAATATGTTATTTACAGATTAGGATCTTCTTTTAGCTATATTATGGCACAAACTTTGATACAACTAAAAATGAAGAGCTTTTCAAAATTATGCATACGAAACATGCCTTTTTCTGAGCAACCGATGCTCGATACAATTTCTCTTTTGTTACTTTATACTTGTCTTCTAACTCTGTGATGTGCTGAGTAAGTTTATGTTTTTCTTCAAGCCACTTTAGCTGTTTATCTTCCAAATTCCTAAAAAACAAATAAACAGTGGTTATTTTACAAATTGATTCTACTTCTTCACAGAAGTGAACATTATAAATCCACAGATGTGACTGCCACATCCTTCCTGAACATATAGAGAATACTTGATATGCCCAGATGAATTCCAGACAATCCTAAAAAGCATGTTTCTTATTATTCTATAATATAAACACTAAGCAAAAAAGATAATTTGTGAAGGGTTTCATGCTGAGAAACTGAATTTCTTAAGCCTCAAAAAAACTTTAAAAACTTGCTTCAGAAAAATTTCTTTAAGCTACAATAAACTGTATCCAGCTATAGAGAAAAGTCTCTGTGAATCCCTTCCCATAGGCTGCTTTCTAGTGCAGGGGTCTCCAAACTTGGCAACTTTAAGATTTGTGGACTTCAACTCCCAGAGTTCCTCAGCCAGCTTTGCTTAGTGGGCCCTAAGCAGCAAGTCTTTTTGAGGGGAATCAGTCCTTTTGAAAACCTCCCTTCCCCATGAAATCCAGCAGGCCCTTTTCCTAGGTCTCCAGAATGCCTTGAATTGCTGGCTTTCCCCCACAAATATTAGGGTACAAGGAGACAGGAATTCAACAAAGGTGAATGTCGATATGTGTGAGTATTATATATTTGGGAGTGCAGGAAGTTCTTGGTTTTTGTTTTTGTTTTGGCTGTTTTATTACTAAGCCAGCGTAACACAGGATACATGATACAAAAGATTGGGGGAAGGTACATAAATCTTTTAAATAAATACAGAAATATTTATACAGGTCTTAGCTATCACCCTGCTAGCTACTTTTATTAAGATTGTGCAAATCTTTTCAAAAATATATAATACTCTATAATATATATGAAAGCATAAATTATCAAATTTTTAGTCTTTTTCCAGGGATAAGGCAGCTAATTCATAAGCTGTTTTTGGATGTCTTTTCAAGAATATTATTCATTGGGAATAAAGCACTGACTGTGCTACCAAAATTACTGAAGAATTCTGAAAATAATGGGTCACCTACATTAAGAACAGTATGTGAAATCCTGTCATAACACTTTGACATAGAATATAAATATTGTTATAAGACAATCTTGGTGGTAAGGATTCTAAAACAGATTATAAAACATTGGGTTCTAAAATTCCCTCCTTCAGAAGCAAACTCTTCACTCAGCCACCATACACTGCTGCCACTGTCATGGGGACGATAGGACCAAAAGAAGAGGAATTGCTACAATTATTACGAGAGTATCTGAAGCAAATATCAGAGAATCATGCTTGAGGGGTGCCCAAAATCAGGCAGTAGCATTGGCAATAAACGTAAAATCTTCACTATCTTAATTCAGGTTCTCTATTTTTCAAAGAGATATACAGTGTCATCGGTGGGAAAAGCTTGTTCAAATGTTCCAGTTCCATTTATCTGAAATAATTTCATCTAGACTGCATCCACATAAGAGACGCTAAGATAAAAGCCAGGTGGTTAAAGTTTTTAGGATTTAAAAATACAAAATATACAGCTATAGAAATTGTTATGTGCCTAATTTCTCAAGTGACTTTAAGAAGCCATCATCTATGCATATACCACTATATATAAAATAGATTAATAAACAGAGCATTTTAAAAATCCATTTGCTTTATTTTTCCAGAAACAATTTGTTAACTAACATGACCTTAATCTTAAGCAAACCACTGTCTCAGAATTGATGACAAAAGATTAAATCTCATCTTCTACAACATCAGTAATTCATAATTTATGTGAATTACTGACAATCACAATTGATGTGATTAAAATGATACAACTGAAAACTAAACATATTTTGTAAAAGCAATATGTACAAGTAACCCCAATCTGAACAGAAGGAAAAGTCAAGAACAGTTTGTCCACTTAATTTTATGTATCAGCTTTAAGACATATTCCTATTCATTTACTTACAACTGATTACTGTTTGAGGAGTCAGATGTTTGGGGAAGGAAGGACAACAGTTGAGAGAACCAAGAAGGCATGTAACTGAGAACCCCCCAAGGTAAGGGCATTTTTGCAAAATCCTCCTAGCATGGAAAAGCCAAATTTTACAGAGATCAAACTAGGCTTCTTTCTGGACAAAGATCTGCATCATATGTGTTTGGTTTGTGCATGCATCTGGAATACACAGTAAATGTTCTAGGAGCAAGAGACTGCAGGAAAAAAGCAAAGTCCCTGGCCTTTATAGAGGTGGCTTATGGAAGCTGGAGGAGAGTTATCTGGACCAGCCATACCTATGGTCAGGAATGTGCTCAGATCAGTTGGCAGGCTGACAAATAGGCCAACCTGAGGAAGAATGGACACAGGAGTGATGCATATTAACTTTGCTCTACTTTCCCATCAAGAAGCACTTAGAATTTTTTTCTGCAGAAAGCTAGACTAAAATGTTCTGACTCTAAATGGTTAAATAATTTTGATATTTTAGAGAAAATTCTGTTACAGCCAATGAACCTATACTAGATGTCTAGGGCAAGATGCTGTTCATGTCATCCAATTTTTTGGTTGCAAAATATGCAACAGTAGCATTGTATTAACAGTAAAATCATACTTCTCTGAATCTTCTTGAGCTCTTTCTGCTTGACTTCGTGCATTCCGACATTCATGTTTTAACCTCTCCAGCATTTCCTTGAGTTTCTGATTGGAATCCAAAAAATCATTCTCTGACTGTGAAAAGGAAGCCACTCGAAGCTGCAGATCATGCAGTTGCTGAAATAGAAATATCTTATAAATAATCAATTTCATTTATCAAATTCTAGAGCAGCGGTCCCCAACCTTTCCAGCTTGGCAGACCTGGGGGGGAGGGGGAAGGGAGGAGAAGGGAGAGGAGGGTTCCATGTGAGCAGCAGGCGCACGTGTGAACGTTCGTAAGTCCATTTGCATGAGCCCGTCACTCGTGCAAAAGGAGTTTTGCACGCAAGTATCTGCTGCTCATGCAAATGGAGCTGCACACGTGTATGTGAGTGCCTACCACTCACACAAATGGAGCTATGCATGCACACTCGCCTGCCACTAGTGTGGTCAAGTTCCAAATAAGCCGCAGCCCAGAAGTGGGCCATAACCTGGGGTTGGTGATGCCTCTTCTAAAGTAGGGATAAACACAGTCTAAGATCCTCAGTGTACCCACTAACACACAAATCTGCTATTTTGAAATATGTACTTTAGTTCAAAAAAGATGTTTTGGGGGATTCAGTTGAACACACTATATCAGTGATGGGTAACCTTTTCCAGACCGAGTGCCCAAAGTGCAGGCATGTGAAAATGTGTGTGTGCCCAAACCCCAAAATGCAATGTACGTGCATGCATGGGCCCCACCCACCTGCATATGTTCCCCAACACGCGCCCTGCCCCCCCCCCGCATGCATGCACAGTCTCCACATGCAAGGCCCCCACATGAGCCTTGCCCCCACACAGCAGAGGCCCGACGACCAGGTGGCCAGTGGGAGGCGTGCGCGCATGTGTGGCAGAGCTGAACTGGGGCGATGGCTCGCATGTCCACAGAGGATGCTGCGTACCACCTGTGCAAGAGGGTCACCATCATGGCACTATATGATATGAAAGAGACCTCTGCATGATCAGAAATTCTGAACAATTAATACTGAATATTTTAGTGTTAAAAATTTACACTGCTCTATAAAGGTAATCAATTAGGTATTAAAAAATTGTCATGAAGATATTACCCTTCGCCCAACTTTGTAAGTCAGAATTAGCTAAAAAAATTGATTGGTAGTAAAGCAGAAGCACTTCATCAAAATCAGAAACTGCTTACCACAATTCATCACCATAAAATATGGCTCATTTAAAAATGAGAATAAAGTGATAGATGACCCTATTTAGATATCCTTCACCTCACACGTTTCTAATTATGTGAAGTCAATTGAAAGCTCGTAACCAGAGCAAGAGAACGAGACAGAAAATAGGAACAGGGGAATTAGTGATGGGGGAAGCAAAAATGGGAAATTTAGTAGAGAAAATGATAGGAGGAGTATCCCAACTTCCTATTTCCAGAAACCAACATCAAAAAGAGAGACAATATGGAGCATACCCTATACATAATTGCATAATTTAGGAGCCTTCATAGATTCATGGCTTCTGTTCAAAAAGCAGGTGGTAGATGGAAGCCAGAGGGGGCTTTGTACAGATTAGTGTTGTGTGTCAGTTGTTTTGCTGTAAAATCCCAGCCCATCTGATCCAGCAGTCTGTTCTCATATTGGCCAAGAAATCAAGTAAGAAAACCTAGCAGTCTCCCGGAAAATGATCTTCAGAAGTGCTCTAGATGAGTCTTTTCCTTGAAGAATATTATTAGTAAGTTTAAACTGGTTCAAAATAACTGCATTTTCTGGTACTCCAAAGTTCACCTGTGCAACATCATAGCTGCAGGAGATACATTGGATTCCAATATATTTCAGGTGCTATTTAATGTGCTGCTTGTTATCTTTAAAGCTCTGATGGTGACATCAAAAAAACAACTTTAAAACTAGTCTCGGAGGGAAAGTTGCCAAGTGATGGCACCAACCAGTTCAAAAAGGCATAGACATTTCAGAAAATCAACATCAGCATCTTTTAAATTTGTATGCTGCCCGAGCAGTCAAAGAAATAATAAAATAAAAATAAAAATAAAAAATGTCAGGTGCAATGAAAAAATGGATACAAGAAATAAGGCCAATATTGGAAGTAGTTAATGGATATACATTATGATAATTATGTTAAGAAAGGTTGTAAGAAGGTCTCATTCCAACACTAGAAACCTCCAAGCCAAGCCACAGAATTAGAGATCACAAATGAGAATGGAAACCTGGTACAATGGAAAGAACTGATGGCATAGTCATTCTTGACTACAACTTCATAGGAAGAACAGGTTAAAGGTACATTAAGGGAGATACTGGTGTTTATTACCAAGATGTATAAAATAATACACTAGTCTCATTTTTTAGAGTTAGCTGACCGATATATAAATTTAATAAATAAATAAATACACTGCAATACCAAATTTCTCATGTAATATGAACATGTAAAAAACAAAATGAACGTTTAAAATTGTATCATTCTTTCTAACACCAAATACCATGACCAAATAAATTACAGATTCTTGTATGTGATGCCGATGATTTCTGGACTGATTTGTATCCAAGGAAGACTCTTTTTCTATTTTTGAAATGGAAGATGGCAACCAAAACAGAAAAAAACAAAAATATGAAATAAAACGAAACCATCATGTGAACTGCTACAAATTAAAATAGATGAAAGAATATAAATCAACTTCGTACCTGCTTTAAATTTGCATTTTCACTTTTCTCTTTTTCTAGATCCTCAGAAGCAGTAACTCGTTCTTGAATCTTTACTCTACAAGTCAATGCGAAGCAGAGCTATAAAATAATTTTCTTAAAAATATGTCTATACAGATAGACCTTGAGTTAAATGATAATTGGAGCTGAAATTGCAATGGCTAAGCGATGCTGTTGTTCATTCATTCATACGATTTATATGCCATCCGTCTCGTCTGGTAGAGACTCTTGAGTGGCTTACAATCATTAATTAGTTGCTAGGGGAAATATCACATGACCTCATTGCTCAGTGACAGAAAATCTAGCACTCCCTGTTGTTAGCCAAATCCCACCAGTTGTTAGGCAAGAACCCACCCTGATCCAAGCCATTCCTGGTCCTGAGCCTTGATAAGGTAAGAGACTGCTTCCTCTTGAATCTGTCCCACCCACTTATCTTCAAATACTATGCCCTGTCCTAGCGATGCCTTGGAAAGCCTTTGGAAAGCTTCAGGGGCCTTCCAAAGCACTGCAAGAATAGGTTGTGCTATCTAGAGAACAGCAAGCGTGCCATTGTCACAATGCTTGAGAAGATCTCAGAAGCTTTTCAAAGGCTTTCCAAACCATCACCTTATCTTGAACTACTCCCACCTACATATCTGCAAATAGCTCGTTCCATTCTCATGATGCACTATTTAAGAGGATGGCATGAGTGGCCTTGGGAAGAAGGCCTGACTTGACCCTAAGCTGCTTTGTATAGGGCTGCAAGTGCTTTGTCAGCAGCAGGAGGAAGATGGCTAAGGCCTGTTGGGTGTGGCAGGACTTGAGGCGCAGGGCAGTGAGAGTTTTGTCTTTTGGTGCTGGAGTGCTAGACGCAACACTCCGCAGCAGCACTAGGGCTGAAGCTGAGGCCTGGGGGCAATTGCTGCTGGCTCAGACTGCTGAGTGCTCTGGACCTCTACTTCAGCAACAGTGCCACTCAGGAGTACTGCTGCGCAGGGCCACTGTGCAGAATGGCTAAAACGACAGAGATATGGGGGAAAAGATCAGTGGGTGCCAAGAGCTGAAACATCATAAATGTGGGTAGACTGCCAAGTACCCAAATTTTGATCACATGACCACAGGGAGTTGCATCTGCCGTAACTTCAGGGACCGATTGTAGGTATCATATGTCCAGTGCCACTGTGACGTCAAACAGTCGTTGAATAACAGAACTGAAGTATTTAAATATTCTGAATAACTTAAATTCTCCTTTAATTCTTAATTGAGCATAAAGTGCCACACTGTTTGGGATATAGAAAAAATTTGGAGCAAGATATTAGGACTGTCTGTTAACTGTTGAATTTCAAGAAATTAATTAAACGGAACATAAACCTTTCAAAACGCTGACATTGTAAAATATTATATCAGTTACAATAAAGAAGCAGCCATGGATTTATACTCAGGAAAGCGTTATTATTGCATAAGTGATAAAATAAGGTCAAATTACATATTGATCCTTGGATGTGATAAATGCTAATAATCTGGTAGCCAAGGAAGAAGTGACAAAGATATAAGGGAGATACAAAGAAATTTAAACATTTTCTGAGTTTATAAAACAGCAAAATAAAAGCCATTTCTTATTGTTTTTCCTGCTTTTATCCCATCTTTACTGTTTTTCTTGTGTTCATTCTTCCTAATTGAAAATGGATTTTTCAATTAATTTTTTAATCCTAAAATGCATTTTAATAAATTTTGTTTAAACTAAAATAATAAGGCTGAAGGAGTAAAAATGTTGGAGAACTAGATATGGATAGCAAAATCTGTATAAGAAACTGCTGCAAAAAAACTTTTATTCTTATCAAATTAATGTAAAACTGGTGACTTAATAAAGTGTTTTATAAACAAATAGGATTAGTAAGTCTGCTTTATCTTTATTGGGAACTAACTGCTTGCTTTAATATTCATCTTGTGTAGCTAAACTGTTACATCCTAAGAACTTTTTAAATACATTAAATCCTTACATAGTACCTTACCTAAGATTTTGGATTTCCCTTTTGGTGGACTCTTCTTCCAAACGCATAGCAGATATCTTTTCTTCATACTGATCTTTCTCTGATTGCCTCTGAGCATCTTGCTCCATTCTGGTTTTTTCTAGTTCAGTTAATTTAGTTTCAAGTTCTAACCTAAAATATAGTGAATAACTGTAAAAAGCATTTGTTTAAATAATAGGAATATGTTTAATAGGCCAGATTTTGGAGGGGAAGGGGGTGTATTCAAGTCAGCACTGACTCCGGGTGACTGCTTGGAAAAGTCCTGCAATTTTCTTGGCAAAGTTTTTCTGAAGTAGTTTGACATTGCTTCCTTCTTAGGGCTGAGAGAGACGGACTGGCCCAAGGTCACACAGATGGCTTTGCTGTAAAATGGGATTAGAAACATCAGTCTCGGAGCTCCTAGTCTGATGTCTTCACCACTATACTAATCTGACTTTCATAGCCAGACCAGGTATCAGATATCCATGCCATAAAGAAATGTTGATATCACACTAAAGTATTTACATACAACTTCTATAACATCAAAATATCTCTTACTGGCAAAGCT
The DNA here is from genome assembly GCA_030761175.1 of Masticophis lateralis. NCBI lineage: Eukaryota > Metazoa > Chordata > Lepidosauria > Squamata > Colubridae > Masticophis > Masticophis lateralis. The sequence continues at coordinate 38,123,507 of JAUDYJ010000006.1, read as the reverse complement.
CCAGGAGTAAAGCAAAACTGTATATACCATGTATTTCCTCACGGATGATGTGACATACTGTAAGCAAACTCATTTTTTTGGCAATGGAAAGGAATGGAAGCAAGAAATGAGATATCAAAAAAAGGTATTATAATCCAAAACAGTATAACAGAAATGTCAACAGCAATTGAAATAATATCAATTTTATAGCCAGGACAGGGAGCACAATGAATTATAATCAAAGGGAATCAAAGGCAGACATTGCAGTTTTTATTTTTAAAAAAGCTGGGAAAAAAACCAAACAAAAATGTACCTACTTCTCCTCCTCTAATGCTGCAATTTTTTGGAAGCCTTCTTCTTTGGCAGCTTGTACTTTACGTATTAATTCACGATCCTTTTCTGCTGAAAGCGCTTTGTGCCGCTGAAGAGTTGTCTTAAGTATTTCGTTATCTGAATGTAATCCTGTCATTATATATTTTAAAAAGTTATTGTTCTATAGTCCTATGCTGTTGTTCTATAGTATTATGCTGAGTATTTAAAAATATTAAAATCTTTATACAGACACCGGAAAAATAGAATTGACTCCTATGCATCACACGTATAATTGCCTAACCAGACAACCAATGACATTGTGGGTCATTCCCTCTTCCAAATAAAATGCAGGTAGTCCTTGACTTACAACAGTTCATTAAGTGACCAGAACTGCAATGAAGTTAAAACGGCACAGAAAAAAGTGACTTATGACCATTTTTCACACTTATGACCATTGCAGCATCCCCATGGTCACATGATTTACATTCAGATGCTTGACAACTGGTTCATATTTATGAGGATGCAATATCCAGGAGTCCTGTGATCATCTTTGCAAACTTCTGACAAGCAAAGTCAATGGGGAAATCAGATTCACTTAACAACCATGGTACTAACTTCAGAACTGCAGTGATTCACTTAACAAATGTGGCAAGAAAAGTCATAAAATGGGGTAAAATTCACTTAACACATTTCTCACTTAGCAACATAAATTCTGGGCTCAATTGTGGTCATAAATTGAGGATTACCTGTATAGGCTTGCACTGTTTCATATAACACAATCTCTTAGTAGGAATATACAAATGTAATTTATTATGGACACACACACATGCCTCTTACCTAAAAACAAAATGCCACAAATTTTAAAGAAATATTGCACTGGAAAAGAACAACAAATATTTTCAGGCCAGGCAGACATTTCTTCTCATCTAGGAATTACTGTCATTATACCCTCCAATTACTACATTTATCTCTGTGAGCTCAGAGCTATAGATAAGGGTAATATTTGAATACCGGTAATTAGAGAAGATCAAGTTCATGATCATGAATGGTCAAATTAATGGTCAAATTTTAATATATAAAAAATAATGAACATGATCCTCCCCTGCTATATAAAATAACTACCTACATTTGTCTGATTCTATACTAAATGTAGCAGCTGGGATCCCTGGAACTTTTAAGAACAAGTTGTGGGCATTATCACAAAATGACAGTCAAAGAGTTTTCTAGTGACAAAACAGATGCTGTGGCCAGTGACAAAACCCATATTTACTGGATAAATTCTCCATCATTCACTCTAGCCCACCTTTCAATCCAGAAAGATAGGTAGCCCCCCCACCCAAAAAACCCCCCTAGGTAGTATCACCCACGCCTTCTATTTTCTAAGAAGCCTATGGTGGCACTAAGCTATTGCTGGACTATGTTGTTTCTGCCAGCTTATGCTCTGCAGTATGCCAGTTTTGTTTTTTAATAAAAACAATCTAAGCTTTTTTAAAAATAGTATAGTGAGCCTACTGTGCACCAAGAAATGTGCCTAATGTCCTAATGGTGGGGACCAGTTTATCTATACCTGCTCAAAAATACACAACGTCCATTTGGGAAGTCATCAAATAAATATCAGTGACTGCTCTTGTTGTTATCAGGTATTGTTCATTTAGCAACCACAACTGAGACCATCAACTCAATCATGAAGTGAGGCAGTTGCTAAACTAAAAACCATGTGACCGCAACTGTGCTTACTAATTTTATTGTAGTCTTCCATTTACAGCATTAGAATTAAACAACCCCCAAATAGCCATATGATCCCAAGCAGTGGGTGGTCACCCTGGCACTGGGATAATTAGCAAGAACTGTTTAAGAGCAAACAAAAGCCTGTAGAGGTCAGTTTGTTAACTTGCTGTTAACATATTTTAGGGATGCACTGCTTGTTTAAGCAATCTCTCCAATTGTTTAAGCAATTCCCATCCCATCTCTGGGATGGGAATGGGTCAGGCGAACAGGCCACGCTAACTCAGTGATGGCTAACCTTTTTGCCATCACATGCCAAAAGTGGGAGAAGCACTGTGGGTCACACACACGCATGCCCACATCCATAATTCTATGTGCCCTGCCCCCCCAGGGTCCCCCCGCTTTTGGCACGTGATGGCATGGTGGGTCCGGTAGGCCCGTTTTTTGCTCTCCCCAGGAGGCAAAAACAGCCTCCCCCCCCAAAGGCCCTCCGGAGGCTGGAAAGTGTGTTTTGGGCCCAGAAGGCCCGAAAATCAGCTGGCTGGTGCACACATGCATGCCAGAGCTAAGCTAGCATGCCCACTGATATGGCTCCACGTGCCACCTGTGGCACCCGTCCCATAGGTTCGCCATCACGGGGCTAACTAATTGTAAAGGCAAAATGTGACTGAATGTAAGGGAATGTGTGGATGACCTTAGGGAATGACGGAAAGAGATGTGCTTAGGAACAATCAGACAAGAAAGGAAGGAGCCCCTGGTGGTTTAACTGTCAGAGAAAGAAACTTAGGAAGCACCTGCCCAAATGGATCAAGCAGTTAAAAAGTGATGGTGGAAAGTTTTGACTTTTCAACTTACAAGATTCTGTTAATATAGCTTTACAATATAGAATTAACTCATCAGTTGTGTTTCATGTTTGGTTTACCTGGAAGAGCTGACACAGGCAGAGAGATGCTGCAAAGATTGCAAGTGCCGGTATTGGTTGCAAAGTTACTTTTTCATCACAGCGGATAATCGCTCTCCAAGGCAGCCACTAAACAAGGACTACCTGTATTATATCTCACCCAATATAACATTTGTAGTTGGTATATTAAATAACTGAAATACTAATATTTTACCATCCAGTGCACTTTGAATTTTGTTCCTTTCTCTTTCTATCTCACTCTTTGCTCTTGCTGTCTCCAGCTTAATATTTGTTATTTCTATCTTTTGTGAATGCTTCAGTTCTTCAATCTATAGAAAAAGAATGTATAATCAATTTTTAGTTTTGATTAAAAGATATTGCAAAATTGTCTTTTTTGTAATGGTAGTAAAATGGTAAAATTAATACCTGATTCCACCTTATCTTACTGCCAAGACTCACAAACACTACCAACTGTTCTTCTGAGCCTCCCTGCTTTACAAAAGTAACCTACTTTTAGCTAAAAATCTGAAGTAATATATGCACTCCTCTGATAAAATATTTTGCATGAGGTATTATTGCCACATGAGACTTTGTAGGCTTTGTTAAGAGCAAGATATTTACTCAAATGATCTCCACTTTAAAAAACCTCTTCCCTAAACAGATTTCTAAATCATCATGTACTTTATTTTTCTTTCCTTGCTTTTAGCTACAACTAGATTTATTATCTGATTTCTCATATCTTCTTACTTTTGTGCAAAACCAGCCCTATATTGACATTGCTCAATGCTTTTTAATTTAATACTAGGGCATTTCATTTTCACTTTTTATAGGTATCCTTGGATTATGAAAGCATTTGGGACTGGGATTGCCATTGCTAAGTAATATGGTCATGATGTGTGATATCTAGTGACCACATTGTCAATCACAGCAGTCCCAGTTGTGTGGGTCCTTAAATTGGAAGAGGTAAGGAGCATGGGAGTATCACGAGTGCCGAAGGATTATATGTGGACGAGAGGAAGGTATACAATACCTGGAAAACCCACTATAAGTACCATTTATTCAGTGTTGTCATAATTTTGAATGGTCTCTAAACAATTGTTTTTAACCCAAGGACTACCTGTATGTATATTACAAAGGATAGGTGACTAAAAAATGCTTACAAGCTTTTTCATACCTTTGCAGGGAATATAAACAAATTTTAAAAAGGAATGATGCTTATGGAGCAATATGCTGGGCCTTTCAGTCATGTACATCCTTCCTTCCTACCCAATTTATTACCACTATTCTTAGCTTATCCCTTAGGCTCAATTACACACATAAAACCTCCCACCTAATGACTTTTAGAAGAGACCCCCCTGATATATGTGAGTTTCTCCCAATGGACGAGCCTCATGTCTCCCCATCTTCCTTGGAATTGATGCTGATGTACTAATACAAAACTCTTATCTCCTTTTGTCTCTGCCCATATGGTTAGAGCTGACAGAGTGGGTGTGCTCCAGGTTTTTTTTTTAAAATAGTGATTTCTAACGGGAAGTAGAATGTGCCATCTCGGTTGCAGTGCCTGCTCTCTGTAATATGTATCTCTCTGAGATTTAAGCTACTCTAACGTTGCCATCCTTTAAATGGGCCTTGAAGACCTGGATTTCCCCCCATGATTAAGTGGGATATGTGCCCCAGAATAAAATCCTATTAATATGTAGTTTGACTGGTTTACTGATTATCACCATCAATTTTACTGTAGAGTTTAGTTTTTAATATACATGCTATCCTGAATGAGTTGGCACCTTTTATAAATGTGATTTATAAACAAACAATATAGTTTATATTGTGATGATGAATGTAACGTCTGCAAGAAAACAACCAAGCTGAGAAAGCACCAAGGGCCCCATAAATAAGACACCGTTTTCATATCCGTGGAATTCTTGGTGCTGTCTCAGCTTGGTTGTTTTCTTGTAGATCTTTCATCACCCAATTAGGTAACATCTTCAGCGCTAGAATGGAGTGGGATTTGCTCTGTTTATATACAGTGGTGGCTTGCTCTGTTGGTGTTGGTGGAAATGTTGTTTTCTTCTTTGTAGTTCCTTGATTAGGCTGTTGTTCACTATTTGACTGTTTATCTGAGTTAGTAATTTCTTGATTGGGGTATTGTTTATTGCTTAATTGTTGGCCGGGTATTAATCCTAGTATTAACCCCGTCTGGGTGTTAATTTTCATTTCCTCTTTTCCCTAAAACTTCCCCTTTCTTCTAAACGTTCATATTCTCTTCCTCCTAAAATAGCCTGCCTTAATTCTAGTATTTTATCTCCTGCAAATCACTACTACATTTGTTTATTCCTCAGTACCTCCCTCCTCTATCTTATCAGAACTTTCATTAAACTAAACTAATAATCAAAATTAGTGGGGAAGCCATCAAGAAGTTGAAATCCCAGGCAGGCCAGAAGGCAAATAAATGGCTGCTGGAAAATGGGGGAGTGCGCAAAAGGATGTGAGAGTGGCAGGAAATGGAGAAGTTTGAAGTGGCCACTACCAAGTGGAAGGGATGCAGGAAAGGTGTGAGCATGGCATAGTTTGGGGTGGCTACCATCAGGTGAAAGGGAGTGCCGATGAGTGTGGGAGTAGTGGGGGATGTATGAGGTGAGGGACTTCAGGTGGCTGCTGATGGGTGAGGGAAAGTGTGTGGGGGTGGCCAGCAAGTGCAGAGGGGCTGGGGTAGGTTTGCATGTGAGAGAGACTTATGTGAGTACTTTGTAACCTTCCCTGCCAGCCTCTCCATTGATTTTGCTTGTGCTAAACAGGCAAGAAAGGTCACAAATCACAATTATGGGATATGGGGTACTGCAACTTTTGTAAATGCAAGTTGGTTGTGAAGCCTAAGATCATGAGTATTTCCGAAAGCAAAACATTCTAAAGCATTTTATGAGCTCCAGTAAGCAGTTTCTGACACAACCAATTTCCTCTTTCTTTATGCTTATAATTGCAATCTGTCAGCTCAATAATATGCATCTTCATGTCAGAAAAATGCTCATTTTAACTACAGTTAAATCATGCCCAGTGATATTGTTCCCTCTTCCATTTTCTTATGTTACTCTGCAGGCACTGAATATGCTATCTTTAGAAAAGAAATTACAACATGCTCGTTTACAATTCAACGCAATTTGGAAGCTAAATATATTTATCTTCCTGCCTCATTAAAAAACAACACAAAACTAGCTTTCAATAGAAAATTTAAATCCAAAAGACAATTACAGTCTGAACTGAGACATTCTATAGTTTAAGCTTTTCTGTGAAATAATTACATGTTGGTGACAATTAAGTAGCAAGAGGAAAGCTCTTGAAACCCATCTGCAATGTTAAATGTATTCCATAATCTGCTATTGTGTGGAAGTTCAAAAAAAGTAAGCATGTTTTAATTTTGATTATCACTTTTTTCCCATAAAAATGGCAGCTAGATTATGAATAAAGAATACTATTATATATTATAAAGATTTGGTATGTCTCTTCAAAAATTCTTAATTATCATTAAAGGCGTTTTCATTAAAAATAAAAGATTTTATATCTTTGCAGATTGATTTTACATTATCTAATTGGCAACCTCCAATTGCTAATAAAATGATATTTCTTTAGTATCAGTAACTATACTACAAAACAGTTCATCATAGAAGGTACATCACCAGAACACCTTCTCAAACGCCTAGATAAACAGAGATTAATACTTGACAAAAAATCAAACAGTGAATAATACCTCAATCAAGGAACTACCAAGAAGAAACCAACACTCCCACCAATAATCACAGAGCAAATTTCTGTATGAAAATTGACATTGGTGAGAAGAGCTAACCAAGAAATCTAAGAACAGATTTTTAAAAATGCAAGCCTTCACAGCAGTGGTGGGTTGCCCCTGGTTCAGACCAGTTTGCAAGAACCGGAAGTAAAACCGGTAGGAGGCTCCGCCCACTGACCCGGATATCATCAGAAGTGATCTGCGCATGCACGATGAGAACCAGTAATCAAGGTAAATAGAACCCACCCGTTGCTTCACAGGATGGAATAAGAAAGCAAAGCCCACTCCCGACTATCACCAAGGTGTTCCCTAATTTGTTAATGAAATGCCTGTAAGAAAACAACTAAGTTCAGAGAACACCAACTCCAGAGTTCAACCTGGGGCTACATATATTCTCTTCAATTGGAATCAGAAATTACATTATTGTTATTCTAAATATTATATATGTCGTATACATTTCATTATATTTTGAGACTGTATCCGCTATATATATGGGCTTGGTTCAAAGAATGATATTCAGCAAAACGTATTGATCCACTACTTTTCATAGGTAGTTTTTAACTATTTTAAACTTTTGTGGTATATAAATAGTAAAACAAAGTTAAAAATATGTAAGTTCAATAATAAACTTTTAAGAAAATTACATAGCAAATAATGCATTTATATATTATTGGGCCAATTAGGAATGAATAGGAATAGGAATAGAGTGGAGTAGAGCAGAAGAGAATTTCTGTATTACAAGAGATGCATTTTATGAAATATTTTTATTTTCAAATGGAGAGTGAAGCCTCCATTTTACACTGACATTTTGGTTTTATTTCTGAAGGAGAAATGACTTTAAATACGCCCAGAAATTTTAGAACTAAATTATTAGTTGTTTGCTTGTATGGTACTAATTAAACCATAAGATACTAAACTCCGTCCTTAGCATTTTTGGCTCAAGCTTTCAAAATTTAGGCCTTGGATTATTTTTGGTCAGGGCTGCAAGAATTATATGTATCTTTGCTACCACCTAGTGGTCTTCCAGATTTTTAGAGATAGGAATCTAACAGCTCTAATACTGTACTACTGTATTGACAATCAGGATTCACATGACTAAATATATAATCTCCGTATCTTCCAAATAGAAAGTGCATATGTCAAAATAAAAGCTAAACTCAAATTCTCCAGGGCATCTACTTTTCCAGGTGAATAGAAAGTTGTCAAATGAAAGGATATTTTATCATTTGAGTTTTGATTTGTTGCGAGAAATGACTTGGCCAGAATCAGTATAACTACTTCAAATGAGAACAAAATCTTGAATATGATATCACTGAGATCAACCAACATTCTGATTTGACATAAGGCAGCTTCATTGATTCATAATAACAGCTATTAAATATGATCCAATTAGACATTTCTCCTTCAAAATACATGAACATACATACTAGACTATATAAAACACTTACTTTAGTATTCAAGGCATCAATCTCTCTTTCAGCTTTGTGAAGCTTGCCTATTAAATCTGTATTTTGTTCACTGCTTATCTGCAATTCTTTTTCAATGCGTTCAAGCTGCAATTTACCAGATTGTTTTTCTGCCTTAAAATTAGAAAAAAATGCATTAATAAATTGAATTTGTTGAGAGAAATTATTTGAATTATATTCTGAAACTTGTTTACATTGAAGCATTTCTACTGGTGTAAATTAAATTATCTTTATATTATCTTACATTATCTTTAGGTTGTAGTCTTGAGTATTTATCCAAACATAATATTTTTATTAACATTATGGTGAATGTCCATTTGGATAACAATAGATTTTAACTTTGTGAGGCTATGATGGTTATTGTATCTTTTACAAAGCAAAAATAGATATTTTTACAACAGTTAAAAAGCAAAAAAAAAAAAAACAAAAAAACAAAAAACCTCAGCAAGCTCAATTGAAATGCCATCAATTTGGAACCAAAAAGAGCTACCACAGAATAGGGAATAGTATATACCATACTGATATATGAAACATTGTTTTTTAGTGCTCCCAAACCTGTTTCAAAAGCACTTGTGATTTTACAGATTGCTGATAAAATATAAAAGATAAAGGAATGGGAGTGGGAGAAAAGATTAAGGAAAATAAATCATCTAGTTTAAATAAACTTATCTAATGTAATAAAAGTCTAGCTAGCATGCAATGTTAAATCGTGATTTAGTTTAATGTGGAAAAATCTTGTCATGTATAACTTCTATCATTTCTCTCTTCCAGATGACTTTCATTTTTAATGGCAATTTATTATAGCTCAGAACTATGCTTAGTGCTAATTATGATTTAAGGATAGGGCTATGTCATCCAATTCTCCAAAGAATATTAGACTTCAGAGCTGAAAATAACCCACAACTTTTAAAAAGAACAGTTTATAAGAAATTACTTTCTGAAATGCTAAAGAACTTACTTTAAGAATCAGAAGCTAATGATTAAGGATAAGATGTGTAGAATTTGAGGGAGAAAAAGCTTCTTCTATTACACTATGCATACATAACTATACAGGTGTAAAGTGTTTAAGCTGGGGTTAGGAAATTTCCAAAAATATGGTTAAGATAAGATAACCTTTATTACCATTTAGCTGTCTACACAAGAACACACATTAAAATGAAATTCCAATGCACAGTTCTTAAAAGAAGGAACATCACCCACTGAACAATGCCACCATTCCAAGGATAACAATAATATAATAATACCAAAAATGGCAAGTTATACAAAAATGGCACAAAAGCTTATAATCACAATCCATTTTCAATACCTAGTGGAAAAAGTCTTGAGAGTTAACAAGTTTGATACTATATGGAATAAAGCAGTTATAGAATCTAGTTCTGTTTCAGATACCAAAAAGCCTTCTCTCGGAAGACAATAATGAAGACTTAATTAGTCACATAATATCTCAGCAGTGTAAAAGTATAAAGTATAAAATTATACATATTACGGTACTGTACAATTTTGTTTTCTATTTTAAAAAAAGGCTGATAATTAATATTCACGGATAGCCTGATATGCATTTAGACCATTGACCAAACTCTTGAAATTCATACACATAGCGTGCATTTAGTATGCCTATACAGAAACAATTCAGGTGGGGGTTTTTTTACCTCCAAAGTTCTCATTGTAGCTTGCATCTCAGCTAACTGTCGCAACTGTATTCTTTGCACATTTTCTGCTTGCATGCCAGAATTTTCTCTCTGTGCTCTTAGGTCTGTTACTTCAGCTTCTAATCCCTTCAATTTCTGCAATAGTTGGGCCTTTTCTCTTAACAGTGCAACATGCTTGTTATCTTTTATAGGGTCAATACTAAGCAGCTGATTATGCAATTCTTCTTTATCTTTATCCAGCCTTGTTACCTATTAGAATTTGAACAGAAAACAGTAATGTCCCAACACTATCCTCAGGGTAGTCACCTATGGAACAATATCAAAGCTTACGATATATGGGAAAATGAAAATACAAGAATCCATCACACATGGGATTTATGTTTTGACCAGACCTAATCATACTTTATTTAAATAGCTATCAAAGAGGAAATGTGGTTGATAAGCAACTAGCATCAGGGAATGGAGGGAAGACAGGAGAACTCAAAGTATAAAGCATAGAGAGAATGGCAAAAGCAAAAAGACAACAAATATCTCCTTATCAAGTTTGGGATAATACTTCTAAAGCAGTGATGGCTAACCTTTTTGCCATTGCGTGCCAAAAGCGTGGGGAGCATGTGGGGGGGGTTGCGTGCGCACATGCCCATACCCATAATTCAATGCACCTCGCCCCTCCCTGCATGTGCGCGTGACCCCCCTGTGCTCCTTCCACTTTTGGAATGCAATGGCACAATGGGCCTGGTAGGCTTGTTTTTCACCCTCCACAGGCTCCAGAGGCTTTCTTGGAGCCTGGGGAGGGTGAAAATGGCCTTCCCCACCTCCCCGGAGGCCAGAAAAAGCCCATTTGCCGACTTTTGGTGGGACCGGAAGGCCCATTTTTCGCTCTCCCCAGGCTCCTAGAAATCCTCTGGAGAGCTGGGGAGAGCAAAAAACGTTTCTGGCCTCCAGGGTGCCTCCGGGGGGGGGGGGGAGCCCATTTTCACCCTCCCCAGGTTCCTAGAAAGCCTCTGGAGCCTGGGGAAAGCAAAAAAAAAGGGCCTTCTCCACCCCCTAGAGGCCCTCTGGAAACTGGAAACAGCTTGTTTCCCAACTTCCGGTAGGCCTGGAAGGCCCATAAATCAGCTGGCCAGCGCACGCATGCACGCTGCAGCTGAACTAGGGCAACATTCGAGTACCCACCAATATGGCTCTGCGTGCTACATGTGGCACACGTGCCATAGGTTCGCCATCACGGTTCTAAAGTATGAGTACATCTGTTAAATCAAATCTATATATCCATTTCAAACAAAATCGGCAAAACGAATTCAAGCAGGCAGATTTAGATTTAATCTGTATCCATAGAGACAGAAAAGGCCTAGGACTGATTTTAAAAATGTTTCTAACATTTCCCCCAAAGGCTCTATGATCAAACATTAGAGGAATAGCCAAGTTTGCTGATGGCACTAAATTGTTCTGAATTGAGTCCTGGAAGAATCAGGACAATTTTCTTTTACTCAAGACATAATTAAACTTTGGGATTTGGTACCACGAGATGTGAAGCTAGCTGCAAGTTTACGTGTCTTTGTGTGCCATTGAATCACTGTTGACTCCCGGCAACTGCCTAGATATGTCTCTGCAGGGTTTTTTTGGCAAGATTTCCAAAGCAGCTTGTTAGGCCTGAGAGATTGGTCCAATTCATCCAGCTGGCTTTGTGTCTAAGGCAGAGCTAGAACTCCTGGACTTCCAGTTTCTAGTCTGATGCCTTCACCTCTATTCCAAACTGACTATCCATATGGCTAACTTCAAAAGTTTGGATCAATTCATGGAAGTCAGTGGGATGATTTCTGCTTCTTGCTGGGAGACTAATGGACTTCCTTGTATAGTTCATTTGCTACTGTAAAAACAGACTGCTGGAATACATGGGTCAGGGGTCTGATCCAGCAGGACACTGATTATGTTTTAAAAGGATCCCTATAACACAACCAAAATTAGAAATATTTTATGAATGATTCTGTTCTTTACTGTGCTTCTATAAAGGGGAAGTCGCTCAATCTTATAATCATTTGTTTGTAAAAAAAATCATTCCTTTTTGTTCATTTTTAATAAAACACCAGGATTAGGAAGATGATAGAGAAAAATAGCTTACTTTATCAACTTTATAATCAGAAAATGATTAACTGTGTCAATTTATAGCACTCTTCCCATCACAGAAGCAGAAGTAATAGTAGTACCCTGTACATTGCCAGTAATCCTGCTGTCCAATTGCAGTACCTTTTCCCACACGTACTTTAAATAAACATTTGTAAAAATCTTTTCATCACTTTTGACTCTTTCAACCTAAATAACTAACACTTGGTCAGTCTTCAATTTCTCAGTTCCTTCCATTCCTTCAAAAATTATTCCATTCAATAAGGGGAAAATATGAACCATTTGTGTTCCCAGCATGCTAGTCAGTGGGATAAATCTTGTCTTGGATCAAGGTAAAGCAGACACCTTGTTTAACAATCTGAGCAGAAACAGTTCTTTCTGAAATGGACCCTGAACTGAAAATTCAGCATACAGCCCTATTACTTTCATGTCACAAATGAAAAGAAGAAAAAACAAAGTAAACCACTTACACATCTCAAACCATGATTACAATTTAAAATTAAAATCCTAAACAAGCCTATTTGGGATTAAGTCCAATGGAGGGAAAAATGACATTACCAACAAACACGGACTCACATTGTAAGCTGGATACGTTAATCAATCTCTTTTTAAAAAATCTAAAATGATTCTATTGATATAATTTTACATTAGGACTTACCTCAGCTTCGTATCTTATTTTATTTTCTTCTAATACACGGGCATGCTCTTCTCTCTGATGTTCAAATTCTGATTTGAGGAAAGTATGTTCATAACGAAGTTTGTTATATTGTGTTCTATATTTTTCTACTTCCTAAATTAAAAACAGCATGTGTGATTCAACTGGAGCAAAGCAAACAAAAATACAAAAATTTGGCCTTCCGAATGGACAAATTATATGTAGCATAAATAGAATTAAAATTGTAAGCTTTTATTATTTTAGTGTTCTTACTGAAATACCTCATGAAGTATTTTTATACTAACAGTTTAGAAAAGCTGCTTGTGCTTTATAGTACTTCCCAGCAACATTCAAATCATTTGAGGTCAAAATGTTGTACAGTTTCTTTAAGGAGCTCAATTAATCAACCCCTGGTGTCAACCTCCTGGAAAGAGTTTTGTTTTAAAGGCAAACTATTTCAAGATCTCTGTGTTATGTTATGTTTGGGAGACCTTACTTGTTTCCAATCTTGTAAACTGCCCAGAATTACTTGTGTGAAATGAACAACTATATAAATGATGTAAATAAATGTCAAATGTGCTACACTGGAAAGGAACAGGACTTATTAGAAACCAAAATATAGAGAAACTTTTTAAAAATATTGGTTAAACCTAATATTTGAACAATAGGATTGGTTATGCTTAACATTAGTGGATTTTTTAAAACATTAAACATTATTTCATTGATGTAAAACATACATCACATTATTCTAATACAATGGTATTTATACATTGTTGATTAAAAATAATTAAAACTTTAATGTTTAAATTGCTTAAGTCATCGAGAAATAATAAAATAAATACTATCAATCTTAATTGTGGTTTAAAATGTTAAATATGGCCCAGTCATGTAATCTCTTGACTTGCAACCACAATAATTTACAACTGCAATTATGGGTTCAATTACATTATTAAATAGGATTGGATTGGCCTCGGTGGTGCAGCAGACTAAGTGCTGTTAAGTGCTAGCATTTAGCTGCCAGCTGCCTGCAATTAGTGTGAGTTCAAATCTCACTAGGTTCAAGGTTGATTCATCCTTTTATCCTTTCGAGGTAGGTAAATTGAGGACCCGGATTGTGGGGTCAATAAACCGGCTTTATATAGAACAACACTTGGGGGGGGGGGGACACAAAAGCCCTAATAAGCAGGTATATACATAAAAGTATGCAGGCTATTGCTATAATGCATTGTAAGCCGCCCTGAGTCTATGGAGAAGGGTGGAATATAAATTGGACTAATAAAATAAATAAATAAAATAAATAAAATAAATAAATCAAGGACTATCTGTATAATCATAGCTAAATTATATTACTATGAAACAGAGCCAAGCCAGATAACCATTGTGAGACATTCTATGCATTTTCTTGTAGACGGTTTGGTCATTGTAGATTTCAGCCTATTTTCATTATCCTACTAATCTGTAATAAATATTATACTCATACAGGTGTCACTATATTAAACAAAATCTGAAAACATAAGATTTTTAATGTCTGCCTTAAACCTCTAGAGGTCTATAGAGGATGCAATATATTCAACAGGGTTTTGAAGAAAAACATGAAGCATTTAGGAAGCCTGGAAAACAACTGATAGAAAACCTTAAAAGTACACAACTCATATAATTTCAAATTAGCCATACAATTTAAAACAGGCAGGATTTGTTTAGGACAGTGATGGCAAACCTTTTTCTTGTTGCGTGCCAGAAGTGTGTGTGTGCACGCGCAATAGTGCACGTGCAAGCCAACACCCATAATGCAGTGCTTCAACCCCTTCCCCTGGACAGCCTGCTCAGGCAGGGAAACAGGGAAGCCCCAGACTGCACATCCTTCCCATCCACTCCCTCGCACCCGGCAACAGTGGTTCTTGTGCTCCCCTTCCTGGTGGTGGCAGGAGCAGCTGGTGGGGGAGAGTGGCGGCAGGCTGCAGCAGCAGGCTGGTCACATCAGCTAAGAGGCGGCGGCTCCTCCTCCTGCCATCCTCATGCTTCGCACAGCATCCAGGCAGCCATACCTGGCCGCCCCCTGCGGCAGCCCACATGGATTCCAAGCAGCGCAGCTTCGGGGCCTTTCCTTGCAGTGGCGGTGGCAGTGATGAGGCAAGCAGGCAGCCGGGTGTAGGGGAGCAACTGGTGGCAGTGCTCCTGACTGGCAAGGGGTGGATATTCCGGGGCTGTACGCAGGCAATGACAACATGGCCGGTGCACATCCGTGCTAAAGGCCAGCTGATTGTCGTGCATGCATGCACACCAGTAACCAGCAGGTGCGCATGTGTGCCCTGGAGACCCAGAAGAGGAATGGGCGATGCCACACGTGCCAGGCAACATGGCTTTGCATGCCACTTCCAGCACGCCTGCCATAGGTTCACCAACACGAAATTAGGAGCTGTCTGAATTATCCATTAAAAAAAGTTCTCATCAAATAATCTTGCTGTCAAATAATCTTGCTGTCTTATTTTCAGCAAATGTTTAACAAATTACTGTTATAATAAAATTCTTCCCATTTTACTTACTTCATCCAGCTTGCAAAAGCGTTCTCTCATGGGTATTTCTAATTCGTGATGTATTTGTGCTTTCAGCAATTCAAGCTTCTGGGGAGTTATTACCTACAGGACAGTAGAAGTAGCTATAAAGCAAATAACTAAATTGTAGTGGTACTGAAGCATTTACTAGATGATTGAATGACTTTCAGTGGGTCTCTATTTCATTTTATCTCCCAACGTTTTGTGAGGGAAGATCTAGGGGACCAGCAAATTTAAAGGGAGTCACAGGGCATTAGCCATTACTTGATGATGTGAATAGAACGACCATACAGATTGCAGGAATGGGAAGAAGCAAATAAGTACACTACAGAACCCAGTCAAAGTTAACAGCAGAGGCCCTGGGAACAGAATTGGGGTTAGTGGGAAGGAATCTGTGGAGCAAGGAAATTATAGTGCTAAATTTGCACAACTCATTTAGTAAAACATAACACCAAAACTCCATAAAATAACTTTACATGATGTGCAAGTCCCGCAACTATCTTTCATCTTCCATTAACTTCATGAGGATAGCATGAAAACAGGAAGAATAATATAGCTCCTATGAGCTTTTGGAAGAATAGTATAAAACATCATTTATATGACCCAAATCCTCTTTATGGCCACCACAAGCCATAAAATTCTCTTAAATTATTACTAATCAAATCTAGATTTTCTAATCTGAAACAAAAATGGACGAGTAAAACATTTACAAAAGAAGTATAATTTTACACAATTCTTTAACAATCCCAAAAAAGTTGAATGTAGATAATAATCAAACTAAATTGGCATAATAAACCACAGAGAATTGTGACAGCCTATGATATTTGCTTTTTAAGAATATGCAATTGTAACTGCAATTTTTTTGAGATGTGTAAAGAAAGGAAAGTCTTCAAGTATAACATTCCCAAAGATAATACTCTAGGCCCTTCATTTGTTTCCTGTATTGGCTGAAAAATATTCATGGTATTTCTTTATAACACACTGCAATATTAAATACCGTACTTCAATTCTTTAAAAAATGAAACTAATTCTATTAATCCAAACAAAGTCTAAAGATTCTACTGTAGCAGCAGTCCTTGTTAATACTGGCAAATGGTTTGAAATGGCCAAAAATATGAAAATCTTACACTTAATTGGAAAAATTCCGCCTGATTAGCCATAGCAGTTCTTGACATACCAGTCTATTTAATAAAAATAGGCATCGATGAAAACATGCTAACTATAAATTATCAGGCCTATAGGTTATGATATTGAACAATATACCCGAAATTTAATATTTTCAAAACTTAGAAATATTGTTTTACCTGTAATTTTAATTCCTCTGCTTCTCTAATTTTATCTAATAATTCTCCTCTAAGTTCAGAAAGCAGCAACTGAAATTTATCATGGACAGTTTGCTTTTCATGTAACAGTTTTTTCAACTCGCTTTGTGATTTGGTATATTCTTCAAGTAGCCTGCAAAAAGATGCATACAATTTTAAATCATGCAACAAATACATGCATAAAGGAGGTACTTGAAAGCTTGGTGTGGATACTTTTTAGCCTTTTCAAGGACTTCTGTACATGCATGCACACGCACAGAAGATACTTTATCAAGGACAACTGGCAAAGCTAAGCAGTACTCACTTTGCTTCACCAGCTACTCAGAAATGTCTTTCACATACACCCAGAAAATGTTAGGGAATCATAAAGGCAGCCAAACAGCTGTTTTATGCTTTATAATGTGCATGAAGAGGAGACTTTTACCAAAGGTCTTGCAAAAGACTAATTCGTAACTTGCAGCAAAAATAACAAAGGAAGAGAAATACAATAAACTGAAGCATAACTGTTTCAAATACATATACTTAAATTTAGTTAATAAAATATGACAACTAAAAATGTTTCAAAATATGTTTCAAATACATATACTCAAATTTAGTTAATAAAATATGACAACTAAAAATATTTTTTCATGCTAAACATGTTAATAAGGCTTAAAATAGTAAAAGTGCTTTTCTCCATAATAAACTTAAGATCAAGAAACTAATATCTATTTTACACAAGGTAATAACATTAGAATTGCTTCTTACAGCCACTTGTTCTATCGGTAAACTGTTCTTGTGTTATAACTTACCATACAAATTCAACTTTTTAAACCACATTACTATAAAAAATTCATGAAAGAATAGCTTTCATATATTCAATCTATTGCAACCAATACATTTTTATTAAAGTAAATGTGATACCTAGTATGCTCTGCTTTTAATATTTTATAATTTGTTTTATGATGTTCACACCGCATCCTTTCATCAATTAACAGTTTTTGCACTTCTGTGTGTGAACTGACAGGATCACCACTCCCTCCCACTGGAGAGAGGATATTCGGCAAAGCATCCATTTTGACTGAATACTAATGAGATGACAATCAGGTAGAAATGCTGTCAGTGCAAGACTATCACCGTCATAGAGACTGCTTTCTCTCATAAGGACATCCCCAGAGACCAAATTATCTGTACAAACAAAAAAGCACCCAATTAATAGTTAGTACATCATGATAAAAAAAACTCTTTCTTAAATACATGTTGCAAAACTTCATTTTGCCACCAAACAACAGACATTCACTACGAATCTATATTCAGGCATTACAATTCAATTCAAAGTAAACCAAATATGCTAAATTGTGAACAATACATGCAATTCACCATTATCTGAACTTTTTTTTCTTTACAAGAATATTGGCTGTCCTTATGGGAATAAAAGAGCTATTCCCGAGGGCTACTGTGAATTTTGCATGAAAGCCAATCAAGTTGACCACGTCCTTTGATGAGAATGTATCTGGCTTAACTATACAGAAACTCCACTATTATAACATCTGAATCCCTTACTTCTATTCTTGCTAAAATATCCTACTGTTATGAGTGCTAAACCTAAAAGTAACAGAGTATACACAGTACAGTAGGTCATATTATACCCTTTTAGGATTTAAAATTATCTTAAAGAAAAAATCTCAAACTTTGAAACAGAACAGAGTTTTTTGCTGTGATTTTTTAAAATTGTAAAACATCTTGTATTTTCATCTTTAAAATACCTTTCTACCCTGGCTTGTGCAGCACTGCTACCTATAAATTGTCTGAAATATATGGGGTTTCAACTGAATATTATGGACATTAAAATAGAACTGCCAATGAATAAGACTAAGATTGAGAAGCTTGCTGCATGACTTTAAGTTGATCACTGTTTCTTAACTAAACCTACTTCTCAAGATGGTATGTGAGAAAAATTGTAGTGAGTATTTTGCATACTGACTTGAGTTCCTGGGAAAAGATCGGATACCAATCTAACTATTAAATATAGTTAGATTGGTTATAGTTAGATGGTTAGATTGGTAGATATGAAAACTACAATAGTACCTCCATATTCGACTGCTTCAAAACTCATCAAATTTGGTACTTGATGCATTTTGATGTGAAAATATTGTCCCAGTATTTGTAATATTTGGTATTTGGTGTTTGGTGTGATGCAAAAGGAAGAAGAGGGACAGTCTCAGAGGGCAGATAGGAAGTCAGCCATGCTGGGAAGGTCATTGACATAGGAAAAAGAATAGTCAAAAAGTTCCTCCCAACCATAACAAAGGGTCATGTGGTAAGTCACCTGGTTTATTTTGGCACTCACTGGTTTTAGTATTCAGCATGTCTCCTGGAACCAATTAACATCAAGTACTGAGGTACACTGTATACAGTAATATGTAGGAGGCTCCCTATTTAAACATTTCACTTACAATAAAATGCTCAAATTTAGTTTTGTTTCTTTGTAAACTGTTTTTAAAATTGTGTATTAACTATTAAACATAATGATTTAGTAAGAAAAAAATAATAAAATTATTTGGATTTTACTGACATCTTGTGGGATTTTTTCATAAATACTTAGAAATAAAAATAATTTCTCTAGTCTAAAATATGGGTAATTTATTTTCCATTGTGACACACTCCATTAGCCTGACGAGGTAGCTCAGTGGCTAAGACATTGAACTTGTTGATCAGAAAGGTCAGCAGTTTGGCGGTTCGAATCCCTAGTACAGGTCTCCCGCATGAGCAGGGGGTTGCACTAGATGACCTCCAAGATCCCTTCCAACTCTGTTACTGTTAAATTACAGCTGGGGTTGTACAATGAGACTTCACTGAATTAAGCAACATTATAGTCAGAACCAAAAGCAGATGGATACCTATCCCCTTCTTTCACTTTTGAACACTTCTTCCTTTTCATAGAAACTATTGAAACATACTCAACTGGATTACTTAATAAAGTACAATTCATTGGATTTGTATACAATTCTAAACTATGTATTATGGATTACCAAAAATGACTACCTTAATAAGAATGCATTAAAGAAATCATAATACAGGTGCCCAAATTGTGGGTCGCACCCAATTCAGGGTTTGATTACAAGCAATTTAGGGGATTTTTTTTAAAAAGCTGAACAGGCTTGTCCTGGGAGCAGCTGGCTTCTGCAAAGTAGGCTTTGAGAGCAATTCCACTCTGCCTAAGCTTGTGCCAAGTCTAAAGTGAAATTTGACAGTTACTAATTATATATTTCTTAAAACAATTTACCAATCACAGTTGCAGGCCTAGAATAATAGTGGCTTAGTCTGTTAATGAAGTCCAGCTTTTTGATCCATTATTTTAAAATGGAAAGTTTTTGTGATACTAACAGCAAAGCTAAAGATCACTGTTGCAATAAAAGCAAACCTATGTCAAGAAGCTATAGTGAAAGTTATAATCTTTTAAGAAGTGGTTTTTTATTCCTTGTTCAGTTCTAATTCTGATGGTTTGTTTTATTCATGAGAATAAGAGTGAATACAAAACACTAATTGAGCATTTTAAGGGTTTGTGGTAATGAACGTACAAAACCTGTTTCAGGACTCAAAAAACAGCAATATCAAAACAAGCATCAAGGTGGCTTACCAAGGAAAATTGAGAGTCATTTTAGATAACATATTTTGGGTACAATTATCAGTATAAATCTATTATTTATATGATATTCTTATTATCACTATCAACTTAACAAGGCTGGAAGCAGATCGTTTGCAGAATTTTGTTTTACATACAAAAATAAGTAAGCAGCTGAGTGTTACAATACAAAGTTTTCCTGCCTTTTTGTCTTCTAAACTTCAGGTGGTGAAAGATTCTGTCACATTAAATCTTATCCAGCACAATCTCATAAGCAGTTGCTCAGATATAAACCCCAGTAATTCCCACCTCCACCCAATGAGCATGCAAAGTCTGTTTTAGGAGTCTGTTTTAGGATATCAATAAAGGGTTCTTGAGATTTCCACATAGTTGAGATGTCTTACATCAACCTAAGTTGTACAGATCAACTCCCCAACATTCACGTGATTATCAGGTAAAAGACCACACCCGATAGTATTTTCCCCCCTCATCGCTCAGCAAAAGAAAGCGTCATTTCTGAAGTAGCAGAAATTCGAGAGTTTCCAGCCAAGGAAAAATACTTAGTAGGCCGAGAAAGGCTGTCGCAGACTTAACGCGAAAGCTTATAAGTTCATTAAAAACAACCCTGTACATTACCAAATTTTGCAATAAAGTCACATTTGAAGAAAAAAACCGTGGGTCGCCAAATGTCTCGGGAAGTATCCTAACCCTACCGGCCCCTTTTCGCCCTCTTTCCCTCACCTACCAGTTCAGAGCAGGCGTCGGGTGCCTGCTCGGCAGTTTAAAAATGGCGCCTCGGGACTATTGCCCCGCCCCTTTGCTTTTTTTTTGAGACCTCTCGGGATCCGTATGCACATTTTACCTTTCCATTTTGTAAACGGCAGGTCGGACCCCTCGTCGGTTTAGGTTTTCGTCGCTAAGCACCACGGGAATGCGGAAAAAGGAACGCCGCGTTGGAATGGGAATCGAAGCGCGAGGTGACGCGGGAAGATAGGAGGCGGGGCTTGTTGCTGCCTTTCTAGCCTTGAGCCAATCATATTGTCGCCGTGGTTGCTTTTGTGGTAAAGAAACTGCATTGGAATCCTCGTTCTGATGTCTGATGTTAATTTCCTTGATTAGATACTATGAGCAGAACTCCTATTGAGTGCTCGCTATCACGAGCCGTCTCTCGGAATAGCAAATAGCTTAGTCCTATCCATCACTTCCCCGTTCTACTTTCCTCAGTCTCCTAAGCATAACTTCCCTACCCGTCACATGTCCTGCGTTTCTGCTTATTGATCTTTCCCTCAACTTTTATTGACTGCAGTCCAAGTTATTCGTAATATTTGTTTCTAAATTATCTAGTTTTTAAAACGTATAGCTCAAAAGTATCTGAAGGAGTTCTTTCCCTCTTTTTCAACTTGCACAAGTCAATTGCCTTTAGGATTCCGATTTTTGTTATAGAAATTCTTCAGAATAGAATAGAACAGAACAGAATAGAATTCTTTATTGGCCAAGCGTGATTGGACACACAAGGAATTTGCCTTTGGTGCATATGATCTCAGTGTACATAAAAGGGAAAAAAGAAAAAAATACATTCATCAAGATACAACACATTGATAGTCATAGGATACTAATAAGCAAATCATACTAGGAAACAACAGAACAATATAAATTGTAAAAATACAAGCAACATGGTTATAGTCATAAGTGAGAGAAGATAAGTAATAGGAAGGATGAGAAGAATAATAGTAATACAGTCTTAGTAAATAGTTTGACAGTGTTGTGGGAATTAGTTGTTTAGCAGAGTGATAGCATTCAAGGAAAAGCTGTCCTTGTGTCTAGTTGTTCTGGTGTGCAGTGCCCTATAGTGTGGTTTTTAGGGTAGAAGTTGAAATAATTTATGTTCAGAATGTGAGGGGTCTGTAGATATTTTCACAGCCCTCTGTTTGATTTGTGCACTGTACGGATCCTCAGTGGAAGGCAGGTTGGTAGCAATTGTTTTTTCTGCAGTTCTAATTATTTGTTGAAGTCTGTATCTGTCTTGTTTGCAGATGACAGACTCAGTAATTCACAGCTTGAGCTTTCTGAGTTGGTGCAGAAAGAACATTCTTTGTTGTGCTTTTTTGATGACGTTTTTGATGTTAGGCGTCCATTTTAAGTCTTGAGATATGAAGAACCTAGAAACCTGAAGGACTCTACTGTTGATACTGTGTTGTCTAGTATTGTAAGAGATGGTAGTATAAGAGGGTTTCTCCTAAAATGTACCATCATTTCCATGGTTTTGAGTGTGTTTAGTTCAAGATTGTTCCGGTTCTACCACAAGGCTAGTTGTTCAACCTCCCATCTGTATGCAGATTTGTCATCTCAAATGAGATCAATCACTATTGTATCAGCTGCAAACTTCAGTACTTTAACAGAGAGATCTTTTGAGAGCAATCATTGGTGTATAGAGAGAAGTGGAGAGAGCACACAGCCCTGGGGACTGCTGTGTTAATTGTACAGATATGTGATTTTGCCTAGCTTCACTTGTTGCTTCCTGTCTGTTAGGAAGCTTATGATCCATTTACAAGTGTGGTCAGATACAGCTAGCTGATTTAGCTTAGTTAGAAGTGTGCCTGGAATTTTGGTATTGAATGCTGAGCTGAAGTCTACAAAGAGGACCCTTGCATAGGTCTTTGAAGAATCAAGATGTTGTAGGATGTAGTGCAGAGCCATATTAACAGCATTATCTGTCAATCTATTTGCTCAGTAGGCAAATTGCAAGAGGTCTAACTGCAGATCCGTGATGTTTTTCAGGTGGGCCAGCACTAGCTTTTCAAACTACAGATATCTACAGATGTTAGAGCATCTGGTCTGAGTGTTTGAAGCAAGAAGGAACACAGCACATCTCTAGTGATTTATTAAAGATACAGGTGAAGATGAGTACCAGTTGGTCAGGACAGGTTGTTAAGCAAGGAGGAGTTATCTTGTCTGGGCCTGGTGTTTTCCCTGGCTTTTGTCTGTGAAATAGATCTTGCATCTCATTTTCTGTAATCACAAGAAGTGGTGGGCCCAATGGGATGGGGTCAGTTGTAGGAGACTTGGCTATTGTTGGTATGTCCCAATCTCGGATGGGGATTGTGGAGATAGGTGGCAGTAGTTTTCTCTCAAACCTACGGTAAAACACATTCAGGTCATCTGCCAGTTGTTGATTTTCTTCAGCATGGGAAAGAGGTTTGCTGTAACCAGTGAGAGTTTTCCACATGTTTTTTGGTTCATCTGTTGAGAACTGATTCCTTGGCTTTTCAGAATAGCTTCTTTTTGCTGCTCTTATCTCCCTTGTTAATATGTTTCTGGCCTGATTGTACAGCATTCTATCTTGTCTACAGAAAATGTGACATTGCTCTTCTATTTGGGATGAATATCTACTTCTCTAGCATTGTGACAACCTTACCTTCTTGAAACCAAAGAAACAAAATGACTGCTTTTATTTCTTTGCCAACCACATTATGGTCACTAAGCATTGTAGAAATTATATCACCATTGAATTAATATTTAACTTTAACTTGGATGGTAAATTTTCTTTTTGTTATTTTCATGATTAATTTACAGTGTTTTCTTTCAGGCTAAAAGTTATCAAACTGATACTGAAGCATTCTGTAAAAATGTCTCTGTTTAATGGAATCTGTGGCCAGATGAGAATGCATAGGACTACATCGCTGTAGCACAGGGGTGAAATGTAAAATTCATTACTACTGGTTCTGTGGGCATGGCTTAGTGGTGGGGATGGCTTAGTGGGGTAATGTGACTGGGTGGGCATGGCCAACTTTTTTTTTAACTTTTCAAAGCATTTTTTTCTACAATGTCTTCAGCCAAAGAGGTTGCAGAAAAAAATGCTTTGAAAAGCCTCTCTGCCAATCAGGCAACTCAGCTGGGATCGTCAGAGAGGCTTTTAAAAGCATTTTTCCCTCAACTGCTTCAGAGGAAAAGGTTGCAGAAAAAAATGCTTTGAAAAGCCTCTGATGATCCCAGCTGAGCTGCGCGATCATCAGAGGCTTTTTTTTTTACTTTTAAAAGCATTTTTTTTGGTAGAAGTTGTAGAAAAAATGCTTTTAAAAGTAAAAAAAAAAGCCTCTGATGATCGTGTAGCTCAGCTGGGCATGGTGGGGGGAGGGGTGCAGGGATTTTTGCTACCAGTTCTCCGAACCACCCGCTGCCATCGCTACTGGATTGGGCGATCCAGTATGAACCAGGAGCTTTTCATCCCTGCTGTAGCAGCCATGGATGATAGGTGGCTGAAGAATAGGCATCGTTCCTGTCCTTTTTTTAAATGAGGAAATTACATACAGTTCAGCAAGTGTATTTAAGACTCAATGTAAATAGGTTTAGATTGCTTTCAGGATGCATATTAGGTCTTCTATGCATATTTTGTAGTTAAATTTGAAATCTTCAATGATTTTCTGAGAGTCAAAAACAAATTGTTGTTGTTAGTTGCAGTCGTGTCCGACCCATCGCGACCCCATGGCCAACCAAAAAATATAAAATTGTCATATAAATGTAGAATGGGGAAAATACATATTTTACAAAGCTATCAAAAATTGCTAGTGCTGCAAAAAGTTTTGAAGGACCTTGGATAGGCAGATGTGGATGTTAGATGGTGTTACAGATATTGTCGCAGAATGGAAGCTGTTCCCAGTAAAGCTGCCTTCTGCAGCTGACTGATGGAGAATTTGTCAATGCCAATGGTGTTCAAGTGGTTTTGGGATTGCACCTAAGGCACCTATTACTATTGGTACTACACTTGCTTGCCTTTGCCACAGTCGTTCTATTTCTATTTGTAGGTTTTTGTATTTTGTTATTTTCTCCAATTCTTTATCTTCTATTCTACTGTCTCAAGGCACTGCCACATCCACTATCCAGCCTTTTTTGTCTTTATTATCGACAATTGTTAAATCTGGGGTGTTATGTGGCAGGTTTATGTGGTAGAATTCTGTTTGAATTCTAAAGTCCCTGAGCAATTTACATTTCGGAGTATAAGCTGTACTTTGTCTCCCCTAAAACAGGGTGAAAATTTGGGTATGTCTTATACACTGAATGTAGCCCCACCCACCCACTGGCCTGCAGCTATTTTCGGCCTCCACACTTCGTGTTTTTGGCCTCCACACACTGTTTTAGACCTGTTCCAGGTTGTGTGGATCGCCACAGCACATCACTGCCTCAGTGCCTCATGTTTTTTGCCTTTGTGCCTCGCATTTTTGACCTCCGAATGCTTCATCTTAGACCTGTTCCAGGCTGTAGAGATCGCTACAGCACATCGCCGCCAATCGCCGCCTCTGTACATCATATTTTTGACCTCTGTGCATCATGTTTTCAGTCAGTTCCAGCCAGCGGGGATCAATGGCAGGGGTGGCAATCTCCACCACCTGGAAGTGATGCGCAGAGGTCAAAAATGGGGTGTGTGTAGGCCAAAAACACAACATGTGGAGGCCAAAAACGCGACCCACGGAGGTAGCGATGGTAGGCAGAGGCAGATTTTTTTTTCTTGTTTTCCTCCCCAAAAACTAATGTGTGTCTTATACTCTGGAGCATCTTATACTTCGAAAAATACAGTACCTTCTTCATTTTCTATGAGTTTCTCTATTTTATGATCCCATCAGTTCTTGTTCGCAAACAAATGATATTTCATGCAGATCTTCCAATGCACCATTGTTGCTACTTTGTCATACCCACTGCTTATAGTCCATCTGTGCGATCTTCTTGCAGCAGCTTGCCAGGTGTTCTACCATTTCCTCAGCTTTTTTATATAGGTGGCACTTAGTGTCTGTTGCTGTCTTCTCAATTCTGGCTTTGTTTGCATTTGTCCTTAAGTCTTGTAAAGCTTGTACAGCCAGAATTAGTCCCTCAATCACTTTCTTCAATTTTCCTGGTCTTAACCATTGCCAGGTATTGTAGGTATCTGTTTTCCCTATTTTTATTTTTATGTATTGTCCATGTAGTGCTTTGTCTTCCCATGCCTCCATTCCAGGGGTGAAATGCTCCCGGTTCGTACGGGATCGCCCAGTCCGGTAGCGATGGAGGTGGGTGGTTCGGAGAACCGGTAGCAAAAATCCGTCCTCCCCCCCCCATGCCCAGCTGAGCCGCATGATCATCAGAGGCTTTTTTTTTTTCTAAATGGCTCTGACGATCCCAGCTGAGTTGCCTGATCGTCAGAGGCAGGGGTGGGCAATTGTGGCTCTTTTACAACCTGTGGACTTCAACTCCCAGAATTCCTGAGACAGCTTCTGGGAGTTGAAGTCCACAGGTTGTAAAAGAGCCACAATTGCGCACCCCCGGTCAGAGGCATTTAAAAGAAAAAAAGTTTTTTTAAAAACCCTCTGCCGATCAGGCAACTCAGCTGGGATCGTCAGCCTTTTGGAAGCATTTTTTTACAACCTCTTCACCGAAGAGGTTGTAGAAAAAATGGTTTTAAAAGTTTTTTAAAAATTGGCCACGCCCACCCAGTCACATTACCACCACCATCCCCCACCAAGCCATGCCTACAGAACCGGTAGTAACACATTTTAGATTTCACCATTGCTCTATTCTGTTGTTCATTTGGTCTTTCTTATAGACCAGTTTGGTCTCTCCAGTAGTCAGTAACCTTCCTTCCAATAAACTGTCAATGCATCTTCATCATTGTCCTTGAGCTATTCTTCCAAAGCTATTTCTTCTTCTTCAACCATCTGGTGTATTTTCAACATTCCATGCCCATCTATTTGCCTTGGTAGGTAGAGTCTGTCAATGTCACTGCGAGGATGGAAGGGTATGATTCATTGTCATTATTTTTCTGTCTTCCTACCCATTGCTTTTAGTTCTGCTTGAGTACAGTCCATTATTCCTGCTGTGAATCTAATGACTGGAAGTGCCCAGGTGTTAATTGCTTTGATGGTATTTCCTCCATTGAATTTGGATTTTAAGATCTTCACTCTCGATGTATTTACTTGATGTATTATTACTATCATTATTATTATTAGTCAGGTTATTCTTTCTCATCCCTTTGGCTAAACATCATATCACTTCTTAGCCATGTATCATTATAATCTTGCTTCAGCATCAGTTACTGACCAAACCAAGAAGTTCTTTTAGGATTCATGGGTAATAAGCATACCTAAGGAGTATGGGCAATGCTTATATATGTTTATTTGCTATGAAATTTGAAGGTCAGAGAGAAGCACAAGGAAAATATTTCCAAAACGTGTCAATTCAAGGCAGTGAATAATATTGCAACTAGTCCATTGTTGCAAAGAACCTTCCAGATGGTCTTAAGCCCCCTAAAGTGCAATTGTTTCCAACTGCCTTTTATATCTTAAAACTCATTTTATTCTGACTTAAAGGTTGTTCTTGGGCCAAGTGCCAAGAACATCCTTTTCTGAGTATGCCAGGGTTTTTGTAGGTATACTTATTAGGGAACAGCCTAGTACTAAGTACAATATTCATTTATACCACTTTGTATAATTTCTTTTACACTGAAATAAATCAAAGTGCAAATAGTCGTGGATAGAGTAACAGGCTATTTTTAATCTATTCATGGGAGGTAAAATATCTGGCACATCTCTATAATTCTTCATTCAATGTCCTGCAATGCAAATACAAATCTCAGGCTTTGTGACCCATTTTAATTTGCCTGTCATGCCAACACGTTATCTGTAAATACCAACATCCTCCCATCCTGGAAAAATCAACTGGATCTACTGATTAAATCTCCTCTAATCAGGGGGGGGGGGAGTAAATTTTTATTTCCTATAATGGGATGTGCAGCAGATTTCACTGCTGTTCTAATCTTCATCTGACTGAATAAATTATTCCACAAATAATTAAAACAATTGTAATAAAAAATAAAGTTTACATGAAAATGTATTTACATATACCAAACTATTTTGTGTGTCACATTGGATAGTTCAGTAGATATTTTAAATAAACAATAGCAACTACATTTAAAAACTTTATTTAAAAATAAAAGTCAGTGTGTCCTTGAGGCAGTTCTAATCCCCTATTAAATTTGTAGAACACAATAAAGAATAGTAGCACATTTAAATGTTTGCAGTGTCCCACAAAATAAACATGGCATGATTATATGTTACATATACAATGATGTCAGTTCAGTGCAAAGAGATTCAGTAGATTTTTAAACATTTATCAATGATGCCCAGTTGTCATTATCTTACAAAGGAAAGATAAGGAGGAAAAAGGCTGCCTGAGGTACAATTTAGTCCATGAAATATAGGTAATAAATTAAAATCTACAAAACAGTTCAACAATTCAATCATTCACCATGCAAATAGTATGTGCACTGCCTTCAAAATTCCTATCATAAGACGGTTCTATAAATGTTTTAGTAGTCTGTAATGTTATTAAAATGAATTATTCAATGCAAAAATTGCAACACAATATCAGTTTAGTTTTATATTGCACATTTTCATTCTATAATCAATGTCAATAACATGATGCAATAGAATCTATAGTACAAATAATTCTTACCATGAAGACTTTCTTTTCTCAGAAGGTATTAAATAATAAAATATGCATATAGAACTTAAATCCTAGATGCTTATTGTCAAAACTGTATGTTACTGTGTTCAATAGTGAAGCAGTCTTCACTGATCGTTTGAGGAAGTAAACATACAATTCCATAAATGAGATAAAATTTGAGAATAAAAATATAAAATAATATACCGTAATGAAAATTAAAATAATCCAGTATATGGGAGGCTGGCAAACAAATACAAAAAATAATATACTTCATCAACTGTAAAAAAAAGAGTTTTGAACCCCAATAAAATATATCTTTTAAAGTTCTGCCAAATCATTTTGGATTAGCAGAAATAAAACCTAGAACAGTTTTATCATTTTGGGTTTCAGCTGAAACAAAATTTGCAGAGATCACAAAGTGTTTTTACAGAGCAATAGAATAAGGCTATTACCTGTTGTCCATATTCTTACTCTGGCACTCATTTCCCCACACCCAGTTTTTCTTCCCTCCCTCCCTCCCTCAGCCAACACCAATGTCCCAGCATGGCATAATCCATCTGCCTCTTCTCTATTTTGCATATCCATATTTATAAGAAGAATAGGAAACTACAAAATGTATGCAAAGGCAGTCTAATAGCAAAGAAACAGTCTGTCATATTCCCAGTAGATATATTGTACAAAGGGAGAAGGAACAAATTTCAAGATTGTTCCTCAGTTGATTTTTATCAAAACAGCTAATCTTGGTTTTTTATTAGTACATCTCCCAAAAATTTGGAATTGGCTGTTACTGCTGGCTCGACAGTGTATATATAAATGTGCAGTTACTGCAAGGAATGACCTCCCTTGTTCACTGGCAATTTAAGGTAGTAGAAGTCAGAAAGAAAAGGATACTGCAGTAATTTCAATGAATTTTTCCTGAAGGTTTATGAGGCACCTTCTTAAGTCTTTTAAGAAGGCTTTGAAGATATGCTTCTGTTAACTTAAATTGTACTGTTGAATTTGTTACCACTTGTGCACATGGTTCTGTTGTATCACACCATTGGTCATTATTGTTGATGTTTAATTATTATGTTGTATCTTATTATTTTAACTCCTTGGAAAGATTTTATTAATAAAAATAGTCTACAAATATCTTGGTGTATGGTGTGTGTCTGTGTGTAGTTTTGAAATTAAATGTTGACTTGACTAAAACCAACATAATATGCATCACTGCCAAGCAGAGAGAACCTGATTAACAAGGCAGGATGGGATGTGACATAAGAAGACTGAGGGTTTTTTCCCCAACAAAAATATTTAGGATTAGTTGTTATTCAAAGTGCTTTTTTAACTAATTTATTCCTTTATAATACAATTTTACAAACTGATTTAAATGCTATCTCTTAGCTCAAGGATTATCAGTTTTGTAGAATGTCTGTACTAAAATTGCACATTATACTTTTTGAACTTTTTTATATTTATTTATTTATTATTTGGGTTTTCTGTTCATTATCAGATCACTGTTTTCTCTTCACACATATATACAGAGAAACAGCATTATTTGGTGTAATTTTTATTTACCAGGCCCAGTCTTTCCAACATTGCCACATCATTTGTTTGATGCACATATGTGTAGGAAATGTTGAGAATCAGAACCTTACGTGATCATACTAATTCTGATTTTAGACAATTTCATCTTTCTTCTAAAATTGATTTTAGACAATTTCATCTTTTTTCTGTTTCCAATCTCCTGCTTACAGTCTTACTTGAGTTTCTGCTCTCCATTTTTTTCTAAAACACCTGAATTGCAATTTGGAAACAGATTTTCCTTGATCCCAATAATTGTTTTCAAGTTTTTTATTTGCTGCATTCCCTTCTGTCAGATTCAAATGTGAAAGGTTTCCAGATTTGATATATTGCCAACATCTTCCCAGCTGGTAACTTCAGAATTCATACAGCCTCACTAAGTAAACTGAAGTGAGCTATGACAGATCCAGCTAAGGCAATTTCACTGGGCCCAACATAGAGGTTGCTCCAGAATTTCATTTCATTTTCATTTGATTTGATTTGTATACCACCCTATTCCCAAAGGACTCAGGGCGGAGAACACAATAAAATACACAAATACAAAATTTAAAACGCAGAATAAAATTGAATTAAATAATTTGGCCAGACAAATTAAGACAACCCCATCGTTTAAACCAATTTAAAATTTACATATTAAAAGAAGTAAAAGGGAGAAAATTAGGCCAGGCCCACCTGGTGAAATAAAAAGGTCTTAAGAGCGCAGTGGAAGGTGTGCAGATCCGGGATCGTCCGTATCTCTGGGGGGAGCTCATTCCAGATAGTATGTGCCTCCTAGGGGCCGCCAGTCGACATTGTTTGGCCGACGGCACCCGGAGGAGCCCCTCTCTGTGAGAGCATACCGGCCGGTGGGAGGCTATTGGTGGTAGTAGGCGGTCCCGTAGGTAACCAGGTCCTAAGCCATGGAGCACTCTAAAGGTGGTCACCAAAACCTTGAAGCGCACCCAGAAGACCACCGGAAGCTAGTGCAGCTCGTGCAGGAGAGGTGTCACATGGGAATGCCAGGTCGCTCCCATCACCACCCATGCAGCCGCACTCTGCGCCAGTTGGAGCCTCTGGGTGCTCCTCAAGGGGAGCCCCATGTAGACAGTATTACAATAGTCCAGGCGTGAAGTGACTAGGGCATGAGTGACCGTGCGTAACGAGTCCCGATCCAGAAAGGGACGCAACTGGCGAATCAGGCGAACCTGATGAAAAATTCTCCCGGTCACAGCCATCAAATGCTCGTCTAAAGACAACCATGAGTCCAGGAGGATGCCCAAGTTGCGAACCCTTTCTGTGGGGGTGAATGATTCGCCCCCAATAGTCAACGATGGCGTCAGCCGACTATATCGTGACGTCGGAAACCACAGCCACTCGGTCTTGGATGGGTTGAGCCTGAGCCTATTCCTCCCCATCCAGATCCGCACGGCCTCCAGACACCGAGACATCACTTCGAGGGCACCGTTGAGGTGGTCAGAAGAAGGGGTATTTGTTTGCATTAGTTGTTTGCTATCTATTTCAAGAAGTTTTGTGTGGCTAATAATCTTAAAATAAAAGACCACTCCTCCAGATAATTAATGTATGTATGTATGTATGTATGTATGTATGTATAAACAAAATCAAAAAATGATTTTTTAAAAAAAAGAATCAAGTAATACATCATCACTTGCAAATCCCACTTTCAGTAATTACCTCCCTCTTGTGTAAGACAGAACAACTTAAACATCTGCCATAGTCCTAAAGACCAGAAGAAAACAGCTGGCCAAAACTTTACCAAAGGGAGTTCTAAAAGTTGAGAGCAGCTACTGGAAATGCTTCCTTATAAGGCCTTCTCAGACAGCTATTCTATAGGGATGAAGGAAATTGATCCTATCTGATCTGGTCAGATGGGCAAATTAATACAAGAGAAGGGGTTCTGCCTTCTAAATCTAGTATTTAAAATGGTCATAGTTTATTTTTCATTCAAGGTATCTAAAGCAATGGTTATGATATAATGGTGAATTATTCCAGGATTCAAGATTTCCCATACATTCCCTATTGTTTGACTCTTCAAAAAACACAAAAGAAAAAAATGTTGATGTAGGGAAGGAAATGTAGGAAGCATTCAAATGAATATTCTGGTTCTTGGCTTCAGTCTAAAAGACTC
This sequence comes from Masticophis lateralis, assembly GCA_030761175.1. Taxonomy (NCBI): domain Eukaryota; kingdom Metazoa; phylum Chordata; class Lepidosauria; order Squamata; family Colubridae; genus Masticophis; species Masticophis lateralis. The sequence continues at coordinate 38,091,280 of JAUDYJ010000006.1, read as the reverse complement.
TTAAGATAGGAACTGTACGGACATTGACATGTTAGGGCCTAATGTTTGGATACGTCATTTAGCCCAACTTCAGGAAAAGCTGTGCTGTTATATCTATAAGCAATCTGACTAAACTTATGGATGGAGGTTATTTATAGCAAGGTGACCTGGTTGCAAACCATCTTGAATGCTTTTAGTATGCTGCCTTTGTTCAGCAATGCTAATTCAATTACATCATTATTTAGTTCTTAAGTTAGTCAATGATTTCTTTGAAACAGCAGTCATTTAATTAAGCAAGCTACATTTGACACAGGAATATTGGCAGTGTGGCATATGTCTAAATGGTGTTAAAATTTAAAGCTAGAGTTTTCTGGTTAGAAAATTGCAACTAACTATTTTTGAACTAAAGTGAGAACCAAAAATGTATAAGAAGCTATCTAAGATCCAAGAAAACAGATAGCTCTGACATGGTGTCTGACAATCTCTAGATTAACACTTTTTAATCATACACACAAACAAGTGAATAGAATTATATTTTCACTGTTGTGAACTTTCTGTGGCTTCAAGCACTGCTGCAAAAACTCAATTTCAATTGTAAGAACACGAATATCCCTCAGTGAAACAGAGGATGGCTCTTAGCAAAAGAACTTGGAGGACTGTACTATACAGCAGCAAGAAACAAAAGCATAACATTGTTTTTCCCATAAAAATGAAAAGCAGAGCTTCTAAGAAGTGAATCCATGTATTTTATATATTTAAATAGGCAAATGTAAACAAGAGATCGTCATTCACAGCAATGGGTCATGTATTACGAAAAATATATATTACTGTATCCTGAGAGATAGTAGCCTAAGACATTTTCCCGCCTTCCTACATTTCATGTATAGGAACTAGCAGCAATTGAATCATGTCTCAACATTGGTGACCAAATAATATTTTCCATTATGCTTAACTAGTTTATAGCTCAAGACAGGCTGCATGATATATAAACAGTGCCTTCCCAGAGATTGGAAGAGGCAAGATATTCAGCCTGAAGTAGTCCATTATTCTGTCCAACAATTCAAAAGTACTGAATTAGAGTCAGAAAGAGGCTTTATAAAAGAATAATCAGTAGTTTATAAAAATAGTTTCAAAATTTTAAAAGAGCAAATGGCTTTTTGTAAATAAAAGAATACAAATATTTCTGAACATGGAGTTTAGTTGTTGGCTTAGAATTTGGAGCAATCTTATGAATTTTTATGAGAGAGAATGGTGATGTCACGGACAGGGAGGAATTCAGAAATAACTTCATTAATATGAGCTGAAAAAAATAAAGCCAACTCTCAGCTTTGGTATAGAGTAGATGATCTCCAAGGCCCATCCAACCTAATATTCTATGATTTGCACAAAACTATAGAATAAACTATATAATCACACATGATCTGTTTCAATTACTAGATTAAAACTTGTTCAAACATAAATTTTTAATAGGAATTATAAGGTCCTAATATATAGTAAGAGGGAAATAATCAAATGTGATAAAAAACTAGAATCTTAATTTTTTAAAAAGAATTTTACTAATTTGAGACATGGAAAAATAGGATAAGGACTTACAGTATGGATCCTCTTTATTTCCCCCTTTTAAAGTAATCTGAATTTTTTAATTTTCTATGCAAAGTATTCATCTAGTAAGAATCACTGGAGAGAAAGAACGCATTATAAGAACAGATTGTAAGGTTTTATGCCAATTATGAGGTTGATCAGAATTTCATAGGACTAATTACTTAAATGCAGATAGCTTTAAAACAATGCCTCTTGTATTTACCAGATTACTAGTAATTGTTTATAGGATTCAGTATGATCAACTTAACATTGGCACTGCCTGATACAGTGAAGGGCTATAATTTTTACAGTTAAGTCCAGTTCTACTTTAAAAAATAAAATTGCACATATCATTTACAAATTGTTTTTATAGTGCAAGCATTATTACTATTTACATATTGTACAATACCGTTGCACATACTTAAACATGATTTGGAGAGGTTGCTTCATTTTTGCAGCATTTCTTTAAAGTAGACACATGTTTTTGACTTATTAAAACAGCTTTGCCTATTTTTCAAGTTTATGTGACACCTAAAAAAAAGATGTGGATGCTTTAAAGAGAGCTGTGTTTATGCTCATAGCATCTTGAAACAACACATCCAAATTTTCAAAAGATGAAAAAACATACCGGGCAATGCTGTTATCATTACAGCATCCTTACCATTATAGTCATGAAACACAGTAGAAACACAACTCAACAGAAAATGTGCAAAAGGATTACAGTGCATGTCTTAAGGTCTCAACCAAGTGAATTTACAAGAAAGTGCTAAAAATAAAACACATGCCTTAAAACAAGGAATATAATCACACTAGTCTATCTCCCATCTTTTCACTTCCCAGCCAATTCTATTCAAGATGATTATACAAGAGTATTCTTAGATGAAGTCTTGACTCAGTACACACTTCACAGTGATTACGGTGTTACTGTAGGCTGAAACACAGTAATTTGAGAATACTGCACCAATGTTATGCAGATTGGTACGAAAGCAGTATTGCTCAGTATCATAGAGAATGACAGATAGCTGAATAAGGAGGGTGGAAAAGAGAAGGGAAAGATAGAAACTAGACATAAAAAATGAGCCCTAAGAGGTCTCACAGTTTGAGGTAGAAGGGGAACTCACTGCTTTAGTCACTGATTCTTTCTTTTCCTGGGGAAAGCACCATCACAACCATTTCTAGTTAGAAGGCCAGCTGCTTACCTTATATGCACTTTGCTGATTCTAACAGTAGTGGATGAAAAGGCATTTACCAATTGTATAGGTAGATGTCATTACCATCTCAGAATCAATGGTGATGCATATAGGGAGGGTATCCAAGCATACAACTAGTTTAGAGCGGTGTGTTCTTTATTTGTGATAAAGTAGCTACTCCAGATTATTAGGGCATGGAAGAGTAGGGAGGAGAGAAACAATGTAATGGTACATGGGAAAGACCTTGAGAGACCAGGTGAAAAGATGCTGCCTAGGGAATGATCAGATAAGAGAGAATATCACCCACAGTAGTATAGTGGGAAGAGCAAAGGGATCTGTTTAAGTTCTTGGACTTTAAAAGTGACAGCAGGATAATTTGCTAGATTCTGTTAATGTGGCTTTACAATAAAATAATTAGTGTATCTGGTTAAGTTTCCAATCAAGTCAACCTGGTAAGGCTAACAGACAGTGATTGAATGGTTTGGGCTCAATTTATTCTTCCTGGTCCTATGTTTTGAAACTACCAAACAACATGTCTTGTTACACTAGTTTTGTTTGTTCCTTGATAGTAATGTGTATATTTGTGCTCCATTGAGAATGATTCTATCTCCTCCAGTGTCTGCAAGAAGTTGAACAGTTTTTCTTATCTTTTGCATTTTTGATAAATGAGGTGTCTGGTAGGCTACAGAAATTTTCCTGTAAAATAAAGATCCCCATTTTTGGATTAACAGAAGAACCAACTGCTTGATTTCATTCGTAGTAGAGATATCATCTTTAAGATCATGAAGCAAAATCATAGTGGATTAACTAATTTGAAAGGCAAAATAAATTCTAAATAGTTAATAGCTGTATGTCGATGGGTTAAAAAGGGATACAAATAACATAAGATAATTCACATCAGCACAATTCCCACCACAGGAATGTTGATCATCAGGTAACCTGGGAAATTTGTCTAGCATTTTCTAAGACACAGATATCTTAATTTACTATTTAGAAATATACTACAAGGAAAATGCTTTAGATAAGGATAGGACACTGTAAATTTCCATTTAATAAAATGTAATTAATTGTTATTTTTTTTATTTTTTCCACTTGAAACTTATCTAATTAATATCTTTAATTCAGAATTTGGCTGAAATCTGGGATGTAGAAAAGTTGGTTGGATTAAGGCAAAAAGATGTATACACATCATCCACTTCACATCAGATTCACGTCATTCCTTATGCTATGATTGCTAAAATGAAAGCATTGGCAGGAATTTTCAGTCTTACAAGCTTATGCCCAGGTGGAAAAAAAAAAGTCTTCACCTAATCTGTCTGCTTAGATTACAAGATTTGATAGCCTGTTTAGATGTCCAAAATAATTTTTTTTTAAAAGGAAAGTCTCCATACTTGTGTTTTCATCTTGATATAATTATCTGTTCTATGGCACAGATAATGTAATCCCAATTTTTGCATAAAATTGCAAGAACAATTACTGCAAAAAATGTGCAAATAATATGGAAACGGCTTTTCATCATAGGAGCTATAAACTTTGCTATGGTGGAGACACATACAAGGATAACAGTCATGAAGGCCAAGACTACGTTTATGCTTTTTCCTAGTAGGACTTTGGCATTAACTGTTTCCGACTGTAACGCTTGCTGTTCTTGCTGGTGGAGCTCCAATTTAGCAACCCGTGTCTGGCAAGATTCCAAAGCTTCCTATTGGAAGAAAACAGGAAGGGAACACAGTGGAACAAAATGTTAAAGAACTTATATACAAAATAGATTTCCATTCCTATTTGATCAGTTCAAGAAGTAATTCAGCCTACTGTATTCTACCGGAAAATGATCTTCAGAATTCCCAGCTCCATTATACCATTGGAGACATAGATATAAATCTTAAAGATTACCCTCATTTTGTGTAAATGATTTAAAATATACCTTGACAATAATAAAAGTTCAAACATTTCTATTCCCTTTGAATATATAAAAAGTGATGGCTTTTCATTTTTACTTTCTCTGAATATATTGATCATGAAAAGTTGAGTCAACTTTTTAACTCTCACACTAAATTTCAAAGGAAATTATACTTAAGAGAAAAAACATCGTTCTTTAATTATAAGAACAAGGCATCTGAAATTTTACATACTCTTTCCAGCTTAATTTGTTAAGGACTTGTGTTTACAAATATTTTTTCAGAGTAATTAATTTTTAAATGTTTAACAACCAATTTATTTTTCTTTACAATTAACCTTTTTTAACTTCCTGAAAATTAATTTTCTGGATGACAATGTACGGAAGGGCTCTTTGCACTACTATTCTTTACACATAGAAAACAATATTATTTAATTTTAAAAAGTTGATACCTGAACATCACGTGACCGCTCGTAAGCCTGATATGCTACTTTTTCTTCAATACTGGCCAGTTCTTGTTTCAAATAGGCTGTTTCATGTTGATGGAGGTCTGTTAAATCATTTAGCTGGTCTTCTAAGTGCTCATATCTTTATACAAATTTCAACAACAAAAAGATTTATTAAAGTTATTTCTGGTGTAGTTTATCTATGTATAACTTAAAATATCATTTGTAGGCTTTTTAAAAATCATAATAACCAATCTTTTCATGAAGTGAGTATAAGTTGCCTCATATAGAAGCTAGATATTTTAGAATTTTTAAAAAATCAAATTGTTGATTGTTTTAATTTATGCGGTCACCCATCTCAAATGCATGACTCTGGGTGTATTAAAACAATTTAAAACACCAGAAAAGAACAAAATACAAACTTAAAACCATATAAAACAATCCACAGCCAAGATATATAAAACAGTAAACACTCAAAACAACCACTGTATAGCTTTACGGCATATCTATAATCACTGGGCCTGGAGGCAATGTCACAGCTTTAACCTTTACATAAAACCAGCGGAGTTGAGGCAATATGATCTCCCAGGGGGATGATATACCAAAGGGTGAGTGAGCTCCATGATAGTAAAGGCTCTCTTCTTGGCTCCTGCCAGATAACATTCTCTAACAGATTGGGACCTGAAGCATATCTCGCCTACCAGTTCTAATGGGATGGGTAGATGTAAACAGGGAAGATATTCCTTCAAATAACCTGGTCCCCTGACATGAAGGACTTCATAGATTATCACCGATATCTTGAATGGAAGCCAGAAGCATAATGGCAGCCAACCATCGATAGAGTAGCAGTGTACAATTTTAATATAATAACATATAATTGTATACCTGAATCTTTCCTCTTGCACTGTCTGAGAAATAAAGCCATAATCTCTTTTGAACTGTACTTTTAAATTCTGAATATCTTCTGATAATTGGGATTGTGCTTCCTTTATTTCCCTCAGTTCTTCCAAGAATATGGAAAGTTTTCCATGGTTGTCCAAAGTATTTGCCCCACCTTGACCAAAAGATTGGTTCCCATTACTATCTATGGATCCCGATGTTCCACTTGAGCATTCATCATCACTGGTGTATTTTGGCTTGGCTACTATGGTGGCACTACCACCATAAGCCCTAGAAGTAGTTTCTGGTCTGAAGTCATCTAAGCTACTCTTCAAGTGAGCAATGTTGTCAGCACTACCAAACTTATTCCGAATCAGATTTGCAAACTCCCTGGATTTGTTGAAAACAAACACTGGAGGTGTCAACGAAACTCCTGGAACCCCTGTTTTGCAGCTTTCATTGGCCTGGCTGATAGCACGAGCTTTTCCATCTTTTAAAGAGTGTTGGATTTCCTTTAGGCTGTCTTTGGAAGTATCTCTGGTGCTTTTGGAGGAACTGTTCTGTTCTATTTCTTTTAGCTTTCTGTGATATTGTTCCAATTTTTTTTGCAGCTGGGCTATGGAATGGGCAGACTTCTGATTCTTCTTTTCAAAGACTTGTTTAATTCGTCCAGCTTGTTGTTTGTCTGCACTGTTCACCAGCTTCAAGTACTCGGCCACATTCCCATCCCGAGCTGTTTGTTCTATTTTTATTTGCTCAGTAACTTTCAGAATTTTTTGTTTCAGACTATCTGCACTGAGTTTTACTTTGTGAAATTCAAATATACCATCAGGTACATCAAAATTCAGATTAGTGTCTGAACCTCCACGGCGAATATTAAGTGGCAAACTGAGTGTATTCACATCATGTCTTTCCACCTAAGAAAAGATTAAATACAAAAAACAATAAGGATTTTTGTGTGTGTGAAGTGTTATATATACAGTTTTAAATTATTGTAATCAGAAACTATTCAGAAACTTATCAGAATTTATTATCGTAATTGTCATGGGAAATAAAAAAATTGCTGCAAAAATATACTAAAAAAACAGTGTTCTGTTCTTTCCATAAGGTTAAACACAATAAATAATAAAACAGAATAAATAATATAAAATTATATGATTTTACTTCACAATAATAAATAATTTTAAACCTAAGCTATATTACATTCCTAAATGTATTCACTTTCATTCAGAAATTAAAAATAATATAACTATTCTGCAGATAAAAGTTCCATGGGTTGTTTTGTTTATTACACAAATTGTTTATTTTTATTTATGTATTCAATTTCTATAGCCATCCATCTCAAACAATGACTCTAGGCAATTTATAGGCAGTATTTTTTTTTAATTGTAAAACAGTTAAAACACTTAATTTTTTTTCAGACTATATATAATTACTTCTCTGGTCAGTTTCTTGAGTCTCTAAACAAAACAAAAATATTTTTATTGACTCATCCAATCAGGAATCAATTGTTGTTGTTGTTTTACTTAATTCTAAATTAGTGGCTAAATTGTCAGTTCAGCTATGATCTGTTTCTTTCTTGATATCTCCAGGATCTACCAGCCGATTACAAATGATTATCATTTTCCGATTTCACAATAAAAAAAGTAGCTGAAATACATTTCGTAAAGCCAGAACAAGTTTTTCTATATATTAGCATATCAAATTGCACTGAACCTGAGAAGCAGAAATGTGTCTAAGTGCAGTGATGTCCTTAAATGTACAATTTCTTTTTTGATTGTACTATGTTGGTGCATATGTCTTAGCATATTGGAATGACAAGACATAAAATAATTTTAGTAGATTTTGATTTAAAATTATCTCTGTGGTAAATTTTGAATGTATGTGGTTACTAGTCAGCTGATAAGCACTAACAACTCTTTGTCAACTGTAGGTCTAATAATAAAATATCACATGATATAGAGACTGGTAGAGATCTGTCTATCATTTTGAAAACAGGATATTGAATTATTACCCTGTTTCCTCATGCAAGCAAAGTTTAGTTTAACATATTACAAAAAAAAAAGAATAAAACCACAGAACAAGAAAAAAATGTCAGATGAATGTACATGCTCCTAAAAAGATAGATGTCTACATGATCACAAGGTAGATTAAACAGAACAACAGTATAAAATATATTTTTTGGGGGTTACATTGGGTACAGAAAGACCTTCTTGTATATCATATCAGGCTGCTAACATATTAAGACTAACATGCCTAAATACTGAATAATTTTTCAGTGGAGTCCTCAAACAACACTTTGAAGAACTCATTAAAACTGAAATTCATGTTAAATATTTGGAAGAAAATAATAGTGCCAGTCAATTGGAGTGAAGGTAGTAGATAAACTGTTTCTTGGGGTGAATAGATAAAAGTAGACACTGCATTGGAAAAGTAAGGGAAATGCCTAGATAATATTATGAATGTTAAGGATATTTCAATGTCCCAAAGGTACTTTTTCAAGTGGCAACTACCTTTGGGACAACGATGACCTGGATGACCGAGAATCTCCAGAGATATTTCAATGACAACAAAGATCAGAATAGCAAAAGTAAAGATATTTCCAAAGGTAAGGTATGACTAAGAAAATTAAACCTTGAAAAATAATGAAAAAGACAGAAATTGTTGAATTATGGTCTTGGAGATGGTTATTAATCAATCCATTCCAGAGGTTGATTGTTCTCTTAGGCAATGATCAGTAATCAAAACTCAGATGTGATGTGAGCAAATGATCTACTAAAATAATAGCTGTACTTGGGAAGTTTGAAGGAAGTTGAGGAAGAGAAGACAATAGATACAATCAACGAATGAAAAATATTGGAATGTCATTGGAAAGCATGAATTATTGCTAAGAACAAGTTAAGATTGTAAACAAGTTAGCAAAAGTAAAATCTGACTCAATGACGTAAATTACTGACCAGTGGGGAATTAATTTTTTTCTGCTAAAGAGTTGGAACAGAAGGATTAACTGTATATTGAACATGAGTTCCCATTATGTTATAGGACCAATGCTGAGTTTAGTGGTACTTTGATTCGTTTAATTTAGAAAGAAGCAGCTTCAAACGACATCCTAGAGTTAAATGGTGCCTGAAGGGTCCTTTGCTTTTTCTGTCCCAGCCACGTTCTACAATATCGTCCCAAAGTTCCAAAATCAATACAAACATTTCTAAATGGCACAAGGTAACTATCTCATTCTCTGTTCCCAAAGCAGCATTTCTTTTTTTAAAAAAATAGTGTTAGAATTCTAATGCATACATTTCCCCATAGCATGGATTTACAGACACATGACACATACGTACCAAATGAAATTACTAGTTTGGCAGTATTCTATTCTTAATGGTCTAATCAGAGATTAAGATTCAGGACTCTATGCAGCTCAGATAATTAAAACCACAAAAAACAATAAAATACAGATAATAATAATAAAATAACCTCATTAAAACTGAATTAAAACCATAAAACATAATCATTGGGAAAGTGCAAATCATGTGTCTATCAATACAACCATATAGCAGGCTCCATATTTGCTTTGGTTTGATTTTCTGTTTTCTTTACTTACATTCTACTGCTTATAAAAAGAATAAACAAAACATTAAAGATTTATTAATGTACAGTAAAATTAAAGCAATAGTTCGAAGTAGTCACTCATCTAGGCTATTTTACGGTATAACTTATTTTTTTCAGGTGGCTTTGAAACTGCAAGAATTAGATGTACCAATACAACTGAATTATAGATTAGATTTAGCCAGTCTGGATCCAAGTTTATCAACTCCCGATTCGTACTGGAACACTATTTTTGTAGCACACTGGAAAACCTGGAAAATGTTTGGTTTGGACTCTCTTCAGGACAGACAGCCATGTTATACAGTCCATCATCAATAACCTTGTATGTTGGAGATTCTGAACATCTGGAAAGCATCAGTTTGGCAAGGCTGAACTATTTTATTTGGGTGTTGTGCCGCTTCAGCCAGCTGTAAACTATTGCGTAACCCTTGGTTAACGAAACAATGTGTTAACACAATGTGTGAATTCAACTATTATATGTTATATAGCAATGATAAACCCAACAGTATGATATACTGTCATAAAATTCAGAAAAATATAAAGAATCACAGCTACATACTAGAGTAATAGAAAAACTTAGTGCAAAAAATAGCCTTGATTTAAATTTGATTGTATGCATACTCTTCTAAGCTTTTTATCATAAAATGACTGATAGACAAAACCGAGAAATATCTTATGTATGACTCATCTCCTAAAGAAATGGAAACATCTTGAGTTAGTATAAACTTAGAGTAATACTATGTGCTAAATGATTTATGTTTATACAAAATATAATCAACAGTAGTACCAAGGGCAAGTTGCATAAGCTTCAGATCTGGCTACAATATTATTTTCATGGTGTAAAAATATTTATAAATATTATGCATAATCATATGCAAAGCATACTCTGATTATCTTGTGATTTGAGTAACATAAAATCTCTCTTTTCTACAAAGGGACTTCCAGGTTCCTTATGATGTGCTCGTATCAATACAAAAGCCATCTGAGAAAACAAGCAAAGTACATTTTTGTTGGATGAAACAAACATGAAATCAAATTACTTATGTTTGAAAAACAACTTACAGCAAGAGTCCCCAACCCCCAGGCCACTGCCCATTACCAGGCCATGGCCTATTCAGAATAAGGCTACATGAGTGGTGTTCATGTTGGTCTGCCATTTGTGCAAGTTGAGCTACATGTGCGCGTGCACTGGCTCACCACTCACGCAACCCAGTTCCCCTCTCCCTCATAGGAGGACGGAAAGGCGGACGATGCGAATAAGGGTGGAAGCATCTCTCCTGTCTGTGGTAGGCTGATGGTAATATCTTCCACTTATCCTTGTCCTCCACCAGCAACGGGTCCAAGGCCGCCCCAAACAGGTTGGGCACCTTGTATTGTGCAGCGGCTAACTTCCATTTTGTTTTGATTTCAGCCTTCCAAGGCCTTAGCCAGAAAAGGCGCCTTGCCGTGATAGAAGATGCCATCCGTACGTGAGACAAACTTCACCGAATTCAGCGACGCATCCGCAGAATATTCAGTGGCTGCGATGATTTTGTTGACGTCTTGGTGTAGCCGAGTTTCCTCAGGAGGTAGACACTCCTGCAACTGACGCAGCCAAATCAGCGAGGCTCGGTTGAAGAAGGAAGTTGCCGTAGCTGTCTTGATAGCACAGGCCTCCGCCAGGTGGGATTTGCGAAGGGCCTATTCCATACGTCTGTCCTCCGCCTTCAGGCCATCCAAAGGGTCAGACGAAATCACGGAGTGAGACGTGAGGCTCGCCACTGGCCCATCAACCACAGGCAAGTCCAGTAAGGCGTCCAGTTCAGGAGCCAAGCAGAAAAGCTTCTTATCTAAATTCGTTGGCGCAGTCGCCGAACCAGGCTGGCCCCACGGAGTCTGTAGAACATCTAGAAACAGTTGAGGGCAAGGAACGAAGTCCTTCTCCTGCTTGGCTTGTCTAAACAACGCATTGTGTGGCCCCATCTCTGGTTGGGGCGTGGAAGGTTGAGCCCCAACCGACCCAAGGTTGGTAGTCTGGCGGGCCTTGTACAGAAAGGATTTGAATAACGCTGGCCGAAAAAGACCCGTAAAGGCCGGGGTCTCAGGCGGTAGCCCTTCATCTTCAGAAAACTCAAGTCTTCAGGGTAATCCTCCTCCTGATCCGATTCAGAGGAAGGCTCCGACTCCAGAGTGCGAGAAGAACGGGGCCTACGAGCAGGAGCAGTAGAAGGGGCCACCTGACTGGTGCTAGGGAGCGTACCCTGAGCTGCTTGATGCGCCCCCGCAGCCATAATGGAGGCTAGAGCCGTGGAAAACATGGTTTGGAAGTCCATCGGCGACCCAGACAGGGACGTCTCCGGTGGGCGGAGGCCTGCCGCCGTGGGCGTAAAAGTTGCAGTGGGAGTCTGCTTGCGGCCAACACGAGAGGAAGCAGTTCCAACAGTAGACATGTCTGGTAAGGACTGCAACACCCCTTTAGCCAAAGCCAGAGGCACCAGCGAAGGAGATCGTGCGCGGGCCGCCTTGGAATCGGGACCTCCGCGGGACCAAACTGCGCCCGCAGCGCGTTTGGCCTTTTCGTACTGTCGCTCAAATGCCTTGTGCCTCCGCAAGGCATCCTTATCTGCCGCAGAAGACACTTTGGATCGATGTGAAGAGCGACTTGAAGAGCCAGACTTCTTAGAACTCTTAGATTTGTGAGACCTGACCGATCTCGGTGGACTGGTCTCGTGCTCAAGGTCAGACGACAGAGAGGAATCAGCCATTACCACGAGGGCACCAGAGTCCCAACGCAGTGGGAACAGTAAGGGAAATATGAAGGCTCTTTTTTTGTTTGTTTGTTTGTTTTGAGAGCTTTATCAAATCACCTTGAATATATATTTACTTATTTCACTTCTTTTGCCTTGTTTTGGTAATTAAATTTATTTATTTATTTATTTATTTATATTATTATTATTATTATTATTATTGTTGTTGTTGTTGTTGTTGTAATTCGATAGATATCTTTATCTTCTTTATCTCTTTTTTTTGAAGGAAATAAATTATGTAAATACTTTAAACAGATGTATATACATGTATATAATGTTTCCTCTCTCTTTTCTATAAGGCTTTGTAATAGGCATGCCCACTGGGAGGTCCTAGCACACACTCAGGAGTCAACCCAGTCTAGGCCAATCAGAGAACAAACCCTGCCACCAATAATCAAATTGGGGTCAGGTATAACAGCAAGGGGTCGAATTGATCCCCAAATCAAATGGAAGGGAGGTCCCCCTTTGGGCAAGGCAGGCACCCCCCCCTCTCAAAGCCGCAAAGGCAAGCGACGGTTTAAAGTAATATTTATTTATTTATTTATTTATTTATTTATTTATTTATTAATTAAATAGTCAAAATGGCGGGCGCTACACAGAGTGGCCAAAATGGCACCCGCCACATGGAGACCGCTCCCAAAGGCTCCACGATGTCCTGGGAGCGACGAGCTCTCGCACGCTCCAAAAATCTTAGTCAGGCCAGCAGCTGCGTCTCGGCCCACAGAGGCTTGCAATAATCCTCGCGCCGCCCGCAGAGCCCTGACGGGACGGCCGCCGGATGCCTGGACTCTTCACGAAGATCGGGTCTGCCCAAGCAATAGGCAGAACCCGAAAGCCGCTCTGCCTGGGGAAATCCCCAAGGTTCAAAGTCCACGGGGGAAGCCTAGAAGCGACGGCGAACCGCTCGCTAGCCAAGCCCACCCCCCAGCGGCTGAAGAGAAGCCGGATCTGCCCCGCAGGGTCAGAATCCGGCGGCTGGAAGCGCTTCCCGCGCTGCAGCACAGCCTGACCCTCATGGGCGCAAGACTGGCAGACCAGCAAACAGGCAAACAAATTCACAAGAAATAAATAAATTCCACAAGCATTCACACTCCCCCTAAACCGAAGGAAACAAATATAAGAAGAAAAAAACACACATAACACACATAACACTATTCAAAAATAACTAAATACCTAACGCCAATCTACTTTTCCAGAGCACAGCAACAATTCACCTCAGTCTGTCAGCAACTGAGAGAAAGACTGGGGAAGTATGGGAAAGGGGGGCGTGGTTAGAGCACAGAGTAGGAATAATGGATTTAAAAAGTTCTCTCAGTTGCTGTCAGAGAAGAGGATCTAACCCAGCTATGGAGTGTAGTAGCAGCATTCTGGAAAAAGGTAATTTGTAAAAAAACAAATATGTAAATAAATTAAAAAGATAAAACACATACACATGTTTTACACAAGAAGTGTTGAAAGTGCGTATGCACTCAGGAGCAAACCGGTAGCAACGGGTTTTGAAACCCGCCCCTGGTTTGAATGATCTGTTTAATATCATAATTTGCTTTATAAATGTCCAATCAGAAGTAACTAAGAGACTATGAAATAGTCCTGAACTCCTGAAACAAAATGAAGCTGATTTGCAAAAAAAAAAAAAAAGACATTGTATTACAATCTATTGAAAAACATACTGATCAAAAGAAATACTAAAGATACATTTATTCTTACGAGTCATAAACTTACATTTATTCTAACTTATTTGGCTGTTTAGCGTAATATACTAAAACCAATTGCAAGTCAGAATTTTTATTAGGAGGGCAAATGTTTAAACATGATTGACATTATGAAAGAACATTAATGCTGTTCTTTTAAATGTGGAATGAAGACAAGTGCCAGTTTATTACATTCAGAGTAAAACATTATTTCATTGAGATTAAACTCAATTCATTTAATCAAGATTCAACTATTTCCTATTCTCCAAGGGTTACCTAGTAGCTGCTCAGTGATATCATGACATAAAAACAGTCTTTCTTAGATAGTAACTTGCATCCTCTTAATTTCCTTTTCTTCTTAAAAAATGGAATCAGCAAAAATAGTTTAAAACTTTCTCTCCATAGGGTACTCCCAATTATAAAAATAATTACATGTGTAGCTGCACAGTGAAACAAAATAAAAAAGAAGACATGCTTCAAATGCCATTATTTGATCCTAAATTCCTTAATGCATAAAGGCAATATACAAATTAGTCACTTCTTTATTATTAGTATCCTCCCTAGCATTTCTAGTACTTAAATAAAAAGAATCTTCCAAAGGTAAATTTTGAGTATACAAGAGAATAAAGGAATATGTCACAAAACGGAAGTAATTAGAATGTGCCGAATGTGTGCATTAATTAAAGGGGCATCAGCACAAAGACTGCAATCCTCTACCATAAATCTTAAATTTTATTCTACATTTTCTGCTGTTAAGATCTAATATCCAAATAATAATCACTAAATTTTAAAACAAATGTGATAGCCATAATGTATTATTTTATATTTACGGATTGCAGCAAAACAATTTCTCTAAAGTAAACACTACAGTACGTGAAAAGCAAACATGATGCTTATATTGAATATCCTGGGCTGCAGTGTCTCATTTTAATATGCTGGAGCTCAACAAAAATAAGCATAATCTTTTTCAATGGTAATGCCTGCTGTGATGAGATACATCTTTAGAGAACTGCAAAGGGAAGCAACACATACAATTTGTGTCCCCATTCAACTGTGAACTAATTAGATAGAATAAGAAACAGCTTCAGATGCGGTCTAATAGGCTCAGCAGCACAGTCTCTAGCTAATATTTTTGCTACTTACAAAATAAATAAAGCATTTGAGAAATATCTTTAAACATTATGTTGGCTATGGTCATGATGTTCTGCTGCTTGACAAAATACCGTAGGTGCTATTATTGTTCTACCCACCTGACATTTCTGAGCTCATATATGCCTTTGCGATTCTTCCTATTGCAGGATATTTGTGCTCTCACTGCTAGAGTGCTAGAGGAGCTGTTGCATGGCAGTTGCCATTAGGATACTTACAGTCTTCTTATTAATGTACCAGTAACAAGATGTTAGTCCAACTAGTCCACATCCTTGTTTATTATGACAATGGCTGACATGAATTAAGCATGGAAGCAACTCTGTTAGTATATACTTGACACCAATATATGTTAATATCATTAAAAAACTGTTTTTGAAACTATAGACTTAAAATGTCAGCCTTAGTATTTCAGGAAGCAATATATTAAAATAAACATTAAATATGCAACTCCAACCCAGTGAGAAACAAGAGCTTGGTGGCGCAGCAGACTATAGTGCTGTTAATTAGCACTTAGTTGCCAACCGCCTGCAATTACTGCGAGTTCAAATCTCACTAGGCTCAAGGTTGACTCAGCCTTCCATCCTTCCGAGGTAGGTAGAATGGACGTTGTCTTACCTGAACGTCCCTTTTCTGGGCGCTATTCTGCGTACACTATCCATGCATGGGTTAATCCTTCAGCCTTTGGCAAATAACTGAGTGTAGCTTTAAAACTTTTTCCCTTTCCCGGCTGCTAAGCCACGCCCCCAATCCCATGATATCCCAGTCTGAACGAAGGCGTAGCAAAGATGAACAGCAGACAAGTGCAATTAACCAAACTTTATTAACAATCAACAACTAGAAAGCGATAAAAACTAACGACCCGCCAGGCAGGCAGCCCATACACAGGAGGGAATGGATAGTGTACGCAGCGCCCAGAAAAGGGATGTTCAGGTAAGACAATGTTCATTTTCCTGTGCGCTGCTCCCACTATCCATGCATGGGATATACCCAAGCTCAAACCTCATGGGCGGGAGGCTGACTGCCTGTAATGTCCTCCTCGGCCAGGACCCGTTGGAGCGGCCAAAGGACGCTTCAGCTGAATTGTAAGCATCGATCCTGTAGTGGTGAATAAACAACGAAAGTGATGACCAGGTCGCCACTCTGCAGATGTCAGTCACTGACGCTTGTGTAGCCCAGACTGCTGAGGTGGCCGCGCTACGAGTCATCTACTGACTGTGGATGCCGAAATCTTCTGTCCCATGGAAGCCAGGTTGAAGGAGACCAGGAGGGTCTCCTTCAACCTGGCTTCTGTTGCTGGCTTCTGTTGCTTCAACCTGGCTTCTTGTCTGCTGTTCATCTCCATGCAGCAGAACGAGGCTGTCCTGCGGATGTAGATATGTAGGGCGCAGCGAACATCCAGGGTGTGCCATCGCTTCTCCCTGTGATCCCGAGGTGAACGGCAAAAATCTGGCAGGATGAGTTCCTCGGCTCAGTGGAACCATGAATTTACCTTTGGTATGAAGGCGGGGTCTAGACGCAGTATTACTGTCAAGTCCGTGAATCTGCACAGATCCTTACGAACAGAGAGGGCTGCTAATTCCGAGACCCTCCTAGCCGAAGTGATAGCTAGGAGGAAGGTTACCTTGAGAGACAGTAGTTTGAGGCTCACCAACCCCAGTGGTTCGAATGGGGCCCCAGTCAGGGTGCGCAGCACGAGAGGTAAATCCCAAGACAGATAACGGTACACCGTGGGGGGAGTGCAACTTCGTGGCCCCATGCAAGAAGCCCTTGATGAGTGGATGTTGTGACAGGGACTGGTATGGTGCGATAGTGATGACCGTTGACAAGGCAGCCATCTGACGTCTCCGAGTCGTGGGGGCCAGCCCCTTGTCGAGTCCTGTCTGTAGAAAGACCAAGATGTCCTGAATCATGGCTGATGTGGGATCCATGTGATGGCGGGATCCCCAGTGACAGAATTCTTGCCAGGTAGCTTCGTAGATGCAAGCCGTTGAAGGTCTTCTTGCCGCCTGGATGGTGCTGACGACTCTATCCGGCAAGTTGTCTTTCAATAGGATGACCCGCTCAAATGCCAGATGGCTAATTGGAGCCACTGAGAGTCTGGGTAAGTGATCGCTCCTTGGCAGAGGACTACCCTGTGTGGCGGGATCACCCACGGCTGGTCTACCGACGGGGCCACCAGTTCGGCGTACCACGCCCCTTGAGGCCAGTTTGGAGCTACGAAGAGGAGGTTGGCTCTCTCTAGGAGCAGCTTCTGGATGAGCTGGGGACCTACTGGCATCGGAGCGAAAGTGTATAGCAGGCCCCCCGGCCACTTGCAGCGAAGGGCGTCATGATCCTCCATCTGTGGTGTCGGGTAGCGTGACACAAAGCGGGGTAGTTGGGTGTTGGCAGGGGTCACAAAGAGATCCACCTCCAGCATCCCGAAGCGTGAGACCATTTTCTGAAAGAGACTGGGATGGAGTTGCCACTCTGCTTGATCTATCGTCTCTTGGCTGAGCCAATCCGCTCTGACATTGGTCTCCCCTGATATGTGGTCTGCCTTGATCGACCGTAGGTGCCTCTCCGCCCAATCGAACAGGGCATCCGACTCTGACATGAGGAGCCTTGACTTTGTGCCCCTCCCTGTTGACGTGTGCCTTGGCTGAGATGTTGTCTGTCAGAATCAACACATGCTGACCTTGGATGGCGGACTGGAATCGGCGTAGAGCCAGCTTGATCGCCCAGAGCTCCAGGAGATTGATACTGCTGCATTGTTCCTGGCGGGATCAGTGGCCCTGAGCCACTAATTGTGAAGGTGCGCTCCCCACCCTTGCAGACTGGCGTCTGTGGTGAGAATCACTCTGTCCGGGTCCATGAAATCGGAGCCCTTGAGGAGCGAGGAGGTCGTCCACCACTTTAGGGAGAGGCGAATCTGGGGGGTGAGCCGCACCACATGTCGTGAGTTGGCCTTCCCCACCCGCTGGAAAGGAAGAAGAAACCACTGTAGAGCTCTTGAGTGTCTGCGTGCCCACGGTATGATACCGAAGCAGGACATCATCTTCCCTAACAGGTGCGAGAGCTGAAGTAATGGGACCTTCTTCTGAGTCAGGATGTCGTGGGCCAGGCCTTGGATGTTTTGGACTCTGTCTGGTGACAGGAACACCTGACCCTTGACCATGTCTATCATTGCCCCCAAATGGAGGATCCGGGTGGAGGGCTGGAGATGGCTTTTCTCGAGGTTGACAATGAAGCCATAGTCTTGGAACGCTTCCAGTACTAGCCTCATGTCCCTGACTGCCTGGTTGTGGGATGATGAAAGGACCAGGATGTCGTCCAGAGGACTCAAACTGGGACAGTGTGGAGCCTGGCTGCCACCAACGCTACCAATTTGGTAAAGGTCCGGGGTGCTGACGAGAGTCCGAAGGCATTGCATGGTACTGGAAATGCCAGCCTGCGTACTCGAATCGCAGGAACTGCCGGTGCTCCGGATGGATGGGCACATGTAGGTAGGCTTCCCGTAGATCCACTGATTGCAGAAGGTCTCCCGGACGCACCCCCGCTAAGATCGACTGGAGGGAGTACATCTTGAACCTGCGGTAATGTACTGATTGGTTCAGGTGTTTGAGATTTAGAATGGCTCTCCAACCTCCGGAGCTCTTGGGCACGAGGAAGAGAGTTGAATAGAAGTCCGAACCCCATTGTGTCAGCAGGACAAGCTCTATGGCCCTGACCTCCAATAGGTGGGCAATTTACAGTGACATGAGTCCCTGGAGTTCCGAGGACTGTGGGATCTGACAACGCACATAGCGCTGGGGGGGAGATCCCAAAAATTCGATGGAGAGACCTGATGAAGTCATGCACCTTGCCCATGAGTCCGACATTGATCGGGCCCATTGGTGGTGGAATAGGAGTAACCTTCCCCCTATGGGCTCCTTGGGCCTGGAGTCACTTCCCCTTCTTAGAAGGTTTGGATCCAGTCCCCTGGAACGGCCGTTTGGACTGCTGGAATTGGCCTCGGTCTCTGAATTGTTGCCTTTCTTGGAACTGATCCCCTCCTTGGTAATGGGGACGGTGTGTAGGGGGCCCCCTGGACCCTGCATTGTAACGAAAGGGCTGTTGCTGGGGATAAAGGGAATATCTGCGTTCTCTGAGCCAGTAAGCTGAGGGAAGAATCTTCCTCTTATCCTTGTCCTCCACCAGGACTGGATCCAGAGCCACTCCGAATAGATCAGGCACCTTATACGGAGCTGCTGCCAACTTCCACTTAGTTTTTAGGTTGGCTTTGCAGGAACGGAGCCAGAAGAGTCTCCTAGCTGTGATGGAAGATGCTAGAGATCTCGATGTGAATTTTGGGCCAAGGACCCTGGATTGGCTGGATTGGCCTGACCACTTTCCAGAGCTCTTCTTGGCTGACTTTGCCCCCTTGCGAGGTGGGCTTAGCTCTAGCTCCAGATCGGAAGACATGGACGAGTCTTCCATGATTGGAGCACCTAGCTGGTGCGCGGGAAGGTGCCCTCGAGTGTGGACACAGTCCCGAAGTAGCCCTGTGGCGTGCTGGGACCCAAGAGTCCTCCAAGCTGCCCGCTGCCGGAGGGCTCCCCCAAGATGAGGGGGGAGTGGCTGATGGATGCCTAGTCCCCCCTTTTATAGTTGCCCCCCCCGAGGCAGAAGCTCCCTGGTGGTCAAGGGGGGGGCAAAAGGTAGCGCTGACCAAAATGGCGGCCCGGAGGTCCACCAAGATGGTGGCCGCATGTGGCGAAGCTCAGAGGAGTCGGCTGCGCTTCGCGGACTTGTGCTGGCAGCCTGAGGGTCCTACCAGCTGCCGCACTCCATTTCTGCTGTTGCTTTAAGTTTTCTGTAGTACAGGCAAAGAGCCGCTTCCTTGCGCTCTTCAAACCACCCCCGCTTTTTCTCCGCTGCTCACCTCCTTCGATTTCCCCTGAAACTAGCCTTACGGCTCTTGCTAGAGAAGGGATGGGGTGGGGGGGGCGGCTCTCCAACGCTTGCCCCTCTCGCTCAGCAACTGGTAGAGAAAAAAGTCCCATGCCGAGCCTCGAATCCTTTCTTCCTTAAAGGAATCTGGCGGTTTTTTTGAATTAGTGCTAAGCACTGCACGTGGGAGGTTGAAGCCTGGAAGCCCGACGCCCAGCTGATGAGCGCAGCACCGCTCTGCAACTCTTGGAAAGAAAACCGAAAGCAGAAACTAATCAAAAATAAATAAAAGTCTACAAGCCCTAAGGAAAGGGAAAGGGAAAGGAAAATTACAGAAAAAAAGGGAAAAGGGGGAGAAATGCCTTAAAGGTGCAGGAGCTCCCAAAAAACACTTCAGTGTTTGCCAACAACTGAGTGAAGACTGGGGTATCATAGGATTGGGGACATGGCTTAGCAGCCGGGAAAGGGAAAAAGTTTTAAAGCTACACTCAGTTGTTTGCCAAAGGATGAAGGATTAACCCATGCATGGATAGTGGGAGCAGCGCACAGGAAAATGAGGACCCAGATTGTGGAGGCAATAAGCTGACTTTGTATAAAAAAGAACACCGCTTGGGGGGGGGCAAAAAGCCCTACTAAGCAGGTATATACAAAAGTATGAAGGCTATTGTTAACGCATTGTAAGCCGCCCTGAGTCTACGGAGAAGGGCAGCACATAAATCGAATCAATAAATCAATCAATATTGTGATCTAACTCATTACCTGTCACTGATAACGTAAATAGGAACCAGCTAGAAGATTACAATTGCATCCAATATTAGCATAGTGAGAAAAACAATCATAAAATGTAGTTCTGTGTTGCTTTTATGAAAGTTTCCGTAAACAGTAAAAGTATCATATAAACATCACTGGGTATAATTCACATATTATTTTGTTTTATTTATAAACAGAAATTTAGAGACAATGGATAGTTTCATGATCAAACCATAAAGCAAAGAGCAATGGGCTAATTCGTCCAGTTTCATAATCTCAGCATAAATTTGGATCCAAACCAATGGGTTTTCAATTTACCTGCCGTTTCACAGATTTCCTTTAGGAATGTCTCCCCCTTGTTTTTTTTTTCTGACTACTTCAAGTTTCTACCATATCCGATTCTCTTAGTGTACACATATACACACTGAATGCACATGCTAAGCAACATTGTCCAAAATAGGAGGATAACAGAAGAAGAAATAGTAAATCATGTATTTCGAGAAACCAAGTAGAATTAACTATCTCTAAATGGCAATATCTGAGCTACAAATTTTTCTCTGTCTCACATTCGGAGTAGGATACAGGTGTGTGTTGTTGTTTTTTTAAACAGCTGGCTGTGAGATTTTCTGGGACCTTAAGGATAGAGAGGAATAGGGCACAATGAGAATGATAAATCAGTGGAAAATGATCAGAAGAGATTGTGCAGCCAATGTTTCAGCTTCAGCCATACTTACCAAAACACACCAATTAAAACAGTTGTTTAGAACATCTGGTAGGCCATGTGAATCAAGTTCCAGTGAAATGAAAAAGCTTTATATTAACTGAAATCTACTACATGATAATTCAGCTGCCAGCAGATGGTGCTGCTTCTTTAATTATCTCTATATAGAGAAGAACATCAAACTAATCTATTTTAAAAAGGTATCCATAGGACTCAAATATAGCCCATGAGTAAATTGGCATGGTTTGGGATGGTTGTGTATCTTGCTTAATAGTTCTCCCACTTCCAATAATAGGGCATCTTGTTGTCTTTCTTTCTCTCAAAATCAAACAAACTATATTATGGCATGATGCTCTGTTGCAGTAGAGCAGTTTGGAGAAGGATATAAACAGATGACTTTATCAACCAATCTAGTGGGCAGAAGTGAATTTTAACAACTGCTTTCTATAATACATTTAACAACTAGTTTTTTAAAAATGAGTGTTCTGGCAAGAAATGATGCCACCCTACCAATACTCAGCTATAATTGGATTGCAATACTTTTTCCTCATGGAGAATTTCCACTTATTTCTTGAAGGTATTAACATGATATTTCATTCATCCAACACTGTTTTATCATTAACTAAAACTGTATCATGCCATTTGTTCATAGTGCTCAATTTATAAACTTATTACCAAAATTATTATGTGTACACAAATTGAGAATCAACTTCATTTTTTAAAAAGTACTCCTAGTTCTGACTTTAGATAACCCCATTATTCTGTTACTCAAAAGTTTTTGCTATGACGCAAAATGCCTAATTAATGTCACAGGAAGCCAACAAATGTTAATCTTTCCAATTGACTGAGATTTCCACATGCAGTTTCATGAGGTATTTACTAGGATACTGAGAGATCACTTGCAAAACATCCCACACAGAATTTCACTTCCTCAAAAATAATACAACTATTGAATTGAATTACATTTTTAATGCAGAAATGTTATGAAAATGTATGTATTAAATCTATTATATTGTCTCCCATAGTATCTGCATGATCAGTTTGATCTGGCAGGTTTGGCACCTTCTAGGTTCCATCAATTAAAGAATGCCACCTATCAGGGTCTGGAAATATGCCTTCTCTGTGGCATCTACCTTGGCAATGAAATTGTCCTCAAGCCCCTGCAAATGCTTTTTACTTTTACATTGAAAATGCTGCATAGTCCTACCATTATTCATGAGCAAGATATGTTAGTATATAGACAGCTTTTTTTTACCTCTGTGGAAATCCACAAAAGCCTGGTAAAAATGAAAGTCTTTTCTGCAGGTTTCATTATACAGAGCAAATAGATCAACAGATGATGCTGTTAATATGTCTCTGCACTACATCCTACAACATCTTGCATCTCCAAAGACCTACGCAAGGGTCTTCTTTGTGGACTTTAGTTCAGCATTTAACACTATCATTTCAGACACTCTTCTAATTAAGCTAAATCAGCTACCAGCTATAGGTACCTGAACACACTTGCAAGTGGATCATAAGCTTCCTAACAAACAGGAAGCAGCAGGTGAAGCTAAAGAGAATCACATCAGATACCTGTACAATTAGCACCACAAGGCTGTGTGCTCTGTCCACTTCTCTTCTCTCTATATACCAATGACTGCATCTCAAACGATCCATCTGTTAAACTACTGAGGTTCGCAGATGACACAACAGTGATCGGTCTCATTCAAGACAATGATGAATCCGCATACAGATGGGAGGTTGAACAACTAGCCTTGTGGTGCGACTGGAACAATCTGGAACTGAACACACTCAAAACTGTAGAAATGGGGTAGACTTTAGGAGAAACCCTTCCATACTTCACCTCTTACAATACTAGACAACACAGTATCAACAGTATCAAACAGTAGAGACCTTCAAGTTTCTAGGTTCTATCATATCTCAAGACCTAAAATGGACACCTAACATCAAAAACATCAAAAAAGCACAACAAAGAATGTTCTTTCTGCGCCAACTCAGAAAGCTCAAATTGCCCAAGGAGCTGCTGACACAGTTCTACAGAGGAATTATTGAATCTGTCATCTGCACCTCTAAAACGGTCTGGTTTGATTCTGGAACCCAACAAGACAGACACAAACTTCACAGATAATTAGAACTGCAGAAAAGACAATTACTACCAACCTGCCTTTCATTGAGGACCTGTATACTGCACGAGTCAAAAAAAAGAGCTGAGAAAATATTTACAGACCCTTCACATCCTGGACATAAACTGTTTCAAGTCTTACCCTCAAAATGTCACTATAGAGCACTGCACACCAGAACTACTAGACATGAGAACAGTTTTTTCCCGAACGCCATCACTCTGCTAAACAAATAATTCCATCAACACTGTCAAACTATTTATTAAGATTGCACTACTATTAATCTTCTCATCATTTCTATCACCCATCTCCTTCCGCTAATGACTGTATGACTGTAACTTTGTTGCTTGTATCCTTACGATTTATATTGACTGTTTCCTAATGTGATTTGATTGCTTATTTGTACCCTATGACTATCATTAAGTGTTGTACCTTATGATTCTTGACGAACTATCTTTTCTTTTATGTACACTGAGAGCATATGCACCAAGACAACTTCCTTGTGTGTGTCCAATCACACTTGGCCAATAAAATTCTATTCTATTCTATTCTATTCTATTCTATTCTATTCTATTCTATTCTATCCTATCCTACCCTACCCTACCCTACCCTACCCTACCCTACCCTACCCTACCCTACCCTACTCTATTCTATTCCAATTGTTCCCTTCAGACGTTTGGGGACTGCAGCTCTCATAATCCTCCATTCTGATCATATGTTGAGATTTCTCAAAGGGACAACTCACTATATTGAAGATATCAGATTGAAACAGGATGCTAAAGTGGAAAGAGCTATTTCAATTTCATGACTGCCTTTCTTTAAATAGCTATTTCTTTGCATACCAGATAATGTACAGTCATAAATAACAGGCTGGCAGGGCACTACTGTGACATTAATATATTGTGAACATCTTTTTGATTGGAAATATTTTCATTTTATTACTGTTATGCAATCTATCATTCTAAGGTATGATTAAATAAAATATTTTTACTGCTTTGGAGCAATCTTATTGTAACGTATTGTCTTTTGTTCATCTACATTGCCTTTTTTAAAGAATATCACACTCCAGAAATTATAAATGAAGGAAAATGATGATATGGGTGCATAATAAAATAAATTACGCTAAATAAATTTAACAGAAAGATTTTCAAGTTCCCTGTAACAATATCATGAAATATGTACCTGAAACATTTTAATCATTGAACAAAATGTGTGTGTGTGTGTGTGTGTATAAAATACTTTGAGATACTTCAATAATTTCAGAGTAATGTAGATAGAGATTAAATCTGTTTTGTTTTACATTGGCTTATAACTGTATGCATATATCTCTCTATGTACAACTTCCTACTAAAGAACAATATGTACTTCCTTGTTCCTATGTAACAATGATGTTTTTAGATCCAACACCCGGTGATGCAATAAAAGAACTTAAAAGACTTTTTAGTACAAATTTTATAGACACAATTCTAAAGACTCTTTAGAAAGCTTCCTGATACACTGAACACTATCCTGGATGCTTGTTCTTTAGTTAGTATGACAAAATGATTTCATGGGGTTGTTGTAAGGAACAGATGACTCCTTATACGCTACCAGACTCAAAACAATCAATTATAGGACCTTTTCCACCATCCTTGAGTGAGCACCAAAATGCCAGCAAAAAAAAAAATGGCTATGCCCATGCCAATCCTTATCCTACTTCTGCTTTTTATTTTGAGTCACTGCCAAATGATGTTGCCCTAATTTGTGAATGTTCCATTTGTTGTGGATGAGATGTTTTACTTTTTCTTCTTATTTTCTGTCATCCTTTTTTGGCATATCACCAACTGGCAAGAAAAACCACCATCAATCAGAGAACTGCAGAGGAATGGTATCAATCTGACTTTAGGATTCTTCTCTAAGTTGGCAGGTTTCCCTTTTCTCTCACATCCTATTGGAACATCTCCCAAGTTAAAATAATATAAAATAAATATATTGGAACATACCAGGACATAAATTGGCACTAGGTGGCCAACTTTGACATGACTGTGCAACTAGTGGATTGGGAAGGGGAGAAGGAATAATTGAAGCTAATTTGCTGCAGGTAACCACTTTCTAACTTCAAGGAGATGGGGAAAGGTAGTGATTAAAACTGGTAAACAAAAGTGTTCACTAGTTCTGCATTATTTTTTGGTTATTTATTCACAGACTAGAGGTACGATAAAAGCAATATATGAGAACATGGCAGAAAATTATTATCAAAGCATTACTATGCCATGGTTAAATCAAACAGATGGTGTCATGATTGCAATACAAGAGAAAGACAAGTAGTTAGTTAAATATACCTCAATTGTGATAATAGTGAGTCACTAGTACAATACCATATGAAAATATGGTTTCTTTCTCTTTTAAAAAGGACCATATTTTCAAAACTGTGTTGGCAAAAATTGACCAAATATTCATATTAATCATAAAAAAAAAATAACCCACTTAACTTCTGAATCCAAAGTTCTACCATAACCAAAATTTCAAAGAAATGGTTGAGGATCACAAAATTTCAACTTTTCCATTAAATAAGACACCACTCTGGACCAATCACACCCATATGTTTTGCTTCAGCTTTTGTCAGACCTGATACTATGGATGATTTGTTCTTCATCTCCAAATTAGCATATTCTTCACTGAAACTTTTTAATTGTTTTGGAACTTCAGCATGATCAATGGCTAAGAACTGTGGGAACTTAAATTCAACATGTCTGATGGCATCAAATGCTCCCTTTACAAACTGCTCCACACAGAGATGACACAGATAAAAGCTATTAGCAACAGGACAATAATTTTTCTTCTCTTTCCATGCTAAAGCAACAATTCTTTGATTGTTTTAAAATATTCAATACTGTATTCCACCAGGAACAATCTGTTCAAGCCTTTGCTAGAAATTATCATCTTCAAGCCATACCCTTGCTGCAATAGCAATTATGCCAATCCATGTTACTTTTAGTTTGCATAATAAACCAAAGTTTTCAAAAACATTAATGAAAGAAAAATAATAAAAACTGTACAATATGTTAATAAATAGCACAAGGAAAACAGCACAGATTTATTTTAAAAGGGCACAGAAGCTGCTTAGCTTTCCTGAGAGATTTTTCTTCCCCTTCTTCCCTGTTTCTAATTCATGAAAATGGAGATTTGCAAGCATTGTCACTTTTCCAGATTGTTAAATTTATCATAGAAACTAAAATTAGTCTCACATCATAAACTGGTGTTGCAAAATATATTTTCATTCCAGTAAAGAAAAATTGTGTCTGAGGAATGCACTGCAGCTTAACTGTAAACTAATTGTCACATAATTATTAAAGAGCCTGCAGGTTTCCAAATTCCAAGGAAACATCCTTTCAGTTTTTGGTTTACCCTTCTGGAAAAACTTGATCATTATAATATTTTTAAGCTTAAATGGTACTCTATAGAATTTGAAGGTATTTTTATTTAATAAAAAGAATAATAGAATTTAGGCATAGTTTGCTGAAAAATCAAGATCATAATAATTAAATATGACATGGGATCAAACTGATTTATTATAGCTTGCAATACTGAAATTATAATGGTATTTCTGAAGTTACAAACAGCATGATCGTATTTATTTAAAATGAAAGGTTCAGAATATGGTCTTAGTTCTACAAAATGTTTTTAAAATTCCAGTTTGAGTAGTATAATACTGAATATGGATAAGACTGATGAATGATAGTTATTTCTATTTGAAAGCAATTGCCACAACTCCATCTTATGGCCACTTTCATAATTTCTTTAGATAAAAAGGAAAATAATCATTTGCTAGCATTGACTTCTGTCTCCCCAATTCAAAAGTCACACCCTACAAGTAAAACTTCTTCCATACTCTTATAGGCTCCTAGTGCTGGAAGTTTATTTTATGTTTGCCAAAGTTTTTTTAACTTTAACCCCTCTGAAATAGGTTCTTAGCATGGCTAATCAATAAAATGCTACTGCTACTACAATAAACTAGGTGGTTTGTTGTGCAATAAATATGAGCATTCAGTACAGTCAGTGTTAAGCAATAAATGCTAGAGCTCTACATAGATTTTTTTTAAAAAGATGATTTACTATGTGTGGAAATGCACACAAGCACCGTACATCTCTACCAATCATTAAAGCAGCCATGTTATTTACAAGGCACAGGTGCCTGCATCTATAGTTATGGCTGTACACATCACATTTTTCTTCAGTGGACCACAGTCTTTCTGCCTGTATCTTCCCAGGCTACAGGATAAGCTTTAGAAACAACACAGTACTTTAACAACTTGGAAATAAATATACTATACATGTATGTTTCCCCAGATTATGAGATATCCTTTTTAAGGCTTTGCCCACCCCAATAAATAAGAAAGTTTATCACCACCTTTGCTAAATGTACAAGCCAGCTGCTATAAATGAATACTGATTTATGAAAACCAAACTAAGCTATTAATATTTAAATGATTTACCTAACATCACTTTTCCATATGGCAATCTAATATAATTAAATACTAATTATTTAACAGAACAGGTATAAAATTCTTCTCAGCTGAAACACCGCCAAAATTATAATTATTTCATCTCTAATCAAGTAGCCTACTTTTCCACATCTGTCACTTATCCCTTCTGCCAAAGTTTAAAGACTGGTACCTAATTAATTGAAGAAATTGGTAACAAAACTTTTGAACTGAGCACAATTTCTTTTACCAAAATTAAACTTTTAATAAATTATTGCAAAGATAAGATAAGGCAGTTTTATATTATTGCAATGACAAAGTAAGCTGTTAGTATTGTCTTCCACCAGAATTTTTCATAATTCAATCCATTCCTTATGGTTTTTAACTTTCATGAAGCTCTTATGGAACCGTAATAGAGATTTGTTCTTCCTATTTCTTGCATTTATTCCAAAGAAAAATAGGAAATGGGCATTGACTTACCTGAATGCTCCTTCTGGTTGTCCTGGAGACAGCGGTCAGGATTGGGTATTCCAGCTTCGATATGCAGGATTGAGTCAGGAGATTGAGAAGCTCCGCCCACCTTCTCTCTGCTTCCCAGTTTTCTGATGAAATAGGATAGTGCTGACTGATACGCTGAGCTGAGAAGATAGAACGGAAAGCCGCAGGAACCACCTGACCAGCGAGGGCCAAAAAACAGGGAGGGGCTGACCGCTGTCTCCAGGACAACCAGAAGGAGCATTCAGGTAAGTCAATGCCCATTCTCGTTGTCCCTGGAGCCAGCGGTCAGGATTGGGACATGCCAAAGCATAACCTACAGGGAGGGACCCGCCCGAGCCGGGGAAGGTGGGGCATGGATCACCAGCTGCAGGACCCTACGGCCAAAGGAAGCCTCCGCAGAGGCGAAACGGTCAAGACGGTAGTGACGGATGAAAGGAGTAGGGGATTGCCAGGCGGCAGCCCTGCACACCTCTTCTAAGGATGCCTGAGTAGCCCAGGCAGCGGAAGTGGCCGCACTACGTGTAGAATGGGCAGTGACATGACGGGGCACCGGGAGTGACTGACTTTCATACGCCCTGGCGATGGTGGCCTTAATCCAGCGGCCTATGGTAGAGGCAGATACCTTCCGGCCCAGAGAAGCTGGCAGGAAGGAAACGAGGAGAGACTCTGAATGTCTGAAGGGGGAAGTTCTTCGCAAGTAGATGCGAAGAGCTCTCCGAACATCTAAGGAGTGCCAAACCCGTTTCCTCGGATGGGAAGGGTGAGGGCAGAAATCAGGGAGGACTAGATCCAGAGACCTGTGGTAAGGGGAATTGACCTTGGGGAGGAAGGTGGGGTCCAACCTAAGAACTACTCTATCAGGATAGAAAACACACAGGTCTTCCCTCATGGACAAGGCGGCCAATTCCGAGACTCTCCTGGCAGAGGTGATGGCCAAGAGGAAAGCCACCTTGTAAGTCAGAAACCTTAGCCCAGCTTCACGCAGGGGTTCAAAGGGAGGCTTGGTGAGGGAGTCTAGCACCCTGGGGAGGTCCCAGGAGGGATAATGATGGACAGGGGGTGGGCGAATGTTGGAAGCCCCTCTGAGAAACTGTCTAATGAGAGGCCTGGAAGAGAGGGGTCGCCTAGCCCCGCAACAGAGGATAGAAGACAGAGCGGCCACTTGCCTACGAAGGGTGTTGGGGGCCAAGCCCGCCTCCAGACGATTTTGGAGGAATATCAGGACGTGCTCTGTAGACGCGGAGGCGGGGGAAACGGAGTTCTCGTTGCACCATGAAGAGAAGGTCCGCCAGGTGGAGTTGTAGATTCGTGTCGTGGAAGGTCTACGAGACGCCTGAATAGTGGAGATCACCGAAGGAGGAAGCCGACGGTCGGTCAGCAGTCGCCGCTCAACCTCCAGACGGTTAGTTGTAGCCACTCTGCGTCTGGATGTAGAATGGACCCTTGACGAAGTATCACCTTGGCTGCCGGGAGCCGCCATGGAGGCCGCACAGACAGGGACATCAGGTCGGCAAACCAGGGACGTCGAGCCAGTGAGGGGCGATGAGGATCAGCTCTGCTCTCTCCAGGATCAGCTTCCGAATGACCTTGGCCATCAAGGGCAGGGGGGGGAGGCGTAGAGCAGACCGGGAGGCCAAATGCTGTGGAGAGCATCCACGGCCTCCGCCTCCGGTTCCGGAAACCTGGAGAAAAACCTCTGTATCTGGCGATTGGCCCTGGTCGCGAAGAGATCCACTAAGGGAACCCCCAGGAGAGCTGTGATTTCCTGGAATAGGACTGAATCTAGGGACCACTCCCCGGGGTCTAGGGTCGAGCGACTCAACCAATCCGCTTGTGCATTGTCCACCCCGGATATGTGAACCGCTTGGATGGACCTCACATTGGCCTCGGCCCAGGTGGCCAAGCCCTGAGCTTCCCTCATGAGGTGGCTGGAGCGGGTACCCCCTAGACGATTTCTGTGTGCCTTGGCTGCCACATTGTCTGTCCTGACAAGAACGTGTTTGTCCTGAACCTTGTCCTTGAATGCTCGAAGGGCTGAATGAATGGCTCGGAGTTCCAACCAATTTATATTGTGCGATAGGTCGGTCCTGGACCAGCAGCCCTGAGCTAGGGAGGAGGACAAGAGAGCCCCCCAGCCGTGGAGGCTGGCGTCCGTGGTTATGATCACCCTCCGGGACACATGGAACTCCCTCCCCTGAAGCACTGCTGGGGAGACCCACCACTTGAGAGACTGGAGAACTTCGCCTGGAAGGGGAACAACCCGGGCGGAGGAGCCTAATCGCTGCTTCTGGAACGGAAGGAGGAACCACTGTAGGGGTCTGCAGTGAAGATGAGCCCAGGGGTCAATGCCTATGCAAGACACCATCTTTCCCAGGAGATGGGCGAGTGAGGCCAGGGAGGAGCCCCTCCCTGCCTTCACTGACCTGACCAGAGACCGCAGACTGGTCAGGCGGTCCTGAGAAAGATAGACCCTGCAGACAGCCGTGTCTATGATGGAGCCCAGATGGTGAATGCGGGTGGTCGGAACCAGGTGGCTCTTGGCCCAGTTGACTGAAAACCCGTGGCTCTCCAGAACTTGGACAGTGGAAGCCAAGTCCTGGAGCGCTAGCTGTTCCGAGACAGACTTGATGAGATCGTCCAGATAGAACTGCATCCTCACCGGGAGAGTCCGGAGGTGGGCCGCCAGAGCAGCCATCAATTTTGTAAACACACGAGGGGCCGAGGAGAGACTGAATGGGAGAGCCCGGTATTGGTAATGGCTGTTCGCAAAGCAAAACCTGAGGAACCGCCGGTGTTCTGGGAGGATGGGAACGTGGAGGTATGCCTCCGTCAGGTCGATTGACGTGAGGTAATCCCCCCGCCTGATGCCCTCCAGGATGGATTGGAGGGACTGCATCTTGAACCGCTGGTAAACGATCCGGCGGTTCAAGGCCTTGAGGTCCAGAATTGCTCTCCATCCCCCCGAAGACTTTTGGATGACAAACAGGCGAGAATAAAAGCCGAGTCCGAGCTGTCCCGGAGGGACAGGCTCGATAGCTTGAATCTCTAAGAGGTGACCTATGGCGGATTCCATGAGAAGTCTCGAGGTTTTGTTCCGGGAGATGGGGCAGCGAAGGAACCTGTCTGGGGGAATGGAGGTAAATTCGAGAGAGAGGCCAAACCTGATAGTCTCTATCACCCAAGCGTCTGATGAGGTAGCCTCCCATTGGCTGGCGAAGAACGCCAGGCGGCCACCAATGGGAAGCGGACCCAGACCGTCAGCGGGGCCTACGGGGACCCCTCCCCCTGTTGCCTCGAAAGGGCCGACGGGAAAACCCCCTGGACGAGGACGGGCCCGGGTGGTCCAGAGGCAGGGACTGTCTGGGAGGGGGAAAACGTGTTCTGCGGCTTCCAGAATAGGAAGCGACAGGGTTCCTGAAGGGGTGAAAGGAGGAACGGGATCTGAAATCAGAACGCCGGGACAAGGCCGGAAGAACTCAGCGCTTGTCTTTAGACTCCACAAGGAGAGGCTCTAAGGAGGCTCCAAAAAGGTTAGGGCCAGCAAAAGGAGAGGATGCTAAGCGCCATTTAGATTTAGCATCCGCTTGCCACTGGCGTAGCCAGAGCAGCCTGCGGGCACTTAAGGACGAACCAATGGCCTTGGCAGCGAAGCGGGAAGAATTTAAAGTAGCGTCCGCTGAAAATTTTAAGGCCGCAATGATTTTACTGATATCTTGTTGGGCTCGCAAATCTGATACGGGGAGCCTCGCCTGCAATTGCCTAAGCCATAGAAGTGAGGCCCTGTTAAAGAAGGAGGCCGCCATGGAAGCTTTGACCGACCAGGCAGTGGCCTGGTGGGATCTTACCAAGGAATGCTCCATGCGCCTGTCCTCTGGGCGGAGGCTCTCTTCCGGGGGTCCCGTAAGGTTAGAGGAAGATGACAATTCTGCCACTGGCTGATCTATGGAAGGTATCTGCAAAAGAGAAGACAACTCGGGCGCCAAATTATAAATTCTCTTATCCAACCCACTAGGGCAAGGGCCCGAAGCCGGGAGAGACCACTGTCGTAAAAGAACCTCTCTAAAAAGTTTACGGCCAGGAATTTCCTCCGTTTCCACAGTAGGGACCTCAAAGAGAGGGACAGAGGCTGAAGCGGAAGGGGCCCCTTCCAGCTGAAGTGATGGGGCAGGGGGGCTAATCCCTAGGCCCGTGGTGATCTTAGCCTTGTGTAACAAGGAACGGAACAATTGTGGCTTGAAGAGACCCACAAAGGCCGGCTGGTCTGGTCCCAGGTTTTCATCCTCTGACATTTCCTGATCCAGAGGGTCAGGCATAGAGATGGAATCGCCTATAGAGCGATCCGGTGAACAAGTTCCGTGGGACCTAGCTTCAGTGAGATCCTCCTGCAGGCATTCCCCTTCAGAGAGAACAGAGCCCTCTACATCTACCAGGGACTGAGATTGACTAGAACCCCATGAAGAAGTTCGGTGACGGAGTTCCTGCCTAATACCCATCCTTATAGCCTCCCGGATATAAGAAGCCAGGTCAGCGGGCACAGGGGCACCTGCTTCCCCAAGGGGCTGAGTAGGAGGAGGGGGGGAGGAGGAGTGGGAGGAGGAGGAGGAGGAGGGGGGGCCAAGGAAGAGACAGCCAAGGTAGGGGGATCCTCAGCAGGATTCCCACCAGGGGTGGGGGGGGATCAGATTGGGTCCCAAAAAGAGTCTCATCAACCCTCTCGAGTACCTTGGGGGAGAGGCCTTCCCTATCTGGTGAGAGGGTCAGAGAAATAGTTTTGTTGGCAGCCGGGCGCTCCAAAGGAGCAGCAACAGGCTCAGGGAGATCAGATCTTGAGGAAGACTGGGGGCTGAGAGACACCCCTTCTTGAAATGAAACAGACTTGAGAGCCTTTTGGATGGCCTTTTCCATGGCCAGTTGTCTCCTTTGTTCCTCCTTAGAAAGAGGCTTAGGCTGAGAGGCCTTAAAGGCCTTGGAAGTATGGTGAGTCTTTCTGCTTCTCTTTGCAGGGACAGGATCAGCCTCCTTAGATGATTCCCTGGGGCTCCGAAGAGAAGAGGACCTAGGGTTCCTTCTGGATGCCATAAAGAGGCTTCAATCAAAGGTGAAGAGGCCTGCAAAAAGCCTACAATTAAGGGAACCCGAATTAATTATCTCCACCATGTTCAAACAAACCAACCCTCCTAAGGTGTGCAGAAAGCCCCCCCTTCAAAGGAAAAACCTTGCCAAGGAGGAGGAATGGAGGATCCTGGGCCCTGTAGACCAAGGGCCAGAGCAGCCACGAGGAGGCCACCCAAGGCCTGGAAGGGCCTGCACAGGAAACCAGGGGCCAGAGAACCAAGGGCAAAAAACGCCCAAAAAGGCTTGTCTCCACTGCCAGGGGAGGCTTAAAGGCCTACAATAATGGTAGCCAGCAACTAAGGGCCTAGGAGGCCACGAGGTTAAAAACAAAATGGCTGCCGGAACATTCAAAATGGCGGCCGGGAGGATTCGCATCCAGAGCCCGGCCAGGAGGAGGACTCCCAACCTCCCAAAATTAGCCAGATGAAAGGGCAGGGGCTGAGAACCCTAGAGGCCCCCCCCCAATGCCAGAAAGGTCCCAGATACAGACCTGAAGAGGGAGAAGCAGTGGTAATGGCTGTTTGCTGGCAAAGGAGGCTTGAAATGGCAGTGGAGGGAGGTTCTGGCTGGCGGGGCCCCGTCCAGCACAATCCTCCTAGCTGGAGCTCTTGTGAGCTAAAGAAGCTCTTTAGAAGCAATGTGAGGCCAGGCTCAACCAGCTGGGAACCTACAGCCTCACAGCAGCGGATTCGGGAGGGAACCCCTTCGCGCTGCTATAATCACCAGCAAAAGCTGGGAAATTCAAAAAGGCAAGCAAAGTCTTGCTGGAGCTCAGCTCAGCGTGTCCTGCTCGATCGATTGAGTCAGGAAACTGGGAAGCAGAGAGAAGGTGGGCGGAGCTTCTCAATCTCCTGACTCAATCCTGCATATCGAAGCTGGAATACCCAATCCTGACCGCTGGCTCCAGGGACAACGAGAATATGAATTTTAAGGAACTCAAAGTTACCATTCCACCAAAACCACAGGACTAACTAAACAAGATTTTGCTAACTTTAAAGACCACTAACAGGAAAACAAAAAAGAGAAATGGGCACTAAACTTTTGATGAGAGCAAGTAGCAGTGGCACCTGTAACTGTAGCAGTGGCACCTGTAACTTGTACCACAGTCAAACCCTTTAGGGAGTTTTAGGAAGTTTCAAGGTTGACCACTTATAAGACAAATGAACATTGTTTTAAACACATATTATTGGCTTTCTAAATACTTCAAGCATAACTTGCAGTATGTACTTCTTTACACCATGTAACCCTTCTGCGCATGTCCAAGATGGCGGCGCCCGCTGAGACGACGATCTAGGCGGGGGGCGCCGACCTATCTTTTGGGTCCTTGGGGGTCAGTTTTTTAATGCTATGACCCCAGGACCAGTTGGGGGAACACCCTGCCAGCAAGGAGAGGGTTTTCTCCCCTCCTTGACTGAGCAGGGGGCGAAACGGCGGCGCTGAGAGCAGTCGGGCTGCTCAGCTGGTCGGCGGTGGGGCCTTCGGCGGCAGCTGCGGTGGCGGCGGGTGGTAGCGGCTTTTTCCTCATGACGGAGACTCCCAGGACAGCGGAGCAGCGAGGCAGCGCTGCGCCGGAGGACAGCCCATGGTGGGT
The DNA here is from genome assembly GCA_030761175.1 of Masticophis lateralis. NCBI lineage: Eukaryota > Metazoa > Chordata > Lepidosauria > Squamata > Colubridae > Masticophis > Masticophis lateralis. Next base: position 38,055,907 of record JAUDYJ010000006.1, on the reverse strand, counting down.
GAAGATTGAAACCCAGGGGGTGCCCAAAGGGTTGCAGAAGGTGTTGGGCACCCCCCCCTGAGGACCCTGGGGGCACCCCCATCCCCCCCCCGGCAATATTCCTCCCCCTTCGGGGGGTTGGAATTGGGGGGTAATTGGATGGCAGCTGCTAGGCAGCTGGTAGACGCTGGCGACCCCCCCCTCCGCTTTTTGAGTGGAAGTTGGGGGGGGGGCAAATAGAATACAAACTGTCGCTGGAACTTGGCTGGCCCCTGGTATGATATCTTGGCCTGGGCCTTGGGGGGTTTTTAATCTGAGCCCTATGGGGTCTGAGGGTGCTGGAGATAACTGCCCCTTTCCGCTCCCCTCCTCCCCAGCGCTTCCCTTTTTTTTGAGACCTATGCCCACCTGACCAGAAATTAGCCTGTGAGACTCACGTATCGCCATGTATTTGTCATCTGCATTCCCCTGACTGTGGAGAGAACTATTTCCATCTGAAAACTGGAGGCCGGGATATGGCTTCATCCCATCGGCCGAGGGGGCTGGACATCAGTTAATCACCGTGAGAGGGTGGCCTGGTGTCGAGGTCCCTGGAGGCCGAACCGAGATGACTTCATGTTGTACCTTGTCAACGGAAGGGCGTGGACCAGCCGCTGTGAGAGGGCGGCTTTTTGGACCTTGACCCCTGGACGCTACGGTTGGCACCGGTTGATTGCTGCCATTCACCCCAAGAAGGGGTTGATCAGCTAACCAACTACCGTGAGAGGGTAGTTGGATTTTATTTTTCTTGCTCCCCCGGATTGTGGTCGTCTTGGAATTTGGACTTTGTCCCCTGTGGTGAGAGGACAGTGGACTTGGCCCCGTGAACAGGTCTTTGGGACCCCACCATGTCTTCTTATTTCTTCTCTCCCTTGGACCTTTATGGACCCTCAGACTATGGTCGTGTTAACCCGCTGAAATCAAGATGTACTCAGCAGCGGAGCTTCTTGGTCTGCGAGATTCCCCCCTCTCGCAGGCTTGGCCCTCCACTCTATCGAGGGCCTACCTCGATGATGGGTTTTGGAGCCCCGAGAGGTGGCATGCCGCAAAGAGGGGGTTGCGGGGTTTTTTAAAACTGTCTTTGTCTAATCTTTTAGGGGGATGGGGGAGGGGGGAGGGGAGGGAGGGCTATAGGCCGGGCTTGTCACAGGGGCCTGAAACGGGAGGCGGGGAACGGGGTGAGGAGGAGCTCGCTGTAGAAGGTAAAGAGTGTAACTCCATCAGAGCCATGGTTGGGAGGGGCAGATATGGCGGGAGCAGGGGGCCGTATCATGTATTGGGGGCACGTAGCCGCTGTCTCCAAGCGGTGGCGTGCCTCGGCCCTCAAGACTCTTCTCGCTCCCCGAGTTGTTCAGAGTTACGGCGTCCGGGCCTGAGGTTGATGCTGTGTAATGCCAGGTCCGTGGTTAATAAGGCCCCCCTCATCTGTGATCTTATTCAGGAGGGGGGTGCGGACCTGGCAGGTATTACGGAGACCTGGTTGGGCCAAGAGGGGGGGGTCCCCCACGTAGAGCTGTGCCCGCCAGGTTTCCGAGCATTTCATCGACCAAGGGCCCAGGGCAGGGGTGGGGGGGTGGCGGTCATTATAAGGGAAAGTCTGGATCCAAGGGAGACCACTGTACCTCAGATAGCCGGATGTGAGTCGCTCCTGGTGAAGTGGGGCCATGGTGTGCGGGTGGGCTTGCTGATCGCGTACCTGGCTCCCTGCCACGTGACAGCGGCCCTGCCCGAGCTTCTCAACGTTATTGCCGAGGTGGCGGTTGATACCCCCAGGCTTCTGGTCATGGGGGATTTCAACCTGCCGTCTGTCGGTGAGGCGTCTGGGTTGGCTCGGGAGTTTATGGCTTCCATGACAGCCATGGACCTGACACAATTAATTCTTGGCCCCACTCACACAGGAGGACACACTCTGGACTTGGTTTTTGTCTCTGGTCAGTGGTTGAATGGCCTAGATGTAGGGGATATAGTTATTGAACCCCTGTCATGGTCGGACCATTCTCTCCTGAGGCTAGACTTTCTGACCGCCGAACCCCACCGCAGGGAGGCGGAACCGATTAGGTGGTTCCGCCCCAGGCGCCTGATGGACCCTGATGGGTTTCAGAGGGAGCTTGGGCCAATGCCCGAAACTCTGGCTCATGACTCAGTCGAGGACCTGGTGGCCGCCTGGGATAGGGCGGCCGCCAGTGCCCTGGACCGAGTCGTGCCTTTGCGGCCTCTGACCCGGCACCGAATCTGCCCGGCTCCTTGGTTCTCTGAGGAGTTGAGGGAGATGAAGCGCCGGAAAAGACGCCTAGAGAGTGGTTGGAGGCTGAGTCGATCTGAATCCGACCGAACACTAGCTAGGTCCCATCTTAGGACCTATTTGGTGGCGATAAAAGCGGCAAAGCGTAATTACTTTTCCGCTCTTATTGCATCGGCAGATAACCGCCCAGCCGCCTTGTTTAGAGTGACCCGCTCCCTCCTACATCAGGGAGCGCGGGAGGACCTCTTGCAAGGGCGGGCTGAGGATTTTGCACAGTATCTGCACGATAAAATCGCTCAGATTCGGGAAGGCTTGGACTCTGACTGGGTAGATTCCAGCGAGGTGACTGAGGCTGGTCTTGAGAACGTTATCTGGGATGAGTTCGATCCTGTAACTCCCGAGGACGTGGACAGGACTTTGAGGAGTCTAAACGCAACCACATGTTTATTGGACCCGTGTCCTTCCTGGCTGGTACTGGCCACTCGGGAAGTTACACGAGGCTGGCTCCAGGGGATTATAAATGCTTCTTTGAGTGAGGGTTTCTTGCCTGCCGCCTTGAAAGAGGCGGTGGTGAGGCCCCTCCTCAAGAAGCCTTCTCTGGACCCGGCTGTTTTGGCAAATTTTCGTCCTGTCTCCAACCTTCGCTTTGTTGCGAAGGTTGTTGAGAGTGTGGTTGCGCGCCAGCTCCCACAGTACCTGGAGGAAACTGTCTATCTAGATCCGTGCCAGTCCGGTTTCAGACCTGGGTACAGCACGGAGACGGCATTGGTCGCGTTGGTGGATGATCTCTGGAGGGCTCGGGACAGGGGATGCTCCTCTGTCCTGGTCCTATTAGATCTCTCAGCGGCTTTTGATACCATCGACCATGGTATCATGCTGCGTCGGTTGGGGGGTCTGGGGGTGGGAGGCACCGTGTTACGGTGGTTCTCCTCCTATCTCTCCAACCGATCGCAGTCTGTGTTGGCAGGGGGGCAGAGGTCGACCTCGAGGCGCCTCGTTTGCGGGGTGCCACAAGGGTCGGTCCTCTCGCCGCTCCTGTTCAACATTTATGTGAAGCCGCTGGGTGAGATCATCCGTGGTTTTGGGGTGAGTTGCCAACTGTACGCTGATGACACTCAGCTGTACGTCTCCACCCCTGACCACCCCAATGATGCCCTCGAAGTGATGTCCCAGTGCCTTGAGGCCGTGCGGGTCTGGATGGGGAGGAACAGGCTTCGTCTCAACCCTTCCAAGACCGAGTGGCTGTGGATGCCGGCGTCCCGATATAGCCAGCTAGTACCATCGCTGGCTATTGGGGGTGAGTCATTGGCCCCCACAGAGGGGGCGCGCAACTTGGGTGTCCTCCTGGATTCACGGCTGTCCTTGGAAGGGCATGTGGCGGCCGTGGCCAGGGGGGCCTTTTATCAGGTTCGCCTGGTGCGCCAGTTGCGCCCCTTTCTGGATCGGGACTCCATGTGCACGGTCACTCATGCACTCGTCACGTCTCGCCTGGACTACTGTAATGCTCTCTACATGGGGCTCCCCTTGGGGTGCACCCGGAGGCTCCAACTGGTCCAGAATGCGGCCGCGCGGGTGATTATGGGAGCGACAGGGCGCTCCCATGTGACACCTCTCCTGCGCGAGCTGCACTGGCTTCCGGTGGTCTTCCGGGTGCGCTTCAAGGTGTTAGTTTTGACCTTTAAAGCGCTCCATGGCATGGGACCGGGGTACCTGCGGGACCGCCTGCTGCTACCGATAACCTCCCACCGGCCAGTACGCTCACACAGAGAGGGCCTTCTCAGGGTGCCATCAGCCAAGCAATGTCGGCTGGTGGCCCCCAGGGGGAGAGCCTTCTCTGTGGGGGCACCCACCCTATGGAACGAGCTGCCTCCAGAAGTTCGTTTGATCCCGGACCTCCGCACTTTCCGAAAGGCCCTTAAGACCTATTTATTTCAACAAGCCGGCCTCGCTTGATTGTTTTAATGGGGTTTTAACAAAATTTTTCTTATTGATTCCTGGGGTTTTAAATTGGGTATTTTAATGGGGTTAGAATTTTATTTGGAACGCCAATGAATTTAATTTAATTTTATTATTCTTTTAATGTTTGTATTATATGTGTTTTAAATCTGGTTGTTCACCGCCCTGAGTCCCCCTCCCGGGGAGAAGGGCGGTATATAAATTGAAATAATAAATAAATAAATAAATAATAACCATGTTAACATTAAGGCAAGAAGATAATTCTCTGCTCAGGGATTCTTACACTAAAATCCATGTGTACCATACCTATAGTCCAAATCTACTCCTAGCTACCCTATTTTCCACAAAATAAGTCATTCCCTGATAATAAGCTTAATCGGGCTTTTGAGTGCATGGCAATAAGGCCAAATGCTTATTTCAGGGTTCAAAAAAATATAAGACAGGGTCTTATTTTTGGGGAAATACGGTACAATTTATTGTAATCTGTTCCGTGTAAAAAAAAATCACAACTCCTCTATCGCTGGATTGTATTCTGAGTAATTTTTCAGCAAAAGCGTTCAGAATGCTCCTTTCATAACCAGATGTACATCATATGTAGATAACTTTTTTTTGTATCTTCAGCTGTCAAAGTATGTTTCTCTTGATCTTCTATTTTAATTTGAATTAAATTACATATTCTATTTGTGAAAGCAATGAAAAATTTAAAGTGTAACCACTAGCTATAATACTTTATTCCAATGCCAAATCCAATTTCTCAAAGCTGCCATCAAATCAGTCTGTTTTTATTAGAAAAGGGGCAACTGTATATACTAAAATTATTTTAAATCACCTGACTACTGACCTTCTGAATAGTCACAGAAAGAAGTTAAAAGTTATGCAAATTCTGACTTGGAGAATGAGACTACGGTGGAAGTTAGCATGGTGAATATATCAATTCAATGTATACAGATCCAAATACAGAACATTAGATTTTATAGATTAATATATGCAATTTTTGTTGCATCAATTGACTTTTTATTTCAACAGAAAGACATGGAGCATGGTGGCTCATGTGGTTAGGATATTGGGCTGATGACCAGCAGGCTCATGTTCAAGACCCAATTGCTGCCATGTGGCAGGGTGAGTTGCCATCACTAGCTCCAGCTTCTGCTGACCCAGCAGTTCGAAAGCTCGTGATTATGGGAAGATAGATGGGTACCACTTTGGTGGGTAGCTCAATAAGACATGAAAAGAGCCTGGGCAATAGTAGTATCACCAGCCAATTCTCTCAGTCCAGAAGCACTTCAGTTCTCCTGACATAAATACAGTAGCAGGGTAGATTTGATTTAAATCAAATTGATTTTTCATTGCTTTCACAAATAGAATATGTAAACAATTCAAATTAAAATAGAAGATCAAGAGAAACATACTTTGACAGCTGAAGATGCAAAAAAAAAAAATTATCCACATATGATGTACATCCACAGTGGCTCCTCCTCTGACCTGATGTTGACTCACCAACAGTCTCATTCACTTTAATCGGACAGCTGGTGATGCAGCAGTGACACAACACGGTGAGGAACATGGAGGACAGTAGGTGAGTGCATAACAGACACTGTCATGATGGATCTGAAATGACAGGTGTTCTTTAATTGTAAGGACTCATTCTTACTGGTAGTTAGAATCTTTAATTTTATTATTTGCAAACAAAATGAAGGTTTCCTATTTAGCTTGCAGAGCTTGGATTCATTGAACAAGTTTACCAAAAATGTAAATATTGCAGAATATACAGCCTCATGCTACATAACTAAACTCCATTTCATGCTGAATAAACTAAATTATTAATGTATCTTAAATAGAAAACTATCTTTAGATAGATTTTTTATTCCAAAAGCATTTTATTAAAATAAATTTGATTAAAAATCCAATTTAAATTTTAAAAAATCCAATTTAAATAAAAAAAACTGATATTTTTTTTTAATCATCAATTTTTATCTACCTTGTATAGTAGTAGTATAACAGAAGGGACAACATATTAGCCGTTATAACTAACTTTCAAGTACAATCTTTGGAATTCAAAGGGTAGTTTCAAAGACTTGGTCTCAGTGTTGTACTAACCCAAGGTTGTCTAACTATAGTCTACCTACCAAAGAAATTTAAAACTAATCGGCTTTGAAACACATGCAAATCATAAAGCATAGTTTGAAAAAAAGCTACAGTTTCAAATAATATAACAGGACAATTTAGAACTAGTAAATTATAATAGTTTTACAACCAGCCATAATATTTTGAGTAATATTACCATTTTTATATACATATTAAACACTTAGTCATCAAAAATTTGCAAACTTATATTATGGTTTCTTAATTACTGTCAGGCCTATGAATGTAGCATGGCTCAGCAGTTTAAAAATTAACCTCAGGCTTGAAAAGTATGTGCTGTAGCTGATGTAATATTCAACTTGTTCAGATATTGGAGATTCAAAAGTCATATATTACAATTTTATTAGCTTAAAATGACCTGACAAATTTACCTGGCTTATACCAATAAAACTGTACATTTATTTTGAAAGCCAGCCTACTAGTCATGAACACTGTAAAAAAAAAAATCACTAAGTAAAATAGAAAATGTCTAAAATTTTATTTGGGCCTTTCAGAGTCCGAAGACATTATATGTATTACAATTTACATTTTGAAAGATCCAAAAATTTGTCGCATTCGAATAGATATTATTTAGTACTTCATTTGTTTAATGTGACCTACCTGTCTCACTAGAGTGACTCTGGGTGACTAGCAATGTAATAAAAGCCTTTCAAAATATTTCTTTCTCTCTCTCCAAACGGCTACCACATGCTACATCCAGGTAACAACAAAAATCACAAAATCCCATGGACTCAGACTAACCTGCTAACCCACATGTCCAGGAACAAAACCAGCCCTTTAGGTTTTTCTGACAAAGATTGGGGCCAGTCTAATTTCAGGGTGTAGGTTTTTAATGGAAAATACATCATAATTTACAAATCTCAGAGGAAAACAAATATTTTGTCCAGGTGTGTTACAGTTTCTCTATTCCCTTCAAAATTTGTTTGATATAAATGGGAATTATTCCAGATCATTTCTATTCCACTGCATCATGTGTGCCATCTCCCTCTACAATAATTGAGCATTTATGGCTCAGCTGTGAGGCAAGAGGAAGTCTAGAACAGACAATTTCCCAATTGTATGGACTATTGAAATTCATCCACTGTGGCAGTTATTTTAGCAGGAATGACGGCTTTACAGTTTATAAATAAAGTGTAAAGTGGGCAAGGTTTGAATTGACAGGTTTCTGTCAAGGAGCCATGGTAGCACAGTGGTTAGAATGCAGTATTGTAGGCTGACTGCTCACTGCCAGGAGTTCGATCCTGACAGCTTAAGGTTGACCCAGCCTTCTATCTTTCTGAGCTTGGTAAAATGAGGACCCAATTTATTGGGGGAAATATACTGACTCTGTAAACCACTCAGTGAGTGCTGTAAAGCATTGTAGAGCGGTATATAAGTCTAAGTGCTACTGCTACTCTGTCAGTTTTTTTCTTTGCCTCAGCATGGAACAAACTACCTATTGGTCCTGATGGAATATGTGCCTACTTTCTAAAAAAGCTTTCCTCCGCCATAGCTGAACCACTAAGCACCATCTAGGAAGTATATTTTAGAATGAGCTCCTTGCCTGACCTATGATCATTAGCAATGGTCATACCTATCTTCAAAAAAGGTGACCCCAGCCTTGTTGAGAATTATAGACCAATCTCCCTTTGCTGCATCACCTGGAACCCACACTGTATTTCAGACATTAATACATTAGAGAGGGTCCAAAGGTATTTTACAAGAAGAGTACTCAACTCCTCTGCTCGCAATAAAATTCCTTATATTACCAGGCTTGAAATTTTAGGCCTGGTTAACCTTGAACTATGCCGTCTACGTTCTGACCTAAGTAGGACACAAGATTATCTACCATAATGTCCTACCTGTTAATGACTATTTTAACTTCAACCGCAATAACACAAGGGCTATCAATTGATTCAAACAAAATGTAATCCGCTCTAATCTTGATTGAAGAAAATACAACTTCAGCAATAGAGTAGTAAATGTCTGGAACACTCTACCTGAACCTGTTATTAGTTTATCTAATCCCATACCTTTTATCTTAAACTGTCTACCAGTTTGTTAAGCGGTCCCTAAGGAGGTATGTATAAGCGCACCAGCGTGCCTACCATCCCTGTTCTACTGTCCCCATTTATATATACTCATTTTATTATTATAATTATTGGTTCAATTTATATGCTGTCCTTCTTCGGAGACTCAGGGCATCTTACAATGCATTAAGCAATAGCCTTCATACTTTTGTATATACCTGCTTAGTAGGGCTTTCGCCTGCCCCCTAAGCAGTGTTCTTTTTTATACAAAGTCAGTTTATTGCCCCCACAATCCGGGTTCTCATTTTACCTACCTCAAAAGGATGGAAGCCTGAGTCAACCTTGAGCCTGGTGAGATTTGAACTTGCATTAATTGCAGGCAACTGGTGCTACTTAACAGCACTTTAGTCTGCAGCACCATCAAGGCACAAAACACATTTTGTGTTTATGGCTATGTTTTGCTTATTTATATCCATTTATTTGTGCCATTATTTATGTATCCATATCTATGTCTATACTGATACTTGTTTCCTTGTACTTGTTGACAAATCAAATCAAATCAAATAAATAAATAAATAAATAAAATTTGTGCATAGTAGCAAGCTGTTCTTTTGTCCTTTCTCTCCTTTTTATGTATGTCTGGAGAGACTTTTTATTTACTTTATTTATTCCTCATATTTTTTATAATTGCTCATCACACAAATATGACTCTACCAGTGTACAATAAAAAACAAGAACCATTAAAACAGACAATTAAGTATTCCATGCTTAAGAAATCAATATTGTTACGAAAAACTAAAAGCCATTGTACCAGTTCTCTAGTTTTCTTGAGATCCCCAAGCCTGTTGACACAGCCATTTTTGAGGCTGCAGGAGGCTGCCAAGGATGAACTAGTTTTCTCTCAGGGGGAAGAATGTTCTACAGGGTGGGCACTGTAACAAAAAAGGCCCATCTTCTGGGTCTCACCAGATGAATCTCTTTAACAGATAGAACATGCAGCATACTTATGGTGGACATGATGGAATGGGCAGATATGATTAAGAAGAGATGATCCATCAAATAACGCATAGCTACAGAATTTGCCATAACTTGGGACAGGGCCATGAATTTCAATTTTTGATCTCAGTATTTGTAAAGTGGCAGTGTGAAATTAAGCTTTGTGAGATTATGAGTTCTAGTCCCACATTAAGCACAAAAACAGGTAGGTGATATTAAGCCAGGCATTCTCTCTCAGGCCAACCCACTTCATAGGGTTGTTGTTGTGGGGGAAAAGAGGATAAAGGAGTGTGATGTATGATCCCTAATTTGAATTAATAGAGATGGGATAAAAATCTAATAAATAAAGTAGTAATTGATGAACTAGTTTAAAAGCAGAAATGAAAGCATATCAGCATTATGAGCCTTGGTGGTTTCCATGGTATGACCTCATGATAAATCTGGAAATCTAATCTTATTCTTATTTTTGTGAAGAGAGGAAAAGTATGTGTTGAGGTAAGATTAAGAAGGTAAGCAATTATTGGTCAGCAAGAAAAGCAAAGATTAGCTAACAGTTCTCCATGCTATATAAGCCAGCACTGTCAAGTGCTGCTTATCTCATTGTCTATGGGCTTGTAAACAAATCCAGATTCACAGCAGTCTTGAGGTTCAATTCCAAAAGAATAAATGTGGTATATACATTGTAAACTCAGTTCCAAAAGATCTGAAAACCAAAAGGCTCATCATTTGAAAATGCTTTGAATAAAAAATGAAGTTTAATTGGATATTCCATTTATGGCTGTACTAAAGCAAATTGTTCTGTGTATTTGCAGATTATAGTTGTAAAATAGAATTTTCCATTTTATTTTCGCTAAAAAGTAGATACATATATACCCAGACAAACCAGTTTTATTTTTTTCAACAAGTGCTTTTCTCCTGAGACCATCAACGATATTGAGTGAGAAGTTATAGTAAAATAGAAACCTTTCTTGTGAAAGTGGGAAACTCCCTGTACTATGCAAAATATCTAATGCAGTCAACTTGTATATAAATAGTAGCTTTTATTTACAAGTACTTAGCATTGCCAGCTCCGGCTTGGCCCCTATTTTCATATCCAACTAACTTTTTATTTTCAACAACACCTGAAGTTTTTTCTTGATCACTGAGAGAAATTGAAACAACAGAGTTTTTCCCCTTCCCTTTCCATACAAGAACTTAATTAAATTAGAAAAATGTGGCTTAATCCTTCTTACAAATAAGGATTTGACTAATCTAATAATCTAATAATAATACACTGAACTGAGAACTCTTAAAAGAGCTTTGTGCTCAGCAGATACTTTAAGCCAGGAAAGAAGTGACACCTAAAGTAAAAGTAAAAAAGGCAATGAAAGAAAAGTAAAAGAGTGATGAAACAAAATTAAACCCAGTTTTTTCTATTCCAGGACAGAACAAATTTATGCTAGAATAAACTTCTCACTGACTAAGTCAGAGGGCCCCCAACCTTTTGAGCACCAGGAACAAGTTCTGTGGAGAAAGTTTTTTTCTGCGGACCGGAGAGGGCATGGTATTGTGTGCTGCCTGCATCCCACAGATGGGGCTTTGTTTGTGCAGTCCAGTTGCTGGCATGCCAGGAACCAGTGCTGGTTCTTTCCCTTTTAAAGATTGTGACAAAACCACAATAAGCAGGTACTTAAATGCAGTAGCTCAGGACAACCGTTTCCATAATACCTTCCAAAAGCAGAATCATCAATCAAAATTGGATTCACATATTGCATTAAGTCATACTGTGCTTTATTTTTATTTAGCCTGTGTGAATGAAGTCTGGAATTTCATTAATAAACCAGGTTAAAGGAAGTTACCCCAAAATCATGGTGTCATGGATTATAATATACAGGGACGGGTATGGATTCCCTTGGTTTTCTTTCCTTCCCACCAAACATCACTAAGTGGAATGAAATATCCACCAATCACTCTGGTGAGAAAAGGATAGAAACAGCTGAGGAGTCACAATTTTACAGATGGTTAGACTGGTGAATTTAGTCCTGGGAAAATTCCCTCAGATATTGCACAAGCCTTTTACACAGGTGAGTTTAAAGAGAGGCTGGCAACTGATACTGTTTAGCACTATTCTAGAATACAACTAAACCCACCTTTCAAAACAGTTCAAGCATGAGCAGAAAGATTTGCAAATATCTGTACTCTGAAGCATCAGAAGAATCAGCTCTACCTCTCACTTCACTGTACAGGTCACCCCGTTACTATCATCCCGTTACTATCACTAATAGTCAGCTGCTGTGCAGGCTGATCCAGGTCTCTGAAGGCTCTCCTTTCAAGACTTGTCTGGTATGGGATGGGGTGGGGGATAGAGGGAAGCCATGTTTGAACGATCTGGATTCTCCTGCTGCTCAAAAAGAATGGTCCTATAAAGCAGGGGTCTCCAACCTTGGCAACCTTAAGACTTGTGGACTTCAACTCCCAGAATTCTTTGCTGGCTGAGGAATTCTGGGAGTTGAAGTCCACAAGTCTTAAGGTTGCCAAGGTTGGAAACGCCTGCTGTAAAGTGAATGGTTACAAATCAAAATGACAGAGTATACTCACATTAGCCTAAAATGGGTGGTAGTGTCAAGATCTCTTTTCTCAGGGATTACTTGACTACAACATCAACTGGATGTTAAGTGAACTGCATCCCTTTTCACACACACACAACCCAGCAAAACTGTGGGGGTTTTTTTTGTTTTTTGTTTTGCCTTTTATCCTACTTTAATGCTGAAACATCTAAGAATGACTTTACTGTTTCAGCTATGGGTTCAAGATGAATCAAGGCAATGGCATGAGGACATGGCAGAAAAGAAATTTTCCAGGTCATACTTTGGGGCGTATGGTGAGTAAATGCCAATGTGCTTTGTGATAGACAATTCTGGGAAGAAAACTATGTTTTACCCACCACATGAATCCCAGGATAGAATAGCAACTGAGGAAAGAACAATTAACACATTATTAGAACCACAAATGTGTTATCTAAAACAGAAGCTGGGTTGCCCCTATTTGGCCAACAGGCACAGTCGCCTAGGAATATTCTGATGATAATTATATGCCAGAGGCTAAAGCAATCCTGGTGAGCTTTCTGATATGCCACTATTTTTACCACATCATCTTCTTTTTCTCTTCTGGATTTGCTTTACGCAGCTGTTCTGAGGCTCAAGGTGGCTGCTTGGGGTAAGAGTTTCTGGACATGTCCTCATCCATCAGGATAGCTGGCAAAGCAAAAAAGTTGGGACTGGAAAGCTTCATGTAGAAATGAAGATGCTCCAATATTGATGCACAGCTTACTCAGTCAGTTCATGAACTGGCACCACTTGGTTACTTTTATGCTATAATCCTGAAACTGGATATCTAAATATGCCAGGATGACTTTTGTGTAAACATTAGTACTGAGAAATAAATCAAAGTCTACTCCAAAGATTAAATCCAATAACCTCCAGAGTATACAGGCATCATGCCAGCTGGCATCACATCTGAACATTTTGCATAGAGACAGCAACTATGACAAGAGTGCAAAATAGAGTTCCTTCGTTTCCTGCATACCACTTCAGAAATGTCTGCCAGCTATGAGTCTTTCTACCTTTTCCAATAGTACCTATCTATAAACTGTCAAACGAATCATACAAAGGAGTTGAGAATAGAAAAAAATATCTAAGAACAGCCAAAAAATGTTTGGTTTAATAATATGTGATGAAATATTGGTTGAGTTAATAAATGATACTTAGGGATGTACGATTCTGAATGTGGGACAGACAATTATATGTATATATTATATTCATATATCATATGATATGTGTATATTAAGTAGTATTAGGAAGGAATCTTTAAAAAAAGCAAGGATGAAAGACAGGAAAGAAGTGAAATTACAGAAAAAAGAACATGGAAGGATGGATAAATGAATAGAAAATGTGATTCTTATAAGGTCTTCCAAAAGAAGATATGGTGAACTGAAGCTTCACAGAGCTGACAACCATAGAAAATACCAAGGAACAAGAAAATAGGCCAGGACCTGGGAACCACTCCAGATAAAGAAAAGAGCAAATGTACTCTGGTCAGCTCTTCCTTGTGCTAGACAGTTATTTTCAAGGGGTTTAGGCATAGGGGTTTGGGTGCTTTGAGACTAAGGAACTGCTCACAAACACAGTGGAGCCATTTAAAGGGCACTAAGTTCCCAAATCTCATTGTTTAATCACCTTTGAAAATTGCCTATTAAGCTTTAAAGTTATTAGAGATGTTCTGAATAAGAAGTTTGAAAAGCCTTTATTGGGAGAGTTAATCTTCAAATCTGAACAAAAGAAAATATAATTATAAGCTTGAGAACCTAAAGAATGTGAAATTAACAGCAAAAAGGTAAATAAGATTTTGATCTTAAAAATGTATAAACGAACTAAAGGTCCAGATATATTTGTAATATTGAAACTTTTTAAAAAAGATTTTGAAATTTTAAAGAGCAAATAGATTTCATATGATCTGTTTCGGTTTTTGAAAGACATAAAAGGGACAAGTAATGTCAGGATTTAAAAACTGCATCTTAGAGGGGACTAAAGATTTTAGGTAGAGGAAAAAAACCTACAAGGCTATAAAATGCAAAATATTATAACTTCTCTAATAATATTTCTAGTATTTTTTAAAGCTATGGAGAAAAATGAAAACATTAACTAGAACTCTTAGTAAATTATTTAAATTATCAACCCTCTTACATTGAAGTCCTACATATGTTTTATTGGCATCTATTAACAGTCCTTATGGAGTAATGTAAAGGGTTCTTATTTAATCTATGTCCTACAATTAATATTTTATTATATTAATTAGAAAAAATAATTTTAAAGCACTGATGAAGTGAATATTTTAAAATTTAGTTCATTGGAACCATGAATGATTCAACAAGTGCGCACCAAAACAAGGCAAAACAGAATCTTAGTTCTAAAATGAAGAACTTCCTAATAACCCTGCAATATTGTGTGACATAATAGATAGATAATAAATAGTTCTTATAAATTATATCAACAATACCTAATATGACTTTCTTGGCTGTCTCTTAAAAAGAGCGATCTTTTCAAGCAATAGGAACAGCTGCAATATGTATTTTGACAGCAGTGGTTCTGGGTAGGTTGAAACTATATATTCATCTGTCAATCTGGTGATAATGTTAATAACATTTGGATTCTTCCATTACTCCATCTGGAAGATGTTTGATTTCTAATTCTTTGGATCACATATCTGTGTTAGCAGGTTTCTTGTGTGTCTTGCCTATTAATTTATATAACCCTTCCTTCTAAACAAAAATAGCTTTTACTCTGGAAAGTAAGATTAGGACTGACATCTCTTCATTTCAAAAAAGCATAAACACAATATTCTCTGTGCCAAGATCTTGTTACACAGAAATTCCATTTACATAAATTAAGAAATAGTATGATAGGGCTTCTCATAAATATGAACCTCCACTATATTATCCACTATGGATAATATCCTTGGACAGAATCTCAGGAACTATGAAAGTAGCAGACAGATTAAACACTTCCCACCAAAATAATCTATATATTTCCTAGATAAAGTTAACAAAAATAAATATTAATTTCATTACAGAATAATTTAATTGTACACAGGGAGTAGAGATTCTACTAAGGTAACGTGCCAATATCAAAGGCATGCAAATGCGTTTATTTTAAATATTTAATTGTAAGGAAATATTTGCTTATCCATACAGTGTATATGAATGAAATGGAAGGCCCAAAGGGAGATACTAACATTTCAGAAGTGGAAGATTCTTAACCTTTCCCAACATAGATAAATAATCCAAGCAATGTTTCGAGCTCTGCAATTCATATTTTGAAGCAGTAGCCTCTTTTCAGAAAAAGTCATAAATCAGGCAAAATATTTATGCAAATAAACAAGTTATTATTTTCTTTTTATTAAATAGAGATAATTTTACCTACTGAGGAATCAAGCCTTTGCTCCATTTGCAGTTAGCAGTGAAGCAAATGCTAGCTAATATAATCTTAGTCCAAGCTTTTCTCCAAATCACAAATTTCTCCAATTTAGGGTTATTTCACATTAGTATTTAAACTATCACTTATTTAAACTATACAAGAAAAAATAGATAATACTCTATTATTTTATTCCTTTTATTTTTGTAGAATAACAAAGAAAGTCTTGGAAACAGATATTCAGAAGCAGTGATCTGTCACATCTAGAAAGATTAGAATCATGAAGCAACAGTTTTCCCTGTGACATTCTACAAAAATGAAAAATGGAGTTTGGAGAACCAGATTAGAAAGAATATTAACACTCTGGAACTTTATTGTTGGAGAAGACTCCTAAGAATATGGTGGTCAGCCAAGAATACAAAGAAATGGATAATTGATTACTCCAGAGTTCTTGAGGCACAAATGACCAGACTCAAATTATCATACTTTGCACATTATGCGAAAATGTAGCTCATGTGCTGGAAAGATGGAAGAGAAGGGGAGAGGAGAGGAGAGGAGAGGAGAGGAGAGGAGTGGAGTGGAGTGGAGTGGAGAGGAGAGGGGAGGGGAGGGGAGGGGAGGGGAGGGGAGGGGAGGGGAGGGGAGAGGAGAGGAGAGGAGAGGAGAGGAGAGGAGGACCAGCAGTAAGACGGATGAATTCAGTTACACTGGCAATGAGTGGCCTGTTGGAAGAATTGTGACAGATTTTTCCTTTTAAAAAAATCTACCTGATCATTAAAAAAATGATAGTATATAATCAATTAATTAATAAAGCAATGCTTACTGAAGAACTGGTATTCTATATTCTCTTTAAATTTCGGTGTAATATTCATCAATAAGCAAGAGTTCCCTTTTATTCACACAAGAGAATTCTCACTTTGGGGATCTGCATGCCCCAAACCGCATCAGAGGGATTGGGACCCATTAAAGCAAATCTGCAGGGATAGGGAACATGAAATATAGGCACTTGGCAGCAGAACAAAAATGTGATTGTGTCAGCCCTTCAAAGTAGTCCAGACAGGAAGTCAGAACCATGAGTACTAATACTACTTTTATTGTAAAGTTACAGTAATAGAATCTTGCAAGTCTGAAAGCACTTCCCCCTCTTCCCTGATTTCACTTTTTGAAATACTTTTTCATCCCTCATCCTTCCTTTGGACTCAGATTTCTCTTATCAGGCCATTGTGTAGGCTTTGGCTCTTCCTCTGGTGTCCATGGTTGTTCTCTAAGCCCATTATAGTTCCTACTACTTCCATGTAATGTTTACATTAGCTATTTGCTTTTTAATTTATTTCCACTACTTAAATCTCATCCCAATTCTAACATATTCTGGGCCAATAACAACAAATTAAAGCATACAATACAGAGAACCAAGAACAAGTAAAACATGTGAATAATAAGGCCCAGAAGCAACTCAAAGCCAAAGTACTCCAGCAAGCAAGCTCAAACAATATGGTTTTAATTAGCATGCATATGATAAGCAGGATTCTGGCTGGTCCTGCATTCTTGGAGTACCAGCCAGATACTTCAGTGTTTGAAATGGTCGTACACTGTCAGCTGAAGGCAAGGATGGGCAGTGGATACTTCTAAGGAGTAGGATATTTCAACAATTTTACAACATTTCTGCCATATCCCTAAGAAGTTTCTTTCATCTTAGGGCCAGCCCATGGGTATGACAGCTTTAAGTTGTCCTGAGCTGTTATGGTGTTGAAGTAACATTTTTCCTCACTGTCCAAGGACAACTTCAGACTGAATCAAATCTGTTACTCTATGTCAACCCGCACCCTGAAGGGAAGTCAGACGACTGCACTGACATGAAACAGAAGCTATAGAGGATTGGTACTGTGGAAAGCAAATTTCATGCCCATTTGATTTTCTGCTAATTCAAGGATAGGTCAATAGCATTTCAACTGAGCAATAGAGAAATGCTTACAGGCTAACATATTTAGAGAGCACCAGCTTGTGTTTTTACTACTGGTTTTAGGAATGTTTATTTCAATGCTGTCTCACGATATTTATGGAAAAATCACTGCACATAATCTCTGAGAAACAGCATGTGGCTGCAAAAATCACTGTCAGTGACTGAGTAGTAGGAATGGCATTACTGGATACCTCATCTTTACTTTCAATAAGCCCTGGTAACATTTTCCAGTATTTATTATGACAACGTCATTAGGAAAAGCAGATTTAATCTCTTCTTCATCCCATTTTTTTATTCTAAAATATTCCCAGAAAGGTTCATGTTTGGAAAAACAAATTAGCTCTCAAAAATGGCATTGGAGAAGTTTAATCCCCAGCCCCACCTAAAATGCCGCTGGTCTAGTCAAATCTGAATTAAGCTGGCATGTTTCAATCATCCATTCTGGCTGGCCCTGCATTCCACTAGTACCAAGTCAGATATTTCAGTGTTTGAAATTGTCATACACTGTCAGCTAAAGCAGGGATGGACAACTGTTTCAGTCGAAAGCCATACTGGACCTTATGTTTTCCAAAGAAAAGTGAGGCTACTGAAAAATGCTCGTCACTGGACCAAAAAAATAATAACAATAAATAATAATTGACATGAAGTCAATTAATACAATTACTCTACATTTATTTTATAAACTCTCTCTCTCCCCATTACAATTCAAGTAGCTTACAATTTCTGAAGGCGTTAAGGACCACAAATCATTCTTCTCTGATTAAAGCCCATTACAAAATGCCTGCAGAATGCAGATTCCTAGCCAGACACAAGAGACTAAAGGGGCAAGGACAGAGTGAAACTCAGGGAGTTAATTTTCAGGATACTTTGGTCACTTCAGCACGTGCAGAGCGCTGAAATAGAAACCTTAAAGGCGAGGAAATAAGCTCTCCAGAGGTTCTCCGATTTATTTTTAGCTCTTTTTACACCAGGCCGGCAAAGTGAGTGCCTGTAACGTCAGAAATGCACAGAGCTAGGAGATAACAACAGCGGCACAATGCTGACGGCCCAGGATCCCGCGCAGCCGCTCCCCCGTGAAGGCGAGCTGAAACCCGACTCGCTAAAGCACCCCAGAAGCACCCCCACATGCCGACCAGAGCCTCTTTTGGACGCTGACCGACGGCAACCCCAGCAACACGGAGGCCACAGAGCAGAACCGAAGACAGGCAGGACAGTCCCAGAAGGAAGCGCGCTCGATATTAGGATTGAGGCAGCCCCGGCGGGCGAGGTTGTCCCGAATTAAAGGCAGCAGGAGGAATGTGGGGAGTTGTTCACTCGGCAGCCTCGAAGGGAACAGGAGCTGGGACAGACTAGGCAGCGGAGGGGAAGCGCAGTTACCCGGGACTTGAAGCGAGGGTGCCGCTCCGGGTCGGAGTAAGTCCTGTCCACAGCTAGGGCGGTATCGCTGCCAGGCATGGTCGCCGCCGCTTTCTTTCCCCGCGCAGAGGAATCCTTCCGACCCAGAGCCTTCGCTCTCAGCGGCAAACTAGCCCGGCTCGGCTCCTTCTGCCCGCCTATCCCCGCCTCTTGGGCGGGCAGGAAAGAGAGCGGCTGGAGAGGTGCTCACCAACGGGAGACTCCCCCCAGCGGCTCTCCGGCCCGCCAGGAACGCCTTGCACCTTCGCAAGTCTTCGGCGCCTTCCTGAAAAGCCGCCGGCCAGAAGAAGCGTCCGCGCGAGGGACCACAGCCAGCTCCGGCTGCCCGAAGGCTGCTCGGCCGGAATAACGAAGCAGCCGCCGCGGCCGGGGCCCGGCTCTGTTGCGCCCCACTTTGGCTCACAGAAACATTGCCGGTCGCTTTCCTCTCCCCCCCACCCCAACCCCCCCCCCCCACCGCTCGCCTTTTCCGGAGCAATTACCGCCAGGAAAGGGGGTTGGCGTCGCAGACTTGAACGCCAAGGTCCTGAGCACATAACAGGAAACGTCCCTCTTCTTATCGAAGATGCCAGGAGGAACGAGGAGCCGACAGAGCTCTTCTTCTGCTGAAACGGAAACTCGATTACTTCACCAACGTCGGGAAGGAGAAGAAGACGCTTCTGCGCGCTTTGTAACCATGTTGAAAAGTTTTTTTAAAAAATTTTGAGGGGAGATGTTGCAAAACTGGAGGAAATGGGAAGGTAACAGTGCCTGTCACCGTTGAAAGGGGGGCCACTCTATCAATCCATCTCCCACCTTCCCGCCCTGGATGAATGAGGACGTTCAGTAAACGGATTTGCTCCCCGGTTTCTGATTTTAGCCGTTGCGCCTGCCTCTTTTCCCGAATGATGATACGCTTTCTCTCACTTCGTGGTAGTTTTGTTGCAGGCTCGCCTTCGGCCAATAGTAACCCAGCATGGTAAGATTTCGTCTTATTACGTCTGAAAAATCACGTTTCCTAAGCCTTCAGTTACCCCATTTGGAGCATGAATTAGGAAAGACTAAATACTGTTTGTAGGCCAACACATATTGTTCATGTTTACTCATCCTTAAGTTAGCCCCAAACAACAGGGTGCCAACTACTCATTGAACTCACTAAGATCAAGTCTGCTCACTAGGTTCATTTCAGACTTTTGATATTGTCTGAAAGATGCCTGAAATTAAACTGAAGGCTACATATGGTCTTATGGCTAAAGGCTCTCCACTCATGAACTATGGGACCTGTTCTTTATTCCAGAATAATAGGACAGAACTTTAAGGTAGGAACCACAACTCTTACAGAAGTCTGTAAAAAGCAATCATCTTCCACTTGGCAAGTATTCACTTTGTGGACCAAGAACTATTTCTAATACTGTTATATCTCAAGAATAAAGTAGCTTCCCTCTGCTTTCAGTTCCTTCTGGATAATCCATGACTTCGGAATCTCCTAAGAGATACCTAAATATCTCATATCATCAGCATTCACATTAAAGGATGAATCCTCAACAGTAAGGATGCAACCTAAATAATCAAGAAATTCTCACCCTCTCTAATAAAAAAAAAGGCTGAAGCATTTCTAATGTAGGAAATGAAGTGCTAATGGAAACATGATATAGATGTATAAAAATACCTTTTTTGAAAAAATGTTGAGATACTGACTTTTTCATTCACAATACCAAAACTTCATGTTATGTAGATGTTCAGTAGGAAATTCAGGGCAAAGAATATGTAATGTATATTTCCTAAGAAGACAATCCCAGAGAAGTTGGATTTAAGGCCATATTGTGGTTTGGTGTAGTGGTTAAGGCACCTGTGTAGAAACCAGGAGACTGTGAATTCTAGTTCCACTTAGGCAGGAAGCTAATTAAGTGCCCCTTAGCCCAGTTACTCTCTCTCAGTATCTACATGGAGGGAAGCATGCAGTGGGGCACCTCAAGTGTCTGTTTTAGACCAAGTGTTCTTCAACATCTAGATGGAGTAAATGGTAAATTTACTCCATCTAGATGGATGGTACCATCTCCAAATGGTAGATGGTAAATTATCTAGATGGAGAATAGAAGGGGACTGCATCAAAATTGCAGACAAATTGGGGGAAAATTGATAAGACTTCGGATGATAGACTCAAGGTTCAGAAGGATCTTGGCAGACTTGCACATAGGACTCTATCCGACAAATGAGAAAAATAAAATACTGCACTTAGGTCAAAAGAAATAAATGCATAGATATAGAACAGGTGATACCCAGCTCAACAGTAGCAACTAGTGGACTACCACTAGTTTTTATCAGCTTAAATATAAACTGGCAATGTGCTGCAGTTGCCAAAAAAGCCAATGCAGTCCTAGGCTGCATCAACAGAGAGATAGCATCAAGCGGTTGAAGGGGTTAGGAATGGGAGGCACCGTGTTACGGTGGTTCTCCTCCTTCCTCTCCGACTGTTCACAGTTTGTGTTGGCAGGGGGGCAGAGGTTGACCTCAAGGCGCATCACTTGAGGAGTGCCTCAAGGGTCGGTCCTCTCGCCCCTTCTGTTCAACATTTATGTGAAGCCGCTGGGTGAGATCATCCATGGTTTGGGGGTGAGAGTCCATCAGTACGCTGATGACACTCAGCTGTACATCTCCACTTCAGACCACCCCAATTATGCCCTTGATGTGATGTCCTGCTGCCTGGAGGCCGTGCAGGTCTGGGTGGAGAGAAATAAGCTCAGGCTCAACCCTTCCAAGACTGAGTGGCTGTGGCTTCCGGAGCCCCGGTACAGTCAGCTGGTGCTATTGCTGACTATTGGGGGTGAATCCTTGCCCCCCACAGAGAGGGCTCACAATCTGGGTGTCCTCCTGGATGCACGGCTATCTTTAGAAGAGCATATGACGGCCGTGGCCAGGGGGGCTTTCTATCAGGTTCGCTTGATATGCCAGTTGCGGCCCTTTCTGGACTGTGACGCCTTGCGCATGGTCACGCCCTTGTCACCTCCCGGCTGAACTACTGTAATGCTCTCTACATGGGGCTCCCCTTGAAGAGCACTCGGAGGCTCCAACTGGTCCAGAATGTGGCCGCGCAGGTGGTTATGGGTGCGACTCGTTGCACCCACATGACACTTCTCCTGCGCGAGCTGCACTGGCTCCCAGTGGTCTTCCAGGTGCAATTCAAGGTGTTGGTTACCATCTTTAAAGCACTCCATGGTTTAGGACCTGGGTACTTACGAGACCGACTTCTGCCACCAATAGCCTCCCACCAGCCAGTTCGCTCACACAGAGAGGGACTCCTCAGGGTGCCATCAGCCAAGTTATATCAGCTGGCGACACCCAGGGGGAGGGCCTTCTCTGTGGGAGCTCCTGCCCTGTGGAATGAACTGCCCCCGGAAATATGCAAGATTTCCGACCTCCGTGTGTTTCGCTGTGCCCTTAAGACCCTACTGTTTCGCCAAGCAGGGCTATCTATGTAAATTATTTTAAATTGGGAGTTTTAAATTTGGGCCAAAATTGTGTAATAATTTTAATGATTTTTAATTTTTTGATATTTGTATACTCTTTGTTTTAATGTTGGCATTATTTGCATATTATCCCTAAAAATCTGAGTCCTCATTTTACTGATCTCAGAAGGATGGAAAGCTGAGTCACGATCGGACTCTTTGCAGTGGACAGAGTTTGCCTGCAATACTGCATTCCACCAGGGCAGTGCTAAGAAATCCTCCCTAGCAGGTTTAAAGGGAATGACTACCTGAGTAATTTATATAGTCGAACAGTGCCACTTGCATTTTGATTTCTTTTTTAAAACAAATTACTGAAACTTCATCTTTTTTTTCATACAATAAGCTTTTAACTTTACAGGACTGGCATTCAGACCGAAGCAGCCCAACATACAATTTTGAGTTTTAGTCAGGGTTTCATGACACATTCTTCTCTCTATTGAAATTATCAAAAGATGTTAGGCCTCCAATTATAAAGTATTGTATCCCAGATAATTTCTGTCTCTCTTGTTGTGCATATTTATCTGCATTTCTCTCTCTCTCAGACATTATCTGTTCAGCTTTGAATGGCAAGTAATAGCCAAGATAAAAGAAAACACAGAAACTGATCATGCTTTTTCATTTTCTAGTACACTATGAATTGCCTTCATCACACTATTGCTTTCCAAGATAAGTAACTTCTACTCCAATGCTATTTGGCTTAGCATGTAAGTAGCAATAAATTGTAGGACCCCTCAGTGCCATCAGGGGGGGGGGGGGGAAGCTATGTGACATAGGACATGCTGTCTTTCATGAGTATACTTTTGAGGAACACTCCATATTTCTATCAGTTTTTCATAATCATCCGAACTGAAGGATTCCATCTGTTCATGCACATGCTTCTTCTCCTGGGTGCAGCTGATATGAATAGGCAACAGGCACTTGTTCAAGTTGCTGAGATTATGTGAGGTATTTTGTGAAAATCTGGGTTCAGGTATTAGTTACAAATGTGACATTATCTCTTCTAATTGCCAAAATGTTACCAAAAGTTAATTGCAATTTGAAATGTACTTTCTTAAGCATTCATAAAAAGTAAAGTTAACTTCCTTTACTTTCTTTACCAGTCTATGGTTATAGATACTTTTCTTATGCATGTATGGACAAAAGAATAAAGAATCGAATTATATTAACTAGTAATAGTTTTGAACCCTGAGTTCTACATTTTTATTAGGGTGCTAATGTCAAGCAAAGCCCAACTATGAGATAGAAGAATTCAGCTAGAGTTCAGTTCTTGATTTATTTACACACAGTAGATGCCAGACTGAACCCTTACTACTCTCACTCTAAGGGATATACCTTGGGAGAGTCTAGGAAGCGAAATGGTGAGCCAACTCACCAAGGCCATCTCGCCACAATCAACTCACTAAATGGATTAGCAATATTGTTTGTAATTATTTCCATTTGCACACACTAAAATTTAATGTGATGGCTAAAATTAGTTTTCCAATACCAAAGGAAAAATAAGAAAAAACAAGACAGATGGTACAATTTAAGGGTTAAGATCCTAGATTATGAACAGTGAGACCAAGTTTTCTTTATGAATTCAGCTCAAATGATGTGACTCGGAATAGTGTACCACAGACAAAAAAACCCAGAAATAATTAGTACAAACTAATGTAACACATTAAAATATTTAAAACCAATACAATATGTCCTTGCATGTAAATACAAGGAATCCTATATTTGTCCATCTAGACCAGGTGTGTCAAACTCAAATCCCACAGGCCGCATCCGGCCTGTGGGGTGCTTAGATCTGGCCCACGGGGCAGGCCTGGAAACAGCAAAGGAGCGGCCCACAATGCCTCTGCTAGCAAAAATAGAGGTTGAGGGGGCCACATGAGCCCCCACCCCCAGCCCTGTTTTCTGCCACAACAGCTTCCTGCATCCCTCTGCCAGTGAAAATGGAACTTGGGGCGGCTGAGTCCCATATCATGCCTATCAGATCATGGACACACACACCCCAGCCACTCCCACCATGGTCATGCCTCTCCTGGCCCTCTGAGTCAAACACAACCCTGATGTGACACCCCTGATGTAGACATATGTAGGCTAGTACAGAGCAGGCAGCTGTTACTTGTTCTTTTGATCATAGTATATTTTCTTAATTCAGTTTGCCAGCCATATTTTAGTCAACCATTAGTTTTAATATTCTGTATTCAGATTCATCTATTTGACAAAAACTTGACCCTTGCAAATGTGAGCAGAACATTTGTCTGCTTCCCTTTCCCCCTAGCATTCTTCAAAATATGGAAATCCTTTTAAAATTATGGAATCACACTTCTGTCATGATGCCATCTAAGTGGGTTAATAGAATGGTAATGATGCACTAAATATCCTAGTTTAGAAAGAAATAATCAGAGAAGATTCCTATGTATGCCTCACAGTACTTATAGTTCTCCAATAGCCAAAGCCCAGGGGTGCCTTTAGGCATCTCTCTAAATCTCATTTCATAGATATAATGATTGCATTCAGTGTATTTAATGGGTGTCAACATCACAGCTGATTTCATAGGGTAAATATTCACTAAATTAGCAAGTAGGAAACATTAGATAGGTTACTATGGGATATATGTATTTAAATGAACTGAAGCTACCTTCCATAATGAGCTACAATTTTCAGAGATGCAAAGCCCATGATCCACATTATAATTAAATTATAGACTTGGCACCCTTTCCATTTTGCCTGCATAAATCTAAATAGGTTCATAAATCAAAGGAAAAATGCTTTAACTCTCTATTTCTCAACCATGTGATAATTTATTTCCTAATTTTAATCCAAACTATCCCTGTTTCTTAAGCAACAATGAAATTAAAAAGATAAGTCCAGTTAAGCCTTTTTTCTTTTTACCCTTTGCTAATTCAAATATATAAATGTCAAGTACTAAACATATTTAAAATGCAATAATTACTACCTTACATCTCTTAATGTCTACAACAGTCAACATTGTACCAAAATTCTTTTTTAATGTGTTTAAAGTGCAGTTTGCACAAGTGTTACAATATTTAAATACAATCAGCTTTTGCACATTTCTATTTTTGCTAATATAGGACACCAGAAGACTTGGGATAGGGCTATTGAGTAAAGTAAGTAGCAGCTAGGTTGTCAGGAATAATTATGTTTTAACTCAACTATGCAAAGAATTGCCTCCATAGACTAAAATTTTAAAATCAATTATCACTTTCTTAGCTCTCTGCCATCTCCTATATGAGCTGTCAATTATTCTGAAATACATTTAACATAATTATATTACATCCATACTCTGCAGAATTAAAGATTATAACTTAGCCGATCATGTCAATCTCAGAGCATTGAGTTCAGAATTAATGCTGGTTAAAGGAAAGCCATTATGTAATAGAGTAGGTGGTAAGATCAGTTTCCCTTAGCATAAAATGCAGCTTCCTACATAGCTATGATTTCAGAAGAATATCTGAAAATTATTTCCAGTGCTTTACCATTTAAAACTGCAGAGATTCATCTATAATTCTTTATCTACACACACTTGCTGATTAGTGAAATAATTCTGTGTTCTATTTTGTAGTAGAGGACAAACCATAGTTTTAGAAAAAGAACAAAAATATATATTGCTGGATCTGAGGAATTACCAACGTTCAGATATTTTATAACAGACTCGGTCAATGCTGCATGGAGGAAGTCTACCCAGCCTGACAGACATTTCCCTCCATGCGGAGAACAGATTTGTGCATAACAAACTAATAGCTTCTGGTGCATCCATATTTTATATTTCAGTAACAGAAATATAAATCAAATGTTTTAATATCTGAATGTTTTCATGTACAGAGGTCTAACCTCAGGTAAATGAAGTAAACAATTTTATGTCTAATGATATGTATCTTCTCCTCTAATTAAAGAGGTACAAGTAGTGGTGCTCTAATACTGTGATTGGATGCCATTACAATATGTCTTATTGCGTTCCCTAGCATGTTGTTTTTCAAAAATCATGATGCTTAAAAATCAGGATTAAGAAGAAAATTATTTAAGATCTATGTGATAAGGTTCAGAATATAAAAAAATAGATAAGATTGATACTTTTCATTCCTGACCATAAAACTAATCAGCTAGAATATAATCCCCAAAACTATTTCATTAGTTTGGGAATGGGACATTTGTTAAATTGAAATAATAGAAAAAATACATGGTTATATGAGGCAGTAAGAAAAAGTGGTGCGTATGTGTATATTTATGGAGAAAATATAGTAGTTAAGAATCAACAATTAACTAATGGCACATCATCAATCAATGTGGCATATGCTTAAATTAGCATTGTTTTCAATGTATTTCAGAAGCTTATGCAACCCTTCCTAGATTTAATATGAACAAGGCAGTTTTCAAAGAAGAAATACAGGTGAAACTCGAAAAATTAGAATCTTGTGCAAAAGTTCATTTATTTCAGTAATGCAACTTAAAAGGTGAAATTAATATATGAGATAGACTCATTACATGCAAAGCGAGATAGTTCAAGCCTTGATTTGTCATAATTTTGATGATTATGGCTTACAGCTCATGAAAATCCCAAATTCACAATCTCAGAAAATTAGAGTATTGTGAAAAGGTTCAATATTCTAGGCTCAAAGTGTCCCACTCTAATCAGCTAATTAAGCCATAACACCTGCAAAGGGTTTCTGAGTCTTTAAATGGTCTCTCAGTCTGGTTCAGTAGGAATCACAATCACGGGAAAGACTGCTGACCTGACAATTGTGCAGAAAACCATCATTGACACCCTCTATAAGGAGGGAAAGCCTCAAAAGGTAATTGCAAAAGAAGTTGGATGTTCCCAAAGTGCTGTATCAAAGCACATTAATAGAAAGTTATGTGAAAGGGAAAAGTGTGGAAGAAAAAGGTGCACAGCAGCAGGGATGACCGCAGCCTGGAGAGGATTGTCAGGAAAAGGCCATTCAAAAGTGTTGGGGACTTTCACAAGGAGTGGACTGAGGCTGGAGTCAGTGCATCAAGGGCCACCACACACAGACGGATCCTGGACATGGGCTTCAAATGTTGTATTCCTCTTGTCAAGTCGCTCCTGAACAACAAACAATGCCAGAAGCGTCTTACCTGGGCTAAAGACAAAAAGAACTTGTCTGTTGCTCAGTGGTCCAAAGTCCTCTTTTCTGATGAGAGCAACTTTTGCATCTCAATTGGAAACCAAGGACCCAGAGTCTGGAGGAAGAATGGAGAGGCACACACTGCAAGATGCTTGAAGTCCAGTGTGAATTTTCTAATCTGTGTTGATTTGGGGAGCCATATCATCATCTGGTGTTGGTCCACTGTGCTTCATTAATTCCAGGGTCAACCCAGCTGTCTATCAGGAGATTCTGGAGCACTTCATGCTTCCTTCCGCAGACGAGCTTTATGGGGATGCTGACTTCATTTTCCAGCAGGACTTGGCACCTGCCCACATTGCCAAAAGTACCAAAACCTGGTTCAATGCCCATGGGATTACTGTGCTTGACTGGCTAGCAAATGCATCTGACCTGAGATTCTCTATGGGGTATTGCCAAGAGAAAGATGAGATACATGAGACTGAACAATGCAGAAGAGCTGAAGGCCACTATTGAAGCATTCTGGTCTTCCATAACACCTCAGCAGTGCCACAGGCTGATAGCATCCATGCCACGCCGCATTGAGGCAGTAATTGATGCAAAAGGGGCCCAAACCAAGTACTGAGTACATATGCATGCTTATACTTTTCAGAGGTCTGATATTGTTCTATGTACAATCCTTGATTTCATGTAATATTCTAATTTTCTGAGATTGTGAATTTGGGGTTATCATGAGCTGTAAGCCATAATCATCAAAATTATGACAAATCAAGGCTTGAACTATCTCGCTTTGCATTTAATAAGTCTATCTCATATATTAGTTTCACCTTTTAAGTTGCATTACTGAAATAAATGAACTTTTGCATGATATTCTAATTTTTTAAGTTTCACCTGTATTTTGTTGTTGTTGTGATAAAGTAAGAAAAAAAAGTTGCACCAGATTCCAGGTTTTACTAATTCTTCACTATCAGTAGAGGCTGGAAACTAGTCAGGTGGAAAATAAGATAGGACATAAATGTGTTCTTTATCTATTTTGACCTCAAACCCTACCCACAATTTCTCACTGTATTCAAGGCTAGGTTGGCATATGAGATGCAGCACTGAAATTTCCTACATACTGTAAGCTGTTCATGTGTGCGTAAATATACTTATCATACTATTCCATTCTGGGAGAAGCAACATGGAATTTTTATATGTTACATATATTTTGTTAACCACTGAGAATCATACCATATTGTGATGCTACATAAATAGCATAAATAATGCAAAGTTCAGAAAGGGCGTAAGAAATACAGTAAGCAAAAAAAATCAAGACAAGGAGTGATAAGAAAAGAAGTATTAGTTAAATCTACTTTATGGCAGCACCGTTCATTTACTTTAACATACTTTCTATCTTGATACCTCTCTGTTCTCTGTCATGGTGTTCCCCCCTCATCCATTCTTGTCACCTGACAGAATAACATTTTGTTTGGAACACCTTAATTCCTAATGTTTCACAATTTTTTCTCAAACTCATGCTTGATTTTCCAATACCATCATTCACTGGGTAAAAACATGCAACCATCGTGAATTTATTTTCATAACATTCACAATAACCTATATGTGGCAGAGATCCTTGTAGGCAGAAAGAAGTGGAAATGATCCATGAATAACAGAAAGCAAGCAACTGGGGCTCCAAAGATCCAGAGAACCTGCTGAATTTTATTCCTTCTATTCCTTGAGCATTCAGGGATAAGGACTGAAAACAAAAGGGCTTTTTGTAGCCTCAGCAGTTGAAATTAAATAAATTCAAAATAAATTATCTATAAAGAAATAAACAGAATTGGCAGAAGAGTTTGAGGCCTGTTCTGCTTTTACATCAACAGTCAGATAAGCCTTCCAGCCTCAACCGTGGCTATATAAGCAATTTCTTACTTACTTACTTACTTAAATACTCGTTTCCTTCTTTCCCAAAGGAACCAGTTCTTTTCTTTGTGGACAATGAGTTGAGTCTGTTATTAATATTTTACCCTATATTTTACATAACTTCAACCTCTTGGTGTGTATTCTCAATGCAAATAGCTCCTGGTCCGAATACTGAAAAAATATACTTAAATAACTTAAACACGTTTACTGGGCATAGGAAATTAGTAAAGTATAACTATTTAAAAGTTTGTAGTTATAGAATGTTAAATTTCAAATAAAACAAGATGCAGATTTAATGATAACTATATGATGTGATGTGGATGACATTTAAGTTCAATATCTAAGTATTTAATCAGTTTCAGCATACAGTGAACTAAAATGAAAGGTATCAGTTAAGGCAGGGATGTCAAACTTGATTTTATTGAGGGCAGCATCAGGGTTGTGTTTGACCTTCGGGGGCTAGGGTGTGAGTGGCTGGGGTGGGCGTGGCCAGCTTGATGTCACTCATGTTCTGGCACCTGTGGTGGCCCAAGTGCTCTGCCAGTGAAAATGGGCTCCCGAGCACCGTTTTCGGCTGTGACAGCCTCCTGCAACCCCTGCCAGCAAAAACAGAGCAAGCGAGGGCCACACGGAGCTCTCCCAAACTCCATTTTCGCTGGCAGAGGCACTGCAGGCCGGTCCTTCGCTGTTTCCAGGGCAACCCCGCAGGCCAGATCTAAGCACTCCGTGGGCCAGAACTGGCCCCCGGGCCTTGAGTTTGGCACCCCTGAGTAAAGGAGTGAACCTCCTAAAGCTATACTTCAACTATATATGACCTTGAGGTACACACAGTGGCATGTGGACATGTCATCCATGAATAATTACTTGAGTGTTTTCACGTTGGGAAAAAAGGCTGTGTGAATATATTCTTACTTTCTAAACATTTAACAATCACCTGGTAATTTTAGCTAGTCTACTGACAGTGTGTAAAAGACCTTTGTAGTCAAGCTTACTTATAAATGCTACATTTACCTTTTCTAATATAAGCTTCTATAGTAATACATTATTTGGATAATTTATATTTGTACACTATATGTTTCATGAATGTTATATCTTAGTTGTTAAAGGAATGAGTGACTGCACATTGGGGAAAAACAGCAAAAAGTGGTAAAATGATATACTATCCATCTGAGGTTGAAAATACACTCACTTGTCTACTAATTTTGCTGTAGCAAGTCTGGTCAGGTATCAGTGAATCATACATAAATACACATTTGCCAAAACTGTTCAAATGTGGCAATTTGAATCTAATAATCCCTGTCAGACAGTCATTATTTCTCTGCAATCATTACACAAAGTAGTTGGAAAACTAGAAATGATGTTTATGTATTGAGATGACAGATGCAATCTATTGCACTGAAAAAGTAGGACACCAAATCGCCACACCTATATCCAGGGAGGCTGGCTTAACTGTGACTCATGCATCACACATTTCCTGTCAATGCATCACCTGAAGAGACACACATTCTTTTAACTGTTGAATATAGTGAACAAATCCAGACAACTAGAGGGTGAATGGGGACTTTATCATGAGAAAATACATGCATGAGAAGTAATAGATACTAGGAAGACAGTTGGAAGAAGTGGGTGGGGGTGGGGGACAACGTTATCTCATCATTTATTTTGAAGCTTACAAATTGCCACAAGGGTCAGTTTATAACTGTTTTATTCAGTACAGTTTTGCATGTGAAGATTTAAGCCTTGTGACTTAAAAAGAGGGCAGAGAACAGCAACAAAGATGATTAGGGTCCTGGAGGCTAAAACATATGAAGAATGGTTACAGGAACTGGGTATGTTTGAAAAGAAGGACGGGGTGATGTGATAGCTGTGTTCCAATATTTGAGGGGCTGCCACAAAGAAGAGGGGGGTCAACCTCTTTTCCAAAGCACCAGAAGGCACAACAAGAAATAATGGATGGAAACTAAACAAGGAGAGAAGCAACATAGAACTAAATTTCCTAATAATGAGAAGAATTAACCAGTAGAATGGCTTGCCTTCAGAAGTTGTGGGCACTCCATCACTGGAAGCTTTTAAGAAGAGACTGGAGTGGACAGCCATTTATCTGAAATGGTATAAGGTCTCCTGCTTGAGCAGGGGATTGGAGTAGAAGACCTCCATGGTCCCTTCGAACTCTGTTATTCTGACTTACCTCCCTTCAAAATTCTGATTTGATTTTTTAAAACTTGATTCAGCTGAGGTTATGAAAGAATGGGGTGTAGCAGAGCAAGCAGAAGAACCTTAGATATGACAGACAAAGTATTGCAGTGCTAGACTGACTGAATTCTTTTCCCACCAGCTGGTGATGCACTGGCCAACAGAACCAGAGAATTAAAGGAATGTTTATCACTTATTGCACATACAGTTGTAAGAAAAAGTATGTGAACCCCTTGGGATTACGTGGACTTTTGCATGAATTGGTCATAAAATGTGCTCTGAACTTCATCTAAGTCACAACAATAGAAAAACACAGTCTGCTTAAAATAATACTACACAAACATTAGATGTTGCCATGGTTTAATTGAACATAACATGTACACATTCACAATGCAGGGAGGAAAAAGTATGTGAGCCCCTAGCCTAATGACTTCTCCAAAAGCTAATTGGAACCAGGAGTGAGCCAATCTTGACTCCAATCGGTGTAATGATATTGGATGTGTTGCTGACAGCTGTCCTGCCCTTTAAAAATACACACCTGTTTTGGGTGTACTGGATTCAAGAAGCACTGTCTGATGTGAACCATGCCTCGCAAAAAAGCGCTCTCAGAAGACCTACGATCAAGAATTGTTGACTTGCATGAAGCTGGAAAGAGTTACAAAAGTATTTCCAAAAGCCTTGATGTCCATGTGTCCACGGTAAGACAGACTGTCTACAAATGGAGAAAGTTTAGCACTGTTGTTACTCTCCCTAGGCATGGTTGTCCTGTAAAAATGACTGCAAGAGCACAGCGCAGAATGTTTCATGAGGTAAAGAAGAATCCTAGAGTGTCAGCTAAAGACCTACAGAAATCTCTGGCACATGCTACCATTTTTGTTGACACATCTACAATAAGGAAAACATTAAACAAGAATGGAATACATGGGAGGACACTACGGAAGAAGCCATTGCTGTCCAAAAAAAAATATTGCAGCACGTTTGAAGTTTGCAAAAGAGCACCTGGATGTTCCACAGCACTACTGGCAAAATATACTGTGGACAGATGAAACCAAAATTGAGTTGTTTGGGAAGAACACACAACACTATGTGTGGAGGAAAAAAAGGCACAGCACACCAACATCAAAACCTCATCCCCACTGTAAAACATGGCAGAGGGAGCATCATGGTTTGGGGCTGCTTTGCTGCCTGAGGGCCTGGACGGATTGTTGTCATTGATGGGAAAATGAATTCCAGAATTTATCAAGACATTTTGCAGGAAAATGTATGACCATTTGTCCGCCAACTGAAGCTCCGCAGAGGATGGGTGATGCAACAGGACAATGACCCAAAGCATACAAGTAATTCAACAAAAAAATGGCTTCAACAGCACAGAATACACCTTCTGGAGTGGCCCAGTCAGAGTCCTGACATCAACCCGATTGAAATGCTGTGGCATGACCTTAAGAGAGCAATTCATATCAGACATCCCAAGAATATTGCTACATTGAAACAGTTTTGTGAAGAGTAGTGGTCCAAAATTACTCCAGATCGTTGTTCAGGTCTGATCTGCAACTACAGGAAACGTTTGGTTGAGGTTATTGCTGCCAAAGGAGGGTCAACCAGTTAGTAAGTCCAAAGGTTCATATACTTTTTCCTCCCTGCACTGTGAATGTGTACATGAGATATTCAATTAAACCATGGCAACATCTAATGTTTGTGTAGTATTATTTTAAATAGACTGTGTTTTTCTATTGTTGTGACTTAGATGAAGTTCAGAGCACATTTTATGACCAATTCATGCAAAAGTCCACGTAATCCCAAGGGGTTCACATACTTTTTCTTGCAACTGTATAGAATAAGGACTGCACTATTCCATCCTAAATCAGGTAAGGAAAGATATGAGCAATGTAGGCAGCAACTTTCAGGCCAGTATTGTTTTCTGACAACTCAATGATTGAACATAGCACTACAACAAGGCCAATAGAAAGATATGAAAAATGAAAAAGACAAATATATGCCATGTAAAACATTGATAAGAAGCTTTTCGTCCTATAGTATGATATTGAAACCCTAGATCTGTGATGGCGAACCTATGGCATGTGTGCCAGAGGTGGCAAGCAGCTCCCTCTCTGATGGAACGTGAGCCATCAGCCCAGTTCAGCTCTGCTGCGCATGCGTACGTGCCTCCTGCCAGCCAGCTGGTCTTTGGATTGCTGCTGCGCATGCGCAGGGGAAAATGTGGGGGGCATGTGGGGGGCAGCGTGCACATGCACGGGTGGGGTGCCTGCAGGGTGACTATGCACATATGCACAGGGGTGGGGTGCATGCACAAGGCCGCACACACATTGCACTTTGGGGGTTCAGGCGTGCACACACACATTCACGTGCACACATGCATGCTTTGGGTATTCGGTCTGGAAAAGATTAACCATCACTGCCCTAAATTATCAACTGGAGCTAAATGTACAGGAATATACTATTAATATATGAATTATACATTTACACATAAATATAAAGATAATGACATAGGTACGGAAGTGCTTAAATGCATTGTTAAACTAAGGAATTCATTTTTATTAGATGTGATAACCATCAATCGATGCACAATTCTCATTTCTAATTTCTTCACAAGCAATCATCTTCACTGCTACTGATCTTGAACCAGAACCGGCAAATACCACCTCTGTCTGGCCCCAGAATGGGGTAAGAATGGAGATTTTGCAATTTCCTTCCCCCAGGAGTGGGGAGGGAATGGGGATTTTGCAGTATCCTTCCCCTGGAGTGGGGTGGGAATGGAGATTTTGCAGTATCCTTCCCCTGCCATGCCCACCAAGCCACACCACGTGCACCAAGCCACGCCCACAGAACCAGCAGTAAAAAAATTTGGATTTCAGCACTGCTCCAACTCAATTTGAGATGCCCTGCAACTAAGCTGCAAATAAACTATCTCAGCTGATAAATAGTACAGCAGGAGATCAATCCAAGAATGGCAACAATTCTAGAGCAATATTACATATGATTAATAGATAAATTCATGGAAGATAAATACACAACAATTACTCTATTAAGAGTTGTACAATCAAAAATAAATGTTAGTCAAAAATAGGGAAGAGATATTACCATGTGTCTTTTTTTATAAGCTTCCCAGATATACCTGATAAGTCACTATAGTATAAAATGGCGGAGAGATTTATGGCCTGATACAGAGAACCTTTATATTCTTGTGAACCTTTTTTCCACTCAATTAATTAATAATCTAAAATGTTTTGTTGTACAGGTAATTTTTGATTTATAACCATATTTGAGCCCAAAATTTCTATTGCTAGGCAAGGAAGTTGTTAAGTGAGTTGCTTCATTTTACAATCTTTTTACCACAGTTGTTAAGTGAATCACTACAGTTCTTAAGAGAATCATGCAGTTGTTAAGCGAATCTAGCTTCCCCCATTAATCTGGCTTGCCAGAAGCTGCCTGGGAAGGTTACAAATGGTGGTCATAAGACCCCGAAACAGTGTTATAAATACATGCCGGTTGCCAAATGCCCAAATTTTGATCACGTGACCATGAGGATCGGGGGGGGGGGGTTTTCTAAATTTTTTTACTACCGGTTCTGTGGGCATGGTTTATTTTGTGGGTGGTGGCTTGATGGTCATGTGACAATTGTTTAGGATTTAGCAGAGGTACTGGTCTACCTTTTAACTGCTTGCAGAGCTGTACCGATCTACCCATTTATTTTTTTGCAGGCACTGATCTACTCATGTATTTTTGCAGGCACTGATCTACTCATGTATTTTTGCAGGCACTGATTTACTCATGTATTTTTGCAGGCACCAGTCTACTCATTTGTTTTCTTTTAACACTGATCAGCTGTAGACTGGCCTTTTGAAGCCCCGTGGCAAGAGTTTAAACAGTTTTTTTCCCTCTAGCCATTAGCTGGGATTCAGGAGGCAGCAATAGATTGGGGGTGGGGCTAAATAAAAGGTAAGAATAATGCAGGGGGTGGGGACGGCGCAGGGGGGGCAGAACCGGTTCGGTGATGTCATATCGTCACCACTACCAGCTCGGGAGAACCGGGCCGAACCTGGAGGAACCCATCACTGACGGGGATGTTGCAACAACTGTAAATAGGAAAACTGGTCATAAGTCACTTTTCTCAGTGCTGTTGTAACTATGAACGGTCACTAAATGAATGGTTATAAGTCAAGGACTACCTGTATCAACTAAGTCTGGATTTTTTTCTGGCAGCAACAACCAAGTTAACAATACCCCAATCAAGAAACTGCCATAGAGCTATCAGTAAACAGGCCAACCAAGGAATTTCTAAGACTGCCCCCACCCACACAAACAGGCAAGACCCTAGAATATAAACTAACAAGAAACAGCACTCCTTACTAGCACTGATGATATAATCTAGTTAGGATAATGAAAGATTCGCAAGAAAACAAACAAGCTCAGAGAGCACCAAGGACCTCTCAATTCTGAGATCTTTTCTATATGGTAGTAAGGCACAAGGCAGATCCCTAATTTACCACCTAGTGTTTTCATTTCCTTTATGTATTCTCCCAGCATTATAAAGAGGACAATAAATGAGGCACACTAACAAACAAACATCTCCTCACAGGAATCCTTCTTATATAATTATCACCATGGCAGGACGGGGTGCATCTCATTGAAAAGTCAGCCCCTGGCCACATGGTCAAATCTAGTCAAGATAAATAATATGGCTGAGAAAGCAAAGGAAAGACCAACAGCATGGAGAAACATACCATTTAATTTAATATAAAAATAGGCAAACTTTGAACTCCAGCCATTGCTGCTCCTAATTTAGAGCAAAATTAGATCAAAAGCTCATTAAGTGAAAGATATTTGCTTTTTAATTTAGCAGAGACTAAATTAGATTCATTTTCTAAAGCCTGACTATTTGCCATGCAGGAAGCGTGACATAGAGCTAAGACAATGTTCTTTCTTTCACTCTTAATCTGTGTTTTCTGCATTAGTTAGTTCCAGATGATCATTTTTTTCAATTCACTACCCTCCTCTCCACAAATTCTGCCCTATCAAAATTAAGGCTATTTCTAAGCCTGCATTATGCTAAATTGCACAGTAATATAGTAAGGAATTTTGATCGCTACTCAAGAGACCTGTTGCACACATCACTAATTTGGTACATCAGAAGGTTCTAAGATTAACAAACACAAAGATGTTGATAAAAAATATAGAATTGATGAATAAAACAGGTTTTAAGGTCAAGAACATTAAATACTATGTATTAATATGAGTATTAACACGACTTATATAAATTGCATATTATTTGAAAATAATTAAGGGTTGGATTAAATTTTAAGAGTTGGATTAAATTTTAAAAAGATGTTAAGATAGGAGAAAAAGTAAAAGGTTATTTACATTTATACTAATACTTGCTGTAAAAGAAAATTGGAGATCATTTTTTATACTTTTTTTGCTTTGTTCTTTTCTTATTTCCTTCTTTTTTGTTCTCTCTTCATTCTAAAAATTAGTTTCAAATATTATAAATTTTTATTTTGTTTTAGCACTTTAATAAAAATATAATAATATAAATATAATAAAATTATATTTTAAATTTATATTTTAAAATGCAGAGAAGAACTGTAGGTGGAAGTAGTGTTTTCATCAGTATTTCTGCCCCCTTGTGGACCAAAGGATCAAAGGACAAGAAGAGAAAACAAAATCCTAGAAGAGAACAAGTGGTTAAGGAGATAGTTTCCCTCAAAAACTACAACTTACAACCATTCGTTTTGCAACCACTCGAAGTCATTACAGTACTTTAAAAAAATCCTCGCACTTATAATCCTTGAAGCACCCTTCAGTTTCATGATCAAAATTGGGAACTGGCATGGATTTATGATGGTTGCAACAACCCAGAGTCAAGTGTTTGCTATTGGCAACCTGCCAGACAGTTTCCAACAACAAAGTCAATAGGGGAAGCCAGATTCACTTAATGATCATGTGCCTCAATTAACAACCACAATGATTCAGTTAATAATCATGGCAAAAAGTCATAAAATTGGTCATGATTCACTTAACAACTATCTCACTTAGCAACGGAGGTTCCCATCCCCATTGTGGTTATAAGCTGAGGAGTAGCTGTATGTAGATTCCTAACCCACGTAGGAAGGAAGATTCTAACTCCTTCTCTCACCAACCCAACGGACCCTTTGAACCTCGCAAGAACAGAGGCATATTTGTTTGGCAAATATGAAAACCTTGCTGAGCTCATCAGAATGAGATTACCTGAAACGAGAAGGTACAATATGCCGATGAACAAATTCAAGTTCAAGATAACTAAGGAAGGAACAGTTGTGAGATGTCAGTCCCAGAATTTGGACTTTGAACAGAACATTCAAAACATATACAAATAATCTCTCTATTAAAAAAATTAAAATGCTATGTAGATGAATAGCACTTACAAACTGAGAAGCAAAAAGAAGATACAGTAGAAATAGAAGGGCTAATAATTAAGAATAAACCCAGAAAGTTAAAGCTCAGAAAGAGATGAGGCTGTTGTGCAAGGCAAAATGTAATAAGTGGTGGATTTAGGACTATGTCAAAAATAAGAGTCAGCAAAGTGGTAGGTTTGTTGCACAGGTAAGAAAGGTGGAGAAATAAATGCTAATGGAGAATAGAGAAAAGGCAGAGCTACTTCATGTCTTTCCATTGGCTTCAGTGTCATAGGATAAAGAAGAAAAAAGGATTTCCTAATAAAACTGAGGAAAAACGTGAAGTTAACAGTTCAGGACTGATAAACTTACTGTAAGACCTCAAAGTACTTCCTTAAATGAATACAAGTCTCTGGATCCAGACAAATTACATTTTAGGAATGCTGAAAGAAATTGCAGACATGATCTCAGAACCTCTGACTATAATCTTTGAAAACCCTAAGGGAAAGGTTTATTTAAGCTATTCATCAATCACATCAGGTATGTTTCTGTGTGTTTAGTGTTGCTTGGGGAGAATGTCACAGAAAAGCGTCATTTTAGGAGCTGAAAGAATGAGGAGTTTCAGAGATCCTAGCATTTTTATAGAACTGTATATTTTAATGCTACCATCTATTGATGTTGATTTTTGCAGGAGAAATTCAAAATTTCTGCATATGTCTCATATTGTTAAGAAAACAGAATGAAGTAATTCTACTGTTATTTATCAGAGAAAATGATGCCAAGGCTACTGTCCTCAGCATCAGTGGTCATGGCAGCCATACTCATTGATATCCCAAGAATGTAGATACCTCAGGAGACCTAAAGATTTAGAGCCAGTGAATTGAAAGAAGCAGGAGTTACCGGTTGCGAAGAAAGATTTCTTAGAATAAGAGATACATGTAATCTGTAATCCCTTAGATCATTTATTATCAGTCACAGATAAGTGAAGATAATGGAGGTTGAAATATAAAATC
Source organism: Masticophis lateralis (assembly GCA_030761175.1). Classification (NCBI taxonomy): domain Eukaryota; kingdom Metazoa; phylum Chordata; class Lepidosauria; order Squamata; family Colubridae; genus Masticophis; species Masticophis lateralis. The sequence goes on along the minus strand of JAUDYJ010000006.1, from coordinate 38,017,139 downwards.
TTTAAACTGAGAATGGATCAGCAAGGAGCAATTTTTTTCTTGTTTCAACTCTGACTTTCAAAGACTTTATAGGTCAACTTTCTCTATCCTTTCCAGTGCTTCACAAAATTATAGCTTTAATAATTCTATGTTTAAACCAGTATCTTGCTTGATGGTATCTATCCAGCACGTTTTCTACTACTTCCAACATTCCTAGCATAATTGATTTTTTGAACAAATGAAGTGAGCTAACATACTTCAGAGATGGGTCTGAGGCCATAGTTATATTATGCTTTCTCCGGTAATTTCTCTTTGCCTCTCATTCACATCTCATGTGGTCAGAACCAATGAATGTCTCCATTCCCTTCTGTAGATTTCACAGAATTTTACGTCCTAAATGTTCTGGAGATGTCCTAGTATGCTACAAAATTTTTGCAGCTCAGATATACTAGTCCTAACTGAACAATCCATTGGAGACATGGACTGGGTATATCCAACATGCTAGTTAGTATGTTACATGAATCCAGGCTCTATTACATGAAACCCAGTCATTGTGGCATCTGTTTTTAAATCTCTTTTACTTGCTGAACCTTGCACATCTATTCTCTTCTGTTTGTGCTACATAGCAGGACTGCAATTGTAAAACTTAGCTGTTCTTCAGATGTTTCTAGGGAGACAATTTCTCCCAAAAATCTATTCTATAGTTTTAATACTGAATTTTACAGTATATGGACAAACAGTATATTCTCATTAAGTTTATTTATAATTTTCATATTTCAATGAGATAGATACTCAAATATCTTGTTTATATAATTGTATGACAATATATGTTTGGGTATGTTCAACATGCTTAAATGAAAATGAATTAGTCATTTCTAAAGTGGGTCAGAGTGAAAAAAGCAGCAATTAATGAACATGTAATTTCAGTAGCAAATAATTGTTTTCTTTGTATTCACTAAGATGAAAGAGATTTCTGTCCCATATTAAACAATAAGACTGCTATAACAGCAGAAAAGAAATGGGAAAATAAATAGGCTTAGCCCAGAAATAGCACTCAACAGTCTACAAAGTGTTCTCCTGTAATAATTATCTTCCATAGAAAATAGATACTACAATACTAGAATTGATTAGGTTTGTTGTGAAATAATTGTAGTTATGTGCTATAATGTATTTTCTATGAATTGATGGAGTCCTAGTATTCAGGAAAAAAACCTAGAAGAGGCTGAAAAGTAGTTCTTAAAGTTATCCTGATTTCATCTGTATGTTAATTCTTTTCTTTCTGAGAGGAATGTGTAGCAGGAATCTTGGAACAGTAAATTATTCTGTCATCTCTTTAATACTTTCATATCTTGTCATGGTCACTGCAGGGCCACCCAAGGTCATGCACAGATGTAGCATACATAGGAGAAGATTCACAGCAGCACAAACATTACCATGTATCATTTCTAATACTACTAATTTACTAATTGTTAACTGCTTAAGGCTTCTTTTAATTAGAAATAGTATAATAATATTTTAAATTAATTTACTACACAAGCAGGCTACAATTATATTTATCTTGCGAGGAGCAATTAACTCTATTTGTTGAAATTCTGTTAGGATCTTTCTTTCTTTTATGATCCTGTAAGCCCTTAAATCAGAGTAGAGTTGGGGTGTCTGAATGGAGCTCAGCCTTTACAGGCTGGTAGCCCTTCCTGACACCTACATGGAATTTGCAGCAGCAGATATCTTCTTTTTGAGAAACATTTGTGTCAGCCTAAGAATGAACTCTCAACCTTCCAAATGGGAGATGAGATCTTCACCACTAGACAGGCTGCTCCTGTTAGGCTCTCTCAATGACTTAATACACATACCCCAAAGAAAGCAGAAAGTGCCAATATGGAATTCAATCTCTTTTTTAAAAAATAAGGAAATAATAAGTTCCCTTGATATTTTCCTGTCAGTTAAGAAATATATCTGCTAAGGAAACAAAAAGAAAAAAAATCCATGTGAGTCTGCCTCAGCAATGGCTCTATAGCATCTCAACATGTTACTCTTTTTGAAATGACAAATAGAAGCTGAAAGGTAACATAGGTTCTCATAACCTTCCCATAGGCAGCTACTTTTCCAGCTATTGCTGAACTGACAAAAAGGAAGAGATAAGCAGAAAAGTATAGGGTTGCTGTGGAAGAAATCTTACCTTCACAGTTTTTGTGAGAGACTGAAGACAGAGTAAAAAGAGCTCCATAGGGACAGCAAATGTCTATCCCCGCAAAAAGGCCCATCAGCTCATTAACGATCCCTTTTTTATATTTTATAGGACCGTGATGACGAACCTATGGCACATGTGCCACAGATGGCACGCGGAGCCATATCTGTGGGCATGCGAGCATTGCCCTAGCTCAGCTCCAGCGTGCATGCGTGCACCGGCCAGCTGATTTTTGGGCCTTCCGGTCCCACCAGGAGTCGGGAAACAAGCCATTTCTGGCCTCCGGGTGGCCTCTGGGTGGGTGGGGCAGGCAGTTTTCGTCCTTCCCAGGCTCCATGGAAGCCTCTGGAGCCTGGGGAGGGTGAAAAACAGGTCCACCGGGTCATTGCATGCCAAAAGCGGGGGTTGCACAGGGGGATCACGCATGCATGACCCCTGCTTTTGGCAAGCGATCGCAAAAAGGTTAGCCATCACTGTTATAGGAAATAAGGATGCTATGAAACACAGGTGCAATAATGCATGAAGCCTTCCTTTGCCACTAATGAAAATTGGGCAATTGCTATCTACAGTTTTCAAATTGTATCCAAAAATACGTTATCTTTGCATAGATAGGAGTTTGTATGTTCTTAAAAGACATACAGCAGTCTCTTAAATAAGTTTTGAAAATATTTACTCAAAAGATATTCTCTTCAGTAGATACACTGAACATAAATTATCCATGAAACATTGTCTCAACTCTGAAAGTTTATTTTGTAGTGCTATTTGCTACAAATCTTTTGTAAATGAATGTAAGATAAGTTTGAACAGACCAGAATAAATGTTTGCTCTTAAAAAAAAATCTCTGCACAAAGAAACTGAAAATCAATCATTGCTAAAAACTCTTCATTCATTTGCAAAGTATTAAAATATTTAAATTCTGTTAATTTTTTAACCATCAAAAATTACAAAAACATTTTTCTTTCTAGCGAGTTATGGTGGAAAACACTAACAATTCTGGTTCTTGCTATTTGACTTACACAATACTATTCTGATTAGCGATCACATGGTTATTATTTCTGAATTATTTGATCATTACACCATCACTTTAATTCCAGTGAAATAAGTTCAAGTCAGGTAAAACATTTGCAAATTTCAGCAATATCTCTTTATTTTTTCTTATTGCTGTTTAAATAGACTTGCACAACCTGAGTTTTCAGGGTCACATTCCTTTATAACGAATAGTTGGATAATTTTTTTTGATAAAAATATATATCTACCAGAACTAGAAAGCTATTTAGCTTTACTCAAGCAATAGATCTAAATGCCCAAGAAACATTTCTAAATGCATTAATCAAAGATTGCAAGAAAAATGTGTGCTGTTACTGGAATTCCTCCTCGGTTTTCTGCCCTAATGATCAAATGGGTGGGTGTGGCCATGGTGGGTATGGCCAGGGAATGCGACAAGCAGCACTTGGCCTCCTGTACTCCCCTGGAAGCAAAAACGGGCTGCGGGGGGGATGCCCCATGCCCCATTTTGGGCCTAGGCCTCCCTGCAGCCTCCTGGGAGCAAAAATGGGCCACAGGGGTGCCGCGCCACATTTGGGGCCTAGTAGCAGTGGTGGGATTCTGCTGGTTCTAGGGGGTTCCGCTGAACCCTTTGTTAAATTGCTGGCTCGCCCCGCCCCTTGCCCCGCTCCTCCGCACCACTATTTATTGCCAATAAATAGTGGTGGGCGAGGGGCGGGCGAGCCAGCAATTTAACAAAGAGTTCGGTGTTTTTTTGTAATTTTATTGGCCCGCGGAGCTTCAGCATAGGCTAATTAGGCTAATTAGCCTATGCGGAAACTCCAGGGGCCAATAAAATTACAAAAAAACACCGAACCCTTTGTTAAATTGCTGGCTCGCCCCGCCCCTTGCCCCGCCCCTCCACACCACTATTTATTGCCAATAAATAGTGGTGGGCGAGGGTCGGGCGAGCCAGCAATTTAACAAAGGGTTCGGTGTTTTTTTGTAATTTTATTGGCCCTCGGAGCTTCCGCATAGGCTAATTAGCCCTTGATTAGATCGGTCCTGACTCTCAGCTGATTTGCTCTCAGCTGTTTTGCGCAGGCTCTTTTGCAAGCTCTTGTTTTGCAAGCTCTTTTGCTTGCTGCAGCGTGCTGGAGAAATTTTTTTTCCTTAGCTGAAACAAAACTGAAAGTAAAGCAGGCTCTGCTGCAACGTGACAGAATGAGGCAGGGAGAGAGATTTCTTTTTCTTTTTGCTCACCAAAAAAGGTAGGTGCAAACAATGGGAAATTAGGGCAAGAGGAGAGTTCAAGATTTTAAAACACAAAAGAAAAAAAGGTCTATTTATTGTATAGTCTGTTGAAAGCAGAAATGGTTAAATTATGGTTTGGAGGAATACATGGGGAAAATTATTTGGTTTATTATTATTGGTAAATATAATTAATTGATTTGTAAGAAATTGGATTGCATGGAAATAATTGGAATATTGATGTTCATATTGATTAATATACAAAAAAGATAGTTATAACTGGTTTATATAAAAATGTTGAATTTGTATTAAACAATTGTAATATTAAATAATTAACCAATGTGAGGATGGATATAAAAATAGATGACAACGGGAAGGGGTATAATATAGAATAGAAGGGAAAAATTGAATTTGATTAAGATTAGAGATGAGGATGAAGGGTAATATTGGTTTTTTACAAAAATAGATGAGGAATAAATATGGCAAAAAGCAAATATAGAAATTGTAAATTTAATTGAAATGACTAAACACTGTTTAAATTTGTGAACCGGCCAAACACTCTGTTCAAAGAAAATACATTGTATGTTTGTATGTGTGTTTCTAATTATTGTTATTTATTCATATTTGTTCTCTTTTATTCTTTAAAGTTTAACAATTCATTCTTTATCTTAATATCTTTATATTTTGGGGGGGTTGGCTTTCTTCCCTTTCATCTTTTTTTATTGTACAGCAATCTTTCTCCTCAAACCTACCACCTCTCTCTTTTCTTTCCTTCTTACTTTCTCTTCCTCCCCATCTTCTTCTCCTCCCTACTTCCTCTTCCTTTCTCCTTCTCCTCCTCTCTTCCTCCCTCTCTTACCCTCACTCCTACTCTAATTTCCCTTCCCTTCCTTCCTCCCTCTCTATTGAATATGGAATACTCAGAGGGCTGAAAATGTTATTTCTGACTGGTCCTCGCACTTTTGACCAGTCCTCAAACTTACGACTGTCCTCACTTTTTATATTTTTTGCCCTATCTTATCACCATGGTGTAGAGAACTAGTTGTGAAATGATGACATGGTTGTTAAGAATGCTGCACGGATATATATATATACGTAATAAATAAATAAATAAATAAATAAGCGTGAGGATCGGTCAAAAGTGCAAGGACCAGTCAGAAATGACTTTTTTCAGCCCTCTGAGTAGTCCCTATGCACATAGCCACACCCACCCAGTCACATGACCAACTAACCACGCCTACAGTCACATGACCAGCTAGCCATGCCCACCCAGTCACATGATTACCAAGCCACACCCCAACTAAGCCACGCCCACAGAACCTGTTGTTAAAAAAATTGAATCCCATCACTGCCTAGTAGGCCTCCCTGCACTTACTTGGGAGCCAGAATAGGATACGTGGAAACTCCTGGAAGGGAGAGGGTGGGAAGGGGTGGCAGCAATTTAACTACCAGTTCGCCCAAACCAGCTGAATCATGTATGAGAAAATTAACAAGATCAGAAAGAATTTCACATATTTAGGATTCAGGCTATAAGCATACTGTATTTATGCTGGAAAAATTAGCTATTACATTCATTTAGGCCATCATATCTTGCTGCAACAATATGGATGATTACTAGATGGCTGCACAAAAATACCAAAAAACTTTTTTTCTGACCTAATTCACTATTAGCATAAAGTGCAGTAGTTAAAATATTAAATAATGTTATTCATCCCAGATGTTACTATGCAGGTTCTCTTGATTTGAAAAACATAATGGTATTAAGTGATCTGAAGAAACAGACCAGATGGACTCAGCCTGAAGAACTGGCAGGCGATCAAACACCTCTACAGCTCTGGGAAAGACTGAGTTGAAGGAACTGATTCAAATAATAAGGGCCAGATTCTGGAGACAGCAAACAATCAAGCTATGTGGAAAGCACCTAGAGTTACCCAAGGTGTTTATAAAAAGTCTTTGTCTGCAATTTTAACTTTTTAAGATCTTATTCAGAATTGAAGCTACTAAAATCTGTAAAATATAACAGAGAGGGGAGTTATTTAAAATATAGCATATTTGGTAACTTTCAATACATGTATTTGGGATACAAAGCAGAGCACAATTTTAAAGTTTTTCAAACACATTCTGCAAATAACTTACAGCACTGTTACAGACAATACTTGTATCTCCACTTCTGTTTTTCTCATGTTAGCAGACTGCTGACAATTCAAATTTCAATTTCTAGTTTACCAGCTAATTATCTATGTTATACTCAGGAAATTTACAATAGAGCAATAAAATCTTTAAACCTTGTATTGCATAACTGGCACAGAACAGATATTTGCAAGAATATCTCCCATGTGATTCTAGTTGAAATTTACCTGTTACAGAAAATGTCATTTTATGTTGAGAAATTATATTTCTGGGTATTTAGGGCATGTCTTTTTCCTGAATAAGCAAATCTTATAATGCAATTCCTTTTTGAGCAAAACAGAACAGATTAAATATTAATTATTTAAACAAGGTATAAATTTAGCTGACTCATAAAAATGTTCAATTTTTGTTCACTTTTTGTATTTAACATTTTATTTCATTCCTTTGCTGTGTTTAATTATGCATTTAATGGCATGAATATTTTATCAACCCAGGAAACTGTTATATGAAGGTGCAAATTGTATAAAATCAACAGATTCATTTAATTTATTCAAAGTAACTTAATAGGATCCCTGCCATATCACTTTAAACCTGCAACATTCTATATTTAGCTTCCGTATTTTTCGGAGTATAAGACGCATCTTTTTCCCCCAAAAAAGAGGGTGAAAATCTGGGTGCGTCTAATACTCCAAATGTAGCCGTGCCCAGCCTCAGAAAGACGCTTCAGAAAAAAAGCCTTTTTTTCTGAAGCTGTGTTTTGGAGGTTTTCAGAGGCAGAAAAAAAAGCAAGGCACAGAGCTCACAACCAATGAACCTGTTGCTAAAATTCACCTCTGGGAACAGCTGATTGGGGTATTCCGGGAGGCTGATCCATCCACCAATCAGCTTTTTTCTAATTTCCCCCCAAAAAACTAAGGTGCGTCTTATACTCCGGTGCATCTTATACTCCAAAAGGTACAGTATATGAACAGACATCACAATTAGGACTGTTTATTAAGCAGAGTAGCCTACACATTAGATGGGTAATCATGCTTTGTAAATGTACTCCTAAGAAGCATGGTTTTGGTCATGGACTCTTGGTATGATCCAGAGATGGGTTCTACTTACCTTTACTACCGGTTCACAACAGGAGCACATGAATGTGTTTGCTTCGCTCGCTCGTGCTTCTGCGCATGTACAGATCATCCATTATGATGTCGTGGGGAGTGGGCAGAGCCTCCCACTGGTTTTACTACTGGTTCTATAGAACCCGACAAAACCAGGAGCAACCCACTACTGGTATGATCAAACTGTAAAATCTTAGTCAGATATTTGGGGCATTGTAACTCAATTGTAGGCTACAGAGTTGTGTACCAGGCCCAAGTAGCCCAAGTTGATCTCCCTTGTAGATCATCTTTCCAGATTGAAGAGTAAGAAAATACCATTTAAAAGGAGATCTATTCTCCCTCTACAACTTGACTGTAGTCTTAGCATCTCTCAAACTGGATGGAAGTCTTATTTTTGCAGCACAGTGCATTTTAAACGCTTTCCTCATTTTAAGTGCTAGGCTCAAAATGAGAGAAAAATTTAGGGCATATTCTATTCAAAGAATGTTTTTTTACCTATTAGCCCTGAATATGGCAAGAGGATTTCCTTTCCCTGATTTGTTACAACTACTAAGTTTATTCTTTTATTATACAACACGCATTATACATATATCATGTGTTGTAAAAATGTCTTGAAAATTAAACACTGAAAGATCTTGGAATTAACATTTATATCAGTATTTCCTTATTTTCCCACAACATATGCTTTCTTCCTCTTCTGCAGGCTGCCAAATGTGCAAATTATATTCATTTATTTCTTTGGTTGGGAAATAAAGAAAATGTGCATATATAAATTAAACATTCGAACCAATGCACTTGATGTGAACACATATGCTTTTTATCTGTCTTGACTTTCGTGGACTCCAGTCACCCTTTGCTCAGTAAAGAAGGAAAATGACTTGGATTTCAAACTTAATTAGTAAAGTTTCTGGACTGATAGATTCTGGACTTATTATCTTTAAACATGGAAAATCTGAAGAATGCAATAAGTTTAATTCAGCTACTATACTGAATTTGAAAATTAAATAGATCAAATATAGAAATGCTAATGATTCTACAGTAAATTAAAGCTACTAAGAATTTTTTAAAAAGAATTCACCAAAGTTCAGTATGGCATTCTTCTACCTGGAGACCAGGCTGCTGACATGTTTTAAGTACTTATTCATGGAAAAGAAACAGGAAAAAACATATTTAGCTGCCTCCTTAAGGAATGTATATCTACATAAGTAAAGACATCTTCTAAATCCTTTAGAATTTCATTCAGCCTACAAGAAAAATCTTCTGCTCATTAAAAATCAGCAATTTCCAGATAACATTTACCATTCTTTGGGTTTTTCTTTATATTTTTCTTTTATAAATTTTAAACAGGCCACAAACGTTGAAAATGCTGTTTTGATTCACCAGAGATGAATAATTCAAAGTTACTATACTGGTGAGATCTTACAATATCCGAATCATTTCACACATTAGAACTATCTGCCTAACTGCTTACCTCCAGGTGTATAAGTGTCTCTTGCTCGCATTTTATGTCATCCACATCACAAGGTTGCTCAGTCATTTTCTTGATCTAAAATTTATCTCAGGATATAATACTTCATATAACAGACAATCCTGTGATTTATACCAAGCCTTTTCATTAAGTAATAAGGAATCTCAGAACTGCTGGTAATAGCAGTTGCAAAAGTGTCACAGAAAAATGAAAGTTGCAAAGTTCACAGATAACATTTGCGTTTAATGCAGATAGGTTGGGCTGCCATGAATGACTGAGAGACACCTATTAAATACATGTCAGTCACTGACAGGCAGAATGCAATTATGTAACATACAGGTGTGGCAAACACAAGCCCAGCTCTGAATCATGCATAAAGGACCAGCCTAAGACAGAATGGTCATCAGATAAAGAGTTTCTGCAGCTAAAGTAGTGTAGGGTAATATATAACTTGGAAAATAAATAAAATCACTAAAAGAAATCGTTTAGAATGTTATTGTTTAGGCTATTAATCTAGTCTTCTTAGAAAACAGTTATCCTATACCTTAATATCATGCTTTTAAAGGTATGTTCCTAATCATAATGAAAATATATTGTCTGAAACTCATTATTTGTTTATTTATTCATCTTTAACTGAAGTGGCTTTTGATATCATGGGACAATTTGTGAACCAATAGCTATCTTAGGACACCTATAGCTGCTTCAATTACCTAAAGGTGATGCATCTATGAATTCTGATTTCACTGGACAACAAAGATCTTGCTTCCTGAGCACTTTTGAGTATATCTTATAGATTTTTGGCTACTAATCATGAAAATAATCTGTAATTTAATCTATCATGCACAATTTTATAAAAATATTTTTTTTTTACACAATGACAATGTACACCTTTCAGTACCCGTTGATTATGCAGCAGCATATGAAACATGAAAACACATATGAAACATGAAAACATGGAACAGATTCAGTACACCAAGTACAACTGGAATATCTTTGGAGATCTAAAAATAATGGTTCTGCTGCTTGGAATAAAGCTCAGGTATACCAAATGCTGTTGTTACATATGAGAATGGGACAGCATGCAAGAGTTGCATTACATGAAAAGAAATGGCGACTCCAAAAGAATTTGGTTCTAGGACAAAAAAAAAAAAAGGAACCTGAAGCACCTGTTGACTCAACAAAAATATTGCCTCTCCTTCACATAAAACTATGACTAATGAAAAGCTTTGTAAAAGTGATGAACAATGAAGGTGAAGGTTTTCGTTCTTTGAGACATATGTTTTCAATAACAGCTGATGCCAAGATTAAGGAAGCCATTTTTGTTGGTCCACAGATCATATGTCATCAATGACAAGTGATTCAAAGATCTGCTAGTGAGGCCAGAGAAAATCACCTGGAAAATATTTAAAGATATCGTTGAGAATTTTCTTGACAACTACAGAACACCAAATTACATTCAGTTGGTTGGCAAACTTCTTACAATATACAAGACCATGAACTGCAACGTTTCACTGAAGACTCATTTTCTGCATTCACACTTAGACAAAAAAATAATCAAAATACTTTTGGCCCTATTGAACTCATGCAATGTGTCAGAAATTTTATGTGAGTAAATATATATACCTGTTAAAAGTTAATTACATATTTTTCAAGATTCCTCTAATTTTGAAATTATATTCAGGTTCGGTTTGAATGGGTCTTTCATAATCACCAAAAGTTTTTCAAGAAGCAAAACATTTGAAACAAAATTGATGTCCAATGTTTTTGAAGCTTAAATCTTATAATTTCTTGTTGAGAATTCTTATAGCAAAGTGGGGCAGAACCAGTTCTAAGGCATTCGTGCTCTTAGGTAGCAGCAGGAGTGAAATCCAGCAGGTTCTGACAGCAGGTTCTGGAGAACCAATAGCGGAAATTTTGAGTAGTTTGGAGAGCTGGCAAATGCCACCTCTGACTGGCCCCAGAGTGCGGTGGGAATGGAGATTTTGCAATACCCTTCCCCCAGGAGTGGGGTGGAAATGGGGATTTTGCAGTATCCTTCCCCTACCATGCCCACCAAGCCACACCATGCCCACCAAGCCCACAGAACTGGTAGTAAAAAAAAATTGGATTTCACCACTGGGTAACAGTAATATACTAGTATATTCATGGAGCTTCATAATGAAACAGCTGAAAGAAGTGTAATTTCCCATCTTGTTTTCTCTTTTTTCTATTTGATTTCCTGCACAAAAGTAATAACAATCATGATATCCTTCTTGCAGATCAAACTGAAAGTGAGAAGGAAGAAAGCAAATTATCTTTTCTTTTTTGCCTTAGGAAACACATTACAATGAAAACAGAAATATGTCTGCATTTCTCAGCCTGTATGTCAGTGTTCTCCTACAGTTGAGAGAGACCAAAATGGCTTGAGATCGGTGTTTTCAAACTTGGCAACTTTTAGCTGTGTGGACTTCAACTCCCAGAATTCCTCAGATAGTATGCCTCTGACACAGTCTTATTCTCAACCAGCTTAACCGGTAATTTAATCATCCAAAATATATACCTAATAAGCAGATGGATAAGCTAACAAACTATAAAACCTGCCCACTTCCTTGGCAATGGCAGAATCAAACTCACCCCAGATAACCATACAAGGTGCCTACACTAGAACTGTTCAACTCTTGAATGGATCTTGAATGACATTATCTGCAAATACCAAGAATGTTCCTCATATGAATGAGGAATGAAAATGGAAAAATAAGAATGTTTTCAAAGCCTTTATAACCACAATGGATTTGTTCTTGTGCTTGCTTGGATACATGCTTAAACTTTCTCCAAAGCACTCGTATCTTTTCACACACTTTGTTTCTTGGAACTCCTTAGAAAACCAAGATGAATCCCAAAACTAACATAGGGAGAAAGGTTACATAGGGATAATCCAATCTAAGGTTAAAGCCATACACCCATTCCAAGCCATCATTAGGACCTCAACCAAATACCCACCAGACATCAGAGAAAACTGCAAGCACTACTACTGGGTTCATCAGTTACCTGATGTTGATGGATCTTCTTTTCCTTTAAGTATGTTGTATCTGATTTGGAACTATATTTTAGAATTTTTTTTTCTTGGAGAAATGTTTAGTCTATTTTCAGCTTCAGGTCTTCACATGGAGATTAATGAAATCTGACCGATGGTGCCTAGAATATACTACACAATGGGTAGTTCCTGTTTTACTGTGTTTACCCAATCCACTTTTGCTACAGTTCCAAGTTTCTCCATTTCTCCATTGTTGCATACCAATCACTTACTAATCTCATTAACACAATATTTTTAATGTTATATCTAGAACATTGTGGGGTATCACTAATTCAAATAGATACAATCCTGTTGTTTATTATGCTATGTCCATACACATATTTTGAAATGGCTTTATTTTCACCTCTACATTATTTCATGTGGATGCACGGTCTTAGTATTTTGTGTAATCATCCGAGTTAAAATGTCATTCCGGTAATTCTAGTTCATCTGTTTCTAAGACACTCCATTTAGAATGTTTAATTTCTGCTTTGACAATTTCACATTTTCCTTCGTTCAAGCTTACAGTCTGTGTGACTTGATTTACAGAATACTGATTATTCTTAGTGCTATGTTCAAAGCACAGTTACAGAGAATTCACTTCTGGCTCTAGCATTTTTCCTTTGGCTATGCCATGCTATCCTGTTCATTAGCCTTACAGTACCTGGAATGACATAAAAAATAGACTGACAGTTCCTGCCCTCTTACAGTTATGACACAAACAAAAGAGGCTGATGAAAATGAGGGGAAAATGAAGCCTGTTTTTAAAATTATAATTTGTATAGTCACCAGGTAGAAAACCAGAATGTATGGCCTTTTAAAATGATAATAATTTCCTATCACTCGCTGATAGAAGTCAATTGAAGGAAAGTCAGAAGTCAAGGTGATATACTAGAGAACACTGGTTCATTGATGCCCTATGCGTATATATAGTAATATTTATATGGTTAGTGTTTTCATCAAATGCTAGAATATAAATTCATAAAATAATATGAAAAATATTAAGTGCAACAGAAATTTACGGTACATATAGAGCAGTGGTGGGTTGCCACCGGTTCGCACCAGTTCTATAGAACTGGTAGTAAAACCGGCGGGAGGCTCCACCCACTGATCCCGACATCATCAAAATGCTTCTGCGCATGTGCAGAAGCTTCTGCAGATGTGAACAGCACGCACGCACGCACGCAGCCCCGTTACAAACCAGTAGTAAAGGTAAGTAGAACCCACCCCTGATATAAAGGTATAATGATTAGGTTGGATTATTGGAACCTACTTGCAACAAGATTTATCTGTTTAACCCACGTGTAAAATCTGTGAGAAGCACTCTTGATAATATTTTCATCCTAAACCTTACAGATTAGAATGTGGCTGTTTGTAACAGTGTTAATGCCGAAGATCTTTGTAACAATGGTTCTGCACAGGAAATTTCAGTGGTATCTTCAAGATCTTCTATTCCTGTAAATCCAGAATGCCTGTGCTTATGATTTGTACCTATGATTTGTGCAGCATCTATTTCTTAATCGAATATGTCCATTTTGCAAGTATTTCCAATTTTAGTTGGTACTAAATCAGAAGAGGCAAGAGGAATCACCCACATGCAGATAAACCATGTTAAAGATACTTAAACTGCAAAATCTTTTCTCCTAGACTACTCCCCAGTGAATTACCTAGTTATATAATGAAATGTCTACAAGCAAATAACAAAGCTCAGAGAACATCAAGGACTCCATAGTTCAATTTTGAGTACATATATTCTCTTCTATTATTTACAGTACACCCTGCTTTAAAGCCCATTTACATTAAATTGATTACTTTAGATGCTAGGGGATTTGTTTTAGACTGATTAAAAAAACAGAAGTTGCTGTTGTTTTATTTACAGTGCTGCTTTATAATATATTTGTGATTTTTATCTGTTTAATTTTTTAAAAAATAGCTATAGTTTGTCAAGATTTCAATGCATATTTAAAATGTAATACATGTTTAAATGTTTTAAATAAGTTACAGTATTTAAAATCCGATGATGCATATAAAACTACTAGTAGATCTCCCATATACAGCTGAATGGAAGATTATGACACATTATGAAAGTCAAATTTATTGTGCAATAAATATTCTTACATATAATTAACAAATATGAAAATGAAAGCACAAGTAGTTGTACTTGTGAATAATAGTTGTACTTCTGAATAATAGTTGACATGTTTTATAATTTGTGAAACAGCATACTTTTATTAAAGATTACTTCTTTGAAATCAACAACACTTTTATTTGTGTGATAACTGAGATCAAGATGATTTAACTCACATGACATATCACCATGCATTTGAACTTGACAAGTACATCTTGTTGCTGTACAGTCTACAAATCTGCTTGGAGTTCTAAGCTCTATCCCACTCAGTATTTCACTTGCCTGTTAGAACAACTATTATATCATCACCATTGTACTCTTAGTTGCCTTTATTTTGGATTTAATAATTGCTTACAAGAGAGCTAATAATTATAATAAGAATAAAAGGAAAATATTGTTACATCAATTTATGCACTTCAAACTTTAGATATGCTCAATAGCTGTGTAATGATTAATAGTCTGGAAAGGAAACACTTTTATTTCACTTCATCACACTTTCCACTCTGAATCAAAGACCGTGTGATTATATTTATGTTGAATACAATACTAAAATGTGCTAAGGGGTTAGAGAACAGCAGAATAAATATATAGCTCCTTATCCAAATACCTTAAAGTACTTTATTCTATTTAGATAATATTTTCTGCAGTAATCTAGCAGTAAAATTTTTATTGTATATAGATGTGGATATGTATATATGTCTTTTGTTTCCTCTTTTTTGTCTCTCCTTTTGGCACAGCCTTTGATTATGTAGAAAATCAGTTTAATTCAGAAAGGGGAAGGAAGACAAGGACGCATATTGTCTCCCAATTACTTCTGATTCACTTGGAGGATAGGTAACAAAATTTGAAATCACGACACTCACAATTTGAGATATGCTAGTGAAAATATTTTGTTCATCAGATACTAGGAAAGTAACATTTGAAAGTGAAAAATCTGGGTAAATATTAAGTTTTAAGAAGACACAATAATAGCAAGAAGTGAATTTACAACTGATAGGAAAGAAGTGAAAGTGGCAGTGAATATTATTTTCTTGGTCTCAAAACTAAAAATGGACCATGGAAGACAAAGAGAGACAAGATAAACAATTGTAAAGGTACTTTGGTTATCACAAAGATTAAAATAAGAAAGATTAAAATAAGATCTTTCCAGCGGTAACATTCATCAGCAAAACAGCAAAAGTTTGGGACTCAAATGGGGGAGCATCACAGTGGAGGCAGTTGATAAATTAACAACAGATCCCACCTCCATCCCCCATCCTACTCCTGCCCTCCCATTTTTTAATTAGGCCACAGTGTTTGGCTTTTTGTATTAACTTATGTTTTAATGTATGTAAGGGTTAGCCTTGTTGAGTTAAGATTCTGGCAGCATACAAGTTTAATAAACTTATTATTATTATTATTATTATTATTATTATTATTATTATTATTATTATTATGCAAAGTAAAACACTTAGTGAAGAAAATGACATTCTTACAAACAACCCTAAATACATTTAATAAGAATGAAATCCCACAGAACTCTATATATTTTTGCATTCTAGTTAGTGTCTATGATTGTAGCCTTGATCATTATTTAACTAATGATATTTCAATAAATCCAAGATATAGTATTTTAAATTGTACAAAATATCTTATATTTGTATCATGTTGTTGAAATATTTTGCTTCTTCTGCATGCATAAGAGGCTAAGAATTACAATTAAAATCTTAATATCATACTGGATATTAATAATTAATAAATGCCAGGTTATTAATATTTTAACTCTGATTCTCTCTTATAAAAATCATGCCTGATTTATTTCACACCATACATACTTAGCTATTCCTACTGAAAATTAATTCTGTTGAATCCTATGCTGATCCTTGCATAAATAATTCTTATACTTAAATTTTACTTTAGACTTTCTTTTCAAAGATTCAAAAGAGAATATAGTGTTCTTTTTACTCACTCTGTGATCCAATGTTCGTAGTAAGCTTGGTAAGACTGGACTGAGATATAGCAACTGGTCCAAAGTTATATCTTTTACCATGATAAATCTTTGTTCTTTGTTTTTTGTTGTTAGTTGCGAAGTTGTGTCCGACCCATCGCAACCCCATGGGCAACGTTCCTCCAGGCCTTCCTATCTGCTACTATCCTCTGGATCTATTTAAGCTCAGGCCTACTGTTTCAGTGACTCCAGCCACCTCCTTCTCTGTTGTCCCCTTCTTCTTTTGCCCTCAATCATTCCCAGCATTAGGCTCTTCTCCAGTGAGTCCTTCCTTCTCAATAGATGGCCAAAGTATTTGAGTTTCAGCTTCAGGATCTGGCCTTCTAAAGAGCAGTCAGGGTTGATCTCCTCTAGGACTGACTGGTTTGATAACCTTGCAGTCCAAGGGACTCGCAGGAGTCTTCCCCAGCACCATAGTTCAAAGGCCTCAATTCTTTGACGCTCAGCCTTTCTTATGCTCCAGCTTTCACAGCCATACATTGCAACTGGGAAAACTATAGCCTCGACTATATGCACTTTTGTTGGCATGGTGATGTCTCTGCTTTTTAGTATGCTGTCTAGATTTGCCATAGCTTTCCTCCCCAGTAGCAAGCGTCTTTTAATTTCTTGGCTGCAGTCCCCATCTGCAGTGATATTGGACCCCAGAAAAATAAAGTCTGTCACTATCTCCATTTCTTCCCCATCTATTTGCCAGGAATTGAGAGGGCTCAATGCCATGATCTTAGTTTTCTTAATGTTGAGTTTCAAGCCAACTTTTCCACTCTCCTTCTTCACCTGCATCAAGAGCTCTTTAGTTCCTCTTTACTTTCTGCCATTAGAGTGGTATCATCTGCATATCTGAGGTTGTTGATATTTCTCCCGGCAATCTTAATTCCAATTTTTGATTCATCTAGCCTTGCCTTTCTCATGATGTGTTCTGCATATAAGTTAAATAGGCAGAGCAACAGTATACAGCCTTGCCGGACTCCTTTCCCAACTTTGAACCAATCAGTGGTCCAGTTCTCACTGTTGCTTCTTGACCCACATATAGGTTTCTCAAGAGACAAGTAAGAAGGTCTGGTACTCCCATCTCTTTAAGAACTTGCCACAATTTGTTGTGATCCACACAATCAAAGGTTTTAGCATAGTCAATGAAGCAGAAGTAGATGTTTTTCTGGAACTCCCTAGCTTTCTCCATGATCCACCCATTCCTGTTCATTTTAGTTAGCTGATTCCTAAGATGTCGATGTTCAATCTTGTCATCTCTTGTTTGGCCACATCCAGCTTGCCTTGATTCATGGATCTTACATTCCAGGTTCCTATGGAAAATAAATCTTTACAGCATCGGACTTTCCTTTCACTACCAGATACATCCACAGTTGAACGTCCTTTCGGCTTTGGCCCAGTCACTTTACTCTTTCTGGTGCTACTAGTACTAGCCCTCTGCTCTTCCCCAGTGGCATATTGGACACCTTCCGACTTGAGGGGCTCATCTTCTAGCGTCATATCTTTTTGCCTTTTGATACTGTCCATGGGGTTTTCATGGCAAGGATACTGGAGTGAATTGCCATTTTATCTTCTTTTCAAATATTTATATTTCTGGTTTAGGGAGAGTGCTCTGATCCTCCTCTAGTCATCTCAATGCTAAACTAATTATTATCCTTGTTGCCTTTCTGAATCTATGCCACTTTGAATTCTTTTGAAAGACAACTGTCAGAACTGAAAATTCTGTTTACGGTAAATTATAATCAACAACAATTGGAACAATTATTTTCCATGATTTGGAAATTATAATTCTCTTGATGCAGCCTCACACTGCATTTGTGTGCGTGCACGCACATGTACACACATACAACTATATAACACTAGTAGTCACATTCAGTTTGCAATCAACTACAAAATACTCCAGATTCTTTTCCACAAATACAATATTCAATCTTTATGTCTTATATTTTATTTCAATGCACTGAATTTGTTCCTTGACAAATAAACTTTGTGTGTTTATACTGATATTTTTGGCCCATTTTTCTAAACTATCAAGACTGTGTTATTTTTGCCTTTTGAGATTTTTAGTACCTTACTCACTTTGAATACTATATAAAGACTTGATCAGCATTTCTTCACTTTTCATTCAAGTAATGGATAAAAATATTGAAGAGTAGAAGAGCCAGAGCTAATACTTTTACCATCCCATTTAATACTTCTTCTCAAACTGAAGCAAAAGCTTTGATAAGCACTCCCTAAGCAATCCCTTGATAAACTTGATAAGCAATCCCTTTCAAACCAACTTTGTATCATTCCATGTTTCATATCAGATATAATGATTAGAATCTCAGAAAGTTCATTTATTTAGATTTTAGTGTGAACGCAAGGTCAAAGAACTTGATTTACGTAGATTTGGAATTAAAGGCTGCATCATTGCAGCATTATTCAAATTGCTTATTTTTACTGACAATAATGAGGACTTGTGTATAACCACCTTGCCAAGAGAAATAAAAAGGTTTCAACTTGAGATCCAAGTATGTCATGCATAGCTCTCTTATGAAGAACTTACCTATTATCTCTGAGCAACATAACGCCTGCTTAAATAATTTCTGGCAGAAGTACTCAAATATCCATTCCAATAATTAATGTATCTGTGGGTGCACGTGCATGTGCACACACACACACACATACTTTCTCAAAAAGAAAGGTGGTGCAGAATGTTTTTTCTGAGTAAAAAGTCATCCTTGGGCATTGAGTGGCACGCCAGAGATCGGATTCTAAAGGTAGAAAACAACCCAGAATTAATTAATAGGTTTCAATGCAGTTAATAATAATTATCCTTGACAAAGTTTGGAAATTACATTTGATGGTTATAGAATGGCAGCAACCAATGCAGTCTTGAAGCTAAAGCTATATTTCCCTATTCTAAAACAAAATATTAATCTGAAGAATTACTAGGCAGTATTGCTGTGAAGCACGTTGAATTCAAATGGGGAAAAAAATTGCTTTGGAGTATGCTCAAGTGTGGGGCTCACCTTATACCTATAAGCAACTCCTTAAAGCAGATACATTTTCATTGAAGAACCGTGGTGGTGCAGTGGTTAGAATGCAGTACAGGTAGTCATGACCACAATTGAGCCCAAAATTTATGTTGCTAAGCGAAACATTAGTTAAGTGAGTTTGTCCCTTGTATGACTTTTCTTGCCACAATTGTTAAGTAAATCATTGCATTTGTTAAATTAGTAACATGGTTTTTAAGTGAATCTGGATTCCTCATTAACTCTGCTTGTCAGAAGGTCACAAAAGCTGATCACATGATCCCAGGACACTCCATATGTCATAAATATAAACCACTTGCCAAGCATCTGAATGTTTTTTTTTTATTGAAAAAGTTTTACAAATACAAATTTTTCCATTTCCCCCCCTTCCCCTCCCTAACCCTCCCTAACCCTCCCCTCCCCCCCTTGACTTCCCAAGATGAAATCCAAATCAAATCATATCACACCATGCAATTCCCCCCAACTAATCTGCCCCGTGTCTATACTATAAATTTCTACATAACATCCAACTAAAAGCTATCTGATACTTCCTTGTTTGATATTTATTCTGCACATAATCTATCCATTTCTTCCATTCCCACACAAAGGTTTCTTGAGTCCAGTCTTTTAAATATGCTGATATCTTCGCCATTTCTGCAAAACTGGCCACCTTCAAAGTCCATTCTTCAATAGTAGGCAAAACATCTTTTTCTAATATTGACCAATCAGTAACCTAGCTGCTGTAACCATATATAATATCAATTTTGTTTCAGTCATTGAAAAATCCTTAACTATACCCAGTAAAAATAATTGATGAGAAAATTGGAGTTTTTTCTTCAAAACATTTTGCATAACCCACCAAATCTTAATCCAAAAGGCCTTCACTTTCTTGCAAGTTCACCATATATGATAATATGTAGCATCTAAGCAGTCACACCTCCAACATTTTGGCTGAACATTAGGAAACATGCACAACCGTTTCTTAGGATCTAAATGCCACCTATAAAACATTTTATAAAAATTTTCCCTCAAATTCTGTGCCTATGTAAATTTAATATTCTGAACCCATATTTTTTCCCATGTTTCCATCATAACTGGTTCTGCAAAGTTTTGCGCCCATTTTATCATACAGTCTTTAACCAGTTCATTTTCAGAATCTCTTTCTAGCAAAATGTTGTAAACCCTCTTTGATATGCATTGGGCCTTTCTCTTTTATCTGTCTTACCAATTCCTCTTCATGCAACATTAAACCAGTTTTTTGATCTTCCCTCCATCTCAATTGAAGTTGATTATACTGTAACCAAGTTAAATTAATCCCTTCTTCCAACAGTGTATTTAGTGTCTTTAACTGCCAACTACCGCCATCATTAAAAAGAACCTCTTTATATAAAATCCCCCCGAGTGACTTTATGTTTAAATTCCGTGTAATATGACCAAGATCCAACCACAAAGGTATTTTGTAATCCAATTTAAGATGGTGCTTCTTCCATACTCTCATCAAAGAGCTTCTGAGTCTATGGCTCTTGAATACTTTATCAACTTTATTTTCATAAAATAAATATGCATGCCAACCAAATTCCAAGACATGGCCTTCTATATTCAATATTCCAGACTTTGTCATTCCAAACCCCAAGCATCTGAATGTTGATCATGTGATCATGGGGATGCTACAAAGGTTGTAAGTATGAAAAACGGTCATAAGTCACCTTTTCCAGTGCCATTATAAATTTGAACAGATACTAAATGAACTGTTGTAAGCCTAGGACTATCTGTATTGCAAGCTAATTCTGCCAGCAGTTTGGCAGTTCAATTGTCACCAACTCATGGTTGACTTAGCCTTCTACCTTTCCGAGGTGGGGGCAATATGCTGATTCTGTAAACCGCTTAGAGAAGGCTGTAAAGCACTGTGACACAGTATATAAGTTTAAGTGCTATTGCTACATATTTTTCCAGGATTATTTAAACTGACAACTGCCCCATGGTAAGAAGAACTGGTCAAATGATACACACCCAATTCTGATTATTCAGCGTTCCTTCAGCATCTGCTGTTTAAGGCAGATGCCTCATCTGCCTCATATATAATACTCAGTGAAAAATAATTTTCATCAGTAGCTAACGTATTCTGTACTATGTAGTATGGGAGCTTATAGTTGTGTAATACAATGCTCTTCCATATAAAGTTTATTAAGTGTCTGACACTTACTATGCACAGACTCTGGGTTAATAATATCAATTTGGCAACTCATTATATAATAACATATGGGAATCCATAATGTAAAATTAAACATTTAGAATTTTAAATATAATAATAACAATAAACTACACCATTCCATCTTCTGAAGACATTATGAAACAAATTAGTTTTAAAAAATTTAGACGAAGATGGGGGGGAGATCTCATTTCCAGTGCAAGTCTGTTCTATAATGTAAGGGCCTCTACATGGAAACATTTCCTTCATCCATCCTCATTTCACAAAAGTGGGGAATTGAAATCATTTTCTCTCAGAATAAGCAAATTGTTCCAATTGAATCTGGCTGAACAAGACAGTCGTGCAGTTACTTCATTGCCAAGGTTTGAAAGGCTTTGTAAATTAAAACCAAGAGTTTGAATTAAACATGAAACCCAGCAGAGAGTCAATGTACTGCCAAAGCACCAACATAAAATGCTATTATTAACATATGTCAGTCAACGTTTGAATTGTTATACATATTATTGGTGGCAGAAATATATTGCAATGGCTAAGTATCATTTTACTTGAGTTTAGTAAAGCAGGGCTGAACATGTTAGGTGGGTAAGGGTAGGCCTTTAGATGGCATAATCCACCCACAAAACTGAAGAGAAATTAGTGAAGTGATATATAAACCTTGCATAGCTACTGACTTCTTCTTTGAGTAATCCCTGAGTATTATTAACCACCAACTCTGCACATGATAAGATTAAGAATGATTCACCAGCTGGTATGCTTTTCTCATCTAGCCTTTCACCATATGTAGTAGGCAGGTGGTGTCTGATCCTACAGTGAGACATTCAAAAATGTTTTTACTGTGAACAAAAATTGTTTTCTCACTTTCTCATTTAATTCAGTTGTCTCTAGAAAACTTTATATATAATGCTGTCAGTTTATAGCTTTGCAGTCTTATATTTGAAGCTCTGGCTGACTACAAAAGCTGGCTAATAGTCAACTAAAAATGGAAGAAGTACTAATAAAATAATAATCACTAATTGTCCTAGTTATTGAATTGGAACTAAGATATTTTCAGTCATAGGCTTTTCATTCAAAATGAGTCCATTCAGAATTTTATAAATCAATGGACTGAAGTAAAAAGAGTCATAATCAACATATTGGCCACTGCATTTAGAAAGATAATCTGAATCAAAAGGCAGAAGGCAGGAGTTAGGCAGAGAAGGCGTATCTCCTGGATGTCACCAGCTGAAAATCCTTGACCGACAGGCCTGGAGCATGCCTCCTCTGCCATGGATGGGGCGGGATAGTCCCAGTGAAGTGAGATAATTCCTCAAGTAACTTGGACCCATGCCATAAAAGGCTTTAAAGGTAATAATCAAAATCTTGAATTGCACCCAGATGCAGACCAGCAGTCAGCACAGCTCATGAAGCAGAGGTGTAACATCGGTCACTCTAAGGACCCCTGGTACAGACCGCTGCACTCTGCACCAGTTGAAGCTTCTGAATACTCTCCAAGGATAGCTCTATATAGAGCTATCCTTGCAATAGTCCGTACATAAGATGATCAGGGCTTGAATGACTGAGCACAGGGACTTCTGATCCAGGAAAGGTAGGCACCAACCAAAGTTGTGCAAAGTCTCTCCTAGCCACAACTGCCACCGACTGCCACCAGCTCTTTGAGCAGGAAAACGTTCAGGTCTATCTGAGGTAGTGCAACCCCATCTAGAACTAAGTTAGTTAAAGTGTTAGATCTTGAAGTTCTATGCACCCACAGCTATCCAATCTTGCCAGGGTTTATAGGCATTTACAGGAGTTGATCTGAGTGTCTAGATTGTAGTATTGTCTAGAGTGTCTTATTTTTGCAGATTTATTTTAACATCAATGTATGATGTTACATTATAAACTAGGACGTTAGACTGGGCATCCCCAACCCTCACGCCACGGCCCACTACTGGACTGTGTCCTATTCAGAACTGGGTTGCACAAGTGGCTGGCTGGCGCACTCCCAGTGCAACTTACACAAGTGGTGGGCTGGTGGGCACTTATGCACATGCACACCGGCCCACCACTCATGCAAGTTGAGCTATGCGTGTGCGCCCCGGCTCATCACTCATTCATGTTGGGCTGCACACATGTGCCAGCCCACCACTTGCATGGCCCAGTTTCCTCCCCCCTAGCCAGGCCACCAAGCCGCAAAGGTTGGGGACTATATGGAATGTACCATGCCATACTAAATGTAATCACCATCAAAGAATAGTTTTGAATCATCTACCTCCCTTTAAAAAAAAAAAAAGGATTTATTTATTTAAGCTAGAAAAAAGAAATTACTGGGTGAGGGAGGGAGATTTTTATCACACAGAAAAATTTATGACACCAATTATTTAACAAACTAAAGAGCCGATGTTCCCTGCAAGTTACTAACAGAGAAACACAGAGTATGAATGATTATAATGAGACACAGGCTTATTGAAATCTTTGGATAAAAATGTATACATATATATTCATTTATGAGATACCATTGATAGGCACACAATCATCTCCCAGGCTTGTTCTTTTGATTATAAACTAGAGAGGAATAACTATGTACACTGCTTTCATATCTTCTGGAGAGAAGGCAGGACATAAATAATAATACTTCATAATAGTATTTGATTGCAGTTAATCTGTTATGGAGTGTTATCATTTCTAAAAAATGTTCTATTTGCATATCATAAGAAGACTGTGAGGGAACTTCCATCATTTTATCCTAAAAAAACAACAGCAGAGGGCTTTGAAGCATACTACAGCAAATTATTGTCTCAGAATAAACCACCTTCTATAGCTTAATTTTAGCCATTTTAAAGCAATAATGTATTCTGGGTTAAATTAAAAAAGCTGAAGTATAAAAGTCCTATCAAAGGTTATTCCATGGCAACCATTCTTTATGAAATCTAAACTAGGTAATGAAAAAGCAGACACATATAATGTAAGAAATGGAAAAGACTAATTGGCCAAAACAAATTAAGTTGACTTTAATTGTGTACCCCATTTCTCTTCCCAGAGCTCAGAGCAGCCAATTCCACTGCTCCCCCCCATTTCCCCGCTCCTCCATTACAACAATCCCTTGACAAAGGTTGGGCTGAGAGAACACTATCTCAGAATTATCCACCAAACCTCTATGGCCAAGGTCAAATTTGAACCTCAGGCCTCCTTCTTCATAGTCTAAAACCTAACTGTAAGCCCATACTGGCTCGTTAACATTTAACTAAACGTAAGTTGCTATTAGAAGAGGCTATTTTTCAATTGTTTCACTTAATATAAATTTACATCAAAACTGTCAGAGGCCAAATGTAACATATGTGTGGATTTAGAGAATTATTGAGTTGAAAAAGATAAATTATATTGGTAAGAAACAAGCAAAGCTTCCCTAATATAGCATGATTCGGTATATAATATGTAAAGCCAGATATGTTGTACACTGCAAAAAGAAAATGGGCTCTCTTTATAATCAGAAATGCTAGACTTGCAGTACAGAAAGAAAATCCTCCTCAATTCTCAGTAATCTGCATCAAGCTAAATTAATTGCAAGGGTTTTTTTTTTAAATTGAGCTCATGCAGAATACATAAAAATCATCTATAGGTAATTCAGGGTAGATGTTCTGAACCTAAGAACAAATTTTCATCACAGGATGTTTAAAATGGGTATCAGGTTTTTAGCAAAGAAAAAAGCAAGCATCTGAAAAAAAATATGTAAATGGGAGTGCTAAAAAACAGTTTCTACAATAGCAGCTGGAAGAAAATGATGTTTCCAAGGAACTGAGAACCACTCTATAATATGAACAAAATATATTGAATATTGTGAAATACATTAAAATATTGAACAAAAAAGACTACTGGATTTCTTGCACTTGACAATCTAAAGTGTTGACAGAATGCATGAAATGTAATGATTGTCTAATTCACAAGAGCAGCTTGGTTTCTCTAATATGCAGCCCTTGCTAGACTAAAACAGTGTCTCCAAACCTGGTGATTTCTCAGGGAGCTGTAAGCATTGTCTATATCCCAGAATCTCCCAGTTAAGTGGAGACTGAAAGTTGTAATTTATTGGGAAGATACCAGATTGGGTAGGCTGCTTTAAATGAAACTGGAGACCTAAACCTTGCGGCCTTAGAAAATCTCTTTATGCTCTATTTCACATCTGCAAAGTTGTGGAAAAATTACTTTTTATTACAGATGCTCAAGGTTCATCTGTGGAGTTCTTGATGCCCTCTGAACTTGATGGTTTGCTTGCAAATGTTTCATTGCCTGATGTTACCTAGTTGGGTAATGAAACATCTGTAATCAATCAACTAGGCTCAGAGAGCATCAAGTATTTTCAGCCATAATCATCTTTCAAGTCTTCCTTACCAAGTCCTGCCATCTGCTTTGACATGACATGGATATAGTACCATTATAAGCATACACATTTAATAAATAAAAATACATTATTTTTTTACTCAACTGAAGATTTAAGAGATTATACCTAGGCCATAATATACGGTACATCTTTAACATTTAATCAGAATGCTTACAGAGGGGAATTAATGTTCTTCAGTCAGTTTTAAGAACTATTTTAAGCAATGTTGTAGTTTTACCAATCAGTTTTTCCATGAATGGAATTTTTTTCAGGGTGTTCATTATTCATAAGAATGTTATGAATATTAACTTTTGAATAAGCTTGTGAGGGTTACTTTGTGCTAAGATGAGCAGTCAATAAATTAAATAAATAAAATAAATGTTTAAATCAGTTATGATCCCTAGGGTGTTTATAAATCCAAGGGCTATATGAAAAATATCTGGGATAAGTAATGGGAAAGAAAGGGTGTTGTCTTACCTGAACGCCCATTCTGATTGGCGGGGGGGTGGGGACAGCGGTCAGGAATGGGTTAACTCTCGTCTGATGTCTATGGACCGAGTCTGCAAGCTGTTAAGCTCCTCCTCTTCCTCTTGCTTCCCAGCTTTCTGACGAGGGATGATGTAGCAGACTCACACACTGAGCTGGAATGAGAACATTAGTGCACACACGGCGAATCAGAAACAGGCAACAAATTGGGAGGGGCTGACCGCTGTCCCCCCGCCAATAAGAATGGGCGTTGAGGTAAGACAACGCCCTTTCTCATTGAGTGTGGGGGCCAGCGGTCAGGAATGGGACATGCCAAAGCAGAGGTCCTACTGGGAGGGACCAGCCCGGGCCAGTGAGTCCACCCCCATGTGTACCTGTTGGAGCACGCGACGGCCAAATGCCACCTTTGCCGAGGCATAGGTGTCAATTTTGTAATGGTGGATAAATGGTACCAGGGACATCCAGGTGGCGGCCCTGCAGACTCCAGTAAGGAGGCCTGCGTAGCCCAGGCGACTGAAGTAGAGGCGCTCCTTGTGGAATGTGCCGTGAGATGGCAAGACCTGTGCCTCATAAGCAATAGTCGGCCTAAGCCGACGTCCCAATGTTGCTGAGGAAACCTTCTGGCCAATGGTTCCTGGCTGGAATGAGATGAAGAGAGACTCTGTCCATCTCAGCAACGAGGTCCTCTTCAGGTAGATATGAAGGGCCCGGCTGACATCTAAGTAGTGCCAGGCCCGTTCTAAGGGATGGTTGGGGTTGGGGCAGAAGTTCGGGAGAATTAACCTGGGCCCTATGGAAGGGGGTGTTCATTTTAGGGAGGAAGGTAGGATCCAACCTCAGGACGACCCTATCGGCATGGAAAACACATAGGTCAGCTCTGATGGAATGAGCCGCCAATTCTGAAATCCTTCTGGCCGAAGTTATAGCCAGCAGGAAGGCCACTTTGTAAAACATAAATCACAAGCTAACCTCCTGGAGCGGTTCAAAGGGGCCCCAGGTCAGTGCATTAAGAACCCGAGACAAATCCCAGGTAGGGTACCTATGGATAGCTGGGAGACGAAGGTTGGCAGTGCCCCGGAGGAATTGCCCCCTAGCTCCACAACAAAGTATAGATGAGATAGCAGCAACTTGCCAGCGAAGGGTATTAGGTGCCAAACCTGTGTCCAAGCCATCCTGGAGGAATTCCAACACCTGCTCAGTGGAGGCCATAATGGGAGCGAAGCCCTGTCTGTCACACCAACCCGCAAATGACTGCCATGTGGAGTCATAGATCTGGGTCATTGAGGGGCAGTGGGCAGCCTGAATCGTGGTGATGACCCGAGAAGACAGTTTGGTCTCCCTCAGCAGGCGCCGCTCAACTCCAGACAGTCAGCTGTAACCAGTTGGTGTCCGGTGTATCAAGGATCCGTGCCGGAGGTGGGCCGTGTCTGGTGGCAGACGCCACGGCCACTGCACCAACAAGGCAAGGAGATCCACGAATCAGCGGTGGCGCGGCCAGTGGGAGGCGATCAAGAGTGACTCCGCCTCTTCCGACAACAGCTTCCTGAGGACTTTGGGGATCAGAGGAAGGGGAGGGAAGGCGTACAAGAGGCCAGGAGGCCAGCTGCTGAACAGGGCATCCACGGCCTCTGCCCCTAGCTTGGGAAATCGAGAGAAGAACTATGTTGTCTGACGGTTGGCCCGGGTGGTGAAGAGATCTACTGCCGGAGAGCCAAAGTGTACAGTGATCTGCCGAAATAGGGCTGGGTCCAGGCTCCATTCCCCTTGGTCCACTGTGGAGCGACTGAGCCAATCAGCCTGTGTGTTGGCCACTCTGAGATGTGAGAGGCTGAAAGGGACCTCAGTTGAGTCTCTGCCCAGGCTCCCAGCCTCTCAGCCTCCTCCATGAGGTGCTGAGAGCGGGTCCCCCCCAGGCAGTTCACATGGGCCTTCATGGCCACATTGTCTGTCCAGATTAATACGTGTCTGTCCTGAACCCTGTCCTGAAAAACATGGAGGGCCAGATGGATGGCCCAGACCTCCAACCAATTGATATTGTGAGCTCTGTTGGTCTGGGACCAATGGCCCTGGGCCATGGCCGATGCAAGGTGAGCTAACCAACCCTGAAGGCTGGCATCTGTGGTTAGGATGAAGCAATGGGGTTCCCTGAACTCCCTGCCCTTGAATACTGATTCCGAAACCCACCATAGAAGGGAGCAGCGGACCTTGGAGGAAAGGTGGACCAATAGTCAGGGGACCCCAAATGACGTTTCTGGTAAGGGAGTAGGAACCACTGCAGAGCCCTGCAATGGATCCGAGCCCATGGTACAATGCCTATACAGGAGACCATCTTCCTGAGAAGCTGAGACAGTGACGCCAGGGGGACAGACCTCCCCGATGTGACTGACCTGACCAGGGACCGCAGGCTGGAGGTGTTCCTAGGAAAGGTAGACCTTGCTTTCTACTGTGTCGATTATGGCATCCAGGTGTTAAATGCAAATAGTCAGAATCAGGTGACTCTTGGCCAGATTGACAGAAAACCCATGGGCCTTCAAGACCCAGAGTGTGATGTCCAGGTCTTGGCGTGCTAGATGCTCCGAAGTGGACTGGATAAGGAAGTCATTTAAGTAGAACTAAATCCTTATCGGGAGCAATTGGAGGTGGCCCACCAGCGCGGCCATCAATTTGGTGAACACTCAGGGAACCAAGGAGAGACTGAAAGGAAGAGTGTGATACTGATAGTGACTGTTTGCATGGCAAAATCTGAGAAATTTTTGGAAGGTTGGGTGAATGGGGACATGGAGATAAGCCTCCGTCAGGTCAATCAATGGGAGGAAATTCTCAACCCTGAAGCCCTCCAAGATGGACTGGAGGGACTGCATCTTGAACCGCCGGTAAATAACCTGATGGTTCAAGGACTTGAGATCGAGAACCGCTCTTCATCCCCCTGAGGGCTTTTGGATCATGAACAGGCGAGAATAAAATCCTTGTCTGTGCTGCTCCTGTGGCACCGGCTCTATGGCCTGGATATCTAGATGATGTTGAATGGCCGATGTCACCAGGAGCTGGACAGATCGGTCCCACAAGAGGGGGCATCAGAAAAATTGCTCTGGGGAGGGACAGAAATTCCAGGGAGAGGCCCAACCTGACCATCTCCCTGACCCAAGCGTCCAAGGTGATCGCCTCCCATTGGCTGGCAAAGAGAGCCAGGTGGCACCCAATGGGAAGGACGGACATGCAGTCAATGTGCTCGTTGGAAGGGGCAACCTCAGCCGCCTTGAAACAGACGCTTGAACTGTCCCCTTTGGGCTGAGGACCCCTGGCGTTCTTGTGGGTGGGCCTGACAGGACAGAAAATATCTCTGGGCCCTGGACCCTGAATAACCTCCCTCCAAACCCCAAAAGGGATGAAAGGAAGTGGAGGAACATTGCTCCGACCTAAGGGACATGTTTGGCAATATGTGGCATTTATCTCTAGATTCAACCAACAATGGCTCCAATGGAGCTCCAAAGAGTTTGGTACCCTCGAAGGGAGAGGTGGCCAAACGCCACTTGGACTTAGCAGCCGCCTGCCACTGGCGGAGCCAGAGCAGTCGGCGGGCCACCACTGTAGAGCCTATGGCTTTGGCTGCAAACCATGATGTGTTCAACATAGCATCAGCTGAATAGTCTAATGCTGCCAACACCTTGCTGATGTCCTGGTGAGATCATGTATCCGATATGGGGAGCTGCTCCTGAAGCTGACGGAGCCAGATAATCGAAGCCCGATTAAAAAAGGATGTGGTCAACTTAACTGAGCAGGCTATGGCCTGGTGGGCCTTGACCAGTGAGTGCTCAAGTCATTTGCCTCTGGGCGGAGGCTGTCCTCTGGAGGGCCCGTTAAGTTAGAAGGGGCCAACAGGGTGACTACGGGTGAGTCTACAGAAGGCACCTCTAGGAGGTTGGACAGGTCAGGTGCCAGATTGTAGAGATGTCTATCCAAACCATTTGGGTTGGGCTCTGAAGCTGGGGCAGACCACTGTCTCTGCAGGATATCCCGAAACATTTTAGGACCCAGGATTTCTTCCACTTCAAAGGTGGGTTCCTCGAATAGTGGAACCAATGGATTAGCCTCATCCCCATGAGAGTTTTGGCCTTCTGCAAAAGTGAGCAAAACAATTGAGGCTTAAATAAACCCACAAAGGATAGTTGTTCTGGAGACAGATCCTCATCCTCAGACATATCCTGATCCCTCAATTCTTCCCCTGCTAGAGAGTCATGGCCTGCAGAGCCCATAGAGGGAGCTCGGGCCGGAGCCGGGTGCTGAACCTCTGACAAATGGGACCCTTACACATCAATCTGGTAGTCTGCAGAATCCGACACCGAGGAGGTTCTGCGCTGTAATTCTACATTAATACCCCTCTTGATAGCTTTCTGGATATAACTGGCAAGGTCTGGTGAAATAAGGAAAGCACTTTTGTCTGCCTGCATGGCCTGAGATGTCCCAGCTGAAGCTAAAGCTGCCTGCGGCTCTGATGAAGGGGTTCTGGGAGGGTTTTGGTCTGATTGGGCCCCAAATAGGGCCTCATTGACCCCACCTTGCTCCATTACTGAAGAGGGATTAGCATCCAGGGACAAGGTTGGAGTGGAAGCCAAGAGAGCAGGAGCCCCCACTGGTGGAGGAATGACAGGGTCAGCGCTCTGAGCATGTTGGTCAATCTCCCTCACTGAGGCTTCTTTAAGAGCCTTCTGGATAGATCTTTCTATGGCCTGGTGAAGCCTAAGTTCTTCCCTGGATAGGTCCGCAGTAGATTTAGTGTGTGTATGAGACTTCTTGTTCCTTTTAGATGGAACAGACTGGGAAGTGCCAGGTTGCTCATCGTCAGGCAGGGCGTGCTTAGCCGTTTTAGACTGCCTGACAGCGGCCATCTTGAAAGGCCTTGTAACTAGGCCTCTAATGTGCACGAAGCTAGCCCAAAATGGCACCAGAGATAAGGGAAGAAGTCGGGCTGCAAAAACACATGAGGCTGTAAACCAAAATGGCGGCCACAGAAATAACAGCTGGATAGAGCCGGGAGGATAATAATTGAGAAAGGCCCACAAGCGGAATGGAGGCTACAGTACCCTTGCTGTTGCTCCCCACCTCCGAATGGGAGAAAACCGGTTCAGCGCTGCTGCAATGGTGACTCGAAACAATGGTTACTGAGTCCGGCCAGCCGGCAGGCATATGGACAAAACCCAGGAGACACCGCCAATCCAACTGTCAGCCAACAGAAACAACATAGGAGCTCTCGGCCGCCAGCAGGAAGCGCCGCAAGGGCAATCCTCCGGGAAGATCAGGCCTGCAACCAACGATGCTGGGAGGCTCCCAAAACCGCTCCGATGCGGCATGCGAAGGGAGCAGCAGCCGTCACAATCAAAGGCTCGATGGAATGATTGAGGAGCCTGCTGCTAGCCGTGCTGGAGGCTCCAGAAAGAACTGATGTCCTGCAGCGGTATCAGTCGTGAGCCCTTCATGCTGCTGCTGGATTGGGGGGGGAGTCCAGGCAGGGACTGGACACTCCCAGCCCCGAATGCCTCAAACGGCCTTCAGCGGGCTCAGGCACTAAACCCTTCATGCTGGCAAGCTCAACCAGGAGTCTGGGAGTAATTTAGGAGAAACACCTCAACCAAAGATGATAGTGAGAAATGGGCAGCTCAGAAATCTGTCTGTCCAAATCAGACCGAGTCTGAAAGCTGGGAAGCAAGAGGAAGAAGAGGAGCTTAACAGCTTGCAGATTCGGTCCATAAACATCAGACAATGAGAATATCCTGCTTTACGTCTTTCTGGTGGTAAAAATTACCAGAGGCACAGAGTATAGAGTACAGATTTCAAAAATTTAATAAACTCAACACAAATTTTGATATTAATTTTGCAAATTAATGAGATATGTGCCAGCTATCTTTAGATCCTCATGACTTTGGATCTTGTCATGACAATTTTTCTTGGTGCCTTTTTAAACCTCTTTCCTCAAACATTTCTTAGATTAATTCATTATAACTTTTATTAAAGATATTTCACTGAATATTTGTCGTATATGTGTTAACAATGCATAACTAAAATTTATGCCAGTCAATCTTCCTCAAATTCAAAATATGTTTATTATTTTATTTATAAGATTTATATAATATGACCAATGATTTTTATATATTGATCTACAACTCCAATTGGGCCTCACCTTCATAATGTAGAACACGAGATGAAGAAACAGGATAACAAGGTACTACGATATAGAGATAAAATACTATAATATGTCAACATGTTAAACTGTTTATTTATTCACCAAGAAATTCTTAGGTATCATGCTTATGTTTATATATTAACACAAATAATAACAGATATGTTGACTTCTAATAATAATTTATCTTTGCCCTAGCAATTGAACCATACACTTTAGAAATGAAAAACGGTTAAAGATAAGTCATTAACATTGCCAGGCTCTGATGGTATGGTTTACATCCAGAACATGTTGTGATAAATAAATTGCTATGTGCTTAAAATAAGTATTAAATTATGTATCTCGTTAATAAAATATAATATCTACATTTGCTTTTAGAGCAAGCAATAAGTATTACAATTATTATCAGGCTATGCTGAGACAATATTTATCAGTTATGTCAATATCTTCTACCTGTCCTATGCATTTGATATATTTTTCACAAGTCAAAAATCTAAATTTCTAAATCATATCTAAATCATAACCAATAAATACAAAAACACACACAAAGCTAAGCTGTTGGAGAAAAGTTTGCACTACAATAAACAGTTTGTTTCAGCCAAAGAGTTAAAAATAGATACATGTATAGGATAAAGCTGAATTCTAAATCAAGTTTATAAAACATGGTCAATAATATTACTGAACACAACTTAGATGATGATGATGATGATGATGATGATGATGATGATGATGATGATGATGACAACGATAGAGGAGGAACAAGGATGGGATGTTGATGCCTGTTCTGTACTGAAAGGCACCTGCAGCGGTTATCAGCTGCTTATAAGGCACCATTTAAACTGTTGGTATTAACCTGAGTGAAGAGTAGTTATTCTTTTATGAACCTGGCTAAATTCTAAAACCTCAAGAGGAGGCCCTGTTAAAGATCTTGCTGCCAAGCAAAATTGCTTAAATTCTTCAAAAGAGGTTCTTTGGAATGCTCAAGAAACATCTCTCTTTCAAGTGTTAGAACAGCTGCTCTTCTTCAAGATTGCTTCTTCAAGATCACTCCCTACTATCTTGGATATACAGCATATATAAACATAGCCAAATTGATCATCTGAAAAAAGATGCAATCACTTTAAATATTAAAAAGGAGGGGTTTTGTATCCTCCCCATATATGCCAAAGTATTTCTTTTGAAGGATTTATCTCCTTCTAATACATGGAAAAGAAATTTTCTTGCATTGCATTCTTGCATTCTTCAAGGCATGGAATATATTTCCTTAAGTTTAATTTTAATCAATGTCTTTAATCTTAGGGTTCTATTTTTAATTGTGTACTTAATTAGAAATGTGGGGCATGAAGTGAATTTTCATAGGGAACTAGTTCTATGTAAAACTGAATAAATCACACTGAATTTAAAAAGTCATAACAGATCTAGGAGATTCAGCTATAGTCGGTAGCTAAGGCATTTCAGATCCAAATCAACTAGTTTAAATCTGTTATTCTGATTAGAAAGTTGTTTAGAGAACTTTTTTTAATTATAAAGGAGCCATGAAAAAAAGCATTACACTTAATGACATTAATAGCATAAAGTGCTTCCACTTTGGCGTTTGCTGGCCATTGAAGCCTGAACCCAATCCAGATAAGAATTTTGTCATTTACTTTATGCAATTCAGATTTTAAATTAGTTCTATTTCTATTATTCATGTTGATCATAATGTTCTTCAACCTCATCAGTAATTTGGCAAACCGCATGCAGCCTACTTGTAGCCAAAAGTTAACAAATGCACATTAAATGTCTTTCAACATATTTCTAATTTTTGGTGAGTGCTTCCTGAAAGTTAAATAGGGAAGTTCTAGAATTCTCAATCAATAAATATAATATTTATTGAAATTACTATTAAAAAAGAAATAAATAATGTAGTTTCCACCATCCTACTTTGGACTGTCTTTTCCTTTTTGACTTCTCAGTGTAACTGTAGTTCTATAATTTTCACAATCAAATGTAAACTTTGTTCAATTGTAGTTTACTTTTTTTAGATTATTCGAGATGGTGTATCAAGATTATGACTCTAAAGATTATAGATTAAAACAAAAGCTGAAGTCAATTTCACCACATCGCCTTCCACCACAGGAGTATGATATAGGATGGAAGGCAGTTCAAATCTGTTCCAGAGGATAGAGCAGAATTTGGGAGACTGTAAAACCCGTAGGGGATGATAAAAGGTAAAAAACTTTTCATTATGTGTAAATATCTAGTTGCACAAAGTTGCATAACACCAGTGTAAAGAAAAATCATATTCTTATTTTCTTCTTATTTTCCAATCTTATAAACATGTTTATAACATCAAATCTAATTTTTACTATTAGACAGCATAATGTTTATATTTACTGGGGAGAAAAGTATGAGAATGTAACCTAAAATATAACATTTTATTAGAATAAAAATGATGTGCCATAGGGACCATGTTTATAATTTGACATATATGGATAAAAGTAATGAGTTAGTCCATATATGTCAAATTATAAACATGGTCCCTATGGCACATCATTTTTATTTTAATACAATGTCATATTTTAAGCTACGTCCTCAGCTGGGATAATTACTAATGCTGCATTTCAAATTCAAACAATTTATCAGCAGAAAACAAGTTGAATTTTCTTTTGAGCAGCGGAATCCATGTGCTTGCTGAGATTCCAGATTAGCCCTGTCTAATACATAATATCCATTTTCAGCCTTAGGCCCCCAAATGTGTTTATGAAGTAATAAAACTTCTCTGTGGGAATAACTGTGAAAAACAGAGCTTCTCATTGCTATGGACTGCTACACTGCATCATACCGAACAATACTTAATGAATGGAACACAGAAACAGAAATTACCTCAGTTTGATATGCAGTTTTACTTTACATTAGTCAGAGTAAGGAAAATTAGGTGAATATTTATGAAAAATGTTATTGAATTCTCTATTTAATCTTGTTTGCATGGTGATTTGTCAAAATGTAATTTAAAAACAATACATTAAGAAGTAATGAAAGAATATTCAGAAATAATATTAGTATATCATAGTAGTAAACATTTCAAAGAGTTTTTACTGTTGAGATTGAGTGTTTATATTTGAAAGGTTAGTGCATTGTTATTATTATTATTATTTACATTTTGCTCTATTTTTTCACAATGAAAAATAATAATTATAGGCTAGCAACTATAGGAGGAGAGGCAGAACCTGGGTGCGGAGTCAAGAAAGGAAACAGCCTGAAATCATTACATTCCCATAAGCGGTACAAGTCCAGCACCTGTTAATTGCAAATTTACTATTGACTGTTAGTTAACTAGATGCTTGTGTAACTATAAGGCACTGTTCTACCCTTATTATATAAAGATAAAGAAGAAGTATTGTTTCAATATTTTTATGGGATTCAGTGTCAGTTCCTCTGTTATTCCAGATTGTGGCAGCTCTTTTATGCATGAGACAATGGTGGTAATAGTTTTCTAAAGCACATTAGCTATTCATAAGCACACCACAAAATGTACTCTGCAGCATTCTACATATATTTATCTATAAGTGAACTAAAAGGTCAACCTCATAAAAATAGAAGAAGCCACATTTTTTTAAAAAAACCAAAAACAATAGCGCTGACATTGCAAAGCCTGATTACTGCCATGCATGCTAGGTTCTTAGCCCTACTTTCCATTTTTAAACATGCACATCTTCAAATTATACCTTTTGTATTCATCCACATTTATTATAGTCTCTTAAAAATGAAATAAATTCTTTTTTGACAACCAGTACCAAGAGGGAATCAGAACTCCTGGTCTTGACTCTCTCAAGATGCCCTTAGTAAGCACCTGTCTAATCAACTGTACTGTACAATCTGATTACATCAAGGAATTCAATCTTTATACCAGTAGTGTCTCAGGGGGATTTTACAAAGTCAAAATAATGGCTGTACCCATGAAATCAAGGTCCTGCCCCTTTTTATGGGTATTACCCAGGGTAGGATTCAGCCAGTTCGGACTGGCTCCGGCGAACCGGATGCTAATTTTACATCTGGTTCGCCGAACTGGTAGTTGCAAGGACTGGCTGGCCCAGCCCACCCTGACCTTCCCAGGAGTCTCCACATGGCCCATTTTGGATGCCAGGTAAGTGCAGCGCCCGCGCAGAGGTTCTGGGGGGATGAAAAACGGGCCTCCCAGAAGTTCCAGAAGTCCAGAAATAGGCCTGTTTCCGGCCTCCGGAAGATCCCCAGAGCCCGGGAGGCCATTTTCACTCTCCTGGAGGCTCGAGGAAAGCTTCCAGAGCTTGGGAAGAGCAAAATTGCCTCCCGCTGTGGTGCAGGAGGCCAAGTAGGCCATACCCACCATGGCCACGCCCACCCAGCAACCGGGCAGAGAACCGGTTGCTAAAATTTTTGAATCCCACCCCTGGGCATTACGTACACAATGTACACAATTGCACTTAAATGGGAAAATGGTTTGTAAAGTTGCAACTTCTATTTTGGTATTTTTGACACATACATATAATTCCTTGCTTATCTCTGTTAATAAATTTCATAGTGTTTATAGGCTTTGGGTCAATCACTCTCTCTCAGACCAACTCACCTCATAGGGTTCTTGGGCGGGAAATAGAAAGAGGAAAGAATATTAGATATGTTTGCTATATCTAATACATACAAAATTACATACAAAAATAATGAAGGTGCAATAAAAATCTAATAAATAAATAAACTCCAGTTTTCTTTTCTTTCCTGTTTGCATGCTACTCTAGCAGTTACCTACATAAGAATTTATATCAGAATGCAGCACCTGGGCCTCCAAATAGCCTAAAAATATAGTCAGTAAAGCAATAAAAGGAACATGAATTTTTGAAAGGAAATGTATGGAAGACAAATTGGAGTACCCGTTCATATATGCAAGGTGACCCAGCAAAGATATAGATGGAATATAATACTGCTTACAGAAATTGTTATTTTTATAATTAGGACCTTCAGTATGACAACATGTAGGTAGCTATTTCATAGTATCCTTTCGGTGACAGTAAAATAGGTTATCTATAAGAGAATTATTTGTCCTGGCCCATTCACTGAAAATCATTAAACCATATAAATTTCAATATCTATTGTTCTACATGTCCCTCATTCAAGAACCAATGAAAGTTTAGAAAGATTTTGCTTTAAATGTTATGCTTAAAAACCTGAGTATTTTTTTTGTACAGTTAATTAAAGATTCTGGCAAAATTATTCAGACATCATTCTAATCTGAGGTCCTTTATTGACTCTATTAACATGTTATTGTCTCAAATTATTACTTTTAAAAATACAGAAAATTTATTTGAATCTAAACTTTTTTCTGGCCTTATATGCTCTGCTTTTTAATATCGGTGTTGTAAGAATCCATTTTGTTTTTCTCAGGAAAGCCAGCTTTTTATAGAAATTTAAAATATCAGTATATATTTTCCATTAGCCAAACCTGTCATTTCATTTTCCTGAAAATGATTTATTTGTCTAGTTTCCTACATATTACAGCAACGGATTCTTGCCAAATATAACATTTTCTTATCAAACACTACAGCCAAGTTCATACTGTGACATGGCCAACAAATAAATAACTTGAACTTAGAATATCAGAATGATGCTGTTAGGTTAAACCAAGGGAATATTTACTCCAGTTATCTTGTATTGTAATTGTAGAAGTTTGACAAAAAGGAGCTGAATCTAGAAGAGGAATTTCAACACTGGCAAACATAGGAATCCAAATATCAAGTGCAATTGTTATCACTTAATCCTAAATATAAAAAATGTACCTTAAATGTGAGAACATTCTTCTTTTTAAAAGAGGAATGCAGTGAGTGACATTCACAAGGAAGGAAGACAAAAAGGTGAAAATGACAGCTAGTATCATGCAATCAAAACTGTGAAACGGCAGAGTTTTAGACACACAGCTATAATACTTTTTAAAAAGTATTGTTGAATTGGGTTATCTACAAATTACCTGTTCCATGAGAATTTTACCTGCATTCATATATATATATAAGTCAAGCATAGATTAACATTTGTGCAGCATTGGTAAAAGGGATGAAATATTATGTATTATATCCTCTTGGTTCCAAAATTTAATAAACAGTAAGCAATATAATTATTCCAAATTATATAAAGTGATTAAATTTTGGTTAATTATTTTATTAATTAAATTAACAATTTAATTCTCATTGATAAATGAATGGGGTCCATTGAGGGATTATTAATGGATATAATTCCCATAATGAATTCCCATTTACGGTTTAAGTTAGAAGTATGCTTTAATAGTTTATTGGTGTAAATACCCTTAATCATGTTATTTTATTTATACAATGAATACCCACATGAGAAGACAACTTCAAAATGAGTGATGCTGTTAAACTCCATCAGTATCAATTAAGATGGGGAGAAACAAACTCAGGCTCAACCCATCCAAGACCGAGTGGCTGTGGTTTCCGACATCCCATTATAGTCAGTTGGCGCCATCACTGACTGTTGGGGGCAAATCACTGGCCCCCACAGAGAGGGCTCGCAACTTGGGTGTCCTTCTGGATTCACGTCTGTCTTTAGAAGAACACCTGACGGCTGTGGCCAAGAGGACTTTTCATCAGGTTTGCCTGATTCGCCAGTTGCGTCCCTTTCTGGATCAGGACTCATTAAGTACAGTCACTCATGCTCTCATCACTTCCCGCCTGGACTACTGCAATGCTCTCTACATGGGGCTCCCCTTGGGGAGCACCCGGAGGCTCCAACTGGTCCAGAATGCAGCCACGCAGGTTGTTATGGGAGCGACGTGGCACTCCCATGTGACTCCCCTCCTGCGCGAGCTGCACTGGCTCTGGTGGTGCACTGGTGATCTTCCGGGTGTGCTTCAAGATTCTGGTTACCACCTTTAGAGTGCTCCATGGCATAGGATCAGGGTATTTACAAGACCGTCTTCTGCCACCAATAACCTCTCACCGACCAGTACGCTCCCAGAGAGGGGCTTCTCAGGGTGCCGTTGGTCAAACAGTGTCGACTGGTGACGCCCAGGGGGAGAGCCTTCTCTGTGGGGGCACCTACCATCTGGAACGAGCTCCCACCGGAGATACGGAGGATCCTGGATCTGCGCACTTTCCGCTGTGCCCTTAAAACATTCTTATTCCAACAGGCGGGCCTGGCCTAATTTTCCCTTTTTAAATTGTTTTAAATCTATCCTAAATTGGGTGTTTTAAATTATTGGGCCAAAACATTTATTGTATTCTAAATGTCTTTTAACATTCGTATTATATGCATTTCATCTTGGCTGTTCACCACCCTGAGTCCTTCGGGAATAGGGCGGTATATAAATTTAATAAAATGAATGAATGAATGAATAAATAAATAAATAAATAAATAAATAAGACTACTGAATTTCAAAAACCATGAAACAGAACCCAGTTGGAATATTTCTATGCTAATGTTTCTGTCAAGTCTCTGTTTATGTCTTTGTGGGGGAAAAAATCAGTCTTCCTACTATTTTACTACTTATCATAACAGCTCCTTTTAACTCTATGTAAACATTGTTATTTAAAAATTAAATGCCTTGTTTTCCTCCATTTAAAATCACGAAATGCATCTATTTAGAATGAGCAATAAGTCATTTAGTCAAAGTATCTTCCTGTCTCTGCTATTATAGTAGTGAAATAATTCATGGCTATTCAACAAATAAAAGATGCAGGCAAAATTGCTGTTTAATGACAGCACCCTAAAAGTTCCTCAAGACTATTTCTAGGAACCCGTTTTGCTTAACAACGACAAACCCAATTGTCCCAATTACAAATAGTTGGCATTCTCCATTTTTGATAACAGGTTTCTTGTTAGCTAACCTGAAATCCTACACATTAAACATAATTATCTGATCATAATGCCAAGCAGCCTTTTTGCAAACAATATCTGAATTTTCAAAAAATGTTTAACAAATATTAATAAAATAATCCTTTCAATTAATTTACAGTATACAGTACACATTCCAAGTATTTCCTTGTAAATTAAATTATTTAGCATGATAATAAGGATTGATACCTGCCACACTTCCTAGAAGTGCTAATATAACATCAGAATTGCAAGGTATATCTAAGTACAAGTTACAGTGGATTCCTCAAAGGCAACTTAAGACCTGGTTCTGAAGAGAAAATGGCAACCAATTCAAACATTAAATGTAATTTTATTTTAAAAAATCTATAGGACCTGACTTTAGGCATATCCTACATAGGATCTATATATTTGTAGCAGCAGCAGCTACAGTAGTCATTTATCCTGTAATTCTACACATTAAAAGTTATTACAATCCCCAAGAATCTTCTACAATAAATATTTGTCTTTTAAGATGCCACAAAATTTGTATGACAATAGTCTTTATTGATTAGCCCTTGGGCCATATCAAAGTGCAAAATTCCAGAAATAAATTATTACTAAAAAATTTGATAAAAGCAATTTAAAATGGAATTGGAATAAAATATAGTCTATAATTTAAGATACAGATAATTATGATAAAATTATATTTCGGTGTCACCCCTGCAATCTACCCCAATCAGTCCCACATATGCAGATCTCAACTGAACCATTTTGCTTAAGTACTGTGCTGTGTTAAATGTTATTTTCAGATTCTGGCTGCACATAAGATAGTTTGTTTTGATATGGGGATCCCAGTGGGTCATTCATTTGGTATATAGACCAAGGTACCTATCTCTCTGGGACATGGTGGCTCAGAGGCTAAGATGCTGAGCATGGCTATCAGAAAGGTCAGCAGTTCAGTGGTTCGAATCCCTGCCACGTAACAGAGTGAGCTCCCATTACTTGTCCCCCTTATTTGCTCTAGTAGACATAACTTGGGGAGTCTATCAGTCTCCATTTCATTGACTTTGTGCCAGTAGTTATATGCTCTAATTTTGGATAGTGCATGAATTGTATGAATTCCCAATTCAGCTCTAACTGCTGCTTCAGATGTTCTTAGATCTACACTCAAAATAAATTATAGTTATAAGTCTTGAACCATGTATATCAGGAGTGTCAAGCTCATGTTGTCACAGGGGCGTCATATGACATATTGGAACTTTTCTCCCCTTCACTAAATCAGGTATGGGCATGGCCAGTGCATGATGCATCCAGCCCATGGGCCACCAGCTTGACAGCCCTTATGTATATACTTACTTGAGAGTAGGTTTCTCTGAACTTTATTTATATATTCTTTTAAAAATAAATAGAATTACATTTCAAAAGGGATTTAAATGCACTATTTCTTTTCTATGTGCCTTTTCCAGTGTAGGTATAAATTCTTTATGCAAATTGAATTGTTATTTAGACATTGGTTATAATTATTGATGTAAGTGTGGTAGGCCAGTCATGTTATTAGGCTTTATGTCTTAGCTGTAACCTTAAACTGAATTGTAGACTGTTTTTAACAATAGCTTGATGAAAAATAACTTCTACGGATTTCAGTTTTTTCCAACAAATGGCAATATAGAACATAAATAAATAAGAGTACATACATACAATCGATGCTATGATTATAAAATATTTTGAGAGTATTTCTCTGCGTCAATTTTCTCAACAAAATGCTAACGTATCAGCTTTTTTATGTGCTACTCTAGCTAAAATTTATTTCTAACTTACACGATTTTTATGGCATATTAATAGGTCTCATCCCACATTTCTTCCTT
This sequence comes from Masticophis lateralis, assembly GCA_030761175.1. Taxonomy (NCBI): domain Eukaryota; kingdom Metazoa; phylum Chordata; class Lepidosauria; order Squamata; family Colubridae; genus Masticophis; species Masticophis lateralis. Next base: position 37,974,963 of record JAUDYJ010000006.1, on the reverse strand, counting down.
TGAAAAAATACTGCATATTATCACTTCAGAACATTAAGGTTGAATCTTTCAAGACTTCAACCTGAATAAGAAGGCCTATTCACTTACGTTGTTTTTGATAATTTTGTGAATTGTTGCATATGAAATCTGTGTGGTTCTCTAAACATTGGTAGAGCTAGAAAAGAACAAGGACAAAGAGAAAGCAAAACAGGAGACAATGTTCAATTATGGGAGTAATTATGATTATCTGGGTTTAGAAGCTAAGTAGTGTTGGACCTTATTAATACTTGGATGGAAAACTTCCAGGGCATAGTAGGACTACAGGCTACACTGAAAACAGACAGAGGAAAAACATAGAATTGCAAATAACTTCTGAATTGCTATCAAAAAACCCTACATAGATTCAAGCATAATTTAAAGAACACGTTTGTTTGGTATTATCCCGAGTAGCTTTCTTCAAGTTTCAAGATGAAGAAAAATAAAATTCAATATCTTATCCATGCAATAACCAGAATATAAACCACCATTGAAATTAATAGATTCAGATTGTCAAACTGATTCTGGAAACCTAAATAATTGTGGGGTCTTTCACATGTTCATTATTTAAAAAATGAATATACAGCTACATGGAAAAACAGCACAGCTTTTATCTCAAGATATCTAAACCATCACGAAACAAAAACGTCTGTCTCTTTTTCTTGAATGTCTCAGCTCCACAGGGAAGACCTCAGCATTACAGCAAAGCCATATTTTGCCTCATTTATATGCAAACAGCTTTGAATAGCTGAAACAATTTTAATACAATCATTTTGCAAAAAAAAAAAAATGGCAATACCCAGGAAATTGTATAAAACATTGCTACTAAAAGAAATAATAGGGTTGTGTCCAAAATGGGGCCACTCAAAACCAAGGGGGAGGTATACATATGCTTTGCAAAACTCTGAGGTTTGCAAAAGACTTGAGGAATGAGAAACCAGGAGTGGAGGGAGGTAATCAGTGAATCCCCAAATAATCCACTAAGAACAGGCCATATATATTAGTCACAGAATGCTGGATAGCTGTTGGGCATTTACAGCGAGAGGTGAGGAAGCAGCCTAAAAACTGGAATCCTGACCTGTAATATTGTATTGCAGATCCTCCTATGAAAAAATATGAGATCAGGAAATGTCAATTGAAAAATTGTACAACAGTGTGTGTGTGTGTGTGTGTGTGTGTGTGTGTGTGTGTGTGTTTCATGTGAATAAATCCCAAAGGTTCTTTTTCAAGAGGCAACTGGACTTTCTTTCTTTTTCTTTGAAGACATATGAATAAATATATAAATACAAGGCTATGAGTTTTAAACAGCAGTTGTACGTGTTCAAAGTTGACCCTACAGCACTTATTGGAAATATTGGAAAATTTCCATATATGAATCCATCCTAGACAGCCTAAGATGACTCCTGCCGTTTAAATAGCCACTGATATCTCAATACACAGGGAGAGTTCAGACTAGATGTACTAAAACTGGGGTTTTAATCACAACAGTAGCTACACAGTCCATAGATCACAGCAGGCATACAAAATTGGTGCTGTTCACCTCAATAAAATCTTGCATTATCCTGAACTGAAGCGAGAGAAACTGTTCTGGAAAGTTACTGCTGGTATTGACTTCTTGTAATTTGCCTTTCCCATAAATACTGAAAGGAGCTACATTTATACCCAAATATTCTTTAAAAAAAACAAAAAACAAAAACAAAATCAGAGTAGTTTGTAATATCGACATTAAATCTTTGCCCAGATTAAGAAGCCATTTGAAGGCTGATTGCTGAAGCAGCCACTAAACGCCTAGATGGACAATTATCTAGAAAGAAGTACATTCTAACAGCTAAACCCAGACAGTTCCATTTCTTACAAGTTGTAAATACTAAAAATAGGGGCTAAGAGAGAGGCTCAGATCTGATATAAAGCTGTGCCTTCTAATATCTACCAGTCCATATTAGACAAGATGTAAGGTGTTTCTGCATTGCAGCCTTAAGCTGCTTGACTCCTCTGAATATTTCAGCTGGAAATGAAGTCCATTTTTAAAAAAATTATTCAGATTTCAACCTCTTCCTCCGTTCTGGCCAGTGATGGTCTGGCACACTATCTGTGTTGAATTTCTCTACTTTCTCTAGGAAAGAATGTCCCAGCTGCTTTATTTTCTGTGGACAAGTCTTTCAGGACATGTGGTTTCAACTGAGACCTTTTCTATGAGTTGTTTCTCATCCACTGTTTCTCTCATATTCAACACCTTCCCATGGGATGCATCCATTGGTGGGTGGGTAGGAAAGAAGGAAGGAATCGTTTTACAATCCTTTTATACATCTAGGCTTGAAAGGGAAACCTGCCACTTTCAATTTCATCATTCCATTAAGTGAACCCCTTAAGAAAGAAAAGAAACACCACTTTTCCCTATTCCATCAGTGAACACCTTAAAACAAAACAAACACTTCCTAGCTTTTGAAAAAGCAAACAAAATGAAGTTCCCTAGTTGAGGACCATTTAGAAAGGGGGCAGGCAGGTCCGGACAAAATTTCCAGGAGAGCAGGGACCAGTGACAAAGGGGAGAAGTGGTAAGAGGGGAGACCCAGTTGGAGAGGAGGAGGTTTTCGTCAACACAAATTAAACACACTAACATAGCCAGCCGACCAGGCAGCACCTGGTTATGCCAACCTCAGCTGGAAAATGCTATTTTTGATGCCTGATAGGAAAAGAAAGCAAGAAGACCGGGGACAGGTGGAAGATGAGGCTGTTGGTTAGAGTTGTCTGCTCCCGCGAGAAAAAAAGGCGGCTTGTTGCTTTCGTTGTGGGGCAACCTGGTTGTGCAGACAGTCATCCAATATGCACCCAACAAAATCCTACGGGACTCAAGAAAAGGCTTCGTTTCAAATGGGGATGGGATGGCGATCGCGCCTTCTTTGGGGCTTCTGATATTAGCCTTTTCCAAAGGCGCCGTCCAAGAAACGCGCTTTTCCTTCCCGCGTTGCTCCTTTGCCTTGGTTGGGAAGGACGAGGTGGAAGCACAGCTCCCTCCACCAAATGTGGATGTAAGAGGGGGTTGGGGACGCGATGGGATAACGCGGTCCGGGAGAAATCCGCCCGGCTACAGGCGCCTCTCCAGGCACTAAGAGGGTAAAAGACTTACCTTCCGTAGCATACTGTGGAAGCAGCGGCTGGGGCTCCGGACGCCTGAGACAGGTTCGTCCTCCTCTCGATCGTTCCTCGGCCATTCACCGGAGCATTTCTTGCTGGGAGATTTGGCCAACCCGAGGAGCGCACATTTCATGCCCGCCGTGGCTACGGCTGCGAGACCAGAGCCCTCGCCCGCATATGTGTGTGGGACACACAGCGCAGGTCCTCCCAAAGCCAGAGTTGCTTCGTTCGGGAGCAAGCGCCGGCTTGCCGATGGTCGAGGGGGGCCGCCGTGGGCTCAGGGGTGGGGTGGGGGGCAGACAGAGCGAGTCTATCGGATTGCAGCAGCAGCCTCCTCGACGGACTCGGAAGCCAGGACCTCCAAGTGAGCGATTTGGCGCTCCCGCAGCCTCCTCAGCCGCTTCCCTCCTCAGCGCGCCCGGCGAGGTCCTCCACGCGCTCCAAAGGGTCAAGGCGAGGCTCCCTCGAGAATGGGTCCGCGCGCGCCCGCGAAGAAGAGAACCGGCGAAACCCGGGAGCGAAGGGCTTTACAAAAGGCAGGGCGGGATCGGGGGCGGGGCTTGGCTGTGGAGCGTCAGCATGCCATCCCTCCGCTCCCCCCTCCCCCCGCGACGTACACAAAATAATCCCCCACTCAGTCAGTGGGAAAGGCACGAAGGTGAGGCCAGCCCGACTTTTTGGGTTGTGTTCCCTTTCCATTACTAATGGAGGAGGTGCTATGTTCGAGAATGCCGTAGTAGACTTTCTTCAGGCGATGCTTCAGGCGATGCCCCAAGACACACCGGTCATAGGATGCGTTCCCAGCCACAATGTTTGCTCGTGGGCAATTTTACACAACCGTATCGAACCAGCGCGCTTAGGCTGAAGTGTGAATTTCCTCTCAGTGGTTATCTGTCCACTGCAAAAACCCGGCATGCTGAGCCTTGACTACACTGAAAGATCGTCACCACCTTACAGCCAAAGCGGGTGGACGATCCCACGTTGTAGCGCCTCCCCTGCCCGCTCGCCAGTAGCTAATGTACATCAATCTGTAACTCAAAGACAGTTGCAGCTGTGTGCAATTGCCCTTGTAAAGCATCCTGCTTATCACTTGCCTCCTGGGGTTGGATTCTGGGTGTCAGAAACAGGTTTGGGAGGGAAGTGAACTTTTAAGACTCCTGGTTGCAATTCTTTCTTGCTTCTTAGCAAAAACAAACAGCCTGGCTTGATTTGGCTCAGAGTATTGTAAAACTCAGTCTCTGGATTTATTAACCCGAAAGGGCCTGTTAGAAGAAATATTCTCTGGGTTCAGCTCCAAGTGGGGAAAAAGACGCTGGAAACATGGAGACTGCTTGGAAAGATGGTTCAATGGTGGACAAGATCGCATGGCTTGAGTTCCTGAACAGAAAAGGGGCAAGATACAGCAAGTCCCGGGCTTTGAATTTCCTGGGCCCCCGAAAGAGTATCCTGATTGATTGTAAGACTCCCAGGGGATAGGGGTCTTAGCTAGCCTTGCTGGCTGATGTAATCTTCCCAGGTGCCATGTGGTGAGTTTCTGTTGCTAGATGGGCCCCATTGTGTTGCAGATGTCCTTTGACAAAGAATTGGGTTTCTGCCCCTGGCCTATTAACAAAGGATGGGCAGGAAGGTGGGAGCTGCTTTGCCTTTAAAACATGCTTCTCTATTTCTCATCCAGGGAAACATAATATTCTACCTTTTTAATATTTCCCAAAATATTTCATTCTTCTAGGAAAGGAGTGGGTGCTAACTTCCTACAGGCCTATAACCGAGCATAGATAAAATGTTCTTTTTTCTACTGACTTAACCATCTGTGCACACTCTAAAGGTTCACACAATTTGCTGGACTAAAACTTAGTTGACTGTGTGCTTCAGTGTGCTGCTCTGTTAGATGAATGGCCGCTGTGTAATTAGAGTTAGCATAGGGTCAGCAAAACAATTCTGATAAATACTTTAACATCCTTTATGCTGGTCTATGACTGTAATAAAGATCTGATGTGACTAGTTTTAACAGTATTTTATCTATACAAGGCATAATATCTGGTTCACTGGCCCCCTTCAGAAGAGATTCCATTATTTTTGCCTGGTGGGCATATTTAGAAAATTGGGAACCTGGTGTAGTAGACTTGTTTGCAAAATTATTTTCTTGGAAAATATTTATCATGTTTATACGAACCTATATAATTTCTATTGCTACCATTAGCTTGTCTTTATACTGGTTCAAGGCACATTGGCTTACTTAGATTAGAAAGCAACTACTTTACTGGGGTAAAGTCACCCAGTTGGTTTAAAATGTCATTTTGGGATCCAGAGGTGTTTTTGTTTTGTTTTGTTTTTGAAAAGTAGGTGATGCTAGAGGCTGGTGTTTTGCATTGAAACAGGCCCACATCACCTCTTTAAAAATATTTAAAAGATTTATTTTTATTTAAATATCAGGAAGCTTAGTGGGTACCAAAGGCAATATATGGGCACAATGACACTAGGTGCTGTTGTAGAGGCTCCAGCATTAAATAGACAAACCTTCCATGATATCAGTATGAGAGAATATACACAACCAGCTTGTGTAGACAGTCTCTCCTTCAACATGGTGTCACCAGAATTACAACATATTTCAAATATTTCATATTTCAGACATACTTAACTGCAGTGGTGTTCATTATTCAAGTAATATTCATTATTCAAGTAATTTAACAACTGGTTCTCTGCCCTAATGATTTCTTGCAACAACCAGTTTGCCAAACTGCTCAGAAAGTTAACAATCGGTTCTCCCAAAGTGGTGCAAACTGGCTGAATCCCACCACTGCTTAACTGGTTTATTGAATAAATACCAAATGACTAGATTTATTCAGTATGCTAAATCATAAACCTAGTTTTACAAGTAGAAATATGTTTTGTTTGCTTTTGTTTAGTATGTCATGTTAACCAACTCAGCATGTATTGAAGAGATAAATCAGCTAGAAAGAAACAGAATTCTACTATTATTGCAATATATACTAAAACAAACTATTAAAAGTGTAGATTCCAGTGAAATGGTCTCCACTTCAAAGAAAAGTAAAGGTCATAGAACAACAAAGTCTGCAGAGGTACGTGTCAAGGTGGCTGAGGCTGGCAAAAGCAACCTCATGATGCAACTCACCCCCAACATTCATGCATGATCCAGTCAGTAGTAGGTTCCACTTACCCTCACTACCAGTTTGGAATTGGGAGCACATGTGTGCATGAACAAAGCTAGCGTGCAGCTCTTCTGTGCATGCGCAAAGCATCCATAAGCGTCCAGATGGGTGGCGGAGCCTCCCGCCACCGCCACTACCGGTTCGGCTGAACTGGGCCAAACCAGTAGAAACCCACTACTGGACCCCATGGACAAAGCTTGTGGTACAACACCACAAACACTGATGACAAGGCAGGAAAATCCTGAAAATTTTGCTATTTATGCAGTGGTTCTCTAACCAGATCCTAGGATTTTTCTTTGATTCCAAAATTCTAAGTGCCAACCTTAATTCCTCTAATTATAAAACCAGACATTTACTACCTCCCATAAATAAAATGCTAAAATGTACACTAATATTGTCATTTTGTATTTTTTTTTTTTGTAGAACAGTTACTGTTCCTGTCCTTGTAATTTAGGTGGTTAGTAGGTGCTGTAATAGTATCAGGTGATTTTATACTCAAACTTGATCAGACTGGAAAAGAAAAGAGCTTTGCTGCTATGGCAACATGCTTGAATTGCTACTTGCATGATATGCTTTGAAGAGTAGGAAATGCTCTTGAGTTGAAGACAGCATAAAACATTCATTATGCCAATAATGCTTTTACTAAGAAAGTAAGATTTAATGCAATTCTAGAATCAACACAATCCTATGCATGTTTATTCTGGAATCAGTACTGTTATATCACAGACATTCATAGCCTTACTCCACTGCTGAGTTAACTGGCCTTCCCTTGTGTTGCCAAAGATCTATTTGCTGTCCCTACTGCCAATCTTATCCTACCTCTATTATCTTTACAGATGCCTTCCATCTAAGAAAAGTCAAGTTACATGTTGATGTGTTCTTTATGTGTTGAAGCTATTTTCCAGTAGTATAAGACTAAGGGGTGCAGGAGGACACTACTTTAAAACTGGTACAGCTAAGAGCGACTTAAAGATGCCTCACTCATGGAGCGTCAATGAAATAAAAGAATACTAGGAATTGGGGAGAGGAAGGATGGCATTTTCACAGCATGTTTTTGTGCTGTGGTTACTATAGATCTAAGTAGGAAAAGGCCCTTTGGAGCAGATAAGAGTGTGTTGGTTGTGGGAAGATATCTATAGCTCTTCAGATGTTGTTATAAAGCAACATTTCTCAGCCTTGGCAACTTTAAAATGTGTGGATTTCAACTCCCACAACAACTGGGTAGGGAATTTTGGGAGCTGAAGTCATTAAAGTTGCTGAGGCTGAAAAATACAGATATATAATATTCCAATTCTCATTATGCACTGTAGAACAAGAATCCTAAGAAAAATATTTGTATTTTGAAGAAGGAAAAAAATAATATTTATTTGTTTACTTAAAAAATTTATAGGCTGCCTATCTTACCTTGAGATTGTGCAGCTTAGAATCATAAAAAAATTATATAAACTAAATGTGTAAATAAAATAGGACAAAATCAAATAATCCTGTTCATGCATTATTTTATTTTGTATATTAGGCTGATGTGTAATTTGTGTATAACAGTCTGTAAGAAAGTTTTGTACCAGCCAAGCTTTGCAAAGTTTAATGCTACAGTTGATTTAGGAGAGTAAGGATGAGCTTGATTTGGGAGAAAGGGTTGCCTAGCAACTCTAGAAGTATTGCTTGATTTCTTTATTATGGCCTTGCCTTCCATGTACACTAACTTTGAATTGTTTACTAGAACTGGTACACTAATGTTACCTTTTCTGTTACAGGCATTTGAGAGATTTTAATGAAGTCTCATCTCTTAGATTGTTAGCAATGTTGTTTTTGAATGCTCAGTGCAAAAGTCAGGCTTGGGTGGGTGGGGGGGAAACTAGATTACAACCAAGATAAAATAAATTATATAGAGAACATGAAACTTTGGATTTCACCTAAGATAGAATTTGATCAACTGTGCCTTGGAGTATGTCCAGCTGGACCCATTCTGGAACAGCTGTGTGCATCATCAGAGAAGATTACTGGCAAGGAGCGTCTGCAGCAGCTGGCTGGAATGTGTAACCTCTTTTGATCCTTTTCTTCCAGAAACAGGTAAATTTTTATATTTTTGTTTACATTTGATGTTTCATCCTTGGTTCAAAATCTGTACTTGTTTTTAAGGCATTTTACTTGCCAGATCTTATTAGGTATGCTCCTCAAACAACACTTAAGAGATAATGGACTCCAGAATATTGAGAATAGGAATAATCATTTTTGGGGAAAGGTTGAATTAATTTAACATTTTTGGAAGACATAGTCCTTCCATATTTAGTGTGTATTGAAAAGATCTGGGAGGCTTTATTGCTTTCAGTAAGCCTGTTTTAGCCTCACAGTGCGCTGTTTGTGTAATTCCCAACTCAAAAAGGTGAAGAATGTCTAGTGGATACTATGATTGCAGCAGATTCTGGGACTCAGAAAAAGCTTCATTCAGCACTAAATCAACAAATACCTTTCAACTGACTTATTGTCTCCAGTAAGTGTTATTTAAATAAATGTCTTCTGTTTTTATTACTTGGGGGAGGGTGTTCCTAGCAGGCCCACTCACTCCCTGCATTGCCATTTCACAGCAATAGTACTCAAGAACAGATTTTCCTTAATGTAAATCACTCCTTCCCGCTTCACTGACCTTGTCCTCTATGTTTATGTCCTAGCCTATCAGATGAGATATTTTTGGTTATAGGATTAGCAGTCTTTCAGAAGAATGCTAGACCCTTGTTCAGAAATAGTCTGACAGTAGTAATAAGAGTAGAACACCTCCATTCTTGGGACCCACTTGAGAGGTGGCTAATCCAGCCATTTTTAACACCCACCAAAACTCACCCATCCCTGATCCACTGTACATGAAGAACAACTAATGGCTGTTCTTCACATAGGCAGATTATACTGACACTGGAGGGAAAATGAATGTGGGAGAACCTTAATTTGTCCCTTTTTAAAACAGGACAGTGTCACTCATCAGGCTGAGTACTGTGATAGAAAAGGGTTAACAAGGAGAGTGATACAGATTATGCTGATATACTTTTCTCCTGGTTCACAGACTGAAGGGCCACAGACTGAAGAGCCAGTGTCCATCTGACTGTGCCCATAGTTGGGTCAAAAGAAAAATATATAAAATATTTAAATAATTTAATATTTTAGGACACTGTTAGCCTAAGGGGAAAATTATTTTTATTCCATTCTAGAAAGTAGTCACTTAACATGATTTTATTTATTTAGCAGGGGATCAAATGAAAATAATGTTGTGTGATTAAGTTCTAAGAGCATGAAGATACCACCATAAACTTCAAATAGGACAAGGTCTGAGCCCTCTATCAATGTTTCCTCATTCCTAAAATTGCTATAGTTTAAAACCAAGGATAGTTTCTTCAGTATATTGCTATACTTTAAAACCAAGATAGTAAATTCACATTTCCTGCACTAGTCCTGCCCCAGGATTTGACCCTCATGCATTTAAAAAAAATATTTTGCTGGAATATGGAGAAAGGACACTTGAAATGTGGAATATGGGGTTTGAACACACATGTAATGCTTTTGTTATTAAGTCAGCAAAGCTACATTTATCCCAGTGGCTGCTGGTCCTCAATGAGCAGGGAAGAAATAACTATTGTAGATAATAACGAATCTTAAGACAATTCCAAAATGAAGTCAGAGACTTTTTTACAAATGAATGTCAGAATGTCAAACTTGCAGGTTTAAAGTATTATGACCTATACATAACATCCCTTCAGCATGTTAGTAGGAGCAGGAGTAGAAGCAATTAAAGGCTAACATACTAGCATTTATTTTGCATAAACTAAAATTTATATGATGTAGAAAATGTTATCATACCATAGTTGACACTTGGAAACAGAAAATTTTCTGTTATTCTTACAAAGTGAGTCACGTGTATCATTTTAGAAAGCATGAATGAAATTGAAATCCATTCATAATTACAGATTAACTAAAGCATCTTATCCCAATCTAAGGACCTCTCAATATGGGGAACTGTAAATCCTGGCATTTCCATGCTGGCTGGTGGGGATGGGAGTTATGTCCAGTGTATTCAGAGAACACCAGGCTGCAACAAAGTATACATTAAACCATTATTTTGTTACTTGATAGGTCACAATTGGCTGGGTTCACCTTGTATACCTAGTCACAAATCCTGTATGCATAACACCCCAAGTCAAAATAAGACATCCACCGTACAGACAGTCTGAGGTATAAAGCCCATCTTCCAAGTATAGTTTAATTAATAACTAATTGGCAAAACAAGTTGAACGGACAATTATATAACTGTTAGGTAGTCATTTTCAGACTCCAGTGAACTTAATTGTACACAGTTGAATCTATAAATGGATTCCCAGATTCACAGTGAAATTCCCCTTGAAACTTCTGGAAGGTAAGTTGGCTTCAAGTTTTAAATTCCCTGCAGAACATACAGTACATGCGCCATCTAATAGTGGATCAAAACTTTCTTTACAGATTTCACTTTATTCTTTATTTAAAAAGGCTAAAAAACTTTTTATGTATGAAAAGCTAATTCATAAGACTGTGAGTAAATATCAAGAACAACAGGAAACAATTTGGTATTTATGCTTTTCCCCCCTTGCATCTAAACCAATTGTCTGAAAGAGAACAAGGAAATTGCTGTAGCATAGCAACTATGATGTTAGCAAGCATTGAAATAGTATCATTAGCTACAACAGCACTCTTAGTATCTGTACAATTTGAAAGGCAATAAACCCATTTCCCACTAAGGTAGAACTGTAATTAGAAAACTAAACATGATTTTTTTCATAAAGAGATAATGTACATAAGCACCACTCACCATGCCAAATAATTACAACAATTTAAAATGACAGGATTAATGACATGGGCTCCTTTTTTAAATGACAAAGCAAAAGTCTGGATTCCAGCTCTTTGTACTCTAGGAGAAAATGGCTCCAGTAGAAAATGCAGGTCATCGTGCTCCCTGAGTGATTTCAGCTCCCAGCCATTTTGTACAGCTTTCATTCTTTCTTTTGTACGGCTCTCACTCCTTCCTTTGGCTATAGTTTTTTTCTTATTATTAGGTGCATTATTATTTATCACTTCCATTCTGTATAGAACAATTACATACAAATTTGTGGTGATATGGTATGAACATTCAATAAAATAAAAATGCGATTATAAATAACTGAGGATAAGTGCAGGAGTAAAAAAAATACATAGCCACCTTCTTCTTGCTGAACTACAACTTCTAGGAAACTGTCAGGATGACCACACAGATGGAATACTGAACACTATAATTCAGAAGTATCTTGAAAGACATAGATTCCCCACTTCTGGAATGAAAGAATAACTCTATTAATTTGTAAGTGCTTATTTTGTCATGGGGGAGGGGTTTATGCTTTTAATTGTTAAAGTTGATATTTGGAAGACTGTTCTAAATGTAAATTTGTTCTATTAATCTGCTCTAGGAGTTTCCCCCTCCAAAAAGCAGATGCCACTTGGTAAATAATGGCAAACAGTTATTAGGTTTTTTGTACCTCTTTGCCACCATCCAGGATTTATATATATTTTTGCAGCCCAGATAATAAGCCTTATAACAAACTCAGTTTTCCTTTTGTGTACAGTACAGTACCTAAATATATGGTTCTACTAATGGTGGCATTCAGCAGATGGAAAAATAGGAAGTCAGGTTTTTCTTCTTATTTAATGTTGAACCAGCCTTATAAGGAAACCTAATATCCTTTTGAAGCAAATTTATTGGGCATATGTACGTAAAGGAGGGTGGAGAGCAGGATGAAGTTCTTTATACAGTTTTATACGAGTGGAACACAAAATTGTTTAGTCTCTATGTGTTCCTACTGCAGGCCTTGGTGTTCTTTTTGTTTTGCTGGTGTATCAAAATAGAAATGAAAATTCCCTAGGATTTCAGAGGACTCATCTGGGAATGATGTTGTTAAGAAATCAGAGCAGTGGATTCTATTGCTGTGAACCATTCAGGAAATTTTATTGGAAGAAAAGTTGCACATAAGGAGATGTTCCTTGCTTTATTTTGTTTTATGGGATGTTTGGAGAATAGGGACCAATTTATGTTCTTAAGAGTGGGAACATCCGATTAGAATCACCAAGAGGTATTTTTGATATATAATTGAGAGTAGAATCTTAAATTGCTACTTATTGGAAGAGGTTACAATACCAGATAATGCATTAAGGTTGTCATATAATAATAGGAAGAAGGGACAAAATGGCTGGATTTGTCAGCTGGAAAGCTGATAGCCTAGATTCAAGAGCTGAACGCTATACAATGGGATGAGCTCCTTTTCCTTGCCCTAACTTCTGCCTACCTAGGGAGAACATGCAAATGTGAGTAGATTAATAGGTACCATTTCGTGAAAAGGTAACAGCTTTCTGTGAGCCTTTGGCGTATAGCCATGCTTGCCACATGATAACGGAAAATGTTAGCTTCCTCGGCCAAGAAATGGAGATAAGTATCATGCCCTAGAGACAGATACAACTGGACAGGGAAATGTTTACCTTTTTATAATAACAGGGGCTTAATCATATTATGTTTGTATAGAAAAGGAACAAGTAAATCATGCTATGGTTGCAAATGCAATAAGAATAAAGATTAATTAAAACTTTGTATGATTTACCCTTCATATATGTGACTTTGTAATAGTATTTTTGTGAAAGTATTTTTGAAAATCTGTATTATTTGGAGCTACTGTAAATTTATGGAAATTGAAGGAAGCATAATGAAATGGATTTGTGAACCCGATTACACAATGAACTGAAAATCTGATATTAATTGTGACTTACAAAAAATGCTTTTGGATAGATATATAGAAAATTATAATGAAATATGATAATTCTTTATCATTTTTAATATTACACACACAAATACATGTATGAGATGCTCCTTAATTTTTTTATTTTCTGTTTAATTGAATAAAGGCATAAAATACAAGAAAAATGCTAGAAAAGTCAATTTTGTCTTGTTTTTCAAAACAAAAGTACATTTAAAACCAAATGACATATTTAAAATGTTGGTAGGTGGTGATATACTACCACTAATAATAGTAATATTAACTTACGTATTCAAGCACTACCATTAGTGATTGGTTGATTATGTGCCGTCAAGTTTTGTGTCAACTTTCAGCAACCACACAGATTTTCTCCATCACGTTCTGTCTCTAACCCAGTCCTTCAGGTCAATGGTGCATTCATTCATCATCAATGTAATTGAGTTCATCCATTGTACTCTTGGTCCCCTTCTTTTTCCCTTTCCTTCCACCTTCCACTTCTCCAGAGAGCTAAGGCTTCACATAATGTGTCCAAAGTATAATAATTAGACCCTGATCATTTGTATTTTGAGTGAGAACTCTGAATTGATTTGTTCTATGATCCATGAGTTTGTTACCTTAACTGTACCCATGAGTTTGTTTTCTGAGCATTATGCTCAGAAATCTTCTCCAACACCAAAATTCAAAAGCATTAATACTTTTTCTACTTGCTTCATCTAAATCCAATTTTTACTTCCATAGAATGTCACAAGGAATATTATTATGCTTGCGTTATTACTATTTTTGTAGGTATAGATGTATTTCACAGCATCTGAATGTCTTTTCCAAGGCCTTCCTGACTGTTCTACCAAATGCTAGTTTGTAGAATATTTCTTGACAGCTTGTTCCTTTATTATTAATAGCAGATCCTAAAAGGTTGAAGCTTCGATATCTTCATTATCAGTTTTAAGCATGGTTGTACCTGTAGTCATTAGTTTGGTTGCCTTTAATTTTAGTCCCATTTTCTCCTTGCCTTTTATTGCTAGAACCTGTCAATCCTTTGTATTTTTTGCTATTCATGTGTATGATTATTAACTGTGGAAATTGGGATCGTAGAATCACCAGGAGCATAGAAGAGTCCAAAGACAGATGCCTGAATAAATGTCTTAAATGTATTTATTCAAATAACACAACATATTAACTATATACACAAGGTTATCTTCATATTCCTTATAGGATAGGGTGCACACAGCGTGTGTGGCTACCTTGATCAAAGATCAAAAGAGAGAGAGCATGGTGGCAAGGTTAGAGGGGGTTTTATACTCAGTGTAAGCCCCTCCTTTCCACACAGGGGTAGAGGCACTTTCTGCCTCCACTAGTGTCTATATGACACATGTGCCAATGGCTTGCAAATACTTGACAGTTCCGTTCCTTGCGAGCCAATGGCATGCAAACATACAAATGCAATGCACAACAGATTTTACCCTGTGAGACATAATTTTTTACATGATCTTTGTGCCTATCCGCTGGTAGAGGTTTTGTGAAAATATCAGCTGTTTGATATTTGGTCTGACAATGTGATAAAGATATAAACCCCATCTCTACTAATTGCCTAACATTTTGATAGCGGATATCAATATGTCTGGACCTTTTTCCCACCACATAGGCTTTGGCAATGCCTATGGCCCCTTTGTTATCTTCTATAATTTGGATGGGCAAAGTCGGTGGTGTCCAGATGCTAGAAATTAAGGCATCAAACCATATCAGATCGTTCCCTGCCTCTGCTAGGCATGCAAATTCAGCCTCAGCGGTGGAGCACGAAACAAATTTCTGTTACCCCACATGCCAATGGATGGATGCCCCATTTAACAGTACCAAGAAGCCCAAAATACTCCCACGTGTCTTAGTATCTCCGGCCCAGTCCGCATCCGCCAAGCATTTTAATTGGGCCTTGTCTCTATTCTCAGGTTCCAAGTGAAGCACGTAATCTGCTGTGGTCTTGATACCTTAATAGTTTTTTAATGGCCAACCAATGGAACTGGGTAGGATGTTCCACTTGTCTGGATAGCAGGTTTATGGTCAGGGCAATATCTGGACGGCTCCAGTTACTTATATATAATAATGAGCCGACCACTGACCTAAATAGAGTATTATTTTGGAACTCTGGGCTATCCTTGTGTGCCAATCCATAATAGTTGGTCTGCATTGGGATAGCTGTTGGCTTGCTATCTTCCATTTTACATTTCACCAAAAGTTCCTCTATCTTCTCCTTTGGGAGAGAACAAAACCTTTTGGTGTAGTGATGATTTGTACGCCTAGGTACTTGTCCACATATCCTAAAGACTTTAGGGTGAACCTTTTTTGTAGGGTCCTGGCAAATATATTACATCCCCCCTTGTCAGACCCTATATACAAAAGATCATCAACATACACTAGGACTTTCTCCAGCCCCACTTTGGTATCCCTTGTGAAGGTACATTTATCAGCTGGAGATGGATGGAAACCCAGTGATTTGAGAGTCATAGTCAGGCATTTGTACCATATTCTGCCTGATTGTTTTAGGCCGTACAAACTTTTCTTCAGAAGCCAGGTGTGGCCTTCTTGCTGCTGGTATCCGGGGGCACCTCTGACATAATTTTTTTGTTTTAGATGTGCGTGCAAATAAGCAGTTTGCACATCAAATTGAAAAATGTGTTTCCCATGTGCTGCTGCAGTGACCAAAGCAGCCCTTACACTTTCCGCTCTCACGGGGGGGGGGAATATGTTTCATCAAAGTCCTGCAAGTAGCGCTCTGCGTAGCCTTGTGCTACCAGCCAGGCCTTATAGAAGAGTTTGTTGTTGTACATTGGCTTGACCTTGTAGATCCAACGGGTGCCAATTGCTTTCTTCTTTTTGGGGACTTCCATGGGGATGAAGACTTTCAATTTTTTGAGACTGTCCATTTCCCACTCCATTGCCACCTGCGCTGTTCTTCCTCGGGAAGCTGGAGGACATCTGTGTACGTTTTAGGGGCCGTGGTAACACTGTTGACTTAGGCAACAAAGCCAATGTCCAACCTTTTGGGTGATACCCCTTTATTGGAGTGTTTTGACCATCTGGGAAATTGCCACTCACCATCATCATCGTCATCTGGAGCATCGGTGTCAGAATTTGAGCTGCCGGACGTATCTTTCCAATCAAAATGTGGTGGGCCTGTGTCACAGGCGCTGCGAAGATATGGTTGTTTAGGTGAGGCAGGAAGTGTGAAGTCACCAAGGGATTGCTTGTCTGAATCATCAGAGTCAGGTAGGGATTCATCACCATCCGGATCTTTGTTGGTCTGTTGTTTGGAGTTTGTTGGTTCATCCTCTTCAGGTGGTGCTGGTTGTTCAGTGTCGCTTCTAATAGGGGAATAACCGGGTTCATTGGAATGAATTTGTGACAAATTTGACCCCTCCTCAAAGGAAGCTGATCTAGAGACAATGACAAGGTTATTTTTGTCTACAATCCTAGAGGCCTTGCTGCCGGTTGCATAACCTATAAATCTGAGCCTTCTCAATGCCTTGCCCCCCTTTCTTCTGAGGTGCTTGGGAATATGGACCCAGGCATAGGAACCAAAAATTCTCAGGTGTGAGAGGCTAGGTTTCCTTCCATGGACCAGGAAGTATGGGGTTTGGTTAATGGCACTACTCCACGTCCTGTTGACTAGATAATTAGCCATTTTGACCACTTTTGCCCAAAAAACTTGGCTCATGTTAGCATCTGCAAGTAGGCAGTTCATGACATTCTGCAGTACGTCATTTTTTCGTTCTACAATACCATTCTAGGATGGAGTTCGCGGTGATGATTTAAAATGGAGGATACCTCTCTCCTTCATCCACGTTTCAAAAGTCTTGGATGTAAACTCAGTCCCTCTATCGCTCTGCACCTGAGCGATGCACACCTTGTGTTGAGTTTGGATCTGGTTATAAAGATATTTGAAGTTGGTAAAGACTTCAGTTTTGACCTTTAAAATAAATACATGGCCATAACGAGAGTAATCATCTACTACCATTAAAAAATAGCACTCCCTACCAAGGGAGGGTCTAAAAGAACCAACCAAATCCATGTGTACCAGCTGATAAGGGTACCTTGCACGACGGGAAGAGACCTTAGGTATAGCAGCAGTTTTAGATTTTGCTGCCTTACAGATGGCACATTCCAAATAGGTATTACAATTCTTCATCTTAAGCCCATGGGAAAAATCTTGCATTTTTCTAATAACCGGGAAGCTACCATGGCCGAGCCTACGGTATAATATATGAGCACAATCCAAATGTAAAGGTTTACCCATGCATACTTTGTCAACCTTATGTATCTTATCATTAGAAGCCTTGGTCTGTTCAGTAATGACAGTAGGCACTGGATTAATGGTCACCTTAGACTTCCTCAGGGTTGGTTGAGGAGTTGTGACTTTAATGGGCTCAGCCTTAATGGCTTTGGATGTCCTAGGAGCTGGTTTAAAAGCTTCATTGGTTTTAGATCCAGCTTCCTTGAGTTTGGACAACCTGGGAGCTGGCACAGGAGCTTTCTGTTCTATGTGGGTGTTAGCTCCCTGAGTCCCTTTGTTAGGTTTCTTGTGCCTTTTGACCTTTGCTTTTGGGGAAAAATAAGGTAAATTGTTGATGTTTACAATATCGCCAACAATATTCCCACTTTTGAAAACATAACCTCCACCCTTCTCAAATAACAATTTTACATATTTATCCTCAGTCAATTTTAAAATACTTAAAAGGTTGTTCTTGATTGAGGGAACATACAGTGCTCCTGTGACATCTCTTATACCAGGCACATTGATCACGCCTTCCCCAGTTACCTCTGCCTTGTCCCCAATGGTAACTTTTACTGAAGACTTGAGTGGGTGCAAAACCTTAAATCATTGCTTTTTGTTAGCTATATGCGTGGATGCACCTGAATCAAGAAGCCACAGCCCCTCAGCATCCTTTACCTGGGATGTGTGATTGTCATTAGTGACACTACAATATCCTTTATGACCACCTCCCCCTCTTCCACGGCCTATTTTATTTTTATTGTACTTAGGTCCAGCCATGTTGGGCCTAGAGCAAGGGCACTCCCTTTTAAAGTGACCTTGTATGCCACAGTCAAAGCAGGTGGGAAGGTTATTAATCCTTTCACTGCTGTCCTGGCGCCTCCTCTGAGGCCTAGGCCTGTGATACGCCTCACGCATTTCTTGTTGTTCCTCATCTCTGCACCTTAAATCTTCGTCAATAAAGTGACCAGAGAAGTATTCTATATTTCTTTGTTCCCTTGAGACTCCTTTCAGAGAAATAATAAAGGGTCTCCAGGATTTGTCTAGGAAGTTCAACATCACACTAATTAAAGTGGATTCAGAAACAGCCCCCCCCCCCCTATAAGCTCATCCCTCATGGCTTTAAGCATTGCCAAATTTTCCCCCATTTTTACACCAGGTTTGAGTTTATAATTGTGGAAAATTTGGTTGCAGCTATATTGTCACTATGGAACAAATTATATAGGGCAGTCCAAACTTCCTGAGCTATGAGGCCGTCTGAAAGACTGGCATAAAGAGCTGTGTCTATAGAACTTAACAGGGTTGTGTAAGCTCTTTTATTCAGAAACTCGATTTCGGGGCTCCAAGGTAAAGGGGGTGGTCTTTTGATCATGTCAAGAGTATTTTCTCTTAAGAGAATTATCTGGATCTCTTTACACCATTTTTTAAAATTCTGACCACTTAAGTGTAATTTTTCAAAATTATTTGGCAAAGTTACAAAATTATTGCCATTAAACTGCATTGGGAGTTGTTCAAATGGCAGAAAAGAGCCTGTTGTGAATGGCATTGGGATCTCTAAGCCTGGGATCAATTGCTTAGTTCTAGCTCCTTCTTGTAGTCTTTCTGTAGTTTGAAGCTACTGGGCACGTGCAGGAAATGGAACATGCTCCAAAGATTTTCCTTGTTGGAGCTCTGATCTCTCTCTCTGGGTCCTGAAGTCAGGTCTGACTGGAGCCTCACCATAGGCCCGAAAATCAGCTGTCTGTTGGGGAAACCTTGGAGGAGTGGGAAGAAGGCTTGGAGATCTTTCTGGAGACTGGGAGCCCATCAGATGAGGTCTATGGGCTGGATAGGCCTGAAAACGTCTCTGGATCTCCTCTTCTCCATCAGAGGAGCAGGAGTGCAGCTCCGGATTATCCCAGCAGGACCGGAAAGGATGGAGGCCTCAGCCTGGGCCTCCCTGAAGCAATCAGTGAATGGTGAGCGCCTGTGCAGTTAGGGGTAGAGGGCTGCAGGTCCATCTGGGTTCCTCCGGGGGTGGGAGGTTGGATTTCGGACCCTTCTTAAGTGGGTAGCTGAGTCTGGGGCCTCGGAGTGGCCAGTGGGTGGTTGCTCCCTAATTTCCAAGGCAGCGACCAGTGCCTCTATGGCCTCTTTGATGTTTGCCTTGGCAGGCACGGCCTGGCAAGGGGCTTGTAGGTTGGGAGTGGTCCTCTGGGCCGCTGGAATACTGAACTGATTGGCTGGTGTTGTAGGCCTGGACTGTGGTTCTGGCAAAGTGCCCATGGGAGCTGCCATCTTGGAGGAAGTTGCCTCCAGAAGTGGCCTGGTGGCCATTTTGTTTGGTGGGAAACTGGGTGGAGGGGAAGTCTCTCTGGTGGCAGGCGCCATTTTGGAGAGATCAGGCAGGGGAGTCCTTACCGGGATGGCAGGCCCCTCTGGTGCTGCCTCCTCAGGCCTCTTCCTGGCTGCTGCCCTTGTCTTCAGGAGGAAGGCGAATGCTGCTTGGCACTCCTCTTCTGACATCTCAGCCACTTGCCTCTCCAGGCTTTCATCTTGTCCTTCAGCACTTTGTCAGTGCTGAAGAAGCCTTCTCCAATTTGCCAAAAATTATAGCCAAAGTTCATGTTTACTAATTTTTTTTCAGTAGATGGAAAAGAGAAGAAGAAAATAAGCAACAAGATCTTTCACTCAATACAAGAGTGAGTGCTGCCTTAAGTGAATTAGGCTAGAACTGTTTACCTTTTCATTCTTTTTAAAAAGTTTGGTACATTTTACATGTTTGGGAGTGTGAAATATCAAGTGTGTTGTGAACTGTCAACTAATAGCTACCAGAATGAGTACTTTTAGTTTCAAAACATTCACTTCAGCCGAAAGCCAACTGGTGATCTCAGAAAAAAGCAACCTGCCAAGATTCAAAATACCAAATTACATATTTGTTCCATACGGTATACGAAAACAGAGCTTAACAGAAATCAGACTGAGGATACTTAGAATAAACCATCCATTATATTTTAAAACAAATGCAACATTATCACTGATGTTTATTGGTGGGCGAGTTGGGTAGTAAAAAAACTCCAGATACCAATCACAATTGTGCAGTTGAAGCCCTGCACTTTTCTACCTGTGTATGCATAGACAAAAAAGTGGGGTCATTATATGATCACAATTGTTATTTCACCTTTGATACACAATCCCCAGCCTGTTGCCACTAAATATTTTTTATTATTTATCGAGTGAAAGCTACTAGTTTAAATGGACCCAAAACAAATGGTTAAAATACAATTCCAGCAATAAACTGCATAAGAATTTAATTATGCCTAAACTAGTTATCAAAAGACAGTGACCTAAGAACTTGCTGCTTCATTTTACATCAAATAAATGTTTCATAAAGGCTGAACTAGACAATTTTTTTTAGTCAAAAACAAAGCTCTAGAACAGAGGTGTCAAACTCATAATGTCACGGCAGCATCACTTGATGAATCTAGACTTTTTTCCCTTTTGCTAAACTGGGAGTGGGTGTGGCCAGCGCATGATACATCCGACCTGCTGGCTGGGAGGTTGAGAGCCTGCTCTAGAGTCTAGATCCGTGATGGCGAACCTGTTATGTCCTTATAAGGACATCCACCAGGGGATTGGTTGATTCCACTGGCGGGAACTTTAAACAAGTGTCATTGGCCGGCTGGCATGCCTGAGCAGAATATAAGGAGGCTCGGCAGCCCCAGCCAGCACTTCAGTTTCCTGTTCTAATAAAGTACTGAACTGAGTTGCATCTCTTTTACCGGTGCCAATCCAACAGAACCAATGGCACATGTGCTGGAAGTGGCATGCAGAGCCACCTCTCCAGGCATGCAAGCTGTTGCTAATCGCTCTTCTGGGTCCCAGTGCACCAGCCATGTGGTCTTCACGTGTGCGAGGTGGCCGGAAACCAGAAGATCATATTCCCAGAGCATGCATGCTCACTGGACAGCTGCTATTCCATTTTCCTGTGCTCCTACACATGTGAAGACCAGCTGGCCGGTGTACCAGAACCCGGAAGAGCAACAGGCAATGGCTTGCGTACCCAAAGACATGGTGAGGGGATCCTGGTGGTCGCTTCCTAGGAGAGCAGAGCTGTTGGCCAGGATGGGTGGGCTGGGGCTTCCCTCCCTGCCCAAGCGGGTTTCTTGTGCAGCTCCAGCCCTCGGCACCGATGTGTATCTGTGGTTGGAGTGCCTGGCCAACTCAGGCGCCTCAGAAGAGTGGCGGTGGCAGCCACAGGACAAGGGGCAGGAATGTCCAGCCGGCCCCCTGCAGCCGCTCCCACACCAAGGAGTGGGAGTGGCTGCCTCTGCTGCCGCTGCTCTTCTGGGGTGCCCAAGCCAGCCAAGTGCTCCAGACCATGGATGAGCATCAGTGCCATAGGCTGGAGGGCTGGGCCATGCAAGAAACCTGCTTGGAGCGGAGGGGAGGGAAGCCCCGGCCCGCCCATCCTGGCTGACAGTTCTGTTCCCCTAGGAAGTGATCCTCTCTCCAAGTCTTTGGGCACGCAAGCTGTTGCCTGTTGCTCTTTCGGATTCCAGTGCACTGGCCAGCTGGTTTTCATGCATGTACACTCCGGGAAGATGATCTGGTTTCAGGAACACACATGCACACTTGTCAGCTGATCTTCGCATGCACATGTGCACCAGAAACTGGAAGACCAGGTGGCCAGTGTGCATGTGCATGCTGGAAACCGGAAGATCATCTTCCCAGAGTGCACATGTACACTTGGTCACTTCTCTTCTGGTTTCTGGCGTTTTGCATGGAACACCAGCTGAACCAGCGCGCCAGAACCTGGAAGAGCAATGGGCGACGGCTCACGTGCCCAGAGAGATGGTTCTATGTGCCACTTCCAGCATGCATGCCATAGGTTCACCATCATGGACATAAGGCTTTATAGGTAAAAACCAGCATCTTAATCTGCATTTAGAAACCTATGGAAGCCAGTGTAGTTCCCCCAGGACAGCATCACTTAGCTGCACACAACTTTCACTGTGTTTTGAATTACTGTATTTTTCAGAGTATAAGATGCACCAGAGTATAAATGCAGTTTAGTTTTTGGGGAGGAAAATAGGAGGAAAAAATCTGCCTACCTGGTATTCATCTGGCTAGTGTCCTTAGTCTGGTCAGCTTCAGCACATTAGTTTGCTGGTTTTTATCTCCTGCTTGGGGATAAAAACAGCTTCTAAAGCACAACTGATCTTTGGAGAGAGAAGTAATGAGGCAAACCACGGAGATAGCTTCACTTGCTAGCGCCTCGTTATGCTGAAAAAAAGCTTCACAGCTGAGAGTCAGAGGGAGCAGGCAAAGAGGAAGATCGCTTCACTGAAAAAAAGCTTAGCAGAGATCGCTTCACTCACTAGTGCCGCATTAGGGCTGAAAAAAAGCTTTAAAAAAGCTACAGAGTATAAGACGCATCCAAATTTTCAGCCTCCTTTAGGAGGAAAAAAAGTGTGTCTTATACTCCAAAAACTACGGTAGTTGGTTTCCAGTTGGTCTTCAGGACAGCCCTGTATAGAGTGAACTATTCTTTTATTAATTTTATTAAGAGATGACAAGTGTATGAGTGACCCTCTTCAGTGCATCTTGTTTCAAGTGGCTGCAGTTAGGACACTGGCTAAAGCTATTAAAAGCTAATGGTCCCATCTGAACTTTTGAGAAAGAACCTACTCTATCATGAGCCACAAATAGTAGTCTTGGAATCAGTCCTAAATCAACAACCACTGTACCTTGTTTGGGTTGTCTGAATTTGTTTTCCTCATTGAAACCCAGTCCGCCACTAGACACTGGGTCATCATTTCTACCCTAGCTCCCAATAGGCCAAGGGTATCATTTGTGTATTGATACTTCACCCTCAACCAGAAAGAATCTCTCCAGTAATTTTATGTGGCTCTTAAACAGGGAAAGAAAAAACACAGAACTGAGACACTCATAACCAAGTGAGGTGGATATAACTTCTCACCTCTGATACCCATACTAGGACACCCATTTACTGTGTTCCCTATTTTCTTTTTTCAAAACCAAACTTAGGGCATGACTTCAAGCCTGTCTTTGTCAGCCTCCTCTGAACTGCTCCCAGAATCACCACACTGCCCCAGCTGTATCTTCAGTAGTAGTCTCCAGAAGAATAAAGACTTCACACATTTTTATTCCTTTTTTTAAAAAAATTGAGGCCAAAGACTCAAATGACCATGTATACAATACCTTTTCTTAACCCTTCTAAGCTATCAAGGATACAGATAGTCCTTAAATTACAGTGGAACTGGGCTGGAATTTCGATTGATAAGTATTGCATGTGTAAAATTCAATGTTATATGCCCACATCACTTAGCGACAGCAATCTTGGCAATCCTGGTTACTATTGCAACCCCAGGATTGTAGAGTTTGTTAAGTGGGAAGAGATAGGAGTCCCAGGCAGAAAGTAAAGGGGGTTGCATGAATACCACAGTCAGAGAATGATCGACATCTCTATTCTGTGTTGTAGAGGGTGGGATGCCACGGGCAGGTGCTATAGAGTGCAGGCAGATTGGTGGAGCCTATAAGTGGTTTGGTGGGGACTACAAGCCAGGTTGGCAGAGATTGATGGCAGGTGTTATACAGCATGGGGTTAGTGAGGAGAAAAAACAGCAGAAACAACTTACCAGAGCAATTTGCAACTTACACTACTGCATTTTCCATTGAAGTTGCAAATGGCAATCCTGATCATGGGATGCTGCAACCATTATGTGAGCTGATTGCCAAGCATCCAAATCATGATCATATGACCTCAGGGGTATTGCAATGGCTGGAACTTTGAGGACTGGTTGGAAGTAGTACTTGTTCAGCACTAACATGACTTTGAACAGTTGCTGAACAAGTGGTCATAATCCAAAGGCTGCCTGTTTAGTAGTCAACAGTATTAAAAGCAGCTGAAACATCTAGGAGGATGATCACACCATTTCCACAGGCTCCTCCATGTGTCAACAATGAGTAATTAATGTAGTTTCTGTCCGATGCTCAGGTTTGAATCCAGACTGTCAAAGTTCTAAATAATTTCTGGCCTTTTCCCATCTCTCAGAAACAAAGTGGCTTTAGCCCAAATTGGATTTGCAGTCCCTTTCTCATCAGTTTAATTAGCCAGGTAGGATTAGTGGTCCAATCTGTAAGTGGCAAAACTAAGATTACACAGAACTCTCTACTCTTACTTGAGTCTACAGTACTTGAGGTTTGAAAGCCTCCCAAGTAACACAATAATCACCTCTATCATAGCAACAGATTCAGTCAGGTATTAATTCAGAGCAAATATTTTATTCACAAAAAGCTTATATTAAATTATTAGTCTTAATACCTTAAGATCAAGGAAGCTTACGGGTATTTATTCTTATCTGCTTATTTATACTTTAAATATTAACTTTTTAAAATATAAAATGCTATCCATTCAATTGTGTCCAATTCTGTGGACTAGCTCTCTTCATATATTTCGTGCTGTTGGTTTCTTTGTTGTTTTAGGCTCTAACTCATTGGCTTTGATGATATTTGGCCAACAAATATCATCAAAGGAATGGAGTTGTGGAAACAAGGTAGCCTTGTTTCCTTGTACCACCAATCCAGTAGTGGGTTTCAAATCCCGCCGCTACCGGTTTGCTTGTGGGACGCTTCTGTGCATGCACAGAGATGTCCGGGAGGGTGGGGGCTATCCACCACTGCACCAACCATTCTGAGCACAACTGCTTTTTCCAGTGAGTTTGAGCATATGGCATGGCTGAAATAAGACAACATTTAGTGATTTTGCCTCCCAACAATATGCATGGGTTTATACACTCCAGTCTTTGTCATCTTTGTGGTCCAAGGAATGATTTTTCTCCAACACTACAGCTCAAATAGATTTTGCTCCCGTCAACTTTCATAACTGTAGGTAGTCATAAGTAACACAATAGAGATAGTCCTTTATTTACAACCAGAATTGAACCCAAAATTTCTGTTGCTAAGCAAGACATTTTTTAGTTTTGTCCCATTTTATGACTTTCTTGCCATAGTTGTTAAGTGAACGGCCACACCTGTTAAATTAATAACACAGTTGTTAATAAATCTAATTAACCCATTGACTTTGTCAGGTCACAAAAGGTGATTACATGACTCTAAGACACTGTGATCATCATAAATGAGTTAGTTGCCAAGTGTCTGAATTTTGATCACATGACCATGGGGATACTGTAATGATCATGGGAAAAACAGCGTAACTCACTTTTTCAGTGCTGTTGTAACTTTGAATCGTCACTAAACTGTTGTAAATTGAGGACTATTGTGTAGACCACAGGTGTCAAATTCATCACATCACGTTGCTGTCACATGACGTGTTTTCCCCATTCACGGAGCTGGGATGGGTGTAGCCTGCGCATGATGCATCATGCCCACGGACCGCCAGTTTGACACCCCTGGTGTAGACTAAGCTACATTTGATTGCCAAACCAGTCTTTTCTATACTTTTACATTTAAAAGTATACTGATACATTTAAAATATGTATAATAGGTATGTATTTAATATATTGAGTGATATGTTTATTTTTATCATATATAACAAAGATATTTTATCTGGCTGGCCTCTTTCAAAAAGGAATTGTGCCCCTTTATTTTTAAAAACTTTTTTGTTAAGAAATGATCAATGACCATCTTTTTTCCTATTGCTCCTCAGGCTGCAAGGAAATTACTACTGGAGGAGACGGACAGAGAGAATGAAAACTTACCAGCCTTTACTAGAAGACAGGCCTGCCATCAGTTTTATTGGATATACTGTATGAAATACAGGACTAAGTGCTGGTTAGAGCTGAGTGTCAAAATAAACTCATATACTCCCTCCTCTGGCACAGCTGTGGAAGAACTCTGAATTTTTTGTATTCAGTATAGGTAAATCAAAATTTGTTATATTGTCTGAAATGAAGCAAACCATGGTCTTAACAATTAATAGGTAAGCCAAAAAACTGAACTTGAAACGTAACTTTTAAATAGTTTCCATTAACCTTTAGGATTCAAATGAGACAAAAAGCAGCTAATATATAACAAAACTAAGGTAGTATGTGCCTTGAATACTTGTAGTATTAATTTTAATTCTCTAAACAATAATATGGAAATAGGCTTAATTGTATTTCATATCTACCACATCTAAGAACTCGCCCAAAGGGCAAGGTTCTGAAGTAGTCCTCAGCTTTTATACAGATTTATGTTTAGTAACTAACTTATTAGAATTATTAATATATATATACAGTTTCCGGCAGAATAGTTTATATAACATGACACCAAAGATACATCCATAGAAAAATATTTGAATATTTAAATATACTCAAGAGAAACAACTAGGACCGAAATTATTATTTTCATATTTAGCTTGAATAGTAGTATGCACGTTATTTAACTTTACAATATGTTAAAATTAAATCAATCTTAAATTCTAGGGATCCAGGGGACAGCGGTCACGTGTGGGTAATGTGCCCTATCCAGCGCAGATCGAGTCAGGAATTGTGAAGCTCCTCCTCCTGCTGCTGCTTCCCAGCTTTCTGACTCGATCTGAGCCAGATCGGACGCACTTAGCCTTGCTCTGCCTTTGGCATTTGTAGAGTAGAAATTTTTATTATTTTTCCTTTTCAATTTTTGGTGCGAATCTGCCTTTCTCTTGCTGGCCTAGGAGGTGCTACCGGCGAGAAGAGCTCACGCTCGATTCCGCCGGGACCTTCATGGTCTCAAGAGGAGAGGTTTTTCCTCCCTTTGCTCAGGTGTGAAGGGCTCACGCCCAACTCCACCGTGGAAGCCTCCTTAAGAGTTGAGGCTTCCTCCTGCTGGGCGCTTCTTAGCGGCTCAATTTTCCGGCGGCAGGGCTTTTCCCCGCTCGCCGAAGGCACCTCCCGCCGATCTTAATTATCGGCGCGCGCCCAGCAGCTGTTCGGCGGGCCGTTTGAAGTGCCGCCTGGCTCCTCGGAGGGGTTTCTTTCTCTTTTCGACGCCAGGATCGTCGCGGCGGAGCCAAGGACTGTAGCGGCTGGGCAAGTACTACCCTGCCCTGGGCGGTTGGCGCGCTCCCTCTCAAGCCTCAAGGGCGATCCCCGGGCCTTCTTTTCCCGCCTTAAACGGCCTGCCGCCATTTGTACCTAACGGCCGCTTGCTTAATAGCGGCCGCCATTTTGTTTTTGCGAGCCGCCATTTTAATTGCCAGCTTGATCATTCGGGCCTGCCCTTAACTCCATGGCCTCTAAACAGCCTAGGGCCTCGAAGCGCCAGGCTTCTAGCCAGCCAGCATCTGACCCCTCTACATCGGGGCAACAGAAAAAGCCAAGGAAAGCCCGGGCCTCTAAAGAGGACTCATTGGCAGCGACTAGAGCTAGGGAGGAGCTCCGCCTGCACATGGCCATCGAACGCTCCATACAACGGGCCCTTGGAAATGCCTCCAGCCGTGAGCCTCCGACAAAGGCCTCTCTGGAGGCCTCTAACATCGTGCCTCCTACCCCTCCTTCCTCAGCACAGCCTTCAGCGTTGTGTGCCTCCACCCCCCCTCCTCCTCCTTCCTTACCTCCCTTATCCCCGGATGGGGAACAAGGCTCTTCTACTTCTCGGGCTGTGGTTTGCGAGGCCCTATTTGGGGTTCAACCAACTCCCCCTCCGGAGGGTGCCAGCAATCCCCTACCCCTTCCCCCTCCCTCGGCTGGGGCTTCTGCCTTGTCTGGGGGAGATCAGGTACAGGCCCAGCCTTCTGCCCCTGAAGATAGACCTTTGGCCTCTCCTGCCCCGGGAAGTGGACAAGTGGATCAGGGTCACCCCATTGCTCCCGAGTTAAGGGCCTTTATACAGGAGGCTATACGTCAGGGGTCCACGAGGAGATGCACCGCAGGACAGCATCCTGGGCTGCAGCTTCGACCTTCTCTGAGAGGGACCCGGAAGGCTCTCTACTTGAGGAGGGCCAAGTTCCAGCTGGGGTCGCTTCCCCTTCTGTGGGGCCCTCCGATCACCATTCTTGTATTGATGAGGAATCTCGAGAGAGGGACCTCTCTGATGATGAGGATCTGAGCCCGGACCAGCCCTCCTTTGTGGGCTTGTTCAAGCCCCAACTTTTTAGATCATTGCTCCATAAGGCAAAGTTAACTACGGGCTTAGGGACCCCTCGGGCACCTGCTGCCCCACTTCCTGACTCTGGGGCTTCCCTTCCCTTATTTGAGGTTCCCCAGGTGGAGACTGATGAAATACCGGGGCCCAGCCTCTTTAAGGAGGTTCTCAAAAAACAGTGGTCTGCCCCGGCATCTGGGCCCAACCCTACTCTGCTGGATAGGCGTTTTTACAATCTCGCCCCAGAATTATCCTCCCTCCTTCAAGTCCCAGTGGTAGATCCCCCTGTAGTGGCCCTCTCGGCCCCTTCAAACCCAACAGGGCCCCCGGAGGACAGCCTCCGCCCGGAGGACAGACGCCTAGACCAGTCTCTGGTTAAAAATCACCAGGCCTCGGCCTGGGCAGCTAGTTCTGCCCTCGCCTCCTCATTCTTCAGTAGAGCCTCGATATTGTGGATCAAGCAACTTCAGGAGAGGCTTCCTGTGTCAGATTCTAGGACCCATCAGGATCTCAATAAGATCTTAGCGGCCTTGGAATTTTCCGCAGACGCGACGCTTAACGCGTCTCGCTTTGCGGCCAAAGCCATAGGTTCATCTGTCACCTCACGTCGCCTCCTTTGGCTACGGAACTGGCAGGCGGATGCCAAATCCAAATGGCGCCTGGCATCTTCCGCCTTTGAGGGCCCTTCCCTATTTGGAGCCCCCCTCGAACCACTGCTGATTGAGTCAAAGGACAAGAAACGTATCCTTCCCAACGTTTCTAGGAGATCTGAACACAGATCAGCAACTCCCTCCTTTCGCCCCTTTCGCTCCTTTGACTCCCCCTGGGGGGGCGGGCGTTCCTTCAGGCCCTTCTCAGCTAGGTCCCGTCCAGCGGACCGCCAGGGGCCACAATCCCAAAGGGGCGCCTCCAGGCGTTCCTTTCGGGGCGGCCGAGGCCGCCCTTTCCGCAGGTCCCGATAACTGCACGTCCAACCCTCCCATTGGAGGCCGCCTGGCGCTCTTTGCCAGCCAGTGGGAGCTCTCTTCATCGGACGCTTGGGTCAGGGAGACGGTCAGGTGGGGCCTCTCCCTAGAATTTCTCTCCACTCCCCCCGACAGGTTTCTCCGATGCCCCCCTTTCGCGGGATCGGAACAGGCGGCTCCTGCTTGTTTCGGCCATTGATCATCTCCTTGAAATTCGGGCAATAGAACCCGTGCCGCGGGAGCAGCATGGACAGGGCTTCTATTCTCGTCTGTTCATTGTGCAGAAATCCTCGGGGGGCTGGAGAGCCATTCTTGACCTTAAGTCTTTGAACCGTTGGATCTCCTACCGGCGGTTCAAGATGCAGTCACTCCAGTCCATCTTGGAGAGTATTCGGGTCGGTGACTTCCTCACCTCGATTGACCTTACGGAGGCTTACCTCCACGTTCCCATTCATCCGGATTTTGTTAAATTTCTTCGGTTTTGTTATGCGGGCCGTCATTATCAGTATCGCGCCCTCCCATTTGGCCTTTCCTCGGCTCCCCGAGTGTTCACTAAATTGATGGCCGCAGTTGCGGCCCACCTCCGGGCTCAATCAATTTGAATCCAATGTTATCTGGATGACCTTCTCATCCTTTCGAGTTCGGAGGCACGGGCGCGGCAAGACCTGAACACCACCATCCAGGCCTTGGAGGCTCATGACTTCTCAATCAATCACGAAAAGAGCCATCTGATTCCGACGACTCGCATACAACACCTCGGGGCTGTCATCGATACGGTCGAGTGTAGGGTCTTCCTTTCCGAGGAGAGGCTTTCCAGTCTGCGGTCTCTGGTCAGCTCCGTCGCTCAGGGGTCTACGGTTTCCCTAGCCACGCTTTCTCACCTCCTCGGTAAGATGGTTTCGTGCATAGGCATCGTACCATGGGCCCGTCTCCACTGCAGGGCTCTGCAGTGGTTTCTCCTCCCGTATCAGAGAGCTCACAATTCGGCATCTCTCCAAATTGTTCGCCTTAACCAGAACGTCATTCAGTCCCTCCAATGGTGGGTTTCCGGGGCTCTACGCAAAGGGAGAGAGTTCAGGGAGCCAGACCCGATTACCCTGACTACCGACGCCAGTCTCTCGGGGTGGGGGGCTCACGTTCTCTCTCGCATGGCCCAGGGCCTCTGGACCTCGGACGACAAAGCTCACAATATAAATTGGCTGGAACTGCGGGCCATCCACTTGGCCCTGCGAGCTTTCCGCGATGTCATCAAGGACCGCCACGTGATTGTACGAACAGACAACGTGGCAACCAAGGCGCACGTGAATCGCCTGGGGGGGACTCGCTCCCGCCCCCTCATGGAGGAGTCTCAACGCCTAGGAGCCTGGGCGGAGGACAACTTGAAATCGTTACGGGCGGAACATATCTCCGGGATCGCCAATGCTCGAGCCGATTCCCTGAGCCGGTCGATGGTGGACAACACCGAATGGCAGCTGGACCCGCTCATCTTTCAACGGATCTCGAACCGGTTCGGCCAGCCGGTCCTGGACCTTTTTGCAACCCGGGACAATCGACAAACTTCTCGTTTTTACTCCCGGTTTCCGGATCCACTGGCGGAGAACTTCGACGCCCTCCATTGCAGATGGCCAACCGGACTCCTCTATGCATTTCCACCTCTTCCTCTTCTGTCCAGGGTCATCAGGAAGTTGGTGGAGGAGAAAGCGGAGCTGGTCCTAGTTGCCCCGCACTGGCCCCGTCGGCCTTGGTTTGCGGACCTCCAAGCGTTGTCGATCCTTCCTCCGTGGCGTCTTCCTCTCTCCGAAGACAGCCTCAGACAGGGATCGTCGCACCATCCGGACGTGGCCTGGCTCCAACTAACCGCCTGGCAGTTGAGCGGCAGCTGCTGACGGAGTCCCATCTGCCCGCTGATGTCGTCGATACTATCCTTGCAGCTCGTCGACCAGCCACGAAACGCATTTACGAGTCAACCTGGAGATCCTTTGCATCATGGTGTTCTTCACACGGTTTCGAGCCCAGTAAGGCTTCTACCAAGCAGGTACTCATGTTTCTCCAAAAGGGATTGGCGGCGGGGCTGGCGCCCAACACCTTGCGCAGGCAGGTAGCCGCTTTATCTTCTATTCTCTGCCTGGGGTCCAGGAACTCCCTAGCCAATCGTCCCCTCATTCGCTTATTCCTGAGAGGGGCCTCTAACATTAGGCCTCCTCCCATTCACCGCTATCCCACTTGGAACCTTCCCAAGGTTTTGGATGCTCTTACACGAGCTCCTTTCGAGCCCCTTCGCTCGGTGGGGCTACGGTTCCTGTCATATAAGGTCTCCTTCCTAGTCGCTATCACGTCCGCTAGGCGGATCTCAGAACTAGCGGCCCTCTCCATACGGGCGGATCTCTGTATCTTCCACCCCAACAGGGTGGTCCTTCGCCTCGATCCGACCTTCCTCCCTAAGGTTAACTCCCCCTTTCACCGTTCCCAGGAGTTGATCCTTCCGGATTTTTGTCCCCACCCGGCCCACCCCAGGGAACGGATCTGGCATTCCCTAGATGTTCGCCGTGCCCTACGCATCTATATCAGGCGAACTTCTTCCTTTCGCCGGTCAGAGGCCCTCTTTGTATCCTTTCAGCCAGCCACCATGGGCCATCGGGTGTCCTCCCACACGGTGGGGCGTTGGTTAAGGGCAACTATTGCTTCGGCCTATGAGGCTCTTTCACTAGCGGTGCCCAGACACATTACGGCCCACTCCACACGCAGTGCGGCTACTTCGGCAGCTTGGGCCACCCAGGCGTCTCTCCTAGAGATCTGCCAGGCAGCCACCTGGGCTTCTCCCACTCCCTTCATTAGGCATTACCGGATTGACACCTTTGCCTCGGCCGAGGCAGCATTTGGGCGAAGGGTTCTTCAGCAGGTCTGTGCTGACCAGTCATCCTCGTCCCGGCCGGATCCCTCCCGTTAACAGGCTTGCTTTGGCACGTCCCACACGTGACCGCTGTCCCCTGGATCCCTAGAATGGGCGTTGCCTTACCTGAACGCCCTTTCTGGGGACCGCAGGGGACAGCGGTCACCCCCACCCGTACTTCCGCCGGGACGTGTAGGCTGGTCCACTGTTGTGTTTCTCGTTTCAGATTCAAGTTCAAGTTCGTTGACTGTTCTCATCGTTGATTCCACTCGGCTAGTGCGTCGTCAGGCGTCATCCTCGTCCGAAAGCTGGGAAGCAGCAGCAGGAGGAGCTTCACAATTCCTGACTCGATCTGCGCTGGATAGGGCACATTACCCACACGTGACCGCTGTCCCCTGCGGTCCCCAGAAAGGGCGTTCAGGTAAGGCAACGCCCATTCTGTAGGAAAAAATGACAATGGAAGGAGGACTTTCTAAAGCACTGAAAAGGGCTTACTCAAGATCTTTTACATGGCAGAGCTGACATTAGCTGAATGAATTCCTAGAAAAAGGAACATTAGTCTGGATGACTTTATTTATAGCTCAGTCACTATACTATGTCAAAGAAAAATATTCTAAATACAATATTTGATATTCATTTATTTGATCAATTTTATGTAAAAATTATTTTAGCTCAGAATTTGGTAACTAGTCTGAGTTTTGAATATACTAGTGGCATTACCAAAACACAATTGAAATTCAAAGTTTTTACACTGATGATACTTTTAGATATTATAAACCATTAGACAAATCTTAAAAGCATGTTAATTTGAAGCACTTCAAAACATCCTGCATTGAACAATATTCTTTTCAAGGTCAAATCAAAAGTGCAAGAAATAAAATGATTGATTTCTTGTTAGACTGTATTTTCACTTTATTTTATTCACCCAGATAGTGTTAACATTAGACATTCAACAGACATTTATATTTCATTACTTGTTTTGGTATGGTGTTACAGGTAGAATCAAGAAATTTTGTTTGAAGTTAGTTGACATTCCTCACTTCTGATTTAGTCTCTGAGTAAAGTTTTTAGCATTGGTTTTTCCATTGCACACTGTGTGATTTGAAGCTTGTACACATCTAATTTACATATCTAATAATTTTTATATCCTACAATGATAATAGAGATCCATCAATCCATGTTTCTATCTATCTGGTGAGGTCAGGAAGAGTAGGTATGTTCCAGGTTCCATCAATCAGTGTGTCTTCCCAGTGGCAACCTCCTCATCTTTGAAATGACATTCTCAGGATGGACTATACTACTTTCTCTTAGTGACTTTATGTAAATTGTTGAAAACTTGGATTGTTTTCTCAGATCATGGACAGAGTATTTATGATATGGTAAGCTACATTCTTGTTTGACCTTATATTGTTTTCTTACTGAGGAATTGGGGACTCTCAAAATTAATTTATTTTAATACTGGTAGTAAATTGTATTATATTAGAAATATATGTGGTAATATTTTATAATGAAAGCTACTGGATTCTACCAGACTCTCAATTCTACAAAAATATTCCACAAACATGTACTTTTACAGCATACTATATATTCGGTTTCTGCCCATTCCATTACTCAGATAAATCTTTCCCAACAATATTTTGATTTCAAAATGTTTTTAATCAAATTTTTTATTTTAAATAAAGATGCACAACAAACAATCTTTTCCTTGCAAATCACCATGTTCTTTTTCTTTCACTTGCTAGGTGTAGATGGTGGAACCCACTCTTGTATCTTCTTACGTGTTGTAGAGTATGGTACATATTGTTTAGGAGTACCACTTTCATTCATTCTATGATTTTGGAAAATGAATTTACGACTCACTGGTGGATGTGTAGTTGGGGGGTCTTCTGTCATACAGTGAATCCAACGATGCCTTGTAACGAAAACAATACAATAAAAAATATTTCCTAAGGACATATATTTGCACACATAGGTTCACAACAAATTATGTTTTATGGGCAACAATTATACTACCTAAAACATAAAAAATAGTTACATTTTTAAAACTATGCAGACTTATTGATTAAATTTTATACTTAATAAATTTGAAGTCATGGAAATTGAATATAGTTGTCAAAAAACTAAGGGCAATTTCTCACATTCAGTAACTTGACAAAGCTAAGGCTACAAGATTTGGGCTGCAAATACTACTTAGTTTTATAGACTTTTCTGCTGCAAATGAATGGTAATCAGGAGTTTTGAAGTACTAATGCAATAGTCCAAGAGAAACCTACTTGTGACAAGCTGATTAAATAAAAATATTATGAAAGGTCTGATGAGGAAAATCAAGAAAAAAAATTGTCTTATTTATACCAAAGAGTACATCAAGGATCCAGAGTGATAGAACTTATTTTATTCATTGCATTTAATTTTAAATTCTCAGTACTGTTTGCGCATGAAAAGAAAAATTTAGAGATTTCCCCCTCCAGGCTTCAGTGAAAATAGAGGCCTGCTTTAATCAAAACTTTTCTTCCAAAGCATTTTTTAAATATGCAAACCTTAGAAATTAGCATAATATAACAAATACTAAGCAAACCTTAAAAAAACAGAACAGAATTAAATTAAATTAAATTAAATTAATTAAATTAAATTAAATTAAATCAGCAAAATGGTTATTGTTAAAGAAGAATTTTTCCATTGAAGTAATGGGAAAATGTAATGTTTAATATGTTCATAAAATTTTCATGTAATATTTAAAACTTATCAATGATGGTGCAATTGAAAATATCCAACAGTACAATATTACAGAACATTTAATGAAAGCAACCTTGACTAAAAATGTAGGTATTAATATACATAGCTTTTCAAAGCAATTAGCAACTGATAGATTAATCATTAGACATTAAATGAAGAATATGGCAAAAAAAATTATAGGCAATGCGCCTTATTTCTAAAGCTTAAGCTAAGTATTATTTATTTAATTTGTATGCCACCCATCTTGCCAGAAGCAATTCTGGGCGATCTATAGTCATTCAATTAAAATGTACTAAAAACATTAAAACAATAAATAAGGATCATACATTTAAAATCAAATTAAAATAAATTAACCAGGATGGAGAGAGGGAACAAAGTGTGCACAAGAAAGAAGTGGGGTGTTCTTGTGGTAAATTAGCACAATTATTATGGCAATTGTTTGGACTACTAGAGCCCCCCCCCCCCCGCTCTAAAGTCTAATTTAAAGGAAAATGGAAGACAAAATTTTAGTATTATTTGAATCATATTTCTTTTCCAAAACAGCCAAGACAGACAATGGAACTTCATATGTAATATTGTTTTTGGTTCTAGCAAACTTTTTGTAACATGTTTTTTCAGATTTTATCACGATAAAATACCAATAAGGCCATTTAATATTTCCACAGAATGTTACCAATCACTCTACAAATACATAAAACAAAATTCCAAAGACACTGGTTAGTTTCCAGTAATAAATATGCATTTATAGTGATGTTTGAACCTAACATTTTCACTGATCTGATGTAACTACCATAATGATCCATAATGATCCATTTGCTGGTAAAAGGTTAGAGACTGAGGTATAGTTTAAAAGACTCAAATTAATTTACTTTATAAACAGAATTGTTCTGAGATACCTGTTTTACAAGTTAATAAAAACATAAATAAATGTATGTATTTACCATTCAGGAGGTATCATGCTTCCATCTAAATCCCAGTATGTGTTCTTGCCATCCATTTCTGCAGTATATATGACCCACCTATGACGGCCTTAAAGATAACAATTTTAAAAAGTATATCAGAATTTTTAAAAGATCTATGTATGCTATTTTATTAATTACAAACTAATTCTTTTAGAATTATACAAAATCAAGTATGAACTAGAACTATATGGCAATCTATAGTTTTATTCTCAATTTTGAGAAAGACTAGCTTGACATATGGAAAGAGGATAATTAGAAACCAAAAATATCATTCACATGTACAGAATTTTTTTTTGAATAGAGGAATGCAGGACAACATATGTAACTTTACTATGATTTCCCAGGAATTAATATTTTAATTTAGCAATTTAAATTTATTTATTAATTTTATTTCTATACCGACCTTCTTCCGTAGGACTCAGGACAGTGTACAGCCAAGATAAAAACACAAACACACAAACATCCTAAAATCACAATTTAAAATTATTAAACCGTTTGGCCAGATTAAATAAAACCCAGAATTTAAAATAACATATTAAAAATCATTTAAATGGTCAGCCCCGTCTGTTGGAACATCTGGGTCTTGAGGGCACGGTGGAAAGTACGAAGGTCGGGGATGTTACGTATCTCCGGGGGCAATTCGTTCCAAAGTGCTGGAGCCCTCACAGAGAAGGCCCTCCCCCTGTGGGTCACCAGTCGGCCTAACTATTATATAGGAAAAATAACTTCTAATAGTAACATTTCAAATGGAATTACAAGCACAAATATGTATTGGTTTCTATAAGATAAACTACTTGTTTATACTTCTAATTTTGATACAAATTATTTACCATTTTCAGATTTACAAATCTGGAGTTTATATATCTCTTAAGGTTAAATTTCCCTTAACAGTTTTATTTGTATGAGAAATGTAAAATACAATATTTTACAACACTAAGGAACCTGTGATCAATATAATCGTTATGTATGAATTATTCTTCTAATTAAATTACAGGTCTGTGTCTCTCTGATTGTTTCTACCCTTCCTATTTGACCCCACAGGAGAAGCATGTTGTAGATTCCATAGGCTAAGTAGTCTCAGCAGGCAGAACCCAAACAAGATCCCTTTCTGCTTCTGGAACATTGAGATTTGGTTCAGCCCCATTCTGTGGACCTTTCGGAAAGTCTTGAAGATCCTGTTCAATATCTAAGTCTGCCTCCTCCCCCATGTGTGATCAAGTTTCCTGACTATATTGAACATCTTTTGTGATTCTTCAACTGCCACACATTTTACCTGTGATTCATTTTTAAGTTTATTTTAGTAATTGTATATATTTTTACTTAGTTTAAAATTGAAGGTTGTTTAGAGTCAGGATGTGAGATGGGTAGCCATATACAATGAATAAACAAATGCATATATGCTTTAAAATACTAATACTGTTTATTTTTTCTATGCATGAACTTTTTTTTTAAAGTAAAATTATTTCTTAAAGCTAAAATAATGCCAGAAAAGCAAGATTAAAATCTGGATTAGTCATACAAAAGATTTAATACTATTTAATCCATTTTAAAATATCTTCATTTGAGCAAAAATCCAAGTTTCTATTGTGGCAACAGTGACTTCTTATTGCTATTGGCTTTTCCTATTTAAATCAAAGTTAATTATATCCACATAAGACACAAGAAAAAATAGTATTATTGTTGGTAAATATGTTAAATTCTTTAGAAGAATAAACTCAAATAATTCAAGTATCCTTACTTACCAAAAAAGAACCTCTTGTCTTCATAGTATTTGTTTCCATACTTATCAGTCCCTACTAGGGTACCAACCTTCAGATCGTTGACCCTGTGAATGTCCAAAATAAGATAAAATCTTCAAGGGGTTTATAGTTATGCAACAGTCTACAGGCTTTGCATGCAGAAGATCTTGAGTCTCTGCCGCCTTCAAATAAATTGTGAAAGTCTCTATTGGAAAGCCTGGAGATCACTGTTAGATAACTAGTGCAAAACTACTGTATAAAGTAGCTTTGGTTGATTTTACCTTTCAAATATCTTATTAGAGCAATCAAATGGATAAGTTTTTTTTTCCAGTTGCTGAAATGAACAAAACTATTAGGGGAAGGTGAAAATAATCATGTCCCCTATATATTACATTATTATTTATTACATTCTTACAAATAACACTGCAGAAGTATTATTTCTACATAACTGGCTTGCAACTAGACAAGTTATCTGCCAAATGAGTTAGCAGCCTGAAAAATTATTCCCAAATAATTTTAATCAATTATCTGTTCTCTAAGTGACTAAACCACCTCGCCGTTTTATTTAAAACTACTGCTATCCCTTCCTTAAGCACAGCACCAGTGAAACAACCAGCACAAATGTGTTTCTTAGGCAAGTTACAGTAACCTTGTTAAAAGCAAGGTCGGAAGGCCAGGAGCAGCTCGACCGTCTGGAGTGACTGAGGCAGAGTGACTGAATGCAACCTGGACGGCGCCCATAAATACAGCCCATAATCCCCTTTTGCAGGGATTACGCCCCAGTCAAGAAGAGCCCCAATTTAGAGAAAGCTTCCCAACAATGACCTTCCCAACAACAGGCTTTGCAGCCATTATAACAGGAGTCCTCAAACTTGGCAGCTTTAAGACTTGTGGACTCCAACTCCCAGAATTCTCCAGCCAGCATAGCTGGCTGGAGAATTCTGGGAGTTGGAGTCCACAAGTCTTAAAACTGCCAAGTTTGAAGACCTCTGCATTATAAGGTCACCCCAGTTTCCATCTTCGAGAGATGCCTGCTCCGGACATCAAAGGTCGGCTTCCTTTCGGCCCTTTTCTGCTTAACTCACGAATTTCTGGAAATACTCTTTCCTCTAAGGATCCTCTGAGGGTCATGTCATTCAACCCTGCGAGGCGGAGTTTCCGGCAAGGCGCTCCCCGGCTGGAAAGGACTGCCCGCCCTAGTTCCTCACGTTGGCGAAATCAGCACATTTCACCTGAGCAGCTGCCACATAACGCCACGGATGCCGCCATGTCCACCGAGCTGTTGCAACGCCCTCTTCATCACCTGCACGTATTCCGCCATTTCCCCTATTCTCCTGGAGCTCCGCCCCCTCCTTACTCGTTTCTGCGCCTGCGTCGCAGCTCCTTGATTTTTTTTTTTTTTTCCAGACTCGAGGAAAGAAAACTGGTCCGTTTGGCGCGCGCGTCACTTACTCGGCTGCGCGTGCGAAAGGCGGTATTCTCAATTTTAATGCACAATTTAGAGCAAACCAATTCATTTGTGTAGCAAAACTGAATATGAAAAGAATGACATTTAAACCATTCGGAAACATAACTTATCTCGCCATATTATAACATTTTCAGATTCAGTATTACCCAATGTGTATCAGATTTAAGATTATTATTTCTGTTGTGCTTTCAAACTTGGTACTGTGTATCTCAAAACGAAACCAAACTAAATTGCATAGAATGGGGAAAGTAAACAGATGTAAACTAGTGAGCAATAAACAGCTGGAAAAAACCTAATGAAGAGCCAGTGTGATCATTCAGATAAATTTCACCGAATTATTATATATTGAACTGTAATATTGATGAATAGTTTGCCTGAGCTTTTTTTTTTTTTTTAAAAATGCGATTAACAGGATTCTATAATAAAAGTTACAATTTATTTTTTAAAAATACAGCCAAAATAGAATTTACACTTCTTTAAGTTTAAAGACATTTACAACAGTATATTACACAATAAGGTAGTAATTGGGACATTATGATGTGTACACTACAAGTGAATCACTAAAACCAATGAAAAATTGGAATGGAATTCAGAAAATTTCTACTGACTGCAGAACAGATTTACAGACACCATTTAGGGAGGTGTGCAATTCAAATGATTTTTAAATATGCTTTAAAACAGGACAAGTTATATATGTAAGATGTTGCCAAAAATACATCAAAAGCTACCACAACTGTAGATATGATTAATTTCTGCATGTGCCCAAGTGTATGCATATATTTTGTGTGCATAAAACAATTAACTGATCAATTCATTATTATTGTTTCATTATGAAATATATAAAATATATCCCTTTGTAGTCAAATAATTTTTAGATCCTTCAAGTAAATAATCTTACCTGTCACATTACATAAACTCCTTTTTATTAATTAGTAGAGCCCATAA
This sequence comes from Masticophis lateralis, assembly GCA_030761175.1. Taxonomy (NCBI): domain Eukaryota; kingdom Metazoa; phylum Chordata; class Lepidosauria; order Squamata; family Colubridae; genus Masticophis; species Masticophis lateralis. The sequence goes on along the minus strand of JAUDYJ010000006.1, from coordinate 37,934,816 downwards.
TTTGATAGAGGTGGTTCAATTCCTGATTAAGAATATCTAAAGTAAGGGTGAATTGACAGAACACCACTGTATCAGTATCCTCTGGTATATATGTTGAACTCTACTACCTTTACTAAACAACTAAGGAAAACCACACTTTTAACAAATCTGAAAGGTGCACTGGGAAAAGTTTTCAAAAGCTGAAAATACAAAGTAGCAAACTCAAACATGGAAACAAAATATGAAATAAGGATTCTAGTGCAATCACTGCTATTTAGGAACAACATACCATTTAGTATGCAATACATATATTTCATCAAGGTTTACTTGTTTATTCACTTATTGCCTTTTCAAAAAAAATGTAATTTTATCTGAATTCTTTAATACCTGAAACTTAAATCTTAAAGGACACAGAATTTAATAAATTCATTTCCAATAAAAGTGGTAATGTCATTCATTAGGGTAATTCTGATGGTGGAACAGCATCAATCTGGGGAAAAATTCTACTGCCATCTTTCACTTTCTCTATATTCTTCCCAAATTTGCTCCAGGTTTAAGGGAGCAAACCTGGGATACACAAGGATATAGAAAAGGAGAGAGGGAACACTGCAAGCATCATTGCTCACATAATACTGGATATGGCTGAATGTGTTGTTTCATAGAGTTGCATACAATGAAATTCAATAAACTTCCAAATTTACCTAGATACATGTGGATAAACCTTATTAAAGCATAATCACAATGACAAATTAACTTGCATTTATAAATAATGAGTTAGAAAATAACAATTCTTGATGTGATTAAAATATCTAGGATTATATTTATTCTGAAATCTTGGCAACTGCTATAAACCCTGAACATAACAATTACTGCATGTAATCACTGATTTAGAACGCTAACATGAGATATAGCCCTGTTTTAAGTAACTCCAAAATCACCTGTTTCTGAATAAAAAATTAACTTCTGAAAAAAGTAGCTGAGTTATCCAGAATTGAAACTCTGTCTCATCAGAAATGAAAGGAGAAATGAAACTGACCAAAGTAAACTTGTAGAAACAAGATACTGAATTCAGAACATTTGGAAAAGAAGTTTATTTGTCCTAGAATCAGGTTGAAATGTTTTTATGAAACTTCTCTTTATCAAAGGTTAATTTATGTGTATTTGCTTGGAGTTCACAAGTTCCATGTATAGCTAAGCTACAAAAATAGGATGAACTACACTTCTTGATTTTCACTAATTATCAGAAATGTACAAAGTTCTTGAAAATCAGATAAAAGGTAAGTCATCCTGTACCACTGAAGATATTCCATTGTGTTTTCCAAATGAATTGCTAAAGAAGAATTAGCACCTTCCTTTATTTTTTGTGCTATGCCTTCACAGGAAAACTTTTTTTTTTATCTCTTGGAGATAATGTACATTTAAATTACCACGATTGCCATGGTATAGAAACTGGTTTAATTTTTTTTTTATATAGTATGACCAATTATTTGAGAGTTGTAGTCTGCAGTCTCCATTCGTAGAATATATGGTATGATACTGTCAATCTGAACATTTCCAATTAGTCCTGCAAAAAACAGTTCTTCTGTGATAGCTGCGCTCATCAGTCTTAAAGCCGGCAATCTGAGAAGTAGCCTAGAGAGCCTGGAAGACAGATTGGACAAACAATGGCACACTTTTACATGTACAGATGAGACTAATTATTTAATACCAACGAATATTAGCAAACAAAAAGTATAGTTTTTCAGCAATAAATGCTAAATTAGACATTATTCATATTTTTCATGATACAATCCTGTTGACCACTCAAGCTAAATACCTCATTTCTGGAATTTTTGACAGATACTACATGAGGACCTTCTCCCTGCCTACATACTCTAAAGCACCTTTTTTGCTTTGAATCCAACATGATGAAGAGCACTACAATTGCAATTAAATTTGAATATTCTGTCTGGGTAAACTTCACTACAATTATCTATGAATTAGTTTTAGCAGAAACAGCAGTTTGATAACTTCATTTTTGTCAGTGGCCATCTTAAAACAAGGTTAACAGAATCCAGCTATGCATGTATAATTTCTATGGCTATAAGTGAAATAACATGGAACTGCATTCTATTAACACTAAAATTAGGAGCTAAAAACTAATAGTTAAGATTAGGTTATATTTTTTAAAAAGAATAAAAAATTAGTTATAAGTGAACTCAAACTAGATGCTTGGTTTATAGTGCACTAAAATGTTATATAAAAGTATATCTAATTACAAAATCTAATACATTCATAAGTGAATAATTGATAGTTTATTGATACATGATGTTTGAAAGAGCAAATGAAGATATTATAGTCTAGAAATCAGTTGTTTGCATCAATTCAGAGCTGCTGTGTGAAATTTTGCTACATTATGCAAATAAAGTTCCACAATTGTATATCTTAAGAGTCAATAGCTTATCTTAACCCTATGTGGCAAAGAAACAAGTATGCTATCCTACTTGCTAGGAAATTTTGATGTTGAATTATTACATTTTATTTATGTAATTTTGCACTAGCTTTTGCAACTGTCATACAAGATCATATAATTAAGCCAAGCAACTTTTTAGCCCATCAATCTTCCTCCAATAGGAAGCAGTTAGATGCCACTGACTAGTTCACTAGCACACTAGATGGTATACCCAGATTTACAGTATTTATTATCAAAAGGACTAGGCGGTCCTCTGGACTCATGACTCCTGTTCTAAAACCAGGCAGCAGTTGTGGCCAAGGGGGCCTTTATACCAACTGTGTTGTGCACCAGTTCGCCCTTAGCTGGATCTGCACATGGTTACTCATGTTTTAGTCATCTCTTGTCTGGATTACTGTAACACATTCTACCTAGAGCTACCCTTGAGCAATCAGAAACTGCAGCTGATGCAGAATGCAGTAGCACACAATACTGGGAGCTGCACATATAACACCACTACTGCACTTGCTACATTGGTTACCTGTTTGCTTAGGGATCCAATTCAAGGTGTTGGCTTTTACTTTTAAAGCCCTACGTGGCGTGGGCCCAGGATATCTAAGGAGCTGTATCCAGGTAAAGCTCTACATGGCGTGGGTCCAGGATATCTAAGAGTCTCCAAAATGGGACTAACCCACTCCACTCATGCCAATGGAAGAAGCCGGTATGGGTCCCATTAGCTTATGAATTCCAGGAGGCGGGTTCAAGAAGAACCACTGTGGTTCCATCACTGGGGAAGACTCTATCACTGGAGATGAGAACTGCTCCCAGCCTTTTTGCCTTCTGGAAGGGTATCAAACCTTGGATTTGCCAGTTGGTATGGGACCCCAAGGGGTACATTCACCAATGGAGGTGGCTGATGTGGTAAGAAGATTTCATTCACGTCCCGTTTCTTAGTTCTGATTTCAGTATAGTTTTAAAATAATAATCTGTGTAGTTTTAATGTTTTAATATTCTAATTATATTTTTTTATTTATGCTGCATGATGGAGATTTGGACTTCCTTCAGGGATTATTTACTAAGGGGGGAGGGAGGGAATAAACCAGTCCAAATCTTAATTTTATAAGATTTTGTTAGATCAATAGTAATTGAATAAAGGAAATGTTACATTTTAAATCCTTATTTGTTGATAAAAGTTTTTGTGCTATAGGAAAAAAGAGTTCAGTGTTCAGGTGAACACAATATTGCCTGGAACGGACAGAATTTTTACAAGTAGTACTAAATTTGAAATATTTACTTGTACAAGATAACTGACAGATTCTTGTTCTGTATACACTTCAATGGTACCATATAGTTTTTATACTAATAAACATTTAAAATATGTGTGCAGCCCTACAAGATTAGTTTTTTACTAGTCTTTATACAGCCTGTGACTTTACACCCTATTATTTTAGGGGAAAATCAAATATGAATTTAAATTTGTATCTACTATTCATTTAATGTTATTCCTGCAAGAAAATGTAACACTATAACAATATCACCTCACAGTTAAGATAGAAAAAAAATCCTTGAACTTTCTCCAATTTCAAAAGAAGCATTTTAAAAACATGGAAATAGATACTTGTTCAGATTCTACACACCTGTAGGTATCATCGGGATATACTTTCATTACATAATCCTGGAATTCCATATATGCCTTTTCTTGAAATTTTTCAATCTGTACCACATTTTCTAAGCCTGGGTGATCTAAAACAAATCTACAGTTATATTTACTTGAAATAATACAGCTATAAGAAGGGTATAATTAAACATACCTTATGACAAATATTTTTATTTTTAAATTATTCATCACATGTTGGACTACAACATTAAACTGACTTTTCTAGAAAAATAACATTTTATTTGAACAAGTAGAGACATCAGAACTCAATGGGTCCCATAAAATTATCAGAACTCAAAATCTATTGAAGTGAAAAATGCTTTCTGACCCACATATGGGGAAGGTTATAGTCCTTGTATGATAACAATTACATTACAAAATTGGTACATTCCTTCCAAAATCCATCCAGAGTAAAGGACAACATTTTATTAACTTGAGCTTCTTAGGCAATCATATAAATTTAAATAAAATTTATTTTAAAAATTATTTATTGAAATAAAATAAAATAAATCCCAAAGTCTTGTATCAGGTTATCAACATTTTGTGAGAGTTGACAATCTAGCCTTCAGAAGTTGTGAATGTTCCAACATTGGAAGTTTTAAAGAAGAAATTGGAAAACCATTTATCTGAAATGGTATAGGCCTAGGGTTTCCTGCCTGAGCAGGGGCTTGGACTAGAAGACCTCCATGGTATCTTCATTCTGTTCTGTTCTGTTCTGTTCCAATTCTCATTCCTATTCTGAAATTTTGTATGAATTTTTTTGGTGAACTGCTGGTTCCAGTTTGAAAGTCCAAAAACATGTTACTGAGACATATGCATTGTCAGATTCCTCAGATTGTTCCACTTCAGCATCATATCCATGTAATAACTCAGCATCAATCTTGGACCATATTCACAGCCCACATACTAATTTAAAGACATCCATATATTGTTCTTAATTATTAGATTATATCTATGTATTTATATTATTATTATTATTATTATTATTATTATTATTAATTCAATTTGTATACCACCCTTCTCCTATTGGACTCAGGGAGGTGCACAGCCAAGAATAAAAACGTATCAAATCAAAATTTAAAATCAATTAAAAGAATTACACGATTTTGGCCCACGATTTAAAACAATCCAACTGACACTTAAAAACTACAAACTACAAAAAGACTAAGAAAGGCTAAAAAAAAAAAGGGGGGGGGGTTACGCCAGCCCTGCTTGATGAAAAAGAAAAGTTTTTAGGGCACGGCGAAAGGCCCAGAGATCTGGTATCCTTCGTATCTTTGGGGGCAGATCGTTCCAGAGGACAGGTGCTGCCACAGAGAAGGCCCTCCCCCTGGGGGTCGCCAGCCGACATTGCCTGGCTGACGGCACCCTGAGGAGTCCCTCTCTATGGGAGCGTACTGGCCAGTGGGAGGTTATAGGCGGCAGAAGGCAAATACCCAGGTCCTATGCCATGGAGCGCTTTAAAGGTGGTGACTAACACCTTGAAGTGCACCTGGAAGACCACTGGAAGCCAATGCAGCTCACGCAGGAGAAGCATCACATGGGAGTGCCCTCTCGCTCCCATAATCCCCCGCGCGGCCACATTCTGAACCAGTTGGAGCTTCCAGGTGCTCCTCAACCGGAGCCCCATGTAGAGAGCATTGCAGTAGTCCAGGCGGGAAGTGACGAGCGCCTGAGTGACTGTGCGTAAGGAGTCCCGATCCAGATAGGACCGCAACTGGCGAATCAGGCGAACCTGGTGAAAAGCCCCCCTGGCCACGGCCGTTATGTGCTCCTCCAAAGACAGCCGAGAATCCAGGAGGACGCCTAAGTTGCGAGCCCTATCCCTGTGGGCCAATGATTTGCCCCCAATAGCCAACGATGGCGCCAGCTGGCTATATCGGGACGCTGGAAGCCACAGCCATTCAGTCTTGGAAGGGTTGAGTCGAAGCCTGTTATTCCCCATCCAGATCCGCACGGCCTCCAGACACCGGGACATCACTTCAAGGGTATCGTTGGGATGGCCTGGGGTGGAAATGTACAGCTGAGTGTCATCAACGTACTGATGGAACTCCACCCCAAAGGTAAGATGAAATATGAACAAAAATGGATGATTTCAGTCAATATATTTATAGAAAAGTTAACAATGGCACAAGTTATTTCCCCCAAGAAGAGAATGTTTCTACCCAAAATATATTCAAATATGTCTGGATCAAATGTAATTGAAATTAGTGTAATCTCAAGTAAAATAGTAAGGACAATCATTTTTATTGCTTTAACGAAGATAATTTTTCAGCATAAGAATGCTGGATACTTAGATAAATTTAGTTAAAGCAGCCATGCATAAGAATTTATATATGAGAAGGCAGCTTTTCTATAGGTCACATTTTCACACAGACGGAAGAAGGACAAATGCTTTAAATTCATCTGTTTACATACCTGGACTGAAGAGGACAATTGCTTTCAAATAAGCATATTCATAACCATCAAGACAAAGCTTCACCATGCTGTTGCAGAACTCCTGAAGTTTGAAGATATGCTCCATCACTAGTTTTCCTCTATCTGTTGACAACTTATCTACATTAATGCACAGCAATACAAAGATTCTTATTTAGAATTTTAAATGGAAATTTAAATCCAGATAACCACTATTATACTCTCAGTCAGAAAATAGTTAATTATACTTTTCACAATCTATGTAGCAATATTTATTATTCTATCTACAGAAATAATACACACACACACACACACACACATACACACACAATTCTGTTAGATTTAACCAAAGTCTCAGCTTAATATCAATTGGTTTGAGATGGGTAGCTATAGAAATGGAATAAACAAACAAACAAATAACAGATGAACAGAAATAATGAATGAATGTATGAAATCATAGATAAGGAGAGTGTGATAGGAGAGTGATATAAAAAATAACAGGAGAATTATAATTGTTTCCATATTTACTCTTTTCCTTTCAATTACCATCTTTTATTCATCTCTTTTTTGCATGAATTCAAGTATCTCTAAATAATGACACGTACTTATATTATGTTTTTTCTACCATTATATTTGGCAAAAAAAAAAAACAACAGCCTGTCCAGAAGAAAATAGTAAAAAATAGCTTATAAAAGATGGCTGTCAAGCCTAACTAAGAGATTAGCGATTTACTGTCTTTTTATTAGTCAGGTAATGGTGACTATTTGCTATTTCCTCTTATTTTTATAATGAAATAGTGCCATTTCTATTTGATTGAAAAAGAGTGAAAACAGCCTCCTTTTTTTGGCATGAATGCACTTATCAATTCAGCATTATTTATATTACCACAGGGTACTTAAAACTTGACTGACTGCTAGAAGGAAAAGGTATATGTGGCAAAAACAAATATAAGGAATACAACTACATGCAAACAGTCCTTAAGATTTCAGTAGCAAAACAAATAACACAAATTACTGAGACCACCCATATCTATGTATGACCCTGGTAAGAATATATTTACCTTGCTGTAAACTATTGTGAAGATGATTAACAAATGCAGTTAAGATTGTTGCTACATTCATTACTTGTGAACACTGTGCCAGACCAAGTGTAAAAAGTTCATTCCAGCAGGCTTTTACTAATGATATGCTATTATCCTGCCTATTTAAAAACAAACAAAAACCAGAATTATTTAATGAAAATATCTGCTTCAATTCAACATGTGCATAATTCTGTTATGCAGTCTTTATTATACAAGGAAAAGTTTCAGACATAATTTTAATAAAACGTGTCTCATTAATAAATTTAGTGCAGGAATCAGGGAGCAGAAAAGAGATAAGGGTAGTTTGGTTATTAGTTGGTTCACACACATCACACAATGCCATAAACAACACTTTATAAACTACAAGGGTTGGATTCATATAATCATCCTCTTGCTTAGCCTTTTGGGAATTGCATTTGGAAAATATCAGATTGGAAAAAATTAAATTTTTGATATTTTTTATTTAATATGAGACTCAGTAATAAGTAATATAAATCTGTGTTGTAAAAGCAAGCTTAATTGGAAAAAATTCTGCTCTTATTTCTAAAATAAAGGGCAGATAAACAAATTATGACACTATGCCTTTAGTGTCATAAGAGCATAAGAGCAAAAATTACAAGTGAGCTTTAGGGATTTTATTTGATCACAGCAAGCACATCCTCATTGTCTGCTAACCATGATCAATAGGAGGTAATAATGAAAGTTGTGTAAAATAAGCGAAGTATGTAGAATATTCTGGCCATAAAAGTTCACTCTGTCACGAAAAGTTGAAGGAGATGTTGGAACTTTTGGAAAATGCTTAGGATGACTTTAAGCAATGACACTTACATTTGCATGCTGTCCCCATCCTAGAAAAAGCTAGAATAAAATGTTTGGCCAACTATAAATGCAACAATATTAATGCAATTATGTTAGAATTATCCAAGCTAAGTATTTTGACATATGCCAAGAGAAATATTGCTTAGAAACTTGATTATCTAATTCAACTTTTTCAGTACTTACCCTAAAGCTTGAAAGGAAGGAATAGAACGGGCCCAGTGCATAGATAAGAAAAGCAATCTGGAAGCTGATTCACAAATATAATGAACGTTCAAATATTCAGGCATAGGTGAAGGCATGGTAAGCTGTCCGAAAAGAATTTTAAAAATGAACTTGATTCATTGATGAAATGATATAATTTGTATATTAACAAGAATAAATTGTTTGTGTATGCGTGTGTGTTTGTGTGTTTCAAAGCCTAGCATAGTATCAACTATCAGAATTGGAACACTTTTTAATTAATACCAATATTCTCAATAATCTGTGTCAGAGAAATGAATTATTATAAAAATTTCATGTAAATATTTAATGTAAATGTATTTCCTTCAATAAAACTATACTGAGAATAAAGAATGTCACATTTAAAACAGTATACAGAATAAATAATGTTCACATAATCTTTTCCATTTCAATATCACTGTTAACTTAGCAAAGATAAAAATTTTCTTTTTCCTTCTAACCCATGCTTATTTCCCTAAATTCTCTGTTGTGCCAAAAAAGATTATTTTTTGGGGGGTGGGGTCCCAGCCTCCAGGCCTTTTGTAAGGCTGTTAAGACCTGGCTTTTCCCCCAAGCACTAGGCTGAGATATTACAAGAACCCCAAATTAAGTCATATAATATTGGGAGGCATGTTTTATGTTAAAAAGGCCCCAAAGTAGAACATTCTACAAAAACATTGTTTATTAAGAAATATGTTGCACTAGTTTTGAAATAATTTATTCTTTAGCAGCATATTATTAAAATATTATTAAACTTGGTTGGAAAAATCAAAATAGCTACATCCTATATAAATTACTTAATAGTTTTATTTAATTTCACATCTAGTAAAATTAGTCTACAGACCTCTCATGGTGGGTGGGTATGTATGTATGTATGTTTGTATTTATTTATTTATTTATTTATTTATTTATTTATTTATTTATTTATTTATTGGTTCAATTTATATGCCGCCCTTCTCCGGAGACTCAGGGCGGCTTACAATGCGTTAAGGAATAGCGTTCATATTTTTGTATATATCTGCTTAGTATGGCTTTAGTATCCATATCTATCAGAATTTCTATTGAACCTTTATATTATGTTCATTTACTGCAAAAGTATCAATTCTCCTTACTGCTAAATGTTCTCTGTTGTTTGCCTTGTACAAGAACTATTCAGTTATAGTAGTGATAAAAAGTAACTTTGTGACAAGTCTCCCATTTACGACCTTTGAAGGTCTGTAAAGCAAACCAAAGATGAAGATCACAAGCACAATAACAGTTTTACTTAGTGACTGCTCAGCTTAATGACCAAGCTACTAGTTCCATTTGTGACTGTTAAATGAGGAGCATCTGTATTGTTCAATTAAGCAATTGTATATATTCTCTACAGCTGTCAGCCACTCAAATTGAATCCAAATACATTCCTCAAATATTAAATGTATATAAATTCAAACTTTAAAATAATCTTTGCAGAGGATAGCAGAGTTATAAATAAATGCATATTTTAAGTACCCGGAAAGCTACATGAGCATCGGTAAGTAGTGGACCTTCTATTTCAACAATATTCATGCTTGCTTCTTCTCCAGCTAGATGTGCACTTGCTTCCATACTTTCTGCAGAACTCGGACATGGTGTACTTTCTCCTGGGTTTAATGCTTTTGCAAGAGTATCAAATGCCCTATAGACAATACATTGGATACTAAGATTAATCAACTACAAAAGGCAAAAATATTTTTTAAAAATTATTGATCAAAAGAATACAAATTAAATTAAATTGTAAGAGGAAAGGAGGAACCAGAAATGAGATTCCAGATCCTGAATCTTGAAGACCAACCAGGCAGAACCTGAAGATGCAATTTACTTTTAGTACAAAGCACTGAGGCGTAAGCTACAACACTAGTATCCTGTTAATTCATACAATTCATTCTTAGTATCTGACATGCCTAGAGTCTCAAAGCGCACTCAGTCAATAATAAAAAGAAAGCTGTTACATAATTTTGAGTATCAACATATATTTAATATACTTTAAAGAAATTCTGGGTCACACCTCCAGGAAATTAGTTATCTGAATCATAAATCAACTTCAATCTGTGATGCAAGGTTCTGTTTTTTTAATCTAGTTAAGTACACTTTCCTAATCTAGACGTAAATTGAAACTATTGTTAATTAACCCACAAAATGATGATTCAAGGCACTCTAAAAAGATAAGGATGCCAAAATAAAGGAGCAAGTGGGCATAATACTCATGCATATATCTCCTGCTCGAAAATCAGGTAGTGAGCATGACCAGGAGAGTTTTTGCACAGCTCCGGTTGTGCACCAGCTGCAATCTTTCCTGGTTTCTGACTCCCTGCGCTCAGTTACTCAAACCCAGTCATCTCTCATCTGGATTACTGCATATCCATGGGGAGAAATCTATTCAGAAGTTTCAGTTGGTGTGAAATGTAGCAGTGAGAACATTCTTTGGAACCCTATTTTATATACTTCTGCTCTGCAAATGTGACTGTCTACCAATCTGCTTCTGAGGGAAGATCAATGTGTTATGACCTTTAAAGCTCTTAATAGTTTAGGTCTAAGATCCATGGTGAACCTTAATGGCATAGGTCCAGGTTTACCTTGCCTGTCTTACTCATGCCATCAGAAAGGGCCTACTACAGGTCCTGTTGGTCAAAGAACTCTGACTATCAGGATCCAGAAGAAGTACCTTCTCTGCAGCAGCACCTGCCCTTTAGAACATCCTAACCTCTAGAGCAGGGGTGTTAAACTGGCGGCCTGTGGGCTAGATGCGTCACATGCAGGCCATGCCGGACCGAGCTCTGCAAAGGGGAGAAACATTCAATACGTCATGTGACAGCAACAACATGCTGCAAATTTGACACACGTGCTCTAGATCCACTCTGTATGATGTATCTGTATCCACTCTCCTATCCTTCCACATGAGTCTGAAAACTTGCCTTTGCTGGTTGGCCTGAGGACCCAATGGGGGAGTTCCCTGCTTGAGGTGGATGCTTGATGGCAGACTCTACCTACCCTCCTTGCTCTCTACTCTTCACCCTTTTTGTTATTATATTGATATATTCTTATTGTTTTTTCATTGTTTATGTTATTTACTATTTTATTTGGTTGGTTTACATTCTTTTCATTTATTTCTTTTTACAGGTAGTCTTGATTTGCAACCACAATTGAAGCTAACATTTTTGTTGCTAAGTTTTGCTCCATTTTATCACCTTTCTTGCTAACAGTTATAAGTGAATCACTGCAGTTGTTAAGTTAGTAACACAGTTGTTAAGCGAATCTGGCTTCCCTATTGACCTTGTTTGTTAGAAGGTAGCAAAAGATGATCACATGACCCCAGGACACTGAAACCATCATAAATATGAGTCAGTCGCTATTTGTTTGAATTTGATCACATGACCATGGGGATGCTGCAATGGTCATAAGTATGATAAATTACTTTTTCCAATGCTGTTCTAACTTTGAACAGTCACTAAACAAATTGTTATCAATCAAGGATTACCTGTATTGTTGTTAACCGGCTAGAATAGCCCCATAGCCAGATAGGCAGCAAATAAATTTAATAAATAAATAAATCTCAGTAATAAAACAAAGTACATATATTCCAACTAGGTATCTCTCTTAAAATCTGTTAAACACTTAGTTGGCTGCTCCATGTTGCCTACTAATATACAGTTGAACATTCAACATTATTTTTTCATATTTCTTCAAGATTCTACTGCATTTCCTATGTTATAACAAAATATTCAGATATTATTACTCCTTACCTTGTAACATCAGCACTTGCATGTTCATCTTGCGGAAGCTCTGATAATGATGCATCTCCATTGCTTAAGTTGTCTATCATTGACAGATCATCACTATTTTGAGATATATCTTTGGACTTATTTAGATTTGCTAATGAAGTTACAACATTTGCTAAAGTACTTAAATCTCCTTGACACGTTTCAACCTAAAGAGTAGGAAAAAGTAACTTTGTCATTATTGATAGGTATTATTACTGATACTATTCCTGACATTTTATTGCAGAATATTTGTTGGTAGTTTTATAAGATGCTTGATTAATACATAAAAATCAAAGTACTGATACTAGTCAAGTCATTATATATTTTAATTAAAACTTACTGCTTACTGCTATGTTTTTGACAGAAAGAGTTTTGTAGGTACTAAGCTGTTAGAAATAGCTACAATCTTTATGTTAATAGCCACTAAAATTCACAACTAACAATGACTACCAATTCTTTTACTTGCAGAAACAAGAATCCCAATAAATCTTGCCATTAGATATCCATTTAAGAGATTAGCATGATGTTGCAATCTAGGAATTTAAACACAGTCTCTGTCATGTATTAAAAGAGAAGTCATTTGCATTTTGAATATAAAAAGGGGATTCCTGCACATTCAAACCTCCTCTCTATGATAACTTTCTTTTGCAGAGATTATTCAGGAAGTACTTTTGTCTTCAACTGAATTCTAATTTAATCTTTTTGTGGTGAGTAAAGATTCAACCAAACTATCCAAAGATTAGCATAAACACTGAGGTGATGATACAAGGAGGAGATAAGCATTGAAGAGTAGGCCAAAATAAAGTATTTTAAAACAATGTACAAAAGGTGCATTTTTACAGAAAAGGTACAAGCCTTTAAAAAAGACAGTCAGATGAACTCACTTTCTAATCACATTCAGAAATGTTCAATTTAACTTTATGGATATTAGAATATTCAAAACTGAGTAGTTTGACACCTTGTGAATTTTACCTTCCTTGGGTTTAAGAAATTTTAAACAGAGATTAAAGAATTTAAAATAATTGTACAATTAGCAAAAAGCAAAAAATGGAAAGGATTTGGATTTAACAAAGTTTTAAACATATTTGGAGAGCAAAAAGATTTTTTCTGTAAGAGTTGAAAAACAAGAATATAATTAAGTAATATATTCATGGGAAACAACTCTAAATCTGTAATAGGAATGAGACTTGATGAAGATTGCAAATGGACATTACAGGGAAATAAAGGATCAATCAGAAAAGAGTTAAAATGGCTAAAAGTTTTTTTTGACAACTGGACTGAGATATTGCTAACTAAAACTTCATAAAAGATTCAGATTTTAGTGGATACATTTGTAGAAGATGAGAAAAAAATTGAAACTACTTTTACCTGACATTACAGAATTTGAAGGCATAGAAGACAACAAATTTGAGATCACCAAAATGGGAATATAAAAGACGAATCAAAAAAAGTTCTGGACATAGAATAGTTGTGAGAAGAAATTCTGGATGACGCGTCTTTATTATTACAAGATAAAACATTGAAAAACTCTTCTTGAATGCCAAAGATTGATGAAGGATCAAAAACTATGTTGCCATTGGAATGATTTTGATCAGGGAAAAATTAACTATTTGATATTTATGGCAACTCCTAATGACTTTTTGCTGAAGAAAGACTGAAAAGATGGCCATTCCCTAATTGCATTTAGATAAAAGTTAGGCTAAGGGGAAAAGACATTTTTTTTCACCTTCATTTGCAGGTGTATTTTCACCTTCATTCATCAGATTTTTTTTATTTGTACTTTAAAAGACGGTGGAATGCTACTTCTTTAATATTATAAAAATATTGTAAAAATCATTTATTTTATTCAATACCTTATCTGCAGTCATCAGTACTGCAGGTTCATTCTTTAATCCAGACTGATGAATATTAACGTACATTCCAGACTCCAACATTCCTGTTGATCTGAAATGAAAGAACACAAATATTGCTTCGTGGTTTTAGAGAGGCCTCAATGTCAAAGAGATTGAAACTAAATTAATATTTCCATACCTTGCTGTTTCGCTATCTGTTACAAAAGTGGGAGTTGCTGTTAGTGGGCTTCGCAAATCTTTTCGAATATAAATCTTTTCTGTAGAAGCTGCACAATTTGAAGATTTTTCTCGTGATGCTTCAACAGGTTTTCTTTCACACTGTACAGCTACAAAGAATGGTGGAATTATCAAAATCAATTCAGTATTCAACCACATTTGGCTTTAGCTTTTAAGAAACCAGTTTTGGATTTTTAGTTACTTGGTCAACTTGATAGTTTTAAATGTAATTGCTTCTTGTATTAAAACTAACCAATTTCTTTTGAAACAACCTCAGATATTATTGATGATTATCTTATGCTCTGAAGTTTGGTATACAGAATAGCATATCATCATTTCTTTGATATGTAAATTCTAATAGAAATAGCATTAGTATCAATTTATATAAATGTATAAAGCTTGTCAAAATTAATATGATTATAAGATCAGAATTCATGCAGGGGAAACAGGAGGTTAGGAATAAGAAGATCATAACTTTATATCAGTTTTCTAATAAATTTTTATTACTGAAACGTTTCCAGTGTTGTATTCCTATTAATGCATAGCTATGCAAAACCAAAATAAGCTATTGTACAGTATTACCAATTTATGTAACCATATATTTTCATAAGAAAATATTAGTTTGTAACAATAGTAATTACTGCTAACAGTAATTGACAGGAAATTACAGCAGTAATTTCCAATCTTACATTGTCTCTGTAATGTTTGAAGATATTCATTCAACTATTATGTTTCAAGTCTGTATTTGTTATCTCTGGAAAAATAGTGAGCCCAAAGGGCTTAGCAAAGACTAATAACAGGTTTATTTATTGTATAATTGTGTCCGTTTGTACAGCAAGCTCAATCCTCTCATTTGGTTGCATGTTTTAAAGCAATTACAATATATTTTGATAAACTTTCAAGGAGATAGCTACTTATATTATTGAGAATCTCTAGAAAGCTCCTAAGAATCTTGTGGTTTGTTCAAACAGAATTTGAAAACAATTGGTCTGAAAAAAACTGATGCCACTGATTTGAGCATCAGAGAAAGGTCTCTTTCAACCCAAGTAAACAAATGAGTTGTTTTCCATAGATGTCAATACGTCCAGTTCTCTGTTTTATAACGGTGGAAAAGAATGGACTTGCAAAATCTAAAATTTAAGATATTTTTACATCTTTACAATATTCTGCAAGCTTCTTTACCAGCATTATATATGCACACATACAGGTAGTCCTTGACTTATAACAGCTCATTTAGTGACTGTTCAAAGTTATGTCACTGAAAAAAGTGACTTATGACCATTTTTCACATTACGATCATTGCAGCATCCCTATAGTCATGTGGTCAAAATCAGACATTTGGCAACTTATTCATATTTATAACAGTTGCAATCCCAGAATCTCAGTCCCAGAATCATGTGGTCTCCTTTTGTGATCTTCCGACAAGCAAAGTCAACGTGGAAGCCAGAGTCATTTAACAACCAACTTACTAATTTAACAACTGCTTATTAACAACTGTGGCAAGAAAGGTTGTAAAATGGGGAAACATTCACTTCATATATGTCTCATATAGCAACACAGATTTTGTGCTCAGTTGTGATTGTAAATCAAGAACTACCTGTATAAGAATCCTAAGAAAAAAGATCATTCCAAAAATAATTTAGTTTTCACAGCGTAAGTGACATTTTCTTTCTAAACTTTTAATTTATTATTTACCAAGATAAATGTATCATGCAGGAACGGTGCAAAAAACAATACAGCATTACATGAGTTTATTTCTTTCAAACTTACAGTCTTGTTTCATTCCAAATGCAATACATCTCTGCAACCTACAGTACTGACATCTGTTTCTATGATGCTTGTTAATCACACAGTCTCTTGTTCCCCGACATGAATACACTAAATTCTTCCGTATACTTCTTTTAAAGAATCCTTTGCAACCTTCACAGGTCACTGCTCCATAATGGCGTCCTGATTTCATAACAAAATGTATTAATTTTACTCTACGTTTGCTTCTGTTTATCAAATACACACTAACAAATGTACTATTCTCAGAATTGCTGAATGCTCAAAATGTTCTCAAAATACAAAATGTTTTATGCTTAAAATGAGCTAACTGTTGCCACTGAGAAAAGAATGCAGGCATATGGAATATAGACATTTCTATATTTCTATCATATGCTCATCAGAGATACTCATATCAACTGCATGGAAATAGAAATTGACATGATCAAAGAACTGTGCTACTTATCACATATAAGTGCTATTCAAAATGTCTCATTTTAAGCAGAATTATTTCATGCTTTCAACAATTTGATTTTTCCTTTCTGATGTGACAAATTGTTTTAAATAGCTCGTAGCTTCGATGCAATCATATTTATGCAATGTTTAAGTGTATTACTCATAAAAGAAAAGGAAAATTAAGTTACATATTTCATAAGATGAACATAGGTTAAAAAAGTCTTCCAATTCATTCTGCAAAGTACATAGTGATTTACCTGAAGCCTTGTCTCCACAAACAACACAGAGATCAAATACTTTATTTAAGGTTTGCTCTGTTGAAGAATTGTCTGTCAAAATCTGGAAAAAAAATTACAAAGTAATACATCTTGTTTTCACTAACTTTTCTTAAAGTCATATTTATAGACAAATTCCCAAAAATGAAGGAGGTAAGCATATTTCAAAAGAGTATGTATTTGGTAATATTTCAGAAATTATTATTGTTTTACCTATAATCCTGCACTTGGTAAAAACTGAACAGGAAAGAATAAAAATAATTATGATTAAAGGCTTATGAATCAGTCTTTAATTTGATTTTTCTATTTTACTGTGTTTCAGGTTGAATCTATTCAAAATTAAATTGTATTTACTTTAGAAAATTAAGATTTAATTTAGGATGCAGAATATCTAGAATGGTTATAAATATATTTTATTATAATTTTTCTAATTTCATGAGTATTGTAAACAATAAAACAATTCATTGGCCTACATTGTTCATTATCTAATTTATATCAAAGAAAGTTGCTATATGTTGATAGCATGAAAATGCTTAGTATAACTACTGGGAACAAAGCTTTCATTTGTAAAAGTTGTATGAATAAACCATCATAAAATAGGACACCATACCTGAATGTGCTGTGCAGATATATCCGGGGATGTAAAAAACAGTTGGCCTCCTGCAGCATCGGGAGTTGTCAGAAAAACCTTTCCTGGTGTAGCATCTTGTCTTGCAAGGATCACTTTACTTGGGGCAGAACCATCATGATTTGTTAAAATGAACTGCTTGCTTGTTGCAGTCTGATCGAGTGCTGTCACAATCTGAATTTTCTGCCCTGTCTGTTGATCTGTAACAATCTGGTGACATATTTACTTCAACTTATTATTGTGGTTTATTATTTTTAAAAGTTTTTAAAAGATGTGATCTAAGATAGCTGTGATATTATCAAGTTTGACTGACAAAATGAATCTGCTTTCAGAAGATGAGCATGTATAGTATTCCATGAATTAACATTAAGGACAACAATATTTCAACCTTAACATTGTGCCCAGATAACTCTCAGAATCCTCGTCTGTGGAAAATTACTCAATGGAATACATTTTATAGTTCAGTTCTCAATTTACCAATACTTTTAAAAAATCTATGCTTGCTGGCCTGAAAAGAATTCTACAACTTTTATTTTAAAAAATAATAGAAATCAAAACCCTAAAAAATATGTGCACATTTTGAAATAGATTCAATTATTTTCAAGGTAAGAATTTATTCCTGAATATGTACAATAGGAAGAATACTAGATAGCCATCCATCTTTCTCAGTCAATATGTTTGATAAAAATTATTATCAAACACATCTAAACAACATTAGATGGGAAGGCTAATCTAACGCATTAATGAGAGATCATTCCTTTTATACTACTGTATGTAGGTAGTATAAAGTACACCCCTTCCCTCAAATCTATCATATATTTCAGCATTCAGAAGATGATCTTTTCTCCATAAGAACACATGGGAGCTTTCACAGTTGCTTGTGTTTTTCTGGAAAACACTTTTACCTGGAAACGAAAGAAATCAATATATTGGCTGATTTCTTCTGACTTGTTCCTTGGCTTGAAGAATTAAGATACACAAATCTGAAGAACAGAGCAATGGTTTGTAACTCACCCTCTAATCTGAAAATATTGGCAGCTTTCATTTTACAGAATATTTCGTTAAAAAGATATTTTAAAGCATAATGCATGTTTTGTTGTATTCTAGATATTTCTACTTTATTATTTTTTTCTGCATATTTTTCTAGGACTTTAAAAATCATGTTATTGTATACCTGATGTTTAGATACCAAAATATTTTTCAGTTATTTAATTAAGTAAAAAAAGAAACAGATTTTTACCTGTATCCGCTGTGGTAAGGAAAGTCCTGCATCAGCAGGAACAATCTGAATTCTTTGTGCTGTTCCGTCCATTAATGTCTGTGTAACAGATCCTTGGGAGTGTGTTATCTATCAAAAAAAAAAGGTGAAAGCTGCATTCTTTATTGGAAGTAAACTCTCTAGCACAGGATAAAGTTATTTGCTTTGTACTCAAGATGTCTATAAAATTCTAGTGTTGGATAATGACCTACTAGAAAATTTCTATATATTCCTTATTATTATAAAACTTTTTTAAAAATGTAAATACCTCCCCCATTTGTTGTTCCATAATTTGATGAGCCAATTCCTCAATAGTTGCCATGATTCTGAATCATCAGTATTCCCTGTTAAAGAGATATTTTCCTTTTAAAAAATTACAATACAAATAATGAACAATTTGGGTAAAGGAAGTAGTTGACCTCATGCTACTTTCTTTAATTTCCCTCTTTTTTAACAGAGAAAAATGAGTACTCCTTTCAAGGTCTATTCCATGTAGGCTCATGATATTAGCATTTCCTGCTTATGCAAAAAAAGAACAAACAGTCTTCTTCTGGCAACCACAACTGGTACCAGCAATTTGATCATAAAGTGAAGCAGTCGCTAAGTGAAACCATGACAGCCTTTATCTTATTTCAGTTTTCCTTTGCTGAAAGTCTTAAATGCAAAAATTGGACATAAAATTATTTTTCATCACCTTCTTAATTGCAAACAGTTGCAATTGTAACGCGAGCAATTACTTCTATTGTTCTACATTCATAGTTGCTTATTCACTCAACATACTGTATTAACATAATAGGTAAGGAAAAGATCGTGTTATATTGCTATATTTTAAAAAATGGATTTGACAGCATACATAATTACTAAGTTTTATTTAAGGCATCTTTTAAAATTTCATTTTGAACAAATATCTATCAATTATAGAAGCGTATATTTCCTTAAGAATTAAGTATTAATTTCAAAGCCACTATAATTTTTACAAATTTCCCCCCAAAGACCATACCTTCTAGGACAGTGATTGCTAATCTTTTCCGGACTGAGGGCCAAAGCGCATGCCCGAACCCCCAAAATGCAATGCCCCCCTGCATGTGCGCACGGCCCCCCTGCATGCACCCCGTGCATGCATGGCAGAAAACCGATGACCAGCTGGCGAGGAGGCGTGCGCACATGTGAGGCGGAGCTGAACTGGAGCCATGGCTTGCATGCCCACAGAGGGAGTGCTACGTGTGGCACATGTGCCATAGGTTCACCATTATGGTTCTAGGATAATGTTTTTGGAAGAAAATATTTGTATAAGAAAGTATCTAAATAGCAATCATAATAATAAATCCAGGTAAACAGGAAAATAGTTTTTTTCCCATCTAAACTGAAGCCATAAAAGGGTAGACTGGTGGTTCTGGCATTCACTACAGAGGCAATATAAATTTTATCTGAAATACATGCTTGATTTTACTACACAGTCTTTGACTTATGACTACAATTGGGATCTAAATCTTGGTTGCTGAATGAAGTGGCTTTTAAGTGAGATGCTCATATAAATGATTTGCTCAACAACCGTAATACTGGCACTCCTGGTTGAGGTCCTTAAGTGATCTCCAAGATGGTAAGTGGACAGAGTGAAAGAGCAGCCTGCCAAACGATTTTGGCTTCCCTCCATGCGTGGAATAGAACTTGGAGAGCTGAGCTCCGTTTTTGCAACCTGGTGGAGTTCAGCTTCCTTCTGTGCACAAAGAAAACGCCTTTGCCAGGCTGCAGGAACGGAATTTGGAGTTCTAGCATCCAGAATCCATTTCTGGATCCAGTGAAGGAATTCAGCTCCCCTTGGCAGGCAGCTCTTTCGACCAGTCCCAGAAATAAGAAGAAATTTTCTTGGTAGGCAGCTGTAGCATGCAACCTTCCCTGTCGGCCTCCCCATTGGCTTTCTGGAGAAACTGGTAGAAAAGATTACAAATGGCGATCACATAATTTCAAGGCATTTGGCAACTTGTTGTATGTGCAAACAGGTTGCCAAGTGCCCAAAAAGCATTGTGACCATGAGGGGGATGTTTTATGAGAGCTGTAATTACTTAGCAGACCATAAATTACCCTTTCCAAGGCCATTATAACTCTGAATGGTTAAACAACCAGTTGTACACTGAGAACTACTTTTTTTTAAATTCTTTTTTTAAAAAACTAATTATTTCTTTTCATTTTTCTTCAATATAATTCTAATTTTTGTATTAGATTTAATTGTTAAAATTATATCCATTCTAAACGACTAATCCACACTAGAAGGTAGGCTTTACATACTTAAATACCTAAATGTTATTTATGAATACACTGATGTCAGGTGTTTAATTTTTCTTGTTTGTATTATTTTTCAAATTTTTCTTTTGCTAATTGTTCCATTTGAATTGAATGATGAAATACAAATAAACAGAAATCAAGAATTCTTCTTACCATAGGTATAATGTTATACTTCAGTTCTTGTATGCATAATCATTATTTGGAGACTCCTGTGAGTTTATAGAAAGAAATATAATTCATTATAAAGCATTATAAAATCCAAAAATGGATTCATAGGAGGATTTTCAATCAATGCAAAAATTAGTCAAATACCAAGCATATATATTTTATTAAAATTTTATTATCTGAAATGAAGATTGTCAATGACTTTTTAATATTGATTATGACTATTGATTATGATTTAATATATACATGCATACATTCATGGACTGTATCGAGATCTGGATTCTAAAGGGAAAGGTGATTTGGAATGCATACACTTCATACCTCTCAGCACTTCCTTAAAGTATTAAAGCATTTTCATCAAATTTGTGTAACAGTGGTTGTGTAAATCAGAAAAGAATTGCTGATAGTACAAGATGAGTGTCTATACAGAGAAAAAGCAAGGGCTGTTCAATGCTAGACTATCATCTAGTCCTCTGACTGAAAAGTATACTACATGGCAAACTCATTAGACAGCATTAATTGGATCCCAAGAAGCAGGATATGGGAGAAACCAAGTCTCATCCACTGATTAGCATTTTCCCATGCTAATTATGAAGAATCACATCATACTAATCCCATGCAGCTATTCAACCCACCTGTCCTTTCTCCAACAATTTCCACTTAGCAAGTGATGAAACAGGGATGTACATTTGTCCCAACTTCATTCAACTCTTCTATATTACGCAAACTATCAAAAAAGAAACACCTACAATGGACAATAAAGAATTCTTGGCTCTTAATTGGCTGTGACAAAATTCTATTGGAAATATAAATGTAAGTTTCTTGACCTAGATTTACAAAAAGACCTAAGCTTTATTTCAAAAATCTGAAATTTAGCCATGCTAGGAAGGCCATTGTCAGAAATCAAATACCTTACCGGCATATTGTGCCTAGAGGCAGATGAGTCTGTACATTAGCTAGACTCAATGTTTCCTCTTCATCTTTTCCAGGAGGTTACAAAAAGGCATACCAATACAATAACATCCATGCACACAGAAGAAATTGAATGAATGCAATGTCTATGTTATCCCTTTTCTTCAAATTGGCCTTAAAAACTCCATTACACTTCTTTTAGCAAGAGACAGGCAATATACAGATGCTAATCTTATTGTGCCCCTTACTGCAGACACTTTAGATATGACCTCAGGAAAGTGGCCAGTTTAGTTTTCCCTATATAATCTTATAATCTTCTGATCAAGATATTTTAAAATTCATCACATATTTTATAATGTTATACAACAATCAAAGTTACCTAACAAATATGTATTACTTCATTTATATTAATAGAGTTATCACTTAAGAAGTTAAACATTCTAATTACAATTAACTTAAAATTAAATATTTGAAGTTTTTTGTGATGGATAATTTAATCATTTTAGTAATTTAGTAAATTAGCTCTGAATATTTGATAGTTAGTTTTATACATTTTTTCAACTCTTATTTATTTTATAATGATCTACCATTTTACCTGAATTTACCTTTTTCTTTTAATATAGTGTTTTTATTTGTAGTTACTGATAATAATAAAGCTATTACCACTAGTGCCTACGTACATTGTTCTCTAAACTACTTTGCTCATTTGAAACTTTATCACTGCCTAATCCTAACATATATACACACACTATAGAGATACTCTTTACAGCAATTAAGATTTTTTTCTTAATAAATAGCACATTAAGAGCATATGCCCACTATATGGTGCTATTCCGTATACTGCAAACCAAAATTTGTTCAAATTATATCAATGTCTGTTTCCTAAGAATGCATACTTCTACTCATTACTTTCCAACTTTGAGAAAGAGCTAGATGTATTAGAAACTACATTCTATAACCAATTCTTTGTTAATGCTACTTTGTCTTTGTCAATTTGTTGGCTCTTGATGACTGCCTGGAGAAATCTCTGCAGTGTTCTTGGCAAGGGTTTTGGAAGTGCTTTGTCATTGCCTTAGGGCTGAGAGTGACTGGCCTAAGATCATCCAAACTAGCTTCATCACTAAGACAGGACCAGAACTAATGATCTCCCAGTTTCTAGCCTGATGCCTTAACCACTACCCCAAATTGGCTCTCTGGGTACTGTATATTCTCAATTACTTAAGTATTTCTACAATATTAACATTCACTGTACCTGTTTACAGAGAGTTTTGGTTTATTATGAGTGGATCAAAAAATTAAGCTTCATAAAAACAGTTTTCTATCCATGGAATATTTGAAACAATCATAACTTGTGTAGCTGAAAAGGGTGTTCAGAATTTCTGAAGTTAAAACTGTCGAGACATATTATTCCATAGCTAATATTGATTTTTTGTGACTGAATAGACATTATTTTGTTGGAATCTTGCTTCCTGGAAATCTTATAGATTTCAATTGCCTTTGATTCTTCCAAGCAAGATGATCTTCTTGGATAATTCTTACCATCACACTATACGTCCAAAATATTTAAGCTTTAAGTTTTTTATTAGCATTTTCTGTCTATTTTTCTCCATGTAGTATTTATTCTTACACTCTATAAAGTTCTCAATGAATTTCTTTAGCACCACAATTCAAAGGTATCCATTTTTTTTCATTCACTTTTTTGAATGTTTTCAAGGCCATATTTTACAACTCAGAAAATTATCTTGTCAATATTGTTCTTGAGAATGTTATGTCTCTGCATATGCATGTAGTCAACTTACAATATATTTAGTGAATGTACAAAATTATAATGGCACTGAAAAAGGTGACTTTTCACACTTAAAACCATTGCAGTATCCACTGGTCATGTAATCAAAATTCAGATGCTTAGCAACTGGTTCGTATTTATGAATTGCAAGGTCCTGGTGTCATGCAATCACCTTTTGCAATCTTCTAACAAGCAAAGTCAATGGGGAACTACTCAGATTCACTTAACAAATGTGTTACTAACTTAATAACTGTAGTGATTCACATAACAACTGTGGCAAGAAAGGTCATAAAATGAGTATGAAATGAAAGGACAAAAAAAGATGACAAGAAATTAAGCTCTGGGACTGCATTGCAAGTAGTTCAGAATGTTAAAATTATAAAGAAGGAATATAAGGTTGGCTTATTCAATCAAGGTTATGAGCGGTTAAGAAAGCTAATTAGTTATATGTGGCATTTTTGTATTATATGCTTTGCTGATAAGTTAAGAGAGAAGAGTGAAGAGAATACACTCTGTATCTTAAGAAAGGTGATAAATTACTTAAATTGTTTGTATTTGTTGGGATGTAGAGAGAAGTTGGAATCAAAAGTGATGAACCTATGAAATGGACCTATAAGATGGATGGCCATACAAATTTGATATACAAGTATAAATAAGTTTTTCTTCATATTTTTCTTTTTTATATTTTGTAGTTTGTATACTTTTTCTTCTACTTATACCCTTCAATAAAATTATTTGGAAAAAACCAGAAGTATAAAAATTCCAAAAAAGAGAAAGCAGGCTAACCATGAAGCAGGCTAACAGTAATCAAGGAATTACCAAAGAGAAAACCAGACCTCGATCAAAACCATCTTCTTGAGCATGCTTAGTGTTTTTCAATATCTTATTTGTTTTCTGTTATGCTCGGATTTTTGTATTATATGCTTTATTGTGCCACTATGTGTCCAGAATCTATTAGGATTGCGGGAGAATATAAATACTGGAATATTACAGCTAAGATGATGGTAATACTATCTGTTCAATCGTGTCAGATTCTCAGTGATTGTATGGACCACTTCTCTCTATATGTTTTCCTACCTTATACGGCTTCTTTCAGTTGTTTTATGCTCTGGTTGAGGTTGGCTTTGATGGTGTCTAGTCAATATGTTTTCTGGCAGCCTCATTTTTAAATCACCATTTTGAGCATATCTGCCATTTCCAATTCGTTTAATCGCATGACATGGCCAAAGTAAGTAAGGCAAAATTTTATGATTTTGCCTTCCAGTGAAATGCCTGGTTTTATACACTCTCGTCACCTTTGCTGTCCAAGGAACATGCAGGAGCCTTCTCCAATTCCACAGTTCAAACAAGTTGATTTTCCTCCTTTAATAGTTTTTTCACTGTCCAAAAACTAATGTATCCATACAGTAATAATACAATAGTATAGGTAGCTAACACCCATCATCCTCCAAATGGTTCCTAAAAAGTTATGTTTACTATTTTTCAGAAGATCATTAGTCTCAGCACTGATCTGACAGAGAGATATTAGTAATGAAACACCATTGACAGATGTGTTGGAATGCATATATCAGTTTCACACACAGAAGGCACTCTTACAAAGAATAGAAGCTAAATTGCAGAGGATTTTAAGGTGAAAACCAGCACTCTGAATTGCACAATAACCAGTTCCACAGCAGTCAGCATTAATTGCAAATTTTTGGTGGTCTTAAAAGGCAGACCTTTACACATTACCAATCTGGCATGACACTATCTTCATCTTATTATGGGAAATGGGTAACCATGTCACGACAAAAAATAGCCGAATCACATTGTATTACAAAATCTTCAGATACTGCTGAATTATTGTTGAAATTAATTCTTCACCATTAGCTATGTAGATTAAAGTTGCTAATAGTTATTACATAATACCCTAAGCATCACAGACACCTTAATCCTGTTATAGCTTCTTATGTTTCTATTTTTGGCAAACGTACAAATCATATCTAAAAATTACTTGTAAGCACTTTAGTCTGGATTGCTTATTCCTGGGTAAATCTACAGAAAGTATCAGAGTAGTTAATTTATATCAGGAAAAAAGAGAATCTAAATACAGTTAAATACAGTTGTTGTATGTATATGTGTATGTATGTATGTATGTGTGTATGTGTGTGTGTGTATGTGTATGTGTATGTGTATGTGTATGTGTATGTGTATGTGTATATATATATATATATACCTGAAAATTGGAATTATGCAATATATGGTGAACCACAAGATGAAATTGCAGAAGACAGACTCTAATTTTGCAAATGCTACCCTAGAAAGACCACAAACTGGATGAATTATTTTAAATAGCAACTTTAGAGTTTACTTCATTACACTAAAAATATTTTAAAAATTAAGTTATATATATCTTGCAAAAATTTAAGTACTGCTAGTAAATAAAAATTACAGCAATATGTATTGCAGTATTGTCACGTAGGTAAACCTTTTCCTGATTTCCAGATTAATTTGTTTACAACTGCAGTCTGTTTTAAAACAAAGAACTATGAACACAATTAAGTCACTAGGTGCTTATGCATTCTGATTTTATAGATCAACTATAATGGTTTCTCTGAACAATCAAGAAAAATACAAATGATGCTTCTAATAAATCTGAAATAAATAAGATCATGACAATTATTTGGAAAAGGTCTACAGCAGAATAAAATAATCATTTTACTTTCTACAATGTTCAGTTGAAAGGCCTAACTGATAACTGCTTGAAACCTAAATATTCATATGGGTGGTTCACCCATCGTCACTTTTTTTAATAAGAACAGCGAAAGTTAACACATATATAAACCTTTTTAAAAACAACAGAAAGATCAATTAATCTTCAATAACTTCTTTGCAACAGTATAATTGATCCTATCCAGCAGAATTTCCTTTTTGAGATGATTCACTTTTAAAATTTTGAGACAATATGAATGTAGTTCAGCTAAGTATTAGAAGTTTCAGAAATCAAATTAGTTCACTGTCATTTTTGAAACTTACAAAATTGAATTTTAAAATTTAGATCATAATACTCAGACTAGAAGTATTTATTTAACTATCAAACTGGATTGAAAGGTTCTATATAATAATGCTTGTTTACATGTAGAATTATCAAATGTACTTATATCTTGTACATTTTAAGAATCTACATTATTTTTCTAAGTATTGAAACCAAATTCTGGGAAAATAGAAGAGAACAGTAAGTATTGTTTCTGATTTTAAATACATGGCAATTACTATCAAACATCATAAAGCCAATTTCAATAAGAACAGAACAGAAAGGTTATCTCGGAGCAACCTGTATAATATACAATTATAGACACATTGCATAGTGTAAATACTCTAATTTTTATTACTAACATTATCAGTTGTAATATGTGAATAATTTTTAGACCACAATTTTTAAGAAAACTCAATGGCTGCTTTAATACACACAATTAAAAATACAGAGAGAATAAGCAAATAGATACAAAAACAGAGAATTTTATATGGGCAAGGAACAGAAATAGTTCCAGTCAACCAAGCAATCTAAGAAATGCATGTTAAGAATAAGTAAGGGAATGGGCAAGAGAACATTTTTAATGCCATTTTCAAAGAAAACCTGACATGTATCTCTTTTATTGAATCAAAATGCAACATCCCAGACTTCAAAGCCAGATACTTTTTGATGTCACTAATGAGAAGTATTCTGACCACCAGGAGGCAGTGAGTGTCTAGTTTTATTATGGTTGGGTCTCATTAGGTTTATATAATTACATATCTTTTCCATTAGGTTTATCAGGAATTGAATTTGCAGGCAATTGCACTTTAGAAGACTATATATCTCCACAAAATGAAGTCAGCAAAACAGCATTGTGCAGTTCAACAACCTTTAAAAAAAAAAACCAAAATAAATACTCCATCACTATTATCGTTGTCCTTCCAAATATATTGTCCAGTGCCTCCAACATCTCCAGGTTCATCAACTCCAGTTCTGCTGACACACAGCTAGGCCTCTAATGAGCTGATCAGCATGGCAAGTATTCCTTTGCAACTAGTAATTATTTTTAATTCATCAATGTGACCCTTTCACTTTTACAAGTTGTACCTTTCATTAGCTTTAAGGAGATACTCAGTCCCAGTGGTGAATGCTATTGCTGGGAGGGATAAAGAGAGTCATTGGAGGGCATGACATAATGTAACATCTGCACTGTCTCTGGTCTGAAACCTAAGAAAAAGTGGACTGTATATACCATGCTAAAAAAAATGTAAAATAATTAGTACAGTATTTTCTAAAGCAGAAACAAGCAACCAGGTACTTTGCTATATTAGTTATGGATGACAGCTTAAAATCCTTACCAAAGATTAGCACACAGTAAATTCTCATCAGCGGAGAATTTAATTAAATCATAGTGAAAGTGTTTTGGCGTAATTATGATCCCACACTGTGCATAAAAATAGATTGATGAAGCAGAAAATAATCTTTTATACTATTACTCAAAATTATGGGATAAAAGAACTAAAAAATTAAGCTTAATCTTTTAAAATTAAGAACAGAGGTTACTCTCCCTTCTACATAATGTACCTCTACAGACCGAAAGTAATTCTTGCAGTCGGAGAGAGGAGCTACATTAACTATGTGTAAAATCAACGTATCAGGAAAAATTAGGAAAGGGATTAGTGACATCTAAGGTGCAAACTGGTTGGTGGGTGTGTTGTTGCCGCTGTATCCACCAATGTTCATCGGTACAGGAAGGGATTAGTTTAGTCAACCCACTTCCTCTGGAGTTTTGAGTAACAGGCCTCAAGTACTGAGCCCACCCGGGGAGACGTACTCCGTCCGTCAACCAGTCGGAGGGAGGCACCAAGCCCGCTGTCACTCGCCGACACAAAATGGCTGCTGCGGGGGCCAGGCTGCAATGCTCCGAAGCCTTTCCACACAGCAAAGCGGCAGCCTAAGTAACGACCGGGCCGACTCCAACTCCAATTCCATCGCGTTCCCATAAACCTGAGGGCGAGGTCCATAATGAAGAAAAGGCCCCGGGGCGCGGTTAGGATCCGGGGAGGGGAGATACAAGCCTTTCCTGTGGGTGAAAGGTCAGAGGGGCGGCGGCGGCGACACCAGGAGGAACTACTTCTACCGCCCAGCACATGCATAACGGCATCCTGCCACTGCAGGGCACGGAAGAGGCCGCAATTAGGCAGCACCACCACGACGCTGCCTCGCCAGCCAAGAACCGAAGGAAGGGAAGGCCGCTCTGAGCTGGGATACCACCGGCGGCGCTTCGGCTCTCTCTCCCCGCCCTCTCCTCCTCTTACCTGTCAGGCGCAGCTGTAGCTCTTCAGGGTTTATTTGTCGGTGGCGGCTCCGGATCTGGGAGGTCAGAGTTCGTGACCCCGCCTTCTACGCTCGGTCCTGTCCCGCCGTGTGGCGTGGCGTAACGTTCTGTTTCCCCTCCCCCTCCGCAGTTAGCCTCCGCCACCCGCAGAACGGCTGCGCATGCGCAAAGTCAGCTCGTAGCGAGGGAAGAACGAACGTCACCGACGAGGAAAGGGAAGGAAGGAAGGCTTTTCCCTTTGGTAGCCGTAACAATGAGGGGAGGGGAGGGGAAGCGACAGGAGAACTAGCTAAACATTTTCTGCGCGTGCTCGCGAGTTTTCCTGTCAATCAGGTTTATTAAGGAGACAAGTGGAGAGAGCTATTGCAATGGCCATTCAGTATTCCGGGCATTTTTCAGAGACAAATTATAGGAAGATGTTTTATCGCTCGGAAGTCCCCGAAGGACTTAGTCTAGACTTTGACACGAAGAAGGACTTGATCTAATTAGTACTTAGATGGGTGGCCATCATTACTCTAGGCTTTACTGGGAAATCGAGGAAGCACTTTGCTTTGTTGCCAAGGAACTATAGGCTTGGATCCGTAGAAGCCCTTGGGGTCAGGCATCTTTAATCTGGCATGCTATTTAGCATGCTTTAGAAAGTTGATTTTGTCTTTAAAAGAGATCCCTTTTTACTTAACGTTTAAATATTGAGATGTCAGGATAGGAGGAGAAACTGCAGGTAGATTTTTAAGATGCCTCCTGAAAGTTAGAAACTATCAGGGCTTGCTATTGGTAGCACATTATCACTAAAGAGGGCTGCTTCTTTTTGCCTACCCCTGTCTTATGAAAAGGCTTGAATACACCCTTCTGCATTCTTTAATTGAGATGAACAATTTCTAGGTTAAGAATATGCTTTGATTTGTTTCATTAGGTTGTTGGTTCTAAGGACCATATGTGGCAAAGGGAAATAAGGGCCGGTGTCATCAGCAGAATCAAGTTTCTTCTGTCGGAAGGAAAGATGAAGGGATTAGGAAGTCAGAAGATGACTGTTCCTGCTTTGTGCTGGTTTCCCAATGGGCTTGGGAGAACATAGAGACCTCTCTGACCACCTAGAACAGCGGCCCCGAACCTTTTGGGCACCAGGGACCGGTTCTGTGGAGACAGGTTTTTCTGCAGACTGGAGGGGGTATGGTTTTGTGTGCTGTTTGCATCCCGTGGATGGGGCTTTGCTTGTTTGCACAGCCCGGTTTCTGACATGTTGCAGACCATTGCCGGTCCACAGACCAGGGATTGGAGACCCAACCTAGAGTTAATCAGTGGAGTTTAATTTGGAACATAACAGTTCTCATCCCTGATGAAAAAGGCTATCTGGTTTTATATCATTCTGACCTAGAAGTGGTGCAGTGGTTAGAGTGCAGTACTGCGGGCTACTTCTACTGATCACCGGCTAACAGCAGTTTGGTAGATCGAATCTCATCAGGCTCAAGGTTGACTCAGCCTTCCATCCTTCCGAGGTGGGTAAAATGAGGACCCAGATTGTTGGGGGCAATAGGCTGACTCTGTAAACTGCTTAGGGAGGGCTGTAAAGCACTGTGAAGCTGTATATAAATCTAAGTGCTATTGGTATTGCTAATATAATAAGTAAAAATTCCCCAGAAGTGCATAGTTCTCTACCCAGCAACCAGGTGCATTATGTGAGAAGACTCACAGCCTACATCTTATCAACTGGCAATTTTTTAAGATTGGAATCTGAAACATTCTAGTTGTGTCACATTGGATGGACAGAAATGATGAAAGAAAGTTGGTCTCTCAGATACCCAGACCTTTGTAAATATAGGCTTTGCAGGTCATAATCAGCACATTATTATATCTGGAAACTCATTGACAATTGGTACAATTAATGTAGCAGAGTTATTAAATAGGCACATCTTGTTATTACTGCTGTTATTATGGATCAGGTATGGCTTCTCAGTAGTTTTCAGGTATAATATAATAAGGTAAATCCAATAAGTGGTCAATGCCTTTTTATTGAGGACATTATTTATTGCCTTGAAATAACTAAATCCATAGATTCTAAGCAACAAGCACCCAAAAATAATGTCTTGGGAAGGCCATTCAAGTACAAGTATGATTGAAGGATTATTTAGATCTTTTACAGTCTGACTTCAACCAGATACAGCACAGAAAATCCCTACCACTGTGCTCACATTCCTGTATCTCTAAGAACTTTTTAATACTAACAAACTGATCTTGAGATATTGCTCGAATGGGTTGAGTATTTGCTAGAAAGTTGCAACTGGAGATTTATTTGTCCTCGTGGCACTTGAATTATGAACCTCCAGAAGGGTTCGGTTCTTCTGGAACACTGTGGTGGCCTGTTGAGAATAGTGATCCAGAAATGTAAAATTAAGTGTCATCAGGAAAATTGATGCTTGACAGATGTTTTGAGGTTGTGATGAAGTGGATAATGACTAAAAACCTGAAGCTCAATTCAGATGATTGTGAGATTATTGCCAAACCTGGCAATAAAGTGGTAGCTGATATTAGGCAACAAAGCACTCTCATAATGCATAGCTTGAGGGTTCTTTTATTTTTTATCCCCGGAAATTAAGAGGCCAGGAAGACCAGTGGTTATTTTTGTTTGCTAACTTCAGCCTTACTAACCTATTTTCTGTGTCTTATGTTCTAATAGTTTTTGTAATTATTGTAATGTATTCTCTGAGGATAAAATAAAAATTCAAAGAAAAGAACAACCCACATGAACTCCTGGAAAGGTCATGTGATAGTGAAGAAACTTCTGCCAACTTAGAAGAACTATCTTAAAAATAGTGTTTAGAAGCAAAATGGGCAGCTATTTCATTTTTTCTTTTGATTCTAATTATACAAATTTATAAGGTTCTGTAATTAAGGAAACTTTCAAATTCAGTTTGAGTTTCAGAAATGATTCTGACCATTACCAAATGTAAAACAGTGGCAGAGTTTAATAAATAACATATTTTGTATGACAACAAGTATTCACATTTCTTTAAAAATCATTATGCCTGAACAAGAGACCAGGTTCAGACCACTCTTTAAAAAAAGGCTTTGCCCAGCCCTGTGCCAATTTATTGACTCTTATCATACAGAACTGTAATATCATTTAGTTATCTGACAGTGTCTTTAAACCCAGAATGTGCTACAATATTGTGGCTTCTTGAAAAGCTTCTATCCACCTATTGAAAAAGAGAAAACATTATTTTAATAACAAAACCACAACCCCATCCCCATATACTCTCTCATTAACCTGCCCACCAGCCTCTTCATTGAGATGGCAAGCTGCTAGTTGAGGCATCTCTTTCTGTTGTAAAGAGAAGCCCATAGTTTTGGCACATATGAAAAAAGCATCTTTTTTTACAAATCCTTTCTTCCTGCTCATTATAAATCATTTTTTTTAAATCACTCAGCTGTTGCTAGGTAAAAGGCTGGAAACAAATGAGATTTAAAATAACTCTTTAGACTTGAATTACAATTTGCAGAAAAAAGCATCTGCTAAAAATAAGTACTGTATGAACAAAAGAAGTATATGTTCTTAGGGTTATCTATTCTCTAGGGAAATAGGAAAGCTAGGAAGTTAATGCCTTCTTGTTTCTGATAATTAGTTCTTTATTTCATGTTCTATATATTTCTCTATGGGAAACATGTTATCTGTAATGTTAGTTGTTCTATATTTTTATCTCCTCTGTTAATGAATGTTTTATTTAAATATTTAGTAAATACTGAATATTTAAAAATAGGGAAAAATTTCTTTTTAATAAAAGTTTGGATTCCATATATATTCTGTATGATTGTTCTGTCTCCGTAAGAGGATGTTGATTTTTTTTCCTAGTCAGCCAGCTCAACACAGAGGGCCAACAGTTATTATGACTTAGTGTTACAATATTTATTTCCATTTGTCATTTTATTTTATTTTATTTGTCAGTAAGGGTTAGGGTTAGTTTTTTTTGTCAGTAAGGCACATAGACTTTGGGTACCATACTTTCTCATGTGCCAGGGTTGGAGGAAGATGCTAGATAGGGGGATTCCTTTTGAAGAGAGGTGAGAACACTAATAACTACTAGTAATAACGCCAAGTCAGGAAAGGGAGTTAAGATATGTAAACCCAAACAACTTCTGGGAGTACAAGATTTCTAAATTTACAGCTATGTTACTACATCAAGTATAATGGTTTTCAGAGTATATATAATCAGAACATTCACCAAATTTGAATATTTAAGTAATTGACTCAGTTTATCCTTATTTAACATAATTACAATCAAAGCCACACTAGAAGATGTTACAGTTAGTTACTTTGAGGTAAGATGGGAGGCCTATAAATTTTATAAACAAATAAATAAAAAACCATGCATAATTCTAAATGAA
Source organism: Masticophis lateralis (assembly GCA_030761175.1). Lineage (NCBI taxonomy): Eukaryota > Metazoa > Chordata > Lepidosauria > Squamata > Colubridae > Masticophis > Masticophis lateralis. The sequence goes on along the minus strand of JAUDYJ010000006.1, from coordinate 37,901,127 downwards.
AAATGGTTAAGACAACAGGTTTGAATCCAAATATTAAAGAGCAGCCTACTTTTGGGAATTGGCTTTTGAAAAAAGAAATGGGATTTTTTTTCTGTATTTTTGCTCAATTTATATACAAGTAGCAAATGCCTGCTTTTTTCTGCTAAAATCTAATGAAACAAACTTCATTTACTTTAGTTTTTAGGTACTTCACTGAGAATATATATATATATATATGTGTGTGTGTGTCTGTGTGTGTGTGTGTGTGTGTGTGTATGTTGGGAAAATAATTTCTGTACAATCAGGGAATAATCAATAGGATCACAGACACAGATTTATACATACAAACAAAACAAATGAACAAATAAATAAAATAACTGGCCACCTACCTCTGTGTTGACTGGGAATCATCCGATCTGAATATGTAAAATAAAGTATTTTTGTGCAATAAATGGAAAACTTTAGATTCTAAGTGTTCATCTTTAACTTCAGCAACTGTAAAACCCAGTAAAGGTTGGCTCTCTAAAGCAGCTACATCCTAATATTAAAAAGAAACCCAGAATTAGACGTGACTTTTAATTTTTCAAACTGTGAAAATGCCATACAAGAATGTTTCTTGCAATTCTAGGTCAATACCAAATCCTGAGTTTGATTCTAAATGTCCCAGTTGTGAGCAAACAGGAATTATTTTGGTTCCGATCTTTCAATTACGGTATTTAGCTAATGGCTCAATACATAGCATTTCTACCCTACACTTCCTTCCAAAGTCATAAGCTTGAATACAAGGGTGATAACTCTCTTGCACTATTGTCTATTTAGGCTTCATGAAGCCACCCAGTTCCCTTGAAATCTATCAGAATTGCTGGCTGTTGCTAATGTGTGAGAATAGTGAATTCCAGCTGTATACTGTTCATTATTTTGTGTGAATCATTTTACATATTAGGTTATTTTCTTCCAGTGGTTTGTTTAAAGATACTCTCTACATTCAGTTCAGGTGCCCTTCACTTAATGACAGATCAAAATTATGTCAGTGCTGATTGAAAGGACTTATGAGCCTTGCCTGAAGATATGGCACTGCAAGATCTCTGCAGTCACGTGATTGTGATTTGCATCCTGCTCACATTTTAGCAGGTTACCTAGTGTTTTCCATTCATCTGTTCACCACTTGCAATCTTGCCTGCTAGTTTTCCCAGAAAATCAGCAGGGAAGGTCCTAAGCTATTTTCACCCGCTGAGATGACTCCCTCTGGTTTCTGGTGGCTGGTTGAAAAAGGTTCATCCAGAAATGATAGCTTGACAACATGATCACTTAATGCCACAACCAGAAGTGCTGAGATTGTGGTCATTGAGAGAAACAGTCATGTGACCTCTCACTTAATGACCACTTTGCTCAACGACTGAGGATTCCGGTGTCAATTGTGGTCATAAATCAAGAACTATCTGTAAACGGAATCCACAGGAGTACAATTCCAACATTCTGCCTATATGAAGTGTTTACTCAGTTTTTCATTTCTTACCTCACTAGCAGCATATGTGTATAGCACTTTATTTTTTATCACAAACCACAGGTGTTTCCATGGTTTCTTAGCCCCCTTTGATCTGTACAAGTAGCCACTTATTGAAGAATCTTCTGTATTAGCTGATACCTATAATGAACACAAGTATATAGTTTAATTACAAGAGAGTGTAATATAACTGCTCCTCTCCCTGGTGTACTGATCATTATCTTCATTATAATCATGCTGAAAACAAATAGTTTCAGTTAAGCATAACTGCTTGCTACATTTATATGCTACATTATTGTTAATTTACTGTCCAAATGCTCAAGGGCCTTTAGAATGAATGAACAAATGAACAAAACCAATTTACAATTAGGTATATTAAATTAATATACCTATCTTATATTAAATATACGTATCTTATATTAAAATCTGATTAAATAGATCAGGGGTGTCAAACGCAAGGCCTTGGAGCCGGAGCTGGCCCATGGGGTACTTAGATCTGGCCTGCAAGACTGCCCTGGAAACAGTGAAGGACTGGCCCACATGGCCTCTGCCAGGGAAAACGGAGCTCAAGAGAGCTGCGTGCAGCCCTATCAAGCTCAATTTTTGATGGCAGAGATTTGCAGGAAGCCATCACAGCTGAAAACGGAGCTCATGAGGTCCATGGGTGACACACCCAAGCTCCCTTTTCGCTGACAGAGGGTTACAGGAGGCCATCACAGCTGAAACCGAGTTCGGGAGCCTGTTTTCGCTGGCAGAGCACTCAGGCCGCCACAGGCAGCCCAATAATAAAGTCCCAAAGAAAAGTTGAACACAGGTAAAACTCAAATCTCAACATTCTCTAAGTGGTATTTTGTATTTCACATAACATCGCATAGCATTCTTCCCAATATAAATTAAACATTAAAGCAAAAGAATTATAGCAGATGCTAAAAGGTTTCCGACAGCAGGACTAGAATATAAATATACTGAAACTATATAAATAATTTGTGTTCAGTAAATACTCAGAGGGAGCCAGTCTGGTTGAGTGATTAATGGCTTCAGGATAGAAACTGAGACACCATGAGTTCTAATCCTGCCTCAGGCACAAAGCACCTTGGGCCAGTCACTCATTCTCAGCTCCAAGCCCATGTGAGGGAGGGAAGTGATCATCAATCAATCACAATCCATCTCTATGGCAGATCTGATATTAGCTTATACAAGCCCTATGATAAGAGGTTATTAGTTAATCTTGAAGTGAAGCAAAACAGAAAGCTTAATTGGATCAAGGTTGACATCAAAGCATTATCTAGCTTTCTGAATTCAGAACAGACCCAGCCTTGGAGAAACCACATTTTCTCCTCTACCCAAGATTCAAGTCCAGACCCAATTTGCAGATCTGTGTCATTCACTGAGAAATTTTTTAATAATCAAACTTCCTATTAGAAACTGTCAGCAAATACAGTAAGTTCAAATTGGTTTGATTCTGTTTATGTAGCAAAAAGCTATTGAGGGCAGCAATGTGTCAGGCCTGGGACATCTTACCAAAAGAACCCCATGTTAAAATGCTAAAGCTTAGCATGACCACAAAAAATTGCTAATATTTTTTAAAAAGTCTCTTTTAAAGTTAAAATATGGTGAGATCTGGAAATTTCAACAAAAGGGACAATTTTCTTCTGGAATGCTATATCAAGTTTATTGAAGTTTATTGCATGCTATATCAGGTAAATTGCAATTTGACATTCCAGCTTCAATTCGGGAGGATTTTGATTTTTTTTTTTTTGCAAATCTTTTTTCTAATTCTAACCATCATCTCCCAAACAAATTACTGATACTGTAGCCTTTGAAAACCTTCTTCCCTGGCTTCTAGTGTATCAGAAATAAAATTTATAATTTGATTACTAAAATCTAATAAGGCACCTGTCGAAGGTTTTCTACTCCCAGAACTTTTGAAGTCTCATATTGATTGGTGGGCCCCAGCAGGGGGTTCACCCACATAAATAATAAAGTTGAATTCCAGTCAGATAGGAAGTCGCCATTATACTCGCCCTATATAAAAAGGGAGACAAAAGTGACCCAAAAACCTACAGACCGATAAGCCTTATTGGCTAAAATGTACGTGAAACATCTGTTAAGTAAAACAGAAAACAGGGCAATGGAAATAAATCTCTTAATGGAGGAATGAGCTGAATTCAGACCAGAGTGCTCCACAATAGATAATTGTTTGACCTTACACCATCTCATAACAATTAACAAATGGCAATAAACTGTTTACCATATTTATGAATCTTAGTGTGGCTTTTGATTCTACAAACAGAAACATTCTATGAATGAAATTAGCTGGCTTAAATATGGAACCCAGACTTTTTTATTCTTGGTTAAGTTCCCCTACTCAGAAAACTATTTGAAAGTCTGTATAGGTGTTAATAGTCTAATAAACAGTATACCCACCCAAAATGATGTCAAGATAGGATTGTATTCTAGCCCCAATGCTTTTTAATTTCTGTGTCAATGATTTACCGGGATTCCTGTATGCTGCAGATACTCATATGCCAAAGACCCATAATTTTATTCTCTTATATGTTGATAACGTGGTTTCAATAGTACATTTCCAAATAGGCCTGAGAAGACTGCTGCAAAAACTAAATACCTACTGTGCCCTTAATTATTTAAATATCAATAAAATAATATCTAAAGTATTTAGCAGAACAAGTGTGAAATATATATGGGAAATATATGGAGAGCCTATCAAACAAATGCATTTTTAAATCTATTTAGGGATGGTTTTTACCAGAACTGGGTCATGGTTAAATCATTTTAAAAGAAACTCAGCAAGGGCAGAGATAAGTACTAAAAGATTATGCAAATTTAATTACAACTACTTGGGTATCTTGATCTTTATGCTGAAAGTATTCAAGGCAAAAATAGTCCAATGCTGACCTATGCCCAGAATTGTTGGGCCTTAATATAGCTACGCCAAATTGAACAAATTTTTTAAGATGCACATTAGGAACAGATAAGAACACATTTTCCCCTGTGGTCTGGTACGCATTCTTTGCACAGTCACTTAGTAAGTAAAATATTCATATACTGGCAGAGGATCCATTCAATGAACCCTGACAGACATTCCAAAATATGCCTAACAGAACAGATAAATATGGCCCAGCCCAATTCCTGGGTCAACCAACTTTCCAAAGTTATTTCACAACATGGCTTTTCTACCCAGCATCTATTCTTAATGACCTTCCAGACAGAGGAAATTTTTAAAGAGATAGTCCTGGATTTTAGCACTCAAATCAATATGGAATTAAAAGGTTAAAAATAGATCCCAGAATTGGCTAACAATAGCATGTTGGCTAACAAGAATATATATTTTTTTTCCTTTATTATATTAAATATATAATATATATATTTTTCTAGAGCAAGATTTGAGTTATTGGTCTCCATGGCCAAATATGAGCGTTTCCTCCACTTGCTTTTAGAGAACATGCCATTGAAAATATTTCTCATATTTTGTTTGACTGTTAATTATATGCCCCGATTAGTCTTAAATACCTATCATCTCTTTTGGAAAGAATATCTCACTGAGATCCTAGCCACAAATTGTCATATTTCCTTCTGGGCTCAAATGTACATAAAACTGCTAAGTTTATAACTAATGGAGTGGTTTTATAAACCACTGTATTCTGTAAGGGAGATTTATTTATTTAATTACTGTATCTTTATATTATTAATACATATATTTTATCACTTTATTTCTTCCTAGTTTATTGCAAAATTGGACTATGTACCGGTACTATATTTGATTTTATTTGATTTGTTAAGGTCATAAGACTAATAAATCAATAAACTACTACTATTACCACTCCCTAAAGAGGCAAAGACAGAAGAGTTCTGAAAAATTGACAAATTGACAAATCGGTTTCAGGCCTTTATCTTGGTAGAATTCTGAATTAGATGGGAACAAGAGTGATCTAAAACTTACATACTTTACCCACATTTTAACTGGGTATCATGTTGTCCAACCATGATTCTCAGTTTTGTAACAAACACCAGATACAAAATGTTTAGCGCAGTGTATAAAATTTTTAGTACATTGTATAAAACCTTTAAGGCTGCCGCTTCAAAACTGTCAGTCTACCATTGTGGCTTATCAACACATTCAAATTAAAATAAATAATGGTGTTTCATGGTATAGATCTAGTCATTGTTCCACTTTCACTAGCTGAGCATAAGGCAAGTAATCTTGCCTACAGTCCCCAGAAAGAATATTGAGGGAGAGAGAGGAGAATCAGAAAGAAGTAAGAACAGAATAAAAATAAGCATTTTTATTCTACAGTTACTATTTTTGAAAAGAGCAATGGTTAGATGTCAGTACAATGTTGGTCTAATTAAGCAACAGGTCTTTATTAGTAAGTACAAAAAAAAAGTAGTGCGGAAAAGATCTGACATACTTCCTTCAGTGCAGCTGGAATTTTTTTTTGCTTCCTGCCAGATGGAATACTGTGCAATACTGTAGACAAAGCATTAGTTGGCGATCGGTGATTTAGTGGAGATCCATTTTTAGAAGTGTACATATTATCTGAAATCCAAGTAACAGTTACAGTTATTTCTGATTCAGAGAACTAAAGGAGTAAGTTTTTAGTTTATCATTTATTAATTTTATAAGATATACATCCATCTCTGATTATATTTGTATACAATATTTCAGAAACAGCTTGTAGCTTTTTAAAATGTCTTAATGTTCAAGTGATTGTACAGCTATTCTGAATGTTTTGCTTTCTCATTGCTTCTGATCCTAGGTGGAATATTGGTGATCAAAGGCTTGCAGGTAACAATTTTCATTTCAGACAGATGCAAGTTCTTTTTTAAAGTAGCAGGCAGTGTAACTCAAACGACTGACTGCAAATAATTTAAAAGAATAAACAAGATGGGTTAATCAAGAAATATATTTTCATACTTGAAGAACCACAATATATAAACTAAAAATGTTGCTAAATAATGCATAGGTTTTATATTTAGGATTTTTTTGTATTTAACTCTTGAAGTACCATTTTAAATGAAAGATTACTATTGTAATCCTAAAAATTCTAATATCTAATTGTAAAAATATCTCAAGTAAATATATGAGCAAAAGTGAAAAACAGGCAAATGTTTAATTTTACCCTGTTTCTGCAGCTCTTTAAAGCAATGATCACAAACTCTTGCAGGGTGGTTTTTCATATAGTCTAATCCATGTTTATTTGATGAACAAGCTTGGCAGATTATCTGAAAAAAGAAACAGATAATAAATGCACATAGATCTTTTTCAAATGCATTTGTCTCCATTTTTTCCTTCTTTTTTTAAACCCAACGATATTAATTTTTTACAACCTTCCCACAAGCTCTGCAGTGGTGTCTTCTCCATGTCAGAGTGAATTCACTGGTACAAATCATACACATGGTAGCTCTGGTATCAGGAATCCAGATTGGAGCTTTGGATCCTATAGGTCTTTCTTCTTCTTTTTCTTGGTCTGCCTAAGGAAGATTGAGAAACATTGTATGCAGAAAAATATATTTACAGGATTTTTATTTTTCTATTTTTTATGTAGAAAAGTACATATTACAGGCTCATTATCAATATCAGCACAATTTCTTAGATTTCAATGTATATTAGAAGGGAAAATTAAATTTTTATTTGAAGGATAAATATTGGCAGGAAGGTAAAGAAGGCTGTCTTCTCATATCTCATACTGTCAGAGTTGGGCAAAAATGTTTAGGCTGTATAGACTATTTTCCTGTCCAGTACAGGAAATGCAAAGTTAGAATATACTCACCCAACAACAGATTACTCAGCCTTCTCTTGGGTCCCAATGTACAGAAACAATTACAAGGTCTCTTGAGTGTTGAGCATGACATGTTTTCCAGTGCGCTGCTCCTACAATCCATAGCTGGGTTGTTTCCTCTTTCCTTGACATCGACTGGGTGAATTTTTCCCCCCCTATCTCTTCGTACTGTGGCCACGCCCATTATTCCCATAATCCTCCAGTCTTTTCACTCAGTTGCTGACAAGAGTGGTGTGTTTTTTCTCTTTGTGCTCTAGCTAGCCATTTTTCTTAGTGCGATTAGGCTATTTCTTTATTTTTCATTAATTCTTTTTGTTCGGTGAGAGCTGACTAATCCTGCCTGCTGCTGGGCGTGAGCAACATGTCTGGAGCTCCAGGCTGTCTCACGCCTCAGTGCCATCTACCAGCCTGCAGCTCACGGACACTGTCCCTATGGGGCGGCGCCATTTCCTTGACATCTAGCCGCCGGTGTGTAAATTGGGGCTCCGGTCCACTGGCATACCCACCCACACACCCCTTCTTTTGTTCCTTTATAGCTCTCACTAGTGGCGGCTCCGGAGTTCTTGTACAATTCGTCGTACAGGCTCTGAGGTTTCTATCAATTTCCCCAGCGGTGCTGAGGGAGAGCTCTTACTGCGCTGGGCTGGAATTCACTTTAAACGCAGCTGCTGGCTTGTCAGGAACTGAGCAGACGATCAGACCGGTTGCAGCCGCCATTTTGGTGAGCGGTTTGTGGCGCTCTTCATCCATGCTGCAGATGCCATTTTCTTTTGCCGCCTGTATCGCCGCCCACCATTTTTGCATTCAGTTTTCCCACGCTTTCAAGACAGACACAGTAACCATTTTGTTGTACCCTCAAGGTGCTGGTGCGGCCATTTTTCTTAAGGGCCTTTCTGATTACTCCTTTCTGATTACTGAGGCCTCCATCTTGGGCTGGGGCAAGGGTCGCCATTTTGAGTTCGACAGTGGCTGTCGCTGAGTTCTCCCGTTTGTTTGTGGGCAGCACCCGGTATTTCCTAGGGCCCATCACAGCCATCATGCACGTCGGGCCAATCGTTGCAGTGCGTACGTTTTGGAGAGGCATCGGATCATTGATCCTTGATAATCTGACCTTCTCCTTGGTCATTCCCTGAAAGTCTGCCAACTGGAGTAATGTGAGCCACAGCATTCATTGACTCAACTGTTCGTTTTTTTGGTTATATGTCAGCATGTCAAGATGCATTTATCCTAGTGCTGACACTAGGACATTATATATATTCACGTATATATTATTATAATTAAAAAATATATATTATCTTTACGATGACAGATTTCTCACTCTCGTCAGATCTCTAACACGAGACCAGCCCACCTAGGGCCCCGGCCAAGCATAAGGCTGCGACCAGGGTATGCTCGTATCTCTTGCCACTCCAAAACCTCGCTGGTTGCAGAAAAGGACGCGTTACATCACCACAAGGTGCTTGAGTATCAGTATGATAAAGCCCGGCAGGCAGCTTCTTCTCTTTTTGCCCAGGAGGTTCAGGCCTTGACGAGCATACCTCCTTTGCTAGGTTCGGACATTACTGGTGCTTGGCTGTTGGCTCCACCGTCTGGAGGAGCGCCGTCTGTAGATGTGGGCCCCTCTGGTCAACCCCTTGGCCTTTCAAAGCGGGTGTCGCTTTCTCTGCCAGATGTCTCGGCAGTAGGGTTGTCCAGCAATCCGCTGCCTTTTCCACGACAACCTGAAGTGACCTTCACCCTGACTGCTGCGGGGCTTCACGCAATGGAGGCACAGCCACCAGCGACCCAGGTGGACTTCTAGGCACTGCTGTCTATTGCTCTATCTTCCTTGCTGGCGGCTGGGCTCCATAAGGCATCTCGGCTGCCTCTTCACACAATGCCGGCCCCTCTGTCTCAAGGTTCCAGTCAATTTTGAGGCAGGACTCCCACCCGCGCTGAGTCTGCTTCCTCGGGTGACTCCGAACATGGTGACTCGGCCCCCAAGGACATCAGGTTTTCGGAAGATGAGGACATGCAGCCGGACACCCCATCATTCTCCGGTTTGTTCAGGCCCATTCCACTCACTCTGCTGGTGGACGGGTCCAGCCCTACTCTGGGGCTCCTTCTTTCTGGAACCAGATCGTCTGACACTGACGTCAGACGCCGGCCTTCGGGGTTGGAGGGGGCTCATTTTCACAATCAGGTGGCGCAGGGCCGCTGGTCTCCGTTGGAGCAGCAACACAGCATCAACCTTCTGGAGCTGAGGGCGATCCAGCTTGCACTACGTCATTTTCAGTCCCAGCTGGAGGGTCAGCACATATTGGTCCTCACGGACAACATCTTGGCCAAGGCACATGTGAACAAGTAGGGTGGCATGCGGTTCAGGGCCCTGATGTTGGAGGCGGAGAATCTATTGGCCTGGGCGGAATGCCATGTCCTCTCGCTGACAGCCAACCATATCTCCGGCATCGACAACGTTCGTGCAGACTGGCTCAGCAGGGAGCAGATCGACCCTGCAGAGTGGCAACTGCAGCCCAGCTTCTTCCAGGAGGCGATGCTTCGATTCGGATTGCCAGCTGTCGACCTGTTTGCCAGTCCCTCAAATGCCCAGCTGCCTCGCTATGTGACTCGTTACCCATGCCCAATGGCAGAAGACCACAATAATCAGGTGTTGTTGGCCCCCTGGTCTAATGTACGCCTTTCCCCCGGTCCCCCTAATTCTGCGGGTGATTCAGAAACTTTTGGATGAATGGGGCAAGCTCTTGCTAATGGTTCCCAACTGGCCACGCCATCCATGGTACGCCGATATGGTCGCATTGTCCATTGACAGCCTATAGTTGATTCCTCTGCATTGGATCTCTATGTCAGGGGGCCATATCCCATCCAGAGCCTCAGTGGCTCCAACTGACCATCTGGCATTTGAGAGGGTCATCCTGAAGAAAGACCGCCTCTCGGACGGAGTGATCAGCATGATACAGGCTTCATGGCAACCATCCACGTCCCGTATATATGAGGCCTCTTGGAAGGCTTTCTGCTCTTGGTGTTCCTGTAACCACATAAACCCGACAACGGCAAAGGTACCGGACATTCTGGAATTTCTCCAAGCTGGCCTCAACAAAGGTCTGTCTCCATCCACCTTGCGTAGAAAGGCGGCCACTTTGTCTACAGTCATCAAGTGTCTTTGTCAATCTCTGTTGGCTTACCTTTCTTTATACAGTTTACTTCTTTAGGTTGGCTGCGCCTTCGTGAAAAGGACCGGAGGGTTATGGGAATAATGGGCGTGGCCACAGCATGAAGAGACAGGGGGGAAAAAGTTCACCCAGTCGATGTCAAACAAAGAGGAAACAACCCAGCTATGGATAGTAGTCACAGCACCCAGAAAAGGGACATTCAGGTAAGACACCGTCCGGTTTCACTCTTTATAATTTCACATAAAAGATATATACCTTCTAGAAAGAAAACCTACCTCTTCCAGACTTTTAGTAGGATTAAACGTGATTCTTTTTTTGGTGTAGTCTTCAATTGACTGAGAGATAGTTTCTAACCATTCATCTCTCTCTGTAGCAGAACTGTTGGAATTAAATATGCACATCAGTTAAGCAACTTCTTTCAGGAAACATCACTAAGTAGATTTTCCTTTGACTTTATGAGGCTTTTTTTTTTTTTGCAACACTTACTTTGCTGAGAGGATGAAGGATCGTTCTACACTTTCTATGTTCAATTCGTTTTGATAAGCTTCATGGGTTGGCTTCTTAACCTGGCAAGGTAGTAGAAAGTATAAAAAGAGAAATGTTCTATCACTTGTCATTTTGAAAAATTAAAAAAATAAGAGAATGACACACTACTCCAGCCACAAAGCTGGTTTGTATGGCAGGACTAGCCATGCTATAGTTCACTAATTAATTTGTACCACTCTTCTGATTGTGTCTGCTGTCAAGATTTGCAAATGGTCAAGCCTAAAATGCCATGGAAATAAACCAGTGAACTAGAACTGGCTTTTTTTAAAAATTGAAAGGAATAATCCAATAAACCATAGATAAGGTCAATCATAGGACATGCCTATCTGTAGAACAGCCAGCAGATAAGTTCTCCTGAAATAAGCTGGAGAATGGTGCTTATTCATTAGTGAGACCTGATAAGGCTGTATGAAATGAACTGGGGCTCAAATGATAGAACTGGGAACAGTCTAACATACAACAAGAAAATCTGACAAGTTGTGGAAAAAACTTGCTATCTCTGCTGTTTTCCTGCACTGCTTTTTATTACTTTTTATTCAGCTTTTCTGAAAAGGAGACCGCTAATAGTTACCAACGTTTGGCAGAATGTTCAGAGCAATTGATTCCTCAAATAGTAATTTCAGACTTGTTAATTTTGGTGCACAAGTTCAAACTATGTTTTATAAGACAAACTACTGTACAAAATAATAATAACTCACTTTCATTCCAGCCAGCGATAGCATGTTGTTGAGTTTATACATTCCAGACTGCAGAGGAGTTGTATACAACAGGGTGTCATTAAACTGCAAAGTAAATTATTTTTTTAATGTAGCTGATACACTTATATAGCAACTTACAATCTTACAAGTCTGGTGTAGAAGGTCTACCTCATCCCCATCTTAATGGGCATATAGCAGAATGTTGTGAATAGACATGAGATTTGTCTTCTTCCTTAGGGCTTTTCCTACCCATTTTTCAAGTAATTTCAGTAATTTCTATATTTATGAAGAATACAAAAATTGATAAAATTGCACTGATAAAAATGAAAACATTAATATTAATTGTCAATCCTTTAGGATAGACCCGAAGAGGAAATACATACTCTACAGCAAAAGTAGAATTATATATTTTATTGAAATTGATTATAACAACAGAATCTTGGAAATCCAAAATATGTGTTACCTCCTATCCTTCTTATACCACAGTGAACTAGGGAAGGCATTTGTCTCAGTTGCTCCAAATATATTTGTACCTTAAAGACATCTTCTGGATTTTTTACAGCAATATATTGGAGAAAGCAGTAGAAATAGCTAATCCTTAAAAATAGCCTTTTTAATTTGCAAAATACACCTAAATTATTTGCTTTGTATGAAATAATGGAAATCTTACAACATATTTTTAATTAACAAACATCCCCTCCACTGCTATTTTCCCCCTGCAACTGAGGAGATATTTTGCCCCAAAATACTAAGATCACCCTCACCCTCAAAACTAATAGACGTACACCTACAAATGTATCTAATTGCTTTTTTAAAGCTATCCAAGCTAGCAGTCAGCCCTACTTCTTATGGGAATGAATTGCCCAAGTTAATTATATACTGTGTGAAGACATCATTTCTTCTGTCTGTCTTAAATCTTCTAATTAGCTTCACTGGATGAAGCATATCCTAGTGTTTTGAGAGAAAGAAAATCTTCCCTGTTTACTTTCTCCATGCCATGCTGCCTTCCATACATCTCAATTATATTTCTCCTATCGATCAATTCCAGTTTAGTTTGCAGCCAACACATTTCAGTTAATTCCTACTTCCAGATCTGAGCAAGCAGACAGAATACAAAAAGCAGCTGGAAAAATCCAGTTGATGTTTATTTATAAAAAAAATAGCAAAGATCAAAAACTTTTAACTGGCAAAAAAGAGGATGAAAGGCAGATAGAACCAGGGAAAGAGACTCTTGAAGTCAGGCAAACGTTTACATTACCCACATATGTGTATATTAAAAGGACAGAACTTTTAGCATCACTGCAAACAAAATTGTCAGAAACTATCATGGACAGTCCAAAGCGAATGGACTTTGGTTATTTTAGTCTTAAGCCTTTTTTTGTACATAACAGCAGCAGAACAGAAAGCAGGTCACTTAGATGATCCTTCTATTCTGTGCCATATAAAAGTTCTATGAAATCCTACATTACTTGCTGGTCTTTAAGATGGAATTGTTATTATATGGAATTTGTTGTATTGTAACTAGAATCTTACTCTTTCTGCAGATCAATATGATTCAGTGATTGGTTCATAAATCACAACATGCTATGATTTCACTTTTTTTTTGGTGTCAGCTATGTCAGCACATTCATTCAGTCAGTATTATTGGTAAACAATGATTTATGGCTTATTGAAATGTATGAACCTAATCAGGTCATAGTTGAAACATACTCCAGCTTGCATCTTAAGTTGGAGACTGCATCTTAAGTCAGATATTTAACATATTGTTAAAAGAATTACATGATTATGAAATAGATATTTGAATTACATTTAGTCATATACCAAGTACAATTCAAATGTGTTATAGATCAAAAGTAATTTTTACATTACAAGAAGTGAGTTGCTTGTTTGAACTTTGAGTGGAATCTTTCTTAAGAACAAAAAGACCATGAAGACTACCAACTATGGAGGAATGGTTACTGCAATTTACTTATGGAATATTAATGAAGCCACAATAAAAGAAAAACAGCAGCACAAATTGCAATGTAAATTATTCAAAACCATTAGCTGAAATTGCTAGCTGTTGGTATTTAGTTCTCCATTAAAAATTACTTTAGCATTAGGGTGTGCATCTTACCAAAAAAAACATTCTTGGCTGCATTACTTTCCGGGACAGTTTCATCAATGTTCCTTCTTTCAAAAAAACCTGGTAAACAAATACACACAGAAAATCAGTCAAGATCATATAAATCTCCTATCTAGTAGTAAAGTAGTAAACTCCAGACTCTTTGATAAGCCCTTGCGAATATGCTTTCCTTTTGACCTACCTCTGCAGCAAGAAAGTAAAGTTGCTTCTTACCCAAAAAGTAACAAGCCTTACTTTCCATGCAGTGATTTGTTCTTTTTGGGCAGAAAAAAGCCAGTGTTTGTAGCTGGGCAGAACATTGTATGTTGCTTTTTCCAAGCCCAGAAAAAACAATCCTGAAGCTTTTTTCATGATTTTTTTTTAATATTAATATTTTTTTTTAATATTTTGTGAATAATTTACACTAAAACAATAGGTGTCTATTACAGAAACAATATAAATAGCCAGAAGGGTATATTCCCTGATGGGAGGGAGCAGTCCTATGACAGCTTTCCTACAAGATCAGACCTTGAGGGTTCCAGAGTTCCTTCAGGCTCCTTTGTGTAACACAGAATGTTTCTGTAGGAGATGCTATTGCATTTTCTGGTGAAAAAATACTGCCTTTCTCCTTGATTCAGCTTCAATCTCTCTCAGCAGTTACCTGATGAAAAAGTGATGTCATTCCATTCATTCATCCATCACACCAGCTAAAGCTGAAACTCTGTTTGGACATATAGATGATAAGGAAGAATCCAGTTTTGAAGAATTTTAACTCTTGTATTTTAACTTGGTTGCTGAGTGAGCTAAGATTTTTGTACTTTTAAAGATATTGATGATACCGTATTGTTTTTGTTAACCCTCTTTCCACTTACAGAGCTAGCTTACTGTTTTTCTTTGAAATAAATATTCAAAAACATTTAACCTACTGATGCTTTAATTAATGTCATTTTATTGGTATCTATTTTTATTTTTGAAATTTTCCAGCTGCTGCTGTATTTCCTACCCTAGGCTTATACTCAAGTCAATAAGTTTCCCAGTATTTTTGTGGTAAAATTGTTGCCTCAGCTTATATTTGGGTTGGATTATACTCAAGTATATATGGAACATCTTGGAGCTGGGTTATTGAGAGTATGTGTATGACACTTCTAACAAGTAAAGAAGGCCATAGAAGACAGATTTCAAAAATAGTTTAATGTTTATGGGATAGGGTAGCAATTGGAATAGGGAAGCTAATTTATAATCCACAGACTACATTTAAAACTAGATGCTAGAAAGAGTAAGACAAGGCTGGATCTGTCTATATAAACCTCCATAGAGCACCAACAAGCATCATGAAACAGTGGACTGTGCTTTTGACATCATACTTTGCTTTGTGGTGTCTCTTGTAATGGCAGTAACTTTCTTGCTTTTCAAAAGAAATAAAAGTTAATATCCCAGCTAGAGATGAATAATTATTTTTTTTCCTTTCAGAACTGTTAATCTGCAAAGGGAATGAAAGGAAGGACTTCAATCTATAGTTTTCCTGTGATATCTAAATGAACTTACCCTCCCAGGCTGCACAATCTCATGATGACCAGTTAAGCTGTACTGTATTTGCATAAGTTTCTGAAAATTATCCTGGAAAATGAACGTAGAAAATGTTACTGTCTAGTTTTTAACATCTTTTATTGTTTTATTTTTGTTCACTACTATATTCTTTTGTTTATGAACTGCCCAAAGTTGTTGAGAGTTAAGCATTTAATAATAATCCAAAATAACTCATGATATAAATAAATATCAGAAATCATTCACATGCAATCAGCCAATATAGTCATAACATCCTCTCAACCTCAACTTTACCATTCCTTTTTATAACAACTGGAGATTATACATTTTAAAAAAATGATACATACTGTACATACATACATACATACACACACACACACACAAACATATTTGCCTTATATATATTTAATAATTACAAAATATATTCTGTCTTTTTAAATAATTCTTGTGGCTATATGTATTAAAAATACAATACAACAACCATAACATATTTAAGAATTTTAATTAAAAAAATAATAATTTAAACATTCATATAGAAGGGAGCCTGAGTGGCATAAGGGAGCTTGAGTGGCGTAGGAGGCTAATGCCTCCTACTAAGGCAGCATTTAACATCCAGCTGCCTGCAATTACTGCGAGTTCAATTCTCACCAGGCCCAAGGTTGACTCAGCCTTCCATCCTTTCTAAGGTGGGTAAATTGAGGACCCAGTTTGTGGGGGCAATAAGCTGACTTTGTATAAATATACAAAAGTATGAAGGCTATTGCAGGCATTGTAAGCTGCCCTGAGTCTCCGGAGAAGGGTGGCATATAAATCATATGTGAGTGTGTGTGTGTGTGTGTGTATGTGTATGTGTATGTGTATGTGTATGTGTATGTGTATATGTATATGTATATGTATATGTATGTATGTTTATGGTTTCATTTTAATGTTGTTAGCTGCTTAGAGTTGCCTTGCAGTGATAGGTGGCAAACAAATTTAATAAATAAATAGCAATGCTTAAATATGTTTCATTAGAGACAAATTATCAACAGCATGTAAAAATATAATGACATTCTATTTGTGCACCTTTCAGCTTTGTAGCAAAGCAATAATTTAAATTTATTATAGCAAAAAATGGTGTCTGCTACCATTTTTAAAACATTAAGTTTTTACAACTGGAACACCACTTACCCCCTGCTTCATAATGTCATTTGCATGATTGGCCACTTCTATAACAACAGCAAGAGCATCTTAAAAAGAACATAGAATTATTCTTATATATTCTATATTGCTTTATTATGTATTCAGTATTTACATTCTAATTTTCCTATATGGGCACTGCTTGAAACATATCAGAAATAGATTGTTCTAACTGAAAGAAATCACCTTACAGAAAATAGGTATCCTTATTAATAAGACACTTTAAAAGCAATCAAACTACAATAAGCTTATTAAGGACTTCCAACTTATCAAGAAAATCTTAATGATGGTAGCTCGTGAACTTGATTACTGCTGTATGGTCTATCTGTGGCTGTCTATGAGGATGATTCAGAGATTACAAATGGTACAAAATCAGTGACCAAACTGCTAGCAAGGGATACCAGATTTGGCAGAATATCACCCATTTAGATTTGCTGCACCCAT
Source organism: Masticophis lateralis (assembly GCA_030761175.1). Lineage (NCBI taxonomy): Eukaryota > Metazoa > Chordata > Lepidosauria > Squamata > Colubridae > Masticophis > Masticophis lateralis. Next base: position 37,884,157 of record JAUDYJ010000006.1, on the reverse strand, counting down.
TGCCAATTAACTTCTAGGCCCAATTAAAATACTGGACTCTGCACTCTGTACCCAAGGATGCACTTGGCCATCCTCTTAAAATAGGCTTTCTTTGCTTAAGTAGTGCTAGGAGGCAGCTTGTTCTTTCACTGTAATCTGGAGTTTAATTGTATTAAGTGAGATTACCGGATTGCCTCGTGCTATTTTATATAGTATTCTATATCTACCAAAAAGCATTGGACAGTATAATTTTAGAGGGAATAAAATGAAATGTTTAATAAATGTATTTCAGCAAATGTTTTCAGCTTGCCATGGAGAACTATGAATTTCTCTAAGTAGCTGCAGTTACAATCAGTATAAAGCCGGCTGTATACTTAAGTTCAAACACTTGTGGAAACATTTAGGTGTTCTCTTCCAGAATTTATTTAAATCATTTAAACTCCTTACACAAGCTGGGCATACGTTGGATTTAAATATCTATTATTATGGACGGCTACTTGGAATTACAGGACTTAAAACTTAACACATATGGGAGGATACAAAGCTGGTCAGACCCCACATTGAGCATAGCATTTCTCTGCTATTTATTATGGGAGCCCAGCCATTTTCAAACATGAAAATTTAAAAGGTCAAACTCCTTGAAAAAATAGTAGACAGAACCTGTTCTTAAGTGAAGTGTAAGGCATTTCCTCAGAATCCTGTGCACAACCCAAAAAGTTATCTCTTCTCCCCTCAATGTCATATCACAATCAATGATAGCATCATGTTAGAAGGGGAAGTGAGAACTCTCACTTCAGTTGCCCAAGGGGTACATAAATCTTCTCAACTGCTTGATTACAATTAAACCACCCAGAATGGTAATTTTTATGTAGCTTTAGGATTCATTTAAGATTGATTTCTAGGCAATTAGCAGAACACCTTTTTCAACTAAAAGCAAAGCTTGTTTGTTTTTGGAAATTCTGCAGTGAGTTATATTGATGAACCCATTCCTGATTTCAAAAGATTTTACATTCCTTGATTCTGCAAAGATTTTTATTTCCTTTTTTTGATTTTTTTTATTAAACACATATTAAAACATTGGACACAATGTAACCATCCTGGCATTATCTTTGCCATACATACTAAAATAAACAATAAGTATCATATATACCTTGCTACTTATATATATTTGGTCTATTCAGTATTTATATATATATATAAAGACATCATTTTTCTATTTATACATTTGTTTTATCCTCTTTCATTCTGTTGTAATTACATACATGACTTTAGTTCTCCATTCTATAAATTCTAGTCCATAGTTTTCATCCCTCCTTTCCATTCCAACCATTGATAAAATTTGTTCCATATCTTATAATAATCTGACTCGCCCATATTTTTCAATTCCAATGTTAATTTGTCCATTTCTGCACATGTCAAAATTTTTTTGATCACTTCATCTTCTAGGGGGATTTCCTTATTTTTCCAATTTTGGACAAAATCATTCTTCCTCCTGCTATATGTACTATTAAGTAAATTACCCCTTTACTAAATTTCCCATTTATAATTCCCAATAGGAATAGTTCTGGTTTATATTCTATTTCTTCTTCAATTACTTCTGTCAGCCATGAATGAATTTTCCGCCAATACTCCTTTGTTTTTTTACATGACCATTACATATGGTAGCACGTGCTTGATTTGTGATTTAATTTCCAACATTTTGATGATAAATTTCTAAACATTTTTGTCAATCTCGCTGGTGGAAGATGCCACCTGTAGAACATTTCGTATAAATTTCAAAGTTTTTTTTTTATTTCAATAACTAATAGCCAACAAAATAATTACCCTGAGTATCTTTGAAGTCAGCTGAATCTTCTAAAAGGTTCTTTAGGTAATCTGCAAGAGGAACAGAATGATGTTATTATCAAAAACAGCTATGGGATCAATAAAAATTAATGACCTGAAATATGTACAAGCTAAACCAGACAATTTTAAGGATTTTTAAGTCTTGAAAGGTTCTGATAAATTGACATACAAAATAGTGGCATGTTATATATGAGAAATATTTCTCCCTTTGCTATGAGGGAATTAGAAATTTTAGTTTCAAGGGAGAAAGAAATTATTGAAAATTCTAACAGCACACTTTTACCATCGTGTTCAGTGACACTTTTCCATTAATAAATTGGACTGTGGTCTTACTAACAGTTTTGCTCTCGGCCACTAGGTGGCTGAGCTGACTACAAAATAATTCCAGCAAATCAGATTCTTGCTAAAACAAAATCAAAACAATTGAGAATTGAGCTAAATACTTAAAATGGCAATGTCTTATATAAATGGTAAGACACCCAAGGAGATTCTGATAAAATAATGGAACTGATACATTTTTTATTTAATAGATTTATGCCTAAACTTCCTTTCCCCTTTTCTGCCTTAATATCTATGCAGATCTCTCAGACAAAACTATTTATTATTTCCCTGAGATTTCCTTAAAATCCACAGTATAATATAATCCATCTTCTGAATCCACCTTAACATAATTCTTTTTTCCACATAAATATTTTTTTCTACTTTCAAGTTTAATATAACAAAGATGTTAGGAGGAAAACCCACATTTTTATTTCTACAGAAACACAGCATTTTTTGAATATTTATTTCAAGTATTTGAACTTCTAATTAATGCAAAAGTTAAGGAATACATAATAGTGCTATTCTGGCAAAGAAGTAGTATCAAAAAGAGGATGTTGTAAGTAATAATAGTCCACAGAAAGAAGAGGAAGAGCAGAAGGATATGAGTAAACGGAAGGAAGGGAAATAAATGATCCTTTTGAGTCAGAAAAGACCCGGAGGAACATTTTGCTCCTCTATTAAAGTAGTTCTACTGGAACTTTTCTATCAGAGATTAATCTGAGCTAGAACTGTTCTAGAACCAGCTGTCCTTTTCTATAGTACAAGGAGCTCTGGAATATATAAAATTGTACAATTGCTTACAAAATATATATTAGGTGAAAATTTCAATATAACGTAACCTTTTTGTGGGAGATTAGAATGGAAATTTCTAATTTAATGCATAATTAGCCCACATGCTATAAACCTAAAACCATCTTAATTGTTATGGTTATAATAATATAACCCAAGTTTGTATCATATCTTGACTAACTTAAAATTCTACCATTTCTACCACTACATTAGAAAGTAGCACATGCAAATGAGAACAAGTCATTGTGTTTTTCTTCAGCTGGAGGACACATAAAGGAAAAGGGGTTAATATAAGCTGATGCAGTCGAACAATTATACAATATGTAAATGGTACATTGTGAAGCTATGTTTTTGGTATGACGTTCTCTAGTGTTTATATACAAACAATTTACTATGAAGGTGCAGAAGATAGTGTTTGATGAAGTGAAAAACCACCTAATGATATATTTTTATTATTAAATAGGAGCACTGGAGAGACAAATAAGGACGCTTACCCACAGTACGCAGAGTAACCCTCTATCTGGATCCTTTTTTAAAACAGATTCTCCCCCCTCCCTTTATTATGTTAGTAAGAATCTTGTTAAAATGTGTTATTTCAATACAATGACATAGTATACTTAAATGCTTAACATTTATACAGGTAGTCTTTGACTTACAATCAAATTGGGTCTGGAATTTTTATCCTAAGTTGTTGTGGTCATTAAATGAAATGCCCATGTAATCATTTTGCTAACAACTGCAATCCCAGCTCTCCCAGTTAAGCAACCATGCAAGATAAACAGACAGAGTAAAAGGGCTTTCTGCCGAAGAAGGCAGACAGTTCCCCTCCATGTGGGAAGGGAACTCCTGCATTGGACCAGAGAAAGGAAGATCCCAAAGATCAAGCTTCATTTCCCTGGCTTACCCCAAATCTTCCCCTCCCTTGCACTTGCAAAATAGGGCTGTTGTGCTGGGCAGGAGAAAGGAAGCTTGGATCTTCTAGATCCAAGCTTCCTTTCTCTAGCTCAGCATAGCAGTTCCCCTCCCTTCCATGTTCAGAATGGAACTGCTGCACTGGGACAAAGAAAGAAAGTTCAGATCCAAACTTCCTTTCTCTGATTCCCCTCTCCTCTGTGTGCAGAAGGGAATAACTCTGTTGGAATGGAGAAAGGGAACTGGGATCTTCAGGGTTCGAGCGCCCTTTCTCCGGCCTACTTTAGAAGTTCACTACTACTTCTTTAACTACCTGCAATTAATTCTCAAAAATGTAACAGAAAGGAAAACACAGAGGCTCTATATTATAGGAACAGAGCTATATTAGTCTATGATGGCACAAAATCTGGTAGCATCTTTTCCAAATATCATGGTCATTTCTTTAAAAAAACAGATGTATCAATTTCATGATCCAAAGCAAATGGATTGTTTTGTCTTAATCAGAGGCTATTCTACTATACTACAGTTCTTTTTAAAGTACCAAGGCTCATTTTCTCTTGTAAATAGTTTCAGCTACAGGAACTATATTTCTTTCTAATTTCTTTCATTGAATTAGTAACTGCAAAGTAATTGCAAAGTAACAGTGTATGTACCAATGGTTGTACCAATGGTTGTAACAATGGTTTTGGGATTACTGAGCTACCGAATGTAGGCCACAATAATTCATCCAGCTGAATCTATTAAGTCTCACTGGCTTCACTCTCAAGGGAACTAAAGTAACTGAAAGCCTTTCATGGTTCTGTTTTAAAGTCCCAAGCAAACAAAGGCTTTCCTTTTTATCTAGGAACTAGTCATAGGGATTATGCATTGTCCACAATAAGATACGTTACTTGTATCAATGAATGGAAGCAAAAACATGCGTAAATCTGCACATGTAACTTGTATATTTTCAGAGATTTATGGAAACAGCAATATTTCCTTAGAACAAATATCTTTCATATTTAGTAATTCAGGTACACAAATCCAAAGAAGTGGAGAAATCACTTATTTATTCATATGTAAATGATTAAGTAGAGACTAATTAACAGAATTATCATTTCGACTGCACAATCAACTAAATAATAAGATGGAAGAACTTTTGTCAATCAAGAAAGACAACTTGCTAAGTTACTTTCTTTCATATTTCACCCAGCAGTTGCAAACTTTTCCAAAAACCACAATATGAACAAGGCCAGAACCAACATTAACTCATTAACTCAGCAAAAATACCATTCTCTGCACTTTTGGCAACAAAGGCAACATTTCTATAATCTGTAAAAATAAAACATAAGTTTCATTTCATTAAATACAATTTTTTTCGCCTCTCATTGATCACAAAAAAGCGTTTCAACTCATTTCCATAATTTATTATGATGCAGTCAAAATATTGAAAACAAAATACCCCACCACCACCAAACAAATTTCTATTTTCCATTCCAGTGGAATACAAAAACAATATCCAGTTTACTGTTGAAGTTCTGCTTCATTTTTTTTATTGAAAGCATCAGCTCTGAACTTTTGGTTTAAATAATTTTAAAACACAGTTATTAATTCTAATCACAGCTATTAACCAGTGAAAAATTTAATGCATGTATAAAAATGGTTAGCCATTATGTAGCAGTGGACATCAAAGTAATCTATTAGGTGGATAGGAGGATCTTGAGCATCTTCAAAACTTCATCAATGGGACATGAATGGTTCAGCCACTATAATTTGGTTCTGAAGGAATTGAAATAGCAGTAAGCATTTTACAGAATAAAAACACATCAAAAATAGTTTATACAAAAGAATGACCATACACTGGAAATTCCCACTTTTGTTACATTATTTTCTATTATTGCTTACCCAATTGTTACACATGCAAAATTTACTCATTAAAATACAGAACAAAGTGATATTTTAAAACATTGAATTTAGGGAGGAAATCAAATGGCTATATAAAATACTGCTTTCCCTTTATTATACACATACACCCACACAAATGTTTTTAGCTTGTAAAGTTTAGCCTTACCTGTTAAAAGAAGCCTGTATTGAGGGATCCTCTGAACTGGCTTCAGCAAATAGTGTTTCAGTGCCAAGTTAGCACAGCGGGGACTCATCTGAAAAAGAAAATTCTAGAATTTCCACACCAACTAACTTCATTTAAAGCAACCTAGTTTAACACTTGTAGAGTGAGTTGATTTGAACCAGATGAAGCAGTTATCATCCTTGTGATTATATGTTAATTTTTATACCACCCGTGGACTAATATGGGCTGACTACATTTTAGAAATGACCTCTAACAATAAATAACATATCACTTTGCTACGATTGTAAAAGCTTCACTGTTTTGTCTTTGCCCATTCTGGAATGAGCCGAATATAATTCATCCATACTAGGCAGATACCCAATTGTAAAACATTGAAGAAAATGGATACTTTTCATCTTAGTGAAGTTGAGGCATTATGCCATCATATAGATTCATGTTCAAATATACAAAGATAGATTCATAGATTTATGTTCAAATACACAAAGAAACTAAACATGGAGGCGTGGTGCTTTAAATGTACATTTTGGCAAAAGATTTCATCTGAAGTGAAAAATGATTTTACCAAAAGCCTTGGCTAATGCTAACATTTAATAGCAAAGTGATGGGGTTTTCTGATCATATTATATGAACTAAAGCTATCATGGACCTTATAAGCATTTTTAGGTCAATATTTTGACAATTATATAAAAATATTGATATAGTTATATAAAAATATTGATCCCCTAACATATGTGCAATCTAACCCTCACAAAATCCTCATTCGTATGTACACTATATCTGGAAAAAAAAGATATATGCATTTTATATCCTGAACCTACAGTACATAAAACTTTCCTTCAACCCAGTCTGTAGGTGAGGTGGAAACGAATATATCTGAAAAGTTTAAATTACCTCAAATTCTCGAACAACAGCTGCAAACCCAGGGTTCTTTTTACAATGTTCATCAAGGAGGGTTATATTCCTATCAAATTCTTTTATGTAAGTTGAATACATCTTTAAGTAAGGCCCCTTTTTCACAAATATATCAGCAATTCTCTGATGGTCAATCCTAGAATTCAACACAGTAAACAATTAGAATTTGCAGCTGAAGAATGTAGTACAGATTGTTCTTGACTTATGACCATAATTGAGACCAGAATTTCCATTGCTTAAACAAGACAGCTGTCAAGTGAGTCACACTCAGTTTTATGACTTTTTTGCCATGATTAAGTGAATCACTGCTGTTGTTAAGTGAATCATATAGTCATTAAATAGATCTGACTTCCCCAATTTTCCGACTTTGCCTGTCAGAAATTGGCTGAGAAGGTCGCAAATGGTGATCAAATGATTCCAGGATGCTGCAGACATTGTAAACACATGTCGGTTGCCACGTGCCCACATTTTGCTCAAGTGATTGTGGAGATGCTGTGATGGTTGTAAGTGTGAGTACTGGTATTGGAGAGTATTTTTTTCAATGCAGTTGTAATTTTGTATGGTCATTAAACAAATGGTTGTAAATTGAGGACTATCTCTGGGAGTATTTATTTATTTATTTATTTATTATATTTCTATGCCACCTTTCTCCCGTAGGACTCAAGGCGGTGTACAGTCAAGAAAAAAGTAAAGATACATAAACATCATAAAATTGATAATTAAATTATAACATAGATTAGCCCAAATTAAATAAAACCCAGAATTAGATAATATTTTAATCATTCCCAGTTGACATGTTTCGCCCCGCCTGATTGAACATCAGGGTCTTGAGGGCACAGTGGAAAGCACGGAGATTAGGGATGTTTCGTATATCTGGGGGCAGTTCATTCCAAAGGGTTGGAGCCCTTACAGAGAAGGCCCTCCCCCTGGAAGTCGCCAGTCGGAGTATGGAGGGGGTGTATTTTCTCTTTCTACCCCTTCCTGTCCTTTTATATTTTGCATCCAGAGATCAAGGAATCTCAAAAGAGTCCACACTCAGATCTAGGTTATTCATAATTAGGTTTCTTTGAAAATTTAGTCCAGTTGCTATAATAGGCTCAGAACCAAAGGTGCTTTACTTTCAACATATATTCCAAGTAGCTACCTAAATTCACAGGGCTCCCATAGCTAGTGAAGTAAATTTAGGCTTTGGACAATCACCTTATTTTCCACCCTAAATGTTATTGGAAGTTTTGATACTCATCAAGATATTCTATCAATGTCCATGAGAAGCAAAAGGTACAGAAAGAATGAGAGAGAGAAAGAAAATGTTACCAGTGAGAAAGGCGTTCTTCTAGTTCTCTCAGGAGATCCCGATTAAGCTCATATAGCTGAGGTAGATAGTACAAGATCTGATTCAGAACCTTATCTTCAATTACTGGCTTTCCAAACTGCCTAGAAGCATGTGCCACTGAATCCCGAAAATCCTATTACAGGGCAAGTGAGAAACATATACACATACTTTGAGAAACTAGCCTCCAAACAACAATGTAGGTTATATTTCTTTCAATGTACTTACTTTCTTTCAATCAATCAATCAATGTAGAGACATTGATTATCCATTTACCCAACTTTCTAGGACCAGATAAGCAATCCAAGGTAAAATAGACTTTGGAAAGGAAGACAAGCTCAAACAAGCTTGAACAAAATATAGATTCAATCTCTTAGAAAGTTTGCTTTGAAAAGACACAACTAAACATATAAACCAGTGGTTCCCAAACTTTTTCAGTCCATCGCCCCCTTGGTACTACAAACTCATCCTCAGTGCCCCCCACCCAGGGGTCAGTTCTGCTTACCTTTACTACCGGTTTGCAGAGGGGCCACGCACACGGGATCACTTCGCTCACATGTGCAGCTGCTCTTCTGCACATGCACAGAAGCGTTTTGGTGATTTCGGGGTCAGTGGGCGGGGCCTCCTGCTGGTTTTACTACCGGTTCTATAGAACCGGTGAGAACCAGGGCAACCCACCACTGCCCCCCCACCCCCTATAAATAGTTTGGAATAGCGGTTTGCATGACCCACTAAGGAAGATAGTAACAGTAAAATACACAGAATACAGCCATTTTTTGGCCTCCTGAAGTCTTGCCCCGCATGTCCCGTTTTTGTGAAAAATTCATAAAAACGGTGCACAGAGACTTTGGGAGGCCTGCAGGCTGCTCCAATATAAATCTATCCCTGTAACAAAAATAGCTAACACTATTAGTTAGCACTAAAGAAATCCCCTGAATCAACCAATCTAGAGCAGTGATTCTCTGCTAGGGGTTCCTTTTGAATTTGCTGACCACCAGCACGTGGGAGAAAGCAATTTCATAGAGGAGGGGATGGAGAGGGCTATGGGATGAATTCACACCCATTCCCAGACCCCTTTGGGATCAACCTGTAATCCTCTCCTGCCTCCTGGGGCGGTGGAGCTGGGGGGGGATGTTTTTCAAGAAGTCACAAGGAGGGCTGAAAGCTGGTTTCTGTCCCACAAGTAAGATTTGGTCCAAAATCAACCCCAACATGAAGGTCTTTTATTTGCTCCTTGTACTCCTTTGCATTTTTAACAGGTAATAAATTAAATTTCTGATCATGTCAAAATAGCTCGTAACTCACCTTTGTAGACAGCTATTATCATGTCTAAAAAATGGTACTCCATCTTTTGTCTGGAGTACCATTTAATACAGAGCCTTTAAATTCCAGAAGTCCAAATTTAAAGAATGGACTTCTGGAATTAAAGCTCCACTTTTTAGCTAAAACTTAATTCACACCTGTTAATTTTGCTTGAGCAGTGTGAACAATTGACAGTGTGATCCTCCAAAGGTCTGAAAAATATATCATTGATTTTTCTTTGGCATTTAAACTAGATAACCAATGTGAAAAAATGCATCAAGGAAGGACTGGAAAGCCAATTCATACAACCGTATTGGGTTTTCTGTTGTTATTTGAATAAAATGAAAAGAAATCAAATAGTGGTACCTAGGTACCTAGTGCGGAAAAAGAGATGAAATAATGAGTCATTCTCAACACTTGAATTCTCTACACTTAAAATATCTAGAAATTATTATGGTTAAGTGAGTTTTGCCCCATTTTATGATTTTTCTTGCCATAGTTCAAATCAAAGTTCAAAGATTTGATAGTTCAAATCAAAGATTTCTGAGACCAATGTTGAATACTTAAATTTCAGTAGTCATCAATCACAGTCTTAAAATGAGTTCAGAATCAGTGGGAGTCACTGATAACAATGAACTAGCTAGCTACTGATAATGAGTCCAGTCCTGTCTTTCTTTTCCTTCTGTCTAAGTTTTGCAAATACTTTTTCCAGGTATATGTTTTATTCCAAAGTATACAAACCATTGTTAGGGAAAAAATGAGTCTTCCAAGCAATTTTAAAAGACTCTCAGAATGACTCTGCTCTCAGCAGAGAATATGCTGTATGAATGATAGCATTGACTGTTGTGTCCTACTGGTGGATTGCTTCTTCCAAGAGTTTCCCAGGAAATTGTAATTAAAGTAGGTTGTATCAATCAAGTTGAAATTTTGAGATACCTTAGTCTGTCCAGGATTGTATGTTTCAAAAGATTTATAGAATAAGTAGTAGCTGTAACATACTTAACTCTTGATGTTCCATATTAGGGTTGCACGAGGACCATTCTGTTTAAAAACTAGACTTCTGGTTTTTTTAAAAATGATTAATCCTGTGTTGTGACAATAGCCAATAATTTATGATCCTAGAGCATGTATCAGAAAAACTGACCTCCATTTCCACTCTAGAATACTAGAACAGGACCACAAAGAGTTATGTCACTCATGCCCTGATCATCTCTTGATTGGATTACTGTAACATGCTCTACATGGGGCTACCTTTAAAAAATATTTGGAAGCTACAACTGGTACAGAACACAGAAGTGTGGACAGTTCTGGAGGCCCCTTGGATGGCACAAGAGACACAGTATGAGCTGTATTGGATGTCAGCTTGATTCCAGCTTCAATTCAAGATGTTAAATGTTATCTCTAAAGCCCATTATGGGTCCAAGGTATCTGAGGAATTGCCTTACTCTGATCGGATTAGCTCATCCCACTTGTTCCAGGAGAAAGGACTTACTTTAGATCCTATTGGCCAAAGAACTTTGGCTGGCAAAGTTCAGGAAAAGAGCCTTTTTTTTGTGCCCCCCCCCCCGGAATATTCTCCCATCAGAGGTAAGGTACACCCCACACTCCTGGCCTTCCAGAAGAGCTTAATAACTTGGCTCTGCCACTTGGCCTAGAGCCCCAACAGAAATTAGCTACATTGGGCATGGCTGACAAGGTAGAGAGAATCTCTACCTCCAGGCCATCCATCATCTTGATTTTAGCTTTTCTATTCAATCTTTTCTATTCATTTTTTAATTTTAATTGTTTTCTAGTATTTTTAACCTTTTATTATATTGTAAGCTATCCAGAGTCACTGTATCAGTGAGATGGGCAGCATAAAAATTTAATAAAGACGTGTACATTACACAAGGCTTCATTCCACTTTTTATGTCTAAAATGCTGCTGTTTGTACTGTTCTGGTCTCTATACATTTTACATTTGGTAGTTTTTTTAACTACCAAGTATTGTACTAGATGGGAATTTGGGAAAGATATAGTGTAAAATGATGACATGTTGTATCCTGCATATAGACATGTCTAGTTATTTGAAAGACTTGCTGGTTATTCCTGTATCTGTGCTTCTGATCTATCAGACCAGAGTCAATTGGTTCTGCTAAATACTGGAACAGCCACATCATAGTTGAGAATCTTTTGTTAGCTGGCTTGGTACTTGGAATTGACTCCCACTTGAATAACATTTGGAATTAGATCATTTAAATTATTAAAAGTGCAGCTATTAATTTGAATATATAGTTGTTATATTAGTACTGTATATGTCATGGATTTATTTTATATCATGGTCATGATTTACTGTAATGTGTTACAATATTGTTGTTTTGTGTTGATATTTTTTCTTACACATGAATAAAATTACTACTGTTGCTATTTTATGGAGAAAAAATATATTTACATATATGATCACTTGGAGTTGAAAATGACTTGATGGTACATAATCAGTCAATCAATTTTATTATTGTTTTTATGCAGATCTCCTAGCAAAATAGCTACATTACCATAGAGAGTAAATGTGAAAGATGTTTTATAAAATGTTTAGTTCTGCTATGTTTAAATTGCATAGTATGCTCTCCTGCAAAAAGTATATCTGACTAAATTACACACTAATCAATATTCATTATTAATATATATATATATATATATATATATATATATATATATATATTAATAATGAATATTGATTAGTGTGTAATTTAGTCAGATATACTTTTTGCAGGAGAGCATACTATGCAATTTAAATATCTGTGATATCTCCTCCATTCGTGGTAATCCAGGATGACTTAATACAAAAAACATACATATATATTAATTAATTAATATATATATGTATGTTTTTTGTATTAAGTCATCCTGGATTACCACGAATGGAGGAGATATCACAAATCTCCAATTTTTGCCTTTCAGCCCAATCTCATGGGCCATCCAGACAGTATCATATAGCCGACAAGCTATTTTTCTATTTTTTAATATTTTTGCTGATATATATATATTTTCTACAATATTCAATCACAATTAGTAAAATATATCACCTACAAACCAGCTGATTTTTGTGCAAATCTAAATGCACACTAAATAGAGAATTATCTGCCCTCACATCTGCCAACTTGAAATGGAATTTCAGTGCTTGTGTTTTTGCTTCCTTCTCATTATGGCTTCCATATCCCCAAAACAATTCCAACATCCGTATGTTGGAGACATCAGAAAAATCTAATTAGAATCAATTTGTTCCATGTATTCATAACTGCATGCTTTTCAATGCAAATAAGGTACAGCAATTATATATACAGATGCACAGCTGTTTGAAATATTGGCTTATGCACAATTTTAAAAACAATGCATCAGAGAAATGAATATTAGTAGGCTTTCCACTTTTTTTTTAGTTTACTGTAACCTCCTTTTAACATTGCATGACCTAAAACTGAAATGGGAAGGGATGGAGATGCCTCTTGGTATTAAAGCCTAAAGTACATTAAATTCCAAGGTAAAACAGATGGCTTTGTCCATACGGAAATGAAGTGTTTTCATGCAATGGGGTCCAATTGGCAACATTTAACTAATTTCTTGCATCCTTGGGGATTTATGATTTTCACATAGAAAGAAATTAGCCAAGTAACTGCTATTGCTTAATAGAACCCATATGGAACTCAATAGCATAAGCAACTTTCTTAATATTAATAGAAATCCTTTAAATTGCTAGAGGAAAAATGCTGGGAATGTATGCAATTTCCATTTATTATGTCCCATTCTTGAAAACACATGCTTCAATCTTGAACACACCTATTCATGAACATGGATCAATGAAAAACAACACTGAGATGTAGCTTTTTTTGGCTCAAATAACACAATAATTACTTCTCCTCTCAATTTAGTCCCCTGAAGAAAATAACTGATGTATATTTCCACTAATGGTCCAGCTAAGCAAAAGAGGGGGAAAACACCCTGAATGCCCAAAATTAAATCTGAGCATCTGTTAATTCACTGATACAAATATTAATGGATATATAATCTTGTTCTATAGAAGATTAGAAGAAAAATAGCTTTTAAAAACAGATAAAAAGCAATCATAAATTCTACTCAGTATATGCAATATGCAATCATATAAACAAAATGACACAGAAAAAAATGTGAGAAGCTTATTTTACTATATTGTTATGCTGAGCAGAACTATAATATTGAATTATAATGCCCCTCAATTTTAATATACAGCAGTTACTGTAAATACATAATAACTCATTCATTACATAGTGCAATATGCAGCCCATCGGTGTTAAATAAATTATCCTTTTTTGATGGTCATTTTTTGTTAACATTAGAATATTTATTGCTACCCTCAAATAAATTTATTCATATATATTAAAGGTGTATTTCTGTTATTCATCAGCATACACACATTCTGCTGTATGTTGTAGACTGAGTTTGGAACAGTTTCAAAAGTGACTTGTAATGCTCTGATAAGCCCTCCTAAATTTAGTGCACATAGCGCTCAGTAAACTCTATTTCTGTAACACTGAAACAACACTGAAAAATAATGATGATATTAAAATAGAAGATGCTTGTATAAGAGCACTTTTCATGAAAGGAAATTTTAAATGTTCTTCTTTGAAAGTACAAAGCATTCATGTTCACTGCCTAATCACACTAATATCTAATATGCAGATTATCACTTCAACATTATATGCAGATATCATTGTACTAAAGCATTCATGCCCATTGCCTAGGTTTGTTATATGTTGTAATGCATCCAGATTTGGGTAGCTTTCTAAATTTGGTACATAAACTAATATCTGAATATCTGACATATTTATCATATGTTCCTCACCCATACACTTGCCATGCTACCTAGATAACAGCCATTAGGCCTGTCAAACTGGAGCCCACAGGCCAGATACATCACGTGCAAGCCATGCCCACCCTGGCTCCGCAAAGTTAAAAAATGTCACGATATGTCACGATCTGGCCCATGATACAATCAAATTTGACACCCATGCATTAGGTGCCAAGTAGTTCCCAAAGGAATCCTTTTTTAACAAGTGCCTATTTGCCTAGTGACTAAACTAGGCAACTTAAACTAGTGTCCAAATTTTCATTTGTTCTTGCTGCTTGTGAAATCAAACATTTTGCCAGGGCTTCCAATATAGCTAAAATTATATATTTAAAAATGAATAGTAAGCAATTTATAGGATTACACAATAAGAAAGATAAATAATTAAAAAATAAAAGTGCTATCTGAAAATTAAAAAGACCTTTTTTTAAAAAAAATGTGTAGAGCTATCAATTTGGAATACAAACTTTTAATAGCCTATTCTGTAAAGCTATAAATTCCTATTCCATCAGTTTTAATAGTGATCGTATAATGAAGCCTAATTTTCTGCACAAACAAGAAGTTAGATTGAGCTCTTTAAATATGCATCCCACTTCACACTTTTAGCCTTACTCCTAAAAATATAAACGAATAAGAGGTAGAATCTTTGCTTTAAATTTTGTGGAGGTATTTTGAATTTCAGGGATGATAGGCTACAAAATTCTGAACTGTCAAGGAGCCTTGGCCTTTGAACTTTGATTGCCAAAGGAAAGAAAAATCTCAACAGTCAACTTTAAATATAGATGTCTAGTAAGTCAAGCTCACATACTTTTGGTAATGCTTGAATACGCTCGGGGGGGGGGTAGTTACTTAAAAGCTTAGTTAATACTACCAGATTATTCAAGTTTTATTGTATATTTCTCCATTTACGTGTTTTTAACACATGTAAATAAAGCCTAAACATTCTAAGAGTGAAATAAATATATCATTTTACTATTTTCCACTGTTGAATAACAATGTGCAATATTTGCTTTTAAAGCACCTTAAAGAGACTGTATTCTGGTCTCATTTAATTGCTTAAATTATCATAAACTAAGTCCCACATTTTATAAGCTTATGGATCACAACTATGATTAGATTAAATGCATATAATAACACTATACATTATATTTTCCTAATATATGAAGGTTCACCTATGTACACAGAAATGAAAAATGTTGACATGTCAAAAACAAATCTCTGGTTCTACAACATTTTGACCTTTCTGGGAATGTATATGAATTCCTTTCCGTCTATCATGTGCTTATTTTCAGGTTTGTTAGTTCTGAATCTAAAAAAACATCCCCATCTCCAATTCAAAACTTTTGTAGAATTTCGATCAAACATCATGATTACATCCCTCCTGTTTTAACTTATTAGCAGAGTTCCATGAGATTTAATTTTTTTTTACAAACAGGAACATTAGAACAATCCTAGTTTAAGACAATTTTTAAAAGAATTTCAGGGATGATTAAGCTAAGATGTTTGTAAACTAAACATATGTTTATAAAAGTAAAATTAAATACTTACTATGTGCAGGAGCTTTAGAACATCTACAAACCTATTGCCAAGAGAAGAACAAAAGCATCTCAGTGGAAAGGGAGAGGAAAGGTAAGGGAAAGTAGATTTAATTAAGTACCACACAGATACTTACACTTTCTCTGAGCTCATGATTTCCTTAGCAATATAATAAACCTTTGTTTTCTTCCCAGATGCCCTAAACTAAAAATAAAAGCAAATATTAAAAAATCAACATAGGAAGGGTAAAAAAGCAATATTATTGAATTATGTGTATCTTCAACATTAATTTTTTACACATAAAATTTATCCTATAATTTTACTGCATGTATCTCTATTGTTTATATTCAATTGTTCCTTATGTAGATGAATATTCAGTTATTATAATGATTGATAATATATTATAATCAGAATATTATGACAGATGGTTCCATTTCTACATCTCTCTCTCTCTCTCTCTCTCTCTCTCTCTCTCTCTGTGTGTGTGTGTGTGTGTGTGTGTATAATTATAATTGCTGATAAAGAAATAAAGGGAGATTTTATCAGCAAATATAAATTCGGTATAAAATGATTTGTCATGAATGCGACTGCTTGAGGGCTCCTGGATTGAAGCTGAAAGACGAAAGGAAAGCAGTTCGCTCCCTCCCATACTGGTGCTTCGATAAACACACACACACACACACAATGAACAAAAAAGTTAAAAGTGCAGTAAGAAAATACAAGTAGTCCCCAACTCATAACTATTTATTTAGTGACTGTTCAATATTACAGTGGCAGTGAAAAAGTGTCCTCACACTTACATCTATTGCAACATCCCCATGATCACATAATAAAAATTTGGATGCTTGGCAACTGGCATGTATTTATGATGGTTGCAATATCCTGGGGTCATATGATCACATTTTGTGATCTTTGACTAGCAAAGTTCATGAGGAGGCCAGATTCACTTAACAACTGTGTTACTAATATTTGTTTTTATAATATTTTAACTTTTATGTATTGGTTTTTATTTGGCTGTTCACCGCCCTGAGTCCGTAAGGAGAAGGGCGGTATATAAGTCCAATCAATCAATCAATCAATCAATCAATCAATCAAATAAATAAACAACTGCAGTGATTCACTTAACTGTGGCAAGAAAGGTTATAAAATGGGGCAAAACTCACTTAACAACTGGCTTGCTTAGCAATTGAAATTTTGGGCTCAATTGTGGTTATAAATCAAGGGCTACCTATAGAAGAAATAGCAAGAGATAAAGAAAGAGATAAAGGAAAGCCATAAAGAAGTTGCTTCTGATGTTCTTTACAGCAGTTAGAAATATATTTTAATATATTTCTAACTGCATCACTCTTTAAAATTACTTCATGACTTCTTTCTACTATCTAGCCTGCCTCATCCTCAAACCATAAATAACAAGTTCATTTTTAAATAAAAAATCTGGGGGTTCCCAAGTCATAAAAACTTAGGAAAAGGGATTTCCAGTGATCAGTAAATATAAATATTGTCTTTTCTCTAATAAAAGAAGTTATGGCGTACTTTTTTTCCCTATTGCTTTCATTTTTTCCAACTGTTAACAATATTCTCTAAAGACTCATGACAAAATAGATTATATAAATAAATGTTAATCTTACTTGCTTATTTTCTTGTGCATCAGAGTCCCCTTTACTGGAGTCTGAATTTGTATCATCCTCATCCTCATCAGAGCTATTCACATCTCTTGGCATTATTTCATCATCTGAATGTATATCTTCTAACATTAATTCTGATCCATCACGTTCTGCTGATGACCTACAACATTGTGTAACATAAGCAGAGTTCCATCTAATTGTTGGCTGAAACACAGAATGCTATTCACTGTAGAAATCTGTTAACTATTAATACAACTATAAATTGTGTAATAGAATCCTCAAAGAAAGAAATAAGAGTTTCATAAAGGAACACAAATCTTTTTCAATCACAATTGTTAACGTGATCATCCAAGTCTCTTTACAAATTACCTTGTTTGGTGGATGTCTTAAAATTTTTGTTTTTTACTGGTAAAAATGTCAACATTTCTCATGATATCATTCATTTTTCTATCCCACAGTGAAAGATGTGCTTTTTTATTATTTTCTGATGACTTCAAAATCATTTTACACATACTCGTTTTCAAACAAAAACATATTGATATTCAAAGGTTTCCGAAGGCACAGTTAAAATATACCATATGTTATCCAAATGTTAACATTATCTGCTCTATTATATAAGCATTAGTCAGCTGAGAAAATAAAATATACTTTCTTAATAAATAAAAATACCTCAAAATATCATCATTGTTCATTAGTTGTATTTACCTTAATCAGATTATTTTATATACTGATCTTCTGTAATACTATCAAATAATGTAATGTTTTAAATGTTGCCTGATAAGAACCTTACCAAATATTTTAGAGAATTTTGATATCCCAAAGTCTGAGAGCCCCTGCCACAAAAGCAGGGGAGAAATCTAATTTTTTTTGCTAATGGTTCTGTGGGCGTGGCTTGGTGGTCATGTGACTGGGTGGGTGTGGCCAGTTTGATGTCATTCAAGTTACTGTGCTGTGCATGGGGCGCTTGGAGAGAAAGCGAGCAAGACAGCTTTCCAACCTCTCTCCCTCTCTCTCCCTCTGTGTGTGTGTGGGTGTGGGTGTGTAAGGGAAGGAGGGAGGGTGCGATCTGAAGCCGAGGCATCCAAACTTCTGGCAGTGGCGGGGCAGCTTCTGAGCAGCCAGCTCCACCTGACCTACTCCCTGAGTCTCTCCTGCCCCTCCCCAGCTCAAGCAGTGGCTTCCCTGCTCAGCCCCAACAAGCTATGCATCCATGGTGCCTGCACCGGCATCCCGAGAGAAGAAGAGAAGATCATTGCTTGCAAGCAGACAAGCAGAGGTAGCAAGTGTACGCCGTGCTGTGGGAAAAATGAGAGGTCCTGTTGTCCCGCAGAGCCTGCCGCTGCTTGAACTTGGGGGGGGGGCAGGAGAACGGTGAGACTCAAGGAGTAGGTCAGGTGGAGCTGGCTGCTCAGAAGCTGCCCTGCCGCTGCCAGAAGTTTGGGTGCCTCAGCTTCAGATCACTCCCTCCCTCCTTCCCTCTCTCTCTCACACACACACAAAAACAGAGGTTGGAAAGCTCTCTTGCTCACTCACTCTCCAAGCACCCCATGCACAGCCCATTTGAAGAAAGGGCATGGACGGCTGGGCACATCTGGCTGCAGAACGAGGCGCAGAGCAATGGGGTTGTTTTGTTCACCAAGGTGGTACTTCGGGAGGGCAGGCGGATGTCTGCAGCTGACAACTATAATGGATATGTCTACCTGCCCTCCCGAAGCACCACTGCGGTGAACAAAACAACCCCATTGCTATGGATGCATAGCTTGTCGGGGCTGAGCAGGGAAGCCAGTGCTTGAGTGGGGGAGGGGGGACAGTAAGCTGCTAGCTCCTTCCCCGCAGTCCTGCCATGCTTGCCTGCCTTCCATGTGGACTTCTGCTTGACTGCTTTCTCAAGCTGGCCACTGGGACACCAGGAAGGCAGCATGGAAGGCAAGCAAGTGTGGCAGGACTGTGGGCCGTGGATCGGTTTGGGGGCGTGGCCAGCCAGCCATTGTTCCCAGTTCAGTGAACTAGCCTCAATCTCTGCTACCTACTCGCCCGAGCCGGTCCAAACCAGGAGCATTTCATCCCTGCACAAAAGGTAAAGGTATTGGACACATACAGCTATATAGTATATTGGAAAGCAAAGCAGAAGATGCAAATGTGAAACACCCAGAAAAGACAGATTCTATGGTTACTCAATTTCCCATGAACTGATTTCTCTTTCAATCTGTAAGCTAAAACTATAGCATACTAGGCTAATTAAAACAATCTCCCACACTATCATGTTAAGGATTACCACAAAGTAAGGGTTTTTGGTGTGCTTTTTTTGAAAGAGAAACTTCTGCATAAGCAGTCATGTGAAATAAATCACCACTGAGTCATTATACTGTTCTTTGATGAAAAATGGCTTGTCACAGCCTGTAAGGCAACATGTCTTCTCATATACCTAGAGGAAGCATTCTGGTTTGCTGAATGTAATTACTTGATTTTACTTTTAAAGCAAATTAACTCAATTAAATAAAGGAATACTGCACTAGATTTTTGCAATGTTAACTTTAGAAGACAGTTTCATTCCAGTGACTGTAGAGACAGATGCTCTCTTTCTTGAGTGGCTTCTAATAATAACGTATAGCTTTTCCAGAGATATCCCAATAATCTTTTCGATCCCATCTATCCAATTTATCCGTTGCATTCCCTTTCTTCTATTTCCTCAACCTGGCTCACATAATTTATTATCCACCCAGGTGCTCCAAATATGTAAGTTTTGCCTTGCATATTTGGTTGTTTGTACTTGCAGTGCACAATACAACTGATTCTATTTCAAAATCAATAATTCAAAGCAGATGTTAAAGTATGTCGACCTGGCTTGAGTCGGAAGAAGGGAGCTATGAACCAATAAGGGAGGAGAAAGAATTAGTCAGTCCTGGGAAAAAGGAAAAAGCCTGTGAGAGAAACTCATAATAGCCCCGCCTTGATTTTGTTGCTCATAAAATGTGGTAGAGTGAAACTGGTATCTTTGAAGACTTTGTTATGCTATCTTACAACAAAGAAGAGATTCCTAAAATTCTTGCTGTTCTATGTGTCCTTGCCTTCTTCAAGTCCTCTTCAAGGACTAATAATACAGGTACTGTAGTCCTTGACTTAGAACAATTAATTTAGTGACCATTCAAAATTACAGTGGCATTGAAAAAAGTTCAATGTGACCATTTTTCACACTTACAATTGTTGCAGCATTCCCATGGTCATGCGATCAAAATTCACATTTATGACAGTTGTAGTGTCCTGCGTTGCATATGATCACCTTTTGCAAATTTCTGACAAGCAAACTCAATGGGAAAGCCAGATTCACTTAACAACCATGTTACTAATTTAATAGCTGCAGTGATTCATTTAACAAGAGATGAATTGTAAAATGGGGCAATATTTACTTAACAATTGCCTAGTTTAGCAATGGCAATTTTGGATTCAATTGTGGTCATAAATCAAGGACTACCTGTAGCCTAATTTCTCTCATTTTTTCTTAGTGTCCAGTTTTCACAACCACATTTTACCACTGGAAGATAATATTTTTAACTATTTTGACCTTTCTCGTCATGGTATATTACCATCCTCCAAGATGTTCTATGTTTTTGTTATTAATTTACTTCTTAGATTTAATTTTCTCTTTGCTTCCCCATTTTGATCTGTTCTAGAACAGACGAAAATAACTATAATTCTCTTCTCTGCTATCAACTGTGGTTAATTTCAGGAATTTAAATTCACACATTATTCAGGCAATACATTGTTTTGAAACATGGTTAAATCTATTTTTTACAGATTTCATTTTTCAATATTTAAGGGCACATAGTTACAAAATCATAGGTAGTTTGGAGACTGATCAATGACAAATAATGAAAAAGAACATGATAAGTTCATTAAAACAAATAGTTTTTCCTTCTTCCTTTCAAATCCCTTTTTTTCATTCAATCTTTTTAATTATAAATTCTGAAAACAAGAACTACTGAAACAATACCTTCTTTAGATCAGTTAAAAGTTTAAAATGTACTCATTCAGCTACAAATTTTATGCCATAAAGGGAGAAGGAGACTTTTGTATCACTACATATTTTCTGTTATTTAAAGAACTATTTCCTGTCCTCACTAAATAGTTCTCTACAATTTGAATTTAACTGACATCTTTTACCATATGATATGTCTCTATGGAATTTGGATTGATCTATATATTTTCTCAAAAGTATCACAGATTATTTATTCATTTTCTGAGACAGAAAGCATACAAGTAGAAAACAAGTTCTCTTTAACAGAATATTTGATTTTAGCACTTTTTCTTAACTATGGCTTTAAAGTAGTAACAGCTTTATTCTAGCTGTATCTCACAAATAAACAGATTTCTGATTATATTTTGCCAATAGTTTATACTAAAAAACATTTACTGGTAGTTTTGAGAGCTGACCTCAAATTTACGGTCAAGCAACTTCTGATTCTCAAACATCAGTTTTCACAAGCTATATACATTTCCAGTTGACAAATAGTTCTTGAGATGTCAAAAAAGTTATGTTTTTTAAAAAAACAATAGGTTTAACATGTTACCATATAATGCAATTATATGTAGTTGCATATAGTACAATTTACTATATCTATTTCATTAGGCGTCATATTTACAGCAGAAAATTAAAGAAAGGAAAAAAGGACAAAAGATTAAAAAGATGGAATAAGTAAGTCCCATCCTACACAATAAAATTATGTGTGCTCCATTTGTAAAGCATGAATCAAATGTACACTTCCAGAAATTAAACATTAAAACACATTTTATATCAATTCAGATACATATTTTGTAGTTTATAAAATAAATAGCAACTTTAGGGATGAAAAACATAAATTACATTATTCTGGCTTTCTTAAACAGTAATCTTACCAAGTTTAAATCATTAGCTCTTTATGTCCAAAAAAAGGAACTGTAATTTAACGTCAATTTACAAGCATAAAAAACAAACTACAGTTTGGACTGTTTCATATTTTTGCATTCTGTCTATCCTAATTTTAGTGCAATTTCTTAATATTTGTCCAAGTATTATATGACATCATTTCTCAATTCAAATGCTGAAATGCCTTTATGTTGTACTAGTTTGCTTCCTTATTGGTCTACTGAGACAACCAGTGCAAATGCAGAAAATAGAAAATCCAAAGTTTCACCATAATAAAGTAAAAATATTTTTTGTAATGCACATAATACCAAATGAAAGTTCTGCATATTTATATTTACATAGGTCATAGAAGCAATTCAGGAGCAAACATGACAAAATTTCCAGGTTATGGTATTGTTCAAACCATGTTCTTTTTTTTTTTTTTTTTTTTTGGCACAATATCAAAACATCAGGAATGTATACTACTTCAAGACAGAGCTTCTGTCTTTTCAAATCCTGCCATTGTTTGGGTTTATGCTATAGATACTATGCTATTCTTGCCAGGAGAAGCCCATCACTGCCATTCACTCATGTTAATTAACAATATGCTGTCAACTTTCCTGGGAACCTATCCATCAGTACTAATGAGCTTCACATTATGAAGAAAAAATATTTCTTTGTTCAAATATAGATAAGAATAATCCTGATTGCTGCCATAAGGATCTTTAGAGAAATAGCTTGCTTTAACACAGAACTGCTTTTAGGTTTTGTAACTTCAGGCTGCAAGCATACACTTTTATGAATCCAATATTTCCTTATCATAATCATATACATAAAATTGTCACGGAGAAATCTGGCTATTTGAATTATTCTCTATATGTGCAGGGAATGTAGGGTGTGTTTTTCCTCTGGAGAAAGATTTAGATGTTGCAGTACCTGACATGTAGTCTGACATATAGTATATAATTTTGAAACAGGTTTGCCAGCTTATCTAATAATACTGCAATATAGACAAGTTCAACATCAACCAAATGAATATAGCAATTTCTGTTTTGAAACATATGTAAAACTAGAAAATTTTATAATTCTAACCATTATACGTTTTCATGTTGTGGATTTTTAATGTTGTAAGCTGTTATAACATGTGATTGGAGGTGGCATATAAATTTATTAAATCAATCAGTCAGTCAGTCAATTATATGTGTATCTATCATCTTCAAAATCCAATGAAGTCATCAATGAGATTTGTATGCAAGTTTGCAATAATTTCATCAAATTTAGTTCAGGTTTGTACCTGTTCATACGGATGTCCAATCATTGTAATTCCACATTCAGATGTTTAAGGATATTTGTTCGCAGATTAGGATAAAAGTTAACTATTGTTCAAAAAGTCAAATTGCTTATGCCATCAACTGCCTTCAGACAAAATCAAGCCAGTGATCCATCAAAAATGGCGAAAGAAAAGTGTGCATTTAAACAAAATATAAAAATGGGAAAGTAGGCTGTTCTAAAACAGCAACCAATAAAAGTTATCTTGCTAACTATGTATCAGTAAAATAACAAAAGTGATTATGACATATATAGAGACCAAATGCACTATGCTTCTGGATAAATTAAAAACTATTTGGAGCGTAGAGATGTCAGTAATAATAAAATGTTTCACACTTCATGTTAATTGTAGTTTTGAAAAGTAGGCTTTCATGAATAATGTTATGCCATAAACAGTTTACAAACAACAATAGGTGAATATACATGGCCTATTAAAAGTAAAAACAACCCTACAGATTGATGCAATGGGAAAACCACACCCATACATACACCTAATGTCTGAATTTTAATCTGGACTGGTGTTTTATTGTTGTGAGCCGCCCTGAGTCCTCGTGGAGAAAGGGTGGCATATAAGTCCGATAATAAATAAATGAATGAATGAATGAATGAATGAATGAATGAATGAATGAATGAATGAATGAATGAATGAATAAATAAATAAATAAATAAATAAATAAATAAATAAATAAATAAATAAATAAATACCTATAGAATTTCCATTTTAGCACCTTACCTGCCAAATTCTAAACAGCTCCCTGTAGGTTCATACAGCTCTTCCACCTCATACATATTAGCATCCTGGTTTTCAACAATGCTAGAATTTTGCCTGTCAAAATGCATGTTTTCATCAGTAGCTGCAAAAGGCAAATTCTCATATTCTGGGATTTCTTCATAATGGCTCACATTTTCATATTCATGTGTATTGTCTTGAGTAACAGAACTCAAGTGCCCTTGTAATGAGAAAGTCTGTTCATCTAAAGACTTTGATCTTTGATTGATTTTAATTTCATTCTGAGCTCTGATTTTTTGTTTTCCCTTTTGTGAGAAAAAGCCGCCTATTTCTGCTGAATGTGCCTTTGCCGGTTTAGCTTTCCTCCCATTTGCCATGGCAATCGCATTCCCATTTTTGCCAAGCCCCTCTCCGCTAGGAATATCCCCACTGGCATTATCTGTAGACTGTGTGCCCTTTGCCAGAAATTTCTGGAAGTCACTTTTCAACATCCAAACAGACCACTTCATATTTAGGAATTTTTTTAATGAGCTTTTCTTCTGAGGTTCTTTTGGAGGCTTGTGTATTCTGTCCATATCTACAGAAGACAAGGACTTGGCTCGAGGTTTAGTTACAGTATTGGAGTTTTCTACCTTTTTTGCGGTTTTTTTGGTTTCCAGGTTTCTTGAAAATGGAAGAATAGGATGAGGTAATTTCCAAATTGGTTTTTCCGGAGATGATGTTGGAGTATCACACAATAGGACTGCATTTTGTTCTCTGGCTGAGAAATGCCTTATCCGAGGCCCCCCCAAAGGAGACTCTAAAGTTTTATTTTCACTAGAAAAGTAAGCACTTGTGTCTAAAAGTTCCTCTGATGCAGATTTTTTCAAAAGCCCAGCTCCAGCAATGCCATGTCTTTGAGGTTTCTTTGGAATGATTCGAGATGAACTTTCACCTTTTAAGTAAACATCTTTAGCTTCCTTCTTTTGTGCAGAGTCATCAAGGGTCACCAAGGCAGGTAAAGTTTGATTGCATGATAATTTTATTTGTTTAGGTAAACTCATGGATAGGTTGCTACACCTTACAAAGCCAGTCTCTTTAGCATCAGTTGCCAACATACTGTTATTTTCCATTATGTTAATGGAAGGTTTTATTGAATTAGGGTCTGAAGAATGCCCAATATTTTCTAAAAAGTGAGAGTGTTCATGTGCAATTTCAGATGACTGGCTTTGTGGAATCAGTTCTTTGGCATCAGTAGATTCTGATGTTGAATGTACTTCTTTTACAGAATATGAAGCAACTTCAGATTTATCCACTGCACCTTGATGTTCTTGATTTTTATAGGAAACACTTTGAACTAGAACATTAATTTTTGTTGTACTCTTAATGCCAAACTCATGAATCCCAGAACTATCACATTCATCTTCTCCTGAAACATCTATGCCATTTTGACGAAATAGACAGGGAGTGTGTAGCTTTCTTGGTTTTGGAACTGGAAAAGGTTTAGTTGATACGACCGAGTTGGTTCCAAATGAAATTTTGTCACTGTCTTTTGTGCAAGATATCATAGATGTATTATCCATATCCATTTTTTCCATATGTGCTGGGTTACTCAAAGAGAAACAATTATTATTGTTTTCAGTCAAGAGTGGAACTTCTAACATTTCAGATTCAACAACTGTTAACTTTGCATCATTACTTGAATTCTCCTTAAATTCTTCTACATTGGATATAGGTGGGGAAAATTCTATTTTAACATTTTTGTTAGAATTAACTGTATTAACTGTTTGATATTTACTTAAATGTTTTTGCCTCAAATGGCCATTATTAGGGTAAACATTTTGTGTCATAACATCTTCAAGTTTTTCCTCTAGATCATTAGCCTTTAAGACAACCTTATAGTTATTTAAATTGTTTTCATTATTGCTTTCAAATATTGTCCCACGCTTTAGAGATGATGGCTGTTCATCTATATTAATGTTCTCTAGGTTTTCTAACTGTTCAAAAATGGTTGCATTTTTGTGGGTATCCTCCCGATTTCCACATTTATGAACGCATTCAAAATTGCAAGAACAGAGAGATATAATATAAGCCGCATTATCTGTTGGAATCCCATTTTTATAATTCAGATGAACCAAGTACTCAGAAGAGTCTTTTTTGTGATCTTCTAAAGTCTTTAAATTTCTCCTTATAGAAGTGGGGACAGTTTTAAGTTCAGGAACAGTCAAGCATTTAAGCACCTTTGGTTTTGGTGCTATCACTGGCTTTGTTTTTCTTGAGGACTGCAAAACATCCACCACCACAACTTCTGGTTTTGGTGCTACAGGAGGTGGCACTATTTTGTGTCCTATCACCAGTCTTGGTTTTGGGGCCACTGGTGGCTTCTTAGTTTCTAGGAGGAAAAAAGAGAAATATTAAGATGGTCAGAATAATATTGTGCAAGTTATAAAATTTAAGCCTTTGTAGTTTATGGAAATAGATCTCTCTAATGAAAAGCTTCAACAACTGATCAGAAGGATCAGAAGATTAGTGCTAATGAGTTATCATTTAATTGTGTTTATTTATTTAATAAATTGATACACCACCCATCTCACTATCCCGAGTGACTGTAAATGTTTGTCTGCCAAGAATGGCTGTTCTGGACAACAACAGAGCGGGAGCCATATGGATCTACCTCATTCCAGACAGTAGGCACTGTTACAGAAAGGACATTTCATTGTCCTGATTGTCCACATTATTTAATTAAAAGAACTCTGAGTGCGCCAACCCTTCAAAATCAAAGTGGATGGATAGAAGCTACCTCAAGTAATTTGGTCCCGTGCCATGTAGGGTTTTATAGGTAACAATCAGCACCTGCAATTGTACACAGAAGCAAACTAGCAACCATTGCAATTCATGAAGCAGGACTATAACATACCCATATCAAGGCATGTTTATTACTGCTCATGCCATTGCATTTTGGACCATTGACGTTTTTAGGTTGTCTTCAAGGGCAGCCTCCTATAAAGTGTGTTACAATAGTCAAGCTGGATAGTGACTACAGCATGGGTACTCTAAAGGGCCCACAATAAAAAAAAAGTTGGAACTTCAGATGAAGTTGTCCAAAGGCCTTCCTGGCCACAGCTGTCACCTGTTCTTCAAGTAGGAGCTGCCTGTCCAGGAAGACCCTTAGATTGTGCACCAATTTTGAAGGGGAAGTACTACCTCATCCAATATCAAGGATGGAATACCGGTATACCCAGATCTGGATAATCCAATCACCCACAACCACTTGGCCTTAGTAGGATTGAGTCAGAGATGGTTCCTCCCTATTCAAACCTGCACAGCTTCCAGGCCCTGGGATAGAATTTTGCCATCCTCACTTAGCCAGTCCAGATTTGAAAGATATAATTGGGTATCATCAGCATACTGATGACACCAAAGCCAAACTGGTAGATGGCCTCCCCTAGTGATTTCATATAGAAGTTGTTGGGAGAGGGGGAAGAGAGCATGACTTTATGGCACTCCACACAGGAGCATTATACCTTGACTATATTTATTTCTTCCACTAACACTTACCTAAACATTCCTATCAAGACAACAAAATCATGATTTCTAGCCCACAAACATTTGAAATTGTCTGCCTCACCTTGACCTGGAAAAAAAGGTATCAATTGAACAATTGAATTAAGGCAAATCTATAGTTTCTGACTTTAACCTCTTTGCCCTGAAAAGTAAGGAGCTCATCAAGAGCATGTACCAACAAGTAAAATAGTTCTGACGCTCTGAGGAACGAGAGAAGATAAAAAAACAAAACAGGAATGTAATAACTTCAAAGAGAACTATCTGGGCTTTGTTTCCTTTATGTGGGAAACGGGAAGGGAAATGAATCTATTTTAGTATAATATTATATACTTTAGAAATCTGTAAATAAAGTTTCAGTCTTGCCCCTCATTTGTTTGTAAATTCTCATCCATCATAGATGATCTGGCTATTTGCAAGCCTACTCTAAGAGACCCTATGCAAATTCAAAATCAATATAATAAATTCAGAACAGAAAACAGCCTGATTTCCATGCAACTTTGCCAATAATTCTTGGCCACTTACACATTAGATAATTTAAGGTAACAGCCCCTCCTCAATTCTTTAAAAGAATCCTGTCCCCAACATTGATAGGTCACCTTTTCTTCTTACATTGAGAATCTCTATAATCCCTTCACATACAATGACTGTGGAATCAGAGGACAGCATAACTAATGTGTGTATTAGAGCTATTAGGAATGAGCTTATTAAAAACAGAATGGCCATCCTATACTCTATCCCAAATTTGATATTAAGAAAAACCCTGGACACCATTCTGAATATTTATATATTTTTTCAAAGAACATGTAAGCCTCCTCATCCAAAAGCGTTGCTAATTTTCTTTTTTCACTAAAAAGGGTACAAAATAAGTTGGAATAAGTTTTAAAAACACATTTTTTCACTTCATAACAGAATCCCCTTCCCTATTCACAGCAGACACTTGTCCTGAACAACTAGAGACAAACATAATTTTAAAAAATAAAGTGAGATTCTCTCCACACTGAGATGAAGTAGCCTACCCTCACTTTAACATTCAGCAGGATACAAAAAAGAATAAAGACTAATATATCTAAATGTATCCTGAAGCTCTGAATGCTGCAGTTGGAATAATCAGATGATCTTCCATTTCCCAATAGGCAAGTTGGATTCAGTTAACATGCATGTGATTCACTTAACAACCACTGTAAATATTGTTGCAAAATCATTTGACTTACAATCACAGTGACTTACAACGAAAATCCCGGTTCCAAGTGTGATCGTAAATTGAGGACTATATGCAATATTAATAAGAAATATGGAAGACAGGCATCAAAAGTCTGGAAAAATTGACCTGAATTTGTCTCATAATAAGGATTTATCATCTGTGATTTTCTTATCTAATCTCAGCAATAATTCAGCAAGACATACAAAAAATGGCAGTCTTTTCCATTAATTGGTGCCTTCTCTAATAATGATGCTACACAAGAATGCAACGAGGGTTAGATGTATAAATGATAGAGGATTTGCCACACATATCCAAACTCCAAAAAACACAAATAAAAATTTGTTTATTTGTCAAATTTAGATGCCACCCATCAAACTCATGGATTGACTTTGGGTGATGTACAATTAAAACATAAACCATAAAAACCATATAAGATACAATACCTCAAAAAAAGCCAGATAAAAATAAGAATAAAATATATTAAAAGGTTGAGGGATGGCCAACAAAGCAACAACCATCACCAGGATGGATGCTGCTCATTGAGCCCCATGTCATTTAGCAGAGCCAGGTCTTCAAACTCCTACAAAAGCCCAGGAGAGTAGAGGCCTGCCTCATTGCTACAAGAAAAATATTCCAGAGGGAGTCATGGTAGGGAAGGCCCTCTTCCTGGACCCTGCTGGTTAAAATTCTTTAACTGATGGGGTCCATAGTATATCTTCCCTGGACAAGTTGATAAAATGAATATGGTAACCTGGTCCTCAGGTAACCTGGTCCCATACCATGTAGGGTTTTAAAGATAATAACCAGCACTTTTAATTGGACCTGGAAGCAAACTAGGGCCATTTGATTTTTATATTAATTGCATTATGCAGGCCTTTATCAAAGCCAAATTTTATTCTCTGGCTTTGGTTCATAATTCAGTTTCCATATTATCTGGACTCATTTCAATAGGGTTTGATTGGGGCTCTTAGTGCCATTGATTACATTTATTTATTTATTTATTATTTATTTATTTATTTTATTTCTATACCGCCTTTCTCCCGTAGGACTCATGGCGGTGTACAGTCAAGAAAAAATAAAAGATATATAAACATCATAAAATTGATAATTAAAATTATAACATAGTTTAGCCTAAATTAAATAAAACCCAGAATTAGATTATATTTTAATCATTCCCAGTTAACATGTTTCGCCCCGCCTGATTGAACATCAGGGTCTTGAGGGCACAGCAGAAAGCACGGAGATTAGCGATGTTTCGTATATCAGGGGGCAGTTCATTCCAAAGGGTTGGAGCCCTTACAGAGAAGGCACTCCCCCTGGGAGTCGCCAGTCAGCACAATTTGACTGACGGTACCCTGAGTAGTCCCTCCCTGTGAGAACGAACTGGTCGGTGGGAGGCTATTGATGGCAAAAGACGGTCTCGTAAGTACCCAGGTCCTAAGCCATGGAGTGCTTTAAAGGTGATAGCTAACACCTTGAATCGCACCCGGAAGACCACCGGGAGCCAGTGCAGCTCGTGTAGGAGAGGTGTTACATGGGGGCAATGAGATGCGCCCATAATCATCCGCGCAGCTACATTCTGGACCAGTTGG
The DNA here is from genome assembly GCA_030761175.1 of Masticophis lateralis. NCBI lineage: Eukaryota > Metazoa > Chordata > Lepidosauria > Squamata > Colubridae > Masticophis > Masticophis lateralis. Next base: position 37,853,404 of record JAUDYJ010000006.1, on the reverse strand, counting down.
AGCCTCTGGGTGCTTTTCAAGGGGAGCCCCATGTAGTGAGCATTGCAGTAATCCATACGGGAGATGACTAGGGCATGAGTGACTATGCGCAAGGCATCCCGATCCAGAAAGGGACGCAACTGGCGGATCAGGCGAACCTGATAAAAGACCTCCCTGGCCACGGCCGTCAAATGGTCTTCAAATTTGACTATACCACTATGGGGAGGAGACTCAAGTCTAAGTGCTATTGCTATTTTCTTTTCTTTTTTTTTATGTGGTTGATTCCAGTCAGTATTAATTTAGAGGAGAAATTGGGTCTGAGGCTCATCATTTGAGGTTTAGCTGAAGGCTTGATATTTTTGCCCTTTTTTTAAGATCACCTGAAAGCAATGGGTGAAGTTATCTGTCATTTTGGGATCCAGTATTATTAGTATGCTGATGATATCCAACTGTCCACCTCAACCACAGAAATCTTCTATCTTTAATCATGGATGAGGTAACAATTCCCTATTCAGATTAGTCTGAAATCTGGAAGCTTTCTTGGTCTCAGAGGTACTGTGCAAAGAACAGGTAAGCAATTCTAACCAAGGAAGTTTTTGCACAGATACATGCATTAGTTGCACCCATCTCTGAACTAGGGATCTCTCTAGAAGGTTATGTATGGATTAATGAAAAACACTGGAAGAAACATGGGCTGTCCAGGAAAATCATTCAGAAGCTGTAGCTGATTTGGAATACAAAGGTGGAGCATATCCAGCCTGCCTCAGTACGTAAATGTGACGTTCCTTCTCCACTACCACATGCACTGATCACCAGTTGGCTTCCAGGTGCAATTCAAATGTTAAGTACAGTTAATATCTAAAAGTTCTTTATAGCATAAGGCCTGGTTATCTGAAGGACGTGTCTGTCTCATATACTTTCTGCCATCTTGTATCAGGCTGAATGGGCATGCTCCAGCAATTAAACAATATCTAGCGGGACTCAGGAATCACTCCTTTTCTGTCACAATACCACCATCTGGAACTGTATCCTCATAGAGATCTATATGGTTCCCACCGTGACAAGCCCTTGAAAATCTGGCTGGTTCTGCAGAGCCTGGGTTATGGAGAGTGTCAAGTCCCTTCTGGATTTTACCTGTTAGTAGCCATTTTATTTTGAGACATACAGTGTTATTTTGCTTTTTTTGTTTTTTTACTATTGTAATGTTATGCGTCACACAGTCTTATGGAGTTTGGTAGCCTTATAATTTAATAAATAAATATCATTATGCACTGATCATATTGTTATCCTTCCTGTACCCTAAGTAGGACTGAGACAAAGACTAATGTGCTATATTATTCTAGCAGTTGAAAATACTGGAAATCAGCCATATAAAACAAAGGTGCTTTTATTTACTAAATGGTATACCAGTCACCCCTCATGCCTGGAAAATTAACAACCAGATTTAACTAATGAAAATATATAAGGATACTCTTGTGTTTCTAACATCTAATATACATACTTGAGCCTAGGTAAGTGGAGGTCCATTTGAGGCTGTACTATATAAACTACTGGCTCAAACAAATATGAACACTTTAGTGCAGGGTTCTCCAACCTTTTGGACCTCAGGGACCACCAAGTTCATAATTTAAATTTTGCGGACCACTAATACGAATCCAGCGTGCCGCTTGCTGAAACACCTGGACTCCCAGTGATGGAATGGGATCCTTCAGACATTCTCCCTCCTCTCTCTCTCTCTCTCTCTCTCTCTCTCTCTCTCTCCCTCCATTCTTTCTCTCCCCCCTCTCTCATTCTCTCTCTCATCTCATGGGCCAGCAAAATCTCCACTGTAAATGTGGCATCAGGATTCCGCCTTGGTATATTTGTGGTTTCCTGCCGCTTGGGACTTGGAGCGATAAACAGTGTCTGGTTCGGGAAGCAGCTGGATTTTGCTCTCCACTGCAGATGCCAGATCGGCCCCCTGCAAGTTCTTGTCTCTCGAGGAGCCTGACCAAAGTTTCTAGCACCACTTCAGGGAGCGCTCCTTGAGAGACAAGAGCTTGTAGGGGAGCCGATCTGGCATCCACAATGGAGAGCAAAATCCGGTTGCTCCCTGGACCAGATGCCATTTACCGCTCCAAGTCCCAAGCAGCAGGAGACGAGGGCTGCCTTGCGCCATTGGCTGGCACAAATATACCAAGGCGGAATGCTGTTGCCATGCAAATGAAAGCAATGCTTCACTCCTGCAGCTTCCAGCCATCACAAACACTTCTTCCCGTTTGTGCCGCTCCCTCCCCCACCGCCACAACAGCACCATTTCTATTCCTATTCCTATTCCTATTCCATTCTCATCATCCACAAATAGCCATAAAATATTCAACATATCAAAACCTTCAAGGATATGGAAGATTTTCATGTTTCCATGTGCCAATATATTTTTCTTACACACCTGCATTACTTATATTTTTTTTTCTAAAATGGACAGCCAAATCTGAGAAAATATGTCTAGTTCAGAACATTTCAAACAACGAAGTTAGTTTAGTTTTGTTTAGTTTTATTAGATTTATATACCGCCCTTCTCCTTACGGACTCAGGGCGGTGAACAGCCAGAAGTAAAAACATTTGTACAGAAAAGTTAAAATAATTTTAAAAGTAACTAAATAAAGTTTTGGCCCATAATTTAAAACATTTCAATTAAAATCGGTATCAAACTTTAAAATTATCATAGAATCAGGCCAGCCCAGCTAGCGGAAAGAAGTAAGTTTTTAGGGCCCGACGAAAAGTCCGGAGGTCTGAGATCGTTTGTAACTCCGGGGGTAGTTTGTTCCAGAGGGTAGGAGCTACCACAGAGAAGGCTCTCCCCCTGGGGGTCGCCAGTCGGCATTGTCTGGCTGACGGCACCCTGAGGAGGCTCTCTCTGTGGGAGCGAACTGGCCAGTGGGAGGCAATTGGTGGCAGAAGGCGGTCCCGTAAGTACCCAGGTCCTAAGCCATGGAGCGCTTTAAAGGTGGTCACGAACACCTTGAAGCTCACCCGGAAGTCCACCAGAAGCCAATGCAGCTCGCGCAGGAGAGGTGTCACGTGGGAGCGCCCCATCTCTCCCATAATCTCCCGCACAGCCTCATTTTGCACCAGTTGGAGCCTCCGGGTGCACCCCAAGGGGAGCCCCATGTAGAGAGCGTTACAATAGTCCAGATGAGAAGTGATGAGTGCTTGAGTGACTGTGCGTAAGGAGTGCCGAAGTATTATCACATCCACTTCCACTTCTATTTTATGACTTCCTGATTTACATCATACTTACACATTACTTGCTTAATCATTATCTCTTACTAAGCGTATGTACCACAAGTGGCTGGTTCATATAATATGCTAAGTTCTCACCTATACTGGAGAAACCAAATTGCTAAAAATACATGAAACAGGCCATAGTATAACTAATTGTGATATGCAAGCTCAGCTAATATATGAATTTACCAATTGGTTTGCTTCATTTTTCTAAAGATTGTAATTCAGTTTAAGGAACCCGTGACCTACCAGATGTTGTTGAACTTCAAATCCTAGCAGCTTACCATACACAATTGGCAAAGAGTATTTTCTTCTATACTATTTTCTGTCATATTTGATTTTTAATGCACTATGTCTAACAAATGATTTCAATTTGGCCATAAAGGAAGTTTCAAAAATTGTTGTTAGGCTTTCGGTATGTTAAAAATCAAAAATCCACCTTTCTATAGAAAGCTGCATGCATAAATTGATACTATATCCTCCAGCTGGCAACTGAAGATTCCTTCTTTCTTCTGAAGACTAAAATATCTAGGCTACTGAGCAAACTTGAAGACAATGCATCATCTCCAATTTTAAATATCAGTCTCAATTTCCTTAATGTTCAGGACAAACAAGTTCTGTCGTAATAATCACACACTATCTTTTTAACTTCCAAGCTTATTCTTTCCTAATCATAAAATACTAATGTAAATATGTACCTTATAACAATTTAAGAAACAACACTAATGGACCACAGACCTATTTGTAGATAGTTCTTTCAGAGAACTTTCCAATTTAACCAATACTGCACAGTGTTGGGAAGAGTTGGATTCATTAATATTTCATAATGGAATGTTCATAAGATTACTTTTGAGTAATCACTATCTCTCAGTTCGACTTACCCCAGAAAACTGTAGTGAGAATAAGGACAGACCTTCATATGTATACCTCAAATTTTCAGAAGAAAGCTGGAATGTAACTATAACAAGAAAAATTATCCTGCACAGATTTATCATTTTAGCCTCTGTACAGGTTTTACAGAAGGAATACATACATTTAAAGCAGTGGTGAAATCTGAATCGGTTTACTACTGGTTCGCTGGCTGTGCATGAGTGCTGCGCGCGCGCACCATGCATGCCAAAAGGAGGCATGGAGTAAGTAGAACAGCACGGGGCAGTGGGGGTGGTGATCAGCTGTGGTGCACACTTTTTTTTACGTTTAAAAGCATTTTTTTACAACCTATTCAGCTGAATAGGTTGTAAATAAATGCTTTTGAAGGTAAAAAAAAAAAGTCTCTGACGATTGCATGGCTCAGCTAGGATCGTCACAGCTTTTTTTACCTTTTAAAAGCATTTTTTAAAAGAAGAGACAAGCGGGCAACTGGGCGATTGGGTGGGCATGGGCGGGAGGGGGGAAGGATTTTTGCTACCGCTTCTCCAAACCACCCACCACCATTGCTATCGGATCGGCTGATCCTGTCTGAACCGGGAACATTTCACCCCTGATTTAAAGTCTAAAAAAACCCAAGTCTCTTAGTAGCTGAGAGCAAGAGAATACATTTAATTCAGAAGCTTTTATACTCTTCCTAGGTTTATCCACTTTAGTGAAACTTAGGCAGTAACCCAACACATAACAAACCGACAAGACTATAGGCCAGTGATGGCTAACTTTTTCTGGACCAAGTGCCCAAAGCATGCACGCGTGACCCCCGCATGCGCCCAGCCCTCCACATGTGCCCCCTGCACACAACCCTCCCCACACATACATGTGCACCCCCTGTGCATGCGTGGCAGAAACCTGACAACCAGGTGGCCAGTAGGAGGCATACATGCATACATGGCCAAGCTGAACTGGGGCTTTGCGTGCACCTGTGGGACGCATGCCATAGGTTTGCTATCACGGCTATAGGCTCTTTTATTCAAGAGTTATACAGCACTTTATATTCAAAAGCAAAGAAGTATTCTGGGATATATGGTGGTTTAATTATAGCGTCCTTCTACAATTTCTTACACCGGACACATATTTTCCTGATATCACATGGTAACTGCAGAAAAGAGATTCTTGAAAAAAAATAAGTTATTTCTAACTAAACCTGTCACATAAAATAGTCTTTGCCTTTATATCTACTTTCAAAGATAAATAAACCCTCCATTCTCTAGATTTCTCATATATTATATTATCTGGATTGTATATGCTCTGATGCAAGATAGATTCTGTCAGTGACCACCAGATATTATGGACAATTGATTTATCAATCCACATGTAACCTTTAAAACTAAATTTAGATCATTTTTTCTACAATATCCAAAACAGAAAGCTTGCTATCTTTTCTGCAAATAATCATAACTACTCAGAAGCTGATGACTAAAAATTTCCTTCCCTCAAGCAATCCACCTTATCTTAAAGCAAAAATAGTCTTTTAACCCTAATCCTAAATATACCTACTTTATTCTAACCATTTTTATGTATGCATTCAAAATGATAATTTGCATACTTAGAAGTTGTAGCTTAATATTTCCATTGTCTCAAGTTGTATTTTCAATAAATATTTATTCTCTCAATCTTATCCTGTGTCATGACTCCATTACACCAATCTGGGTTCTATAAATTAAGGTAAAGAGTTATCAGTGATCTCATAAAAGAATATTTTTCACAGGAAAGTCCCCAAATTGTTTCGCAGCCACATACAGTTCTAATTAATGCAGGACTCCTTTATTGTTCAATTTACCTCAGGTTGAAACTTGCCTTTTGATTTTCATAATTAAGTATACATCCTACAAAAAGTTTTATCAAGTATGAATCACAGTCAGTAGCATTTAGCAATCAATTTCTCCTTCAAAATGCTTCAGACTTCTTTGCTCAATCATGATAATAAATAATCTGTCAGTGGTAGCTTTCAAATGTAAAATTATAGGTAAAATCTCAGAATAAAAGCAGTTTCTTACACACAAAGGCAATTTCAACAAATACTTCCCTAGACTTTTGCCAGTGAAGCTGTATTCTTTAATTTGTTATAAAATATCTCCTTTTATTTAGTTATAAGTTTATTTTCTTTCTTAATTTCTTATTTAAATGTTTCCTTACCACTGCTCTCCCATAATAGCTATTAGCATTATGCACAACAAAAATACACAATTCTTCTTCCAGTTTGATGCAAACTTTAAAATATATATATTGATGCTGTTTGTATGATGGCTGTGATTTCTTTCAGGTGCTTGAAAGTGTAAACATAAAAGGAAATGACTCACAAAATTCCAGAAGCTGTTCTTTAGAACTTTAAGGGAGGGAGAAAGGGAAAAAAGGTAAATAGTTACCATGTAAATTTTTAGAAAATGACCAAAATATATTCAAAACCTAAAGGAATATAAATTAAATGAATAATTTAAAAAGGACAAACAATCTTGAATGCCTTTCTGAGAAGAAAAGTGGGTTTAAATTAAATAAATTTTGAAACCTATCTCAGTACTGGAATACTTTTCAGCACTAATATTTATTCTAAACATAACATTTATTGAGTTTCAGGTTGGAAAAAAACCTCCACTGGTTCATTCAAACATCACCATTGCTAAAACTACTGCCATTTTCAAAAAATAAACAAATCCTTTCAGCTGACTCTGCAAATCCTAGAAAATGTATGGTTAACCTAGAGCCAAAGCTAACAGGAACTAATACTAATTTAACACAATCTGAAAAGAAATAGAAATTCTATATACATCAACATTATGAGAGTGCTTTATGCAATGTCTACAAGAATTAAGCCAACTGCATTTAAGTTTTCTTTCAATTTACTGCATCTGCCAACAGTCATATGAGTTATAGTGCTCAACCAAGAGTAGCTTTTTAAAAAAGGCAATTTGGAGAGACTTTTAATGTTCTCTCTTCATAATCATGTCTTTTGCCTCTCAATGAACAGTCATAGTCTAGAAGATGTCAACAATCTTCAAAAAGAACACTGAAAACAACACTTTTCTTCAATTAATAAGAATTAAAAGTAGAAGCAGATGTTAACTCATATGCTCTTGCTATGTCAATGTTACCTCTGCCTAGCTTTCATACAACTTTAAAATCAAGACCTGGAGCTGATTTGCTAGCCCAGAACAATGCTAGTTTTACCTTGATCGACTTCTCTACCCCTTCTACCAGGAGCCATGATGGTACAGTGGTTAGAATGCAGTATTGCAGACTAATTCTGCTCCCTACAGGATCCTGACCTGCTCAAGACTGATTCAATCTTCCATCCTTCCAAGGTTTGTATCTGATTTTCTCCCTTGATTTTGCTTGTTGGAAGCCAGCTGGGAAGGTCGCAAATGGTGATCATATGACTCTGGGATGCTACAATCATTATAAATAAATTCCAAATGTCAACCACACAAATTTTGATCATATGACCATAGGGATGCTGTGATGGTTGTAAGTGCAAGTATCAATTATCAGTTTTCCGGTGCTATTGTAATTTCAAAAGGTCAGTAAGCCAATACTTGCAAATTGATAACTACCTGCATTTTTTAAAAAATAGCTGTTTAGTAGCATTTCTTTTTTACTTCTATCTATCACCAATATTGTTTTAGGACAATATATAACATTACTGAAAGCAAAAACAACTCTTTCTACAATTCATTTGGCAGTTATAAATCTGTAAAAAAAAATAAATAGAAATGAAGAAACTTAACAATACTCTAAAATAAACCTACAGACAACTATGCAACAACTATGCAACAACTTTAAGCCAAGAAATAAAAGTTAAGAGATATGGGCTTTATCAAACATTACAATTACAAATTAGTCTTTTATAGTTATACTTTACTAATTTAAAAGTCAGTTCTGTATTGCTTCTTCAAAGCCTCTAAGGAGCTAATCTATGTTTTATTACCATGCTCTGATTCAGTGAAGAATTTATTTTAAATGTTATTCATATAGACAAAATATGACTATTAAGCTAGAGAAAATTAAATGAAAATTGATGAATCTGAAAAAATAAACTATTAACACACTTTTTTTTAAAAGTATGGCTTTCCTTTAGTTTTCTAAATTGACAATTAATTATCAGGGAAGCTAAACCATGAGTGTTGGTCAGTTCAAACAAAGTATTATTCATGAATGTTTCGAGTCTTATTTTAACTTGATGAGGTATGTAGTCGTAATCCATTTTCCTGAAAATTCAAAGTCCAATAATTAAAGTCAATGGGCAGACATTACTAACAAACTGAATACTTTCAAATACAAGGCGGAATCAAAATTTTATCAGAAACTGGATTGACCTATCAGGATGCAGAAAACAAAAAGCCACTTCTGATAATCTCCAAATCAGTTTCATTAGAGCAGCCTATTTTAGCAGGAAAGGTAGGTGATGTTTTTATCATAATTTTTTTCAATATATCAAATTATTTGTAGTAAATTTATCAATTTTTGAGCCTGAGTAGCATAGGGGGCTAATGCCTCCTACTAAAGGCAGCAATTAACATCCAGCTGCCTGTAATTCTGTGAGTTCAATCCTAGCCAGGCTCAAGGTCGACCCAGCCTTCCATCCTTCCTAAGGTGGGTAAATTGAGGACCCAGTTTGTGGGGGCAATAAACTGACTTTGTATAAATATATACAAAAGTATGAAGGCTATTGCTTAATGCATTGTAAGCCGCCCTGAGTCTCCGGAGAAGGGCGGATATAAATCAAATTTTAATTTTTTTTATTGCAAATCATTAGATATCTTGAAAGAAATTCAGATCTAATGCCTTGGCCATCCTGATCTTGATTAAGGTAGGTTATGTACTTAAAAAGTAAGAAATGTCATAAAATTGCATTAAATATTAAGGCACCTAAAGCAAAATAGCACTAAGAAATATTTACCATTAATGGTAAATGTATGTATTCAACATTGAATCTCACACAAGTGTAGTTCTCAAAAAAAAAGTAGCAACTAGACCTAATGATAGTTTACAAAGTCCAGAGCTCACCCAGAATATAAACTATGTGTCAGCATCACCAAATGGATAACAGATAAGAATTTGAGCTTTAGTGCTATACAGACTTAATCCTTTAGACAACAATCACTATCAAAAATCTAGTGGTGTTTTCAGTATGCATTTAAATTCCAAAGGCCCATAAATTTCTAGACTACCATGTCTATATTGATTCTATGACTTTTCCATGCCACTTTTCATGTCTGTCATAAGCTAGTATGACTGTGCTTATTCCTAATATAGAATATTTATTCCTGAGTAGAAAAAAGGGAAGCTGCATAATCACACAATTCTGATTAGTTAATACAAAAATGAGTTCATAAATACTAATGTACAACTTTATATACTAATAAAATACAGCATACAAGCATAAGAAGTGTATATACATGTTTACAGAAACAGACTAAAATAGCTGCATCCAGATAAACCATCTCCTGTTCCATTTCTTCATCATACTAGAACATGGAGGTAATTATAGATACATATAGATACACACTTTAAGATGAAGTTGCTTAACAACTATTTTTAATCCAATTGTTTGCTTCACTGCCAGTGAAAATACAGTATGTTTTCCAATAAGGCACTATTATTCAGAGCACTTTAGTACTGACAGCTCCTAGGTCAAACCCAAAAAACAAAATGTCACAATTACTGCCATACCATATATTTTATTAAGCCAGTCTCTTCAATTCTATATTTATAAGAAAATAAAGAAACCCAAAAAGGTAACTTCAAGAAGAAAACTGTAAATTCAATTATTTGCAATTAAGTATCATGCAAACAAAAGACTGGCCAAAAGTAGTGTCTAAAATGAAACTTTCTGTCATAATTATATGTCTACCAGTGCCTGATTTTCTGATTAAGTTCAATTTTACATGCTCTCAAGAAATAGCTTTTTCACAACATAAAGTAATTTAGTGGGCTGTTTGTTAAAATATGCTATTTAAATGTAATTGGGTAGTCTGCTACAGTATTTAGTGTGTCAAGAGAAGGCACCCTTTAAGATCCACTGATTTCCCTGGAATTTACTTTTGAATAAACATGTATATGATTGTTCTATAAATAAATTAATAGGTAATCTTCAGGTCATCACCAGGTTTTTTTTTTAAAAAAAACTTTTGATTTACTCTTAAAGTAGACTATTTAAAAACACATTGCAGACCATTTAATGCGTGAATTCCCACATTTGAAACAGAAATAATATGTTTTCTCCGACAAGAGCAATGGCATTCATATCAAAGTAAGTGATAGCAAAAACCATGCTAATAACTTAAGCAGAGATAAGAAAACAATTATAAACAAATATATTTTTGGATTGGCATACCAAAGTTTAAATCAGAAAACTCTTACTATGGTATTTCAAATCCATTCCTGAACTCTTATTTGTAATTAACAGTTTTAGAGTTACTTTCATATTTACTATTAAAAATGTCAACAAAAAGTATTAATATCAAAATGCCCTTAACAATTGCCTGAATATACTTGTGTAACTTTTCAACAAAGGATCTCTTAAATCCTTTACTTTACATATCTGCAAAAAATACAGCTACACACACGACTGATCTAAATTCTTAGACATAAAACACAAATCCTATAATTCTTTTAAAAAATGTTTTAATCCTTAAATCTTCTTGCCTGGAAAAAGTGAAAAGTCTTTTTTTCTATACAGTACTTCCCGGGTCTATTTAAGGTGATCTCCGCACACCCAAAAAGGGTGGGAAAAGAAAAAGAAAACACAGAGCAAAAATGGATTCTTTTCCAACTACAGAAGGCAGGAAATTGGGGTTTTGTTTATTCCAGCTTTCCTCCAGATGTGTTAGCCTACAGGTCTCATCAATCCCGGCAACCACGAAGGAAAGTGTAATTCAGCCGAAAGATCGTTCTCCCAACTGATCAGATCGCGAGGAAAAAATAAACTTTATTAGACAATATTTAACAGTTCAGGAAGAGTTACTTTTTCACTCTCTGCTGTCGCTCAGAAGAACACGCGCTAGGGAAACTTCATAACACAGATCTCACAAGCAGACGAGAACAGGGCTGAGAAATAAAGTAAATGTGGAGGGCATGCAAATCCTGGAGACCTTTTCTTTCGAGGGCAGTTGATCTTCCCCGCTTCTCCCTCACTCAGGAAAGATAAGAAAACAAAGAACTCCAGGGTCCTTGGTGCTCCCTGAGTTTGATTGTTTTCTTGCAGACGTTTCATTGCTCAAACTAGGCAACAAACTAGGTAAGTAGCACCGATGAAGTTACGTAGTTTTGGGAATGAAACAAAGAATTCAGAACTGAAGACAAACGGCAGACAAGGAAAAAGAGTTGCACTTCCAACCCGGAGGAGTTCCTCACAAGTAGACCCTTAAGCCACCTCCCATCTCTGCTGGAGCTTTAAGGAACAGGGACAAGGAATGGAGAGGACTTCTGAGGAGGAGAAGCCATTTCCTCCTATTATGTCCCTCTCGCTTCAGCTGGCTGTGGGGCATTTTTAAAATCCGCACTTTGACCCGCCACATCTGTCGCGGTGGCGGTCGCCAGAAAAGTTCTCAGCGCTTTTACTTCGCGTCGAGCACTTTACTCACCCGCTGAACTCATGTTGCCTCCCTTCCATGCGCTTTGCCTCGCTCCACTCCTTGTCCCTCTTTAAAGCATAACAACCCTTCTCACAGTGGCTGCATAGAAGAGTAAAGTCCACCGAAAACCGCAGCCTGTATAACATTCCCGCAGCGAAGAGAGGAAGACTGACGGACCGAACGAACCAGCTCTGACGGTCTTTGCAGTCTAAAAGCGAAGTTCCCTGATTTTACTCCGCGCGACTTGCAAGACAGTGACCCCTGCAGGCCAGATGCCATTAACGCAGGCGGCCCCCCCTCCCTGCTTCTCTAGACCTCCACGGCCCGTTCAATCTGCGCAGCAACACCACAGATTCTTCTCCTCCCCTTCTTCCCGCAGTGGCTATTGGGTAGCTGTAGTTGTTGGGCCCAGTGGTGGGGCTTTGGGGGGGGCGGGGGCGGGGGATTATAACGCCGGCCTCGGCGGACTCGCTTTCCCATGGTGCCTGAGGAGAGGGGAACGGATGGCGGAGAAGGATGACACCGGAGTTTGACGACGAAGTGGTGTTTGAGGTGCGTAGCGTTGCGAAAGGGGCCGGTAGAGAGGTTTTGGGTGCCTGTTGGTACAGAGGGAGAGGCTACTTTTTTTCTCTCTCTCAAGCTGCCGTTGGCGAAACGAGGTGGCGTCGTAGAACGGGCGCCTGGCGAGGGCAGGTGGAGCTCTTTGCAGGGCCCGAGGAGGAGGAGGAGGAGGAGAAGGATTTCCCAGGGCGGTTGAATCCAGCCGTGTCTCTGGTCGTGAAACCTCGCCCCCGAAGGGAAGGAACAGTGCTATTAATGGAGTTGGAGAAGTTTGGTGTGAACCAAAGTGTGACTAGTAGATTATTCATATCTAGTTCGAAATACGTCCCACTGAGTACAATACGAATTTACCATCGCAACCTAAGAATAATTGAAGGAAAGGTTTCACACCAGATCTCCCAGAAATAAAGCGTATTTGCAGCGAGGTAATACTACTTGCTTTCAGCACAACAGTATGGAAGCTTAAATGCTAAGCATTTTATTATGACATATTTTAGTGGATTGGTCTTTCTTCAAGATGTATGACTTACCACGTTAATACCCCTTTGTTTATTTGTATAAAACTTTGTTTATTATCTACTATCTGGGACTCAAGATAGTTTGCAATTTGGAACCAAAATAATACAACAAACGTGCAACTACATTAACAAAAACTAACGATACTAATTGGTTTGCTAGAAAACATTAGGGGACTCTTTAGTCTGATCTACCCAAATCCAATCAATGGGATAGAAGTGATAGAATTGATAAAAATAAAGATCATTATTTGAATAACGTTAGTTTATAAATTCTAATCTCTGTATATAAAACCTCCCTATGATATGCCATATGAGGCTGTTGATTTGGAAAAATGTTAGTAATAAAGCCAAAAGTTTTTCTACTGTTGTCTCCCACATTCTCTCTATAATAAGGCTCACTAGAAGAATATAACTGAATTCTGCTTTGGAAATACTACCAATTTTAAATTGCATGTAAACAATATAAATCAAAAATTTTAATCATCACCTCTATTAGTATTCATGCAACAAGTACTATATAAGTATGTGATCAGTTTTGATATATATTAATGCTGCAGAAGCCTAGGTTGACTTTAAGTTATTAATGAGATGATCCCTTTCTCAATGTTACAATTCAAAATACATAATACAAAGAAAGGAAGAGGCAGTATTACAGTATAGTGATCAGCTGCAATAAAAATAAGGTAGTTTAACAGAGTGGCTGCTGGCTGGACTACAGTTGGATGAAGCACAAGTCTGCAGCATGTTAAAATGGCTGCTGTTAAGTAGTTTATGATAATGAATGTAGCTTAAGGCATAAGTAATGCCCTACATTATTATATATTTATTATTTTGATAATGGTATTTATACAGTATTGATTAGAGACAGTACTAACATTTAGCTAACTTAGACCTTTAAGGAGAAAGTGTTAAATATGATTTGAAATGTGGATATAAGAAAAATTTTGCATCCAAAGCTGAATATAGTGTTAATAAATTGCAAATCACATCAGATTATTTTTGTACAATGTATTTTCTGTCTTAAACTGAATACTTAATACTAAGGTATCCACTGTACATTTATTTATTTAGCGTATGGCTGGTCACACACAATATTAAAACACTTCATTTTTACAAATTAAAAACAATAAAAACAATAAAAAAGCAGTAAGAAAACCTAAAAGAAAAACAGAAATAACATTTCAAAGTTTAATGTCGAGTTTGGAGATCCAGTCAGTAGCTGCCGTTGTTATGCAGAGGAAGTCCCTAGAATTTCCTGGATACCTTCTGTTAGGGCATTCCCTCACTATATGTTGGATAGTCTGTCAAGGGGCCCCGCAAAGTTACTCGCGTCCGTGGCAATCCTTAAGTCACAGTGCCTCCTGGGTGGTGCTAAATGAGTAACAGACGGACTGGTAGCCAGACATCCGCAAGGATCTCCTGGCTTCACACAACCCCACGGTCCTTTTAAGGACCTTTTAAGTTCCACTGTACAGTATAGTTACTTAGCTTTCTGCTTTGCTCTTCCCATATTCATGAAAAAAGTAGCCATAAGGAAGGCATTGGAAATTTTTAATGTCAGTATGAATGGTTTATAGATTTAACAAGCCATCATTATGATTTTATAGTACTGTTCAGATATTAAACTATTAGTAATCTATATTGAGTTTTTAAAAAATGCATTGTGTATTTGTACAGCCCAAATATCCAGAGGATCTAGTTGCCTACTATGGGAACTTGCATAGGTCTGCATATCCAATTACAATTGCTTAGTTTCATTCTGGAAAAAACTTATCTGATAAGAATATCTCTCTCAGAAGATATAGTTGCAGCATCCAAAACAGAATATGAAAGTAGACTATAGTTAACTAAAAAATGGAGAAGGGAATTATTGAAGATGAGAGCAAAAATGTGCAAGCTCGAAATGATCCCTACTGACATGTAGAATAAAAAGCAAAATACATTTGATGGTTTTTCAAACCATTCTCAATGTTATAGGATTTTTTCCAACATGCATATTTTTTCTTTTTGAAGAATACCATTGCTAGAATTGTTGCTTATAACATTGCTAATAAACAGGTCTTCAATGTATATATATACTCAAGATTCCGAGGTTATACATTTTATGCTGTGATATAATTTATTGGGTATTTTTCTTGGTGTGTTTATTATCCCAATTACTATAATATTTTAACTGGGTTTTATGCTTCTGATTAGTGTTAAGACAGAAAATTATGTGTAAAATTAGCAAATTAGATTTATGCAAACCACCTGTCAAGGTTCACACCAACTGATAGTAAATCATAATTCTCCAAACCTTATTCAGCATTCACCTTCACTGCAGAAGACACTCAGATACAATTTGAGTGAATGAATATTCTGGCAGGTCTCTTAATGGACTTGAGAGGCAATTGAGATAAGTTTCTGTATTGGTTCTCTCTTGTCTAGTAACTAGTTGCTCTTTGTAAGTTTCAACCCTAATACTTTCCCTATTTTCTCTTTCCTTCCATCTATGGGTCTGGATATGTCACATGTTTCTCACCTCCCTATTTCTGGTAATGCGTAGCTGGAGGGTACTGTGCCACCTCTTCCATTTTCATTTCTCCTTTGACTGGAGCTGAAAAAATTTACCCCCTCTCAATCCCTCCATTTTATGACATGGAAGAGGATGTTTCTATCTTTTAATTCCTCAGAATTAAAAACTTCCGGCTGGTCCAAAGACCTTAATTGCCACTTAGATAATTTGGACTTATAAAGATGTTACAAATGGAACTGTTAAAGGCGATGTGGTACTTGAATGTCATCTGCCATATCTCAAATATATTCGGGTTCTGGATAATTTTTACAGTGGATCAAGTATTCAAAGCTACCCATCCTATGTAGACAGTAAAAATGCCTTCTACACTGAATTATTTTCCCCTGCCCATTTGAATGAGAGATTGTGTTCCAGGATCAGGAGAACAGTGAAGAACTGGATATATTTTAATTTGTGCTGTTAGAGAGGAGTGCAATAAACTAGACTTTCAGCTTTGTAGCCAGTTGAATAGAAAACTGAAATCCGGTACAAAGATGATCCCCAACAATAATCAGGGAGGGACTTTCTGATATGAAGTCAGACGACAAATTGTAAAAGTCCTTGGCATGATTTGGTTGATCTTTAAGGAGGCACAGAGAAACCTGATAATTCTTAGACAAAACAAATTTTCTGAAAGAAGAAAAGGCTTGGAACCTTTTATCAAAAAGTGCAGGTGGCAATCATAGTTGACCTGAAATGACTTCATCCAAGTGGAGAATGAACTGAGTTATTATATAACAAACTCACCCATAGAGAAAGGATCATGCCCATTGTCTTGCTGCTAGATTACAATGAAGCAGTGAAAGTATTGTTCTGAATTTGCAGTTGTCCTCCTTGCTTCTACATTTGACAATGGGTGATAGATAGAGGACAACTAAAGCTGTACATTCAGTTGTGGAAATACAGCTTTTCAAACTTCCATGAAGATTGGATTGGCCAAATTGTGATTTTGGAAAATCTGCTCAATGACCAATAAGCTGTTTCAGAAGCATAGGAGAAGGCAGAACAGACCATCTGCCAATAAAATAGCATTGTGAATGTCAGAAGTAATGTCCGAGAAAAACATCCCAAGGGAAGAAGATAGAGCAGTCCAGATAGCTTGCTGGTGAGAAATTGGCATGAAAAAAGCATGTCAAGAAAAAGATAAAGGCCTTGACATCTCTAATGCAAGGCTGCCAAAAGTTTCCCCCACTCCCCAAATGGGTCATTTTGATTTATCCCCAAGGCTGCAGTCACAGAGCTGATGGGCAAGCAAGATCTAGGATTTCTCCTTTCCAAATATATCAGCCGCCTGTATGTAGTTGGCAGACAAAGTTGAAAGTTATTCTTGCAGACACGTGGTAAATGATGGAAATGTGACTTCCAGCAGACTTAGTTTTGCATTCTGGACGATCAAAAGTATTATTGTTGTGGCATCAATGAATATGTGGATTCTGAAGCCCTGTGGCTGCTCCAGCAACAGGATTGCAACATATGGGGAACCTCAGTTATGATACAGTTTGTCCCACGTGCCAGGGTAGTTGGTTCATAATCTGTCTTAAATTCTCATATTGGAGCAATATATTGCCAACATCGTAAATATTTATTTATATTTGACTTTATATAGCTATCTTTCTTGATAACTAACTTGAGGTCTGCAGCTTAGTTAAATTTTTGGTCTCTTGTGATGCTAATGGAAGGAAATAATAGATACCTGAGAAGTTAGTTCCTATCTCAGTCCTTATCACCCCCATTTATGACTCCAGTCAGGATAATCACGCAATTGAAATGCTTAGGTCTTTAGAATAGAACATGGTTTGTGACAATATTTATTACACTTTGTGTATGTTTTCAATATTTGTATGATTTGTTCATTTGTTGAGGATAATTTTAAATGCCAAGATAATTTCTTGGAGCATAGTTATTAAACAGTTTTGAGGGGAGATAAGTATGTTTTTTGTACTTGAAATCTTGTATTTAATTATTGTGTTGACTCTGAAAATGAGATTTTGAATGTTTCTTCGGGGAATCTTATGAGAAAGGCTCTTATATAAAAGCAACAGAACTTGTAACATAGGTTGATATTTGGAACTCCCTAGATCATATATATGTTTCCGGCAATGTGTGAAAAGCAGACATTGTATAGAATGCCTAAGACAGTGATGGTTAACCATTTTGGCACCGAATGCCGAAATTGGAGGACATGCACATGTGTGCATGCATGTACTGGAGCACTGGAACCTGGAAGAGAGTCGCTGGCCAGTGTACATGCGTGCAGCGGCCAGCTGCTCTCTTCTGGGTTCCAGAGCATGCATGCGCCGGAGCAGCTGGTGACAGTGCATGTGCCCACAGAGAGGGCTCTGCGTGCCACCTCTGACGTGTGCCACAGGTTATCCATCACAGGCCTAGGAGATCTATAGAATATGTGACATTTTAGACAAAATATGAATGTCTGTGTTATTTTAATATACTAGATACTTTCCCTAAGCATTGTAGATAATACTTAGGCCAGTGATGGCTAACCTTTTTGCCGTCACGTGCCAAAAGCGGGGGGAGCGTGGGGAGGTCGCCCACATATGTGTTCACACCCATAATTCAATGTGCCCCGCCCCTACACATGCGCTCCCCTGCTTTTAGCATGTGATGGCATGGTGGGCCTCGTAGGCCTGTTTTTTACTGTCCCCGGGCTCCAGAGGCTTTCTAGGAGCCTGGGGAGGGCGAAAATGGTCCATTTCTCAACTTCCGGTGGGATTGGAAGGCCCCAAAACCAGCTCACCGGTGCATGCATGCGTGCTGGAGCTGAGCTATGGCAATGCTTACGTGCCCACTGATATGCTCCATGTGCCACCTGTGGCACCCTGCCATGGGTTCATCATCACAGATTTAGGCATTATGCAGAATGGCAAGATCTATTCAGGCAAAGTAATGAAAAGAGTCATGAAATGAAAAGTCATGAAAAGAGTTTCTAAGCCTTTCTTGAAAAGACATATGAAAATAAAAAAAGAAATGCAAAATAAAAGATTTTTTTACAAAAAAAAAGGATTGACCTACTTGTTGCAACAGAGAAGGCTAGAATGGCATTTTAGCAGGAGTATTTTACACTTTGCTGGTTTGCCTTTAGGCAAGGCACAGAATGCCTGGGAAATATGTGACATGTTAAGCATTTTATACTTTGATACGTCCTGGTTTTTGGCATTTTACAGGTTTCCTAGTCATTCTGTAAAATGCTTCATTTCACACATTGATGGTAACATATATATGTCCAGTGTCTTTCTCTCATACTTATCTGAAATGAGATTTGAGTAATTTGCTAGCTGAAAAGTAAACCAAGATGATTATGCTCCAAGAACGTATGACTAAGTCTTTTAAATAGAATTGCTTGGCAAGATCTGCAAAAGATTTTATTGACGTGCATCATTTCGTTTAAGCATCAGCTTTCTAAAAGCCTTTCATATCTTATCAGCTGATGCTGGGTTCCTCCTATTGCACAGGAACAGAAGAAACATCTTAGTGAGCTGCTTCTGCTTCGATGCCACAAAAATGTACTTGGATGAAAGTATAGGTGCAGTTTCTCTGATTTATACTTCAGATTTTCTGCTCCAGTCACCCTGGAGAGACAAGTAGAAAGAAATGGGGAGGTGGAAGAAATTCTCTCGGATGCCCTGGAAGTGTATTTAAGAGAAAGGTGGAATCATATTTTCCAGGAGACAAGATTCATTTTGCCTGTAAGTCTTGTGGACAAGGGGTTTAGCATAAACTTTCAGCTGCATTTATTTTAGCAATTAAAATATGTCTCACAAGACAGGTGAAGGTAATTCTTGAAGAGTGTTGTTTAACTTCTAACTTTTGATCCATCTTTACTGTGGCTTTAAGCAAGGATATAATGGGCTTTTAATATGTAGCAGTTTATAAATTTATGCAATGAAGCATTAATAAAAAGGTTAGGTATGCAGGAGATAAATTAGGGTGGAGTAGGGAGGACCTAATGGAGAAAGTCTTAGTCATTTCCTTTACCTTACATCAGCAGAAATGTTCTTGATATGCCTTAAATATAGGCAGTTATGATAATGCATTTGATCGCTGTTTGTGTTTATATCTTAGTTTCAAATTATTTTTTTTTAAAAATAAGTTCTTTTTTTTATGGAATGCATTCAGTATGTTAAATAAAGGGATGTTAATGTGAAAAAAGCAATAGTAAACTTTATGATGTTTTTCTTTAAATGTCTTTTTCATAATCTTTTGTATGCTTATTCTTTCCTACTTGCTAACTTTTATTTTTGCATTGAAGTTGAATGATTATTTCAGTTTATTTAGGAAGCATTTAGCTTTTATTCATGGTATTATAATATAATATAACAAACCTAAAACAAAAGAACAATTGGCTACAGCATCATACTATTAAAATATTTTATAGCTTTTTATCTTGCATATTTAATGACTATTCCATTGTTAGACTAATTCAGTGAAGTATAATATGAAATGCTAACTGAGGGCTTCGGCAGTTATGCATTATCCTGTTGCCATGATGAAATATATGAAAGGCAGTAACTAGTGTGAAAATTAAATATATGTTGTATGGTGTATGTACTTGTAATATCAACTAAATAGTAGCTAGACAAATGGATTATGGGAATGAACTCGGGGAAAGGAAGGAAAAGATGCTCCCTAGGAAACAGACAAGAGAGCATGAGCCCCCAATATGTAATGGTTAGAGAGAAAAAAATTAGAAAGGACCTGCCCTAATGGATCAAGCAGTTAAATGTGGCAGTGGGGAATTTTGTACTTTCAGACTTGCAAAATTCTATTAATGTAGCTTTACAATAAAGTAGATTTAACTCATCTAGTCATGTTTGATTTCCCAGACAGGCTGACAAAGTCATAAATGTCCTGCCTAATTTTTTCACCTCTCTTTTGTACTTAAGAAAGTCTTTCCAAAGTTCTATGCACTTCTCAATCTCATCGGAGGAACTCCTCCTTCCAGGAATAGGTATACAGGTAAGTCCTCAACTTATGACCCTTCAAAAGTTATAACTGGTCCACTGCAGCATTCCCACAGTCACATCATCAAAATTCAGGCACTTGGCAATCATAATATATTTGCAACAGTTATAGCATCCCAATATCATGTTACTGCCATTTGAGACCTTTCTGGGGGCTTCCAACAAATAAAGTCATAGGGGAAACTGGATTCACTTAATATCCACGTAGGTTGCTCAGTGACTTTGGGGAAAAAGTCATAAAACTGGGTGAAACTCAACAACTACATTGCTCAGTGATGGATGTTCCAGTCCTAATTGTGGTCATAAGTTGTGGACTATTTGTAGTTCCAATAGAGAACAGGTTTTCTTATACTTAAGCTGGATTCCCTTTATGTTTTTGCAGTGCTGCTGTTGTATAGCAAAACATGCAATTGGCTTTTAAAGTAGCCAGTGTCACTTCTTGAGATTTTTGTTTCCGAGATGCGTTGTTTTCATCTAATGTTTTGTAATATTTTAGTAAACTGTAATAATTATTTCCAGCTCTTCTTTATAAACAAGCTACTTATTTCTTTTCTTTTTTTTAAATTTCATTTTAGAATTCACCACTTTATCAGTACTTACAGGATCTGGGACATACTGATTTTGAAATATGCTCACCATTGTTGCAGAAGTCAGAAGAATGTACATCCAAAGGGGGTCCAAAAGATATGGATGTAAGTGTTATTCAGGAGGTAGGTAGGTAGTGTTATACACTACATAATCTGCTGTGAAAATTTTGATAACAGGTATCTGTTTAAAAATGCATTATCTTTACAAAACTTGCCCTATGTTTGCCTGTGAGCACTGTTGGCAACATTGTGTATTTGTTAGCTAATGCCATTGCTTTTGGATCTATTATGCCAATTGTCCAGAATTTTAGATTTTAAGGAGCTACTAAAGTCAAATATTAGACATTGTATCTTTGCCTGCTGCGTTTTGGGGTAGTTGTAGTAATTGGGAAGACACTTGCTACTTTTTATTGTCTTATCCATGTTATTAGACCTTAATATTGTGTTGCAGTTGTTCTAAAAGAGTTCAGCCTCGTCTAGGAGATAGAGTTAAGGAATGTTTTCTTCTTTGGCAGCAGCCAAAGCAGAAGAGAACAGTGATCTGAACCCCAAAGCAAGCATTTTGTGGACAAAAGAGAAATATGGACTATTATGAAATAATAAGCAGTTCTACCAGTTTTCATATTTTTTAATTCCAATTCAACTATTACCAAAGTGCTTTTTTAATTGTCTTAAAGCCCATAGTCCAAAAATAAAGGAAATAAAAGGACGGATGGATGGCAAATAAGAAATCTCAGGTATTTCAAAGTCTTATTGAAATGACCATGATTAATTAGATTGGAATCATCAATTATATTGGAATACATGTGTGTAGAATGAGGAAAAGAAAATGATGTTTCTGGAAAAGAAAAAATATAGAAACTCCAACTAAAAGTTCTAAAGAACTGTTGATTATTAAGCTCCTTTATGTACCATACTTTCAGTCTATAAAACGTACTTTTTCCCCCCAAAAAAGTGGGTGGAAATGTCTGTGCGTCTTATAGAGTGAATGTTGCTAAAGCCCTGCCGGCCCCAAGGCAGCGGGAATAGGCGGCGGCACCGCCTATCGCTGGCAGCGGTGGCAATCAGCGCCAATAGGTGGCAGCAGTGATCTCCGCCTCCTGGTATGGGTGAAAATGAGATGCGTTCAGGCTGAAAATGGGCCGTGCGGAGGCAGCGATGGGTGGTGGCGATCCCTGCAGCCTGGAACAGCTGATTGGAGATATTCCGGGTGGCTGATCCAACCGCCAATCAGCTGCTCGTGCTAAATCAGGCTCTGCTGAAGCTAACCAGGCTGTTTGCTGCTTGCTGCAAGGAGGCAAATTGTTGGGGGGCATTTCTTTCTTTTTTTTTCTTGTTTTCCTCCTCAAAAGCTAGGTGTGTCTTATGGTCCAGAGCATCTTACAGTGCAAAAAAATATGGTAATTGCTTTTTTGAGAAAGATTGATCAGTGGTAAATTCCAATATATTTATATTGGAATTCATAGATCCTAAACTTTGTTTGCAATTTATTCTCTGGTTGGCGATACAATAGAGTGTAGGCAGAACTGGAGTCTACATGGGTTTGCCACATAGCTAAGGTATCTTCATGGTACAAAATTACCCACAAAATTACTGGTTCTTAATTTCAGGTATTTTTTCCTGGGTTCTAGCATTACATTTCCAAAACAGAAGTTCCCATGGATAATACAACCCCTGCATGTTGCTGTTTTTGTTTTAAGCAAAATAGCAACTATACTTATCTTGTGAGACTATAGATCAGAAATCTGGAATCGTAATTCCCTGTTATTTTCCTGTAGTTAAAAATAAGCTTATTGTATATATCAAGTTCAGTCTGAAGGCTTTCAATTTAAAATATATATTTGGAGTAAAAACAAGATCTGTTCATTTTAGCAGAGATAAGATGAGATGATGAAAACTCTGATGGACTGCACGAAAAAGAAGAGAATCAATTCAGTTCAGTGGTTAAGATACCAAGTAGAAACTGAATCTGATCTCCCTTTAGGCTTGAAATCTCTGCTGGGTGAATATGGGTCAGTCACATTGTCTCAACCAAACTCACCTCAGAAGGTGGTGGTTATGAGGAAAATAGGAGGTGGAAGGAGTATTGGGTTATGCTCCTTGAATTACTTATAAAAATAATTATGGCAGGATAAAAAAATCTAAATCTAAAAAATACAGAAATAAGTTTAAAAAAAGAGTTGCAACTATAACCATATCATAAAAATGAAGGATCTGCCCTGTACCCAGTACATTAAGATCTGGGTTTATACTTGGGATTTGGATTGGTGATATCCATATCATGTACAATCTGTAATATTTGATTGAAGAGTCTGAGTGGGATGAAGTATCAATAAAATTAGTCTAACAGGCACAGTAATAATCTTACAAATTGTTTGCTTGCAATGTAATAACCACAGTTTATCTATTTTTATTTTTGCATAATTTCTAAATTATTCTGTTGGGAACATAATATATTGGCTAAAAATACCCTATCATGCCACTTTTATATCTCCTTAAAAAGAGGTATAGTCAAACTGATGCCTTTTTTTTCTGTATTGCTGAAAAATGAAGCTGCAGTTTCTGTTCAATGATAGACAACTGGGAACAAATGTGAAAGTCCTCATTTGTTTTTAATATATCAGAAAAACAAATATATCTTCTATTCAAATTCTCAAAATAAACCAATCTTTCTGGAAATCCTGGGCCTGTATATCTTGATGATGGCATCATACTACCACCGTACACCACTTCAGCTGCCTCCTCACTCTTAAAAAGCAAAAATGAAAAGTTTAGTCAGCATATGACAAATGTTGGTACCTATCAATTTGTCTGATTGTCTGTTTTTATTTCTCTTCCTTGTTCTCCCAAACCTTTTTTCAATACTTTATTACTTACAATTTTGAAGAGCAAGTAAAAATAAATAGTCATACATATACAAATTTAAAAAGATATAGAGTTGAAAATCCTGCTTGGATTTCAGCATGGAGCATTTTCAGTCAGCCCCCAGTGCTTGAGAGGGAAGCCTCTTGATCCGGGGGCTAGCTGAAAATACCCTGAGCCAAAATCCATCTTTGATTTCAGCACAGAGCTTTTTCAGCTAGCCCCTAGAGGCAAAAGGGAATCCTCTCACCAGGCAACAGGTTCCCCATTGACTTTGGGGAAGCCAGCAGGGAAGATTGGAAGTAGTGATTAAATGGTCATAGAGCATTTGGCAACGAATCCTAAGTGCAGATGGGTTGCCAAGCACCCAGATGGTGACTGCAGGGGCATTGCAAGAACTGTAACTTTAGGAACTGATTATACAAGTCCTTTCATTCAGTACCATCACAGCTTTAAAAGATTGCTGAATGAATGATTGTAAGTCAAAGATTACCTGTATCTCTTTGCTTCAAACTAGTTCAAATTAGTCAAACTTTCCAACAGTTAATTATATTTTTAGTTTTAATTCTCTGTCATCATGCTCCTCAAGACAAATCTCAGATCTTAGACATTTAACTCTCATTCAGGATTAGGCCTACTTATCAGAACATTTCCCAACAAGGCTCAGCAAGATGAGTTCCTTTATTGAAAGCACTCTAAACTCATATGCACGTAGACTTGCATGCTGTAGCATCCGTAAACAAAGTATTTATGTAGGCTAGTGTTTTTAATTACCCATACTAGGCTTTTTCCTCCTACCTTAATAGATGAAGAGTTGCCTTAGAAAATATGTGCTTTATGTTGACATAACAGTTGTCTTCAATTTGGGAACCACCAGTTTTTACAGGTCAGCTTCATTCCTTACATTTTCTCCCTCCCAATTTTTAGTTTCTTCTTCCCTCTGAATCTAAAAGCATCAGGTTCTTTTCCTGAACTTCCCTCATTTTTCTTGGTGATTGTTAGATTTGCCCAGCTATTCATTTCCTTCTTTTCTTATCTGGAACGACTATTACTTCTCTCCCCTCTTTTTTTAGACCTCTTCTCCCTAAGTGGTTCGTTGCTTATAGAATTGTATGGCAACAAAAAAGGGGGGGGGCACGGTCTTGATATATGCTCTAATACAGTGTTTCATTTAAGTATTTAACCAAATATTGAATAATGCTAATGTTACATTCAGTTCCTAATTATAGATAAGGGTTTAGTTAAGCTGACTGGCTGGCATCCTCAGGTGGGATTTTCTCCTCTGGGCTAGTCATATATGATCATTTCTTTTCCTTAGGTTTTTACAAAGCTACCTACATTGGGTAGATTTTTCCATGGCTGTACTTTTCTTCCTTCCATGGGACTTTAGCCCTTTTCCCACTTACAATTACTTAAACAAATAATAAACCTTCAACAGTTTTATTGGTCTGCTAGTCATTGCATCTCTTTTTCTCTTCTGTTTTCTTTACAGAAAACCTTTCTTTAAATTACAAGTGACTTAATTTCCTATGGGAAGTTATAAAAATCATTGCTAGCTGTCTATTCATGGGATTTATTTACAGTAGAAAGAACTATTTCTGGCTGGTTGATTAAGTGACAGGATAGCAAAAGTTAGGGGCAACTACATGTGATCACATCCCTTCTTTATAAGATGTGCTGGTTATGGTTAAAGTAGCAAAATTAGGAATTGTTTTTTAAAACAATTTGTCAAAGCCTCCCAATGGGAGATGGCTAAGGAGGAATGGATTCTACCTGTTGGATTAGCACCAGGGAGGCCCAAGTTAAGTCCCCCTTCTGGCAATCTGGCACAAATGCTTACTGCATGACTTTGAGCTAGATACCATCTCATAGCCCAACCTAACTCATTTGTTATGAGGGGAAAATAGATTAAGAATGATATGTATGCTGCCATGAGCTCTTGAGCAAAAGGCGGGATATAAATCTAATAAATCATACATTGCACATAAGCCATCCTGTTGATTGACCAAAAAGGTAAAAGCACTAGCAGAGAAAGTAGTGGGACAGATGAAACTTTTCTGTAGGGTCTCATTGATACATTCCTTTAAATGGATTAATTTTGTATCTGACATTGGGTAATGGTATTTTGAGAATGTAGGCTCTAGGATTGATAGTGAAGTCACAGAACTGATGAGAGGGAACAAGGTCTGTTTCCCCCTTTTCAGCAGCATATCTACATACGAATTTAGCAGGCAAAATTGAACAATGCACTTACTGAGAGATGATGATGAAGGTTTGAGCCAGTTTTGCATCTTGGGGACTCTAAGATGTTATTACCTGGCCCCTGTGATGGTGAAGATTGTGAATCTGTGATCATTGTTTTCTAAAGACCATTACAAAATACAAAGTTGCACAAACTTTTCATGATTTCTGATTATTTGCAAAGGTTTGGAATACTTTGTGATGGGTGTTGAACGTAAGTCCTTCAGAAGTGTGGTGGTGGTGGTTCTTACAAGGACATTTATGTATAGTGTGGACAAGCTGTCCATAAAATAGAATACAATTTATGTGCATCAGTGGAACTTGTCTCAGACAGAAGACAAGAGGTGTTCTTTTCCAAAGAGAGAGATTGGGAGACATGATCTTGATTTACGCATAAATAGAATATTTGTCATTATCCTTTCAATTTTAATTATATCTAAGGATGTCATTCCAAGGTACATAAATAACTTAATAAGGGGATAATCATTATTGGTATATATTGAGAGAATATTGGCTTGCTGTATTTTCAAGTGCTAACTAGTTGATACATCATTCTAGAAAAAGATTTTATGCATTAAAGATGCTGGGTAGTCTTATTGAATTGTAAATTTATTTATTAAATAGATTTATTAAAGTGCATAGATAATCTATTGGTTTTTTTATGTAATAATTTATAAAAACCACTTTCAGTACTCTGTTTATGATTTTAAAAACTACTTGACTTGGTATACATTAACTTGGTGTGCTGCCAACAATCCATATGTTATGGCCTAATTGCTTTACAGTATGGTTTCTTTGAACTTGGTTTGAATGCAAATAATGTTCAGATGAAAGTAATGAAAACTGTTTATATATTTAAGACTTCAGACAATTTTTAATTTTTTGCAGAAAGACATCCTGTCAAACCTAGCTGAGAGATTAAAAAGCTGGCTTCCTTTTTCCCTATATAAGAAAAGACATGACATGCTTCATCAGTTGGTAAGCACCTGTTATTACCAGCTCACTTTCCTTTCAAACAATTAATCCATTTTCCTTAATATTTTGATATTCCTTATTAAATTTCCTTATTAAATATTTCCCCATTTTTATTAAGCATTTCTTATCATGTTACATAGTTTCCAAACTAAATTGTTTGGTATTTAAATCTAAATAGAAGGTAATCTAGAAGTGAGGGAACTAAAACTGTCTTAACTGTTTAAGAATCATTTTTATATGTGTTAGGAACACAATTACTCTTACGAATGAAGCTGCTAATAAGTATTTATTTCAATTTTTGTAGCTTTCATTTTTATTTTCAAAATAAATATGGTATTAATAGTAAAACAGATCTTCATCTAAAAATCTTTCAAATCATATTTCATCCAAAAATTGATGTTAGAAGAGCAGCTTGCTGGCAATTGGTTCTCAGTCCTATTTCAGACAATCACTTCTACACATATTACTGTCTCCTGCCTCAGTTATTATTTCCCACTCTGGAATGTTACCAGTTGATGAGACAAGCACTGTTAAGAGAAAATGCTATAGGGTTATTGCTGGGTGCATGGCCCTGTGCATCTCTTTTGAAGTCTAGATCCTTGAAAATAAGGACCCATATGTTTCATTTGTTTGAACAAATGAAAACCCATCAGACAGGCTGAGTAGGTCCAGAGCTGCTATAATCTTTGGCACAAATATTTGTGGCTTCTGATACAGTATTGCTACACTAGGGACAGAGCCTAAAAGCAGGAGGTGTATCAAGCTGGCATTTTTCTTTCTAGCACCCAGATTCTCTGTCTTTAACTAGTCAGTCAGAGACTTCAAATATTTGCTTCAGGAACTCATGGGCCTCTCAATTTTCCTCAACACAGACAGCTGCATGTTGCTTACTTTTTCTTCTTTCCTCCCACTCTTCTGTGCAAATTTAAAGTTATAAACACTCTAGGAGAAAATTATGAGCAATGGCTAAATTAAACATACATTGGTGACACTGGTAATAAAAACAGAATTACAAATGATTTAAGTTTAATGCTTGCTTTTGTGCATGAACGTGATCGATTGATATGTTTTTCTCTTCCCTCTGCTATAAGGATGTTGGTTTTCGTTCAGAGGCACTCGGCACCATCCTGCAACAGGAAGTTCTGCTACAGGAGGATGTTGAACTGATTGAACTATTTGATCCTAGTATCCTGTCTGCAGGACACCTCAAACAGCAGGAACATGGACATCTTCCAACACTATTCTCCCTAGCAACTCCTAATATTTGGTATTCACTTGAGCTATATACATGTTATGTGAATATATTATGTATATTGTTAGAGGAAGTGTATTTGCACACATGGCCTCCCAGTGAATAGAAGTATTATTTACTTTGTTTTCTCTATTTTATATTCTATCATGACTTTGGTATTGGCTACATCTCTATGTATTCCTTGCTAATTTGCAGGAGTATGTTTTGCTTTATGTTATTTTCCCAACAGGCAAATGACCCTGAATTTATGACATCCTTTCCTGAAAAAGAATTAGAAACATTAAAATTCCAATTACTAGCTAACTTTTCTCTCTTTGTGATTCCTAATTCCTGGATAAAATTTTCTCCCACAGCATGTATATGACACATCTAAAAATACGTATGTGTATGTGTGTTCTACCCAAAAGTTTCACTCCAAAGAAGAGTTAGGCAAAAAAAAATACTATTAATTGAATAAAGATTAAGGTTCTCACACAGAATTTTCTGCATATGTAAGCATATTCATGCTTTTTAATAAGGCACATTGAGTTAAATAGCCCTTACTCTTAGGTAAAAGTGAATAAATTGCTTCTGTGCCGGTGAAGGATTCTTTAGCACTACTTATCAAGTGTAAAATGAAATGGAAACTTTGGAAGACATTCTTGGAGTGTTGAACAGTTTTTAACTTTTGCTTATAAAATAGATTATAAGAGACACTTCTGCCTGAGCTGGAACACAAGGAAATCTATGGGTGCTTACTATTTAAATATATCCTACTCTCAAGTAAATTGGTCAAATAAATCCTTTTGCTGAGAATGCTGTTTCATCCTACTTTAGTTTCCCCTGGTGGGTGTGTGTGTTAAGTACCTTATCTCTTTATTTGAATGGGGATCCTGATTCTGCAGACTCCTCGTTTGTTAACAGAATTTCTTCTATGAATGGAGAGCGAGAGAGAGAGGTCTCTACCTATAGTCCCACTTTTCTCCTGTATATAGAACTTGGAAAGCTGTACATTTACTAGCTTTCTTTTCTGAACAGTACTCTTATATCATAAGAGTACTTATATTTGAAAATATATTGGTTCAGTAAATATATTTTAAACACATTTTAAATGGTCTGTATCTTGTTATTATTAACCTTCATCAGAAGTGTTACTAGAAAAAGCTTTGTTAATAAATTAAGACAATTTAAGAACAAGAAAATATGCTGGATATGGTTAATTAGTTGAGAAATTTAGTTGAGAAAAATACAAATCAGATACAGAACAAAGTGTATTTCCCTGTAGGAGAACGTTAGTAGAAATTTGCAGTTAATTTTTCAGTCTGTGCTAGTGATAAAAATGGCTAGAGGTAGTGCAATTGTACTGCAGTTCTGTAAGCCCAGACAAAATAGACATATAAGAATTAAAATTTAATCACCTAAATGCAACTTTTATTTTGCATGGATATTCTCATTTTTAATTATTAAAATTGAAATACATCCATTTGCAGATAAGCCCAGTTGATTTTGCTTCAATTTAAAGCAAGAGTTGTATCTGCACTTGAAAAATACTCTGTGTGGAAATCTTAGGCTGAAATCCAAAACCAATCAAAATTTTGCAATCCAAAATTTCAAAACCACCTTTTAAGCTGGTTTCAAAACCCTCCATTTCAAGGCCGTTGTTAACTGCTCACACTTAGTCAATATTTCTACCAATCTACATGACTAATGGAATAGATTGGTATTCAGGAAACAATTTTTAAAGATTTTGAAAAGGAATATGTGTCACACAAAAAGACTAAGTAGAAACATTGAGGAGAATGTAATATCCTCAGATCTATGTTTCTATGTGTGACTTTGCTTTAAAAATATAATCTTGGATCACTAATTGTAAAATTAAGCATCAGAACTTTGAAAATCAAGCCATACTTAGATATGTCTTGTGCTTTTTTTTTTTTTTTTTTTTGCAGGGATATTTCATTATTATTTCTCTTCATCAGCACACTGGTGACGATTCCTTCTTTATGGAGTGGATTACTTGGATTAATTTTGGGAATAGTTTTCTTGGTTTACCTAACTATGCGAGGTTTGGATATAACACGGATTGCAAAATTGCAAATATCTCTTAAACAATGTCATCTCCAACTGGAAGATATAGTGGTTAATTGCCGCGCCTTCACTAACCTTGTGAGGAAAGCATTGCGACTCATTCAAGAAACTGAAGTAATTTCCAGGGGATTTACTCTGTGAGTCTGAATTGATTTGCACTCATTTTTCAAATCTTAAATTAATGAATGGTGAAGAAAATTTTCCTTTCAAATTCAATCTCAGATTTTTTTTAAATTTATGCAGTTTTATCTGATATAGCAAGTGAATTCCTGGCCCTCAAATCAAGCATACTGTATGTATAGAAAGGTGATACGGTATTGTAACAAGGGCAAATGTATTGTTTGGCATCTTAATTTTTGACATAATTTCTAACCGGTGTAAACTTTTCAGTCAAGGAGACTTGAATTAGTATTTGTTGGATCATATCTAAGTGAGATAAGGATGTGTAAACTCTTTGACTACTGGAATGTGAATACCAAATGCACATAAGATTATATGTATGCTTCTTCCTAAAATTTATAGTTAAGCATTTAGCTACCTATTATCAAGGTTTAATAGACTAGGTCTTCACTACAGATATTTTTCATATATGAATACACACTAATTTGTTTTTATATTAGCACACAAATATGCTGTGTACAAGAGAAATGTACATTTTTAAGGTTTTTTATTTCACAAATATGAGCACATTGATTTTCCAGTTCAATGATTATTGATTATTAATAGATTATTTGATAGATTGAACCATCTGAGTATTTCCCTGTCCTGTCCTGTCCTGTCCTGTCCCAGACCCCCATTTCTGGGAATTCATTTTTACAACAGATTTTCCACAAGTATGCATTCTAATTAAATGGAAAAAATAATTTGTGAAATTCAAGTTTAAATTCAGTGGTTCAAAACAACAGTTCTAATTTGTCAAAATTTTCTTATACATTTCATGCATGTTTGATCACTTATTTTGAAGTGCATGTAGACAATAAACTGTTTTTTGCCAGTTCAGATAACTTTGTTTACAAACTGAAGCTGTCTTCAGCTCTCTTAACCATGGATAATAAATCTGCATTGCACTTAACAAATACGCATGCTCTTTTTAAATATCCAGGCCTATATAAGGCTGCCTAGGTTCATTCCTGTAAAATAAATGTACAGTAAAGAATGTTAATCCCATTGTTAACATGTTTCAAAAAGTATAGCTGCAATATGAAAGAGATTCTTCTTTGTTGTCATTGAACATTATTGTGAGAATACCCTAAGAAGGAACATGTATGTTAACTTGAAGGTGAACAAAAAACAGATATCTCAGAAGGAATGACTATGCTAAGGAGTATAAATATATATACATTGAAAAAAATCCATTTTGTTTTCATACATACAGAAAGGAAATTGAATCCAGTTTGATGCCTGCCCCAAAAGCTTTTATGCCTATCTGAATCCTTTAAAAATTATTTTCAGATAGAAATAGTGTGGCTGTTTTAAAAGTAAATCCATTTTTTGTTCAATTGTATAGTTAATTTTATTATTTTAAGCTTTGCCAAATAAATTTAAAAGCCCTTTTGCAGTTTAGATCCAAATTAATAGGTCTTAAACTAAGAATTTCAGGACTGTTGATTTTACATAATTGGAAAGAAGAAAGTAGAAATCCAAGCCCCAGTGCATTTTCATTTAAATTTTAGTAGTCAATATTTTAGTAAATGTCTTATTTGCTACATAAATAGTTCAATTTGTAAATTGAAATAATATTTCTGGATATATGAAAATATATTCTATAAATTCAGAGAAAAGACTACATTATTGTTTTATATTTATATTTTTATAATTCTTTAGGACATCTGTACAGTTGTATCACATTTTACTTTTCAAGTTTGCTTGACAGGGTTAGTGCTGCTTGCCCATATAATAAAGGTGGACAACATCCTTGTCAGCATCTGATTGGTCTTCGAAAAGCCGTGTATCGATCAGTAAGAGCCAATCTCAGAGCTTCAAGACTTGCTACCTTATACATGCTTAAACAATATCCTTTTAAAAATAATAGATTATGATGATGGAAATTAGCATACCACAGTGATTGGCTGCAATGCAAGAAGAATTTGGTGAATTGCCAAGTTTTTACTTAAAAGTTCTATATTCTACCCTTTCTCTTAACAATTCCTTTCAATTTGATCATCTTGCTGTTTTATAATCCATCCATTTTCACTGACAAACTATTCATACATCTTTTTCAAAAAGGAAGTTCATCTAGCTTTGTTGAGCAGACATTTTATATCACATATAAACTTAGGTAACTAATAAACTTGTTCAGTTTTTGAACTAGAAATTATGAGATCCTGATTCTCTGCTAATGATTTTTCAAGTTGAAACCCCCGAGTTTGGTGTGACTATTATATGATTAATGTCAACTTGCAAAGCATCCCTGGCCTGTTCTCGAGTTGCCATATAACTGTAATCATTCAAATGTTCAATTGATTAAATCTGTAGAATCACTCAAATTATCTTATTTCACAGTCTTATACACAGTTTGTTTTTGCTCCAGCAAGTTGTTTGAAGTAAAACTAAAATTGTTTCATCGGCAATTATATTCTTGGCTAGTTTAATTTTATAAAGTAGATGAATTATTTCTTTCCCCATAATATTTGTCAATATTGCATGTGATGCAAAAGGTTTTTTAACAACCTTAACACTAAGTAAACTTACCCACTGAATTCTGAGAGTGACAATGTCACAAACTACATATGTGTAGTGCCTTTTAAGGAGCTTGGTTTGGGATTAAATGAAGAGCAAGTATCTGAAGAAGAAGCACACAACCTCACTGATGGCTTTAGCTTGCCTGCATTAAAGGTAATCTACTATCATTTCACTGATCATACAATCAACTATTCTATCATTGCTTTCAGCCTGTAGAAGCTAAACAAAACAAAATGATCCTGAATTATACTATTATTTTAAAGTTTGAAATACATTAGATTTATATGATTTTTGTAACTTTCTTTGAATTTGTTTTCAGTTCATGCTAAGACATATTATGGTTTAGATCTGAATAAGCCTAATCATGACTCATGGTTACACTATGAGCAGCGTTCATGGCTTACTGTACTTGTCATTATAATTTGACAAGCCTAGTCTTTTGAATCAAATCATGGAACCAATCCATTCATTTCTTTCTTTAGCTTGTTACAAGTTCCCGATTTTCATAACATTCTGAATAAGTCATATAGGAATGTTTATAATTTGTTGTCCATTCCAATTTACAAGAAGAACCTTTGGATGTATTCTGTTTGTTTACAATTAAGATGTTACAGCATAATGCATTTTGGGTGGATAAGTATTATTTTGGATGATTTTATTTTGAACAAGTATTTTAATTTTCAGTATAAATTGATGCAAAAAATAATTTTTCCATGTTATTTGTACTATTGTACAAAAGAAACTCAGCATATAAAATAAATTACAAATAATTTATAATATATGTAATGTTACCTCATTTTTATTATGTTTGTACAGCTAGTCTTATGGTAGGACTGTTCATTCAGCAACCATTCAATATCATGACAGCACTGAATAAATGGTACTTACAATCGATCCCTGTAATTTCAGTTGTCACACCATTTTTGGGATCACACTATCATAGTCTGGGTACTTGGCACCCCCTGTATGATTACATCACTGCAAATTGTGATCATATGATCACTATGCCTGACAATTGCTACCAACTTCCCACAGGCAAAGTCATTGGGGAAGGCAGCAGGAAGTAAGAAGTCATGGTCATGTGAGGTGCTCATTTACAAATCTACATCGTCCTTATTAAATGACAACAATCAGAACTGCCAGAATTGCTCTCACTAAGTGGCATGATCATTTGATGTGCTTTATGACCATATCATTTAGCAACAGCAGTTCTGAGCCCAATTGCCATCATAAGGAGAGGACTACCTATATATGGAAGTGTTAAATCTCTGCTCCAAAAGAATTAGCCTTTTTGGGGGGTCGGGCGGGGGGAGGATAGAATAAGGAATATGCATAATTCTAATGGATAGATCAATATTTAATTCAGGATAATTTATTCAGTTTAAATTATTTAAAATATTTTTGGTCTACCTCTCCCACCATTCAAGATAATCAGACTGTCATTGCTTTGCTTAAAGATACTGTTCATGGGAAAATAGGGAAAATAGATAACAATTGATTCCTTTTGTTTCTTAGGTTTTATTTCAGCTTTGGGTCGGTCAAAGTTCTGAATTCTTTAGGCGACTACTTCTTCTGTTATCTCCCACTAATGCATCTCTCAAGAGCCAGATTACACCAGAACGTTTGCCTCTTTGTATCTTTTCTGATATAATTCAAGGTCTGCCACATGCTCATGCTGCTTGCTTAGAAGAACTTAAAAGGAGTTATGAATTTTACCGGTATTTTGAAACACATCATCAATCTTACTTGGAACGTCCAATCAAAGCTAAACCAAAATCAGGATCACTAAGCCATCTCCATACTGCTGTGCGCAGTTTGCAACTCCATCTAAAAGCCTTACTGAATGAGTAAGTTAAACATAGGAATAATTTCTCATAGTTATAATTCTAGTTTCTAGTTTTAGTTATTGTACTTTTAAAAATAACTCGATTTTTTTACCATGATTGATGGAGATAGTTATTGTTACCTCCTTATTCTTCCAAATTTAATTAATATTTTTTTTCTTCTATGTGTGAGAGTTGTGTGTAAAATGCTTAAGGAACTTGTTACTACTTACAGTCAGTTTCATCATAAATTGGAATTCCACTTAAGAAATACAAATGTAGTACTATTTTTCTTCAACCACTTTTCTGTGTCAGATACATCAATAGAATGGTTCATATTAACCCTTCAGAATTATATTGCCAGCCATTTTCATTCACTTGTTTAGTGGGAACTGACAATGCAACTCTGTGCCGGCCTACTTATAGATCAGTTCACTGACTTTAATAAAACTTTTCCTGAAATAATTCTATATCATGCATTTATACATGTATCAACTATTATTTATATATAACATATATCCATGATGGTGAACCTATGGCATGCGTGGCAAGTGGAGCCATATTGGTGGGCACACGAGCATGGGCCTAGCTCAACTCCAGCACGCATGCATGTGCTGGCCAGCTGATTTTTGGGCCTTCTGGGCCCAACGGCAGTCAGCAAATGGGCTGTTTCCGGCCTCTGGAGGGCCTCCGGGAGGTGGGGAAGGCTGGTTTTGCCCTCCCAAGGCTCCTAGAAAACCTCTGGAGCCTGGGGAAGGCAAAATACGGACCTACAGGCCCACCGGGCCATCACATGCCAAAAGCAGGGGGAGCATGGGGGGTCGCGCACACATGCATGGGGGTGGCAGGATGGATAGAATTATGGGTGTGGGCATGCATGTGCATGACCACCCAGCACTCCCCCAGCTTTTGGCATGCAATGGCAAAAAGGTTAGCCATCACTGACATATATAATGGCAGCCTACCAGACTATGAACCCAGAGATCATGGGTTCTAGTCCTGCTTTTTTTAGGCACAAAGCCAGTTACTCTTTCTCAGCCCCAGTAAGAAAGCATTGATAAACCACTTTAAAAATCTTGCCAAGAAAACTTTATAGACTTGTTCAGGCTGTCATCATGAGACAAGACTCATTCAAAGACACAAAGATCTGTTTTGATTATATAGCTTTACTTTTTAGTTAGGGTTTAAAAATAAATACCTGTATGGCAGGTATTACATTGCTCACCACTTTGTTGAACCCTCTCATTCACACAAGGTTGACCTAACAATTTAAAGAGATCAAAGGATGTGAGATAAACCTCTTATGTATAAAAGAAATGAAATAAAAGAAATCTCTAAACTTTCTGGGAAACCTAGGTCATAATCCGTATGAGGAGCAAAATTTGCTACTTCCAATCCTTGCATTAATTTTCACTTTTTGAGCCCTTCCAAGTACTTTTGTTATTACGTTCCATCATATGAGTGTCAGTTCTTAGCAACCACACAGATTTTCTTCCCTTCTCCGGAGACTCAGGGCGGCTTACAATGCATTAAGCAATATCCTTCATACTTTTGTATATTTTACAAAGTCAGTTTATTGCCCCCGCAAACAGGGTCTTCAATTTACCTACCTTAGAAAGGATGGAAGGCTGAGTCAACCTTGAGCCTCGTGAGATTCAAACTTACTAATTGCAGACAACTGGAGTTAAATTACAGTGCATAAGTCTGCAGAGCTATCCATGCTCCTATCACCTTTCCTTCCACCTTTCCCACTATTAGAGCTTCTCCAGAGATCTAGGTGTTTGCTTAATAAGTTAGGATAATTTAAGCCTCATTATTTGTGCCTCAAGTGAAAACTCTGGGTTGATTTGTTTGATGAGCCAGTATTTAGTTTTCTTAGCTGTGCACAGTATTTTCAGG
This sequence comes from Masticophis lateralis, assembly GCA_030761175.1. NCBI lineage: Eukaryota > Metazoa > Chordata > Lepidosauria > Squamata > Colubridae > Masticophis > Masticophis lateralis. The sequence continues at coordinate 37,816,663 of JAUDYJ010000006.1, read as the reverse complement.
ATCTTCCCTAACAGCAAAGTTCAAAAGAGTACCTACATGTCCTATCCCAGTGATGGCTAATCTTTTCCGACCGAGTGCCCAAAGTGTGTACACAAGCAAATACGTGTGTGCGCACCAGAACCCCCAAAATGCAATGCGCGCATGGCCCCCACGCATATGCCCAGCCCCTCGCACATGCACGTGGCCCCAATGGATGTGCATGCCAGAGGTGAAATCTACTTACCTTCGGAAGTACACATGCCGCACACGTGTGCGCAGACCCTCTGCGCATGCACAGAGGGTAAAAAACAGGTTACTTCCTGGTTAAAACCAGAGAGTAATGACAACCGGGCTGCTGGGTGGAGCCTCGTGCTGCCATCACTACCGGTTCTCTGAACCACCCACCACCATTGTTATCAGTTCGGCCTAACCCTTCCAAACCGGTAGCATTTCACCCCTGGCGCATGCCTCCCCACTTGCGCCCCTCCCCCCATGCACCCCCCCATGCATGTGCAGCAGAGTCCTCATGACCAGCCAGCTGGCGGGAAGCCCACACACAGGCACAGTGGAGCTGAACTGGGGCAACAGCTCGCGTGTCCACAGAGAGGGCACAATGTGCCACCTGTGGCATGCGTGCCATAGGTTCACCATCACAATCCTACCCTGTTTCCTCAATGTTTAATTTTCACTTTCATAGAGTGTAACAGAAAATACCATTGTTTGTACTGTTCAAATATTTGTTGCTATAGACCAGGGGTGTGAAACTCAAGGCCCAGGGGCTGGATTCAGCCCATGAATCTGGCTCGTGAGGCCACCCTAGAAGCAGCAAAGGACTGGCCCAGGGTGCCTCTGCCAAAGAAAATGGAGCTGTGTGGCCCTCCCGGGCTCCATTCTCAGCTGCGATGGCCTCCTGCCACCCTCTGCCAGTGAAAACCGAGCTCGGGGGCATGTGCATGTGGCCCCTCCGAGCTCCATTTCATTGGCAGAGGGCAGCAGGCCGTCGCAGCTGAAAATGGAGCTCTGGAATCCATTTTTGCTGTCAGAGCCCTTGGGCCACCACAGATGCCCCCGATATAAGTGACGTCAAGCTGGCCATGCACACCCCGGCCCCTGAGGTCAAGCACAACCCTGATGCGGCCCTCAATGAAATCAAGTTTGACAGCCCTGTTATAGACAAATCTGAATATTTTTCCCAAGGCCTTCAAGACTGCTCTACCAAGTGCTAGTATGTGTATTTCTCCATTGCTTGTTCCTTACTGTTCATGATTTCTTTTTTTGTATATTAACATCTTATTTACCATAAAAGTTGATTTTGTGTTGATCATCTTATATATCCAATTTGAGAATGAATTACTATAAGTCTTAGGGTTACATGCTTTCCCTTTTCCTTTGTGCTAGACCTATTAGGAGATTTAAATTGTTTTATTAAAGTTCGTCACATAATCAGCCACAACTGAATTTGGCATTTTTATCTATCTATTGAGTCCTGACCAAGGACCTGGGATAGGCAGATGTTGATGTTTGATGGTATTAGAGGTATTGTCGCAGGATATAAATTGTTCCTAGTAAAGCTGGTTTTTAATTCTATGATACAGTTTAAGGAGGCATTTTTTTCGCTTGAACAATATGTTATATATACTGCTAAATCCATTAGTTATGATTGGATGTCTTTCTCTTCAGTTTTGCTATTATTTGAATTTATCAGTGCACATTCTTCAATTCTATGTTAAAAAAAGACTTTAAGCTATGAGATTCTCTGTTCTTTGATGTTCTGGTTCTTTTTGCTGTGTTTGCATACCTTTTTTCATAATAGGTTAATAACCTTTGTTTACTGACCAAAACTATTAGGCATCTTCTAAGTGTTATATCCCAATACAGCCCAATTGTAATTTTCTCCATATTTTTTCTGAATTACTTATCTGAGATTTTCTTTTTTGTTTTTACAGAATGATAATTCTTGAGGATGAACTTGAAAAGGTTATGAATTCCAAGGAAAGCTCAGAATTAACTTGGGAGGCCTACCAAATTGCAGATCAAAAATTTAAATTGATTCAGCCTCACATGCATGCTAGCAATAGTTGTTGGGAAGAAGCTATTTCTCAGGTGGAAAAAATGATTCGAAGAAATTCAGATAAAAAAGGTATACCATTTTCATAGGGTATGAAAATGCCTATAACAAAAAATGAAGCCTTAGGACAGAAGAATTTGTAAAGCCACATTGTTTGGTTAGATCTAAAAGGAAAGGTCCTCACTCCTGATGAATGGTGTGTGCACATGTATGCACAAAATGTATCATCTGATAGGAGGATATAATTAAAGGCATTCATAGCAAATTTTCTATGCAGATAAAACTTTAAAATAATAGTACTCATCTACTACTGTGTTTGAAAATAAGACCCTGTCATATTTTTTTGAACCCAGAAATAAGCGGTTGGCCTTATTGCCATCCGCTCAAAAGCCCAATTGGGCTTATTATCAGGGCATGTCTTATTTTGGGGGAAACAGGCTAATTATCTAATCCTAGCTAAAATTTGTTTTGCGGCAATTTTTGTGGGTTATAATTCAATAATAAGGCTTAATCTGAGGGAATGGATAGAGTTCTGATTGATTAATTTTAAATTCAATTGAATATTTGCATTCTGGTCACCTCAGATGATGAAGTTCAGTTGACATCTACAGATGTCAATTTGAATGGTATTTTACTACTTTCCAAACCAATTTATTAATATTTCTGTATTATATAAGTAGGAATCTTGCTTTTACCATACCTCCTGCAGTAATAGATCTGCTAAATTAGGCTGTTCTTAACTGAAAGTCACTAAGACATAATACACACAAGTCTTTGATCATGTATAGAGCCCATTATTCTCTTCACTGGAATCACAGTTCAGCCAGGAAGACCAATTTAAAAACAAACTGGAATATTAAATGTAATAAAGCCTTTTGAAAGAGCTTTTCTGGCTTTAAGTACAGTGTTTGGACCAAGTCTAATGTAAAGGTTCTGATTCTGATCACATTGAAAAGCTGGAATAAAACAGGAAGTATAGATTGTAATGAACAAAACTGATGAACCAATCTGAACAAAACTGATCATAATATCTCCTTAAGAAAATCTTTCTATATCATTATTCCAAATATTCCAATCTTATGATATACCTTTTTATTTCCAGGTAAAACTGAACCATCTTGTGAAAACAAGCATTGCACTATGGTATCTTTAAAGCAGCCGACTGTGCATATAGAAGACAAAGACCCTGTTCCTGAAGAACAGGTAATCATAGTATAGAACTCTAGAAAGGTTTTATTCACAAAATAAAATGTAGAGATTATTCTTCATGCATACAGATAGAAAAATCACTATTAATAACTGCTGTAATTTTTTCCAACAAAAATTAGTTTTTTAGTTTTTAGGGTAGAAGGGATTAAGTGTGATATCAATGGAGTGCATATTTGTCAGTTTGCATCCTGCCTTTCTATTCAATTCAGAAACAGTATTGTGTAACCTATCAATCCCCAGAATTTCCCATTTTTTGTGTAACATATAACTTCCTATTTGGAGGGTAGAGCAGAGAAAATATCATATTTTGTGTGGAAAAGAAACAAATGTAGCTTAATTTTTATTTTGAACTATTTACAAATATGTTCAACAAATATTACTAGTTTTCTGCTATGGAATTTAAATATATATTTAAATATGCAGACTTACACTTGCCAAATAAGTTTCAGTGGTGCCCACTTCATGCAGCACTCTATTTCACATGTTCACACAGCAAAGGAAAGCTGAAGTAAGATCGTAAGCACAGTTGCAGTTTCACTTAGTGACTGCTTCGCTTAACAACAAAGTTGCCGGTCAAATTTGTGATTGCTAATTGAGGACTACCTATATCGATTAACAGGATAGAAATAGTTATCAAATCATTTTATACCATGCTATTTTTGCTATATATTAGCAAAAATATATAGTAAAATTATTCCTGCTTAGTATCACTGAATAGTGTTTAAAAAGAATTATAATTTATAATTTAAATTATAATATTAATGCCAGTTATTACTTGGCTGAAAAGTGTTCATTCCCAGGGTTGAAGGTAAAAATTAAGATGGGACATTTTTAAAAAAAATTATATGTCAATTGTGATAGTAACAGGAACATAATTTATATAAAGAATTGAAAATAGTAAACAATTTTTGAGTAGATTGTTTTATGATTTCAGTCATTAGAAATTCTGTAATCTGCATCTGTGTATCTGCATTATAGAATCTATTCACAGATAACTGAACTGAATTTAGTTTGCCTTGGCTATCATCTTGCTTGGGTTGAGTAATGTGCCAATTTAGGATAAGGTATTATTAGTGTACAGATGATTCTCAGGTATATATTTCATCCTGGGCTAAATAGGGTTTATGGCAGAAGTCTTTATCCAGTCCTTGGTGGCTTCAATGAATGAAGAGTATCAGGTTCAGAATTGGACTCAACCCAAACCAGACAGAGTGACTCTTAATTCAGAAGCCTAATTCCAGATAAGATAAGATAAATTTAGACTCTCAGATTGTGCTCCCCTGGAGAGATAGGCCAATAACTTGGAGATTCTTCTAGACTCAGATCCTGCTGGAGGAACTATGGAAATAAGGGGCCTTGCCCAACGGTACACTGATTGCAGCCTTACAGGGAACAGGATGCATTGAGGATAGACTCTCATGACCTTGTCATCTTGCAACTGGATGGTTGTAATTTGCTCTACATGAGGTGTTCTTAAAGACTGTCTGGAAACTACAGCTGGTTCAAAAATACAATGGCTTACCAGGCATTCTTAGAACTTCCATTGATTAATGATGTATTTCTGAGTAGAATTTAAAGTGCTGATTATTTCCTGTAAAACCCTATATGGTTATCTAAGTTCCTTGGCTTTTCTAGAAGGTCATTGAAGATTGATCACTGTGGAGCCACTGATGACAGGATAATATATATTATATTAGATATTTGCTTGTATTTCTTTCATCACCCAAATGGTGTATATTACCTACACTCCTTGTGGAATAAGATGATAAATAAATTCTAGAAATAAGTATTTCAGAAAATTCCTTTCGAATTTTAACCCCATTTGAAATATGCTGTTTTAAAATATAAATTAATAGATGATCAAGAATGCTAATAATTTCCAGGATATGGTAATATATAATTCAAACCAAGTATTTGTTGACTTTTCTTCAGGAACTTGAAGCATATGTTGATGATATAGATATGGACGAATGTAAGAGCGATGATTTTTATTACTTTTCTCTGGAAGACAGACAAAGACAAAAACGTGAAAGAGAAGAATCTAAGAGAGTGCTGCAGGAACTGAAATCTGTGTTGGGATTTAAAGCTTCAGAGGCAGAAAGACAAAAGTGGAAACAACTGCTCTTTAGTGATCAAGGTAGATAATAATGATAACAATGTAACTATCTTTAATATATATCATGATAAATCATGACGTATTTGCAGTCTTCATTTACATAGCAAATTGTTCCAATTGTTCCAATTTATCTGAATTTGTATTTTGTAAATTAATTTCTGTTCATCAGAAGATTTCTGAATGATGTAATCTGATTATATACAAGAAATCTACCATATTTTTTGAAGTATAAGATGCTCCAGAGTATAAGACACACATTAGTTTTTGGGGAGGAAAACAAGAAAAAAAAACCTGCCTCTGCCTACCAGGATCCATCAGTATTCATTTGGCTAGCGTCCTTGCAGCAAACAGCTTGATCAGCTTCAACATGTTATTGCAGCCTGATTCAGCATGAGCATCTGATTAGCAGTTGGATCGGCCTTCCAGAATACCGCCAGTCTGCTGTTCCTGGCTGTAGGGATTACCACAACCCATCACCGCCTCTGCACATTGCATTTTCTGGTTCTGCATGTCGCATTTTCTGCATGTCGCATTTTCTGCCTCCGCACACTCCGGTTTAGACCCATTCCAGGATGCGGGGATTGCCACAGCACATTGCCACCTCCGCGCATCACCTTTTCGGCCTCAGTATGCCCCATTTTTGGCCTCCGCATGTCGTATTTTTGGCTAGTTCCTGTCAGCGGGAATCCCTGCCACTTGGAACCGGCCAAAAACGCAATGTGCAGAGTCCAAAAATGGGACTTGCAGAGGCCGAAAACACAAGGCATGGAGGCCAAAAACAGTCTTGGGTGGGCGGAGCTTCGGCAACATTTGCTGTATAAGATGCACAGATATTTCCACTCACTTTTAGGGGCGGAGGAAGTGCAGCTTATACTCTGAAAAATACAGGTATATACAATTTATTATGTTGTCTTATTATTTCTTGAGAGGAAATATGATTTACAGCGTTTACAGTCTTACATCCTTTATGTAAAATACAAATGTTATTTATATTTTTTTAAAAAGTAAAGCAAAAACTTAGTGTATTGGTTTGTTTTATTTTTCTCTTTACTAAGCTGCAATGAACACTTCTACTTCAAAGAACTGTGTACCAAATCCAGAATTACTTAAAAATTCAGACAGAGACAAGCAGGATTGTAGCAAAAATGAAAATCTAGAAGAAACCATTTCTGACCACAAAATGAAAGCTCCCAAAAATGAAAAAGAAAAGATGGAATATTTATTTGATGGCCTTGAAGTGAATGAACATGATGTTGTTGCTATTGCTGCCTCCCCAGAAGTTGAAAAAAAAGCATGTTCCCAGTGCAACGGAGAAGGTGAGGAATCTAAACAAAGTGCTGTAAATGTAAGTATGATCGAGTCATTTGAAAATAAACAGTCTTCCATCAAACAAAGGTTGGCTGAACTCCATATATCTACAGATTTTAATTTCACATCAGGTCTAGCAGCACAGGTTGCTGCCAAATCCCTCACATTTAGAACCATGAAAGAACAGATGTTTGAAGAAGACGAGGAAACAATGGAAATTCAGGAGAATGAGGACATTTTTGAAAAAAAACAGAAAATACATGACTGAAAATGTCATATTGTAAAGCTCACTTTAAATTTGCTTTGCTGACTTGAAAGCAAGTTAAGGGACACAAGAAAATCAGAATTCAGCAATGGATGACAAGGGATATGTATATCTATTGTTAAAGTAATACTATTTAGTTGACTTTTACTGGCCTTTTGAAATGTATACAAGTGCAAATACAAGCCAGACTCAAGATGTACAGTACAATTCTTATTCCTGCCGGAGGTGATTGAGTGTTTTTATTAATATTTTATTTATTTATATTATGAGGGTTTTTTTCTAATAGAAAATTATTTGTTCTTTCCTTAATAGCAACATTAATTTAAATAAAAATACTTGAAATCATTATTTAACAATTTCTTGTGGTTCTCATACCAGCTTTATTTCTTCTATTGATTCTGCTTTACATCACTAGCTTTTGTTGAGCCATTACTTCATCATGGTTCTGTACTAAAATGTATCCTATTGAAATAAAAAAAATAACATCCATTATTGATGTATGATAGCAAAGGATGAAATCATTTACGTATGTTCACTTCTGACTGGAGAAAACAATTTGAATTTATCATGTATTTGCAACATTTCTCTGTACTAAATTTCCAGCCTATTCCTTATGATAACTATTCACTTCCCTATTTGTACATGAGAAAAATTAAACAAATTTTGAACCAGTCTTCCTCTTTGCTTCTTCTGTTAATTTCTTTGAATAAAAGCAATTTTGTTTCTTCTAAAACATACTGATACTTGATTGTAATAATGTTGTAGTAATGTACATATCTGATTTTTATCAGTTACTCTCTAGTCAGGTAACTCAATTTCTTTTATTTTTAGTCTGAATATTTCAGATATTCATCAACACTATTGATTGCTGTTAAACAACATTAGACTATTTTGTTAAACATAAAACAATACATGTTTTATGAATTAGATTGCATATCTTAAAAAGCAAGTGAGGATGGATTAGGCTTGTATCAATAATGAGTAAAGTCAGCAACTGCCAAATATCCACTTTTATTAATTGTAATAAATCAAATGGGTTTATGATAAATGATGCTTAGTTCTCATTTTTGCTTACTAAAATTATTGAAGATATATTAAACTTGGAAAACTGCTGTATAGTGAACTACCTTTATATTTTTCAAAACTCTCTCGAGTGTTTAAAAATCAGGAGAACCTATGCAATTTTTTTGTTTCCTATCTGCTTTTAGTAACTGGATTGATAACTGATAACTCAAAACCAAAACATTTTTATTCCAGCAGGCTGGTCTGGCTTGACTCTCCCTTTTAATTTGCTTTTAAGTTTTATACAGTGGGGCAAAAAAGTATTTAGTCAGCCACCAATTGTGCAAGTTCTCCCACTTAAAAAGATGAGAGAGGCCTGTAATTGTCATCATAGGTAGGCCTTAACTATGAGAGACAAAATGAGAAAACAAATCCAGACAATCACATTGTCTGATATGGAAAGAATTTATTTGCAAATTATGGTGGAAAATAAGTATTTGGTCAATATCAAAAGTTCATCTCAATACTTCGTTATATATCCTTTGTTGGCAATGACAGCGCTCAAATGTTTTCTGTAAGTGTTCACAAGGTTGGCACACACTGTTGGCTGGTATGTTGGCCCATTCCTCTATGCAGATTTCCTCTAGAGCATGATGTTTTGGGGCTGTCGCTGGGCAACACGGACTTTGAACTCCCTCCAAAGGTTTTCTATGGGGTTGAGATCTGGAGACTGGCTAGGCCACTCCAGGACCTTGAAATGCTTCTTATGAAGCCACTCCTTCATTGCCTGGGCGGTGGGTTTGGGATCATTGTCATGCTGAAAGACCCAGCCATGTTTCATCTTCAGTACCCTTGCTGATGGAAGGAGGTTTGCACTCAAAATCTCAAGATACATGGCCCCATTCATTCTTTCCTGTTCACAGATCAGTCGTTCTGGTCCCTTTGCAGAGAAACATCCCCAAAGCATGATGTTGCCACCCCCATGCTTCACAGGAGGTATGGTGTCTTTTGGATGCAACTCAGCATTCTCCCTCCTCCAAAAACGAGTTGTGATTCTACCAAACAGTTCTACTTTGGTTTCATCTGACCATGTGACATTCTCCCAATCCTCTTCTGGATCATCCAAATGCTCTCTAGCAAACTTCAGACGGGCCCGGACATGTACTGGCTTAAGCAGGGGGACATGTCTGGCATGCAGAATCTGAGTCCTTGGCAGCGTAGTGTGTTACTGATTGTAGCCTTCGTTACATTGGTCCCAGCTCTCTGCAGGTCATTCACTGGGTCCCGTATGATTCTGGGATTTTTGCTCACCGTTCTTGTGATCATTTTGACCCCACAAGGTGAGATCTTGTGTGGAGCCCCAGATCAAGGGAGATTATCAGTGGTCTTGTATGTCTTCCATTTTCTAATTATTGCTCCCACAGTTGATTTCTTCACACCAAGCTGCTTGCCTATTGCAGATTCAGTCTTCCTAGCCTGGTGCAGGTCTACAATTTTGTTTCTGGTGTCCTTCGACAGCTCTTTGGTCTTCACCATAGTGGAGTTTGGAGTGTGACTGTTTGAGGTTGCGGACAGGTATCTTTTATACTGATAACAAGTTCAAACAGGTGCCATTAATACAGGTAATGAGTGGAGGACAGAGGAGCCTCTTAAGAAGTTACAGGTCTGTGAGAGCCAGAAATCTTGCTTGTTTGTAGGTGACCAAATACTTATTTTCCACCATAATTTGCAAATGAATTCTTTCCAAATCAGACAATGTGATTGTCTGGATTTGTCTTCTCATTTTGTCTGTAGTTGAGTTCTACCTATGATGACAATTACAGGCCTCTCTCATCTTTTTAAGTGGGAGAACTTACACAATTGGTGGCTGACTAAATACTTTTTTGCCCCACTGTACAAATTAGGTGTTTTTAAATTCGTCTTGGGCCAAAATTATTTAATGTACTTTTAAATGGTTTTTAACTTTTGTATGATGTATTTTTATCTTGCGGCTGTTCACCACCCTGAGTCCTTCGGGAATAGGCCGGTATATAAATTTAATAAAATAAATAAATAATAGATATCAATTTATAATTAGAAATGGCAGTATATCATTCAGTATTTTTTGTATTTAGCTTAAAGTAATTAATGTAATTAATATAAAGCTATGAGGCATAGCAATATTAAATTCTAAAAAGCTTAAATGTTTTTCTTTTTTCCTCAAGGAAAAATTACAACTTAGGACAAAAAAGAAATATATCCAATATTTTAAAAAATGTTAAAGATGAAAATATACTGTATGTGTAACAATACAGTAAATAATTTGATACATTTGCAAAAATTTGTATATAACCACTTTGATTTTATTTTTACAAACATTACAGATATTTCCCATGTTTCATTTTGTAACTGTTCATCAAGATATTTAAAGCTAAAATGCTAAACATGTTTTTCAGGGAGTAACTAAAAGTTTTTGATTGTGATATAAATCCATTTTTCTACATTAGAATAATAGAAGAAATTAAAAATGAAGCCTTTAATATATGAATACTCCATGGATACAAAAAATTCACCACGGCTGAAGTTCATTCTGAATTTGAATTAGGATGGGATCAGAGTGGGGAAGATGGATGGCTAGAGTGCATTTGATTTTTTTACCTCACAAATAAAAATACATAGCTAAGAATCAATATATACTGCTACTTTTAAAAGCATGACAAAATAAATTACCCTAAACACATTTTATATACATTATACATAAATTCATTCTAGTAAATAAAACAGAAATTTAACATTAATTTACCAACTCACTTCATGTAGTTTGAAAAATCAGCTTCAAGCATATGAATTTAATATTTCAAGATTCTGGATACTTTCCTTGAATATTTCAAAATAGAAGTTCTACCAGAATGTTTTAATATAACATTCAGAATGTAACACAAGTATAATGTATGCTGTGATTCAGAATTTTGATATTTTTGCCTTATGGAAATGCACCTTAGATTATATATATTGTATTAGCTATCCTTTTCCCTACCTTTCTGGATGCTCAAATTTACTATACAGTATTTGTCTCAGTAGCAATATTTATCATATCCTGTCTGTCATACAACAGTCCAGTAGGGGCTGAACTCAAGATGATAATAATGTATTACGTCAAGCACCTCCTTCCGAAAATGCCTCCTGTTCTTCACTGGGTAAGATAAGAATCATTTTATGAAGGGAAAAGGGAAAGTTGCTGCTGAGTAACATTACATATCTTTAAAACTTAACAGCTGCCAGGGCATTTTTGTTTTAGATAGTAGTTCATATGGGTAACTCGGCCTTATGGTCTCAAGAGATAGTGGTTGAATACAAGTTAAAGTGTTGAATTGTCCAAAAATAAGACATCCTGTACTCTCGAGGCTCAAAGACAATTGGATAGCCATGAATAAACTTGATTTACTATTAAATCTCTTAATGCTGCTGCACTGCGGTCTCTTACGAGATGAAAATTGTTTGGGGGGGCAACTCAAAATCATGAATGATTGTTACTGATTTTGCAGATTAGAAAGGAAATATAATAGTTTAAATACCAGTTTCCATTCTTCACTCCTTTGGAATATTAGAGTATCTAAATCAGGCATCCTCAAACTACGGCCCGCAGGCCGGATACGGCTCACCTATTCAAAGTATATGGCCCGCTGAATGGTGGGATTCAGCCTCACCCTGCCCCTCACCATTGTCCTTATTTTCCAGTGAGCATCCACTCCAGCTGCACTTCTGGTTAGTTATTTTACCAGTTGAGCTGCACTGCTGATCACATGTTGCTGCCGAAGGGTTGGGGGGGGGCAGCTGACTAAAGGATGATCTCGCCAGTGCAGCCATGTGATCCAGGGAGGTGAATAGGGAAGGAGTTGCTGGTTTGAAAAGCAGTTACCAAATTCAAATTTGGAATTTGGATAACTGTAAGGTACTCATCCCTAAAAGACGATAATTATGCCCCCCTAATTCAAAAAATAAAACGATCTGGATAGATGGAAGAAAATTAAATTGTCACTTATAGGTAAGATAGCCGCGATCAAAATGAATATCCTCCCCAAAATTCTATTCTTATATCAAAATATACCAGTGAACCTAGGTAAAAAAAATTTCTTAGAATTAAACAAAAATATTAGGAAATTCATATGGGAGGGCAAAAAGTCGAGGATTTCACTTAAAGTGCTACAGGGGAAAAGGAATATGGGAGGATTAGGCCTCACGGATTGGGAAACATATTATAGGGCCACTAAGTTAGTATGGATAAGGGAGTGGGCCACTTTGGAAAATAAGAGAATTTTAACATTAGAAGGTCACGATTTACAGAAAGGGTGGCACTCATATTTATGGAACACAGATACGAAAAAAAGAACTCATTTTCGCAGACATAAAATTAGAGACTCATTAATACAAACGTGGATTGAAATTAGACAGAGATACTACAATAAAGTTCCAAAATGGCTCTCTACGATAGAGGCCCTGATTCATCCAAACAGATGGGGAATGGAGAAAATATGTAGATATAATGACATTTTAGATGGAGGAGGAAATCTTAAATCAAATGAAGATCTGAGAGACCAAGGCATAAATTTAGATTGGTGGACATATTTACAAATAAAATCAAGATACCAGAAAGATAAGGAAGAATATGGTTTAGAATTAGGATATAATGGATTGGATAAAATTTTGATGGGAAAGGAAAAAAAAGTTCTAGCTAAATTTTATAACTATTTATTAGACGAAGATAGAGCTGAGGCCATAGCCAAAAATCAACTGAGTGCTTGGGAAAAGAATATTGGATATAATTTAAATTTTAACAAATGGGAAGAGGGATGGAACAAAAATTATAAATTGACTAGAGCTGCATCATACAAGGAGAATCACTATAAAATGTTCCATAGATGGTATCTAGCGCCCACTAGACTAGCGAAGATGTTCCCTAACATGTCCCCAAATTGCTGGAAATGCGGCCATGGTCAGGGCACCTTCTTTCACATGTGGTGGACATGCCCTGAAGCGAAAAAATATTGGACCAAAATTGGGAGATGGTTACAAGAAATAATTAGAGAAGAAGTAGAGCTGATACCGGAATTATTTCTCTTGGAAATAGTGAAGAAGAGACTTGGAAAGACAAAGACCCACTTAATGATACATATAACTACAGCTGCTAGGTTGGCTTACGCCCAATACTGGAAGGAGAAAACCTTGCCACCAGAAGAACTTATACTTAGGAAGGTACTAGAGTGCGCAGAGATGAGTAAATTAACTCATGAAATAAATAATGATGAAAACTCGGATTATTATACTGTGTGGGAAAGGTGGTATGAATGGATGAACGAAAAAATTAAAACAGGAGTAAAAAGGTGTGTTAAATAAATAATAACAACTAGTAAAAGTGACAACAGGTAATACTATGTACAAATGTATAAACACTGCGTATCTGATGTAATTAGAAATGTAAATTTTTGTATCTAAAAAGAACTTAATTAAAAAAAATGAAAAGCAGCTGCCAGCTTGTAAAGTAGTGCTTTAAAAGTCTTTAAAAATGCTTTAAAAACAGCCTTTCAGGATGTTTTTCATAGCCATGTGATCTAGGGCCGGTGGGTGAATAGGGGAGGGGCTGCTTTTAAAGTAGCGCTTTAAAAGTGGGTGGGTGGGGGACATGTCTCCATGTCTCCTAGCTTTTTCAAAATCAGCTGAAGTTAGCTAACACTAATTCAAATGCAGCTTCAGTATAATGCCTGACGGAGAATTCACCCACTGCTTTGATTCTTGCCATATATAAAGTACATCCACCAAATTGGTTGTTGAACAATTTTGGTAGATATTCATGTGTGTGTGTACACATGCACAAGTGTGGCAAAAAGTAAATCAGTTTGTGAATTCTCCAGGCTTAAAAGACCTTGCCTTGTAATCCCAAATAATTCAAAAAAGGAGGCTGGTCTCCTATCCCTTCCCTGGTCGCCTCTCCTGCTGGCAGGCACTCACAGGTCATCTGAAACATAAGATCAGGAGTTATTTTGAAGGAAATCCTGTTTGTTTTATTCTTATTCCTATTTCAAGGAGCCTGAAGCTGCTGTTGTAATGAAGTTAGGCAAGTGGCAAAAAAGTTTGCACTCTTTTTCCCTTTGGCAGGGGGTCTTAAGTAAATAGATTCCTTGGGTTGAGCAAGTACGGCAAGAACAAAGGCAAAATGGACTGCTAAATTAGCCACGCCCACCCAGCCATGGCCAGTCCCCCAACAGTCAGAGGGATTGAGGAATCGGCCCCCTGTTCAAAACGTTTGAGAACCCCTGATCTAAATGAATATTCTGAAATAACTGAGGATATACAAAATCCCATGTCATATTTACAAATTAATATAAACAACAATTTAAGAAAACATTTCACTTTAACCATTCCTGATAATGTTGTTTTCCATGAAGCTGGAGACTAAGATAACAGCTGTTGAAGAGTTTATTTCCTTACTAAAAAACAGAAAGAGAAAATTTAAGATAGAGAATGCCAAATCATTACAAGAATACTATACTATATATACTATATATATAAACCAATTATCATAAAATGGATGTATAAGTTGAAGTTTTAAAAAATACCTATCTCTAAAAATATTAATATTTGGGAATGCAATGAGAAGAGGTACACACATAAACACACAATTTAACTAGTTTTTGAATGGGGATCTTAAAATATAATTTATAAAATGTATTCTAGAAGCTAAGGGAAACAAATATACTTGTTAATAAAAAGTTAATTGTTTAATGTATCGGATTTACCTTAATCTTTAGTTGCCTTAAAACAACTAAAACTACAGAATTTAAGCATCCATTTATAAAGATAGGAGATAGATTTTACCCTGGACCTCCCGAGTATCAATCCAACATTTAACCTCTATACCTCACTGATTTTTACTAAATTATCCAATTTTCTAGGTTTGAGCAGCACACTTAATTTATTGCTGACTAGTAATTCAAGGATCAAGCAAACATGATTGTAGTAATCTGCATCTTGGGTCAATAGGAAATATGGACATGGAAAATTAGACAAATATTAAACCCCATAATTTAATTTTGTATTCCTTTAAATAGCTTGTCATTTTTATTTTTTTTATCATTTGCTTTGTTCAATGTCCTGCTTTAGTCTTTTTTCCTGGCATCATCCTTTCTTCTTTCAGTGATGACTTTCATCTGTACTTTAGTCTATGTATCTTTTTCTTTCCCAATTTTTCTTCTTAAACGGATAGCATGAAATTAAAACTTCCCAGAGAGTAACATGAACAACTACAAACCTTACACTTACTCTATTGTTTCTGCCAAAACAAGTTCTGTTACTTGATAAGAAAATGCATTAAATGAAGAAGTATTTTGCTTAAAATTTATTCTGATGCTTAAGATCAGTATATTTAGTATAAATTGTAGGAAACGATGTTCATTCAGTCATAATGAATAGAGTCAGGGAAAATGTGGAAAAGATAAGTTAGCCCTACTTTGTGGAAATAAAATTCCATTTACTTATTTTGATACTGAATTTCTTAATAACAGCTTTAAAAAAAATAAGCTTAGTTGCCTTCTGTAAGGTTCTGCTGTGTATTTCAGAAAAGCTTGGGACAGATTTAGACAACTAATTATTTGCCTGGCTCTTTGGGGAAAAGGAGAAAATAAACAGATGCAGGGACTCAGGGTAAAGAATTTCTAATACATTTTCCCCTTTTATTGTACCATTGTGGTTTCCATAATTACATGATAAGCAGCAGGAAGCTTGAAGTTTTTTCTCTTGGCATAGAGATGTGGCAATTAAGGTAGCATCTTCTCCTGAATAATACAACTCTAATGATTGACCATAAAAATTCAGTCTAAATTGCTATTTATTTGGCTTTTTTTTTAAATTTAATGAACACACACAAACAAACAAAAAACATAACATACACGTACACGTACACATACAACAAATACAACATTAATAACATAAATAAAATCTAAACTTAGCATATGATTTTCCCGACATCAATAACCTAAATTCCTCAATATATATTTCTTCGTCTTGCCTTATATAACAATATTGTTTTAATCTTTGTTTATAAGTTGTTGTGTCTTATTTGGTACAAAATTTTATTTTACTCTTTTAGGATCCTCTTTTGGTTTTGTTTTCCCCTTCTAACCATTGATACCACCTTTGCCAAACCAGGTAGTAGTCCAATTCTTCCTTTCCTTGAATTTCCTTGGTGAGTCTGTCCATCTCAGCACATTTGATGACTTTAGATATTATTCTGTCTTGTGTTGGAACTTGGAAAGTTTCCAATTCTATGCGTAATTGATCCTTGCGGCAGTCAAAATGTGGGTCATCAAGTATGTGGTTTCTCTGTTGTATTTACTTGTAAATATGCCTAATAAATATGTCTCCGGTCTTAGTAATACTTTTTGGGTTGTTATTTGTTCCAGTTGAGTTTTGATGTTATTCCAGAACTGTTTGGCTTTGGGACACGACCATCACATGTGGGAGTATGTCCCTTTTTGCGCTTTACATTTCCAACATAGTGAAGAGGTGTTGGGGAACATTTTGGAAATTCGTGCCGATGGGAGATGCCATCTATAAAACATCTAGTAGATGTTTTCTTTGTACGGTACTGATAATATTAGTTTACTATTGGTTTTTGGCTTGACAAAGGGATGGCATGCATACTTATGGGAAGACAAACCCACAAAACAAGAACAATTCCGCAGACACATTGTGAGAAATGCCCTGATCAAAATCTGGAATGAAATCAGAAAGACTCATTCCGACAAGATACTGTGTTGGATCTCTACAATGGAAGCACAAATCTACCCAAATACGATGGACCCAAATAAAATGAAAACCTACCAAGATCTTTTAAGTGAAGAAGAAAAATTAAAAACAATAGAACAATTAAGGACTCAAGGGCTTGAAATGGATTGGTGGCCATATTTACAATTAAAATCCAGACATAAAACAGATATGGAGAAATTTGGAATCCAAAAGGAACTGAAACAACTAAATAAAATCTTATTGGGCCCCAACGAGAAATTAATAACAAAAATTTATAATTTCTTACTGGCATATAAATTAGAGGAGGAGACAGTTAAGGAAAATATGATTACATGGGCGATAAACTTTGGATACCCCATAGAATTAAACAAATGGGAAAAATATGCTGTTTATTTGGCTTCTTACAGTAATATGTCATCTGCTAAAATTTTAGCTGTGCGGCAGCTGATCCAGAGAACAAATTGTTCTTCTACTTTAACCTTCCCAATGTGGGGATAGAATAGTTCACATCAGTCTCCAAATCTTTTCTATTTTATTACTATGAGCAGTTATAAAGCTAACACTGACAGAACATTATACAGTGAACCTCATGCTGGATATCGAGGATTTGCAGAATGAGGATTTTAAAAAATACCTAGATGGCAACCGCAGACTCCATGATCAAAGTCCTGTCCATTTTATACAAACATGAAACAATGGAAAGGAATTATGGAATTTGGTCAGGAAAGTGTGTGTGTGGATAAAACTTTTATTTAGGAAATAATGTAGAGAGAATTATGGAGAGAGAATAAATCAGGTAAGTATCCGAATTATAGAGATTAGAGTCAATGAGAATTGAAGGAAGTGATGAAAACCCTGAGAATAGCTATCCAATCAATAGGATATGGTTTATATACAAATATATAAACAAATATACTTATATGCAAAGACTAGCAGACAAGCACACGATCTTATTGCTAATAATGTTTACAAGTAGTCCTTGAGTTATGATGACTTATTTAGCAACTGTTGAAAATTACAACAGTGCTGAATGAGAGAGACAAGTAATACTTGAAGTTCCAGCTATCGCACTACCCCATGGTTAGGTAATAATTCAAGTGGTGGGCAATTGTATTAGACTTACAATGGTTGCAGAGCCCCATGTCACATGACTTCCATTTGTGAATTTGCCTGCTGGCTTGCCACAAGCAAAGTCAGTGGGGAAGCCAGCAGGAGGTTGCAAGTTGTTCTGACAAGTCATTCCTGCTCTTGCCGTTTTATCTTCCACAACTCCTGGGTGGCTGGGCAGCTGTCCACTCAGCCACATTCACACCATGTTGCAGCAACCACACATGTATCCAGCCACACTCATGCCATGCGAAAACACCCACCAGTACACTCCCATACTTGCATAGTACCGCCCATCCACATGACTGGCTGCACTCATGTCACAACAGCCCCACACACACCCCCAATGGCCGCAATCTGCAGCATGTTTCCTTTATCCAGTTGTGCACATGGCTGGCCTTCTTGGAAGCTGCCTAAGAAAAGCCTTGTTGTAACCAGGGCTTCCAATTTCCTGCTAGTTTCCCCATTGACTTTGTTTATAAGAAGCTGGCAAGAGATTGAAAATGACAGTATCATGAACTCCACACTTAACAATTCTCATTTAATGATGATAATGGAAGCTGTTGCAATTGCTATCGCTAAGTGATGCTATCATGTGATATCATGCTTTACAACTGTATTAGCAGTGGAAATTCTATTGTAACCCAAGGACAAGCATATATATTTCCCCAGCAATCAATATGTTTAAAATAAATAGGGTCAAGTTTGCCTTATACTGAATGGGCCAACATGCCAAGTCAAAGAAAATTATTATGTTCCTCTGCCAAATGAATCAGAAGTTATTGGTGGCCCAACTCCTGTATTATTATAAAACGATACAGTAGTGCCAGATACTGATCCCAAAGGAATAAATAAACTAAACAATGAAGTTATTTCTGGCAATTGTTTGAAAAATTACAAGGTCTTTTGTTTTGAAACATTTTTTTATTTCTCAGTCTCATGTTGAAGTAAGGTTACCTCCAGGTAGGAACAAACAAGCAACTCAATATTTAAAAAATAATTGGACATCACCATGGAAGGTCCTTTGCTGGATTGTTTTTTAATGCAGAAGTACAGTCCCATTGCAATAGCCCTTTCATAACTATATACTAGCATGAAGAACTTCTTACTTTCTTCTATGTGGATCAGGTAGCACAATGTTCTGTCACTTCCTTAAATATTTGCTATCTGCAAGTAATATTTGACTATACAACAAAATCACGCCTCTGTAATTCTGTGCCATGTATCAGACACTGCAGTAATTGTACACTACTAGTTTTCTCTTACCTGACATGTCTGAATGCGTGTGGCTGCCATTTCATGGGGTAAAAATTATCTTCAGATCTTGCATATAGGAAGGGGCTTTTCACCATAGAGTCAAGTAAGTGTCAAACTGTTAGCCTCTGACTCAATCATTTGTAGTAGCACTTCAAATGAAGTGTAGTAGCACTTCTTTCATGAAGAGAGGAAGAAAACAAAACTCTGTCTTTCACATTGTAAACTATTACTTGAAAAGCAAGCTGACACAACTTTGCAATTATTTTTCCCCAGAGGAGAAAAAGAAAAAAAAAACTAATGTGACCTACGTATTAACTGAGTCATCAAGATTTCCTACTCCTTGCCATTTACAATGGTGAAGAAGGATGGCTCCACTTTCATTAGTCACCATGCTTCCTGCCTGATTAAATAGTAATGCTGTGGTTGCAGGAACCCAAAACCAGTTTTTCTTGGTACAATTCAGAAAAGCACAGTAATTCAGGAGTCTATTTTGATCTTTTAATTAACATTTACATTTTTATCATTTCATCATATTTTTTCACACAGTATTCAAGACAGGTGTGCATGACAAATATGACTGCACAATCTACTCAGATAAGCAAATAAATATGGAACCATTTAATTGCTTTATAGTGGGAAAGTATAACCAGAAAATGTGCAATTGTCTGAAAAGTTCAAGGAGACTGATTTTGTAAGCCTTTATTCCAAGTGCATTTCATTGACATGTATTATATATTTTGCTGTACTTTTATCCAAAGCAAACTCCAAATTTCAATCGCTTTGACTTTAATTCACAAACAATATTCATGGAAATGTTTACTTTTAATTTTTTTCATTGTAAATATATTTGCCTTTTCCCCAAGGAAAGATGAATGTCAAAAAAAAGAGCTTTTGTTGTTACATGCTGATGACACGCATTTCAAAGGTGACAACCATGACACATCAGCATTCTGCAATGCCTGAAAACAAATATTCTCTAAAGCATACCTCATTCTTGCAAGTTTTAGGGAAGTTGCAGAGGCTGCATGAGAATAGGGTGTGCTCTCATACATCCTCCAGACCCTTCTGTGACATGGCTGTGCTCTTACATGGTCTCCAAAGTCATAGAAAGGGTCGAGAGTACAGTCTTATTTTTGTATTCTGCATCTTCTCTTAGAACCAATGCAGCAAAGTCTTTACACCAAGTGTTTTTCTTCATTAGCACTGGTTGTACCTGAATTGTACAAGGGACAAACATGTAGAGAAAAGAAGGAAAAATGAGTGATGTCGCTACACAGCAAGTTGTGACACAATCACTCTTGCTATCCAAATTTGTATTTTTTTTAAAAATTAGATTTATATGCCTCCCTTCTCCGGAGACTCAGGTTGGCTTACAAGAAATTAAGCAATAGCCTTCATACTTTTGTATATGTTTTATACAAAGTCAGCTTATTGCCCCCACAAACTGGATCCTCAATTTACCTACCTTAGAAAGGATGGAAGGCTGAGTCAACCTTGAGCCTCGAACTGGTGTAACTGCAGACAACTGGATGTTAATAACAGGCTATTCAGCCAGTTGAGCTATCTGTGCCACACAATCACCTGACCTACAGATTTCAGTCACTTTCACAATTCGCTATGAAGTTGGGCATGCTATAAATTTTGAATGTTCATATTGTAAAATGTCTGTATATAGTTGTTTTCATTCCATTTCATCATCAACTCTTCTCAATCTGGTGTCTTGCAGATTTAAAGGAACTAGTGTTACTTTGTAGGGAATATAGGCATGCTTACTTGGAATTCACCAGCTTGAAGAAAGTTATACTATGCCATAGTGCCTAGTCTTGCCAGAATTTTCAGTTAGCTAGGAAACTTTGAAAAATACTACCTGTTAGGACAGCATATTTTGCTATATCTAAAAAGAGAAAAATAGATTAAAAACTATTCAGCAGACTGGCAATTTATTTCTTTTGTTGGAACTTTGCAGAAGTTTGGCTAAGATTCATGCAATATTTTATCGTGCCACAAAAATACCACATGAATAGTAGTCAACTTCTACATAAGAAAAGGGGAAATAATAGGGAAAACCGTTTGCAAAACAACATTGTTTTAAGGAGCATATATCAGTAACATATCAAGCAAGCCAAAAGGTGTCTGTGATAACTATAGTTGTTTCACTGAGCAATAGCTAAACTATAATTCATCAAGATGTTCAACCTTCTTACAGAATAAAAAGAGAAAAATATGCTTTTATATTAAGCTTTAATGAGTTCAATTCTTCAAAGACTGTACCATTTACTGTTGTATGAAAAGCTGCTACCCATATCATTGTAATCTTCCTTCATTTCATAATTTTTTTCTTGCCTAATCTCTCCATCATCATTCAGTTCAGATAATTATTTTTCCTGTTTGAACCCTTTTAGCAATTTTTTCCTTTACCCATATTCATAAGAATGTAAGAATGTAGCATAGTTTTTAAATTCAAGCAAATCTGTACTTGTTTCTCCAAACAGCCTCAGATAAAAGTTTGACTTTGTAAGTTATTTGGAAACTGCTTAAAGAGGCTATTCATTCTCCTTGGAAGCTTTTTTTGAAGTGATCTGAAATTTAACTACTTGAGAAAGTAACATTTATTCAAAAGCAAAGCCAATGCAACTAGGCTTACTTGCTGATAAATGTATTTAAGATTTATAATTTTACTTATGTTAAAAGCATTTCCTCCTATTATCACATGATCAGACTCCCTTTTATTTGATGAGATCAAATGATATTAAATTAAACATAATCTATCGATCAATCAATCAACAGCACAGTTCTTAAAAGGCTGGCTGAGTTTGCTTGTTCAATAGTAAATAAAATTATTCAAGAAGGCCCATGGAGATGACAGACTAGTGTACCTTTTAATGTTTATTGCACATTCATAATGTTACTTTAATGAGAGAGAATAACAGGTTGTCAAAATTCAGACATATATTATCTCTTTTTTGTTTTGATGGCTGTGAGTAACCAGTTGAAAAACATGGCTCATTTCCATATTGATAATTTTGGAGATGAAAAGCACAGAAATGAAAACATACAGCCATGACAGCTCTGCTCCTCCGCAATACTGTACAGCAATATATTTAATCAATTAAACAATCATTTTACTGGCTAATATCCCAGAATAACAAGTAGTCAGGGCATTTATTTTTGTTCCCTTTTGAAATATTGTGAGTAAAGACATACTGTAATTAGGTTTTTTTCTCACCCTAAAAAGTGAGTGTTCTTTAATTAATAGTTTAAATTTTGTATTTATTTGTATTTGAACCTTTATTATTTTTTACAAATAACACAAGGCAGAAAACATATCCAACATACATATCCATTTTGCCTATTTTCTCAATTTTATTTTAGGTGGTTATGTATTTTTGTCAAACTATGAGTCTATATGAATGATTTAAAAAAGCTTTTTGCAAACAAATAACCCTGGTAACTTTAGTAACTATTTCTTTTTTGTGTAAATGTATTTTTCAACCTGGTGCCTTTCTGTTATATGTCATTTCATCTCTCAGTAACTAAATGAGGGCATCAAGCTTTATAATACTATAGATTTTCTGCAACAAATTCTTGTAAGTAGAAGTCCTATTGCCTTTATGTTTAAAAAACAAAAAATTAAAACACTGTAATTAGTACCAAGACAATATTCTTCTATTTGTCTGAGTCTAAAATAGTTTTACTAACTATTGCTTTCTCCTTCCTAAAAGAATTCACTTATCTTTGATGTAGAGTGCTTAAGAATACTGTAACAGCTGTACAAAGAGCATCCTAACAGACAATTGAAAGGATAAAGGGAGAAGGGACTGCAGCAATGGAATTAATTTCCTTCAAGGTTACAACTTTTGACTAGTATCTATACAAGCCACTACTTGTGCCATTTCAGTTAAGAGAGATATACAGGCATGGTTTATTACAACTTGTAATTCACCATATTTAGTGGAAAATATAGTATATAGAAGCTTTATTTCAATGCCCTCTGAATTTCTTTCAGTCTATATTTATTTAAAAGACTAAAATGGGTGCTGGTCACCTTAAAACAGAACTCAGGGCAGCTGTTAGGCATAAAATAAAGTTAAAGTAAAACATATTAATTATACACCACAATGTAGCAAGAAATCCTTCTAGATACCTATAGTATTTAAGTGAAGAAAATTTTAAAAAGTTAAGGAAATTTACTCTGATAGAAAGCCATTGTGACTGAAGTACACAGGACACCTTTTTGCTGACCAAATTAAAACAGGCACTTAATAATACTGACTCAAGCTCAATAGTGTTGGCAAAGAAATTTGGCAATAATCAGTCAAATACATTACAAAATGAAGATCAAGATTTTAGCGCCAGGTATATGTGCCAACTGAGGTGATAAGTTCTAAAAGAACTCCTTTTTCCCTTCGAACTCAAAGTACTTCATCCTCTTATTATATGACTTAATAACAGAGTTAAGCACATAAAAATTAGCATAGTTGTGGTTGAAGTAAAATTTGCCCTTGGGAATCCTCAGTCAAGTATTTTCTTTCTCAGCCTTGGTTCTTCACCTTCCAGGATTACAGGCTGAGGCACTGAGTGCAAACAGTATCATTTTAAGAGTTTCCCAGCTCTAACAATTGGGAAACAAAAGCCCTGTTTACACTGTGATGTGGAATAAGAAAGCAGCTCTTCAGTCATTTCCTTGGATGCAGCATATCTTGTGCAATTACAGCTAGTTTGGGAACATGATGTATAGAATGCACACACCTTTATTTGCTATAAATAATAGCAAATAAAAAGTGCTTAATGGTTGACTATTCAAATAGTTCATAATTAAATTCAGATAATTTGACACAAATATAACATATGTGCCCTTTGTACATGACGTTTGGGCAAATATACACACATTTACCTCCAAATATACTAGAAAGTTAACAGAATAACAGAGTTGGAAGGGGCCTTGGAGGTCTTCTAGTCCAACTCCCTGTTCAGGCAGGAAGACCTGTACCATTTCAGACAAATGTTTATCCAATCTCTTCTTTTAAAATTTCCGGTGTTGGAGCATTTACAACTTCTGGAGGCAAGTTGTTCCACTGATTAATTGTTCTGTCAGGAAATTTCTCCTTAGTTCTAGATTGCTTCTCTCCTTGACTAGTTTCCATCAATTTCCTTCTTGTCCTGCCTTCAAGTGCTTTGGTGAATAGCTTTACTCCTTCTTTATGCAACCCCTTAGATATTGGAACATTGCTATCATGTCACCCCTAGCCCTTCTTTTAATTAAATTAGACATACCCAATTCCAGCAATCATTCTTTATGTTTTAGCCTCCAGTTCCCTAATCATCTTCGTTGCTCTTCTCTGCACTTTCTAGAATATCAACATCTTTTTTTCATTGTGGCATCCAAAACTGGATGCAGTATTCCAAGCGTGGTCTTACTGATTTATCTTTCATATTTTCTTTTTCATAAACACGTTGTAACATACTAGAATAAAATGGGTTATATAAAGTTTTATCGCCCCAATAGCCTTAGTTTTGATCTAAAATTTAAATTGATAACTCCAAGCGTATACTATCTCTTTGTCTTTGTTTCAATGACAGTGAAAATCAACTGTAAAATATGCATCATTTCCATATTGCTGAGAAATCAGGAGATAAAGAGCATAGAAATGAAAATACACAGTCCATAAGATTCTTCAAAAAGAGCAAAAAGGTGGATTCAGGAAACTACAGATTCATCAGCTTGACATCAATCCTGTAAAAGATAATAAGCATCTAGAAATGAAAAAGATGATTACTGGAAGCCAGCATGGGTTTGTTAAGATTGTTTGCCAAACTAATCTTATTGCCTTCTTTGATAAAATGTCTAAATTAGTGGATCAGGGAAATGCTGTGGATATAGTATATTTGAACTTCAGTAAGGTATTTGACAACGTAGACCAAAACATACTTCTTAGTAAGATAAACAATATGTATTAATAGACTGTGCCACCATGAAATGGATCTGCAGTTGGCTGACCAATGGTACTCATTGCATGTCGTCCTAATTGGAGCTACATCTATGTAGAAGGAAGCATACAATGGGGTACTCAAGGTTGTTTTGGGCTGGTGCTTTTCAATATCTTCGTAAATGATCTAGATGAGGAGATAGTGGGGGAACTCATCAAATCTGCAGATGATCCCAGGCTGGGGGAAAATTACCAACACTTTGAAAGACAGACTCAAGATTCAGGATCTTGACAGACTTGAACATTGGGCCCTAACCAACTAGATACAGTTCAGTAGTGAGAAAAGTAAGATCCTGCACCTAGGAAGGAAAAACCAAATGCATAGGTATAGGAGATACTTGACTCAACAGTAGTGACTGTGAGAAGGATCTAGGTGACCGGATAGATCACCACTTAACGATGAGTCAGCAATGTGCTGCAGCTGCCAAAAAAGCCAAGACAGTTCTAAACTGCATCAACAAAGGTACAGGAATCACAGGAAGTGATAGTACCATTTTATACACTACCGTTCTGTCACAATTTTAAAAAGATGCAGAGTCCCTAGAGAGTACAAAGAAGAGTAACAAAAATGATAAAGGAATCTCAAGGTTAAATCATACAATGAAAGGCTAAGGGAACTAGGTATATTTAGCCTAATGAAGAGAAGGCTTAGGGAAGACATGAAAGCTGTCTTCCAATACTTGAAGGGTTGTTACAGGGAAGAGGGTATCAATTTATTGACCACAGCACCTGAGGGCAGGACAAGAAGCAATGGGTGGAACTCCATCAGAGAGAAAGTCAACCTGTAAATAAGGAGGGATTTCCTGACCCTTCCTCAATTTAGACCCAAACTGCGAGCTTCATGTGTCCCCTTCATCCTAGATAAGAATGTAATGGTCCCACCACTGCTTGAACATTAGCCACTTTTTTAGCCCTCTGAATTTCCTACTACTTCACTTGCTTGATGAAGAATTCTTACATATTCTTTCATTCATTCATTCATTTCTTAGATTCAACACACTCACTTCAATAGTTATCTGCTGCTAAGAAACAACTGTCCCTGGACTCCCACACCATAAATGATGTTCAGCACATCCTGTTGTATTGAAATTTCTGTTTTGAAACTGCATGAAATATTAATTCAACTGCTCATAAAGGAATTCCCCCCAAAATATGAGAAATGGTACAGCGCCAGTATTTTACCAGAATGTAAAAGCACTATTATTCACATTGCCAAATTTTGCCTTGCTGCTATAAGAGTGAGGCAATGAATACTAACCATAACATTGAATTTCTTTGATACCTTTAACATTTTCCCCTTTCATTTCTTCATTCATATAACTTCTCTTAATTGCCATTCAATGTATATTTTATGTATTTTGTGTGTGTGTGTGTGTGTGTGTGTGTGTGTGCACATGTTGGTCAAAGTGTGTGACCAAGTGTGTGTGTGTACATGTTGGTCAAAGACCATAATAAAGATTGTTGCTGCTTTTATCTCTGAAATAGAAAATATCCACTAAATCCAAGCACTCTATTAGTTTAAAAAACAATAATACTTGATTTACATAGAAGTGTGTTCACATTAATAATTTTAAGCCACTATTAGAACTCCATCATCATCACCCACATTAGAATTAAAATTCTTTATTGGCCAAGTGTGATTAGATACACAAGGAATTTGTCTCTGGTGCATAAACTCTCAGTGTACATACAACAATAATGATAGATCATTATCATACACATTGTAAAAATACATTCATCATAAAACATTAGATGTAATACTTAGTGATAGATATTAAACATATCTTTTCAATATGAAATATAAACTTCCTTCTGCCTGAATTTTTTTATCTAATATTCTGAATAGGGGAAAAAAAGTAATATTCTGTTTCATTCTCCAAATCACATTTCTTGCCCAAACTAGCTATGGTCGCAGCCCCTCCCTCTCTGCTGTTATTTGTTTTGCTGGCTGCGAAGGCCCTAATTACCTTGACTGCTGGGCACATGACATTTTCTTGGCTTGAGAAACGCTTGGTAGGTACTTGGCACATATATTTTACTTTTATTCAAATTAAATTATATTAAAATCATTTTGTAACTTAAATAAGTCCTCTGATGCATCCTACATCTAACTAGTCACATCTCCATTCATGGAAAAAGCTGTAAACATCAATTAAATTAACTGCATATTAGATGTGAATCTATAGCTACCTCTTACTGGATGGGAAAAATCAGTGTATAAAATACATATATATTATTGCTTTTTGCACAGACTTAATAGATCCTTTTTCTTGCCTTCCTCCATATATTACTCATGGTCATACATCATATTAAATGTTTTACAGGTTTGTTTATTATTTTTCAAAAATTGGGTGCAAACCCAATTGGTTTTAGTTTACAAAACAATAGATTATTATTTTATATGTGCTAACTTATGCTTTACAATTTATTCAACAGACCATGGTCAAAACAGAATGTAGCTTAGTCTCAAAACAATGAGGATCCAGCTTAGACACTTGTCTACATTTCTTCTTTATATATACTTAGGTAGTAAAAAATGAATCTAGGCTGCTTTTCAAGGCATTGTGATTGTATAGCAGGAATATGTTGAATTGTGATAGGTTATTTACAGGCATGAAATCCAATTACATGTTTCTTTTAAGAGTTTGAAACAAAGAATTTGTTTGAAACAAAGAAAACCACAGAATTCTGTATCACTTTATAGTGCAGTACTTTTCTTCCTTTCTATTATGGCAAGGTTTTTCAGAAGTGGTTTGCCATTTTATTTATTTATTCAACCTCTATGCAACCCATTTTGCCAAGGTGATGCTAGGTAGTTTACAGTCATTCAATAAAAAATACCATATAAAGTATTAAAACAATAAATAATGACAATACATTTAAAATTCAGTTAAAATTCAACTAAGGCAAAGCGGAGAGGAAGGGAACAAAGTACACACAGGAGGGAGACGTCTTATCTAACCCAGGGGTGTCAAACTCGTGTTGTCACAGCAGCATCATATGACGTATCAGGACTTTTTCCTCCCTTTGCTAAACTGGGCATGGCCAGTGTGTGACGCATCTGGCCTGTGGGCCATGAGTTTGACAGCCCTGATCTAACCCATTAATCACTTCCAAGATGCCACTCCCTTATTGGGACCCCAGGCCAATTGGCAGAGCCAAATCTTCAAGCCCTTTCAGAAACCCAAAAAGATGAGTGTAGATCTCATTTGGGGGAGGGTATGATGTACCAGAGGGTGGGTGCCATGGCAGAAAAAGCTCTTCTCCTGGAGTCTGCCTTCTGAAAATCCTTAACCAACAGGATCCTCAGCATGCCTTTTCTGCTGGCATGGGTGTCGAATGGGCTAATCACATTGGAGTGAGATATTTCCTCAGATAACCTGGACCCATAACTTCCCCCCAGTCTGTGGACCGGCACCAGGCCACACAAGCAAAGCCCCATCCAAAAAATGCAGCACACGTAATCGTGCCTCCTCCGGTCGTCAGAAAAACCTCTCTCCACGATAGTGGTGGGTTGCTCCCAGTTCAGCTGAGCCGGTAGCAGTGACGCTATTATGTCACCGAACCGCTTCTCTTTCTTTGGGAGATGGGCCCTCCCACCCGCCCCCGCATTATTTTGACCTTATATTTCTTCTTTTTTTGCCCAGCTGAGAGGTGCGGCAGAGCAGATTGCTGCACCTCAGCTGGGCAGATTTGAAGAGGCAAAGTAGTATCAGTAGTAAAGCCGGTTAGAACCCACCACTGCTCCACGGAACTGGTCCCTGATGGTAGGGAGCTGCTGTCATAGAGCGCTTTAAAGGTGATAACCTACACCTTCAGTTGGAACCAGAGGCAAACTTGCAACCAGTGCAGCTCATGGAATAGCAGTGTATCTGTTGTAGAAAAGACAGGACTAGGCCAAGCTCTTCAATGCAGGAAAGGTTTATTATGCGCAGGTTCAAACAGCAATAACACAGCAAATTGTTTGAACCCCGAAGGGTTTACAAAAAAAAAAAATTACCTCACAAGGACTTCGTTAGGACAGCCGTCCCGAGTCCAGGGGAGAGATCAGGTCCCCTCTTCCGTCTTCAAGTGAGACGGGTACAAAACCTTAAGTATACTCGCCTGAGGCATCCGCACGTCTCGCATCCTGGCCAGGAACTACTTCTGTCGCCTTTCCTACACCGCAGGGTTCTTGGACTCACTCACAGCACCATCGGCCTCACAGGGAAGTCGCTGCCGCCTCCCGGAAGTTGGAAACCCCCGTGGCACCTGGAGGATGTTCAGAAGCGGCTGCCCCAAGGGCCCGAGGGGTGGAGCGGCCCTCAGCAAAATATTGCCTCAGCCTAATGTCCCGGTGGAGTCGCCATGAACTGTTGTAGAAAAGACAGGACTAGGCCAAGCTCTTCAATGCAGGAAAGGTTTATTATGCGCAGGTTCAAACAGCAATAACACAGCAAATTGTTTGAACCCCGAAGGATTTACAAAAGCATACATTTATACCTCAAACTACATATACAGAGGAAGGGTGGTACATTTGGACATATATGGTATTAGAGGAACTGAAAGACGCCTATTCCAGACGTTTGGTAAGATAAGGAAGAATAAAGGGTGTCACATGAATATATGGTAAAGCTTTGCCCATGCTATCATATGTTATACATGACATTTAGGGTGGAATGCAGAAGTGAACAACAGGATGCATCTGTCTGGGTCAGTCTGCACTTTTACGGATAAAAATACCAACTGTCATTTCAGCATCTCCTTCCAGGCAGGGGAGGAACTGTAGCCTTGACCAAAGTTTTGGGCCTTGCATATTTGGCTTTAGTTCTGAACCAGAGTTTTATCCTCCTTCATATCCACTCTGTATTCTGTACCAGTGCCTCCTTCCTAAGGCTGAAAGTGACTGTCCAAAGCAGTGATGGGTGCCCCCGGTTCGGACCGGTTCTCAAGAACCAGTAGTAAAACCAGTGGGAGGCCCCACCCCACTCACTGCCCCAGATGTCGTCATTAGCGATCTTCTGAGCATGTGCAGAAGGCACACGAGAAAGCGAAGCAGGGGCACGTGCACGATCCCATTGCGAACCGATGTAGAACCCACCCTGGTCCCAAGGTCACCCCGCTGATTTTGTGTCTAAGTCAGGAAACTAGAAACACCCCAGTTTCTAGCTTGATACCTTAACTGGTACACCAAACTAGGTTCTATAGATTACCCCAAAGAAAGTCTCTTCGAACTGTCCAAATCTTTTTTTCCTAGGTCCGTGATGGCGAACCTATGGCACATGTGCCAGAAGTGGCACACAGTGCCCTCTGTGGGCACACGAGTGATTGCCCCAGTTCAGCTCTGCTGCGCATGTGATGTGTACCTCCCGCTGGCCAGCTGCTCTTCAGGTCTCTGCCACACATGCAGGGTGTGCACATGCATGGGGGGGGCACATGTGGAGGCACGCAGGGGAGAACATGTGCAGGGGCTGCACAAACATTGCAATTTGGCACTCGGTCCAGAAAAGGCTAGCCATCACTGTCCTATGTTGTCATTGTAAACTTTTAAACACACAGAGCAGCCAAAGTTTTCATGGAAGTTTTCATCTGAAGCAGACTCAGTACGAAAACTTTTGCTGCAGTTCAGCGGCCTTGTGATTCCGTTGTGCTGAGCTGGAAACTAGTTCCACTCAGTTCAGTGGGGCTTATTTCCAACTGTATCTGGCTTCAATCGCTCGTTCTGTCTTTTCCTGCAAGATAAATCTGTTAAACTCAAAACCACATTATAGTTTGGTGGGAAAGACGGAGCCCTCCTAACGCTATATAATAAACAACAATGGAATTCCCACGAAGAGCCCCAGAGCAGTTCGCGGTTCCCTCCTCGCGGAAACTTCCAGGCGCACGTGCCTCTACAACCGCCTCGATGCCGAGTTCTCCGCTTTCCCGGCGTGCCTCGCTTCCGCACCATAGAGTAGCTGGAGCACGAGCGGCAGCCCTTTCTGATGTCCTGCCCCTTCTGTGCCTCTGTTAGTGGCAGTCTTGGGAACGTCGGCAAGCGCTCAACATGGCGGGCGTGGAGCAAGAGGCCGTTCCGGTGGAGGAGAAACACCTGAACGGAGAGCTGCTTTTGGAGCCCGAGGAAAGAGAAAGCGCCGGTGGGGCTGCCGCCGACGAAAACGCCAAGAAAAAACGCAAGAAGAAAAAGAAAAGCAAAGGAGCCGCAGTCGGTACGAGGGGACCTGGGCCGGGCAAGGCAAGCTTGGGCTGGGGAGGCCCGGCCGCCACGGGGAAGGGGAAGGTTGGGGTGGCTGAGGAAGGAACTTTTCCGAAAGCAAGGCGGAGTAGTTCCCCTGAACATGGGAAAGCGTGAGCCCTGGGAAGCGTGCGACGGGAACGAAGGTGTTGGCCTTATTAAGTTTGCATTCGAGTGAAGCAACAGTGGTTTGGCTGGCCGGGGATCAGCCCTTGAGTTCCCGTGGAAAGGCGTTTGGATGATATTGGACGATCTCCCTTCTTCGTTATTCCCCGGTGCCGTACCCGCTGCTGCTGGAGAATTTAAAAAATGTTTTTGGAAAGTGGTGGCGGGAAACACAAGTCATTTTGGTATTAATGGTGGGAATACTACGATATGTATGCAAGTTAAATTTACTGCGCGGTATTAAGGAGGGTTTCTTGCGTAAGAAATCTTGTCCCAACAATGGCATCTTTCCGCTGTTCTGTAAAGAAACAGGGCTTGTGAACTGGATTGAGGGAGGGATATTTTATTTAAAAATTAAGCACAGTCTTTACAGAGATGAGGAGAAATTGTATTTAATAGAATCCACAATTGATACATTATTTAATACGATATTTTTCAAGAGGTGACTGATCTTTTAGATTAAAGTCTAAATAGGTTGAGCAGTAGGGATAAAAGAAATTAACTATTGCAGAAGGGCACTAAACTGTGATTGTCATTGTTTAGAAAAATAAGATATAGGAATATAACCTGATTGTGGAGATAGAAAGTGTGAATGGGGTTTTATGGGTTTTTAAATTTTAGTTGGTCTAATCAGATTTTAACTTTGTACTATGGCTTTGTGAATTTTATTATTGTGAGCCACCCTGAGTCTGTTGGAGATAGGGCAGCATATAAGCCAAATAAGCCAAATAAATAAAAACTCTTCCAGTAGAAGAGTTTAACTTAAGAGTGAAGAATAGATTTGAATGTATAGCTATGCTTTCTAAAATGTGTAGTTTTTTATTTATTGTGAAGGATTATAGACCTGAGGAAAAGATATAAGATCACTGATATCTGGGAATTTGACATTATTTGTTTATTTTGCAAATAGGACAACAAGAGACTGAAAAAGAGTTAGAGGCAACACTTGATGAGGTAGCAAGCCAACTAGATAAACAAACACTGGAAGAAAAGGAAAAAGATGATGATGATGAAGGTAAATATTCATGTGACTTTGTGCTAGAAGTATTTCTAGAATAAGAGTTTATTTATTTATTTATTATTTATTCTTCAGAATGGAGAACTGAAATCCATATTGAAACTGTCTTATATAGATTATAGTAAAAATGGTTTGGTTTCACATAGTCTTTAGCCATAATCTTGAACTATGTTTATTAAATAAATAATGTTGCCAAAGATCTTTGGATTGCAGTAGGTTAGAAATGCCAAAAATAAATAGGTTGATATGTCATGGTAACTCTGATTTACAAACCTTGTAGATTGATAGAAGAGTATCAAAAGCAAACAAGTCATACTATATGCATATGGGAATTGTGCTATCTCTCTTTGATTAAAAGGCTATGTAATATATATAAAATTATACTGGATGATTGGAAGAAACAGACTAATATACGTATCAATTTGTTTTCAGCCTGATACATGGAGCATATCAATAATATATTAAACTTGTATGCTACCAGTGACTTTGGATGGTGCACAACAATTTTTTAAACCAAAGTTTTATTTATGCATTAATACTATAAGATACAGAAATACAAAAGAAAATAATAGGGAAGATAGGGGAGGAAAAAGGGAAGGGAAAAGTGTGAGAAAAAGAGGAAAAAAGGCAACTTCCGATTTCCTTTGGTGCAGTAGAATAAAAAAATAATACCAAACTTTTTACTTTTACATGGTAGTATAAACTAGCCATTTTTATAACAACAAACCTATGTAATTGGTAAAATGCAAAATCAAAATTTTATGATTTTGATCAAAATCAAAACTTTATACCACAAAGTCCAGAAGCGGCTTCCAAGTAGAAACAAAAGTAGTTGTATTTTTATCTTTAATTAAAGCAATCAGTTTAGCCATCTCTGCTAACTCCATCAGCTTCTGCAGCTGTTCATCCATTGTGGGAATCAAAGTGTCCTTCCATTTTTGTGCATAAAGTAATCTTGCTGCCATCAACATATATACTGTAGCATCAAAGTTCCAGAATTTTTTTCCAAGTCTTTTTCCATTAAAAGCAAAAACCAAAAAATAATCACTTTAAGATTCTTTTGTATTAAGATATGAATCCTACTCCAATATTTATTTGCTTTGCCACATGTCCACCATAAGTGATGAAAGATCCCTTCCGTCCTTACCTTTGCATTTCCAACACTCATTTCAAATACCTTTATACATTCTTGACAACTTGTGTTAAATACCAATGATACATCATTTTATAAAAATTTTCTTTTAAGTTATATTTTAATGTAAATTTTAAACCTTTCATCCACATATTCTCCCATTGTTCAACATGACATATCCAAAATTCTTTGTCCTCTGAATCATGCAGTATATTATATATACATTCTCCAAATTCAATAACAATTTATAAATTTTAGCAATAATATGTTCATGACTACCACACAATAGTATTTCCAATTTGTTTTTCATAAAATCAAACCTATAACTCTTTGTCTGCTTTAAATCTTTCAATTGTAAAAATGTAAACCAATATAGACATGTCCTTCTGATTTTAACTCCTCCTTAGACTTAAGGATAGGATCACCTGAGTTAAAAGATATTATTTGACCATAAGACCAGTTGTTTGATGACACACAATTAGATAGTATGTTAGCTAGTTTAAAGTACAATGTAAAGGTTACCTGAAAGAGTGGATGACATGTAAGTTTAAACATTTTCACTGATTCAAATACAGTGGTATCTATAGCTTTTATTCTGAATAAAAGCAATGGTTCATTGCCTAGTTGTCTGCCATACACATACTTAATGTTATATTATGGATTTCTTTGTGCTGCTCGAACTTGGTTGTTTGCACATGTTTCATTATTCAACTAGCTGCCCAGAGTCATTTAGGAGAGGTGGGTAGTATAGAAATGCAATGAATTAGTAAATAAACTAGGTAACATAATACGACTAACTGGGATTTACTGCCTGTTTATATATGCAGTATCTTGCCCTGCCAATTTTGTTCGGAATGTGGTTTCCTCCTTGTTAATTCTTGATTAGAACATTATTTTCTACTTGATTGTTTTTCTGGTGTTGATCTCTGTTTATTGCACTGTTGGCTGCTGGAGACTATGTGTTCCCTATCTAATCTTAGACTAAACCAAATATAAAAATGCTAGGGAATTTCTGGAAGCTTGGCATTTAGCCAAATATGCCATAAATAGAAAAAATCTAGGAAGGCAACAAAAAGATTTAAATGGAAAAAATTAATCAGTTTACAAATCATTTTTCTGGAGGGAGAAAATGGAAGTGACAGCTCAGTGTGCCTTTTTTCCAGTTTGTTCAAAAAAAAAAGCTGACATATAAATAAAATAAACTCTGTGTGTGATCTAGTGTATAATATCAGCAGTATTTGTGATAAAACATGGCTATGGCTTTATCTTCAAATGAATCTTCTGGAAGAAAATAATTGTGAATGTCTAAATGTTATTTTCTTAGAACATTTTCAGTATTTAATATTTTATCTGATGTGTGTAGATGGTGAAGGAGACGCTGACAATGCAGCAGGAAAGAAAAAGAAGAAAAAGAAGAAAAAGAAAGGACGTAGGTATTGGTTAAATATTGACCATAATTCTGAAATGTTTGTGAAATACTACTTTATTCTGAATAAAGTATGGTTCATTGCCTAGTTGGCTACCATATAGCATTGGCAAACTCTTGAACAACATTCTTAAGTATTGGATTTGCCTTTGTTGATCGATGAAAGAACACTGATCTTCCATTTTGATTAAAATGTATCAATTCAATTTAATATCTTTATTTGGTCTTCTATTGCACAAATTTGGATTCTGAGATTAAACATACTATCAGGGACTTAATTGTTTCTTTTCCAGTAGCAGTAAAAGACTCAATATCTGTAAGACAAAGGATCTAATAGATGCTTTAAAATATTTATAAAAGAAATTAATATATGTACAGACAAAATGACTACAGGTAGTCCTCATTCAGTGACCATTTAAAGTTATGAGGGTACTGAAAGAGGGGATTTATAATTGTTTCTCATAGTTGTAGCTGTTGCAGCATCCTGTGGTCACTTGATTACAATTTGGGTGCTTGGCCACAGGTTCACAATTAATGGTTGCAATATCCCACCATCACATGATTTCCATTTGTAACTTTCACTCTGGTGCAAGCAAGTCAATGGGAAGCCAGCAGGAAGTTACAATTCTTGATCATGTGACTATTGAGTACTTCAGCTGTGTGGGATTCACCTAAAAAGTAAAACTAGAACTGCTGCAACTATCGTCATAAATCAGTGTGGTCATGTGATATCCCAAAGATGCTTTTTCAAAAGGTACGTGGACGTTCTTTGTTTTGCTTGAAGACATTTTGCTTCTCATCCAAGAAATTCTTCAGTTCTAACTGAATGGTGGAGAATGAAAGGATTTATATTCCTTGCAGAAATCTTTCCATTCTCCACCATTCAGTTAGAACTGGAGAAGCGAAACATCTTCAAGCAAAATAAAGTCCAGTTGCATTTTGAAAAAGCACCTTTGGGACAACCATGACTGAGAATCTCTGTAGACACTTCACTTAAATGATGGAGTTTCTGCTTCAAATTACTGTTGTTAAGTGAGTTCTATCTATATAGCAGCATGCAGCGTGCAAGTATTTTGTGGAGGAGAGTTCTAAAATAATGATCTTTACAAAGATAAACCAGTTTTTCTTTGTGAAATACAAATGTAAGTTTAAAGAAACTAAAAACTAAGGAACTGTAGTGTCTGTGTGTGTACATACATAAATACACAGATATACACTTAACAAAAGATAGATTTAATGCTTTATGACCAGTGTAGATTCTGTCCTAGAGGCATGTGAAATATATGTTAAAACTGTTTTAAAGAAACTCACATGGTATCCATAAGACCAGCAGTTTATCTAAAACTGGCCAAGAAAAACTTTCGGGTGGAATTCTGACCAGTCTGAGAATTGTTTATTTAATATATATTTGTTTTTGACTAAAACTCAAGACAATAAGCAATAATTATTTTAAAAAGAAATATTTGTTGACAATGATTTTTATTATTCTAAGACGGACTCAAAGTCTCTTTCTCCAACAGCAAAGCTGCAGACAGATCCACCATCTATTCCAATATGTGACTTGTTTCCCAGTGGGATATTTCCAAAAGGCGAGGAATGCGAGTATCCAGCAACGCAAGATGGGTATGTGTCTTTTTCAATGTAGGGTTCAAGATACTGTTAATTTAATTGATAGGATATTGATTTTGAAGACTCATCTACACTTCAGATATTTTATTTTGCACTTTATAATATATCTGGGCAAGGAATAGGTTTGGCATGCATTTATGTGATATATAGTATATCAGCAAGTTTCTAATAATGGCAGCAGTATGTATGTATGTATGTGTATGTATGTATTTATGTATCACGATTGGCCTCAGAAACTGTATAAGCAAAGAAAACCCAGCCACAGGGCCTTAGGTTTTGCACTACCCCAAAGATTGGGAAAATAGACACTGTGTCCTCAGCATCCTGAGAAAATGGAATATAGCCATTGTAGGGTAAGGCTGATAATTAAGGATAATGTGTACTGGTACCCAAATCCCATTTTTTAAAATCTCAGCAGATAATTTGGCAGGTTATATAGTAAAGATTTGATTCCAAGTTTTTTTCTTTGCATAGTATGTGAAACAGATTTGTAGTTTGTTTGATTATACATAGCTTGTTTTATGAGTCCAAGAACTGTAAACACATGGCTTGGCCTATGTCAGGGGTCTGCAACCTAAACACTCAAAGAGCCATTTGGACCCATTTCCCACAGAAAAGAAAACACCGGAAGCCACTCCAGAGCTGCAGGTTGCTGACCCCTGCTTTATGTGAATGTAGCCTAGTCGTGATGTAGTCAATAAAGCATGATTTAGCATGCTCTGTGAACCCAGTCATAATGTGAATGCAATATTTTCATGTTTAAAGATATAACTCTAATTATTTGACAGCTTAAAGAACTATTTGGCATTTTTTGTAGAGTCATATGGCAAAAAAGTATTGATGTCAGTTTTGAGTTGGATGAAAATTGATACTTTGAAAAGTTACATATTTTATTACTGGGTTCCACTATCATCTTCTGCACCCTCCCTCCCACCCCCAAATTGAAATTCATCTGATACTCAGTTTGGATTTCACATTATGGTGACAAATATCTGACTTTTCTTTTCAATATTAAAGGAGAACAGCTGCTTGGAGGACTACAAGTGATGAAAAGAGAGCCTTAGATCAAGCAAGTGAAGAGATCTGGAATGATTTCAGAGAGGCTGCTGAAGCACATAGACAAGTGAGGAAATATGTTATGAGCTGGATCAAGCCTGGAATGACCATGATTGAAATTTGGTAATAATAAAATATAGTAACATTTTTAAAATAATGAAAGTCTAATGTTTTAATTTAAAAGTAGATGGCATAGTAGCTGACATGTTTTTGGGTTAACTTTTAATTATTTTCAGTGTATAAGTCTTGATGAATGCAGAAGATTGGCATAAGGGTTCCATAAAGCAATAAAAACTGTTCATTTGTTTTGAATAGTTTCATCTAGACATACAAGGTTATCAGTATTTTACTAGTATTACTCAAAACTGTTCAAAATATTGTGAAATATCTTCAGGTTTGCATACCACATCAAAGTTTGCATAGCATTTATAGTTCTGAAACAGAAAATGTTAGCCTTATGTGGTACTGTGTAATGTCAACGGTATGCCTAGAAATAATGGACTACTAGAAACAGCTAAGTAAACATATGGAAACAAACCCTTTTTTGTAATATAGATGTTTGCTTTTCTAGTGAAAAACTAGAAGATTGTTCACGGAAGTTGATACGAGAAAATGGCTTAAATGCTGGGCTTGCATTTCCCACTGGGTGTTCTCTGAATAATTGTGCAGCCCACTATACCCCGAATGCTGGAGATCCAACTGTTTTGCAGTATGATGATATCTGCAAGATAGATTTTGGAACACATATTAATGGTGAGTTCCTCTTTCTTAAAATACAGTTATAGTTTTTAGTTGAAAGCAAGTTATTTTATCTCCTTTATATCTATTTTCAGGTCGTATCATTGACTGTGCTTTTACTGTCACATTCAATCCAAAATATGACAAGCTCTTACAAGCTGTAAAAGATGCAACTAATACTGGAATAAAGGTATACTCAGAAATAGTACAATTCCGTCCTTATCTAATACTGTAAAACTGAAGATAAAAATAATTTTCATTTTCTCTTCTGTATAAATAGTGTGCTGGAATAGATGTTCGCCTCTGTGATGTTGGTGAGGCTATCCAGGAAGTCATGGAATCTTATGAAGTTGAAATTGATGGCAAAACCTATCAAGGTGATTTATTTTCCAACTAATATGTATGGTTATCCTGATGAAAACTTGCTTATGTATATATTATATCTACAATAGAAAACATTTTGAAGCTGATTTTTAAAACATCAATATATTCTTCTAAACTCTGAATATTGAATTTTTAAAATGGCTTATTACAGAAGGTATAATTTGCCTAGTAAAAATGTCAGTAAATTTACCTGACACGTAAATCAGCTAAAACTAACTTTAAGATTCAAATTGCATTTGCAAATCTAAAAACTTATGAAAATGCACAAAGTCTATTAAATCTCAGATTTCCTGTAATGTTTTACATTGCCCTCTTACTTACATGCATATATTTATCTTAGTATTTTACATTTTATGTAGTGAAACCTATTCGGAATCTGAATGGACACTCTATTGGGCCATACAGGATACACGCAGGCAAAACTGTTCCCATTGTGAAAGGAGGAGAAGCAACAAGAATGGAAGTAAGTATAAGTTTGATCCTACTCATGCTTGCTTGGAGATCCCATTGATTTCAGTGTTTTTAATTACCACTAAATGTTTTGACCAGCAGGAGCATTTTGGGATTTTGTAAAAAATGTCACGGATGTGATTACAAAACGCTGCTATTGGAATGTAAACTTGGGTGCCAAGTGGAGCAATCAGTCATAACACCCATAGTGCAGAAAAGCAAATTAACGAAACCAAATATGGATGGACTGGGTTGAAAAAAAATTCTGGTCAGTGGGATGACAAAAGAATTAATTATGTTCTTGTACCACTGATCTTTTGTTATCTGTACAATAGTGGTTCTTTAAAAATAATTCAAAATTAACTGTTCATATGATTAAATAATGTTGCTAATCAAAATTTACAGCTTAAGATGTTGTATGGTGAATCAAAAATATAATAAATATACAACATTGTTTTAGTACAGTGCATTGATACTTGCCATTTTGCTGATGGATAGTCTTCACTCGGGTAACTTCATGTAAACGTTGAATCAAATGTTTACATGAAAATGTTTACATGAAATCCTATGATCTCGACAAGAAAGGACCTTTCACCACTAAATAGATTGCTCCATTAGGAACTTTGTTAGAAGAAAACTGCATTCTCTTTGAGAACTGCTAATTTGCAGGAAGTAAATAAGTTCACTCTAAATTTAAAGTGCATTTTGCGCATGTACTGTTCTGCAGATAATACGTACAATTCTCAGAAATTCTACTATAATTAAATAATAGCTTTTTGAAGAACACATAGTGGTCCTGGTAAAGACGTAATGCTAAATTAGAATTGCTTAGAATCAAAATCTTATAGCTGTATATTTAAAATAAATAAAATTTAGATACAATGCTAAACAAACATATGAACAAAGACTTACTGATTTGATTAATTCAGCTTCCTGACACGATGAATAAAATGAGTATGTTTCTTATTGATTAAAAAAATGGTGTATATTATGTGTAAACAGGATTATGGCCAGATTAATTTTGGAGCAGGTAGCCCAGTTCAGATTCATAATTTTTAAAGTGTTATATACATATCTTAAATTAATATGTTTCTTTTTAATAGGAAGGAGAAGTATATGCTATAGAAACCTTTGGTAGCACAGGAAAGGGGGTTGTTCATGATGATATGGAATGTTCTCATTATATGAAGAACTTTGATGTTGGACATGTGCCAATAAGGTTAGTGCTGATTTTACTGCATTATATGAAAATGTAACTTTAAGTAGGCTTACAATATGGGTAAGAAAGATTCAAAACTTGAAAAGGGTGGTAAGAACATAGTGCTTATATGAAACATAGTTTTAGTTCTCTTGTTAAACATCCAAAAATATAAGTTGTGTTTATTTCTCTGAGCAGATAGGAACATCTTTACTAATAGCATAACAATGCACTTTCAAATGAGTAATAAAAAGTAGGAAAATTATCACCAAAAAGTGCTTTACTAGCATTGGCATATTAAAAGCAGGTATCTCTGCCAAATGAAAAGTTCATGGGATAAGCAAAAAAAAAAGAGAGAGGTATAAGCAATCTTTGAAGATGAATTTGGAGGTCGTATTTCAAAGTTACACATAGTTTCTTTGGCATGGTGTGGGCCTTGCTAGATCTGAAAATGGTGAGTTCATCTGGCACATTACCATTTTGGGGCTTGGATCTATTGATGGATAAAGCAAGAGGAAAAATTAGATTTGGATAAATTAGAAATCGGTATACCATTGTAATAGTTGCACTTCACTTAAATTAGTGTCCTAATTTTCTGCCTTCACGTTATTTTAATATCACAAATAGCTTCAGTTTATTTGCTAGCATTTTCATTATGCTTAGCCTGATAGACTCTAGGTAGTTAATATTCAGCTCATAAAGGAATCATACTGACATATCACAGTAATAATAGAACAATGGCAATAACACATATGAAATAGTAAGGACTATTCATGTTGTGGGCAATATGGATTTCAATAGTTGCATAATAAGGATGGGATGGTTATTGAAAAGACCTCATCCCAAATCCTAAGGAATGTGTCCCATCACGAAATAAATGTGTCCCATCACTAAAATTCACCATGATTAATAAATGTTTTCCTGAATAGAAATAAAGCCAATAAACCAAATAAAGCTGCACTACACTTCCTAAATTTGCTCATTACCATATTCTTTGATCATAATCTTGTAAAACACTTTCCCAGGCAGTTTTAACCGGCTAATCTTGCTGTAGTTTTTGCATTCACTACTACCTTTCACTTTGTTTAAGTGAACAGTATTGGCATTCTTTCCAGTTATCAAGCAAGTTTTCACACACAAAGAATTTGCCCAGTCACTCTAAAAGCAATCTACATCTATGTAATCTCTCATTTTAATTTTTGCAGGAATCCTTATATAATTTTTCTTATCCACAAACTATCATTCCCCCACGCATCCTTGTTAATGTTTCCCATTTGTGTAGTTCCATGATTCTGTAAAACAATTGTTTTAATTATTCCAAGCATCTTTCATGTCTTCTTTCATTACATCTATTTCTATTCTCTTTCTTTTAGGCTTCCAAGAGCAAAACACTTGCTGAATGTTATCAATGAACATTTTGGTACTCTTGCCTTTTGCCGTAGATGGTTAGATCGTCTGGGAGAAAGTAAATACCTAATGGCATTGAAGAACCTATGTGACTTGGGTATAGTGGACCCATATCCTCCTCTATGTGATATTAAAGGCTCATACACAGCACAGTTTGAGCACACCATATTATTGCGTCCAATGTGCAAAGAAGTTGTCAGCAGAGGAGATGACTATTGAAATGTCAAAGCCATTACCTCACTTATGTACTCTGTTGGAACATGTTATGCCAGAATAAATTTGCAGTCTGTTTTAACAGTCAACTCAATGTGATAACTTTCCATGTTCAGAAGAAAAGAATTTAATCAAAGGCAAGTTCTCTAATGTAACTAAGAAAAAAAAACCAGCTACTGGGGCTTCTAGAATATTTCAGATTACTTCTATATTTTTCTTTTGTGAGAAATATGCTACAAAATGTTATTTTTAGTTTGGAATGAGTTATACATATTGTTTGAAATATTTCTGAAAATACACTTTTCAGGTATTTATATTACCATATTCTTACTTGAATGCTTTGAATGATCACAAATGATTTCTGCACCTAAGCTGTCTTTGCTGTTGCCTTTTAAACTGCCTGGAATGCATTTTGTAAAATTAATAAATCAATAAATCACAAATTCAAATAGTTTTTAAAAGTGTCACAATCCAAGGCAGTAACACACTGGAAAGTCTCTCCCATTAATCCACCTTCTATTAGAAAAAGTTTCCAGTGTAAGCACAGCAAGCAAATACAAAGCATGATTTAGTTTTCAGTTGCATTGTGTACATGTTTATTTTGCTTCCTTATTTTGCTTTGAATCAAATTACTGGGTTTTCTTTCTTATATGCTTTATAATAGAGTGGGCTAGGACTGGCCATTTTTCTTGCAGTGAAATGCTGCACTTTTTTAACCTTACAAGGGCTTTAAGAGAAGTAAATGGAGAATCATGATGGGTTGACATAGAATTTGAGGGAGTTTTGCAGCTGCTTGACCTGGTTGCAAAATTAATTAAGCAGCACTGAAGGGGCAACATACAAGGCTGTACTGTAGACTTAGCATTTTTTAAAAACCCAATGTAAATACTTCTATAGTATTTTTAGAAAATTGCAGTGGTGTGCAATATAGAGAATTGCAATGGTGTAAACATGAAGCCACCTGGAATCAAACTCAAAGGCCATTTTACTTTTTTTGGCACTGTATTGCTTATTAAAAAGTACAGTGTTGTTAAAACCCTCTAAAATTCCAAGTGTGGGATCTACTCACTGAATTCTGGAGGCTGCCACTGAAATAGGCTAGTATGTTTATTCTCTGCCATTCCTGTATGATAAACACTAGTGTTCATATAAGCCTGTTTTATAACAGGCTAACTCCAGTGTGACCACCTATATTTTTAATTTATTAGAATTTTTTACTTATTAAAAAGCTCATCTCCTATGCAGTATAGCTGAAGCCAATCAAAATCACACAGTCATTCTGTTCTTAACATACAAAAAGTTTGAAGCATAGTGTTTTTTGTTCTATGCAAACCAGGAGTATTAAATCAACTTATAATTTGCATATATGATTAATGGAACATTTAATAGATCTAAAGATTAAAATTGTTAAATATTTTGGTGGTGCAATTATTTTAGTAATTGCAGAGCTCATTAAGGTATTGTATAAACTAAGAGGTTTCTTACTTGCAGTACTATTTGGACAGTTTGAAGCTAAATATATTATAGCTTTGCCAACCTATAATCTTGGCTATTGCAATTAAAAATACATGATGCTCAATTCTTAAGCCAGAAGGGATATTTCAGTTTTAATAACTTTCCACGTTTTTGTAGACGTGGAAAGAATATTTTAAATAATAAGCTCTTATTATTTGTGTTAGAAAAAGTATACATGTAAAAGGCTGCAAGCAAGTTGTAATCAGCAGGTTGCTGGGATACATCTTACCATAGTGTAAATCGTTTTTACAAAGTTTTCACAAAACTTTGCAAAGAACTGATGAGAAGTCAAGTATAATTCCTAGGGAAAAGGTAAAACGAGGAGAAAGAAAAATAAAGACCAGAGGATGTCAGTATAAAAGAAATGTAGGAGTTTAGAATAAAGTGTCTGTTACAAGATTTGCATTCTCAACGTTCAGTTTTGGCTTTCTGTGTCCAAATGAAAGAGTTTTAATATTTATATGTACTATTATTACAGACAATACAACTGGAAACAATCAGCACTATGTTTAAGACTTTTTGAAAAACGAAGTATAAACAATAAGCGTGCTATTTTTGACTTTAGGTTTTTATGTAATAAAGCTGAAGCCTTTCCTTCACACCATAGCATTTTTTTTGCAACAGAGAAACCAAGCAGGAGATTAAAATATCTATTGTCACTAATGGTATTACTTAGAAGACAAGAAGATAGGTGAAACTCTTTCTTGGCAAGCATATAAAAAGAAATAAAAGTTCTTACTTTTGGGAA
The DNA here is from genome assembly GCA_030761175.1 of Masticophis lateralis. NCBI lineage: Eukaryota > Metazoa > Chordata > Lepidosauria > Squamata > Colubridae > Masticophis > Masticophis lateralis. The sequence goes on along the minus strand of JAUDYJ010000006.1, from coordinate 37,772,291 downwards.
TTTATGATAACCTAAATGTTAAGGCACAGGCTAAAAAGAACTACCTGAACTTGATTGTACTAGGGCTTCTTTTAAAAGATTAAATCTGTGTCATAGACACAGAGTACAAATTCAGCATGGAAGTGAAATCTGATGCATTGTAATTGTCTTTTAAGTTCATTGTATTATTCCTATTATTTTCCTCAGTCCTTTTAATTTCTTGCTGAATCCTTTTTCATATCTTATATTTCTGTTCCTTTCACATTGTTTTATTTACAGATAATCTTGTGCATCTTTTAAAGTGGTAAAAACAGAGCTTGTACCCTCTAAATTTGTAATATTATCTGCCTGCAAATAACTTGCTCTTTAGTGTGCTTGCTCTACCATGTGTCTTTCACTTGAACCATTGTGTTCTCAAGATAAGACTGAACTAATATCTTTTGCTACCTCGTGTGATGCAGAAAATACATAGAAAAGTATCTGCTGAGTAAGCTTGCCTTGCAAATAATAGCCATTAACATGAAACATGCAGAGGAAGGCAAGTTTTGTTGTAAATGAAAATCATAATTAACCACCATAAAATATCCGAAGCAAATATTTTAATCTCTTAATGAGATTCAATGTAATTATTATTGTAACTTGGACAAAGACCCTCTCTGTATTACAGTTCCTGGGTTTGGCTTTCTGTGGCAAGAAATCAATTATTCAAGAGTGCTAACTTGATTCTTAAATTTCCTATGAAGAAGAATTAAAATAGATTTCTATGTAAATTCAGCTATATCTAAAGTCATTTTTGCAAACCTGTTCTCAGAAGAAATGGTGAGAAGGCACGAATGCTTATTTTCCACATGAATGTTCCTATATGTGAATGTATTGTATTAATAGCCTTTCTTGTCATTGAAAAGTTTTGCACAGGATACTTCACAGCAGATGAGAATGGTTTCTCTAAACCATGGAGAAAATTTTTTGAATACCACAATTTGAGAGAACTGTAATATAACACTTCATATTTTAGGAGATCAGTAGGGCAAAAGTTAAAGGCAATTTTGGTTGGTTTTTTTATGTTCTGAAAAATTTTAATTTCAGCCTCATTGTTGCAGTAGTATGAACATTGAACTGTATTGCAATCTATTCATAACCCAAATGTCCCTCCAACTTGCAGAATGACCCTCTTAATTGCCAAAGCTAGCCTATGCTGCAGTTTTGCACTGGATAAATGAACATAAAGGAACCACTGAAGCACTCAAAAGAAAAATTAAAGGCTTTAAATTTAGATAGGAGGGAGCAAAATTCATTAATATCTATAGAGCAATAATTTGAATTTTGTTTTCCAGTAGAAGCTATAAACAGCATTTAGGAAAATTATGCTATAGTGATAACCTGATAGACACATCTTTGCTGTAAAACCTTTCCAGATGTTAATAGCAAAACCCCCCAGTTTTTATCATCTTCCATGGTTTTTACTATGGCAGGTCACAGATCAGAGTACAGTTATTCAATTTATAATCATAACTGACCTGGAATTAATAAGTCATGCAGATCATCATGTGATAAACCCGATTTTATATTGTTTTGGTTGATTGTTGATTAAGCAAATTACCATGGTTGTTAAGCAAATCCACTGTCCACAATGGGTATTTTTACCCATTGTGGCAAAATTTGTCTGAAATTTGTCTGTTTCTGGCAACAAACAAATTGCAGACATGTGACTGATGCACTGCAAATGGGCCATAAATGCACACTAATTGCTGGGTTTCCCAAATGCAATCATGCTGACAGTTGGGGGAAGGGGTTTGTCATAACTTCAATCACTAAATGACCAGTTGTAAATCAAGAACTACCTGTTCAGTAGATTAGTTATAGAACCTGTGGCAAAAAGCCAATGAGCTGTTTTTGCAATTAGAATTGCCAGTTACACAGCCTTCCTCACAGGTTTCCATTTAGTTCAGCAGTATACTTGGAGTGAAGCAATAAATAGGCTAAGGAAATGATAATATTTTAATGTTCTTGCTGATCTTTCTAGTGATTTAGTGCTTTAATAATACGTGAAAAGTATTGTACTACTTGAACTCTTCGATTACAGAGAAAACATTTTAACATGGCCAGAAGAAAACCTAAACACATTTGTTACCATCACATCTTTTAATCATGGAAGCAAGACAGATTCCTGCAGACAATATCCACGGTAGTGCTAGTAGTAGTATAAAACACAGATTTTAATTTAAAAATAGTCCAGAGTTTGCCCACCCATATTCCTCATCTATATGTCCTACTTCAAAATATTAAAATGCTGAAAAACAGCTTGAGGTAAAATTTAAAGATTCAAATGGAAAATTTTCTCAACAATTGAGATATATATGCTAATAACTTGGGAAGTTACTGTCATGAATGAGTTTAAAAGGTACAAAAGATCTGAACACGTAATAGGGTTTGGCTCCAGAAGGCAGGCATAGTACATCTTTGCGCAATTCAGACTTATCCTATACATAGCAATTTGGCTCTGAATTAGCTGTCACTTTTCGCATTGGAGCCATTAACTTCAGTATTTGCCTGTTTTCCAGATGGTGAGTCGAGACCTGACATTCTCCAATGTCCATTCATTAAAGTAACTCGTTGGGTATAAAACAAAATATATGCCTGGGCCTTGCATACTTCTTCCATAGTGCACATGGTGAGCTTGGAATCATTGCAGTGTACCCAGAACTCTAGAACAAAAATAAAAGTAATAAAAATGGTAATACAGATGTTTTCTTCTAAAAGCACAAGATTGATATTTTTATAATTTAAGAATCTACAGTTTATTAAGTATGTAACCAACACTGTGCTGAACCAGACCAAATATTTAACTAATGCAGCCCTGCGCTGCCATAGTAACCATTTCCATATGAAGGCCACAACCAAATTAAACAAGCCTTTCATTCACTCTGTGAAGTGATTTGTAATTAGAGGCAAACAAAGGCAACATTCCTAGTGTAATGAACACACACACGAACACACACACACACACCTACCTTACAAAGTTGTTCAATACAGAAACAGCTGTATCTGAAATAATTATATGAAACAGTTTCTAATATTCGGGGAAAATGGGATTTCATGCAAGGTAGTTAAACTGAGAGACTTGTCTTTCAATGTGATATGCTATAATTTTCAGATTTCCAGATTATGAATCTCAAGAATGTAAAAATTGCTTATAACATCTCCAAAAAGCATTGCCATTAAAAGATAACCTTATTAATTGTATTTCTCATATAAATCCAATAATCTCTGCCCTTCCATATAAATTACCTCCTTCTGAATTATAGCAATAGGCAGTGTAGTGTCCTGAACCAAATCCTTTTCCATGATGCATCACAACAGCAGACAAATCGTAGATAAAGTAATCTGCCATAAGGGATTTTAGAGATTTTCTGCAACAATAGGGTTCCATGTTTAGAATTTCATCAAAGTTGACATGCACACCAATCTTCTCACGATGATTGCGTCCTGACCATCTAAAGGAGGAAAAATGAAACTTAGGTTTTTTTCTTGTTCATATCCTGAAAGAATATGTTACTTATTTCATTTTTATAAATTATCCTACTACTAAATAAAATAGTAGTCTAATAGTCTAAAACACTGTGTGCTACAGAAAGGAGTATCACAGTATCATAGCAATGAACCCAAACTGGGTTGTCATCATACGGTCTGTTCCAGTGATGGGTTTCAAAAAATTTTACTACCGATTTTGTGGGTGTGGCTTGGTGGGTGTGCAGGGGAAAGATACTGTAAAATCTCCATTTCCTCCCGATCAGCTGGGACTTGGGAGGCAGAGAATAGATGGGGCAGGGCCAGTCAGAATTTTTACTACTGGTTCTCTGAACTACTCAAAATTTCCACTACTGGTTCTCCAGAACTGGTCAGAACCTGCTGAAACCCACCTCTGGTCTATTCAATATATGAAAATCACAACTAGACAGCTGTAATCTAGCTAACCAGTCTCTAATTGAAGATCTTTAATACCAGTAACATTCTCCACAATCTTGCTACTTAATTTGACTTCATCTTCAAATGTTATTTTTAAGAAATTTCTTTTAATATTTAAAATACCTTGTAATTTAACAACAAAAGATCTGCTCTTATATGTCTTCCTTTTGTATTTAGAAAATGAATCCCAAGTTCATTTTATCTCACCTATTAATACTACCATGTTTCTCTGAAAATAAAACCCTGTCTTATATTTTTTTAAACCCCAAAATAAGCACTTCGTCTTATTTTTTTGGGGGGGGGGACTTGGAGCAAGATGAGGCTCTCTTGCCATCTACCTGATTTCCAGCTCTGCGTTTAAATATTTTTGGGGGGAGGCTTATTTTAACTCATGCGCTCAAAAACCCAATTGGGCTTATTATCAGGGATGTCTTATTTTCGGGGAAATAGGGTATTTAATGCCTGCAATTGGAATTTGTCTCACATAGTATATTTGGGTGATTAGTTCAAATTCTTCTAAATCTGTCATACTTCAATCAATAATTCTGCACTGTCATTGGTTCCACAGGCTTCCAGATAAAGATTCTGTAAAGGCCTTATACGTTTTAAGCATTTTATGGGAGAATTTCACTAGTTGTGTAGTTTTCAATCTATTTAATTGTGGGAAAATATACTGGATTTTATTTTTAGTCAATTTTTTTGTATATTGAGTTTCTGATTCACTACTCTTATAGGTAGTCCTTGTTTGATTATTGCCTCGATGAGTGATCCATTATAATAGCGATGAAAACATAACTTCACAATCAGTTCTTGCATTTGTAATGCAAAGCTAAATAAGTTCATGAGCACAATTACAGTTTCACTTAACTGCTTTGCTTAACGACCGCCCCAATTCTGGTTACTAAACAAGATCTATATATGGACTCCATCCCCAGGGAGCTCCCACTAAGGGTTTCAGTGAGTTGCATCGTATTCCTCTCATCTTCTTTCATGTTTTAACAGTTTTATTAGCTTATAATATAATATAAAAATACAAAAGCAAATAGTAGGAAACAAAAGGGAGGAAAGGAGGAAGTATAGAAAAGAAGGGGAAAAAGAAAAAAAAGTGTAGACTTCCAACACTATCTGGTACAGTAGATAAAGCATTAACATCAAACCTCAACTTTTTACTTTTTCATAATAGTATAAACTAGCCATTGCTATAACAACAAAGCTATCTCATCTTCAAAGTTTATGGAAAGTCTTCATTTAAGTTCAATTGACGACTCTGCTTTTCCTCATAAATCTACTTCTTTTGGAATGGGTAAAATGTTTAAAGCACTTTATATCAGCTGTAATCATTATTTCAAAACATCTTAATTACTTTCTTAAAGACATAATGATGGAGATGCCATATAGAGAATGTAGCTTGCTAATCATTAAAGAAATAATTCATTGAAAAAAAGTAAAAAATAAACCTCAGAGACAGTTTACTACGTTACCTGAATCGCTTAAGGTGTAACCGCAGAATCTGAGGTAGGTGGCACACCAGAAGCTGCTTCTGTGCCTCTGTGAGTAGAACAGGTTTAGAAGAAAATTTTCTTCGTTTTGCTGTAAGAAAAATAGCCTCCCTCTAATTTATAGCAGATCACATTATAAAATTAGATTAATACCCTTTAATATGTGCATGACATACAGGATAAAAATACAAATGAGTCATTCTAGGACTATTCCAAAATACAGTAACAGAATTTTTGTCCACACCAAGTTAAATTAGAAAGAAGTAATCACTTTAGAACTATCATAAAAATACATTTTGATTGGTAGAACAGTCAAGATACAATTTAGATTGCAGTATCTATTCACAGATAAGCATGCAAAATATAAAGAGTAGCCATTTGTGCTAATGATGTAAGCACAAAGTTTGTTTTACATTCTGTTATTTAAAAAGCTCGCATAGGTAACAATTTTTTAAACTAATCCTATTAGATAATTATCATCATATATGAAAATCAGATCCATGAGTACATACAGTCGTTACTCACTGTTGCACTGGTTACAGGCATATATCTTCCCTTCTAAAGCTTCAGTTTCTGTAAATTTGGCCAACATCTCTGTCAACAAGCATGGATACTGACAGGTTGTCTCCCTCCCATTGCAGTGGTATCTTTCAGGAAATTCCAATGACAAGTCCCAGAAAGGTTCTACAGTATTTGATTTGTTGTCACATGCAAGGCATGTTACCTGTCAATACAAACCATCAGTTAATTTGAATTTCCAGCTCTTTGTTAAGAATTTAAAACCGCTAACTATATACGAATGAACGCTGCAAAGAGAAATTACTTATTTTCTTTGTCATCTTGTAGGAGCCTCATCCTTAATTTCAAGTGGATCCACTGCCATTTAAAGATTAAATAAAAATTGGAAAGTATGACTAGCTTTCCCCTCAAAATAGTTTATCTTTGAAAGGGAAGGGTTAGTAGTATTATAGCAAAGTACAGTTTTAAAGAAGAAGTCATATAATGTCATACAACTATATATTTAAAAACTTTGTAGAAAAAGCCTAATCAGAAATGGGCAAAGTATATTTGGATCGGCACATTTCATAGTACAAGTCTGAACTATTTGAATATTTGTACGGTGTAAATATTTGGATCTAAAGAGAACAAATTGCTTTAGATCCAGTGTGGGCACTTCATTCTACCTAATGGCAGCTCCTTACATTATTCTCTTCCTAAGCCTGCATGGTATATTCATGGCTTAGGAAATACTGGCATTCAGGAAATCTTATGGAAAGTGTAATTGCATGTTGGCTGCCTTTCATCACCTCCCTATCTTAAATGCATAGTTTCCTGAGATGTGCAAGCCCAGAAAAGACATGACTTTTTATAATGATTGATACAGCAGGGATGCCAAAGCGGGATCCAAAGCACAGGGTCTATTTCAGATCTCAATACTCTTACTATTTCTTCTCTGAAGTACAATATATAACTAAAATCTTATAGAAAATATAAAGAATGTTGCTATAGTTTAGATATATTTACTATTATATGCATTATGAATTGTTTCTCTTCTCTTTTTATTTTGTAAATAAAAAATTCAAGGCATGCAAAGTGAAGTTGAACAAACTAATTCGGAGCTCATATTGAAAAATTCTAGCTTTAACTACCGACTTTAGTAATGATTTTGCTTAGCAATTTAGCCTAGGAAGACCACCAATTAAACAGCAACTTTGCTTAGCACATAAACTATTTGTCTTTACAAATGTGAAGAGTTATAGTCGTGGTTTGCAAATCTCTGCATCCATGATTCCATAGGTCCTCTTGTATAACAAAACAGAGATGTGTGGCTCAGCATATGCTGTCACTTGGAAATAACTGGGGGAATCTCTATACAAACGTCATCAAACGCCCTTGTTTCCAAATCTGTGTAAACATACCACCAGCCTTCAGTGGACTATACTATTTTTCAGTCTCTTGTAAATATCTCAGAATTTGCATATCATGACAGAGATTGCTTGCAGATCAACAGTGAGAGATTAAGGATAAATTACATGCATTAACCTCAAACAAAGCATTAACGACATTCAGGAGGAAAGTATACTTGGACAACAGAGGATGTTCTAACTAACTATCTGAATTGGAATCCAACCTCAAATTCCAAGTAGTTCCATCAAAGAAAGACAAGAACTTTTGGAATAATTGAATTGTGAATCAAAGTGCTGGGAGCTTGACAAGATGGATTTTAGAAACTGATTCAAAGCAGCACACTGTTTAAATATACACTGTTATATTACATAAGAAGTAAGAAAAAAATATACCATTTTTTAAAAATTTCAGGCACACTCTATTAGAACCTTTTTCAATTAACACATTTTTATTAAAATGTGTAAATTTGTAAACTTTAATTCACTTCATCAGATATAAGTGAGCTACAGTTTACAAAAGCTTAAGCTAAGTTAAAATTGTTGAGTTGGAAAAGGTGGTACCATCATAGACAAATATAGCTCTAACAGTATTAAATATTCATTCTGCTAAATGGAAGTAATTTTTCATTTAACCAAGCTTTAAATTATGGAAATACTGTTGCTTATTTTTACTTGTTCTACTGAATTTTAATTTAATTTTTGAAATTACCTCAAGATCTTTACTAAAAAACAAATATTTTTTTATATTTGTTAAAATACAGGTAGTCCTCAATTTACAACAATTCATTTAGTACCCAAAGTTACAATGGCACTGAAAAAATGACTTATGACCATTGTAGCATCCCCATGGTCACATGATCAGAATTCAGGTACTTGACAACTGACTCATATTTATGCAATGTCCTGGGGTCATGTGATCACCTTTTGCAACCTTCTGACAAACAAAGTCAATAGGAAAGCCAGATTATTTTAACAACTGTGATAGTAAATATAACAACTGCTATCAGGCCTGGAAGCCATCTTTTGCATTGGGCCTTCAGGCCTGCCACATTTAGTGCTGTGGGAAACTGGGAGGAGGGATTGTGTGGAGCAGGGGTAATATATAGTCATAATAACATTCCTTTCTCAGAGAGTCAAGAACATCTTGCTCTGCACCTGGAGTGGTGTGATTGGGAGGCATTTCCAGTTGGGACGTTGATTTGATTGGATCATATGATGGACATGTGGGTACTGGGCAGGGACTTAGACCTCCCTTTGGGTGGGTTAAACCTGGAAACTTTCAGATTCGGGTTTCCCAGAGGTGCCAATATGACATCTCTAATAAAATGGAACTTTGAGGAACTTCAAGCCTTGGAGTCTTCTTTCGTTGGGAGTGTTACTTGGAACCCTGAAAACTGCAGTGATTCATTTAATAACAGTGGCAAGAAAGGCTGTAAAATGGGGTAAAATTCACGTAATCAACAGTCTCATTTAGCAACATACATTTTGGACTCAATTGTGGTCATAAGCTGAGAAATACTTGTAGTTCTAAAGTTTCATCTAGAGAGAATCCCTGTGCAATATAAATAAAATTAAAATTAATTTCTCTGTTATTAAATATAACAACTTTAGAAGCAGAAAATCCTTCAAACAGTGAAAGACATAAAAAGATTAAAATAATTTAAAAATCTTTATCCTTGTACCAAGAGAAATACTGGGTTGATGCCAGTTATACTTTCTTGTGATTCAGCGTAAGAGTATTGACACAAGTAATGTCGTCTTTTTTAAATACACTCTGCTTGTGTATTAATGGAAATCTGCATAACTATGTCTTTACACAAACCTTTTTATACAATCATAATATACTGACAGAACTGTAAGAAGAAGGCAATTCTTAATTTAAGAAATAAGTGATGTAGCAGGCAGAGACAGAAGCCTGCTTGAAACAGTACAAAATATTGCTTACTCAAAATATAAAACTAAGTTGGATTTTTATTTGGCATAAAACAGCCAGGAAGTTCAGTCTGCAATCTTATACTACACTGAATTTTCTATCAATCACTCACCAAATAATCTTATTCTAAAGTATTTACCTGACTTAAAAGCTGTCCATGAAAAATAGTGTTGACCACATTCAAAACGTTTTTAATGAGTTTCCTTTGAGAAGCAGGAATGAGGGCCGGGCTTTTTGCTCTAACTGTCTCCAATTCTTGTTGGACTTTATCCAAAAGTTCACAAAGAAATTCCTGAGCATCTTGTTGGGCATAACCATGGAAGGCTGGGATTAGTCTCCACACAGAATGAAGCATGGCAAAAGGAGACACCAATGCCCACTTGCCAGACCACATAACTTGAAACAAAGTATGTAATTCATGACAAAGAGAAATGTACTTTGAACTTGGTTCCTTGGGCTGAATAAGTTCCATATTTCTATTGCTTGATCCACCACCACTTAAACCTGATGATGTACTAAATCGCCTTGTGGAAAATGTCTGGTCCTTAACAAAGGTTTTCTGTTCTTGAACATCAAAGCTAGGAGATAGAGGCTGCTTCGTAGATGATCTTGTTTTGCCACTGGCGGCAACTGCTAACAACTCTTGTGTTTGGTTTAAATCAAGCTTTAAAAAACATTCCCGAAATATGAACAAATGACTCAATACCTGAAGAATTGAGTTCATATAGCAAGTATTTCCCAAGTTTCGTAGTCCTGTCACACCAGGAGTCATAGTAGGTCTTCGTTTGGCTGGAGAGTCATTAATTTTTTTTAACTTTACGTCATCTGAGGTAGCTGCTACTTCCAGCTCTGTATCAGAGCCCAAATTTTGTGGCATTTTTAGTGCACAGACTGAAGATTCTTTGTTTTGTTTTTGCAAGCGAAAGCTTTTCCTTGGTGGTATTTTTTCCATTTCCTCCTTCAATTGGCGCTTTCGCTCTTCTCTTTTCTTCCTAGCATTGACTCGTCTTTCTTCTGCCTGTTCACACAGCTTATCTTCTTCTAAAATCCTTTTCCCAGTTGGTGTTAGTTCAAACCAAGTTCTAAATACTTTGCCCATTAATGCATGCCTCCTGTGCCATAGGGCTGTGAACATACGGTCTTGACTTCGAAGCAAAGCCTGAGCATTATTATGTGAAAGATCATCATTTATGCCCATAGATCGCAAAATCCTACCACTCCGAGTAGTACAGTCATAATTCTGGCTCTTGATTGCACTTAGTATACTTCTTAAAAGTTTTATGTCACCAGTTGCGTTATCATTAAGAACATAATCATCACAAAGGTAGCAAAAAATGTACAGCTCATTTACTTCCAATGCTACTGGATGATTGCTTTCCTGAAAGTGCTTTAGTGCATGTTCTTCAATATATCTTCCACAAGCAACATGAGAGCAACTGAGACAGGCCCATACAGATTCTGTAGTATTGCATACCATACAATGCCATTTGTGAGGATTCACAATTGAATGGTCCTGGGCAAGCCGCAGTCGTCCTACATGCTTACATTTATCCATTGTCAATCTCACAATGTTGAGAATGTACTACAGAAATTCATCAGTCCAACAGTTTCTTAGGTTTTGCATTTTCACCTGAAAATAAGGGGGGGGGGGGGGAAGTGCTTTTAGTATCATGCCACAAAAATTAAATCATTAAGACTCTCAGATCAATAGACAAAGAAAGTAAGATAGATGTATATATGTTCATAACAGTCTGTAGGAAACTATGTAAAAACATCCAAATTTGAAGCACAGTTTCATGGTAAAAAAAAATCTGTCTATTCTGAAAATAGTCCGAGGTGAAAACAACACTCTTTGTTCCACACACAGAGACTTATATCATAAAGACTAAAATCAAGAGAGAGAGAGAGAGAGAGGGAGGGAGGGAGGAAGGGAGGAAGATCCAATAATTAGAAATCCTTATTGCTCTTACGCTAGAGGCCAAGCTTATATTCTGAAATGGCAGCTATTACAAGAGAGGTTTTAAAAAATTAGTATAGGTTAACCCACCTTTTCTTAATCAAAAAGTCAGTTTTATGATTTATTCAAAAGCAAACCATCAACCACTAAACCTGCCTAAGTTGCAATATGGAATCTAAGTTTGGTATGAGGGGCCATCCTGACCATAGATATATCCAACCAAATTATTAAAATTTTCTAAAACTGTATCCCTACTTTTATCTTAGCACATTGTCTTTCTCAATCATGTGGGATAGCATTTCTGAGAAGGAGGTTAAAAGTGAACAAAACTGTTTTGCCTACATTTCACAGTGGCAGGGACACTGCAGACCAAAACACTTTCTCTGACAGAGAAATCTAAGAGAAAAAGAGCCTCAATTAAATATTACTATTTAGGTGCTCCAGCTTAGATTTCAGCCAGTTTATTCCATACTACCTGCCCAATTTCCTATTATATCCTTTCTCATAGTTTCATAATCATTCAGCTATGTTTGTTTGTTTTTTTAAAAAATGTTTGCAAATATCAAGATTCCCCTAAGTCTGCTGATACTGGTGCTTCAGCAGTGCACAGTAAAACTTTACTTCATTCAAACATTATTTATTCCCAAGAATCAAAACTATTTAATATAAGAAGTCCTTATGATCACATATTTATCCACTATTCAAAGTGACAAGGCAATGAACTAAAGGACTTACTACCTTTTTTCCCCGGTGGTCATGGGATCAGAATCCAGGCACTTGGCAGCCCACCCACACTAACAACTGCAGGGTACTTTCTTTTAGCCGTTCTGCAGCCCGTATTCTGCCTGTATTCTGCAGCCTGTTATCCTAACTGACCTTTTCTGTCTCCTTGCTCCCACTGTTAACAAACTATGCCTGGTTCGGCCCAGCAAGACAGCTGCTGGCTCTGCAAGACTTTCTTTCTAAGGTCATGCATAATGGTTTCCTAGTGAGACATGGGGAAGATGGCTCACGTGATTTCCTCATGAAGGGCCAGGATGGGACTGCATCATCAGCAGTGGAAGCAAGAAGGTATTAGCTAGGGCAGCAGAAGACTTGGAGTGCAGGTAGCAAGGACAGGTAAAGGTGAGACTGGGCTGGACCATTTTCCAGGATGCTGAGGCTTGGAGATGCACCATTGGAGTATCCCAGGTCTCTGAAGCTTAGGTTGTGAGAGCTTCCTGTGCAGCTTTGTCATTAAGGTATGGGCCCCATTTACCCAAATCCTGCTATTTTGCTGGATAATACAAAATGCATTCCAATTCCAGAAATAATGAGATACTTAAAAATATATTGTTTATTTCATCCTGAGATAATTTAACTGCAACTCCACATTAAGCAGTTAGTGGATTTGTTAATTTACTTCGCTTCACAGCAGCTACTGGATGACATATATGCAGAATAAAGTAGCAAATCCAACTTGTCTATTTATCTTAAAATAAATCTTATTTATCTTTTGTAAGATCTGTTCATTGTATTAAATATTATCTGCAGAAAATTATATATAAAAACACAGCATTTAGATACATACTGAAGATCATTTGTCCTATTTACAAATAATATAATCCTAACTGAGAACAGGAAAATGAATGCTCCCTTTATTTTCCATTGTATATTGATTATTAATCTTATATCTCTCTCATCTGTTAGCCATCAAATAAATGCCAGAAGTTCATCTTAATCAGTATGTCAACTTTCAAAACAAAGATTCATGAGGAAGACCGTGTTTCCAGGAAAAAGGCAGTCAATTTAATATCCAACCACAATTCTGTTTAAACTACTTTTTAGGCATTACCAACAGTATAAATATATTTTAACTGCAGCAACTACTTTCTCCAGAATTTTATTTCTATTACTCTGCCGGCAGAAATCTTAATCGGTTCATAACTCTTCCTTCTTTCACTCTCTTTCTCGTAGGATATAGATAACCCATAAAAAGAAAAGCAAGAGTAACATTGTGATTGGATTCATTCATCCTGTTATGCTATGGGTTGTTGAACAAACTCCATATTTGCTGGCTCTCCAGAACACAGCGCGATGTATAAACGCACATGGGAAAGTTTTAAACACTTCCTTATTAGCCAACCATTTCAGTAGCCGAAAACGGCTTTAACCTACAATGCTCAACAATGCTTTGTTGTTTTTTAAACGCCCTCTGTATTACTGCGAGGGGGGAGGGAGCAAAGAGAAGAGAGTAAGAATGAAAAATGAGAATTAGGAGAGTGGATTAGTAGAAGACAGGAAGAAAAATTTACCCGCTCCAAGTTCCGGACTCCTCTCCCAAGTCAGTTATTGGCGCCACCGGATTTCGCCTTGTTCCTCCACACCTCGGAGGCAAAACTGTAATACAGGCCAGAAGGAGAGGAGTTCCTCGCCCAGCTTCTTCGAGGAGGTCAACATCGGGGACCGGGACGGGGCTGCCCGAGAGATGGGGAGGGCCAAAGGTCAGTGGGAAGCAACGGGCATCCCCTACCTCCTTCCCGCCCCCGGCTATCTCACCCCCACCCCCACCCCCGGGATCCCTGCTACCGCAAGGAAAACGGAGACACGCCAAAGTCCGCCAGTTCTCACCCGACCGGCCCGAGCCATGTCGGTGGCCGAAGCCACTCAGCTACTCAGTCCCTCGCGCACCCGCCGACCCCGCCAGAAAGCCTCGCCAGGAGCCGCCATCTTAAGCGCCTCGGGCTTCTGGGGTTCTTAAGCCCCGCCCCCTCGGCGCGTCACGCCGCGGCTCCCTCGGGCAGCTCCTCTGCGGCGGGGATTCCTCCTACGCTGGCCGTGCCTGAACCGGAGATGTGCGTAGTTGTTGTTGGTGAAACTTGTCACAATGGGAGTCTTCCGCGCCTCTCGAGTCGTGGTTTTTTTTTTTTAATTTGATTTATATGCCGCCCTTCTCCGGAGACTCAGGGCGGCTTACAATGCGTTAAGCAATGCTTCCTCTCTGTGGTAGTCTTGGGTAGTCTGAACAATGGTTTATTCATATCAGTTACCAGGATTTGCACAGTGTAGCGCGCTGGATCCGACCGAAATCACAATCCAGAGCTGGAAAACGAGTCGGAAACTAACCGGCCACTAACCAGCCTCTTTAGCTGATAAGCACAGTCTTTATTTGTGAGGCAGGGGGCCTTAGGAATGATGTAGCAGTTTATTCAATAAACTAGTGTCTGGTTTAGCTAATTTGCCAAGCTAAACAAAGTGGAACCTAGTTAATGTTTGGATCAGATAATATCAGGCCTGGGGAAAATGGGAAGCGGTTGAGACAGTGGGACAAATCCACACAGAATGTACGAGTCTGAAAGATTTGCTCCCATGAAGGATTTGTCCATCTATGGAATCTAAATTTACATACCATATAATATAATGTTGCTTGTTTGCTCTTCAAAACTGTCGTTTGTGAACCCAACGGTTGTAGATAATACATGACAGTGCAGGTAATCTTCAACTTATAACCATTTGTTTAGTGACCATTCAAAGTTACAATGGCACTGAAAAAAGTGACCCGTGACCATTTTTCACACTTACAGTCATTGCAACAACACATGGTCATGTGATTAAAATTCTGATACTTGGGAACTGGTGCATACTTGGTTGCAGTGTCAGGTGATCACTATTTCTGACTTTTGACAAGAAAAGTCAATGGGGAAACCAGATTCAATTAACTCTTTTACTAATTTTAACAACTGCACTTAGCAACAATTGATTCACTTAACAATTATGTCAAGAAAGGTTGTAAATGTGGCAAAAGTATCATTGAAAGGGGACAAAAATAGTAACATTTGAGAAGTATGATATGGCTTTATGCGGAGATAGGCCTATGTAGATTATATTTTTGTTTAGTCAGACATTGAGAAATGTATAATGTGAGGAAAAAATACTGTTTAATTTGAGAAAAATTTATTGTTTAATGTGAGAAAAGTTTATTCCTTATTGGTTCAAAGAAAAAGTAATGGAATGTTTTTTGAAACATGGCATCAAAGAAGGAATTGGAAGAAGATGGAAGAAAAATATGCATGGTTATAAATTAGATGAGGTGAGATTGAGCAGGAAATAGCCAGGGATGGGTAATAACTTTACTCTTTAATAGAGGGGCATGATGGCTCAGGGGTTAAAGGCACTGAGCTGGTCAGCTGGAA
The DNA here is from genome assembly GCA_030761175.1 of Masticophis lateralis. Taxonomy (NCBI): domain Eukaryota; kingdom Metazoa; phylum Chordata; class Lepidosauria; order Squamata; family Colubridae; genus Masticophis; species Masticophis lateralis. The sequence continues at coordinate 37,756,878 of JAUDYJ010000006.1, read as the reverse complement.
AGCTGACAGTCTGGGTTTGAGATTCGAGCACCTCACAACAGGTGAGCTCTCGTTCCTACCCAAGATCTTGCCCATCTAGCAGTTTGCAAAAGTGGCTCTTCCGGCAGCAAGGCTCTTCCGGCAGCGACCTCAGTGTGTTAGGGACAAAAGGAACGGAGCTCCATTCCTAGTTTTCTAACAATCCCAAATCTGGAGCCGAAATAGGCGCTATTGATCGCGGAGAGATGATTGTTTAAAGGGGACTATCTTAGGATCTCGGAGGAGATTGCAACTTCTTCGAAGATTCAAGAAAATCCCTTAATCCAGAGTGAGGAAAAACCAGCCTCTCGGGGCTGGCCGGAGGCACTGAAAACTGTGTGAGTGGGAAGCAAAGATTGATAACCGAAAAGAAGTCGTCAACAGGAGACTAAAATTTAGAAAAACCCAAAAATTTGATAGTAAGAAGTAAATGCTGGTGACAGAGAACCGGAAAAAGAGATAAGAGAAGCGGCAACGAAAGGATTGATCAGAACAGAGCCATTTTGAACGGAAAGTGACAGCGCAAAAAACTTGAACAGCCGGAGTGTATGGAGAGAAAACAAGAAGGTAGCTATTAATTTCGAATATTACAACTAGACTCATAGACGATTTAAAACTTTGATCCTATTGGACCCTGTAAGTGCGGATTGAATTGAGTGGATTGAAATAGATAAATATAGAACAAGAGCAGATCGTGCAATACTGAAGAGAACGGAGAGAGAGCGAGGAGTGGGGTGTGCTGGAGACCAGAGGAAGGATTTTGGACAGATTCCTATAAACTGATTGCACTGGATTTATTGGCGTCGACTAGACTGATTGAATTGATTGGACTGAACCGGATAATTAGAGAAAGAAACAGATTGTGGGAGAGTGAGGAGAGAGACGGGATAAACACCGGAAGAACTTTAATGACTGGATTTTACAATTTGCCGTCATCTCCAACACTTCTAGCGATATTTCTAAGTAAGAGTTTTTGTTTATGTGATTAGTAAACATTGAACTATTTGAATATAATATTGATAGAGAAAAAGCGGTAGATTATCAGGACGAAAGTTGGACATTGGGTGAACAGGAGCACACAAAGAGTGAGACAAATATTGGATATAAAAATCTTGGACCTGGACTTTGGTTTTACAAAGTGAAACGTAGTGGACTAAATTGGATACTGAAATAAATCTAAGGTGAAAAAGGAGACCCAGACTTTGGAACAATGATTGATTGGAAGAAGAATAAAGCTATATAACAAGACAGAAAACAAACGGACAAAATAATTACGGCTAGTTTGGCCTAAGCTTAATATATTATATTATAACATAATAGAAGCGAAAAATAATATTTAGTAATTTATTAATTTTTATTTTTAAATATTAATAACAGAATAATTTGTATATTCATATCCAATTAATTAACTACAGTAAATTACATCTATTTATTTGAAGCTAATCAATTTAGATAATTTGTAATAGATATATAATTTGATAGAGTTATAATAATTAAAATAGAGTTTGATGGGATAAGGGGTATATATAGAATATATAAAATTTGATACTGTTTAAATTCTAGAATTATTATAAAACTGTTAGATAAACATATTTTACCTTTTAATTAATTAATAGAAGAAATAGGTCACTAATGAATTGCTAGAAACTTGCCATTTCCCCGTTGTCTCCTCCTTTTTTGCCTCCCCCCCTGCTTTCCTCTTTTCTCTACTTATATTATTGTATTGTTGATTAGAGTTATTCTCAAATAGTTTTGTAATAATAATTTCCTATTTGAGCTATAAATAGTAACTAGGTGATTGATAATTTTATGAAATTGTGGTCAAGAATAGTATGTATAATAGATATGGCAACTTCAAGTACATCAACCACTATTAAAACAACTAAGAAGATATCCCCAACCCAAACATTATTGGTGGCCTCCCCAGTGCAGCAGAAGACAGGGGAAACTATAGATAAAGAGAAGACTTAATACTATTATAGGAATACAAAATATTCAGGCTGCCCTTGCAATGATTCAAGAGGGAATGAAAAGGATGGAAGATAAGATGACTCTTAACCATGATGAAACTAAAAGGAACCATGAACAAATGCGATTGGATGTAGGGGAAATTAAAGACGATATTAAAAATATAGACGAGAAGATAGTGAAAAACCAACAAAACATCACGAAAAATGAACAGAGAATTTACAAAATGGAAGAAAAAACGGAAGCCACAGCCACTAGGTTGGAAAGGATGGAAAATCAACAAGCGATAAGAAGTCAAGACACTGAAGATGCACTGACATTTCTAGAAATGGAGAAGGCATCTTTTTATTTAAGGTTCCAAAATATAGAAGAACAGAAAGTTGAAGTCTTGGGCAAAATTATGATTGAAATATTAGCAAAGGCGACAAAGATAAGGATGAAATAAGAAATGGAATCGATGAAATCTATAGAGTCTTTACAAATTACGCAAGAAGAAACAAACTCCCCAAAGAAGTACATATTAGATTCACAAAGAAAACAATGAAAGAAGAAATATATAGAAAAATGAGGGAGGAAACAGTTATATATAATGGAAGGGAAGTTCTAACATTAAAACAAGTACCAAGAAGGGCCAGGGATAGGAGGAGAGATTATAATTTTTTAACCAGACAATTAAATAAGCTCAAGATAAAATTCAGATGGCTTATACCAGAAGGGGTACTTATATCATGAGAAGGAAGAAAATTTCGAATAGATACTATAGAAAAAGCCCAAGATTTTGTCGACCAACATTTAGGATATGAAGGAGAACAGGAAAGCAGAGAAAGTAGAGAAGAACAAACTCTAGCGACCAAGAGATACAAATAACAAACAAGGAAGATAAGGAACAGAGAAAGGGAAGGTTAGGGAAGGACGAAACGACGGGGATCACACAAAGAGTTACAAGAAACACAACAAAACTCAAAACTACGGATAAATAAAACTAGCAGAAATGGAAGAAGAACTAAAACTTATTTCTATAAATATAAATGGGCTAAACTCACCAAGCAAAAGACATCAAATATTTACTAAATTGCAAAAACTAGGGGCAGATATAATTACATTACAAGAAGTACACATAAGAAAACAACAGAAAAAACTACTTGAAAACAAAAAATTAGGAATAATATACACATCTCTAGGCGACTGCAAAAATAGGGGAGTGGTAATATATGTCAGAGATCATATAAGAACTAAGTTAATTCATACTGATAAAGAAGGTCAAGTGTTAATAATAGAAGTAAAATTGGAAACAAAAATAATATTGTTAGTAACGATTTATGCTCCAAATGGAAACCAAACTGATTTCTACAAAAAATTCCATGACAAGCTAAAGGAGTTGGATTATGAAAATGTTTGTATAGTTGGCGATTTTAATGCGATTGTAAACCCACAAGAAGATTACCATAGTAATAAGAAGAATAAAATTAAAAGGAAGACATTGCCACAAACCTTCAAAGATTTGGCACAAGAAATGAGTTTACATGACACCTCGCGAGAATTAAACACGAAAGTAAAATAATATACATATTTTTCTGGCCCACATCAATTGTGGTCCAGGTTGGACATGGTGTGGATGACACCTCAATTAAGTAAAGAAACATATGATATAGAAATTATGCCTAGTATATGGGCCGATCATAACCCCGTTAAAATAGTCTGGAAAGGTTTTCGAAAACAGAAAAGATGGAAAATGGATACAAGTATAATAAAGGAAAAGGAGTATCTACAAATGATAGAAAAAGAAATCAAGATATTTTTCCAAATCAATACAAAGGACCAAACGTCGTTACAAATTTATGGGATACGACGAAAGCTTATATTAGAGGCCTAACTATCGCATATGTGCGATATGCGATACCAATACACCCAGGAAGAGATTTTTTCAAGAACCTTAATAAAACAATAATGACTTATATATGGCAGGGAAAGAAGGCCAGAATCAAGATCAAAGCCTTACAAGATTCACGAGACAAAGGAGGTCTGGCAATACCAGAATGGGAACTTTATTATAAGGCATCAGGGCTGACCTGGATTAAAGAATGGATGAAATTAGACAACAAAAGAACACTGTATTTAGAAGGCTTTGACCTAACACGAGGATGGCATGCCTTTTTATGGGATGGACCAGACAAACAACATATGTATTTCCAACGACATATAATCCGGGCTTCACTATTTAAGATTTGGCAGGAAATCAAGAGAAACCACTATACCAGAATTCCAAAATGGTGGTCCCCAATGGAGGCACTGATACACCCAAATACTCTCGAGACAGGAAAGATGATGCGGTACCAAGAGCTACTAAACCAAGAAGGCGAACTTATCCCAAGACATCAACTCCAAAATGGTGGCATAAATATTGATTGGTGGTCCTACACTCAAATACATTCAAGATATACAACAGACAAAAATCAATACGGAATTTTGAACAATCTGAATGAATTGGACAAGATTTTACAGGGAACAGAACAAAAGATGATAACCAAAATATACAACTATCTTTTTAGACATAGATTATTAGAAGAAACAGTTAAAGAAAACATGATAAGATGGGATAGCATATCCTATCTATGCTAGGGACATAGGGCGTAATATTCAGTTAGCAAATTAGGAGAAACTATGGAAACAAAACATTAAAATGACAAGGGCTATATCTTACAAAGAGAATTTAATCAAAATGTTTTACAAACGGCACCTACCACCGGCTCGGTTAGCCAAAATAAATGCAAATGCCCCCGCACTCTGTTGGAAGTGTAAAACAAAAAAAGGGACATACTATCATGCGTGGTGGAAATGTAGGAAGGCCCAAAAATTTTGGCAGGACATAAAAAAGATTATCGAGGAAATAAAGAATTCACAAGTAGAAGATAACCCAGAATTCTTTTTATTCGGCATGATTACAGTGCAATACACCAAAGAGACGAAGTACCTTATCATACACATCTTGACACATCTTTAATATATTCATGAATAAATATACAAAATGCTTTTGGTAGCATTAGAGATGCACTGTGGTGGGGGCGCATGAATGTATTTTTCTACAGATGCTGCTGGTTTTTTTGGCTGAAAAACCATTTGCAACAAATATTAGATTGTGTAATGCAGTGAGGAGTATGGATCTCATCATTAATACTAATTCAGGTGCTTGGCAACTGGATGTATTTATGATAATTGCACTATTCCAGGGTCACATGATCATTTGTAACCTTTCCAGCCAGTTTCTGATAAGCAAACTCAATGAGTGAAGCCAGATTCACTTAACAACTATAGTTGATTGCTTAACAACTGTGGCAAAAAAAATCATAAAATGCAGCAAAACTCACTTAAGTGTCTTGCTTAGTAATGGAAATTTGGACTCAAATCTTTACCTGCTTCTTGGATGTTTAATCTAGGTATTCCTCCCACCTCTACCCTCTTCCACTGCCTAATTTCTAACATTTCTACCCAGGCACCTATCTTCCTTTCAAACATATCTTCCCATTCTCTTAATATATTTCCCCCCTGATTTAATTCATCAATCATTATTTCCATTATTGCCTCCTCTTTATCTTATCCTTCTTCATTCCTTCTGTTGACTCCTCCTTTTCCTGGGCGTCTTGGTCTTTACTCATCATCCCTCGTATGGTATTTTTTATTTTTTCCATAATCTCCTTAAATTCTTTCTCCATGATGTCTTTTGTATTTTGAAAAAGTAAGTCCATCTCTTTGACAATTTCACTCATCTCTTCTTTATTAAGTATCTTGTTTTAAAAAATTCAATTTTTATGCAGCAGCCCAAGAACTATTTATTCAAGCTTTAAATTACACTTCAAGGAATGCACTAGTTTCAATTTTTTAAAAAAAATTAGATTTATATGCCGCCCTTCTCCGGAGACTCAGGGCGACTTACAATGCATTAAGCAATAGCCTTCATACTTTTGTATATTTATATAAAGTCAGCTTATTGCCCCCACAAACTGGGTCCTCAATTTACCTACCTTAGAAAGGATGGAAGGCTGAGTCAACCTTGAGCCTCGAACTCGCATAATTGCAGACAGCTGGGTGTTAATAACAGGCTATCTAGCCCGTCGAGCTGTCTGAGGCTCTTTATGTCCCATGCGTTAACAGTCAGTTTCATTTAAGTAGTCCAGAGGTTATACTTGGATCTCCAGTAAACCAGTAGTCATAGGGTGGTTAAAAGTAATCCAGTAGAAATTTTCACACACCTTCGTATAAATATTTCCAGACTTGTAATATAGACTTATTTCCAGACTTGAAATTTTCCCTTTTGTCAGCAGGTGGCACTCTCAGCTTAAATTTCAATATCACCACATTTCCAGCAATTTTTAGTTATAGAAGAATTATAAAAGCAGAATAAATTTTGCAAATAAATGATTCCAGCATTTAAAATGCCTTCCCGGTATTACACCTTCCCACCTTAAGGGTTCAATTTTCTGTATATTTCAAAATTTCAAAGTTTATTATTTTCACTCCCACACTCTTCACTTCCAGTCTGGTGGTTTGGTGGTTTCTCAGAATGCCTAGATGCCGCTTTGACAGATGATTCTAAGCAATCTAATCTAAATTGTTCCTTGGGGTTAAATAAAGATTCTGAGCAATCTTAAGAAAAATCTTCTCCCCCAGTTCCACTCATTGTTCACCTACTTCGCTCCAGCACCAGTCCTAGATGTTCATTGTCTGTCCCAGCTTTGTGGCGGCCATCTTTAGGCTGCCTCTTCTTGCTGTGGCTGAGAGGGAAACAAAACCCCAGGGCTGACAGGAGAGCTGCAACTCTCCTCGACTTCTCAGGGTGCCTCTCTTTGCTTCACTGACGTTGGCTCCCCTTGGAGCCTACAAACATGGAGAAATCAGCGTAGGGAACGTGGCGATCCGTTCCCTGCGTCTGTATCGCAGCGATGTCAACTGGAAACTACTTTCTGCTTTTTTAAGAAAGGAGATGTAACGGTCCTCTTCAGCCAAGTATTTTCAGAATAAGCTACTTTAATAGATTTCCAATAGTTTGTATATGCTTTGCTTTTATTGTTCACCTCTTTGATTGCTAAAGACAGGCTAACAGTGTTACTAACGTTCTTTCTACTGCTTCTATTGTTCCTAACAGTAATTATAGCATCACTGTGTTCATTTAGAGCCAAACCAAATGCCTGCATGTATATTAAACACATGTTTTCTCTGCTGTAAACTGGGACTAGTAGGCTACAGATGTAAGGGAAAAAATCTGTCCAGTGCTCTTATTTTATAGTGCACATCTCCTGTGACAATGCTAGCTGGTTGTTCTATCAAGAAACAAGGTTATTATTTTTCATGATTGCATTTCTCTTATTTGAAAAGAGTAGAATATTTAAGAGACAGTGATGGACTGGATCATAATTTAAAGAGCATAGTAACACTGATACTAATAAATCTATCCATGCATTTAAATCTGTTTAAAATCTTTCCCTGGAAAGGATTTTCTTAGTATTATAGTTTGTTTAGTAGGAATGGTAGCATGCTTGCTTGTGTTAATTTCTTTGCTTTTTAAAAAAGTTTGTTTAAACAAGGCATCACATAACAATATTAAATAATAAATCTGCAAGGACTAGATAGTTACTAATAGTGGTAGAATAACTGGAGTAAGCATCTGCCTTGCAAAATTGAAATTACCGTATATTGACTAGATATAGACTAAGAAATCTTAGCAGCCTTTGACCAGAAGATGGCACTCCAGGATAACTTTTGCTTACATAAATGATTTCTTGCCCCACTCCAAGTGAAGGGAAATATGTGTCCCAAGATAATGTTGTAGGTTCCAATCTGGATGGGTCACTAGTCATCTGAACTTTTGGATTTGTGCTGGAGCCCATCCTCAGGGAAATTCTCACCAGAATGTTTTTCGCCCTTATAGGTTTATCAGGTTTAATTTTTTTGAAAATGGTCATTTTTATAATTTTAAGATGTCATTAAAATAATTTTATTTATTTGTTTATTTATTAGATTTATATGCCACCATCTTGTCTAGAATAAGAAACATTTGAAAGAAAACATGGCTTTCAGATATCATACATACACATACACATACACATACACATACACATACACATACACATACACATACACATATACATATATCCTGTTTCCCCCCAAATAAGACATCCCCTGATAATAAGCTCAATCAGGCTTTTGAGCGCATGGAAGTAAGGCCAAGCACTTATTTTAGAGTTCAAAAAAATACAAGACAGGGTCTTATTTTCGGGGAAACACGATATATATATGTAGGTCTTTGGTTATTCGGGTCTTCTCCCGCGTAAAATTGGAAGTATCTTGGCGACGTTTCGACAAAGTCTCATTCGTCATCTTCAGGCTGGTGTTCTCGGCTTCGTGCTTCCAGATGTCATCTGGTTGTTAGTACTCTTTCTGAGAGTTGTTGAGGCTACTGGGGGGTTTATCTGTACACTCAGGGTCACCTGAATAGAACAAATGGGTGTAGAACCTTCTTGGAACCCCAGGGCAACCAAGAAATGTTCAGGGATTAGCAAATTTTATCTTTCAAAATATCCTCTTTACCACCTGGCTTTCTGTGAATTCTAGGAACCTTGAACCCTTTGCAGTCTTTCCTTTTTTATTTTATTTATTTATTTATTTATTTACATTATTTTGCTGCACTGTTTATATATATATATATATATATATATATATATATATATATATATATATATATATATATATATATATATATATATATATATATATAAACAGTGCAGCAAAATAATGTAAATTCCAAAACAAAAAGTAGTTTTGATTCAAAAGCTTCCTAACAATGACAAACATTACAACAATGAAGCATAAAATGTTATCTAACTTTGAAAACTTTATTTCAAATAATGTTTGAAATAAATATCCTTTGGAGCTGTAAAAATACGAAATATATGTACACAGAGAGATGAAAATGGAGTAACTGATGATTGACGGACTTTATTAATGTATAATTTCAGCATTATAGTTAAAAGTAATTTATTTCAGTGAATTCACTAGTGGAGAATTGTAAAATGTTATTTTGACCTTCAACTAGATTTTTAAAATGCTTTATTACTGTGCAGTTACTATACATCCATTTTCATTAGCTAGATCTTTCTACCTCTTAAACATGATATTACTTGCAATTGTATGATAAATATAAATAACCTTAAGGCATCATATTTTAGGAGAAATTCCAATCCCTTACCTGAATATATTACATTGCTAACATATTTTTTAAAAATGAGGGACCACTTTCAAGATGATTACCTTTTCAGATTCTTAGATGATCAAAAAAATGGCACGTAAAAAATAAATATTTTTTGTTATTTAAATGTGGTTTATTAGATAGTGAGACAGTTAGTTTTTAAAAGAAATTAAGGTAAACTGAGCTGGATTTAATGGCATGTTTTTGTTAGTAGAACTGAATTCTCCTAAAAGACAGAGAAGAAAACAGCTTCCGTGCAGTTTGAACTTCTGCTGTATCGGAAGGAGGCTATTTTGAAGGTATACAGAGTAAAACAGGCAGGAGGAGAATTGTAATTTCACTCTAACTTAAAGATAACATATAAATTAGCCTTACATATCTGTTTTCCAGTGTTGCATTTCTCTTTCTAAAGTTATAAGCAATAATTTAAAGCAGCAATCCCCAACCTTTAGGGCACCAGAGACCAGTTCCATGGAGAGAGGTTTTTCCATGGATCAAAGGGGGCGTGGTTTCATGTGCTGACTGCATCCTGTGGATGGGGCTTTGCTTCTTTGAGCGGCCCAGTTGGGGACCCTTGATTTAAGAAATAGCTCTTACAAGATAGTTACAGTATAATAGAGATTCAAAAGCTGCAATCTTATAGAAAAATACATTGGATAAGCCTCAGAAGACAAGGTTTTTCCAAGTTTCAACTTAAGATTCTCAATGGATGCAAAGCCATTGTAAGGGGCGGCAGCTCTTTTTTAGCTGAACTTTGGATCCAGAGCAGTTCACTCCAAACATGGAGACAAAATGGAAAGATCTAAAATTGATTTAGATTACTTGAAAACTTTTCTTTTTTCCAGCTTCTTTAGCATAATACAGCCGTTCAACTCTCTCTACATAGAAAATTAATTCCCTGGTTCTTTGTGAAATTCTTTCCATTTGCTTCTTGCTTTTTGCGAACTTTTTCCCAAGAAATCGTATGTATTACAAAGCACTGAAAAATTGTTGGCTTTATGGTTTCATTTTAAATAGGAAAATGGTATAAACTTCTTTGCATCATATTTAAAGATAAAACTCTAGTACTGTAATTAATTATATATAATGGTTCTGTCTACCCACGTGGAAGAAGTATGTACAATTGCTGGAAATAAGACATTCAGCAATTTGGGACTTTTAACAAAAGATGCAGAGCCTTTTTTATTTTCCTCTTGGGAAAAAACTGTAATGCTATTTCTTGAATTTCTTTTTTCAGTCACTGAAACAAGAGTCCAAATATAATTTCTTATCTCTCTTTAAATCATTTTTAGGTGACATTCAGATACTTGTTTTGCATCTATGCTATGTAATAACTGTGTTAATTTGAATGAAATACATTTATAATAGTTGACTCAAAGCAGTTGTTCACATGAATAGACCTTTTAAGCTTCTCTGCCCTTTCTGCTGTGCTGTTGAATAAAATAATAAAGAAAAGATCCTATTGTTGTTGTTTTTTGTGTGAAGTCTAACTTAAATGTATTTGCTGAACCAAGAGAACTCAATAACTTATTGCTGCTTAAGTAGTTTAGTACAATATCTATAAATAACTATTTGAAAGAACAGTACTTTGTGGAAGGGTGTGTTGAAGCTAGACTCCTCTGATATCTCAACAACAGTAGAGCTTTTCCCAGACATACAGCAAGAAGTCTTGCCACTGATGCAGTGGGGATGGAATTGGTATAATTAGTTAGAACTTTCCCCCTCTAACTATGCTGCCTGGCATACTCACACAGCAAAGAGTTCATGATTTTTATTCAATCCCCCCCCCCCCCCCCGATTTCCTGGTAGAACCCATGTTGAGTGAGTCCAGTCATTTAACTCAGCACAACAACACATCTTAGGCAGAAATCCCGTCTCAACAGAAGACGAACAGAGTCCAAAGTCAGGATCAGCTTGTGGAAAACCTGCTTCCCCAATTGGTAGGAATTGGGTAAAAATAATGTAAGAGCTTGGGTGGAAAAGTACAAAAATATTTCATTTATGCACGTAGTGACATTGGAGTATTTTGTTTTGTTTCTGTAGGGTATGTAGCAGCTCAGGTCGCATAGTGATTCCATGGCCCCTTTCCTAATCATTGTAACATTGGTAGAGGACAAGGCAATCATAGATCTTTTTCAAATGCTTTGCAAAATTAGGGATAGAAAGAGTGATGGTGTAGATATGTTGTTAGAATTATTTTAATTTAAGGAATAAATGGAGTAGAGAAAACTGCTGAAAGATTACTTAGACTGCATTTTTGAACAAATAACTCTTCCTAGTTTGAATTCCAAGTGAACGCATCCAAACCTTTCTTTTCCTATAACAATTTAAAAGCAACTAAGAAGATATTCGTGTTTAACATTCATAGAAATGACAATGACACCCAGATTGAAATCTTCAATAAAAATATGTCTCACTAGGCTGCTGTTCACTGGCTTGGCTTCAGAATGGAGAATGTCATGCTAATTTAGCTGGATATTTGGGGGATTTAGTTGTGATTTGCTTTATACTGTTGTTTGCCAAGGGACTAAGTGAATAAAATTTAGTAATTTTCAGTATGCTATTTCTTAAAACCACCACCATACTATTTTCTCGAGAGAATGATTTTGCTTTGTATAATGGTCCTTAGAAAATCTGACAAAATGTTTAAATGAAAACATTGATGCTTGAAGCAGTGAAGGAGACAAACTTCACAGTTAAAGAAAGCAATTGTGTTTGTATAGTTTGGAAAAAAGTGCTGCCTCTGTTGTTTGACTGCAGAGAAACACATAAAGAAGTGGTAAAAATGTCAAGGTCATAATGTTCATGAAAGCCTTTGCCCAGTTAGGAATTTTTATTAATTCTTTAAATGCAAATACCATGGCACTGTGGACAAGTTCCATACCTCCTGCAGAGCAAAAGGTGGAAAATTACAATTAGCTTTTCAGAAGGGAATGTTACATACCAAGCACAAGAAGCCAAATTCTTTTTTTTATCTAAATGCAAATTATCTCTTAAATTGAGACCTCTGAGATTATCAATATTAGAATCATCTCGTTTTTATAGTGAAAGTAAGAGACTTTTGGGACCAACAGGATTTGCTCTTGTTTCAGGGATGCTAAATACATTCCTTCACTTTTCGTATATCAAAGGAGAAGAATACATATTTGCCTGCTTTGACAATTTAATCTTATATATAGTCCTGGAATATTTATTGAGAAATAACTAGTTTTCTGAAAGATCTAGCAAAGGTAGTTTTCTACAAGCCTTCATCTATTCAAAATACATGTAGAACAGGAATGAAATGTGCTATTTATCTGAAAGGGAAAAAAAATCCTTTTCCAAGTGGTTCTCCTCACAAATGTTTTTCTGGCTGCTGGGCTCATATAAGGGAACATTTCTGTATCTAATTGGCTATCTCTAAACCTATCTCTAATCTTTTTGTTTGAAAAACAGAAAATCTTGGCCTTCCAGAAGGATGTTAAATATTGGCTTTTCCCCAAATGTTAGAGCCAAGATGATAAGGGAGTACAATATATGTATACATTTTAACATTTAACCATAATCCTAACAAAGCTAATAGGGTATACAAAATTCTTTTTCAAAAAATTTGTTTCTGCCCATTTTTTTCAAGTTATGTGAATAATAATCAAATTTCCTGGCATGAATCATACTATCTTAAGAGTTAAACTGCAATTTTCCAGGTTAAATGCAAGGCTAGAAGAGTTATATGCAGTGTACTGTAATAATTAAATTCACATAAGAGGCATTGTCAAGAGCATCAGATAAATTCTAGCATTAAATCAAATCACAGCTAATATATATCAAAATAAATATTGATTATGAAGTATATTTTCTGCTGGTATCAAAAAAAAACTACATTTAAAACCATAATATATATAAAATATATACTTTATATATGCCAAATTAATACTGTCCTTGATTAAATATGCAAGATATAGTTTATATAGACACAAGCACATATCCATCTTAATTCTTTGAACAATGATTGTGTGAATTGGGAAGCTATTTATTTTCTGTTTTGCATTTTCTCTGCAAACCATTAAATTGCAAACCATTATTTTAAATTAAGAACTGCCTTGAGTGAATCAGAAAAGTTCTATATAGACAAACTAAGAAAGAGTAAATCAGTGGCTAGAAACGTGGGCTTTGGCTGACTCATATTTATTAAAGAAGTTGTTTTTGCATAGTTCTCCAAAAAGAATCAAGATGGAAATTATTGCAATAAAATATTAGTAAAGGATAGGTGTATATACCCCCTTAGCCTTTGACTCAGGACAAAGCATAAGATAAATGGGAAGCAAAGTAGGCAGGAGATGGTACTTTTTCTTGTTTAACATTGCAACAAGAGCGTAGCATTTCTGTCACAATAGCAATATACTTAGCTTCAAAATCATGGCATGGCATGAAATTTTTCCATATATAGAATATTTCCAGAAATATTTGCCTACTTGTTTTTCTTTCTATGGCTCCCCACCCCGCTCTCATTAATGTGGAACAGTCATAAATATTTTCTTACTGAATTGTGGGAAAGAATTGTGGGAAATATATAGAATATTTCCAGAAATATTTGCCTACTTGTTTTTCTTTCTATGGCTCCCCACCCCGCTCTCATTAATGTGGAACAGTCATAAATATTTTCTTACTGAATTGTGGGAAAGAATTGTGGGAAAGGTTTCAGAACTGAAGAAAACCAATAAGAAAATATAGAAACTTTGAGTAGCGGCAAATATGGTTGCTCATTTCTTCAGTGTGATCTTTAAAGTAGGGAGTAGTTCTAAAAAAATCACTTGACTGTATTTGATTGAATATTTTAAAATACATTTGTTCCAAAACTATTGGTTATTTATGGCAATCCTAGCTCTCCATTTAGATACTGTAGTAGAACTAGAGTCTTCCGTCATTTTTAGTAACAGGAAGATGTAGTAATTATATTAAAATTCAACCTTCTTCATGTAATTTTCCACTGAGAACCACCTAGGCCCTTGCATACTTGCAAGACCAATATATGTAATCAGATATAGTGATTCGAGTGAAAGGTGATAAATACCAATCTAGTTTAATTGGTAAAAATCTTTCACTTCATTGCAACCTAGGGAGGAGCAAACTAACCCTTCACAGAAGGAGCAAGTTGTTGCAAATAATTTCATACAGTTTTTTCTTTATTAAAATTTGAAAGTTCATCTAAATGACTACAGAAGAGCAATTATTTGTACAGAACTGTGACACTATCCCTCATATTGCACCTAATTTCAAGCAGGAACCTATGACGCTTGGCATTTAGTTCCACAATAGAAATAAGACTGAAATCCTGCATCCATATCTTGGAGTAAACTCTGTGAATCTCAGCAGGACTAATTTATCTGTTAATGGGCATATATTTGTATGTAACTATCGTGTGAAAAAAAATCTCATTTGTCTTAGTCCTAGTGACCAGTATTACAACTTGAATACACAGAAAATTTACTTGTTTTCAATTATTTTACATTTAAGATTTTGACAGGTATTGCAAAAACATGACAATTTTTAGAATTGTAACATATTTATTATATACATAAATTAGAAAAACAACATCTAAAACAGTATCATTTTAAAGAATCCATAGTATCACAATAAAAAATAACAGATGAGCCATGGATGACTGTTTTATTTACATTGTATGGTGCCTTTGCTTTTCTTTTTTGTATGTTCATATAAATAGGATATGTTAGTGCTTGCATTTGCGTTAACAGAACAGTGTAAATACCAGTGATGAAGTTCTTGATATATAAAATATATGCAATTTTGAAAGAGTATGTACACCATATGTAGAAGCAGAAGATGACAATTTAAGAAAACAGTTTAAATTTAAATATTACAAAAGTAGAAACTAAAGCCAGCATAATGCTAGGCAAGTTCACCACATTTTTCATAAACTTCCATTTATTTATGTTTACTGATATCATTATTAATTTGAAGTTGGGGCTCCAGTGTAAATATATTCTTTTTCACCAGTTATCTTTAGTTTTTCTGAATGGCTTTTGCTGTGTTACAAGGAAAGCAATTATCCTAGTAGGTTTAGCAAGATTCTGTTCCCTCATCCTTTCTCCTATGCTGTCCCTGTTCCCCAGTATTAGATTGCTCACTGGAAGGGGGCAGATAATAAAGTGCTTTATACATAAACTATTTGAAGTCAAAATTCTAGTAAAGGGATTGATTCCATTTCATTACTTGTTTTAAGTGCAACATCGCACACAACCACAAAAAGCCATTGATTTAACCAACTTGAGTCAGCATTCTTTTTGTTCTTTTTTTAAAAAAATTTGTAAGCCGCCCTGAGTCTTCTCTGGAGACTCAGGGCGGCTTACAATGCGTTAAGCAATAGCCTTCATACTTTTGTATATTTATACAAAGTCAGCTTATTGCCCCCACAAACTGGGTCCTCAATTTACCTACCTTAGAAAGGATGGAAGGCTGAGTCAACCTTGAGCGTGGTGAGATTCGAACTTACAGTAATTGCAGACAGCTGATGTTAATCACAATGCTTTTAGTCTGACCTAGGCTCCCTTAAAAAGCAGGAAGCAGAGTCTTGGTCCCGGCAAAACCCCTTTTATTTACATGACTGTGAATTTCTTTTATTCACAGTTAGCAAGGCCTGGCAAACAGTCTTTCAGAGTAATATTTATCAACACAGACCTTATCTCACTTGCCAGGTAACTAGTTTCCAAATGCAGTGCAAGGCAAAACTTGGCACAGAGTCACGGACAGATCTTCCCACTCTTGAAACAATCAAACGAATGAATTGTTTCCTGCAAAAGCCCATTCCCCGTTCACTCCTCTTTTGTTTCTTATGGGAGGGGCCAATCACCTCCAAGGTGTCGCTTTACTCCTAAATTGACCCTGCTTTCTTAGTTGTTCTTGTCTTCTGGCAGCTCTGCGCATGTACACACTGGGAACAGGCTCCAGCTGTTTCTCTGCCTCACTGCTGCCTAGCTCCCTCTCTACCTCTGATGCAGAGCCTTCATCCGAACTTTCCCCAGCCCCCAGGACTGGCCCATGTTCCTCCCCAACCTCCTCACTGTCCGACTCTGCTGCCAGCTCTGCTGGCCACCGGCGGGCCACAACACTTTAATACTTCAGTGGAGATCCTATGTACTGCTTTTATAAATGACCATTAATATATTGGTCATTTCCATTTACAGTATATCTACAGAAACCTGAATATAAACCTAACCAAATTCCCCTTTATGATTGCAATACACAAATCTAGCATTCAGTTAATCTTGTTCATTACAACAGCAATTACTTTATCCATCACAAGTGTATATACATATTTCCAAAGAAAAAAAATGAAAGCTTCAACTTTTAAATTATCCATACATTTCTGTGAGGCTTAAATAAAATATTTAAATTGGATATTAAATCTATATTGATTAGGAGAACTTTAAGGAAGTAATGACAAGGCATATTCTGTCAAATTAATGGGTTTTACTTGTTCTAGTACAGAAAAAATCTGTGAGGAAATTCTGTTCACAAAATGCTTTGACCACACCAAATTGATGATTGTTGATAAAATGGAAATGCTGGAGCTGCAGGAATGCAGATGTGGATGTATATCTTATCACCTCACTTGTGGATTGTTACGTTTAGTTCATACTTCTCATCCTATTGCAAGAAAAAGGGGGTTGTGTAAGAGCTCCAACTATTTCTGCAATCTGAAATGAGGTGTTTTGAGTCAAGGTGAATGGGTTATGAATTAAAGTTCTTTTTATACTACATTTGGCACTGTTCTCTCACATTCCAGTTTTAATCTCAGAGGTTGTTCATGAAGTTTACACATATGTTTTTATGCATAAACAAATGCCCTTTTCAGACACATTTTTTAAAAACCTGTAAGATCTTTTTCCCTAGAGCTGATTTCCACTGGTGAACAAAGCTTTTCATATTGACTATCAGTCTGCTTGTATGAACATCTTCATATCCAGCTACAAGATATTTCAATCCTGCCAATGAAATAGACATATGGTATATCTTAATGATTTGTGTTTAACATATATTGGATAAATACTATTTATTTATTTATTACATGTATTTATATGCCGCCCTTCTCCCGAAGGACTCAGGGCGGCGAACACAAGTTAAGAAACGTACAATAAAATCGCACTTTAAATCAAATAACTAATTAATGATAAATAGTAAAGCCAGAATCAGAACTACTTATCATGAAAGATAAAAAAGTTATTTAATTACAAGAAAAAGAGAAATAATGTACATGAGAGTATTGCTATAAACTGTCCAGAGTCACTTCAATGAAATAAGTTGTGTGGAAATTTAAATAAAATTAAAATAAAGTAGTTTTAGGTAGAATTTTCATTGTGTTTATTGTACGGTAACAAATGCAATCCTCGATTGCCAGTTAGTCAATATATTTTTGTAACTGCTGTGTGCATGATATTGTCAAGATGATATCAGTATTATTATAGCAACTGTCATTTACAAGATATTGTATCTATATCTCCTTTAAATAAACATATTAAATAAAATATGTTTACTTCATTAATTGTACGGCTTCAGCAAAGTTACATGGGAAAAGGCATATCACTTTGTTAATTAAAGTAGCTATATAGCAATTTTTGTTTCTGTAAAAAAATTAAGTTACCTGCACTATTTTACAGGTTTAAGTTAAATTTGCTGGGAAAATAATTGTGTAGAAGATCCACAGTGATAAAAGTACATATTATAATGGGTACATATTAGTACATACTATAATGGGTAAGCAGTGAAGGAATTGTTTAGTATTATATTAAACTGCTTTAACAGTATAGGCAGTATGGCACTTTCATTTTCAGAAGCATCAAGCTTTTTTTAGCACATGGAACAAAATGAAATTTATATAATATACAAACAGTGCAATATCTATTTAGCTATCTGTAGGATTTATACAATCAATTATATATAATTAAGATTTTATGAGATAAATATGAAATAAATATATATAAAATCCTACCAGGATTAAGTATTGGGCAGGTACAGCCTCGGTTAGTCCATGATTCTGGGTAAAGAATCCGTTTTCCTTGCAAAATCTTCAGTTTTGTAGATTTCAGTACTTTCTGGATCATCACATTGACTTCAGCATGAGACCCTTTATCATGAGCAGACAAAATCTTTGCCTTTACCACTGTGGGAAGACAATTTCAGAAGGAAGAATATATCTTCTCTTTTTATTCCACTAGAATGGAATGAAACATAAATATTGACTAAAAGCAATGTGCAGTGTAAATAGATCCTTTCAGAATTATTTTTACTTACTTTTAAAAGCCATACAGTGATGTTTTATGCATTTCCATGTTCCATTGTACACTGCATAATGCATATACACACTCGCATACACATATACAGATATATGTGATACAACAAGAAGAGAGAAATCAAATCAAAGTAGTGTCAGATCCTATCTTTAATACAAGGGTTACAGCCAAAATGAAGCCTGCCAATCATGGTCATGGGTTGAGAGGCAGTTGGGAGGACCTTAGTGAATCATGTTAAGTGAATGAGCCCCAATCACTGCTCTCCCCAATGCGTTCATTAAATGAATCAGGGTCGTTAAGTGTGCATGGTGTACCTTAGGGTAGGGAAGACCATAGGTGGCCTAATGAAGGAACAAGACCACCTGCCTGTGCCGTCACAAGGCCTCCTCCCACCCACTGAGATGCCCCATACTCTGCTTCCCACCCTTTGTGGTCCTCACAGCTGTTTGGGACTCCTCTGCACCATTCCCCTCTCACCGCTTTGGTCACTTTTTTAAGATCTCCAGTGCTCAGATGTCAAGAGTAGGAAAGAGGATAGGCACTGCTGGACCATGTGGCAGAAAACTGGCCAACTTTTTCTCAGACTCTGGCAAAGTTGTTTTCCTTTTGTCACTAAACAGTAGCTTTCTCTCCCCCCTGGAAATAATGGCGTGGGAGGAAAGACATACAGCCAATGGCAAATCCTGCCTTCCTACATGCTTGCCTCCTTTCAGCGAATGTAAGCAGCCATTGAGAATGCAAGCATGTAGTTAGGTGAGTGATCTGTCCCCCCCTTCAGAGACCCACAAAAACACAGCCAGTCGAGGGTTAAGAAGCACTTGGCACACTCCACAGTTCTTATCTCAAACTTGGCAGCGATATGCACACCATCTGCCAAGGGCTTTATTAGTTCACACAAAAAGAAAATCACCTACGTAGCTTTGTCAAAATCTGTTCTTTTAGCTCCCAAGACTACGAGATTGCTTTGTTGTTCGTCACAGAAATCATGACCCACCCTCCTGTCTTATATAGGCTCTGGGTGTGGTCCAGTGACTCATTGATCCTGTGACTCCAGTCCAGTGACTCAGGTCTATTCCCTCATGCGTCGCCGCAGCTGCAGTAAGCGTTTATCTTGCCTTCTTTGGCATGCGTCCAGGAATGACGTCTCTCCCTCACTCTCATCTGAGACACCTGTTTCCCCACTACTTGGCTGTCTTTCAGCTGGCACCTGAGACGGTGCCAGAGGGGGGGGGCTGGGAGATCTGGCTGGCTCCTCTTCCTCCTGCTCAGAGCTTCCTTCCTTCAATGGGATAGGCTCAGAGGACGGGGCCACAACAGTGAGATTTGCCATTGGCTGCATCCTTCCCCTCCCTACCATTACTTCCAGGGGGGAGAGAAGGCTAGCATTTAGCAACAAAAGGCTACTGTAAGACTGGCAGAGCTAATGTTGGGGAGGAGGAAAGGTTAGCATATAGCCATGAAAAGAAACCAGCTTTGCCAGGGTTTGAGAAAAAGATGGCTGCTTTTCTGCCATGTGGCCCAGCAATGGAGCAGCCTGTCCTCCTTTCTTACCCCAACATTCTAAGCTCTGGAGAGCTTTGAAAGGTAAATGAGAGATCACTGACAGGGCCAGGGCGGAGCATGTGGAAAGTAGGCCCAGTGCCCGTGGGGACCTTGCAGAACAGAATGGGGGAGGAATAGGTGTGTGTGTGGGGGGGCATTTTGCTGCATCTCTCCAGTCTATCATAAGTGTGAATGACTCAGGGTGCTGCAACACGCGCAACTTTGGGACCAGGTTATAAATACTCTTGGGGAGAGTGTATTGTAATTGTGAACCATCACTAAGTGAAGTGTCGTAATTTGAGGACTACCTTGTATACCTGATTTGTTCTATGACCTGATTGCTAAGAATTTTATATTATTGTTTATCTCTGTTTAGAGTACCATGAGCTCTAGCTTATTCATAATTTTAGATTTTTGCACAAAACAAAAACAAAAAATAATGGTTTTCCACAATATTATTAGAAAACAATAGAAGCTGATTTCTTACAAACGAGATAATTCAAACATTTAAAGTTATCTTTATAAATAAAAAAAACTTGGAGTTTCTAATTATTTCTTGCCCCACTAAAACATGAGTAGTGTTAAAGTTAGAAACCTAGAAATAGTTCTGTCATCACAAATAACTGCCAGAAGTAAAGTGCTAGAACATTAGGACAGAATAGAACTGATACCATACATCAAATTATACATTTTTCAAGAAACATGTCTTATTAATAGAACACATACCAATAATATAACATATAAACTGTTGGAAAGACTATAACTAGCACTTAAAATATGTTGGTAGCTTTCACAGTTTATTAAAAATAAAGAAATTCCCAAATCAAAGGGTATAATGTACCCTAGCAGTTGAAAAATGTAGTGTCCTCATAAACAATTTTCCATTTTGAATTATGTTGCCTGCATAATTAGTACATCATTTCACACTAATAACCAGTTCTGCTAATATTAGGAATAGTCCCTTTCATACATGCTATTATGTGCATTTTTTTCCTGGTATTTTAACATATTTACTGCTGATATCTGCAACAATATGGGGACATCTACAGGATTTATACTGAAGATAGAATCTGCTGGTAGGAACAGAGGGAAATCTGAAACCTGCTATTCTTTTAAATTGTCAAAAAAATATTTTTTTTATCACAATAGGATTTGCTGCTGATGGTATATTTTGTGCCCCTAACACATCATAAGATTCTTCTCTATTCCATTTTAACAATGCAGCAGAGGAAAGCTTGCAGTTTTTTAACATGACCACAACACATTTGCCTTCTCCCTTATTCTTTGTCTTAACATCCAGTAAAAAAGAAAATATTGTGAAATCAATCATAGATTATTTTTATTGCTGTTGCACTTGTTCAAAATGCTGCTTTGGTAGCTATAATCAGATGCACGTTATTTGCCTTGAAGCAATTTACAGTAAAAATTTGGGACTGTAGAGTTTATTGATTTCTCCTCAGGCTACTTTTCAACTTAATCCAGACTAAGAGAAGAAGAAATCCATGTGTTGCTTCCTTAAAGTAAGACATATATAGTTGGAACAGATGCAGTTTTCTATTTAAAAGGAACAAACTGTTTTTCCAAGATAAGACTTACCCTAATCTATAAAGATTCACAACAAAGATACTTAAAATCATGGTAGAAGTCAAGATGCCTTCTTACCTATCCAGTATAAATTCATTTCTATTTATTTTTGTGAATCATGTTTATAGGATTAAATAATTTGAAATGAATAAATGTCTGCTAAAAGAGACCACAACACAAATGTACTTGAATCCTGCTATAGTTGCCAACTGATTTCTTGTAATATCTCTGTCCTTAACACTTGTCTGATTTCATTTCCATATCAGGAAAATTTTTGTCTAATTAACTGCTGGGGCTGATGCAACAGTTAAAAGCACTGGAAACCTGCCAAGAAAAACTTGATAATTTTTGCACTTTCTGGTCTATAGAACAATCAAAATGGTACATTAATAACTTCTTAATATCAGGATATACCACCTGCACAACTATAAATAAAAAAGTAGAATTTAGACATTGAAAAATGTTTATAATTTACTCTAATTTGTTTATTAGAAATTAGTACAAACAGCCTAGTGCTTAGAAAAAACATGGGATGGTAACATTAAGTTATATTGCTTCAGATTCACACAATTAAATGTGCACCATATTTTTTCCTTATTTTTAAACTAATTTCAGTAACTGTTCAGCCATACAGTAGACATGAATTCAAAAGTTTCATTTTGCTTCATCACAAATGTAGCATTCAACATAAATGTAAATGAACTGTTATTTAGCTCTGAGATAAAGAAACCTGGAGTGTACAGTTCAGAATGTGTCCTCTGCTTAGAAAATAAAATTATAAGCATAGAGTCAGCTGCAAAGTGAGGATGCATTGGCGTTAAAAGAAAAAATGAACCACTTTTGGAAACATGCTTCTTGGAACTAGACTACCAAGCAAACACTGAGGGGGAAAGGGCTTAACTGAACAACTTGTCAGCTACATTGCTCACTAAAGATAGAGAAGCAGCACCATGGGAATTATGCTGTGGTTCTAAATTCTAAATTAAATCTAAATTAAATTCTAAAATCTAAAAAAAATTCACATTAGGTTCCTAAAGTGAACACCAACTATTTCTGATAATTAAAATGACAACATATTAACTAGCCAATTAATGAGCTGGGCTACAAAGAATAAGGAACCATTACTCTATTAAACTTAAATTATATAATACGGAAAGATAAAAACCAAATGGGTTGGATATCATGAATTAATTCAGAGATCTCACTAGAAGACCATCAATCCCGAAGACTTGTTTAAATGGCTGCACTATTGAGATTGAGTTATTCTGAAAGTGGATTATTTGCTGATGATGTAGGCTAGGCAACTGTTGAATATCCTACCACTGTGGGGCAGAGTTTCCAGTGTTGAAACTCAAGGATGTCGGACTACATCATCACAGTCCTTATTTTCTGACAGAGTAAATATGTATAAGTTTAATGAACTAGTATTCTAAGGCACTGAAAATTCTGCATTTGATATGTAGCATTGTCTATTCCTTATTTTTCCAATTGCAGTAGTTTTGAATAATTTTATATTAATTAGGAAATAATTATATACATATATATATATATATTTCTGTACATGTGTGAAACATGGGTGCATGTGTATGTGTATGTATTTTGACTCACCATATGTATATTTCATGGCACAAAACATCTTAAAATTTTGCAGAACTTGGTCTTTACATTCACACTTGCCTGTGGAAACACCAAAACACCTGTTACCATGAATCACCAACATTTCTAAATTCTATTACATCATATTACAGTCCCCAAATGAATGATATCGTTGCCCATATTCTCTGAAGTGAACTTGGAAGGAATGTATTATATATAAGAATATATAATACTTAATGAATTGTAATTAGGAAGGATACATTTCTTTCAAGAAATGGATTATTTTTTGCATGAAATACTGTTTGTGTATCATGGTGAGACTGCAGTTCCTGAATTGCTCAGAATATTTGAAGAAGCTCCTTGAAGTCTTAATAGGCTACAAATGGGGAACATTTTGATGGAGATTAATTTTGGGATTAATATTTCTGAAATTCTAGCTATGCAATGGATCAAATTGTCCACAAATACTAATTGCGGCGGAAAGACTATGGGAGGGGGAATGTCTCCATTTCCTGTTGTGTCAGAGGCATCTGGATGACTTCTATGAGAAAAAAAATGCTGAGATAAGAAATAACTCTTGGCCTAATCCAGCAGGACTCTTCTTGAGTTCTTGTGGCTTTCTCCCCATTTTTCAAAGTGTTCCTTTTTGTTTCATAAAAAAAATGGAAAACTTCAGAATATATTCTACCACTACCAACAATTCTTCTAAATTTTCTTCAGGTAAAGAAACTTATGATAGGCTAATTCACACTAAATCTTCTGACACTTCATAGTTTCTCTGTTTGGCATTCTTAATCATTGTAACAATAATTTTTCCCTTCAGTTAGATGCTCTAGAACTTTATATTTTTGTCCAATACAGCAATATAAATATTAATAAATATTTTGTCAATGTGAAATCACAAGGGGTAGGCTTACACAATCCTGCAGGCGATGGTTTTAATGAGATATTCTTTATTTTAATATACCAAACTAAAAATTTAGAAGGAATTGATTTGGGGGGAAAGGGAAAAGACAAGAAGCCAACACTGATACACATAAAAGTCTAAAATCAATAATGTAAACCTAACAACATTAGTTATTTAGTTGCATAAAAAATTGGGTTTCAGCACCCAGTTAAGATTAATTCCAGAAACAATGATTGGGGAGAGTTCGTTGGTGCCAGGAAGGGGAATGCGTCCATCAAAAAAGCAGCATCTTATTGTCTATCCATACTCCAATTCTTGCTCAGTTTATCCTTAATTTTCTGGCTTTTTGAAACATAGACCTAGAAATCTGGGTTAATAGAAATCACTTCATCAGAATAAAAACAGGTTGTTTTTATATGGTTCAAGATGAGATCTTGTTTCATTTACTGAAGGTTTTGTCTTTTACTTGTGACCTTCTGTTGGTTTTCCCACCATTTCTCAAAATCATCATTCACTGATTATTAATCAGTAAGATTTTCCTCCTAATGAGATAACTAGCAGGCCTGCGAACACATTCTTACCTGAATGTCGAAGAGCAGAGTATCCTTGTTCTTCCTCCCACTCCCAAGCTACTTCACTCTTGTTACGGGCAGAATAGAGACCAGGGATTTCATGGTACCACTCTATGTCTGCATTGCTAAAAATCAAAGGAATAATGTGAAATATTTCTTATGAAATCATTCAGTTCAAGTGTTAATATAGAGAACTGTCTTTGTAAGATTTAGGGAATCAGAAGTAAGTTAAAAAATAATCATGTTAAAAATTTATATGTCCTATTCTTAATCAGCATTGTTGTTTTCTGTTTGTTTATTTTAAAACCCACTAGAGACCTGAACTCATTTAATTTGCTCATAAAATATTCTATGTTGTTTTCTGGATCTTGCAGAAATATAACCAAATCATCAGCAAAGGCCTTAAGTTTATAAACTTCCTTCTTAATATTTATACCTCTTATTTTCCCATTTTGTCTAATATCTCTATTCAGAAGACAAAGGACAACCTTGTCTCGCACCCTTTCGGATTTCACATATGAATTAAGTCACTATTAATAACAATTTTTGCTTGCTATGATGTATAAGCAGCTTTGACCCCCTTGAATAAAATTCCCATCAAAGTCCATTTCTTCAAGGACTTTAAACATAAAAAACACAAAAAACATAAACAACAATTAAAGTTGTTAAAGGCCTTTTAAATATAATGTCAAACCTTTTAAATATAATCATGAAAAAAAAATTCTCTTATAGGACAAAATTGTTTAGATGACAATTGTTCCAAGCATAATCCCAAGAGATTTATTATGTCTCAACTTTCTCTATCCTACATCCTATATATATATATATATATATATATATATATATATATATATATAGAGAGAGAGAGAGAGAGAGAGAGAGAGAGAGAGAGAGAGAGAGAGAGAGAGAGAGAGAGAGAGAGAGAGAGAGAGATATGCTGCTACTATATTTTGGGCCAATGATTCTATGTATAGTTTAGTACATTCAGCTACTTTCAATTTTTTTTAAAAAAAATGATTTTTATTAAACATTTTTTCAAAAAACAAAAAAGACTCAAGCTACTTTCAAATCTTAATGGTTCAAGCCGAATAGCAGAAAGAAAAGTCATGATGTTCATTTTGTATATCTTGCAATCTAGTACTACTAAGCTTTTTCATTTTTGTTCATAAAATAGTATGAATCTGTTTGTAAATTTGTGCTTTTTTTGGTGACCTCTACTTCAGACACAGGATTATTAAAGTTCCTTTAATTCCTCTGCCTATTATGATAAGCCAACCTTTTCTACTCACCTGTTGATGCAGTCTCCATTGATTGAATCACAACTTCCTGCACAATCACATGGTCGACAGCCATAATGTCCAAATCCCCAGTATCCTACCATACACCGATCACACTGAGGACCAGACACTCCAGGTTTGCAGGGACAATCACCATTACTAGGGTCACAGAAAGTGCTGTTGCTAAAAGGAAGCATGGTTGATCCAATGGGGTTGCAAGAGCACACTGCAATATCAGAACATGCATATGAGAGACTGTTCTTCATATTCAATAGAAAGGACAGCTTGCTTTCTTTGCGTATTGTTCCGCTTGGTTATTTTTTTCCTGAATATTTAATTAATTTATAATATCTAGGGGAAATATTCCTCTAGAGCAGTGATGGCTAACCTTTTTGCCATCGCGTGCCAAAAGCGGGGGGAACATGGGGGGGTCAAGCACATGCATGCCCACATCCATAATTCAATGGCCCACCACATATGCGTGCGTGACCCCCCCCAGGCTCCCCCCGCTTTTGGCACGCGATGGCAAAAAGGCTTTCAGAGGCTTTCCCGAGGCTTTCTTGGAGCCTGGGGAAGGTGAAAACAGCCTCCCCCACCCCTCCGGAGGCCCTCCAGAGGCCAGGAACGGCCCATTTCCCAACTTCCAGTGGGCCGGAAAGGCCTGAAAATCAGCTGGTCAGCACATGCATGTATGCTGGAGCTGAGCTAGGGCAACGCTCGGGTGCCCACAGATATAGCTCTGCATGCCACCTGTGGCATGCGTGCCATAGGTTCGCCATCACGGCTCTAGAGTCTTCCAAATTTTCCTCTAAAACTTCTCCTGAAAATTATGCCTATGCCTATCTCTTCTCAAATATATAAGAGTTTACAGCTAAATATGAAGCAAAAAAGTTAAATTAACTAAATGAATACATTTCAATCCCAACAATATATAGAGAGGGGGGACTAGGTTCAAGAAGATATGTATAAATTAGGAGTATGAAATAATGCAACATTATACAGCAGGGGCTTTATTCTCATCTGAGCTCATGCAATAGTTAATGTAATATTCTCATCTGAGTTCATCTGTAACACTAAAAATAAACATTTGAGGAAAAGGCCAGTGTGTAGATAAACATCAGTCATTTTTCTTCTCATCCTCTAATACCGTGATGGCAAACCTATGGCACAGGTGCCACAGGTGGCACACGGAGCCATATTAATAGGCACGCAAGCTCAGCTCCTTCGGGCCTTCTGGGCCAACTGGAAGTAGGGAAACACGCTGTTTCCTGCCTCCGGAGGGTCTCGGGGGGGAGGCCATTTTCACCCTCCCCAGGCTCCTAGAGAAACTCTGGAGCCTGGGGAGAGCAAAAAACAGGCCTACCAGGCCCAACGTGCCATCGCATGCCAAAAGCAGGGGGGGTCACACACACATTCATGGGGGGCAGGGGGCATAGAATTATGGTGTGAGCACGCACGTGTGCGACCCCCCCCTGCGCTCCCCCCACTTTTGACACACAATGGCAAAAAGGTTAGCCATCACTGCTGTAATATCTCTGCTCATTACATTGGTTTCCCTGTTTCAGTTAACAAGAACTTCATACTTTAAAGGTGTCTTTGACTCCATCATTTCTGATTTGGCTATATATAGACATTACATATTATTATTTAGATATATTTTTTTTTGCCATCACTCTACAAACTCTGAAGTGCTCCTAATATTTTAAAAAGACCAAATTTATTTTAATATCGTATCTACCGCTTTATTAACATGGAAAGCAACTGTATAACAAATGCCAAAAGGTACCTGTTTGTATTAGTTGTATGAATTACATTTTGGCAAACTTTATAAAAAAGATATAAATAGCTAAATACCACCAGAATCTATAATCATATCTCTGCTTAACTGGATACTGAGATTATGAATTTAAACAAACCAATTTCTGACTGACATGTATATAATTATTTTATATCCTTGCTTGTGGTTTATTGACTTTTGGGAAAAACATTTACATTTACAAATGTAATCCCCACTTTTTAAAAAACTGTTCATTGCTGTTTTGTTGTGTTTTTAAGAATAAAGTGTGAAAAAATATATGTTGCCCAATGTTACTAATTTTCATTATGTTATTAAGATATCCACTAATAATTTTATCTGTATATCTTTAAATGTTGATAATATTTTGAAACTGTTTCATTCTACGGTAGTTGCTTACTCTTGCTGGTAAGTTTGATTATTTTTACCTGCTACTACGTAATTTTATAAATTAAAGATTAAACATGGGCTAGCATTTTTAGTCACTTTTAGCATTTTGCATGAAAACTTTGGTTAGTTGACTAATTATAATGAAACAATAAAATAATAAATATGAGGTCTGTATAATGATATAGGTTTAAATTGGAAAAAAATACTTTGGAACATATAGGAATGTAAATAAAGCATCTATTTGCAATTCTTTAGAGGAGATGTGTAATTTGTCAGGATTGTGTAGCTTCTTTAAGGAATCAAACAAAGCCTGTTCAATGCATTGCAGATAGAAGCTGTGTTCACTGTATTCTATATTCCTTATAAACTGAATCCAAAGCACTGCACAGTTAGAATAGAATAACAGAGTTGGAAGGGTCCTTGGAGGTCTTCTAGTCCAACCCCCTGCCCAGGCAGGAAACCCTACACCAGACAAATGGTTATCCAACATCATCTTAAAAACTTCCAGTGTTCATCTTCATGCATACCACATAATCCTTCTAAATGGAGGCTCTAAATTATATAAATAATTCTGACCATTCTATTTGCCTGGGTTGAGGTTGATAAAATTCATGGTTGAGCAGGAATGTAGTTGAGATTGAATTAAAACTCAGGTTCTCTTGTTCCAGCTTTATGTTGCATGGATATTGTGTGTAGTATTTATTTAGAGAACCTAAAATATTGGTATTAAATAACTTGTAAAATAAGTATATTTTAAGTTCCATCCTAAACTGTAGCAAGAAATGTACTGTTTCCTCTGCAGTACTTCCTACTTGTAATTTTTTTTTAAAAAAATATCCAAGCTATACTAGAATACATCTATCAGATATGCATACATAAAAGAAGCCTAAGGTAAAAACCCTAATATATTAATTTAAAAAATCACCCCATGTTGGAAGCTTGCAAAATTAGAATTGGCTTACATTTGCAGGAATCAGGAGCAGAAAAAGGCTTTCTAAGATCTCGATAAAAGCCTGGCTTGCAACGTTCACAGTGCTGTCCTTCAGTATTATGTTGACAGTTGTCACAAATGCCCCCACTTTGGTTCCCTGATGCCAGCCATGTGTCCATATCAAAGTGGCAAGTGTCAGAATGCCCATTGCATTTACAAGCTGAAACATACCCAAGATTAAGGAGGGTGGAGGAGAAAGAAAATCAGGATTTTGCTGTTTTTGTAAAAAAAAAAAAGGTACACAACATGGAAACTGTAAATATTGAAAACAAATGATATTAGAATATATATGGGTTCGTAAAATGAGCAGATTGTATTACTGTCTAGTTTTTCTAATATATTTAACTTGTCAAATGGGAAATTTCTAAAATTATCATTTTATTTGGATGGATAGATGAATGGATGAATAGACAGATATACTTTTTATTTAAATAATGTTTCCAATAAAATACTGTAAAGGCAAGAAAATACAATAAAAAATCATGGTCATTTCAAAATGTTAATCAAATTTCAAATAATTTTTTCTTGGCATACATTTAGGATCACTGTAAACTCTTTATGTCTAGGTACTTTTTATATTTTAAATGAAGGCTGCAAATCTTTTGATTTTAATTCAGAATATTTTATTTAAATGCTATGGGAAAATATAAGTCAAAGTTCCTAGACTTTTCAGTAGACTAAACTATATGACTTTCTTCAGTATGATGCTTTCCATACAGTAAGTACCAGTGGGGAAATCCAAATTTTTTACTACCAGTTCTATGGGTGTGGCTTGGTGGGCATGGCAGGGGATGGATACTGCAAAATTTCCATTCCCACCCCACTCCAGGGGGAAGGCTATTGCAAAATCTCCATTCCCACCACACTCTGGGACCAGCCAGAGGTAGTATTTGCCTGTTCTCTGAACTACTCAAAATTTCCGCTACCGGTTCTCTGAACTACTCAAAATTTCTGCTACCTGTTCTCCAGATCCTGCTGGATTTCACCCCTGGTATGTACTAAATAATCTAGTAAGGACTGGAATATTTTTTAAACCAATGGGCTTTCTCTCAGGATTTTGAAACAGGATCCCATGACTGAGCAAAAAGTGGAATTAGATGACCTATAAGTAATAATACATTCTATAGCATGATGATTCTAATTCTCAGCTAACACGGTCCATTTGAGATTAGGAGAGTTGTAGCCCATGATATCAAGGCCACCAGTTCAATGAAACTTCAAACAGTACCCTTCTCACTAAGTATCTGTTCTTATTTTTGTAAACTGAGAAATTACGTAAAAGGATGCAAATGGTAGTTTTAGTTTTGTCTTGAAAATTTTACCCCATCGTTTGCAGAAGAGAATTTTGTTTTTACACAATAGCCTATAAACGATTTCATTACTTTGGTCTCATACTTACATTTGCATCCATTTGGAGCGCCTGTTTGGCCATTTGCAGCAAACCAGGGTTGGTCATTGTAAAGAGGGGCACAATGCTGACAATGAGTTCCTGCAGTATTATGTTTACAAATGCATCTCCCATGGACCTAACAATTGAAAACAACCATGTCTGCAATAGGATGTGTACAAATTTTAACATTCAGATATCCCCATTATACAATTTCACAGAGTATGTGCTACTCTAAAGCAATAGAATAGCACTTTGTAATGAAAATAATTCTTTTGAAAACTGATGACTGAGAGCTCATCAAATAGATAATCAGCACACTTCCCTACCATGAATTTCATTGCATGTAACGCCTTCTAGTTTTAAGAGGATTTAATATTCTTAATGCTGTTTCCTATACAACCAATGGGTTGTATGGGTTTTTTTTATAGAATTAAGCAAATGCATAGATGCTGGGAAACTGAGATTAGGGAGAGGCTGCTACAGCTCACACAGTAAGTAAGTTATAAGGAATGGGAAATCAAACAATTGGAGAAAGAAGATAAGGTTGCAGTGATACTATTATTCATATTCCAATCTCCCATTACATACTTATTATACTACACAACTTTCTCAACAGAGAAGCAATAATACTTTAAAAATGCTGCCAAAAAAGAAATGCATTTTTCTGAAATAAAGTACGGTTTAAGCATCACAAACACACCCTGTAGAAAAAAAATGATACTGTTCCATTTGTTGAATAATCTTGGAATAAATGATTCCTATTTAATTCTATTCAAAAATAAGATATACATACATTAAACAAACTAGTTTATATAAAATGATACCCATTGTAATTGGCCTTCCATTAAAATACTTGCCTGTTCCTTTTTATATTATTTTTCTTAGTACTTTGTAACTTCAGTTTTATTTTGGCTCCAAAGTAGTAAAAAAGAGTGGCCATCTGCTTTACACACTTCATGTATCATATGTGTTGTAGAGTCAAGCTAGAAGATGAAAATGCAATCTGTGGAGGACTAGGAAAAGTACTGCAGACAAAGATATTTTCTTTAGAAAATACGTAGTTCTCAAGATTATTCTGCCTCCTTCAAGATATTCTTAAGAAGGTTTGATTGTGGTGGGCAAGGATTTACAGTATTGGAAGGACATTTATGGAAACCATATTATAAATATTCTTATGATGCTGCAGCAACATTATTCAATCTTGCTTATAATATTATGACAGAAGTACATAATAGCAGAGTAGACTAATGGACTTAATACTTGAGTTTTATTATACCCACATGTTAACTATATGATTTAGAAGATTCAAACAAGACATTCAGTTATATTTGATTTATCAATGCACATATTTACATTGATGATGGAATGTACATATTGAAGCCAGTGTCCTATATAGAGGAATGGAAGTAGAATCCAAGGGAGGCATTCATAACAGTAGGTTTCCTTCCAGCTTTAACAAACAATGTCTTTTTGCAGAGACTTCAAATCCCTAATTCTTATATACACATGTATGTGCAACTAAGCTCTGCAGTTAGTTTTGGAATGTAAACATTTCCTTTGGTAGTCCCAAAGGTGCTTTTTCAAGAGGCAACTGGACTTTCTGATTTTTCTTTGAACACGTTTTGCTTCTCACCTAAGAAGCTGAAGAAGCTTCTTGGATGAGAAGCAAAGCATCTTCAAAGAAAAAACCAGAAAGTTCAGTTGAAGAAGCTTCTTGGATGAGAAGCAAAATGTCTTCAAAGAAAACCAGACAGTCCAGTTGCCTCTTGACCTTTGGGACAACCATGACCTGGATGACTGAGAATCTCCATAGACAATTCCTTTGATAAATATGAAAAATCACAATATTCCTGCTTAATGATATGGAAAAGACAATATGCCATATAGTCCATCATAAGTGATACCATATTCATAAAAAGCATGTCAGTTACGAATTGCATCCCAACATTTCTAGAGGATACTAGACTAACACTGATCTAAATATTTCCATTTGAAAATGTTATAAGGAATTGCTAAACAGACACATTTCCCAGGCTGTTTCATTATTTTGTGAATCAACACAAGCAAGTTCATTTAACCAGAATCCTTTTACACACACACTATTTTTCATTCTGTCACTAGGCCTTTCCCTTTCACTTCACTCACAGACTGCTTTTCTTCTTAGCTTGACAGCTCTCTCGTAATGTCATTTATTATGCTATACAAGGCAAACAGTGTAACAAAAGTTGACCTATGTAAGATAAATGAGTGACTGATTTTCACACATGAAGACAGTTGCTAGGGCATGTTTCCTTCCATTGCCTTTTTGTTCTTGAATTAATATATTCAATTAGTTCTTTTCAAATTGCCTGTTGTTTTTTAAAAAAATCCCTCATGACTTATGTTCCTCCATATACAGTATCAAGAAAGGAGTGACTAATCAGCTGTAGTCTAAGTTGCCTTCTCTGCACCCCCTTTGATTATTCTTAATTGTATTAAAACCCAAATGTCTTGAGTTTCAATTTACAAGTGCAGGGAGGTTTGTTTTTAATAGATGTCATAGGAATGTATGCTGAAAAAGTAAAAGACTTCGAAACAATATCAAAAGAATAACAGAAAACCATCCTTAGGAAATGGTTTTAAACTATCAATCTTGAGCTATGCTTTCTTCAACAGAATGAAAGGCAAAATGCCACAGCAATAAATATCTTCTGTTAGGAAACTACACAAAATAAAGGTTTTTTTTGTATTGTATGAGTTGTCTTGCAGCCACTTTGAAACTGGTTTGAGTAACTACATTTTTATTTTGAGTGTATAATTATGGTGATTGTAAGAATATGGAGAGTGTAAGGACCTCTGGTGGAGCAGTGGAGTAAAACGCTGTTAAATAGCACTTAGCTGCCAGCTGCCTGCAATTACTGCAAGTTTGAATCTCACCAGGCTCAAGGTTGACTCAGCCTTCCATCCTTCCAAGGTAGGTAAAATGAGGACCCGGATTGTGGGGGCAATAAGCTGACTTTGTATAAAAAAGAACACTGCTTTGGGGGGGGGGGCAAAAGCCCTACTAAGCAGGTATGTACAAAAGTATGAAGGCTATTGCTTAATGCATTGTAAGACACCCTGAGTCTCCGGAGAAGGGCGGCATATAAATCAAACCAATAAATAAATGCTTAAATGGAAATATATTTCCTTAAAACAGCCTTTTCAAGTTTTGATATTAGCTCTTCTACTATTTCTACTGTTGAACAAATAATTCTACATCTTATTAAAATTACAAATGAAAGATTTCATTAGATAAAGAATTCATTAACAATAAAATTTAAATACCAACATGTTATATACCCACTTACCAATGAGATGTTACACAAACTGTGAACGGGTTATTTGTCTACATCTACCGACTGACATAAGTGTAGTATTTTTTTTAAAAAAACTCCTAAAATATTTAAAATTAATTATCTGAAAGATTCTTAAGAAGGTAATTTCAATAGCCCTGTGGCTGGGTCCTAAAAAAGCCCCTCTAAAGAGACTGAGGCTTGTAATGAATTATAAAAAAGAACAAAAAAAAGGTTTATTAGATATGCATGGAACTTGAAGACAAAGAAATTATCAGACTGCTAGTGAGGAAAAATGCCAAGAATTAGATATAATAGGGAGAAGGCTGGACTGCTTAATTCCTTCTTTGCATCTCCCTTTAACCAAAAGAAAAAAAATAGTCCAGTCTATCAGAAAGGGCACCATGGGGGATAGAAGACAAACACCAATCAAATTAGCAAAGATGTTATGAGATAGCATGGTGCTTTTAGTGAAGTTGCTGGGGCTAGAAGGATTACATCCCAAGATACTAAAGAAAGGGCAGATGTGATTTCAGAACCACTAACTGTAATTTTTTAGAACTTCTGGAGTACAGGGGAAATGCCAAAGGTCTAGAAAAATTAACATTGTTCCTATTTTTAAAAAAAGAACAAAGAAAACCCACAAAACTACAGATAAATCAGCTTGACCTTAATATCTGGAAAAATTCTAAAAATGATAATCAGTAAGTTTGCAAATGCTTAGAAGAATCAAGGCAATTACTAGAAATACACATGGGTTTGTGGAATAATGAATTGTTGTTTTGGGGTTTTTTTGACAAATTGACTAGTAGATCAAAAATGCTTTGGATGTGGTGTACCAAGACTTCAGTAAAGTATTTGATAAAATTGACCATAACCTCCCTCCTTAATAAACAGAACAATGTGGGATGGATAGTCCCACTAGCAGGCGGAGTTTTAGTGTTTATTTATTTATTTCGATTTATATGCCGCCCTTCTCTGGAGACTCAGGGCGGCTTACAATGCATTAAGCAATAGCCTTCATACTTTTGTATATACCTGCTTAGTAGGGCTTTTGGCCCCCCCTAAGCAGTCTTCTTTTTTATACAAAGTCAGCTTATTGCCCCCACAATCTGGGTCATTTTACCTACCTTGGAAGGATAGAAGGCTGAGTCAACCTTGAGCCTGGTGAGATTCGAACTTGCAGTAATTGCAGGCAGCTGGCAGGTAAGTGCTATTTAACAGCACTTTAGTCCACTGCTCCACCAAGGCTCCTTATGGTTTGAACAACCATATGCAGTGCCTGGACCTAAATCTATGTTTACACGGAGAGAGATATCTCAGGGTTCTCTCCTGGACCCAGTGTTCTTCAACACTGATATTATTTACTATATCTTTAATAACATTGAAGATATTATAAAAATAGTCCTTGATTTATGAGTGTAATTGAGTCTGGAATTATAGTTGTAACTTATTGAGTCTGGAATTATAGTTGTAACTTATAGTTGTAACTTATTGTAGTAATTTTTGGCATTACATGATTATTCCACATTTTTTGTGGTGGACATTAAAAAAATCCTTTTTCCCTAATGCATGTTTTTTCTGGAAACTAGAAATAAATGCTGGAAATTGGCAAAAATGTTGCAAATGTTATGTGACCACGGACATTGCAAATGGCCATAACGGAGAGAAGGAAAGAAGGGTCAGCAATTGAAAAACATAGTATACTAGAAAGTGGTCTAAAGGGTTTCAATCCAGTATAGCAAAAAAAAGAGAAAATCTTTGGCATCTGAAATAGGCCCTTTCTAGTGGAACAAATGGGATGAGTTAGTCTGCCTCCAGCAGCTCAGGCAGGGAAGTTGCTTCCCAGCAGGCAACCTTTTATGATAATCATAAATTGTACACATGCATAGATAAAGGGAAAAGCACATTTATAATTCAAGCAACTGGAAAAAGATTGTGGAAAAAAGGTCACGGGTATGCTAAAACCTCCAGAAGTAAGGAGTGGCATAGCCAGTTTCAACAAAGCAGTCAATCAGGAGAAAAGTTCTATCTGAAACAAGGAATGAGGTCCAAGAGACACATAACTGTATGCAGTCCATATAGTTTTTCAAGCACTTTTGATGCCATTTCAAAAGTCCTGCTGAATTGATTCAGTAATAACCATTGTATATTTATTTATTTATTTAATAAATAAGTATACCCATTTATATGCATATAAATATGTATTTAAATATGTATACTCATTTATATGTATACCTATTCAAAGTTCTAGCAAGACTCCTACATCTTCTCTTAGCATGAGGTACCTGATGAGCTAGGAGAAGCAAAAGGTATCATTATAACCGGCTCATCTATATAGAGCCAAATCTCTGTAAATAGTGCCTATTGCAGAAATGAACTAATCTTAATTTAAAGTGATCTCAAGTTCTATAAAAGCCATAGTATTTGTCACTAAAGTTGTGTGGATAATTAAATTTTGTAGACAAATGCCTTGAGTTTTTTAAGAAGTGAGGAATCATTTGTGTGATTCATGTTGGGATATGTATTGTTATTTCACTGGAGCAGACTGGAATTATAAAAAGTCCTAGACCTCGCCTCTTTCTTGTATATTCATATTGTTAAAATAGCAGTTAAGTATGATATAAAAACTAGAATTCCTATTTCTAGTAATTGTATTTGTAAATTCAATAAATGCCTTTTTTTTCCTTGTATGATATTTTCTGCTCCAACATATCACTCCTTGCAAAGACCCACATCCCCTTCATATTTAATAGATATGCATACATTAAATAGAATCAGAATCTAAGGCTGAATGCAAATGCTAGTATTTCCTAATTAGTCCCATGCTAAAAACATTTTTAAATCCTAAATGTGTTTATGTAATTCATAACTCTTGAACAGCAGAAGTTGCAAAGAGAAGCAAGGAATTATGGAAAAACTAAAAGCTTCACTCACACTAGATCCTACAGTTTCTAAGTATTTTTGATATGGGTACTTATCAATTAAAATAAAATCAATAAAGCCACTAGCTTGTCCTAGTGTTTCTATTATGGATGTCTGCCAAAATATTGGTTGTTAATATACAGTAGTCTGTTTTGACATTATTGGCTTTCACTGTAACATTTTAAAGTGGCCCAATTTAGTATAGACTCCTAATAAGGAATCACTTATCATCATTATTCTAGGGCATCTAATATTTCAGAGGAGTCATCTGGAAATTCTAATGTTCCAAAATGGCAACTAGTTCAGCACAAGGTTTTCAAATAATTATCTGCCCTTCCAAGATATGAACAATACAAACTTACCACATGGAAGACTCCTGCTGCTTTGACAGGCCTAAAACCTTTAAGAGGTGCACAGCGATCTGCATGGCCATTGCAAAAACAGCTCCCCTTCACAATAAAATCATAGATTGCATAGTAAGTTAGCTGTGGTGGGTTTGCATTCAGATCATTGCTATGACATGGGCAGGATTGTCGCTTTAGCAGTTGCACTCGAAGGTTTGTGATTTTCAACTGTGCCTGAATTTTAGGACTGTAAGGGTCATCAGCAGAGTTTGGAGGTGACAGAGCTCGATATATAACCTGAAAATAATAAATAAATTGAAACTAATCAGTGAAATGAAACAAATATGCTGACTAGAAATGTAAAAATGCTTGTGTAGAAGATGATAAGGCTGAGCCCGAGGGAGGGGTTACACGCATGATCAGTCTCAAGTTCCTTTGTGCCCACAAGACATCTAAATCTATCCCATCTTGAATTCTGTTGACTCTTCAACAGTCAGTTTGCTTTGACCATTAGTAGTTCAGATTCTTGAAGAAAGTCTTAGCATATATTCCTTTGAACTGCCTTGGCTCCTGATTTCTTGTGCCCGACAGCTTATAAAGACAACTATTAGCACCTCAAACATAGTTAGACCAATATATAGTTTCTTGCAGATTTCATTTATTGAAAGCCTGTGACCTCTAGATTTATGTACACTGATTTTAAATTTTAGATTTTAAGATTGTCATTGCATGAGGCTTTTTAGAATTGGAAAAATGCCTTTGAATGAACCAATAATAAAGCTCCTAGATTTGTCCTGTCCTTGAGGCTGTAGAATATTTCACCAATGAATAAGATTTTGTTCGTTTATGAAACAGAATTGCTAGCTTGGCTTTCTTTCCTTAATAATAAAGGAATCACACATTTGTATCTATGTTAATCATGAAACAAATAAGACCTAGATCCGGGGCGGGGGGGGGGGAGGGAAGAAATAATGATCACCTAAATTTCTGCTGAATAATGGTGCTGTAGTTTAGTTTCAATGTACACCACAAATGTGAAATTTAAATACAACTACTCATCTATGATCTTCTTCTGCCATCATAATCTCTGTTCCTGAAGTAAGGATATAACAAATATGTTCCAATAATATCTCAACATCCTCTGACTATATGTATTCTGTATTAAACTGCAGCAGGAGAAGCATGTTACGTGTCCCATCCATTGAAGGCTATCATCTGGTGGAACCCAGGAAGAAAGACTTCTCTGTTGTACCACCATTTCTAGAGAATATCATTCCACACCCACCACCCCAAGAGATCAGATTGGCTTTGACACTGTAGGCCATTTACAAGGTTCTGAAAATGTGGTTGTGTTCAAGGTATGGGATTTAGTTGGAGCCTGTGAAATAATTGCGTTGAAATTGTTGTATTGATGACTCTCTCCCTCCCTCACTCTCAGTTTTTTAAAAAAATCACAGCAGCTGATTAATATTTCAAATTTTGTTTGTGTGTGTTTTCTGCTGTTTTTTGTTATTTTTGTTTTTGCTAACTATCCAGAGCTGCTTGTTTGAGGCAGGTGGCCTTGTTAATTTAATAAGTATAACCACATAAATAAGTTATGCAAGCAAACATACTTTGAAAACTCAAAAGATTTAAGTCAGGCATTATGTTTTTCTGAATCTGGTTGCAACTTCTGTTTTAGTTTTCCAGGATTTTTCACAGATGATAAATACGAATTGAGCCTAACTACTGGTTCTTTCCTTCAATTCTATTATATACAATAAATGGTTATCAGTATTGTAAGTCACCAAAAACAGCTATGGATGTCAGACACAAAAGACCAGGCCCACATATGAAGTTCCAATTAAACTAATTTATTGCATATGCCTATGCACAGAAATGTACACAACAAACGTTTAGCACTATTTTGGCGCTGGGTAAGGATTAACAGAATTCAAGGAGGGGTTGGATTTAGTCCATTTGTCGCTATATAGAGATTCAGGTTGATTCCTCCCTTGACTCCACCCCAACATTCTGCCACAACTTCGCCTATAATGGAAGAAGTAATCACAAGGGTTCTATGGAAAAGATCTTTTAGGTTAGATAATGTGATTCCAGGAAACTTCGATGAAATAAGTAGATAAATATAAATATATAAGTATGGAAATATAAATAAATAAATAATGCAGCACATCTTATTTTAAAAACCATAAATTAGTTTATTTTCATTACCCATGGCCAATAAATATTTGGTGGAGCAAGTGAAGGAACCCTCTTGTGTTATTTAACCCCTCCCCTTTTAAAATAATGAAGTGATGTACAAATTGACATACAAAACTGATGCAATCCTTGTCCAAAGCCTTTCTAATGGAATGATTTAGTTGGGTTTCTGATTCTACTAACACACTGAATTGTCAGATTGTTTCATCTTCTAACTGCTGTAGAGATATGGTGTTGATTCCAAGATGTCATATCTAATCACTTTTTTTAAATCAAGATTCTTTGCTGACCAAGTATTGGCTTCCTTTTTGAACTACCAAACTTCCCTTAGAGACTGGGGCCACTTAGGGTGGGGAGGGGGTTGAAAGAAAAAAGAAAGGATTTAGATAATTTACATTTCTGAACAGAATGAATGCAGCGTGCTTTTGTCTATTCTGTCAGCATGCCAAATTTGGCAGTGGCCAATGTGACAGAGACAAATCCAACTGGATATTTGAATGCCAGCAAGCATGACTTTAGAACGTATCTAAGGGTTTTTATCATATAAAATAATAATAAAAATAATCTGTTGAGTACATGTAAGGGTACCAATTTATAAATCAAATATGTTCTTTGGGGTGCATTGAAATGTATGTTGTACAGAATAATAATGCTACTGTATTTCTTCAAATACCAAGGGAGAAAAAAACAAGAATGAAAAATGCACTGGGAAAATGATGCTCATGGGTTGTGTTGGACCTGAGTAAAAATTCTGAGTCATTGACGGGTGATTGAATAAGTGGTAACAAATTTCAAAATCTACTCCCTAATACATATGTTTCTATATTTAACCAAATAAAGATTGAATTAAACTGTGAAAAATCCCAGCTTTCGAATCTGTGTACAAGCCTGAGTTCTTCTATTTCAGTGACATACATTCCCAACTACAATGAATTTTTAGCAACTATGGGATACACAAGATGTCTTAATATATGAAAGAAATATATTTCTTTATATTTAGAGTTGTCTCAAACTGCAAAATAGTGGCAAATAAATTCAATAAACAAAAAAAAAAGCAAGCAAGTAAGCAAATAAATAATAAAATAGTCTGGAACACAAAGAATTTTAGACAGTTTCGTTTTTGCTAAATATGGAAATTCAGGTTGATCATTTTTCAAGAAAAAGACCACTCATGTTTCCTTTAATTAAAAATAATCTTCTTTGTTCTTTATGCATAGTTTATTTTAAAAAAGCAGATTTTAAGAAAAAGAATAACATCGATATATATAATAATTCATATTGTTCCTAGTTTTATTTATCTCTATTATCTGCACTTTATAAATGAAAGGTAATAAGCAATCACCATTTAACTATAACTTCATTTTAGTAATGAAAATAATTTGTAGTATTTGACAGAATTCTGTACAGACTTTTCTAAGATTGCCATGCTAACCAAACCCCAGAAAATACATAAAAGCCCACAATTAAGATTACTACAAGTAAGGCATCAAATCTAGCATCAAAAAGGGAATGGAAGTACCTTGGTGTTCCTGTTTGGGAAGAATATATAGTTTCTTACTGCATAGCTCCTCCTTCCCAGAGGCCCCACAAAATAACAGTTAATTCAAGATTAGGTGGCCTGTCTCTATCACCAACACTGCCTGCCTATTTTCCACATTGCTTGCCTGGAGCTACAAAATAGGATTTCTGGCTGGGTCTTAAAAAGCTATTGATTTATTATTGCCTTTTCTGAAACAGTATTGCTCCCTTTTATCCTCACTACCTGGGTGTTTTGCTAAGTAATTGTCTATTGTTTTTTACTTTCACCAATGGGATTGTTGTTATTTCAGGCAATGAAAATAACAGCCTCCTGTGTGTCAGTACACTGCCAATACCTCCTACTTAGTGAGAAGCAGACAACAAAACAGTACCTTGCAAATTAGTCTCACGTTTGTACCTTATATCCATAGAATAGCATGAACATCATTATGGT
Source organism: Masticophis lateralis (assembly GCA_030761175.1). Classification (NCBI taxonomy): domain Eukaryota; kingdom Metazoa; phylum Chordata; class Lepidosauria; order Squamata; family Colubridae; genus Masticophis; species Masticophis lateralis. Next base: position 37,715,567 of record JAUDYJ010000006.1, on the reverse strand, counting down.
AAATCTGATTTTTGGCTGTGCTTGTGGCATGACAAGCTAAAATATGCCTGAACTGACCAATATTTTCTGTACTACCAGCAGGAAATGATAAAATAAAATTAAAATCCACTGATCTATGATACATAAAGCTCGGTTAATTTATTTAAAGTAATTTTAAAGATAAGAGAGCAGTTCTTTTTAACAGCGTCACAAAAACTTAAAGATATATTACTATTAAACATAATTAACTATTTTCTAGGCATTATTTCTGTTCTGGTCTGTATACATGTGCAAAGCTTTCTTTCCACTATCACTGCTGTTATTTTAAGGACCACCTGCTTCAGAGATGAAATTCGACTGGTTCGGACCGGCTCAGGCAAACTGGTAGGGACAATTTGAATCAGTTCACTGAACTGGTAAAAGCCACCCCTGCCCATGCCTGCCTGGCCACCACCCACCCCTTCTGGCCACTCGATCCATTCAACATTAAATGCTGCAGCAGAGAAAATCCGAACTTTTCTCCCTCCACAGCAGGAGCTGCTGCAGCCTGTCTTTTTAAGGTCCTTGGACACTCGTGAGGGAGGGGGCCAGAGAGGGACCATAAAGGGAGCAGCAGCTCCACTGTGAATGGAGGGAGAAAAGTTCAGCTTCTCTCCGCCACAACATTCACTATGAGCCCTTCTTCTGCTCATACACACATTTTTTCCTATCGGGTTCTGTAGGCGTGGCTTGGTGGGGGGGTGTCATGTGACTGAGTGGTTGTGGCTGTGAGTGACATCAAGTTGGTCACACCCACTCAGTCACAGGACCCCCCACCAAGCCACACCCCCAGAACTGGTAGGGAAAAAATTTGAATGCTTGTTTCAACCTCATGCTTTTTAAAATACAAACAGCTCTTCCCAATAATTGCTGTCCTGTAAAATGTACATTTAAAGCAATGGTGAAATCCAAATTTTTTTACTACCGGTTTTGTGGGTGTGGCTTGGTGGGCATGGTGTGGTTTGCTGGGCGTGGCTTGGTAGGCATGGCAGGGGAAAGATACTGCAAAATCTCCATTCCCACCCTACTCCAGGGGAAGAATATTGCAAAATCTCCATTCTAACCCCACTCTGGGGCCAGCCAAAGGTGGTATTTGCTGGTTCTCTGAACTACTCAAAATTTCCACTGCCAGTTCTCCAAACTGCTCAAAATTTCCGCTACTGGTTCTCCAGAACCTGTCAGAACCTGCTGGATTTCATCCCTGATTTAAAGGCAATGTGCTTGTATATTTTATTAAATGAAAATCACAAATGGGAAATTGTATGGGGCCAAGTAAGCCAGGGGTGGGTTCTACTTACCTTTACTACCAGTTCGCAATGGGAGTGTGTGTGCTTCTGTGCATGCAAAGTTTCTGCGCATGCACAGAGCGTCCATTATGACATCCAGGCGGGTGGGCACAGCCTCCCCCGCTTTTACTACTGGTTCGCAAGAACCGGACAGAACCGGGAACAATCCACCACTAAACTGAACTCTATTTATAGAATGATATAAAACTTCAAAGTAATCTCTCCTCGGTGAAAGAGAGATAGTTGTAGAAAATCTGCAGAAAGAGAGAAACTTGTGCACAAAAAGGAAGACTTTCCAAAGTAAATGTCTAGAAGAGGCTGTTGCTTTTAATTTTTCATTTAAAAATAATAATTGATGACAATAAAATATGTACGTATTGGAAGTAAGTCAGGCTAAGTGTTTAAAGTTAAATGTAAAATGTGGCACAGCCCTACTTCAAAGGCAATTCTGCCATATGCAGTAGATCAAGAACCATGTACTTCTGTTCATGTGTTTTTAGCCCATTAATTGAACCTTTCCCAATTTTTTTGCAGTAGTTCTAAGCTGAATACGCCATGGCTTAAAAAATGGATCTTTCAAGTCTATAGTGGCATAAACTACTCTTAGCCCTCCTTCATCATCATATAATCAGGAAACTCCTAAAACAGAAAGTCCTAAAGATCCCCAATGCCTTCCAGATGTTTTGAATTAAAAATCCCAGACTTCCAAAAAGGTTTGCCATAATCAATGGTTATTTGACACATACATCATATCTGCACTTCTTGTTTCAAATTCCTCTTTTCATGTGTTTATGACTACTTAAGTCTAAAATGGTTTTTATTTAAACAAAATATATTTTGTTTGCAAGTTATTTAGTCTGGACTGCAGGCTACCACAGTCTTCTATTGGACAATTCTTGTATTGATGTGGTCTACCACCCTTCTCTTCCAGGAAAGGAACTTTAAATCACTCTCCTTCCTATGTTTGAGTCTTAGTGGGTATATACTTGAGTGTATGTCTGTATGCACAAAGTTCAGAGAGACAGAGAGAGAGAGAAAGAAAGAAAGGAAGAAAGAAAGAAGGAGACAGAGATAAAGGTTAAATTTATGCATACAAAATTAAATAAAGCATCAAAATGCATACATATACAAGCTTACAAAACAAGAACCTTTAAAGTAAAATTTTCTTTTGTGTCAGAATTTTTGAATTCTTAACAATTTTTAGATATTCCCTTTACTATATAAATGGTATTTATCATACCATTTACAATACTAAATGCACTTTCAGGAAAATTTCAGATGCACTCATACTTTCTTAGAAAAAGTTTATAAAAAAGGATAATTTATGGTTATTCTTGAACCATGAAATTATACTGAAGGAACTGGGAATGTTTAGCTATGAGAAAAGGAGATGACGTGGGTTGGAGATTATGATACCATTCTAAATAGTAGAACAATAACATACAGAAGGTTAAATCTGATTCTCCATCATTTTGCAGTCCAGAACAAGAACCACTGGATTATAGAAAAGAAGATTCCAACTGAATCTGCTTCAAATGGCAAGACCAGTTTGATTGATCTGATTTGGATCCCTGCACTGCAGTGGTGGGTTGCCCCAGTTAGCACCGGTTCTATAGAACCGGTAGTAAAACCGGCGGGAGGCTCCGCCCACTGACCCTGATGTCATCAAAACGCTTCTGCACTTGTGCAGAAGAGCAGGCACGTGCGCAAGCACAAGTGCGTGCACGCACGTGGCCCAGTTGCGAACCAGTAGTAAAGGTAAGAAGAACCCACCCCTGCTGTACTGGGCAGAGGATCAAATTTAATGGCTTAATTAACCACATCTAGATTTTATGAAATTTGTTTTAGTTTAGTTTACTTTATTGATTAGCCCTTGGGCCATATTGATTAGCCCTTGGGCAGAGTTCCAGACACAAATTATTATTAAAATCTGATAAAAACAATTTAAAATGGAATTGGTTAAATTACAATTTAAAATAAAATTGGAATAAAATGCAATTTAAAATGATAGTTTTGATTAGCCTATAGGCCATATCAAAGCACAAGGTACAAACACATATCGCCAATAAAATCTTATACAAACAATTTAAAATAAGAGTAGGGTAAAATACAATAGTTATAGGATAAGATACAATATAATTTAATATATAAATATATAAAATAGAATAAAATGACATAAAATTATATTTCGGTATCACCCTTACAATCTACCTCAATCAGTCCTACGTATGCAGATCTCAGCCGAACCATTTTGTTTAAGTACTGTGCTGTGTTCAATGTTATTTTCAGGGTCTGGCTGCACATAAAGTTAGTTTTTTGATAGGGAGATCCCAATGGGTCATTCGTTTGGTATATGGACCAAGGTACCTGTCTCTCACCCCCTTATACAAGCGTTAAATTTGTTTTAAATATTTATATGTAGTGCTGTGCAGCACTTCTGATTCAATTTCCAAAAGATGCTTCAAAAGGTTATACAATATTGCTAAAGGTTTATTTAGAATCCATGTAATCTCATTAGTTGACCTGGGGTATTTCCAGACAGGTGACAGCTAGTGCTAATAAATTTTTCTTGTTCTTCCTCTAAGTCACACAACAGAATTGCAAGTGTCTGTCAGTATTATAGAAATACATCCCATTTCTTATATGTCCATGCTTATTTTACAGATTTATAAACTTCTTTAGTGCTGTTTATAATCCCACTATGCATAAACTAGATTAAAACTACTAAGAAAAACTAATAAATGAAATATTTCTATGCTGAGGAACTATAAAAACCCATATAGGTTATTTGTTGTTATATTCTATTTCTACCAGCATAATTCCAGTTCCCCAGTTGCTGTATAAACAAACGCCAGCTTTCTTGTAAGAAGTATCTGTTTCAGAGTTATTAGGTATGGATGTTATGCTATTGGAAATTTTTTTCTTGACAGATGTTGATAAAAATTTAATTGAGAACAGAATAGGAGGGTCCCAGGTATCTGTAGATAGAGTCAGTACATTCCTTTTAATTAGTTCTTTAATCTTGCAATTATCTTCTATAAATATTTCAATGTATTTCAAAAAAGGTTTTATATCCTGAATGGAAAAAATAAAAATCACTCCTTCTACCTTGAACTTTGAAGGTTTTTGACCTTTAACCGGACATATAAATATTCCTCAGAGACGTTTCTTCCTTTATCCAAAGATTTATGTTCTTAGATGCATTTAACTTTACTTTCTAGTTAGAATACAAAATCATCAGAAGACTCACAGAACAATCTCCTGTCACTGAGCATTTTACATATGTACAAAAGCAAAGGCCTGCCAAATCATCATTGATGTTGTGCTTGTAGGTTAGCAATGTCATATGACATTGAATTTTACAACCCATCACTCCAATTGCTATTACAACCCAACCATATATATCCAAATAAGAGATGGTATTCAGCAGGATCTGACCAGATCTAGAGAACTGGTAGTGGAAATTTTGAATATTTTAGAGAACCAGTAAATCCCACCTCTGGCTGGCCCCTCCCCCATCTATTCTCTGCCTCCCAAGTCCAAGCTGATCGGGATGAAATGGGGATTTTGCAGTAACCTTCCCCTGGAGTGGGGAGGGAATGGAGATTTTATAGTATCCTTCCCCTGCCACATCCATCAAGCCATACCGTACCCACCAAGCCACACCCACAGAACTGGTAGTAAAATTTTTGAATCCCACCACTGACCCAAATATATAACTATATTCAACTTTGACAGAAAGCTACTCAGTGGTGGGATTCAAATTTTTTACTACCAATTCTGTGGGTGTGGCTTGGTGGGCAAGGCATGACTTTGTGGATATGGCTTGGTGGGCATGGCAGGGGAATAATACTGTAAAATCTCCATTCCCACTCCATTCCAGGGGAAGGTTCCTGCAAAATCCCCCATTTCCTCCCAATCATATGACCACATTGTTTAGTAATAGTAATCCCGGCAGTCCTAGTTGCTATTGTAACCCCCAGGACCACACAGGTTATTAAGTGAGAACTCATGCATGAACTTCTACTTGCATATTCTGTAGCGCCTCAGTTATCAAACATTTCCTCATACATGTTCTTGTTAACAAGAAAGATCCAGTAATTAAAACAACTGTAACAATGTGGGTTTGTTACAGCCTCAGTATGTTAGCAAATACTTTCTATAATAAAATGTGCAAATTTAGAATTGCTTCAATGTTTTTTAGGTTTAAATGCACATTATTAATTATGAAACATATGAATGAATGTATGTAAAGAATATGTACTTCCAGAAGTTACCCAAGCCTTGTAGCTCATCTTAGATATCTACCAGGCATCTATATTGGGCAGCAGCAATATAGCAGATGCTATATTTGGGCATATGCTTTGGGCAGATGAATATCAGAAGGGAATAGAAACTAGAAATGAAAACTAGAAAATGAAGTCAGATCAGGTGGTATTTACCGGTTCTCCGAACTATTCAAAATTTTCGCTACCGGTTCTCCAGAACCGGAGAGAATTGCTGAATACCACCTCTGAAGATACTACATTTTTCATTGGACAATTCTCTTGCTATTGTGTCTGTCCAGATTTCTCTTCCAGGAAAGCAATGGACAATCACCTTTTCTCTTGTGAGCAAACACATATACTTTGTGTGTTTGTGTATGTATGTGCACATATGTTTGTGTGTATATGACATACACACACATAAACACACACATAAGAGCATGCATTCACACAATATTAACTTTATATATATACAAAGATGGAGTATCAAGATACACAGACATGCTTCTATACAAAATATGGAATGGTGCAATGTATATAAATCACTTTATTAGCATAATTATTTGACAATTTTACATTTCATTTTTGATTTTCATGGAAAGGAGCAAAGAGCTTTTGGTCTTTAGTTCTCCTGTTTAGGCTTCTGAAATTGATCACTACTTTTCCCAACCAATCTTTGCATTCCAAGGCGTGTATGCCTGCTTTTATTGAGACTAAAGATATTTTGCTTCTTCCAGTTACTAATTATTGAGCTTATGCAGTGTGATTATCCAGCCTATACTAAATAACCTGATCTCAATTTATAAAAAGTATGAGTACAGAGGGAAGTCTTGTATTTTCTTCTTCTAGAATTCCGTTAAATGAGGTCACTTGATTTTTGTGTGACAATACACTAGAACGATCGAAAGAACTTCAGATTAAATAGAGCAACACATAATTAGCACAGTAAGGATATCTTCATTAATTGGGAGAGTGGCAAACAAATTTAATAAATAAAATAAACTTACATCTACCAACCAGTTTTGGTCAGTTTTGCTACTAAGAGAGAGCCTACTGCTGCATTACACAGTTAACTTTTTTAGTATGATTTCCTGAAAAAAAACAGGAATGAAATGGCAGGAAATCCCAGAAGGCTATGTCAGAAGCTGGCTGATGTCAGGCATTCAGGGTGTGAGATGAGGAATTTGATAAGTACACTCTACATACCAATAATAGGTTGGTTTTCTATTATAGCAGTTTTCTCAACATTTAAAGAGAATGAGTGTCACTTGCAAAGAATGATAATAAAATACCAACTATAGACAAAGAAAACAAAGCTCACAAGGCTTCAAGCAAGCAATATTGTGCCTAGAAATATAAGTGAACAATCTTTATCTTTTATATTTCCATTTATTACAACAAAAACTGATATTCCTTTTAAACATTAAAAATAAGGTTTCAGATGCAGGTGGCAGCATCCGGCCAACTTTGTCCGGCATTTGGAAGTCCACCAGAGTTGGACCTGCTGAATAATTGGATGGGAAAATTCCTGGTAATATTAGTATTGTAGGCTAGACGGGGAACTTCTTTACCTTTTACTGAAAAATAGAAAATGGAGGACTTTACAGTTTTTAAATAAGGTTGAACTGTTTATTGTCATGGATATCTTAATGAACTCACCTCTCCTCCAGTGCAGGGGAAATGGCTGGAATATCTTGAAGTGCAAAGTGCCTCCTTCTTAGTTACATCATCATCCAACCCAAAGGCTGCTGAGCAGTTGATGGAAAAATACTTATAAGGCTTCCAAGTTTTTCCAAAATCCTGAGATCGCTCTAAAACCATGGCTGCTGGTCTTGGTGACTTGAATATCATGATCAAATGAGTGAAATAAAATTCAGTTTCCAAATTGAGCTGGATCTTCTCCCTATCTACTCCTTGTGCTGATTGCCACCATGTGTGTGGTAATCTAAAAGATGAATCAACCATAGCAGAAGGTGGATGAGCCAGATGTGTATTCATAGAGTTGCATTTGCTAAACTTAGGCCGTTTGCATAAGAGGTCTGTATTTTCACTGTAAGAACAGTATAATTCTGTGGAGTTGTATCCACATGTTGTATCTGTCCACAATTTACGTCCATGACCTAGGTTGCCCATTTGAGGATTGCATGCCTTCTCACAGCGAGACCCAGTTCCAGGAATACTACTCAATCCTAAATAGGGGAAAAAAAGACCTAAATGAAACTCTTCATATGTATCCAATCCCCAACGAGATATTGAGTTTGTTTTCTTACAAAATAAGAACGCATAGTTAAATAAAGAATGGATCCCTTATACTCTCAATCTCAGACAAGCTCCATTGTATATCTAGATAGATAAAAATACTCAACTATTTTATAAGGCTGTTTAAGGAATATTGTGATAATTTTTGTTGAAAACATTGACCATTTTTATCCAATGCTTTTACTAAGAAATAAATTTGTCCAAAACTCTTGAAATACTCAATTTCATTGTTTCAATTAATTCCAAGCAGGTCTTTATTTACCGGAATATTATTGCTCAGTTGTATAACACATACCATACTTTTCATGCAGTTGTACAGCACATACTTTTCATGTTCAAATATTAACATCACTAAGTACAAATCTCTTCTGCCAGAAACCTTGAAGGACCTCTGCCAGTCAGTGACAATTATTTGGAGAAGAATGGTTGACTGGCTCAGTATAGAGCAACTACTTGGGTTGTTGTGCAAGTCTAAACCAGTGGTGGGTTTCTACTAGTTTGCCCTGGTTTGTGCAAACTGGTAGCGGCAGTGGGGGCAGGCTCCACCTACCTGCCCGGATGTCATGTGCTCACAGTTCCGAACTGGTAGCAAAGGTAAGTGAAACCTACTACTGGTCTAAATATTACAAAATGATATACTGCACATTACCAAGAAATTATTAAACATTATTAAGTGGAAGATAATTATTAAACAAATGTCAAGAATACCTAGATAATAATAGCATTGTCTGTTTGATGCCTAAGGCATCCCTTTTTCTTTTCTCTTTGACTCATAAAATGTATTTCAAACCTTTCGATTTATATAAGCACTAAGTTAAAACAAATTTAAAATTGGAGAGTAAGATCAATAGTTAACAGCAAATCCGGTTGGGACCGGATTGCCCGATCTGGTAGTGATGGAGGTGGGTAGTTCAGAGAACCGGTAGCAAAAATCCCTGCCTCCCCCAGCTGAGCCGCGTGATCATCAGAGGCTTTTTTCTTTTAAATGGCTTTTTAAAAAAATCTCTGCCGATCAGGCAACTCAGCTGGGATCGTGAAAGCATTTCGCTGAAGAGGTTGTAGAAAAAATGGTTTTAAAAGTTTTTTAAAAATTGGTCACGCCCACCCAGTCACATAACACCCCCCTCCCTGCCAAGCCACACCCACAGAACCGATAGTAACAAATTTTAGATTTCACTACTGATGCATACTATTTTCAGAGGCTGCCTACTCCAGTCATTTCTTCTTCTGCTCTATGCATCGTATTACTCTTTGCTTAGACAATGGAATGTTCATTTGCAATAAATTGTACTTATTCCCCAGAAAAAAACATGTTTACATGATTTTTACTTTGAACAGAAAAGTTGTCCTATCTTAGATGCAGACAGCACGCTTATGCCCACAAAAGGAAATAAGTACACTGGTAAAGGTCACATTATAATATCCAACTCTTTTCAAAGTGCTGTACAAACATTAACTAATCTATATAGGTTTTCTGAGAAGTAAGGAAATATTTTCAGGTGTGTTATCAATTACAAGTGCTATAAATTGCCTCAGTTAACATGTTGGCTGTTAAATTCTTTACTTTCATTATGCTACATAGTCCTTTACTTGTTATATAATCAGGTTTACTGTAGTAATTTAATGTCTATGAAGATTTTCAGTTATCCATGATTGCCCTAAAGGCAATTGGACTTCCTTTGTCTTTTCCTTTAAAATATTTTGCTTCTCATCCAAGAAGAGAAGTGAAATGTCTTCAAGGAAAAGACAAAGTCCTGTTGCTTTTTGAAAAAGCACTTTTGGGTAGCAACTTGATCTATTCCATTTTTTGCCATCTAGCAAAGGAAAAATCTGAAGGATAAAAAATGTACCTTAGAGAAAATAAGTAGTGTTATGTATATCCTGTGAGTTAGACTACATCTGCATGCAATCTGATACACATGCAATCTTTTTTGAAAAAGCTTGCCTTGCCTTTTATGCCTTGCCTCAAATGTCTAATCCGTACAGGATTAGATAAAATACTGAAAACATGCAAAATCGGGCTTATGCTTCCTGAGTCTTGGCCAACACTCTTTAGAAAAATTGGCAGTGGGGAGTTCACAACCAAAGGAAGGAATTAGGAGACCAAACAGGAATAGGAGAGCTTTGTTAGAGAATATAGCAGGAGAGAAAGGAGGCGAGAAAGAAGCTGGCTTGAAATACTGGCAAAAGGATGGTATCAGTGGCATCAGTGGAGCAATGGGAACTTGGAAGCTGTGTGCCCTGTTTACCAGAAAATTATGCTAATTACCTCTGTGGCAAACACCAGCATTTCCCCTTGCAGAAGAAAAGGGTGAAAGAACTGGAGACTAGCCATTCTTTTTTATACACATCAGGGATCGTGACAATCACAGCAGTACTGCACAAACAGCTTTCCACAAAGGCTGACAGAATGAGGCCTTTAAGGGGCAGGGCACAGGAAGTCACCCAGAGACAGGGTCAATAAGGGAGCGGTACAAGAAGGAAGAAAGGACTTCAGTGGAGGGATGAGTATTTGGAAGATTGTGACAAAAATGACAGGTTGAACATGATGGTCCTCCACCTCAAGGAGTTGATCAAAGAATGCAAACATGGAAGCCAAGCACCCTCTACCTGAGAAAGTTTTACTATTTCAGTCTCTCCAGCTCTGGTCAACAAAACCAAGAAACTCAACTGAAACCTCCGTTGAGGAGGAAAGAAGAGCAGTGGTGGTAGTGGTGAAAAGTAGTATGCTAGATATAAGAAGCCATAGTGAGGGGAACTCTGTGTTGGTGCACAAATTCAAAATATGAAGGAAAGATTATCAAGACTCATCAGTGGGATCACTATCCATTCCTGTTTATCCAAGCATGGTTAACCAATGTTGCTAAAAGAGGGTTTCAAGAAATTATAAAACTAGGCTAAAAAGATGAAGCTATATGGATTGTAGGAAGTGCTTTCATCACCCTTCCATACATAGTCAAGGAACAATAAAGGAAAGAAAATTTGGAGGTGAACAAGTGGCCATGAAAATAGTGTTGTCAAAAAAGAATTGGATTCCTAAACCATGGTCTTCTTTAACAGTAAAAGATACTCTTAGATGGGGGTGAAGTGCACCTCATAAAAACCAGAGGCAATTATTTTGCCAAGAACTTTGTGAATTTTATGACCGTAAGGTTCTTGTGGCTCCTTGTGGCTCCCAGGGCCATAGTGTTAAAAGAGAAAACAAAAGCCAGTTGTTCTGTCCCTTAATTCGGAAGATTTTTAAAACAAATATAAAATTGAAACCTTTTCTTTCAGGACTTTGGATAAATAACTTGAAAAAAGTGGAACTTTGTTGCAACATATGTTGACTGTGGCGAGAATCTTATATGTGCACAAATAGAAATACATATCAATTTCCACAATGGAAGATGTGATGGAGAAAGCAATGGAACTGGCAGAGATGGCAAAACTTGCTTTAATTAAATAAAAGAACTTATCCAATTTTGTTTCTACTTGGAAACTGCTTCTGCACTTTATGCTCAAAATAAAAAAAATGAAACTTTGATCTTATGCTTTGATGATTAGATTATTTTGTTGTTATAGAAATGGCTAGTAATTACTAAATATGTAAAGCAAAAAATTGAGGTTGTAACTGTATTTTATATTCCACTGTACTGAAAAAGTTGTAAGTCACTGCTTTCTTTCCCTTTCCCTTTCCCTTTGTACCTTTTCCCATTCCCTTCCCCCGTTAATAAGATACTGTTAATATCTTTGTTTCTGTTTAATTGAAGTTTATATAATAAACTTCAATTAAAAAGCAAAAATCTAATCTAATCAGCTACTCACAACATTATGAAAAACATTTTTGACATGAGTTCCCTTTTTATACTTTCTGCTTTTCTATTTCTCTGTTTTCTTCCTCTCTCAGTCCAAAGTTTATCGTTAAGATGCACTTTATTTGTTAGATTTCTATCCAGTGTTCAATGTAAGAGCTTGAGGAAGTGAACATATATTATTTTGTCTTACAACAGTCCTGTGAGGTTGGGCTGATTATTTGTAAACTGTACTGGATAATGAACTGAAATCTGTAGTATCAGACAAGACCCTGCATGAGGTAGTACTGTAGAGGGATTTAGAGCTGATCTTGGGGAAGATATTAGGGAGCCATTAAGCATGAAGAAAGGAGTAAGCCATTAAGGAGAGTCTTTGACAAGAGATTACGAAATCCAGAGGTAGAAAGTAGCATAGAAAAGAAAGTCAAAATAACCCCACCTTCATTTTGTTTAGTATAAACAAAAAGAAAATAAAGAGAAATTTGGACAAGCTTTCCAGATTGATGCCAACCCTTTGAAGTAGGCCAGGGGAAGAAACACTTTATTGTTGCAAAGTATATTAACAGAATCTTGAAAACCTGTCCAAATTTTTCTCTCAAAGGAAAATCCAAGGTGGAATTAGTTTGAGTTTCCTTTTCATGTTTCCTTCACTTTCAGGGCAGTGTAGTCCAAGTCCCTTAATTAATCCTTGCTGCACTTTTTCTAAATTACGTTGCCTGGTCTGAATATAAATAAAATAAATAATGAATATAAATAATGTAGCTTCATTAACAGCTTTCTTATTTTTGTTTTATTCCTCAAATCTATATAAGATGTTTTCCACTATTGAAAGCAAAAATGCCAGCATGTGGCATTCATGGAATGGACATGAATGCAAAAGTATAGTCCTCAGGTATAAATATTCAGAAGGAAAATCAATATGAAAAGAATTTCAGCAGAACACAAATAATCTCCAAATTGTTCATTGCAACTAATGATAATCAGAGAAAACAATTGTCACACACATTTCAAGGAGTAATTCTCTGTAATCGTTTGAAATCATGCCACTGGAATTACCTTAAGTATATTTTTTCTGCTTCTGTTTAAACAATTGTACTGTTTACTTAATGTGTAAAGAATGAAGTGTTTGTAGTAAGTAAATTGTGTATTCCTACATTGCCACATAGTGATGCTACTTAGTCTTTCTTTAATTCCACTTAAATGACACATTACACATTTTTTGTTGATTCAATTTTGTTGATTAGTCATTTTTGTTTAGGATCCAGGGCTATATATTTAGTTTGGTGTACAGTATTCCTTCTATAGAAATGCTGTTTATTACTGAGTGCATATATTGTTGCAGTCTGCCAGTGAGTGAACTAATAAGATCAATGGTTCTGCATACCTTTTTTGGATCGGGCTTGTGCCTTTGAGTAAGTGTTGACCTGATCAGGTTCTTGCAGTTTTCTCAGCAAGGGTTTTCAGAAGTGATTTGCCATTGCTTTATTTCTAAGGCTGAGAGAAAGCGACTGGCCCAGAGTCACCCAGATGGCTTTGTGCCTAAGTCAGGACTAGAATTCATGGTCTCTCCGCTTCTAGCCTGGTGCCTTAGTCACTCTACCAAACTGGCTCTTTAAACACCCATTACATCAGAATACCCATTATTCCACTATTTTTCAAGTGAGGAAGGAAAGCTGCAATATTATAACAAAATGCCCTTATATTCGGCGATTTTAAAATTCCATTTCCTAAAGTCATGCTAAGTCATATGCAAAAACGCGGTATATTCTCTGCGGAATAGATTTAAGAAATTCGTCTTTCTCTCTTGCTCAGCTCCAGCCCTTTAATGATTTTCTTCTAAGCTCACGGAACCGCTGCCGCCGTTTAGAAAGGAATTTCATCTCGTTTACTTACAATACGAGCACCTCTGGCTCTGAGTTCAGTCGAAGGAGGAACTCTGCGAGTGACAGGGGACGTTTTTCGGCTTCTGTCCCAAGCAGAGAAGCACCCCGGAGTCAACGTCCCCCGCGAGGGACCGTTTCTAAAAGCGTCTTAGACCTGCCAGGGGGAGAGCTACAGCCGGCGCTCCCGCGGGCTCCGAGACACCCACCTGCAGAGCAGCCCAGCAAGACGAGATGCCAGAAGGGACTCCCCATGGCGGAGCGCGGGGCACCGAGCAGGCATGCAGTCCCGTGGGCGCGAACCCTCGATCTGGGCGCCGCTAAGGACGACAGCCAGGCTCCCTCGCCACAGGCCCCCGCAGGGCGACGGCCGGAGGACCGATCGAGCCAACCCGAACTGCAGGCGCTCCCGCGGGCATCTTTTTCGCTCCTGGTCGTAGCCGATCGCCGCCAGCCCTGCTCCCTCGCCGCCTCTTTCTCCCCGCTGGGGGATCCCCGGCCAGGTGCATTAAGAAGCGGCGCCGATCCTCCTCTCCCGCCCCTCCGGCTCGTCTCCTCGTCCCGAGTGACAGCCTGAGAGGGGAGTGGCGGCGGCGGCGGCGGCGGCGAAGGGCCAGCTCCAGCTGCTCCCACCCCTCCCGTCTGTCATAGTGGGGAGTAGAGACCGCCTTTCGTCGCTCCCCTGGTCGGTCGCTACCCAGCCCGCCTCGGCCCTCCAGGGGGCCTGGTACTATGGTGCGCAAAGAACGGGCTGCCCCGGTCCCAACGCCGCCCTCCCGGCTCTCTCCTCGCGGCATTCCTCAAACCCGCTGACGTTTGTCCGCTGTCACTTCGCGGCACGCCAAGGTGCTTCAGCCGGGCGGGCGGGCGGCCAGGGGAAGGGCGAGGTTCTCGCCACTTCTTTCCCCGCTTTTTCTTTTTCTTTCCTCTTTAGCCTTTCATCCCGCTCTGCCTCCTTCCCTCCCAGCGGCCTCCGAGGGCGACTGACCTCCTTACCCCGCAGTCACCGCGGCCATCTTCCCTGGAGGTAGTCCTCTCGCCTTGACACCACCTGGGCCGCTTCCTTTTTCTTTCTCTGCTTGCCCCCTGCACCATCTCCCTAACCCACTCCCATTTTTTAAAAAAATTCGGTGTCTCCAGTTTAGATATTAAAGATGGAGTGTGCAGACTTGATTGCATTGGCCACGAATGCCGTCCAGTGCTCATTTTACACTTACAAAGTCTTCAGGAAAACAATATTTTATTTTTTATTTATTAATTAAATTTTTATAGCTGCACATCTCACCAAAAGCAACTCTGGTGGCACACAATAATTAAAAGACAAAAAGATTTCCTGTCCTGTGGGGTCCCATTCTAGGGGGCCATGCTCTTCTCCGCTTCCTAGCCAAGGGAGCCAGTGTTGTCCGAAGATGCTTCCGTGGTCATGTGGATGGCATGACTATAGGGCAAGAGACACAGAACATTGTTACTTTCCCACTGAAGTGGTACCTATTTATCTACTTGCATTTACATGCTTTCAAAGTGCTAAGTTGGCAGGAGCTGGGGCAGGATGGGAACCCACCCTATCATGCTTGAGTCTTGAACTGCCAACCTTCTGGTTGACAAGCCCAGCATCTAAATCGCTAAACTATTATGCCCCTACACAACAATTCAATTCCACTAAAAGGTTTTAGAAAACTTTTGCTTTGATTATAAAAACATTTTATTCACTGAATTACTCTTTCCGCGATAGAAGTTCACAAGTTGTGAACTGCAGTAGTCTCAGAAGAAATCCATTAAAAAAAAACACTGATCAGGTTTGTCCAATCACAGCTGGAGTATTGTAGAAACTTGTTCCAGCTTTGCCTGAGTCTGAAGCAGGCCTGTGTTTGCTTAGGAGCAAGGGTTGATAGCCAATAGCAATAGCCAACTACAAAAATAATCTGCCAAAGACATGCTGTGACTGTTGAATGTTCTCCACCCATTGGCAACTTCTAGCATGACATGTAATAGTAAACCCATTTTCTTTGGATTATTTGTAGTGTACAGTGTTTGTTAATAAAGTTCAGAATTTTCTCCACTTATTTTAAATGTTCAACCTTTTGAAATAAGAAACACAGGGGCAGTTGGATTAGACTGCTAGCTAAGTACTGGTATGTTGATACATGGCTTGATCAGTACTTGCTGTTATGTCATAGTGCTCCAATAGTAAACATACAAATTATGTTTGCCCTATTATAGCTTTTTGGCCCTTTTAGTACCCATTGCAGATTACAGATATTTTTAGTCTGCTTTTATTCATATATCTACAGTTTGCAGATAGAATCTTTATGAGGTCACTGCTCAGATTGAATTACCTGATAATTCAATATAGAGAACAGCAGCCCAACCTACCTGAAACAGGCAGATCGCTTTGGGAAATCATGGCATCATTTCATGGTTGCAGGTCAGGGTTTCTATTGAGTGAAGGGGTTGTTTATCTCTTACCACTCTTTCACATCCTGGGATGTAAAATTGGGAGAAGGAAGTAAAACTGTAGATGCAGAATACTTTTTCAATGGTCCCTTTTGGTGGTGGTGAAGAGTGTATTATTCTCTTTTGTTGTTGCTGTTTTGGGATGATGTTATTCTGGGCAGAGAAAAACCTGATTGCAGAAGAACCTGATGCTGGAATGATTAAATTCCCATAGAAATGAAATGCTACAACCTAGCAGAGATGTTGGAGGCAGGGGGCATGATGAGAAATTCCCACAAGGAAAACAAGCCCAATCATAATAATGTTAGCCACCACCCCTTTTCAAGATTTGGCATCATATTCAAAAGCCAAGGGAAAAAAGGACTACACTTCATATCCAAAGTTATTCTACAATGCAGAGGAAGAACCACCAGTCAGGGCCTATAGTGGTCACTGTCTGGACTCAGCACCTTCTCTGTCCCTTGACACACTGGTGCAATCCGGTCAGGATTTTTAAAAGCTATCTTTCCTCACACAGCTCTCAGCTGTTTCTGAAGCAACTTTTAAAATTTCCTGTCTGGATTCTACTAATTTGTCAAGGGGCAGGATGGGTCTGAGTCCAGACAACAACCATTGCAGGCTCTGATTGGTTGTGCCCCTGCTTCTTGCTCTTCTTGTCCATGAGGGGAAGGAAAGCCTCATTCTGTGTGTTTGCGTGTCTCTGTTTGTGCTAGTTTATCAGTACCTGCCTTGTCCTTCAAAACGCCTTCCCTTCCTGCTGGTGTCCCATTTTTTTCATTCACTTTCCCAGATATTTGATCACTTAGATGCCTTCACACTCCTTCCCCATAATCTCTCCTTGATACTAATGCACCCTCCACCCTCATTGTATTATTGTTTCTTTGGTATTGCAATGATTAAAACAAAGGAAAAACGCTTGTTTCTTGGTCTCTTTATTACACTGTGGGACAATGGAAACATTGTAGTAAGCAAGAACTGATAGTTCAGATAAGAACAGGGAACATTTAGGGGTACTTTGTAACTTGATTTCAGCATGCACATGTTGCAACTTAAAGATAAGAAGGAAAAGGAGAGTGGAGGGGAAGGGAAGATTGGATGGGGCACAAAGAAAAGAGTACACTTTGCCCAGCTTGGACAGAAACTGAAAGAATGCCTATCAGGAGATGCCAGGGTGGAATGAAGGTGTGCTGGGTGAAGAGGTGGAGAAAATATGGTAGCCTGAAGATTTACTGCCCTCCATGGTCCTTATAGGTCATCATTGGGTTAACTAGAATGTATAAAAATAAAGGAAGCTGCTGACTAGTTGAGAATATAGCAGTTCAGCAACCAGGGATGAAATAGCCATGGGATGATCAGCTGCTGGACGTATGGGCATCAGAGGCAGGTTTCAGTGGGTTCTGACCAGTTCTAGGGAAATGGTAGCGGAAATTTTGAGTACTTCAGAGAACCAGTAGTAAAAATTCTGACTGGCCCCACCCCCATCTATTCTCTGCCTCCCAAATCCCAGCTGATTGGTAGGAAATGGGGATTTTATAGTAACCTTCCCCTGGATTGGGGTGGGAATGGAGATTTTACAGTATCCTTCCCCTTCCACGCCCACCAAGCCACACCCACCAAGCCATGCCACACCCACCAAGCCACACCCACAGAACTGGTAGTAAAAAATTTTGAAACCCACCACTGATGGGCATGCCAGATACTGTAGAGTTGAAATTGTTCCTAGACTGGAATGAAGCTTGAAACAGAAGGTTCTGATTGGGAAATAGTACAGCAGAAGCAAAGCAAAGTTTCAAAATACAGGCAGGAGTGCATGTACTGTGGCCTGGAAATGGGTGGAAGACAAGGATGTCTATTACTGCTTTCAAGAAATGATGGTTAGCCCATTCTGGCAACTGGACAAGCAGAAAGTGTGGCCTGGTCTAGATAGCAAAAAGTTTCTGATTTGGCGGTAGATAGAACATTTTACTGGTGGACAAAGAGAACAACAGTTGGTGCTCTGAAGTGTTTAGGAAATATTTTTTAAAAATTTTTGAAACAAATGTATACTTACTTTGATTTCTAGTAGGATGATTTAAATTATTAAACATTTTATTATAACAATTAAAAGTGGACAGTGGGGTTTATTTTTTAACTACAAGCCTGGCCAAAGTTCACTATTTAATATATCGGCGTCTGTATAAGTATGTAGCATTCTTGTTATAATTTAACAGGGTGTCTTTGCATGGGGTGCAGTTATTCAGATTCTTTTAGCCATCTGAATTTCTGTCATGTGTTTGGTTTGGTTTGGTTTGGTTTGGTCGATTTTATTTGGGGGGGATGTCAATTTTCTTCCCATTTTTTCCCAGTGAAATTCCACTGCAATGTATGCATGTATGTACAATCCTTGTTTAATGACCACAGTTGGGACGGGCAACTCCATCACTGAGTGACAGGGTCATTAAGACTTCATGTGACCACTGATTTGCTATCAATTTCTCCACTGACTTTGCTTCTTGAAGCCTGCTGTAAAGCATGTAAATGGCAATCGTATCACCATGGGACACCGTGATGTTTATATACACTTACCAGTTGCAAAGTGCACAAATCTTGATCACATGACTGCAGAGATGCTTCAACAGTTGTAAGTGTGAAGACTCATCGTAAAGTTATTTTTTCTTTTTTCTTTTTTTTATTGAAAAAGTTTTACAATACATTTTTAACCCCACAATTACCCCCCTCCCCCCCTTTCCCCCCAACCCTCCCCCCCCTGACTTCCGTTGCATACAAATCATAAGTATATATCAGTCATTATTAAAAATTAGATATAGGTGAGATCCATAATATATATCATAACACTAGCAATGAAATTAATCCAGAATTCTAACTACTAATAAAAAAAAACATATTAAACAAATAAGGTTTATAAGATTTGTAAATGCCCCCTTAAAACTACAAATGTATAAAAATTTTCCCCATCGTTTTATCAAAGACAGCAGTACAAACAAAGTATATATCAAGTTAATATCTAAAAACAATATAATATATATATTTAACCTAATAATAACAGTAAAAGTAATCCTTTATTGCTTCAAGCTCTATCAAAAAGCTAACCAAAAATTCTTAATTTAGTACTTATTCTAAACATAATCATCCCATTTTTGGTGTCCTCAATCAAATACTATCTGGTACTTCTTAGTTTGATATTTGTTCTGCACATAATCCACCCAATTCTTCCAGTCCCGAACAAAAACTTCATGGGTCCTATCTTTTAAATATGCAGAAATCTTTGCCATTTCCGCAAAATTAGCCATCTTCAAAGTCCATTCTTCTATAGTCGGTACACTATCTTTTTTCCAATATTGTCCAATCAATAATCTAGCTGCAGTAATCATATATAAAATCAGTCTTGTTTCATTCGGTGAACAATCCTTAACTATACCCAACAAAAACAGTTGCGGAGAAAATTGAAGCTTCTTTTTCAAAACATTCTGCATAACCCACCAGAGTTTAATCCAGAAAGCTTTCACTTTCCTGCAAGTCCACCAAATATGAAAATATGTAGCATCCAAACAATCACACCTCCAACATTTAGGTTGAACATTTGGATACATACATGATAATTTCTTAGGATCTAAATGCCATCTATAAAACATCTTATAAAAATTTTCCCTCAGATTCTGTGCCTGCGTAAATTTAACATTCTGGACCCAGATCTTTTCCCAAGTTTCTAACATCACTGGTTCTGCAAAATTCTGTGCCCATTTTATCATACAATCCTTGACTATTCACTCTCTGAGTCTCTTTCTAGCAGTAAATTATACACCCTCTTAATATGCATCGGACCTCTCTGTTTCATCTGTATCACCAAATCTTCTTCATGTAACATTAATCCAATTTTCTGATCTTCTCTCCATCTCGATTGAAGTTGACAATACTGCAGCCAAGTTAAATTCTTCCCATCTTCCAACAGAGTTTTAAAAGATTTCAAATTCCATCTGCCCCCATCATTGAAAAGTATCTCTTTATATAACAACCCCCCGAGTGACTTTATATTTGGCACAATCTGCCCAAGATCCAACCACAAAGGTATTTTGTAATCCAATTTGAACTGATGCTTCTTCCAAACTCTCATCAAGGCCCGTCTCAATATATGACTTTTAAAAACATTATCCAGCTTATCCTCGTAAAACAAGTATGCATGCCAACCCAAGTCCAAACATTTTTTCAAACAGTTGCTAACCAGGCAGTCATTAAGCAAGGACTAACTGTTTGTATGTATTCAATATGTACGGCCACCCATCTCATAAGTCTGTATGGTTAACAGCATATATCAAGAAAAATAGGAACAGCCAACAACTAATTAACATAACCATTATTCAGTTCCTGCTACAGATCCAGATCACCAAACTGAATAACAAATCACATATTTAAGATCTTACACAATACTTATACTCTTATATTCAAAAATCCTTCAGTATTACTAGGGTTGAGTTGAAGTCTGTTGTTCTCCATCCAAAACCTCACAGCTTCCAGACACTGAAACAGAACCTCCACAATATCACTTGGGCTGCGGGAAAGAGATAATATTTACCTGATAATATCAGCAAACTAATGATACTTCATCCTGTGAAGCATTCACTGTAATGAAGTGAATGACTTCAGTACTCTCATATAGGAGTGGAAATAGTACCAAACCAGGGGTGCGTTCTAATTTTTTTTTACTACCGTTCTGTGGTCGTGGCTTATTTTGTGGGCATGGCTTGATGGTCACGTGACAATTCTTTAGGATTTAGCAGAGGTACTGGTCTACCAGCTTTTAACTGCTTGCAGAGCTGTACCGGTCTACTCATTTGTTTTTGGAGGCACTGGTCTACTCATTCATTTTTGGAGATATCAGTCTACTCATTTGTTTTTGGAGACACCGGTCTACTCGTTCATTTTTGGAGGCACCGGTCTACCACCATACTGCCTTTTAACACTGATCAGCTATAGGGTGGCCCTTTGAAGCTCCGTGGCAAGAGTTTAAACAGTTTTTTTCCTTCTAGCCGATCAGCTGGGACTCAGGAGGCAGCAATAGATTGGGGGTGAGGCCAATTAAAAGGTAAGACGGGTGGGGACGGGGGGGGGGGGGCTGGAGGGCCCAGCTCCCAAACAAAGAGAACCGGTTCAGTGACATCATATTGTCACCGCTACCGGCTTGGCCAAACCAGGAGGAACTCACCACTGTACCAAACCCTACAAAACAACATAAACTATTGTATCAGTGGGGCTGTATGGTTGACCTATCCCCCCACCAATACTGATTGTAATCACAGAGAAGGAAGAATATCACCATAACATAATACTGCTACTCCCAAATCACAAAACTGCTCCAGAAGGATACCTTAATTGATGCTGAGAGGCCAAGAAGACTAAGGCTGGATGCCCCACACTAGGGGCGGGTTTCAAAACTCGTTGCTATTGGTTCACTTGTGGGTGTGTGCTCGCTTGCATGACACTTCTGTGCATGCACAGAAATGTCTGGGCAGGTGGGTGGAGCCTCCAGCCACCACCAGTAGCAACCCACCACTGCCTCACACCTATTCTCTGCCATCAACAATCATTTACAAATGCAGTCAATGCTTTAATCTCTGTACCCAGGTCTGAATCCTATCTGAAAGGAATCCAGATAATCTGCTTCCTCCAGCATTCTCTGGACTCGTCATGCACACTTGAAGACTGGATGAAAATTGTCACTCTGGACAATTTTTCATCTAGCAATGATTTCTTGAAAAGGACATGAACCAGTGGTGGGTTGCCTCCGGTTCGGACCGGTTCTATAGAACCGGTAGTAAAACTGGCGGGAGGCTCCGCCCACCGACCCCAACATCATCAGGAAGCTTCTGCGCATGTGCGCACGGCCCCGTTGTGAACCAGTAGTAAAGGTAGGTAGAACCCACTTCTGACATGAACTACTGTCTCTTTAAGAGATAGTAAGACTATCCTGTACCTTAAGGAAGAATTCACCACTGCCAGAAACCAGCCAAATGACACCTCCCAGGCAGCTTTAGCCAATTAGGAGCCATATGGTCTTAACATGCAGTAGGCAAGTTAACAGTCCAGAGAAATCAATCCAGTCTTAATGCCCATCCATCTGTGCATATTTGCTTTTCATTTTTCTGTAAATGACTAAAAAGAATAAAAAAAACCATAAACAAAGAGGCAATTTTGTTGTTCTCTTTCTTGATTTTTCTCTATTATATGAATTCACCAAAAAGACTGCAAAGTAACAAACTTTATTTTTAGAAACCTTTGGAATCTTTTCAAGCCAACAGGATTCCATGCTTGAGTATAATTTCTTCTATTAGAATTAATATTACCTGAAATCAACCATTAGTCTTAAAACTATGCTAATCACTATAGAAAAGGAGTGAAAATAGTAGCTATTCTCGCCCGACCCACATATACTATTTCTCATAACCAGCCACTTCCTTTTCCTCGGTAAAATTTAGAAAAACCTATTACCCTTGTGAACCTAGCTTGAAAAGTTAAACAGAATCTCAAGGCCCCTCTTGACCTAAGCATATTTTTTAAATAACTCACAGAGATGAAAGGCAGAGACTGAAAAATAGGTTCCTACTTGGGCATTTAACACTCAATCAAAATTTCTCTATGACTTTTTATGGAAAAGTTAACTTCTGTCTCCATGTCTCTCATTTTTTGCTTTATGAAGAGAAAAATGAAGTGTCATATCAATATTGAATCTTCAAAGTTTTCCCTTTACTGGCAATACTCCAATGTATCCTTCAATATACACAATGTATACAATATTATACAATTATATGGGTTGGCAACATTTTCTGAATTCAGTTAAATGACAGAACTAATATATATGTGGTTCATGACTTATGTACTGAAAAGGGCAGAAATCATTGTGTTTATCAATTTTATAATTCTTCCACTAAAACTTTATGAATTCCACCAGTGAAATCAGAATATTTACTTAGCTGAATTTTAGTTAAAATTTATCAAAAATAATGTAGAATTGGTGTTGAATCTCAATCACAGGGGAGGTATGCACATGAAAAAAAAACCAGACTAAATAACAAGAAACATAACATAAATTAAATGGAAAAATCCTAATTAAAAGGAAAAGAATTATTCATAATTGAATAATGATGGTGACATCTAGTGTCAGCTACAAGAATAAACCAGTCAAAATTCAGATAATACTTTAAAAAAATAAAATGACATATTAGAAGTTAATTTCTGAATCCAGTTTATATGAGTCATTGAATCATTTTGTATAGAATAGTTAACTACTGTTCATATCTGTCACCTTCTGTATATTATTAGTAACTTACAAATTATACTTTGTACCAGATGCGTGTGACACATCTGGCTTACAGGCTACGAGTTTGAAACCTATGGGCTAGATGGTGCAAAAAAACCCCAGCTAAAGTAGTACTGTAGGAGAAAGAAATGTAATACGTTTTAGACACATTTTCAGAGTTTTTTCCTATATCATATTGGACCATTTGAAGCTATGAAACCTGCTCTCTATGAATTGTTCACATGTATACAAATAGCTTCCACATGCAGATCTAAAACCGTGGAATTGTCATCTACAGAGTCTACACATTTTACTGCCTTTCTCAAATCAAATGTTGGAGTAATCTGAGTAATGGTATGAATGGAGTCAACAAAGCTGGTATGCACAGACTTGTTCTCCCTATAACAGAATTTTGAGCTGTAATAAGTCCTTGTCCATGTTGATAGAGTATATCAATACGGAGGCTGAATGTTGCTAGACTCTATTAGATTTTTTTTCTTAGTTTGTTATGCTGACAAATATGATAGGGACAGATGAGCCAAAATTATTACGTTAGATCTCAATAGGAAGCAGCAGAAGCACTTTATCCAATTAGGATGATAATCCATAAAAGTGTAGGTAACATATTCAAGAGCCAATTTAATTATTTTGAGATACCTTGCTGTTAAAATTATTAGATACAGCCCTGTTTCCTTATTTCAACCAAAACCAGAGGAGAAAGAACAAACCCCAAAGATGAAGGGAAAAAAATGCAGACTACTTATGAAAAGTCATCTTAGTGGGGAAATGCACACTTTTGATTGGTTCCTTGTTTTTTTTTCCTGGCCTTCAGTTTCTTTCACCCATTATCTAAATACACAGATCAGCCATCTTTCTTTTATTGTAATTCTTTCTGTACCTAGATCTCTTCAAGTGAAATTTCTCCACAATTATTGCAGTAATCGATCATTACACTATTATAATTACTATAAAATATAAATTTCCTGTCTAAAGAATTAAGTAGAGCCACATGTAATATTCAAGACCATTACCTACACATATTGCTTTCTTTTAAACTACTGTCATGGTGGATTTTTACAAAATGTTTAAACAGCTGCATCTATTGCTATTTTGTTATTTGTTTCAAGCACTCAGATTTGTTCTGACTGGCAATATATTCTGGTTCTAGAGCCCACAAAAAGACAAATGAGGTTTGTTTCAAATTTGAGCTTGCATTTTAATTTAATTGGAAAGTTCAGCAAATTGCAGTTAGTTTGCATTGGAACTCTTGAAATAACTAAACTTGACTTTTCTGAAATGTGCCTAAATCAGGGTTCCAGCTCTCCAGGGAAAGGCAGTGGAGAAATAAAATATATTTATCAAAGAAACATATAATGGATGTCATGCCTGTTACATTGTATTGCTGTCCAATTGAGAATTACTACTATTTGCTGTTGCTTGTGACAAATGAGCTAGATCAGCTTTTTTCAACCTGTTGCCTTTTTGCATTTTCATACTCAAAAAGGAGCATTTGGGAAAATCTAAGAATATGTTAGTTTGCAGTGCTGTTAATTTCAATTGAAAAAGTAGAAGCAATATATTACTGTTATTGCACCTAGTAGACAGGTTTTGTTACTCATTACCTGCCCAAAGTATGTGAGCTTGCTGACCAAAATAGCTGTTTGGTAATTTTAAATAGTACTTCAGAGGAAAGAATTTCTATTGGCATATAACCTTTAAATGAAAAATGCTAAGAATTCCTTTGCTTTCACTTATGGCTGCAAGCCACTTGGTTCCTTGCCAGTTTCCTTAGCAAGGTAAAAGGTAGGATACAGCAAACTAGAACAGTTACTCTGGAGGGGGATCTGCTCTTGCATCTTGCAGTAGATTCCTTTAAGTATGGATGTGTAAACAAGAGCTATGATTTATGGAGCTTTTAGAGACAGTTATGGAGCTTTTAGAGACAGTTACTTGACTTTCTGTCTGTCTGTATTTTCTCAGTGCTTGAAGTTTTAATACTCAGAAGAAAAAAGAAAAGTATCCTATTGGTACATTCCACTTTGTTAGGAGAAAAAACTCTAAATGCTGCACAGCCAGCCCAAAGTTTCATAAACGGCTTCACTTACTCCAAGTCTTAAAGAGAGGGTAAGCCACTTACAGCCCCAAGAATCCTGTCCAAAAACAACTGACCAAAATTGCACTGTGGTTTCCGGTCATTTGATTTAACATAAAATAAAACAGAGAGAACAAAAAATCTGTCCAATTTCATTTATTAAATCTTTTATGATGGACAATTGGATTATTCCAGGCCACAAAAGTTTTGCCCATTTCTGTTGTAGAAGCTTCTATGCTTTTCTCAGCATCCAGTTAAGATTCAATCCAGCTTCCTCTTCAATGGAATTTGGGGTGGTCCACATCTTTACTTAAACCAATGAAATATCTTGGGCTGGCTGTATCATGGAGGACTATAGTACTATTTTTTCTGTGCTAATCCTAACATTTGCATAATAGGAACTAGAGATTTTAAATTTTTCCATATTTCAAACTTTTGAAGAAGATGAGCTTAAGAAGTAGGGAGAAGAAACGAATGTGCTTGTGGTGATCCCGGTTTAATTCTTACAGGGTTCAGAAATAGTTCTTAGCTTGTTCCCTGGAGAAGTGATTGATTTTAAACAATGGCTGAACAGGAGAGAAGTATTGTTTCTTGCAGTACACAGTGGAATGTATTTTTTATATCACACTCACTCTTAACTGACTTCATTTTTAAAGATACGCAAAACAATATAACACTAGTAAATCTTTATCATTTGTAAAAGTGGATTGAATTTGTATGTGATGAGGGAGATTACTTTTCAAATTCTTGTATTATTTTTAAAAATTAGCTCATGGCTAATCATGGCTCCATCCCATGATTCATAATGAATGCATTTTTCTTCCAATTCCATTTTATTGGTTCAATCACAGTTTCCTGGCAAAACTGACTATGATCTTCAGGAAGTTTTAATCCCTGCAGATCTGAATGGCATCAGGTCAGAAAAAACTAGTTCAGACTATAAAGCCTAATTCAGATAGCCTTCCATGGATTATGACCCTCTGTATTTTGTCTCCCCTTCTCTGTGGTATTCTGAAACAAGAAAATGGTCCCCCAAAATAACACCAGAATAATTATTTTACTTTACCTTTAAAATTACTTTATAATTACATAGATTGTAATGTATTTTGTTTTCCTCATTTCAACTATATATTTTTTAGCCTTTCTAATTTCCTTATAATACATATTGGGTCTTCCTCTCAAGCTCTTGTTTTGTTTTGCATTCATTTGGTATTACATCATCCTTGCTTTGCTTAGATATGCTTTTCTATTCCACTGAACTGAAAAACTGATTTTTTTCTGACTCACTATCTCTGCCTCTTCACTTCAAGTTTGTAGTCATGTTTTGCCCTTTTTCACCACAGTCAATTGTAAGGCTGTCTGGGGGAAATTATCTCAAATGAATATAAAACAATTAAACACAACGTAGACACCAGTGCCTGCCAAAGCATTTCAAAGCAATTTTAGTATGTGTTTCTTTGTGCTTTAAGGTATGAATTCAAGAGTCAAATAATTTTAGCTGCTCAGGAATGTGTAGCAATTATATTCAGTTCATATATTTGAGACTAAATTTAGCTTGCTTGGTTAGTCCATATTCATACATCAGTCAGGGTAATAATTATAGATCACTCTATACCCTTAAAGCAAGTTCTATAATACATTTTAAAAATAAAATTGTAATTATCAAGTCTGAGTTAATCAAATTAATGTTGGCCTAAGAAAGAAATTGAGAGATGAGTCTACTTAATTATCTTGACTGAAAAGACATATCCAGATATGTTTAATAGAATTATTATCAAGCATACAGTAATCATGGGAAGCAATGTGATTCAGTACCTTTAGAGAAGAAAAGGTAATATGTACCATAGCTGTTCTATAGTACATATTTCAAATGAATTTACTGCATGACAATTAATTGGGTGACAAAAAATTTTAATTAGTCAATTTTCTGAATTTTCTGGAACAGATAAAGGAAGGCAATGTTTGTAAACATCTGAAGGAAATATGAAGTATAGCTGAAAATACCTGATAAACTAGCTGTAATACTGTGCAGTAGTCCATTTTAGAAAACAATACTTCATTTTATCTGTGTCTGGTGTTAATTGTTAAAATTGTCTAATAGCTAGAGAATTTATATTATGATAATATATCATGCTAATAAATAAATAAAAAAGGATCTTTTTCTCTAGATGCAAGGACCATACTTTAACTTCCTGAGTGATTTTAGTTTTAATTCATCAACCAAATTCTTTTCTATGTCCAGGGAAACAAAATAATCTGGAATCTGGAACCCAATAAAGACATAATACTGATAGGTATATGATCATGTCACCCAGAGCCAGCCTTTCAATTGCTAGAAAGCTGATCGTGGGATCTCTTCAAGAATATTTTCTTTTACAACAGCATTGCAGTTATTTCGATGGATACGAGGGCCTCATTCACTGGGGTCAGTTAGTCTGGGGCTCTAGGCTGACCAGCTTGTGCTAGCACAAGTATGATCAGCTGGCCATTTTATTAGGACAGGATTGTACAATGCCATCCTTTATGATAATCCACCAGCAAGGCAATTCCTGCCTGTCTTGTCTTGCCATAAATTAAAAATGTTTTCTGGCTTCTAGTGCAAGTGTGCTGTATGGTTTACCTGCCATGCTACATTCCTTCAATATCCACCAGGATATCCACTTGTCCAATAAAGTATCTTCTTTCTTCCACTCACATGTGAACTTTGTTCTTTTGTTTCATTTTTAATGCTTTTAAGCTACTCGACTTGTATGGATTTGGAGAGCCTCTACGTCTGCAATGAACGCATGCGTGAATGAAGTTGAAACCAGGCCAGTCTATTTTACAAAACTACATGGATAGATCCATGAAGTCTCCAGAGTTGAGTACAAATTGAAGAAGGCTTTGTTGAAAAACCAGATACATAAAGCACTTATCTGTGTTTCTAATGTATCTTCATATACTGTACATCTTCTCTATTATTACAATCATATCCTACTAGTATAGGGTAACCCTGGGTGTCACGGATCCTAGACTGTAAATTTAACTTTTGGCTTACATTCTTTATAGTATTGACCTTTTCCTTGGTGTTGAATTATAATTAAATTGTTACTGTACTCAGATGTTCTGAGCAACACATATCTTTATTTTCAATACATGTTATTAATAATTTATTTACTCTTTATCTTTGCCTTGTTGAAATAATAGGATAAAAATTAAAATATATATCTTTAAAAAATCTAAAATATACATCAAATCTAAATCATTATTTTATCTCAATATAGTATCAGAAATCAATGTTGAAACAAATAATAATTTTAAAAAGGCAAGGAATTTAATAGTAGACAATTGTAAAATAAGCAGCCCATGAGGACATTTATGTTAATCTGGTTATTTAGATACCGTTCTATATTTTCAGTTATGAAATTTGGCATTCATTATTAAATAGATTTTGTCTCTGATGTTCTTAGTGTTTAAAATTACTTTCATTGTTTAAAATTTCTGTCTATAATCTGATGCTACCTTAACTTGAACACAGAACTATGGATGTAAAATCACCAATTATTCCAGAACATTTATAATCCTTTGTTAATTAATTTATTTTGCCCAACTGAGTCTATTCCTTGTTGTCTTTTTGAAAAACAAATATGTATTTCTTTTACAAGGCTTCCACATTGCTTTTGTTAAAACTGATTCTATCATATAGAATTCATCTTTATAAACACCGATTAAAACAAAATAATAAACAAAGGAACATATAACAATAATTCAGCAACTCTACCGAAAAACCAATGTGTTAAAAAATAGGAACATACAACAATTAGCAGTCCAACATTAAAATACCATTCTTTTCTAGAGGTAGAAATTACAACATTCCAGCACCCGTGTGAAACAACCATATTTTAGGCAATTTCTAAAATCAGGTGGAAAAGGGCCTTGCAGATATCCTGGGGCAAAGTATTCCATAATGGCATTTGTGACTGAAAAGACACATATCAGTCCCTAAGAGGAAACACACAGAACATCTCTTCCCTAAGTGATCTTATTGAATTAAGAGAAAGTACTCCCACAGACACTCAGACCTTGAGCCATGAACAGTTGTAAAGCTAACAACTGAAGACAACTAGTAACCAATGCAATTCTCAAAGCAAGATATGACCATTACTACTTTGAATCATTTATTCTGGGCTACCCATAATTTCCAAATATTTATTGAGGGCAGGTCAATGTAGAGTGCACTGCAATAATCCAACCTTCAATTCTATAGATACAATAAGCATTACTATCTCTATATAGATATAGTGATAACCATTATATCTGTATCTATTATATGTATAATTGTATCTATCTAGACAGACAATGAGTATATGGTGTCTGAGGAAAATATTACAATAAAAGAAGAGCCTTGGTGGCACAGCAGACTAAAGTGCTGTTAACTAGCACTAGCTGCCTGCAATTACTGCAAATTTGAATCTCACCAGGCTCAAGGCTGACTCAGCCTTCCACCCTTCCAAGGTAGGTAAAATAAGGACCTGGATTGTGGGGGCAATAAACTGACTTTGTATAAAAAAGAACACTGCTGGGGGAGGGGGCAAGTATACTAAGCATGTATATACAAAAGTATGAAGGCTATTGCTTAACGCATTGTAAGCCGCCCTGAATCTCTGGAGAAGGGCTGCATATAAATTGAACCAATAAATAAATAAATAAATCGCCAAAGAAAGGTAGTGATCTATTTTTTCTTGCTTATTGGAATCATATGAAAATGTTTAAAATATGTATAAAAATTTTATAAACATTTTTGTTAAAACACTGCTCATATAGAGCTTTAAAAATGAGAAAGTTAATGAAAGATACACAGATCTTTGGATTATCATCAATTTGTGATTTATTTATTTATTGCTTTTAACAACAAGAATTGAACACGGTGACGTTCCACTTTGAGTTCCACTTTTTACTAAGCCTTTAAAGAAGTTAGCAGCAAGGATGATATACTGAACCAGAAAATGAACTAGTGACAATTATATGAAAAAATCTTCCATTAGAATCACTACTGAAAGTTGAAGATTGGCAAAGGAATTGTTTGCTTATACTCTGAATAACCCCCTGAGAATTAGTAGTGTCTTATATTTTAATAATGAGTGTCAAAATGATGAAAAATACCTGAAAAGGTTAAAGTGAGAAGTGGCATATAGTACTAGTTCTTCAATTTTTCTTTTGAGATAGATGGGTAATGTATCCTTTTGTCAGCACCTGTTCAATTCTTTTCTCTGTGTGTATGTGTGCATGGGTAATTTTATTATATATCTGTGTATGTGTGTGTATGTATTTGCGTGCCAGTATGAATCACATATACAAGAGAGAAATGTAGAAAATACATGCATTTTCTGTTTGAAACTACCAGCTCAGTTTTAAATGACCCCCAGAATGCTTTTTTTCTTTCCAGAAGCCCATTGGAAAGATTATTCAAATACTCAGAAGTCCACAATGGTCTTTATACAGTATTGATTTCAGCAGGACCATGGTGTAATTATGTAGCATTGCTTTTTTTCCTTAAAAAAGAAAAAAAAAACCCTAGCATTTGAAACAATAAAACTTTGAAGCTTATGAGACCCTGTTTTTTGTTTTGCTTTGCTTTGTTTTCATCTTTTGACATAGTGGCTGAGGACGCTTTAGTGTAACAAGCAAATTAAAGTTCACAGTTCTTATGCAAGGAAACTGACAGCTTCACACAAACTGCTTGCAGTATCATTAGAATTAAGTTTCTTTGATGGATTTTTAAGCTTTGAAGGAACAGGAATGTCCTATTGATATAATTATATCAGGCCAGGCAAAGGCCTTGCTTGTGTAATCCATCTGAGCACAAATAGCACATTATGGTGTTAGCATTATTTCCATGTGAAAGTGGCTACATTTGGCTAAGCCTACGAAGTTATCCTGATTGACACATTTATAAATGGGTCACTTGGAATGTGCATTATAGATTCAAAGAAGAGAGCAATCCACCTGGTATTTAAGAAGGGAGGTCCTGGGAATCTGCCCATCAAAGGAGCCCTTTCCACCTCTATTACCCTTGCCTCCATAGAAACAAAGACAGAAGGTTTTAGAGGAACCACACTGTACTTTACAGATTCTTGTCAGCTGCCTTCATCCTTTATGTCATATTATACTTTTGTTTGGACAAGCTCAAGGTTCCCTCTTTTCAGTCTTATGAAGCAAGGAAGGAGCTGTAGATCTGTTATTATTCTACTGCTTTGCAGTCCACCCTGTAGAACATGTGATCACCCCTCTTCCTGCAAGGCTGCATACATAACTGAAGATACATATTTAGTTACATCATTTTGGATTGCAGTCTACACTTCTGGATGAATACCTCTTTTTGCAGCTCCTGGGTCAAAAAGGATATGAATAAAATTTTGTTGGTATTCCACATTTGACTTAGTGGGATTACAAATTGTGCAAACTTGCCTGGGATGACACAATTGTCAGCTATGCAACAAGACTGCATTGGAACATGTAGTACACTGACTGCATTCTCTCTTCACATTTACCACACAGCAAAATACCTCATTCCTTGTGTATTTTATATCAATGGTCACCAACCAGTGTCTGTGCTCCACTGGTGGTCCATGAGAAAATTTTGGTGGTCCGTAAAAAAATTATTTGCATTTTTATATTGCAGTAAATACTATTTATCTTTTTTAAAATATCATATTAGTAGTCTGCAGGATTTAAAATTATGAATTTAGTGGTCCCTGAGGTCTGAAAGATTGGTGACCCATTTTATATTTCAGAGGTTTCTGAGAGCATCTCTTTTCAAATTATCCCACTAACTTAGTCTACTATACTTCATACATACTAATGAATTATCTATAGTTAAGACTCCAATACATCAATTTTGTACTTTTCTTTTTATAAATCTTTTTCTCTAATTTTGATAATCAAGTTTCATCTTCTGAAACTGCCCTGAATTGAAATGAGCCTAGATAGATCATGGTATCACAGACAGATCGAAACTTTTTCATATTGGATATTTGTTCTGAAAAGGTTCATGAAAAAATCTTTAGAGTTTTGTTATCCATAAAAAACCAGCATAATGCATAGTTTCTAAGATTTAATAATCTTAGAAACTATGAGTTTTTTAATTTTATCTTTTTGTGGAGGGATAAAACAGAATTGAAACAAAAATATGTTTGTTGTAACACATGTTAACTTCATAATATGTACTGTAATCAGAGTATCATTTATTCTTCAGCTGTTAATTGTGATAATTCTTTATAGTTTTACCAAGTTTTGCCAATTAACCCTAATACTTGCAGAATTGAAGTTTTTAGTGAAATGGAACACATTCAAAGCTGTTATCTACCTCTTTGCACTTAAGTACACAGTCAGCTTGTTGGAATAACAATGCCCCACATTTATATCAAGAGGACCATCACCTTACAGCTTTGCATACAAGAATAGATGTACCCTCCCATGCTCTTCCTTTAATGTGATATATGCCATCATCTGCTAGCATGCCCCTCTGGATTTTACATAGAACAAACAGACCATATTTTGTACAAAATAATTAATGGGCACAAATTTGGCATCAGGACTCAAGCAAGGATCAATATCAAAGCATTTTAAGTTCCTGAAACAATCCATTATGGATCTCATTCTTATCTTAGAAAAAATAATTTCCCCAGCACAATTGAGCTAGAGACGGTTGAACTTCAAAAGGTTTCAGACTATCGTTGAAAGTCTCAACACCTATAAATGTAATTTATAATTTTTAATTGATAAGATCACGTATCTCACATAATCACTTTGTTTTCTGTCTTCCCCTCCTTTTGCACATCTCATCCCAATTTAAATCCTACTTCAGTCTAGCCACCCCATAACATCGGATGAAGTGATCTGTAACTCATGAAAACTTAAGTTTTTAAATATAATTCATTAGCCAGAAAAGTTGCTAGTATAAGACTTCTTCTGATTCTTTGCTTGTTAAAATATTTTAATATTTTGTATATCAAAGCTCCTCTGTTACATTTCCATGAATGTTATTGTAGTGTCTTCATTGAATGAAACCTCAGTTCTTGTTATTTTGCAGCCTTATCAGTTATAGGAGAATCTGGGGTTTCTACAGTACTATATTATTGTTTATTCTTAATATTAAAAGAGGCAGGGTAGAATATTTCCCCAAAGGAGAAATGGAGAAACATGTTCTTAAAGGCAGAAAGCAGCCACTGTCTTCCTGCATAGGAAAACAGCCTCAAGCAAAAGAGACTGGTCTTTTGGAATGGAGATTTTGTATCCAATCAGGAAGACTGGGCCAAACACGAAGGCTGAAGCTGACAGTATTAAATTCTACGTTCTCCCACCCAAATTCTAAGGACAGGACATGACCTTTAGGACGTAACAGGATTAACCCACCACCATTAGAACAGCAAAAAGCACAAGGCTCAGTACATTGTACAATCCCCTAGAGCATCTCAATTAGAAGCCTATAAAGATCCATATACTCACTTAGCCATTTGGTCAGGCACTCTAGAAGCATTGCTGCTGTCACTGAAATTTCTGGAAACCAAATAAAACTCCTTTCCTTGCAGTCAGCCTCCATTTTATTTCCAGCGCCTTACTTCTGGCTTGGAAGCAGACCAGATTTTTCTTCCTACACTTTTATATATATCAACATTCCATATAAAATCTATGTAATTTTGGGACTTTTGCTTTTGGTTTTATTTGATGGAAGAGGTCAGTGACTCATTGTAACCTATAATCTTTAAACACATGTTTAAATGCATTCCATAATGCATTTATTTGTCCACAACCACAACAAATCTACTTTTCCAGAACTCCAATTTGCTGCAAATTAATAATAATAATAATAATAATGCAGCATATATTGCTTAACCTTTAAACCTTTAAACTGCAGTAGCAAGGCAAAGGTATTATATTTGAACCTATACACACAGACAATAAAAATAACACAAGGCCATTTCCAGTAGAAATAATTCAGCACAATAGATTTACTCTTGACAATAAAAAGTAAGCTAAGATATATAAGCTTTATAGATGTTCCTTAGCAGTGTCCCCACTGTGCAAAATCACAGGACAGATGCAAAGATTTCCTACCACAGCCATTATTTCACTAACAGTTTTTTTCTGATAGAATGATTTAACAACAATTGATCATTATGTTCTTAAATTTTGCCATCTTGGAAATAACAGTGGATGCAACTTACATAACAATTCGTTTAAAACAAGTATAGCTCAGGAATGAAAGTATTTCCATTGTTGCTATCAATTAAATTTATAATGTTACAAGACTGCTTGATTTCTTAACTTACTTAAACTTTCCCAGAATTCTGATGAGGATGACCATTGCAGAGACTTCTGAGAGTTGAAATCCAACATCTGAAGGTTATGCAGGCTGGCAAAGAGGTTGCATCTTGTGAGGGAAGGAGCTGTTGTGAGACTTCTGGAATATTTAAGGGACAAATATGTTCTAATTTTATTTTAAGCAATTTTTAAAAGATATTTTAAGAAATAAATATCTCCTAGAATAGGGGTCCTCAAACTTTTTAAACAGGGGACCATTTCACAGTCCCTCAGACTGTTGGGGGGCCCGGACCGGCTGGATGGGCATGACTAGGTGGTCATGTGACGGTGGATTTGGCCAATTTTACAGTCCATTAAACAATGCACACAAATTAAACTTTAATTTGTTTTGATTTTGTTTGCATGTTGCTCTTTTGGTTGACTTTTCTTTTTACTAGCTCATTTTTTTCAGTTGTTTAGAAGTCTAGTGGACCACTTCAGGAAATTCAGTTTTGCAGCAATTCTTCTCAGCCCCAAGGAGCTTACAATCAACAAGTCTCTCTTTCTCTGTCTGTCTTTATTTCTGTCTCTCTCTCCCCATCTATCTCTCTATCTTCTGGAGGTAGGGGAGGTGAAAAATGGGCCCGTTTTTCACCTCCCCCACTTCCAGAACATCTCTGCAGGCCAAAATTGTTAGCCTTACCTTCCAGTTCCAGCCTGTGGGGCTTGTGAAGGTAAGCCCTGCACTCGGCCGAAGGGTTGGGGTTGGTGTGTGGGTGGGGAGATGTGGGTGGGGCAGCCTCTTGGTCCTGCATGGGCTGGATTAATGGCTTTGGCAGGCTGTAGTTTGAAGACCATTGTCCTAGAAAATCCATCAAGTCTTCCATGAGATTGATACAGTATCACCATGTCCAACCAACCCCAAAGAAGAAATCAGTCTGTTCTTTCTTGCAAGAATAGCCAAATGGATTTGGGACATAATGCCCAGAGATAGCACTGAGATTCAGGGCAGTCCCACAGAAGACTTGCTGAGAGAACTGGAGTTGAGCAGAATGTCAACCTTGCCCATTTCACCCCAAGGATTGTCCTCAGTGCACCCTAGATTGTCCTTCAAAGTAATGATTGACTGGTTACATAGATCTAATTTCTAAGGGCCTGTTCCAACAGCCACTTTGCTATGCTTCTTTTCTTTCTTGGAGC
Organism: Masticophis lateralis; assembly: GCA_030761175.1. Lineage (NCBI taxonomy): Eukaryota > Metazoa > Chordata > Lepidosauria > Squamata > Colubridae > Masticophis > Masticophis lateralis. The sequence goes on along the minus strand of JAUDYJ010000006.1, from coordinate 37,679,746 downwards.
CAGGAGGAAATTCTTTCATAAACTGAGCTATCTTTTGCTTTTCTTTGCGGCAATTACAATTACAAGTATGAGTAGAATATTATATCTTATTATATGAAAACAAAAATAAAAACTTTCTTTTTATTATCTCATTTTTCCTTAATTATCAAAACCACAATTCATTTTTTTCTAATTTTGTGGAAAAAGTCTATAAGGGGTTTCCAGTCAACAATAAATATATTGTCTTTGCTCTAATTTATTTATTTTATTTATTTATTCAATTTCTATACCGCCCTTCTCCCGAAGGACTCAGGGCGGTGAACAGTTAAAATGACATACATATATAGGAAGTAAGTCTAACAATCTCTACAAGTTCTATCATCTTTACCAACTACTCCTCTATTGTGGATGATGTTGAACCTTTTCACTTCTGAACCTACATACTGTATAAAAACGTTTATGATATTTTTCAAACTGTCTATCCATTAGTCTCCCCAAAAAGCTCTGGTTTCAAGTGTACATGTCTTTAAAATATTCTGAATTAGTAAATATATTTGTATCCAAAAATGTTTGGCTTTATTTTATGTCCAACAAACATGATAAAATGTGTTGGGTTATGATGATAAAATGTCCCAGAAATGTGCTAGGTTGTGATAGGTGGGAAAAAAACACCTTTACACCGGAATATTATCTAAACCTCTTCCAGCTTCCTCAAAAGGTTGGCACTGAAATAAAAGGTGGCGTTGGAAGGATGTGTCTTCTACAACCCAGTGTAAATGGTATTTCTGCCATGGTGACAAGGATGCGTGGAAAATTCCTAAGCAAACATGGCATGCCTACCATTACACCGTTAATAATTAGCCATTCACTGCTGAAAGGGACTGGTTTTATAAACGGGCGCACAGCTGTTAGCATTAGCGTGATTACAATTCCTAGTCCCGCTCTACAGGCTCAGTTGCAGGAAACCTAGGAAGTGTTTTAACAAAAATATTCCAAAACGTTCAGTGAGAAAATTATGCACCATTGTAGCTGCCAACTTCACTTGGCTTCAGGCTAAAATAGAACAGACTTTTTTACTTTCACTAGTGGGCACTGCCCGTTTTAGCAATGAATGACAAAGACTGGACGTCTCGCACTGTATCCCGTAAGAAATCATAGCCAACGGCACTCATTAAAGGCAATTCGCACTGGGGCTAAACCCAATAGTTCAGTTTGATAAAAATAGGATCGCCAACGTCCGATGACGGACATGGCACGAGAAGAAGAATAGTTCAATCCGCTGCGCGAACACAAAACAATTGACTTTCTTTATGAAGTGTACCCTATGAGGCACTGCGCGCGCACAACCAGCCCGCCGCTCTTTACTCTCAATCCAGCCCCAATCAAACTCAGCTTCTCTAGCCCCGCCCATCCGCCTTGCCTCTGAAAAGCCGCCTATCGGAAAGTGCCTTTGCTTCCCGCCTTCGCCTGAATCATAGAGATAGGAAAATGTGCAAGTCTATCAACAGGACGGGGAGTATTATTCCGTTCAGGTGAAAGGTCAACAGGAAAGCTTTGCTCGAGGAAAGAGACTGCGCGCGACGTCACTTCCTGTCCTTTTCTTTTGCAAGTTTGGCGGGCGCACGTGTTGCCCCCCGAATAATTTTTCCAGTCGCAGCCGCCCTTCGCCTGGCCGGGTTGCTATGGTGAGTAAAGGAGGGGAGGCAGCGCGATCGGAAGGTCCTGGGTTCCGGGTGATGCATCTGGGAGCGCGGTTTCGAAAGAGACTCTTGGCTGAAGTATTGGCAGGGGGCTGCAGGTTAAGGTCTCTCCCCTCCCCGACTTCTCAGATTAATAGGCGTTTATCCCAACAGATGCGTTGAGGTAGAGTTCTTATCCCTCCTAGCTGAATGGACCCATCTGGCTGGGAAAGACTATTGTACCGAGCTAGATATGGACTATCCTGGTCTTTGCAGATTCCTAGTTTTCTGGGCACTGCCCAGAATACTAGGCAGTGGGGTGCCTAGTGGGGTGTCTGCATCAGGTGGGGGGGCGGGAAGAATGGGTTCTTCTATCTATGGACATTGCTTGCAACTTTCATTTATACTATGCGGGAACATGCATACATACATTTTATTTATTTATTTAGCATATTTATATAGCCACCAGTCTCATGAAATTGTGATTCTGGGCAGTGCACAAACAATCGCAAAACAATTGAGCATAATTAGAATAAAAAAGCAAAACCAAAATTTCGGGAGAACAACAGTCACTGGAATCATACAACTACCTTGCGTGAAATCTTTGAGGTTGATGGAGAAGCTATGCCTGGAATAACCTCATGTGGGGCGGGGTGGGGGAATGGAATGATGTTCCCAAGGCTACAGCAGAAAAGGCTGAGCCTGAGTAGCATAGGGGAGTAATGCCTCCTACAAAGGCAGCATTTAAGATCCAGCTGCTGCAATTACTTGCTAGTTCAATCCCAGGCAGGCTCAAGGTCGACTCAGCCTTCCATCCTTTATAAGGTGGGTAAATTGAGGACCCAGTTTGTTGGGGGCAATAAGCTGACTTTGTATAAATATAAATATACAAAAGTATGAAGGCTATTGCTTAACGCATTGTAAGCCGCCCTGAGTCTCCGGAGAAGGGCGGCATATAAATCAATTTAAAAAAAAAAGGGCATGTTGCCTGGGTCCCATCAGGTGGAACTCCAAAGGAGATAGGATCCACATTCCTCCTGGGTGATTAAAAATAAGATTCCTAGTGTTAGGATGCTTTTTGACAACTATATGGCTTGAATACTGTGTATGTTCTTGTCATGGTGTTTGGGGCTTGTTTAGTTAAAGCTTAAAAGCCAGTAAAATCAGGCCAGTTAATGGTGTATCAACTTATTCACCGTCTGGATGGTACTATGGTGCTGAAACTGAAGTATGAAGTGATTAGTGAAAGACTTAAGGTAGAGAAAACAACACATCTTTGTAAAGTTGACTCTAGGATTTACTAAGGTAACACAGCATTAATTATGCTAATGAGTGTGTACAACTTTAAAAGAGAATTAGATATCTTTAAAATACCAATCACAGATTTGGCTGCTTTCCGAATGGTTGTGCTGTAATTTCCATAATCTTTAACACATCTCTGAAAAATGTCCCAAATAATGAGATCAATAGATTAGTCTATGGTGTCATAAGAATAAAAGTTGCTTATATGGCATTTATAGAATTAAAGGTGTATTTTGTCAACAGTTTTTTTGAAATGCTATAATCTTTTTCTTAAACTTGTAATTGATAAATCTTAGCAATCAAACTCTAATCAGGATAAGAGTCTTAACAGTGTGTGTCTGGGGGGTGTTTTTATTTTATTGTCTATGCAGAGTTTGCCTCTCAATCCAAAACCATTTCTAAATGGACTAACTGGGAAGCCAGTAATGGTGAAATTGAAGTGGGGAATGGAATACAAGGGCTATCTTGTATCGGTTGATGGATACATGAATATGCAGGTAAGTCAAGAAAATATCCATGTTATCTAACTGATGAAAATATAGGGAGAAGATACTTCTGTGCTGTACCTAAGCACAGTAAGGGATTAGTTTTGAGCAAATAAATTGAGGCTTAATGCAATGCAAATACAGCGTTGAATTATATGAATGAATAAAAAAAATGCAAAGCCCAATTAAGTTCAGCAATAAGGTTAATTTCTATATTTTATTGAATGGGGTTTAATAATTAATTCATGCTTTGTTTATATTTTACAGCATTCATACTGTATAGTGTTATTGCTAACAAAGTAAACTATTTTTATTATAACATCCACAAACCCTTATAAACTCATGATGTCTGTAAGAATTATGAACCAAATCCTGAATTTGGAAGAGAGGAGGACTCTTTGTTGATAGCATTCAAGTATAAATTGGATTCTTAGTTTACCAAAACTTCAGTTACATAACCCAGTTCCTACTAAGCTGGCTGCTAAAGGAAGAACAGACTTACTTGCTCCAAACTCACCAATCTATCGTATTTATATGATAGACAAGGGGACTCTTCTTCCGTGGCCAGAGCGGAAAATAAACAGGCTGCTGTGATAGTCTTTCTTCCTGGTGCTTACCAGCCTACATAGAACTGTATATTGTTAGGTGTACAGCAGTGTTTGCTGCTGTACACCAGTGTTAGGTGGTACACCAGTATTGTTAGATGTACATCAGTGTTTGCTGTACATCAGTGTTTCCCAAACTTGACCCTTTGAAGATGTATGGACTTCAACTCCCAGCATTCCTCAACCAGCCATACTGTCTGGGGAATTCTGGGAGTTGAAGTCCATGCACCTTAAAATAGCCAAGTTTGGGAAACACTGGTGTACAGCAAAGTTTTCTTAAATAATTTTCATTATGTGTATATTCAGGACAGTGATTACCTTTGTTTTAAAGACCTTTGTAACAAAAAAAGTTTCATTCCCTATATGATAGTAATTCTACATTGTATATCTATTGTATATCTATCAGTCATACTAGCCACATGACCATGGAAGTATCTTCAGACAAAGCTGGCTCCCTTGGCTAAGAATGGAAATAAGCATCACCCTGTGGACATGATTGGACATGGGAAATCTCTATGCATACTTGATCAGAAAAGATTAAAGAAAGTTAAAAAAAATAGAAAACTAAATTATTTTCTTTTTTTGGCTGAAAGAGTCCTTTATGTTGGTTTAGAGAAGCCAGTGCTCGCTCTCTGTTATTAAACAAGATAACATAAACAAAAGCCTGGATAGCTCAACAGGCTAAAAGCAGACTAAAGCCTGTTCTGCACTGACTCCCCACTTGAGGATGTGTTCAGTGGTGGATACCAAGGAAGAGGCCTTTGTGTTGGGGGATGCTATTGGCCAAGTGGAACTGCAAGCATGGACCAAGACTACTTCCTCTATTTCTGTTGGGAGCATCTGCATTATGACCTTTCTACTGAGGAGAGTGGACAGAGAAAAAAGCCTGTTGGCATAGTCCTCATTATTAAAGCTGATGGGTTTATGGGAGAAGGGACGTATATGGGAGTTTATGGAAGAAGGGAAGTATAAAAGAGAATTGGCAGAAGGTAGAGGCCTCATCAATTAGCTGGGTAAGTCTGACAGCACCTACACAATAGCATTGCTCTTGTTATATGAGAGTATGGGAACTTTACGTGGATCATAGCCAGGCATGATGCCAGGAGTGGCAGCAGCACCACCAAGAATAGATAACATGTACTGTATATAGCAGGGGTGTCAAATGCACATCATCATAGTGGTGTCATGTGACATATGGGACTTTTCCCCCCTTCCCCCCTAAACTGGGCATGGGCGTTCCAGTGTGTGACACATCTGACTCATGGGCCGGAAGTTTGACAGCCCTGGTATATAGGGAAGGAGAGAAATGTCAGCACTGATCAGGAGGAGCTCTCCGCAATCAGCTGATATGCTTCCTTCCACTTCATCTACTCAGCCAGCCTATTTTTTTTACTCTCCCTGCCACCTGATACCTCTGAAGTATATTTTGATCACCATAAGTGTCAGTTAAGGAGCTGTGTAATGGTTTCTTTATATCTATATAGTATACATATAACAGTGATGGTGAAACTTTTTGGCACCGAGTGCTGAAAAGGGAGTGTGTGCGTCTGGGCCACAACCAGGAAATGGAGTTGCCCAGGCGCATGCACGCCCCTGAAAATGAACTTCTGGTTTTAGCTACTGAACTTCCAGTTTCAGCCAGCTACTCTTCTGGGTTTCTGGAATGCATGTGTGTGCGACGATCAGCTGGTCAGCGCGCATGCTCACACAAGAAAAAGGAAGACCAGCTTCCAGTTTACGGCACTGCTGCACGCAGAAGGGTCAGCTGATCATGATGCGCACATGCACACCAGAAACCCGGAAGAGGAATGGGTGACGCTACATGTGCCAGGCAACATGGCTCCATGTGCCACTTCTGGCACGCGTGCCATAGGTTTGCCATCATGGCCTTATAAGATCTCAGAAATCAGTTAATACTTTGAGAACCACCAATTTAGAGTATTAAATGTTCGAACGTCTATTAAATTCTAAGTATGGATTGTAGAAAATGTTCTCTAAAAGGAATACATGTAACTCTCCTATCCAGTAATACTCATTTCTATTTGTAAAGCTTGCCAATACCGAAGAATATATTGACGGTGCATTGTCGGGACATCTTGGTGAAGTTCTGATAAGGTAACTTACTGCATGTAACTGTGTGGGTTAAAATGAAGTACTGTGGTTAGAGTGATTGAAGTGCTGGATAAAGACAGAGAGAGAAATTAAAATTCACAACAGGAAATTTACTGGAAAGTACTGGGCCAATTGCTACCTTGCCAGATGTACATTGCATCTATCTTGCCAAATCATTGTGAAAATCAAATAAGAGGAGCCCTCCATATGATATGCCTTAAACTCTTTTTTGAGTTATAAATCTAACGAATAACAGTTATCAATTATAGGTCAGGTTATGACCACTGATTCAGTAATTCATAGTTATGACATAGCTGAATCAGGGGGACTTAAGGTTGCTCTGTGAAACACAGGCATCAGCATCCACAGAGTCACGTAATTACAATTTGGAAACTTGACAACTGACTTGCCGTTATGATGGTTGCAGCATCTAATGGTCATGTGATCATTATTTGCAGCCTTCCCTGCTGGCTTCCAACAAGCAAAGTCCATGAGAAAGCTGGCAGGAGGTTGCCAGTCACTCCTACTCTTATTGCTTTCTCATCTGTGCTCCATAGCACTTTCCCCACCTACCCACATGCTTGCCTGCATCTGCCTGCTTACACTCTGTAGCATCTGCCTGCCCAAAGCTTTCGCCTTCAATTTTCACCCATTGGCCTTTTTGCCTGGGACTTCTATCTCTTCCCACATTGCAATCAGGTGAGGTCCTCACTTAATAATCTACACCGTCCTGAAGTTGACAGTGGCAACCAGGAGTGTTGGAAATGCTGTTTGTAAGTGACGTAATCATGTGATGGTATGCTTTACAATCACATTGCTTAGTGACAGAAATTCCAGTCCCTGTTGCCATCATAACCTGAGGACTACCTGTGTAGTATTTGGTACAAGTAGTCCTTGACTTACAACCATTTGTTTAGGGACCATTCGAAGTTATAATGGCACTGAAAAAAGTGAGTTATAACAATTTTTTACATTTAGAACTGTTGCAGCCATCCCCATTGTCACATACACAAAATTCAGATGTTTGCAGTGTCCCAGGGTCATGTTATCTATTGCCTTTTGCAACCTTCTGATGAGCAAAGTCAATAGGGAAATTCTTATTCACTTAAGAATTGTGTTACTAACTTAACAACTGCAGTGATTCACTTAACCGTGGTAATAAAGGTTGTAAAATGGAGCGAAACTCATTTAACAAGTGTCTTGTTTAACAATGGAACTTTTGGGCTCAATTATGGACATCAATTGACAACTACCTATATTGGAAAAAATGCATTAATCAAATATCTTAGTGCTATAATAAAATTTTCATTTTAAATCTTCTAACTAAGTTGCTAAATGCAATTTAGTTACATGATCCTTCTTTAACAGTCAAAAGAAACTTTCTTCCTCTCTCCTCAATTTTCTTTGCACCTCCACATGCTCCATCCCCCAAGATTTTGGAAGGCATAGGTCTGGGAAAGCAGAATAGTAGAAAGATCTGTTTGCACAAGCCAAAGTTTGCTTGCTTCACAATTTCATTCTTTATAAAGCATTGTTTCTTTAGTGTATTTGACAGATAGAAAAATATATTAAAATAATGACACAAATTCAATAAAAAGCAGTTTTAATATTAAACACAACACCAAATACAGAATCAAAATTGTTTGAATGCAAACCAGCTATAGAAAACCGTCTTTTAAAAAAAAATCATGTGAATTACAACAAAAATAATGTATCTCTTTATTGCCAGGTGCAACAATGTCCTTTATATAAGGGGTGTAGAAGAAGAAGAAGAAGATGGAGAAATGAGAGAATAATGTTGGAAAACCTTGTGTTTTTTAATGTAAAATATATATATTCAGTTGTAGCTTTTGAAAAAAATTCATGTTTTGTAACATTACATTTTTGGGGACAGAAAAATACATATGGCTGAAAGAAACGGTCAATATGAAAGATGAACCACAAATATAAAAACTGGGATTGTTTAGCCTTAATACAAATATTTTAAAGTAAATGGGATCAGATGTATTCCATCACCATTTATGTTATAACTCACTAAGCTAGGAGCAAGACCTATAACTAGTACAAAAATACATTTTACCCCAAAAAAAACTTCAAGTAAAGTAGTAATCATCTTCACTTCTTGTAGTTGCATCTGTAGCGTGTTCTGCTTCGTGCTTAGTTGTTGGAGGCTGTGAGCGGTACACTAGTTTTCTTCCCATCTAAAACAAAGACAAAAAATATAAAACCTTCATATGCATGGACTTTTAAAATCAGCCTTAGTTTTCCTGTTAAAGTTCCCATTACATAGTCCTTCACTTATATTTTATACAAATGTAGAAACACTTAAAATGGATGCCTGTAGGTAGATCTACTTAGAACAAAACTATCAGACAAAACACACACATTTCAAAGTTGCTTAATTCGGGGGGTGAGTGGGTGTGAAGCCTTTTTTGTCTGGGAACCCAATAAAGTCATATCACTGGACATCTTCCATCACTCTTTGAATTTGGCACACCTGAACATACATTTAAATGCTTTGCAGGAAAGAGTTTTGGCAATGTTTGTATAAATTCTTTCGTTTTTGTGACATTACTGAAAATAGTTGAAGATAGTCATGGTTAACTTGGCCCCATTAATATGGATATGTATCTTAAGGCTAGATGTTGTTAAATATCCTATTTTGATTGAAATTATGTTGTGGCTGGGATTGCTCCAGAAAATAGCTGTTCTGCACATTTTGTTACGGACTTTATGATAAAGAAACAATTAAAAGGTTTTTTTTGACAGTTGTATATTATTATTATTTATACTATATTATTATTTATTTTATAATATCCTAACCCTTCAGAATTGAAATCAGAATTAAAAGCAATAATATAAAAATAATTCAAGTTCTGATTTAAATGTGATTTTAATGGATTTTTAAAAAGTAAACAAAGTCAATTGTTGAATTAATAATGCTATCCAAAGATTAGCAGCTGTGATAATTTCTTCTAAGCAGAGAAAGAAATGTAAAAAAGTACTGGGGTCATGCCAAGTGGCCTCTAGAGAGGTTTTAGACCTCTATAGAGAGTTTTTAAAATAATGATCAGCCCTTGTAGTTTTCCTAGAACAGATGGATCCTCAGTGCAGTGTTTTCCAGAGAGGAATAATGGAATTTTTGAATTCTTCAAGACGCTAATCTGGCAGCTGAGTTATGTGCCAGTTTTAAGTTTCTGAACTAGTTATAAAGGCATGAAAATTAACTTTTGCAAATACAGTTGCAAGATCACTTTCTTTCAGGAAGAGAGAAAGTGTCCCATTTTTTAGTGTAGTTAAATGCATTGCTGCATCAGTTGGTATGTTACTAGATTGTACTATACCAGGGGTCAGCAACCTGCGGCTCTGGAGCCTTATGTGGCTCTTTCACCCCTCTGCTGCGGCTCCCTGTCACTCAAAATATGCATCACAACCGCCAATGTGCAACACCCACCTGACATGCGATTTATTGAGCTTTTCAACCCCCGATAGGCCAACCATGTATAAATCCAAAAAAATAGAACATTTAATTCAACTACATATGCTAGTTTTGTGGCCGCTCAAGAAACAGTCATACATGGGAAGGGTTTTGTGGCTCCCAGTGTTTTAGATGGGAAACTGGTCCAAATGGCTCTTTGAGTGTTTAAGGTTGCAGACCCCTTTAGTACTATACCATATAATGACAAAACTATTCTGTTGGATTTGTCCAATCTCAATCTAATCTGTGTGAGTTTCAATTCCCCAATTTCCCTAACTAGCATAGTTGTTGACAATTGAGGGTTTTGAAGTCCACATGGCTAAAGGGAGTCACATTGAGAAAAATGGGTAAAACTTTTCTCTCACGTATGTGTATGAAGGGGAATATTCCTTTTGGAAAAGTATTCACATGCACTGAATTCATAAACTAACTTGCTTTTGGATTAAGCAGCTTTGCTGCTTAATTTCTTTGGCACAAGAAATTTTAGATAGATGGAAGAATTTTGTTACGTGAACACAACACATGTACCATAGTTAACAAACCCTATTTTCTGAGTTTGGGACAACATTGCTAATGAGTTTAAAATGGAAGAACAAGCTGAATTCAGTTAGGTGCTTGTGTTCAAGTATTTGCCTGAATATATGGAGAATTTAAAATGAATCAGGAAATGGTAAGTACACGGCCCTGCCCTAATCTCTGGCTAATGTCCATGTGTTCAGATGGAAGCTCTGAAATTGAATTGTACTGCTTGAACATGGAGTGGCTACTACAACTGTCGATACAATACAAGATCTTCCTTTATCAGGTCCTCGATCACCCAGAGATCTGAATTGAAAGTGAGCATATAAAATGTAAGTACAATAGGGCTGCATACAGTATGTATAGCCCAATTCTTTGAATCATTTTTCATACAAAACCCCCACAAAACCTCTAAAGTTTTGTTCTAAGATCACAGTTCTGGAAGCTGAATTTCAGGATGTGAGAGATGCCTTTTTAAAATGGCTCACTGCCCTTTAATGAATATATTTGCATGTTGAACTGTGGATTGGTGCTACTTAGCCATGCAGCTATGACAAGGACAGCTTGTATTGACTTTGGCCAAGCATAGTGCATCTCTACTGGGAGGGATAACTCACAACAGTAACCTCCAAGGCTGTCTTGGATGTTGGGCCACTGGCAGATGGACATGTTGCATGGAGATGAGAGGATTCTAATCCAAAGGTATGGGTGGCAAAGCTGATTTTTACTGAGAAAATTTGCCATGGCTGAATCAAATAGTAATGCTCATATTAGTAGGCGCAAAGGGGAGGGGCAAAATAAATCAGCTTCCTAAGTGGAAATCAGTAAGGCAAATTCTCCCACTGCAGGCCCCATTTGCACTTTTTAGTGTACCATATTAACTATTGCCCAAGATAATACTAGAGTTGTAGCACAGTATTCAAGAAGTGCTCCAAAATGCATAATGTATGCAAAGCAGTTGTTTTCAGACTTGAAACACATTATTTTTCAGATTTGTTCAGCTGCTTCAGAAGTTGCTGTTTTCTCTCCACGTACATCTATAGCTATTTGGCTAAAGGAGACAGCTCATGGAGACAGCTGGGAGCAGCTTCTGTAATAGTCCAGTAAGCTTTGCAAATAAATGTTTTCATGCTTGCTGTGCTCCTATGTATTATGAAGCATAATCCTACTAATCCTGTTCTTATAATGCATCTGTTTAAGCTAATCTTTCACCAAATATTTATAAATCTTATTAAAAAATTGTGACCACTGCTAAACTATATTGGGGGATGACTCCGTACATAGGAACCTGTATCTGTCCTTAAATGGGTAGAACACGTAATTCACAAATAGGCATTATTTCTAAGAATAGGCATAATTACTTAGATATAGTGTAAGATGCTAGTAAATTTTTTAACTACAAATAACTAGTTTAGGCATTGACAAAGTAGGTAGGCAAGCATCTATTCTAACATCCAGCACAATCCAAGAGCACATCTCTAAAGCACGACTACCAACCCTTTTCTTTGGTTCTGCAATTGCTCTCTCAAGAGCAAGCTTCAGCCGTTCTTCCTGAATTCTTCTGAGTTCTTTCAATTTGTCTTCACGTATCCTTCAAGAACGGAAAAAGGGAAGACTTTGAAAATGAAAAGTTTAATATCTAAAGAAAACTTCCCTATTTTTTAATGTTCCCCAATTTCATTTTATTATGCCTAAATCTGAAGAACTCAGCATTATTTCAGTGAGGGAGAAAAACATGTCAGACCAGAGAATGAGAGAGGGTCATAGTGACTTATTGGAAACCTTCGATGGACACCTCCCTGTCTATGTGTGGGATTGCACTTTGAGCTCTTCCTTGCTCCAGTCAAAAGGAAATCTCAATGCCTTCTGGATACAGCTTCCATTGGTGCCACAAGGTTTCCTTCCAATGAAAACTACTTAGCACTTCATCCTTATACTGTATAATCACATCAGTTATACATTTGTTTTGCCCCTAAGAAAATGCTACATTTGTTCATTTTAGAAGACAAAGCTGAGTGTCCTAATGGACAAGAATGATATTTTATAACAGAAACCCCCACAAATATTGTCCCACTAGACGGGAAATGTTATGCATTATATTGGTGGGAAAGAATTTCCTAATGCCTGCCCTTCCCTCTCCTCTTTTATTAATCCCCCTACCCCACAGAATTCCAATGCTAGGCTGAACATTCTGCATTTTTTAATCACAGACTATTTTTGCTACTTTAGGAAATACTTTTGGTTTGCATGCGGTTTTTTAAATTTATAAATTCTCTAAATACTCTCAGACCTTTAATGGAGGCTCCATATTTAGGTTATCACTTATTTGTAATGCAACAAATATAATCTTCCATTATGTCACCAATCATGTGTTGAGGTTCTTAGAAATAATCTTTCTTTCTCTCCATATTCTCTATCACTTGTATAGTTTCAGCATTGCTGACTGCTATTCTCTGTAGTGTGACTGATCTCTTCAGACATATCCATTGTACTGTAGCTGTTCACCCCAACTTTGCTCATACAATTTTTGTTTTACTGTAAAGGGGGCCTTAGGGATTCTGAAAGCATCCAGCAAACAAAAATTGTTGATTCTTTCTGAAGCTGTCTACTTTTTAGGTCAAAAGCTGGACACATCGCCAATCTTGATATTGGTTAAAAATGGTGTTGGAATTCAGAGTAAAAATTATGTTAATTGATGAGATTATATTTTGCCAAACTCTTACCTTTGTCGCCTTTCTTTTGCTCTGAGCTTTTCAGTGACTTCAATGATCTCAAGATATTCTTTTGGAAGTATTTCAAACATCTCACAAAGTTCTGAAACTCGCATTTCTATTTTTTTTAACATTTGAAATGAGGTCATGCTGGATACTTCCTGTGTCCCACAGCAAACTTTGTATACTTCTGCTACTTTTTTAGTAAGTGCATCCAGTATTTTATTCTTATGATATAAAGAAGAAAATTAATATCATTAACTACCCTTAACCTTGGGAATGGAATAGAGAATATATTTTAGTAAATAAATACATAAACAAAATGGGCAAATACTGAGGTTATATTAGAAAACATGAATCAAAGCTTACAGTGAAATATTAAAGCTAAATACTAGAGGTAAATATTTCCTAAATTTAGAGTAAGAATTATATAATTCTGAACATTGCTAAAAGGGAAGAAAATAATGTATAAGCAAAATGGTATTCGCTCAGTGAACAAGGCCTAACAATACAAAGTTGGCAACATACACTATGCAAATTCAAATGGATAAATGTTAAAAAAATAAATGCAGTTTGGTAGTCAAAAAGGCATAAAACCAGTGTGGATGCAAACACAAATGTAAAATGCCAATGCACATTGGAAGAAGAGATATTCTGTTCAAGGTTAAAACATCCTGGTCTTTGGTGGCCCATCCTGAATTCACTAAAACAGTTTCAGTGTTGGGATTGGCTATTTTGACCACTTGGACCTGTGAAGTAGGGATTGAGATCATCTATTTTAAGGTCTGGCTCTTCTGTTAAAGCTGGAAAAACGTATTAAGGGAAGCAGTAGGTAGGATTCTGTGCTGATTGCTAAAGGGTCCAGCAAAAAGGAAAAAACCCATGCAAAACAGCAGAAGCTATTGTTCCTCTACAGAATGTTTAGTACGGCTTTGAAAAGAATAATTCCACATATAAGAAATGGAAAGGCATACACACCACCAAGGAAGAGTACATATAGAGAGCAAAGAACCAAAGAGATGATTGTCAAAAAATCAATAAAGAATATTTATTAATTATTTATCAGCTCATTTTATAGCTGCTGCTGAACACACCGAGTTGAACTGGGAAGAATAAAAAAGGACTTGATTATATATGCTCAAAATAAAAAAGAAAATTGGTATACTAGCTACACTGAAGTGGTTATATTAAAAGGATATTGGAAATAAATAAAAACAATTGCTTTTGAAATAGTAATCGATTACAACTTCAGTATTGGTCAAAATTACAATGCGGCTACTAAATAGTCTAAGGTAGTTTTATATTAATACAAATACAGATTCTCAATCACGAGTTTAGAGCTAGCTGGGTTGTAGCTGTTTAAAGGCTAGAAACTGGGAGGCTGTAAGAGTCCTTCTCTAGAAAGCCATTCTGGAGGACTTTGGGCCAGTCATTCTCTCTCAGCCTTAGGAAGAATGAAGGGCAACTTGCACTTCTGAAAGTATTGCAAAGAAAACTGCAGGGATTTATTTATTCAGTCATCAGGGCAAAGAATGACTTGAAGGTCTTAAATGAGAATAAAAATAAAAAGTTTATTCAGCAGCAGCTAGACTTCATTTTGAGCAGTCCACAAATGTAGGGGGATATATTAATTTTCAGGAATCTGAAAGGTGCCACTTGGAAAAAGTTTAATGACTTATTCTGTCTCTCCAGAATGTAGGACATGGAACAGACATATGGAACAGGAAGGTAAAGCCAGTTGAACGTAGGGGGAAAAATAACTAAGAGGAATTTGACAGAGTAACAAATTAGGCAAAAAAAATATAGTCTCCCCTTCGCTATATATGTTCAAGATAGAACATGTTCTAGCTTGAACATATATATATGTTCAAGCTAGAACATATTTGTACACTGCAGCATCTGCATGTATTCAGATGTAGAATCATAGAATGTAAGAGTTGGAAGGGATCTTGGAGATCATCTACTGGTAAGTCAATTGTAGCCTAAATAATTTCTGGCTCTATAGTTCCCTTACCTAATTACCCCGTTGTTGGAAAAGGCACTTATGGTAGAAAAGGTGCAAGGAAGAAGAAGTGCAAGGTGGATGGATTCAGTTACAGTGGCAATGAAGAAGACCTGAAGGGCCAGATTAGGAACAGATTGTCATGGAGAAAATCTCGGTGGTCATTAAGAATTGATCCTGATTCAATGGGATATAATAAATCAATAAACCTAGCATTTAATTATCATCATTAGATATTATAATGCTAATCAAAGCCATTACTTCATAATCCATATCAATAATAAATCACTGATGGTCATTTTGGATGTCTATAATGTTATTCAGTATTATCTGCCACTCTAGCACTTCTTAAGCTAAATGTTGCCCAATGGCATATTGACAGGATGGGTCTCCTTTGTCTATCAATGATGAGCCTGAATCAGCCCATCCGTCATTTATGACAGAGGACATGGTATTCAAAAGTTGGTTGTAAAGTTATGGTTCAAGCTCACCTTCCGGTGGTGACTTTCTGTATGCAACACTGCAGCATTCCTGGCATCAGAATGGAAGCTCTTTACCACTGCTGCCTTCTGGGATGTTTTTTCATTTTCCAGTCCAACCTAAAACCTTAATATTTCTCCCATTCAAGAACAAATCGGGCCTGACTCTGCTTAGCTTCTGGGTTTAGGCAAAGATGATCTGGTGCTGTACCTGATGCTCCCAAGGTATTACATACAGGTAAGATATACAAACTCATTTCAAACTGAATTATCTTTTTAGGATTGAACAATCTGTATTATGATGAAGATGGTTGATGCATTCAAACTTACCATGGATGTTGGATTATATTCTCCTGAAGAAAACATTTTAGCTTTTAATGCCAGTTCAGCACTTTTCCCATCTTCTTTGAGGCAAGCAGCTATTAGAGCTTCTTTTTTGTCTCTAAGGTGCTTTACCTTTTGTTCCCTATTAAAAGAGAGCATAAAACTTTATAGCTAAAATTTTAAATTAGTTTGTCTGTTTTAAACAGTTGAAGTGCTCATTGAGTTTTTCTAGTCTAACATTTTTCAGCAGAGGAAATAACACGTTTGCTAAGATGTTTAATTTTGCTATTAAATTGATTTAATAGGCATTTCCTTACTCAGAGATTCCTGCAAATTGTCATAGAGTGATTTCTGGCAGACATGGTCTTGAGTTTGTAGCAGTGTCATTATAAACTGGCTAATGCTGTAAAATAATTATCCAAATAATTTGCTACTAAGAGCTAAAACCCCTTAATTAGAAAGGACATGTTTTTCTTTAATTAAAAACATCATTTAGGAAAAATGGTGGAAAAGTATAATGGAATACATTGGGTAGAATAGCATACAATGGAATGATCATCAATTGTATTGAAGGGGAGTGGGGAGCTATCTTGCATTGGACAGAGGAAGGCAGCCTCTATAGGAGGCAGATGTTAGAGGGGCAGCTGTGGCAGCTCTGTAGCTTCTCCCCCTGAGCCCCATCGTAATTTTTTTCCCTCATGTGCCATAAAGCCTGCCTGCATAGTCTGCTATTCTTAAGAAAGTAGAAGTTTTGTCTGATTACCAACACTTGATTAAGATTCAATTGCTAGTCCAGCCAACTTCAGTGCATAGAATTGTGATTTGCCTTAAGCACCAACATCTTTTGAGCTAGTTCTGTATTGGTGTGCCACAATCACAAGATTTAAAGCAACATATGCCACTTACTTGCAGTTTCACAAGAACTGGCTCATTTGAAAATACGGTTTATTCATGAAAGAATATAAATTCTTAATTATATCCTCTTATTACATTTCCTAATTATATATTTCCAGATGCAATAATCTTAATTTCATTGGGCAATGTTGTATTCCTTATGTTATTTTTTTTGAATTGGAAAGAGTTTTTGTGGAGGATAGCTTCCATGTAATATAAACATTTTTTTAAAAAAGATGATGGGGGGAAGGCAGTGTGTCCTCTCCCTGAAATTCTCTTAACTAAAGTCTTGAATGATTAAGATTATTCATTTTAAAGCCAAAACTCGTTACATTTTAAATGTATATCATATCTATTAGCTTCTCGATTCTAACGTTAAATCCCTTTCCCTGTGTTAACTGTTCAAGACCTGAAACGATTCCACACCACACCCTGCTTAAAATTAAGCTATTCAGCTGTGCCTGAAAGAGAGCACAATATTGAATTCAGCTTCTTTTCCTGGTTAAAATCACGAAATCTCAATAGGCTTGTTTGGAGCACAAATTGTTATCAGCGTGTATGTATGTTCACACTTTGAAAATATATAAAACAACCCTATTAAATTAATAACTTACATATGCTGCTTAACTATTTTTTCTCTCTGCTGGCTTTCCTCCAATGTGCCACTAATATCTTGAATGTTTTGGAATAATGAAAGATTTTGCTCTTCAAGATATCTGAACATCTGAAGTAACTCTTCTGTGTCTTTAAAATATATCTCTGTCTCCTAATGAAGGAGAGACAGTAATGGATAATATCTAGAATGGCACATCTGTTTGCAAACATTTTTTGAAAAAAATGGGAATATGGTAAAAGGAGGGCATTTGAGGATTATACTCAACTGGTAATAAACGACTATGTTTTCCTCATTATTAAAAGTATAAATCAGCAAAAAACCCATTAATTTCATTTGTCAATTTATATATTATGCAGACTGTATGGTTTGCTATGCCACCAATTTTCTGTAAACTTGCTTAAATGTGACTGACTTAACAGGTGGTTGATATGCATTGAAGTGCTGCATAATGTCCCTCACTGACATAAGTTTATGGTATATTTATAGACACCACCATTTGCTATAAAGAACACAAATAAATTCAGGGATTACTTGTCAGGTACAAAAGATCAGGTCTACATGAAGGTCTGATTAAACTGATTTATTATTACTCATGCCTATGCACAGGAAGACTCTCAAATATTTGAGAATCTTCCTGCTAGCTATTAGACTGGGGTCAATAGAATTCAAGAGAGGTTGGACTTAATCTGCTTGTGACTATTTAGAGATTCTAGATTGATCCCTCTTTTAACTCTGCTCCTAGGTTCTGCCACTCCTTTCTTATATTAGTGGATTGAATCCACTAAAGGATAAAAGAATCCACTGCTGGATAAAATATACAAAACAAAAAATTTCTTTCCTTCTAATCTAAATACCTTGTTAATTATAGAATGAATGAATGAATCAATCAATCAAATAAATCAATTCTTTGATTTATTTATTAGGTAATGTTTTCTGCTGCTTTGATTCTTATAGCACTATACAGAAATTCAAATTATGTAGCTGATATCTGAAAGGTTGTCAGTATTAAATAGTATCTAGAGGCACACTTCTTTTTCAAAAACAGTTTTATATTATTTTTACAAATACAAGTTGTAAACATATGCAACACAGCTTCCTCCTCCTATTTTCCCCATAACAATAAGACTGTGGGATGAATTGAGCTGAGAGACAGTGACTGGCCCAAGGTCATCCAGCTGGTGGAATAGGGCAACTCTTGGGTAATGAAACAATTGCAAGCAAACAACCAAATTAGCGACCAAGAACCCCACAGTTTAACCCTGAGATATGTATATTTTAAAGATAAATGTCTTACTTTGTCACAATTCTGGATATCATCCAAGTTAAAAGTGTCTTCTGATGATAGAGAGACGCTGTTTTCACTTAGACCACTGTTATTAAAAGAAAAATTAACTTGGATATAATTTGTGTGTATACCTTGAAGCTTGCCAAGTAAGATTATGCTTGGTAAAGATTCCACGTAAGGGAAGAGAAGGGAAGGGAAGGGAAGGGAAGGGGGAGGGGAGGAAAGTTGGTATCCATAGATGAGCTTGATTTGGGTTTTTTTTTTCTGAATTCAGATTGCTATCACCTTTCAGATGATACATATGTATCATCTATGAATAATTTTGGGTCCAGTGCTCCTTGTGATGACTTTCTAAAGAACCTGTAGTCTCCTGCAAAAAAGAAGGAGAAACATATAATAGCATTCTTATTTAGCAACAGGATAAATTATATCCTGTTTTATCCTATAATTATATCATATACAGTGGAGAAATAAATCCACCATGAAAGGATTGCCCTATGGCTTGGGAGCACATAACTCCCAATTCTACTTTTTAAATTTTTGGTGGCCTCTAGAATAGTTGTAGAATGTTCTGCATTAATAAGGGGCAAAACAGGTACATTAAACTTCTGCAAGGATTAAAACATCTATTTTTACCCCTTAAAACCTCCAGGTGTCTCAATGCAAACTGGTGATATTTCTTGGCCCTTATACAAAAATGGAAGCATCCTATGTGATAAGTACTGATTGTCCAACTAAAATCTTATGAATTTTCATATAATGAACAAAGAAAAAGCAAAGATGTGAGAAAAAAAATTAAAGAAAAAAGTCTATAGAAGCAGCTTCTCATATTCTTCATAGCAGTTTTAAATGCAAATATATTTTCTTTCTAAAGTTACACCATATTATGCTTCTTTCTATAACCTATCCTGTTTAATCATCAAAACCATGAGTCACAAGTTCATTTTTTTCATTTTTATGCAAAAAGTCCATAAGAGGCGTGGAGTCAGCAATAAATATAAACATGTTTTTGCTCTAATTAAATAAGTTAATTTATCTATTTCAGGAAAATCTGTTGACTTCAACCATCCCTCCATAATGAACGGTGTCAACTCTTTTCATCTTTCTGCATACAGTAATCTCAGTGCCATGATTGTATACCAAAATAATTTTTCATGGCTTCCTTCTAATGATTTATCCATTAATCTTAAAAGAAAAAGTTCTGGCTTCAGTTGAATGTTGATCTTTAAAATAATCCATATCAAAGTAGATATTGGATCCAATTTTTTTTTTAGCTTTTTACATGTTCACCAAGCATGATAAAAATTTTCCTTCATCATGTTTCCAACATACATTTGAATGCCTTTCTAAGTTCTAAATAATTTCTCTGGCATTATGTATCAATAATACATCATTTTATAAAAATTCTTTTTGAGATCATAACACAATGTAAATTTCAACTCTTTTAATCTCCCCTGCATCTTTCTTCCAGTTTGGCAGCTTTTCTTGTGGTTGCCATGGTGAGAAAGGAAAGTATGTCAGTTACTATGATGGGAATAAAAGGCATGATTCTTTTTTTTTTTTCTTATGTCTCAGTTGGCTCTGCCTTGTTAGTCAAATAGTCTAGCACATACTACTCTTCTGTTTTGTAAAATCCACCAATTATTACTGTCCACATATATAAACAATCAATCTTCCCACAGTGGTCCAGTCTGTTAGTTAAACTAATTTTATTATTTTCAAAGATACTTTCATCAAAGAAAAAAAATATGTTATTTCTTCTATTTTTTTAAAATCACTATCTTCCTTTTCTGTTTGAAACATCCCAATATTGTAATCTTGATCAGCTTTTTACCTTTAAATTAAAATCCTTTAAAATAGGTTTTTTTCTGTTTTTAATTTCAAAAAGAAGACACTGAAATTCTTTAATCTTCCTTACTGTTTGGAATAACTTTCTTAGATTGTAAAGTACTTGAATTGTGAAGTGATTAAAAAGGTGAACTTTTTGCCATTCAAATGTCCATAAAAAGACTGTACAGCAATTCAGGGCAAATTGTGAATCCCTTAGTTCCCAAGTTTTGTTTTGTTTTGGTAGGTTTGGCTTTTTTGCAAGGAGAAGCTCTTCCAGAGCACTAGTGGGCAATCCCCCAATTTCTCTTGCCTCCAGAGAACTTTTCTGTCACCAGAACCAACTGTTGGTTGGCAATTGAACCACTGTGTTGTCTCCACCTGCAGAACTGCTTATAGAGATGTCTAATCAGCCATACAGTCGTGGCTAAAATTGTGGAAACCTTTTGGGAAAAGTGTATTTTCTAAAACTATCTAATAACACCACTTTTTTTTTTATAGTATCATCAAATTATATATCAATGGAAAGATAATTTAATCAAGAATGTAATGTAATAACTTTTATGAAGGAAAAGTGAAACGTAGAAAAAATGAGCTATACAAAAATTATCACCATGTCTGTTAATAATTGGGTAACCTTTAGCATGAATTATGGCCTTACAACATCTTCCCATGGAGTGAACCAACTCCTTTAGTTCTGCAGCTGTTATAATGTGAAACCAAGACTGAATGATTGCTTCTATTAACTGGGATTTATTGCTGGATCGCTTCTGGCTAACAGGTTTCTTTAGTCGGCTCCATAGATTTTCAATTGGGTTAAGGTCTGGGTTATTCCCAGGCCATTCCAGCAGTGGAATATGATTACCTTGAAACTCCCCCCGCCAAAATTGATGTTATTAGCCATCAAACCTCAAAAATACACTTTTCCCAAAAGGTTTCCACAGTTTTGGCCACTACTACCCCAAAGCCCAGACTCCTTTCTTTCAAAGGTCTTCCTTATTTCTTACCTTCGTTATTTGAAACTTGTGCCTTTTCCTCAGGCTTGCCTAAGTTGACTGAGACTGATTTCTCTACTATCACTTTCTTGGCTGGCTGAGGCCCTTTATGAAGTGCCATTTTGTCTAAAAGTAGTAGCCAAATAACAGAAGAGTCACATATTTGTAAAAAGAACAAATCATCAGCTCTGTTAATCCTTGCTAAATCCAAACAAGGCTGACACTGACAGAAGGTGAAAACAATCTTCAACCGATATTAAAGTATTGTCAAGGTAAATAGCCAAACCATGGGACTGGAGACTGAACTATCATGCAGGAAGCCTAGGAAAATCAATCACACTAAGACTAAGGTTGCAGCAAAAGAGAATGCTGATACATTATTTTGGTCATACATCAACAGAACAATTATGCTCTTAGATTTTTCTTTAATCTTGATGTAATGCCACTACAAATTATTTATTTAAATTTAAAGTTATCTATTCAAACATTACTCCAAGGGCATACAGTTGGTTAAAACTTCATTTTAAAACACTGAAGCAAATAGACTAAAATCAGCAACCTGGAGAAATACACAAATATTCTAAATATTTAAACAGGATCACACATGATCCTGGCTCACAGCCTGTTTTAAAAAAATAGTTTTAAATGCTTTCCAGAAGGACAGAAGGGTCAGAGCCAAAGAGAGAGCAATTATTCCAGAAACAGAACTGACAATTTCACTATATAAATATTTCACTATAGTCATTTCATTATGTACAGTAAATACCATTAGGACCTAAAAAAAAAAGTATATACTTCATAATGTTCCTTCCTGCATGAACTGGGTTGTGGATTTTTTTTTTCATTTTCAATAATTTGGGATATGACAAAATGTATTTATACCAACTAAGTTTTTTCTTTTAGGACATTGTTTTCTCCGTCCAAATTTATAGAATAATAATATCTTGGCATACCTAGATAAAATTTCTATTTTTTAAAAAATCCCCCTAAAGCAATCATGAGGAACCCAATAGTACAAAAGTAATCTAAGAGTGCTTTTTCACTATTCAATAAGAGAATACACAATTTTACTAGGCATGCCAATGGCATTGATTAGAATTATAACTCACTTGCTGAATTAAGTTTTTTCAAGAGTGCTCTTTGAATACAATTTTTGAGTCACACTGTACACATTTAATTGTTATACAATCTAACCTAACCTTTATAATAAAATTAGTCTGCTAAGTCTTGACAAATTTTGATTCATATAATGTTTCCATTTTATGATTTCCTCCTCTGGAACCTGCTCAGATAGTGATGCCAGACTGACTAATCCAATAATTTCCTGAATCTTTCATTTTTCCTTTTGTGAAGAAGACATTACTTTTCTTTCTTCAGTTTTTTAAAATACTTCACTTAGTGTGGACTCTGAGCATGGTTGATTTCACACAGTTGTTTTACTACTCAATTAAGTAACATCTACAGTGCCAGGAGGGTGGGAGGATTGCCCTGTTTATATACAGTAGCTTATCCTGTCAGTTGATGGGGTTTTTGTTTTTTCCTTGGTAGTTCCTTGTTGTTTGGTGCTTGTTTATTTGTCTGAGTTACTAGTTTCTTGATTAGGGTATTGTTTATTGCTTGATTGTCTGGTATTAATCCTGTTGTTGATCCTTGCTTATCTGGGAATTGATTGCTGCTGAGGAGGTGTTCTGGAAAAAGGTTTGCTTCTTTTTTAGCTTTTTTAACCTTTGTTTTTTTACAGCTAGATAAGCAGGGATCCAACACCAGGATTAACACTAGACAAACCATAAATCAGTAAACACAGGCTAACCAAGTAATTATCCAGGAGAAGACCACACCTTCACCAATTGATAGGGCAAGTACTGGGAGGGCAAAAACATGTGCATTTTTCTTTGATGACTTGTCTGAGTTCCATCACTTATGTACATCTTTTTGGTTTTTCTATTTGTAAATTGATGGTTTGTTTCCAATTGTGGTTTTAGTATCCTGATGAGCCCCCATTCATCTTAATCTCCCTTTGTTAACATGAACACTCCTGATACATTAAACAAATCGGCCAGAAAGAATCAGCATAAAGGATATTATGGATATCCCAGTGTTTTCAGGTACAACCAGTGCAGGGCAATTATCCCACTCCAGTAAACTATGCCTCATAGACCATAATTATTACAAATGAACCAGTCAATATAACACATGTCTAAGTTACATATTTGTTTGTTCCTATTTGCCACCTTCCCTGCAAACACAAAGCAGGAGATGGGAATATATTAAAAGAGCATAGAGGAAGGATGCTAAATTTCTCCAATTATTCAGAAACTTTACTTACCAGGCAATCTCATATTAATGGAAATTCAATGCTTCCCTTTCTTTTTTTTACATATTTTAAAACTTCCTGCCTCCACTGTATGTATTGTCCTTTATATATTTTCAATTTAGTTTGTTCCAGATGTGTTAGCCTTGCATCACTCAAGATTCCTAGTTGGTGTGCTTGCTAGAATGATTACAGCAGTATTCCCCACCCTGTAATTTAAATGGTCAATTGGACCACTGAAAACTGTGTACTTACTTGCTTTATTTTGTAAGACAATGGAGGCTGAGATTAGTTTGGCTTTATCAGCAGCTGCTGGGACAGAAATAAGGGATTTTGATGGGCTTCTTTTCCGGTCTTTCTTCCTCTTTGCCATCTGCTGCTCTTGCCATGCTTTGGGAGAAATACTAAACAAAAAGGCTTCATAGGATAAATACAGCTTCAAAAGGTCCTCAGTGTTTGCAATTTCACTGCACATGTCAAAAGAGAACAAGGGATACAAGGGATAGAAGATATTACAGATGTACAATGCTTAGCAGACATTTAAAAAATACGTAAGAAAGCTGAGTAAAGCATTTTCCCTGAATTACAGTATATGGTTTTCTAATAGCAATAGCAATAGCACTTGTTTACTGCTTCATAGTGCTTTTACAGCCCTCATTAAGCAGTTTACAGAGTCAGCATATTGCCCCCAACAATTTGGGTCCTCAGAATGAAGAACAAAGACAATAATTCTTATTAGTATTGGAGCTACTGTGCTATTTCTGGGCAATAAGGTTTTTCAAAGTTACTTTAATTTGGGGAAGATTATGTTATCAAGAAACATTCTGTCCTTTATCACAAACATCTGTGAATTTGTTCAGAAATTTTAAAAAGAACAATTGAATATGCTTTATAAAAAGAATAGAAAGTATTAAATTGAGCTTAATAAGAACATCTACTCAAGTTTCCATTTATTTTATAGTTCTAAAGTTTCAGCTTTCTGGATCTCAGCTGTCACTTCTCAGTTGTCCATGGTATAAGTAGTGTACTATGATTATTACATTATTACAAAGATTTTGAGCTTGATCATTTGGTGTCTTTCTGTATGACAGATATATAAAGACCCTTGTGTAGGTATCTGGTACTTGAAATGCAACTTCATGAGCAAGAATATGCTGCATTGTGGAAAAATATATTATGAATCTCATCATCAAGAATCTTTCCCATAAATCTCTCTATAAAGCAACAAGAAAGAGTTCACCTTTTAAGGGAGAACAGTTCATTCATTGCTATCCTCAGTTCTGTTGTTACTTCCATTTTGTATTTTGCCTCTTGAGTTGCCCTAGAAAAAGGCTGCATGTTATTTTAATACAGAGATGTTCATATTGAAATAGAGAACAATCTGATGTAGTGACTAAGGCAACAGACTAGAAATTAGGAGACTGTGAGTTCTAGTATCATGTAGGTATGAAGCCAGCTGGGTGACCTTGGGCCAGTTGTCTCTCTCTGCCTTGGGATGCAGGCAATAGCAAACCACTTCCAAAAATCTTGCCAAGAAAATTGCAGGGACTCAGGCAGTTGCCAGGAGTCAACACTTGAAGTACCCCTTTTCCAAATATTAAAATAGTTATACTGGTGCAGTTTAAATCTCTTACATCAAGAAAGAAGTGGTATTTTTTCTTCAATTCAGTAGTAAGAGATGATAGTTGCATAAACTATTGGTAATCCAGAAACTTAATAAGAAAATAACTAATTTTAAAAATAATTTTAAAGAAAACTTAAAAAAACAAGCAATCAGACTTATTTTTCATCAATGTGGGGGAAAATATCCAATATGACATTCAGCAATTATTATTACTTGAAAATACTGAAAATGAAAAACACAATAAAATTTCCCTTGATGTAAACCCTTTTGCCTAAATGAAATTGTATGGTAGGTGAGTCCTAATATCAGCTTCTTCTTATAATAAGAAATTCTTCAGGAATCTTTGGAAACTCCCCATTCCTTTTGTGCGTGATAAGATAGACAGTGAAATCTCATCTACAGAAACAGTTTCTTTACTTGTGATAGAATTCTATTTCTAAAACTGAATTAGTTTATTGTTAGTTCCTATTAGTTCTTACCCCTTTACCTGCTCACAATGAGCGATTATGAAGTATTACATGTGAGATCTAATGGCATAAATAGAAAGATCCCAAATCTAATAGGTAGTAGTAAACTAATGGAAGAAATTATCATTATTTTCAAATGCATATCCATGACGTCACACTATTCTACAGTTCCCTAAGTATATTAATTTCTTATTCAAACAGGGACTTGAACAAAATTGGTTTAATCATGATGCTAGGGCAGCAGAGTCTCTTTTGGGATGACTCAGTATATGAGGTATATGAGTGTGCAAGCCCATTGCAGTTCTGCATTGTAACTAATAGTGGCAATGACTGATGTGGGGGCATCATAAATCCCAGAGTTACCATTGCAGACATGATGATGCTTGGGGTAAAGGTATCTTGGCAGGGTGGGATGGAATTAATCTAGAGGTGAATAGAAGCTTATTTAATGAACTGGATTAGGGAAAAGTAAAGACTCTTTATGCCAGTTGCCCGCTGCAAAGAATGCATAGATGCAATTCAGAAAACAGCTATCTATGGGTTTTTATGTATGATTTTATTCATATTCTGTAACGGGAATGTACAGTTCCTGAATGCCTTATATTTGGCCCCTTAAACTCCTGCAAATACTGCTGAATTACGATGCTTATAACGTGACATGGGGACATTATTAATGTCCTGGAAGGTAATCATAGAGACGTTATTTAATAATATTTATTTTTATTTAATATAATATAAGCTAAATTAAATCAAACTTGTAGCTGGTCTAATACACTACTTTTTCTTGGGCATTAATATTTTAGAATGTGACCCCCATGACACCATTCAAAAGCCAAGGATGATCAATTACCTAAAAAACTTCTAAAACCTAAGAAACACATCTCTCTGCACATCTAGCAGAGAGATAGGGAAAGCATTTAGGTAGAAGACAGAGTGTCCATTTCCTGCAATGATTCTTTGATGGCTTTTTTACTTGGGAGAACAGAAGAGGGAACCAGACAATGAATCTTTAAAGTCACACTCCAAATGTGGCCACTACAGTCAGCTGTAGAGTTAAAAACAGAATTGTAACTAACAATTTAAGGGCTTCTACAGAGCTCCTATCATTTTGTCTGAGAAAATCCTCAAATGCAAGTGTATCGTCATCTAATTTTATTTCAGCAATTCTAGCCCTCCTCTCCTCCTTTGCTGCCATCTTCTCCAGCTTTGCCATGGTGCGCTGTTTTACTTTAACAGAGTACTGGAGAAAGAAAACAATAGCAAAATGTTATATAAAAAACATCTTAACATACAGTAACTTGTCATAACCAAATCATTCCCATGCACTTCTCTGGCAATGAGCCCTTTGAAAAGAACTCGATTAAATATTGCTGTGTCTTTTTAAGACTCAGATATTGATTACCTAAATCCTATATGCTTTTAAAATAGTGACTTGGATTTCCTGTGTATCTGTGTGGGAGAGACAAGCCTATATATTCCTGTCAAGCAGGGGTGAAATCCAAAATTTTTCCCTACCGGTTCTGTGGTTGTGACTTGGTGGGTGTGGCAGGGGAAGGATATTGCAAAATCTCCATTCCCACTCCACTCTAGGGGAAGGATACTGCAAAATCTCCATTCCCTCCCCTCCTGGGGAAAGGATATTGCAAAATCTACTTTCCCACCCCACTCTGGGACCAGCCAGAGGTGGTATTTGCCGGTTCTCCGAACTACTCAAAATTTCCGCTACCAGTTCTCCAGAACCTGTTAGAACCTGCTGGATTTCACCCCTGCTGTCAAGCCATTGATCACTTTCCCCAAATTATTTATTTATTTATTTATTTTATTTATTTCAATTTATATACCGCCCTTCTCCCCGGGAGGGGGACTCAGGGCGGTGAACAACCAAATTTAAAACACATATAATACAAACATTAAAAGAATGATAAAATTAAATTAAATTCATTGGCGTTCCAAATAAAATTCTAACCCCATTAAAATACCCAATTTAAAACCCCAGAAATCAATAAGAAAAATTTTGTTAAAACCCCCATTTAAAAACAATCAAGCAAGGCCGGCTTGTTGAAATAAATAGGTCTTAAGGGCCTTTCGGAAAGTGCGGAGGTCCGGGATCAAACGAACTTCTGGAGGCAGCTCGTTCCATAGGGTGGGTGCCCCCACAGAGAAGGCTCTCCCCCTGGGGGCCACCAGCCGACATTGCTTGGCTGATGGCACCCTGAGAAGGCCCTCTCTGTGTGAGCGTACTGGCCGGTGGGAGGTTATCGGTAGCAGCAGGCGGTCCCGCAGGTACCCCGGTCCCATGCCATGGAGCGCTTTAAAGGTCAAAACTAACACCTTGAAGCGCACCCGAAAGACCACCGGAAGCCAGTGCAGCTCGCGCAGGAGAGGTGTCACATGGGAGCGCCCTGTCGCTCCCATAATCACCCGCGCGGCCGCATTCTGGACCAGTTGGAGCCTCCGGGTGCACCCCAAGGGGAGCCCCATGTAGAGAGCGTTACAGTAGTCCAAGCGAGACATGACGAGTGCATGAGTGACCGTGCACATGGAGTCCCGATCCAGAAAGGGGCGCAACTGGCGCATCAGGCGAACCTGATAAAAGGCCCCCCTGGCCACGGCCGCCACATGCCCTTCCAAGGACAGCCGTGAATCCAGGAGGACACCCAAGTTGCGCGCCCCCTCTGTGGGGGCCAATGACTCACCCCCAATAGCCAGCGATGGCACTAGCTGGCTATACCGGGACGCCGGCATCCACAGCCACTCGGTCTTGGAAGGGTTGAGACGAAGCCTGTTCCTCCCCATCCAGACCCGCACGGCCTCAAGGCACTGGGACATCACTTCAAGGGCATCATTGGGGTGGTCAGGGGTGGAGACGTACAGCTGAGTGTCATCAGCGTACAGTTGGCAACTCACCCCAAAACCACGGATGATCTCACCCAGCGGCTTCACATAAATGTTGAACAGGAGCGGCGAGAGGACTGACCCTTGTGGCACCCCGCAAATGAGGCGCCTCGAGGTCGACCTCTGCCCCCCTGCCAACACAGACTGCGATCGGTCGAAGAGATAGGAGGAGAACCACCGTAGCACGGTGCCTCCCACCCCCAGACCCCCCAACCGACGCAGCATGATACCATGGTCGATGGTATCAAAAGCCGCTGAGAGATCTAACAGGACCAGGACAGAGGAGCATCCCCTGTCCCGAGCCCTCCAGAGATCATCCACCAACGCGACCAATGCCGTCTCCGTGCTGTACCCAGGTCTGAAACCGGACTGGCACGGATCTAGATAGACAGTTTCCTCCAGGTACTGTGGGAGCTGGCGCGCAACCACACTCTCAACAACCTTCGCAACAAAGCGAAGGTTGGAGACAGGACAAAAATTTGCCAAAACAGCCGGGTCCAGAGAAGGCTTCTTGAGGAGGGGCCTCACCACCGCCTCTTTCAAGGCGGTAGGCAAGAAACCCTCACTCAAAGAAGCATTTATAATCCCCTGGAGCCAGCCTCGTGTAACTTCCCGAGTGGCCAGTACCAGCCAGGAAGGACACGGGCCCTGCAATCATTTCTCACACGTATGTCACCTTTCTCCATTTTGAAAATTATGAATACCATTTACTGCTACATGATAGATTCAGAAATGTGAGCTGGCAAACAACTATGTATGTTCTATTTTTTTTAAGGTCTATACAATCTTGAAATTGCATTATTAACTAGTAGTCCATCATATCCTTTTCTTGATTCTGTAACTAATAAAGGAGAATCATTGGTTCATTCACATCCCATTTAACAAAATAGCCCTACAAGTTTCGGGATTCTTTCTTCTATTCTCTTTGTATCAGCTGCAACTGCTCAGCTTGTGTTCAAACTACTATAGCTTTTCTTAACAGTCTAATATTTTCCTGTTTCAGCTTTCCACCATGGTTTTTTTTTTTTTTGTATTCTAGCAAAGTCCACTTTTCCTCATAAGCTGTGACCCACTTCTCCCTCAGCCTAATGATTATGCCATAGCACAAGAATGTGTAAAATTGCACATATATGTCTGTGCATGTTAAAAGCTGCTTTCAGGTAATTTGTGCTATAACTGAAACATGCTCTGTTTGTTTGGTCTGTGTATGAAAATAAGCTGGGCTGTTCTGTTCTGGATATTGGAAGATAGTTCTATTCGGCAGAGACGCAATAGGAAACAGCCAGGGACATTGCTGGTGACTGAAAGGTGGCAGGGGAAGATAGGAAAAGAAGGCTTTGCAAAGGCCTGGGGCCAAAGAGCGTATGCCCTATTGGGTTCTGCTATATGTTCAAGTGAGCTTAAAATATTCTAATAAAATAATACAGATCTGAAAATTTTCATACAGATAGTTCCCTTACAAACAATCATTTAATGACCCATCAAAGTTACAATGAATCTCCAAAAAGGAACCTATGACCCAGTTCCAGAATTCTGACAACCACATCGCCCCATGGTCATATGATTGCATTTTGGGCGCTTGGTAACTGGATTGCATTTGCAGTTTGCAGTGTCCTGTGGTTTCATGACTGGGATTTTGGGGGGAGGGGGTTTGCCAGTTTTGGGCTCTTTTGGTTTCTAGCAAAAAAAACCTCTCTTTGAATAAAATAATTTGTTTAATGACTGCTCTGTTGCTTAACAACTAGGGCATCTGCTTAATGACTACCCCTCAAAAAGGTAAAATCGGGCCTGATCACTTAAAGGCCTCCATGACTTATGACCATAATTCTGGGTTCAGTTATGGTCTTAAGTAAAGGACTACCTGTATGAGAAATGCTATACAGGTAGATATTTAATTTATTCAATTTAGATACTGTCCATCTACAACCTAGTTTAGTGTACAATAAAGCCAACAACATTAAAACAGAATGCAAGAATGATAAAAAAATAAATAAAAGATCCAACTATCTACAGCCACACCTATTCAACAGGAGTCCTAACCAACTTAACCTGAGACCTAGGAGAATAGCTAAATCTTGAATTCCTAGAATGCCTGCAGAAACATATACACATATACTAGTATTTTTATAAGGTTTATAAAAACTGTTACCTCCAATAGAAATAGTTCCTTTTCTTCACTGATGTAATCTGCTATAGACTGTTTGTCACTTTGACAACCTTTAAAAAAATTTTTTTTGGTGATTTTTTTTCTCCTGATATTCTGCAGCCTATATTTTTAGAACAAGCTATATGTTATCGATGACTTAACATAATTAAATTGATATTTTAAAAATTGAAATATTAATTGTCTGTCCACATATTAAACTAAAGTTGTATAATGTCAAACCAAAGGATAAGGAAACTATGCTAGAAATAAAGCCAAAACTAAGAATTCAGTAAGTTTAGTTAGTGAGCCCACAAGAGTTTTACAGAGTAGTTCAAGCAAACTACTGTAAAGTACCCATTTTGCAGATGACTATGTAGAATATTCCACAAAAGCAAGATTTCTTTTCCTCTTTTGAGGAACATGCCAGAGATGTGCCATCATATTTCGTGGTTCCCTGAAGACAAGAAGAAAACAAATCTACCCTACAAGACCCATTTTCTTCTTTTTATCTTCAGATTTCAGAGCGTCCCTGTTGATGTTTCAACACAGCTGGATGAGGCTTGGTAAAATGTGTTTGGAATATAACTTACACCCCTTATACAGATTATATTAAAATGACTTCTTCTCACCCGTATGGAATGAGTGAGAGGTGAGGAAAAAACTACAGAAAATAGTGTGACTTCACTACTGAGAATATATACAGGATCTCAACCTAGTAATAAGTTGGAAGGAACTCCTCATTAAATGATTCAAGGTTTCCAAAATCTTTATATAATTAGAGCTATGAAGAACAAACAGGAAAAACTTAATGATAAGCATTAGAGATAATCCTCAATTTATGACCATTATATTGGGGGCAATTTATAACAAGCATATTGGGGGCAATATGCTGACTCTGTAAACTACTTAGAGAGAACTACGGAGCACTGTAAAGCAGTATAAAATAGCAAAGTGCTATTGCTATTAGTTTAGTGACTGTTCATCACAGTGATTCTGCAGTCATATGATCAAAATTGGCAAGTGGCATATATTTTTTATGTTTGCAGTGCCCAGGTATCATATGATTTTCATTCATAACCTTCCCAAGGACCCTGACAAGCAAAGTCATAGTGGGAAGCTGGATTTCCTGAATGACCTTGGCAAAAAAAGGTTGCAAAATAGGACATGCCTAGCTTAATGACTGCCTAGCTTAGGGATGGAAGTTGTGGTTGTGAGGCAACAAGGTAAGGATTACCTGTACTAATAACTGGTGGGATAACATAAAACTCATGTGTGGAATGCAAGGATTGAAGGGTACCACTTACTCCAAAGAGTAGGCCAGACAAAGGGGAGCAGGAGTGATATCAAATGTGAAAAATGTTCACACATTTTTGAGATCTAAGGACTGAAGCACAGGAGCATTTGGGCAAAAATACCAGAAAAGGAAAATAACACTGGGGTTATTCTGTATTAGAAACCACTAAACTGATCAGAATATCCTGAACGAATCAGAGACATTTTAGAGAAAAGAGGCAATAATGGAATATTTACTTCAAGTATTCAACATCTATCAAAACATCAACTCAACCAAGACCGTAAAATCACAAAATTCCTCAGTTTTCCTGCAGTCTATTATTTCTCTAAAATGTTTACTCACACTTTGCAAAAGCAAGAGCCCAATTCAGAGCAGGAAGATCTTTTCCCATTGTTTCTGTTGTTTCTTGTTCAGTGACTTCTTCTAGTTTTCTCAAAGCTTTTCGACACCGGGCTCTTGATGAAATGGTGCTCCTTTCATATGCCTTCAGAGTCTGCTTAGTTTTTCTAATCTAAAATTGAAATTCATGTTATATTGTTTAGTTTTAGACAATGTATACTGCCTTTCCTATCTGCCTTCCAAATTCATAATCTTCTCAAGGGTGGTCAATGATTATAGTAAAGATTTTATTTTATTTCCAAGGTGGCTTAAAATTAAGCACAATGTATAAACATACCGTAATAAAAGCACATCCAAATATTCTTATAGCTCTAACAGTCTTTTTTAAAAAGTCCACATACTTTGTTATCCCTAACTCTACATGCATGAAGATGGAGAATGGTATATCAGGAAAAGGAGTTTTTAAAGAAAATCCATTTAGGCAAGTTTTATTGGTTCTGCAGGTTGTCCTCTTTATTTTGAATGTATATTATAGTTGTCTGAAATTTGAAAGTAAATTATTGGAATTCCAAATAAATGAGAAACTAAATGGTGACCAAGAGAATTGCTCTGGAATTCATTTAATGTTTTTTCTTCATGTTCTCAAACTATAGCTGAATCTCCATATTGTTGTTTCCAATAATAATTATTTCCAATAATTCACTGAAGAAGAAGGAGCAGAGAAGGAGCAAGACAATAATAAATGGAGGAGGAGGAGGCAAGAAACTTGATTTAAGGAGCTTTGTTAGCCACAATATATGCTACTTTCTTTATTTGGCTCCAAAGAAAGAAGCAGTCCTTTCTCTTTTGGTTGTTCAAAATGAATGTTTAAAACATACAGAAAGTTCTGGTTTCTATTTATAATTATTTGTATTATTTTTATTACTGTCTTATTTTAAATTGTTGAGTTTTCACTATGTAAATTATAACTGCAATTAGTCAGTATTATTTCTTATTAGTAAGAAGCCACTTTGGTTTGTCTAGGAGACTGCCCTTACCTTTTTTGGGGGTGGGGTGGGGTGGGGTGTGGGTAAAGCAAATTATGATTCAATGGGATATGTGAAACTGATCCAAACAAAGAGGCCAAGAAGGCATTGTAGTCAGCAGTAGCTGACCAGTAGAATACTTACAATTTCTTTCTCTGTGCATTCAATATCTCTGTAAAGGTAGATTTCAGTGTTCATCCTTTCAAAAGGAGTTTTTTGCCTGTATTCTTCTGATGGACAATATTAAAGAAAAATATTTTAGTACACCTCAAAATGTCAGCACTAACAACAGACAACAGCAGTTTTAAATTACCAGGTTAGAATGTGTAACATGGGCTTTTCAAGGACACATCAACCAATTTATTCCCAGATAGCCATCCATGTTAGTCTGTTACAGCAAAAACAGCAGAGGGGCTGTTTTTCAGCTTCTTAAACACCAACAGATAATACTTATCTGTTGATATCAACATAATTATAATATAAATTCTATTATAATTATATTTTTTATAATACATAAAAAATTATGACATAATATAACAGTGCACTTCCTCAAATACCCCCATGTTCTCTGCTCTAGTGGAAGTATGAACTTCATATTGTAGAGTAGAAATTACATAACTGTTAACTGTGTTACATTTGAAGGTTGTGTTATGTTACTTGGCATTTAAGGTATAAAGGATGAAGTAGCGTTTTAGTTCAGAGATCTAAGTGGTAAACCTGGAGACCATCTCTGTCTGTTCTCCCCATGCTCTCTAATAATAACACTTCGGGAAATTCTTCAGCAACCCTCCCCAAGACAGTTCCTCTTATTCTGGAGCATAGATATTTTGGAATCCTGTGAAATAGGATTATCATGAAATAAACTGTTATGTATTTGCACCTGTCTTACATATACAAAGTTATGTTACTTAAAGAACTACAATTTCCTTAAGAAAGGGAATCAGGAATCATTAGTCTCCTCTCCCCCCAAGATACTGTTGAACAATCATTCTAGGCATCTCTCATCATTGACCATGCTGCTAAGAAAGTATAGCAGCATCTCCAGCAGAGCTCCTGTGTCAGAGTGAGATGAGTGGAGTTATAAAATGGTCTCAGTGTTAAAGAGTGTTTTGTTCTTGCTTGCGAGCACAATGTATAGGATCATACAAACACTGAGAAGTTTTCTTCCTAATTGGGAAAACAGAGATCAGCCACATCTGACTTTTAGTTAAAATATAGAAAGGAATAGATTTCTTAGGCTCTGGAGTATATTGTTGGTGGATGCTGGACATTGCTGGAGGTGGTATTTGTGCTATGTAGACTGGATATTCTGGGTCAGTCAAGGAACTGATAGAGGAGGGATCTGCAGTTGAGGGACAGAAGGACCTGGAAGGGAGAACTGAAGGGTGGATTGTGGGTGGCAAAGACAACTGCATTTGGAAAGGCCAGATCAGGTATCAGTGAAGACAGCTTGACAAAAGGGCTGGAAATCCAAGAAATTAAAAAGTTATATTTTCTCTCTTTCTCTTCTCTAGCACTGATTCCATCTAAGAGTATATCAGAGTGATGATATGGAATATTTGTGGAATCAGATAACAAGCGGAACAATTAAGAAGCAATAAAAATATCTGTATGTATAGTATGTATGTATGTATGTATGTATGAAAGTATCTATCTATCTATCTATCTATACTTCAGAAAGCTGAGGCCACTATATATACAGATAATCCTTGAATTATGGTCATGCTGATCATTAAGGGGGTCACCATGCAACTATAACTGACTTTTTGACTTTTTTGAGGCAGTTGTTAATGTGGGGAACATAAAGCCACAATCATTCAGTAAATCTACTATTTGCAAAAAGACATTTTTTTTTTTTGCCAGAAACTGGAAGCCAGTTATCAAGCACCCAAAATGCAACCACATGATGGGGCTGCACATTGGAATTTTGATCATAATTTGGATCCAGATCATAATTAGCCCTGGGGAGGTCTGTTGTAACGTCAGACTATTACTAAATGACCAGTTGTAAGTGAAAGACAAACTGTGTTAGAAATAAATAGAAACTATTGTACTTAAAAGCAATAAACATAATTTAGAGAAGAAATATAGTGCTTTATTTTCAGGTGGGCATGGATCCTTGAGGTCATAAAGCATACTAGGTCTCCAAGACCACACTGAAGCATCAGGTTTAGAGAACTACAGTCTCTTTTGCCATAGATGCACCCATGAGAGATCCACACAGTATTCAGCTTCTTAACCTACCAATTCAATTAATTCCTCCCATATAGTTAATTATTTCACTAGGGTTTATTTTAGTCTTTATAAATAATATATGAAGACCCTACCAACAATGCGTCACTTTTCCCAGATTCCTTCCTTACTAAATCTCTTGATATGCAATTTCTAGAATTAAATAGCTTCCCTAATTAGAATTTTATAATTACTAAGATTACATAAATTTAAAATGTTATTATTACCATCTAGTTCCACAAAAGGACTACGTGTAACACTTGTTGATGCCATTTTCACACAAAATTCTTCTTAGATCTAGTAAAACAGAGAAACACAATAGTGAGAAAGATTGAAATCACATGTTATTCAATCTGCAAGTAAATAATTGAATAATCTGTAATGATAAATTTGGCATCCTGAAAATTAAATGGTCCTACATGTGTGCCTATGTGTGTCACACAATTATATTTACAACAAGAAATGTTGCACAAAAATGTTTGTTTTCCCTTTTTCTGATGTTTGAATGCTTATTGGTGTCTTATCATAGTGTATGTCAAACTAAAATGGATGGTGGTGACAGTGGAAAGAGATTTGACAAAGAAATATAAAAGTATGTTGCTCCACTTGTCTTATTATAGGGAACAAGCTTCAAGCCTGAATAGACTCTATTTGTCATCAAAACGAATGTTCATCTGTGCTTTAGGATCTTGTCTTGTCAACCAGAATTTGGAAGCTACCATTAGTTGCTCCTAAATTATGAAATATATTAGCTCCAGAGCTACAATTTTAGAATACATTTTCTCTACAACTGTGACTGGCCTTTAGAAGAGGTATTACCGTGCTTTTAGTGAACATATTCTTTTAAATTATCATCAATGTTCTTTTGTTTTGTGCTTTAATGTGTCCTATTTCCATTCTTCTGTTAAATCATGTCCAATTCTCCAAGGCTGCCTGACATGTCCCTGCAGTTTTCTTGCAAAGCCAGTTTGGTGTAGTGATTAAGGCAGGGGTGTTAAACTCGATTTCATTAGGGCCACATCAGGGTTGCGTTTGACCTCGGGGGGAACAGGGGGGCAGGGGGGCAATGGCAGCTCAATATCACTCCTATCGGGGTGCCTGGAGTGGCCTGAGCACTCTGCCAGCAAAAACAGACTCCCGGGCTCCATTTTCAGATGCCACAGCCTCCTGCAACCTTCTGCAAATGGAGTTCGGTGGCCCTCCCGAGCTCCGTTTTCACTGGCACAGGAGTGCAGGAGGCTGTGGCAGCCAAAAACGGAACTTGGGAGCATGTTTTCTCTGGCAGAAGCACCGTGGGCCGGTTCTTTGCTGTTTCCAGGGTGGCCCCATGGGCCAGATTGTATCTGGTCCCCGGGCCTTGAGTTTGACACCCCTGGATTAAGGCATCAGGCTAGAAACTAGGAGACTGCTAATTCTAGTCTCATTTTAGGCTTGAAGCCAAGTGGGTTATCTTGGGCCACTTTCTCTTATCCCTAGGAAGTAGGCAATGACATACTACTTTTGAAAAATCTTGTCAGAAAACTGCAGAGACTAATTTAGACAATCTCCGAGAGTTGAATACAATTTAATGGAAGGGGGAGAAACCATCTTTACTGTGAGTCTAGTTTTAGTGGTAGTCTTGTCATTCATTCAATGATCAACCAAAATTAGGATGGTATTAAAGAAAGAAACTTGCTCAAAGCTGCAGCCATTGCAACATCTACACGGTCACACAATTGTGATTTGGACACTGGCCAACTAGTTACACTTACAATGGTTGCGTTATCCTGTGCCACGTGATTGTCATTTCCAATCTTCACTGTCTACTTCCAACAAAGTCAAGGGGAAACCAGTAGGAAGTTGCAAATTGTGATTACATCACATCACACCTAACGACCACAAGGGATTTGCCTAATCCATCAGAACTGGAACTGTCATAAATCAGTGCGGTCATGACAAATTGTGCTTTATGACAGTTTTGCTAAGCAAGAGTTCCCAGTCTTAATTACTTACCTCCATTTACTGAGGACTATCTGTAGTTTAAATGTATTCAATCCTGTTTAGTGACTAAGCAAAGTGGAAGGCTTAAGAGTTGCAGAATTTCTAGGATTTAATAAAATGACTAAAAATTGCTTCTTCCACAAATCCTCCATACACAGAATGTCTTTCTCCAAGACTGATTTGACCTGGCCGATTCCAGCACTTCTGAATGAAGTTTTTATATTGCCATAGGAGGAAGCAGCTACATCGGCCAGACAAGTTAACATCTGCCCGCCTGCTTGCCGTCCTAACTCCGAAAAGGCAGGTAGGCACAGCGGAGAGCTGCGACGGCTGCAGCCGCTCCATCTTCCGGCGCTTTGCAGAGCTCAAAATAGTCCGAAGAGACCCCAGCTCACCTTCACCAGCGGAACTTCCTCGGGCAATGGCACCAACAGGCGAGCTACCCGCTCCGGCGCAGCCGAGGCACTTGCGCTCGTCCCGATCAGACTGGGGCTTCCCGCGAGGAGACGGTTGAGCCCGGCTGCTGGGCACGAGGCGAGCATTCCCACGGAATTCTGGCTTGGGTTGCGGCCGTTCTCAGGCAGCCGCCAGCCACGGGCCTGCAGGGCAGCGGAAACTGGCGGTCCTTCCACGCCAGAGAAGCCCTTCGGCACACTGGGAGGTCGGGATTCTTCGCCCGGGGGACCTTCGCCTTGCTTCGCGCATAGAATGGGAGGGCGTAGGATCTCTCGCCCTCTTCCACTCTCTCTCCCCACTCCCATCCCCGCGCTCTACTTGGCTCTTGTGGGCCGTCTGCGTTTTAATCGGTTCCCTAGAGGTCTGGACTGCGGTCGCGGGAGCTCGTCCATAAATCTCGGCAGTTTCCGCCCGATCTTGACTCTTAGCCATGAAACAGGGCGGAACTCCTCAATTCAGCTGCCTTAATCCTTGCGGCTTCGTCCCCAATTCTTAACCGCGTCGGAACTGGGAAAGAGCTCGTGGCTCGTATTCAACAAGTCCTTCATTTTTTATTATTTGTTTGTTTGTTTGTCAGGCATATATAAGATAATAGGTAAAAGTATAAACATAATTTGAATACATGAAAAGAGTAAGAGTAAAACGGAATATTAGGACAGGGACTTCAATTTTTTAAGTGCAAGGACGTTGCCAGGAAGAGATTTCCCCCCCCCCCCCTGTAACTAATATTTGTATATGCCTTTATGATTAATGGTAGAGT
Source organism: Masticophis lateralis (assembly GCA_030761175.1). Lineage (NCBI taxonomy): Eukaryota > Metazoa > Chordata > Lepidosauria > Squamata > Colubridae > Masticophis > Masticophis lateralis. The sequence continues at coordinate 37,640,925 of JAUDYJ010000006.1, read as the reverse complement.
TTCCTTCTTGTGGGGCACTTAAAATATTATAGGTAAACGTAGCCGAGGGCTATAGGGCATTATAGATGCAACTAGATCCTTTTCTTTCTGTTGCTCTGACGGGTTTGTGCTCAGAAGAGGAAGAGTAAATATGACTGTTATTAAGATCCCACAAAATTCGGGCTTGGGTTTAAAACTGCTACCTTTCATCAAATATTTGTTCTCATGGAATGCACACCATCTCAGTTCATCGGAGCCTAAAGAGGCACCACGGAGTACCTCGGTTCTATTGAACTCTATGGCAGTCGCTTCCATTGATGCATAAGATTGAGCTAATAATGCTCAAGCACATAGTTTTGAACATGCCTTCTAGAGAACAAGGGAGAGATTGACAATTGAAGTATAATCGATTTGGAAACCGATTTGGGAATAATGGATATTGCTTTAAGAAAACAATAAAGACTGGCAATTCTACCATACTGATTATAGCGCAAGCTTCATGGTCTGAAGTTCATGCCACATTTTTCTAAATTAAATTAGTGTAGTTAATCTTAAACCTTTAAACCTTTGTGCTAAGAGTTTACCCTCTGATATTTTGGAATTATAAGCAAACACTTAAAATAAAATCCCACGAGTAAAATTCATCACAAGAGAGAAACTGTGATTTTGGTGCTCCAGCAGATGCCACAAACGTGCTAGCCAGCTGTGGCTTGCCATCCAGGCTAACCCCCCACCCCCCGATTTACCACGGCCCCCTATATTCTCTTTCTATTCATTCTGACCTGGGAAAAGAGTGTGTATGTGTTTGTGTGTGTGTGTTCATTTCTTTATTAAACTTCTTTTCCAAAAGTTGCCTCATTTGCCATTTCAAAACCTCTCCACAGATGGGGATTCACAGGTTGGGGCATTTATTTCTTGTTTCAACCATTTCTCATGGCTTCCTCCCCCTTCCCCCCCAAACAATTCCAAATCCCACTGTGCAGATTCAGTTCATTATGGCCCCTAAATCACAGTTCATAGTGGCACTACTAAGCATGATTTGCTTTGCGTCGCTTTGCATCTATTTATCAAATTTTCAGGCAGCCCAGCTTCGAAATGACTCTAGGTAATTTTAAAAAAAAGCACCAAGACATCCCAAATCAAATCCTCCCACCTTATCTCAAGCCAAAAGTTTCAACACCACCCTTAATCAGCGGGTGGCAAGAGCCAAGTTTGAGTCAGGCAGGGTAGAGGATGTAGGTAGGGAAAGGCTATTCCAGAGAGCAGCTCTCCCCCCCCCCCCGCCCCCCAACTCATCTCTGGAACCGAAGCAAGCTGACTGATAGTACAGGCTCGGGGGTAAACGAAGTGCTACGTAGCTGGGCTGTGCTTCGTCGTGCTGAATGCCTGCAAATAAATTCGGCCCTTCCCGAGAGGTCCACCCTAACCAAGCAAACTTTGCTCCGCGCTCTCCGCCCCTCCTGGGCCCGTTGTGCGGCTCCTTGCCTTGGCTCTGCGGAGGACAAGGCGATGGCCGGCGGTGAGTACAAACTGCTGCTGGAAGGAGCCCAGCAACTGGTGCTTGTTTGCACCCAAGGCGAGCAGTATCTCTTGGAAGCCGGCATGCAGCAGCTGGCCTTGCGGGAAAACGCCAGCGTTGTCATCGGCAAGTAAGTGCGTTTTCGGCGGGGCGATGGGCGGCTGTCTCTGGGCAGAGAGGCATTCCGAATGGCGGTAGCCAGCTCCCCTGGTCTATCAGATGACAGGCGAACGAGAGAAACTGTTGCCTGAAGCAAGGTTCTCCAACCTTGGCAACTTTAAGCCTGGTGGACTTCAACTCCCAGAATTCCCCAGCCAACAAAGCCAGGCTTAAAGTTGCCAAGGTTGGAGACTCCTGGCCTGAAGAATAAAAATCTCCTCTCCCCCTCACAATAACTCCAGCTATTAACAGCGTTTAGTTATTTACTTCATTAACTCTTGGAATTAAAATTTAGGATAAAATAAACTCATTCCAGAAAAGAGAAGAAGAATAAAAATGTTACTACGGTCATCGACCAGCAATAGACATACAATAAATTAAAAATAATGTCAGTGTTATTTTTAATTTATTGCATGTCTATTGCTGGTCGACGACCATAATAATGTTTTTATTCTTCTTCTACTCTTCATTCCAGAAAAGGGAGTGGGTAGCTCAGGATTGAACTGTGGAGTCCTTGGGGGCTCTCATTGCAAATGTTTCATTAACACGTCTTCAAGCAAATGACCAAGCTCAGAAGACCCAGAGCTCCCATATGCATGAATGACATGGATTGCATTAACCATGGAGGTTTGCCGTAAAAGTTTGTTCTATGAAGTCCATCAGCATGCTGATGCAGAAACAAGTGACCCACATAGCATTGCATGCCTATGCAGTCCTACCTTTCTACTAGAAATGAATTTATGAGTCACTTATGATATGACCATATGTGGAGGACTCATTAAAATGAATGAAACTTACTTGAAACAATTACCCCATTGATATTGGTAGCTTACTCTCTCCTAATGTGAGAACATATTAGTTCTGCTGAAATAGATTGATTGACATCTGGGGCTACCAGCGAAGAATTTGAGTATCTCTTATTTTTTTCTGGGAAAAAAAAGTTCTTTGGGAAAACAAAAGGAGGAAAAGATGACGGGAGGGATACAGAGGAGTGAATAGGAGAACATTTTCGAGACCTTGTGCAAAAATGAGAAAAAGTAATCTCTGCAGATAAGACCCATCTGTAAGCAAGCCCCGATCTAGGGCCCAGTTTACTCTTCTTTCCATACTGGTGGATCACAAAATGGTACTTAAACCACCTGATGAAAGAGGAGATCTTCAGCACTTTTCTTAAGAAGAAAGATATTAGGAAGTTGTCTCAATTCCATAAAATCTCAAATTGTGATTTGTTTTCAGAAATGGATGTATAAAAGCAGTTGGTGATGCAAGAGCTATTCGTGAGCAATTCTCTGGAGCAACTTTTGACAAAATAATTGATTGTTCTGGAAAGTGCATTTTACCAGGTTGGTATGGATTTAAAGATTTATTGCACCAAGCAGAAATTTATATATTTATAGAGGGACAATCCATGCCTCTATTTGATTTCTTTCTTTTCCCTTGAAATGAAAAGGACTGGGTAAAGGACAAAGAACATTCTGAAAGAAAGATGGCTGTGTCAAATTGGATGTATCTGTTGAGCATGCCTGGATTTTTAATCTATAATATGTAAAATCAAAACTTCAGCTAGAGCAGAATGTGGCAGCAGGTGTCAGGCCCAGCCCAAAAATGACATAGAAGAATCCAACCAAAGTTCAGTTTTTTATTTGCTTACATGATATAGGCAGAATCTTGCCAGACTAAACCTATACTATTCTAACCTTAATGGAAATATCCTGGGAGATTCTAGGGAGTGGTTACTCTAAATCTCTTCCTCTGTCTCCAGTCTAGCGCCAGACCTCTTGTCTTGCCCCACTTCTTGGAACATATACCCACCTTCCAAGGAAACTGACTCTTAACTGTAGTCCATCACACCATCTCCCCTTTTATAGACACAACCCATCACATGTTAGTGATGTTGGTTTTTAGGACATGTGATACCACTGCTTTACAAGGTGCAGTTCAAGCATTCATGTCTTGGAACTGGGCTACTCTTCTCAATTTTTTCTATTATTAATCCTGTTACAATTGCAGTCTTCTCTACCCGGTGTTCCCCAGAGATCTTCAGAGACTGCATTTTTCACAATCCCCAGCCAGCACCACAGTTACAAAACTGCCTAGAAGGTCAGGCATTTCTTCCCAACTTGACAGAACTGACAGAACTGTTGTCAAGATTGTATGCTGCCTTGAGAGCTCCTTTGTGTTCTTGAAGGTTTTCCTGATCAAAGAATTGAGTAGCACAAAAACAACCTTCAACTGTCTAATATGTATATGTTAAGCGGGCAGCATAGAGTTAGATCAAGAAGCTTCAAAACCAGCAAAACCTGAAAAAGAATACATTAAAAAAACGCCCTGAAGAATATAAAGATTTAATATGATTTAATACTTCCATCTATGGTTAGCTGGATGCATATTTACAAGAATTATGCCATAGCAAAATTTCTAAATAAAATAAAATAAATAACCTCAAGCAGGACATAATGGATTCACTGTCCTGAGTCTCAGCAGCTGGAATTCAGATAAAAGTGAAATATCATATTTGGGCCAGTCACTATCTCACCACAGTCTATCTCAAAGTATTGTTGTGAAGATAAAATTGAAATGGGAAATACTATATATAGACCATCATGAGCTCCTGTAGAAAGATGGGATTTAAATCTAGCAAGTAAATGAATAAATCAAATTACAATTACACTTTTCACTAGACTCTGTGGAAATTGCATGAATATTCTCAAAGACAAGGGACGATTAATCTCTTTCTAGTCAATTTGCTACAATATTACATGCAAACAACAGTTTCTCACTTCTGTACTAATGGATAACTTTGAAAACTCCAGAATTCATATTTACTTTATATTTACTTTATTTTTAATTAGGTCTAATAGATGCGCACACACATCCTGTATGGGCTGGTGACAGGGTGCATGAATTTGCAATGAAGGTAAGTTACAACATTTAGAGAAGATTTGGGTTTCTTTCTATTATACTGTATGTGCCTGAAGTGCTTTTCTGTTTGCTTTGGAAATGGAGAAATATTGTAACTTTGGGTGCAGTCATTGACTCCATAGTCCCTGAGATACTGGCAACAACAGAATAATGAATGACTTCGCTTATGCCTTCTATAAGTTTGATAAAAACGTGGTTCTTGAATTTTCTCTGAAAGTTAATTGTTGTAAGTTCATCAATAATTTTTTCTAATGTTGCACTTGAAAAAGCTCTTTTAACCCACAAATAAAAATAGTTAAAATTTAAAGACATGATCAATTTTGTGCAATAGATAATTTTGCTAGCAAATATTTTTACCAAAAATAATTTTACTTAAACATACATCAACTCCTTGTTTTTAAGAGAAGTTTTGGATTGCATGAACAGATATAATAAGCCAAGCTTTGCAGGGCATTTAACCAGAGGTGAGCTTCACATAATTTAACAACTGGTTCACCCAGAATCTAAAATGTGAGCGAGTGTGCTTGGGCAGGTGGGCAGGCCTACCTGCCCACCTGCCCCAGTAACTACCGATTTGCCGGTGGGGCTCACTGAATCCCATTTAACGCTTTGTCTTGAAATTAGCTAATGCTTTTGATCCCCAAAAAGTACCATCTTTTTACACATCTGCCACAGATGGCATTCTTGATTTTATGTATTTTTGAAAAAAACTTTCAACAGGAAGAGTATATAATTTTTAAAAATTGTCAGGTTCTGATATATCTGTGTAAGTCCATAGTCGGATCTTCTGATTTAAGAAGGCAGTATGCAAAATACCTCTGCAGATCCTGTAAGTTTTTCCTTACTCTGTTTGACTGCAGAGCTGGGGTTCAACAATGTAAATGTCATATTATTTACAAGGATGCATAATTTATCTCCAGATTTAATTGCTTGACTTTGATTGTTAGTGCACAGTGCAATAGGGCGTCTAAAACCAAATTAAATGAAAGAACTGATTTGGCATCCTTATTTAGTACCTCACAAAATTACAATGAAGTATGACTATTGCCAAGTCTTATTTGCACAGTTGTACAAATATAAATCTGATCAATCACATTAGCAAAATAGGACCTGAACTTATATATTTTAAGTCTCTGGAAAACTGAATGCCTTTAAAAAGCCAGTGAACATATACCTGAGTCATATTAATCATACAATATTTGATATTTTCTAAGGAAGAATATGTTTCTTTTATTGTCTAAACAATATATTTAAGATGATTGCTGATATTTTGTATAATTTATACAAATTAATGTAAATTAAGAAGTAAAATTAGTCTATAGGAGATTATCTCCTGTGGAACCTTTCTCAATTTAGGAATTAAAGTTATTTTAGAATCTTTTCCAGGAGAGTTTTCCTGATGCAATACTCTGGACTTTGTCCAAGCACACGTTTCATGGATGATTCTGTTTTAAGTTGGCAGGTGCTTCCTATATGGATATTCATCAAGCTGGAGGAGGAATACATTTCACTGTGGAGCAGACTCAGAAAGCCCGAGAAGATGAACTACTTAAAAGTTTCAAAATCCGTCTGTTACGGATGCTCCGAGCAGGCACCACTTTGGTTGAATGCAAAAGTGGATATGGTTTAAATCTGGAAACAGAAATTAAGATGCTCAGGGTCATTGAACAGGCTAAAAAGGAATTGGACATTGGTATTTCTTCCACCTACTGTGGAGCCCATGCAGTTCCTAGGTAATTATGTGTTGTTTTGTCTATAAAATCACGTAGAGTTTAAGTTGGGCACAGATGACTTTTCAGAATTCTCCACTAAATATTTGAGCAAACATACAGTATAGTGTGGTTGAATTTTCTTGACTTTTTAGGTGAAGGAGAAATTATCTGACAATTTCTAAAGTCAGAACTGAGCCATTGTGGCACAGTGGTTAGAATGCAGTATTGCAGGCTAACTCTGCCAACTGCCAGCTCTTTGATCCTGACTGGCTTAAGGTTGACTCAGCCTTCCTTGCTTCCGAGTTTGGTAAAATGAGGATCCAGATTATTGAGGGAAATATACTAACTGTGTAAAGTGCTTAGAGAGGGCTGCAAAGCACTGTGAAGCGGTATGTAAGTCTAAGTACTATTGCTATTACAATCACTCCTGAAAAAGCACAATAAAAGGAAGGAGTTTTTCATAATGACTTTCTGCAGGAAATAATGGAACGTGGGAAGCCAGGGTGTTGCAGACTGAGGGGGAGATGATTGAACAATGGAAGACATTACTAATATCCTACGGCCACCCTATAATTAAACAGTTTTTATTTCATCTATTGATTTTTAAGCATAAAAGGATGAGGAGTATACACTGTTCAATTCAACTGATTTTGCAGATTTGTTTTATTTTTTCTTTAATAGAGGGAAAAACGCTACAGAAGCTGCTGATGACATTATCAACACCCATCTTCCTAAACTCAAGGAACTTGATCTTAGTGGTGAAATGCATGTTGACAATATAGACGTCTTCTGTGAGAAGGGAGTCTTTGATCTGAGTTCTACCAAAAGAATTCTTCAGGCTGGAAAAGCTTTAGGGTTACAAATGAACTTCCATGGGGATGAGCTGCATCCAATGAAAAGTGCTGAGGTATGCCTTTGCTAAAATGCCTTTGCTTTTCATTCTGTTCTGAGATAAGAGCAAAGACAAATATATCATGATAACATGCAGTGCAACATTTTGGCAATAAGTAACAGAGAAATGTAGCAGCAACATATGAGGTTTAATCTTTTTGAAAGCTGAACCTCCTAACCTTTGCTGATCACTTTTCAAACATTGATTTTGTTTATCTTTTCCTTATGATGTAAAATGAAAGGATGAACTCTCCTTTTTATCTTTTTCGTTGTATTAAAAATATACAGTTTAATAGTTGCTGCATCATACTTTATTCCAAAAATTATCATTACTATTGTCTGATAATTTATATAATACAGTATATTCCCATGATGGCGAACCTATGGCACGGGTGTCACAGGTGGCACGCGGAGCCATATTGGTGGGCATTGCCCTAGCTCAGCTTCAGCGCGCATGCGCGCACCGGCCAACAGATTTTCAGGCCTTCCGATCCCACCAGAAGTCGGCAACCTGACTGTTTCTGGCCTCTGGAAGGCCTCCAGGGAGATGGGGGCTGTTTTTGCCCTCCCCAGGCTCCTAGAAAGCCTCTGGAGCCTGGGGAGGGGGAAAAACGGGCCTACCGGGCCCATCATGCTATCATGTGCCAAAAGCAGGGGGAAGTGGGGAGGTCATGTGCGTATGCATTGGAGGGCGGGGTGCATTGAATTATGGATGTGGGCACATGTACCTATGACGCTCCACGCTCCCCCCGCTTTTGGTACGTGACGGCAAAAAGATTAGCTATCACTGGTATATTCCAGTATAAGCTTCAACTAAATAGTACTTAAAAGGTGATATCCCAAATATATTTCATCTATTTAATGAACTAAAGCAAAAAATAAAGTTATGGATTATAATTTAATGTTATCTCTTTCTTCTGGTAGTTATTCATGATTTACTTAGGAAAAAATAACTCTCAAGCAAACATTGACACATAAAAAAGAAACAATTTCATAGTATTTCTAAAGGCATCTGAAAGCTTATGCATTAATTTCAATCATAATATGCCATGCCCATATTTAGATATCATGATAAACCACAATTTTGAACAATGGGAATTTGACTGCATGTGTCTTTCTCTCCTTCCTTATTTTCATCTGACTAAGATGAATCCAGATATGTTTTATGCCTCCTCTGTCAGATAATAAACCATGATATGAGAAATCCTTCTCAGCCCCTTCTGGTTTTCCAGGAAAGAGAGGAGGGGTTAGATTCCAGGAGCTGGAACAGGGGTGAAATCCAGCAGGTTCTGACAGGTACTGGAGAACCGGTAGCAGAAATTTTGAGTAGTTTGGAGAACCAGTAGCGGAAATTTTGAGTAGTTTGGAGAACCGGCAAATAACACCTCTGGCTGGTCACAGAGTGGGGAGGGAATGGGGCTTTTGCAGTATCCTTCCCCTGGAATGGGGTGGGAATGGAGATTTTGCAATATCCTTCCCCCAGGAGTGGGGAGAATGGGGATTTTGCAGTATCCTTCCCCTGGAGTGGTGTGGAAATGGAGATTTTGCAGTATCCTTCCACTGCCACGCCCACCAAGCCACGCCCACCAAGCCACACCACGCCCACCAAGCCACGCCCACAGAACCGGTAGTAAAAAAAATTGAATTTCATCACTGAGCTGGACTCATTATATTGCATTAAACCAGGTTCTTCCAATTATTTTCAGGCAAGGGTCACACTTAGTTTTGAATTATATGAAAGAGGCCATATTTCATGAAGTAGTAGTCCAAGGACAAATTAAATATTATTTAACTGGGTTGACAATTAATTTAATAAATTTTTATATTTTTATTACTTCCACCTTTCACTTAAAAATAAAACATAATAATATGCTAGCATAATATGCTAACTTTTGAAAGAGTTTTGGGGTTGCTCTGAAACTTTTGGAATATTATAGACCTCAGTTTCATACTTGTGAAATCACGTTTTCATGTGATATGCAAGTGTGACCAGGAAGTATCTGAAGCAGTGACTGTTTTAGCTGACATCTTATAACCTATTGTGGTTTATATTATTATTCTTAAAACTGGATCTTATTTGCATATTTTACATTTCATTGATACTTCCTTGTCATGTTACATTTGGCACAATAGCTTGGAGCTGAACTGGGTGCACAAGCTATAAGTCACCTAGAAGAAATTAGTGATGAAGGAATTGTTGCCATGGCTCAAGCAAAATGTGCAGCTGTCCTATTGCCAACCACTGCCTACATCCTGAGGTAAGTGCAATGCTTTAATATGAATATTAGGATTTATACAAATATTTTATATTGGGGAAGGCTGTACAAGGTATACCTCTCATGGAACTCAGTGGGCTCTACAACTGAGTCAACACACTTAGAATTATTCTACATAGCTTCAGTTTCAAATTAAATATTGACTTTACACAACTTGAAAGACTACTGAAAACCAAAACCCAGTTTAGAATACACTTATTTTTTAATTAATTTATTTAAAAGATTTTAAATCTTTTAAAATCTAAGAGTACAACTCTAGGGAGCTCACAGTAACAATAAAACTAACTATTAAACTAACTATAAATAATAGCATATGAAACAAGGATCCTTTTTTAAAAAATATCAACAAATTCAGTGTTCAGTAAGGATGAGTTAGCACGTCTGTATTATCTAAGTTTTCTATAACATGCTTACTCTTATTCTGGTATTTCACGCAATAGAAAACAGCAATCTTGGAAATTTTTGATATACTGGTTAAGGCTGAAATAGTGGCTAGTAAAGTCAGCTATTCATTCCATATGACCAAGAATGTCCATGGGAGTGGAATACTCACACAACCGGGTCACAAAGAGGACCCAAGATTCAAGGGAGTTCCATGCTTACTATCCATGACCATATAAACTCTGATGGTCATGTAGAGATGATGGAGATAAGAATTCCATTGCTTCCATTGAGAGTTTCAACTAAGCTCTGCTAAATTGTTCTTGATGTCACCTGGGGGTCTCTGTGTGTATACTGTATATGTTCTTATTTTTGACAGCCTTTATATTTTGAATTAGAATCCACACTCATGTAAGACTTAAATGAGTCTTACTTCCAAACATCCATGCACGGGAGTGAACTATAAATCATTTTTTAATTTTCTAGTTCTGGTGTTTCTAATTAAAACTTTGTCAGGGTTAAAAGATATAGTCATAATGTAATGTTACCATCCTGAATCTCTTATCATCCCATTACAGAAAAAAGTATTTTTTCCCCTTTGTAATGTTAGAACAGGGGACGCAGTGGCTCAGTGCTAAGACACTGAGCTTATCGATCAGAAAGGTCTACAGTTCGGTGGTTCGAATCCTTAGTGCCATGTAATGGAGTGAATTCCCATTATTTGTCCCAGCTTCTGCCAACCTAGCAGTTTGAAAGCATGTAAAAATGCAAGTAGAAAAATAAGAACCACCTTTGGTGGGAAGGTAACAGTGATCTGTGTGCCTTCGGCATTTAGTCATGTGGGCCACATGACCATGGAGACATCTTCGGACAGCACTGGCTCTTCGGCTTTGAAACTGAGATGAGCACCACTCCCTAGAGTCAGGAATGACTAGCACATATGTGTGAGGGGAACCTTTACCTTTATGTTTAATGTTAGAACATTTGAAATTATATATGGTGAATGATCCAATACATTTAATTTTATTTTTCCAATACTTTCTTTTTCTTTTTCTTTTAGATTGAAACAGCCTCAAGCTAGAAAAATGTTGAAAGAGGGAGTGATTGTGGCTCTTGGCAGTGATTTTAATCCAAATGCTTACTGTTGTTCTATGGTAATGCTGCCATACTGGTGGTTATTGGAACCATAATGATTGTTCATTGACTGTTCCTTTTCTTCTTATAGTCTCAGAATGTAGATATAAAAATATTCTGTTTCATTTTTTATATTGGTGACCTATGAATTTAATTATCCAATGAATACTGGATAGTATGAAGTAGCCTCGTGCATAAAACACTTTTCCACAAGATTTTCCAGAAAGAAAATGCTTTTGAACAGTTGAAATCCATGTAGATAGACCTGAGTTTTTCAGATGTAATGCATGGGTCATATAGAGATCATTATTGTCTATTTTGTAGTCTCTGGATCTCCCAAGATTATATTGCCAAAGTGGGGTTTCAAACCATTAAGTAACGGCAGTGCAATTTTGGAAAACTGTCCATTCACAAACATAAACAGTTCCCAAAACTTCCATCTCCCACCCATCCCCCTTCACCCCCAAAATGATAAGAAATGGCTGAAATTGTCATTCCTGTCCCCTCTGCTGACATCATTACATCCTGGTCAGGTTCTCTGAGGCACTGAGCTACTAAAAAAGTAATTAATAAAACAGAATGTAATTATCTGTTTCTTTTTGTCTCTTCCATTGTATAAATCAGAATGCCTAATTCAATAAAATAGTTTTCAAAATGCCAGACATTGCTTATGGTTTGAATCATGCCATAGTTTGGAATTTAAATAAAACTGAGCTTGGAAGCTTTCAGAAGTGACTGATGTAACTGTTGATCTATTTAGTAAATTCTGACAGCACTTTTGGTTTTATTCATTAGCTGATGGTCATGCATTTAGCCTGTGTAAACATGAAGATGTCCATGAAAGAAGCCTTAGCTGCTGCCACCATTAATGCTGCTTATGCTCTTGGGAGATCTCATACCCATGGGTCTATTGAAAAAGGCAAACAAGGAGATTTCATTATCATTAACTCTCCAAGGTAAGAGGGTAAAGTATTCATTTATGTTGACATTATTGGAAATTAGTTAGACTGCACTATCTAGGAAAGTATTATAAGCAATAATGCTATTACTAATAACAAAAGTTGAAATTTCCTTTGAGTCATGCTTGGTTCACAGCGATTTCCTAGCTATTCATACCGTCCTTTAAATATAAAGGCACTTAAACATACTATCCTGTGCTTGCTTATCATTTTTGATCATGCAGACTATCCAGTGTTCTGTTCTCTGCATAAAATATAATTATCTACTTCTTTTAGGTGGGAACATTTAATCTATCAATTTGGCGGCCATCAAGAATTGATTGAATATGTAATTATTAAAGGAAATATTGTTTACAAAAATGACAGCATTCTGCAATACTAAGATATATTCTATAAGAATAAATACCACAGTTGCCAGATCTCCAAAGTGCACACAGAACAGTAAGATCTCACATTTGTGTAAAACCTGAATATTATGCTTATGTACCGTACACAAGTCCAGAATTTAACTGATTTTCATTCCTATTTTTAATGAAAACAATGGCTTATTTCATTTTTAATGTTCCTTTTTCTCAGCAAATTATAAAATAAATATGTATAGGTCTTAAATCTCTTCAGTTTCTTTCAATTCCAGTTCATCAATATGATTTGTAATTAGAGTAACAATACAATAAAGAAGATTCAAATAACTGCACATTTGTTGTCTTGTCTTCGTGAAGAAGTTGATTTGCATTTCTTTTGAATAGCACAACTTATTATTTAATGGGAGGACACTGAAGAGCAGTTTATAATGTATCATAGGAGGCTAATATATACACATGTGGAAATCTTGTTTCAGTTTGGTTTCTTTTTGTGGCAATTCCTAGGAATCCAATTTCATAGCAATTGGATGTTCTGAGATATCGTATCAATCAGATTAACAGAGTTGGAAGGGACCTTATGGGTCATTTAGTCCACCACCCCCCCGCCTTCAATTGTAACTGGTAATTGAGCCCAGTTGGTAATTGAACCCAGGGAGAGCTACAGAAATTTTTCTGTTTGGATTAGAACATTGTCTTGATGTGGCTTCATATTTTCTGATTTCTACCACAATTCCCATCTTTACTTCATACTCCTGGTTTCAACGTTCACTCAGTAGTGCACATCCAGACAGCTGGTTAGATATGATTTATTCCAGTGACACAATCTAAGCATACATTATTTTGTCTATGTAGCTAGTCTACACCTTAATAATGAGGCCAAAATTTTACACTGTCCTACCCACCTTATTGTGGGTCAGCTTAAGGTGTAGTGATTAACAGATTTCCCAATCCATGAATTAACACAACCAACTCTTACCTTCCACTGTGTAAGCTGAGGCTGGGTGAGGAGGCAGGATGGACAGACAGCTAACACAGTAGCTTCACCCACATGTCAGAAATAGTGTGCTTTGCTTTAGAAATCCCTGGAGCAATGATCTCTTTCAACACCTCCAGAGAATGTGGTAAACTAGAATCTGTAGCAGCCCCAATGAGCTACAGAAAGTGTTTAAATTCAGATTACTTCCTTACTCAATTAGCGATGCTGCTGCTACTCCTCTCTTAAAGTTATGTCAGTCTAGCAGCACAAAACAAATCAGCCATGGAGGGGAAAACACAGCAACTGGATAGAAAGCAACATGCTTGCAGAATGTAGGTGAATTCCAAATCTTCTACAGCATCATAAGAGTCATCACCAAAATGTCACATTTAGGCTTGTATAGGAAAAGATGGAAAACAGTGCTTCCACATTAGATTAGAAAAATCCAAAGTCAATTTGCCTTCGCTCTGTTAACTAGGGATAAGAGGAAGGCTATATCATGGCAAAGAAGTTCATCAACAGCTGTTTGTTTGTTTGTTTAACAAACCTATTTTTTTTCAGACTGGAGGTAAGAAGATATGTAGAAATACTTAGTCTTATAAAACTTTGAAGATGTGGCTTATAGCCTTAACACTTGCTATTACTACTAAATTGTATTTTACTATACTTATACAATATCTCTCATTGCTTCTGCATATTATGCACAGTTCTAGTGCTGGAATAATTTGGTATAAAGTATGAATGTAGTATTCATTTCTGAAAAGATTTAAGAATTAATTTCTTTAAATATTGTAACATTAAATATATTTATTTTAATATACCGGAACAGTTTATTCATATTAATTTTGGCTTGACATTGATTGTATTAGCTACAGGATTACATTCCAGTCCCATCTCCATTTTTTTTTTTGGTAATAAATTAAATCTATATATTCTCTTTTTCAATTTGTGAATTAGTAAAATTATTTCAGCTACTTTTCTATCAGCATTTTTGGTTTTGGAAATAATCTTCCCCCTGCCCCAAATACCCTTTAGAATAAACTACAGAAATTTTATGACATACACAGCAATCCAACATATGAAATCCTGCGATTCAGTTCGGATAGTTTTCACAGTTCTTCATGCTCTTCAGAATCACTGTGGTGATAATGGTGACAAGAAGCGCTTTTACTGGCTGAGAGAGAAAATGCAGTTGGGGAAATCGGTCTGGATTCTGGAATATGTTCCCTTCTGTATTTCTCAATGTATGGTTCAGCTACTTCCCAAACCTAGATGTAGAAAATAAAAAAGTGAGTTAGAAGAAAAGGCAAAGTCTGATCCTAAAATTCAGCATAATATTGGAACATATGTCAAAATAACTAATAAACAGGAGACACGTTAACATTAGGAACAGGCAACTAATGCCCTATAGGTCTTTTGCCCTACAGATGTCTGCTACTGGCTATAAAGCTAAGGCTTATGGGGTCTGAAGTTCAGACTACAGTATTTAGAAGGCAAGGGTTTTTTTTATCATTCATTCATTCATTCATTCATTCATTCATTTGTTCGTTACGATTTTGTTAATGTAACTTAATGAAGCCAGTTTGCCCACATCACCAAGACAAGATAAAAAGTCCTCCCAATTTTTTCTTTTTTATTCTGAAATTCTGTATCTCTGCTTACTACCCTCTTTAGTAACAAGGGAAGAAATACTTCCTTTTCTGCCCACATTTTACAGATTTTATTTTTGCAGTACCTAGTTTGAATATTTGTTTTTATTGGCTTGCTAGTTATTTTCTGTCAATTATTGCTTGTTTTGTTTGTTTCCTGACATTAATTAGTTGAGCTGGGAAACTTTTGACAATGGAAAACAAATAAATATATTTGAAATAAATATGCCATTATCTTTTCTCAGTAGCTTCTACAACCCTGGCTAAACCTTCCTTCTACTAACTGGGAATTCTGATAGTTATAGTCCTAACACATCTGAAGAGTATCATTAATTATTTAACATTTCATTGTTAAATATTTAAATATTTTTCATAGAACAGTGAATACTAAATCTTGTAAGGAATTATGAGGTATACAAAGTTATATGCATTGGTGTATATGCATAACAACAACTTACCTTCTGATCCACAAGCAATCGCTGAGTTGCTTCAATATCTGGGGCCATAAAACGATCTTTTAACCAAGGCCTGAAAAAAGTCAAATTAAAATCCTCAATTTAGTCCTATTAGTATGGTTCTGTTAATATTTGGCCAATGTTCCCAAAAGCTATAATCTGTGGGAATTGTTGTTTGATATACCTGACAACAGACCGCACAAGGTCATAGACTTTCTCCAATGGGGTTGTAGTCCTGAGGGGGCGTAGAAACTCAATGCCTTGACATGCTGCAAGCAGTTCTATAGCCAGCACTAGTGAATGTAAGCAATAGGAAAATAATTGGTTAGCTGAAAAGAGTTCAAGATATAAGACTCAACGTTTGGAGTCACAGAACCCGATTGGCATTTTAAGGATGTGACCAAGAGTGGAGTTCTGAAGAAATTACACGAATGTTTTGTCATTTGCCAATAAGTGCAAGAGGTTGATCTGTAGGTTAAATATCAAGAGGAAAGTAAAAGTCAAATTAGGATAGTATATTTATTAGGCCAATTCAAGACCGTAAATTAACATGCATTGTACAAACATTAAGCAAAACTATAAACAACAAATAAACAATGAGGGCAAGCACCATAGCCATAATATTGGTAAATGATGTAATCATGAAATCTTTATTATGGTCATAAACCACATACAATTATTTCATCATATCCAATGCCATTAAGAATACTTCTGCACCAAGCTATTCATAATACAGAAATGGCAAAATAAAATACCTACAGATTAATAATAAAAAAGGGTAGGGCAACATTTTCACTTGAGCTACTTTAGCGTCTAATGACGTATACTATGACAATCTATCCAAGATCAGCAACTAAAAACATATTTTTGATTTGATATATTTCACAATCTTAAACCATACATTAGCACTGTGGCACCAATTATAGAGGAGATGAGAGAAGACCAGCTTCTCTGGTATGGACATGTCCTGAGAGCAGCACCTTCCACTATTGCCAAGACTGCCTACCAAATAGAAATCAATGGCTGGCGATCTTGTGGGCATCCAAAACAGAGATGGCAAGACACCATCAACAAAGACATGCAAGCCACAGGTCTGTGCCCTGGGGACGCAGCTGACTGGGCAAAGTGGTGTTCAATGATCCGAAAAGAGGACCCTGTATTTGTGGGAATACTCTAGGAAGAAGAGGAGGAGAAGGAGGAGGAGGAGAAAGAAGAAGAAGAAGCTGTCTAAAGGAGCCTAAATATGCCTTTCAGAATACTTCAGTATTTTAAAAAGTTTTGCTGTGTCACTTAGATGGTAAGAGACAGATGGTCTTACACATTTTCAAAGGAAGTAAATTCCCTATAGATTTTAAAAAGACCAATCAATTTGTGTCTGGATAGCTGATTAAAAACAAGCCCTGTAAAACAAGGAACAAGAGGAATCAAACTGATTCATCCATTCCTATCTCTAACGGTGGCACTGCTTGTCTCGGAATCCTGCTTTTGTTCAGCCTCATAGGAATCTAACACACAAATGTACCTCGTGAAGCCTTGCTGTGCTGCCCTGTGTCTTCCTAGGAGGCTGCTATTTAGCTTTACCTTGTTCCACGTGCTCAATGACTTTAAGCGCTTTTCTTGCAGCCCATCCTCCCATGGATACATGGTCCTCTGTTGCAGCACTGGTTGAAAGAGAGTCCACAGAAGAAGGGTGGCACAAAGCTTTGTTCTCTGAAACTGCAAAAGCCCAGAAGAAATAGAAGCAAATAATGGAAACAACGTCCCATTGTAAAGAACAGTCAGCCGTGAAAGATCTTTGTAATAATAATATTGTATACAAAACTTCAGGCACTGGTCAAATTCTACATTTCAATGTATCCTGAAGTGAACAGAAGCTAACAATAAGTTCTCCCTAGTTGAGTTTGGTATCTTTCTTCATTAAAGCTGAATGCCTGCTTAACTATTTACATGTAACTGTTTACAGATTTAAATATATATATATATATGACAGGAACAGAAATTTGAAAATACTTTGCTCTATTTCCTTAGGTAGAAATAATGGCTTCCAAATGTTTCCTGTAGCTATCTAAAAATCTTTCTATTTCTGCTTTCAGAATGTTTTAATACTCTTTCCAGAACTCTTCTAGCTTAGAGATACTGCCAGATCTCCCTGCATGCACTATATATTTGAATTCTCCATACAGATTTCAGTAATGTTCAAGTGTAGATACTGTACAGGCCTTTCATAAACTTTGTATCTTTTTTTTTTTTGCTATGACAATTTCATAGTTGATTCAAAGGTAAGCTTCAGATTATTGTCTTGATGAAATAGCCCAACTGTGGTGGGATAGTAGCTTCTACAATGTTTCTATATAACTGAGTGTATTTTTTCATTTACCTACCCAATATTTCCTAGGCTCACAAAGGCTGAAATGAAGACACAGTGCTATAATATTATGCATATATATATAGGAATAAGCCTACAAGCCAGACTATTATTTATCCTAAGAAGATATTACAAATAGAGAATCGTGTTATCAATGTACACAGTATTGGCATAGTGCCAGATTGTAATTGATAGCCCTAGATGCAATAAGTTATGCACAAGAGAGAAATTGTCCAAAAAAAATGTATGCACTACAGTACTATGATAAAACAGGATGCACTGTTATCAATACAGTGCACTACAGTACTATGTACTATGATAAAACAGGATGCACTGTTATCAATACTCCCAATTTCAGGTGAGAAGTTCATATTTTCACAAGTCCTCAGATGCCTGTGAGCCTAAGTACTCACCCAAGGCAGCTGCTGTGCAATGTGCAATCATGAAGCCAGAATTTAGACCTCCTTCTGTAACCAAAAATGGTGGTAATTCACTGAGTGATGGGTTACAGAGTCGTTCAATTCTCCTTTCACTAATTGCAGCAAGTTCATGGACACCAATTGCAAGGTAGTCTAAAGCCTGCAAGTTAAATAGTTTTAGAGACAGGAATTTTAGCCCTCTTTCTCTCCCTCCCCCCAATTCCAAATTAGCAAATACATGTTAGAGAAAGAAATTTTAGACACCTACCTTGGCTGGATATTCACCATGGAAATTTCCTCCAGAAATTGTCTCCTTCCGGTCAGCAAAAACCATCTTTACCAAAAAATTAAGAATTAACATGACATGTTTAAAAATGACTCCTTTGATCAGCTTAAACTCCACATTTTTAATGTATTAATTTATTTACTTGTTTCATGATACAGGTGGGACTTAGCAAATCATTTTTAAAGTGATTTGAGTGGAAGGTAAGCATATATCCTTTTGATGCATAGAAAATATTTGATAAAATCAATAGGCTTGAATGTTTTTGCACAAATATGGAGTTGAAGATCGGTTGCTAAATATAGTAAGAGAACTATAATAATGGAACTAAAAATGGAGGAGATATCTAAAAATAGATATAGATTGGGGGTTTGACACCCCCAATCTATATCTATCTGTCTATCTGTCTCTATGTGTCTATGTGTCTGTCTGTCTGTCTGTCTCTCTCTCTCTCTCTCTCTCTCATCTATCATTGCTCTAGCTAATCTAATCTAATCTAATCTAATCTAATCTAATCTAATCTAATCTAACTCAACCCAATCCAATCCAACCCAACCCAACCTAACCCAATCTAATAATATATCTTCTATCATCTGTCTCACAACCTAAGTTCACTTCATGTAATAGAACTTCTAAAGGGGAAAAAACCAATTTATTTTTAAAAGAAATAAGGATACAGGATTATCTGTTGCACTATTGATCTCTGTGGTAATTATGTTCTTTACAAAGGCAATTGTATCATTCACAACACCATGAACCTACAAGAAAAAGATAGATGTTAATTATTTTTTGGTAAACCATTATTCATTTTAGTTAACCTTCTCAACCTTCTCAACTGTCTGTATGTGTTGAACTTAACTTTCTATATTCTCAGCCAATATAAGCAGAGGCTTCAGTTTAGAAAGTCTGTTAAAACAAGTCCACCTTTCCATCTTCATTGATCAAACAGAACATTAGTTTCATAATAATGCCTGAGATTTTGTAGACAATAGAAAGTATGCAACTTATATTTACAGAATATATGGAGTTAAGGAAAAGTATATATTGTATTGACTCAATAAACAATAAACAAAGCCTGCAAAATATATCTGGGTAGGTTTCCTATGCAATATGTTACATATGTTTAATAAGTTTAACTATAACTATAGTGCATGCAGCAATGCTTAATTTGTTGTTAATGATCTATTCACAGATGACGATTTTTCATTATTTTTAAATTATCGTCTAGAATTATTCAACTAATTGTTGAATTATTATTCTTTGAAATAATAGTTCCATATAGATTCTATTTCTGTAACGAATATAATCTCTGACTGGAAAACATTTTTTTGTACAGTATAATCTCTTTGAAGTCAATCTCAGCTCCTCCTGACTTTGAAAAAGATGTCCTTAAAATGTTGGCAGCAATAGGAAATGTTTTATTACTATTTTCTTCTAGGCTGTTTTTTGCAAGTACTGGAGCCCTGATACTCAGGATAGGACCTATGTTATATTGAATCAGAATTATCTTTGACATTCAGACAATATTGGCTAGATACTATAACTTGCTCAGACTGTGAATATTTAGAAGCTCACATGCTGAGGTAAGTCTCTTTCAAGTAAAGATTATGTGAAATTTTCCTGAGAACAATTTGATAATGATCTCCTGTTGTCTTCTTCACCTAAGAAGTCATTTTCTGAAATTAGCCTGCAGCCCTGGGATTTCCTGTTGATTCCAATCCATGTGCTTGCCTGTCTAACCCTGCTTAATTATTCTGACTTCAGTCAAAGTTGACTGCATGCTGCCACTTAGCTACATGCGGGTGGTACTACTTATTAACAAGTGCCATTCTTAAGTCCAATTGTTGAAATTAATATTTTTTGTTAGTGTCATCAGTTTTACTTGTGAATTCCACTTGCTTATAAAACTAACTTTGATTAACTTGGGAAGTATATTAAGTTCCTGACTACACACTGTATATCTGAAGGAATTTCTGAAGCTTTACCTGAGGGCAACAACGTAATGTGTATGCATCTTGCACTCTATCACAAAATCTATGTGATTCTGTAAAAGAAATAACACAAATAATGTTTGTTTTAGAAGACCTGCATTGATATTTTGGTGAAATCCTCACAATGCTGTATTAAAATATGGGATTTGCATTGAAATATTTTGTAAATGAGTTATGTGGCAACTGTTTCACTTCTATAACTCTGGATTCACATAGCAACACTTACAAATACATTGAATTTTAGCGACAATAATATTGTATTATTTTACAATGAAATATGCATGTCATGTGTTTACAGATACATTCTATATTCAGACTAATTTTATACTGTAACATATTTAATAAATTCTAAATATTCCATGTGTGTGATTTTTTTTTTACAAATAGTAATCATGATTCAAAATACTATTTTAAATTAAGCTGAAATGTCTTCATTTTTTTAAAAAAAAGATTGCACTACTTAGATAAAATATATATCAACTGCCAATGATTACTCACCTGCTATTTCAGAAGGATGATGATCAGAGTCTAAAAGGGACCTGAATCGAAAAGCTACCTCAATCTGCCCTTGATGTGGTCGCAGTGCATGAATATCTGATTTAAAGTAAGGATAAAGAGGTAAAATATTTTCAGAAAATAAATGAGGAAGGATTGAAATTTGACCAAATTGACTTATGGGCACCTTTGAAAATTGAGGAAAACATGGAGATATTGAAAAAGTTGTCCCTGTGCTAGGGCTTTTCCCAGGATCCCTGAGGCACTTTTCACAGGGCTTTTCCCAGGATCCCTGAGGCACTTCTTTCTTTGTTTAACAACCCATGGATTCATTTAATGACTACATGAGTGAGAACAGGGATGGGGATGGTGGTCATAAGGCAATCATGTGGGCACTTCCCTTAATGGCTGTCATGTCTTCTGACCATAGTGAATAGCCTCCATTATGGTTGTGAGCAGTGGTGGGATTCAAATAATTTAACAACCGGTTCTCTGCCCTAATGATTTCTTCCAACAACCAGTTCACCAAACTGCTCAGAAAGTTAACAACTGGTTCTCCCGAAGTGGTGCGAACTGGCTGAATCCCACCACTGGTTGTGAGCCAAGAACTAGCTCTATAGCATGAATGTCAATGGACCTCAATTTATGACTTACACAACAAAAAAAAGTATTTAGAATTTAGTGGATTTGTATAGATAAGGAATGTCAAATAACATTTTTGGAGACATAATAAGTGTAATACATCTTTAAAACACACGTTTTTACAATGCCCTATACTTACCAAGTTTTGGGAGAAAGTAATGGATTATATTAACATGATTGTATGACAAAAGCTAAAATTCTCAGAGGATAATATTTCCTGAACTAAATGAGATTTAAAACTGATAGTGCAAATGAATTCTCTGCATCCTTACTGCTGCAACATTGGAAAGATAAATTTATGGCCTCTTCTACTCAATGGATTGAAGACTTCATTATATTTGCTACATATGAGATGACAGACAGAAACTTTATATGGGCAAGTATAATGAAATATCAGATTCATTTATACAGAATACAGTAGGCTAAGAAATAGTCATATTAATGTATTAGAAATATATATGGTACATTTTGAATAATATTTGCATTAGACAAATATATAAACTATCTATCTATCTATCTATCTATCTATCTATTTGAATCTGTTTATTGATATACTGTAATGATATATTATACAAAAGTTTACAGGTAGTCCTCGATTTACAATCATTTCTTTAGTGACCATTTGAAGCCACGACGGCACTGAAAAGAGTAATTTACTACCATTTTTCACACTTAAGGCAGTTGCAGCATCTCCATGATCACTTGATCAAAATTTGGTTGCTTGGCAACTGGTATGCATTTATGCCAGTTGCAGTGTCCTGGAGTCATTGCAGTGTCCTGGAGTGATTACCTCTTCCAACCTTCTGACAAGCAAATTCAATGAGGAAACTAGATTCACTTAACAATTGTGCTATAATTTAACAACTGCAGTGATTCTCTTAACAACTGTGACAAGAAAGGTCATAAAATGGGGCAAAAGTCACTTAACAATTGTCTTGTTTAGCAATAGAAATTCGGGGGTTCATTGTGGTCATAAGTCTAGAACTACCTGTAATATGTTTTTGTCATATTTTTTCCCTTTTTCATTATAGCACTTTTTATGTGTTTTTTGAATCTCATTGACTATGTATGCCTACTACTATTATTTTTATATTCTTTTCTTTTTTGTTATTAATTTAAAAAGCAATAAATAAACTAAAAAGCAATAAGGATAAAGAGATAACACTTTCCCTTTACTTGTGAAAACAATGCCTTCTTTTTTAGTTTTGTATAAGCTTAAGACTATATGGAAAATGCAGTGCAGGAAAAAAATAATTTTAAGTTGTAATCAATTAAAATCTAGCAATGTAGTATAAAATATTTGATGCTCATTCATTCAGTGTATTCATTCATTCTTTTAATGAATGGGACCTATAAATAAAATGGTGTAATTATAGTGTTTTTGTTTGGGATCCAAACACTATTTCTTTTTTAAAAAAATGATTATTTACTTCCATGTCACTTTCATTCTCCACTCATAGCAATCAACATATATCTAGGCCCAGGAACATAATGCATAAAACCTAACCTATTCTAGTTGAGTTCTTTGGTCTCCCAAACAACTGTTACTGTTAAAGCAGGGGTGTCAAATTCACGTTGTCACATCATCGTCACGTGACATATTGCAACTTTTCCCCCTTTGCTAAACCAGGGGAGAGTGTGGCCAGCATGTGACGCCTCCAGCCTGTGGGCCATGAGTTTGACACCCCTGTGTTAAAGTATTTTCCTAAATATTTTCATGCTTCTGCAAAGTTTTGGCTTATTTTTAAGTTACCAGTCCTTTCTTGTGATATCTGATGATGCTAGTTTGGCTGACAGAGTGAGAATTAGTATTGTTGAAAATATATGCCACAAATTTGCAAACTAATGCATATGTTTTGTATAAAATCTGTAATACTGTTGCCCATTGTTTAGTGGCAAGCTCAGGTAACTTATAGGTGTGACAAGTAGTATGTTTTAGAATTGCTGAGGGACTTTCTGGAATATGTCTCTGAATAAAGAACATGTGGAAAACAACGAACAAGCAAATTACCATAGAGGGAAAGAGAGACAGACCGACATACAGACAGACCTTAGTGTATACTATGCATTAAAAATACCAACCTGTATCAAAGGCCTTTGTTGTGCCCTTGAGAACTTCCAATGTGAGGGCAGCCACAATGTCAGCTTGTTTAGCAATTGCACTGGCCCTTTCAACTGCTTCGCATCCCAGAGAAGTTATCATTTGTGTTCCATTAATAAGAGCCAGACCCTTCAAAAACAAAAAACAAAAAACACCAAGGGTTATATTCAGT
The DNA here is from genome assembly GCA_030761175.1 of Masticophis lateralis. Lineage (NCBI taxonomy): Eukaryota > Metazoa > Chordata > Lepidosauria > Squamata > Colubridae > Masticophis > Masticophis lateralis. The sequence continues at coordinate 37,617,083 of JAUDYJ010000006.1, read as the reverse complement.
GAGTCTTTCTGTTCCAAGACACATGTATGCCCTTCCTATATTTTCCTGGCTCAAAGAACACAAAATGTTTCCTCTTGTGCTTCAGCCAAAAGCAATCTCAGGAAATAGCCTGGGTGGGGAAAGAAGCTACTTCCTTCATTCTAACATTTGTTCAACTTGAAATTACTTTTCTGGCAGTCTTATCTCATGGTTGGCTACAATTTACTTTCCTAGCAGTCCTGTCATCTATAAAACTCCATGAAGACACAAAGCTTCAGTCTGAATCTCTTGAGTGTTTCACATATAGTTAATTTAAGGTCTCTTTTCTTTAAGAGTTTATGCAGAGAAGCAGTAAATGCAAAACACTGAAATGTATTCCATTCAACTACATAACGAAAACTTTCACTATATAAAGCAGAGTTCAATTAAACCCATGCCGAGTACTGATCTGCATTCTAGCCACAGCTTAATATGTAAAAGAAACTTATGTTGATCTTGGGTATAGGGAAGGTATGAATGAACTATAAAGGGAGGAAAAGATTGGACTGTATTAAAAAAGAAGGAAAGTGGGAGAAAGAAACTGTTTCCCTATGCCCAGGTCAATATTATACACACACACATGTATACATACATACACACAGACGCACACACCATATATATACATACATACATACATACTTACATACATACATACATACATACATATATATATATATATATATATATATATATATATATATATATATATAGGTCTTTGGTTATTCGGGTCTTCTCCCACGTAAAATTGGAAGTGTCTTGGCGACGTTTTGATGAAGTCTCATTCGTCATCTTCAGGCTGGTGTTCTCGGCTTCCTGGAAGCACAAAGCCGAGAACACCAGCCTGAAGATGACGAATGAGACTTCATCAAAACGTCGCCAAGACACTTCCAATTTTACGCGGGAGAAGACCCGAATAACCAAAGACCTACATACAAACACCCCCGAAAACCTCAGAAAACATATATAGATGATAGATAGATAGATAGATAGATAGATAGATAGATAGATAGATAGATAGATAGATAGATAGATATACAGACCTCTTCGATTCACTAAAACAATTCAGTGCTGGATTATGTATCTAAATAATACATTATCTGCCAATCGAAACTGTGGTATTGGGAAACAAACATGCATTCAATTACCTCCTTGGGCTTCAAAGTAATTGGTTTGAGTCCATGAGCTTCCAGCACCTATAAAATAGAACCAAGAATGCTTATTAAGTGAGAAAAGCTTTTCAAATTATTGAGGTTCTCAGTTTTCTACATCCAAATATTTTGAAATATCTAGAAGCTGCGCAGTCTAAAACAAAAATGAGGAAATGGCCTTAACTTTGCATTCAAGTTTTAATTTTGATTGAACTGTTGTTTTGAATTTCTAGATTTTTTTGTATTTCCTTTTATTTAACTTTCTTTTTTACTACATATCACTATTTAACACATTTGTACTGTAAGAAATGGAAGGTTGCCCACACCAGTTCCAATGTTTTTCTTCAAACTGCCTTAACATAGTGAACTGCTTCTCCTCAGGCAGTTGGTGGCTTCTAATTGTGTTTGCTTCAACACAAGCACACACTTTCCCAGGACCAGGAAGCCTGGAATATTAATGTTTGCAGTTATACAGAGGCTTTTATTCATATTCAAACTAGAGTACAGGTAGTCCTTGACAAAATCAGAACCAGAATTTTGGTTTAAATTGTTTTGCTTATAAGTTAAGCACCACATGACTGGATCCAATTTTGGACCATTTTATGGCAGTTGTTAAGAGAATCATGCAGTTAAGTGAATTCATTTTCCTAAATGGACATTTTTTGCTGGAAACTGGAAAAATGTCGGAGATCAGGAAAAAATTGCAAATTACAATCACATGACTGTGCAATGGGTCAACCAATCCTAAATGTGAGCACGTTGCCAAGCACCCAAAATGCAATCATGTGACCACAGGAGGAAGGGCACAATATTTTACAACAGACCTTAAAGAACCCTTTCTGAGGTAATCGTAACTTTGAATGGTTGTTAAAACACCAGTCACAAATTGAGGACTACCTGTAATATATTGTAGATATTACTCTGAACAGGCAATTTAGTAATTTGGAAGAACAGGGCTGGCTTATGCTGTTCAATGTCTCTTTTACCTCACTTTATTCAGGCTATAGATCCAATTAGATTATCTGATGTAATAATACAAAAAGTCTGATTTATAAAAAAAATTATTAGGAAAGTATGCCATATATACTTTATACAGTATATAAAGGTTTTCCTAGATAGGATTTAAAAAATTCTACCATAATAGATTTTCCTGAAATTTTGAACTGTGGCATTTCCTGAAATTATACTAATTTTTAAAAAGATGTTACAAAGAAAATCAATGGGAAAAAATCTTAATAATGCTTTAAACCAGGGCCAACCCTGGTCTGTGAACCAGCATCAGACCACAACATGCCAACAATTGGTCCACGTAAACAAGTGAAGCAAGATGCAGGCAGCAACAAAGCTACCTCTGGTCCACGGAAAAATCTCTCTCCACAGAACCAGTCCCTGGTACCCAAAAGGTTGGGGGCCTCTCTTTTAAAGTCTACAAATATATTATGTTAGAATATATGACGATGATAGCCAGTATGATCTAATGATTAAAGGCACAAGGCTAAAAACCAGAAGGTAGAGTTTTAGACCTGCCTTAGGCATGAAGTCAGCTGGATAATTTTGACTAATCATTTGATCCTAAGCTGCTTCTGAAAAAGTAAGAAAACTATGTTTATCCAGGCAGATGCTAGGAATCAAAATCGACTTGGAGGTACAGATGAGTTCAAGTACTTGATTTTCTGTCCTATGAACAACCTTCCCACAGACTGTGGACAGTAATGGTTAATTAAAATCTAATACATAAGGTGGAAGATCCAGGCTGAGAAAAGCTTTCTTAAAAACTAGGAGTCAAAATTGATTAATCTTCATGGCCATCCCATAGGCATTCATGAATGCAACATGTAAGAAAATGTAGGAATCATTTAAAATGGCCCTGCAGATGTCATGAATTTAATACTATGTGTGTCACTTTACCTCTGCTTGTTGCAGTGTCTTGCTTGATGGCGAGACCCGAGGTCATGAAAAGACCTGTGGTCTGTTGGTTTAATAAAGATATTTCCCAAATATATCCTTTCGATTTCTCCTTAGAAGCAACATACTTGCCTTTGTTTTTAAAAAGAAGGTATAGAACCAGGATATCATTTTTTTAAAAAAATTAAGACATTATTGCAAAAGTTTAAAAATAACCTTCTTCCCTTTTAATGGACCCTCCCATCATCATGGGTACTATTTACATTAGAAAGTTTCTATCGTACATATTTTGCATCAGCCCATCCACTCTTTGGGGACCACATCTTTCCTTCGCCAATGAGTCCCAGGGCAAGATGGGAAAGAGGCGCTAAGTCTCCACTGGCTCCAACAGTCCCTTGCTCCGGAATGTAAGGCAGGCAGGAAGCTGTGGAGGAAAATTATTTTAATTAGAGCTTCTCTTTGTGATAGAGCATTTTGTTTCCTCATCTTTAGTAGAGCACTTTAATGATAGTTCCCACTGAGCAGAAAGGCAAACCAAAATCACCCTATTGCCTTTCAACAGGGACAATAGACTCAGCTTTCTCTATTCACTACCACTATCCTAGGTTACAGGGGTATCCACGTCAGGGTGGGTTCTACTTACCTTTACTACCGGTTTGCAACGGGAGTGCACGCATGCTTCTGCGCATGCACAGAAGCTTCTGCGCATGCACAGATCATCCATGACGATGTCCGGGCAGGTGGCCGGAGCCTCCCGCCACTTTTACTACCAGTTTGCAAGAACCGGACCTAACCAGGAGCAATCTACCACTGGTCCACGTCCATCATGCATGGTGAAATAAGTCAAGATGGCAACACACATTTAAAAAATCAAGTCGAATTTTGATCATAGCCACCATCTCAACTTTTTTAATGTTGCTGTGCAATCAACCCCACCCAAGTTTCCCAAAGCACTTCAAGTGCTACTATTTTCTGTCTTCCCCACAATTCATCAGTAAAACCAATAAAAAGTTAATTGTTACTTGGGTGAGAGGAATATGTTTGCATGCATTTTTCAGGTGGCGGATGGAAAAGAGGGAAGGCTTTTTGTGTTTTTAAAGTGTGCTGAAAATGAGAACCTTGACAAAGCCATAATGACTGAATATATAATAATTGCTATTATTATATTTCCTTTCAGCAAAAGATACTAAATGCCACTACATCACAATGATCTTGCCTGGATGGGAATTGAAACTTCTGCTAGAAAACAGCCAAGCTCCAAGAAACGAACAATTGAACCCTGTGTTCCATGTATCCTCTACTTGAAAGATATGGCTATCACTATGTTAGAGCATTACAGGATATAAATAATATTGAAGTTGGCAAACATGGGTCAACGCTAGCATTCTATTGTTTTATTTGACATGCAATCCGCTACTTTAAAGGCAAAGAGAAGAGAGAAAGATTGTGTTCCCGTTTTCATAGGAGATTCTTTGCTCGTTAGTAGAAACTTTACTTTCTTCCAAAGGATAACAATTGTATTTGAAATACTGAAGTCTGGAAAAAAATCAGGAAAACATTTAGCGTGTTACCATTAAATGCTTTAATGACTTGCTGAAGAGTTTCTAACGAAAGTCCACTGTATCCTTTGGCTAGGACATTTATCCTCAGAGCTAAGAGCATACGGCATCTCTCTGGAATCAAAGGCTTCCCAACCCCTGAAATGAAAATGTTCATTTCAAGATTATCAGGACGAAAATGATTGTAAAAATGATGTTGAAATAATTAGAAATGAATCCTCCATTACCTGCAGAATGTGACCGGACTAAGTTCACCTGCAGCTCCCTCAGAGAGAAAAGAGCAGAAAATAGTTCAAACTACATTATGAAATTAAATTTAATGCAAAAAAGTTTTAAAAATTGAAACTATGGACATCATTTCACTACATTAAAAATAGTTTTGGCTCAGGCTGACCATTTAGAAATTGTCTATATTTTCTACAGTTTTCTTTTACAGAGTCTAGAAAGAAATAAAAGTGACATACTGTAGCTTACTGTTTGGAATAACAGTCCGTGCAAACTTCCCAAAGCCTGTTGTGATTCCATAGACAACTGAAAGAAACAGATATGTTATATTTATTATTATTGTGTTTCAAGAAAGAGACTTAGATTGTCATGTTTACTGCCATCACTGTTCAGGTAGGCCTGTATAGAGCTCTCTAATCCAGAGTCATCTCAAAGTACCACTTAGAAAATGGTATGTGATAGTGGCAGCAATAAAAGAAGCAGATGGTGTGAATGCTGGGATCACTACAATCAGTATTGTTCATTGCAGCAACCTTATTACTTTCTCCCTCTCAAAATGCTTTATAACCAGGGCAGTCTCCTTGGGCTTGTGCATATTTACCTGTTGAAGTCCCTTTGGCTGCAATCCTGAATCATGCAGCATACATAATAGTACATCTGAGAAGACGAAGTCACGGGTGAAACATTGTCTTCATGCTATTTTTCATACCAGTGGGTTATTGTATTGATGGTCATGGCGGCTCCTTTCCCACTTTCTACCTTTCATTCTACCCCAATGACTGCAACATAGCTGATAGGTCTTAATACCTTTTTATTGTTTTATATTAAGAATATGTTTTCTTTTTTTCTACAGAAAATGGTACTTATTCCCAACTAGATATATTTGGCATTAAGGCAGTGGTGAGATTCAGCCAGTTCACACCACTTTGGGAGAACCGATTGTTAAATTTCTGAACAGTTTGGCAAGAAATCATTAGGGCAGAGAACCAATTGTTAAATTACTTGAATCCCACCACTGATTAGGACAGTAGATGCAAATTCAGTTCTATTTCTATTATCATGTTGCTATGATTTGTGTATGCAATAGGTACATTTTGCCTGTTTTAGAACAAAATTGGCTAGGGGATTTCCTTCGCTCTCAAGTTCTAGGGATACTAAGTAACAAGCGGAAGAAGAGAAATATTGGTCTGAGCTCCCAGGAAATCATTTTTTAAAATGAAAGCAATGGTTACCTCTTTGTTCACTTATAATACTTTCAATAACATCTCTGGATTTTTTGACTCTAATTTCAGCTTCAGGAGTAAGCTGGAAAAAAAAGTTCTTACTTATTTTGTGTTTTAAATATGGGTAAAGAACAAAAATATCAAAATCTCTCAAGATATTCACCTTGATATTGTACAGCCCCTTTCCTAAATTGACCAAATCTTCTGTTGTCAAACTATTTCCATCTAAATAAAGATACTGAACGAAAGAACTGTGTTAGAGAGAATAACATGACATCAATAAGGACAACAAACTGTAATCTGTGGGGTTATTGCTGATGCTTGTGAACAATCAAAGACATTGAAGTGGACATTTTTCCTTTTTTAATTTTTATATTGCTCTTCCTTCTGGAGGACCACACAACAGTTTATAAGAAAAAAATAAAATAAAAATAATCTGAAACTGAGCCATTGTACTAGTAGGAACTATTTTCATGTAATTAAAAAAACATTCTGTCCAAAAGGCAAGGTCCAGACGATTAAACTCTTAGATTGCAATGCTTCATTCCAGCATCTTTTTAGGACTGTGCAATCAGCCAATTTCCTAGATGTGAGAATATTAGGAATGTAGCTTCTTCTGTTTATTCAGAAGTAATTCCCACTGTGTTTGGTAGACCAGAACCAAGACATGCACACAGAAGCATGCCATACTGTTGTGGTGGTGGTGGTGGTTTATTATTAGAGCACCAAGGTTTTTTAGAACAGTGTTGGAAAATTAAGAAAACAAGGAAGCCTGCATATTTATCATCTAAATCATATAAAAGAAGAAAAAACAAGGATTAGGAAAGAACAGGAAACAAACACATTTAGATTTATATTCCAAATTATGGAACATATATTATGGAGCAGACTTTAATTTCAGTTCCCACTCATGTATGGTACTGGCCATTCTGGCTGTGATGCTGTTAATTTGATCACATGTGAACATGAAATTGCTGAAGGCTGTGCTAACTCTTCATAAGCCACCATTCCCCCCACATACCTGTTCCGGTTCCCTATATCTGTATCTGTATCTATATCTGAAATAACATATAAGGAAAATAAACATGGCAAGCTGGTGGTTTAACTTTACATTTAAGAATATTTTGGAGATTGATTTTACTTTGTTCATTTAAACTTCTTTTTAGGCTACTGTTATTAGCAAGAGAAAGAATACAATTATGCACTAAGCTAGATCTTTTCAACCTAGGAATCTTAAAAAAAAAATCTGAGAGATTTTTCAAAGGATACAAATAAACACCTTCTGGCTGAGATGGAATAAAATCTGGGGACATTACATCTCCTTGTATCACTGGAGGGAAAGGGAAATTAATCCCATGAATACATAGATTTTTTTCATTTCTATGTCCAAATAAGTCATGTCTTGATTACCTTTCTTCTTCTACTTCATCATCATCATCATCATCATCACCATCAACAACAGCATTGTTCAAACCTTATTATGCCATTTCCCCTTGTCTCTTTATGCTTTCTTTTTCCCCAATTAATTTATTTATTTAAAAGATTTGTATGGCCATCCATCTTAGAGTACCACTCTGAGCAGGTTGCAACAAAAACTAAATTAAAAAAACCAGTAAAAATAAACCCCAGCCAATTCACCATCTCTCATCTCTGCCACAGAAGAACCAGGACGGAAATTGGCTCTCTATGATATTTTAATAGCAAACAAACATATACAACAATTTTGTCAGACATAAATATTTATTATTTGCACATAACTTTCCCATATAGGTGAGGTTGGACATTATGGAAATAGCAGCCTAATTTATATTGTTAACAATAAATACAGAAGGCCAATATGAAGCATAAACCTAGAAAACAAATCCCTGTATCAAAAACTGATTGTCAAAAGCTTAATAGTGGATTAGCGATAGGGAGGAATGATAAAGGACAAACAACACAGGGACAATTGCTTTTCTGCTAAGATACATCTGCAGCTGAAATCTAGGATGTTATGATGAATGTGACATCAAAAACAGCAGTTTAGATCTAATATATTTCCTTTCAGTTCATGAATAAGGAAAACACATGGTTTGTATACCCCTTCTAAAAATGCTTTAAATATATTTGAAAGTAACTTTAACTAAAATATCTTATATTTAAAGGTAAACTTGTTCCTGATGGAGACCAGCTTATATTGTTTCCTGACATCTTTTCCCTTTTTGACCATTTCAGTTTATGAAATCTATAATTTCCCTTTGATATACACAAGGTATTTTCAGACCTGTAATGTGCAGTTTGCTTACCAACTTCCACAAATTCATTGTCCTCTAGGACATCCTCCAAGGCATCATCGTGGTCCAGCAATCCAAGTCCTTTGCAGCATCGTACATAGAACGTTATTTCTTCCACTGAAGCAAACCCTCCATTGTCAGGCTTGTTTTTGATGTAACGCCTCAGAGCTTCTTTTCCCAGCCATTGCACTGTGCTTGTCCCAGTTTGACAAGGGACAGTGAGCCATTCCCCTCGGACATGCACCGTATACTTTGGCATACCTGTCTTCAGATCAGGTTCCTAGGGAGCTTCGGTTTAAGACTGAGCACCTCTCTGATCTACATTCTGCAGCACAAGCCACCTGACTGGCTTCTACTGTCCCAATCAGAAGACTAAAAAGCTACCCACCCACCTGGAGGTTCTTGGGTTCTGCAAATAAATCAACATATGTACATAACCAAGTATCTGATGAAAAACACAGAGAAAGCAAGTCTTTGTAAATTAAATTCTTCTTCTTCTTCTTCTTCTTCTGCCGTATCCGTCATTGGACATTGGCGATCATGTTGGCAATCCTATTTTTGTAAATTAAATAAGCACCATAAAATAACCGCTTACTATTAGCAAATTAGTTCTGAAGCCTATTTTGTTTCATTTTTGTTCTTGAAAGAACTGCTTCCTATACTCGTGATTCCAAACATTTGACTGAGATAATAATTATCTGAATTCAAACTTTTTATGGGTGAATTTGATTTTATATTAATTAAAACATCCCACGCAAGTTAATTTTTTCCCCATGCACCCACTTTCAAAGATTTTACCTGCTTGAATAGCTAATATTGTTAGCTTGAATAGCTAATGTTCCTAATATCTCCAGTTGTATTAAAACTCAAAAAACTCGGAGACAATACTTTCTACAAAAATATGTCTGATAGTTAATATGTTCAAAGCACATATGCAAAACCCAAAAGTTATTTAGTTGACAGAGCACTTCCTTTTTTGTTGTACAAAGAACCCTAAGTTTTAGTCCCTAGCATTTACCATTAAAAACAAATTGGGTTCAAAGTTGTTTTGAACTCTGATTGCACCAAGCAAACATTACTCAACTCAGCCATATTTTTGTGTACTACAAAATAACATTCTTTTGGTCTGCTGATAAAAGGAAGCAATAATGTGAACTCCTGGCTTGATCTTCATCTCTTCTTTGCTTCTGCCAGGGATATATGAACCTTTAATCCTAGTTGGAATTGAGGAGCATCATCTCCCATCTAGGCACTTTAATTTTTTTCTTTTTCTACGTCAATTATCAAATGAAACTGCAGAATCACATGTTATGTTGGTAATAAAAATGTATGCATCCATAATCACAAGCCAATAGTTTTGTATAAATAAATTAATCTGCCTTCCCAAATTCACTACCAAACTCCATTCTAAATGAAGCCATTCTGAAATGAGCTTACAGTTAAGAGGATGTATGTTAGTTGAACAACTAAGTTGTAATTTTCTGTATGGGCACACTTTGAAAGAATATAAAAGATTACTCTAATGACAAAATCAGTATTGATCATGAGGTAACTAGGGTAAAGCAACAACCTTTAGACTTCAGCCCATACAGAAGTGATATGTATAGTAGACCTATTAGTATTAATCATTAATCCCAATGTGAATACACAACATTTAAGTAATATCTGTTACAGATTTCTCTGGTGTATTTCCTCACATTGAAATGAAGCTGAAATAGAAGCAAAAAGCCATACTAGAATAAATATGGCTATGGGGAAATAGACTGAAATTTCACTATAGTACATGGAAATTACAAGTCTTTATACATGCAATTGTCTTATGAATTTATTTGGAAATGGCACGGAAGGGCTCTCTACTAATTTCCTTTTAGCTCCGTTTTCTCTAAATCATTTTTCTTCCCTCACTGCAGGCAATAACACCCTTTTTGTCTAGGCAAAAAATTCTCAGCATATTTCTAAAAAAAAGAACAACTAATCACCTTCCATAAACAATATGTAGAAAAGAAAAAAGTTGTCAGTTATAAATCTTCTAAAATTAAAATATGGTTGAAAAAATATTTAAAAACATTAGGGAATTGTGGCTGCATCTTGAGTATCACAATAGACCAATATATATCAGTACTCGTGTGTGTGTGTGTGTGTGTGTGTGTGTATCTAGGCCCCGCTAATCTATTTAGTTGAACAGAAATGATAGCATAAGCGTGCAGACACACACACACGATCTGTCTCCTATCATTTTTATCCAACCTAAATAGATCTAGCAGAGGGCATGCTTATGAGCAGTTAGAGTGCAGTACTGCAGGCTACTTCTGCTGATCACCGGCTGCCAGCACTTAGGGTTGCCAGGTCTGCTTCCAAAAAATAGCGGACAAGCGGGGGTGGGTGGGGGGTTAAGTAGTAAAAAATTGTTTAAAAAAATTACAATTATATATTTTCTTACAAACATTTTAACACGTATTAAAATAATCACTTCAAAACTTTACTTAAAATTCAAAACATCAAATATATTATAATAATATGTAAAATATTAAATTACATTTTACTTTGCTGTCATGTGTATTTTTTATCTGACTGTGCAGCTTTGATCAATTCTTTGTGTTTAAGGAATAATTCTTTAATTTCAGTACGACGCTGAGAAAAATTAAAAAATATACAAAGTTCACTTCAAACTGATGGTACAAGTAGTCTGTTACGTTCGTCAGTCCACAAATTTCCCATGACACTGAAAATTCGTTCAACGTTTGCATTTGATACCGGAATTGATGCACAATATTGGAACAGTTTCAGTAAACTCGGAGCTGGCTCTTTCTTGAAAAAGTACGTCCACTTATCAAGGGGTGAATCGCCCTGCAGATGAACATAAACTTCTTCTAAGGCAGAAATTTCATCGAAGAGAGTGTTGGAGTTCTTCTCGCCATGGTGATAATAACCAGATGTTCGTCATTTCTTCTAAAGTTGGAGGATTATTGCGATCAATTAGATTGAAACAACTTAGCGTTCAATGGATATTTAATCTTTGTCTCATTCTAACTTATGAAAAAAAAGACAAAACGCGATTCTCCTATCCTTATTCTCTTAGACTGTACAACTTTAGATTACGTACCATTTCATCATAAAGCTTTTGAATAAAAAAAATGTCCACTCTTTTGTGAAAAAAAATAGTGAACATAATGTGAAAAAAGTGGACTGTCCGCTCAAATAGTGGACACCTGGCAACTCTACCAGCACTTTGGCAGATCGAATCTCACCAGGCTCAAGGTTGACTCAGCCTTCCATCCTTCTGAGGTGAGTAAAATAAGGACCCTGATTGTTGGGAGCAATATGCTGACTCTGTAAACAGTTTAGAGAGGGCTGCAAGGTACTGTGAAACGGTATATAAGTCTAAGTGCTATTACTGTGCTCTGAACCCCTTTTGTCAAAACCATGATATCTTGTTAGACCCTGCAGTTATGGCTTTCCAGCAGTACAGGTAGTCCTCAATTTACGACCACAATTGAGCCCAAAATTTTTATTGTTAAGTGAGACATTTGTTAAGTGAGTTTTGTCTCATTTTATGACCTCTCTTGCCACAGTTAAGTGAATCAATGCAGTTGTTAAATTAGTAACAAGGCTGTTAATTGAATCTGGCTTTCCCATTGACTTTGCTTGTCAGAAGGTCACAAAAGGTGATGACAGGACCCCAGGATACTGCAAGTATAAAAAATATGAACAGTTGAGGAGTACCTATAGTACCTGCCCTACAGAACAGCATCCCTCTGAAGATTCAGAGGGCCCTGACTCTGTTAGCCTTTTGCAAGGCACTGAACCCTAGCTGTTCCCCGGATGTTTGAGTCAGGTGGCTAGATGAACTCTACTGCATTTCTAGATGAATGAGGTAGTTGTTTTATCCTGGGTGCCAGGAGTTATGTGCCATGGGTTTTGCCTTTTAATCCTGGTATGTCACCCAGAGCCACCATAGCAAGCCACCTTATTACATAAATCTCCCCCCCCCCCATTTTTTTGTTTTTTACAAACAAATCAATGTGTGAACAGTGTGGCACCGGGGGGTCTAATTTTGTTACAAATAATATTCATATTTACTACATTTGAAAAGCTTATATAATTGTGGTAATAGTACACATTTTTATGTTAAGTTATAATCTTTCATTATTTAATTATTCGATATTTCAATGTTATTTTTATGCATATTGTCATTCATTTTACTACAAATAAAATATTATTAATCCTACTTATTACATTTAGCAAACTTATATGGGTCTAATAATATACATATTTTTGTTATAATCTTTCATTATTTTATTATTCAATATTTCAATGTTATTTTTATGCCAATCACCATATTATTCAAGCATACTTGATAATACCATCAAATTCTGATTTCCCCTCTTATTACTTCACATTATATAAAAATGTGCATTCCATTAATCCCCCTCTAGTTTGCATCCCTATTTTAACTTTTAATTATGCAACTATTATATTTAAAAATATTCCCTTCTATCGTTTCTTGCCTGCTTTAAAGCTTTGTTCTTTCCTTAGCTTGCCTCCCATATTCCTCTTGGATCTTTGTCTCTATCTTGACCAATCATTTTAAACATTTCTCCTTTTTCTGCCCTTTCTATTGTCTAATTTTCAAAATACTTACACTTGCCCATCTCTCTTCCAAAAAAATCTTCCTGCAACTCGTTTTTTTTAATTCCCTTAAAATACTCTCCCCTTGGGTTATTCATAAGTCATTGTTGTTTTTATAGTTATCTCCTTCTTGTCATCTTGTTGTTTTTTGTTGTTTTTTCATCTACTCTTTCAATTGGCTCCTCCTTTCTGGGCGTCTTGGTCACTCCTTGTCTTTTGTATCATGTTTTCCAGCTCTCCATCTATGCTCTGTATTTTATTCATAATTTCCTTGTAGCTTGTCGAAGTATCCTTAATATTTTGAATTAATGACGCAATTTCTCCCCAAATTTTACTCTATTCTTGCTGGTGGAGCATCTCGTTTAGTTTTATTTTGTCCCTCTTTTGTCCAATAATCCAAAAACCATATATTCAAACCTAAAGTCACTTCTCAAAAAGTTCAATATTCACGAATCTTTATATCCCAAAGCTGATTGACCTGTTCCTCTGGATAGTTCCAATAATTTTTCTAGAACCTTCATAAGCCCGCCTATAAATTCAGTCTTGTGTTGTAGCTTTCAGGGGTCACTTTAATAATAGTGTCTTTCTTATTCTACGTTTAAATCGCCAATAGGTATACTTGGCATACCACATAAATCTTATAAAAATAGACCAGTTAATTATTTCTGCCTTTATAAAGACAAAGATTTGACTCATGAATCAGACATGAAAGCTATACCAACATTGTTAAAGAAAGAATATAAATCAGAGATAGTTGCATTTGTTCATTGTTTATTTCACTGTTCTGATGAAATCAATGATTGCGTTATTAAGTATCCCAACATAAAAAGGGATTGCAGGTAGAAGAACTCAAAAAACTAGTGCTAATACACAATTTCAATAAAGTCCACTAGTACCTGTTGTGGTAAAAGTACAGCTAGTGTAGCAAAATGTAGAAAAATATAGGATTTCTTTTTCCAGTTTTGTAGAACGTGTACGTAGCAGAAGTGCAAAGCTCTAGAAAAATGCAGAAAGAGCTTCCTTGTTCCAGGTTCAGAACACAATGTAAAGAAGAAAGCAAATGAGATCTACCATGATTTTATTTATAATTTTTTGCAAAAGGATGGAAAAGAATAGCAAAATTCTCTTATACAAGGTCAGCACCATCAATTCTACAGAAGTTAGGCTGTTTGTCCCTCCAGGCCCAGATCTCTAGATACCAACATTGCAGTCACTGGATGCATAAATATTTTGTGCTGCTGGAAGGCACTGATGGCTTGGTCACGTGATTTTTCAAATTTATAGAGATCCCTATAAAAAATTCCACATAACAAAAAAAAATTTTTTAGTGCTTTTGTTTTTATTATCAGTTCGACATAATAAAAACTGTAGTCTGAATCATATAGGATCACATAGTTTATCTACTCCATTCGGAGTATATTTGGAGTTTGAGAAAAGTGCTACATGATAAATAGGAGCAGATTTGCATGAACCTCTTTTGAACTTAGTTACATTTCTGCCTGGATGTAATGTGGAGAATTTACATTATTTATATAAAATATGTATATACACCTGCTACTTTAAAAATCCCAAAGTGGAGTGATAGATAAAACAAAACAAGGTCTCAGCTAGTCTAATCATCCAATATTTTCAAAATGTCTCATTATTTATATGATTGCTTTGCCTGTTAGACTGCTTGCTTCAATCAAATGTGATCAACAACATGTTTATTAATCTCCAGTAACAACAAAAAATATTTTAAAAAGCCAAAATCTCACAGCCAAATTTAATAATATTTAGGTTCTCCTATGTCATGGGTGTCAACCTTGTGGCGCTATGTTGCCATCTTGTGACCTTTTGCAACGTTTTTCCCATTCATGGAGCTGGGGTGGGCATGGCCTGCATGTGACACGTCTGGCCCACGGACCGCCAGTTTGACACCCTTGTCCTATGTGATCTTATAATAACGGCTATTCTTTAGCATGTATTAATGTTTTTAAGTTTTAAAATGACATTATAAAGCAGCAATGCCAGCTTTATAAAAAAAGGTTGTTAACTCCTGCTCCTTCAACATCCAGGTTGTGAAAATTGTATTATTGGTATATGAAAAGAGATGAACTAAACAAAAGCTACTACAAATTCCACATGAAGATGATTAATAAGGGAGTTGTGTATTTGCATTATAATTCTGATACTGGTGATTTTGAAAACGTCAAAAGTGACATTTAAGTCAATGATCAGGAAAATGGCTAAAACATTTTGACATTTATCTTACTTGAATAACGGGCGAGTAAATTTCATGCGGCCTTGTTCAGTAGCCATCTTTACAGCTAGAGGGATTGCATCTTCCCACTTGGCTTGAATGCAGAGGCGGAGCCATCTGAAATGTAGCAAGATGAAGTTCATTTCCCTTTTTATTGCATTCATTTATATTACTATAAACCACTTAACAATTTTTTAAACAGTGATGTATAAATCCTTTTTATATATAATTAATAATAATCCAGATTCTAGAATATGCTGTTGCTAAATTGAACCAATATGCAAATTAAGCATAGTTATTCATATAATTTATCTTTTTTTCAGATATCCAGTTATAAAAATTTAATTGGCGCACAAGAAAAGCTTTAAAAATGATAATTTGCCTCTATCAGTAGGGTTTAGAAGCACAGTGTATGCAAGATGCACAAGCTGTCTTGGCAAGATATCCCTTGCATAGACATACTCTAAATTTTTTATCCCCTAAAGTTTTATCACACACTGGACATATGCTTTCAACTTCTCCTTAGGCTTTCTTTAAAAAAAAAAGTCAATTTGCTTTATTCTACAACATACATCAAATCAATCTACTGACAGTGAGAGACTGTTTTTCAGTGCTTCATGAACAACTAAACTAATCTGCAAGACTCTTGCACATAACATATAGACAATGAATAATCAAACTGACAAATCAAAATTTAGAATTTTAAAAACTGGCAGGACCCTCTACAGATTAGACAATTTTAAGGATTATGTCAACGTAACATTCTTGGCTTAACAAATATAGGTGAATGACTGTCAGGCCCATAGATCATTCCCCTCCCCTTTCCTCCCGTTTGGGATGTTTATTCTTATCTCTTTAAACCCCATGTTGCTTGCTGAAGACCAAAGTAGGAAATTGTGGTTGAATGCCAATTGATAAATAGCTTTAAAATTTGAATTGAAGACATTGGAAACAAAGCGCTGAAGTCAGTGCCTGAGGATGAAACAAAGAATAAAATATATAGTCCTTATATAATAGTGGCTTATTTAGCCAAAAGCTTATTAGTCTAACTAACAATGTTTGTTAACATTGAAGTAAATAGATTAAATCTGCAAAAGTTTCTAATTAAGCAACTGGTTTTGCCAGATGTAATCCATCATTTAAAGAAGTCTAAGTACAAAACAAAACAAAAGTATCATCTTTCACCGTCTTCCAACTTCCCAGGTGTGATGCTCTCATTCTTGAACAGCTGCTTACTTCTATATATTTGTTTCCATGTATAATTTCTGATCTCCATCATGATAGGTTTAGGTGTACGTGCAATAGGAGTAAATAGAAAAACTTGATTTGCAACCACTTCAATATATTATTTCTGCATTTGCAACGAACCTGAATCTGATTTCGGAATTGTTTGTTGCATTGAAGTCATAGATTTCCTGCATTCGACTCACATGGCTCACTGAAAGAGGATTCTATGAATTTTGAAACGGTGTGGGTGGGTGTGAGAAAGAGAAGGACAAACAAAGAGGAAAAGGAAATGGGAAAAAAAACCACAATGATATATCTTTAGTTCCAAATAACAATGTCAGTTTCTAAGCAGTGTTTCTGGACTGTCACTCTATTGTAGAAAAGTGCAGTTCAGAGCAGATAATAATAATATTATACAGCTTCATTTTGCCTTTGGTCAAGTAAGTAGTCTAGTAAGTAAGTCTAGTAAGAAGTAAGAAAATAAGAAAGTTAAGTAACCAATTCCTAGCATTGTTTCTTTTGCCATCCAATCTATTTCTAAGGCAAGTCCCTCAGCTTTGCTTGTTGTAATAGTTACCTAGTAAACCCAGAGCACTTCTAAACCAACATCTACTATATTAAAAAAAATAGTTGGTTAATTTGTAATGTAAATAACAATCCTTCCCTTATGTTTACACAAATAAGGAAGAAGGAAACACTTGAAACATTTGAATGAAAAGCTTGCCTGAGTTAATCATTCCCCATGTTTGTGAATGAAAGAATATCACATTGAGCTATCATTTACCACTATTTATACATTGGCATAATAAAAAAACAATATCGTGCAACTCTATATTGTGGGCCAGTCGTACCTGTTCCTGAACCAAAGGAACCTTGATCATCACACTTCAATGGGTTACTGCATTGTGCTATATATAGTATAGCCTTTATTGTCATTGTACATCATGTATACAATGAAATTGGTTAAATTCTGGGGATGCCGATGAAGAGCATCAGGAGTTGCAGCTGGTATAGAATGTATTGGCACGTGTAGTCCTCAAACAGAGAACTTTATTCCCCAGCTCAGAACCAGTGAGAAGCATTGGTTCTGAGTCCAATTTAAGGTACTGGTTATGACCTATAAAGGCTTTCATTGGCCCTGACCCTCCCAGCCTTCAGGGAGGCCCTGAAGACATGAGCTAAAGTAGAATGAATTCTACTGATCATAATTTTCTGGGTTTTTTTAATTGATTGTGGATAATTTATGTTTGTATAAAGGTAATCCTCAACTTACGACCACGATTGAGCCCCAAATTTATGTTGGTAAGTGAGAAATTTGTTAATCGATTTTATGACTTTTTCACCTCATTTGTTAAGTGAATCACTGCAGTTCTTAAATTAGTAATATGGTTGTTAAGTGAATCTGATTTTCCCATTGACTTTGTCAGGAGGTTGCAAAAGGGGATCACATGACTCCAGGACACTGCAACCGTCATAAATGTGAGTCAGTTGTCAAGAATTCGAATGTAAATCATGTAACCATCGGGATGCTGCAACAGCCATAAGTATGAAAAATTGTTATAAGTTACTTTTGTCAGTGCCATTGTAACTTCAAACAATCACCAAATGAACTTTTTCTAAGTGGAGAACTACCTGTATTAGTTTTTAACTTTTTACCTGTTGTGACTTTTCCCAGAATCATTCAGATGAGATGGGTAGCTGAACAATTTGAATAAACATTCAATTTTCCAAATTAATGAAATACTATTTAAAACGCTAGGTTCATGCCATATTCCTTGAAAAAAAATTCCTTCTTTTCAATATCTGTTTGATATTGAATGGCTGGCAATCACTTACCTCCAACAGCAGGAGTGCGAGGAACTCAATTAGTTGGTGAGAAGACAAATCTTTTATATCAGCTGAGCTGAAAGAACCAAGATCACTTTCAGTGGCCTAAAGGAAGCCCAATTGGGAAGAAATGAGAAACACATAAGGGCAGCGATATACAAAGGAGCTCTCTGTTTCTAAAATACAAGGATCTACATTCAGAAGGATTTCATTTATCAAACCTCACTTTGGTAAATAAGGATCAAACACCCAGGCTTCAGTTTTCTTTAAAGACAAGAAATGTTTTTGTCTTACATACTTACAGAGTTATAAAGATAACAAGTATCTGCAAAGACAAGATTAGAATATACTTCCTGCTGAATGTGTAACTTATTCCAATTGCAACAAGGAAAATTAAAGCCTTACTTCCACATAATTATGAACAACTTTATATCACAGCATTATAGCAAGTACCTATTTCTATTGAGTAAATTCATACAATGTCTCTCAAACTCATACTATCACTAATAAAAATAATATGAAGAAATAATGTTCAAAACAGTCTAAAACAGCAGCTAATGAAACAGTATTTCAGTATAAAGGCAAGTTGTTAAGGACCTTGTATTAAATTCTATGAAAGTGGAAGTCAATGCAAAGTGGAACACTAAAATAACACTTGACAAACATATAAAACCTTCTGTGTATTAGAAGTTATTAACTTACTTTGATCCATCTTTGGCTCAAGGCAACACAAGCATTTGACAACGTAGTATCATATCTGATGATGGGGAAAAAAGAACAGGATTTGTTTACAAATGTAAAAAGTATGTGTGTGTGCATGAAATTACATGTTTATTTTTGGCACATGCCTAATGCTCTACATGCATTGAGCAGATTATGTAATATAAAAAACTTTGCTTACAGATATGTAGATTTTTTAAAAAAATAATTCAAAAATATTCTGTAGCTATTTTATACTTGATTTTTGAATAATATTTGTAACACTGATTTTAATACATTTATTTTTATACAAAACTATTCTATATGTACCGTAGATTTAGATCATAGAAAAAAATAATGTGTCTCATATTCATCTAGCAATCAACTAAATGCTCCTATCAGCATAACAAACAAAAGGTCCAGAACAGAAAATGTAGATTTTTTAAAAACAAACAACTTTATTAAGCAATAGCTTTAAAAATACAACTAAAAGCTCTGCCTGTAAATATGGAGATGGGGAGAACTACTAGAGGAAAACTCTTACTCAGGTTTTACTGGTGGCATACCAGGGGTATGCATCCATGCATTCCAGTCAACTTTGTTCAGAACATTAACCTAGAAAAAAAATGACATCCTATTAGCCAAAATGAGGGCAGTGAACCAAAATTGCTTTTAAAGTCATATCAATTTCTTACAATGTAACATACCCCACTTTTTTTAAAAAAAAAAAGTCACCAAAACAAATTAAATCCAGTTGAATATGTAAGAAATCATCAAGTCTCCAGATTCTCAGATATAGATTTTATTCATAATGAATAGAATACATTTCAGTCATTAACAACTAAAGCATGGGTTGCCTTTGCTGGATGCATGCAGGCATAAATATTTAAATAAGATACTTTTTATACATATTTCTTCAAAAGTAGTTCTATTCTTATCCCAAGCCATATAATCCTGAATAGTATGTGAATTTAAATTACTGTGCTGCTTTCTTTATCATTTTACATCCCCATGCTGGAATCCTCATAATGACATATTTTGTTTATATTTATATTACTAAAATTTTCATGTCTGTAACTTTTAAGTGGGGCGAGATGGGGCATCTTAGGATAAAACCTTTTCATCCAAGTTATCTCAAATGGTCTGGATCCATGAATCCAAAGGAATACAGTTCAGAAAAGTTACAGCAGCTTCAGCGCAATGAGGCTGCTGCAGTACAGAATTCTCATTTTTAACATTCTATGACAGTTTCCCAGCCACACTCACTACCTCACCTATCCAGCAACAAGCACTTATCTGCCTTCTTGGGAGAAAGGGAGGGAAGGAGGAAGTTTTCTGTTTCTCTGTTTAGATAAGGAAGAAAGGAGGAGGTAGGGAGGAAGGATGGAAGAATGGAGCAGAGAAATAGGTAGGGGGAGGGAAGAAGGAGATTTCCAGTGCTCTCTATTAGTTTTTCATGACAAAACTCAATAAAGCAGAAGTCTTAGAGAGTAGAAGAGAGGAGAGGGTAAAGAGGTAATAAGAAACCATTAAGTCAAAGGCGAAAGATTTATACGATCTGAAGAGAAAACAGAGTATTATTAATTAATAATTAATTAAGTTATTAATTTTATTGCTAGAGTTATGATATATATTATGGATCTCACCTATATCTAATTTTTAATAATGATTGATATATACTTATGATTTGTATGCAACGGAAGTCAGGGGGGGGAGGGTTGGGGGGAAAGGGGGGGAGGGGGGTAATTGTGGGGTTAAAAATGTATTGTAAAACTTTTTCAATAAAAAAAAAAAAGAAACCATTAAGTCAAGATTTATGGGAATAGTATAACTGTATTACTGAAAAGACCATTACGAAACAGACGCTTCAAATGATTATTTATAATTGTTTATTGTATATTTTTTTCTGTTTTTGTCATTTGTGTTTTATGTGTTTTCTTTTATCTGTTAATAAAGTTTATATATTTTTATAAAACAAAAACCTCAATAAAACTCAGAAAGCTGCCAGGAAGTCATAAATTATTCCTGCTCCCACTGTTTTTCTGTTTAGGTGAGGAAATCTCTTGGAAAGAATGTCTCAACAGGTCATAGATTAAACTATAGTTGAGTTTAAAAGACTAAAAAGTCATTCAAGTGGCTGCTAGGTGAAAAAGAATAATAGATGGGTAGCTATACAAATTGGATAAATAAATAAAAAGCACTCTAGTTTATGGAAAGGATTATGTATAAAACAGTTTATTTCATTTCATTCCATCCTTTTAGTTTGAATTGTAAGTAAAATCTCGAATTGTAAGAATAGCACTTAACCTTATCCTTGAAATAGGAGTAGAGGAAATTTTTCCAGTCTTCAGTCACTATACTCTTGTATGCAAACTGTTGGATGTATGCCCTCAAGAAGCCAATGAAGACATCTGTGGGAGTATGACATATATTAATCAGTAGTAGGATGTCTAAGTTAAAGAAAGTCATGTAGTTTTAAAAAAAATTAATACCTGGTCCACCAAGCAGCTGCTCCAGATGAAGCAATAAAGCAAAGCCTTTCTCATATGGAACAGAAGAATATGCAACATCAGGGTCTACTTCCTTCAGACTAGGGATCAAATTAGTCACTTCATTTGTGCTTCCAAGGTTATTAATCTAGAAAACAGTTATGAAAATTAAGATTTTTTTAGCAGCACATTTCACCTCTGCTCTGCAAGATGCTTTGACTGCCTGTATGCTTTTGGATACAATTCTTTTTTTTTAAAAAAAATTGATTTATATGCCACCCTTCTCTGAAAACTCAGGGCGGCTTACAATGCGTTAAGCAATAGCCTTCAAACTTTTGTATATTTTACCCTGCCCATATCTAGATTAGACATAGAGCAATTTTTAAAGAGAGAGGGAACTTTTATAAGCTCAAAATGTTTTAACTAAAAATGATTTTAGCTTTTATTCCTCAAAATACACTTCCTTTTTATTATGTTGACTTCTGGCTCTTTTCCCCAATTCAAGTGAAAATATTGCTGAATTCAAGTGTATTTCAAGTGAAAAATTTGGTTAGCCATAAAACCTCAAATAATGCAAGAAAATCTTGAAAGATTTCTTGCCTAACATAATAAGGAAGTTTGCACACTGTATGTACCACTTTGAAGGTGAATTTTAGTAGCAGGACATGAGAACCTACCTCCAACAATACTCATATACTGGAACTTCCTAATCAAATACCGTATTTTCCGGCGTATAAGGCGACTTTCTAACACACAAAAATCTTCTCAAAAGTTGGGGGTCGTCTTATACGCCGGGTGTCGGTCTCCTGTAACCAGGCAGACCAGCCCGAAAGGTTTTGAGGAGCCTTAAATGGCTCTAAGGAGCCAAGCTGAATTGCCTGCTGAGTTGCCGCTAATCAGCTGAGTTACACGCAAGCCCCCTGTAAAAGGGAAAAACTTTCCTTTTACACAATGCTGGCCATCCCAGATGAGATTAGCAGGCAACTCAGCTGGGATCGCCAGAGCTTGGATGGCCAAGCGCTGTGTAAAAGGGAAAAACTTTCCTTTTACACAACGCTGGCCATCCCAGCTGCTAATTTTTGCCTCCTAATTGGTACGTAGCAAAAATCACCCCCCCTCCAGCTTGCTTACCTTAGCTGCTAGCCGCAACGCTTGCCTTGCCTGCAATCCATTGCATCAGCAAGCAACTAAATCTTCTAACCACTGAAACGTTATGTAAAAGGAAAGTTTTTCCCTTTACACAACGCTGGCCATCCCAGCTGCTAATTTTTGCCTGCTAATTGGTACGTAGCAAAAATGCCCCCCCCCTTCCAGCTTGCTTACCCTAGCTGCTAGCCGCAACGCTTGCCTTGCCTTGCCTGCAATCTATTGCATCAGCAAGCAACTAAATCTCCCTGCCTGCAATCAAGCAGGCAGGGAGTTGTGGACTTCAACTCCCAGAATTACTCAGCCAGCAAAGCAAAGCTGGCTGAGGAATTCTGGGAGTTGAAGTCTACAAGTCTTAAAGTTGCCAAGGTTGGAGACCCCTGTTCTAGTGGGTAAGTTTTTTTCCCCCTTTGGGAGCTTTAAAAAAAATAGTTAATTAAGGGGTTTTTTAGTTGTTCTTTTTTAGACCTAGCCATTTAAAGGCTAGGTCTAAGTTTTAGGCTAGGAAGTTTTAAATTTAGCTTTCATATAAAAATAAAAATAAAAATAATAAAAATAAAAATAATAAAAATAAAAATAAATAAAAATAATAAAAATAAAAAAAATAAAATTTGTGCAACTTTCTGAGATTTAGTGTGTTTCTGTAGTGTTTCACTCTAACTACACAAACACACAAAATCTCACAAACCTGTATGTGTGTGTAAACCCACAATGTAAAAGTTGTTTTTTGGGGCTTTTTGTGGCTGTGTGAGGTTCCTGCTTATTGCAGGGGCCATTTTGGGTCTAGCACAGCTGCTTTTACATTGTGGGTGAGCCAGTTGATGTTTTTTAATTTTTATTTGGTGTGCGTTGGAAGAGGGGTCGTCTTATACAGCAAGTATAGCCCAAACCCTATATTTTTACAGGAAAAGTTGGGGGTCGTCTTATACGCCCAGTCGTCTTATACGCCGGAAAATACGGTAAATGTTTCATTATTAGTCTTTTCTGAATTAAGTTCCATACATCTTTGTCTTGTTTAAATATTCTGTTTGATGAAGAATTCTTCAACTTATTTTATATACTTCTTATGCTGCTGTTTAGTGGATTTATTTTATTTAATTTACGTATTTCTTTCTCACTCTGAATATTGAAAATGCCAAGGAGGAGGCAATAAAGCAAACATTTCCAAAAATTAAGTCAGTTTAGGGAAAGAGTATAATTTTGTTTCTTGAAGTCAGATGTGTTTACTTTAAATGCTTAAAAATACCTATTTAATATTTAAAATATCTTTATTTAATACAGTAGTCCTTGACCTATGACCACAATTGAGCTCAAAATTTATGTTGTTAAGTGAGACATTTGTTAAATGAGTTTTGCCCCATTTTACGACCTTTCATGCCACAGCTTTTAAAGTGAATCACTGCAGTCATTAAGTTAGGGATACGGATGTTAAGTGAACTAGCTTCCCCATTGACTTTGCTTGTCAGAAGGTTGTAAAAGATGATTCATATGATCCCAGGATAATGTAAGTTCATTGTGAAGCTTCTGCATTTTGATCGCGTGACCACAGGGATTCTGCAATGGTTGTTAAGTGTAAAAAATGGTTGTGTTACTTTTTGCAGTGCTGTTGTAATTTTGAACGGTCACTACATCATCATCCTCTTCATTTAATGACCCCATAATCCCTTGTAGGGTGGAACTAGCAGAGTGTTTTAATGGCCGGATGCCCTTCCGATCACCAATGCGGATTTTTGTTCAGCAGATAAATTCTTAGTGTGCCCAGAGAGAGAGAGATATCTGCCTCTACCTAGGATCAAACTCACAGGCTTCTGATTGTGAGGTGAGAGCTCCACCTCTAGGCCACCACACCACTTTAAATGGTCACTAAATGAATTATTGTAAATCAAGGACTACTGGTTCAGTTCAATGAATTTTAATACAAAATAAATGCCATTATTTAATCAGGTGTTTTAATTTTTTAGTCATAAAAAGAGTCCAGGGCATGCAAATAAACACAGTATATATTTCCCACATTTTAAAGCAGCTTTTCCCAAACCATGTGGCTGCCTGAAACACAATCCCGGGAACTATTTTGGGTATTGCTGGAGTCTCTGAAGATCACCTCTGAATTCTGCACATTCCTATTTATTATTATGCTTATTATCTTCAGATTACCTGGAAGATTCAGATGACTCAGGATTGAGGGCAGTGGTGGGATTCAAATAATTTAACAACTGGTTCTCTGCCCTAATGACCGGCTGGGTGGGCGTAGTAATGGTTGGCATGGCCAGAGGGTGTGACAGGCAGCACTCGGCCTCCTGCACCCCTCAGGAGCAAAAACGGGTCGCTCCCCCCCACCCCATTTTGGGCCTAGTTGGCCTCTCTGCACTTACCTGGGAGCTAAAATGAGGTAAGTGGGGACTCCTGGAAGGGGTGGGGCCAGACAACAATTTAACAACCGGTTTGCCAGAACCGGCCCGAATTGGCTGAATCCCACCACTGATTGCGGGCCTTTCATAAGGTGCTAAAGACTTCTTCTTCCACAGACACCAGGCTAGGTGTTACTGGTGTTGTGTTGATACACGTATTGAATTCCCCCTAGATGCTTGGGGAGTTTAAACTGGTTTTAGATGGATTTGCATTATTTATTCTATTATTTATTAGCTATCCAAACTCATGTGTCAAGAGAGTAATAGTATACATTTAAATATTCCATAAAGAAATAATTCACTTACTGTGTTTTGTAACTCTCGCCAGCCTCCTAGAGCCTGAAAGTGCCTAAATTGTTCTCCAAACAGCTGACCACCAATTCTGCGTTCTAGATAAACAGTATGCCCCTCATTTAGCCTAGAATATGAAGCAGATAAATGAGTATTTCTTTTGATAGAATCTTAAACAAACAAAAATTCTTCAAACATTTGGATTTCACCTACCAAAAGTGTTCCCAGGTCTTGTTTGTTACCAAATTCCCTGTCCAGCTATGAGAAATTTCATGTGCAATAACCTGAAATGTATAAAAATGTATTGTGGCCTCAAAGAGACAATAAATAGGAGCAAAATCACGTTTTGTTTTACTAATTAATGTCTTTGGCACTAATTAATTCTCTTGGCACAGAATTACATGAAGGAGATTGCCATCAAATGGATGCAACCAGAAGATGGAGAACTTATTTTTCCAATGCTCATATAATCTCCTGAATCTCTTAAATGTATTTCAGTTATAAATTTCTATATAAAATTCTATAGAATACAAACCTTTGCCATTTTTCTTATTAATATGTATTGAATATTTTTAAACCAAATAAGTAATAATTATCTATTATCTGAAGATATTTATGTAAGATTTGACCCATTTACATTTCATCGTGTAGTATATACTCATAAATGAGTAAATTTAGATTTATACTTACATTGGATAATGATCTGTCACCAGCCTGCACAAACAAAAAAATGTGGATAATTAAGTCTCTAAATTAATACAATAAGTATAGTAGACAATAAGTCCTACAATATTATGGTCTAATTTGGACAAAAAAAAAAGTTTACAGGTAGTCCTCGACTTACATCAGTTCATTTAGTAACTATTACAACAGCACTGAAAAAAGTGACTTACAACCATTTTTCACATTTACAATCTTTGCAGAATCCCCATGTCACATGATCAAAATTCAGACACTTGGCAACTGACTCATATTTATGATGATTGCAGTGATTCAGAGTCATATGACCCTCCCTTTGTGACCATCTGACAAGCAAAATCAATGGAGAAGCCAGGTTCACTTTACAATCATGCTACTAACTTAACAATTGCAATTATTCACTTAGCAACTATGGCAAGGAAGGATGTAAAATGGGGCAAAGTTCACTTAACAAATGTCTCACATAGCGACATAAATTTGGGGATCAACTGTGATCGTAAGTGGCTACCTGTATAAGGACATATCAAAAGACAAGATACTGTGAAAATTTCACAAATGAAATGGGGTCAAACAGATTCAGTATTTTTTTCTAAGAGATGCAATCCATAATAAAGTCAAACTTACTAATAAAGTAGGAGTTACAAAAGTGAGGCAGGGATTCTCCATACCACCATATGGAAATGATGGGGGCAACACCAGCAAGTCATATTGACCCCAGACATAAGGACCTGCCAGATCTTCTGCTATTTTCAACATGGCTTCAGCCTGAAACAAGAATGAGCAAACCACTGTGGAATGTTTGAACATGTAATTATATAGAAGACAAATAAATACACAAGCATATAAAGCTATTACCATTATGCAAGTAACCTACCTCACCAAATTCATAAGCTGATTTGTCCACCAGTTCCTTTTCAGCCCACACCAAAGTTCTAGGGCCAACTACTCTGTAGAACAAAATTCAATTAGATAAATGAAGAATACTGTTTGGACTTCATTACTATGCAAGACAGTATTAGATGAATTGTATTAACTAGAGCAAATTAGTTGCAGTGAAGAACACTGAAATGCAACCGTTGCTAGGTAATTGTTTCAGTTATTTTTGTTCCTAATACTGTTTCTTGACGATTACCAAGAAAAGAACAGGCATTTGCCTCACTTTCTCCCTCATCTCTTGCCCCTGGGCATAAGGATGTCTCTTACCAGCTGACAAAATTGATAGTTTCCTGCTGCCACTTGCAATAAGAAAATAAAATCTGATTCCTCCCAGTCAGCTGACCAGGTGGCTGGTAGGAACAGGTTCATTGCCTGAGATGTATCCAGCAGAGAAACCAAGAAGCCTTTTTCCAGTGACCAAGAGCCACAAACAGCAACTGAGGATGTAGGATGCTTAAACTCCTCCCTCCCCAACTTAACCAGAATTCAACTATATTACTCTCACCTGCTTTCCAAGGCACCAACTACTAAAGCAACCAGATAACTGGGTATTGGAACCTAACACAGAGGAAGAAAGGAAGTAAGTTCTTAGAAAATAAAAATGTAATTACAACAGACCTGTATGTTTGACAGCTTAAATTTAGAAGGTGGTTTGCTGAAGAAAAGTCATCCATATGACACAATATGTCATGTGAATACTCTTACATTTTGAATGAAACGGAATATCTTCCTAGTTTGGTCTTCTGGATCAAACAAGTCTCCATCTCTCTTGGCACTCATGAGAGCCACCAGCTCACTTGGAACAGATATCTAGTTAAACACAAAATGTATCTTTAATTTCTATCCAATATGACAACACTTTTCCTTTTAATTAAAATGCTAATTTTACAACAATGCAAGTCAGAAACTTCTGTTATGCGCTATGTATATGCTCCCCTCTCCTTCCAGATGCTCCCCTCTACATCTTGCTATGTTTTCAGCTTTGATTCTACTGTACTACATCCTCAACAGCTCATTGAAGCAAAATTAGATATAAATATGTACAGTACCTGAATTATATAAGCTTATAGTAAACATTTCATTATCTAGCATTTAGCAAGAAAACTAAGAGCACAACTTTAATTCAATTAAATTATTTTAAGAGTAACCATTACAAAAAACAAACAGAAGTGTTTAAGCAGACAAATCCTAAAAATGTATCTTCCATGCATTTAGCCTGTACAAATAAAGCCTTGACATATGGAAAGCTCTTTTATACAAGGGTAAAGTCTTGGCCAATTGTAGTTCCCTCATACATTAAAACCTATACTGTATATTGTATATTTAGGGGTAGAATGTCTTGCCAAATGGGTAGAAATATGGTCACTGTAACAAAAGTAGCAAGAAAACAGTGGAGTTGCAATTACAGAGAGCGCTGGGGAAAACAAATGATCTGTACCTATAGTAGCCTGGTTTCAGACTTGGCTTCTGCTGGGTGGGTGGGTCTGTCTGTCTATCATTTTTAGTAATTTGTCCATTTCCTTTACACCCTTTGTGGGTGATCTCAGAAAGGATCCTGAGAAAGAAACGCAATCTCATCTCTCAGGATTTCTAAATGGCTTTTAATAATATTAACCACAGTATTCTCAGAACTGTTTCCAAGGTCTAAAAGTTGGATTATGCAATAGTAGTTCTGCTTTCTATTGGAAAGATGTTTCAATCAATGGTGGTACAAGAAGTAGATTGGGTCCTTCATCCATCTGTTATAGTGTGCTCCAGGGCTTGTTTCACCTATACCCTTGATGGCGAACCTGTGGCACGAGTGCCACAGGTGGCACACGGAGCCATATTAGTAGGCACGCAAGCTCAACTTCTTCAAGTAGGGAAACACGCTGTTTCCTGCCTCTGAAGGGTCTCGGAGGGGGGGCATTTTCACCCTCCCCAGGCTCCTAGAGAGGCTCTGGAGCCTTGGGAGAGCAAAAAAGCTGCCTTCCAGTCCCATTGGAAGTCAGCAAATGGGCTGTTTCCGGCCTCCAGAGGGCTTCTGGGTGTGTGTGAAAGGCCATTTTCACCCTCCCCAGGCTCCTAGAGAAGCTCTGGAGCCTGGGGAGAGCAAAAAAACAGGCCTACCAGGCCCAACATGCCATCGTGTGCCAAAAGCAGGGGGTGGGGGGTGTCACATGCTCATTCATGGGGGGCAGGGTGCATAGAATTATGCTGTGGGCACGCACGCATGCGACCCCCCCCTGTGATCCCCCCATTTTGTGGGGCACAATTGCAAAAAGATTAGCAATCACTGACCTATACCATTTAACATCTACACGAATATGCTAGGAAAGGTCACCTACAATTTGAAGTGCACTATCATCAATATGCTGATGATATCCAGATGTACTGTGCCCATTGATCTAGAGGCAAATGTAGTAGACATTCTTATGCAGGAAGGCTGCTAGGGTCAGGATAGAGAAAAAGTGTCTCAAATTCAAGTCAGGCAAGCAGAGTGACAACTAATTCAGAAATCTGCCGATTATACGACTATACCATTTATGATTCCCAGGTGCACAATCTAAAGATTCTTTCTGAGTAGAACAAGGAGAGGCCTTTGATCAGCTTGGGCTAGTATTCAAGATGTGACAATATACAGAACAGGATACTCTGATAGTTATCACCTATGTATCGTATCTTAAGGTAGGACTAGAACTCACAATCTCCCAGGTTCTAGTCTGATAACCACTATACTAAACAGGATTTATCTCCTTATTACATTACTGTAATTTGTTCTGCATGGGTTGCCTTTGAAGACCACCTGGAAACTTCAGTTAGTTCAGCAGCTTGTGTGTTTACTGGCCAATCCCAGTACTGCTTTGATATATCATACCTGCTAGAGTTGCACTGGTTGCAATGTTTTTCTTAGTGCTATTCAAGTGTTAATTGCCATCTATAAACCTTGGGGTCTGGCAAATGTTAATACATACATTTCAAAAAAATCTTTAATCAGAAGGAGCAAACATGACAATATGTAACAGTGTGCTTCCAACTGTTAGAGAGCTGAATAATTTAAGTGGTTTTTGAGTTGTCTTATTAATATAAAGATTTGCTGACTGTTGGACATATTTATGTGTAACTTTTATTACTTGTCAAATAACTATAAGAAATTACTTTTATTCTTTTGTCCCTTTTTATTAGTATTAGCCCATTCAATATAATTTCCCTACTCAACTCTGGGGAGAACACATGCTTAAAAACATTCATGAAAAATACAAACAATACTGCATCTAGTTACGTTCTGTTTATTTTTCTTTAAAACTCACTTTTCAGACTTGGGTAAATTATCTAAAAAGTGGTTTTGGTTTGGGTATGTCATATGAACCCATTAGCTAATTACAACAGGGATATTTAAATCAGGACTTTCTGATAAGCGATTTGGATAAGAAAGGAAAACGTTTGGTAAGCTTAGCTCTTTAAAGCTATAGAACGCTGGAAATTTCTAACTCCAATAACGGACAAGGCCAACATATCTTAGATTTTCATAAAGGTAATTCCTTATGCAATTTGCAATGTAGCAAACAGGATAATTTATGTTGTAAATTAACTGCTAATCTCAGTATTTTTATGTGGAACTGTAATGACATCATTACATTATACCATTTAATGTTCCTTCAGCACTTTTTAGTTCCCTCTTCTCCTTTTCCAAGCTCTTACCACAACTTTTTTTTAATGTTTGTGGTTGATTTGTTCATTCTGCAAACCAAAGTACTGTCTTCTAGCAAACTTGGTTCTAAACCAATCTTTCTCAATCTCCATATTTTTAAGACCTGTGGACTTTAGCTCCCAGAATTTCCCCATCCAGCACTTTAACATGGGTGAAATGGGTCTTTAAGATCTTAAAGTTGCCAAGATTGAGAAACATTAGTCTTAGCCATATCAGTAATGTACACCAAAGTACCTATCCAGACTTTACACACAGAAGGTCAACATTTGGTATCTGCCAAGACTAACTGAATATTTTCAGTATTTAACTTACTTACCTCAAGTAAGTCTATCTGGCAGAATCTATGCAATTTTGAAACATACCTTATAACAATTCTGTTGGGCCAACCTAGTACAAAAGGAAGGCATTTCTGCAACATGGAGTACTTACCTACTAGAGTCTTGGGGAATAATTTAATAAAAGATGCTTCAAGGTATGCAGGAATATGAATGTATTCATATCCATTTTGCAAGTCTTTAAAACACCATATTTTTACCCAGGATCATACAGCTGATCTCTGCAGCTGCCATGTGATCCAGGGAAAAGCTCTGGATGCTTCAAAAAGCCACAGTTTCACAACCCTTTGCTCTCTAAAGCACCCTTTCAGCACTGACCCTGAAGCACTAGTACTTACCTCCGCATAATATGTTAACTTCACAGAGGGGGTATCTTGGCAGGGGAGAAGGGCTCTGCAATGAGTAGCCTAATGAAAAGGACACATATTAGTTCTTGTATAGATAATGCAGCAAACCACTAAGGGTATGGCTAATAGTACAGGCAGTCTTTGGGTTACAACTATTCATTCAAGACTGTTCAAAGCTATGACAGTGCTGAATGAATGATATTTACAACAAGTCCTTGCAGTTCCAGTTGTCATGGCATCCTTACTGTCACATGACAATTTACAAAATTCCCTGCTGACTTCTCACAAGCAAAGTCAATGGCGAAGATGGCAGGAAACTGGAGGCTTCCAATTGGAATTGAAAGTGATCTCATATAAGCACTTGCTTATTGACAGCAACCAGAACTGCGGGAACTACAAAGTTTATAGGTTTAAAAACAGCAAGGTAGTCATATTAGTGTATCATATAGTTCAAAGACATATTTGAATGTTTGCATTAGATAATTAACAACTATACATAGGTCTAACAATATAAAACATTATTGTTCTAACATATTATACTTATTTTTACTGTATTTTTTGATAATGTATATATATTAGTGTTTTGTTCCTTTTGCTTTATTTTTGTTATTTAAAAAAACTAAATCTACATATAATTATATATAAAAAATATGTCTATAAAAAAAGGACTACTGGAACTGCTGTGGCCGAATGGTATGGTCACATGGCTTTGCACTTTACAATTGCATAGCTTAGCAATGGAAAATCTGATTCTAATTGCCACTGTAACCTAAAGACTACTTGTAAAATGTTTATTCTATACTACAATGCAGCACAGTATCCAATTTTTGCATAATCATATCCAGTCACAGTTCATTCAGGCTCACATCCTTAACTCAATTACACACTTACACTTTATTGCGTCTCATTCAGTAGACTTTCTAAATTTTACATTCTTAGGCAATCTGAAATTTGGCGGGCACATGGGAAGTAGCCCAGTAAGATTACAAAAATGCATGCCATACATTTGTACGTACCTGAGTTATAAGCAGAGTCTCAAAAATGACTGTGCTGTGAAGTGTCCAATCCAAAGTTGTACAGTATATATACAAATCAGAATGTGTAAATTTATAAATTAAGACGTGTGTAAAGCCATATAATTCATCTAAGTATGTTAAACCAAGCATTCTCAGACTTTTATCAGTCAGTAAGACCAGTAGTACTTACTTATGAGACATATTGCTAAAGCAGCCTACTCACCTGGCACTGACTAAAAAGAAATGGATGTCTTTTCCCTGATGTCTGCTCTGGAGTAAACCACTGAAGTGCTGAAGATCTTGGAGATGTTTCAAAAGAGATCTCCACAATCACATCTTGGCCCCTGCAAATAATCAAATATATAGACTGGGAATATCACTTAGACTTTCCTAAACCATCCCTCAAACCTCAACTGTAACAAAGATGAATACCTGTTGAAAGACCTTAGTAGTTAGTGGTCCACCCACAAAGCAAGAGGGTAAGAAAACTTGATATACGCAATAGAGCATGGGAGAAAATTAAGTTACCAACTGGAAGAATAAAAAACAACAAAACCATGCAGTATCTTAATGGAAGCAGTTGTCTATTACATTTTTAAAGCAAATCAAAATAATTTTATAATGTGCTGCTCAACAATTATAGTCAGTTGCTGAGTCCCATTTGCCTGAAAAGAAGTAAACAACAAAATGAACCTATTAAATACCAAGTTTAATCTTATATCATCAGATCCATAAGAAATTCTCAGAACAGATATCAAAAATATTTTAATGGTTATTGACAAACAAGAGAATGTGATCACTGTCTCTTCTGAATATGTGGGCAAAGAGCCACAATGTACTTGTGCAAGTCTGCTAGACTTTAACTTACTCTTATGTATTATTCTTATAAGGCACACCTGCAATGTTGATTTTTTTAATTCATAGTACTTTTTGGATTAAAGAAAAAAAACATGCTCCAGAAATCACCAGATTGACAGATATGTTCTGAGGACTCTAGTCTCTCTATAGTATGTTTTAATTAGCTGCAATACACTTTCTGTATTGTTAGGTTTTTGGTGTCCAAAACCTGTTAAATAAATCTGAGCTACCATAACAAATACATGTTCTAACAATAATGAAAAGATTCTTGAAGTGAAGATGAACCACCACCTCTCTGGTGGCACAACTTAATTCTGGCATGATGTGTCAAGTTTCTTTAGAGGGTGAGGTTGAAAACTTTTGACATCCCATTCTTCTGCAGCAGGAGATTACCAAGAAGGACAAACAGGAATAATTAGCAAATGGGTGGTGTTGAGAAAACAAGTATCCCTGATTTTTTAAATTGGAAGATAAACTGATGGAAATGAATTTGTCTAGCAGTGCATTTCTCCTAATATTACTCATCCTGCTGCTGACTTTAGAGGTTTTTCCTCCATTACTTTCTGTCTTAGAAATAGGGAACCAGCCCAGTTTTCAGTCTTCCAAGTCTGTTCTTTTGGCTCCCAATCTACAATTTTCAAGTGAATTGCTTTACTAAAATTTTTATAGATTTGTCTTTTCCTTCTTTACTTTTCAAAATATTTTAAAACTTTATTTCTGGAAACTTGGTTTTTATTTATTTGTTAATTTTGCTGCCTATCTCACTGTAGGGCTACCCTAGACTGCTTTTTTTGAATGAAGAAAAAATTGCTCCTAATAAAAGATCAAAAGTAAGGTCTTTGGAAAGATGTGCTAGTTTGCAAAACAAAAAGAGAATTGTGGAACAGAAAGCCAAGAATGCTTTCAAGATTTTAATAATTATAAGACTGTTAAAGATAACATACAATCCTGTGCCCCACATAATAATATAGTACTAGAATTATTTTACTCATTTTTGCCCCACCTTTATTATTTCTATAAATAACTCAAGTCAGAAAACCTATGCATTTCACCCTCCTCCTATTTTCCCCACAGCAACTATGCTGGGAGGTTGGTTTGGCTGAAAGTACTTTGAAAGTTCATAGTCACCCAGCCGCCTTTCATGCCTAAGACATGACTAGAGCTCACAGTCTTCTGGTTTCTAACCTGGTGCCTTAACCACAAAACCAAACTGGCTCTCAGCAGTTATAATGCTGCAGTATCATTTATTCAGCAAGGGCAGAGTCATATATAACGACATAAGTCCTAAGATCAAGCTAATAGCTAGATAACTAAGGAATGAAGATAAAAAGGCATACTTCCTCAAGTGGAATGGTAATGTGATTTCAAGTGGTGCTCCTTTGAAGCTGTGTTGTTGTCCAAGAACAAACTGAGCCACTTGATTGTTAACAACCACTTTCTGTATTGTTAGGTCTTTGGTGTCCAAAACCTGTTAAATAAATCTGAGTTACCATAACAAATAAATGTTCTAACAATAATGAAAAGATTCTGCAAGTGATAATTAAAACACTAAATGTTTTATTTATTAAAGATTATTAAACTATTTTAGCATAGAAGATAGTTCAAAATACTTCATTACTGTATATTTCTCCACTCCATTTTTAAAAAAGACCAAATGTATGTGACGTTAGGTCAGCTCAAGTCTTAAAACTGGTATAAGCTTTTGTTATAAGGCTGCATAACTATTCCTACTCTCTGGGCCCATTTTCTCTTTTTTATATAAAAAGAGAATAAAACATTTAACTAGTAAAATTTCAACTTGTTTAATGTAAGAGATAAACTGCAAAGAGGAACATAATTTCACAATACTATCAAAAAATTCTTTGGAAACTTTATTTTGGACAGGATAAACATTTTTGTGGGTTGTGTCACATTTTGGAAGAAAAGATCAGAATTTTATATATACAGTCTAGAAACATGAGTAATAGTTGTATTTTGTGCTGTGCTTCTTTCAGAAGCTGTCATGTAAGACCTCAGTCTGTTCCAAGAAAAATGGATAGGAATTTTGGTTTCAGCTTAGAAACAGGGCGGGTCAAAAACCCACCTTGAAGATTATTCCCCACAGGAGGGGGAGGATCATTCCCCCATTCCTCCATTAAGAACTATACTTTGACCTAGCAGAAAGCCCTGGAAGGATTATGCTTTTGCAACATCTGCTATCAGGGAGATAAAATGCAACTTCCAAGAAGACTTAATGTTTTATTAGTGCCAGCTCAGCACATTCACAGTATTAATTTTTATATTACCCTTTCATGGTATTTGAGTGTGAGCCACCATGCATGGTCATCCTACACACCCCTCCTTTAGTAAACGTACTGCTCCACGTTTACTATAGCAGGGACACCACGTCCTCCTACCTAAAGAAATTATTTTAATTCAACTGCTTAAAATAGAAGCCAAAGAAAACCTTACACCCAATCGCTCCAAAGCATGTTTACTTAAGGAGCAAAATCTCAGCAATCCCTCAAAGACAGCTTCCCGGCACATCAAGAAGATAATTAAGTACGAGGAGATTGGGGTCGTCCTTTATTTCTTCTTTACTTGACTTCAGAACCCCGAATTCCCGGGCAATTCTGAACGCTGAAGCCCAACACAGCGCGAGAGAACCCCCCCCCCCAATTCGAACCCCCCCCCCCCGGAGAAGAGGCGTTACCAGGGAACTTAGGTTGTCCCTTTCCGACCGCACGGTGAGGGCCGCCGTGCCCCGCAGCGATCGGCTCTCGAAGTCCACGCGGCAGCGTAAGTAGAGATGGTGAGAGCGGCAGGCATCAGGAGCAGCGAAGGAACTCGGGTCCACCTCAGCCATGGCTGCAGCAACACATACACTGGGAGGCTCAGCGCGACGATGGCTGTTTATATCCTAGGACCGCCTTGCGGGCTGAGGGCCCCCTCCTCATTGTGGGTGGACTCGAGGAGGATTCTGGGAGTTATAGTTCTTCACGAGGTCCAGCGCTCATGCAACTAATGGGAAATAGACCGCTACTCCCATGATGCACGACAGACAAGTAGCTTCTGGATATCGCTCAAGCAACCTATTAACCTATTACAAATCCGAAACTTCAGGGAAAGCAGTTTAAGTGGGCAGAAAGCGACCCTTTTATCAGTACTTCCTCGTTAGTATAGTGGTAAGTATCCCCGCCTGTCACGCGGGAGACCGGGGTTCGATTCCCCGACGGGGAGATACGCTTTTTTTTCCCCTTGTGCATTCCTTCAAAATCTTAATAGAAACAAAGATACATTTCCAGATGAAAATTATGTGTATTTTACACGTGCACAACAACAGCCAGTAGGCTACCTAATTTACTATCTTTCAGTATTGATGTCAATAAACCTACAAATCCTATCTGATGGTTTTTTTGCAAGGACCAGTACATCTTTCAGCCAGCCAATTAAAAGTTTAAAGAGGAGTATCACCAAGAACGTTTTAATTATTGCTTTAAAAAAATAATGTAAGGAACTTACTGGGACAGTTTGAACTGGAGAACACATTCAAAAACGCTGAAATCTGACCGTGGGCCAGATTTCAGCCTCGAATACAAAATACACACTCGGGTCTTTGCTGAAAGTTTTCCCCTTTGTCTGCTATGTTTGTTTTGTCTTGCTTTCCAGTATATCATTTAACCCCTTTGAAGTCAAGAAGGGTGGAGTCGGCCAAAAATTAGCAATTTAATACTGCTGCTGCTTACTGTACTTTCAGCATAGACCAGTGTTTCTTAATCTTGGCAGCTGGAAGATAGGATACAATACTTTATTGGCCGTGTGATTAGAGACACAAGGAATTTGTCTCCCGTGCATAAACTCTCAGTGTACAAAGTCATAGATCATGAATCATAAGATACAAACAATTGATAAATTATAGTACACTAATAGAAGAAGGTAGTATGAGATAAGAGGTGAGAAAGATGAGAAGATAAGATGAGAAGGATGAGAAGATGACAAGAACCAGTGGAACAGAAGTTGCCTTCAGAGGCTGTGGATGCTTCATCACTGGAGGTTTTTAAGAAGAAATTGGACCGCCACCTGTCTGAAGTGGTATAGAGTCATCTGCTTGAGCAGGAAGCTTGGACTAAAAGGTCCCTTCCGGCTCTATTCTGAATTAGTCATTTGGTGAGACTATTAATATTTTATAAAAAATAGGAAAGGTGGTTAGAAATGACACTTATGCTTTGTGTTTGTGTTTATTTGTGAATAGAAATCCTTAAAATGCAGTGTTCGCTGCTTTGTGACTTATTTGTTTAACTTATAGCCACGCCTTTGGCCTAGATGCAACTCTAGGTGGCTACAGAAAAAAAAACCCCAGCAGAATAAAGCATTAAAATAATAAATATTAATACTAAAATTAACTTAAGAATCAACAAAGATGACAAGGAAGGGAGCAAGATGCACACTAAGAGGAGGAGGGTTTTTATCTCAGTCCATTAACAGTTTCTAGCATGCTACCTGCATCTGGGCCCAGGACAATATGTTAATCTTATACTTTTATACAATCCTCAGGGCATCTATCCATTCCATTAGATTTGTTAAGTGGAACTCAGGAATTGTTCCTTGACGGTGGCCCTTATCTTAGGGAACAATCTTCCTCTTGGCCCCAATCCTGCTTGCCTTTAAAAAAACTGTCAAGACCTGAACTTTCTGCCAGCCTTTGGGTCTGATGGATTAAATGATAGTACCTGTTTGGATCCCAATTTGATTGCTTTATTTTTATTATTATTATTAGTTTTTTTTAAAAAAATTGACAGCTACATATAATCACCTTGGTTGAGTAGGACAGCCATATAAATACCATAGACCAATTAATAATTCCGATTCTAAATCAATTCCTGAGCAGTCATTCTTTTTAAACACTGTGGAATGTTTTACACTTATCTGATTTAATATTCTTTCTTCAGTAAGAATATTAAATACAGCCTATTCAGGAATATACCCTAAAGCTGTGATGGAGAACCTATGGCACGCGTGCCAGAGGTGGCACACAGAGCCCTCTCTGTGGGCATGCGTGCTGTCACCAGCTTCTCTTCTAGATTCTGAAGACCAGCTGGATGAAAGATTGAGGGAACTTTGCACGGAATGTGTGGAAAATCATTTCATTGTCACCACTCTACTACTAATGGCGACACAAGAATGCCCATCCTCTGAAAGTATAATTTTTGGAAGAATTCAGAAGTGGCAGCATAAGAATTATACCTCTTGTGCCATGTCTTCGGATCTACTTGTTAGAACATGTGCATTAACACTGCCACCACTAAAGGAACCTGAATGGAACAATTCCTTTCAATGTTGTTTAATTTAGTTGCTGGTGAAGCTGTTGTGCCAGACAGAATCAATGCCTACTTGTTAACATGCCTGTGGAAGAATTGCAGTAACAGGCCAATTAAACTAAAAATCAGGGCCAACGTTCTTGTGAAATCATATATGTACTACAGAAAGAGCCTGCCAGGCTACAGCAGGTGAGACACATTAAATTAAATATAATCTATTATGAGATTTTCTGCTCATTAAAATGTGCTTGAATATCTTTTCCACAGAATGCTTGCAACTACATTTAGTCAGAAACAATACATTATGCATGCAAAACACCCAAGAATATTCTACCACTGAAGTCACTTGATTGGCAAAACATTCTAATGTCTCTTTTTGGGTAACATAAATTGGCTCCTGAAATGGAAGAGTTTGCTCACTTTTTAATGTCAGCAATGAATAGTATTTCAAGGCACACTGTAAATATTTAAAATCTAAAACATTACCCTAAAATGTTATTTAAAACCAAACAGAATTCACAGCTGAATATTATCAGGAGATGTTCAGACTGAAAACAGTGCCTCTTCTGCCTTTCTTATGAATTTAAATTCAACAAGGCAGCCTCTGAATTTCAGTACCACCCTAATGCCACATCTAAAGGAGAGGGACGTAGAGGGAAATGTTCAGCGAACACTCTTCATACGCTGAGCGTGATGGGCAAAGTTGTATCACTTTTTCTAGTTGCATAACTGAACCCACATTAGCATCGATCTTCTTTATTTAGTATGTTTAGGGTAATGGAGATCTTTTCTGAGATAATGATGAAAGCTGACACAGGCATTAATAGGAAGGAATATCACTAACTCAGCTATGGCCCGAGAACATTTTCAGGCACAACATCTCAAAAGAACAACTAATTTGGAATAACTTGAAAGGGCAAAATATTATTTTTGCTGTATGTTTACAATGTTGGTATTTTTAATATATTCCTGCTGCCAAGGAAACACTCTTGTGAGATTTTTCTGTTTCAGCCTTACCCTTAACAGAAGAGAGGTGCCATTTGATTTTCTCCTTCATGTAGAAGAATGAATGCCAATTTTTTTTGAGTACCAAGACAGTTGTTAAGATATCTTTTTTCCCCCTCTAGTCTGATTAAGAACAAAATCTAAGGGCAAATTATCATATTGTATTTTTTTTCTGTGTAAGATACAGGGCATCTTTTTGATCGCAGCGGCGCAGAAATAGGTTTAATTATTTAAAGTTGGCCATATTTCAGGAGAGATTAAAAATGGAAGAGGAAGTTCAATTCCCACAGTCATGTGCTTTCTTTACCATGTTCCTCAAAATATCTGGCAGAATTAATATAAATTGGTACATTTTCTTGATTTCCTCAATTTGAGTTGCTGATCTTTCCATTTTCAGTTAAATATATTTTAGCATTTTATTCTATCTTGGTTAACAATACTGCCATTAGTTTTAAAAAAAGGTGTTATAAAAAATAGAAACAAGCTTCCATTCTTATGATCATAGCAGAATGAAAAAAATGACCAGAAACATTCCCTGAATGGTCACCATTAAGCTGCTCTTAAAAAAACTTATTCTTTTGTGTGTATGTGTATATCTAATATGTATATATAACAGATATTATTGTTGCATGTTCTCTTTTTATTGGTTTATTTATATTTTCTCTTATGTATACTAAAACTAGCGTAAAAAGAAAAAAGTGGAGTTTGTAAGCATGCAAATTGCCTAGGCACATTCACATAATACTTATGCCAACTTTCGTGTTATGTTGTTCTGTCCCAGCTCCGGATTCCCAAGGATTGTGAACACACCAATGGTCCTTATCAAAGTTATAACGTACCAAGAATAAACAAAGTCCGGCAAAGGTTGGCAACCAGCCCAGAAGACAAGATACGATAAAACACTCTTCAAAAATGCTCTTTAATAATTACACGTTGTTACTAGCAAGAAATTACTAACTGTGTGCAATTTAAGTAGGCTAAGGGAGCGGCCAATTATCCTTAAACCTTACTCTTGAGGAGACCTCCTCCTCCTGAGTAACTACTCCTGCCTTTTGGCAGCTCTGCATGCTCGAACATTGAGGAGAGGCTCCTCCACTTCACTCTCTCCACTTGAAGGAGCCTCTGGAGGTTCTGAAGGCCCAGGCTGAGTTTCTGCCTCTGGCACCACATCCTCTTCAACCTCCTTGCTGTCCCACACGAGCACTGGCTGCACAGGCTGCTGGCATGACCCCACACCAGC
This sequence comes from Masticophis lateralis, assembly GCA_030761175.1. NCBI lineage: Eukaryota > Metazoa > Chordata > Lepidosauria > Squamata > Colubridae > Masticophis > Masticophis lateralis. The sequence goes on along the minus strand of JAUDYJ010000006.1, from coordinate 37,576,350 downwards.
CTCCTCCTCGTCGGGATCAGCATATGTGCAAAATAATAACCTAGATCAGTGTTGGCTAATCTCTTTTGGACTGAGTGCCCAAAGAGTGCACATGTGCATGCCCAAATCCCCAAAATACAATGTGCACGTGCCCCCCCACATGTCCCCCACATGTGCGTGCAGCCCAGTGCATGTGCCCCCACAATGCCCCACCCCCTATGCATGTGTGCCCCCTCCCACACTCCTGCCCCTCCCGCATGTACGGCAGAGACTCAACAATCAGCTGGCCGGGGAGAGGCACACACCATTGCGCGATGGAGATGAACTGGGGAGACATTTTGCGTACCCACAGAGAGGACTCTGCATGCCATCTGTGGCATGCGTGCCATAGGTTCGCCATCATGATCTTCGCTGTCTGAGGAATTCTGGGAGTTGAAGTCTACAAGTCTTAAAGTTGCCAAGGTTGGAGACTCCTGGCCTAGATAATTCCTACAGTCAATAGAAGTTTGCATTTGAAATTATATTATTTTGTAACATCAGGAAAGTATTAGAACAATGTTTTTTAAAATGGAGAATACGGTGTAGTTGTTGCTGCTATTGTAAAAAAATCTGGATGTGAAATCCTGCTGCTTTACTGGAAGCATAGCAGGCTTTATCATATCAAAAGCAAGACAAATACTTGGGGCAGGTTTTGGAAGACAATGCTCTGTGTATCTTTTGGCCAGTTTCTCTTAAACTACCTTGCAGCCCTTTGGAATGATAGATTTCACGTTCTGTCATTAGTGCTAAAATTATATTTAAGTAAAATATAGGACCAACTTGTTCTTCCTTTCAGAAAGAAAAATGTTTTGAATGGATCCCACCTGCAAAATCATCCAAATATCAAGTCAAGAGATGATAATCTAGTTCCTGTGCACACCTGCCTTATATTTTAAAGTTGTTTATCTTTGTTCTAAGAGATACTATTTGATGCACAGTTACCATATTAACATTAAAAGTGCTATTGATGGCTTGGTCTTGAAAATCAGCCCACAGGTGAATCACAAAAGATACCATTTGCATAGGGCCATCAGATCTGAACTGCAAAAATGTTGATAATCTAATGATGGGCAGTGAAGAGATGTGTGATAAGTCTGACTCTTTGCTGCCATCCAAAGGTCCTCCTAATTGTTGTTTCCAACTGATTTTATCGATTTTTATGCAGGGCAGCAAACTGAGCTGAGCTTTTCAGTTCAGATTATGTTGAGCACAAATTCAAATCTGAAGCTCTATCACTAATCTCAGGTCTTTTTCAAGTCATGAATTTAAATATGGGAGAACAAAATGTATCCTAAATGAAAAATTAATGATTATAATTTATTGGAAGTAATCCATGTGAAGGATTTGAAACCAGAGAAATATTAATAAGATTATGATTGTTTATGTCCTTTTGTAAATCTATAATTTGAACTCCATGTATATGCTTGTTTAGAGAGGTATGTGTGTGCATGGACAGGCACCCCACCCTAAGGAAGCTATTACAGAAGGTCTGTACAAATGTGCTTCCTCTTCCTTTTACTCCCTAACTTTAAGGTCAGAGGATTTGGAAAATCTTCCTCTATCCACTGATTTGAACTGATGATTGCAATTGTGGCAGCTGTTCCTGTTGCCCCCACCTCAACGTCCTCTACTCCACTTCCTTTCTCCACCTTTTCCTCTCTTATTCAACTATTAACTCCTTAAATACTGAAGACTGATTCTACTATTCTAATTGTATGGAAGGAAAGAGGGAGCATGCAGAAAGAAGAAAACTGTATTAATGAAATCATTTTTCCTGTGCTGAATGTCTTACAAATAAAGTTATGTTTGACTCCCACTTCCATAATTTCAAAATATGTTGTTCGGCACTGTGGAATCTGAGGTCCAATACATTTAGTGGCGTATTTGTAACTTCGTTAACTTGAACAGAGATTCTTCTACTGTGCTCCCACATTTTCTGATCTATATGGCACATTTTTAGTATATCTGTGAAATGGAGAAAGTTTTATTTTATTTATGAAGTGTAAATGTCTATAAAGAAGCAGTGATTAAAATGAACTGAAGGCTACTCCCAGCACACTCACTTTTTCATGTTCAAGTTTATCTTGGGAGGTAGAGTTCTTGATACAACATAGCATTAAATAATTTCTTGTTAGCAATATAAAAAAAAAACCACCAGGAAATGCTCACAATTAGAACTGCTTTCAAATGGGTACTTTTGCTTAGATAGAAATCACTATTTTCCCCCAACTGAAAGTTGCCAATGAATGCACATGTAAAAATCTCCAGAGTTGTACAAAGCAAGCTCATTTGCACATAGAACTCTCTGGTTCCCTCACTTCGTTGGATGAGGGCAGCAGAGGAATGGAGCAAGAGAACCAGTGTAGTATAAGACCAGCAGCTACATCAGAGAGAAACAGGAGAGGGAGCTATGACCACTTCTGTCTAAAGGGAAGAGAGGCCAGGGCTGATATGCATACCAAGCCAAGACAATACAGTTTGAACTAACCCTCCATGTTCTAATCTCAGGAAACTTGTATTTTATTTTTCAAAACAAGTCCAGAACTAAATAAATCTTTGCTGCTGCTCTGCTTCTGGATTTTGTGTATTCTGGAAATATGAAATATATGGGAATTGTACTGAATTGCTAAAATACTCAAGGTATTAAGTTAGATATTTTTCCCATTTTGCCTTCAGGGTTTTTGTCTAAATTAGATATTATTTATCATAGTTTGTGTGGAATATGTGCCACACCATCATTTTGTAATGTTTTTGTTATACTTTGAGCTACTCCATGGTACCACAAACTTTGTTCTGAATACAAAGAGCATATCTGTTGGGATATGAGAGTTAATAATCAGAACAGAAACCAAGTGACCAGCAATAGCAATGGAACCAATGAAGCTACAGAAAAAGCAAACAATTTATCAGATGCCTTTGCCCTCACCTTATACTGAAGAATTGGTATCTTAAGAACTTTACTTAATTTGTTTGATGTATATGATTTATATAGCTGCCAATCTCACACAAATGACTGCGCAGCTTGCAAGGATTAAAACACAGAAAACTCAGTACAATGCTCAAAAGTAAACAATAACCTTACTTGTTGAGGGAATACACCTCATAGGTAACATCTCGCAGTATCAACAGAAGTTGTCTAACCATCTGACCCAAATGCCTGAGGAAACAGCTAGATCTTTAGTGCCTTATAAAAGCTAAAACAGAGTATATATATTTAAACATAACAAAGAGTGGAGGTTGCAGTATGGGCTTCTGTGGATTTATTTATTTATTTATTTAGGTTGTAGGTGATGAGAAGTATGTTGGTTTCTTGGAGGCTTCGGAGCTACCTGTTTGCTGCATCTTTTACGGCTGGATTGTTAAGAGTTGGATCCTGAGCAGAATGACCTGGACTGTAGGACTTGGAGTCCCCTCTGGGCCATGGGCTGTAAAGGAAGAGAGCAGTGCGTATTTTCAGTCCCACAAATTACCATTGGCAGCATGAGCTGTGCAGAGAGCGCTCTGGATAAGGCTCAGTGGACTGTGTTTGCCAGTGCTTCACCGTTTTGTGGTGATGAATAGCCAGTGGCTGGATAGATAGTGGGCAAGACACAATGCTTGGCAATGGCAAGTCTTGGTGGCAGTAGTATTGACAATGGGAACACTTTGCCTGATGATAGTGGCTGGACTTTGGGAGGCCACTCCAGATGCAGGAGCAGTGACACTCATTTGTCTGGCAACAGTGCCATACAGTTACACATGGCTAACATTGTTTTCTGGTGATGCCTAGCTGGGTTATGCAGAGGAAAGGCACCAGTGTTTTATGTGATCTCTTCAATGGAGGATTTAGCAAGATTTAGAAGATTGGGAACATGAACTGGAGTGTCTGAATCAAGGTTTAGCAGCAGCAGAAGATCCCTTTGCTGGAGCCATCATATTGTCTTCATCTTCAGGTATGTAAAAGGGATAGCATAGCAATCATGTTGTGGTTAGTTGATCTTTGCTGTTAGGATTTCACCATCTGATGGACCAATGTCTATAGATAGTTGTGGGTAGTGAGTGGCCTTCCCTATGTAAGGGACTGATTCCTTTCTCTGAGAGGTGAGAGAGATGTGTGGGGGGCAGGAGTGGGTCCTATATGTTGTAGAGAGAGCAACCCCTAGTCAGTCTGCCTAGAGTGTCTGAGGGATGGTGGCAGATGGATGAGTTGATAAAAGTAACCGTTCCCTGGTCTTGAGAGCAAGTGTTAAAGTGGCATGGACTCAACACTACCACTATCACCCCCTATGTGCCGAATGGTGAAATGTAGGATTTCTCTTTTTGGGTGTGGTATCAGGATGTCTGGGTTGGTGGAAATTGGGATCTAAGTGGTGGCTTGATGTGGGTCACTACATACTAGTGTGACAAGTATGGGGATATATGCAGGAGTGGGTTGTACTTACCTTTACTACCAGTTCGCAATGGGGCATTTCTTGATGTTTTACTGTATATGGTGTCACATTTCAACTCTGTGGTTTCAGCCCCATTTCCTGATCAGCCGACTTATAGGATATTTTTGTTACTTTTTTCAAGTTAGTAAGCCACTCTATGAAAGAGATACTGCTTCTTTCAAAATAAATTGAAATAGTGCCTTCATTCCATCTAGACCAAAAGCAACTTACCATCTATCAGTGATTGTGGTTTACAGATACTTTAAAAAAACAACAAATATTCATTCTGTTTGTCTGTCTAGTGCTTCTAGGCAGTAGATATTGCTCCTGTCCTACCCACAGAATAAGTGCTTCTAACATTAGCAAAGACCAATTTAAGCCAAACAAAGATGTCTGTATAATTATATCTTTACATATAGTACCATTTATTCCAGGAACAAAGTCCCGTTGGGCTTGTTTTAAGGAAACTAAAACTCATGGACTCCTACAACAAATATTTTAAAAGTGCTTCTCTCGGCATGACAGTTATGCAAGATACTGTTCCATGAAAATCTTGCTGTGTTTCAGTTCACAGACAGGAGAATTTAAGAAGCGTATAGACATAACAAAAGTGTTATCATACTTAGATAAAATTGCAAGATTTCTGGTGGGTTCTGAATAAGGGAAAATTGGTTTTAATAGGGTAAAATCTATCAGCTTGCTTGGTTAAAAATAAGCAAGTATTTATATGCTTATTTACATAAAAACTTTTATATCGTATATAAATACTATTTACTGTACATAAGCATATACTGTAAATACTGTTTGGTTAGAAAATATATAAGCATTTATATAAATAATACTTATACTTTTATAAATAATAATATTTATACTTATATAAATAAGTATTTGTAAGTATTTACAGTTTCAGCATTGATTTATCCAGCATGGGCAGTTTCACTTCCTTTTAAAAGTTTATATTTTAATCAATAACTACAACAAATTATTTTAAAATTTACTTTTGTTATTTATATGGCTCTTTGTATTCAAATGCAGCATTGTGACAACTAAAACAGTATATGAATCACAATTTTTATCTTAATGTATTATGCTTCGTTGCATAGCCAGCCAGATGTTCAGACTCGATTTAGCATTTTTGTTTACCTATTGAGTCCTTCCCAAAAACCTGGGATAAGCAGATATGGATGTTTTACGGTGTTAGAAGTATCGCTGCAGGATGTAAGCTGTTCTGAGTAAAGCTGTCTTTTGCAATTGACTGACAGTGAATTTGTCAATGTCAATGGTATACATTATTATTATTTATAAAATTTCTATACCACCCATGTCCCCTATAAGGTGTAATTATGTCTTTCCTTGCTCCTCTTTAACATCTAAATGAACTGTGAGGGGAGGCAATCTGTCAGCCTGGGATTAACTATCATCAATGTACTGATGGTACTTAATTACACATTTTTGCACAATTGTAAATGATTGGCATCATTCATTAACAATGCATTTCACTCTTTTCTCTCTCTCCTCACTGACCTCTTTTTCTGGGTAGAAGTAGTTACAATCTGTTACAAACAAGCAGACACAAGGGTTTTAGTAGTATATAGATTCAGATTCAAATAAAAGAGCACTCGATTGGTAGCCATATGCATTATTTTTTTTATTCTATAAACATATATGCACATATTTTAATACACATATAATAATGCACTTATTTGTATAGTCAATTTATATACAGTAAAATAATAGTCAAATTTGCAGCAAGATGTCATGTTTTCCTTTGTACCATGTAGAGTTGAATCAATTTCTGTTGATTTGGGAATTCACTGAAACAATTTGACCAGGAGTGCTTAAACTTTTGTATGCAACTGAGTGTGATTGCAGAATTAGACATCTGCCCAAGAAAAATCCAAGATTTAACAATTAAAATTAGTTTGGAGGCAATCATGTGCAGCCTTGGAAATTTTAGCCAGGCTATTTAGACAGTATTATTCCATTCCCTTCCATTCATTATCCTTGAGCAGATCACCCCAAGAGACACTAAAATTTTTAGGTTTAACTTTAACTCATCCAATTAAATCTAAAATACATTCAATTTATTGTAACCTTGATAACTGATGAAAAAAGAAAAAAGTCAATTGTAAAACAGCATGTTTGTTTTAATATGATCATAAAAGTTCATGTCCAGCAAATTATTTTTTTTCCTCCTGGTCTGGAATTTTCTTGGATTAGTATGTAAAGCACAAGCTAGGCTAATATATAATTCTGCTAAAGATTCAGAAGAGATTTTATTTATTTATTTATTTATTTATTTCATGTATTTATATGCCGCCCTTCTCCCAAAGGACTCAGGGCGGTGAACACAAATTAAGAAATGTACAATAAAATCGCACTTTAAATCAAATAATTAATTAATGATTAATAATAAAACCCAGAATCAGAGTCAGCCTATTTGCTTGAACAGCAAAGTCTTCAGGTCCTGACGGAAGGAGCGGAGATCAGTAGGTAATTCATTCCAGAGGGTGGGAGTACCCACAGAGAACGCCCCACCCTGGGCACCACTAGATGACATTAGCTCGCCATTGGAACCCTGAGGAGAGTGGCCTCATATGAGCGAACAGGACGGTGGGAAGCAGGCAGGAGAAGGTCCTGTAAATATCCTGGACCTAAATCATGTAGGGCCTTATAGGTGAGAATCAGCACCTTGAAGCGGACCTGGAGAACCACTGGTAACCAGTGCAGCTCACGCAGGAGGGGTGTTATATGGGAGTAACGAGGGGCTCCTGTAACAACCCGTGCAGCTGCATTCTGGATCAGCTGGAGTCTCCGGGTACATCTCAGGGGCAGGCCCATGTAGAGGGAATTGCAGTAATCCAAGCGGGAACTAGGGCATGAGTGACTGTGCGAAGGTCATCTCGGTCCAGGAAAGGGCGCAACTGGTGCACTAGGTGAACCTGTGCGAAGGTCCCCCTGGTCACAGCCATTAGATGGTCTTCTAGGGACAGCCGAGCATCCAGGAGGACATGCAAGTTACGAGCCCTGTCAATGGGTGCAAGTTTTTCTCCATCCATCAAAAGTGATGGGGCTTCTGAAATCTGAGATGCCAGCATCCACAGCCACTCAGTCTTGGAGGGATTGAGTTTGAGTCTGTTTCTACCCATCCAGGCCTGTACCACCTCCAGGCAATAGGACATCACGGAAAGGGCATCTCTGGGGTGGTCTGGGTTGGAGATGTATAATTGGGTATCATCAGCATATTGATGATATCTCACCCCAAAGCCACGAATGATCTCACCCAGTGGCTTCATATAGATGTTAAAGAGTAGGGGGGAGAGAACCGACCCCTGAGGCACCCCACAATTTAGGGGCCTCAGGGTGGACCTCTGCCCTCCTGCCCATACATACTATAAGCGACCCGAGAGGTAGGAGGGGAACCACAGTAAGGGGGTACTCCCACCCCCAACCCCTCAAGTCACTGCAGTAGGATACCATGGTCGATGGTATCAAAAGCCACTGAAAGGTCAAGCAGGAACAGGATGGAGGAACAACCATCATCCTGAGCCTGCCAGAGATCATTCACCAGAGCGACCAATGCCGTTTCCATGCTGTGTCTGCGTCGGAAGCCCGATTGATATGGGTCAAGGTATTCTGTTTCCTCCAAGAACTGTGGGAGCTGTTGCACCACTACAGTCTCAACAACCTTCATGATGAAGCGGAGGTTGGAGACGGGATGATAGTTATTAAGTGAATCTGGATCCAGGGAAGGCTTCTTGAGGAAAGGTCGAACCACCACCTCCTTAAGACAGGCGGGGAAGTTCCCCTCTCTCAACGAAGCGTTGACAATTGCCTGGATCCAGTCTCTAGTCACCTCCAGGCAGCCGAAACCAACCAGGAGGGACAAGGATCCAATAAGCAAGTGGAAGAACTAAGTTTGCCCATAATCCTGTCCACTTCCTTGACAGGAATAGGGTCAAACTCAATCCAGATATTATTCTCAAGTCCCACCCTACTCTCCCGATTGGATTCTGCCCAGTCAGAGTCCAATCTGATCCGGATCTGAGCGATTTTATCATGAAGAAACTGTACAAAATCCACAGCTTTGTCCTGTAAAGGGTCTTTCCTTGCTCCCTGATTGAGGAGGGAGCGGGTCACACAAAACAGGGCCACGGGGCAGTTTTCTGCAGATTCAATGAGGGCGGCGAAGTAATCTCATTTTGTCGCTTCTATTGCCACTAGATAAGATCTAACACGGGTTCTTAACTGTGTTCGGTCAGATTCAGATCAGGAGGACCTCCAATGCTCCTCTAGGTGTCTTTTCCGACGTTTCATTTGCCGGAGCTCCATGGAAAACCAAGGAGAGACCCGGGATCTGCGTCAGGATAAAGGCCGCAAAGGTGCAATTCTGTCTAAGGCGTCAGTAGCCGACCGTTCCCAGGATGCCACCAGAGCCTCAGCTGAATTGCAGGATTGAGAGGTGGGGAATGTCCCAAACTCCTTCAAGAACCTTTCTGGGTCCATCGGGCGCCTGGGGTGGAATCATTTTATGGGTCCTGTCTCCCAGCGGCAAGGGTTGGCAGATTGAAAGTCCAGTCTAAGGAGGGAATGGTCAGTCCATGACAGGGGAGTGATGGAAAGTTCCCCCCTACCATGACCATTTATCCACTGCCCAGAGAGAAAAACCAGGTCGAGTATGTGTCCTCCCCTATGAGTTGGGCCCTGAATAACCTGAGCCAGGTCCATGGCTGTCATGGAGGCTATGAACTCCTGGACTGTCTCAGATGACTCACCGATCGAAGGCAGATTAAAATCTCCCACAACCAGAAGGCTGGGGAATTCAAGTGCAACTTCAGTCAAGACATCGAGCAGTGTGGGCAGGGCTGTGTCAACATAGCTGGGAGATAGGTATGTGACCAACAAGCCCGACTGAACTCCAGGGTCCCACTTCAATAGAAGAGACTCACACCCACCTATCTGAGGGACAGTGACCTCCCTAGGACTCAGACCTTCCCTGAGATTGCCTTAATTAGGAATACAAATAAATTTCAGAGGTGGGCTATAGCATGTTCAACTAGTAAGAAGTAGAAGATGTTACATTTCAGACAGATGGTTATCCAATCTCTTCTTTAAAACTTCCGGTGTTAGAGCATTTACAACTTCTGGAGGCAAGTTGTCCCACTGATTAATTGTTCTAACTGCCAGGAAATTTCTCCTTAGTTCTAAGTTGCTTCTCTCCTTGATTAGTTTCCACCCATTGCTTCTTGTCCTACCCTCAGGTGCTTTGGAAAATAGCTTGTCTCCCTCTTCTTTGTGGCAGCTCCTGAGGTATTGGAACACTGCTATCATGTCACCCCTAGTCCTTCTTTTCATCAAACTAGACATACCCAGTTCCAGCAACCATTCTTTATATGTTTTAGCCTCCAGTCCCCTAATCATCTTTGATGCTCTTCTTGGCACTCTTTCTAGAGTCTTACATCATGGTGACCAAAACTGGATGCAGTATTCCAAGTGTGGCCTTACCAAGGCATTATAAAGGGGTATTAACATTTCACATGATTTTGATCCTATCCCTCTGTTTATGAAGCCTAGAACTGTGTTGGCTTTTTTGGCAGCTGTGCACACTGCTGGCTTATATTTAAATGATTGTCCACTAGAACTCCAAGATCCCTCTCACAGTTACTACCATTGAGTAAGGTACCACATATACTGTACCTGTGCATTTTGTTTTTCTTGCTTAAATGTAGAACCTTACTTTTTTCACCATTGAATTTCATTTTGTTAGATAGCGCCCAATGTTCAAGTCTGTCAAGAGCCTTCTGTATCTTAAGCCTATCTTTTGGATGTTGGCTATTCTACATGTCTATATTTGACACCATTTTTTAAAGAAACCTTACTGATTGCATATAAATGTCTATGTACATCTCTTCTATGTAGTTTCATACATGTATAGAAATAAATTAACATTTCATTGCTTAATCTAGCAAAGAAACATGCTATCTGCTTCATTTAAAAAGTAGTTTTACATACTACCATTATCAAAAATTATTTCTATGAAATTTGATTAGCAGAAACTATTTCACACATGGTCACTACTTAATTCTTGAACTCAGTGTAAATCTTATAATACATACATAACTTCAAGCAAGTTGGGATATTTCTGCTGTTGTAAAATTATGTACTATGTGAAGAAATCTTTTTGGTCACCTTTCATATTATCTGCTATTAGAACACAGCAGTACATTTTCATCATAAAATAGAAATAATGGTAGTATAGCAAGATACCAAACAAATGCAGTGTTCTGTCATCATTAGGAGGTGAATACTGGCTGTACAGGAAAAGAATCTATGGAAAATGGTTGGGAGTGACATTCATAGTGTTGAAATTCCAAGTGTTTTTCCTGGTATAATTTATGTTTTGGATGCAGACTGCAGAATATGGATCAGTGTTACATTCCAATTTCTTTAATGTGGCTGAATATAATTATTAGTAGCCTGTTGTGCCGAAACGTCACTGAGGCTTTATGCTTCTGCACCTAGACATCTTACCTTCAAGCAAGAAGGTAAGAAGCATATTCTGAACTGGTTTTTCATGTGTTAATAGTAACTGTCATTGTGGATTTGGAATAGTGAAATTGCAGTTCATAATCCGATTCATTGTGATTACTATAGGTTACTGTTAGCTCCCCTGATAAAATCATTTCCTGATTAATAATTTGTGCCCATTATTTTTTGTCAGTTCTTAAAAATAATTCTTAATGTAGCTAAAGTTTATGAAATTGGTTGTGGAATTAAGTAAGAGCTGATTAATTTAACCTTGATTATTTTAGTTCGCAGTTTATAAATTTAAATTTAAGTTGTCAAATATTATGAATGTTAAATGGCTTGATGACTATTTGTTTCCTTTTTTCCCCTAATTTTATAAGTTGCTGTATTTTGTCCTTTCTTATATATTATCTGCTGTGGTATAGAATAACTATTTATTGCTTTAGGGACTAAGTCATTCTGTTTTCCTGGACAGATAATACTAATAAAAAGGAAATAAGTTAAAATCACATTTAACTAACTACATTCTTACCATCTGTTTGTTTTTTTCAAGCTGGAAAGTTTCAAAGAACTGGGGCAACCTCAACTGGAGTTATACAGTGCACCAAGCCAGAAAGTGGTTTGTTTTGTTGGTCTTTGTATGCAGTGAAAATTCAGATTATTATGGTTTTTAAATCATAATTCATGATTTGACTTTGTAAAAACTCAAGCTTTTGTGGCTTATTGAATATATTATGGTTATATATTCATGGTTTAGTATGTTTCTATTAAGTGTCAACCATAAAAAATGTTCTGGTTTTTTTCAACTTACTCCAAATATGCCTCCATTCGAAATATTGGTGAATTAGTATGAAATTGATCCAGTCCTATAAAATTTACCTATTTAAACACATTGTGCAGGGCATCTGAAGATCACTGTGATCTCTAGTATTAAATTCCATTTCTTTTCATTGCCAGCCCTTCTGCTTAATACCCAGTCTGCGTAAGAGTTCTAAAGATTTTTTTTCACTATTATGCAAGTTAGTTGATTCTAAGCTAGAAGTTACCTTGTTGTCACTTGTGTAATAGACTAAGACAATTGCTCTTTACATTCTGTATATATGTTAAGTGACAACTTGACAAAAATGATGTTCAGCTTCTCCTGGGTAGTTCTTTGGATAGCATGCTGATGTTTATGCTGGTCTTTGACCATGCTAAAGGTTTGTTTGATTTGATGTTAAAAAATTGAAACTTAATTATTATTCTTTGATTCATGGGCCATTGGTAAAATTATTATTTTATTTTGACAGAAATATTCTGCTTGATGATATAGGTACACCTTCTAACTGTGAACTTCTTTTGTATTAAGATAAAATAAAAACCTTTCTTGGTGATCAAAGTTTAACGTATCACTTAAAATCATTGTTTTGTCATATATTTATATTGTTCTGCATTTATTTTTGGTTTTGGTATAATTTAAGCTCTATTTCTGATTTCTTAATATTCTGTAAATTGAAAGCAATGAAAAAAATTAAAAAGAGAGCAAGTCCTATGTGAAATGTGCATGGAATGAATGTGCATTAGCTAGGCACTTAAAGAGATGTCTTTTTCTGTTTTAGAAATCACTTTATGGATTTTTTACTGTGCAGAATTGTGCTATTTTGAATAGTAAAATGAAAAAGAACAACTTGGAGCCAACAGTTACCTTAAGCACTGGTTGCAATTAGGAGGAATACTATCTCTGTTTTATGTGTTAAGTGTAGCATTCAAACTGTAATTGTACTGTTATGATTCCTAATTCTGGTTGCTCTTTTCCATGTGCAGAAGGTACACATTATATTTGGAAATGTCATACCATGATAAATACTACTGAGTTTGGAGAGAAAAGGGAGATGTGATAGTCAAAAATTTCACTGATAAATCTATACAGTATTGCTCTGCTGTTGGACAGATAAATCCCACTCTTTCCTGTTAATTCACTCAACCAATGAAAAATAACTGTTCACTATTTTTCCTGGTCTTTTTCATGATAAAACCTTGGAACGCTAATCACTTTGAAACAGATTTAGACTATATTTCTGTGAGAAAATTTTATTGTGAAGTAATGAACACTTTGCTGGCAAATACATTTAACTGCACAGATTTATAAATTCAGAAACGTACAGAGGAAAACTAATGAAAGAATATTTTGATAGGAACATTCCTAACAATTCTACAAGGAAAAGGATATCCTTGCAGGAAGGAGAAAGGTGGAGTTCTGCCTATGCTGCATTTTTTCAAGAATTGTACAGTCTTTTGTAGGACACAGGAAGAGGATACGGAAGTTTCTACAGGAAGAAAGAGAAAAGTTCAAACATAAACAGTAGCCAAAAATTACCAGCAGGTCATTAGATTTCCTCTTGCTTGATAAGTATTTCAATATAAACCAATATATTTTACTTATAAAGTTAGGATGTTAAAATGCATTTACTAAATGCATTAAAGAATAAGATCTGTAAATAATGTTTATACTGCATGCCAGATTGTAGTGCCACTGTAGATTCCACTGTCAGCTGAAAAAAATGTGAGATTTTAAAAAAATAAAGCCTGTGTTTGGGGAGACAGAGCTTGAAATAAATCTGCAGAAATTATGCTTGCACATGGGGTAGAAGGATTACTATTTGTCTCTCTTTTTGTAAGTGGTACTGGAGGATTACAGTATATTCCTGTGCTCTGTGTTTGTGTGTCCCAGCTAGGAGTACACAGATAGTAATAATCAATCCATTTATCAACAATTTTCAGTGTTTCTAAAATAGTATGTCACTAGGTAGAAAAAGTTTGTCACTGCTAAGTCTTGGGCTTTTCAGATTATTAAATTCTGGATGATACTTAAAAACCTGCAGCAATGCAATTAAGTACATATTTATTAACTGCCATGAATTTCCTGGAACCATGTTTTTCAAAGTGTGATTCTCAACAAAATGTTTCCCCAGAAGAATCTGGTCACAAAAGAGCTGAAATCATCATAATAAAAAAGAACTATTTGAATTTTGCTTCATTCTGTTTCTCCCAGTTCAATATATTTTATTTTCTGTCTCTCTATCGAAAGCAGAATAAAGAATCCACAGACCGCAAAGTATCCCAGGATCACACTATTGCAATTCATCAGAATATGGCTGGATTTTTCCAATGCAATTTTGGGCTGCTTTGAAGTTTTGATGAGTTTTTTAAGAGTTGGAATGATAGCAGCTGGCAGGCCCATGAGAGGTTTCCTGAACTGCTTCCCTTCATTAACACTTCTGCAACAACCCCTCCTCTCCTTTTCTATTGTATCACTGCAGACCTTTGCAGTGCTGCTGAAACGTGGGAGCCCTTCAGAAGCTGTCCATTTTTGCTCTAAGGAGCTTCTTTTGGACATGCTTAATGAAAGGTGACTTCATCAATGCTGGATTTATGTTCCTCCTGTTTTTTTAGAAACATAATCTTTTTGCAACTTTGGGGGGGGGGGGTCAAGTCAATAATGGTAAATTAAGGACACAAATCATTGCCTTCTACAATTTACAACTGACTATGTCCTATATATCCAGGAACTAGGAATTCATGGTTTGTTGGCCACTAGTAGAAGGAAAACCAAGAAATCTGTCAGTGAGTTTGACAATCTTTTGTACATATCTCAAGGTGAGACACAAATTACTATCTTTTCCTGTTAATACCTTATTTATGTAGCATAACCCAAAGCTCAGAAAGCAGGGAATAGGAACAGAAAGAAGGGTTTTTTTCTTCCAGAAAGTACTTTGAATCTGCAAACGTAGTAATACCTATCTGATTCTACCTTCATTCATTCATTCATTCATTCATTCATTCATTTAATTTATATAACTGCCCATTTTAAAACCAGCTCTGGGGAGCTCCCAATTATAAGTTAAAACAGCATAAAATCCATATTAATAGAATAAAATTAAACACATTAAAAATAACAAAAAGCTGGTGCCAAGTCACTTTATCTTATTCCAGTTCTTGGAGGAAAGGTGGGTTTTCAAAGCTTCATGAAAGGCTAGGAGGAGATGGGCCTGCCAAACTTCAAGGGGCGGAGTGTTCCATAGGGCAGGGACTGCCACAAAAAAAAAACATGCTTCGTAGCTCCTATCAGATGGCAATATTTAAGGGAAGGGACTAGGAGCATGTCCACTCTATTTGGCTTTGCAGGGAAAGGTGATTCCACAAATAACCTGCCCTATGACATATAGGGCTTTAAATGCTCCCAGATTGGACCGGATCACCTGATCTGGTAGCGATCTTGGCTGGTGGTTTGTGATCCGATAGTGATGGTGGAGCAAAGCTCCGCCTGCCCACCCACCTGGGTGTCATTACTTCCTGGTTTTAACCAGGAAGTAATGTTTTTTTTTTACCTTCTGCGCATGTGCACAAGGTTTTGTGCATGTGCAGAAGGTCTGTGCATACATGTGATGTGGTGCGTGCGCTTCCAAACTGGTAAGGAAGATAAGTAGATTTTACCCCTGCTTTAAAGATGATGACCAGAACCTTGAATTGCATCTGGAAAAAAATCCTGGAAGCCAGTGCAGCTTGCACAACAGAGATGTTACATGGGCAGATCTAGGGTCCCCCATTACTGTGTACCACATGGTTTCTGGACGATTTGTAGTTTGTTAATTCTTTAAAGACAACTGCAGCCCTATAACCCTTGACTGGAAATAACCATAACTGAAGACCAATTGAATGAATGAATGAATGTAGATATTGTGGTATTGGAATAACATTGCTATGATGAGTGAGCACATCCAGTTAGTGGCATACTCAGTAAACACTAGTTAAATAAACCTTAGATAAGGGCAATGTAAGAACACAAATCTTTAAGATGATAATGTTATGATAACTCAATAGTTTAAATCTGAATTTTGCAAAGGAATATATTATTTTATCTGTCCTTAATCTCCTGCCATTCAGTTTCATTAGATAACTCCTGGCATTATGAAATAAATAGAAACGATCTTCAACTCACTTTTTCATATGTTCTGTAAATATGTGAACCATTATTATATTTTTCCATTGCTTACCTTTTCTAAACTAGAAATCCCCTGCTGCTGTATCAGAGAGGAAGTGGAATGAATGGATGCATGTATTCATGTTTGTTTCTATCCCCCGTTTTCTGCTGTAGCTCTACCTATTGCTGGTATGTGGCTTTGGCCACATTTCCCTGGAGGAAACAGATTCATCCAAGGAGAAAACAACAGCAACAATTGCTCTTTTATTCCATGACTCCTGAGTTTACTTAGATTGTTTACTGAAGGACTTGAAAAAAATAGTTTGAAAATTGGTATTAATGGCTACCTTTGGATGGCATAACAAGTCAAAGTTAGAGTTTAGCTGCAAACACTCTGTACTTCCTAGTTCCTCCTGCACCCTGGCGTGGATAATGAGCTGTCCGTTGTACTGTAAAAATTGGCTTGCCATGTTGTAAAAAGGAGAAGTAAAGGTTTCTTCCAGGTGGAACTAAAAGAAATACAAGTTTCTTTACTTTGCTTCATTTTCACAACCAGAAAATTCAGATGCAGATTATGAAGAAAGAGGCAGGTACAACAGTCATATGATAATAAGGGAGAAACCAATGGCACAAGTTATTTGTAGCTAAATTATTAATTTGTTTTATCAATTCTCTGTATGTAATGTTCCCTACATTTCCTCTGTCTGTTGGTTGCTGATACATGAATGAAGGCATTCTGATTCTTCTTCAGTAAGTCTAACTTTTCTGTCTGCCAATAACGAAGTATTTAATGTTTTCTACTAATTTACCAAAAGTTATTAAACTAATTTGTTGTTTCCCAATTTTTTCTCCATTTTTTAAAAAATCAAATGTTAACACTGGTTATTTTCCACTTGTACCCTGCAGTATATTGTTAAATATATTAAGGTCTTTAATCTACAGGTTTTTTTCTATTTATTCCATTATCTCAGACTAAGAAAATATATACTGTATATCTTCTAAGAGACAATATATATAAATAATTCACCATTTCTGCAATCTTCAATTCACTTTTAGCACTGCTTTATCACAATGTAGTCTAACTTCCCTGCTGCTATTTGGCTTTTATTTCTTTTAAAAATATTGTTGGACTATATATTTTTAATTCTTATGGAATACCCTCTACATTTTACTTTGCCTAGGATTGTATTTGTTCCCATTCTACTAATTTGTACAATATTTCCATTTTTTAACGAAAGAAATTCATGCTGGCACCTTCTTGGACTTCATTAGATCTTGCCTAATCTGTGGTGTGGGTTCAAGCTGAGCTTCAATTGTAGCGCAAGTCACATTCCTCAAAATATTTTGTGGAATTTTGGCCGTCTTAACTTTTCTATTTAACTTCTTTTTTATCATCTTCCTCATTTTTGAGGTGATGTTCGACTGTCTTGCCAATTGTTCACTTATGTATGCAGTATATTGTCTTTGGTAGCTTTGTTGTTAATGTTTCCAGCTAGTAGTTTTCTGCTCATTTGATTACTGTGTTCTGACTGAATGAAACATTTTATCTCTCCCTATCATTGTTTCCTTTTCTTATGAACATTTTTCAGGTGTAAGTCTGAGAGCAGAGATTGTTTTATTTATTAATCTATAAACCTCTTTAGAAAAGTACAGTACAGATTATTTAAATCAAGAAATGAGCTTACAATTTTATACACAAATACTCTTTTAAATCCCAGCAAAGCCTGTATGTTAGACTGTCACTTCCACGCTGGAATAATGAAGGACTTGTGATAGTGATTACTGCAAATGAAATGTTGTCTTTGGATTTTTCTAAAATTTTATTTTAGAAATACTTTAACAAAGTACTTCTAAATCTGTCAGTAGAATTATTAGAACAGTGAATATAATGGACAAAATCTGAAGAACAGAATTTGATGTCTCTCTAACCATTTAACTCCATCTGTAGGAATATTGATTGATACATGCACTGTATACATGGAATATAGTAAATGCATTCTATGGACTTTCATGTTTTAGTCTATCATGCAATCAAGTCAAACAACTTTTAACCAGTGTTTGCAATTTCCTTCTCTTAAGGCCAAAAAAATAGTTGGATCACTTAGAGCTGGATGTTGTCTGTGTTTATTTTGTTTTTATTTTAAAGCTGCCTTGTTTCAAGTAGCTAAGGCTGATGAGCAAAATTGTAGGTCTGGTTTGAAGCTCCTCCCCGGGGGTGCAGAACAGGAAGAGGTGGAGGTCAGAGGGAACTGCTGGAGTTCCTTGGTTTGTGTGTGAGGCCGAGTCCCGTTACCGCTTTACTCTGCGTGTGTCTTATATTACAGCAATGCTGCCTGCACATCAGTGGCCAGAGAGGGGAGAAGGGAGGAAAAGCCTGTTTACACAGACTGCAAACCGCCTGGGGAATAATGCAGGAAAGGAAGTGAGCCGGCTCTCTGTCTGACTGCTCTAACTTCCTGCTCTCGCTCTCTCTCTCTCTCTCACACACACACACTCGCACACACACTAGCAAAAGGGGGGGTGTACATGGAAGGGAGAAAGAAACAAGGGGAAAAATCAGGATCTCATTACAAGAGCAACAAAGCGTTTTAGAGGACTGTCAGCATGGAAAACCGGGGGATTCTATGCAGCTCTCTTTAAAACGGCCAGACGAGACTGGGAAGAAGCCCACCAGACCAGGCGCTGGGTACGTAACTCTAAAGTTGGAAGAGTCTCTGGAGGCGAGGAAAAGGGCTGTTGGGGAGACAGGTGGGAGCCGAATGCCAATGCAATGCTTCTGGGCTGTTTATCGATTCCAAAATAACTTGCAGGAGCACTTTACTTTTCCCGATAAAACACCAAAAGGATCGTGCCACGGCGGGGGGGTGGGGATCCCTGCCTCGCCGCAAGGCATCCGGTTGGGGCGGCCAGGGAAGGGGGAGAGGAGGGGAAGGGAGCCGAGCCGTATGCGCCTGAGTTTGGGGCCAGTGGGGGTGAAAGTTTTGGGGTGACTTTTCTTGCTGCTGGCAAAGTGCCATCTGGCACTGAATGTGTGCTTGCGTGAGGGGGGGGGCATGGGGGGGGAAAGCAAAAACTCCGAAACGTTATTCCTCGGTTGCTGGAATGAGGACGATTTAGGGACCCCTCCCCCCCTCCCCGGGCAGGATAAGAAGGGACTCTGGAGCCGACAGAGTGGGATGAGGTGAGGGAGCTGCGAGGAGCCTCCACCTGCCGTTGGCCAACAGGGAAGGCAAAGAAGGATCTTTCTTCTTTGGAGGCGGGGAGGGTTGTAGAATGTGGCTAGCGGGATGGGGTCGGAGTCCCGCGCCGGCGTTGCCTCCGCTCGCTGCAAGCGCTTCTGCGGGAGCGTGGCGGCGGGCCCTGTTGTTCTGCGTGGAGAAAGGAGCTTTGGGGTCAGCGCTTGTGGAAAGGAGGAGGAAATGGGTGGGGGGGATGGGGGGAGAGAAAGCGCGTCTGACAGTTTCGTGGAGGAGCTGCCTTTACTCCGAAGAAGCGCCGACGGGCGTCACGAGCCGACTCCGGCGTGCGTGGGAGGGAGGGAGCGCTCGCTTTTGCGTGCGTTCAAGGACCTGAGGCTCGTGGCGATAATAGCTCGCTTGTAGGAGCCCGGTGGGGGGGGGGGCGTCGGGGAGAAGAGCTAATTTTTGAGGCAATGAATTTGGATTGGCGGGGAGGGGGAGGGGCAGTACACCGGTCTGGGCTTCCTTGAAATTAGGGGAGTTGCTTAAATTGTTTCGGGCTGCAAAGAGAGGAGTAAGACCGTCCAAAGGGCTTTGGGAGGAAGAGGGGAGGGGAGCGTTTCTGGCTCGTCTGGCAACAGCAAGACTAATTGCCATGCGCTTCCGGTTTGAAACTGGCAGCAGACAACATCTTGAAAATGAGTCACTGCAGCTCACAAAGAAACTCTGTGGTTTTTCTCCTCCTCAGGTTTATGCATTCGCTCTTTTTACGGTTGTCTTTGTGGGCTGGAGAAAAAGGGAGCGAGCCAGGCTCCTTCCCGTTCATCCGCTTCTTCCACGGAGCAACCCCATCGTCCATTTTAAACTTGCACACCGTTCCACGAGAGGGAAAGTGGGGAGGGGGGATATCGCGGGAGGATTGTTTTTGGAACTGGCTTTGCTGAAGGTTAAGGGACCATGATGCTGCAGGAGGAAAAAGTTCCCTGAATTTTCCACTGGTTGCAGGAAGGGAGCCCATTTAGTCATGGCTAAGTAATGTCTGCACACACCAACTAATCTCATTAGGCGTTTCCGTTCCTTGACACAGGAGGGTTTTGTGAAGCCCTCTCAGCCTTCTCTGCAATACTGTTGAAAGCGAGACAAGTTACATCTTTATTTAACGGGGATGGGGGGTTTGGACCAAGCTAATTTCACGCTGCATTGGTCATGAAGTCTTCAGTGATTTTTTAAAGAGAAATGAACGGCAGACACGTTTCATTTTCCTGATAGAAGAGTTTTGGTTTTGTGAATGTGGTTTGTTGGTTTTAAAGTCTCAGCGTACAGTTATGACATTTTGCCTATCATGATGAACTACTGTTTGTAAGGATAATCTCAGTAGGGATAAATAAAATGCTTATCTTAATAATGGATAGATATCTTCACTTGGATCTTGCTTTTTAAAACCTCCCCATGCTGCTTAAAATAGCAATCTGATTACAAACTATTAATCTCAAATATATATATATATATATATATATATATATATATATATATATATATATATATATATACACACACACACATACATATACATACATTATATATATATATATATATATATATATATATATATATATATATATATATATATATATATATATATTGCAATGTTACTATTTTAGCAAATTTTCAGTTTTAATATGTACATTATAACTGAAAACGTCTTTTCTGTTCTAAATGAGCATTCTGGCACCAGATATTTTTCCAGCTCTGCTTGTATTAATGCACAAACACCCCCCTTTTTTAAAAAAATAATCCAGAACTTGAAACCCATTAAATACATATGGAGATTATCATCAAACTGTTTTCTGAGAGTGTTTTAAGAAGTTTGGGTTTTTGCTTTAGATATCTGATGTGCAACCAAAATGAAACATGCACCTACTTCCCAGAAGTGTGCTTGCTTGTCGAATCCCAGGGGGCTATATGGCATCTCAGAATGGCTCTCATGCATAGAGTTTGTAATACTTTGCATTAGAGTTTCAGCGAGCTATTCAAGCTATGATCTTATCAGGAATGGGCATCCTTTTTTTCCCTCTAAGGACTGTATTCCTGCAGAAGCAATCAACTGGAGGCTGCATTGTATACTAATAGTGGATTGACTGAAGCAAGCAGTGGGTAGCAGCAGAGCCAAAGGCAATATGCAGTGATATGCTCTCTTTGGTATCCTTTTGCTGACTACTCTTTTTTCTTGTTCTCCTCATACAGCAAGCTGCCAGGGAAGCAATAAATTGCTTTTGACAAAGACAAAACAGCTAACAATTGATACATGAGCTCATTTGGCAGTGGGGAACTCTTAAAACAGAACAAAAATGAAGTTTGCAGATCAATTCCAGTTTAGTGCAGGAAAATTGATGGGTGCCAAACTATAACTGTCTTAAAAGTGGAGCTTGAATCTTTGGTATAAGAAAGTAACTGTGCTAAATGTTAAAAGTACTAAAGTCCTAGGAGACCATATTGCATCTTCTGTCTTTTTGATTAATAGATTAATTTTCTACATTGATCCCTGTCTAGCTACCTGAACAGAAAAGTGAGGATCGTTACTTTTTTCTTATTGCTTAAAAAACTTATTCAAACTTCAGATTCATTTTTTTAAATTGAAATTTATGACGTCTTACTCTGAAAGTCATTATAAATCATATACTTGTGCTCCAGGGATCTAAGTGGAATTATCTGTAAAGTAGCCCTTTGTGGGATTTTGCTACTATTTTAATTTATATGTAACAAAAATGAAAGAGAAAGTGGAAAATACAGTGTTCTTTTTAAAATATTTGTTTCACATTTGTGAGATGAGTGGCTATATAATTTTGATGACAAATGAATTAGCTAAATAAATATAATTCCTGAATCTTAGAAATGATATCATTTACAGGTTAATTATATACCCAGTTTGATTTCTATGTTTTTCAGTTTCTGTTTCATTTAATTGTTTGCATAATATAGCTAGCTTCCCTTGTAAGAGTACTGTATTGCATTCTGTATAGAAGATATGTTTTCTTCTGTTTACTTTTCTGGGTGCTTACTGTTTTCTCAACTAAATACTTTTACATCAAGAAATTGATTTCAGAGATTTCCAGTCTTTGTTCCAAATTTTGAATACATTTGATACAAGTCCAATTAGACTGATTAGAGTTACTCTGTGAGAAGATGCAACGCGTTCCAAATTTAATAAATAAATAAAAATGATCTGATCAGTCATAGATAGACTATAGCCTTGCCTTGTGTTCACACATTCACATGATTCCAGAATGGAATTGTGAACTAATGCTAGCTATGGCTTGTACTGTTACTTGAGGTACATGTGAACATACCTACTGGTTTATGTTATTACTTTAGGCTGCAGAAAGATGAAAAATATGAAGAGGCTCTTTTGTATACATCCTAGAGTACTTTAGTTTTCTTTTCTGATTACAGTTCTTCATTATATATAAATTTGGAAGTCATACTGCAAGGTTTTAAAAATATTTTTAAATTGATGCTGTGAGATAAAATTTGGATCCTTCTATTTAGTACAGTGCTTCTATTAAGCTGTATAACTCTAATCTATTGCTGAGAATCAGCTGGTTAGATAATACAATTTCCATTTCTATGTTGTCTTATTTCTGAATTTTCCATGGGCTGCCCTGCAAGAAATAAATTGTATTAGCTATGATGGTCTTTGTTTTAATTTGTAGTAGAACTGCTGTAGGATATATTTTAACTAAATCGTATCCAACTTAATACATGGCTTTATAATATAACACCTTTCACTTCCACAGCTGACTCATACTGAAAATGTGGAAATTGATCTAAAATTTGCAAACTAAATATTGATTTTATGTGCCACATTTAGCACAGGTGTTGTTTGAAAGAGATTGGCCTCCTCCTCTGTGTCAATTGTAGCCCTGTAAAAAGCTGTAATGACATATTGTCATAGCTTTTTGTAGCAGTGCAGCTTTGTTTTCCACAATTATTCTGTAGTCTTGAATGATTATGTGAATTCATTCTGTTTGAAAGTTCTGATTCAGAGGAAACCAACTGGTATACTTGAATCTTCTCAGAAATACTTAAAAGACAACAACATATTTGTTCTTAGGAATTTTGCTGACTTAAAAATTAGTGTGTGATTAAATATTGGTCATAACTTAGAATAAAACATCAAGATACAAAAAATGACACTGATTTTACTAAGCATCAAAATAAATTGCAATAACTCAGAGTTGCTAAAATAAATATAATTATATAAATGGGTTGATTAAATAAATTAATTAGAAAAAAGAAAGAGAAAGTAAGTTTGCCCTTTTTAAAAAACAAATTTGATTTTTCTTACTGGATTACCTATTCTTGCAGTATGTGAACACTATATGTGTCAATGTTTAGGAATGGACTCTAAAAATACTCCAAAGAATTCACAAACCTCAAATGAAGTGCAGTATTTTAAGTCAGGTTGCAGTCCAGGTTTAAAATCATGTTCCTCTGTTGAATTACTATTGAGGAGAAAGCATTTACAGTTTACTTTTAACACTAAATTTTAGAACTTGAAATACATAATAAACTTTGAAACTTTGCAGAATTTCCTTTCTAACAGGGAAAGAAACTTCATATGTTGGAGTGGGATTATTTAAATGAAAGTAATAATTTGGTAATAGGGGCAAGATATTGTAAGGATTTATTTTTCTAAATAACCTTTCATGACATAGGTTAATTATTTGAACATGCATTCTGTATAAATGTATAAACTGTTTTATTTGTTATATTAAACAACAATAATACATTTTGTAAAATTTAAGAAAGTTCACAAGAACTTTCTTGCATTAAAAAGGATTCATTTAAATCTTTATTAAATCTACTATTTTATATATGAGTAACAAAGGATTTTTAGTAGTGGTTTTAGGTTATATTGTATCTTAGGACATCTGCAAAACAGATTTCTATTCTAGTATACGTTTGTCTTAAATGAAGTGAAAATATCATGCAACAGTTTCTATGCAAACTTGTTTATCTTAGTCTATTCAGCAATGGATTATGTGCCAACCCTTTAAACGTTTTATTATTGCTTCTTAGGCATGTTACTCTTCACTATGCACAAAGGCACATATTGCAGTAGAAGGTAACTTTCAGCTATTTCTCATAACATGTATAGTGATATGTTTACTGGAAGTGTTTTTCCCCTTGAGAATGTTTTTAGTAATAATCTTTGTACACATGAATTTACAAAAGTAAAAATATATACTTTAAGTTGAATATATTCATGGATTTATAATTTGCCCCTATACAATGTTTTAAACTGCCCTAAATGTCAGGTACAATAAAAAAATAATAAAATAATTAAATGGTATAATTAAAAGAAAGCACACAACAAATTATGAATGTATGTAAAAATTAAAGGTAGACTTTGATATAAAATGTTTGAATATACCATATGCAAGTATTTATAGACAATAAATGTATAGACGGACTATAGAATAACTTGAGTCTGGCAGTTTGATGCTGAGTTTGGAATTTTAAATACATTCAGAAAGTATTCAGACTCCCTTCACTTTTGTCAATTTTGTTATGCTGCAGCCTGATTCTACAGTTGTTGAAAATCATTTTTCTCCATTAAGGTACACTCAGTATCCCATTATGACAAGTGAAAACAGAATTTTAGAAATGTCTGTAAATTTATTAGAAATAAAAAACTGGAATATCACATTGGCATAAGTATTCAGACCCTTTACTTAGCCCTGGTATCCCCTCCCCCATTCTCTTGATCACTGCTGACATGTTTTTACACCTTGATTGGAGTTGACCTGTGGTAAATTAAATTGATTGGACATGATTTGGAAAGGCACACATCTCTCTATAGAAGGTTTCACAGCTGACAATGCATATTGCAGCAGAGCAAAATCCATGAGGTCAAAGGAACTGCCTGCAGAGCTCAGAGAAAGGATTATTGCAAGGCAGAGATCTGGTGAAGGCTACAATTAAATTTATGCTGCACTGAAGGTTCCTAAGGGCAAAGTGGCATCCATAATTCTCAAATGGAAGAGATTTGGCAAAATCAGGACTCTTCCAAGAGAGACTCTTCCTGGTCTCCTAGTCAAACTGAGCAATTGGGGGAGAAGGTGAGAGGTAACCAAGAACCTAAGGGTCACTCTGACTGGGCTCTAGAGATCCACTGTGGAGATGGGACAGATTTCCAGAAGGACAACCATCACTGTAGCCCTCTACCAATCTGGGCTTTATGGCAGAGTGGCTAGACGGAAGCCTCTTGGTGCAAAACACATGAAAGCCTGCTTGGAGTTTGCAAAAAAGCACCTGGAGAACTCTCAGATTGTGAGGAACAAGAGAATTGAATTGATTCTAAACATTACATCTGGAGAAAACCAGGCACCACTCATCACCTGCCCAATATCATCCCAACAGTGAAGCATAGTGATGGCAGCATCATGCCATCACTATGCTTTTTCAGTAGCAGGGACTGGGAGGCTGGTCAGGATTGAGGGAAAGCTGAATGGAGCAAAGTACAAGGATATCCTCAATGAAAACCTGTTCCACAGCACTCAGGATCTCAAACTGGGCCAAAGGTTCACTTTCCAACATGACAAAGATACTAAGCACACAGCCAAGACAACACAGGAGTGGCTTAGGGACAATTCTCTGAATGTCCTAGAGTGGCCCAGCCAGAGCCTTGACTTGACAACTGTTGAACATCTCTGGAGGGACCTCAAAATGGCTGTCCACTGACAATCACAACCTGATAGCTTGAAAGCATTTGCAAGGAAGAATGGCAGAAAATCCCCCAATCCAGGTGTGCAAAGCTTGTCGCATCATACCCAAAAAGACTCACTGTAATTGCTGCCAAAGATGCTTTACAAAGTGCTGAGTGAAGGGTCTGAATACTTATGCCAATGTGATATTTCAGTTTTTTTCTTTTTAATAAATTTACAGACATTTCTAAAATTCTGTTTTCACTTTGTCATTCTAGGATATGAGTGTAGATTAATGAGGGAAAAAATGAATTTCAACTGTAGAATCAGGCTGCAATATAAAATTGACAAAAGTGAAGGGGATCTGAATACTTTCTGAATGCATTTATGTTCACAGTTTAACTGTTTGTAGCAATTAACAGAAATTATCTTTTAAGATAATTATGATGAAATGTTTAAAATTTTGGTAAACCAAATACATTCATCTAAAAGCTTGCATAATTAATATCTGCCTATGTTACAGGAAACAGTTATTTCAATTTATACAGTACTAAATTATTGTTTTAATTAAGTAGCTTTGGTGTATGCTTATATATGTACATAGATGAAATTCAGTGCAACCAGGGATTACCACAGTTGGGAAATTTGTGAGTATAATATCAGTAGAGGTGATGAGCAACTCTAAATTGCATGAAGTACACACATATTTTTTAAAAATCAAAGTTACACCTTTGATTTTCACATCCATATTATTACCACAACCATAGTCCAAACAGTTCTGAGGTTCAGTTGTGGATGAGAGTCCATAAGATCTGTTTTGAAATACTCTTGTTGATTGAGAAAGAGGGTAGTAAGCACTGGTGGATTTGTCCTTTGGGAATTTGTCTAGTTCCCTTGGAAGCCATCTGAATCAGCAGCCAATGGCAAGATACCTGTGGTAACATATCCACAGGTAGGGACACACTATGTAAATAAATATTTCCTCTCAAAATCTTTAATATTCTACTAGTCCGTTTCAGTAAACATGGATGAACATGTAATTTATAATCCAAGAAATATCACAGCTGCAAATTTTGTAATTACCAGTCTCTGAAAATAGTTCCCCTTTGGAGGAACTAATATGAACCTACACTATTGGCCCAATTTCAGTATTATCCACACTAAATTATTATACCTGCCTAAGTATCAAGTATCAATTCTCTCAGTCTTACCTGGACATGCTAAGGACTGAATCCAGATCTTTGTATGCAAATAATTTGTTCTACAGCTGAACCAAAAATGTACTGTAGGACATTTATTCTACTATTGCTTCTTTTATAGCCTTTGTTCCTTCATTCATTCACCTGCGAAATCCCAGGTCCGAAATGGAGCCAGGACTACTGCTATGTTGCAGAGTCATTAGATATGTGAACATAAGCTCATTGACTGGCTATGCATAAATTTAATTTAGGAAGGATTTTCTGGCTTTTACAGTTTTGCCTAATCATGCTTGACTAGAATAAAATAACTTAAATTTGCTTTTTCAGCCACAGAAGAGAATCAGAGGATTCTAGAGTCCTACACTGATATTATACAGGTAGTCTTCAACTTACAACCACAATTGGGAACAGAATTTCCATTGCTAAGCAAGGAAGTTAAGAGAGGCACATCTAATTTTCACAACCTTTTTTTTAACCACAGTTGTTAAATTAATCACTGTAATTGTTAAGTGAATTATGAAGTTGTTAAGCAAATCTGGCTTTTCCCCTTGACTTTTCTTGTTGGAAGCCAACTGGGAGTGTTGCAAATAGTAATCACATGATCTTGGGATAGTACAACCATCATACATGCCAACCACCCCAATTATGATCATGTGACCATATGGATACTGAAATTGTAGTAGAATATAGTCTGGATTCCCAGGAATGCATTTCAGAGAACCATGAGGCAGCAAGTTTTAGAAGAAAAAGAGTTAAGACAACTCTTCCCTAGGCACTCCGTAGGCATTCTCAGAATATATGTTTAATGGTGTAAATAGCCTGCTTCAGTTTTCTCAAGCATTTTTGTCTATCAGTGAGGAACAATAAAGGAAATTGTTCAGAGGAACTTCAATGGGTCTAGGTTTTTGAAACCTGACATCAATCATGCCAAACACATTAACTATTACTTGTTTTATCCATATCTATCTACAGTCTCTTCCTTTCCCCACACATATGCATACCCCCACACACTTACTGATTTGTATTCATGTTGTTCAGTAAATTGTACAATAAGATTAAGAAAGACTTTATATATTAAAATAATTTCAAAATAATAAGTGACTTCTTTGTTTTCTAATGTAAGTGAAAAATAGAATGTCTACTCTACAACTACTTCCATTGTGACTGCTGACTCTGAACATTTTATAGACTTCCAAATAGCAGTAGGATTAAAAATAAAATATGGCAATAATATCAAAGATCAAGACACCAAGAAACAACTAAAGTAAATCTAAAAATGTACTCTTCAAGAGAAAAACAAAACTTTTCTGACCCTGAAGGTTGCTGAGATTCCTGCAGATGACATTTCTGAAGGCTGGGACTCAGAGGAAGCCCTCTATCAGAGATATTAATGGACAATCAGGGACCATTGGGAGAAAGCAATCATCCATATATATGAATCAGTTGGGTCAAGAATAGGCATGGGCACCAGTTGGTTTGCCATATATAATATGGAGGTGTCCTATGGCAAACCAATTGGTGCCTATGCCTATTCTTGACCTCTAAGAGAACACATGACCACAACCCAAGTGAGGTGGTCAAAGCAAAGGCTGTAACTAAAGCATAAGGTGGAACTATGCAGAGGTCTCTTAGTTACGGTTGCTTCCTTTTTTTAAACAGAAGCTGTGGATACAGGAAGACCTTCTGTTTGAACAAGCTAAACAGGGAAGCACAGTCTCATCCAGAGCCATATCTCTGGAATGTGTCCACAGCCACTTTGTTTTGCTGGAATTGAGTCTGAGCCTGTTCCTACCTAGCCAGACCCTGAAAACCTCCGGGCATTGGGGCAGAATTTCAATGACATCCTTTTTGGGTTGGAATTCAAATATGCAGCTGAATAAAATCTACTTACTGATATTTTTATGCTAGTGAGTGACCTCTCCTAGCAACCTCATGTAGATGTTGAAGTGTCCACTCTGAAAAGAGTACCACTGCAATTATTGTATTTTGCTCCCAACCCTTAACAGATAATCCAGAAAAATATAATAGTGTAGGCTTCCAAGAAGTCAAGAAAAGATAGGGTTACATCCCCTATCCTGATTCTACCGCAGGTTATCCAGAA
The DNA here is from genome assembly GCA_030761175.1 of Masticophis lateralis. Classification (NCBI taxonomy): domain Eukaryota; kingdom Metazoa; phylum Chordata; class Lepidosauria; order Squamata; family Colubridae; genus Masticophis; species Masticophis lateralis. Next base: position 37,547,249 of record JAUDYJ010000006.1, on the reverse strand, counting down.
GTGAAATTAATATGAATTACATTCCATACCTAGACCTAAACCCTTGCTGAAAAGAATCCAAATAATTGTTTCCTCTTGAGATATCTATAATTGCAGCCTCCTTCAGGGTCAATAGTATCATCCTTTCTCCTAAATGAAACTAGCCTCCTGTTATTACCTCCCTGGGAAAGACAGTGATCAGTCTGCATGTGACAGAACTGATGCTGTGGAGAATCCTTTTAATTTCCTCAAGGTAACAGGTTCAAACTTCGAAATAACCTTGAAAAATATAGCCTCTGCTACTTCATTAGAACCTGCCTAGCAAGCATTCATCTCCATGTGAATCCTCTAAATTCCTTAGAATACCTTTTGCAGTTAGTAAGAATTATCCTCTAAATGCCCACCATCTCGCTGAGCAGCCTAACGCATGTTCTTCCAACTCATTCTTCCCAAAGGAGTTTGGGTAACATTAAATAAGCCTCCTCAGCAGGAATCTTGATGATGTAATAACAGCATGCAAATAGTATTGCTGTTTCTCTGCTTCTATTACCATGATGCTTACTCAAACCTGAGCTCTCCCTTATATTTGTTAGATTCACTCTTTGTCTTTCACCACTGGCGGAATTAATATGAATTACACACATACCTGAGGTGTCACTTCTGATGTTTCTTCTACTAGAACTCAGATAACTTCTTGGTTGTGTAGCAAAGAAAAGCTGTGCAATCCTATCCAAGGCTGCTGCCATCTCCATATTTTAGGATGGGACTAAGCTCTCAGTCGAACTGCCAACTATAGATTTGGGGAAAATCCTCAGGAATCCTTTAGAAGCCAAGAAGATCCATTAGGTATTTGGGCAGTCTGGTTGAATTAATTTGCTTTTCCTTTGGAAGTTGGCAATATTGATTAATTCTATGGCAATCATAGAGTGATCTGACCATGACAAAACATAGATATTGTATCACATTACATCTGCTCATGACCTTCTAGATCCATGATGGGAAATCTGTGGCACACGTGCCAGAGGTGGCATGCAGCGCTGTCTCTGATGGCACGTGAGTTATCACCCCAGTTCAGCTCTGCTGTGCATGCACGCACGGCTCTTGTCAGCCAGCTGGTCTTCTGGTCTCTGCCATGTGGGGGGGGGGATGCTTGCGGGGTGTGGATGCATGGGGAGCGGGGCGCATGCGTGCATTGCATTTTGGGGGTTCAGGCACATGGGTGCTTTGGACACTCGGTCCAGATAAGGTTAGCCATCACTGTAATAGATGAATTGGGTCCCTGATTACCTGGAATTTCAAGCAAAAACTCTGGATATCTATGAAGAAGTACCTCTAGTAATGTGCAGATCAAGGCATTTTGGCTTTCCTCTAGGAAGCCAAATTCACTACACTAATTTTCAAGACTGTTTTTTTAAAATGGTCTAACCGAAATAGGAATATGAATTCTGACCAATGTATGTCTGGAAAATTACATAATAATTTACATTTCTATTCTTATGGCAAATTATCCATTTGTTTTAAAGACAAATTCCAGGAGTAGATCAAGAGATGCAAGAAGACCATTTCTTGAACCACTTTATATCATGGAATTAACTATATCTTTAATATTTCATTATTAAAAAATACTGCTTCGTAGCTTCAACTAATTTATTATGTCATGAACTTGAGTAAGCAATAACATATATCAACAGATACAAACCACTTTTGCAAGAGGGAGACAGGTAGTGGAAACTAGAAAGAAGAATCTGAAAATATATGCATATTTTTCTTTCAACATATTTCAACAATCCTTGTATTTGGGACTTCCAGCGATAAGGAATATACCAAAGTTTGAAAGTACTTCCCCATTCTATTCAATATCTCTGGCTCTCAGCAGGATTAAAGATGTGTTCCTTTTTTATCCCATTTAATATTTGTACAATTTACCTTCTGATGAGATAAATGAAATGGTTCAAGAAAATCAAGGCAATAAGTATGCTTAAGAGCTTAAATAAAATACAGATTTGCTAGATAAATAGGAGTAAAGTATTTTTTAGTGAACATATACTGTAAATAGTTCGCTGTAGTAGGATTACAGAGCAGTAATTATAGCCTTGTATTTTTGATCCTGCTCACATCTATAGTATTTTAAATGTTAAGAAAATGGTTTTATGTTAAGTCAGCAAAATAGTTATCACTGCCACATTGCCATGAGAAGACTACAATAGAGATGCATATGGAAAATATAAAGATATGGTCTGGCTTTGAACCTGGAAGTTCTTTTGTGTGCAAACGAATGTTATGCCAGTATATTACAGATGCATACCATATGAGTGGGGCAGGAAGTATGAGAATTCTGTATGCATTTTATTTTATTATCATTAATTTTTCAAATCAGTGTAGATTTATGTGCTTTTCCAAATGCTTATTTTTTAAAAACATTGAACAACTAGTGTTTAAAAAATCTTAGCAAGCAGGAACTATCTTCATTTCCTTCCTGTTCCCAATCCAGGAAATAGAATCCATGCACTGAATCAAACTTCCTGGTTTGAACTGTCTTATTACAGACAACCTTAATGCATGCATGGATGTGTATATCAACTGAGTTGTGTTTGAATCCTAATGACTGTATAGACAAATGCTCACCATCTTGCTCTGTCTTCAACAAAACCCCTAGCTCTTCCAAGGACGTTCACTTTATCCTTTGTCTTTCCTTGTATTCCCTGCTTTTTGTTAAACTTATTTTTCTAGCCCAAGTTCGTTGTATAAGAGAGACCAAATAAATCTGACAGCCAAAGTGATGTGGTTATGTGATAATTATTTGTGTGCACTTGTATATTCTTTCTTGTTAACTCAGGAATTTTGTCAAGCTTTGAAATTTTATGATTAAGTAGACAACCCTATATAATTGTGTGTGTGTGTGTGTGTGTGTGTGTGTCTTTGAGACAGTGCTGACTTCTGGTGACTGCCTGAACAAGACTCTGCCCTTTTCTTGGCAATGTTGTTCAAAGTGGCTTGCCATTACCTCCTTCCTAGGGCTGAGAGAGTGTGATTGGCCCAAGGTCACCCAGCTGGGCTTTGGGCTGAAAGCAGGACTAGAACTTACGGTTTTCTTATTGTAGCCTGGTGCCTTAACCATTACACCAAACTGGCTGTCTAAATAATCTTACTCTAAAGTAATTTCCTGACAAATGAAAGATTCTATGCACTTTAATGGATTACTTGGATATCTTGGGTTGGTCTGGTCTGGTCTGGTCTGCCCCACCACCCTCCTCATCACATTTATATGCCTGCCTATCTCACAAAGAGTTTATTAAGTATTCAAGTAAAAAGTAATAATGTTTTTAAAATAGAAAAAAACCCTACAGAAATTGGGATAAACATTAATGCTGTTAGCAAATATTAGGCCCTTCTCCTGGATCAAATATGCTATAAATTATATAATGTTTTATTATATTAAAAGTTTGCCTGAATCTCCAAATTAAATAAAAATACATGCTAAAAGCAAAAGAAATATTTGTAGAGTTTGGTGTTCTCATGAAATTTCAGGGTTTTTAAAAATGTTTTTCTGGATATCTCATTAGGCAAATCATGCAGTGGCACTGAGAATGGAAAAGGAGAATGGAAAAAGTTGGCCTCTTTCCTCTTTCTTCTCACCCAGATATTTTGTTTTGTTGTGTCTTAAGTTATAATTGTTGATATGACTTGTAAGTAAATTTGGCTGAACTGGTATCCTGCAACGTGGAATAAAAATAACTGTCATAAATAATGAGAAGTTTATCGCTAGGAGAAAAGTTCTTTTTTAAAAAAGCAAAGAGGCATAAAAGCTGGAAAAATTAAGAAAATTAATAAATCTTATGTTTTATCCCTTAAAAATGAAAGATAAAGATAGATAGACAGACAGACATATAGTTATAGACAGATATGGAAAAAGATAAATAGATGAATCCTACTGTGCTCATTCCAATGATGGCTTGTATACTTGTGTTTTTTTCTTTTATCAAAGCAGTCAATTTAGACATCTCGGCTAACTCACTTTTGCAGCCATTCGTCCATTGTAGGAATCAAAGTGTCCTTCCATTTTTATGCATAAAGTAGTCTTGCTGCCTTCAACATATATAACATCAAAGTTCCAAAAATATTTTTTTCCCTAAGTCTTTTTCCATTAAATCCCCCACGCCCCAAAGTTTCTGGTTTTATCTTTATATTCACTTTAAGAATCTTCTATAGAATATGAATCCTACTCCAATATTTACATTTGCATTTCCAACATTCATTTGAAATACCTTTACACATTCTTAATAACTTGTCTGGTGTTAAATATCAACCTTCTACATAAGTGCTGCAGGATTTTCTATCTTTTAGCTATTATCTGGCTTTTCCAGAAAGACAACTCTGAAATATAATAGGCGGAAGTCCTGATTTAGATTTTTACAATGTCAACATATTGGAGGCTTGGTGGGAAGTATGATGATGCTGTTGAAGATTTGAAAATATCACTAAATTTTGTTTCAATTTCAGAGAAAAATATTTCTAAAGTTCAGCAGGATTTTGTTTTTTTAAAAATCCAACTAGGGGGAAAACTACATCAATATAATATTTGAAGAGGTGCAGTTGTGAAAAATGGACAAATGAGAAAAACACAGAGAAGGGATTTTATTATATAACTATATATTACATAGTTTAATATTTCTGGGCTATAAAGTACTATAAAATACTGTTTTGGCTTAACAGACAAAACTCAATTTTGACCAGATAGAGCGATTACTGAGTCTAAAGGCTAAACTTCAGAATTCAGGAGAAATGCTGTGGGGAACTTCAGGATCTGAGTGCACTTCCTTTTTATTAAATGTAGAAGCTTCCCTCTAAGAAAGGACCATAAAATGAATAAGACACAATCATGCACAATTAGAAAATGTACAACATAACAAAAAACAATTGACAGAGGCTCAATGTTCTGAGAGACTGGTCAAGTCTTAAAGGATGTTGTAATGTTGTCAGGTAGAACCAGTGGTGAAATGTAAAATTTGTTACTACTGGTTCTGTGGGCGTGGCTTTGTGGGGGGGGGGGTTAATGTGTTGGCAGGCATGGCCAACTTTTTTTTTTTAACTTTTAAAAGCATTTTTTGTACAACCTTAAGAGATTGCAGAAAAAAATGCTTTTAGAAGCCTCTGATGATCAGGCAACTCAGCTGGGATCACCAGAGGCTTTTAAAGGCATTTTTTCTACGACCTCTTTGGCCGATTTTTTTTAACTTTTAAAAGCATTTTTTCAGCCGAAGAGGTTGTAGAAAAAATGCTTTTAAAAGTAAAAAAAAAAAAAAGCCTCGGATGATAGCGCGGCTCAATTGGGCATGGGGTGGGGAGCAGGGATTTTTGCTACCGGTTCTCCAAACCACGCACTGCCATCGCTACTGGATCAGGTGATCCAGTCTGAACCGGGAGGATTTCACCCCTGGGTAGAACCCATTCTGATCTTTAAGGATTAGTTTTGGCTCCTTCTGGTGTAATATCTTTAGTAAGGAATGTCTTACAAATCAACCACCTGATATTGAGGATTATTGGAATGTACCTTACTGGTCATTTAAAGATGGTCTAGAAATTGCTGTTTGCCCAGAATGTGGTAGATTAATAATGTGTTGTGTTTCTTGATATTGCCACAAAACTTCCTTATTGAAACAACTTCATTGGGTTGGCAAGTGCCTTCCAAACCTTTATATTCTATTGCTTACATGGAATATAAAACCTTGCATATCATAGAACCCAACAACTACTCTTGTGCAAACGAACACATATACTGCTATCTTCATGCAGAGATCATGTTGTGGAACAAACTGCCATTAGAATTGAAGCAAGCCACCTTCTTTACATTTGTTTATGCAAGACTTTCCATTCTTTCAAAATGTATCATTTTATTAATATTTAGGCTTAAATTTATTTCTTTTAATGCTATATCTGTCCATTATTTTGAGTTGCTAAGGGACTGCTAAAGCTTTTATATAAAAAGCTTTACATGAAATATAACCTAGACAAAGCAGTTTTTGGTCTTTAGATCTATAGGTCTATTGATGAGTTAGAATTCATTTTGTTAAAAGCTTATGAGATTTCTATGGATATATAATATATCTTTGCATATGTCAATTGTCCTATTTATATACAGTTTTCATGGGTCATAGTTCACTCCTTATGCTTTTCCATATTATCATATAACAGAATAATCCTGGAAAATAGCAATAGCATTAGCATGTAGACTTATATACCGCTCCACAGTCCTTTATAGCGCTCTCTGAGCAGTTTACAGAGTCAGCATATTACCTTTAACAATCTGGCTCCTCATTTTACTGACCTTGGAAGGATGGAAGGCTGAGTAAACCTTAAGATGGTTAGGATGGAACTGCTGGTTGTGGGCAGAGTTAGTCTGCAATACTGCATTCTAAACACTGTGCCACCATGGCCCCTATAAAATTCTCAGTGACAACCGTTTGAGCTATTGGCAAATATCTCTGTAACATGTTATTAGGATTAATGAAAAACACAATTTTCCAACATTTTAAATTTTCTATATTCTGAACATTAGTATATCAAGAGCAAAAGTCATGCATTTTATGATTCAGTGATGTTTCTAATTTTTGGTGGTTCCATTACAGCAATACTCAAATTACTTTCTGTAGTTCACAGAGATGTTTACTTCAAGAATGTGATATCCTACCCATACAGGATTCAATTCACAATTCAAGTTTATGCATTTTTCAGGTATATATTTTTACCAGACTTTATTACATTCAGACATCCTATGTTAGTAATCTATTATCCACATAGTCCCAGAAATCAAATTTTTCTCATGAAACAATTTCATTCAGTTGAATTATTCTTTCCCTTTCCAATTCTATTTTGTGAATGAGAATACATTTGAGCTTCTTACTGGATATTTAGAGTTCATGGTGATACAGTTTTAGGTGCCCTTTGCAGCATTATTTTTTCCAATATGTATTATCTAGAATTGATAATTGACTGTGGACTTTATAAATCTTGAAGTGTTTTGTCACATCTCTGATTGTTGTTCCAGGGAGGTAGGAAATTTCACAATCTAGTTAGCATATATTTGTTTTATTTAGGTATTTCTGTAATCTGCATGGATTCCCATTGGTTTACATCAATAAACAGTAATACAGTAATACAATAATAAAATATGGTAAAATACCATATTTTTCAGAGTATAAGATGCACTTTTTTCCTAAAAGGCTGAAAATTTGGGTGCGATTTATTTATTTATTTATTTATTTATTTATTTATTTATTTATTTATTTATTTATTTATTTATTTATTTATTTATTTATTTATTTATTTATTTATTTATTTATTGGTTCAATTTATATGTCGCCCTTCTCCGGAGACTCGGAGTGGCTTACAATGCATTAAGCAATAGCCTTCATACTTTTGTATATACCTGTTTAATAGGGCTTTCGGGGCCCCCTAAGCGGTGTTCTTTTTTATACAAAGTCAGCTTATTGCCCCCACAATCCGGGTGGAAGGCTGAGTCAACCTTGAGCCTGGTGAGATTTGGTGAGATTTGAACTTGCAGTAATTGCAGGCAGCTGGTGTTACTTAACAGCACTTTAATCTGCTGCGCCACCAAGGCTCTTCTGAATGTAGCTTTTTCAAAGTTTTTTTCCAGCCCTAACAAGGTGCTAGATCCCTGCTTTGCCTGCTCTCTCTGACTCTCAGCTGTGAAGTTTTTTTCAGCCCTAACTGGGCGCTACCGAGGGAAGCGATCTCCATGGTTTTCCTACTTTTCTCATCGCTTCTCTCTCCAAAGATCAGTTGTACTTCAGCAGCTGTTTTTTTATCCCCAAACGGGATAAAAAGCAGCAAACTAATGCACTGAAGCTGACCAGACTAAGGATGCTAGCCAGATGAATACCTAGTAGGCAGATTTTTTTTCCTATTTTCCAACCCAAAAATTAAGCTGCGTCTTATACTCTGGTGCATCTTATACTCCAAAAAATACTGTAAATAATAGTATTTGGAAAGGCTTTATTTTTACTAACCTCTGGAAAGCCATGAAGGTCTACTCTAGCTTGGCTCAAGGGGGAGACTACTCATAAGGTCCACAATGTAGAAACATTACCTATTGGGTCATTCCCCTGACTTTTCAATAATGGCAGACCTCCAGCAGTCTTTCTTCAGGAAGTACAAACCAGAGGGCTTGAATATCTACAAACAAAGCTGTTCTGAAGGTACACAGAAGCCAAGCGGCATAACACTTTACTGTTAAAACCAACAATAAAGCCAACACATTAAATTGTACTTGCCTGTTAATTGACAGTGAGCCTATAGCCAGATGTCTAGGGTGATTCTTAAAAGTCAACTAGCCAGTTGCTGCAATGTGCATCTACTGCAGTTTCTGAGTGGTCTTCAATGATACCTTTTTGCAGTACTGTATTTGTTTCAGTTCCTTGTTCTATCTAGGACAGTGGGTCTCAACCTTCCTAATGCCACGACCCTTTAATACAGTTCCTCATATTGTGGTGACACCCAACCATAAAATTATTCCTAAAACCATTGAAAATATGTGTTTTTTTATGGTCTTAGGCGACCCCTGTGAAAGGATCATTTGACCTCCAAAGGGGTCCCGACCCACAGGTTGAGAACCACTGATCTAGGATGTCATCAACTGTCATGACTCTTCTCTTTGTCTTCTTTCAGGGCACTGATATATCCTGTTTGTTCTTCAGGGATCTAATGTCCTGTCTCCTGTTCCACAGTGTTGAGTTTTCTTCTTCTGAAGAACCAGAGGTTATTTATTCTGTGAGGGCCTCAAAGCTATGCAGCATATCTTCTATGACACTTGTTTTTGGTAGTGATTCTCATCCACTGGGTTTGTTCCTTTGTTTATCTTCCCTATGGAAAATTGTTTCTGTTGAAGCATCTTCTTTGTTTCATCTGGTAAGTTTTCATCGTCTGCTGTTCCTGTATGTCCATTCCTGAAATAAGTAGATTGAAGGTCATTTATTCTCACCAAATGATTGAATATAAATAATAATCTACAACACCAATTTAAGAAGGAGAACTTGTAATGCTACATTACCAAGTATAGAAGACCAACTGTGACTGAGACATTGGGCTATACCACAATGTGTATTTTTATTTGGTTTCTTTTTTAACTTAACATATTGGATCAACCTAGCAATTATCATAAAATTATATATTTGTGATATAAACGTATGATTCATGGTTTAAATTTATAACTTAGCTTTATGCACGAATGCTGGCAACATAGCCTATTCACAAACTTTGTTTAAATCGAAACATAGCTTAGATAATGTGGAAAAACCCTTGCATATAATCTCATCATTGGGACAGGAATTTCTTAGATACCAAGTTTGAGGAACTCATTTCATCATCATTAATTATGGCTACTTTATGTAGCATGATCAAGGTATACAGGATAACAGAGAAAAGTGCAGAGTAACAGTGTAAGATTAAGTATATGATAGGGATTGAACTGGCATGTCAGGGGTTAAGAGATGATTTTTAGCAAAATAAAACTAGAGCTGAGATTGCAAACAAGGACAGATGTAGATGGCCAGGTTTCCTCTGGTCTTGTTTCTCATTTCCTGCCTGCAGCCTACAGAAATAGCGGAAGCTGTGAGTGTTAATGAGAATGGGAAACTAACAATGCCCTACGTCACCCAGCTCAGAAAAAAAAAAGTTTTGCTGAACATCATTTATTTTTGGTGATAAATGAAGATTTAACATTAGTGTCAGGAAGACTTTAAAAACAATAAAAAATTGCATGTTTTTGCTTGTATCCTTATGAATGGAAGAGAAAGTGATGAGATGAGAGCAGAATTCCTCATCTCTTTGCTTTGGTCTTCTCCCCAAAGGGGAACTTGTTCAAATAGACCTAAATAAAACATCTGATGCAAAGGTAGAGTGGCAGCTCAAGATAAATAAAAATATAGGAAATATTCAATATTTAAATAGGGAATTTAAAACTGGAGGATCAGATCATTTACCCCTACGAGCCATAAAGAAGCTTATGAATGTATTCTTGGGGCCCCTCCAATGATCTATGGGCAATCATAGAAGATGAGCATAGTGCTGACCGATCGGAGACAGGAAAATGTTCTTTCTATCAAAGACACTGGTCTAGGACATTATGAGGGCCCATTACTAAGTTAGAATAGTTTATTATGAATTGTTATGAATCCCTGGCATGTTGTGCCTTTTTTGACTTGCTTATATTGTTATTTTTCAACCCATACAAGTTGTTCAGCATTAAATACCAGTGGGGTCCTATAGAAATAGAATTTGCAAATAAATAAACAATGAATAAAACAGAACTCAGGTGGCTACAGTGTGATCAGCTGGATGCTGATACTGGGCAAAACCTTAGAAGAAGTTATTAAGCAGTCAGTTTGTGAATAATTGGAAAAATGCATTGCAAAATGTGGACCAGACCATATTACTATTAAATTAACAAAACATGTGTAATCAATAAGTGTAAATCAATGGCTCAGTGTCAATATGGGATATATGGGCATAATTATAAGCTCTGAAGTTTAGAGGAGCATAATTTTAGGATCTGAACTTCAATACTTTTAACAAGTTACATGGATGAAGGATTAAAAGCATAATGTGCATATCTGCAAATACATATATATAACAGGAATAGCAAATAGCAGAAACTAGCAAGATGAATTTCAAGAGGAACAAAGAAAATGTCCTTAATTTAGATAGGTTAGAAACATGAAAATAGGATGGGGAGACCATACTGGACATCTGTACATTTGAAAAGAATCGTGGTAGTTTAGTTGAGCTGAACATGAGTGTCATTCAGCTGCAAATTTTATACATGCAGCATTTGTTTGTTTTATTCATGTACCACCTGACTCCCAGCAGCTCAAAGCAGTTGCATCAACAGAAGTATGTCGGGATCAATATTCACTGCTCTTAAGCATTTTGGGTCTATTTTACAAAAGACATTTACAAAGTTGGAGCATGTCTGGATGACTGCAACAAAGATGATAATAGTCCAGGAAAGAAAAATTTAGCAGGAATCGCTTGGGGCCTTGGGTATGTTTGGCCTGGACACAAAGAGAAGACTGAAGAGAGATGTAATAGCGGTCTCAAATTGTCTCAAAGGATACATTATGTAGAATTATGTAGAATATTATACCAGACTTGATCAGAGTATAATCAGAAGAGAAGAAAAGGAATAGAGATTTTATATTACAGGGATAAGTTTTCAATTGGGTGTTGAAAGGAATTCCTAAAAACTGTTTAACAATGGAACTATCTAGCCCTGTGATGGCACCTATGGCATGCGTGCCACGGGTGACACATGGAGCCATATCTGTGGGCACGCAAGCATTGCCCTAGCTCAGCTCTAGCGCACATGCGTGTGCTAGCCAGCTAATTTTCTGGACTTCCGGGCCCACCAGAAGTTGGGAAAATAGCCTCTGGAGCCTGGGGAGGGCAAAAAATAGGCCTACTGGGCCCACATGCGAAAAGTGGGGGGAGCGCAAGGGGGTTGCAAGCGCAGGCGCGAGGGGTGGGGCACATTGAATTATGGGTGTGGGCACACATGTGCGCGATCCCCCCGGAGTCCCCCTGCTTTTGGCACGTGATGGCAAAAAGGTTAGCCATCACTGAACTAGCCTGTTTAGAGAAGTAGCAGACTTACCTTACTTAAATACTTAAGCCAAGACTGATGACCATATGTCAGGAATGCTATAGTAGTGGAATCTTCATTAGGTGAAGATTTGAACTAGTTGATTTCCAATATCTCTTCACACCCTCACGTTCTATGAAGCAATAATCTTTAAAACACCTGAGAAAATAGGGAAGCATCTGGAGGAACAAATTATGTTGGCTACTGCTCTTTAATGATAGGACCATATTTAATCAGGCTTTTAGAACAGGTTACATGCAAAAGGGAGATTATTACATTGTGTTTTATTATCTGCTACTTGATAAGTAAATACTAATGAATCAATTCAAAGTAAAGGGGATTTGGTTAAAAGAGGGTTTTTTGGGGGGTGGGAGGTTAATATGATCTCTCAATTTGATAAATAACTAATGTTTTGCAGTGTGCAAAATAGCAAGAATTACTAATTATTTTACTATAATTTTCTTGGTTTGAATTCCTATTCAGAACACTAATGATTTCATTGGAGTTAGATTAGGTTTGGCCAAAAATAAATATGCTGTTTATTTTTAACAGTTGCATTTTAAGTTGTATATCATACTTTTAATACTTAGATTTTAATTTTTATATAATTTGGTTCTCAAAAACAGCAAAGTGAACAGCTGTGTCTGGAGTGAATTTTACTTGTACTCAAGACTGCTAATGCAAGCTTGAGCAGTTTTAAAATATATATATATAATCTCTCCTCAAGTTGATGATGACCCTCCAACAGTAAATGACCCGCAGTTTTGAGAAACCCTGGTCTAAATGAAGAAAAGTATAGTGCAGTGATGGTGAACCTTTTAGAAACCGAACTGCACGCACGCATGCCCAAACGGAAAGGTGTGTGCGTGCACAGACATGTGCCCATATTCAGACGTGTGAGCATGCGCATGAGCCCATATTCAGACGTGTGAGCATGCGCATGAGCATGCGTGGACATGTGCACATGAATGCATGGACATACGCGCATGCAGAGCAGAGACCTGAAGATCAGCTGGCTGGCAGGAGGCGGAGCATCCTAACACCGGCAGCGTGGCAGAACTAAGATCTTTTTCTTTCACGAGCTCCCGTTTCGTCATTTGCAGGGTAACAGAAGCTCATGAAAGAAACGCCACAAAGATCTGACTTGGGGCAACAGCACGCATGCCATAGGTTCGCCATCACGGGTATAGTGCTAAGACTGCAAAACCCAAAACCTTTTGGTATTACCTTTTAGTTTAAAGATGGAAATGAACATGTGAAAGCACAAACCTATCACTTGTACGGAATGTACTATTGTAGTGTATTGAATGTATTGTTATGTGCCATCCAGATGATGTCAACTCTTAGTGTCCAGGTGGATAGATTTTCTCCAGGAAAATCTGTTCCTAACCTATTTTTTCAAATCCTTCTATGGCACACTCACTGCTGCTATAAAGATAAAGGTTTTCCCCTTTCCAGTTGTGTCTGACTCTAGGGGCCAGTGCTCATTTCTGTTTCATAGCTGAGGGAGCCAGCATTGTCCGAAGACATTCCCTTGGTCATGTGGTCAGGACTGTATGCCTAAGGGCATGGAAGTTGAGGCCATTCAACTTGCTGCTAGTCATCTTCTTTCTGTGTTTTCTTTCCCAGCAATATAGACTTCTCCAGAAAGCTAGGCTTCACATAATGGGTCCAGAATAGCTTCTGTTACACTGCAATTTATATAAAGGAAGATTTTGGGTTTCCTTCAAGGCATTCCTGCTACTTTTATCTTAGTACAGAAGTGGGTTTACCTCTAATCTCTCTTAGAATTTACCTTGAATTGCTAAGGTAGTATGAGAAATTAGAGCGCCTTTAAAACCCCTACTTATCCTCTATTGTTTTGTATTATATGGATGGCAATAAATGAAACAAATTCCTGCTTCTGTTCCCCCATTGGTATTTCTTGCCCCCTGTAGGAGAATTTAAGTTTATGGGGCAGTGAAAAAAATCAGAGATATGTTTTTTGAACAACTTGCCTATGAAAATGCTGAAAGTGGGAATTGATAATCTTGTACATTCAGTATTTTCCTCAGTAAATTGCCTTGGGAAGTTAATAAAACATTTTTGATTGCTTGGTTATTTGCCATAAATATGGTTTTGTGTTATACACACAGACACATGCAGACAGGCACACATATATACATACATGTAATATATATACACAAGCAATTTAAAGTACTGCAGTAAGACCTGATACATTCGTAAATCATAGGAAGTGGTTCTTTGTGTAGTTTATCTAAGATCTTGCAGAAGAAATGTGACATTTTTACTACCTAAGAAGTACAAAAGAACGGGTAGTATATAGAGACAGAAATCGTGTGCCATCTAGTGGCAGACAAGTTCAATGGTGACTCAGCCTTCCATCCTTCTGAGGTAGGTAAAATGAGGACCTGGATTGTGGGGGCAATAAACTGACTTTGTATAAAAAAGAACACCGCTGGGGGGTGGGGGGCGAAAGCCCTACTAAGCAGGTACATACAAAAGTATGAAGGCTATTGCTTAACGCATTGTAAGCCACCCTGAGTCTCCGGAGAAGGGCGGCATATATATTGAACCAACCAACCAACCAACCAACCAACCAACCAACCAACCAACCAACCAATCAATCAATCAATCAATTTTATTTAAAAGCGGGGTCCTTGGTGTTCTCTGAGCTTGCTTGTTTTTTTGAAGACGTTTCATTACCCTAACTAGGAAACAGCATCAGTGCTAGTAAGGACTAGTAGCTGGTAGCACTGACAATGTTGCCTACTTTGAGTAATGAAACATCTGCAAGAAAACAAGCAAGTTCAGAGAGCGCCAAGGACCCCTCATTTCAACCCTGAGCTACAAATATCATTTATTGGTTTGTTTAAAAGCTCAGGCAATGAGTTGGATTCTGGGTGACATCATGGACAAGTCTGTGCAGTCACCTTGGCACCAAGAGGAAACAAGTTTGCCAAGAGTGTTATTTTAACTTTGCCAGGTGAGTCTGTAATTCTGAGATTTCCTAGTAGATCCAAATGTTCAGCAAGAGTACTTTAGATCCAAATCAAGCCTGACTCTGGGTTTAAACATATTCAAAAACAGATAAGGATAATTTAAAAAATGTATAGTTTAAAAAATCACTAATAAGAAAGCAGAAAAAATAAAGAACCAAAATATAAAGTTAAATGCACATAATTATATGACATTTCAAATAAAATATTTTAAAAATCTATTCAATATTTCTGTGGGAAAAGACATTTATGTATTACTTTGTCTATCTAACCAAAAATGCTAACTAAAAGTGAATAAAGTAATTATTAACTAGGGATTAATTAAGACTTTGCTGTTGCATTCATTTTTTTGATCAGTGTTATTTTCCATACTTTTAAGTACCATCCCCAAAACAAAATAATAAACAATTTTAAAAATTGCAAGAGTTAATATATCTCCTTTGGATTATTTTTTTAATACATAATGATTTTTTAATATGTTACTGATGAAAGTTAGTTTATTTAAATTGGAAATTATTCTGGACTAAATGAAAACAAGTTTCAAGGTTTTTACTTTTGCACAAACACATTTTCTTAAATAACTTCTATTTTTTCTATGTATCTTGCGGGGTTCTCAATGGAACTCCTCTTCATGGATCACTGCCTTGTCGTGGCGAAGGGGCTTGCATAACTCAATAAAGCTGTGAGCTATGCTGTGCAGGGCCACCCAAGAAAGAGAGGCAGTGGTGGATTCCTCCCGGTTTGGCTCAGTTCTGCTGAGCTGGTAGTGGTGACGATATGATGTCACTGAACCGGTTCTGCCCCCCTGGGCCCCCATCCCCACATTATTCTTACCTTTATTTGGCCCCACCCCCAATTTATTGCTGCCTCCTGAGTCCCAGCTGATGAGCTATAAGGAAAAACTTTTTAAACTCTTGCAGCAGGGCTTCAAAGGGCTGCCCTAAAGCTGATCAGTGGTAAAAGGCAGTTTGGTGGTAGACCGGTGCCTCCAAAAACAAATGAGTAGACCGGTGCCTGCAAAAATAAATTGGTAGATCAGTGCCTGCAAAAATAAATGGGTAGACCAGTGCCTGCAAAATACATGAGTAGACCAGTGCCTGCAAAAATAAATGGGTAGACCAGTGCCTGCAAAAATACATAAGTAGACCAGTGCCTGCAAAAACAAATGAGTAGATCACAAGCAGTTAAAAGCCTGGTCAGTATCTCTGCTAAATCCTAAAGAATTGTCACATGACCATCAAGCCACACCCACAAAATAAGCCATGCCCACAGAACTGATAGTAAAAAATTTTAGAACCCACCCCTGCGGAGAGATCATAGCAGAGAGCTCCGACAAAACACGATCCACTAGAGAAGGAAATGGCAACCCACTCCAGTATCTTCACCATGAAAACCCCATGAACAGTACCAAAAGGCTCACTGGAGAAGAGCCTAATGCTGGGAACAATTGAAGGCAAAAGAAGAATGGGATGACAGAGAATGAGGAGGCTGGATGGAGTCACTGAAGCAGTAGGCCTGATCTTAAATGGACTACGGGGGATTGTAGAAGACAGGAAGGCCTAGAGGAACGTTGTCCATGGGGTCGCAACTGGTTGGATACAACTTTGCAACTAACAATAACAATGGAACTACTACAAAGAGTAAAATATAAAGTCAGATACTGCAACTAATTACAACAGCTAAAAAGTCAAGGAAGGACAATGTTCATTGAAATAAAAATGGTTTCAGCTTGCTAAAAGGTATTAAGGGTTCAGGTCAGTCTCCACAGGGAAGCTGTTGTACATATTTAAGTTTTAGTGGAAGTGTTTTTGCTCAGTCACACAATGCATCATAAACAAACTATAACAAGATGGGTAATTCCATTTGCAGTCCGCCCATACTTTCTTACTAATTTCAACTTCATTTTTCTATAGGAAGACATTAAGAGATACAACAGTGGCATACTCTGAAACAACGTGGTATTATTATCTGTCTGAAGGCGCCTTGATCTATGGTGATTCCCAAGAATAACAGAGTCCCCTGTAACACTTTAATTTATCAATTAAAGCTTAGAACAACAGCTCTGGTTCATATGTGGTAATAAGCAACTTTAAGTTTATTGTATATTGTGTACTATTTTATGTGAACTCATGTTTCTCAGATTGTAAAACATAGTTTTCTAGTGTCATTTGCAGAATATATGACCTTGGTTAAATGAAACATAGATGAATGCAACGTTGGAAATAGTTACTGGGATTATTAGCAAGCAAATCACATCTGCCCATGTTGGGCAGGTCAGCTTCATGACCAGTCGTGGCATTCTACAATCATGTGACTGTGATTTGTGATGTTTTTTGGATTCACTTAATGACTGCTGTATTGGCTTAACAACCATGGTTTGCTTACAACCACTGCAAAAAAGATCAGAAAATTACTTCTGGTCACATGGGTGCCTTGATTTACAACCATAACAATTTATGATGAATTTATGGTTCTAATTATAGTTGTAAATTGAGGGATACTTGTATATACATACTTACATATAGAATCCTACTTATGTGTTATATTTGAAACTAATTTGAGTTTAAGGCAGATGTATATCTCTTTTGTAACTGGGTTGTACTTTCTAGAATTATCCCCCTTTAGTAAAACATCTGCTGGCTAGTGACAGTTGTGATGTGATAATACTAATAGTGGATGAGAACTGACATGGTTTTTATTTATTTATTTATTTATTTATTAAATTTCTATACCGCCCTTCTCCTTCCGGACTCAGGGCGGTGAACAGCCAATTTAAAACCAATACAAATACAAAAAGTTAAAACATACTAAAACCAATATGAATTTAGGCTGAAATGTAAAACCAAATAAAACTCTAAAACTCTAAAAAATTTAAAAATAGTTTAAAAATAGGAGGGATCAGGCAAGTCCGGCAAGTTGGAAGAGATGAGTCTTCAGAGCCCGACGAAAAGTCCGGAGGTCAGCGATTGTCCTCAGATCTGGAGGGAGATCGTTCCAGAGGGTGGGAGCTACCACAGAGAAGGCTCTCCCCCTGGGGGTCGCCAGCCGGCACTGTCTGGCTGACGACACCCTGAGGAGGCCCTCTCTGTGGGAGCGAACCGGCCGGTGGGAGGCAATAGGTGGCAGAAGGCGGTCCCGTAAGTACCCTGGTCCTAAGCCATGGAGCGCTTTAAAGGTGATTACCAACACCTTGAAACGCACCCGGAAGTCAACTGGCAACCAATGCAGCTCACGCAGGAGAGGTGTCACATGGGAGCGCCCTGTCGCTCCCATAATCCCCCGCGCGACCGCATTCTGTACCAGCTGAAGCCTCCGGATGCATCCCAAGGGGAGCCCCATGTAGAGAGCATTACAGTAGTCCAAGCGAGACGTGACGAGCGCCTGAGTGACTGTGCGTAGGGAGTCCCGATCTAGAAAGGGCCGCAACTGGCGTATCAGGCGTTTTTATCTCCGTTTCCTCATTTTCTTTTTTAAAACTGAGAAAATTGAATTACATTAAATTATTGTATGCATTTTACAGTGGAATTAGTGGGAAAGCATGCTAGTGTTTTTTTATAGCTTACTATGATTTTTCTTTCCAGTGTCAATCAAGATAAGAAGATGAAGGACTTCTCAAAAATAGGTCCTACAAATTATAGACTGACTTTCAAGCCACTTGCCCATTTCTGAGTGCAGTAATATTCACATTCTCTTTATTCTCCTCCTTTTATTTTGCTTTATTGTAGGCATGGAGAGTGCAATCACACTGTGGCAATTCCTGTTGCAGTTGCTTCTTGACCAGAAACATGAACACCTGATTTGTTGGACATCCAATGATGGTGAATTTAAGTTACTTAAGGCAGAAGAGGTGGCTAAGCTGTGGGGACTCAGAAAAAACAAAACTAACATGAATTATGATAAACTGAGCAGAGCTCTGAGATACTATTATGACAAGGTATTTTTTAATTTTAGGTAAACAAAAATAGTCATATATATACATTGTACCTTGTTTCTCTGACCTAGAGACAAGGATGCTTTCCTTTCAATGCACTTGTGGAAAATTTTAAATTTTCTTTTTTTAAAAAAATTCTAATTCTTTGCTGCATATTTTGGTGTTTATCCTGAAAACGGTAACATTATTATTATTATTTGCACAAGAACAAAACAAAAAAAACCTTCTTCTAATGTAATTTACATGATTTTACATTTTTTTAAAATTGTAAAATAAGATTAATTTCAATGTTGGAATAGCACTAGATAGTAACACAGTGTTATAACAAAGCTTACACGGTGGCTTTGGAAGCAATTCCCAGCTGGCTCTGCACGATTTGCAAGCAAGGCCACTTGGCTGTGCCTAAGGCCTGAATGCAGAGACAGCCAGGAGCACTTGGGAAGCAGCTGTGTGAACATGAAAAAGTGGCAGCTGCTTAAGAATTTGAAAAGGAGTACTTTGTATGCCCTTCTATGCTTTCTGAAGCACGTCTTTCAAAGGGTTTCACAGCCCTTTTATGATATGGTGGTATAGTAGTAAAAAACTCCAGTACAAAAATTTGAATTATACTAAATTAGAATCATACTAAACAAACAACAGTTCGTTTAGTGACTTCAGAGTTACAGTGGCACTGAAAATAGTGACCTACAACACTTTTTTACACTTACGACCATTGTAGCATCCCCATAGGCACATGATAAAAATACAGATACTTGGCAACTGGCTCATGTTTATGATAGTTGCAATGTCCTGAGCTCATGTGATCATCTTCTGCAGCATTCTGACAAGCAAAGTCAATGGGGAAGCTTATCAACAGAAATTTAGGGCTCAATTGCAGTCATAAGTTGAGGACTATCTGTAATAATAGAATAGAATAGAATAGAATAGAATAGAATAGAATAGAATAGAATAGAATAGAATAGAATAGAATAGAATAGAATCCTGAATTTTCTGTGAAGAGCTGTTGTTAACAAAATTTATCCTATATTGAATTAAATCATTTTGGCCCTAGAGCCCAGTGCTGGGGATTGAATTAACAACAGCTTCTTGAAGTCTGTGACAATGTCATGCTCCCAATATTTTTATCCAGGGGTGCCAGGATTGAACTTGGGGCCTTTTCTTTAGTCAGTCACTTGTACTTCTTTGAGCTATTTTGTCAAGTCACTTATATTTTTTTTTCATACCTGCTTTGATATTTTGTGCAGAACATTATCAAGAAGGTGATTGGTCAGAAGTTTGTGTACAAGTTTGTTTCTTTCCCGGAAATCTTAAAGATGGATCCTCATGCTGTGGAAATCAGCAGAGAAAGCCTTTTGCTGCAGGACAGCGACTGCAAGATGCCTCTGGAGAGCAGAGAACAGCATAAGCATGGTCTCCCAGTCTTGAAAGGCACAAGCCGCAACGAATACATTCATTCAGGACTGTACTCATCTTTCACCATCAATTCCTTACAAAATCAGCCAGAAACTCTCAAGCAAATTAAAACAGAAAAGCTGGAGGAGAAATTGGAAGAAGCCACACCTCTGGAAGAAGTCCGGACTGTTATTAGATTTGTGACAAACAAAACAGACAAACAAATCATGAGGCCTGTTGTGTCATTGCCATCCACATCTGAGGCAGCAAATGCGTCTACATTTTTAGCATCCTCTGTCTCTGCAAAAATATCATCCTTAATGTTGCCCAATACAACGAGCATATCCTCAGCTTCATCAACTTCCTCTCGATCACCATCTCTGTCACCTAACTCACCCCTTCCCTCAGAACACAGAAACATCTATCTGGAGTCTACTTGTCAGGATTCAGATTCTCTTGAGCCATTGAATCTTTCTTCAGGATCCAAAGTAAAATCTCCTTCTCTTCCTCCAAAGGCTAAAAAACCCAAAGGCTTAGAGATCTCTGCACCTCCAATGGTTCTTTCAAGTACTGACCTCGGCTCTATTGCCCTCAATAGCCCTGCGCTTCCCTCAGGATCCTTGACCCCTGCTTTCTTCACCGCACAGGTAAGACGGATGTCTTTGAATTTCTAGCTGTAATTCTAAAAATTTTCTGTCACAAGACATGCTTCATGGTTATTGTAAAGCAATTTCAAGGTTTATTTGGGTAGAATTTAGAGAAATATACCATCACAAATGATAGTTAGTTAGTTAGTCAGTCAGTCAGTCAGTCAGACAGACAGACAGACGGACAGACGGACAGACCGATCACTTAACAGTAAAAGAAACAATGAACATCGACTATGCAATTTATTATTTAAGTTACCTCCTATTAGAAGTGTTAACAATCAGAGCCAATGGGAGGAAAATCAATTTATCAAGGGAGATATTGGGTTTTGTGAAGGGCAGAATTAAGTCTATCCCAGCTGTAGATAAGTGATTTTTCTTACCTGGAGAAAACAGGTGACTTAGGAAATAAGCTGGCAGATACTATATGAATCCATGCAACCTATTTCTGGTCAGAAGATGAGAAATTCCCTGTACTTGTGCTTAACAATAACAGTTATCTATAGTTATTATAAATAAAAGCATTAGAAAATGATATAAAAAGTCAGAACAGCAGCAAATGCATATTTGTTAGTATAGGTACTAGAGTAACTTTAAGGGGGAGAATGTTCAAAAGAGAAGCACTATTGCAACCATGTTGTTGTGACGGTGTTTTGGCAATATTCTGTTCCCCAGCCAAACAAAATAAATTCACTTCCCCAGCTTGGCAATGCCAAATGTGTTCAACCATAGTGCCCAGGTAGCATGGCCAAAAATAAGAATTGTGTTCTGCAGGAGTTCAGATAGGATTGTATAGAGCAGGGGTGTCAAACTCACAGCCCAAGGGCTGGATGCGTCACACACTTGCCACTCCCATGCCCAGTTTAGCAAAGGAGAAAAAAGGCATGATATGTCATGTGACGCCGCCACGATGACGCAAGTTTGGCACCCTTGGTCTAGAGATTCTGCATTGTTTGGAGATGTGCAGTTTTCTTTGAGGAGACTTAGTCATTATAAAATGAACATTTTGTATTATAAGATTCTGGTAAAGTTTCTTATTGGGGTTGAATATTTGAAAATTATTTGGAAGACTTTCTTCACACTTTGTATGAGCTCAGCATCTTTCTGCTCTTCATGAAAACAGCCTAGCCCATGGATTTTCATGAGCGTGACAAAAGCGGTTGTTAGTGGCTTAGAGTGGCTTACTCTGTAATGGTAACAGAGTGAAGAATAGAACAATATTTCTCAAATTGGAAACCTCCAGATGTGATGGGATTTCACTTTGCAGAATTCTTGATATAAAGTAGTCATCAAGGACAAAAGAACCAATGGATGATATTCCATTTGCAAGCTGATATAGCCTAACACATACAGAAGGAATCACTATCACCAGAGAGAAATATCTTCCATGTTTTCCCGAAAATAAGACCCTTTCTTATTTTTTTTCAACTCTGAAATAAGTGCTTGGTCTTATTGCCATATGCTCAAAAGCCCGATTGGGCTTATTATCAGGGGATGTCTTATTTTGGGGAAAACAGGGTTTTATTTAAAAATCTGTATGTTCTCTCTCTTTAATATCTCTAGATGATATATAAAGACAGTAAGACATTATTAAGTCAAGAAATATAATGCTTAAAAAAACTTGAAATGGACTGAATGAATAAGTACTGTATTTTCCTGCGTATAAGACTACTTTCTAACACACAAAAATCTTCTCAAAAGTCGGGGGTCGTCTTATATGCCGGGTCTCATTCTCCTGTAACCAGGCAGGAAAGGCTCTGATGAGCCTTAAATGGCTCTGAGGAGGGTCGTCTTATACGCCCAGTCGTCTTATACGCCGGAAAATACGGTATATTTTTAACGTCCTCTAAGATCAGGGCTTGCTTCAAGTCCAAGGAAAGTTGTAATGTGGGCCCTACCACAGAGAAGCCAAAATTAATCATTCCATGTCAGGACCTGCACATGTGTATCTGCATAGCAAGATTTGTCTACAATGAATGTTTAAGAACAAGTTTTGTTTTTTCTCTGACCAGTTGGCAACTGGAATTCTTAATAGCCCTTTCTATTCTGCTGGCACTAGGCCTCATATAAGCAAAATACCAATTGACATGTTTGGGTCAGATTGTTTTATTTAATCAGAAAATGGCTTGAGGATGTTCAGAAAACAAGAAAAGCTGACTCCATAAGGGTAAAGAACTGCTTCTCCCTTTTGCACTGAGGATCAAATGGGCTTTACTTTGCTCTGCTCCTGTTTTTGCTCCTCTGACTGGGAACTGCCCTGGCAATGAAAAATATGTGTTCTGCAAACTAAGCATTGGATTTCCCTTTTGTTTCTAGAAAGAGGATAGTGGTGGGCAATTGCAAGCCTTCTCTTCCTATATTGTCCTTTTACAAAAGCTTTATGTTGTCCATCCAGTAGTAGAGCTAACCCTGGCGTTTTAAACAAACGCTGCAATCTTGACAAGATATTTCCAGTCTGTTCTTATGCATATGTGCTCAATTATACTTCGTGGAATTTAGCACAATATATAGTGCCAGTCATAGAAATTTAATTATGCAAATATTCAGAGAAAGACATTCGTGATTTTTTAAAAAAGATTAAGGCCCAGGCTACACTGAGGTTAAATGTAAAATGTCAGTACACAAGTTGAAAGTAGGTAGATATGTGTGCACGGGAGGGATAATTCTGTAACTTAGTAGTTATTGACCTGAAGATGTGATTTAGGATGTAGCTTTAGCACCTATAAACAATATGGTTGACAGTGGTACTGATGAAGCTCTCTGTGAGTTAACATAAAGGCACATGGTAGAATTCATTCTTTTCATTGTTCCAAAGCTCTGGCAAAAATTTTGATTAAAAAAAATGAAGAGATACAAAATATTTTAGTGGCTGTGAGCCTCAATGGTTTCCTTAATTAGCTCCCCTTAATTAAAAACCATTCTGAATTGCATTTATCAAAACCATGAATAAATAGGCCATGGCAGGGAACAGTGCTGTTTTTGATTAAGGTGGATTGTTCTTTCTCCGCTTCTCCAATAATATATTATTTGTTAATTGCAGTCAAGGGAATGAGAGGATAGGAAAAGGACAAAGATGCAGAGAAATGTTATATATCATCAGGAAAAGAAATAGAATGGATGTATTAGAAGCAAAAATAAACAAGATTTGATTCACACAAAATTAGCCATAATAACATCTGCTTATGAAGCTTTAAAAAATCTTGATCACTGAAGCCAATTCCCCTAGCTGCTGTACTTAAGCCAGGTGTTATCCTTGCATCCCTTAACATGATACATATATGCACCAGTAACTGTTGATATGACATGTCTTATGTTGCCTTTGCCTTATTCTCAGGTTATACCTGAAATCATTTACTGGTAAATCATGTTTCAGTTTTAAAGTAGCGCTTTCCCTCTTCATCCAACTCACTTTTTGCCATTGATACATTTTAGTATGCTTCATTGATAGTGTAATTAGAGGCTGGGATATGACCAGCTACGACTGACCACTTTAGGCTACTGAAGGCATACTGTACTTCCTTTCCTCCAATTGCTGGCTTCTGCCAGCTACATCCATTTTGATATGGGCTGCAAAAGAGACTGGAGCTTGCTACCATTATGCCTGCCTTGAATTTTTTTCCAACATGTAATGCTGCTCCTTATATACCTTACTTTAGCACTCTTTGGAATGGACATTATCCTCATGGTTAAAGAAATGGATTGTGCGTTGTTACTATAGAGTGCATTGAAGTTTTTTCCACTGCTTCTGCTGATTTGCATGATTGCACTTTTTACTTATTCTATTTTTTGTTTCGTTTGTTTTGGTTTCTGAGGGAGGAATGCATACCTTGTGTCCTCCGTGGGCTTCTTCTTGGTGTGGCCATTTGCCACTGGCACTTCCATTACCTTTCAATTGAGGATAGATCTCATTCATGACAGTCTCCCGCCATGTATCCCTATCAGACAGATAATTTTCTACTGATGTGTAATCCTTTTGGAATGCTAAACACAGGTGACACTTGTACTCTTCTGTGCATTCAGTTGGTTTGTTCAACAAATTGATGGGTGGTTAAGCAAATTGTTCCAATCCCTTTTCTACACTTGTCTGACCCCACCCCACATCAGGGAGAGTGACTGGTAACTGTTATCCTACTGGCAGCCAACACATGATGAGAGGGAAAATAAAGGGGGGGGGCATTCATAATTCTGCAGTCACTTTCATTAACTTGTCTAATATTAAAATGGTAAAGATAGCACAAGTTACCAGCCTTCTTATTTCAGTAGAATAGGGCTTGGATATATGAAGACAGCATCTTTTTGTAACAGTACAAAGATTAGAAGAGAGCGCTTTATTGCAGTCATCTGGCTTTTCCCTTAGATGCTTCTTTTTCAAACTCTAGGTGGTAATGTGGGCTCTGCCCCATAGTTATTTCCAGTGAATAAGAGGAAGTGAATGAATGAATGAATAATATCCACTGGAACGTGACCAATTTGCAGCCTGAGCACACACACAGAGATATTATCACACATTTCTATCTATATCTACATCTGACTATAGAGAACCGGTTTGGTATAGTGATTAAGGCACCATGCTAGAAAGAGATCATGAGTTCCAGTTCTGCCTTAAGCATAAAGCCCAGCTGAGTGACTTTGGCTAGTCACTTTATGTCAGCCCTTGGAAAGAGGCAATGGCAAACATCTTTTGAAATCTTGACAAGAAAACTGCAGGGACTTGCCCAATTAGTCACCAGAGCTCAATGCTGACTTTGTGGCACACACATCGGACTCTCGTTTCATTTGATATTTTCTGACATAGTAAGAGTTCTTTGACAATCTTAAGCATATTGCACTTACTGACTGATATTTATCCACACAGAAATGATCAGAAATAGGATACAAGCACTATTTTCTTTTTCTCCCCTTCTGTTAAGGTATATTTAACCAACATATCTTCAGAACAGAAGAAAGAAAGCAGCACAGACATTCTATTTTTGATCAGTTCTGCCTGGATAAATATTAGTCAGCAAGCATACCGCATGAGGGCAGTTTCAGAACACTCCATACAAAACTGATGTAAAGTCATTTCAGAGGTTCTGCATCATGCCAAATATAATTTAGGGCTTATAATTCTGCAAAGAAAGAAAGACATTGATATCAAAGGCATGTAGAAAAGACATGTAGAAAAAGTCAAGAAAAGATTATAAAAAATATATGCACCTCCAGACACATCAGTTTTCAATATAATCAGCTTATCAAAAATATCAGGACAAGCCTCAAGACAAGCAGTCTTTACAATACCTCCAGTGCTATTGGTCCTTTTTATTTTTTCCAGAACCTCAAAATATATAGAAATATAAGTTTACAACTTTCACTGTTTACGTACTGGATTAAAAACTCATATGTAATTATATGAGTCAACTCAAATTCTACATGGTCAACTCAGATTCTAACTGTAGTTATGGATAGTATTCCATAAGCATCAAGGTTAGGTAACTCATTCCGTACAAAGGATTCCATATGCTACAGATCCCACCCAGCTTTATAATTCCCAACAAAATTTGGTGAATCTCAACTTGGTAATCTTTCTGCACTTCCTAATACTTCTATTGATGTGATTGCCTCAACCACACAGGAAGCAAATCTTGTTCTGAGAACCACTTCATATTTTTTGAAACCTTGAGAACTATCTCTTGAAATGGCTGTTAATTTTATATAGGTTTCTAACTTTACCAATTATTAATACAAAAACTGACTTCTCATGAAAAATGTGAAAAGTTCAGAGAATACTGTAGCAATCCCTCTTTCAGGATTAACCCACTAATTGATTAGACTGGAGTTCTGATATTCTGTATTGGTCTTTGTTTGGCTTAAAGTCTCTTCAAGTGCTATGTACAATATAGGGAATTAGACATTTTGCTGACTAGCCACCTGAAAACTAAGTTCTGACAATGCTAAAAGCTGCAATAGAAGAGTTTAACACTGAGCAATGATCAATTCCTAAAAAAAAGAACATGGTTATTTTTGGTACAAAAGCCTGAGAGTTTGTAGTTCTTGTAAAAATAAATGACCTGACAGTTGCTTTCAAAACTGTGGGCTGTTTGCAAGAGAAATCTCAGCTTTTTTTGTGAGTCATTCTGTTGAAAATAGCAGTTAATGAGCAGAAGATCCACACAAGCTGTGTGGGACTGAAGCTCCAACCTCTATCCAATTGGGTCACATGAGCCATATTGAACTTAACAGAATATATTTTGGATAGGAGTTTGACTTTCAAACTCTGAACTAATGGATGTATGTATTTTCTTGATTACATTCCAACTTTCACCTGCTAGGATTCAATAATGGGAACAAAAATAACTCAGAAGGCCTCGCTATTTGTTTACATTCAAATAGTCACAATCTTGAATTACTTCTCTGGATTCTATAACTTACTGCAAACCTCAAATATAACCTTCTAGTGAAGATGCTTCAGATTGGAAGTCACTTTTGAGTTTACATAACATATGTCTGAACACCAGTTAAAAAGTGGTCTATGGAGGAGTGAGGTAAAACCAGTACACTTGTGCATTCACCAACTTGTGGCATTGTGTGAACATGTATAAAATCAAACACGTAGAAGAGAGTAAACAAGCTGGCAGTTCATTTAAAAACATGAACACAACCCAATGCATATTTTCAAGATCATTGATATACTCTGGCACAGGGAACTAAAGGGGAACAATGAGTAGCTGTTTTCAAGATATATTATAGAATAAATAGTAGTTAAGTTTGGATGGCTGCAACAATCTCGTGTAGGGTCAAAAATAGCTGTTTTATGATTGAAAGACTGCTGTTTTGAATCCAGCTATGCTTTCATTGATCATGTTCCAGGGAAACAACTAGAAAGTGTTCCATTAAAACTGATGCAGGGATATGAAGAAAACAATATATTGGAATATGACTCTACATACCCCATTCAAAATGTGTATTAGAAAATAGGATGTAAACAATACTGAACAAGCTATGATAAAAGTGAGAAAGTTAATGGCATACTAGCCTCCTTATGGCAATATTTATTGACAGATGACTAAGCTAGTGTGTTTTGTCTTGTAGACTCCAAATGGGTTACTGTTGACCCCGAGTCCCCTGCTTTCTAGCATTCACTTTTGGAGCAGCCTCAGTCCTATTGCTCCCTTGAGTCCTGCCAGACTGCAAGGACCAAACACCTTGTTCCAGGTAAGTTGGTGCATGTTATCTCAGACCAATCTTTGCCATTGGCGAACAAAAAACAGATATAGGAAACATGTAAGAGTTACACCCTTTGCTCAAGAAACAAGATCTTCAGCATTAGGGTGAGACATATTATCAACTGATTATTCAATGCTTGGAAAACATATGTAACTTCTCTGAAGCCAGGAGACAAGGACATCAGTGCTGCAGTAAAAATGGCTCTGGTCCAAAATTGTTCATTATATTGCTGGTAAATGAATTAAGAGCTAATCTGCTGATAGTATAGTGTACACATCAGAGTACTTTCCTGATAAAACATAAGTGGCAATATTTCATTGTAAATGAGGTTAAAAAATTGTTGACAATGAAAACAGTACATAATGAAATCTATGAAGAAGACCACGAAGAATTTTGCTGATTTCTTAGAAGGTTAGCATGCCTTATCTGAAACTGAAATCTTTCAGAAACAGGCATGGAACCGTGTATTAGAAAGGCTACTATCAATCTCAAGGATGTGATAGCTATATGGGTGACAGCTATATGGGTCCAAGGCACGCTCTCTTAATCTCTTATCAAAAAAGAGAAAAGTGTCAGTGTAAAACTGTATCTACACATGAAATTGCCCTCTTGGGTATACTTGACTGACAAGAGGAAAACTGAAAACATAAGCAGCTTTGACTAACATTAATGGTTCCTAAAAGTGATAAATGGATCCTGGATCTGTTGTAGCAAGGAAATGTCCCTGGCTGTTGCAGGGTTGCAAGAAAGGGAAAGGTCACATCTCTGTCAATAGGATGTGCGAATGAGTCCATAGAGATTTAACTGACCTTGATTAAAATAAAATGTGGTTTGTTCATCCCCATGCATGCATACAGTGCTGATGCACATTCAGAAGAGGTACTTTAACTGCATTTCCATGACTGCCATCTTTATTTTTTTGACTGCCCCCTGCAGGTAAGACTTAGGGAAAGATAGGGCAGAAGTGACAGTGTCCCAGCTTGTGGCAGCTGTGGTTCTCTAACACAGTTTCCCGTTTGCCCAAAGCTTCTTTTCTCACATGATACCAATACGCAGGAATTAATAATTAGGAGAGCTGGAGAGTTGTTGACTGTATTAACTGTTATGGAAACCAAGGCCCTGAAAATTCATTGGATTAAATAAAAAAAAATCAGTTGACTTTGTTTCCTATAACAATTCGTGGACTTTGTTTCCTATAACAATTGAGAAGAAGCTTTTTTTGGATTGAGGTACCAAAGCTTTAGCAGAAGTAACCTGTTTTTTTTATAATGTTTTGTCTCTGAAGAGAGAATTGCAGAGAAAGCAGTAGAGGGAAAATAAGGGCTCTCCTTTTTATATTAGTATTTTCCAAAATGAAATATGACTACAGGAGTGTTTTAAGCCTCCCCCCCCTTCATACAATGCTTAAAGAATTTAAATAATAGTATAATCTACTAAAAAAGCTTTATTTAATTAGCAGTGGGTAAGTGCTCTGAAATGTAAATTCATCCACCCTGGTGAAGGAGGAAAAGGAGATCCAAGTTTCCACCACCTTTAGAACTTGCTTTGCTCACTCTTTAGGTAGTCCTCGATTTACAACCACAATTGAGTCTAAAATTTCTGTTGCTAAGTGAGATGTTTGTTAAGTGAGTTTTGCTCCATTTTACGACCTTTCTTGCCACAGATAAGTAACACGGTTGTTAAGTGAATCTAGCTTCCCCATTGATTTTGCTTGTCGGAAGTTTGCAAAAGGGGATCACGTGACTCCAGGACACTGCAATTGTCATAAATATGAGTCAGTTGCCAAGTGTCTGAATTTTGATCACATGACCATGGGGATGCTGCAATGGTCTTAAGTGTGAAAAACAGTCGTAAGTCACTTTTTACAGTGTTGTTGCAACTTTGAATTGTCACTAAATGAACTGTTGTAAATTGATGACTACTTGTACATGCTTGGCTTTCCAAGGGGAAGTGACAAATGGTATCAGTTCCCGTCATCTGCTCTTTCAACTTTACCCCTGAACTCTTCTCAAAAATGGTGTAGTGCTGTTTCCAAAAACAAAGACATGTTATTTTGTCATAGACACTACCTGCTTGAATCCATTTCTTTTGAGTTGAGGTAACTCAACAGGTAAAACTACTTTTGTTTCCCAGCATAGTGAGTAGAGGTGATTCTGCGGCAGCCAACTGACGTCAGTGGCTCAGGTTAATTGGCAGAGCCTCCGCAGGTTGTAATTAACTCATTCTGGATGTAAAAGTTTGCTGTGTCATTAGGATAATGAGAGACTTGTTCAGACTGCAGTTTACCAAGCAACAAAGGTAAAAATAATAGCAAGGAAATACAGTTGAAATTCATCAACACCTTACACACGCTTCTCCATTTGAATCGGTGCAGTTAATTGTTTGTTTATAGCTTATAGCTGCACTGAATGACTTGAGGGAAATCCCCTAGAATCCTTCATATCCAGGCACAAAAACAAAAGGAACTTTTCTAAAGAGTCAACTGACATAGCATGTCAAATACAAAGCTTGGATGAGTCAAGGGATAGACACATTGTGGCAATTTACAAAATTGTTAGTTGGCTCAGCAAGTAAGCTCCAACTTACTGGGCAGATCTCTGCAATGAATTAGAACCCTTTGTTTTGTTTGTAAAAGGAATTTGGGGGTGTCTTTTAAATGAGTTGTTAAGAGATGCATTCCTTCAACCATATTCCCTGGGTTTCCAGAAGTGAAACTTTTGCCCATGGAACGCTATAGTATATAATCTGTGGGTTATACATGTGGATGAATTTAAATTGTGTACGGCCATTTATTTTTAGACTGTAGCTCACCCCTTGCTTTTAAAATAGGACAGAAAATCAGAACAGCAAGAGCTACTGGAGAGTCCAAAATATTTTAAAGGTGATATTTTTTACAGAAAAGGAATGTGATAAAATATTCAACAGCATTCCATTGGTTAAGAAATGGATGTAAGAGTGAACTAGTTAGGCTGCAGTTATGATGCAACTTCTGCTTCAACTGTAATGCAAAGTTCATGCTTATTGAAGAGCTGACATAGAAAAGCATGTACAATCTGGGAATGTACAATTAGGCCTTAATTTACCCCACCTTCAAACTGGAAGCATCTGGGAGAGTCTTAATTCCCAGCTGCTGATAGCTTGTGGGTGTTGAGCAGCACAGAAGCCAAAATCAGTCAGTTTGTCAGTTCCAAGATTCCTAATAATATTTTGGGCAGAGAACTTTGAACCATGCCAAGAGAACAGCCTCAGCGACTTTGCATTAAGCTATCATGCCTTGGTTTATCAGAACAAAGGCATGAAAAAGGGGGATACAAAAGTACAGAGTTTTCTTACTAATAGAGTGCAGTACTGCAGGCTACTTCTGCTGATCATTGGCTGCCAGCAGTTTGGCAGATTTAATCTCACCAGGTTTAAAGTTGACTCAGCCTTCCATCCTTCTGAGGTCAGTAAAAATGAGGACCCAGATTGTTGGGGGCAATAGGCTGACTCTGTAAACCACTTAAGAGAGGACTGTAAAGCACTATGAAATGATATATAAGTCTAAGTGCTGTTGCTAATAAAGGAGAATATTTGTAACTCGGGGTTAATACAAGGGGTTCTTGGTGCTCTGAGCTTGCTTGTTTTCTTGCAGATGTTTCATTACCTTAACTAGGTAAGAGAAGCAGTGCTAGTCATCTTAAGAGTTATCTTAGCTATGTGACCTTTTGCATCCTTCTTGAAGATACGTTCCAGTAGCTCCACTACAAACAGCTTTTGATAGCCAAATTCAAGTTACATTTTAGAGTTAGTTTGTTCAGAAACATGCTGGCTTTAATTTAGTTTCCATGATGGCTCTGGACAGAATTGTCCTTCCACTGGAAAAGAATGCCCATGACTTGGTGGGAGTGCGTGGGATGTCTTATGGCTCTTGCTAGAGCAAACGAAGACTAGAACCTTTGCTCAGTTCTAGTTGATGTGTTAGTTATAGACCTTACTGGACCAAAAAGCTGTTGTGGGTAACAGTTCTATGTGCTATATGCGGGGGTGCTTTTGAGACTGACTCAGTGCAACAAGGGAAGAATGCAATGATTAGGCTGCTGGTAGGCAAGTACAACTTAATATTTATTCTTAAATTGCTCTATTGGTTGCATAAAAGCTTCTAAGCCCTATTTAAACTGTTGGTCATGACCTGTAAAGTCTTATACGGTGTGGTGCTGGGCATTTGAGGTAGTCTTTTTCAAAATGATTTTTTCTGATCTTTGAGATCATTGAGAGAGATATTAAAGTTCCATCCCTTTGAGATGAGGGGGACAAACTTTGTCTATAGTAGACTTACATCACTGGACTACCTTGCCTCCAATTTAATTTAGTCCTTTTCTTGATAACCTGGAAATCTATGAAAAACATCTTATTTGGGCTTTTAATGAGTAGTGGTGACCTGAGCTACTACAATATTTTTGAAGTTTATTTTGTTGTGTTTTTTATGCTCTAAACTGTTCTGATTCATGGGCCTGAGCTGATATGCAAGCAATTTAAATAAATTAATTTAAATTATTAAATTTTAATAAATTAAAAAAACATTAGTCTTTATGGGGATTATTTGATTTTATTAGGCATTAATTATTGTCTTGAAGATTAGAATGTCTTGCAGAATTTATGGACATATTTGCATTGTAATTATTTTCAATATTATTTCTATGATATTTTTTTATCGTATTCTGATTGCTAAAATAAAACAACGTGCACCCTATTCATCAGCTTTATTGGGGTGGTCTTACTCTTACAGATTCATATGCTTCTTCCCCAACCCAATGTTATATACAAACCTGTAGTTGTGAGATTTATTTTAACTTTAATTCATTTACAAAAAAATATGTCAAACCTCAGACTGATACTGATTCATTTTAAAATAAAAGTGAAAAAGTATTAGCTTACTCAAAAATCACAAGGAAGTTTTAACTTAGGTTTTTCCCTCAAGAATCTATGTCAAAAATATCTGTTTTCCCTGAATGCCTTTTTCTGAACCATCTCATATTCATCCAATCCAAAATGATGTTTAACTTGGATCTGGTGCATCTTTTTAAAATTATTTTACTTGTACCTCAGCAGTCTTCATGTATCATTAAAAACAATGTTTGAGAGCTTACACATAGATAGAATGCGAATATCAGTGACATTTTCCTTTGCTTTTTTTTTACAGTTTCCAACTCTGCTAAATGGTCACATCCCAATGCAAATCCCCAGCTTGGATGGGGCCTCTTCTCCAGTTCTCCTTTCTCCAAATGCTCATAAATCCTGATGTCTCAGCAAACTGGGGACTCACTAATAAACTGGATTTGACACAGCCATTCTGATGGGTTTCATTTTTCTGGTAAAGCCAGGAGGACATGATGAAACTCTTTTACTATGGTTTGCACTTTCCATTACACAGATGACCTACTTGTATGGTGTTTATTTAGCATTTTTATACAGTGAGGGGGTTTTTTGTATAAGAAATCTTTTGTGCATTAAAACAACTTATAATTTTTATATCCTGCTCTCCAAGTGTTGAACACTGTTAATGAAGTTATCTTTCTTAATACATTTCTAAACAATATGTAAAGGATGTGAAATGTTTTACTTCTGTACTTCTGCGTATAATGCATCCTGCTTGTATAAACTATAACCGGCTGTGCCTTCTTTTGCATAATGTTATATAAATGATTTATATATTTTCCAGTATTAAGATTAAGGTTGGAAAGAACCAAGTATTGAACACTTTTCTCCCCATCCTAGTATTTCAGTATTCCCCTTATGGTCAGCCATGTGGTGAAGTATATTCATGTAATTTTGAATTAAGCGCTTTCCAAATATATAAAGAATGTTTTTGTTTACTTCCTGAACTGACAGGCCATAATATTTTGGCCTGTGGGTTAAGAATAGAACACTATTTAGACATTAGTGCTTGAATTCTTCTGAAATAGTAATATGGTCTTAAAATACTTGCAACATATATTAGGGGCATTTTTTAAATTGGAGGGAATAGCCTTATTCAGTGCCACTATCTTTGTGTATAAAGCTGATTGTTAAAAGAGATGTCAACCTAAAATTTATTTTTGTGAACAAGTAAAATTCTCACATGCTTCTTATCAGGGATGGAGAAAAAATGACTCCAGTGGTGCATGGACCAAGGCTTTAAGACTTCAACATCTTTGATTTTTCAAAAAAAAACCTTTTAGTAATGCTTACAAAAATGAAAGTCTAAAAAGATGACAGGTGCCTCCGTAATTGGAAAATAAATACCGTAATACCCAGAATAAGTTTTCAGTGATTTTTCTCTCTTCCCCCACAACCCCCTTTGTACTAACCTTGTATTGAATATTGTGATTAAAAATTATCCAGATTCTTGATCTCTTCAGCAAGCTAGAATTCTGAAAGCAGAAAAGAGTTTGCCATTTCCTAGAGTATCATGACTGGTTCCCTGATGATGAAATATAAAACAAAGTAAAACTGAATAAATGTGGGTTGTAGTAGAGAAGAAGGGTATTGTCTCTTAGCCGTAATTGGAAAGGTATCTTATACATGCATATTTTATGAAGATATTAACAATATTCAAACAAAACAGATTCAGATTGAAGAAATCAAATTTATCATATTTTCAAAATCAATGTGAAAATATTCTCCGTGCTCCAGCTTTGGCAAAAATGACAAATCTTTGTGTACATTTTGAAGTTAAAAATATGAAGCAAAAATTAATACAACTGATTTTCACTTTAATTCTGTTTCCCAAGATTGACTTTCCTTCTTCGAGAGAACAAGTTTCTGCTATTTGAAGAACCCACTGATTTCCCAGACTTTTTACTTGATTAGTATTCTGTCACATTTTGTATCATATGCTTCCTATCTCCTTCTTGGCAAGGAAGCATTGCAAAGTGTCAATTTACCGCACACTATATATGGAAAGTCTAGGGATGCAGTGGCTCAGTGGCTAAGATGCTGAGCTTGTCAATCGAAAGGTCAGCAGTTCAGCAGTCCAAATCCCTAGTCCCGCATAACGGAGTGAGCGCCCATTACTTGTCCCAGCTTCTGCCAACCTAGTAGTTTGAAAGCATGTAAAAAATGCAAGTAGAAAAATAGGGCCACCTTTGGTGGGAAGGTAACAGCGTTCCGTGCACCTCTGGTGTTTAGTCATGCCGGCCACATGACCACAGAGACGTCTTCGGACAGCGCTGGCTCTTCGTCTTTGAAATGGAGATGAGCACCGTCCCCCTTACCTTTCCTTTTATATGTAAAACATTTTAATTGCCAAAAATATTCTGTCTCATGCACAGAATCCTGTTAGATTTTTCAGGGAATATTCGGACCCCAGTCCTTTTATGCATACTGATCCAAGATACTGATCAAAGAGTATCCTACATTGCTTACATCCTTTCTTAAACTTCTGAAATATATAGCCTACATTCACTTCAAACACACCATTACACTGCATAATACAGGGTACAGGTAGCTCTCAATTTACAACCATTCATTTAGTGACCATTCAAAGTTACAATGGCACTAAAACAAATGACTTATGACTGTTTTTACGACCAATGTGGCCTCCCCATGGACTGCAACTGGCATGTATTTATGACAATTGCTGTCCTGTGGTCATGTGATCATTTGTAACCTTAAAAGCTGGCTTCTAATAAGCAAAATCATATGCAGAAGCCAGACTTGCTTAAAGACCACATGATTCACTTAACAGCTGCTGTGATTTGCTTTTAACAACTGTAGCAAAAATGTTGTAAAATAAGGTGCAACTGATTTAACAGCTGCCACTTAGCAACAGAAATTTTGGGCTCCATTGTGGTCATAAGTTGAGGACTACCTATATATAGCTATTATAACTTGGAAACAAATGTAACAATCATACATTTTTAAATTTAAGCTTAATAAAATAACTTCAAAAATTTTAAGAGTGAAACACAGCATATACCTTTTCTGATTATGCAACAAAAACTGACCTTAAAACTCATTTATTTTGGCAGGTAAAAATTAGTAAAAATAGATGGGTATGCTTAGAAGCATTTGGAATCATTCAATTTTCGTGCTAAAAAGATGGAAAAGCATAACAGTACAATATTATTTTGTGTCATTTTAAACAAATTATCCAACTGATTTATGCACATTAAAATCATGAACAAAAACTGTTTTAAATTTTGCTTAAAATGAGCTAAGCATCTTTAATATAGTTTTGGGGAGATAACACGTAATATTAACAGTGCAGTAATATCAGTGGTGGGTTCCCCCCGGTTCACGAGAGCCGGTAGTGGTGACGATATGATGTCACTGAACCAGTTCTCTGTCTTCAGGAGCTGGGCCCTCCCGCCTGCCCCGCCGTTATGCCGATCTTATATTTCTTCTTTTTTTGCCCAGCTGAGAGGTGCGGCAGAGCAGATTGCTGCACCTCAGCTGGGCAGATTCGCAATGCGCTTGCGCAAAGTGCAAGTTTGGCATGTAGGTGAGCAAATTGAGCATGCGCACAGCCATCGCACACAAAGTGCGCAACCGAAGAGGTGATCACGTGCAAAGCGCACACACAAAGAACCGTAGTAAAGCTGGTTAGAACTCACCCCTGAGTAATATATCCTTTGATTTATGGGGGTTTTACATTAAAAGTAGGTTTGTGTTCTTCCCATTTGAAGAACATGCAGAACCCTATTATTTGGCTACTTTGAATAATAACATGCAGAAGTGAGATGAAGCTGAAGAACAATTTATATCAGAAGCAGCTTTCAGGGGGTCTAATAATGGAGACCCTGAGATTTTCTGCCAAACAGGAAGCTGTGAGACTGTGAGGTCATCAGTAATATACTGTAACCTTTATATTGTAAAAGCCAGAAAGTGTACATCCATAATAAGCTACATATTCAGAGCCATATTTAACTCATTTCCTTAAATACAAATTAAAGGATAGTAAGTGGCTAATAGATGCTTGATGTCTAAGTGCCCCTAAATGCTGTATCTAACCCTTTCTTCTCTGTCTAAATCTCATGTGCCTTAATTAGTCCATAGTGAACTGGATGGAATTTTACTACAAAATGAAATCTTAATAAATCAGTACCCAGTACTTAGTAAACCAGAATTATAGAAGCAATAAGACTATTGCTTCTATAATTCTTGGCTAGCATACTACATTTAGGCAACGTAAAGCCCCAGATTGAGAAAGGTTGGTTTAATTGTTTAGTTGAATATTTAGCAAGCCAATTAACAGCAATGCTCTGTCTATATGTTTTTGCATACTTATAATGTGAGATGCTAAAGATACTACAATAGAAAGATAAACATCATGGCTGCAAATGCACTTCTGCATTTTCATAGATAGCTTCTGTGGCAAACACATACAATGTGAATTACCTGTTGACTCTTTAAAGTTACAAATGTTTTTATGTGTTTGCTGTGTAAAAAATAAAGTATACCAAGCAATCAAGTTTACTGGATAATGGTGTGAAGTTTAACTGTTTCAGTCAAGAAATTATTCACAGATACATAGGGAACAGACACTGTTATGCATTAATGTGGGTGTTGTTTAACACAGCTATTTGCATTCCATTAAAAGCTGGAACTGTCCTTTTTTCTTGATAATAATGAAACTTATTCTGAAATATAAACTCTAATTATAAATAAAAAGGATGATCCTCCTTTTATTGCTCAATCCATAAGATTTGCTCCTACGAGACAAACCAAAATAAGTTTATTTGTTCACAACAGTTTCCAAACAAAACTTTTAAATGGCACCACTGTTAACACGTACTGTACATCTTCTCTACCAAGTGAGATACTTCAAAAGATACTCATATTTGCATACAATCCTTTTGAAGTACAATTGACTAAAGGTACCAACAAAATATCTATTAAGACAGATTTTCCTCCAGATCACTGCAAGTACAACTCTCAACTGGCACTGCATTGCTGGCTAGGAATACTGGGATTTGTAGTCCAGTATGTCTAAAAGATGCCAAGAAGAAAAAATGCTGCATTAAACATTCTGGATTTCCAACATAAATACCATTTAAGCCTGAAAAGTTCTTTAATTATTTTCATTCACATTTTACATAGGTAAACATTGGAATAACTTAAAGATATTTATTTAAACCTACCTCACAAAGCTGTTGTGAGGATATTTAATGCTTACGGGGGGGGGGGGGGGAAGATTGCATACATTTCAAGTAGTATGAATGAGAATAACATTGAGCCCAGCTGGTGAGACACTCAGATTTATAGATTAGAAATTTGCAACAAATTCTTAAATAACAAATGTAACATTTGGTAATGCTATGAATAACATTTCAATTATTTTTCTATTAGCTATAAAGACTTCTTTTTTGTAGTTTATCTGTTCTATTTGTAAGCATTTAACATTTAACTCCTATATGTTAGAAATTCTGGTGAAAAATTCACTAAATTCTGAGAGCTGGATTCAAAGTTCTCTTGCCGGAGGAATGTGGAATAAATTTTTGCCAATGTTTCCTCTTTCAGAGAGGGGGGTTGGGTGGGTAAAGATGGATGCTGTAGACAATGAAGGGATTTTTCTAAATAGCATGGTAGGTGGTGAAGAACTGCAAAGAAAGTCATGAATTGGAATCTCAATTCCTCCTTTGTGCATAGGTGAAGAGGGAGCATATGGGGTTCCACTCAAAAATGGATGTATATATCAGAATTGCAAATAGATCAAATCTCTCAAACTGTAATAATGCTTTGTTCAAATATATTAGGAGAAATAGCCACAATTCTGCTGAATAAAAGGCAATTTCTGAGTTACTTCAAGAGTTTAAAAATCCTGTTTCCTCCCTCCGTTCCTGCAATGCCCAATTCAACAGATGACTTACTGGTTTGTCAAGCAGCAGTTTTCTAGCTGAATCTGGAAAGTTGGATTTAAACATTGTTTCCAAACAATAGTGTATTCCATCCATATATAGAAAACACATATGTCTTCTGGTTACTTTAGTAAAACTAAATTACATCAGCCGACTAGTTAAGTGCAGTTTTCACTGAATTAACTGCTCAATTTAAAAAAACATAATACAGGCTGGGAAAGTTTCAAGCTTCAAGGGAAGCCATCTTTTTAAAAATAGGATTTATTGTTTTTCCTGAAAAGTGACAGGAAAGTTTTCTTCAATTCAATGATTTTGGCAAGCTTCAGGAAGGTGAGGGATTCAGGATTTCAGGAAGGTGGGAGAAATGCAAAATTTTCTTAAAGTTGTATGATGGGATGCTACAGAATATCTGAACACTACTGAAGATTTCCATGTAATATTTATACTTTCAAAAGTACAGCATTAATACAGGTCCATCTGTTAGAAATAAACAGCAGTTGGTTAGCTTTACTGGGCTTCGTTAAGTGTAAAACCAGTTTACAAATGCTGAAAAGCAGCAGTGGTCCAACAGTCACCATTTCACATAAATTTGTCTTCTTTTCCAGAAAAGAGTTCTCAAATTAATTTTACTATAATAATAATAATAAAACATTAAGAAAACATTCCAAAACATGCCACAATTACTATTCACAAATAAAGTTAAAGAAACATACAAAATCTTTCACTTAATACTGTTAAATAACAATAATCAATTACAAGATTTCCTGAACAGAAATGGTAGGACCCCTGAATGTTTTATAGTGAACATCAGGAAAAAAAATTAAGTTATCTAGGAATATTTTTCATGATATATCAGCCAAAGATTTACATAACCATTTCAAAATATACTAATAAAGATTTACAGCCTCTGGAAGATGCACTAAACAAAGAGGTTCCAAAAGGTGAACACAAATGCTGAAAAATACTGTTCCTATCACCAGGAGGTACTTATGATACTCACTGAGATACATAAGCTTAGTAGTACTGTAATATGATGACTTAATTTCAATAAACAAGTAACGTCTACAACCTTTAGAACCCTCCAAGTTCTCATACTCTATGAAGCCTGCATAATAAAGTAAGAGATTCTTTATTGTGGTCTTGCATTCTTTAGTGGCTTTCCAATGAATATGTGGTCATAAAACAGCCACCAAAGCAGGTGGCAATTAGAGAATTGAGTTGGGATGCTTCACATCCATAGTTTTTTTTGAATCACCGGAACATTTAGGGAAATGTCAATATCAAAAATATTCTAACAAGTATGTCTATTAGAAAAAATTAGAGAAGGGAGATAATAGTTAAGTGTCACATATAGGTGGTTCATCATTTCTGATATAAGCCAAAATAAGAGATCTGGAACTTGAACCATATAATTTTTCAACTGTTTGAATATCTGTACTACTAAGTGCTTTAAAAAGGTATTTGGTAGCATTCGAAATACTTTATATCTAATGTTAAATAAGAAATTTACAGGCCAAGAACTAGAGAGTGTTAAAGTAAATAGTAACTACAGTCAAGAAAGCTGTGTTTACATTCCAGGAAACATTGCAGTTAAAGAAAAAAACAAGATATAAAACTGCAGCAATAATTCATGAAGAGAAACAAGGCATTCACATAGCATATACAGTAAACCCATTGCAACTCTTTTAGGCATTCGGTTCTTAACTATACAGACAGTAGTTATTTAGCAGCAATGATTACACAATAAATAATGCACTGTGTTTCTCAGTCCTGCACAAAAATTGCAGCTACTGTTACATTAACAGTTGTAACCTACTGGATCTAATGGTGGAGGAGACCTTAAAATTGACTGTACAAAAATTTGTCACATTGTGACAACAAATATATATATATATATATATAAATATATATACATATATATTAAAAAAAATAACCAGTAGGTCCAAAATAAAGAGACTGCACTGTGAGGAGGACAGTGTAGACAAACAGATGTCAAGTCCATCAAGGGAAGAATTGCCTTTAGACTAGAGTCCTTGATGGAGATAAAACCAGCCCTGGCTTGAAACAGCACTGCCTGCCTCAGAAAAGCATGCTTTGTCTTCTGTTCTTCGCATGTCCTAGAACATAAAACATGTATTTTGTTAAGAGATTAAGTCGATGTTTCAGTATACATATTGATACATATCATATCAAACAGATTTAGAAAGGAACTGTGAGTATTATTTTTAAAGCAATTGTCTCATAGAGAGCTAGTTTGGTCTAGTGCAGGGGTATCAAACTCACGATGTCATGGCGTCATCATGTGACGTATCGGGACATTGTTCCCCTTCGCTAAACTGGGTGTGGCTAGTGCGTGACGCATCTGGCCCATGAGCTGGGAGTTTGACAGCCCTGCTCTAGTCTTTAAGGTATCAGGCTAGAAACTGGGAGACCATGAATTCTAGTCCTGCCTTAGCCATTAAAGTCAGCTGGGTGACCTTGGGCCAGTCGCTTTCTCTCTTAGCCCAACTCATCTCACAGGGAAAGTTGTGGGGCAAATAATAAAGGCGGGATACAAATGAGCAAATCTATGCTTAGTCATACATTGTGCTAAGTTACAATATAGTTTGGTTCTGGTTTAGCATGATGTTTGAATTCAACCACTGTGGTTTGGAAATTTATTATGTATGGTTTAATAGTATTTGTGAATCATTGTGGCTTAACAACCTGCATCTTAAACAAATCAATGCTTAGTATGAGGAATGGCTCCAACCATTCACAGAATGTACAGTACCTGAATACATCAGCATATGATGCAACAGTGCCTAGCTACTTAATAGTGCTTTTCACCATGATCCACAAGATCATTTTTTTAAAAATCCAGATTTTGCAAACCTCTTTAAAGAAAATCTCGTTTGAGTAATCCATGGAATTCTAACTATTTAATAGGTATTAATTGTTCTACTTCATGCCATCCTGAGAAAGAAATGCAAATATTACTTTACGTACCTGTCTCTGGATAAGTGGAATTTCGAAAGCCTGGATCTTTTTGGAGTTGAATTTCTTTCAAAGTGAATATTGATACACCTGAAACAATACATGTAGTGACTTTTTTCTCCCAAATAAGTGTCTCACTTTAAAAATATATTTAGGATCGTAAGAAAACTTTATCAAACAATATTTATAGAATGCGCCAATCTGAATAATCCTGAAGGATTTACAGGAACTGCAGCAAAGAAAAAGAAAACAATATTTTTCTTTCCTGTCATCATCCCTTCTTCCAATCCCAGCTGGACAAAAGCAGGAAGAGCTAAAAGCCCATCTAAATTTGATTTGAACCTGATATTGAGTATCAATAAATGTCTTTCAGATGAAAGATACAAGGTTAATAACTATTAGTTTAAACACAACCTAACTCAAGTGGATAGTTTTGATTCAATGTAGTATTTAGAAAGGTTCTTAATTTTCTGAGCAAACAGGGTAAAGCTCCTCAAAACCAGATGCCCAGCTCATATCAAAGGCAGAATAAACTTACTTTCTGGTAAAGTATGTATTCTAGTTCCAAGACTTCTGAAATATGCATGTTTCATAGCCTCTTCTGCTGATATTCTTTTCTTTGATTCATACTGGCAAACAAAGGGATAGAGACTATTTTAAAACACAATTGATGAAGGATAGGTTTTATTTATTTCAAATCTCAATGTTTGGTCTTTAGTTCCTGTAGCTA
Organism: Masticophis lateralis; assembly: GCA_030761175.1. Taxonomy (NCBI): domain Eukaryota; kingdom Metazoa; phylum Chordata; class Lepidosauria; order Squamata; family Colubridae; genus Masticophis; species Masticophis lateralis. The sequence continues at coordinate 37,504,919 of JAUDYJ010000006.1, read as the reverse complement.
TAGAAGAATTCGGGCAAAATAACTGGGATAAAATCTAGGGAACTGCTATCAGTAAAGGTAAATGAAAGCCTCCAACTTTTCAGCCTGGGAAGCACATTTAAAAGTTTAATAAAGATGTACTGGAAGATGTTCTATAGAAATCAGAAGTAATAGTGGAAATAAAATTTTAGAGGTGCAACATTACTACTTTCCATTCTTTTTAATGAAAGTGTTTAAAGTGGTAAAAAGCTCAAGTGGGTCAGGAAGCTTGTGGACACTAAGGGAAGTGACAGTGGGTGCTTCTTGGGAACGTAAGAAATGAACAAAACAGGTGAATTAATGGACTGCATGGCCTATGGTACAAATATACTAAGACATATTGTTTGTTAGATTTTTGGTTTAGAATATTTCATTCAAAGACCCATTATTTAAAACTTTTCACACTGGCTTAGCACACTGGGTGAATGCAGCCTGAATTAGTTAGGTTCCACATATAAACAAAGACAAAAACTGGAGTATATTTTCTTGCCTTTATTTGTATATATGCGTGCATGTACAAAATTATTTTTGCTGTTGGCTTTCAAAATCATTTAAGGAATTCATCATTTATGTACTTTTTCAGGGTTTTACTATATGAAATTAACAACTGAAGGAAGAAATATTTGATTGAAAGAAGAGATTTTTAGCAATAAAAAGAAGCTGCAAGAGCAACATCTACATACAAGAACAACATCTAAATAATGCTCTTTTTTGAACCATAGTTTAATATTCTTATAATCTACCAAATAAATAACTTGAAAAGTACTCATTGAAACTACCTGTGTAAAGAATACAAAAAACAACTTACTTGAAGAAATTTTACTATCAGTTCAATCCCTTCTGAATCCAGCCTAGAAATAAACCATATTCATTGTTTATTCACACTTTCCAGATTGGATTCTAATAATTGAAATAATGTGCGTGACTTTGCATAAGAGATACTTCCAATTTCAAAATATCTTGAATGTAATTATGGATTCTACTTAACACTAATAAGGTGATATGTCTACTGTTATTACTAAATGCATTGTGTTAATATAATTATTTCATTGTATTTTAATATAAAAATAAAAAAGCAATACTTTTAAATAAACTGAAGTATCATGGAACTGGCATTGAAAATATATAAAAATGTATTACACATGCTTACCATCAAAGAAAAGTAATTTATTTTGAAAATGCAAGATTATTTAATGAATGTAAGTCCACATGAACTGGAAAATAACTGTCAGTTGAATAATTGTCTAATTCAAATAGTGTAAAGGAAAATGTGTAGCAAACAGATGCCTAAGCAAAATTAATCACTAGAATATGGGTTTTCAAATAAACCACAGATTAACATTACTTGCTGAGAGTCACTGGTTTGAGATTTCTTTATTATGCAGTGGCTTTCTTTAGCTTTTATTTGGTCTTTAGGATAAACTGAGTACCACACAAGGGGAATTCCACTTATACACCAGCAACATCTGTAGCTTTTTTCTTTCGTGATTGCCAATTCTTCTCTGGGAGATCTCCCAACCCTCTTGAACAGAACTGAAGACTATTTCAGGGAAGATAATACAATATGATGGAGTGTCTAATTATTTAAAACTGGATAGCCATAACACATTTTTTTATAAAACAAAACAAACGATCACAACGTGCTATTCAACAAATCTAGGTATAATTATAGTTAAAATGTAGAACTTCAACGATGTAAGATTCCTGGAGTCAATTTTCACTTTTATAGTTGATGCCCTACTTATAAAAACTATTAATTCAGATCATTAACAGATATTATACAAATTCAATTATTCTACTATTCTTTATGCAAAAGCATAAAGCATTTTGGACAAATATCCACTAAACAATGAGAATAATAATCCATTTAGAATTAATTCCTCAACAAAAAGGGTCCCTAGTGAGGGTTTTTTTCCCCAGAGAGAGTACTTATGATATACGTGCAATTTGAACTTTAAATACCTTGGAGCGTGATTGATCAAAGGTTGTGGCTTGTATTTGGGAAAGTTGTAATTCCTAAACTCATCACTGGAAGTAATGCCTGGCCATGTTTCTTGTGATGGAGTTCCTGAGTTGAAAGATTAAACAAATCAACATAAGGAGTACTAATCCTATGTAGACATTAAAATAAATAAAGTAAAATTTTAAACAGCTTCCAAAATAGGTAACTGATTTTAATAAAAGTACGTATTTTAAAATATCAAAATCATATCCACCCCCTTTATAAACATATAAACATTGCAATTATAGTGCAAATCTAAATTTTTCAGAAATTCTCTTAATAAGAGCAAAATAAACTCACAGCTGTAAGCTAAACATATTTACCCAGAAGTCTGAAAATTAAGTGCAATTCATCTTCAACCGTTGACCCAGGAAAGAGAGGTCTTCCTGATGCCATTTCAAAAAATATACATCCAACTCCCCTTTAAGAGAGGAAAAGCTCAATTATTACAAAGGAGATGAAAGTATTTAAATATATAATTTTAATGATAGGTGAGATGGCCTAGTTAACCTAATCGTGTTAAGGTAATGAGGTCATGTAACTGCCAATGAGTTAGTATCCCAATAGTACATTATTATTTTTTTCTTGGTTATGAAAAATAATGAACAAGATTTGCATTCACTTGAAATACATTTGTCCAGTCTCACTATTGAGATTTTGCATATGAAGATATTTAAAGTTCAGGTATTCAAATCAATTAAATTTTGAGATTTTACAAATAAGCAATGTTTTCTTTGCTTGCTTCCTTCCTTCTTCTTCCCCCAAAGTTTCAAATGTAAACTAGAGAAGCATCTCCAGTATTACTGCTTATTATTAACAAAGGTTACTTAAAGTTAAAGGAGAAAAATATAGAGATATGTTTAATTTGAAAGCAAGCAAGCAGGTTCATATTTGAAACTCACCACATATCAATTTGTGTGGAATATTCAGAAGATCCGAGGAGAACATCTGGAGGCCTATACCACAATGTGACAACTTCATTTGAATATGTCTTTGTAGGAACAGATTTTGCTCTAGCCAAGCCTTCAAAAATAAAGTGCAAAATGAATTTCCTTAGCCCTATTCCATCTTTCTTCAATTTTATATTGCATAATTATTTTTCATAGAAATTTCATATGGTTCAGAAACTATAGCTAAGCATTTGCTTGCTGCTATAAAACAGCAGCATTTGTTTTTGAGAGACCAATGATATATAGTTGACCAGAATGGCCAACTATACACCCTCTCAGCAACTTTGATTAGAAGTAAGCATGTATAATTCATGTGTGTGCAAAAACATGCCTGTTATATCCTTCTGGTCTCTTTTTTCTACTTTAGATGTATCACTCATGTTTAGAAAATCATGCATCCATTTATGGAATTACTACTGCTAACAAGTCTTTCTGAGAAACACTTTTGCCATTTGTGATGACGTCTCTGCTAAACCTCCTCACCTATCCTAACAGCAGTCTCCAGACAACCATACCCTTTCAACTATCCCTTTCCCCTGCAGCCTGGTGATTCAGGTAGAGATTAATGTCTTCCTGTACTGCCAGAAAGTTTGCATTCCTTTTTATGCATCTAGAAAGGGACAGTCTTTTATTAGTGCACAAAGAAAATACACCAAAATAAAGCAAAAGAGAAGAGGAAAAGAAGACATGAAGAAAAGAGAAAGACTAAAAATAAGAATGAAAACAACAAAATTAATTTTAGTTTCACGTTTGACCATATCTAACTTCTGAAAATGGTCCTCAGAAGAAATAAATAAAATATCCCTTGAGATGAAAACATTGTCCATCCTGGCACATATTCGTCAGTCCTACTAAAGAGGAAGAGCCTCTGGCAACTTTCTCCAATTTGGTGTCCACCCAATGACTCTTATTGGCCATCCAACTTGGATATGAAGGGAACTGTATGGCACATCATTTGGAAACAACTTTAGCCTAAAGTACAAAAGACTTAGAGCTGCTTTGTCAAGAAACTGCAGAAGATACTGTCTGCAGTAATTCTGAGTGTGAGTGGAAAGTGTTACCGCAACAGGAATCACAATGGGTCATGAAAGGGATGATACCCTTACACAATAAACAGTTCCTTTAAAAAGCATACAGAAAGTACCAAGTGACAAAGGTGGAATAGGCTGTTTTTTAAAAAAAATATTCTCTTAAATGTAATGCCCAGAATGTTCCTGAGAAGTTGTAACAAGAAGAGGAATCTAATAAACTCTTTTTTGGGGGTGGGTGGGGTGAGGGGAGGAAGCAGAGGGGCAAGATAAGCCCTCTGTGTTTTGTGTTCTAAATATTCCCACTTCATCCTGCATATTGTGTGGGTTTTACTTTCTAAGAACAGTTTGATTTTCCCTGTTATCTAAAAATTAATACTGGCTCTTAGACAATTAAGCAAGCATGTTTGGTCCTATAACATAAAGAGCTGGCAAATCAGAGAAGGAACATAATCCATAGTTCAAACTGAAACAGCACTGTAACATGCTTTCACAATCAGGTGAATTACGTAAGATTAGCAAAAAGCATAGAACACTAGAATTAGCTAAAGGCAAAAGCTATAAAGCATGGTGAGAAGCTTTCATCATCATGAGGAATTTTTTGAGAGAAACTTCTGTTTCTGAAAGAATTAGGACAAGAATGTACTTCTCTGATAAATAAATAATTAGTATAAAAAAATTCTCACTATATATTTGTCAGAATATTGGTAATTGTGCTACATTCTCTTCCAAAATATTTTTTTTAGCATTTCAGACTGTATGTTCATTAATGCATTAGCCCACAGAGCAATGGCCCTTAAATCAATTGAGCAAAACTCAGTGAATTGTGGCTATCTCGGTATGTAAATATGAATGTGGGTATCTGTGTACAAACACACACAGACTAATATTCTTAAAATTAATGTAGGCATTGAAAGGTGTTCATAGAAGTGAAATAGAAGCAAATATTTTTCCCAGTCAAAACAATCCATCAGCTGTTTTACTAACCAAAGTCTGCTAGCTTTAATTCTCCTCTTTCATTAATTAGTAGATTTTGTGGTTTTAGGTCCCGGTGTAGTACTTTTCTTCTGTGACAATAGGCCAAACCACGCAGAATCTGGTATAAAAATAACTGACAGGGGAGAGGGGATTAATAAAAGTTTCAGGAACAATAACCAAACCAACACTAATTCAATGTCACAGCTGCCAAGATAATACAACAATATGTTTATCAATGCATAGAAGAAGAAAAAACATTTGAAAATATAAGCTATTTTCATTTGCAGGTTGTAATTAGTCTATTTATCTTTGTTACAGAATATAATAATTTTAAAATTTATCTATTTAGCTTGGAATGTATAACTTTCTGCCTCTGATTATCTTCCCTTACCCTGCAGGCAACTGTTTAAAATGCAATAAAAGCCAAACCACAGGTTAATAAGCCTGCTGCATGATATGACAACCATTCCTAATAATGCATTTCTATCTACCTTTAATCACATATTTCATACTTTCATAACCATGGAAAGTTTTATTTTGATGCAACCGTATTCCCTTCTCGTTTTTCTTATGCTTCTGCACTTTGCTTTTTTATTTCCGGCTAACACCTACAGTAACAACCAGATGCTCAAAGACACTTCTTTTTCATACAGTACAGTGATTTTCTCATGAAAGAAACAGGCTCTGGCTTATTTGTATTCATTACATAAGACATGCACACACACAATACCTTAGCATTCTGCTGTATATTTTAGTGCTCAGGCATAGTTTGCAAAGTGGTTTTAGAACAAAAAGCTTCTTGCTGGGATTTGCAAACCAATTTTTAAAAGAGATCTGAAAACCATTATGTTCTCAGTGCTTTTCATGGACTGTTATTATTGTGTCATATTGGGCTACCCACCTTTCTACTCATTCTTAGCAACCTGGGATAAAATCCTAGAATCCTGCACATATCTTTTCCCCTCTCATTTTTTTGAATCAGTGCATTTATGCCTCCAATTCTAATATCTGCAGAAGTACTGCATCAAAAACGGGCAAATTAAAAATAAAACAAGCCGTGCTCTGAAGTGATAATTGCTAGTAACAATTACTAATTATTTGTGCAGTGACTGGAATTATACATTTTATTTGCCTTGTTTTATTCTTGTTTTTGATCTAAGGAAAGTGCATTTCCTCCTATTTTTTGGCTTCCCACTATTTGTGTTGAAGGTGAGTTACAGCAAGAGATACAGGACTGATTCACCCAGAGGTACATTAAGAAACTGCAGTACTGAACACGGTTTTGAATAATTTCTCATGCATAAACGCAAATGTTCTACTCTCAGGTAATAATTCTCCTGATGGATTATACATGGAAAACTGCGGCTGAAATAACATCACTCTCTCAGGACCCAATGAGTTTAGGGTTTTGTTCCATATCCAATATTCTACTGGCTACATTAACACCCAGTGCCATTCAAGAGAAAATTAGTGTGGTCATGTAATAACTGCAAAATAACTAGTTCCAGTATAGTTCATTTTGCTTATGTGAATAAGTACTATGAAAAAGCAGAATATCACTATCCCATTTTCCTATAACAATTTTCTAGAAACCCAGGGAACTCAATGCAGCCTCTTTATCCACTCAGCCAACACTGTTTACTCCAGGGGTGAAATCCAGCAGGTTCTGACAGGTCCTGGAGAACCAGTAGTGGAAATTTTGATCAGTTCGGAGACCGGCAAATACCATCTCTGGCTGGCCCCAGAGTGGGGTGGGAATGGAGGTTTTGTAATATCCTTCCCCCAGGAGTGGCGAGGGAATGGGGATTTTGCAGTATCCTTCCCCTGGGGGAGGTGGGAGTTGAGATTCTGCAGTATCCTTCCCCTGCCATGCCAACCAAGCCACGCCCACCAAGCCACACCATGCCCACAAAATTTGGATTTCACCACTGGTCTACTCTGATACTCACTCAGCCAATACTGTCTACGCTCTAACATCAGGAAAAGGGAAGTCTTTTTCATCATCTATTTCTTGTTCTTTTTCATGACTGAAAAGGTATTTTCAGCAGGTATTTTCATCTAAATACCTGCCACACTGACCAGAGGAAGAGAACCAACTGAAAGCATTAAAGAGGTTTTGCAGAGCTTGCCAATTTATCCATAATGTTAAAGGCTTCCAAAAAGATGGATTTATATACTAGGAATAGTTATGAATTGCATTTGTCACAGAACAGGTTTTTTCAGCGATTTATCTTTCAATATATACAGTTATAAAACTTTAGTTATCCTGTCACACTGCTCTTGAAATTCACTCTAGAAATGGTATTTTATTCTCTTTTTATAAAGGTTTTTTAAAAGATGTTTGTTGCCTCTTCCATGTCTGGATAAACCTACCCATACCAAAAAGTTAAAGATTTACATATGGAATCTATCAATATCTCTATCTGATATAAATTTCAAAGAAAAGTTACTATATTTTCCCCACCCTAACCCTGCCCCCATCCACATCAAAAAAAAACCCCTACAGGGTTAAGGTTGGAGACAAGAACAGTTGGATGGTTGTATAAGCCAAATCTGATGATGTTCTAGTACATTATGCTGTCAACCACATTTATTCTGTCAGCTGTTGTTTATTGAGCACACTACTCTTACTTGAAAGAAAGCGTACCAATATAAAAAAAGTCTATTGGAAAGCAAGAACCAATTTATAAAATCAAATTCCTTATATATTTATTGCAATAAGTCAGGTTCTCATAGTCAGTGCTTAAATATATTTTAATAATGAAATTCATTTCCTAAAGAAAAAAATATTTAGAAAAATGTATGAACATGGATAGCATTTGTATTCAGGAAAAATTCAAATGCAAATTAGAGATTAGGACTCACCTTTACATTATGTACACTCATAATGTTCCCACAATCATCCATATATTGCTTTAGGTCTTTGTCCTGAGAAAATAAAAATAATTTGCATTAAAGATAAGAAGGCATTTTATTATTTATTGTTAATTATTTACTTTGGGGTACAGCCTACCTCTAATTCAGGACAAATGGAAGTAACATATATTAAATGTATGTTAAAAGCTAGCCTTAAGTGTTTATTTCTTTAAAATTCTAAATTAGCTTGTTTAAAAGGGTCATCAAAGTAGTTAAAATGCTGGTCAAGATTAAGAAATTAGTACAGCAACTTTTGATTAATTTATTGTTTCATTCGCAGAGACAGATGATTAACAAAAAGGTTTCAGCTGACAGACCTATTTCTAATTTTAATCAGTATTTGAGAAAAAAAAGGTTTTTGCCTTCAGCAATAAAACTCAAAAAACATCCCCATGTACATTATGGTCTGAACATTTTGCTCACATTGAACATAATTAAATAGATTTTTAAAAAAATAATCTAAGGAGACCTAAAGAGATACTGCGAGTCTTATACTAATCAGCTAGTGAAAAACATTTTTCCAGATACCACTGTGAGTTCCTAGAAAACAATTAAAATTATGGTATCAAAAGACTACCAAAATTACCCTCCCAGATAACAATTACATTATTATTATTTTGCTTCTTACCATACTTCTATCTCTACAGCTTTAGATGATTAAGCTAAATGCTTGAGAGAATTTTTTAAAAACTTACCAGATACTCAAATACAAGAGTTAATGATTTGTCTGTATGGACAATATCATGTAACGTAACAATATTTGCATGTTTTAGATCTTTTAGCAATGACACTGAAAAAAAAAGAACAAAATAAACTATCAAATACAAAAATGAACTAAACTGTACCTTTTCAGGTAACCCTCAATTTACGATCACAATTGAGCCCAACATTTTCATTGCTAAACATGACAATTGTTGTGAGTTTTGCCCCATTTTACAACCTTTATTGCCATAGTTGTTAAGTGAATCACTACGGTTGTTACATTAATAACATGGTGGTTAAGTGACTCTGGCTTCCTCATTGACTTTACTTGTCATGTGATCATATGATCCTGGACACTGCAATCGCCATAAATACATGTCAGTTGCTGTGTGTCTGAACACTAAACATGTGATCACAGGAATGTTGCAAAGGCTGTAAATTTGAAAAGAAATGGTAATCAGTCACTTTTTTCACTGCCAATGTAACTTCCAGTGGTCACTAAACGAATGGTTATAAATCCAGGATTACCTGTGTTATTGGGTGACAAATGTGTAGTACTGATTTAATTATTTTTCATTAATTTGATAAGTCTTCAAAAGTAATTAGGAAGGAGTGCTTCGGATCTCATGCAAGCACAGCAGCTTTATGCTATTCATTAAAACAGTGTTTTGTAAACCTTAGAAAATATGCTGCTGCTTTAAAAATTATTTTACCTAACCATTATTAAAGCAAAAGGATCTTTTTCAGGTTTGGATGAAATCTGAAAAAGGACGCGGCTGCTTTAATTAATAACAGAGAGATACTCTTCTTATGCTAGGTCTAAAGCAGGGGTGTCAAACTCGATTTCATCGAGGATCGTATAGGGGTTGTGTTTGACCTCAGGTGGCCAGGGTGAACGTTGCTGGGGTAGGCATGGCCAGGTGGGCAGGGCCAGGGTAGGCAGGGCCAGCTAGACATCACCTGTGTTGGGGGCACCTGTGGTGGCCAAGTGCTGACTTCCCTCAGACCTCCCTCACTCTCATTACAATCTCCTTCCTTCCTTCTCTTCTTTTTCCTTCCCTCTTCATTCTCCTTCTTTCTTTCCCTCTATCCTTATTTTTCCTTCCTTGCTCTCTTCCCATCTTTGTCTTCCCTCTTTTTCCTTTCACCTTTCCTGTCCCTTCTTGCACGGTCAAATGCAAAAGGGAAACATTTCTCCTTTTGTTTTGTTTTGCTTTTAGTTTGTTTTGCTTGTCCTCTGCCAGTGAAAATGGAGCCTAGGAGGCCACAAGTGGCCCTCCTGGGGTACGTTTTCACTGGCAGAGGCACCACAGACCAGTCCTTTGCTATTTCCAGGGCAGCCCTGCAGGCCAGATCTAAGCACCCCCTAGGCCGGATGCGGCCCCCCAGGCCTTGAGTTTGACATCCCTGGTCTAAAGCACAGTTTTGAAACACATACACTGCTTTGTAGTCTGGTTTAGGAACTTCACATCCAGGGGAAAAAATTCTGATTGAAATCAACTACAGCTGCAATTAGCAATTTGGCCTAAATTGATCTAATCTTTTCAGTGCAATTACACAGAATTTGTATTCTTTTGTGATCAAAGCATATCCATGAGAGGTCTGATCATCATCTTCAAAATAACTCAGATCCAGTTACATGCCCCGAGTTGATCAAAAGCATACATAAAAAGCAGCAAGTTATTTTGATGATGAAAAGAAGAAAATACAATTTATGAAGTAAATTATGGGCAAGTAACCACTTCATTTAAGAAAAACTGAGAAATGAAATGAGCTCTGTGCTGACTCTATGAGACTGAAATCAGTGGCATCGGCAGAATTTCACTGCTTTTGTCAGCTCCATCCCTTTTGCAACATATATAACAGGGGTGTCAAACTGGCAGCCCGTGGGCCGGATGCGTCACATGCAGGCCACGCCCATCCTGGCTCCACAAAGGCAAAAAATGTCAAGATACGTCACATGACGTGATCAAGTTTGACACCCATGATATATAAAAACACATACTAAAAGACATACATAAAAACACATCTTTGCTTTCATGAAACTGGTCTCCTGTGTCCCTCTTCCCATAGGTATTGCTAATTTAAAACAGGTTATTTTTTCATCAATCCAATTGCATTGAATTTGGAATGGCCCACAACTGATGAAATATTAATTTTCTGGAATCTTAACATCTTACTTCATAATATTTTACAGTTCTATTCTTCAAGCAAGCAATAAAACTGCAGTATTTTCCATAAAGATCCTTACATTTCTGTATTATTGTTCAAACTTTATGCATATCCTAAATGTCATAGAATATAAGATAATTAAGACATTTCATCCACCAAAAGAGTTAAATAAGAATGTAGTTTTCTGCCATTTATCTTAAATTTGATTAGAGACACTCCATTCTGTTACTTTAAATCTTACAATTCAATATATTCCTTTTTTTTATTTAATTCTAAAGCATTTTGCTTTGGTCATATGTTGGAAAAATAAGCTTATTTCAAATTGGCAAAAATAATTAGTGCTTAATTTTCTGATACTAGGACATAAATAGCAAAAATTCTCAAGCCTAGGCACTGAATAGTTATATTATAGTTATATCCTGGTTATATTGCTATCTGACCAAATACCTTGCTTTTGTTTATGTTGTATTGGATGCTATTATTATTATTATTATTATTATTATTATTATTATTATTATTATTATTATTATTATTATTATTGATGGTCTTAACTCAGTGATGGGTTGCTACCGGTTTGTCCTAGATCGGGCGAACCGATAGCAGCAGCGGGAGGCTCCACCCCCCGGGATGCTTTTGTGCGTGTGCGCAAGCAAACCAGTAGCAAACTAAATTGAAACCCACTACTAGTCTTACTGTTTTTAAATATGTTTAAAATTTTTAACCATAATATATTTTCTGAATTGTAAGCTGCCTGGAGTCATTGACTGAGAGGAAGGGAGGGAGAAGGGGTTATAAGCAACAGGCTTTAAGCTTATGTTTCCCCTATGCCCTAATTTGTTTTGCTCTGTGGAGAAGCAAAAAAATGGATAAGGCACTTTCTACTCTGGTGTTTCTGAACTAGAAACCATGCATATTAGGCCTATTAAACCTGTTTTTTCACATTAAATAGAATTATGTAACTGTAATTTCTGCTCATGTTTTTATCCAAATTAGAAAGTGTTACTTACCTTCTCTAATAGCTGTGCACGGTGCACCCTCTTCATGCTCTAATCTGATTTCTTTTAAAGCTACTAGATTTTCAGTCAGCTTACTTCTTCCTTTATATACTGTTGCATATGTACCCTGAATAGCAAATGAAGAATGTACATGAAATCTGATTTATAAATTAAAGGGAAAAAACTAATTAGAATTTTATTAGCTCAGAATCAGATACATACTAATTACTATATATTGGTTGAAAGAACCCAATCTCAAGGATGGTGTGATTGAAAGCATAGCCATTTATGCCCGATTCATAACAATCCCAATAGCTTCACCACTGCCAAACAATTTAGGGCATTCTCACAAGATAGGAAAGTGTGTCTACCCATTTCGTATTATTAATCCATCTAGCTCAATACTTTGTACTACTGTGAGTATGTGCAAACTGCAGTTCTCGGAAGCAAATGTTGTGGATAACTCTGGAACATTCTGTTTCTCCTCTGGACCATGCCAATCTATCCATTCCAAGGGTGGATCAGCAATTTACCAGAAGTTGATTAATAATCTGGAACATGTTTATGCTGCACTGGACATGATAGTTCAAACAGGATTGCTTTAGAATTGGCCTGTGTCTGTAATACCATTTGAAGGATTACATTTTGGAAAACCATTGGATTACCCATGCAACAGAGGGAGTGGTATTACCCAAGAAGAGTAACTGAAGGTAATGTTTCCAGAACAATATCTTTTGTACATCTCTACAAAGTACTGTACACAGGAACAACCCTCTCATTTTAAAGATAAATTAGGTGGGAGAAAAACTCTCTTCCTATCAGCTGAATATTATATCCATGTATACAGTACTTAATCATGTACTGATGATGGTGTTAACTATCATGCACTGATGATGTTACCTAGTTGGGTAATGAAACTTCTGCAAGCAAACAACAGCTTATGACATTTATGGAGCTACCTAATAACAAACAATAAAACTTTTGTATTGATTTACTTTTGAAAGAAATTCAAATTCACGTCGTCAGAATGATAGCAATACTGTATAAAGGTTTGGAAAAGAATGCATTTATCAATAAAGGAGAATATTTGTAGCTCAGGGTTGAAATGAGGGTCCCTAGTGCTCTCTGAACTTGCTAGTTTTCTTGCAGATGTTTCGTTATCCAAACTAGGTAACATCATCAGTGCTAGTAAAGAGTGTAGTTTGCTGTCAGTTTATATTCTGGTGGCTTGTTGTCACAGTTGGTGGGGGTGGTCTTAGAGATTCTTTGGCTGGGCTATTTCCTGTTGACTCTTTGGCAGTTTCTTGGTTGTGGTATTGTTTACAGTCGTAAACAGGAGCCATCTATCACATACAATGTAAGAACTGCAACAACTACTATGTAGGACAAACAGGCAGAAGACTGGCAGAATATATCTATGAACACCAACTAGCAGTCAGAAGACATGATGAAAATTCTTTAATTTCACAACGTATTAGGTTAACATCAGACCAACAATCAAGTAAACAATACCTCATATTGAAACATCTGCAAGAAAACAAGCAAGCTCAGAGAGCACCAAGGTTCCCTCGAATGTATATATACAGTATAGGTGTAACAAATATTTCGTAATATGTTTATCACAAGTACTTTTGTTAAATGAAAACGATTGTCCACAATTATCATGCAAAAAGCCAAATATTACCACTAAGAGATATATATTCTTTGATTTCGAGTGTGCTCTATCTCTTATTTTGAGCTTGGATAAGTCATTGCCCTTTATTGTCATTTAAAACATAATTTATACTAATTTTATTTATTGTTAGATTAAAAAAGCAGACATACCTCACCAAGCTTTTCCAATTTAACGTATGTTTCCATTTTTCCAAATCCAATTTCAGACTGTAATAAAAACAAGGAAAAAAGTACAATGAATATAATTCATACAAAGATCAGATTGTCTTTTGAAGAATGTGTAACATTGCATTATATTCATAAGCACACCTAAAGCCATGTTCCCTCAGCCATATTCATAACATTTGCATAGATAAGACAGCTAGAAAATCACTTAGATACATGAACTTTGCTTGCACTAAACCTTTAGTAGTATTGTTTCCTTTGCCGATGTCAGTCTCTATTCACCATAGAGCTTTATAGTAGAATAATGTGTGCTGTCTTAAAATGTTATTACTAACTCTATCAGGGCATATCATATGATTAAGAAACTATTACGCTGCAAAACATAGGAGGCATAGAAAGTATATTAAAAAATAACAGCCTCCTCATTTTCAAGGACTGAGTGTGCTTCAGTCTGATTATTTATAGAAGGCTTGATGAGAATGGACTAGAAGACACAACACTCTTCCCATGGAGGTCCATTCAGCTCAATCTCTTTTGCATTCCATAAACAGCTAAACTTAACAAAGAGCCCTAGTTGATAGGGTATCTATCAGAGGAATTTTGGATATATTTTTGTTTATACTGGCTTTTATTACTCATTTACTTTTTTGTTTATTTGACAGTATATAAATACTGTCAAATAAAGTATATTTCTCTTGTTGTGTTCCATACTAATTAGCTATGGTAACTAAGTGCTGTTCACTAGGGCAGTAGTGAATAAATATTGCCACTTGGTGGATACATTTAGAAGTCTGAGAACTTGACATGGGAATATTCCCTAAATGGCTAACTCAGGGGAATGCCTATTTGCAATATGATTCACATGGGGAACTTGGTGAATGTTAACATCTCCATTTGTCAGAACACGAATGAGCTTGTTCTCAGGTACATCTTCAAGTGACTTGGGGTGCTGTCCACCACTGTTATCCTACTTTCTGAGCACAGGTAGCTTCTATAGAAAAGCTTTTGAATTTTTTTTTTAATTAACCCAGAATGTCTCTGAGATATACATCGGAGCAAGAGGCACTCGTGGAAGAAATATTTGCGCTTAAATGTATGCATTGTAGCAGCATGTCAGTTTCCCATTATTGCTGCAGTAATTTTTAAGTTTAAAAATCTTTCAAAAAAATTGAAATTAGGCTGTATGGGGAGTCTAATCAGGACAAAGGAGGCTTTCAGAACACACCCACAGGGGCTGTGCTCCTGACCTTTTACTAGGAAATCAGTTGCACTGAACCCAGTGGGACTTATTTCAAAGTTTAAAAAGACAGTGTAGATGTTAAAAATAATAACCAGCATCTTGAACTGCACCTGGAAAGCTCCTGGAACCAATGCATCAGTGGTGTTACTCGGATTAACTGTGGGGCACTCAAAACTGCATGTGCCACTGCATTCTAAACCAGTAGAAGGTTCTCTATGGATTTAAAAGACAACCCTTTTGTGGCAGAGAATGGATTGTGGTCGCTGAGTGAAGCTGTCACATGGTGTTTCACTTAATTACACTTTGTTCAACGACCATGATTCTGTGCCCAATTATGGTCATTCCATCTACAGAATTTCTTGCTGCTGGGCTGGAAAAACATATAATCAGTAAAGGAGGGCTGTGTGCGGCACTTCAGATTTGAAAGAGAAAAGATGCTTTACTTGAAAAACACTTATATATTAGAGTTTGTCTTCGAGGAGTAAGGAACTCCTCAGGGTAAGCGTTATGGATGGCTCTGATTTGAAGACAGAGGAGAAGACTGACGATGAGGAACCAGAATCAGATCCAGAAAGGCTGACAGATAACAAGCAACCAACTCCAGTACCAACAGACAGACTGCTGTATGAGCAGGCAGAGGAGGTTGGACAGGCCAGTAATCAGCAGATACATCTACTGTCATTCTCTGAAGATGAGGTGCGAAATTACCGCCCCCTTCCAAAGCATGAGCCCAGTGGGCTGCAAAGAGTAGCACAAAGGCACTCTGTAAGACTGCTCAAGTGGAAGGAATCCCATCCCATTAAATGAAACTACACCAGGGCTTTTTCTATTAAAACGGAGTAGCAAGCACAAACTCTCCAATTGAGGACAACTGCCTGTTAATGCTCATTCCATATGCCTTGACTCGTGTACCCTGTAACTCTGATTTTGAACTCGGATTGGCTGACAATTCTGCTACAAGCTCTGACCTTTGGACTCCACCTGACTATTCTCCTACGTGCCACTTTGAATTTGAACTCTGATCTGGAAGGTAACTTGCTTCTATAATGCAAGTAGGTGTGTTTGCAAGTTTCATTTAGTAAACAGAGATTAAAAAAACCAAACACATCTCTTTATATAGTTGTGTGCATGCTTGACCTGGGAGAGGCCACTGAGACTGCCCTCCACAACTGTGGTCTGATCTTTGGAAAAGATATGCATTTCAAGGTACCCCTTTCTCTTTGAAACTGAACAAGCCTTTAATTAGATAAATTAATAATGGCTATTTAGAATAAAGCCCTGGGGTGATGGGCAAATCTTTGGAAGACCCAAGGGATCAGATTGAGAATCTTATAGTCAGCAAGTACCTAAAAGTGAAAACATGATGAAACAATACTAAATAATGTTTAAAACCAATTTCTCTGTATAATACATGGAGAATTTCAAAATCCATATAAACTTTTTTTTCTATTTATTTAAACAGAGATTATTTTACCTTTACTCATGATACTAAAACCTATAGATAGTCCATGGGTTATGAATACTCATTCAGAGGCCATTCAAAGTTATGATGGAGCTGAACAAAAGGGAATTTATGACCAGTATTCAGAGTTCCAGCTGTCACAGGATCCCAGGATCATATGATTGATCCAGGGATGAATCCAAGCATTTGGTGCCTGGCTCGTGATTACAATACTGTAGCAAGACAAGGTCACATGATTGTGATTTCTGATATTTGCTGCCAGCTTCCCACAAGCAAAATTAACAGAGAAGCCAGCGAGTAGTTGGAAGTTACTGTTGCTGTTTTTTTGCCCACCCACTCTCTGTAGCACCTGAATGTGGTTCCCTTCACTCCCTTTGCAGCATCTGTGGTCCTTAGCACTGCTCACGGTTACCCGTGCCTCCCTGCGGCACCTGTACTCCAGAACACTGCACAAACCTCATTTGCCTGTTGCTTTCACTGCTGGCTTGCTTGCCTGGGATTTCTGTCTCTTCCAGCTTAATGAATTGCAGATTCCTGGGTTACGATAACAACCAGAACTGCAGGGTTGCCATTTCTGGAACCATGGTGGCAGTGGTTCAAATGCAGTATTGCAGGCTAACTCTGCCCAAAGCCAGAAGTTCTGGCTCAATGTTGCCTCAGCCTTCCATCCTTCTGAGGTCGGTAACATGAGGACCCAGATTGTTGAGGGCAATGTGCTGGGTTTCAAAAATTCTGAGAGAGTACTAAAAAGTACTATGGAGCGGTATGAAAGTCTAAGTGTTGTTACTGTTGCTAAGCAATATGGTCACATGATATCGTGCTTTATGACATCTTTTAGCAACAAAAACTGTGGTCTCAATTGCTGTTTAATCCCGTATTTTATAAATATGGTTTATTATCCACTGTTTTGTTATTATACTTGACCAATTATACTTGAGATCCATCCTCGCATTTGTCTTTCTGTTTTTTAAACAAATTTCATAAGTATAATGTAGAAATCAGTTGGGTTCACACTTTTTAATAAGCCAACATTTATGTTTATTGCCTAGTTGACAGAGGATCTAAATTATTATAGTTTGTAAATCATGAATTAAAGTTTAGTATTGGGGGAATCCAGACATTGAGCCTTATTTAAGAAAATATTAATACGTCATTTAATTAAATGAATAATATCATAGTAGAATTGCAGGTGCTCTAATCACTTGAAGACACATCTGTTTGCTGTAATGTATCTAAACATCTGTGCTGCAATAAAAGTATGAAGGATATAGTAAAGTTATCTATTGCAGGTAAAAGAACTTACCAATGATGCTCTACGAGATCGTCGACTCATTGGTTGATCAAATGGTGGACTATTTATTTGCAACTTTTCAAGATATCCATCAGGTATCCTAATGTCTGCAGGTAGTGACAAGCGTTTATTCAAGTCCTGGAGAAGCAAACCAACATTAGTAAGGGGACATACATATTTTCAAAAATTGTTTCCATAGAAAATAAAAATGTCAGTAAGTACTCAGTGAGGTAGGCATAGTCTATTGGTTAGGAACACATAAATGAAGCAATTTCTATGGAAAGACACAATTGCAATGCTTCATCTGAAGTTAACAAATCTTTACTTCTCAAAATAGCAAAAGAGAATTTTACTTTCTTTAATGGAAAGAAAGGTTTTCTTTAACCTTGTCAGTATCTGATTTACAAATACTTTCTACGGGCTGCTATTTAATGGTTGCCCAGATTTTTGCAGACTAAATCTGGCAATGCTACCTTAATACCCTTCATGTGTAGTGAAATTCAGAGTTCTTCATAAAATTTGGATCTGGTATACACAGATGTTATTTCTTGATAGTCATAAAGGTATCATTGCAGAATGTTCCTGGTCCAATGCCTTTTACATTTGACTGATGGTGATTTTGCAAGTGCTGGTGATGTTCAAGTGATGCTCCAGTTATTTCAGGATTGTACCCAAGGTATCCTATTACTTATTGGCACTATCTTCTTTCTTTTGCCACAATCCTTCTCAATGCTAGCATCACCTGGCATAGCAATTTCAATGAACCAGATTTTCTTCTTTTCAATAACTGTTATATGAGGTCTGTTGTGAACAACATGACTGTATGTTTGGATCTTAAAGTCCCATAAGACCCTTAACCTGCTCATTTTCCAAAATATCTCAACTTGACAGTTCCAGTACTTTAGTGGTTGCATTCAAATCCAAACCTCTGGCAAAATTTCCAATGAATATTTCTAGCAACTCGATCATAATCTGCTTCAATTTGAGTAATTTTGCTGTAGCCACTGATCAAGTGGTCAATTGTTTCATTCTTTTTATTATAAAAGCAATATTTGCTTGTTATTTGTTACATGTTGAGTTTTTGCATTCATGGAATTAGTTGGCAAAGCTTGTTTTCTAAGCCACTAAAACAAAGTCTTCAGTTTCTTTCTTTAATACACCTGAACTTAACCAACTCCAGTTGTGATTTTATTAGTTTTTCCTTCCATATCCTTCAAGTACCTTTTACTGATATCCTTCAAAACCACACCTTTTATGAAATTTTATATAACTGTAAAATCTCATAACTTCACTAAATTGAAAGTTAGTAGGGAGGGGCTAGGTCCATGATGGCGAACCTATGGCACGCATGCCACAGGTGGCACATGGATCCATATTGGTGGGCATGCGAGCATTGCCCTGCCTCAGTTCCAATGTGCATGCATGTGCTGGCCAGCTGATTTAGGGTCTTCCGGGCCCACGAGAAGTTGGGAAACAGTCTGTTTCCGGTCTCCAGAGGGCCTCTGTGTAGGGAGGGAAGCCCTGTTTTTCGCCCTTCCCAGGCTCCAAGAAAGCTTCTGGAGCCTGGGGAGGGTGAAAAACAGGCCTACTGGGCCCACCATGCCATTGTGCGTCAAAAACGGGGTGAGCGCGGGGGGGGGGGCATTGAATTATGGGTGTGGGCACGCATGCGTGCGACCATCCTCATGTTCCCCCTGCTTTTGGCATGGGATGGCAAAAAGGTTAGCCATCACTGGGCTAGGTCATTGTACAATGGTACCTGAGACCTGAAAATACCTTGGCAATTGTTCATATTTATGACAGTTGCACTGTCCTGGGCTCATGTGATCATCTTTTGCAACCTTCTGACAAGCAAAGTCAATGGGAAAGCCAGATTCACTTAACCACCATGTTACTAACTTAATAACTGCAGTGATTCACTTAACAACTGTGGCAAGAAAGGTTGTAGAATGGGGCAAAATTCACTTAACAAATGTCTCACTTAGCAACATAAAGTTTGGGCTCAATTGTGGTTGTACGTCAAGGACTACGTGTAAATGTATATTGAGACAGAGGTTCCCAAGACTTGGCCAATCAAGCAATCAGAAATAGTTCAGCTCAGAAAAACACATCTATCCAAGTCAGACTGAGTCTAAAAGCTGAGAAGCAACAGGAAGAGAGGGAGCTTAACAGTTTGCAGACTCAGCTCTATTGGATAACAGACAGAGTTAACCCATTCCTGGCTGCTGGCCCCACCTTTATGGAGAAACAATTGCTCCGGTGAAAATTGATTTCCACGTGTTCTGTGTTATACTTTAACCATGTACTGAAAATTATTTTTTAAAACCCAAATGCTCAGACTACATGCTATAACAAGGGTTCCCTGGGCCACGGTCTACTAAGTATTCAGAATTGGGTTGCATGAGCAGTGGGTCGTGCACACACGAGCTTGACTTGTGCAACTAGCAGGGACAGCATGTATCCACCCGTGCATGCATGCCCATCGCTCAACACAAGTTGAGCTGTATGAGTGCTGTCCCAGTTCCCCTCTTCCCTGTGTTGGGGAGCACTGTGCTATAAGACAAAGTTAAGACTCCTACTTTTCTCTTGTATGAAAGAATCATAGGACTCTCACCAGTGAGTTTTTAAAAATTATGCTATTGTTCAATTCACAATAGACAATTTTATGAGATGCATGTATTTACATTAATAGTGAAAAGTTAATTGTGTTCAAATAAAATTGTGCTCAAATAAAACATAATTCTAAATGCAAAAACTGTTCAGTTCTAAAAGTAAATGTAAGTCAATTTTGAAATATGAATCATGGTAAATCATTTCCTGGTTTATTATATCACTAAGATCAAGGCATGACAGGAGTACACTCAGCTAATGGAAATGAATAATACTTGCACAAAGTCAGTTATTCTACTGCAAATAATGACTCTAGGTAATTACTACCACATTTTAATCATCCTGTGTTGTTCAATGTCCTTACAAAATATAGGTAAATGAATTGGGGAGGAGTCTTGCACTGCAAAAACAGCTATCTCGCACAATTTACATGACAATGATTTCCTGCCTTTGTTGATCTTTCAAATTTTCAGAACCTTTCAAAGATGGTGATGTTATACTGACCTTCTTCAAATGTGCTTTTCTGTATTGTTCATGATGATAATTAATCATCTTGACAAAACTGCTTATGCCTGTGATACAGGCACTACTACTAAGGAAGATGGAACACCCAATAATATTTGTAGGCCTCACTGTTACTTCATGATACAATCATTTAAGCATGACACTTGCCTGTATTTTTAACTCTGAAAGACTATGCAGTGGAAAATACACTGAATATACACTGCATTTTTATGAAGAATTGAATATTGGGCCAATGCTTTATGCATAACGATTTCTGGACTGGGATGCTAACACAAAACACTGGAAAAGGACTTTTACAATGGATATAACAGGGGAAGAAAGGTGTGGAAGGGGGAGAAATCTCTGTGGTGTGAAGCTCTCAAATAAATATACTCAACCTCTTTATATTTCTATATAGCGTGGTAGAATGCTATCATCATTAAGTCTTGTTAATTAAATCTTGTTTTGCGCCTTTGAATTTCACATGACTTTCTAAGTCTCCCTTCCAAGGGATCTGCTGCACAACTCGAGATTTCGTCACACAAGCCCACATTGCCTAAATCATGCCATTTACATCTATGGTCATATATAGCCTTTTCTAGGGAGTGTACTTTACACACATTTAAGATTCCAATGCATCTAACACTTGGAACAGGGCAGAGTGCATGAACAGACTGATTTTACAACAGAAATTTGTTACCACAAAAATGGGGTGGAATCACTTCATAGATCGAGAACATAAAAACATTTTATTTAGCATTTTGAAATATTAGATTCATAATTGTAGATTCTTGCATACTTTTGGAAAGGTAATTAAAAATAAAAGCTTCCCTATTTTAATTAACTAGCCAGTTAAGCTTTTTAAATTGTTAACTGAATATATCAGAAAAATGTCATGTTTAAAATATGTTATCTACTGGACAATGCATAATGCCAGCAAACTGAAACAAATTTCTTATCAATTGGAGAATTCAAGTTTATAAGGCACTTTCTAGAAAGAGAAAAATTGATATTTAGAGACATAACAAGTTTCATATCCAAAATGTGATTTTAAAAGCGAATAAAAAGAATCCTAACCCTATTCTATTGACAACAAAATGAAGATCTAATAGCATATCTAATTCAGAATCATAATGAAGAAATATAAGTTATCATCTTTGAATGATAAAATTAAAATTAAAAAGTAACTGAGGTCAGTGATCGTTATCTTGGCTATTATATTTTGACTATTGTGTATGTTAAGAGGTGTAAAAGACTTTCAGTTTAGATCTTTAACTTGAAAGAATGAATGCCAATATTTCCCTCCCTTTTTCTAATGTTCTTTCAGATTTTACCAGCTTGCCAAGCCTTTGGTTATATTGTTGATACATTAGCTAAAACTATAGTAATACAAAATATTTATCACTCAGCTCAATATGGAAAACATGTTAGTTAAACATATTGGTTTGGTTACTGATTTAACCAAACCGTAATTAAGCATTTGAGTCAGCTCTAAGATAATCACTGTAAAAACAGCATTTCTATTTTTAATGAAGAAAATATTTAATTCAGAAAGCCACAATGAAAAGAATCTATATTTAAATTAGAAACTTAATTTAAATATAGATTCTTAAATTGACAATTAAAATATTATTTCAAAATTTACTGTAATTTCCACAAATATTGGCATTCATACAGATTGTTATAAATGAAGGAAATTAAGTACTTTTTCCTCCTTTTGTTTACTGTCATGCACAATTCCGTTTTTAAACAGGAAAAGAAAAATCTGGGGAAGTCAAAAGCTTTTCCATTGTACTCAGTTTTGGAGTATTGTGCAGATTAATAAGCAGCATTAAATGAAAGCGTCATGAGTAAGAGATGGTCTTTCCAAAGCTATACATTTCAAACTAAAGTCTACATTATCGTACTTTCAGTTGTAGCTCAATTTCCAAGGTTGTTACAAAAATCTACCTAACTTTGATTTCCCAGTAACCTTGAAGTCCAAAGAGAGGAAATGTTCTTGAAGAATATTTACCTACTTCCCGGGCCATTATTTATTATTTAACTTTTAGTAGTACAACTTTCATTCACACAAGTGTTCTGCAAACAGTAAATAAAATTATTTTATGGCTAGCCAATTCAATACAAGGAAATGACAACACTTGAGTGAAGAAACCAATTTTGGGTACACCTCTATCTGCTGTTTGTATTAAGTTCTTTTTAAAAAGCAATTTGTGCCAGGAAGAAATACTATTCAAAACAGTGAAGCCATATATTTTTATGCAACAAGTTACATTAAAATTCCAATGATTTCCAAACAGTTGCTAAATGTGATTCAAATAGTTGAATAGTTTACAACCAAGATCCCCCAAGGACTACTTCTGCTTCACAATAGACTTTCTTGATCACAAAGGACTGCACTAAAGTTCTCTGCTACGTCATACTGAAGGCTGAAGTACATTTTGTGGGAATGAAGCAGTACATTTTGTGGGAATGAAGCAAAGGGGTTTTAAGAGGTCAAATCTAACCTCTGGAATATCCTTTCCTGACAAGTTGTTGGGCAAAATCTTTGGAAATATTTTGCCCAACAAATATTTTGTCCAACAACGTGCAAAGCTCCAATATGGCACATTCTAGAAAAATAGTCTATATAGCAGAAATTAGATATATAGAAAGAAAAAATAGAAAGAGTAGAGTGAACTTATCTGATGGTTATATATATTGAAAAATGCTACACTATTTTGCCTCATTGCCTATCTACCAAATGAAACAATAGCATAATTATTTAGCTTTGCTAAAATAATAACTATAGACTTCTTTGAGCTTTCTCTTTGCTAGATCACAATAATTTTTGTCTTACTAATAGCTAGAAAAAGAGGAAGAACAGTGCCTTTTGTGTTTTTAGAACTGGATTTGGGGGGAATGGGCATTATTTTGTTTTTATTTGCTTTATTTCTTCCCAGCAAGTTTTGGTAAATATGTATTTATTAAGAATACATTAAAATACATTTTGTCCTAGTTGACTGACAATTCTAACTCTAACCCTAGAAAGATACCCTGCCTATTACAAATCTATTTATAAATGCTTGTATCAGACTCTAAATTATATTTGTTCATCTCATGGCTTCATATTTTGAGAAGTTACTGCAATATTATTTTGATTGTCTGGAATTGTCATCATCATAGCTATTGGAATCAAACACATATTATATTAACCCATAATATGGCTTGGACTTTCAGGCTTAGTGTGAACCCATCCAATAGTGGCTTTTTCCATAAAGTAGAACAAAGTAACCATGGCTTGTCACAACATATAAATGCAGTCGCAATGTACCATGGAGTATGCTGTTCTTCCTATATATTTAAAATCAACAGACATTTCAGAATCCTTAGATTTGGGTGTGACAGAACAATTTTCAGATAAAAGTATTTAAAAAAGAAAGAGGAAAAGGAAAAGAAAATCAAGTACTAAATTCAAAGTAGGCAGCATTCTGTCTAGCCTCATACTTTTCTTTATTCAGATAAAAACGTTTAAATGTCAGCAAATCTGTTAAGGAAGCTGAAATTGCTCTAGGCTTATTTTCCTACTTCCTTTTAATTATACCTATAGAGTGCTTTGTGATAAAACATATTTACAAACAGAAAACAGCTCTAATGACTGCCACATCTGAACTTGTTGTCAAACAGTATAATGCTTGAATAACTTTCCTCAATAGACTTCAGATGTGTTGGACTATACCAATTCCTAACAGCCTATTAGTTCTAACCAGAAAAATTAGTTTCCTGCCTGGAAGTTATAAGAAATACAGTACTTCGTCTTCCAGAATTCTATGCCCGTGTCCTTTCACCATGTATCCCTAATATACCTAAAGGGAATCAGAATGAATAAATCTGATTTAGCAGAAAGAAATACAATATTATATCAAAACTATCTTTCTTCAACCTGCTCCTTTCCAGCTGCGTCAGATTACTTCATCTCCAGTAGCTAACTAGACAGAATTGATGAAATTCTATCTAGGACATGTTATGTTTTATACATTATGCATTCAATAATAACTTTCAATTAAAAAAATCAGATTGAATCTGTTGTTCAGGATCCGTTACTCTGAACACCAATAGCTTTATTTTAAAACACCCTAACAGGGACAAAAGTAATGCAAACAAATCCCAAGTCTTTTGTTAGGATAATGCCTCTCCTATGAGATTACCTCCATAGATATCCGTCTGTGTATCCTGTTCCTGAGACAAACACCTGTTGGGGATTGAACTTCATCAGATGATGTTCCAGAAGCTTGGTCACTTTCACCATCTGATCCCATTTTTAGGTTTTCGTGTACGATATCTAAATTGAACAAAAGCAATAATTATTTAACTGATACTTGAGAAAGGATTTTCCATCACCCTCAGTGATAGTTCTCAGACTTTAATGCAGCTCTTTGTCAGTAGAGAGCAAACCAGCTTTCTCTCTGTTATTCTTTGGCAGGTGACAAATAGATTTTTATTTAGACAGTTTGCCTGTAGTTGTTTGTGTGCTTTTATATATTAATTTTATTTTGTTCTTTTATCTGTATTTTATTGTCAGTCACTCAGATTATCTTTGGAAAAACATAATATAAATTCAAACCAAATTACAGATTATTAGTACTTTGGAATTATAAAATATTAGTTCGGTTACAACACTTTTATCCTATCCTGTATCATTAATTGATAACTGATCTTTCTTTAAATTCATAATTTAAAAAAAACCAAAAGTAGTAATGTACTTTGATATAGCAAAAAAAAAAAAAAAAAAAAAAAAAAGAAAGAAAGAAAGAAAGAAAGAAAGAAAGAAAGAAAGAAAGAAAGAAAGAAAGAAAGAGCTGTATTAAATTAAAATAGACAAAAAATTCTAATCTTCCAAATATTCAATTTAAAAGAAGACATTTATTAAGAGATTATAAGAAAGAGAAACTAAACTTAGATAAATGTTCGGTGACAGACATCTTCAAATAGCATTGGTTATTTGCCAATAACTACAGTATTTGCTACAGTAAATATCAAACTCAAAGCTGATAAAAATGTTCTCCCCTGAAAAACAGAAGAAAATGGCAAAAAAATTAACATTTTTTCTAATAAGAAGTACCTGGTGTCTTTGATTATCTGCTATATGAACCTTTCAGATATAACAGTGACTGGAAAATAGATGGCATATGTGGGGGGAGTTTGATCAAAGTTCAGCCATCATATTTCTAAATTTAGCAAAACTAGTTTGCAAACAAGTTTTGCAAAATAATTCAAGTTATATCGTAGAAATATCCAATTACATGGTAATCATTTCACCTCTTCCTACCCTCTGCACCTTTCCTGTTATCATCCCCAATGCTCTCCTTTCAATTCTTTCATTTTAGGGGAGGACTCTGTGAGTGCTTTGGAACAGTACACTGACCTCCAGCTGCCCATAATTTTTATTTCCAGAAAAGGAAAGGTTTTTGGGTCCTGAGAGGGCCAGACACATACTGTTGAGTAAAAATGGCACATAGCCACAGACAAGCAACTTCACTTTGAAAGATTTCCTCCCATCCAACCCTCAACCCACACAGAAAGAGTTATCATTGGGCACTTTCTACAAACGAGAGTTGTTGCCCATTAATCTCCAATATATGTTAAATTAAACTATAAAAAAGCCCGTCTGAGGGAGATGAGTGGTTAAGAAATATAAAATATAAATAAATAAATAATAAAAGACCATTAAATTTTTTTTATGTACATCAGTACTACCAGTTACTAATAAATAGCATTTCAAAGGACATTAAATTTGAATGATGTATAATCAGTGATGGGATTCAGCCAGTTTGCACCACTTTGGGAGAACCGGTTGTTAACTTTCTGAGCAGTTTGGCAACTGGTTGTTGGAAGAAATCATTAAGGCAGAGAACCAGTTGCTAAATTACTTGAATCCCACCACTGGGTATAATCCAGGTAAAACAAAGTGTAATAAAATAGGATAGTCTTGCTTATATGACAATATGCATTTTAATAAAATATATAGGAAACACTGAAGAAAATGAAGACAAGCTCGCCTATAGATATTTTGTTTTCAGAGCTAATATTCAAGACACCAAAATTTTTAATCATTCAGTTTTTAAGTATACAAAAGAGACTTCTGTGACTAATGATATTTATTTTTATGTTACAGTTCTGAAGCTTACAATTCATCAGAAGTGACAATTGTCTTCTGAGATGGATTTGCTTTGGTCTACAGAATTGCAAAAAATATTTTTAATCCCAAATAAGCTTTTATTTACTTGAAAAGCAAAAATGATTTTTTAAATTAACAAAAAGCACTGCACAGTAAAAATAATTCAAATTAGTCAAAAAAGCCTCTTTCTTAAAGCTTATTTAACACAATTGCCTGAATGAATTAAGTTACAGATGCAGGAAATGGGCCAGACCAATCTTTACATTTCTCCTTATCAGATAAAACAAGAAATGTTTCTATGTCACAAGCTTATTGACATAAAAATTACACTTCTGAGAAATCTAATTCAGACAATTCAGGCAAGTTTGTCAGTTAATTTTTCTCTAAGGGTAGGAAGAAGACCTGATGCACTCATGAATATTTAAGCAATATGCCATGGATACAGTAACATAAATCCATATAATTGATTTAGACAACAATATAATTGAAAACGGATGGTTTGCTGATAGATATAGGAAAGAAACTGGATTGGCTATGAGCTTTGGGCAAGCAGATTTTCACAGCTGTCAGTTCAAGCTAATGAGCTCAAGGTAACCTGTATTATCTTTTCTTCCCACTTAGGAAAGCCATTCATAAATGTTTATCATATGAATGGGAAAAGGAACTGAAAATAAGACTGTTGCTGTAGCAATGTCCGTATATAAACTTAAGATACCACTACTCTTTATATGTGTGTGCAGTTTGGTTCAACATACTTGCAAAAGGACACATGAAAGTGAAACTAGAGTAGCACACTTTCAAGAAAATACTAGAAGGAGGAATAGAAGATTGATAAAGGCATAACTCTTTATATTTAAATGTTTTTTGGCATAAGATGCAGTAATGGGTCCAAGGTCCTGGTGGATGTTGATTTTAATTTATCACCTTTGTGTGACAAAACGGGTAGAGGTTTGCAGGCTTTCTTTCCATTGCTCTACTCGTATTTTGGAACAGTTTGTCTAAAATAATGATTTATCCCTTCTTTCTTTAAATGATTAAAAAATGAATTTCACTGGGGAACTGTGAAGGGATTAGTTAAGGCTATTGCTTGATTGTCTAATTATTTGTTAATTTGAGTATCTGTTAATGTGTAATTTTGTAAAACAGGTTGACTGTTTATATACTATAGATGTTCATTGTAATTTACTGGGTCAATGTAAACAGCCAAGTGTCATTTTTGATTGTAGAGGGAAAATCTAATAAATGAATAAATAAAAATTATGGCACCCAAGTTCATGGTAAACTGGCCATGAATCATTATTAATTTTGATATCTGGACAGACTTTACTGAATAAGAATCATACAATAAGCAAAGGCTGCTAGGTTGTAATACTGGAGAACTGCCACTGTTTTGCAAGACCGTCTCTACTTGTGAGTTTCTTAAGTACACTGAATGGCTACTGTCCAACAGAAAATGTTGAAAAATGTACTTTTGACCTGAAGCAGCAGCAGGAGAATTAATACCCAGCTGTTGTGGTACTAGCACAATGTGTAGTTTGGATTGTTTCCTGGTTTATTTAGTTAATCAGCAAGGTACCATACAATTCTTCTAATATCATAGCCATATTTGAAATCTCTGCTTTACACCATTTGATATGCAATGAACATATCTAATATCTTAATCTGGAGCTGGTATTACACAGGACTGTTATACTACAGAGCTGAGGTGGCGCAGTGGTTAGAGTGCTATACTGCACCTACTTCAGCTGACTGCTAGTTCAGCAGATCAGCAAATCAAATCTCACCAGCTCAAGGTTGACTCAGCCTTCCATCCTTCCGAGGTGAGTAAAATGAGGACCCAGATTATTGGGGGCAATATGTTATTTAGTATACTGTCTTTGGTGTAAGCCGCCCAGAGTCCTCAGAGAGTGGGCAGCATAGAAATATGACTAATAAAAATAGTAACAAATAAATAATAATAGTTATTATAGCATGAAGGTAAATTAATAGGTTTATTAATTTAAACCTATTAATTTAAAGGATATTAAAAACACACATTACCTAATCTGCTCCCATTTCGTGGCATTGCCATAAAAGAACCCAGACTGCCCCCTATAACGCTGTGTGGTCTTCGTAATGGAGGCTTTTTGAAGGATCCTGTATACTGATGAAGAAATGAGTGCATGCTGTGTGATGTTGGAGGTCTGCCATTCTTCACAATGGGTTCTATGATTTGCCAGCACCAGCCAGTTCATCCCGCAACAGGGAAATTCAGCAACATGTTGAGAAAGAAAACAGTAGAGTCACCATACAGCCATATTTGGAGCACTCATGTAAATTGTCTAGAAACAGAATATTAACTCTTCTTTGGGGCACAGGACACATTTCTCAACTATCTTGCCTACCTACTCCCTCAGCCATGATGCCTGACAAATGGAGAGAGCCTCTTCTCTGGTGCTGGATCAGGTATAGTGAAAGTCATCTCTAATGGGTTGACTGAGAGAGCACTAAAAGGACAGGGTTGTTTTGTAAACTTAAAAGTACACCACTATCTTTAATACTAAAAGCAAGCTTTAAGTAATGAGAAAGAAAAGCTCTGATTGGATTTTAGTTACCAAACATATAGTGAAGCTGTAACATATACCACCAAATTGACTAAAGTTGGTGCACAGGTGCCTGGCAAGAAGACTTCCTAAATTAAATGGCCAAAACTTGTACTGATGAAAATTTTAAAGTGTTACAAAGGACACCAAATGAGTAGAGGGTAATTTGGGTACAAAATGGTCAAGGAAAGGGAAAAAAAAAAGGGAAATATAATGATATGGAAAAAGAGAGGAAGTGCTTCGACAGTGGCTTTCGTTTTTTTCCTCATATAATTTCTCATATACCCCCATAACTATTAACTATACTATTTATGGGGAAAAACATGAAGATATTAGCATTCTGCTTAACAACAGGTAGCATACAATGAATCAAATGTTAATACCACATTTTATACTGTCTTGCATTTGATAGTGCTCCAACACATTGTGAAACATAGGAAGATTTTTTTTGGGGGGGGGGGTCCTTCGTGCTCTCTGGATTGCTTTCTTGTAGATGTTTCATTTTTTTAAAAATTAGATTTATATGCCGCCCTTCTTTGGAGACTCAGGGTGGCTTACAACGCGTTAAGCAATAGCCTTCATACTTTTGTATATTTTATACAAAGTCAGCTTATTGCCCCCCCCCACAAACTGGGTCCTCAATTTACCTACCTTAGAAAGGATGGAAGGCTGAGTCAACCTTGAGCCTGATGAGACCCGAACTGGTGCAATTGCAGACAGCTGGATGTTAATAACAGGCTTTAGTCTGCTTATTAGCCTATTGAGCTATCCAAGGCTCCTTACCCAACTAGGTAACATCATCAGTGCATTGGCACTGTGATGAAATATTGGCAAGAAAACAACCAAGCTCAGAGAGCACCAAGGACCCTTCATTTCAACCCTGAGCTACAAATATTTTCTTCTATCGGTACATAGAATGTTAATAGGAGCATCCAACCATTTACAAACCATTGTGAAAATCTTCTGATGGCTACATAATGTTAACAGAGTTTATAAAAAGACTCTTCCTATTGCTCAACCACAATCCATTTGTGTTCATTTAAGGATAATGTTTAGCAACTCATCTTCTTTTCTCTGAAGCAAGCCATAGGGTGGTTTGCCAGGCATCCTATATTTTACGTGACTCTCATAATAGCTTTGGTTAGAATCAGAGTCAGTTCCAGTTCTCCCAAAACATAATGTTTAGTCAGCATTTTTCATATAAAAATACCCTAACAGGAATTGGAAGAATTCCCTCTTATAATCTGACAATGCATACTCAAAATCAAAAGGCAGAAGAAACAGAAATAGCTATATTTGATAGTCACAGTCATCATCATCACTATCACCATCATCACCATAATTTCATGATGCTGATACCAGTGCAGTCAAGACTGGTATTTTATTCTTTCTGAAGTCTTAGACCATTACAGTCAGGAAATTCTAGATAATTTCTAGATTTGATAATAAGGGATTTGCTTGTCAGATATGTGGGCATTTCACTGCTCATATAAGACATGAGAAACACTAATGAGTAAGATGTGAAAGCTTGGAAAAAACAGGATAAGCAATTTTCTCCTACACACTTGCTTTATTTTTTCCAGTACTAAATAACTTTAAAAATTTTCCTTTCTTTGCAAAGGTCTCAATCTATGGTTCAAATACTTCATTTATTTTACAATATATGTAACACATCCCCACCCTAACAGTCTCTGAATGGAGTACAACAAAATCAATCACAAAAGACAAATACAACAATAAAAGTGCAATATAAATAAATCAAGTAATATATCGTTACTATATTTTTCAGAGTATAAGACGCACCCTTTTCCTGCCAAAAAGAGGGTGAAAATCTGAGTGTCTTATACTCCAAATATAGCCCCACCCAGCCTTGCAAACGGAAATTTCAGAGGCTGAAAGAAGTTTCTGAAAGAAGCTTCAGAAAAAAAGCCTCAGAAACGAAGCTTCAAAAAAAGAGCCTCCAAACAGAGCTTCAGAAAAAAAGCCTCTGAAAGGCTTTTATCTAAAATAATATGGCAAGCAATAAAAGAATAATCAGTGAATGGACGTTGGTCTTACCTGATAAGTCCTTTTTCTCTAGGGAGGAAACGGCAGTCAGGCATGGATAGTGACTTGTCTAGGTAGCTTATGACCGAGTCTGCAGATTTGAATAGCTCCTCCCCCTGCTGGTACTCTCCAGTGTTTTGGCAAGGGTGCTGACGCAGACTGATGTGTCTACCTGCAATGAGAGAGAAGTAAAATCCACCCACCCCTCCAATAGGTAGGGCCTCCCGAGAAAGGTGGGGCTGACTGCCGTTTCCTCCCTAGAGAGAAAGATGTATCAGGTAAGACCAACGTCCATTCTCCTCATTGGAAGGAAACGGCAAACAGGCATGGGACATACTACAGCTGAATGTCCACTGGGAGGGAAGACGGTGAGGCCCTGCTCCGTTAAACCATGTGAATGGCTTGGAGAACCTGGCGACCAAAAGCTGCCTCAGCTGAAGCGTAGGAATCCACCTTGTAATGATGAATAAATGGCATAAGACTTGTTCAGGTGGCTGCCCTGCAGACCTCCTCTAACAAGGCTTGGGTAGACCAGGCAGCCGAAGTAGCCACGCTTCTGGTGGAGTGCACAGTAATGTTGCGAGGCACAGGCAATGATTGCCGTTGGTAAGCCGTAGTTATAACAGCCCTGATCCACCTTCCCAGCATAGGCCCCATAGCCTTAGCGCCGATAGAGGTAGGTTGAAATGAAACAAACAAAGCTTCCGTCTTGCGGAAAGAGGATGTGCGGCTGATGTAGATCTTGAGAGCTCGCCGCACATTTAGAGTATGCCAGGTGCATTCCAAATGGTGAGCCGGACTGGAACAGAAATTAGGGAGAACCAGTTCCTGAGCACAGTGGAAGAGCGAGTTAACCTTCGGAACGAAGGTAGGGTCCAACCGGAGGACGTTTGAATGAAAAATACACAGGTCGTGGCATGTCGACAGAGCAGCCAACTCTGAAATAAGGCGAGCCGAAGTGATGGCGACCAGGAAGGCTGTCTTAAAGGAGAGGAAATGGAGTGACACAAGATGAAAGGGTTTCGAAGGGAAAAGACGTCAGGGCTGAAAGAACCTTGTTGAGGTCCCATGTGGGGAAACGGTGAACTGTAGGAGGCTGCAGATTTGATGTGCCCCGAAGAAAATGGTGGATGACGGGATGCCTTGAGATTGGAGTGTGAAAGCTGCAGTTTAGGACCGATGAAAGCTGCAGTTTAGGACCGTGTGAAGCGACTTGGTGGTGAAGGGAGTTGTGGGTCAAACCCGATTCAAAACCTTCCTGGAGGAATCGCAGGACGTGTATGATAGAGGCTGCTAGGGGCTGCACCGCCGAGCACTGACAGCAGGACACAAAGGAGGACCAGGTGGCATTGTATATCCGATTCATGGAGTCCCGACGAGATGCCTGAATGGTTGAAATGACCTGGGCAGGGACCTGAGCCTCCATTAGGAAACGCTGCTCAATCTCCAGAAGATCAAATGGTACCAGGTGGGATCCAGGTGACAGAGAGCCCCGTCTGAGAACGATGCGGTCGTCGGGAATGCTCCAAGGTTTCGCCACAGTTAGGGACAGCAAGTCCGCGTACCAGTGCCTCCTGAGCCACTGAGGAGCTAAGAGAATGAATTCGGCCTTCTCCTCGAGGAGCTTCCTGAGGACCCTGGAAATCAATGGAAAGGGAGGAAAAGCATATCGCAAGCTCGAAGGTCAAGGACAGCGGAGTGCGTTGATGGCCTCTGCCCCAGGATCTTGGTATTTGGAAAAATACCTCGGCATCTGATGGGAATTGGCTGATGCAAAGAGGTCTACCAAGGGGAGGCCAAAACGGGACGTTATCTCCTGAAACAGATAGGCAGGGAGGCTCTATTCCGTGTGGTCCAACTGATGGCAACTGAGGGCATCCACCTGTGAGTTCGCCACTCCTGAAATGTGGTCTGCATGGAGAGATCGAAGGTGAGATTCGGCCCAGAGGCCAAGGAGCATAGCCTCCCTCATGAGGCTTTTCAAATGGGTGCCCCCCATCCTAATGATGTGGGCTTTTGCCGTTACGTTGTCCGTGAGGACAAGTATGTCGCGAGCCTCTACCCTGTCCTGGAAATGGAGTAGAGCGAGGCGAATGGCCCTCAATTCTAGAATGTTGATACTGAGGCCTTGCTCTGTGGGCGACCACTGACCTTGAGCTAGATGATGTTCCAAATGGGCCCCCCCCAGCCTGTAAGGCTGGCGTCTGTGGCGAGAAGCATCCGCGTTGGCTTCCGGAAGGGGCAGGCTAGTGATATCGCCAAGGAGGTCCACACTGGAGGGAAGCGATTATGTCTGGAGACAGGGTCACCCTGAGCAGATCCGTGTTGGAGTGAGCCTTCTGATGAGGCAAGAGGAACCATTGCAAGTCCCTGCTGTGGAGACGAGACCAAGGAACAATTCCAAAGGCCTAGGAGACGGGAGAGGCCGAGGACAGAGAAAGAATGGTCTGTGATGCATTGCTGAGCGAGAGAGCGCCGACTAGATTGGTGTTCTGGAGAAAGAGAAACCACAGAGGATATGGTATCAATGACCGCTCCCATGTGTTGGAGACTAGTGGAGGGGCCCAAATGGCTTTTGGACCAATTTATGGAAAATCCATGGCTCTGAAGCACATGGATGATAGTAGCAAAATCCTGGTGGGCAGCGTGGATGACAGATGACTGGATAAGAATATCATCTACCGTATTTTCCGGCGTATAAGACGACTGGGCGTATAAGGCGACCCCCCTCAGAGCCATTTAAGGCTTGTCAGAGCCTTTCAGGCTGGTCTGCCTGATTACAGGAGAATGAGACCCGGCGTATAAGACGACCCCCGACTTTTGAGAAGATTTTTGTGTGTTAGAAAGTAGTCTTATACGCAGGAAAATACAGTAAATAAAATTGAATCCTAATGGGGAGAGAGCGGATGTGGACGACGACCCGCCATAATCTTGGTAAAAACCCGGGAAGCAGAGGAAAGGCCAAAGGGCAGGCTGAATACTGATAATGCCCCCCATGGTAGTGAAAACTTAGGTACTTACAGTAAGCAAGGTGAATGGGGACATGGAGGTAGGCCTCTGTCAAATCAATAGAAGAAAGAAAATCCCCGGTCTGATGGTGTTGAGGATAGTGTGGAGTGTGTGCATCTTGAACCAGGGATATATTATGTACCGGTTCAGGGCCTTAAGATCAAGAATAGGCCTCCACCCCCCTGAGGACTTCTTCACAAGAAATATGAGGGAATAAAACCCCTGACTGCGCTGGTCTTTAGGGACTCTCTGAACAGCCTTGATGGAGATGAGGTGTTCAATGGCCAAGGAAACTAAGGCACACTTGGCTTTGTCTCTAGAAACTGGGCATGTGAGGAAAACTGTCGGGGAGTGGAACGGAATTCCAGACATAGACTGGAAAAGACAGTGTCCCTGACCCAGGCATCAGATGTTGAAACCTCCCACTGGCTGGCAAATAGAGCCAGATGTCCCTCAATGGGTATGTCAGGGGACGGATCACTTGGATCTACGGGAGACTCTGCCCCTTCCTCCCCGAAAGGAGTGTTTAGGTTGGAACCTGCCCCCTGCCCCTGAGAATCCTGCTGTTGTGCTCTGGTCTCAAAGGGTCGTTGATAGCGAGGCTGGTAGAAGCTGGAATCAGAAGTCCGAAAGTACTGGGGCCGTGTATAAGGTGTATAGCAAGAATCACTTCATCTGGAGACTGAAGGCATCGATGAAGAGCTTAGGAGAAGGCACCGTTTCAGGTTCAACCGATGGTTCCACAAATAAAGAAGTAGCTGGGTCACTATCTGCAGAGGGCCCTGCATTGGAATGAGAAGCCTCGCCAAGGTGAGTGACAGAAAGGGCCTTGAAAAGTAAGGACTGGAAAATCTGATGCCGAAAAAGGCCAATGAAGGAAGGCTTATCGGGACCCAAGCCCTCATTGTCTGAAAGAGCCAGATCCCTGGTCTATTCCTCCTCAGAGATGGATCTGTGGTCAGAGTGCTCTGGGAAATCTATCTGTTCCAAGACCGAAATCTCCTCTTGGGGAGGTTGGGGGGGGGGGGCTGAGGATTGGTTGCATACTGCAGAATAGGAGGGATAAAACCCTGTTGCAAACCCTGGGCCAGTCCCTGCTGAATAGCCCTGGCAATAATGGCTTCCAAGAAAGCCTGAAAGATAGACCCCTGAGGATCTATCCCTGATGTAGGTCTGATTTGAGAGACAGAAGGGGATATGTTCATCTCCTGGACTTCCGTGTCAGCAGGTTGCATAGGTCTGGAATCAGGGAGAGTCTGAAATAAGGGTTCACTTCCCGGGGGAAGAAATGGACCACATAGTGCTGGCTGGTCTGGTGACAATTCCCTTCTGGGTTGAGGAGATGAGGCCCCCACTGAGCTGAGGTGATTGAGTGGCTGGTCTCAAGATGGCCACTGGCTGAGGCCCCTGCTGTTGTTGGGCTCTAAGCACAGCCTTTTCTAATACCTCATGTTGCCTCAGTTCCACTTTAAAGGGCTTGGAGGCTTTGGAGTCAGACACAGCCGATTCCCTCGTTTTGGATCTTTTAGTGGGAGGGAGTAGACCCGAATGGCCCTCACCAGGGTCGCTAACATGCCTACACCTCTCCCCAATGGAAGAACCTGCAGCGCGGTGCTGCCTCGTGGCGTCCGCCATCTTGAATATCCCCCAGGATTGCTAAATCCGATGTTAAAAGCAATAAAACCAATTCGGTCTCACTTAGCTTTAAATTGAGATCCTGTGAGGAGAAGAGGCTTTAGCCTGCTGCTCTGGGGATCGCAAGCCGTCCGGCTTCAATGCGATAGAAAGTCCGCCGAGGAAGCAGAACACCCTCATTGCATGACAGATCCGGACCGCTAGCTCTCAGGCAGTAAACGTGGTCAGTAAGCGCTTTCAGCAAAGTCTATTTCCCTGCACTGATCGTGCTGCTAGGCAAACGCCATTAAAATGCAGCTAAAACAACAAAAGGCTCACCCGATGGTCTGGGGAGGTGTAGGGTCGCAGCTCCGATAACAAGGCTGCCGCCTTTTATGGTCCTGCCGGCCGGCAGGCCACTGCTGCTGCGCGGCCTTTGGCAGTATCAGGCAAAATTACCCTTCACGCTGGCGATCAGAAGAAGCTAATTGAGCCCAATTAGTGGCAAAGAAAACAGAATACTATAGTAACTGGAGAAGAAACGGTCAGGCTAGGAAGACACGTCTGTCTAGCTTACACTGAGTCGAAACACTGGAGAGTACCAGCAGGGGGCAGAGCTATTCAAATCTGCAGACTCAGTCATAATCTACATAGACAAGTCACTACCTATGCCTGACTGCCATTTCCTTCCAATGAGGAGAAGGTTCTAACCAAACTACGCTAACAAAACTGGAGATTTACGCTAACAATAACCAATAGATCGGAAGAATTAATCTATATACCAATACCAAAGAAAGGAGGTTGAATAGAGTACAGATAGTCCTTCAAAATAAAAACCTCTGAAAGAAGCTTCAGAAAAAAAGCCTCCAAACAGAGCTTCAGAAAAAAAGCCTTTTTTTCTGAAGCTCTGTTTCGGAGGCTTTAAGAGGCAGATTTTTTTCCTCCCTGAAACGGAGTTTCAGAAGTTTCAGAGGCAGAAAAAAAAAAGCAAGGCACAGAGCTCACAACCAACGAACCTGTTGCTAAAATTCACCTCTGGGAACAGCTGATTGAGGGTATTCCGGGAGGCCGATCCACCCATCAATCAGCTTTTTTCTTATTTTCCTCCCCCACAAAACTAGGGTGCGTCTTATACTCCGGTGCATCTTATACTCCAAAAAATATGGTATTTATTTACTGTATATCCTGATATTATTATTTTTATTTATTTTTATAAATAATTTAAATCAGCAAACGTACCTAATATACCTTCCCTCTCCTATTTTCCCCACAACAACCCTATGGGGTGAGCTGCACTGAGAGTGAGTGATTAACCCAAGGCTCAGCCAGTTTCTCATGTTTGGACTAGAATTTATAATCTCTTGGTTTTTAATCTTATGCCTTAACTACTAGACCAAACAGCAAAATAATCTAATCTAATCTAATCTAATCTAATCTAATCTAATCTAATCTAATCTAATGTAATCTAATCATCTAATCTAATCATGCACACAGATTTAACTTGTTTATGAAATGCCAACTGGTACAGCCATTTGTATCTCTTGACAGAGGGCATTTCATAAAATGGGAACTATCAAGAGAATATTACTGTCCCTGGGTCTATGCTCCATATATCTTATTAGGATTGGAAATCTGTACCAAGTCCTCATTTGATGACCCAGTGGATGGGTTCAATTCTGCCATATATTATTTATATATGTTGGAGCCATCCAACAGACTGCTTTAAAGATTAAAAAAACCCTGACATCATTAAGTGAAATGTAAACTTTTCTTTATGTGGCGGTCATTTCCTTACTCTGCGTAGCTTCTTGTCTAATGCCTTATGATGAATTTTCATATGGAGCAAGTCACAATTCCCTAAACACAATTGTCTACACACAATTTAATCTATCTGGAAAAGAAGCAAAACTGGGTCCATATGATACATGAATAGTTACCAGGTAATAACAATTGCTTGCAGTGGGCACTGATCTGTGTTTGCAGTGGGGGACTGATTTGGTAACTCTGTTCTCACTTTATTCATAAGAGAGGAACAAAGGAGGCAGCAGATTTTAGGTAAACAGTATTTTCACTCAATTCAAAATGAAGCAGTTGCTTAGGAACAAGATGAGGAAGCATTTTATATAACAAGATCATGAATTAAACCCTTTGGCAGTAGAAAGATGTGGAAGCTCTACCGAACCTTCTTCTTGTAGTGCATTGTTATTTGTGAAGTATTATGTATGTCTATTGAATCACTTTCAAAATAAAGGGCAATGATGCCCGTAGCAGAACATAGCACTGCAATATGAAATCTATTTTGAGACATAAAGGCAGGGTACACAGCAAACAATAAACCGCTCCATATTGGTGCCATAAGATAAATCCCAAGGGCATTATTTAATGATCTTCTGAAACAATTTTAACTTGTGTCCTACATTGCACAATGTGTTTGGTTATTAAAACAACATGTATGTTGTAATAATTGTAAACCTCCTTTAATATTGGAATAAACAGAAAGATTAAACTCAATAATAATCAAAAGCTTGTTATCATTTGTGAATCAAAATCCACAAATCTTATATTATAAATTGTTAGTTTCATACTTTAAACTTTACTTTAACTTGCCACAATCTTATTTTTGTTTCCCCCCCCCAAAAAAAACAACCATGGCACCCCCTCTGAATACAAGAAGTGTTCAATGTATGTCCAATCATTTAATAACCATTTGAAGTTACAAAAGTACTGAAAAACTTGAGTTATGGTCAGGTTTGCACTTATGACTGTAGTAGTGGCCCCGCAGCCACATGATAAAAATCTGGACACTCAGCAACCAGTATGTACTTATGGCTGTTACAGTGTCCCAGGGTCACGTGACTGTCATTTAAAACTTCCTGGGGGTTCCATCCAACAAGCAAAGTCAATGGCTGGACCAAAGGATTGACATGGGTGGCAGAGAAGGGGAGCAATGACAGGAAATGTGTGGTGATGTAGAATGCTGTGACTAAAGTAAGTAATCATAGCATTTATGTGATTATGTTATCCTCTACATATTGTTATTTTAGTATCATTACAGTTTGCTGCAGATGCCAGTGGAATTAATTTGAAACAGATTTTAACATGCTGGTTTACCTTTGCAGCCAGCTACTATATGGTGGTTCAAAAGGCAAAACTTATTTTTGTACTTTTCTTGAAGTACGTACAACTTGGGGTACTATACTAATTTGGAAAAGACAATTTAGACTATTTTGTCAGTCAAGTGCTCAGTTCATGTTCCCACACATCCTGAAGCACCTTTTCTAAACTGAATGAAGCGTTCCACTCTCAAATTACTTATATAGAACCTTTGAAGTGCTAAGAGCAGTTTAGATAATGATCACTGAAACAATGCATGTCGGCATTTCTATATATTGCACCATGTTATAAGTTTTAGGGTAGAGAGAAGGAAAATGTGTCTATACCTGTTAAACAAAGTTAGAATTCCAAATTTCTACTGCAGAATGGAAACACATTTATTTGTAGTAGTTTGCATTTCAATTGTTTCCTTTTTTCCTTTCTACATATGCTCAGATACCTAATGTTCACTTTGCTTCTGCAATGATTCTTTTTATCTAAAAGATTTTAGTTCTCATGTATCCATACTCACTTAAAAATGGAGTTTACAACAATAATCTGTTCTTCAGGACATCACAGTAACAGTTCTATCCATTAACTATAAAATAACTGCCTATTTAATAGCACATGGAAGCTACAAATAAGAAGGAAAAGTGAAATACTAGTAACAAGGGCTTTTCTACCATGAATGCATGTATGCAAAAGTTCTAGTGAACTCATGTTCCAACTAGTCCTAAATCAGCGGAAGCAGATATAACCTTTATACAGTATATGTTCAAACATCACATCCTGAAGGGAGGCATGGTGGCTCAGTGGCTTAATGATGCTGGAGATGGTCTCTGCTCCAGCAGTTCGAGCCCTACCATCACATAGTGGGGTGAGTGCCCATCACTCATCTTAACTTCTGCCCACCTAGTAATCTGAAAGGATGTTCTATGCAAGTAGATAAATAGATACCACTTCAGTGGGGAGGGGGGAAGAGCTGGTGCTTCATGCAGGTAGTCATATTCCTAGCAACTCGGAACTTTCCAATTTTGACACCTATTTGCAAGGCAGCTCCGGTGGAGGGAGGGAGGCCTTGAATGATGCTACAGGAAGAGCTGCTCATCTTTCTTTCTGTTGCAAAGCTAGCTCTTCCTGATATGGTGCACCTTGGGAAGAGTGCAAGTGTGTACCACTAGTAAATTGGCAGCCAAGCTACTACTCTGCATTAACATTGTAGTCTTCTGGCTAATGTAACAATGCTATATGCTAATAAGTATAATAATAATAATCACATCCTGAATACTTATTTTGAACCATTTTTAAAAGTCTTTTTATTATTGCTTTTTTCTTGCAAAACTCTCTAGTTCAGAGATACTTTTAGGTTTTCTTAATATGCATTAATACGCTTCATATTTGAGCTCTGACAGTTTTTCAGCAGTATTTAACTTTGAAGAGTGTGAAGGGCAAGCCAGCATTTTTTATTTTTCTTTCTTGTACTGTAAATACTTCATGACTGAATTTGAGGTACATTTCAAGCTTTTTCTCTTACTGAAATACCTAACTTCCTTTCAGCTTCCATTTCTGAAGAAGTTTAGCTCTTGAAGACTGTCCTTTTACAGGAATTCCTGTCCAATTACAGGAAAAGCTGTTATTTCTGACAAATGAGATATTAGAAAGCATCAACCAAAAGGATTTCTACATTTTGCATCTTTCATAGTCACTGTTTTCTTCTTTTACATTTATAGATAACTGCACATAAATGCTAAGTATGCATTTCAAGGAAGAAATCATGTAAATTTGTACTACTTGAGTTGCAGCATTTTCTGTTCGTCTAGGGATTAACTGAAACACATAATTTGACCAAGGATATTTAAACTTTCACATATAATTGTAAATGTATGGAAGAGTAGGCTGGTGAAAAAAATTAGAGGGATCTCTGCCTCTCCTCTTTGAGCCTTCTCCCCAGCATCAGCATGGCAGAGTTACCTATAAATCTGTAACCTTGAAATAGGTAAGGGAGGAGAAAAGAGGAGATGTGTGTTTTGGAAGTTTGTTGCAGCCAGCAACAAACAGAGAAAGCAACTAAATAAAAGAATATATTTTTCCTCCACAGAAACCGAATAGCCGAAAGGAAAAAGAAGAGGCACAGCACAGCACAGCAAAGCAAAACAAAACACAGCAAGGCACAATGTGGGAAGGCGCAAGTGCTTTACGCAGTGCCCATTAATAAAGAAAAGGTAGAAGAAATTCTAAAGACAGAGAGAAATTAAAGACAGACCAATGTCTCCAAGGGGAAAACAATGCTCTATGGGCACTAAAAATATAGAAATAATAGTAACTGTATAGTGGCAATAGTAAAAGAAATAAGAGATGATATAAAGACAATAGAAAGCACTCACAGATACTGTAGATTTGTATATTTCTTTTTTATATGTTGAGTTTTTTGCCAAAGATCTCCCTAATCCGTGTGTGTGTGTGTGTGTGTGTGTGTGTGTGTGTGTGTTCTGTTTTAATTCCAGCCTTTCCATAATGGCTATCAAACAGCCACTTACAGATAAATGAATTGTGACCACTATTAAGGGAAATGATTTCCATGAAATTTAGAGAATAATGAGAAGCAAATTTTACTGTACAGTGGTTTTAAAAAAGTCAACAAAAAGCTTTAGTTGACAAGATCTTACATTCTTATTTGCAAAAATATATTAGTTTCTGAATCAGAGCAAGATCAAGAGAACTAGGTAGGATATTATGTAAGAGAATATTGCCCAGCAGGTAACTCGTTTGGGGGGGGGGGTGCGCTAG
This sequence comes from Masticophis lateralis, assembly GCA_030761175.1. Taxonomy (NCBI): domain Eukaryota; kingdom Metazoa; phylum Chordata; class Lepidosauria; order Squamata; family Colubridae; genus Masticophis; species Masticophis lateralis. Next base: position 37,462,924 of record JAUDYJ010000006.1, on the reverse strand, counting down.
AGGACACATATGACATTCTGAGAACACATCGTTAATCTTTTTTTTTTCTTTTAAGGTATCATTGTAAGGCTGCTTGTTTATACGTGGAAGAGCTGCCTGGAGTTCCCAGCCAGTCATATAGCAACTGCTTGGAGAAATGAGCTCCCTTCCTCAGATTGCTCTTGACTCTTGCAATTTACCTTTGCCTTCTTTTCAGGGCAGGCTGGCACATTTCCAAGCTGTAGCAACTGATAATTCCGTTTTCTAAGAATAACTGTGCAGCTTATCTGGAGACCAGAGCACTATGTAGCATATCACCCTCTTATTTCATTTAATTAAAGTCAAACAAAAATGACATAGATGAGAAAGCAACCTTGGTAGTTGTCAAGGGAAATTACAATTGAGATACACTGCCTATCGCAGAACAGGGATTTAATAGCCTCCAGAGCTCTCTATTTTCTTTCAACAGACATCTAAAAAGAGATTAATTTTATACAAATCTATCAATGATCCTCCTTTCATCTCTAGTTTCCTCTAGGCTAGTATTACAGGTAGTCCTCGACTTACAATAGTTTGTTTAGTGACTGTTCAAAGCTACAATGGCACTGAAAAAAGTGACTTATGACTATTTTTTACACATTAGACTGTTGCAGCATCTCCAAGGTCATGGTGATCAAAATTTAGATGCTTGGCATCTAACTCATATTTGTGACGGTTGCAGTGTCCCAGGATTATGTCATCACCTTTTGCGACCCTCTGGCAAACAAAGACAATGGGGAAGCCAGATTCACTTAACTGTATTACTAACTTAATAACTGCACTGATTCACAACAATTGTGGCAAGAAAGATCGTAAAATGGGGCAAAATTCACTTAAATGCCTCACTTAGCAACAGAAATTTTTGGCTCAATTGTGGTTTTAAGTTGTTGACTACCTATATATCAGCTTTCCTTTTTAAAAATAATGTTGATTGAAATTTTAAAAAATATAATGGCAATCCAAATTAAATTCTGAAAAAACTACAGGTAAAAAATAAAATAGAATAGAAAGTAAAAGCTAAAAAAGCAAAAAAGAGAAAAAAGGAAGAGGAAGAAGAAGAAGAAGAAGGCGGGAAAAAAAAGAAAAAGAGAAAATAAATATCATATTATTTTTTGTTCTTTTATTCCAATGCTTATCAAAGACAAAATGCAAGCCTTTTAATTTTTCTGTTTCCGTCTAGGTCTCAAATCTTTAGTAATAAAATCTTGGATTTCTGTTATAACTTCAGGTAGACTAAAATTTTCGATCCCATTAATGTGCTATTTATATAATTATTTTCAAAATCTTATAAGAAAAGTCCTCAAAATTCATCTGTTCTCTTAATTTATTTATACTTTCTTCAATTAGTCCTATTTAGCTATTTTGCTGTTCTTTTTTTAAACTCATATTTTTTAAAAATTCTGAAATGAAGATAAACTTACCAGTTTTACTAAATTTGTAATGTACAATTCACCAGTTGCTTTGCAGATGTGTTATTTTGAAGAACCCTACTAGCAATGTTCTTAAAAAGGCTCTGCTGTGGTTGAGACTATGTTGGCTTCCCTTCATCTCCTGGCACCCAAACACTTGGGAAACCGCTGTGATGTGCTCTCCTCATGAGAAGCAAGGATTCTTTTTATCTGCATAAGTTCTGTGGAAACAGCCTACTTGCTCGTCCTTCAGTCATGGCCATAATCTTGTCTCTGCCTATTCAGAGATACGCTAGCTCACCATTCATCACCTGGGAATCCAGTACTACACCATTTTTCAAAGATTGCATGAGAAATCAAGTCTTTGATCTGAAACTTTTTTAGATTTACAAGAAACTGAATCTGAGAGATTGTATATACAAAATACGATCCTTCTGCCTGAAATACATATTTCAAAAAATTATTTTAACCAATATACTGTACCAGCAGTGATGTGCTGAGTCAGCTTCTACCAGTTCATGGAAGCTGATTGTTAAATTTCTTGGATTTTTGCAAGCTGAATGAGTCACAACACTCAGCAATGACAGGAATGGAGCTGGGAAAACTGTTTATTATATGTTTACCAGCATACCACTGTATACCAGTGAAAGAAAGATGCACTACTTCTTTGCATTACCCATAATGTATGTTTAGTGCAGAATCTTTATTTCAGCAAAGAAATTCTGAACATCTTAAGTATTTGTAGTTCTTACGGATCTGTGTCATCTTACTAGATGGAATATACTTTTCAACCCATACAATTCCATCTGTTAAAGTACATAACATCCAGCAGACTGCAAACATAGCTTTCACTTTTAAACAAAACTGTTCCACAACTGAAATTTCAAATAGCTGCAAAACTTTGAAAATAAAATGCATTATGAAACAGAGCTTTAGCACTCAATAGCTGAGTTTATCTGCTAGGCTGTAAAAATATGGATGTAGTGATACTAGTAGGAATGGAATGATGCAGGATTTTTGCAACCTAATATCTGTAAAATAAACAAAACAGCAATTTGGTAGCATTCTATTAAAATATGTAATAATAGTAATAGTAATAATAAATTGAACAAAACACATTAGAAATATTTTATGAAAAGAAAATATTATAGTTATCCAAACTAAAATGAATGGCTACACTAATTCCAAACTCATAATTCACCTTGTTAAAGTAATTATTATCAATAATAGCATATTCATTTTTCTAAGTACTTTAGAAAAATAATAAATATGGTGCATGTACTTACCGTTATCTTTGTTGCTGTTCTCTTCAATTGTCATTTGTTCAGCTAGTTCAGAAAGTGACTCATCAATAGTCTGACTCCCACGCAGTGTTAAAGAAAGTCTTCTCTTAAACTTTTTCATTCTACCAGCTATAAGCCTGGCTTGAGAAAGCCTATTTAGAAAAAAAATAGTGGAAACTGTATTTATCTGAGTTTAAAGGAATTATTATCTAAATTTTATGCCACCTGACTACCAGCAATTCATTGTAGCTAAGAGAAAACTATTTCCATAATCAGGAAAAATATATTTATTGTTGCTTTTATCTATCAATATGTACTTCATAATTAAAAACCACTTTAATGGAACAGCTAAGAGCTGAAATAAAGAATCTGGAAATATCAGTAGTATTGATATTCTACCTCTGTTAAAGGAACTAAAGAAACAACAATAATTGCTTAATAGAGATAAATCTCTACAATGGTTAATGTATTTGCAAATAACTGGAAAAGTAAAAAGTGACATCAAAGAAGGAAGATATACCCTTAGAAAAATGACAGAATTTGAAATACTTATACAATTTTGACAATTTAGTAGGATGTATTTATAATTGATATTTAAATATGATAGAGACTGGACGAATTAAAAATTGCATGATAAAATAGATGCAAAACTATGGGAAAAAATCAATACAATTTTCACCAAACTACAATTTGAAAGAAAATGGGTACAAAATATTCTACACATGCTATAACTGTCCATGATTGCCAAGATGAACGAATCACACCACAATAAATACTAGAAATGCCACAATAAAGGAACATTGACTCAAAGAAACATACAAAACCTACAGAAAATTCTGAAAATAAGATTCAGATTAAAACCACACATACTTTTATCAGGTATAATCACAGAAAATGTAAACAAAAAAGCTTCATAATTTATTAAGACATATGCTGATAGTGCCAAGAATTAGTCTGGTACAACACTGGAAAAGAGAAACCGTGCCAACAATGTAAGAATGGGAGACTAAGAGAATATGCAGCAATGAAATATTCGCTGTACATATTCATAGCAAAATGATGGGGTTGAACATTTAGGAGTAGATGCTGTTTTTATTTCAGGTTATAATAGCATTGGTAGCCTATAAAAGCACACCTTTTACACAAAATAAAATAATTGTTACTGATAAAAGCATTTATTAATCTGACAAAAATACATCCATTGCAGTAGCAATATATATTAAAAGTGAAGGCTTTGGGCAAGAAAACAAAAGAGCCCAAAAATATATTTTGAATATATATTCATATAACATCTTGTATGTATGTATGTACGGTATGTATGTATGATATGCATGCATGCATGTAGCCATACCCATACTAGGCCATATCCATCATTCAACTCTATAAAATGCCACCCCCCCCCCCCATGTGAACTGCTTAAACTACCTCTGTGAGAAAACGTTCATAGCAAGCTGAAGTGACTCTTTGTGATGGCAGAAAGGAGAATCAGACAGAAACCAAGTGGCCCAGTAAACCACAACGTTCATATTTATTAGCCATATCTCAAAAATAATATACAATAGCTACCACGCTGACCTAATACGTAGAAGAATGTCACTAGATTTCCAGAGAAAACAGCAATTCCTGTTTATTCCACAATATAAATGATGTAGTTGCCTGCTGAGAAATCCAATTTGGTCTAATAGTTAAGGTGCTGGGCTATGAATGAGGAACTAAATTCTAATCGTGACTTAGGTCTGGAAGTCAGCTGGGTGAGTTTGAGTAGTCACTCCCTCTCAAATCTAGATAGAAATGGCAACTACTACTGAAAATGTTGTCAAGAAAATTGCAAGGGCTTGTCCAGGTAATTCTCAGGAGTAAAAAACTGCTTCCAAGTTGAGTCATTGACCTAATTAAAGCCTGTCTGATTCAAGCTTCCAATAAGAGACAGCTATCCCTTCCCTACAGTGCCCTGCTTAAGAGAGAGAAAGAGATATATCAGAAAGAGAATGTGGGAGACAAAAGTAAAATTTCAGAAAGAATACAAAAAGGGTGGCTGGAAAGAATGGATGCTCCAATTAACCTTTTTCTCTGCCCCTTTGCCACTGTTTACTTTAGTATCCCCTCAAAGGAATGTATTTTTTGATAGCCACAAGGTTTTTTTCTTATCTCTGCTCAAACTTTTATAAAATCCTTATTTGCTATTATCACCTCAAACTAAAAAAGAAAGAGCTGTACATTAGTTCTAAAGCCTGAAGAAAATACTAATCTTCTAAAAATGTCAAAATTTAGTTCACAACTTAAATCTGCGTAACATACAGTTGCACTGAACTTACTGTTTTTATTGTTATCCACAATCTCTCCCCAAGCATAGCTTTGTATGTAGCGTTCTTAAATACATTTTGCTTTATAGAAACACCATGAAAAACGAATGACAGACACAAGTGGATATTATGTAGATTACTGTTATATGGTATGCCTCAATGGATTCCTTTTTGGTAGACCATGCAATTTTTGGTTCTAAAAGAGACTTCTTTTACATCCCTTTCCATTTCCCGGCCAACTTCCACCTCAAAATGCTAGCAGAAACAAAAAGCAAGCCCACACACAAGTTTTATGGATTGTAGCCTGAGCTGCATTTAATCATCAATCTGTAAGAGGGTATGAGTCAGTGTGCACTTCTAGAAAAGTACTCAGTTTCTATATGGCTTCCAATTTATTTCACTAGTTCTCAAAAGTTAATAGCAGTCAAGTCATTCTTAGCTATCAAACTTGTATCAGAAGGCAATTGTTTGTTAAATTTGAAAACATCCACAGCTACTCTTCTATTTTCAGAAAGATAAATACAAAAATTTCAAAAAGGAAAGGCAGCAACTTCCACAAAAAATAAGATATAATTTGATTTTTCTATCTTTCATGATGTAAAAATCATTTTATCTAACCTTCTGACTACAGAATTTAGTTTTCAAATGCTATTAAAAATTATTAGAATTTTTAAAAAATCATATCAGAAATAATCAAGAGTAGATGCTATCAATAAAATTCATTCTTATTCAAAAACTCTGTATCAAATAACACACTTTTCTTACCACTGGTTCTACATCTTCCATACTAAAATATCTGTAATTTTTACACCAATCAAAAAATCAAAAGAATGAATGGAAAAACTTAAACATTCCTGAATATCAAATTTCTGATATTTAAATATCAAAGGTAGATAATCAACACAGAGGTACTTGAAAGGATAAAATTAAGACTAATAGTGTCCTATAATGAATGAGAAAATAACCTAATTAATAATTGAATGCCTGTGTAATGTGTCAAGAAATGGTTGGCATCAGCAACAGAACTCTGGAAAAAACTTTATAGACAAAGATTTCTGATGATGTCACAGTTCCAATGGAGTATGGTAATTGTTCTCAATAAGAAATGATTTTTAACAGTGTAAGTGATGAATTATTCTTTGGGACTCATAAGAAATGATTGGAATGAATTTCCAATTTTTACAAATACAGATTATAAAATGGGTATTGGTTCTACCTAATATGCCATTTCTCGTAGAGCTGGTAGAGAGAATCCGAGAATGGGTGTTGCTCTGTTCTTCTGCCTGGAGACTGAGCACGTGATCTTTATTTCCATTTATGGTCACTCCTCCCTCGTCTGGTGATTCCCCAGTTCGGTGAAGGCATAATGATGAATAGACCCGTGACATGCAAAAATAATAGCCTCTCCCGGACTGTAGACCAAACGTTAGTTAGGATAGAGCTGGATTCTCTCTACCAGCTCTACGAGGAATGGTGTATCAGGTAGGACCAATGCCCATTCTCCCTACAGGTGGATCAAGAGAATCCAGGAATGGAATATACCAAAGCTGGCCTGTCCCCAACGGGTAGTTAGCAGTCTGGTCCTAAGTCCCCACGCCATTATGGACCTTCTGGAGGACTTGTCCCCCAAAGGCCGCTTCAGCCGAAGTAAAGGTGTCCAACTTATAATGCCTGATGAAAGGAGATGGGGTGGATCATTTAGCTGCTCGACATATCTCAACAGAAGCCTGTGTCACCCACACTGCCATTGTGGCCGCGCTTCTGGTGGAATGTGCCATTACACACCCAAGCACTGGGAGGGCCTGAATCTCGTACACCTTGGCAATGCAAACCCTAATCCACCGTCCCACCTTTGAAGGAGTTGCCTATCGTAGATGGCTGAAAGGAAACAAAGATTCCGTCTTCCCGAAGGAAGATGTTCGTTTGATGTAAAACTGAAAGGCCATTCTAACATGTCTTGGGCCCGGGCAAAAGTTGGGCAAAATCAGCTTCTGGAACCAGGAGCTGACCTTGGGGATGAAAGGGTGGAAGATACAGAGGTTTCGGGTGGAAGATACAGAGGTTTTGCCTCACAGAAAGAGCTGCCAATTAAGAAATCCTTCTGGCTGATGAAATAGCTACAAGGAAGGCCACCTTAAAGGCGAGGAATCGCAGACTGGCCAATCTTAATGGGGACTCACCATGAAGGCCTGTAAAACCTTCGTCAGTCCCAAGTGGGATACCTGTGGACCACAGGAGGTCACAAGTTAGTGGCACCCCTGAGGAATCTACGTACAGTAGGATGCTTGGCGAGGGATTCTAGGCTCCCACATGACAAAATGGAAGACAGAGCTGCCACTTGTCTCCGTATAATATTGTCCAACCCCTCTTGGAGGAACTCCAGGACCTAAGCCATTGAAACTCGCTGATGGATCAGTCCGTGATCTGGAGCACCAGGTGCAAAAGACCTTCCAGATAGCAATGTATATCCTGTCTGTGGATTGCCTTCTAGAGGTTGTATGGTTTGGATGAACCTGGAAGAGAACTCTCCGCTCAAGCACAAGGCAGTCAGTTGGAGCCACTGATGCTCCAGATGGACCAAGGCCCCCTGGCTGAGGGAGGGTCTGTCCTGAGGTATCCTCCAGGGTCGTGCCACAGACAGGTTGACCAGGTCAGCAAACCCTGGTCTCCTGGGCCAATGGGGAGCTAGTAGCACTATCTCCACCTTTTCTGTCAGAACCTTCCTAATGACTACAGGCAACAGAGAAAGGGGAGGAAAGGCCACAGACTGCAGAGGGCAGGACCCCCTCCGCCCCCCATTACTTGAATCTACTGAAGAACCTCAGCAGGTGGGTGTTGTCTAGGGAGGCAAACAGATCCAGGACTGGGACACCATAGCGACCTGACAGTTCCTGAAACAGTAAGGGGTGCAGGCGCCATTCTGAGTTGGTCCACTGTCACCCTGCTGAGGCAGTCTGCCTGCACATTTTGTGTCCCAGAAATGTGCTCTGCCCTCAAGGACTGAAGGTGCCTCTCTGTCCAGATGTTCTGCCTCTGTCATGAGGGACCTGGAAAGAATCCCCCCTTGTCGATTGATGTGGGCTTTGGCTGTCACATTGTCTTTTAAGACCAAAATGTGTTGCATGACTGTAGTGTCCTTGAAGCTTCTGAGGGCCAGATGAACTGCCCTGAGCTCCAGCCAATTGATCTTGTGGGTCAGGTCCGCCTGGTTCCACCGACCCTGGGCTATTAGTGACTGGCAGTGGGTCGCCCAGCTGTAGAGGCTGGTGTCCATCATGATGGTCAGATGGTGGGGCTCCTTGAACAGGCATCCCTTGGGATACCCACCATCGAAAAGACTGCAGCACCATTTGAGGGACCCTTATCCTGACCTGTGAGTTGCTCCTGCCGGATCTTTGGTAGGGCAGAAGGAACCATTGGAGTGCCCTGGCGTGCAGTCGTGCCCACAGAACGATAGAAATGCACAAAATCATTTTGCTCAGGAGCTAAAGCCAACTTCCATTTATTCTTATTGTCAGCTGGCCAATGCCTAAGCCATAGCAAGTGATAGACTGTGACCGAGGAGGCTATAGACCTAGATGCGAACTTTACCGCATTTAGGGTGGCATCAGCTGAAAATGCAGCTGCAGCCACCAACTTGTTGATATCTTGATGTATCCTAACATCTTCCGAGGGAATTGTTCCTTGCATATGGCGAAGCCAGAGCAAAGAAGCCCTATTAAAAAATGAAGCTGATGTGGCAGACTTAATTGCAGTGCCTGGTGGGCCTTGTGCAAGGTCAGTTCCACTTTAGTATCATCTGCCTTTAAACAATCAATTGCATCCACTGGTAGGAGTGCAACAGACGTCAAGGCAGCCACTGGTTTATCCACTGTAAGAATCTGCAAGGCTTCGAAGAGGTCTGCAGCAACATCGTACAGCTTCCTTTCTGACCTTGACAGAGGAACACCCTGTCATGGATTGCTCCACTGCCTCTGGACCACATCCAGAAAGAGCTTGGGTGATGTGATTACCTCTGTCTCAACAGTTGGCTCTGAACAGAGCATGTGACCGGAATCCCTGGGACTCAGGGTTGAGTCTGGAACTGGATCAGACTTTGTTATGGCTTTGGCCTTACGTAGCAAGGCCTTGAACAACTCCTGTTTAAAGAGGCCTGTGAAAGGCGATGGATCCGGGTTCATCCCCTCATCCTCTGAAAAGGCCATAAACTCTTCATTCTCAGCTGAGGAGTCACCACTCCTAATGGAAGGAGCTAAAGAGTGAAGACTCTGAAGATCCAGGTGTCTTGAGGCATGGGTTGCAGTTGTTGGGGCTGGTAATAGGAAACTCCCTGGGTAGGTTGATTCCTTGCAAGCTTGCAGCTATTCCCTGTGTAATAGCTTGGGAAATAATCTATTTCAAATATTCTGCCAATTCAGAACCAGTTTCTTTCTCTGGGCAGATCCCCGCTGCAGTAGGACTAAAGGTAGTTTCAGGCATAGCTCTGGGAGGAGGGAGTGGCTCCTCTGTTCCTGCTACAGGCAAGCTGGGATTGCAAGAGAAAAGGTTTCAGCCCTATCCATTATTTCTCCTAAAGTTGGAGAACATGACTCTCTGGTGCCATCTGGTGACCAGGCACGATGAGAAGCTGCCTGCAAAAGGCCTGGATCATTAGTAGGACCCAATGGCCGTCCTTCCTGAGGGCAGGAAAACTCTGCTCCTCCCTTGGAAGAATCTCCCCAATCCTGGATTTTCTTAGCCTTGTATAACTTGGCCATTTCTTTTTCAATGGCTTTTTGGTGCCGTTTTGCGCCTTTTCGGCCATCTTGGAGCCTCTGCCACTTGAAGTGGCTGCTGTATGACTCCTAGTCATTGCTCCCCTGGCCGCTGCTCTTGCCTCTGGGTCGGGGAAGCTCGGGGAAGCTTTAGGGCAAGCCCTACTGTCCCATGTCTGAGGCTGTCAGCTGGTGGAAGGCGCCCAAGATGCCATTTTCCACCACGTCGATAGGCAGATTGGCCCATAATGGGCTGCTGCTGCTGCAGCTCAAATCTGCATTCCCACGTGGTCCCACTGCTTCGCAGTGTGCCCAGATGAAACTGGGCAGTGACCGAGTCCCTCGCCACCTTCCTGGCGGGAATGCCTGGACTCAGCTTGGAATTGAGCCCAATTTAAAAGGCCTCTTACAGCCAATTGTGGCTGGCAGAGACCTCAGCTGAATGGAAGCCAGAAAAAAAAGAGCCGTTAGCTGCCTGATCGCTCAGAGTGACCTGCCAATAACCAAAGATTTCTCCCCCTTATTTTGCTCACGATTGGGAGAATCTGGAATCGAAGGTGAAACTCACTGGTTCCACAAGTCTCTTCTGTGCTGAAGAGTGAGCCGAACTGGGGAATCACCAGACAAGGGAGGAGTGACCATAAAAGGAAATAAAGATCATGTGCTCAGTCTCCAGACAGAAGAACAGAGCAATACCCATTCCTGGATTCTCTCAATCCAGCTCTAGGGAGAATCTACATGTTTTCTTATAGGTGAAATGCAAATTTCTACTTATTGAAAATACTTTTCTGTGTTTCTCTTGACTTTCCACTTATGCGGTATATCTTATGCTAATTTGGGGTTGGCTTGGACATAGTCTCTCTCTAAATAGAGGAAGATACAACAGAATAACAGATAAAGGAAAGTGTCCCCTCCCAAAAAAGCAATCTCTGCACCTAAATCTTAACATCTGATGTGGAAAACCAGATGTTATCTCTCCATCTGCCATGTCAATTTGATGAAGAAGCAGCACAATCATTCACTTCTTATTAAGAGAAACAGAACATGCAACTTGTCAATTGGAGAAAAAGAAATAGAAAGAAAGATATGGAAATAAATTATCTGCTGGAAAGGAGGTACACAGAATTTGTTCCAAATACTTTCCTTGATTCCCTCTGTAATAAATAAGATAAACTAACTTTGATTTGTAGCATCTATTTGTAAAAACTAAGTAGGGTGAGGGAGAATTAGTATTTCTCAGGTCACAATGGACCATTACATGAATAATTAATTAAATTTAAATTAAATATATACATTAATGGAAAATACAGGAAGAAAAAGATTAGGGTTTAGAATTTACCTATATATTTTACTTCTTTGCACTGCCCAAAGCAATACATTTTTGTGTAAATGTTTTCATTCTTGTCTTTAATAAAGAATCTCATCTAGCAGAATTGCATCTGGCAATCTTCTGCAAATTAAACCAATTGCTGAACACTGAATTAAGTCATTCCAAGCTGTGATACAAACCTTGATAGTGTGATGTGCCATATTCAATGTCTATAACTATGGAATCAGATCTTTCAGCAAGACACCAAGGATTAAAATATAATTACAGATTACCTTTACTCTTGCAGTACTGGTAACTTTCTCTAGCATCAGAAACAAATAGTAATCCAAACAGACTAGTTAATATAGATGATAAACGAGTTGGTCAAGTAGGATGGGACAGAATGTATTACAACAAGCAGTCTTTATATCAGCTTCTTCAAGCAGCTACTTCAACCTCAGTCCTCTGACACTGAACACTAGGCTCTTGGCCTGATAAAAATAATGGGAATCCAAGCATATTTACTTCCCTTCCCATCTCAGATATAAATTATTTTGCTGTAGGAGGTGATTCTACTGTTTTAGTTATTAACTGATTATGTCACACATTGAAAGTGAAACATGCAAATAACTACCAAATGTTATAAAAATTTAAGAAGTTGAATCTATTTGTTTAAAAAAAGCACTTCTCTATTTAATAAAGTTCTTAATATGGGTCAAACACTATGACAAGAAGCCATGGATTGCTGCCATTCTATGAAAAAGGAATAATCTCCCCCTTTTAACACAACCCATACAAATTGTAGAAGCCACAGATCCTCATTAATATGGCACAATGTATTATATAATAACCAATAGCCAACAGTATTATTAGACATTTAGATTCATAATTACACTAAGGCATAGTGCGACCTTAAATGATGGCTTGCTTATTCAAGAAAACATGATATAGTTCAGTGTGAAAGATATATAGTAAACAAAGATGTATATATTTCGTTCCCTAAAATTCCTTAAAAAGAAACTGCATTTACTTACTGCAGCTTTCAATAAGGTAAGAAAACAAAGAAACATGACTTGCAGTGATGTTGGCTTGGAACCAGAGAAACCAATTTTCTAGTGCACCCTTCAACCTGGAAGCTCATTGGGTAACTCTGAGTCAGTCATTCTCTTGCAGTCAAATATGTCTTACAGGCTAGTGTTGTGGAGAAAACGGGAGGAAGAAGTGCTATATATTAGACTAAGATTTAGAATAACTTTATTGTCACTTTAAATGTACACTAATCGGCATACATTAAAATGAAATTTTGTTTCATACAGCTCTCAATATGTGATATATATGTGATAATATATATCATATATATGCTATATATGCTACCTCCTGGATGAAAAGCAGGATACAAGTCAGATAATAAATAAAGGACTATTTTTCTCCACCCTCTACAAAAGATACAATTATATAAATTGGATTAATAATTTAAATTAGTTATAATGAGTTATTTTAGGCTGTGACTTAATGGGAAAAATATACAACCACATAGTTAAATACTGATCTGCACATTTGAATACTGATAATCTGAATTCATATTGATGAAAAATTGATAGTAATCTGTGACATTCCACTTTTCCAGATCAATGCTTAATAATCTTATATGGTTCACTCCCAATAGCAAATATAGCAAGTATTTATCTAAACTGCAGTTCCAGAAACAAGATGCAATATGGCAATTCAGATATACTAAAAATGCTCTTTATCTGTTCATTGCTAAAAGACTGTCTATAGCACATTTTATGCTTCCAAGCAGCTGCACTATAGATAATGTGTTCATTCATATATATGTGTGTGCAGGTGGCAAATTTGAGACAAATGCAGAACACATGCATAGAATGATGCCATTCTCTACATATTAATTGGTGATGTAACTTTATTGTACCATTTACTGAATGTCTTCACTAATCACTGGCCTCATTCTGCTTAATATTAGGAATTTACTCAGATACTTTACTTATGTTTCTAATTTGACTGGGCATTGGAGCATGGCTACAGAATGTATTTATTTATTAAACAAACATATATAACCATTCATCTATCAGAACAGCAGTGAGAAAACAGAATCACAATATATTTTTTAAAAATTAAACAATAAACCACACTAAGCCCTCAATAACTGAATAAAATTGAAATAAATAAAACAATGAATAAAATCTGAATTCATTGATCAACCACCTATGCTCGCTTCATCAACATATTGGCTCTAGGTGTTTGGATGCCTGGGTGAAAATTAGGCCTTTATCATTTCCTGAACACCAACAAAGTCAAGGCCATTTGTAAGATTATTCCATAAAACAGAATTTTTAGGCCGCACCACATACCCACTCTTCCAGATCTAGTAGGATGGGCATAAACCATCAGGATTAGTGGTCTCACAAGGAACTCAGTCCTATGCCATGCATGTAAGACTTTAATATGATAACCGGCAACTTGAATTGCACCCAGAAACCTATGGTATTTGGGGCTAATTCAATTCCCATAGCAGTAATGTTACAGGGGCTTATTGAGGGGCATCCATTGCTATCTATGCCATTGCCTTCTGGACCAGCTGACCACAATTTCTCCTGAAATTGTGATAGGGGTTTGATTTTCTTTTGCTACCCCATCAATTGTTTTCCTACATTAAAGGCTTAGTGCATATTTGTATATTATTGCGAAGAAAGCCTAAGAGAGGATTACCAGCAGACTATTAACCTCTAATATCGCTTCCAGCGATCTTCGAGCCTCACTCGGTAAATTAATTCTATTATCTTGATTGAAGTATTTGAGCCTCATTTTCTCAGTCTCACTTGTTGGAAGACCGAGTCAAACTGGGGAGGAACCCGGGCAAGGAGGAGGCGTGGCCAAGAAAGTTTAACTCAGCCTCCAAGCAGTGAAGCAGAGTGTTACCCATTCCTGGATGATCTTCCCCGCCACAATGGAGAAACTGCCACTTCTGCAATTCAAGAGCCAAAAAGTATTAATAGTCTTGATCAATTTTTTTAAACAACCTTTTAAAACATTTTGGTGTTGTAAGAAAAATCTGAACTGTCTAAAATTACAGAATAGCAATGTATGCATTTAAAACCTCTCCTAACCGAACAGATGCATTAGCAGCATCCCAAATTATTACTATTACTTGAAAGAGATTTAAAAGATTCTAAACCAACAGGTTTCTGAACAGACAACCGAAGAGTATTAAGAAAATAGCACTAGCAATAGCACTTAGACTCATATACCTCTTCATAGTGCTTTAAAGCCCTCTCTAAGCGGTTTACAGAGTCAGCATATTGCCCTCAACAATCAGAGTCCTTATTTTACCAACCTCGGAAGGATGGAAGGCTGAGTCAACCTTTAGCCTGGTGAGATTTGATCTGCCAAATGCTGGCAGCTGGTGATCAGCAGAAGTAGCCGGTGGTACTGCACCCTAACCACTGCGCCAATGTTCTCAATGCAGAAGAGAATGTACAAAAAACTTTCAGCATCTTCATCATAGCATGTAGAATATTTAATGTTATGGATAAATACTTGATTTTATGTAGTTATACAAATTGGGACATTAATTTTTAAATACGTCATCATCAAAATCATGATTAGGGATGTTTCAAGCCAGATAATTGATGGGATAAAATAAAGGGTTATATCTTCATTTTTTCCCATTTATCTCTCAAATGCAAAATCTTGTTCCACCGCACTACTCTCTTTTCCTATGCATAGCTTTCTTCATATTTTTTGACATGATCCAAGTAAAACAATAAGAGTATATTGGTTGTTGAATCGAAGAATTATAGCTGAAACTACTTGGGTTACCTTAACCCTAACTCTTAACTCTCAGCTCAATTCAGAAATCCAAATTAAAACATTTCAAAAAAAGCTCTGTAGTCTTACTTAAACATATCTAATATAGAAGAACTCATAATTTTTTTAGAACTTGGTTTTATTGTAAAACTGCTTTAGCATTCACTTACAATCTATCTTTCCTTATTATTTTATTATTTAAATCCATTTTTTCATATCCTGAATTGTGGTCTGACCAAAATGACATCTTGATTTTCAGGAACTTAAATAATATAGCCTTTTCTTTAAAAAACTAAAAGTCCCAAATTCTTATTTTCAACAATTGCATTGTAACCCTACAGCACATTGACAACTACAAGCACAAATGAAAGGAGAGTAATAAAAAAAGACATTTTTGAAAATGTTTACAGGGCTTCTTTAAAAAGCCATAATGATTTCAATGATTAATTTCATGTAAGATGTTTTTCAAGGTAAGAGACTTTTACTGTGCTATAAAAGTATTAGTTATGGTATGCTTGTATTTTTATACATGTCTATGTGTTTGTGTATGGTGTTTTTCAATATTGGAGTTTTAATATGCTATAATAAATATTAACTATGGTAAGCCTGTGCTTTAAATATCAGATATGGCATGCCTATGCCCATCCCTGTACATTAACATACATTCTCTCTTTGTACAAGTAAATATATACTGTATGTATGAATATAAGAAGCTAATTTAGTTTAACTTCAGATATCCTTACTTACGAATGTTATAAATAAGCAGACAGACTGACATGGCTACCAGCAGTTAGAAACAAGCATACAGTACCAGCAATTGGGACACCCAAAGATACACAATATTGTGTGATATAAATCTAAATAAAAGCAATTAGATAAGGTAGTGGACAAAAAAACTGGCAGAGACTACTAAATATGAAACGAATTTGTCAGCAGGACAAGTAATGCAAAGAGGAATTAGAAAAAAAATATTTTTCTCCATTTACTGGATCACTAGCTGTTGTCAGGGAACATATGGATAAACTTTGAATAGTTTTCCTTCATCTTCTAATGAGACATTGTTCATGTAATGGTTTAGAGTAACTCATATTGAACATTCTTTTCAAAGATTTATTTATTGGTTTATTTGTTTAATTTTTGTTCCACATTTATTATCTTTTTATAAATAACCCAAGGTGGTGAACATATCCAACACATATATTGCCAGTATGCCAGAAACATTCATCAGAGGCAGCAAAGAGCCTACGGATGATATCTGCATGATAATATAATAATACAAATGGCAGGATTTTCTTAAGCATTTAGATATCATATCATCACTACACAAAACTTTCATTTGCATATTGACATCATCAGGCTAGTCAGGGAGTGGAAGAATGCCAAGATAGAAAATTCTACATGGTTGTCAAAGATTGTTACTTCCTAGATAAGTCTAAGAAGAAAATCTAGTCAAGGGAATCTTTATTTCCATGACAGAGTGCAAATTTTTATAAGGAAGGATTTTTATAAGGAAGGATAAGCAAGCAGAATGTCAGAATATAGTATGTTATACACTTGGTAAATTACATTCTGCAAAACTCAGAACTATTCCTTCAAAAACATGCTTTCCTCTTGTTCTCTCAAAATTATTGCCAAAATGTGCATGCAAGAAGCTTATTTATCTGCAACTGCAGTTCTTGGAATGACTTCACACACACTGGTTATGTTCGTATGGACAGGTTTATTCAAAAAATTCTACAGCTTACTAATTTGGTAGGAGCTAAACCCCATATATAACACATGATTAGGCACGATCCCTGCCAGTTGCTTTCAGTTTATAACACTGCCACAGCGGATGTGAAAGAAGAGTGCGTTTCCAAAAGTGAGGTTAAAATGGGCAAGCACAATTTTTTATTTTGAAAGATTTCTAGTATGAAATTTTACAAAACACCCATCTTGAGTTCAAAACTGCTGATTTTTGTTTGAACACAGTTTTTATCATTTGGTGTCATCTCACGCCTTGAGTTTGAAATCCCTCTGACTCAAGCTCAAGCTCCTTCCGCAGTAGTTGGAACATCCTGTTTTATGCTTAAAACTTACATTTTGAAAAATTTCACATTTCATGTGTTTCCAAACAAAATGTTTTTGCACATTCCTAAATGTTAGTAACTTTTTTTTATTGTGGCCTCTGTGATTAACATAGATGGGTATGTAAATTTATATATGCACAATATTGAAGAAAACAGGAATATAATTATACTTACAGAAAATTACAGAGTAACTGTAAAATTAACTAGTGAAATTAGCTAGTCCTAGTAAAATTAGGAGTAGCTATAGGTATAAGAAATGGCCTCTGTCGGTATTGGAGAAAAATACAAAATTGACTACAAAAATCAACTAATGAAAAAATTGAATCGATACCTGAAATATTTCTTCTGGGAATGGGGGAAAGAAGATATTTAATTATACATATACTCACTGCAGCAAGAATAGCATATGCCCAATATTGGAAAGAAAAAGATACACCACCAGAGGAACTTATTATTCAGAAAGTTTTAGAGTGTTCCGAAATGAACAAATTAACGTTAGAATTAAATGAAAAGAGGATTCAGAATACTATACGGTGTGGGATGATTGGTACAGGTGGATTGATAACCGAATAAAAAATAGCTGGAAGTTAATTTTGGAATAGCTGGAAGTTAAACAAATTTTAAGATATATATGTACCTGGAACTATGAAACATAAAGGAAGAATTGATCTAACCTGTGTGGAAAAGTAACACTGATTGTATTGTATTATAATAAATTTCAATAAATTAAAAAAAAATTAAAAAAAGAAAGAAATGGCTCCCTCTCTGTGGGAGCGAACTGGCCGGTGGGAGGCTATCGGTGGCAGAAGGCAGTCCCGCAAGTACCCAGGCCCTATGCCATGGAGCGCTTTAAAGGTGGTCACCAACCTTGAAGCGCACCCGGAAGACCACCGGAAGCCAATGTTTCCTCCATAAACATTTAGAACTGAGGCCAAACAG
The DNA here is from genome assembly GCA_030761175.1 of Masticophis lateralis. Taxonomy (NCBI): domain Eukaryota; kingdom Metazoa; phylum Chordata; class Lepidosauria; order Squamata; family Colubridae; genus Masticophis; species Masticophis lateralis. The sequence goes on along the minus strand of JAUDYJ010000006.1, from coordinate 37,445,015 downwards.
TTCAATCATGGTTTCCTCAGACCAGAGAATCTTGTTCTTCAGTCTGAGAGTCCTTCAGGTGCTTTTTTGCAAACTCCAAGCGGACTTTCATGTGTTTCTCACTGAGGAGAGGCTTCCATCTAGCCATTCTGCCATAAAGCTGAAATTGGTGGGTTGCTGTGACAGTTGTCTTTCTGGAACTCTATCGCATCTCCACACAGGATCTCTGGAGTTCAGTCAGAATGATCATCGGGTTCTTGGTCACCTCTCTTATTAAGGTCCTTCTCAGTGGTGGGATCCAAAATTTTTTACTACCAGTTCTGTGGGCAAGTTGTGGCTTAGTGGGCATGGCAGGGGAAGGGCACTGTAAAATCTCCATTCTCATCCCATTCCAGGGGAAGGATGCTGTAAAATCTCCATTCCCTCCCCATTCCAGGGGAAGATTCCTGCAAAATCCCATTCCCTCCAGATCAGCTGGTATTCAGGAGGCAGAGAATAGATGGGGTGGGGCCAGTCAGAGATGGTATTTACTGGTTCTCCAAACTACTCAAAATTTCTGCTACTGGTTCTCCAGAACGGACGTTGACTTACCTGAACGTCCATTTTCTGGGTGCTGCGGATAAACTCCATAGCTGGGACTAATCCTCATTTCTGACATCAACTGAGAGAACTTTTTAAATCACTTCCTTAACTCACTCTGTACTCTGGCCACACCCTCTTTACCCCTAATTCCCCAGTCTTGAACAAAGTTGCCACACAGAGCAATATATACAACACAATTTTATTAACATTCCAAGAACCAAACAATTCAACACAACAGCAACCACCAAAGCAGGCAGCCAAACTCTTAAGGGAGGGAATGGAGTGTATCCGCAGCACCAGAAAATGGACGTTCAGGTAAGTCAACGTCCGTTTTCCAGTGTGTTGTGGCTACACTCCATAGCTGGGACATACCCAAGCTCAGACCCCAGGGGCGGGAGGCTGACTGCTCCCAGAGGAAGACTCAGTAACAACACTTTGCAAAACTCATCTCCCAAACGATGCATCCGCAGAAGCGTATGCATCAATTCTATAATGCCTGATAAACGGAGATAACGAAGTCCAGGTAGCAGCCCTGCAAATGTCCAGCACCGAAGCCTGCGTCGCCCAAGCTACAGAAGCGGCCGCACTCCTAGTCGAATGCGGCAAAATCCTCGATGGAACAGGGCGCGCCTGGTGGACATAGGCGGAGGAAATACAGGCTTTAATCCACCGACCCACTGTGGCAGAAGAAATTTTCTGGCCCATAGTGGCTGGATTGAACGAGACCAGAAGAGCCTCCGTCTTCCGAAAGGACATCGTCCGGTGAATATAACGACGCAAAGCCCTGCGAACGTCCAGTGTGTGCCAAAGCACCTCACGCTGATGTCTGGGATCAGGACAGAAGTCCGGCAAAACAACTTCTTGAGAACGATGAAACCACGAATTAACTTTTGGGGTAAATGCAGGGTCGAGCCGAAGCACCACCCTATTAGAATGAAAGATACATAAGTCCTTTCTAATGGACAAAGCTGCAAGTTCGGAGACCCGTCTTGCCGACGTGATCGCCAACAGAAACGCCACCTTGAAAGAGAGGAATTTGAGCGACACGGACCCCAGAGGCTCAAATGGCAGCACAGTCAAAGCTTGCAACACTAGAGGCAAATCCCGGGTGGGATATTGATGAACCGTGGGAGGGCGTAAATTAGTCACTCCATGCAAAAAGTCCCGGACTCACGGGTGGTGAGACAAGGACTGATACGGAGGACAGAATATGACAGTCGAAAGAGCCGCCACCTGCCAACGCAATGTAGCCGGAGCCAGACCTTTGTTAAACCCCAAATGCAGAAAGTCCAGGACATCTTGGATAACTGCGGAAGTTGGATCCACGTGATGAGCAGCCGCCCAACGACAAAACGCCTTCCACGAAGCCTCGTAAATCTGCGTAGTCGACGGCCGTCATGACACTTGAATCATGCCAATCACCCCATCAGACAGCTGACCTTTCTTCAAGATGACCCTGTCTCAAATGCCACACGGCCAACTGCAGCCATTGGGGCTCTGGTTGGGAAATGGCCCCTTGACACAATGCAATCCGATGAGGCAGAATCACCCACGGACTGCTGACGGAGAACTCCACGAGATCAGCAAACCACGGATGGCGTGGCCAGTAGGGAGCCACCAGCACCAACTCCGCTCATTCTGCCACCATCTTTCGGACCATCTGCTGGATCAGAGCTACTGGAGGGAAGGCATACAAAAGACCTGCCGGCCAAGGGCATCTCAGAGCGTTCACCCCCTCCGCTGTGGGGTCCGGATAACGGGAGATGAACCTGGGGAGCTGAGCATTCGAGGGGCTGGCGAACAAGTTGATCACTGGCTTTCCGAACCGGAGCACTAGTTCCCGGAAAAGCCTCGGGTGTAGCTGCCATTCGGCCGGGTCGATGGTCTCCCTGCTGAGCCAGTCTGCTTGGACGTTTGCCGACCCCGAGATGTGGTCGGCCTGTATTGACACCAGGTGACGCTCTGCCCAGCTGAACAGTCTCTCCGACTCGAGCATCAAGGAGCGAGACCTCGTGCCTCCCTCCTTGTTCACATGAGCTTTTGCTGACGTGTTGTCCGTGAGAACGAGGATGTGACGGTTCTGTGCCACTGATTTGAAGTGAAGGAGGGCAAGCCGGATTGCCTGGAGTTCGAGAAGGTTGATGCTGAGGCGACGCTCCGACGGAGACCACCGGCCTTGAGCCACTCGGGACGCAAGGTGGGCACCCCAACCTTGTAGACTTGCATCCATGGTGATCACGATCTGGTCTGGATCCAAGAAATGGCAACCCCGAAGAATGGCTGGCGACTTCCACCAGTGTAGTGACAGACGGACTTGTGGTGGCACAAACACCTTCCTTGTCGTGTTGGCAGCGCCCTTCCTCTGGAACGGGAGAAGCATCCATTGCAACGCACGGGAATGCCTGCGAGCCCAGGGAACAATGTGGAAACACGACACAAGTTTCTAGAGAAGTTGCGAGAGGGTCACTAAGGGAACTGACCTTAGGACCAGAACTTGAGTGAGCAAGGTTGTGAGATTCTTGACCCTCTCGGGAGATAGAAACACCTGCTCTTTCAACGAGTCTATCACTGACCCTAGGTGTAGGATAGATGTGGACAGGACGAGATGACTTTTGTCTCTGTTTATGGTGAAACCATGAGCTCGGAAGGCAGAAATCACCCGGTCCAGATTGTGAACAGCTCGCTCCCAGGTAGACGAGAGGACCAGAATGTCGTCCAGGTAACACAGGGTTCTCACCAGAATTGAATGAAGTGTTGCGGCTACCACTGCTACCAGTTTGGTGAACGTTCTGGGTGCAGAGGAAAGTCCAAAGCACAATACTGGTAATGCCTGCCTGCAAATTCAAGCCGCAGATACTGGCGATGGACTGGATGAACTGGCACATGGAGGTAGGCCTCGCGTAAATCCACGGACTGCATAAGATCTCCTTGGCGCACTGAAGACAGGATCGAACGAAGGGAATGCATTTTGAAGCGACGATAGCGAACCGCCAGATTCAGCTGCTTCAAATTGAGAATACCCCTGACTCCCCCAGAGTTCTTGGGTACCAGGAACAGAATTGAGTAAAACCCGGTCCCCTTTTGGTCTAACAGGACCTGTTCTATAGCATTGATGTGCAGCAGGTGTGATATCTCTGCCAACATGAGTCGACGATGTTCTGACGAAAGGGGAACTGGACACTTGATGAAGCGCCTCGGGGGTCGATCTATAAACTCGATCTGAAGACCTTCGGAAACAGTGCGACGTACCCAGCTGTCCGAGGTTGACAGGAACCACTGCTTCTGGAAGGACCGGAGGCGACCCCCCACCGGACCTTCCGGCAACAAGTCACTTGCCCCTCCTAAATGGCTTGGCTCCAGTTCCACGGTAAGGACGTTTCAAGGGAGCCTGATGTCTGTCTCGGTCCCGAAATCTCTGTCTGTCCGAGGAGTGGTCCAAAGGTTGGAAGGACGGCCGGTAGGTAGAGGGCCCGCCAAACCCTGAGTAAGATCGAAAGGGCTACCGCTGGGAGTAAGGTGTATAACGCCTGTCTTGTCTACGAAAGGACGAAGGGAGTACCTTACGCTTATCCTTGTCTTCCACAAGAAGTGGGTCAAGTGCAGCCCCAAACAAATTGGGCCCTTGTATGGGACCGAAGCCAGCTTCCATTTTGTTTTGACATCCGCTCTCCAAGGCCATAGCCAGAAAAGCCAGCGTGATGTTATGGATGAAGCGAGGGCTCGAGAAGTAAACTTTACAGAATTTAACGATGCGTCAGCTGAATATTCCGTGGCCGCTATAATTTTGTTGACATCTTGGTGTAAATGGGTTTCCTCTGGGGGAAGCCGTTCCTGATGCTCCCGGAGCCAGATCAGCGAAGCACGATTGAAGAAGGAGGTAGCTGTAGCAGTTCTAACGGCCCAGGACCCCGCCTGATGTGACTTACGAAAGGCCAACTCAGTGTGTCTATCCTCAGACTTGAGGTCATCCAACGGATCAGAAGAAATCACCGACTGAGTGGTGAGGTGTGCCACGGGAGCATCCACCATTGGTAAAGTCAACAACGCCTCCAACTCCGGCGCTGAACAGTACAGTTTCTTGTCTTGATTGTTAAGTGCAGTAAGAGACCCAGGCTGGCCCCAGGGCGCTTGTAGTACGTCTGCGAACAACTGGGGACACGGGATAAAGTCTTTCTCCTGTTTGGCTTGCTTAAACAGGGCATCATGTGGGCCCGCTTCAGTTTGGGTGTCAGGGAGTTGAGCCCCCACCGATCCCAAGTTAGTTGTCAAACGTGCCTTGTGGAGAAGGGACTTGAATAAGGACAGGCGAAACAAGCCCGTAAAAGCTGGGGTGTCAGGTAATAAACCCTCATCTTCGGAAAATTCGAGATCTTCAGGGCCCCCCTCCTCCTGATCGGACTCCGCAGACGAATCAGACTCTTGTCGGAGGAGAGAGCGGGACCTATGAGACCGTGGCGCATACGTTGTCTCTTGACGTGTCCCCAGATCGGGTCCTTGAGCAGTGTGATGCACACCCGCCCCCATGATGGTGGCCAAGGCCGTGGACAGCATTGCCTGAAAATCGGCCTGCGAGCCCGCTTGGACCAGTTCAGGTGGTCGAAGGCCTGCAGCGGTAGGGGTGAATGTGGCTGACGGGGCCTGTCTCACCGGAAGAGGAAAGGATTCCACACCAGCGGCTGAAATATCTGGCATGGATTGTGACACTCGTTTGGACAGAGTCAACGGATGCAGAGAACCATACCCAGACGAGAAATGCTCACGAGCCGGTGATGTAGGCTGAGGCAGACTCTGAGTCTGATTGGCCAGCATAGAAGCTGCCTGTTTGGCCTTCTCATATTGCTTCTCAAAGGCCTTGTGGCGACGGAGAGCATCCTTGTCACAAGCCGTGGAGCTTTTGGAGTGGCGTGACTTGTCCTTCTTTTTCTTATGGGGCCTGGAGGACCTGGCAGGACTGGTTTCCTGCTCCAGGTCAGAAGATAGTGAAGAGTCTGCCATGGTAATTAATAAAATCCGTATTGTTGTATTTATTGAGTTATTTATTGAGTTATTTATTTATTTATTTATTTATTTATTATTATTTTGGTTGGGAGGTTAAGGGTAATGACTGCTGCGCCTCAGACTCTCCCCCCTCACTGTGCAAGTCAACAGTTTCAGCAGATCAGCAGGCCTCCACAAGGTATAAGGCCTGACTGCAGACAAACCAACAACAGCCCTTGGGACGTTAGGCAGTCCAGTGAGAAGTCCCATTAACAAAGGGCAATATCACGTGGGTGGTGGGACAGACCAGCTCCGCACACAGCCCCCATGGACAGGCAATCTCCTGCAATAATAATAGCTGGCTGGGTGAAAAAACGGCCAATTTCGCTAGAGGGAGTGTTCCCAAAATGGCGGGCGCCACCTCAACAGCCCCAAAATGGCGGGCGCTGTATTCACAGCTCCAAAATGGCAGCCGCAACGCTTCCCAGGCTCCCAGTACCTTCCACCACGAGGTGTCAGCCTCAGGGAACCACACAGCGGCGTAGGAGGCTGGTGGGCAAATGAACCGCCACCCAGACCTCACAATGTAAAGCGCAGCTCTTGTAGCTGAACACTACTCTCCAGGCGTCCGAAAGCCGACTCCACCCGCAGAGCCCTGATGGGATGGTAGTCAGGTGCTGATGCGCGGAGGACTGAAGCCTCCCGCTGAGAATGTTACTTGCCCTGCCACCGCCCACTCTGCTGCGCAGCTTTGACTCCGTTCGGGTGGCAGGGGTTACGACGGCTCACCGCCCAGCCCCAGAACCACCGGCGGCAAGGAATAGCCGGATCTGCCCCACAGGGCCAGAAACAGTAGCTTCACGCGCTTTGGGCGCGAAACACAGCACAGCCTGGTTCCCCAGACATGTAGCCGGCAAACTCAGCAGCCAGGCAGGCAAACAATCTGTGATCCCTACTCTCCCGCAGTAAACGATCAAAGGTAAAGAGAAAAAAAGGGGGAAAAGGCTAATCAAAAATAAATAAAGGCCTAAGCGCACCTATACTCCAGAGCACAGAAAAATCCATCTCAGTCTGTCAGCAACTGAGAGAAAGACTGGGGAATTAGGGGTAAAGAGGGTGTGGCCAGAGCACAGAGTGAGTTAAGGAAGTGATTTAAAAAGTTCTCTCAGTTGATGTCAGAAATGAGGATTGGTCCCAGCTATGGAGTGTAGCCGCAGCACACTGGAAAACTAGCAAGAACCTACTGAATACGACGTCTGGTCCTTCCCCCGATTGCTCAGTTTGACCAGGCAACCAGCTATTGGAAGAGTCCTGGTTGTGCCAAACTTCTTCCATTTGAGAATTATGGAGACCAATTCTATTTCATTATGGGCTACTGAGTGTAGATTAATGGAAAAAAACTGAATTTCAGTAACTGTAGAATCAGGCTGCAGCATAACAAAATTGACAAAAATGAAGGTGGTCTGAATACTTTCTAAATGCACTGTATGTCAAATAAACCAAAGGGTCATTACAAGCTAATCTATAGATTTAGCATAAACTTCTTTAGGAAATCAATGGGCCTGGTCCCACACTTCAATGGCAGTGACTTCAGCAGCGTAAATTTCATTTACATCATAAGGTAACACAACCATATTTTAGAAAAAAAACCAATGCTGGGTTGAAACTTAGCTGTGAAATCTTGAAAAAGGAAAAAGTCCTAAGCGCAAGAGAACAAACCTTGCAAAGCTGTCTATCACATAGTTCACCCAAGCACACCTAGGCACAATTAAAGAATGGAATTTGAGTGGAAGATCAATACATGTAACATCTTGGACTGTTCCATATAGAAAGGATCTACTAAAACACATTCTAAAAGACTGAACTGCCCAAGAATAAGAGAGCATGATGGAATTAATAATTTTAATCAAGGAACTATTCCCTTAAAAAGTAGAGTAGGGATGAGAAAGCCTACTACAATCTCGGTGATTTTGAGATAAATGGGGAAAAGTCTTGGTTTCTATTCTCCTGATGAACAAAAGATGACCTGGAACATTAGATATTTCATCAATTTCTGAAGAATGGACAGTGTAAATCAGATCTACCAATGGGAGAACTAGTGATAATGGAGTAAAGACTGCTGTAGAGAGAAACATGAGGCTGCTGGAACCAGAAATGGGAAGGGAAAAGTGCCTTTATCTCTCTTTTTTCTTTTTGTCTTTGTTGGATTTGGCTTGCACAGGCCCCTTTCCATAAATTAATCCTCTTCTCAGAAGTGGTTCATTGTGTAACATATTTGGGAACCAGAATTTCCAAGAGCAGGAATTCTGAAAATGTCAATAATGAACAGTCACCTAGCACTTAGAATGGGAAACACAAAGCATTAAGGTGTGAAAAGGAGCTTCTGAGTTTAAACTTAAGAAAATGTAGAGGAGTCTAGAGATTCATTTTCTGAGACGTATGAACAATTTGACGGTTTTATTCAGATATATAATAAGTTGTGCCACATCAAGTATCTGAGAAGTTCAAATGTGCTAAGAAAGGGAGCTAAACATGTTCTGGAACATTACATTTCTAGAAGATGAATAACCAATCCAAGCTGAATATTCTTCATTTATCAGAATGTGTCGATTCTAATGTATACATACAATAGGTACACTGGATCCAAATTAAAAATAGTTCACTTGCTCTTTGAATTAATCTTGCTTAAAAATACTCAGTGAAATTTATATTTGGGGAAAATAAGTTTCAGTTCAGTCAGCTATAAAAGGTTTGAGAACAAGAGGTCTTGGACATCCATAATTGTGTTTTCTTGCCTACTGTGAAAAATTGTGGGAGGCTGAAGAAAACGAACAGAACAAAAAGACATAAACAAACAAAATACTGCAAGTGAGTCAGGAGACAACTTTTATAAATGGTAACTTAGACCATGTAGAAAGAAGCCTGGGCAGAAGTGTATGATGTCAATCAAAGAGACTGCCTTAATTAGCTTACAAGCAAGGGTCCCAGGAACATCTCTCTGGCATATATGCTGATTTTAATTTTAAAAATTATTTTTATTTCAGAAAAATAGGAAGATAGTTCCTTGAAAAGCAAAACACCAACTTCAAGCATAATCCTTACTTATAAGTCATTCATCCCAAAGGAATTATTGGAAAATAAAACAGGTATATGGTTAAAACCCAGTACTTTATTCCTCAAGTGTGTCCACCTAACTAGAAGAAGGCAATGGTATATCCGGATGGGTTATAGACAATTACAGTAGTTTACAATAATTGACTGAACTGCACTATATTTTCAGCTACATAAAGTAAAGAAGTTTTTTTGGGAAATTGTTAATAATGCTATAGGAAAAAATGGACTTAACATAAAAGTTTGACATTTCTACAATGTAATACTGGATAAGTAAGTTATTTGGGTAAATCTGTTCGTGGAGACCCTTAAATGTAAATGATAGCAAATTAGGTTTGAGTCTTTTTTGTAGCTCCGTGTTCCAGATTTGTACTTCTCTTTGCACTTCCAGGATTCAACAGTAGGGATACTTACAACCGAAGAACCTTAAATTATACTTTATGAGGTTATTTCCCTCATAATACCTGAGGGTGGGGGTGGGGTAGGGTGTTACTTTCCAGCACCATCTTGAAGGCAAATTTTAAGTTATAGAAAGAATTAGCACAGCCAAACCTATCTGAGGAAAGATAGGTTTCCAGCCACAACTTGATGAAAAGGAACCAAAACTGCACCTTCCTTGGCACAGATCCCAACTGTAGGCATAACACCACATTATGGGCACATTTGGAGGCTGCAAGGATTCACTGCAGAAATCTAGCCAGTTCTGTCCCTAAAGGTCAGCAGTTCCTGTGTGAAGTATTACAGCTGCAACAGCATCTTCATGTCAAACACTTTCCACCTAGCTGGGAAATAACAGTTGCCTCTTAACAGAGAAACTAAAAATAGTCACTGCACTTTTCCAAAAGCATTCTAAGAATATTTATATACATTATGCATTTTTAGTTGTTGAGATTCAAAAGATTATCTGCCAAATATAATGTGGGAGAGAAGATTCTTTAAATAATCATAATTTTTGAGTTGGTGATTTGCCAGCAACTGTTCAAATTTATAATAGGGAGCAAAGTGCTCAAAGTATTCTTCTCAGACCAACAGGGGTCTCAGAAAGGAGAGTCCGCATACAGCAAGGAAGGAGTAGTTGTGGGAGGAGTGGAGGTTGATATGATAAATCAAAATTATGTCTTTATATAACATTTGAACAACAGAGGAGGTAAGGCAAATAAGAGAAGGAGCATCAAATGAGAGATTTATAGCTGAGCATTCATTCCTATTTTCAACAACCACTCTTGTTGCTTTCCTGCAAAGTGAAGAAATAAAAGAAGTGCAGACAGCTCTCAATCAGGCCACTAAACCAGCATATTAAACAGAGTGATCATAATATGTGTAAGCCAGCTAAATCCAGATTATATTTAAAGTGGAAACAGATGGTATAAAAAGCGTATTTAAAATCATATTATGTTAAGTCTACTTAATACACAAATAATGGATAATAGTCACTACATGAAACAGATAGTGAAGATTATCTGAATGTTTACAGATGTATAAAATTATTCAGTTTTACAGTTCTGATTTTCAAATTCGCCTAATATTTTGCCCTCATCTAAAAGGCCTGCAAAAATTCTACTTCGCACATGTACAAACATATCACATTTCTTATTTAGCAGTTATTCAATTTTATTTCAAGTTAGAAATTACGGCTTTTAAAACAGAGTTTAACAAATATTTGGCAAATACTTCCTTAAATATATTTACATGCTACTCTTGTTTAGCTCCTGACAAAAGCCTGGTACTTAGAAACAACTAAGACAGAGGATTCTTTATTCATCATGTAAAACATTATTTCAAAAGCCACCAAGCAGAGTGCTGACTGCAGACAGCATTAATGAGGAGATAATGCTGACAAGAGATGCAGGTTCTTCAGGGGATTGGCTTTCTTTTCAATTATTGCCAGAAGATTCTGTTAAATGAACAGTGAAAATACTGAATCAAATATTTATGGTTTACACAGCATAAATCATATGCTCATAGTCCCAACATGAATTTATAACAAGCTCAATGTACATTATGCAAAAATGGAAAAAATATCATAGGGACAATTCATCTCATACATGTATTGCTTGTATACATGATGAAAAATTCACTATTATTCTACATTTGTTTCATTATGTGTCATTCATATTTTGATTCAGCTAGCACATTAGGCCATATTATGGACTGTTTGATTTTGACTGATTGTAATAGAGGAACCCAACTATCATGGCTTGCAAACCATGTTTTATGGCAGAAATGAGCAACCCATGATGTACATATATATATCCCACAGACGACTATGCCAAAATGTATTGACAAATGAGCCTAATTTTAGTGGTCCCATTACAGGCCATTTATCAGGAACTGGGGAATTTAAAGGTGGGGGTGGGAACTGTTTTCCTTCTAAAGGGCTCTCATTTCATACCACCTGAAATTTTAAAGTTTAAATCCTTAAAAACATTAAACATATGAGTAAATGGCCACCACTGGCCTATTAGTTCAGGAATTTTAATCTCTGACATCTGTAGTTGCTCACCTCAGATTTATAATTTAATATATTGTGTAAGATCAACCAGTAGTAATTTATTCAATAAGCAATACTTTGTATAATAGCAATAGCACTTAGACTTACATACCACTTCACAGTGCTTTTACAGCCCTCTCTAAGTGGTTTACAGTGTCAGCATATTGCCCCCAACAATCTGGGTCCTCATTTTACCGACCTCGAAGGATGGAAGGCTGAGTCAACCTTGATAAGGTACCATTTTCATGTATCCTTTACAAATTATAGTTTAATGTACAGTATGTTTAACAGCCAGATTGTTTTAATTTTTAAACAAAGACATGCATGAACTCTCTTCCAACAAACCAATCTTCATACTATTGCAAGAATCATCTGCTACCTCCATAAAATTCATAAACTAGTTGACTCAAATCAAAGGATTTACATTGGCATGACAGATCTGTGAAATGACATTGGTAACAACTTATACCAAATAAGATAGAACACTAAACCATTTGTGATTTTCAACACTTTAAAAATATGCATTAAAGAGAATGTTATTCAGTTGTTACAACTTGTGGCAACATGCATTCTTAAATGCCCATTTTCTTGGCAAGGTTTTTCAAAAGTGGCTTGCCTTTGCTTTCTTCCTAGGGCAGGCAAGGTCACCCAGTTGGCTTTGTGACTAAGGCAGAACTAGAACTCACGGCCTCCCAATTTCTAGCTTGATGCCTTAATCATTACTGTGCCACAAATTTCAAAATAACTTAACAGCATTCTCTTAACAAAGCATAATTTTCATTCTTGATTGGTTAATTATTTCTACGCTAACTTTGGCCATAAATATGGTATACATTAACAACTGCAGGAATCCTTTTCTTGTAGAAATTTAAAGGTGGATTATTTGTTTAATCAATGGGGCAAACAAAAAGAGAGGTCTGTACCTGTGGTTTATTTAAGGTAATCCTTTCTAAAGGCTATATGCAACTTTGCTCTTTAACAAACTTTCATATCATTTTACAGATTTAAATACTATCAGAAACAGCTCATTATCTACCATAAAGTTGAGATAACCATTTTAAACACAAACAAATCATATTTCCATGTAATGTATTCTGCTCACATTGAATGAGCGTTCCTTACAAACAGTAGTGGTGAAGAAAACCACAGGTGCTCCCTTCTTTAATAAATTTAGCATGGCACATACCTGTATTTCCCAGAAAATAAGACTGAGTCTTATATTAATTTTTGCTCCAAAAGACATATTAAGGCTTATTTTCCAGTTAGGTCTTATTTTTAGGAAAATATGGTACTAAATGCATCTGGCTGGCTGACGATCTTAACTGGGGCTTATTTTGTGGCAGGGTTTATATTACAAGCATCCTAAAAAATCATGCTAGGGCTTATTTTCCTGTTAGGTTTTACTTTTGAGGAAACAGGATAAACCAATTAGATCAGGGGGCCCTGCCCCCGGGTGTGGCTAACTACTGGGCCGTGGCCTATTTGGAACCGGGCCCCGCAAGCAGCGGGCCTCCACATACGTGTACAGCTTGACTTGGGCAAGTGGCGGGCTAGTGTTCGTGCACACATGCGTGCAGCTCAACTTGTGCAAGTCAAACTGCATGCACATGAGTGCCAGTCCGCCATTCATGCGGTCCAGTTCCCCTTCCCCCTCACTTGGCCAAGCTGCAATGATTTGGAATCATTGAATTAATTGTAGTTTCTAACTCCGCTGCTTCCACTTGCATTTTTAATAAGGCATAACCATGCTCTAACAATACCAATCTTCCCTCATGGCTCCACAATACTGCTCTTATACCATCACAAGCTATAAGTGAAAATTGCAGAACTATACCTTAGAAGTGTTGGAAAAAATTAATCCTAACCTTTTTCCCGATCACTAGCCAGCCTCCAGTGCAGCCATTTTACTCCCAATGTTTGCCTTTGTATTATGCTTTCCTTTCCTGAGTCCCTTTTCTACCCTTCATTCTTCTCCTTCCTAATTTTGACCCTAATGGGTACTCCAATAAGGAAGAGGGGAAGAAAACTCCACTGTTTTATTTGGTGAAAAAGAGGATCATATTAACATTGTTCTACATGAAGATTACCCTGAAATGATCAGAAGTCCACTATTTAGGGAACAAAAGGGTACCCAATAAGCTGATGAATAGGGTTTTATAATGTATATTATAATTTACAGTATTATAATGTAGAATATATTCTGGCTCATATCTTTCTTTACCTGTAGATTCATAGTCCAGTTTTTTGTAATGTCGTATCTTAAAAACAAGGGGTGTTATATCTAGCTCTTGTTGCTTATATACCATTTTCTTTATATTTGTCATCGCTTTCAGCCACTTCCCCACCCCCATTTCCAAGCAAGAGACCTGGTTGCCTAGCAGCTAGTCACTAGCTGTGCAGGACTTAGCTAGCTGCATTATCATGGAGGGTCTGCTTCCTCCTTTCTGAGATATTTTTGTCCTGGTATCTTCCCATACATTTCTGTTTCACTTTATTTTAATTTGGGAAGTGCCCACAGGGAACATGGGAGAAGTACAGACAGTATCCTGCTGTAAACTTCACTTATTCCTGCCAGAGTGCCTAGACTAGCAGATGTTTTCCTTGCTGGCTACTGATATACTAAAACTGAAGAAGACATACATACCATAGCTACCCATCAGAAAAAAAAATGGTTTGATAGCAATTTAGAAGCCAGAACAGCAGAAAGGTGATAAGATCAGTAACGAGTACAGGAAAATTTTATGATTGAAAGTGCCTTCAAGATGTCAAAATTGACAAATGCACTCTCAATATGCTTTTTGTTTACAAAAGTGACTTTGCCAGACATTGTCTTATTCCAAATCCATTACATAGCATTTCCCCCTCCAAATTCATTTTTAAAATTCAATTCATACTAAAGCTTGGGACACACACAAGCACTGTACCAAGTTTCAAAAATTCTCAGTATCATTACTACGGTCTTGCTAGCTAGTACAATAGTACATTGGATCTGAATATCAGATCCAATGTACACTACTGTGAAGATTTCACAGATTTCTAACGCCATATATACCTGCTTTTCTTTCTTTCAAACAAAGAAAAGCCAGTATACTACTGCAAAGAAGTATTCCCATACAAAGCCTACTGAGATAACAGAGAAAGCACAGCAAGACTATTCTGCCATGTTCGTTTTGTTTTTTTTCTTTGTTTCCTGCTTTAGTTCTCACAGTTAATAACTAAAGTATATAAGAAAATAAAAGATTATCAAACGATAAGGGCAGGGAAAAAGGGAGGTCCAGCTATGCTCATCTGACACATTGCTTTGAAGAAGGATATCCTTACTGCATTCCTTCCATCTCTATTCATTCATTCCTCTAGAGGAAAATGATTAGATATATCTCAATTTTAAAGGAGCAGATTACTTGGTATAGCAACACATCCTTTTACCTTAACATACAACTCAAGGGATCTCAGCAGTCTGGAAATTACCTGGTTATATCTGATGGCTGAAGCTAAAATATATGTTGCTTTTTCCCTAATGAAAACAATGTTTGTCCATTCCAAAAGGCTAGTGTGCTCAACTTGTTGACAGAGTAAGAGAATACAGACATAAATGCATACATACATATATAACACACACACGCACATATATCAAATCATACACACACACACACACAAGCTGGATATCCGTGCTTCGCTAGGAACTAGTTATGATCAGCCTGTCCTCTCCCTCAGCCTTGCCCCACAGAAATATCTCCTATCCTATTCTCTTCTCTCCCCCAAGATTGCTCCACAGAGAACTCTCCTATCCTATTCCCTTCTCTCCCCCAGGCTTGCCCCACAGAGGCCTCTTCTATCCTATCCCCTTCTCTCTCAGGCTTGGCCCACAGAAGCCTCTCCTATCCTATCCCCTTCTCCCACTCAGGCTTGGCCCACAGAGGCCTCTCCTATCCTATCCCCTTCTCTCCTTTAGCCTTGCCCCACAGAAGCCTCCCCTATCCTATCCCCTGGTTGCTGCTGTGAAAGTAAAAGTGGAAGTGAAACTCCTCTTCTCTGCTTGTGTTTCCCATTTGGAACAGATTTCTTTTCAGGTGGGGAGGTGAGTAGAACTCCTTAGCATCAGAGCGTGTTAATCATAATATAGGAAATACTAATGCTAATGGTTATTTTGAAAAATCCTTTCTTAGTGAGCACCTACTAGCCAAGAGGAACATACGTGGCAAATTTCAAGTTTGTAGGCTTTACGGTTCTGGAGTTTTTGTGATTACGGCATGAGTGGTTTTCGCTTTTATATGTACGTACATATGTATATATGTATATATGTGTGTGTGTGTGTGTGTGTGTGTGTGTGTGTGTATTTTCATTATGTATACACACACACACACACGTTCATTTAATACAGAAGTGTCAAATTCATGTCGTCACGGTGGCGTCACATGACATATCGGGACTTTTCCCTCCTTCGCTAAACCGGCCATGGGTGAGGCCAGCGCATGACGCATCAATGCCGTGGGGTGGGAGTTTGACAGCCCTGATTTAATAAATCACTACTGATGAGGATTTAAGACTTAACATAAAAATGCTATGCTACAAATCATGATATACTTTACAATAACTGTATTTTCATTATATAGTTAAATAAAACAAAACAAATAGCATTATGGCTTAGTAGTGCAATATGTGGACCTAGTTTAGGCTATGCTATCCATATTAGGCAGAACTACTAAATGTAGGCTGCAAGTATTCTTATGACTTTTAGAAAATAGAAATAGGTTACAATGTTCTATTATCTCTTTACCATCATTCAATGGTGATCCAGTTTTTTTCAGTCCTGTGCCCATGACAAGTTGGTCCAAATGCAACAATCTGGAGACAGCATACATCACTTTTGCTACAGGCTATCAAGGTAACAGAGTTCCGTGTGCCTTCGGCATTTAGTTATGCCGGCCACATGACCACGGAGACATCTTCGGACAGCGCTGGCTCTTCGGCTTTGAAACGGAGATGAGCACCACCCCCTAGAGTCGGGAATGACTAGCACATATGTGCGAAGGGAACCTTTACCTTTACCTTTTATCAAGTCCTGAGTGGTTTAAATCTGGATATTTGAATGTGGTTTGTTTCAGATTAAACTCGCATATTGCCATCAACATTGTTTTGTTTATATACCTGCTCTAATATGCCTGTGGAGAACAATAGATGGGACACTTGCTCATGCCCTCATGGGTCTGGAAGCGTCAGGAAAATTGTCTTGCCAGCTGTTACTTTGCACTTTATATTCAGAGGTTTCTGACCATATTTATTTATCCATATACTGATGAATGGCTAAATAAACGATTATCTTACAATTTGGGCAGAATGAGCAGCAACATTCCTCAGATCTGCAAAGGACAAATAAACAGGTAGGACTGAGAATGAAATGTACAGAAATGAGAAAGGGATGCTGCATGGCAATTACATACATAGATACAAGAAAAGAGAAATAATAGATTGTTAAAAGAGTAAAAATCCTTCAGAAAAATAAAATTATATGAATGAAGGTTATGGGAAGAAATATATTAGAACAATACAGTACAAGCCAACATGCCAAATCCCTAGCGGGTTTGGACCCTGCTTAACTGGACAAACAGCTTCTTCTATATGAAGTGTGGCCTAGGATGTCTTCTTTTGAAGAAGATGCTTAGTGTGTGCTGTTCTGAGAAGATGTCAACAAACATACCACTACAGAGGTAAGAGTAACAAGCAGAAAGAATTGCCTTGAAGAAAAAGAGGAAGAGCTGCTACCAAGACAATGGTCAGATAAAAGAAATCTTGAGGGTGGGGCAAAACTGTAATCTGAGTAAGTGCCTCAGGCAAGACCGTATTTAGTTCTCACAAAGATAAAGGGAGGGTGGAGGGAAAGTGCATCCAGACTTGCAAGATTGTTTCTGCAATGTTATATCAAAAGTATTACTACCACAATTCTGATTTCTTAGTTTGGCTAACCGTACATGCCTTTGCTGGTAATGACAACACCAAGAAATTCCTTTCCCCAGTTTGGTTTGTCTGTGTTCTAAGAAAATTTTAAACTTGCTTTTCTATGTTAGATTTTCTCCCACAATTTTAATGGTATATATTGGACTTTTAAATATTGATGCCATGTTTTTATCCTTTTTGTTTTTAACTTTATTAATTATGGTTGTATAATATTACTAGCTTTATATTTGCTATATTTTATTGGGAGTTGTGTTGTAAATCACTGGGAGTCAGCCTCGTTAGGAGCAATGAGCAATGAAAATCCGTTTAATACACCTTGTCTAAAATGAATCTGCCCAACCTGTCAGGCCTGATCTAGATGGAATGCTTAGGATTCTGCCTGCAAGGGAAGTAAGAGTTGTATGGGCCGGCAATCAGAATTTCTCCATGGTGGTTCCAAAACCTTAAAATATACTGTCTATAGCAGGTCTAGGTATTTAGAAGAGCACGTGAAACATCTGTTTTTTAATGGGCCTGTGATGTTGACGCCTAGCTGAATATTCCTATTAGGTTGTGTTAAGGGACTGTGCAATTCCATGCACTCCCATAAGATACTAGTCCTAGCCTCTAATTTTCCTTACCTGACAAGCCTCAGGAAAGAGACACAGAGATAAAGGGGGGAAAAAACCCACATTTTTGATGACACCACTATATGTACTTCTGCAGTCCTTTAGAATACCAGGAGACTAAGTTTCAACTCCCAGCCTCCAAGAAGGATCTTTGCCCTAATTTAATGTTTAATGTGCAAAATATGAGCAAGACTAGTTGCGAGACTGGTGATAACAGCAGAATAGTTTCGGGTCTTCCAGTTGAAAATGCAATGTGCTATCAAAATAATAGAGATTCCAAAAGGAAGGAAAAAGAACGAAAGAAAGATCTACATCAAGAATCTGGAAGGCTAGAAAACAAGTTCCGTAATAGAGCAGTAAACTTCACCTCTTGATCCACCCTATTGAACTCTGAAATAAATTATACATTTCTGCTGACTCATAGGAGGTGAATCTCATTAACTTCACACACAGTAAAAAAAAGATGGTAAAAAGCCATAGCTCTTTTCCACAAGAGTAGATTTAGCCAGGGTAAAGGCCCGTCAGAATGAATAAAATACATAGTTTATATTCCAAACTAGTCGAGGAAAGAAAAAAGTTTAAAATTGTATGATTTACACTGATGAGATTTTGTACTAGATTCTGAGAATGGCTGAAACAAGATTAAATGAACAATACTGTGAGCACGTCAACCCACTTTGGAAAACAATAGATAATGAAAGAAAAAAAAAGTGGACCAAGGCCCATGGTTTAAATCCTTGTTTAGCTATAAACCTCAGGAAAACAGGGGGTATCTGCAGGGGGGAGGGGTCAAATATGTCAAAATGCTGAGCACAACCAAGTGATCGAAGCCCTGCCCCTTTTTACAAGCATATAATGCAAAAATATACACATATAAAGGAGGAGAGCTATGACTGTCCAGCTTACCATCTTTAGATCATTGATACCCCTCCTAACACTCCTGGAGGAGGCAATCACTTGTACAAGGCAAAACTAAGAGACTAAAATGAAGACTATCTTTCTGAATCCCAGCTAGCTTTCTCTTTTTATTTTAACTTTCTGCTATCATTTGCTCATCTCCTTTTCCTTACAGTTATTGTAATACGTTTCTCCTTTTCTTTTGAAACAGCTCAGTATTCTAGCTGGTCTGGTGCAACCTACCATTTGAAATTATATTACAGGGTTCATTATGGGCTATTCTTGTGCAGATAAAGATGATGATAATATACCTAAATTAAAATGATCAAAATCTCAATGCAAGAATCTCTGTCTTGTGAAATATTAGTCATTCTCAAATATTTATTTTTAAAATAATCAGTCTAATAGAGTGACAGATGTTATGGCATTCATGGTGCTTCTCCCCTTTCTGCTTCATGCAAGCATTTTATGTGTGGGGGAAATTGGTCAACAAACAAACTGGGCTCTCACAGCTTAATTTAGAATTTGCAAGGTAGTTGTCTGATTTTTTAAAATGAGATTTAACCGTAGTATTCTACACTTATAGTCATAGACAACTACGCTACCACTGAACAAATGGATTCAGTCAAATATTAGTAATAGAGATAAGTTGTTCAAAAATTCTGGTATTCTTGCCTTTTGCAGCATTCGTCAGGTTTTGCAGGGAACAAATTTGTCATCATAATGAACTATTTATAATATGAGGGTAACGTTTGAAAACCCTATCTAAATAGGAATAAGGTCCAAGAATTGTGAGGATACAGTCAGATAAAAGTAACAAGGCACAAAAACAAAAGAGAGTAGCATTTAGCTTGTTTCCTTGTCTTAATGAATGGAAGAATATTCTGTGTGATGAGACTTGCTAATCAAAATGCAGTCCACGAGATTACAGTTGTTTAAATATTGACAACTCCATTAAGAGAAGAGCAAATATTCAAAGAAAAAGAAATAATTTTCATATAAGAAATTAGAAAAAGAAGTTTATTACTTCTAATTATTTTGCGGTACCATCTAGAGCAGTAACTATTATTGCGCTATGGTGAGTTGATTAACCACTTTACTGTATCTCCTAACACTTATTATATGAAAATATTACAAACATACATCCAAATAAACAACATGATATAAATGCAAAGTACTAAGTAAAATGTATCAACAAAATATAAATGGGGAAAAATAAGTGAAGAAAAATGTTTGAAAGCAGAATATTGTATAAAGGGATATTTGGGGCGTGTCTAGGTTAACAAAACTTGTGCTGCCAATAAAGAGAATTTAAAGGAAATGACAGAAGTTATTTAGAGTCTAAAAAAATGGCCAGGACAAAGCAAATATAAATTATCATCTGAAATGTTTTGTTGAAAAAATTAAAAACCACTAATGAAATCTGTTTTTTATCTGTTGCTTTTGTTTATAAGCAATACAACACATGACATCATAAACAAACCCTCCACAAAAATGAAAATGTAAAAGAACAGAATTATTAGTTACCATAAATACCAAACTTAAAGATAACCATAGCTTTGTGTCAGTTCCTAAAGCAATCAGTATTCCAGTATTATTTTTTATATTTCAATTTCTTATTCATTTAAAATCTGTAAAAAATACTTCACAGGTTTAGAACTGAATTCAGCATATGAAAAACTTTTATATAAAGCTTATTAAAAGCTTTTATTTATCACCAAGTTTTTCTTATTGTCAATTAGTGTCTCCAAATATCACATTAAAACATAGGTCAGTATATAATAATGGAAATAAAAATTTTTACATTATGAAGCATTTGGGGGGTGGGTGGAGGAATATACTATCAAAATGAATTCATCAAAGAATTTGGTTTTTTGCAGATGTTCAACTGTACTGAGCATTACACCAAAAAAAAGTTTCATTCTCACAGAATCTATAACATAGACCTTGTAACTTGCATTTATATAAAACTATCTGGATTGTTTTGAAGTCTAGCTTACAACGAATTACACTGCTTCACTCTCTTGCAATAGACTGCCCTGTAAACAGTTTTATTCATGAAACCAGCCTTGGGTTGATGGCCCAAGACAGATATTGGACGTAGTTTATATGGTGCAATTCTCCGCAACATTTGATTCCCTCAATTATTACAGCCTTCTAAGGTATTTGTCTGAGACCTAGAACTGGAACCACTACAAAGCAACGCTCCCATTTTGCTGAAGGCAATATTCAGGTTTATGACCACTGGCATATGGCTTCACAACGTTATAGTGTCCTCTACGCATTTTAGTATCTGTTTCAAAGATCCTCAACTTGAGGAGGGAGGGGGGAAATTGGGCACATTTAGACTGCTGAAAGCATGTCATTAAAAATAAGAAATAGAAATGTGGTAGATTACAAAACCAAATGCATAATCATATAAAAAATGCTTTGGGTGCCTGCACAAGACCAGGAGGCATTCTTGTATAATGAAAATGCAATAAGTGCTGTAACTAGAAATGATCTGGGAAAAAAAGTGCATTGCCAAGATAAAAAGCACCCAAAGATTCTGGAAAGGGAAAAGGGTAAACTCATCAGTTTGTCTTGGGCAAAATAAGATTGCCACTGCAATCATTTTGGGAAAGTATCCATATATTACCTCACAATTCCAAATGTTTCCAACAACTCAAAAAAGGTGCAAGAACCTAACATCTAGTTAGATTAGTCATGAAAGCCATCCTAAGAGAAAAAAGGAACTCATCTGGGAGAAGCAGCTGCCAAAAGGGAATGAGGCAAATAGATTCTGCTGCTCCTTAAGAGGCCTCAAAGAAAAAAGGCAAGATGAAAATGAGAAAGGAAACATGGGATAATCAGATGCAGACAAAAATGGGAGTTTCAGAAAGGTAACAGAGCTCTAGAAAAATGTAATACTGTAGCTTATGATAAATGAAATAAAGTAGAATTAAGTAGGCAAAACTAGTCAATGAAATGAAATATGATCCAATCAATATGAGTTCATATATTTTCTTTAGCAACCTGACTCTGCAAGTCTGAATCCACTTGCTTGGGAAAAAGTAGAGCTTTACTTTAAGTGGATGTATATACATTACTCTGTGAATTAATCATCCACCACACCATCCATCCATCCATACTTCACTTGTGAAGTATTCAAAACATTTTATTGGGAAATAAGCTTCTCTGAATAAAGGGATCTACGTTCAAGCAAATATGCATAGGATGGCATTGAGCTAACCATTAGACCATAATTTTTTACTTACATTAGTCCTAAACAAATATGGTACTTGCACTAGTAAACGTTGACCATTAATCACTTTTCATTTTTTAAAAGTACTGCATATGCTTTTTTGTGTAGTTTGGGAATCTTATCCTCCACTTCTCATCATTGTCTTCTGTTCAAGAAAACAAATTGTGAGTTTCTTAGAGCTTTAGAGCAGTTAGTGAAAAATCTTTTTGCACATTCAATGTTGTGGTAAATTGAAGAAAAAACGGCAAGGGGCCAGTACACTGCAACAAATAATAGATGCAGTTTTGAAAATATGAATTCAGATCCTTGCTCAGTGACAAAGTTTAAGTATCAAGCTCACAGTACTCAATGCTTTCACTTTATGCAAAATAAATAAGGGTTGTAAAAAGGGTGCAGTTACAGCCAGTCACAGCTTTCTAATGTACATTGTTATTTCCACTGGGCAGTCATTTCTCAACTCAACCTCCCTCCATATGATAATTGTTGGGAGAAAGAAATAACAGGCAACACCCATCTTCACCACCTTGAGCTCCTAAAGAAAGGGCACAATGTATATTGTAATAAGAAATAATAAACAGTTTGTCTACTTTCACAATGCCCTGTACAATTGTATGTATTTTATCTGCCTTTTTTCTAAGCTAAAAGCATATGACCTATTTGAAATAACCAATATAGCTATTTTTAAAAGGTAGAAATACTAAAGAATAAACTTTGAACTTGAGTGACAACTCAGAGATTTGATGTTCTCCCTTAATTAACAATTTTTCAAATCATTTAATATTTACTACAAACTGTGCACATTCAGATGTCTACTTTTACACATGAATACTTACACCATGCAACAAAAATAAGGGTAAAAGAAGTCCAAATAGAATGATTTGGCTACATCTTCTGTCTTGTCTCATCCTTATGGCCCACTGAACACTGGCAAATAGTAGCTGTTGTAAACAACATGCCAAATGTGTTTTAAGCTATTTGAATAGTCTTTGAAGAAGAAGAATAAGGCTAGCCAGGGAGCAAAAAGAAGCTAATTCATTTCTGAAAACACCACACTGTATTGCTTCCCACAAAACTGTAAATGGTGATTCATACCAAGTAGGCTGTTCTCCCAGAATAAGCTATTTTGTTTATGCAGAATCTGTGATAATACCAATTTTAAAAAGGAAGGGGTTCAGGGTCAGTGTATGCCTTATATCCTGTCATTTTAAGACTGCTTTAGGAGAAACCTAAAGAGAGGGGAAAGATGCAGTGAGAAGATATGGCTAAAGCACTCTCAAAATGGCTTGTTGAAGTAAACAGAACTATAAATGTATAGATATTTTAAACATGTTGCATGAGATACAAGGAAACTGTCAGGAGAAAAAAAATTGTTACCATCCTCTGAGAATTAAAACACAAAGCAGATCTTAGAGGAACCAGACCTGCATGGTATGCACATATCAAATCTTATTAAACATCAACATCAGATAGTGATCGATAATTATCAAAACCAACTGTGTGTGTGTGTGAAAGAGAGAGGGAGGGAGGGAGGGAGAGAGAGAGAGAGAACAATATTTAATATGCTGTTCCTGCTTTCATCCCTATACAGCTTTGCAGAATTGACACTTAGCCGAAAAACCATTTACCAACAACCTGAATGCTCTCGGTGAACTGATGCACAGAGCCTGGTAAGCAGGAATAGTTCAAATCAGGGCAATCAATTCTTTACTATTAAGCCCCTTTTCCTTCCTCCCATCCAGGAATAAGCATTGAAAACAGAAGCGAAATATTGTAAAGCCAAGAAACGCCTTCTCACCACGTCCTATCCCTCATGCGCAATTACCATCCGGTCCGGACTATCCTCTCCCGTGCACCCCAAGGGAAGGATAGTGGGCGACAAACGAAGTCGAAGGACTCTAGAGCTCTCTTTTTTTGTTACGGTGGTGCTATCAGCAGAGCCCGAATTTTAAAAAGCCCATCCACTCACACGTACCAAGAGAGTAGATCCTTCACGGACGTCGTCCTTCCGCCTCTCCAATTTCTCCCAAGCACATCTCCAGCCACCGGAGACCGACCGGTGCAGCTCGCTGAAAACCCACCCCACCACTTTGCTCCCTCTCGGGGCTGAAAGGAAACCGCGCCGTCGCCCTCTCGCCTCGGGCCAGGCCCCTGACCTGCGCGCACGGCAGACAATGAGCAGCCCTGAACTCACCAGCAGCAGGAGCCGCGCCGAATCTCTGCCGCGCCGGGGCGGTCCTCGTCCTGCCTCAGCCTTTCGAGCTGGCTTCGCGGCACCGCTACCGCCTCCTCTTCTTCCGCAGGCGAGCCCGCGCCAGCTAATGCCGCCGCCCCAAGCCCCTTCCTGTTCTGCCCGGCTCTTTCCCGGCTCAAAGAGTCACTTTATGCCCCTCGCCAACATGGCTGCTCCCCCCCCCCCTCCCGCCAACTAGATCAGGGATCGCACCGTTCGGCTTTTGCTGTCGCGGCGTTACTTCCTTTGCTCGGCCACGGTACGACTCCGGATGCTGCCTGACGACTCCGCCGCCCTGCGCGTAGTTGCCAAATAAGAACGACTGAGCGGCCGCCCAGGAGCACCAGATCCCTGCGAAGCAGCCGCAGCGCACACCCGAACCAGTGCGACAGCTAGCGGCTGGCGAGTGATTTGCGGCCTCTGCTGCTGCCTATATGGGACTACGGCCTTCCCCGACTCCAATTTAAAGTTGAAGTAGTCTTTCTTTAGAACACTTAACCTTCGCTGAAGGAAATCCGGGCTGGAATTAGATACTTAGACTTTACCACTGCGATATTTTATTTACATATTCCTGCCAATGCTGTCTGTTTGCCGGGAACAACCCCTGTATTATACCTGTTTCTAATTTGAAAAGCATTTGTTTTTTTAAAATATATGTATACATGTTTCCAGTCTGTACCCTACCTATAAATTAAAGTTTGCTAAAGGTATTTGAATAGGAACTATTAAAATCAGCAGAGATATGAACATTCATTTTTATACATCACATAGCCTCAACTCAAAAATATGTGAATATTTTTGAGTGAAATTTTTGAGACTGAAATCTCAGTTTACAATACAATGGAGAGAGAGACTTATGTTTTGTGATTGCTCCTGATGAAAATACAAAAATTCAAGTTACAGGTTCTCATCATCTCTTGATGTTTTTACATGGCTTCAATAGAACCTTCTGAGGTTTTATTCTTATATTTAAACATATTTCTATTAGCCCTGATTTTGTATAAGATATCTGACTTATTTATTTTTTCCTTTCTTTTATTTCTTATTTCATTTTTTAATGAGGATAATAGACTCAAACATCTGAATACAAGTTTTTCTTCCAAGTCCCAGCCTTCTCTTCAGTCAGTATGTTAAGGCTTCAACTAATTCATTTTAAAAGTTACTTGAGATGCTCAAATATTTGCAGTGCAATCAAGGACACCAGTTTAATTGAAAGAAGTTGGAAACCTATATTTTCTACTGGAGATTTTACATACTTCTGTGTGCTTCTTATTTTATTGGCTAAAATTCAGTACTCAACACAGTGCTTTTCAATAAAATATTTCCCAAAGTGTTTAGAAGAGGTAATTTAAGCTTGCATAGCAACAGTTCTTAACCTAATGAAAAGGGATTTCTGGTGTTGATTTCAAGCCTATGCAGTTAAGCTTGGGGTCTATAGGAGGCCAGGTGGGTACTAAATGGTTCCTCAGAGGATATGCTTATAGTGTAGAACATGCCTGACTCATCTGGTGTGAATTACAAGTAAATTATGTCCCTGATAATTCAATGCCAGATTAGTGAAATAAGTGAATTTTTCTTTTTCAAATCCCAGGTCACCTTCACCGTGACTGGCAGGCTCCCCCCCCCCCGTTATCAAAAGGGGGGGGGAGATATTGGTACCCCAGAGTCTCTGCATTAATAGCCAGCAGGTAAGCTAATTGCAAAACCCATTCTGTTGTGTGTGACTGCTTAAGAAAGGACTGTGCTGCTTGGAGCTGGTTCTTTTCTATACATGCATATGCGCAAGCATTTTATGATTCTCTACAAGGGTCAGAAAATGCTATCACACTTTCCCCTAAGTCAATTGCAGATCTATGATACATGTGTCACAGATGACATGCCATGTAATTTTTGCTGACATACCAGGCCTCCAGACTGGAGAACTCTGGAAGTTCTGTGAGAAGGCCTTGCTCTCGTAAAGCCTTTGAGCTGTCTGAAAATTACTGAGCATTCTTGCACATTTTTTCCAGGCCCCAGAGGCCCTGTGAGAGCAGGGCTCTCCTGTGTGACTTCCAGAGGATCTGGAGAGGAGACTCCAAAAAGGCCTCTGTTGTCCAAGGATGTGTGTGATGTTACACACCAGCAGAGCCAATGTAGGCATCTTCTGAAATTTTGACATGCCCAAAAGACTCACCATCACTGCCCTAGGTTCATAGTTCACATCACACCAGTGATGTGTCCTTGGTACATGTGCAAGATCCTTGGGTACGTGTGCAGATCTTTGAATACATGTGCAAGAGGAGTAGTTGTCTGAGGATGGAGATCACAGACTTGTATGTGGGTGATATTTTTCATTCCTTGGAAGTAAAAATATACATTTAATGCCAGAGTGGTCCAACATTTGTGCTTAGTCCATTTAGATCTCCCTTGTTCCCAAGAAGCAAAAGGCTGTTAACATGGCACAGTCGCTAGTACTCCAGCCTCAAATTCTGTTCTTTGCTGGTTTGGGAAGCACATTCTTCCCAATGGCAGACTGCTATTGTGAATAATTGTTAGTTCTGTACCCTGAAGACAATTGTGCGCACCCACAGAGACAGGTGACAGCCCCCTAGGACCAATTGTGGAGATGAAAGGAAATAATATGTACCCAGAATGTATTTTCTGTCTGTTAGTTGCTGTTTTTCATCGGGTTGACCAGCATGAAACAACACTGGAGTGATTTCATGCATTCTGTAGGCAGGGCAGGCTACAGCCTGGCTCTTATGCATGCTTCCTCAGCTAAATGATCTCCAGATGTTTTCCTACAGGCTAAATGTTGCATCACTTTCTGTGATCTGGCACTTGATGTTTGATGGAACAGCACCTCTCTGATGGCAATTAAGGTTTCACATGGGACATGCCAAGGGTCAGAAGACAGAGGAGCATATAATAATGCTGCTCTGGTCCTATTCTATCACCTGTTGGTTACATACATTGAAGGCAGAAACAGATGTCCTTCATTAACACCCTTGCCTCTAAAATTTCAATCAGTGCTGAATTTAGACTTGGTAAAACCTTAAGCTATATAAAAGTTGAAGGTCCCTTGTTAAGAAATTACACCAGAAAATCTCATGAAAGTGTGTACCAAAATGAGGATCTTGGCTCACCACAAAAAAGTTGAAAATATAATTAATTATTTAATCATATTTCCTTTTAATTATTTAATATAAAGATAATTAAAGTGAAAAATAAAAATTATTTTCACATGAATGCATTTCGTGATTACATATTTGTCATTTGGCTGACTTGATCTCAGATTATAATATAGTACGGTATATTCTGAAAATCAATGCTTAAATATAATTTTAAAATAATTTCAAGATGCATTTATATACACACACGTGTACATATGAATACATGATATACTGCATGTGTGTGTATATACATACACACACATACACACAGACACAAAATCCTAACAAAATAAGTAATATCATGTTTTTATAATATAAATAATGAACTTGTTCGCAAAATGAGCAAACTGCGGATTAGTTAGCCCTAAATATAGGTTTACTTTATACCTAAATCTGGCACTGTTCAAGGTGCAATTTGCTGCTCCACATCCAATGTACTCTTCCTTGTGTTAAGTTGCTTTAAGATCCCTGTCCATTTAAGAAAGGGTACTTCAGTTTGTTACTGCACATTGACCCGAATAGTTCATTGCCTACTTCACAGAAACAGGAACATACTTTCAATTGAGTCAAAAATAATCATTTTCTCTAATACCATCCACTATCACTTTTTACACATCCATACTGAATTTAGGGAAGTGTTTACTGGACACTTCCAGTAAATTTCTCTGGCCTATGGCTTTTAGATTCAGATTCACTTGAACTTTCATTTTGGGAAAGTGTTATTTAAAATACCATGTTCTTTATATTTGAAGCATTTAGAGTGGTCTGTCAGAAAGTCTGCCTTTAATGGGTTGGGTGATACTTGATGTGTGGTACTGTTGCAGATGTACGATACTATGGCTCCTAGATTAATCCTATCTGGCTGGCGGTAACCCCGGCAGTAACTCTCACCTCAGTAATTCTTTGAACCCAAACTTTGGAATCCTTCCGGGGTACCAGCCTATTACTTATGTGGTCATATGGTCTTTATCCTTGGTCTTAAATAATATGTAAATATTAATATTGATCTGAGACATGTTGTAGGCCATTAATACCATAACAGGGACCAGTTAAATATTCAGATTTGTCCAGAAAATGGTTGAGAACCTTAACCTACTTTTATTCTGAAAGAATAAGAATGAGAATTGCTGGAAATATTGTGGTAAAAGACACATTGTTATTCAGTTTCTTTGTCTCCAACTGATGAGACCATTCATTCCTTTTCTGCTCCCTACAACTCCAATCTTCTAAAATTCAGCTCGATTCTTTTGAATTCTTTACTCCAACTGGAATGCCAGCTCTAATTTTCTTCATTTTTTTCTGGGTCTCCAAATTTCTTCAGCAGCATATCTCTAGACTAAATAAAACTGTAAAATGACTAATCATCATCATCACCATTACTACTGCCACATCTTTACTTTCATCACTGCAGGATAGGGACCGACTATTTATCAAATCCATGAAAGTTAGGCCTTGACAGCTTTTCTGATCCCAGTAGGTTTGGTGCTTATCCGGCCCTTGATGGAGTGTTATTCGAAAGGAGACCAGCAAAGGCACATCTACATTGGCACATCTTCAGTGGCATGGATGACCGAAAAGTTCTGAAGTCTTTTTCTTTGCTATAAAGACATTGTAAAGAACTCTTGTCTGGACAGGGATTGTGTCATTTTTGGAAAGCATTAACATTCCCTTTTACGCTGTTGATTTTGGCAGAAAGATACTCCTCTCATATAGAATTATCATTCCAATGCATATGGCACTAATTCATTTTACAAACATTTCAATGTTTTATCTCATGATGCTATTCCTACCTTCTCTTTTTTCCTTGTCTGGTCTCCTATATGCAGTTTATTCTTATTTAATTCCATGATACATTAAATGTTTTTTAAAACCAACAATTTAATTATTTTTAATTACTCTTCCCTGCTAAAGCCATAAACCTTGGGATAACTTGGGATCGAATATATGATTCTTTTTTAATCTCAGTGAATTTTTTAATCTCATGAATTTTATCTTCAAAATCCTTTGTTTATTCAAGTGTTTGCAACCAAATTCCTATAGCCCCCTTTCACTATTATTTCTTTTCCCAATTGTTTTTATGACTTTGTTAGGATATTAATCAATGGGATTAGTCTTTCTTTTGTTTAGTTTTAACCTGTGGCCCAAGCAGAAGCTTAAGAATGATTGCAGCAACCATCTATTACTGCAACATATGAACTTGTAAACAAACTATTACACAAGCATATGAAGAAAAACTTTAGAAACATTTATTTTTCTGTTCTTTAAGTTCCTTAGGTGCAATTTAAAACTGTATGAGAAATAGAAGGTTATAATGAGAATGTTGAGAATCGGAGACACCACAGTGGAAAACAATTACATTCATTACAGAACTTTGTTTACAGGATATCTGGTAGGGAAATGACAAATAAGGGAAGGTAATGGATGGACACAGTTCTGGCTCATTTGAGGAACAAGAGGATGAAAAACTAAGAAGCAGATGCCCTAATAAATAGTATTTCAGAAGATTTTTATATCAATCTTGACAAAGTTCCCAACATGAAAGAGGGAAATGGCTTACCCAATCACAGTTGCAGTCAACAAGAGACAGATGAACTGAAACCATGCATAAAACCTAACCAGGATATAGTTATCCATAGACTATGGCTTAGTAGCAGGTGTGAATGTAGTCAGTGAGACAAAGGTATAGGTAGTCCTTGAGTTACAACCATAATGGGGTGCCTGCCCAATATGGTTGTAAGTCGTAACGATGATAAAAACGGGGTGATCACATGACTAACCCTTTTAGAGACTTCAAACAGTCTCTAAGTAACCAGTTGTAAGTCAAGAATACCTGAACAACCTAAGTAACCAGTTGTAAGTCAAGAATACCTGAATACAAGGAAATCTGAAAGAAAGCAAGAGAAGGAGAAAGATTTGGAAGAAAAGTCTAGAAAGATTAAGGAGATAGTAAAGTAGTTGGGTCTTTGGTGTACTGGAGTCCCAAGAAGAACTACTACATATGTCTTTTTGAATAATGTAGAGCATTGCTCCACTTATAAGAGTACCATTTTCACTTATTTTGGTTTTTATTCTAAATTTCTGCTGCTCAATTCTTGTAGTCAGAACTTCATACAAATATTTCATTTCATTTAAGACAAGTAACTTTTATTTATACCATTCTATTTTGCAGTTCATATTCTTGTGGTTCTTTTTGTAGAGCATCCAATTTATAACTGCCTTTAAGTTTTAAGCTCACCAAAGCTTTTAGAAAAACATGAGAAACTCAAACCTACGATTACTGCACCATGCTCAACTAGGAAAGTTAATCCACTCGAGAATGGGGGCAGGGAGAGAAAGAGAAGAATCTATCCAAAATAAAGCTAAAGATTGAAATACTCAGGCATTCTCCACACATGAGGCCATTACCTAGGAATTTTAAACATTTTTCAGTCCTGACATTTCATTTGCATTTTAATTAATTGTTTTTCCAAATGGTTGTAGTTTAATCTGTCTGCTATTGCTAGCAGATAAATTCTCTATAGAAACAGCTGTATCTTAGTAACATGCCAAGAATAGACTGAAGAGGTGTGTCATGGAATGCATCAGTGCACACAATAATTTTAAATCTAACTCTTTATCAACATGGTAAGTAGTGCTACCAAATTGGTTTCTCACTGATGAGGTAAGGGGCCTGCAAGTGGTCAGAGGCACATCTTTGTTTGGTCCTGCCTCTTCTATTTACTTTTTTGCTCTTTTCCTCTAATGTTTCACATGCTGCAGAGCAAGTTTGGCTATCTGTGCAACCTATTGTGAATGCTGATGCTCTGTTCTACTGTTCTTGCTTGCCATTCAGTTGATTGGCAGGCTGCTAGGGAGTACTCTCTATACCTAGGAAGTTCCCCTGGGCAATAGCAGAGCTTCCCAAGCTTGGTAATAGAGCAGATCAATGGCTTGCAAGGGAGCATAGGGGATAGTTTGCAAAGTGATCTACGCGGATCATTGGGATAAAGAGAAAGCAGCAGTGCTTCCTCATCCTGTACATCATCCTTCCCCTCCACCCCACCCCCACCCCCGTGGCTGGTAAAGCATGCATTAAGAGGAAGTATTTGTGTAATGTGTGAAACAGTATATAATGAAATTATTCTAATTCTGAGTGTTTCAGGGCTTACTTAAAGTGAAAAATCTATAGCATTTTAAAAGTTTCATTCTACAATATTGATGATGTATCTAAACTGTAGTATTAAGAAGTTCGGGTTCAATTAAGTGAAGATTTTATTTCTTCATAAAAATCTCTTGACATCTTTATTTATTTCACATTTCGAAAAAGCAGAGGTTTCAGTTGGTCAGTGAGAATTCAGTTTTCTGAATCTAGAGCTATATGCTTTCTGATTGTTACATACTAATTATTGGAAACCAACTCTTAATTAATTAATTTAGTTAATTTTCTGAATTGGGCAATTTTGGAATATATAAATATATATATATATATATATATATATATATATATATATATATATATATATATACATACATACATACATACATATACATATACATACATATACATATACATATACACATACATAGTAGCTTAGGTTGAAAGGATAATATTAAGAGTCAAAATACACAGAAATTTGGTATCTCTGGAAACAATTGTATCAGTTAGAAAATTATGAAATGGAATGTCTAATTGAAGATTTGATCCCAACCTTTAAAATTAAGAAAAAGATGACAATATGGAAAAATGGGATGAAATAGAGATGTTGGCTACTTATTTATTTATTTACTTATTTGTATCCTGGCTTTATTATTTTTTTAAAAAAATAACTCATGCACCTTCCTCTTTATATTTTCCCCAAATAACAACCCTGTGAGGTGAATTGCACTGAGAGAGAGCAAGGTCACCATTCATGGCTAAAGTGGGATTAGAACTCATGGTCTCCTAGCTTCTAGCCTGGTGCCTTTTTGTAGTTGACTATGGATTAACTGATAGATGGTGGAGATAAAATTGTAACATGTTGTGTTAAGAGACAAATATCATCTGTCGTATGTAGCCCAATTGCTGTTTATAGCTACATTATTTGTTAACAACTATATTTGAGCTAACAGCATTTTCAGCTTTGGATACACTTGAGATCCCAGAACATTTTGTTATAGCCTTTAAAATTAAGAAACCAATTATGCTTATATATATTTGTTATCAGTAAATCAATTTTATAATACTAAGAAATGAGTGTAATAAAGGATTAGAGATTCCTATATTGCATAGAAAATGGGACAATGTCTTAACTTCTTTACCAAGCATGCCAATGTATCTTAAACTACAACTTATACAACAAAACATAATATTTAGAATTTATTTGACTCCATTTCATTGGAATAGAAAATATGCATCTAAGGCAGCATTTTGTTAGAAATGTAATAAGGATAATGCTTCTTTAAAACACATGCTTTTACAGTATCCTATACTTACTATATTTTGGGAGAAAGTAATGGATTATATAAATATAACTGAACAATTAAAATTTTCAGACGATTATGTTTTTTTAAATTACATACCTATTACATGGGAATTATTAAAAGGACAACTGAATGACATAAATGGATTCACTGTGCCCTTATTATTATAGCCAAAAAATTGATATTGCAGCATTTGAAAGATAAATTACAGCCCTGTTGCCTATAGATGTCTATAGTACAGACAAGTAAAATGAAATAAAGAACTCATTTATAAAAAATATACAAATTTTGTCATATTTTTCTTTCATATCTTTATTTAATTTGCAGTTCCTGCATTTTTCTCTGGTTTTTGTTGTTGCATAAGTACTTTCAATTATTCAGTGGAAAACAGGTAAAAAGAGAAAGGATATAGAAAAAAAAATCAATGGAAACAGGGAGATTGAAATGTAATCAATGGTGTACTATTATGATGGGTATACTACATTATGTAATGCTATAATTATAAAGACTTCAGAAATACCATTTTATATAGCATTTTCCGGTGTATTTTATACTTTTTAAAGCTATTAATAGCATATAATGAGCTCTACTAGTGATATTATGCCTCAGGTTTATTGCTAGACATGCTTACAAGAGGCACATTATGCTGACTACAAAACAGCACTGTCACTTTATAAACACTGGAAAATTCTGCTTCCACAAAACTAGCTTCTTTTTTTCTTCTCTGTTGCTTCAGTGACAGCTTGAATATGTGTTTTTCTTCTCTTCGAGTTTTCATTAGCCTGATGGTCTGCCACACTCCCTGTTTCTTGTTGTACTCATCCAGTCCAGTCCAGTCTTTTTTTTTTTTAATTTAATTTATATGCTGCCCTTCTCCCGAAACTCAGGACGGCTTACAATGCGTTAAGCAATAGCCTAATACTTTTGTATATACCTGCTTAGTAGGGCTTTTGCCCCCCCCCCCCCCCGCGGTGTTCTTTTTTATACTAAGTCAGTTTATTGCCTCCACAATCTGGGTCCTCATTTTACCTACCTTGAAAGGATGGAAGGCTGAGTCAACCTTGAGCCTGGTGAGATTTGAACTTGCAGTAATTGCAGGCACTTTCATAAAATGAAAGTAATAATCACTATGCCACCAAGGCTCTTCTCCTGTGGAGAAAGCATTTAAAAAGAAGAAACACAAAGAAATATAAACTACAGGGTTCTACCATGTTTGTAATAGAAAATACCATAAATATCTTCTTTTATTAATGAAAAAGATACAGCTGCTTATGCTTTCATTAAATGCTGGAAGCTCTGGGAAGTGATTGACAGATAAATAATGCATTTGAAATGCTCATATGGTGCCTTGGGCATGGTTCACACCAGTGATGGTGTCCTTTCAGTACCAGTGACTGAAAGGGCAAAGAGCCGGGGATAATAAATACACATTACTTGTTTGACTTTTTAAAATTTCCTTAATTTCCTTATAATTATTTTTAAAGCTTTTTAAAACTATCAAAACTTTCTTATTTCATTTTCCAGACCCTTCATCTTTTCTCTTTATTTGTAATGGGTTTATAGTATGGCATTTCATACATTAGAAGCCACCTACTCAAAAGGGTTCAAATTTGAATCTTTATTTTCATTATAAAAGTTGCTGGAATCATGACTGCTAGGCATAACTTTGTATCTGGTTCTGGGCAAGCCTATCCAAAATTCTGGGGCCCTTGGTGCTCCCTGAGCACCATTGTTTTCTTGCAGATGTTTGTGTCACTGTCATGCTTGTGGTATTGATGTTATCTAGATTGATAAAATGTCTGGAAGAAAACAGTAAAGCACAAAGAGCACCAAGGACCCCACAATTCAATCCTCATCTACAAATATTTTCTTCTATCGGTTATCCAAAATCCTCCCAAATGATGGGGGCAATTATATTTTTCTACAGGTAAAAAAAAATTCTGGAAATAAGGATGTAAGGATTGTATGTAATATTAGATAGAGAACAGACAATAAAGATTCCAGAAATATTTGTACATATATTCTAAAAGAAAAAGTGGTAAACTAGCAACATACAGTAACTCAAATGCTTGATTGTAGAACAGGCCTGTCAAACTGGCGGCCTGCAGGCCGGATACGTCACATGCAGGTCATGCCCACCCCAGTTCTGCAAAGGCAAAAAACTCACATTATGTCACGATCCAGCCTGGTCCATGATGCAATCAGGTTTGACACCCATGTTATAGAACAACTAGGCAGGAATGCACTAATCACAAGTTCTGCGCATGTGCATGAGCCAACAGTGGTATATAGCTAGTAAGGAACCAAGGAAACATTACAGTTGAATAATGGTCACTTACAGGTGTAGTTATAAAATGAGTGTGCCAAGTTGATTGTATTACAAAAGCTGGAATAGGATTTTAAGGCAGAATTATCTTTAAAAAAATTCATCTCCATAGTATACTGTATGTTTCAGCTTTTCCATGGTACAAGTTTCCTGTCCATTTGCCTGGAGTCAAAGGATTGATAAGCCAATTAAATAACCCATTATATGCAACCCCTTGCTCCCCGCAGGATAAGTACATTTTTTTCACAAGCAGATTTGGAAATCGGTGAGCTTCAGAAACCATGTACTGTAGGCAGCTGTCTAAAGCACTTAGCAACAGAAAAGTGTGTGGGTTGCAATGACAGGCGTATATAAAAGGCAAGTCAGTACCATTAAGAAAACTACATGGAAAATAATTACTTTCAATTGTTAATTTAAAGTTGTGAAAAAACAGCTTTTTTCTTTTGTTGTTATCATCTTTACTGCTATGAAGGAAATTTAAGTAATGAAAGGTCACCTAGTTTTATTCGCACCAGTTAAAGTAATATACTTCCTTTTGTTTGTAATTCAGTAGAACATTTTGATTTAATACTGAGCTACCTGGTTTTACCAGTAACTGTCTCAAAACAGAATAAAACACAAGGATAAAGCTGCTTCTTGAATCATTAGCAGGGACAGCCTTACCAATAAGGAGAGGAGATAGATGCCTTAGGAAATACGGGGTCATATTATGACAGCAGAAGTAAAGAGCTGTTAATGAGAAGTTTTGTCCAAAATGAGTTGTTTCATTTTGGATGCTGTGCATTTTAACATAGGTGCATCCATTCCTTCCTTGGTTCAAATACAAAATTTTTTCAGCCAGAATTTTGATTCTATAATCCTCAAGCATTGTTAAAATGATAGAGCTTTAGAACACATAGAACTGAAACATGTGAGTAATAGCTTCAGTGGTGAATAAATATATTTTATGTGAGTATTTCAGAAATGAGAAAAAATCTCCTTGTCAGAAGGGTGGCTTCCAGATTATTTTATATAGCACAAACCTAGTAATTATTCACTGGTTCTCCACTGAATATTTATGTTGGCAATAATATTCAGGCACTGGAATCTTGAATAAAGTATTTTGCCATAAGAAATAAATACTAGAAAGGGATGTCACAGGAAGCCACTATCTCAGAATATAGTAATGCACGACTGGTACCTTTAACCAGTAGCTTAAACAGCAATAACAAAAATATTATTCTCCATTTTGCTGAAGAAATGGAAACAACAACAACAACCCATAAAAAATTGAGAATGATCAGGCAAGAAATCAATTTTCTCCCATTGGTAAAATAGAATTAATGGCAATCATTCTTTATTTCTGTGATGTCATTGGCTAAAGGCTTTTGCAGCTCTCAAGCAGTTTTTTCTTCTAGGTTCTGTGCATTCTTGGTCTTGCTAGAGGCACATACATCAAGCCTATATTATTTTCCTGGCACAGATTGTTCTCTACACTTTCAAATTCTACATCAATCAAATTCTATTCTTCACTGGAGGCAAGCTTTCTTTACTTTTGATCCTGTTGCCATGTTCTATAATGCTGAAAAAGTGCTTGATGTTGAAGATACTTCCAAATTTCTGAGAAATCTCAGTACAGTGTCACACCTGGTGAAATAAATGATATATACAAGATAGCTGGTATCCTTCTAAGTATTATCTTTGAAGAACTATTAAGAAATTTTTATTTATATCCATACAGGCAATATTTGCCCATTGCTATACAGGTA
Organism: Masticophis lateralis; assembly: GCA_030761175.1. Lineage (NCBI taxonomy): Eukaryota > Metazoa > Chordata > Lepidosauria > Squamata > Colubridae > Masticophis > Masticophis lateralis. Next base: position 37,408,276 of record JAUDYJ010000006.1, on the reverse strand, counting down.
GTCCTCGACTTGGGACCATAATTGAGCCCAACATTTATGTTGTTGAGTGAGACATTTGTTAAGTGAGTTTTGCCCCATTTTATGACCTTTCCTGCCACAGCTGTTAGTGAATCACTGCAGCTGTTAAGTTAGTAACACAGTTGTTAAGTGAATCTGGCTTCCCCAATGACTTTGCTTGTCAGAAGGTTACAAAAGGTGATCCCAGGACACTGCAATCATCATACGACCTAGTTTTAAAGCATCTGTATTTTGATCATGTGACCATGCGGAAGCTGCAATGGCTGTATGTGAGAAAAATGGTCATAAATCACTTTTTTCATGCTGTTGTAACATCACTCACTAAATGAACTGTTGTAAATCGAGGACTATTTGTATTACAATGTAAACATATTTGTCTAAAGGTATACTGCTTATTTAGATTGTGTGATATTTATCAAAGATACATCCCAGATGAACAGAATGTTAAACTACAGTGAAATAAAATATTATATCTGGAAAACACATTGGATGGCAGTATCTTTAAAGCGCTCCATGGCTTAGGACCTGGATACTTATGGGATCACCTTCTGCCACCAATAGCTTCCCACCGACCAACACGCTCCCACAGAGAGGGACTCCTCAGGGTGCCGTCAGTTAAACAATGTAGACTGGCGATCCCCCGGGGGAGAGCCTCCTCTGTGGAGGCACCCACCCTCTGGAATGAACTACCCCCGGGGCTACGTATGATTTCCGACTTGCACACCTTTCACCATGCCCTTAAGACTCTGCTTTTTCAACAGGATGGACTAGCTTAAAAAAGAATTGGGATGGGGGGCGTCTTAAACTTGTGGTTTTTAATGGAAGGGCCAAAAGTATTTAATTTGTTTTAATTGCTTTTAAATTTTGTATCTTTATTGTTTTATCGTGGTTGTAAACCGCCCTGAGTCCTTCGGGAGAAGGGCGGTATAAAAATTGAATAAATAAATAAATAAACTTTCAGAACAGGATTTGGATAAGATATAAGCTCCTTCATACTACTAGTTCTTTGCCCACCTCCTGGCCAATGGTTTACTAAATACATACCATTTTTAAAAAGGTCATCGACAAAGGTACAGAGAAGTGTTAGCTGTTAGGTTTGCATAGCAGCAATTGAGGTAGACAGGCTGAAGATACTTTTTTGTCTGTTTTATCTGAATATTTTTTCTAGAATCAGATTGTGCTATTAAAATAGGAGGCAAAAGTATGGATTTCGGAATTTTGCCTTCACTTGTCATATTGGAGGAGGCTCATTACAAACAGCCTGATACAGCCCATTCCTCCTTACCCAGGTTTTTTCTACAGCCCAATATGTCATGTTCCCCAGGCAATAAGCTGCCTGCTGCCAAAAAAGCTTGTGAGCATTCCTGTGGGAAGCTGCCTGCACTTTCATCTACCTTTGTTAAGGAGCTTCTGAGTTCCTTTGTACTTGTGCCTTTCAGAGAATTATACAGCTTTAATATGCATACTGCATTATATCCGTGGGTTCAAAAATGAAGAAATAAGAAATGAATAATCATGATAGAAAAGCAAAACACCAGCTTTATTAATACTAATTTTGGTTCTGTGTAATCATGAAACAATTAAAAAGTAGATAAGCACATCTATATTCTTTAGATGCTAAGATGGGCCTTTCTACCCGTTATCTCGATATCCCACCAGCTATCTATTGTTCTTGACACTTGGCTGGAACGAAAAAGAAAAGGTATTGGTATCAAGCGGTAGCTGTCAAATATCTGGCAGTTCATAATACATGGCTAATGCCCTCCGCTTTGCCATTCATGAGTTACACAGATATGTCTTATAGAATCATGGTTTTCTTTCTCCAGTAACAATAGACTATGTGACTCCAGTTTTTCTTTCCTTCCTGTAGTCATCTAAACTGCTTGGGAACGATATATTGTTGGCCTTTTCATGCTACCCAGTTTACCTCCAGCAAATTTTGCAGCTGCGGGAAATAACAAGATGACTATTGGAAAATAATAACTTAGAAAAACAACACAGCATTATTCAATATGTTAGAAAAACAGTTAATATAAATGTATTTTTATTTTGATATCTTCATCTGGAGACGGTAAATTAAAATGATTTACAGTTGTTTGCTTATTACTTTTAAGGATTGAAGCTGATGAAATGGGAATTAGCATTGCTAGGACCATTATGTACTCATGAAACAAATACCTCCAACTGTGCAGACTGGAAAAAAAATAGCCAACAATCTATTGACTTGAATCCTAGGAAATGTTTGAGATTAAACCATGGGTCAGGGACTCAGGGCAATATTTGTCATTCAGAATTATGACAGCAGCAAGAATTTACAAATACTGCTGATAAATGTAAAATCAAACTTTTGCAGAACTGATATTTATTGCTGTGTCTGATGCTAAGTCTATGCCATAACTGTACTATGTAAAAATGAGAAAATAAAAAATGTTCATGGGCATTATATATTTAACTAGTAATCTTTTGTGCCTGATCTGGTAAGCAATGTTAACCTTCAGCCATTACTGAAGACTGAGTGTTCCGATTAAAAGAATCCAGTCCATTATGAATATTTCAGTAAATTCCTTCTTCTTAAATGAACAATTTTTTATCAACATAAATTTTTTTAGGAGTTTTATTGTAAGACAGCACTTTATGGGTGTATGCCCAAATGTTAAGTATTTTGTTTATTTTAATGAAAATGGATATGCAAACAAATATGTATCATTTCTGAAGTGGCTGGGCAATAACGAGCAGCATAGGCAGGATAGTGACAACAGCTCTTTATTGTATGGTGAGACTTCAGCGAAGGTATGCAGGCAGAAGCACTCTTTATATACAGTTGGCTGCTGGTCAGTAATCAATCAGAAACAACTCCTAGTTTGAAATTCCCGCTCAAAACAGTAACAACATAACATCCCTTCCCTCCCAGAATGCATTTTATCACAATTATTTTCATATTTACAAATGTAGTCACACAGGTGACCTGGGCATGTCTTAGTCCTAGTCGACCTGCACAGTTCAGTTGCAGGCGGGGCATTGAGCCAGTCAGAGGGACCTCCCGTCTCTCCTGGCTCCGCCAATGGAACCTCCGGGAACTCTTCAGAGGTGTGACTTTCCCCGGCTGGGAGGAGTGGCTCGCTGGGGCAGCGCTGGAACTCTGGCTTGCCAGATAAGTATTCCGGCTCACTCGGGGTTGAGGTAGCTGTATTGGAAGGACCTTGAAAGTTAGGGACTGGCTTGTACTCGAGGTCTGAGTTTTCACTGACTAGCCTTTTTCTTAACTGGTCGATGTGACGCCTCCAAATTCTACTTTGGCCGATATCGACCGTATATGATTTTGGCCCAGACATCCCTGTTACAATGCCCTCCACCCATAAGGGACCGGTGACATAATTTCTCTCATAGACCATTGTGTCAATTGGGAAATGCCTGAGGCCTCCCTCTTCCCCTTTAAAAGTATCGGCCGAATAATTAGGATGCAACCGGTCGAGGACACATCTGAGTTTACGGCCCCTCAAAAGTTCGGCCAGACTGTGGCCAGTGGCTGTGCAGGGAATAGCATGTTGCACCGCCAGGAATTGGTCTATCTTGGCCTGCCAATCGCCCGAATCTAGTCGGGACAAACCCTCCTTGGTGGTCTGAATGAATCCTTCGGCCTGACCATTCGAGGCCGGATGGAAAGGGGCCGATAGGGCATGCCGAATGCCCAGTTCGGCAAGGTAGCTTTCGAATTGGACTGAGGTGAATTGTGGCCTGTTGTCCGAAACTAACGTGTCGGGCAGACCGTGCGTGGCAAAAAGGTGGCAGAGGACTCTAATTACTGCCTCTGAAGTGGTCGATGGCATGAGAAAAACCTCCAACCACTTAGAGAATGCGTCTACCACTATTAGGAAAGCCTGGCCGTGGAACGGCCCAGCGAAATCTATGTGGAGTCGTCCCCATGGGCCCTTGGGTTTCTTCCATTCCCTAGCAGGGGCGACTGGGGGATCTGGACGGGACTCCTGGCAGGGTCTGCACTTCCCCACCCACTCAGCCATGTCTTGGTCTAAATGTGGCCACCACACGTAACTTCGGGCAAGACCCTTCATTCTAACCATGCCCGGGTGACCCACATGCAACATCTCTAACACTCTAGGTCTTAGACTTTCAGGTACAACAACACGATCTCCCCACAGTAAACAACCCCCCAACATAGATAATTCGTTGGTTTTAGTACAAAACAGTTTGAATATAACAGAGTCTGTTTGTGTAGGCCAGCCTTGCAGGACCCAGCCCATCACAGTTCTGATAGTAGTGTCTCTTTTAGAAGCTTTGGCCACCTCAGCCGAAGATAGAGGCCCTGGCGGCACAGTGTCCAGCAATAGGATTGGGGCCTCAGGAGTTGGGTTGTCTAAAATGTCAGGCAGGGGGCACCTGCTAAGGGGCGTCTGCATGGCCCATGGCTTTTCCAGGTCGGTGGATTAGTTTGTAAGAGTATGCAGCCAAATGACGAATTGTCATTCTTGGAGAAAGTGCGGCAGGGATGGGCCTGTCGCCGGCAAGGAGGCCCAGTAACGGTTGGTGGTTGGTAACTAAGTCAAATGATCGGCCAAACACGTACTCATGGAATTTTTTTACGCCGGCAATAGCAGCTAAAGCTTCCCTGTCAAGTTGGGCGCCTCTAGGCCATTTGGTAGTCTATGGCTGAGCACGGCGCCGACGCCAAATGGAGAGGCATCACAAACCAAGACCAACGGCAGTTCAGAGCTATATTGAATTAGGAAGCTGTCCTCGGAGAGGAGCTTCTTAACAGCGTTAAATGCTGCCGCTTTTGTTTTGCCCCAAATCCACGGAGTGTTCTTGCATAAGAGTCTCGGCTACCGTTGCCTTGTCTTTTAAAAACATGGTATAGAAGTTAAGAAGGCCTAGGAAGGCCTGCAGCTCGGTCTTGGTTTTGGGTGTGGGAGCGCTCTTGGTGGCTTTCACCTTGCTTTTGGTGGGATGGATCCCGATCCGTCAATCTTATATCCTAAAAACTCAACTGAGGGAACCCCAATTTTGCATTTCAACCTCTTGAGCTTAAGGCCAGCTTCAAGGAACCTCGACAGGGTTAACCTGATTCTTTCTGCCAGTTGCTTTTCGTTATGGCCACTAATTAGCACGTCGTCGAAATACGGGACGACTCCGGGGAGGCCTTGTAGAAGGCGCTCCATTGTGCTTTGAAATAATCCCAGGGCGATGCTGACCCCGAATTCCAACCGAGTGCATTTAAAAGCCCCTCTGTGTGTCACAATCGTTTGCGCTTCTGCCGCGGCGGCGTCTACCGGCAGCTGCTGATAAGCTTGCGCAAGATCTAATTTGGTGAATATTTTCCCTGGGCCAAGGGAATGCAGTAGGTGGTGAACTACTGGGACAGGATAAGCGCTTTGCTGCCACGCCTTGTTGATAGAACATTTGTAATCGGCGCAGATCCTGATAGATCCATCTGCCTTAATTGGGGTCACTATTGGGGTTTCCCATTTAGCATGATCTACCGGTACTAAGGTGCCCTGGCTAATTAGCTTATCTAATTCGGCATCAATCTTGGGTTTCAGGGCGAAAGGGACTCTCCTTGCCTTAAGCTTAATTGGGCCTACCCCTGGGTCCAAATTAAATGAAATCGGGGTCCCCACGTACTTGCCAAGGCTGTCCTCGAAACGTGCAGGAATTGTTGAGCGACGTTCCGCTGAGGCTGTGGACCCCCATAAAGCCCATGCCAAGGGCTCGGAACCAGCGTAGACCTAGAAGGCTTAGTAGTGGATCTCTAACGATAGTTAGCGGTAGTCTCTCCTCGAAATCGCCTTAGGAGATTGTGAAGGTGTCGACGCCTTCGACTGGAACTCGGTTTCCCTGGTAGTCTAGCAGGCGGACTCGTTGTCTCGATAGCTGGCTCTTTCTGTAGTTCAGAAACAGGGACTGTAACGTAGCCCACGACATGATGGAGAGAGCAGATCCGATGTCGATCTCCATGCTGCAGGGTTGACCATTGATCTTGACGGTAGTGAAGACTTTTTCTTCGGTTGACGTGCTGGCTTGGCCGACTCTCGTGCTGTAAGTTTGAATCTCGCGCTGCTTTTTGGCGCCCTTGTTCTGGATTGCTCGTTTTGAAGGTGGCAGTGGTTCTGATTGGTTGCCTTGGTCACGTGGTTTGGAAGAACGCAGAAGCTGCGCTCGGCATACTCGGGCTAAGTGACCTCTCTTCTCGCAGCGCCTGCAAATGGCATCGCAATATTTGCAGACTTGTTTTTCATGTTGGCCACCGCAACTCAGGCAGCTCTCTCGGCAGCAGCTGGGCTCGCTTTTTCTTTTTTCGGTTCGGAAGACGTCTTCGTCTGATTCTTCTTCCGAGCTTGTTCTAGCCTCCTCGCGGTGAACTGGAACCGCTTTAGGACCACTCTTCTCAGGCTGAGGACGCTGTAAAGCCTCCGACGCCTTCGTTGATGCCTCGTGTGCCCTGGCCTCATCTAGGGCACTGGAAAGAGTCAAACCCGGCTTCGCGAGCAGCCGCCTCTGAAGCGGGTGTCATGAACGCCACAGATTAACTGTTCTAGCAGCGCATCGTCCAGGTCGCGTAGTCACAGTGTGTTGCAGCTCTACGAAGCACTGCCACATATGTGGTCACCGGTTCCCCCTCTTTCTGTACTCGCTGCCTCAGCTGATAGCGCTGGACGAACTTGGATGGTGCAGGGGCGTAGTGTGCCCTTAGAGTTGCTTGGAGTGTATCCCAAGGAACCGTTTGCACTGGGGTCGGCTCACACAACGACTTGGCCATTTCGAAGACATCCGGTCCACAATGGCTCAGGAACAGGGCTCTTTTGCGATTTGCAGATAGCCCGTGCATGTTGTTGGCTTCGAGCGAGCACTCAAATCGAGTCATGTAGGACCCTCATTTTTCTCAGGCTGGATCAAACGGCGTAGGTGGAATGTACGCTGCCATGGCTGAAGTCTACGGTCCCGGTGGGCATCGTGTCTTATCGTTAGCTCTTTTTGATCCTCCTGTGTGCTATCCCACCTTCGTCGCCAAATGAAGTGGCTGGGCAATAACGAGCAGCACAGGCAGGATAGTGACAACAGCTCTTTATTGTATGGTGAGACTTCAGCGAAGGTATGCAGGCAGCAGTACTCTTTATATACAGTTGGCTGCTGGTCAGTAACCAATCAGAAACAACCCCTAGTTTGAAATTCCCGCTCAAAACAGTAACAATATAACAATTTCCTTACTTGTAGATTAATTCAAGTTATATTCCAAGCAGCAGGATATAATTGCTTGGGTATAATTTTAGAAGAAATTACATGTGTTCTACATGTAGGCTATTTCAACACTGATTGGACTCACACATTGCATTAAATCCCAATATAATTTATTTGGTTGGGGTTAATTATTTCTTTATTAAAATTACCAGTATGTTTGCTTTCACTTCAAGAGCATGAAGTGGCAAAGATAGGGCTCTCTTTACCAATTTTATTTAATATTAACTGTGAGATGTGTTGACCTGAAGTAAGTGATTGGCCCAAAGTTCACTGAGATCAAGTGAAGGAATTTGGATAATTTCAAGTCTAATCCTTAGCCGCTACACTAAAAAACCTCCCTTTTTATAACCCTATACCATCTGGCTTAATATATTGTGTAAACCCAAACAGTGCAGTTTGTAAGTCATGGTTGACCGCTTAATATAGTATATGTCAGTTAAACAGACTATGTGATGATTTATTGCAGTGTGTAAACCTAGTTTAATAAAAAATTAATGTCTGCATAACAATAAAATAATTGTGGATAAATGCTTTTAATATTTCGAAACAGTAAATGCATTGCATGGTTTTTTTAAGAATATAAGAACTATTTAGTCCAGCTGGTACTTGAAACAACATTTATAATTCACTGGAATGCATTTTCAGTTAACTTAAGTTTGAAATGATGAAATCTGACAGTCACAAGAACCAAAACAAAGGAGTCTGTTTAATGTTTTTCTGAATTTATTGATAGACAAACATTGTCTAAGTTGCTTATTTTACTATTTATAGTTAACTATACTATTTTGTGGAATATAACTATACTGTATTTTGTGGAATATACCTTATTTGAGGTAAGCCTCAAATAAAAAATAATAATAAAGGAAGTACCTTACTACAGGTTGTTAAAATCTGAAAAATTAAAAAGTAAATGTTGAGTAACAGAATGGCCAAGGAATAAGATTAACCATACATATTTCAATTGAAGTACTCTCAACTGCCTTCCTCTCTCTCCATACACACACATACATACATAATACATACTTGCATACATAATATGTGTATGTATAGTGTATACATGCACTATATATATTGGCATTGTTGGAAAAAAATCAAAGCTGTTTTATAGTTGTTGCTTTTTGATATCACTCAAAATATACTTCCAACTATAGAAAATTAGACATGTTCTTAGCAAAGTTTTCAGATCTACTTTCTGATTGAATATATAATTCTTCTTGCAACTTAAAGTATGCCATTTAATGCCTGGTTCTGTTCAGTGAATATGTGTATCCCTGGATAAACTCTGTAGTATAGGATATAGATTAAGTCATTCTAAGATTCAAGTCTTTAATATATGTTATATATAATATAAAATAATATGCTTGTAAATATATATAACGCAATAAATGTATTGTTTATATCATGAGATTCAGTATCTTTCTTTTATTTCCTTTATTTATTTACAACCATTCATATGCTGCCTTTTGTCACAATTTTAGAAGGATGGTAAAATTGGAGATAAAGATTGAGAACTACTGTCATTGTGCATGTATCAAATGACATCACTGTGGGAATCTTAGGAAAAATGTATTGCAGTAACTCATTGCATAGATGTATTCAGTTATTTTTCAGCTACTGTGAAGACAAGATGCTTGCTGTTGATTGATCCACTTTTGAAAAAGTCTGTAGCTGGGTTGGAATATGATCCACTTAGATATATCACATATTCCCCACTCTGAGGGAGATTGGTGGTTAAGAAATATGAAATATATGAATATGAGAAATATGAAATATTAATTAAATAAGTACATATTCATAGAGATAACCAGAAGCTGCTATTGAACTGAAGATTTGAAAATGATATGGTGAAGTTATTAAATATATAGGGAGTAATATTATTTTGAATTGATTTTAATTAAAATTAAATGAAAGTAAATCAGATTTTAGTTTGGGTTCTGTCTTTATATACAGCATAGAATTGCATGCTGGCATAAAGTGCTAAAGGCAAAAAAGCCTGTGTCTCCTGTATCAGGGTGAAGCCTGTATTGTCTGGCTCAAACCCCACCTATTTTCCAGGCTTCCAGAAATTCTAGCTTTTTCTCTGGCCATGTGCCAATCAAGAACAGAGATGCCATCCCAGTTTTCTACGCAATTAGTTGCAGGTATTATTTGCTGCCACTTTCTGTTTTAATGCATGTCAGTCATCCACACTGAAGAAAAGAAGAAACTCTTTATATTTTATTTTCAGACTTGTGATTACAGTATTGTATAATGGAAAACCTGATGATTTGATTCTTGCTGTTAACAGTATAGGCAAAATATTAGCCCCCAATGAGCAATTTAAAAGTCAAAAGTATTGTATTATTATTATAAAAGCAAATTTGCTGCTGTACATAAAACTAAAGGCACTTAATAAAAAAATATCATCTGATGCTTCTATCACAACTTTATTTTGGTAGCAAATTCTATTCTGGAATAACTACACTTACAGATCTTCATTCAAAGTACTTCCTTTGAATTAGAGGAATTCTAAGTATTAATTAACTCAGATTCTAATTCTAATTAACTCAGAATTATTTTTTCTCCTGTTTTCCCTTTTATCCATCAAATGTCCCAAAATAGCCCATTATCTTTCCTCAAAATACTTTCTCCCTCCCTTTTAAGTAAGAAACAACAATTTTAACCACTAGGTGGCAGTCAGGCCTATATACATGCTTCTTTGCTTAAGAATAATATTTGACTCATGGGACATTTGTGTGTGTTATGGAAAAATGAGGGCACACAAAGATGTCATACTATATGATTTCTTTGGTCCTGTGGTTCTCAGGGTTACTGTGCTTTCAGTACAGCGTGGTTCTATTTATCATAATTATTAGATAGAAAATAATACTGTGTTATAGTTTTATCTACCATGGTTTAAAAACATGCTTGGTCTTGTGTGGTCTTCAACTGCGGATTTCTAGGAAGTTTAGATGAGAGCTATTTCATTTCATTCTCTCACGGCTTTCCCACCTGTTGTCCTACTTATAAAGATTGACCTGTAGGAAATAGGTTAAGAACATTTCACAATATAGAACTTAAGAATCAGTAACAAAGTCAAATACATACTGTAGCTCTGGTTTGATCATATAAGTGGTCCCCAACTTAGAATTATGCATTTAGTGATCGTTCAAAATAACAGCTGCGCTGAAAAAAGTGACTTATGGTCATTTTTCACACCTATGACTTGCAACATTCCTGTGGTCACATGATCAAAATTTGGACGCTTGGCAATTGACATGTATACATGACAGTTGCAGTATCGGGGTTCACGTGATCACATTTTGTGACAAGCAAGGTCAGCGGGGAAGCCAGATTCACTTAACTAACTTAATTACTGCAGTGATTCACTTAACAACTGTGGCAAGAAAGATTGCAAAATGGGGTAAAATTCATTTAACAGCTGTCTTGCTTAGCAATGGAAATTTTGGGCTCAATTGTGTTGGTTAAGTGGAAGATGCATTTACACATCGAAGATTTCATCACTAACTTTTAACACTACATTCTGGAGCTGAGTGTTCATTTGGGAGAAAATCTAGAAAAACTCGATGAATAATTTGTTGAGCAAAAAATTACTCCTGTGCCCTATTAGTGGGGAAGATATCCTGATATATACAGCACTACCCTAAATCCCGTTTATAGAAGCAAGTTCTGAAAGAGCGAAACGCGCCGCTTCGCGTTTCTCACAGAGTGGGAATGCAAACGTTCTTCTGCCACTGGATAGTCACGGACAAAGATTTGGGCGATCTCGCCACTACCGTATTTCGAAATGCCGGGACGCGATGCACCATCATGAAAACCGAAGGAGCCCCGCGAGCGCTCGGGAGGACAAAGAAAGCGCGGATGCCCGCCCGCCCACCCCTCCCTTTGCTCTCCTCCCACCTCGAGTCCTCCTGCACCACCCCCCCCCCCGCCTCCCCTCGGCTCGCGCAGCCTGTTGGCCTGTCTCCTAGCAACCGTCCGCGTGCCGCCGCTTGAGCAGGAAGGGCGAAAGCGAGGGAAGCGCCATGGCTGAGCTTCCCAAAAGAAGAGCGCGATCCCCGACTCTGCCTCCCCCGGCCCCCGCCATTTTCTACGGCTCTGTGGATCCGAGAAACCCAGTGGTTCATCGATTCGAGTCCGACCTGAGTGATTGCCTGGGCCTCCTCAAGCGGAAACGGGAAGCGGGGGCTGCGAGCTCCAAGGATCAGGAGCTGCACAGGCGAGGGTAAAGCGGAGAGGGACCTTCTGCTGGTTTCCCCACTCTGTCCAAGGCGGCCAAAACCCGTCGCCTCCCGCTTCTTCCCCAGGGGCCACTCCCTCCTTTCCCGCCCTTCCCTATGTAGCAATTTCTGATTACTGAGTGGATTCAGCTGCATTTAACTCACCTGCATTTGTATTTGCATGCCAGCCTGTTAGCGGCAGCTGTCAAAAAACTAAGCAGGGTCGGAGTTTGTTAATATTCGGGTGGGAAAGTAGCAAATAATCCGGGAAAGCGAAAAAAAAAAAACCTTCCGGAAGAGTTTGTGGCTAACCCCATTTATTGTCAAGAAAACAACACGTCTTAGATAAACATCAGGAGTTCAGCATGCCTCAAGGGAGACTTTACCTTTAACACTATGGAAAACAACAATTTTGAAAGTATGATGCTGTAAGTCCCATTTCGACTCCTCTCCAGCATCCCTGCCTGGAATATTTAGGCGGTAAAAAAAGCTTATCAAATGATGTTTCTCCTATCTGTGAAATATTTTATTCTAGTCTGTTGTGAAACTGTACCAAAGGCAGAGGAGCTTTACAAGAGGAGGATGAAAGAAAGATAATTTGATTTTTTAATTAAAATTACTTTATTTGATTACTGCATTGCTAAAGCCATACTAGGTATTTCTTATAAGGTTTGGCTGTATTTGCACATGAAGAGTTATAATTTTTCACAAATCCAATTTCGATTATATTTTTTATTTGTTGAATTGGAACAAGGAGGCGTTTAGTTTTTAGAAGCTGGATTCTTCCTAGAAGTTGCAAACCACAGATGGGAAAGCTTTCCTAATATAAACATGTATCACATAGAGTTTAATTAGGTGAATTAACAAACTGTAATAATACTACTTCAAATGCAGTTGATATGTTTACTTTTGTGAGGCCAATGAGGAATGAGATCATAGAATGTCATGTCTCCTGGTTATGGTTTACAGAGCCCCCCCCCACTCCCCGAATCTTCAGTGAACTTCTTGTATGTCATTCTAATAGTTTGTTCATATCAGCGGCATTTGCATGAGTTATCTGGTTGGAATAACATTTGTATCAATTGTCAGAGTGTACAAAACTACCAGAATAAAATTTATATTTGGCTTCTTCTTTTTGTATTCATTATTTTTACTTTAGGAGTTGCTGTAGTAATTAGCTTACAGAAAAAATGTATAAACTTTTAGAAATGAAGGAGCAAGTGATGGAAGTCTGATTTAAAATAGCCGCAAACTGATGGGAATAATTGATCAGCAGATATGGATGTTGCTAGGCTGCTTTACAGCTTTCAGAAACCATTCTGCACTTCATTGCTCAGTGAATATTATTATTTATTTCTAAAAACTAGTTCCCCTTCTACACCCCCTACCTCCCATTTTCAGGTAAGAGGCTATTCCAAATGGCCAAGTCAGCTATAGTCATGCTTCGGTCCAGTGATGGGTTTCAAAAATTTTTACTATCGGTTCTGCGGGTATGGCTTGGTGGGCATGGCATGGCTTGGTGGGCATGGATTGGTGGGTGTGGCAGGGGAAGGATACTGTAAAATTTCCCTTCCCTCCCCACTCCAGGGGAAGGTTACTGCAAAATCCCCATTTCCTCCTGATTAGCTGGGACGCCGGAGGCAGAGAATAGATGGGGCAGGGCCAGTCAAAATTTTTACTACCGGTTCTACGAACTACTCAAAATTTCTGCTACCGATTCTCCAGAACTGGTCAGAACCTGCTGAAACCCACCTCTAATTTGGTCCCACTACTAGGCTATAACATTTGAGGGAAGAGATCTGGAGTATACTCACCCTATCTAACTTAGTGGAAGAGCAGACATTCTCAGGAAGGAGTAGTCCCTCTAATAATCTGACCCTGTGTCATGTAGGACTTTTAAAGGTAATAACCAGTATCTTGAATTGCACCTGAAAAGCAACTGGTTGGAAGCCAGTTCAACTCACCAGTGGTATAAGATGGCAAACTGCAGAGTGCCCAGAACTGCACATGCAGTTGTAGACCCATGATTGCTCTCATAAAGGTCTTATTGAGAGAATGTTATATAACATAATTTTGGAAGTGTTTTAGATGTTGCTTGTTTTTATGTGATGCATGTCAGCATAAAACTATCCCTTGATTTTAGAGTTCCAGCAGTGAATTTATTTCTGTTGGATCTCTTTTATTGCTTCTGTTGCTTTTCCAGCTTTTATTATTATAATCTACTGTTTAGTTAGATCACAAGGAGGTTTTATGGAAATATTATTTTGATATTTTATGGTGTCTAAAATTTCTACAGACAACATATCAATCAAACGATAATTTAATAGGTTAAAATATTTCAGATATTTTATAAATGTTACTGTTATTTATAACTTTTTTGGTCTTCAAGTCAGAGTTAACTCCTTGTAACTGCTTGGAATAGTCCCCACAGTTTTCTTGGCAACATTTTTCGGTAGTGGTTTGCCACTTTCTAAAGCTGAAAGAAAGCAATTGATCGAAAGTCACCCCATTAGTATTGTGTCTCAGCTAGGAGTAGAACTCACAGTCTGTTGGTTTCTAGCTTGATGCTTAGCTACTAGATAAAATGTGTGTTAAAATATATGACTTAAATATCTGTTACTTTATAGATATTTATAAACAGTTTTTGTTGTTGGTATGGTTTGGAAATCCAGTAAAATATAACACTACTATCTTATTGCCATTCTAAAAATATTAATTCAACAAGATTATTACCATACTTCTCAATAAGTGATTTCCTGTGGTGATTTTTATTTAGAACCACTTCTTTGTTCAATATCTGGAATAACTACAGGCCTCTACTCCCGGATTGGTATTATAATGAAACACTTGTGAAAATTGGTGATCAGCTTATGGAAATGAAAGTAAGTAATGATTCTGATGAATCACTTTTATTAGATTTCTGTTACATGTGTAGGCATGAATGTTCATCAAGTTGTGCAAAATGATACTTCGTATATAATATTTTAATTCAGTTGGGTTCAATTCAGTTCAATTTTACATAGCAGGAATTGGAGATGCAAACAGGATCCTGTTGTAAAGTGGAGGTGGTTTTATTGAATATTAGGGAACTCTGAAACAGATGGGAAGAATGGTAGAAAGTTGCAAGGAGAAAAAGGAGTTGATAAAAATCCAATTTCTTTAGTCAGTGCTTCCACAGGTCTTCTTTAAAAGGATTGTCCACTTTTTCTCAGAAACAAACTATATGCAGAACATTTTAAGTATTAATTTCAGCAAGCATATTATCTTAAAATGATAAGCATTGATTGAAATCTTTTTTAAATTTGAATTTATTTCACACCATACTGCCTGCTTTCAGCATTTTATAATCCCAAATATGATTTAATTGTCTCAATTTACCTTACATGATGTGCATTTGGGAAAACTACTATTATATGTTTTTGTATTCCCAATTTTGCGCCATGTATCTTCCATTCTGCAAAGAGGTAGGTAATCTTTGACCTATTTACATTCATTTGTTCAGTGTCTGTTCAAAGTTTCAGTGTACTGAACAAATGATGGTTATGACTGATCCTTAGAGTTCTTGCCATCCCAGCACTCCCATGGTCATACAATTGCAATCTAGGTGACAGGCAACTGATTTGCCCTTATGAATACTTTCAGTACTCTCATGATTGTCATCTGCTGCCTTCCCCAGAAAGTCACTGTCCATCTGCACACCCTCTTCCAGTTCATTTGTGCTCACTTTTCACTGGCCATTCATGCCCCCCATACCCTCATGCACTCTCTCCAACCTCCACTGTGCATCTTACTAAGCTCCTTGTAATCTTGCACACCCTCCCTGCCGTTACTGCATGTCTCATGCACCACCTTGTACTTTCATGCACTTTTTCTGACCCTCACCGTGTCTCCCTTATTTCAGCACACATACTGTTGCTTCCTCTACCATACAGCAGCAGCCACTTACCTGCATGCAGGCTTGGGAGTTGCAAGTCCCTTGTTGGCTTCTCCACTGACATGGATGGGGAATCTGGTTAAAAGTTGCTTTGTGTAATGACTATGGGATTTGATTAACAATGACAGTTCTTCAGTAACGGTTGTCACTTAGCAATGAAGTTGTGCTTTATGACTGCACCACTTAGGGATGGAAATTCTGGTGTCAATTAGCATCATAAACTGAGGACTTTCAATATATTTAATAATATTTAAAGATACCTATATTAACCTATTATTTTATTTATATTTGTTTTTTATATTTAATACAGATTTGTATGAGATCAATTTAAGTTATTTATGATCCTTATTCGAGGTATTATGCTTCTTAGTGTGTCTATCCTTTATCCTACCTAAGCCATAATCTAGTTTAAATTGTTTTGCTAAATAAGCATAAGTGTTTGGGTTTATACAGGATCAAGTCATAAACTGTAAACCATTTAAACATAGTACATGCAATATACTGATCTAAAGCCAATGAACCATATGATGGCTATTACTGTATATTAATTCAACTAATATTGTATCAGTTGCTGTGAAGTATGAGCAGTAGGGATAATTTTACTAATTTTGTCTGTATTAATGTTTCTTCTCAGTGAAAGTATTTTAAAAAGTTTATCTGAGACTGCTCTTATTTGGAATAAAGAGGAATATAGTTTTAAGACTACTAAATAAATAACAAAGTATCCCGATGTCTTCTGTACTGTATCAGCTGTATTCATCAGACTGGTTTCCTAACTTATAATATTTGCTTACATGAAAATGAATTCCAGTGGATTCAGTTGTTATATGAGCTTATTGAACTTTAAATGTTTAAGTTTAAATATTCAATAAGTGTGTGAAACAACTGAATTAAGTATAATTAATTTTCAAGCGAGTATTATAATTATTGCATTTTATCCTACCTGTTTGTTTATAGTTTGAAGTGTTTTAATATTGTGTGTGACCAGCCATACGCTAAATAAATAAATAAATGTGTATAATTATCTAGTAACAATTTTATGGAAAATATATGTAAAACACATTATTTTTGTTTTCAGGAACATAAGCTAGCATTTTTGTATTGCTATGAGCAGTATCTTCAACAAATTAGTGGTATAAATATAAACAAACATGGATTAGATGCACATCAATTAAAGTCTAATTTTTTTCCAAATGGATTTAGAGATCAAAGCGCTACACGTACAGTGAGTATTTACAACAGCTGTATTTAATGTTTCTATAATTTGGCATTAATCAGGTTTCATGAAATAGGTCATGAATATGGCCCATATTATATTGCAAATGCATTAATTTGATGAAAAGAAAATATGTGATTTTTTTTCAAGATGATTACACTTCATTCTAGAAACAAGTTTAGAAAAATGAGAGCAGAAAGAAAATATAAGTAATGTCTTCTTTCCTTTGTAAAATCCATTCATAAATTGTGAGAGCAAAGTATTAGAAATGTAATTTTCTCTCTTCTACCCCACCCCATAGTTAATTTCTGGATTTTGACAGTAAAGTATCTTGGATTACAGGTAGTCCTTGTTTAGGGACCCACAGTTGGGATAAGTAATTTGATTGCTAAGTGATGTAGTTGCTTAGTGGAAAACCATGTGACCACGACTCTGATTATGATTTTATTTCAGCTTTTCTTCCCTCCCCCCTCCAACCTTTGAAATGTTCATATTGGCACTGGGATAATTAGCAAGAAGGGAAAGAATATTTATATTTGCATTCATTGGAAAGGAAAGGATTACAAGAAAGTAAATTGACTCACAGTGGGGAATGTAGATTGAAAGAAATGCGCTAGAGCGAATGGTTATCCCTCGGTCTTCCTACACATCACCCTGCCTTGCTATCCACCCTTGGTCTTCACGCATGCATGCTGTACTATTTCACCACCCCCTGGCCTTTGAGTGTACATGTTCTGTGCTGCAGTACCCCCACTTCCCCTGCATCCCCCAACTCATACATGGTCTGCATTGGGTCTTACAATCTCTCTCAGCTTCCCCAAACTCATGCTTGGCCTGTGCTGGCCTTCCCCTTCCCCTGACTTTTCCCAGCGGCCATGGCACATTTCCACAACCCCCATATTCCCCTGCATTCTTGTGCTCATTACCTGGGATTCCCACTGCTTCCCCACTTGATCTGCATGTCTTGAGGTTAAGATGGCCACCAGGACTCTGGCATTGCTGCTAAGCAATGCAGTTGTGTGATGTTGCACTTTACAACTGCATTACTTAGTGACAGTCCCAATTGCTGTCATCACTCAAGGGCTGCCTGTATTGTTTTATATTGGGGAAATATATCATATTTCCCTTCTGTACTGTAAATTACTTTTGCTCTATTGCAGATGTTTTGCAGACAGCAGAAAGGTTAGCTGTCACTGTCATAGAACATTCATTCATTTACTATCTCATTCATTCTACTGCTGTCTTCCATAGTTCTCAATGGCTTACAGAATATAGAAAGCAAGAATTAAAATTCCCACAAAGAGATTAAAACCAATTTGAATAAAAACATAATAACCACCCCCAAAAAACATGTAAAGTAAAATATAAAAATAATGGAAGAAAAACGAGAACAAGATGGCATGAAATAGAAAACTGAGAAAAGACCCTCTGAAATATTTTTAACACTTCCTGTAAAACCAGCGAGGAAGAAGCCAGCTTGTTCCCCTGTTGGGACATTGTTTCAAAGCATAAACATTGCCAATGTTTTATTGGGTCCTTCTTTACATTTAAATATAGATCAATAAAACCATTGCTCTAAACAAGCATTAAATGATACCAAAGTTTATTAGACAACTAGTGAAGGATTTAAATATCAAAGGATAAAAAAGCAAAATAATCTTGAAAGAAGGTGGAGTAAATGGATGTTGTAAAATAGGACCAAGAAAGAAGTTGAATGCTATAAGAAAGATCCGATTGGATCGTTCATTGGAAACATGGAAGCTGATTGGAAAGATGGTTTAATGGTGAAGCACGTGATTCTGGGTAGCTGATTCCACATGGAGTGGAGAATGAGGGTTATTTATACCCTCTCTGGGCTTTGAACTTGAGCTTCCTATTCCTGTGCCAAGAGCATGTATTCTGTTGGTTGCTGCCAGGCTCCCATGGGGCCATGCAGGGGTCATAGCTAATTTTGTAGGTTATCTGAATCAAGCTTCGTTGAAGCTTGGGCTGATGCAGTGAAGGGGCTTGTTGTGCAGTTCCTATTGTGGCTGAATGACTTTTTCCTGAAGGATAATCCCGTCATCCTGGAGCTGAAGGTCTTTGTTTTGTAGGTAGGCTGGCCCAGTCTTTCTTTATGGGCACTAAATATCTGCTGGGGCAGGGAGTTTCTGTCTCCCTTAAGATTTCCATTTCTCTTTTAGGGGAAATTTAACATTCTGCTTTTTAAAATATTTTTCAAAATATTTCTTTCTTCTAGGAGGGGTGACTTCCCTCAGTACTATTGGTGGGGCAATAAAATAATTTGAAAAAGCTGTAGAAAACACATTGACACATTTTGATAATATATTTCTGATTTCAGTAATTTCTTATTGTTCATCTTAGCTCCATGTTCTGCAAGCAAGGAATATTTGCCTTTATAAAATAGTATGTGATAAAGACAGTGATCTCCTAAATCAAGACTCTGTGAAGACATGTTTTAATATCTTAACCATACTGCAACTCGTCATGCAGATGACTTTGCCCCATGAACACTTATGTTGGATTGTCTACAATGGTATGCCACATTTTAAAAACTCCGAATGTAGTCCTAAATATTAAATATTGTCTTATGCCCCATATTGGAGGAATCTTTTGAAATTTCAACACGAATTCCAATTTGAGAGTTTATATATTATTTGAATTTGTTTGCCGCTCATCTTGCTTTGAAGCAACTCTTTTTAAATCATCTGATGAAGGATTTCACATTTCTCGTTACCTTTAATAATTTTGTGTATCATATTTTCAATGTTGATAGAAATGTAATGGGATACTGTGTTTTAAGAAAATATTAACACTACTATGTAAAATGTGTACAACTGAGAGGATAGTTCATATTTTGGAATTGCTAATGTTTAGGACAAACATCATAAAAATATTTAAAATTGAGATATTTTAATAGAGTGATAGATTATATAGCCATGATGGCTAACCTATGGCACACGTGCCACACGTGGTACACGTAGCCATATTGGTGGGCATGCGAGCTCAGCTGATTTTCGGGCCTTCTGGACCCACCAGAAGTAGAGAAACAGGCTGTTTCCTGACCCCAGAGGGCCTCAGGGGATGGTGGGGAAGTCCCGTTTTTCTCTCTCCCCAGGTTCCAGAGGTTTTCTAAGAGTCTGGGGAGGGCGAAAACAGTCCATTTCACAATTTCCAGTGGGGAGAGTGGGGTGGAGGTAGCATGTGCACTATGGGTGTGGGCATGCACGTGCGTGACACCCCCCCTGCTCCTTCCCCCTCCTGACACATGATGGCAAAAAGGTTAGCCATCATTGTTATATAGCATCAAGAATTTTATTACATATAAGATTGTATACATTGTTCATAAGATATTTGAATTGTAGAAATGATACAGTTAGGATGTAAAATATTGCACCATTTTAATCAATAGTTTTGGTTCATTTGTAAATAAACAGGTTGGATAAAAATAAAGATAGCTTGTAATTTATTCACAAAATTCATCACAATAAAGAACTATGGTGTTTATATGTTCAAATATTTTTTTTATAGGTACAGTTCATATGTATACCATATGTAGGCACTTGATGACTATAGGCCAATCAGCTAAGGTACATGAAATAAAGTATAAGCATTTATTTATTTGCCTGTTCTTTATCAAAATATTTTTTAAAATTAATATTTATTGTGTGTTGGGGAATGTCTAAACTTTTATTTGCATTACAAAGATGTTTATTAAAATGCATTCCTTAAATAATAACAAGAAACCAAAACTTATTTTTGAATAGGAAACTTTTAACTATAGAGATAATTAGGAAGAGAGATGTGTTTCCTCTCCCCCCCCCCCCCACCCCGCTGGTCAGCAAAGAGACCTCTGGCTAAATGACTTGTGATGTTGTTTTCTGATACAAGAATATGTACTTGTCCTTTGTGACTGTTAAAGAGTGTTCTTATCTCATGCCAGGAGAAAACATGATATTATCAACAAGGCTCTGGAAAAATCTGATTCAGAATATTTTATCTTGCCCTTTTTGATTTGTGGTTGATTTGTGAACAAAATGTCAAATTAGGACTTGCTTGGCTATGGATCACCTTTTCTTTAAAAGCAATTATCTGTTTTCATTTTTCCTTTTTCTTTTTGCTGACTATATAGCACTGATAGCTCTTTGGGGAAATTCAAAAGCAAATAATAATATTTAAATAAGAGTATAAAACTTGCTTTAAGAATGTGAGAACTAAGATGGGTTCAGAACGATAAAGATGTGATTATGGAGTATTTATAAAATATACTGTATATATAGTCCTGTGCATATTTTTATTATTTTGCGCTTTCACATGTTCAAAATAAACTTAGTATATAAAATAAATATTATACTGCACAGCTATGTGCAGTATAAAAATTACATGGTTATATAGAAGACTCTTATTTCATTAGGTTGAATTCCAGTGCCATCTAGTGGCTATTTTTCACAGTTACATTTTTTTTCTTTAGCTTGAAAAAAGTTGGTTAAAAAGATACTGTACTTTAGATGCCTTCATTACTATGCAGGATAATTTAAAACAAAAAATACTAATTTTAGGAACATCAGCCAAACCAATAAATTTTTGTTATAATTTTCGTTATAAAAGGAGAAATGTTATCAGTTCTCTTCCAGTATCTAATTTTTAATTTGCCTTTGCTCTTAAGAAACATGATAGATTTTTCTCTTTTTGGTATCTAAATGTGTACATGGAGATTAAATTAACTCTCTTGAAATTCTATTTTGAACATAGTAAAATTAGTATTTTTCTGATCAATCAGTGTTCGCTATACTGTCATTATTTCATGAAAAGCATTCCCATTTAGTAATGATTAATACACACATACCAGGGGTGAAATGCTCCCAGTTTGGACTGGATTGCCTGATCCAGTAGCGATGATGGTGGGTGGTTTGGAGAACCAGTAGCAAAGGTCCCTGCCCCTCTCCCCCCTGCCCAGTTGAGCCGCACAATCATCAGTGGCTTTTTTTTTCTCTTTTAAGAGCATTTTTTTTACAACCTCTTCGGCTGAAAAATGATTTTAAAAATAATAAAAAAAGCCTCTGATGACCGCGCAGCTCAGTTGGGATCATCAGAGGCTTCTAAAAGCATTTTTTTCTGCAACCTCTTCGGCCGAAGTGGTTGTAGGGAAAAAATGCCTTTAAAAGCCTCTGGCGATCCCAGCTGAGTTGCCTGATTGTCAGAGGCATCTAAAAGCATTTTTTTCTACAATCTCTTAAGATTGTAGAAAAAATGTTTTTAAAAGTAAAAAAAAAAAGTTGGCCAAGCCCACCCAATCACATTACCCCCCCCAGCAAGCCACGCCCACAGAACAAGTAGCAACAATTTTTACATTTCACCACTGATACATACATATATATGTGGGTGGCTGTTGGTGTGTGGATCAGCACATATGCCTTTGATTCAGTATTGATTTCTGGTAACTGCCTTGTCTAGTTCCTGTAGTTTTCTTGGCCAGGCAGGAGAAATTAAACTATATCATTCTCTGATATCTTAATGAACGAATTAGAAAAAGAGATGCACCAGAGATGCAAAATATCTTTATGCATTCATAAAGATATTTTGTTAGTAGTAACTTTTTGTTTGTACTTAACTATTAGTTACCAGCTAATTACCAGTTACCCCCCCCCCACACCCCCCAAGCGGTGTTCTTTTTTATACAAAGTCAGCTTATTGCTCCCACAATCCGGGTCCTCATTTTACCTACCTCGGAAGGATAGAAGGCTGAGTCAACCTTGAGTCTGGTGAGATTTGAACTCGCAGTAATTGCATGCAGCTGGCAGCTAAAGGCTACTTTAACAGCACTTTAGTCCCTTGCACCACCAAGGCTCCTTTATTTGAAAACACTACTCCCTAATTTTATGCTTGAACCTGGGAAGAGACGGTCTCTGAAGTTGTGTTCTATCTGAGAAGAGAATGTTACGGTATTAACTTAAGTGACAAATAACATATCTGGGGACACTTTTTTTAATAGGTGCTGGAATATTTATTGTGGGCATCAGTATGTATGGAATCATCAATCCCACTTTTAGCTGTACACTATTTGACATGGAGAGCCACTCTGTACAGTGCTGTTTGTCAGTGTTACTATGATTGCCAATCTGGTATTCATGGAGAGGTAATAATCTCTATTTTAACTTTTATTAAAATATATAAAAGATACTGCTATTTGAGCTGCTCTGCAAAGCATAACTTAAAGGAGTTTGTTTTATATTCCTTATCAGTCTATATTTAGGATAGGGATCATTAACATGAAAATTTAGGATTTTAATACATTCTTTACAGGAAATTGATTAACTGCTTCTGGCATTTTTCCGCTCCCTAATCTTTTGAATTATAAGTATTATCAGATTTGGGTTTCAGTGCACAACCAACTTATTACTACTTTTCTCAATTAGTAGGACCATCATTTTTATTTGTCCCTTCTAATTTCTTTCCACCATGGGGCATCAATTGTTTTTGGTATTACTAATCCCAACAATTTTTTTCTATCTTGCCTATAGGATAAATTCTCATCTGCTTTTTCCCCATTCATTATTTTTTATATGCCCAATGTAGCTTCTCTAATGTGTTCCCAGTTTTGCTCTGTCTATTTGCTCATGGAGGATTTGAACAGAATGACATTTGCATCCCAGGTATTGCCAGTGTTTACAAAATCCTCCTGCAGCCTTGTTCCCTTTAGTACTTGCAATCTGACTATGATAGGGTGTGGAGTGTTGCATATAACGTCAATTGGACTGCTAAGTTAAAATGGACAGACAATATTGCCATTTCATTTCTCTATCTGTTGTGTCCTTACTAAAAAGGGAAAATTTCAAACATATTATTACACGAAAGTTTCAGAGTGCGTTTACTAAATGAATGAATATATTATGTTGTAGGTATTTGCACGGCGTGGTTTGATTAAAATTGATGAACTAAAGCAAATGGAGTTTATGAGTTCATCACCTCTGAGTATAGAAACAAAGAAAAAATTCAAAGAAGCAACTGTGAAGGTATATATTTTTCGTAAAGAATACCATAATTAATAACAGAAGTAATATAGTAATTATGCATTTCTTCACTTTGAGCCAGATGGCAGCAATGATTTTTAAAAGAACAGTATTTGAACCAAGAAGGCGACCAAAAGGAGTTCTGAGACCAAGAATAAAAGCTAATCTGAAAGAAGCACAGCATGTAAGTTTTAGGAATGTTGGCTTGTCCTGGCCAGGAATAGGAACTCATGAAGGTGACTATCCTGTCTGCATTTCTGTCTGTCTGTCTGTCTGTCTGTCTTGTCTGTCTGTCTGTCTACTTAGAAATAAGTCCCTTTGAGCTCAGTGAGACTTATTCTCAGGTGAGTAGATAGAGATTGTAGCATTAGAATACCTGTTTTGAAAAGATTTGGGGCTCAACTGAAGGCTTTATATTATTGATGCTTCTAGATTCTGTCCCTTCTTGAAAAACAGAACTCTATAAAAAGAAATATTTACATTGGAACCTAACACTTCATTCTTCCAGGTCTTGTTTTTTCGTGCTGTCTGAAATTGCAAATAAACACTAATGAATTTGAAATCACTATCTGATATGTAGTTTTCTCAGGGGAATCTGGCTGAAACTCCAGAAAGGAATTTTGAGAACCCAGTTGCTATCAGTGCCGTAGAAACTTTTACTACTACTACTACTACTTTACTACTTTTACTACTAGCCCTTTTGAATCTTATTCATTTGCCTCTCCCATTGGTATAAAGGCCAGATTCATGACCTTTAATAATTAAATGGCATAGTGTGTTATACATATGTACACTATTTGCAGCATGTTTTATCTTTAAGGTTTATAACATTTTGCTTCTTATAATGGTTTAAAAATGGCAGCCAAGTTTCACTTGACACCAAATTCTACAATATAACATTTAGCAGTCATGGTAACTGTTTTATAGAAATGTATTACTATAGTTCAATTTATTTGAAATACAACATGATCCTTGATATTTTTATTTTATTTTAGCTGCCTTGGCCTCGTACCATCACAGAACGGTTGCTGATGGAAATATTTGATTGCAACTCATCAATTTTTTTTGCCATTATGGAAGCTCTGTTTGATAAAAACAGACGGACCCTTATTCCTGGACCTTCTGTTCCTGATGAAATAGAAGTGCGTGACATTATTTCAGAACTCTGTTTTGCAGGCGCGGATATTCTTGAAGGTAATTGTATATATATAAAATATGATAGAAAGATTAGAAAAAAAAATAGAAGTTCAGTGCTCTATACAAAATTAAGAGGCTAACTTTCCCCAAACAGGCCACTTTCTGGTCGACAAGTCAAATTGTGAAAGGTTAGGAAATTATTTTCCAGGTATCTAACATTTAAATAAGTTTTGCCTGCTTAGAATTGTGGGTAAGCTGAAACATAATTTCTACCACTGCTGGAGAAGAGAAAGTAAATCAGACCTGAAAAACACCTTTTGGCTTTCAACTGACACATTATAGAAGAATGAAAAGGTGCTTTGTAGGAAATGATCTCATTGTCTAAATTGAGCCTTGTCTTCAAGCCTGTTAGCAACAACCAGTTTATAGTACAATCCAGAAGATTTTTACCATGGCAAAAATTCTAGAGATTTATCTTTCAGGACTGACTGCTACAGTGTTGAATTACTTTTCCTTGGCACGTGTGTGGAGTCTTGGAGATGAAACTGCTAGTGCTAAGGCCTGCACTTAAGGTGAAATTAGCTCCAGTAATGGGCTTTTTTGCGAACCTTTTAATAGCTATGGAAGTTCCATTTATTTAATTGATGGGGCTCTAATGTAAGATTCAATGGACTTCAGATGTACCATTTCACCATGCTGGGTTCATAACTGTATATATGTCTAAAACAGAATGAAGCTTGAGAATTCTTGAGATCTAATTTCTCTTTTTTTCAAGAGACCAGTAGAGCCGCAAGTTGATTTTGCAGTTGCTATGCCAATTCTGGAACTTCTTTCTCTTTGCATGTGTTTTTAAATGTTTCTTATACATTTGCGGATGCTTGTGCATTTTAAGCCTAAAACGTACAGGGAGAACTCAGCTAGGGAACAGCAAATCTGGGAGGGACTTCTATTGATGTGCTTGTGAGCTTACTGATCCAGCAAGCACTTTTCGTTATCTACTAACATATATTTGGCCTTCTGTTTTGTGGATATTCCCATTAACAATCTCTAAGAATTAATAGACTGTGCTGGTCAGGTGTTTTATAAGCCAAAAGTAAAGTGGCCACGTGGAGGCAATGCTTGAGGAGGGACATTCCTGTAGCAGATTTGTCAAGTTAAGGAGTTGAACAGGTATTAAATAATATATAGTATTTAAAGTTTGTTTTATTATTCTGTTTGTTTCCTCATATGATTTGATTGCTTATTAGTAACCTATGACTATTACGAAGTGTTGTATCTTATGATTCTTGATGAATGTATTTTTTCTTTTTTTCCTTTTATGTACACTGAGAGCACCAAAGGCAAATTCCTTTTGTGTCCAATCACACTTGGCCAATAAAGAATTCTGTTCTGTTCTGTTCTGTTCTGTTCTGTTCTGTTCTGTTCTATTCTATTCTATTCTATTCTATTCTATTCTATTCTATTCTATTCTATTCTATTCTATTCTATTCTATTCTATTCTGAAGAGGTTTATGTTTTTTTAGGTGGTGGCATCAATGTTGCAATTAACACTTCTGAAGTTTCTTCAATAATAACTACTTCATCACTTATGCAGCAGATATTAGCAGGTATTTTTAAAATATTTACAGTGTTTAATTAAAATAATGAAATGTTTATATAAGATAGTGCTTTATAAGACAAGTCATAATAATTATAATTTTACTGCAGATA
Source organism: Masticophis lateralis (assembly GCA_030761175.1). Lineage (NCBI taxonomy): Eukaryota > Metazoa > Chordata > Lepidosauria > Squamata > Colubridae > Masticophis > Masticophis lateralis. The sequence continues at coordinate 37,381,780 of JAUDYJ010000006.1, read as the reverse complement.
AAAATGTTTGGATAAATTAAATTACCTTCTACTCCTGTTAAATTACCTTCTACTCCTTTTTAAAAAAAAGAATCACCAGTAATTTGGCAGTTTAGGTGACCATATATTTATATTTATTTTTATATATATATTTATAGCTTTTAAAATAATAGAAAAAGAACAAAAGGAACAAAACACAAAAACACGTACATTATTAAAAATAAATGACGAGAGTTTTAAAAAAGATGAAAAAGATACAATAGAAAAAATGAAAATCCCTTAATATAAAGTATAATATATTGCTATAATAAATAGAATAACAGAGTCAGGTGAGGAAGGGGGCCATTTCATTATTCTTTCATCTTTAAGGCTTTTACTAGCTAGCCATGTAGTGGAGTACTTCAGTGCATGGGGCATTGTCCTGCTTAAAAATCATGGTCTTCTTGAAAGATGCAGACATTTTCCTGTACCACTGCTTGAACAAAGTGTCTTCTAAAAACTGGCAGTAAGTTTGGGAGAGGATTTTGAGTCCAACTTCAACCTGAAACAGTCCAACTAGCTTATCAATTTCAAGAGTGCTACATCCCAAACTTCTGGCTGATGTTGAAGCGAGATTGGACGTGAGGTGTGGGTCTCTGCACTCCCATACTGAGTTATCCCTGTTGGAGGGCTCCGAAAGGGGTGGTGAAGTAAACAGGGGTGCCCTGCAGGTCACAGAGAGCCACAACTCTCTTGCTTAACCCAGGGCTTCTTCCCTGTCATCCACGACAAGAAGAAGAGGCAGCCATCATGGCTGCCATGAAGCTGGGATAGCCGAGGCAACAAAGAAATGTGCAGGAGTGGTGTAGATGAACAGTGACTGGAGCTGGGTGAGAAGATTCCTTTTTTTATTTAGACTCTAACTTTAAAAGAAAAAAGAAGAAGAAAATCAAGGAAAAGAAACTATTTCTTCTTTTTTTTTGTAAATTTTTTTTTTATTTTTTCCAACATAAACATTAAAATAAAGAAATTTTTTCAAGAATGAAATCTTGGTCTGGTCACAAATAGGTATACTAATTTCACAAACATGAACAAATAATTTTAACATAAATTCCAACATCTTAATTTAAATCTTTCTATTATTTCATCATACATCTTAATCTCCTACTAAAGCAAAACTCATTTTTATATTCAATTATGAATTCAATTATAAATCAAAATTCAATACTGCTCTATCTGATTTTTTTTCCATCGCTCCTTTTAACATCAACATCAATCACAAAACCAATTTGCTCTATTAATCTATATATTTACCTTACAATTTTATCACCACAAATCTTAATTTTTAAATGTATACAATTCAATTTTTATTTCAATTTATTAATCAAAATTTCTTTCTATTTTTCTCATTTTCTAGACCCAATTCATCCTATCTTGATCTTAAACTTTTACACAGACATCTCAAAATTTCCAATTTCATTTTAATTATCGCCCAACATTTTCTTTTTTACCCCTTATTAATAATTATTCTTCAGTGTATTCTCCTCATTTTCCTCCATCACTCCACCTATTGTTTGGCTGATTTCCATCATAACATATTTTGGCTGAGTTTTCAGCAAATTCTCCTCCATAACCTCAACTATTATTTGGCTGATTACCAGCATTTTCCATTGTTTTGGCTGATTTCCAGCATGCTTTATTTTGGCTGATTGACAGCATTCTCCTCCATAACTTCACCTATTATTTGGCTGATTTCCAGAATTATATTATTTTGGCTGAGTTCTCAGCATATTCTCCTCCATAAGCTCCAACCATTATTCTGCTAACTTATTTTAAAAATTTCTTTTTCAATATGTTGTCTATTAATCCACTGTTTCCAGCTATAAACTTCCAGGGTATGTCCCCATCTAGTTCTTAATATTAATCATTTCCAACATGTGTTAAATTCAATCACAATTATAGCTTCCATCTGTGTCCCTTAGTATATCATCTATAATCATTAATAATTGATCATAATTATCACCCACCACTTTGTTATCAAATTAAAACTAAATCATGTTGCATCAAATTATGCTTTTATGAAAATGTCACTTTTAGTCACCTTAACTTCCCTCTTCTATTATAATTATCTTTCTATCTTTATTTTATCATAAACACTTCTTGTTTTAATTTAAAGCTCACTTAAACTTTGAACCATTTAAACAATTAAAAATTCAAACATTGCTATCTGATTTATCTATTTTGCTTCTTCATTTCCTTATCTGTCCATAGGCATTTCAATTCAAAGTCAAAACTTCCATGCTTAAAACTTTGCATATCCTTTTTAATTCCATTATAAAGTCTGTTTCCAGTAAAATCCATCAGCTTCTCCACTTCTGTTCTTGCGCCAAACCTTTTGTTGCTGCGCCAGTTAGTTAAAAGTTTATTAATCATTGTATTTCTTCTTTCTTTGTAAAGTCATTAAAAGACAGAATAGGAATCTCCAAAGTTCAAAACACCATAGTTCTTCTCAAAGTAATCCACAATATATAACAAGTTTAATAGGTTCTTTTCAGGAAAAAAACAAGTTTCCACAATCAACACTTTCACTTAGTCACAGCTTCAATTGCCATTTTGAAACCTTTATATAGCAATCCATTTAATCTCTTTGTCTGGTTTTTAGAGGTGGCGAATCCTTAATTATCGCTTTTCTCTTTTCCAGAAGTCAAATCCGTTTCAGTTTTAACAAGAAAGTTTGAATATCCAACTCTAGTTAATAAGCAACTCATTCCAATCAGTCGGTGGTAGAGTAAAATTCTTAAACGGTCTTTAAATCCTTTCCTTATTTTGCAAAATCTTCAAGCCCGACAGATCTTCAGCCGCTAGTTAAGGCTGGGGGTCTTATTTGTAAATATCCTTATTCACGCGTTGTTTCTCACCTGGGTTGGTGTCACTCACCCAGCTCCAAAGCATATAGTCCTTTCTTCCTTCCTCCTGCTCATTGCTTGTCCCGAATTGTCGCAGTCTCGAGGCAGCCGCCATAGCTGCCGTCCCCCGCCGCTGACTTAGAGGGTTACCTCCGGCCTCCGAGGAACTTGCCCATTCCTCTTGGCCATCCAAGGGGTCCCTCTCTTTACCCCTGTCTCTTCAGGACAGGGTAGGTCCGCAGACCTGTCAGTGGCGGTTTGCCAATTGGGGTTTTGGCGGGGCTCATTAGAGCCCCACCATTTCCCCGACTGCATCGTTGCGACGCCAAACCGGAAGTCAACTATTTCTTAAAGTGGTGAATTATCATAGAGAGAAAAATCCTGTATCAGGGTTCCAAGGAACACCCCCAACAAAATAAAGCTCTGAGTTCTGAGGTCCCTCAAATTTCCAATTTATTAGAGATGTCATGTTGGCACATCTGGAAAAACCTGAATCTGAAAGCTTCCAGTTTTCCACACCCAGTAATAGTTCACAGCCCTGCCCCACACCCACAAGTTCATCACATTGTCCAATAAACTCTTCACAATCCACCGGATACAATCCTCAGGCAGTTTCCATCAGACGCAGGCAAAAATGCTTGAATATGGAATGTTGTTATGACTACATTTCTACTGCTCCAACAACAACCCCCTCCAACTTCCCCAGTTAAAATATGTGGCAGTTTAGAAGCAAAAAGAAAATTGTCTTCCAAAACTGACATCTTAGACCCGAAAGAAAGGGATTAAGGGGAGAAAAGCTAAAGACCTTTTAAAACATAGAAAATTGGATTTTTTTTTATTGAAAAAGTTTTACAATACAAAAATTTTTTCATTTCCCCCCCACCCCAACCCCCGCTTCCCAGTCCCTCCCCCTACCTCCCTCTACCCCAACCCCTTCCCTCCCCATCCCCCTGACTTCCGCTACAAATTTTAAAAGAAAAAAGATTTAGAACAAGAAAAGAAAAAATTAAGTATTCAAATTCTAAATTGAAGAAATTTCGAAAGAAGAAAGAAAGATAAAAAAGAACAAACAAACAAAAGAAACCCAATACTTATAACCAAAAAGTATAACAATAGACCTATAAATATTAATGTTTTTCTAAAGTTAACAATGTTATAATAAAAAAAACCAATAATAATAACCATTATAATATTCAAACCAATTTAAAAAATATTATACCTCTCTGTAATCCATTAGTATTAACATTACTAATCATATACCAAATTCGATCCCCCTTATAATAAAATATAGTATATCACCTGCATATCCATATCAAATAATTTTATCCCAACTACACCCCTTAACTAAAAAACAAGAACATAAACATAAAGCATGCAATATAATATATATGATTATACATATATTATTATAATCATACAATTGTATCCAAAAAGAAATTTTTCTATCTTCATGATCCAAATTTCAATCTTCTCTTCATCTTGATTAAAGTTAAATATACTTTCTCCAACATAAATCCAATTCCAATAAGCTTCGTCTTCCAGCTGCCCCCATCAACAAAATAAAGCATCTCTCCACACAAACCCCCCGAGTGACTTTATGTAAATAATATCCAACCACGAAGGTATTCACTCCTCTAAGTAGAATCATTCAAATTAGCTTACACTGTACCACCTAAAAGAAAGAAAAAACCAATGCAGCTCCTCCTAAGATTCAAATCTTAAAGAGAAAAAAACTAGAAACTGCATTCCCAGATGTTCCTTTAAAGCTCTTTCAAATCCTGTCGCCCTTTGCAATTCATTCCTTCAGGTTGTGAGATGTTCTCATTTCCATTCTCTTCTCCTAGATGATAAATTCCAAAAAAAAAACAAAAACCTATAATAGGGTAACCGCAGATCGCTGCTACTATTGCAGCAATCTGTTGACCTTTCTCAGGATGTTAAGCCCAGTTCAGGATAAACTTTGTAGTAAAATTTTTATAATCCATTTTAGTATATAAGTCTAATATCAGTCCGACTCAGGATGAACTTTCAAAAAATTGTTATACATCTCAAAAGTTTTAACAGCTATCTACAATAGCTCGAATCCTCAAAATAAACTTCGTAGAAAATTTTTATAATCCATTTTAATATGTAAGTCAAGTATAAATCCAACTCAGTATGAACTTTAAAAAATTTTATAACCTATTTCCAAATCTTCCAATGCTTTCTATTATAATTTCAAACAATTTACGATACTCCTTAAATTTGTCATCAGTGGTTTCCAGTCAAGTTTCCTCATTAACTTCTAGTTCCTGTTGATTAGCATCACCCCCCCATTTCTTGAGGAGCGCTGGTCCTCTGCTGCTGCTCATCTCGAATTGTAATATTATTTTTTAAATCTTGCTTCAGCAGTTCAAGGTCCGGTACTCCTCCTCTAGGGTCACTGGGATGCTCAATTTTCTCATCTGAAAAATCCATAATAGAATCCTCTGGACAACCACCTAGTGCTCCTTTTTCTTTTAACACACTTTGAATTTTTTCCTTCTGTTTACATTTTGCAGACTCTCTTTCTTGTTTTTTATTCTTAACATGTTCCGGGGCTCCCTTAAAAATATTTTTGTAAAAATATTCCGCTTTTTCAATAGTATTCAAACAATGTCTCACACCATGGTATCTAAAAATTATTCCAACTGGTAAATCCCATCTAAATGGGATATTATTTCTCTTCAGTTCCTTAACCAAAAAAGCGAAATCTTTTCTGTCCTTTAGAACCTTCGGTGGTAGCTCTTTAAAAATATTAATTTGTATACCTTCTACCTGCACTCTGGCAGAGTAGGACTTTTGTAAGATATCATCTCTCAATCTTCTATCAGTAAGGTAAACAACAACGTCTCTAGGCAAATTCCTTTGTTTAGCTACACGTGAGTTGACTCTGTAGACTTTCTCTATACATCCAAGAATTAGCTCATCTTCTAGCTTTAATAATTCCGCAAAGGCCTTTGCACAAATTGTTCTTAAGTTTTCTCTCTTGTTTCTCTTATACCTCTTAATCTAATTGCTGATTCCATAGCTTTAATTTGAAGCATGATGACATCATTCTGTATGTTCTGATTTTTAGCCTCAGCTTCCACAAATTTTTCTTGTATTTCTTGCATCTGGGAGTCAAACTTACTGCTGATCTCAGTCACTTTCTTCCCCATTTCAACCACCACACTTGAAAGATCCGAAACAACTTTGGTGATAGTTTGACTTAATTGATCATATTTCCCAGAAACCAACTCCTCAAGATTCTTCTGTGAACTTTTTATCTTCTCAACAACACTCACTAGAGACCTTGTTATGAAATCTTTTAAATCCTCATCTGCAGATTCCTGGAGATGAGTCACTTCTGCTTTATCCTTCAACTGACTCATGAGGGAGCCCCCCCTTCCTTTAGGTTTAGGAGTCATACTTCTAACTTATTATTTACTTTTCAGAAAAACCCAAAAAATTCTTCTTACTTCAGTAAAAAAACCAGGAAAAGTCTGTTTAAATCAGTCTTTATTTCTTTATTTCTTTTCACTATCAAGATATTTCTTTTAAAATCTCTCAGCACTAAGCTCTGCTTTCATTTTCCACTCTCAATTTTTCTTCAGACAGAGCTGGTCGCCATCTTGAGAACACTTTCACTATTCATTCTCTCTTTCCTTTTTCTTTCCCTCCTCCTCCAAAAAATCAATAAAAAAAACCATACTTGTATTCTTCTTTTCTGAAGAGAAAATTGGATTTTTAACTGGGTAGGTGTTGTTCTGGAAAGGCATTATAAAATGCTGGAACTATCTACTTGAATAGCTGACTTGGCTTCCATAAATTGAATTAACTTTGGATTAGTCAGCCTCAAAACAATTCTGAAACCTAAGCTGAGGGTGCCATTCATTGGTAAATGGAAAATATATCATATCTCTACAAGCTGCAAAATTTCAGATAAGAGAAATAAACAACATCCACCTGGAGGACGGTGGTGATACTCACTGTTCTATAACTATCTACTTTATTTATTTATTTATTTTATTTTATTTATTGAATTTGTATACCACCCTTCTCCCAAAAAGGGACTCTATTTATAATTTATAATTACTGGACTCTATTGTGAAAACAAGGAAAACCTTTAAGTAATGTAAAGTGACTTTTGATTTTTGGAAAGCTGCCAGGACTACTTAAATGGAACAGATTAATAATCCTGTGATGTAAAGAACTATGATTATTGAACTTTCTGAGGAGCAACATTGGACCTGAATATATTGTTTTTGGACTATTAAGAGTGGGATTTACCAAAATAAGATAAGATGCTCCTTCAGGGGGAAATGAGTGAGATTTTAAAAGAAATGGTGTTGACGTTTCAAAGAGTTAGGTATACTATGACAAAGAATCACAGAGAGATAAAGAACTTAGTGCAAGGCATAAATAGGAAAATAGGAAATATTTTACAACTGATAATGAATGAAGATCAAAGAGTTCAGGAAAGAGAGGAGACAACAGAAAGAATGGAGATAGAACAGACAAATAAGCAAATAAAGCAAGGAGATGAGAAGGAGAAGATGATAAAGATAATAACGACTGATGAAATAAACCAAGGGAAAAGTATTTTAAGAGATTTAAAAATGGAGTCGGATAGGCTGGAAGATACTTTTGAAGGTGAGATAGGTGCTTGGTGGACACTCTGGAGACCTGGCAGCTTAAGGGGATAGAGATGGGAGAAATATTTAGACGGAATGGTGAAGTTGCAGATGTTGATAAGAGACAAACATCTAAGAGAGGACTATGGGAAGTAAGCTAAAAACCGAATAAGAATTGAAGTATTAAAATAGGCAATGGTGGATAGAAAGGAAATTTTCTAATATGATGGCCTGATTAAAAACTAGAATAGAGGTAGAAATAACAATTCACATTTTTATATAAAGCAATAGTTAGATGGAAAGATTGGAGATTGAAAGATGGTATTGTGTATGTTTAAATAATATGATAATTGGTACTAGATTGGTGTATTGAAACATTGAACAACCAAATAATGAAGGACTATGTCTTAATATAAACATGTGTATTAACACTAGGATTAGTAATGGTGCCCTGACTAGAAGCTAGAATAGAGGTAGAAATAAGAAACATGAAGAATATTCGCATATATAATTTTTATATAATAGAATACAAGCAATAACTAGATGGAAAGACTAGAGGCTGAAAGATGGTATTACTGTGTATTCTTAAATAATATCATTGGCATTAAAATGGAACATTGAAATATTGAATGATTACTTTTAAACAAACATGTATATTAATACTAGGATTACATAAATTTGATTAGTGTAACAAATATTATTAATATTATTATTATCGCTACTTGTATCAAAATAAATTATACCCAGAGGTCACATTGTTCATGTATGGATATTGATGTATATTTAAAAATAAAAATCCAATAAAACTTTTTAAAAAAATGCTACATCCCTTTGAAAGACTTTTTTCACTTTTTGATTTTTCAGAGTCAGTTAAATCTCTTTTTTGGCCCATTTTGCCTGAGGAAAAGAAGCTGCCTAATGATTATACATATAGGGCAGTGATGGCTAACCTTTTTACTATCACATGCCAGGAGAGAGGGGGTCAGGGGAGAGTCACACACTCACGTGCTCATGCACATGCACGCGCAACCCCCTCCCCCCTGCTCCTGGCACATGATGGCCTGGTAGGCCCGTTTTTCTTTCTTACCTGGTTCCAGATCATCTCTATTTATCTGGGAAGGGCGAAAACAACCTTTCCCATTCCCTTGGTGGCCCTACGGAGGCTGAAAGGGCCCATTTTCCAACTCCCGGTGGGACAGGAAGTGACATTTTTTGCTGTCCCCAACCTCCAGAACCTCTCTAGGAGTCTCTAGGACCCTCTCTAGGAGTCTCTAGGAACCTCTCTAGGAGTCTCTTCCTGTCCCACCGGGAGTCAGGAAATGGGCCCTTTCAGCCTCCGTAGAGCCTCCAAGGGAGTGGGTAAGGCTGTTTTCGCTCTTCCCAGATAAATAGAGAGGATCTGAAGCCAGGTAAGAAAGAAAAATGGGTCTCTCCCCCCCCCTTGCCCTCCAGAGACAGGAAACAGCCTGTTTCCCTACTTCTGGTGGGCCCAGAAGGCCAGAAAATCAACTGGCCAGTATGCGCATGCGCCCCAGAGCTGAGCTGGCCTGTGACACATGTGCCATAGGTTTGCCATCATGGATATAGGGTGATATAGGGTGTTGATCTTCTTAGGTCACACCCTCCCTCATTACACAAACACACATCACCTACTATGCTTATATCCACTAAGTCATTCAGGTGTATACAGCTTGGAGGTGGAAAATATGCATTAAAATAATGATACGGTCAAAATACTCACTTGCCTAATAATTTAAAACAGTCTGTGGGTTTTTATTAAAGTTTATGAAGAATGAAATATTCTTAAACTGTTCATATTACTCTTACAGGGAAAAATGGTATTTCTGCAGATGCTGCATTAAGGTTTATTAAGATAGTCTTCAGTTATGAGGAATGGGATTCGTTTGAACATGCAGTTGTACTGTTTTTTTCATTTCTTCAGGTAATGAATTTCATTAGTTTTATTCAGTTCTATAATACAATCATAGATCATGTAGTTTCATTATTTAAAAATAATAAGCCCTATATTAATTCTTATTTCTCTATATATTAGAATCAAAGCAGTCCAGTGTGGAAGAAAGCAGAAGCAGAAATCAAACTACTACTTCTAATGCAGAATTTATTGACCATAAGAAAAGCAAGACATGGTTTGTCTATTCAGGGAGATAATATCCGAGAAACGGGTGCTTTTCGTAGTCCAGGGAAAAAATATATAGGATTTCTAGGTGGGTTACAGATTAATTTACTGAATTTCATTAATTTAGTTAAAATATGATCTTTCTGATAAATAAAATAATCCATTATTTGGGATTTCTAAATTCTTAACATTAAATTAATATGTTGCAGTAATGTTCTGGTTCCAGTACTAGGATATTGGTATTGCATTTTGTTGTAAATTATGTTAACAGTCTAGAAATGCTGCAGTAATGTTTACTTTAAACCTTGAACATATGAATTGATGGCACAACAGGATCAGGCTATTACTTTAGTTTTGATCAGATAATTATATTACATTCTATTAAAAAAAACAAATCACAGGTTCATATTTTCACACAGAAGATAAAAATAAAAAGATTGGTAGAAAAAGAATATTTTTGTTGCTGATGTGTTATACTTTATATTTGCTGTTATTAAACAAAAATGAATTCTTATTTAAGTTGGCATTTTCTTAGATATAGATTTATTCCCATTTTGTTAGTTTTATTCAAAAACAAATATATAAAATTGAAATTATACTTCATTTTCATAATTTTCATTTTCAAGCTAACCCTAATAGAGAATTTGAATTTAATTAATATCTTAATATAATATTGATTTTTTTTCTGTTTAAAATAAATTGCAATTCCAGAAGGACCAGTACAACCACCAAAAATTACTGATGATCTTTTTCTTCTGGCAAAGACTCTTTATTCTTCTGTCTGTAAATCTGAAGAGGTATAGTAAAATCATTGGTATAAAGTATATGAAATGGAAGTGTTAAATTAATGGGGTGTAAATATGGTTTATCTCTATGCTTCTGTTGATGCCTGATTTCATTATCCCCTAGCATTTTTGTATTCAGTTTGATCTAAAATGTTAATAATTTCTTTTTTGAAACTTTGGCTGGGTTTTTCATGTGCAGTGACATTAAGATTTTGATCCGCCTCACAGGCATGTTGTTGTGAGGAAGATAGGAAAGAAAGGAATATAAGGTAACTTCTTTGGGTCACCTTGTTAAAAAAGATTGGACTAAGACATTTTTCTAATCTGTGGTTTATTTAATTGTGATTAACTTCAACCATAATTTATAAATGAAAATGGTTACGCTAAGCAAAATCTAAATGAAGTGCAATTTGAATTAGTGCAAATTGAGTCAAGTGGTCCCGGAAGGTATTAATGATTGCACTGATTAGTCTGTGGACAAGAGACAAGAATACCGGAAAGTGTTCTGATTTTTTTCAATATTTTTTCAATATGCACTGGAGTTTACCATTAAATAACTTTGAAATAAATTGTATGATCTAATTAGCTTCAAATAGCAGTGTATGTTAAGTGCATCTGAAATTAGAAACTAAAATAATTCTGTTTAAAGTTGAAAAACACTATATGTTTTACAGATATTACAAAATAATAATATGAATCAACATAACGCAAAGTATTTTTGTTGAAATATAATTTTGATTTCTGAAGTTTTTGCACATTTTAAATATGTACTTTGTGAGGGATGCAAATATGCTGGTCTTTCAGTTACTGAAGGAATAACGAGGATCATGCATTTGGAGAAAAATAACTTATTGAATAGAAAAATATTTGATAACTATTGTTTGTTGACAAATATTTGTTAAGGAGCATTTGAAAAATATTTATCTTTCAGGTTCACCAGCCGGCCAGAGAAATGATAATTGATGCAACCATGTTTTTGTGGCAAAAGTGTAAAGTAGGAATTCAAAAGATCCAGATGAGTGGAAGTAACTTCTTAAAGTTCATTCAGAAATACCAAACACCCAAGGTAAACCTTTATCATACACTTACAAACTTACAGATCAATATGAACCTACATACATATAATCAGCTAACTTATTGATTTTGAAGTGGGTATTTGCTGGTTAAACTCTGCCTAGTATAACTAGGATAATTTCTGTAAGGAAAATTAAGTTCAATTTGCTTATGATATGCCCTATAGGGCAAGGAGGCCATATGTAATCAGCTAAAAGCTGAGCATGTGGAAGACAACAGACATAGAAATGCTCCAGTTCAGCTTGATTTAAAGAAGGAGCCCCTTAGGAAGTAATAGTTGGAAGAACTAGAAGAAAGTAGCATAACAAAGATGTGAAATTGCAAGTTGACAAAAGATTGTAGAGAAGAAATTGACAGGGAAATTTGGGAAATGTTTATGCTTTAAAATTAAACAAGATAAATTGCAAGCAACAGGTAAGAGAAGAAAGAAAGAAATGTAAATTAATTCACATCGGCACCATTCACCGAACAGTATTTCTATTTCTGTAAAGAACTGTTGCTTCCATCATATCCATATACCACTTCACACATTGCCTTTTTCTTTTTAAACTTGTCATATGAAGATCTTACAAAGCTCATCTGACCATAACTTTCTCAATTTTCCTTTTTCAGCCCATTTACTCATCTTTTATATACTTCTTTTACATTTTAGCCCTGATGGATATGACCAGATCATCTCAATATGTTTCTTTTATACTGGTGACTTACTTTTCAATTCAGTTTTGTTCAATATTGAACCATTCACTAAACATTCAAAAATTGAAATCTTTCATCAAGCTTTCATTCTTCACATTCTTCTTCATTTAAAAGTTTCATTGATCTTATATAATAAAAATTGAGTGAATCCTTGGTTTTTAAAATTGTATCAGATCAATGAAACGTATACATTTCATTCCTTTACCATTAGTAGTTACAAATAGACATAATCAAACTGCATTCAATCCAATTGGTACTTATCATTGATTATTCATTTTTCATTCTCCAAAGGGCCCAATAATTATCTTACCTTGTCTTCACCTGTCAATTTAAACTTACAGACTAAGTTTTGATCTGGTTTGATTATTTCAGAATGTTTATATAGTTCTTTTTAAAACTACTTCATGTTTTGACCATCCATTAGAGCATAGTACGCAGATGACACCAACCTATGAATTCCTATTTTCATACATAGCCACATCACTCTAAATGACAATGGTTCATAGTTTCTTAGATGCATTTTAGATTTTTCATTCATAACTAATATATAGCTCCAGTTCTTCTCATGTATTTATCAGTTCCACTCCATAAAACAAAATACTTCAGTTTACATTTATTACATTATTTCCCTTCCTTTTTTATCAAAAACATATAACATATTTGTTTTTCTTTTTTATATTTCATTGATTCTTTACCACATTCTCATACTTCAACAATCTTCTACGTATCATGGGCAACCAAGGATTTCATATAAGTTTTAGGAAGGAAAAGGAAAAAAAACAGATTATCATATCTAGTAATATGATATGATAGACAGTTATGGCATGGTTTGGCCAGTATGTCACAAACTGAGTTTACGCAGTGATGCTGACATTATTCTATGAAAGCTAAATTCAGAGAGACCATTTTGAAATCACCATATAATTGTTTACCTCTTACCAATCAAAAAGAACATGCATTGTACTCAGAGGTGGATTTCAGCAGGTTCTGACCAGTTCTGGAGAACCGGTAGCGGAATTATGAGTAGTTTGGAGAACCGGTAAATACCACCTCTGACTGACCCCGCCCCCATCTATTCTCTGTCTCCTGAGTCCTAGCTGATTGAGAGGAAATGGAGATTTTGCAGTAACCTTCCCCTGCCATGCCCACCAAGCCACACCCACCAAGCCATGTCACGCCCACCAAGTCACACCCACAGTACCGGTAGTAAAAATTTTTGAAACCCACCACTGAGATGGACACTTAAAATACCTTTTCTTGATGGTTCATTAAACAGTTGCTGTGAAAGCAATGAATATGTGAACTGAAATTTGATGAGAAAGCTTCCTAGCCTTTGCCTAGTTTTAGAAAATTTGAAAAGTTGCTTTGGGTAAGTGGGAACTAGTATTTTGTGATTGCACTGATTACCTGGCCAAAAGCTATGAGTAAGCAAAATTATCTTGGTATATGTAATGTTCATGTCTGTATACAGGCATTTCTTGACTTAAGACCACCATTGAACCCAGAAAATTTCCATTGCTAAGCAAGGCAGTAGTTAAGTGAGTTTTACGACTTTTCTTGTCACAATTATTAAGTGAATTACTGCAGTTAAGTTAGCTACACAATTATTAAGAGAATTGGCTTCCCCATTGTGACCTTTCAGAAAGTCATAAGAGTTGATCATATGCTCCTGGAATATTGCAACTATCATAAATACATTCCAGCTTCCACGCATCCACATTTTGATTGTGTATACTATAGGATGCTGCAACAGTTGTAAGTGTGAAAAACGGTCATAAGTCAGTTTTTTCAGTTTCATTGTAATTTTGAATGGTCACTCAATGAATTGTAAAGTGAAGACTAAATATTTATTTCCTATTTGTAAATTCTATAATAAATTTCTAACAATCTTGGCTTTAATTTTGTTTGTTTGCCTAGTGGCTTCACATTATTCATGTAATTAATGAAGTAATTCACACCATTAATCTTGGAACCACTAATCCTGTATTAATAGCTGAAGTATCATTAAGGCTAACATCAGTGATGGAAAACATTGCAGACTTCAAATCTGGAGACATACCAGGTATATGGTTTTATAATTCAGTTGCCAACACATATTAACGCTATGTAGTGTTATAAAATATTAAACTCATTCTATTTTATTTAACATCTATATGAAGAAGCTGGAGATGCCATCTGCCAGTATAGGATGAAATGTCATCAGTATGCTAATAATAATGTCTTGCAATCTGTTTGTCAGTCTTATGTGATAGACCAGTCAGAAAATATAACTAGATGAACTAATTCTACTTTATTGTATAAGTACATTAATGAAATCTTGCACGTTTGAAAGTACCTCTCTCCCCCATCTCCTTTATAGCCCAAGAATCTACAGAGGGCCTCTTTTGAGCCCCTTGCCCTGCCCACATTCCTGCTGCAGGCTCAGCTGCCTTTTGTCTGACTGTTCCCTTAGCTGCATTGCCTTGCCCTCTCTCCCAAAGTCATTCCCACATATCATTACATCACCCTCCCCATCAGAGTCTGTCTCCCCTTCTAAGTTCACAGGGAAAACTGTGGGTCATGAGAAACGTCTTGTTGCTTCCCTTTTCTGACATTATTTTCCCCAAATCACACAAAGTGTTCTGCAACCCAGCTGCACCCCAGAGGCAACTGCCAGCCCCCTGATTAGGAAATTATTTGTTCCCCTTTATGTTCTGTATGTCTGATGTGGAAGGAGCTGGGTCACTTTCCCTTGGTATGATGGAGCTGAAAGTGTTACCTGGCAAAGGTTGTCAGAAATAAAAGTGCTACCTGGCAAAGATTGTCAGAAATAAAATTTTTGGGAAGTGATTCCTTTCAAGGCAATTGTCTAAAAGACATTTTAAAGTTTAAATATGTAGGCATTAGGCTATGTAATATCTCCAAGGTGGCGCAGTGGTTAGAGTGCAGCACTGCAGGCTACTTCTGCTGACTGCCGGCTGCTGGTTGCCTGTAATTTGACAGTTCAAATTCCACCAGGGTCAAGCTTGACTAAGCCTTCCATCCTTCCAAGGTCAGTAAAATGAGGACCCAGATTGTTGGGGGCAACATGCCGATTCTGTAAACTGCTTAGAGAGGTCTGTAAAGCACTGTAAAGCAGGATATAACTGTAAGTTCTATTGCTATCTCAATTACTGAATTACTCAATTAAAAACTGAGAGCTAGTTACAGGTATTTTATGAGAGACTACAGACCTATTAGAGCCTACATTTCATTTACGGTTAAAATCTTTCTTTTACTTTTCCCTTTACTGCAGTTTTAGCAGAAGATGATTCTCTGTTTTCAGAATACTACATCAGTGACATTTCTTCATTAATACAGGTATTTTTCCCTTAACAACTACCGTAGATATTTGTAGATTACTTATAATTTTGAAAAACCACTGATTCAGTACCAAGTGAAAATTGTAGTTTAAAAAAGTTTATTCCAAAAAAGAGCAGATAGCTAAATACTGGAAAGGCTTGCTGTGTTTCAGTCCAGAAATAAGAATTCATCATGTGAAATGTTAGTTTCAAAGAAAAGAGTTACACTCTTTTTTTTTTCTAACTCAAGTAAAATCCAAAATAGAGAGGAATTCCCAGTCCAACTGAAAGGAACTAAAATTCCTTTAAGAATTTCACATGCTGAATCAATAATAGCCCCACTTTTTCAGTGATTGGGGAAGAGAGACAATAGAAGTATTTTATTCTTTTCATTCTGTGGCATGGCTATTAAGAAGAATAGCTTTTGGAACAGCTAAAATTTAATTTGAATTATCTTCTATTAAACAAGAACAAAAGAATCTTTATCTGATTTAAGCCAATCTAGTTCAATCTTAAGTGGTGCCAGGTACACCCTCTCTTGCGGTTTTAATCATTACCTAGATGCACCTGCATGTCACCGTTTTGGAGGCTTTCACCAGCCAGGAGGGACAAGAATCTAATAAGCAGATAGTTGTACTGACAGCTCCAAAGACCCTCTCCACTTCCTCAGTTTCAACAGGGTGAAATGATTCACTGATAATTGGGCATGTACATTCCCTTAGGTTTTGGCTGGGGCCAGAGCCTTAATTTGGCTAGACATATTTTTGAGAAGGGAACTCTACCGTCTGGTGTCAGTCAGCTCTGTGACTTGTTCTCTCCGGAAAAGTCACAAATAAAAAGGGGCAGAGCCTTTTTGTTAACCAACCTGGCATTCATCAGCAGTAGCTGAAGGCCCAGGCCTTCAAAGATCCATTGTCCAAGGTTTGTATGTGAGCTCAGAGGGCTGGAACATGCCTGCAAGGGCCTGCCTTTTGGCTCCCATATCATCATGTCCGTCACCACTTGAATTTGTTATCTTGTTTCAAGCCCTTAGAGGATCTCCTGTCTCCTCCTCTGACCTCCCTCCTCCTTGGCTAGTGGCCTTGTCCCTCACCTAGCCATCCCCATATGTCAGTCTATCAATGCAAAGTGTGAGGGGGAAACTCCGGGGGGGGGCACTTAAATAATAGCTCTCAAGGCCACTCAGAGACCTCACACTCTATACCTCCTCATTCCTACAGTGTGTCCTCCTTAGTAACTGGTCTTTGCCACTGACTGATTAGGGAAGGACCCCATGCATTCACTCCCCCTACTCTGTCTCACTTTTTAAAATGTTATGTGTCTTTGTCCTGAAAGAAATTATGTCATTAAGTCTTTAAGCATATTGGTTTACCTTGAGGTTGTTAACGCTGCCTCACTGTAATTTTTAATGAACTCAACTGTATTTAATATAGTGGTGCTGCTCAGAATGTAATTCTGTTGCTTAAGACTTAGAGTTTCACAATTTCCCAAAATTAACAACTAGAAATAATAGATGTCATTTTATTTCTCTTGGTTTTCTCTGTAGTCCTTAAAATAAAATCTTAGAAGCAAAAATTAATTACCTTTTTCTCACTTTTGTCTTCATTAATCAAATGTATGGATGTATTTCAGCAACCTCCCCAAGAACAATTATTTTTGGCTTATGACTATATTGACAGAGCAATTATAGCAATTAATCGGGCTCATGTACTAACAGTTTTACCTGATGGAACATCAGTGCTTGATAATTATTGTAAAAAGGTAAGATATTCGAAGAAACAGATCTCTGCAGATTAGCTAAAAACTTAACTATCTCTGGAACAATTATCAGATTACTTATAGTTTTGGGCAGCATGGTCAGAAGGACACTTTTTTTTTTAAACCTTATCAGAAAGTACACATGAGAAAACCATGATCAATTGATGAAACACAAATTTATATTTGGAGAAAAAGGGTAAGCACTTGAAGAAACTAATTAAACATGGTTAGCTTTTTTGCTTCTTTTTGAAATGTACTGCAAGTGGAATAAGCAATGGATTCAATTAAATAGCAACATATCCTACAAGCTAATTTCCCCTAGTCAGTAAAGAAGCTGAAAACAAGTTGGATATTTCAGCAAGACAACGATCTAAAACATAGTTAATCGCGGTCATACTAAAAAAAAAAAAAGTACTGAAAAGCACAGCACTACTGCAAAAATTAAGAATAAACCTGAAATTGAAACCTCAGGATTTTTTAAAATTGAACCCTTCTAATTATTCTTGGAACAGTATATTAAAAGAAACATAGGATATTTAATTAGGATTACTAATTTATTAGTAATCTGAGTTAGGAAAGATTTTTCAAACCTTTATGATTTGTTTTTATCCATACTTGTGGTTTGTGTTTACTAATTATTACTCTTGATTTTTAATTGTTTTAATAAAATATTCCAAAAGAAAGCTGAATAGCCATTTTGAAAAAAAATACTTCCTAAAATATATAAAGATGAATTGGCAAATTTTCTTTCAATCAGATTACAGAAAAGCAGGTTGTGAATAAAACTTTATCATCTGATAATGAGAGATCACCAATAGGAAACAATTTTATTATGGATCTACATATTGAACTTATTCAGGCTCAGCACCGAATAGCAGTTAAACTACTTAAAGCAACTCAAGGTAGGTAAAGTAAGGTGATATAAACACTTTTTGGTAATTTCATATTTCACATTTCATACTGGAGGACCATTCCAATTTTATGTTTCACAAAGATGAAAATATAACTTTTAAAATGTCTAGTATTTATTTATTATGTCTATTACTTATTTATTATGGAACCAGATTATTTTTATCATGGTACTATTCTCAGCAAATAGTATTTATGTATTTCCATAATAAAGTTATAAAAAATGATATTTTTCTATCCAGCTAAATTTTTGCTTTGCTTTGCCACATATTACAGACTAGCAAATGTGATCACTGTTGCTTAATGTTTACAAGTCTGAAATTAATTTTATTGCCTTTTTTCTTTTATAAAGATACTTCTATGCTTTTTATATACAAATCTAGCTGAATAATGGAGATATGTCACATTTTTTTTTGACTGTATGTAATCAAAATGCCCATCTTGTTCAACTCCAGCCTTTTGTATCCAAAAATTATGTGGTCAGTGAACAGTGTTGGGTTAGAGAATAACATCAGAGTTGAGGAAGTGGCTGGCTATTTCTAGGTTGGAAAGTAGTTGATGTGAAGAACAAGATGAGTCTTTAATGGAAGGGATGTCTGCCTAGCAAAGGGGAGGAAAAGAATGGTCAGCAAGGTACACTGGAAGGTGTGAGTATGTACTCCAGTGAAACAGCAGTCTTTCCTTTATTTGTGTCCAAAAACCTGCCATTAGGAGGGGTCCTACGATTATTTGGGGTATATTAGACAACCAATCTATCTTAAAATAGTGTGACTATTTTAAGAAAACTAAGAGAGGCAGATAAAGTAGTTAGGAAAGATAAATAGATAAAACTGGACCAGATAACACCAAGCATGGGTCCAGATTATTAATTATTTTTGGATTCAACTCCTCTTCCTCTAAAATACAGTTGTAAATACAAACCAAAGTAAATATTGAAAAAGAAGTATAAAACAACATTTGAAAAAAAAAAAGTCTTGATGGATAGCCAAACCATGTTACCTACCATTTAAGGTACCATTACTGTATATACTTATGTCATGTACTTGTTAATATATTTTACTGTGCTTTGCAGTATATAAGTTAGTTCTAGAACAATAATTAAACCCTGTTTTTAAAAAAGGGACAAGGTTTCACTATTTTCAGTTTATTTCAGGTTGTTGAAGTTTTGTGGTAATCACAGTACATCGATAGTAAAGAAAGTCTATTTTGCAGTCCTTTTGAAATAATTCTATATAGCCTAAGCATTTATTTGACATTTGAGCAGACTTGGTTCCTTTATTACTTCAGATTTATGTTTGAGAAGCATAGACTTTTGGTACCTATCTTCAAATAATCAAATCTCTGATTTAAAAAAAATCCCTATATTATTATCTATTAATATTAGATATTATTTAAAAAAGCATTTTGAATAATCTGCTAGATCTGTTTTGAGTGTATATAAAAGAAACTGCATTTGAAATCTGTGGCTTCTAGTTGAAAGAAAAATCAGAAGGAAAATATTCGAAAACCTATGGTGGTATTAGAAAGCCAAAGGCAACACTTAATAAAAATATACAGATAACTCAGTTAACAACAGCAGTTGGGACCAGAATTTCTAATACGTCATAAAGCTTAAACATGGCTCTTCCAGCACTTCCTGTTTGCTGTCTTTAAGCAAATCACAGTAAGTTGTTAAATAGGACTTCGTGTGGTTGCCATTTATGACTTTCTGGCTTTCTCATTGACTTTGCCTGTAGCAAGCTGGCAAAGAAGGTTGCAAATGGTGATCATGTGACAGCAGGATGTTACACTGGTGTAATAGTGAACTGGGCCCTGAGTGCTCAGGTTGCAGTCACATGACTGCAGACAGACTGTGATGGCTGGGACTTCAAGAACCAGTCATAAGTACCATTTGTTCAGTACAATCACACGTTCAAGTGGTTGCTGAACCAGTGGTCATTACGCAAGGATCACAAGAGGTCCTGGCCTGGGTGTGGGCATCGAGGGAGTTGACTTATTGCTGCTGCCACTGGACAGTACTCCATCTATTAATGCCAGTTGCCGTGAGAGGGCAACTAGGTATTATTTCTCTGTGGGCAGCGGCCTGAGACTCCTCTCCACTGCCATGAGAGGACAGTGAAGTCCGATGGACCTACTCACACCAGAAATGGACAGACTCTTTCTCTTGGACTTTTGCTTTTATGCTTTGTGAATCCTTGGCCTTATTTATTCTCTCAGTTGAATTGCGATGTATTTATTAGCCAATCTCTTGGCACTGCGAGATTCCCCCCTCTCCCAGGCCTGGCCCTCCACGTTATCGAGGGCTTACCTTAATGATGGATTTTGGGACCCTGAGAGGTGGCATGGGGCAAAGAGGAGGGTGAGGGGTTTTTAAAAAGGGCTTTAAAGAAATTTTTAGGGGGTTCCAGGGAGGGAGAGGGTGGGGGTAGAATTGGACCTGGGGGGGTCCTTGGAATGTCGGAATGGCTGAATGGGTTTGAGGGGCATAGCGGAGGGAGTCGGGGGGAGGGGCTAAGAAAGGTGCTGGGGAGGAGAAGAAGGGCCATTCCATTTGTACAGTGTGTGGGAGAGGCAGATATGACGGGCGCAGGGGGCCACATCAGGTTCGGAAAGTACGCACCTGCTATTTGCGAGCGGTAGCATGCTCCGGCCCTCAGAGCGCATCCTGTAATCCTGGTTGTCCAGAGCCTCAGGGCCCGAGCCTTCGGCTGATGCTATGCAACGTCAGGTCTGCCGTAACTAAAGCCCCCCTCATTAACGATCTAATCCAGGAAGGAGGTACGGACCTGGCGGGAATTACGGAAACTTGGTTGGGCCAGGAGGGCGGGTGCCCCTCGTTGAGATGTGCCCACCAGGTTTCCGTGCATTTCATTAGCCGAGGGCTCAGGGGAGGGGCGGAGGGGTAGCGGTGATTGTTAAGGAAGACTTAGATCCGAGAGAGGCCACTGTTCCTCAGGTTGCTGGCTGTGAGTCTCTCCTTGTGAAGTGGGGTCGTGGGGTGCAGATGGGCTTGCTGATCACGTACCTGGCTCCCTGCCGCATGGCAGCAGCCCTGCCTGAATTGCTCGACGTAATAGCTGGGGTGGCGGTTGGTGCCCCCAGACTTATGGTTATGGGGGATTTCAATCTGCCATCCATCGGCGAAACGTCAGAGCCGGCTCAGGAGTTCATGGCTTCCATGACAGCCATGGACCTGACCCAGTTAGTTCATGGCCCCACCCACACGGGGGGACACACGCTAGACTTGGTTTTTACCTCTGGTCAGTGGCTGAATGATCTTGATTTAGGGGAACTAGTCATCAATCCCTTGTCATGGACAGATCATTCGCTCCTTCGGCTAGACTTCCATACTGCTTCCCTTCGTCGCAGGGAGACAGAACCGTCTAGGTGGTTCCATCCCAGGCGCCTGATGGAGCCTGATAGGTTCCTGACGGAGCTTGGGCCTTTCCCAGAGGCTCTGGCTCATGGCTTGACTGAAGAACTGGTAGTCGCCTGGGATAGGGCGGATGCCGGGGCTTTGGACCACGTCGTGCCTTTGCGGCCTCTGACCCGGTGCTGACCTCGATTAGCTCCTTGGTTTTCCGAGGAGCTGAGAGAGATGAAGTGCTGGAAAAGATGCCTAGAGAGCGATTGGAGGGCCAGTCGCACTGAATCTGACCGGACACTGGTAAGAACTCATATTAAGACTTACCTAGTGGCAATAAAAGTGGCGAAACGTAACTATTTCTCTGCTCTTATTGCATCAGCAGATAACCGCCCAGCTGCCCTGTTTAGAGTGACCCGCTCCCTCTTACAGATGGGAGCGTGGGATGACCTCTTGCAGGGGAGAGCTGAGGAATTTGTGCAATATCTGCATGATAAAGTCGCTCAGATTCGGAACGGCTTGGACTCCAATTGGGTGGTTTCAGATGGGATGACGGGAGTGGATCTTGAGAAAGTTATCTGGGATGAGTTTGACACTGTGACTCCCAAGGACGTGGACAGGATTCTAGGGAGGCTAAACGCTATCACTTTGGACCCGTGTCCCTCTTGGCTGGTACTGGCCTCCCGGGAGGTTACATGAGGCTGGCTCCAGGGTATTACTAATGCTTCTTTGAGTGAGGGTGTCTTCCCGGCCGCCTTGAAAGAGGCGATGGCCCTTCCTCAAGAAGCCTTCCCTGGATCCGGCTATGTTAGGTAATTATCTTCTGGTCTCCAACCTTCGCTTCACGGCGAAGGTTGTTGAGAGTGTGGTAGTGCAACAGCTCCCTTGTTACCTGGATGAAGCTGTCTATCTGGATCCGTGCCAGTCGGGTTTCAGGGTGGGTTACAGCACGGAAACCGCATTGATCGCGTTGGTTGATGATCTCTGGAGGGCTCGGGACAGAGGATATTCCTTGGTCCTGGTCCTTCTTGATCTCTCAGCGGCTTTTGATACCATCGATCATGGTATCATGCTGCCTCGGTTAGGGGGTTTGGGAGTGGGAGGCACCATTATGCGGTGGTTCTCCTCCGTTCTCGCTGACCGTATGCAGTCTGTGTTGGCAGGGGGCAGAGGTCGGCCTCGAGACACCTCACTTGTGGGGTGCCACAGGGGTCTGTCCTCTCGCCCCTCTTGTTCAACATTTATGTGAAGCCGCTGGGTGAGATCATCCGTGGTTTCGGGGTGAAGTGTCAACTGTATGCCGATGACACGTAGTTGTACATTTCTACCCCGGATCACCCCAACAATGCCCTTTCCGTGATGTCCCGCTGCCTGGAAGCCGTATGGATCTGGATGGGGAGGAACAGGCTCAGACTCAATCCCTCCAAGACAGAGTGGCTGTGGCTTCCGGCGCCCCAATACAGCCAGTTGGTTCCATCACTGGCTATTGGGGAAGAGATCTTGCCCCCCTCAGAGAGGGTTCGCAACTTGGGCATCCTCCTGGATGCACGGCTGTCTTTAGACAATCATATGACGGCCGTGGCCAGGGGAGCTTTTTATCATCGTTCGCCTCATTGCCCAGTTGCGTCCCTTTCTGGATCGGGATGCCTTATGCACAATCACGCTCTCGTCACTTCCCGTTTGGACTACTGTAATGCTCTCTACATGGGGCTCCCCTTGAGGAGCATCCGGAGACTTCAGCTGGTCCAGAATGCGGCCGTGCGAGTGGTTATGGGAGCGACTCATCACTCCCGGGTAACTCCCCTCTTGCGCGAGCTGCACTGGCTGCCGGTGGTCTTCCGGGTGCGTTTCAAGGTGCTAATCACCATCTTCAAAGCGCTCCATGGCTTAGGATCGGGATATTTACAGGACCGTCTTCTGCCAATGAATATCTGCCACCGCCCGATACGCTCTCACAGAGAGGGCCTCCTCAGGGTGCCGTCAGCCAGACAATGCCGGTGGGCGGCCCCCAGGGGGAGAGCATTTTCTGTGGGAGCTCCAGCCCTATGGAATGAACTACCCCCGGATATAAGAAAGATTCTTGACCTCCGTGCCTTCTGGCGAGCCCTGCAGACTCTACTGTTTCACCAAGCCGGTCTGACTTAAATTTGCGTTAAATTTTAATAGGGTTTTTAGTAGGGGTTTTAATTTTACGGCCAGTTTAATTATTTTATTAGTTTTAATTTTTATATCTGATTGTTTTAACATGGCTGTAAACCGCCCACAGTCCCATCCGGGAGAAGGACGGTATATACAGTCAGGTCCAGAAATATTGGGACATAGACACAATTCTAACATCTTTGGCTCTATACACCACCACAATGGAACTGGAATGAAACAAACCAAACACAATGTGCTTTAACTGCAGACTGTCAGCTTTAATTTGAGGGTATGTACATCCAACTCAGGTAAATGGTGTAGGACTTACAGCAGTTTGCATATGTGCCTCCAACTTGTTAAGGAACCAAAAATAATGGGACAATTGGCTTCTCAGCTATTCCATGGCCAGGTGTGTGATATTCCTTCATTACCCCAATTTCAACGTGCAGATAAAAGGCCCAGAATTCATTTCGAGTGTGCTATTTGCATTTGGAATCTGTTGCTGTCAACTCTCAAGATGAGATCCAAAGAGCTGTCACTATCAGTGAAGCAAGCCATCATTAGGCTGAAGAAACAAAACAAACCCATCGGAGAGATAGCTAGAACATTAGGCGTGGCCAAAACAACTGTTTGAGACATTCTCAAAAAGAAGGAATGCACCGGTAAGCTCAGCAACACCAAAAGACCCGGGAGACCACGGAAAACAACTGTGGTGGATGACCAAAGAATTCTTTCCTTGGTGAAGAAAACACCCTTCACAACAGTTGGCCAGATCAAGAACACTCTCCAGAAGGTAGATGTATGTGTGTCAAAGTCAACAATCAAGAGAAGACTTCACCAGAGTGAATACAGAGGGTTCACCACAAGATATAAACCATTGGTGAGCCTCAAAAACAGGAAGCCCAGATTAGAATTTGCCAAAGAACATCTAACAAAGCCTTCACAGTTCTGGAACAAGATCCTATGGACAGATGAGACCAAGATCAACTTGTACCAGAGTGATGGGAAGAGAAGAGTATGGAGAAAGAAAGGAACTGCTCATGATCCTAAGCATACCACCCCATCAGTGAAGCATGGCATGGGCATCTATAGCTGCCAATGGAACTGGTTCTCTTATATTTATTGATGATGTGACTGCTGACAAAAGCAGTAGGATGAATTCTGAAGTGTTTCGGGCAATATTATCTGCTCACATTCAGCCAAATGCTGCAGAACTCATTGGACGGAGCTTCACAGTGCAGATGGACAATGACCCAAAGCATACTGCAAAAGCAACCAAAGAGTTTTTGAAGGGACAGAAGTGGAATGTTATGCAATGGCCAAGTCAATCACCTGACCTGAATCCCATTGAGCATGCATTTCACTTGCTGAAAACAAAACTGAAGGGAAAATGCCCCAAGAACAAGCAGAAACTGAAGACAGTTGCAGTAGAAGCCTGGCAGAGCATCACCAGGGATGGAACCCAGCGTCTGGTGATGTCTATGTGTTCCAGACTTCAGGCTGTGATTGACTGCAAAGAATTTGCAACCAAGTATTAAGAAGGGAAAGTTTGATTTATGATTATTATTCTGTCCCATTACCTTTGGTCCCTTAACAAGTGAGAGGCACATATGTAAACTGCTGTAAGTCCTACACCGTTCACCTGAGTTGGATGTACATACCCTCAAATTAAAGCTGACAGTCTGTAGTTAAAGCACATTGTGTTTGTTTCATTCCAACTCCATTGTGGTGGTGTACAGAGCCAAAGTTGTTAGAATTGTGTCAGTGTCCCAATATTTCTGGACCTGACTGTAAATGCAATAAAACTGAAACTGAAACTTGTAGAATTGTTACTTCTTCTGTGTTTCAGTATAATTGTAGACCATATAACTTGTACACACACACACTCTTATGCTTTTTGTAGATACTCAAAGTGGTGACAAAAGTCCAAAGGCCAAGGGTCCTGCAAGGAATGTAAGACAGTTAAAATGTCTAACAGGTACGTACTTGTAAAAAGAATTAACAGAATTAAACTTTATATGAAAAAATTGCATTAACTTTCAAAAATTTGTTTGTACAGAATTGGAGATAATGGAGAAAATAAAAAAGAATAAATTATCCAAAGCTCTCTACTTGATGCAGAAAGCTACGCTGATGTTTCCAGTAGGATTAGATTGTTATTCTGCAAATCAGCTTCTGGAGGTATATTTTTCATTCATATTGGATTCATTTTTCTGTTTATTGGAGCAGTATTTATGTACTGTAGATTCCATACAAACTCAACATTCCTGAAAATTGTCATAGCAATTCTTTTAATAACAGACATTACTTAAGAATTTTCTGTATCAAAAAGCAATATAGAAGTACTTTTAAAAGTAAAATAAAAATAACCTACAAATCTAGGCAAAGGCACTTAATAATAAAATCCTTTTTATTACTGTAAATGAAAGCTGAATTATTACATTACTGTAAAGCAGGAATAGTGATTTATAGGCTAATTCACATAGCAATCTTTGATGAGTAGAGGATAGAATTAGGGGCATTTAAGGGACGGGATTGTGTTTTAAGCCTTGTAGGTCTGCAGGTTACCATTCAGAAATTCTGAAGCCCCTTGCAAGCTAGGCACACGGGGACATGTGCACTGTTTTCTAATACTTCCAAAAATACAGGCAGAAATTCAGTGATATAAATTAAGCATCATAAATAAGTAGGGTATTAAAAGAAAAGGAACCAAACAGTATGTGGAAAGAAAGAACAACATTTTAGTTCTGGAAAACTGAATGAACTTCTGCATTTGTTAATAAATTATAAATCTTACAAAAAATAAAACCAAAAGCACAGCAACAGACTAGAAGATACTGTGTCTTGCAGGAATATAAACTGATCATTTGAAAAATCATGTAATAATTCTAATACTGTCTACTAAACTGTCCTTGGTTTTAACTGTGTGATTCTTTTATACTTTGCATATGAAAGAAATTTAAATAAAATAATTATTTTCTTGGGATTTGTGCTTAAATTCTAGGAAGCATTTATTCTGATTCAGAAAACTGAAATTGAACAAAATACATTAAATACCACTTTATTAAACCATACAATTAGCACAAAATGCAAAGTTCCACCACCTCCAATACTTCTTTTTAGGACAAATTGTTCCATGGCATTTAAGCCAGCACCATTTGCTTCAGATGTGAAGGTAATTTATCTTTTTTCTTGGGGGGCGGGGAGGAACACCCTTGTGATTTAATGTATAGTATGTCATCAACTTGATCTACTCTAGAGAGGGATATGCCTTAATTATATAGAGAAATATTTTGAATGTTGTATAACAATATTTGTTAGAATTTTAATATACACTACAAAATCTTCATCCAATATTGAAACATTTTACGTTTACAATTTACTTATGTTTTTTGTTCTCATTAAGTATTAAAAGAACAACATTATTGCTCACATACTGTATGTTGGTATTTCTGCACATTTTTTAAAATAAAAAACCCAAAATGTAAACCAAGTGCCACTAGATGGTAGAATATAATCATTTTTCAATGTTCTTTCAGTAGGATTTTAAGAATTACATACATACATATTGTGAAAATGCAGCAATTTTTGGAAAATGAAATATATTTTAACTGGAGTTGTAAAGTATTAAAATATAAAAATAACATTTTGGTGGTTCAATTTGTCTTGAGAAAATTATTATAATTAAAAGGAGTGTGTGGTTTTGGACAATTACTGGTATCATTTCAAACAGCATAGGTTTACATTTAAGCTTACGTACCTGAATAAGCTCACTTCAAAAGAGTGAGAAGTACAGCTCAGCACCTGGCAAAGAGAGGCTAAGGGCAGCAGCTCTCCAGGTTTTGCACTGCACCATTAGTCCAAGTCCTGCCAGTTTGTTGCCTGAGCAGAGAACATGGAAGATCTGCAATCGTGGCAAAGGAAGAAGTTTCCAGACCTAGCTATTTTAATATCTTTCAGGAGTGAAAGTAGGGATAGAGCAACCTCATAACCTGTCTTATAGTCACAGAGCCATTGTTCACTTTACTATTTGCTCAGGAATTGTTAAACTACTTCTCAGATTCTATCAAGCTGTGTGTGAATAAGGTACGAGCCACATAAAATGAGCTGGAGGATCACATATGACCCATGAGCTAGAGTCTGAAACCATTAATTTAGACAGTTTTTAAACACATGCAGAATTTTATCTGTAGAACTAAGAACAGTTATGTATTTGTTTTTGTGTTTTAAGGTTTTTTGGTACAGCATTTTTGGATGTGTAGCAGAAGGAAGCAATCCAAAAGCTCGGTTAAATAATTACAGTCTCAAGAACACAGCAGAAGCGGTAATGTCTTTAATAACGAATAAGGTGGTAGTTTGAGTTTTCTTCAAAGCTATTGCTAGGCATAAGCAGTGGTTTGAGAACTTTAAAAAAACCCATGTGATGTAAAAATGGACTTTTATATAAATGAGGCCATCTTAAATTCATTTTCTTCTTACTTAGTGACAGAAGTTCCAGTCTCAATTTTGGTTGTAAATTGAGGACTAATTGAGTAGCATCAGCTTAATTATATAATAGAGAATAAAAAATTTAAAATGGGGAAAAAAGTATGCCCATCTAGAGTATGGATGTTTACATTGGTTTTAGTTTTAAAACATTTTGAGAGTGCGGTTGTTCTGAGGCTTTTGTCAGAGGAATAGCATAAAGCATAATAAATATAAAATTTTGTTTTTAACATTATTTTGATATTGTCATGATTTTATTTTTATCTTAACAAATTCATTTTTTATTATCAGATACCAGCTGATGAAACTTGTGTCTTAGAAGTACAAGGCTTAGAAGCCAATCAAAATTATGTATTTGCAGTTGCAGCCTATGACTCAGATGGAAAAATTATTGGTGATAGCATTGGAGAAACAACTAAACCAATTCTTGCCTATCCTCCCTTATCTGTTGCTATTGTCCGAACATACCTGATTCAGGTAGCACATAATACTTTTGCTTTGATACCTCCAATTCTTCTGTAACCCGACTTTCAATTTCAGGATACATATCCTTTAAAAACAAGATTCCTCCCCCTCCCCCCAAAGTAAAATATATCTAAAAAAATTTCCTCAATAATTCAGTTAGATCTTTACTGTTAAGGAAAGGATGCTACTGTATATACTCGATTATAAGCCGAGTTTTTTCAGCACATTTTTAATGCTGAAAAAAGTCCTCCCCCCCCTTTGGCTGATACTCGAGGAAAAATGTCTTTTTTCCTGCAACCCATTTTGGCTCCCAGGGGCTACAAGGAGGCTTGCTAAGGCCAAAATGGGGCATGAGGGGGGTGCCTAGCAAGACTTCCTGCAGCCCCTTGGAAGCAAAAACGGGCTGCGGGAGGGGGTGAGTGGGGGCTTCAAGGGAGAAAGAAACAAAGAAATCCTCACTGTTTAGGGAGATCCCCAGGTGCTTGAGTTGAGAGCTTATTGTAATTGGCTGCTAGCTATCGTTGCTCAGGCTAAGGTAATCAATAGTGGCGCTCTAAGAATGCCAGATGAGAAGGAGAAAGGGAGGGAGAAAGAAAGAAAGAGAGAGGGTGGAAAGGGAGGGAAGGGTAAACCCTTTTACTTCATCCTCACTGTTTGGGGATCCCTATGTGCACTGAGTTTGAGTTGAGAGCTTATTGTAAGTGCCTGCACTAGCTATCCTTGCTCAGGGTAAGCTACAAAACGTTTCAAAACGTCTTTTCTTCCTCCTACCAAAGACCTTCTGGGGTTCTTCACAGAAAGGGAGAAAGGAGAAAGGGAGGGAGAAAGAAAGAAAGAAAGAGAGAGAGAGAGAGAGAAGAAAGAAAGAGACAAAGAAAGAAAGAAAAAAGAAAAAGGAAGAGAGAGAGAAAGACAATGCAGGCATCTCTTAACAGGGACTTGAACTTGCCTGAAATTAGATTAAGCCCTACATCACTTAACTCAATGTATCAGATTAAATTGGTATTGAATTATTTTTGGTATACATACTACATTCTCTTGTGTAATTTAGTTATAGTGTAAAACTAGTCTATTATGTCTCAGAATAAAAGGGAGATCAAAAATCCAATTAGTGCCATGTAAATTCTGGAATCCCCAAAGACCTTTCCCATTGTATTTATTAAACAAATTTATATAGCTACCCAACTCATATACAGTGACTTTATCACTTTGGTGTTCCTTTCATGTAGTCCTCTCAACTCTATTTCCTCCACCAAAATTCTATTATTAATAATATTACCACACATTACAGCTCTAATTTTGTGTATTTTTGCCAGTAATTTTCAGAAAAAGATTTATTCCTCTGTTACATAGTTATTTAGAAGTAGCTTCATATGTTAGTTTACTTTTACCATTAAAAAATATTTTGTTGCATTATACAGAGCTAATTTACTGTTTTTCTTTGAAATAAATATTCAAAAGCATTTAATCTACTGATGCCTCAATTAATGTAATTTTTAGGTATCTATTTTTATTCTGAAATTTACCAGTAGCTGTTGCATTTTCTACCCTAGGCTTCTACTCGAGTCAATAAGTTTTCCCAGTTTTTTTGTGGTAAAATTAGGTATCTCGGCTTATATTCAGATTGGCTTATACTTGAGTATATACAGTATTTATTTTAGTATTTTTGTGATCCTAATTTAATGCAAATCCAGTATTTTTAATATTTTTAAAATATTGTTGCAAGTTTTTATATAAAGTAGAAAAAAGTGTTTGCATTTTCCTGAATTGAAAAACTTCAAAAATTTCTAGGAAAAATTCTCAGCAGCCAATTCTGCTGAACATTCTTTACATTACTTTATCTGTAGCTTATATCTTTCACTGTATTCTTCCTGGCCAAAGATTTAGCTTGTGAAATATCCCTACCATCCCTGATTTATTCAAGTTTACAGTAATCTAGGATTTGTGACTTCATTTAATTCCATCACCACATCTTGCCTCCACTCCAATAGGTTCCAATGTAAGACATACAAAATAGATTGTGAACCTGTCCATCTTGCTACCTTATTTCACTAGAATTCCCCTTTTGTTTTAAGGAATGTGTTTGCAATGTGTTTGCTTTAATTTGTATAAAGCTAAGAATATGATTATCATTTTACTGATGCTTTCATCAGCTTTATTGATTATGTATGATAATTTCAAATAAGCATAGAAAAGGTATTTCAAAATATAACTATATTTTTAGTCTGCTTTTCAGATTGAAAACTATGCATTATGCAAAAAAACATTTCAACCACTCTGGGATTATTTTGTCTCAGTGCCTTCTACTCCTGTTACTGATGTCACTATAGTTTCTGTAAGCAGCACTTTGTCTGTACCACAGAACAGGTAACTAAGAGCTGTTTTTCGAATTATTCAGTTTATATGATTATTTTTGATACTGAATAGTGTCTCACTTTTAAACTGTTTGACAAATGTTTCTAAATACCTAGAAACAATTGTCAAAACATAGGGTCATATTTTAATAATAACACATTTCTTCAGTGGTTATATTTTGAACAATGTAGCTTTTTTGGAAATACTGTTCCTGTAAAACAAGTAAATTAAGACTAGTGAAACTGATCAAAGCTACGTAGGTAAACTATGTGCTGTCATTATTTCACAACTTGCAGTATAGCAGTGGATACCACATGTAATATGACAAAATTGATCAATGACAGTTGCAGAGGTAGCAATCATCATCGTCATCATCATTTACAATGGCAATGTTACATTGCAAACAAATGTGTACTGGTGCAATATGTTAGTGATTAAGTTGCCATCCAGAAGATTTGCCAGTTATAATAGACTTAGAATTGTCTTTCATTTTAAGATATTGCAGCCAGTTACCTCTGTTGGTTTTAATCATTATCTGCTATTATTACATTTTTATGCTATCCTTTCCTCCCTCCCTCCCTTTAATTTCCATAACTGCCCAACTCAACCAAGTGACTCTGGGCAGCTTACAGTTCTGTAATTATAAAATAATTTAAATAATTTAAAAAGCATTAAAACAACAACAACATCCACAAAATAAATGCTATGTTCTTTGATTTGTTGTTTTTCTTCTTTTTGTAGGCTAAATTTTGAAGCTCTGCCACAGGCATCTCCAAACCTCTTATATATGTTTCTGAGAAGTATTTTTATCATCAGTGACATTAGTGTCAATGAAGGAAATCTCTTCTGTGATTCTATTTGTTTCAATGAGCTTAAATATAAAAAACAGGTATGTGCTGTGCAACATTAGTATTTTTGATGTGATCTTATTTTTCTTGCTCTTAATATTCATCTACAAAATTATATGTTCATCTATAGTAAAATTCATCTACAAAATTAGAGGTTAAGTAGAAGGCAAATATCTTGCAATTCACATTTGACTTTCCATTATGGAAAAGATACCTTAATGAAAAATAGTATGTTTTAATCTATTTTAGAGAAATAATTTTGAACTTTAAAGCTATGAAGTTGCTAAGTTTGTACTTTCTTAGCCCTGCCCAAAAGGTTTTAAGTGATTCTATAGGTTTATGACTATGATTAGAAACATTCAGTAGTCAACTGACTACAGAAGTGAACCATCTTTCTTTTATGTATTCTGTGGAACTGAATGTAGAGAAGGATGGAGCTAATCAAGAAGGAATGTAAGACTGGTTAAATAAAACATCTACTTAGCCATGATGAGGAAGAGGGTGCTTTCTCTTCCTTAGAAATCTAAGCCTGTTCTGATTCTCTGTATAAGGGGGCACACAGGGAAGTTGTCAGGCTGTTAAGATTCTACAGATAGTCCTCAACTTATGACCACAACTGATCCCAAAATTTATGTTGTTAAATGAAAAATTTGTTAGGTGAATTTGTTCCATTTTTATTACTTTTCTTGCCACATTGTTTGTTTGTTTGTTTGTTTATTTATTTATTTTTGCGATTTATATGCCGCCATTCTCCTGAAGGATTCGGCGGCTTACCACAACAATCAATAATACAAATATTGTTAAATGAATCACTGCAGTTGTTAAATTAATTAACATGGTTGTTAAATCTGGGTTCTCCATTGACTTTGCGTGTCAGGTTGCAAAATGACTCCTGAAAACTGCAACCGTCTTAAATATGAGTCAGTTGTCAAGCATCTGAATGTAAATCACATGACCACTGGGATGCTATAATGGTCATAAGTGTGAAAAATGGTCATAAGTTACTATTTTCAGTGCCTGTTGTAACTTTGAATGATCACTAAACGAACTGTTGTAAATCAAAGACTACCTGTATTATTATCCTCTACAACATGGGTGTCAAACTCGCATCATCACATTGTCGTCACATGACGTATTGTGACTTTCCCCTCTTCCATCTGGTGAGATCCGGTCATGAATGGCGTGAATGAGTTTTTAATATTCTTAATGTTTTTAATTTTTAAATGTTTTTTATACTGATTTTTAAAAATGTATTGTGATCCGCCTTGAATCTTCGGAGAGGGGCGGCATATAAATTGAATTAATTAAATTAAATTCGCTAAAATGGAGGTGGGCGTGGCCAGTGCATGATGCATCCTGCCTGTGGACCATGAGTTTGACACCCCTGCTCTACAACGATAGAGTTCTATTAGTCATTGTGGTGACTCTTTTCTGACCTGACCTACCTTGAAGACTGATTTTGAAGGGGAGAACTGCTAGTCACAATGGTAATATATAGGCATGATGCCTACCTGTACCGATTTTGTGGATGCAGAAATACCACTGTAAGAGCATAATTCTTACTAGATAGGCTTTAATTTATATTCAGTGCAGACTTTTTTAAGGTCATATTCTTATACATGAACACATGCAAATTAGTTGTGTTTTAGCTTTTTTATAATTGAATGAACAGATTTGCAAAACATACCATTCAGTTTTTGCCTTCTGCATGCACTTTTCCAGTAAGCATTTCCCTATTGGGCAGATTATACTCTAAATTTTTTAATTGTAGGGGTGTGTAGCCATTTCAGATTTAAAGCAAACGAATTCAGAATATCCAATTTTGTAAAATGTGTGTTTTATAATCATTTTGGAAGTATTTGGAGTTCAAAACAAGTCTTGTTTTGAATGCCAAACACTCTTTCTTTATGCTTGAAGCACTTCCAAAATCACTAAGACTACTGATTTTGTACTGAAAGCAGGTGTTTGAACTTGTAACATAATATTTTTATATCTGAAATTCTTTGAACTAAAAATGAATTGCATATCATTAATTACTTATATTATGCACCTCAATAGATGAAATTGTTTGAACTTGCAAGGGTTTTAATTCTAGTTTTGCTGATAATCCAAAATTTAGATATCAACAGGAGGATAAAAAAATTCAAAATGGCAAACCTAAAAGAAGATGGTTTTCAAATGCATAGTCATGACTACCATTTTGACTTTTTTGACCCTTACTGTTGATATTCCTGCCTCAAAACAAAAGCAGGAAAAGAAGTGATGATACATTCAAATTCATTTCTGTCCTTATAGACCTTATACCCTAAATTTAGTTACTAATATAATAGGGTTGTAGTATGAATTTATTTGGTCAAATAACCACCTGCAATTTTAAAAAAAGACTGACCGCTTATTCTTATTCGACTCTTTCCTTTATTTTTAAAAACAGTTTTATGTTTTGAGTTTAGAACTGCATCATAATAGTTGAAGAACTGTGGCATCTGGGTGATAATTGTGTTCTGATCTGCAAACCATTATGTCATTTTTATGTTTAAATGTTTGCCTATTTCATGAAAAAAATGCAGGGGCAGAAGTTAAAATGATGGTATTTCTTTTCACTCATTTATTAGTCGTAGTGCAGATTTTGCATTAAAACTTCCCAAAGTGCAGTTTTGTTGTGAATACTGCATTTTAATCAGTTGCTAGAATAAAAGCTGCAAATGTTATAAAACCCCTCAGAAGCATATAAAAATTAGGGTCCAAAAAGATGGCAAAAGTATTTTTCATATTTCTGTTTTATAACAATGAAAATTTTCAAAATTTTCTTTCTAGGTTGCTAGAATAGATGAATGTGGGCGAATGCTGGTGGCAGTTGAACTTAGTAACTGGCTAAATGATGTTCACTATGCCCTGCAGTCAGTTGTTAATTGTTACGGCCTTGTTGCTCCCCTGATCTATCACAAGATTCCCTCCAAACCTCTCATTCAGGTAAGTGTTTTTCTTAAAATACAAGTTTGTATGATGTTTGTTCAATACACTAAAACAAAATGTAAGAGTAAAATACCTGACACAAATTATTGAAGAAGTACATTGTGGTTTCTGGGTAAAATCAAGCAAAAACTAAGACTTGTCAGAAATATCGGAACTTGATATGAGGGGCAGACATTTTTGTCTTTCCTGGGGCCACTTCTAATAGTGGAAAATACTAGTTCTTTATATTTTAAGGATTTAAAGGAACATATTTGAGTTCATTTTTTTATTGCTTGGATTGTAAAAAAGTTATGCTGAAGTATATATACACGATATAAGACAAACAGAAAGGAAAGATGATAGTAATGAATTATACAATTGAAACTTGCCATTTTTTGTCCATCTGGTGGTGCAGTCCTAGGGAGGGGAATCTAGAGTTCCAAAACTGTGGCTGGGAAGCCACAAAAATAGAATTAAATTCTATCAAGTATGAAGACTGTTGTAAGACTCTATTGAAGTCTTCAATATATATCCTGGAGGTGATATATGTTTGGGACAACATTGTTTCAAAGAAAACTGCATAAGGGTATGATAAAGTGAGTTCTTTTACTGGGCATAGCAGAATATGCAATATTTTCAGAGAGTAAGTCATCACACAAAATGGATAGATAGTGGAGCATGGTAACTTGTAGGTTATATTTTTAATAGGAAATTAAGGCAACATGAATTACTTAAGTTTTTTTTAGTAAAACTGAACTGTAAAAGTTTAAATGGTTAGCTGTACAGCTCAAGATTCATTTTTAATTATTCTCTGTGTAATATTCTCTAATGGTAAACATTTCTTATTGTATTTTCAGATCATTATTAAGTATCTCATGGTTCTTCAAGAAATTCCAACTATTGTATTCCAAAGAAAATCGACAGGATGCTTTGATGGTATTCAGCACATGATAGCTTGTTCATGCTTTTTCACAGCGAAGGTATTTATTGTTTTTAAAATATTATATTATTTACATAGTTTAAAATATTTGAACTTTGTAGTTAGAGTATATGAACAATAAAAGAGATGTGTGTGTGTGTGTGTGTGTGTGTATCAGTGGTAGGTTGCTCCCGGTTCACACCGGTTTGCAAGAATCAGTAGTAAAAAATTTTAATAGTTCGGAGAACCAGTAATAAGATTGGCTGGCAACGCCCCCAAAGCAGTTTCTGGCCCGGTTGCCATTCGCTTACCCCGCCCATTCCCAATCTATTGCTGCCTCTTAAATCCCAGCTGATGGGTAGAGGGAAGAAAACTGTTTAAACTCTTGCCGCGGGGCTTCAAAGGGCCGCCCTACAGCTGATCAGTGTTAAAAGAAAACAAATGAGTAGACTGGTGCCTGCAAAAATAGAAAAAACAGCTCCTTTCAGCTTCAGCATAGGTTAATTAGCACAAGTTGATTAGATCACCCTCCCGGCTCTCAGCTGATTTCTCTCAGTTGTTTTGCGCAGGGTTCTGTTGCTAGCTGCAAATAGTGCTGGAGCAGATTTTTTTTCCCCTAGCTATACTGAAAAAAGGAAACTGAAAATAAAGCAGGCTCTTTGCTACAATGTCACAAAATGAGGCAGAGAGAGATTTCTTTTTCTTTTGCCTCACCAAAAAAGGTAGGTGCAAATAATGGGAAATTTAGGGCAAAAGAGGAGAGTTCAAGATTTTAAAACACGAAAGAAAAAAAGCTCTATTTAACTAGGGAATTATAATAATTGAGATGCTATTAATTTTATATTGTGTTGAAAGCAGAAATGGTTAAGTTATGGTTTGGAGGAATATATGGGGAAAATTATTTGGTTTATTATTATTGGTAAATATAATTAATTGATTTGTAAGAAATTGGATTGCATGGAAATAATTGGAATATTCATATTCATATTGATTAATATACAAAAAAGATAGTTATAACTAATTGATTTATATAAAAATGTTTAATTTGTATTAAACAATTGTAATATTAAATAATTAACCAATGTGAGGATTGATATAAAAATAGATGACAATGGGAAGGGGTATAATATAGAATAGAAGGAAAAAATTGAATTTGATTAAGATTAGAGATGAGGATGAAGGGTGATATTGGTTTTTTAAAAAAATAGATGAGGAATATATATGGCAAAAAGGAAATATATAAATTATAGATTTAATTGAAATGACTAAACACTGTTTAAATTTGTGAACCAGCCAAATACTCTGTTCAAAGAAAATACATTGTATGTTTGTATGTGTGTTTCTAATTATTGCTATTTATTCATATTTGTTCTCTTTTATTCTTTAAAGTTTAACAATTCATTCTTTATCTTAATATCTTAATATTTCTTTGGGGTTGGTTTTCTTCCCTTTCATCTTTTTTATTGTACAGCAATCTTTCTCCTCAAACCTACCACCTCTCTTTTCTTTCCTTCTTACTTTCTCTTCCCCCCTCCTCTTCTCTTCCCTACTTCCTTTCTCCTTCTCCTCCTCTCTTCCTCCCTCTCTTACCCTCACTTCTACTCTAATTTCCCTTCTCTTCCTTCCTCCCTTCTCTTCCTTCCTTCCCTCTCTCTCCTTCTTTCTTCCATCTCTCTTCTCCTTCCTTCATCCCTTTCTATTGCTGCATCCTTTTGTGCATATGGACTACTCACAGGGCTGAAAAAGTTATTTTTGACTGATCCTCGCACTTTTGACCAGTCCTCGAACTTACAACTGTCCTCACATTTTATGTTTTTGCCCTATCTTGTCACCATGGTAAAGAGAAGCAGTTGTCAAATGAGTGACATGGTTCTTAAGAATTCTACAATGGGCATAAATGATGACCAGTCATAAGTGTGAAGACCAGTGAAAAGTGCGAGGACCTGTCAAAAATCACTTTTTTCAGCCCTTTGGGTAGTTCTTTTGTGCATATGGACTACTCAGAGGGCTGAAAAAGTTATTTTTGACTGGTCCTCACACTTTTGACCAGTCCTCGAACTTACGACTGTCCTCACATTTTACGTTTTTACCCTATCTTGTCACCGTGGTGAAGAGAAGCAGTTGTGAAATGAGTGACACAGTTGTTAAGAATGCTACAATGGGCATAAATGATGACCAGTCATAAGTGTGAAGACCAGTCAAAAGTACGAGGACCTGTCAGAAATGACTTTTTTCAGCCCTCTGTGTAATTCCTATATACATAGCCATGCCCACCCAGTCACATGACCTCCAAGCCATGCCCACAAAATAAGCCACGCCCACAGAACTGG
Organism: Masticophis lateralis; assembly: GCA_030761175.1. Classification (NCBI taxonomy): domain Eukaryota; kingdom Metazoa; phylum Chordata; class Lepidosauria; order Squamata; family Colubridae; genus Masticophis; species Masticophis lateralis. The sequence goes on along the minus strand of JAUDYJ010000006.1, from coordinate 37,343,746 downwards.
TAGTAAACATTTTTAGTGTGGTGTGTGTGTGTGTGTGTGTGTGTATGTTTTCTGATTTTTTGAGGTTTTCGCGGGTGTTTGTATGTAGGTCTTTGGTTATTCAGGTCTTCTCCCGCGTAAAATTGGAAGTGTCTTGGTGACGTTTCGACGAAGTCTCATTTGTCATCTTCAGGCTGGTGTTCTCGGCTTCGTGCTTGGAAGAATGAAGCCGAGAACACTAGCCTGAAGATGACGAATGAGACTTCATTGAAACGTCGCCAAGACACTTCCAATTTTACGCGGGAGAAGATGCGAATAACCAAAGACCTACATACATATATACATACATGCATGCATACATACATACATACATATATATATAATCTATCTGTCTATCTGTCTACAATCCATCTATAACTGTCTGTCTGTCATCTATTTTCCAGTGTGATTTACAACTAGGATTTCTGATGTCCTGACATCAGTGATGAGTTGCTCCCGGTTCACAAGAACCGGTGTAAAAATTTGTAGTAGTTCAGAGAACCGGTAATAACATTGGCTGGCCACGCCCCCGAACTGGTCCCCGACCCGGTTGCTGCTCCCTTACCCTGCCCACATCATCAGAGGCTTTTTAAAAATTATTTTTAAAAGCATTTTTTCTACAACCTCTTCGGCCGAAAAAATGTTTTTAAAAGTAAAAAAGAAAAGCCTCTGATAATTGCACGGCTCAGCTGGGATCGTCAGAGCCTTTTAAAAGCATTTTTTTTCCTGAAACCTCTTAAGGTTATAGAAAAAATAATTTTAAAAGTAAAAAAAAAGTTGGCCACGCCCACCCATTCACAATACCCCCACCAAGCCACGCTCATAAAACAAGTCATGCCCTCAGAAATGGTAGTAAAAAATTTTAGAACCCACCCCTGCCTGACATCTAAGTATAACTGCTGTTGTTGACTTTGTCAAGATCAGCCAAAATTAATGACTTCTACTGCATATTGTAACATACTTAGTTGACTTATACCCTATCAATTTTAATAAATTGGTTCACTATGGTTTACAGCAAAAATGTAAAAGATCCACTATAAGAAACAGTAAACATCTATAGAAACAGGATTCAAACAAATGTAGCATTAGAACATCCATAGTAGGTTTAAATATTTAAAATTTTTGAAAAACTAAACAGCAACAACAATAAAACTGATGGCATAAATATACTGCGGAAGAGCACTAGAAGAGATTTATTTAAAAATTCTTTCCTGAATTTTGTCAGGCAGTTGGTAAACCTTATATCAATAGGAAAGCTGATCCATAATTTTGACGTTACAATAGAAAAGCATTGACATCTGAGAATAATCCCCCAACTCTCTTGGTAACAGGGTATCAGTAGTACAGCAGTATGTTGTTCTGGAAATATTTAGGTGCCAAGCCATGAAACACATTTTAGGTGAAAACCATCACTTTACGTTGTATCTGGAAACTATTCAGGAACCAGTGTAAGATCTGAAGTATCATTATCTTACGTTGCTGATGGCAAGGTGTAATAAGGTAGCTTCTTCTGAGATACTTCATCTCTGAGATTACCTATACCTACAGGTGAACAGTGACTGGAAAATTAGATATCCACCCATTTGTTATAGATTTCCGCATCACACCTTTGAAGGAATCGGGAAATGATTCAGGGGGAAATCCACACCCCATTCTAAATTTGGTTAAATTATAGGAAGGGAAGCCAAATAAAAGTTTTGAGACGTGATATCTCAACCAAGGTAAAAGGCAATTGGTCAATTCCAGGATTCAAAAAATCAACTGATTCTGAGGGTAAGGCAACTATTTCTGGGTGCATAAATCTGTTTCATTATCTTTTGTTTTGTTATGGCCAGCTGCTCCCTGCTATACAGAGGCTGTTCAGAAACTAGGTCACTGCATTTGGACCAGTTATAGCTTCTGTGTAGTCTTTAAAGATAACTGTATATAGAATGCAGAAATTCAGTTTTCTGGTGATAAAATCACTACAGTTAGGTTCCCTTGCCCTAAATGAAACTAATTGCCCAACACGTTAGTTAGGAAAAGGCTTTCTGGGCATGACCTTCATCTGCTACTTTATCGGGAGCTATGAGTCCAAGATAATCCCAAAGTCACAGATGAGCTCTTTCAGAGGTAATACTTCTCTATCAAGAACACTGGATACATAAATAACAATTCTGTTTCCCTTTATTTGTTCTGCCCCATCCAGACACTTTCAGGCTCCAGACACTGGGAAATGACCTTCACATTGTCTCTAATCCAACCCAGACTGGCTATACTACTAAACTGGATGTCATCAATATACAGATAGTTCTCAACAAATGGGCCCAGAATCATGGTCATTGAGTGAAGTGTTCATTAAGCAAGATCCCACATGACCACTTTGCAGAATGACTGCAATCCCAGTTCTCTCAGTTGTCATCATTAAGCGGAGTGCTGGAAAGGGAACCCAGGCCTCCCACCAAACCCTACAGGCCTGGATTCTCTCCCAGTTCCATTGGGGAGAATGTGAGAGATATCTTGGCATGCTTTAGGAATGGACTTTAAGTTGGCAAAACTGCTAGCAAACAGTATCATTCAGAAGCCTTACCCCATAGTCTTACTGTGTTATGGCATTAAGAAAGAATAAGATCTCATTGCTGAATAAGATCAAAATGGAAGGAAAACATTTTCACAAGGCTTAAGCATATAGAGGTTAAGCACTCAATGATAAAATAGCACCCAACTGATAATGTTTGGATATGCTGGGAAGGGAAAAACTGTAAGTAGAAACTTTTTTGGTTTTTCTTGCAGCAGAATTCTTCTGATCACGATCCCCATAGATCCCTGAATATAGCTTCTTTGGATTAAAAGCTTATTTTATAAGTTGGCACAAGGTTTTGATATTAAAAAAAATGTAATAACTATTTTAAAAATATTATATATTATATGGAACTATATGATATATATTTAATAGATACTGCGCTTATGGAAAGAATATGAATTAGCAATAGTTATTATCAACTATGGGAAAAGGTTGTTGGATTGCTCACAAGCACCATCCCAAGTGACTATAACTGGAGAAGGAGCAGATGAAATACTAGAAGAAGAGGTAACTGCTCTTGTTTTTCATTTCCTCTCCTTTTATATGATTTATGATATATGTAGATAGAAAGAAAAGGTGAACTGATTAAGTCTTCAAGGAGTTAACAAAACTCAAGTGGCTGTCGCATTGTCCGTTTCTCCCTCTTTTCGGTTGTATAGTTTAATATTCTGTTCTTTAATATGAGGCAGAAAACTCAGAATGGGGATTAGAGCTGTATGTGGATAGTTAGATATAGTGGCATCTTTTGGACTCATAAACTGTACATGAGGTAACATTTAAGGTAACATAATCAAGGATGTTGCAAGTTATATATTTCCCATTTAAATAAATGTAGTATTTAGAATAAAGCAAGTACAACTAACCTGATGGAACAAGTCTACTAAGAATATGGTAATAAAGGCTCTTATTAAAAGTAACCAACTAGGTAGAAGGAGAAAATGATGAAAGTAAATAGTTGGAAAAGGAGCAAGATAGACAGAGAAGCCATTTTTAAAGAGGAAGGATAGTAGCACAATGGTGCTCTCTCTTACCACCTTTATTGCATAGAGGGTGAATGTCTGGAATATATAATTTCTTCTGTCCATGAAAGATCTCTAGAAAAATGATGGGAAGCAGAGGGAATCTCAGGTATGGAGTTTGGTTCCCACAGGGAGATGGAGGCAGTTTGGGAGGTGTGGCAGATGCAACATGCAAGTTAGGAAACTGCAGCATGAGCTCAGGGAGGCTGGAGAAAGAGTGTTCATGTATATTTGTGAGTGCAGGGAGACCCAGGAAAAAAAATGCTATAAACTGGGGGCCTCTTGGTCCACTGCAGCTCTGGGGCTGCAAAAAGCCGCTGCACCTTGGAAGGCCCTAGCAATGCAACGTTAAGCAGCTATACTCTGGGAAGCTCCAGCAGTAAAGCACAAAGATGTCGCACACAGGGAAACACAAAGAACCTTTGTGGTGTACCACAGGTCTGGAACTGCAAAAGGCTCTCAAGCTGCAGCACAGCATAAAGACCTGCCCGATCCCAGCAATATGGTGCAAAGGGGCTTCTTGGTGTGCTGTAGCTTTGCAGAAGCCCATAACCTACAGTGCAAAGCCCAGCCCAGAAGAACGGTGCAACGGGGTTTCTTGCCACACTAGGAAATGGCATCTGTCCCAGCTCAGTCATAGTCACCCTTGCCACTGTGCACTCTGAGGCCCCTTCTACCCTCTGCTCTAGTGCCCTAGCTGCCCACCATCTTCTTTCTCCTGCCTCTGACAGAGTTCATCCAGCCTGGCCCTATGCAAGACAGCTTCTAGCCACTTGAGACTTTCTTCTTCCATCTTGCAAGGAATCCATTGTGTGCAACCTGGGGAAGAAAGTCTCATGTTGCTGGCTACTGCCTCACAAAGGGCCAAACATTCTTGGTCAGCAGCGGAAGAACGAAGATGGCAAAGATCAACTAGGATGTTGGAATCTGTGGAGTGCAGGGGGCCAAAAGGGCACAGATGGGGGAAGATAGGCAGATGGAGTGAGTTGAGGTGCATCTATGATGTTAATTGCTGGCTGCCTGCCAATTGCTCAAATTTTGATCATGTCACCACAGGGCTGCAGTGGTGGCCATAACTTTGAAGACCAGTTCTAAGTTCCTTTCTTCAGTACCGCCAATATTTCAGGTGGTCATTGAATGAATGATTGTTAAACAAGGACTACTTGTAAGGTTGGCTAGGGTTGCTCCTTACTGAAACCAAAAAACAAATAGAGACTCTGGAAAATTAGAAATCATAATTGGTGAGTAGATTGGAAGATTTTATTGTGGATATTTTCCCTCTGCTTGTGGAGGGGAATGAGAAATGAATGAGATTACCATGCAGACTGAACAGGACCAGAAGGCTAGTTTATATAGCATAAACAGAACCCCAACGTAACAATAACTTATACATATATAATTGGAGGTAAGAGCATGTCATATTCATAGATTTATATTTCCAGAATAAATGGCGTAGAGTTATGTTTATTGAGCCCATTTTACTATAGTTTTGAGGGCTAGTTTATTTATTTTTATCCTGCCTTTATTTTTTTATAAATAAGTCAAGATGACAAAACATACATATTATCCTTCCTCCTCCAATTTGACCACAGCAATCCTGTGTGGCTTAAATCTTAGTGCATCATTGATTTCATTATCATATGGTCTGGAATTCAAATAAAATACAAACTTGTGTTCTGAAATTAGATTAAAGTGAAATAGAAATATTTAATGTTTTGTTTATTATTGACCTGCTGTTTTTGTCTTAATTCTGCAGCTAGCTAAGTGCTACTGTATATAAAATGGTGAATTAATGTATTATTATAGATTCCATCTAAAAGGCTGAGAGCAGGTACAGTTGCAAAAATAAGTGAGAATTTAGAAGTTCTGGAAAACATGCTTCTGAGACTGATAAAAGCAGGTATATATTTAATATGAATATCTTGGTCCTAATACCTCTATTACTGTTAAGATAATCATATATTTAAATATGTTAAGCCCATTAAGTATTTCATCACATATCCTAAATATGTTAGGTATACTTATGCTTTTTTTAAATATGGAATTTAGAATCTGTTAATCTGTAATATGCAAAATATATTCCTGCATATAACATTTTATTTACAATCATTTCTGTGGTCTTCAAAGAAACTTACTTTGTATTTGAGGACCGAGATTGTTGGGAGCAATATACAGCTCTAAACAGCTGTAAACTGTTTAGAGAGGGCTGTAAAGCACTGTGAAGCAGTATATAAGTCTAAGTGCTATTGCTATTTGGATAATAAAATAATATAAATATCCTGATTCTATTTAAGTACTTTCTAAATTTTATTATAATACTAGACAACCAAGCCCTGTTGAGTCATCATTCAGAGATATTTTATTACTGCAACAGAGAAACGGAATGATCATGGGCAAACAAAGCAATGGGAGTGGGACTGACTTCCAACTTCCTGCCAGTTTTCCCATTAAGTTTCCTTGTGGGAAGTTCTCAGGAACTTCAAAAATTCCCTTTCCACTCCCTCTCCCTTCCCCCTCTCCTGAAGTGAATTTAAATTCGGATATGTTAGAATATTTCAGTGTAGAAAAAAATGATTTAAATGGAGCAAACTAGTCTATTGAAGGATATATAACTTGATTAGGAATTCTGGCTATAGCAGACACTGTGATGATTAATAAATGAAATATGTCTATTAAAATATTTGATCACTAATATTAAAATGGCCTTCTTTTGTAATTTGTTTCTTGTTCCACAACAACTTTTGAGAACGTGTTAATCAAAATTATTACATATCTAGTTGATCCTAAATAACCACTGATGTATATTTGATACATATTTTATGCTCCACAAAACTGGTAATGATATGGCTAAAATTCAAGTTAAATTTTGAAGGAAAAAAAGAAACAAATGTATATAACAAATGAGAAGTAGAAATTTAATAAAATGAGTAAAGTTTATTTAAGTGATGTCACATATTAATGAAATGTATCAGTGGTGGGATTCTGCCAGTTCACACCACTTCGGGATAACCAGTTGTTAACTTTCTAGGCAGTTTGGTGAACTGGTTGTTGGAAGAAATCATTAGGGCAGAGAACCGGTTGTTAAATTATTTGACTCCCACCACTGAAATGTATCTAATGTATCTGTGCACTGCTGTTCATTGTGCTGAATTTAGTCAAATCTGCTCTGACTAGGACAAGAGCTTACAGGAGAAGAAGATCCTTTATTCTTGTATCCTGTAGTTTCAAATTGGCAACCAAAGACTGCTTATAGGGAAGGTAATTATTTTAAAGTATATTATTAGCATATTAAGTTTTCCTTCCCATTATATGTGTACAGATTTGAAAATACAGTGAGTATAAATTTAAGAAGAAGCTTTTGTGACTTTTAAATAGTTTTAAAGAAAATTCCTCAGTGCAAATATTTTGTTTTTGGTATATTAGTTGTCTGGCTAACTTGGAGCATACTTTGTAGGAGTCTATATTTTATGAGGGAAGCAGGGTTTTTTTTAATGCCAGAAGATAAAGAAAAAAAGTGAGCAGCCAAAAAAAATCCTGGTTCTTTTAGAAAACTATTCTTCAGAAGGTGATAGGTTCAGATACTAGCCCCTCTAGTAGCATCGAAATTTACACATGACTTGGTAGACTTTTTGGTCCAAAAGTTGTTTGGGACATTAAATATTTTAAGCAGAAACTTACATTGTTCTAGGACACAGGTGACAAACTCACCACCTCGCATTGCCATCACGTGATGTTTCGTGACGTTTTTCCCCTTTGTGGAGCTGAGGTGGTGTGACCTGCGCATGATGCATCTGGCCCATGGGCCGCCAGTTTCTCACACTGTTCTAGGAGTATAAGTAAAGTTAGAAAGATATCTGCTGTACATTTTTAGAAATCATTCTAAAGCCTATTTGCCATATTAGGGATGAAATGTAACTTCTGACAGAGTAATTAACAGTATGTTGTATTAATTGCCAGTGAGATTTGATGATAACTTTTTGTGATTTAGTCTCAAATTTCAAAAAAATTTAATTTCCTGTGATTAGTCTAGGAAAGAGTTAGATGCATTGTGTTTCTATATGTCACTACCCTTAATCACTGCTACATGCAGTTTTTGGATTCTCTGTTGTTCAAGTTTTGATTTCTGTATAACCATGCAAACTTACATTTTTAAAATTAAGGCAATACTCTCCCTTAACTAGGAAAAAATTCCACAACACTGGGATATGTCGAATGCAAATAGTTGTCATCATTAAAATATATCAAATAATTTTAGTGTTTTAAATGTTTAACCATAAAGAATTTTCTCTATAACAAGCATTATTGTATTATTTTTTAATGTCAAGCTTTAATTTTATCCAAATCTGCTTTGGATGCAGATTAAAATTTAAGATTTTAGAAATCTATTTATCTATTGATTGATTTGAGTTATGAAAATTTATATTGCCGCCTACTCGCACATGGTGATTCAAGGCAGCTTCCATTTAAAGTGATACAAATTAGTTTGATTAATGGAATATTCTATCAAGAATAGTAATTAAAAATTAAAAGTACTACTCATATAATGGTATGGAATAACTACCCTTATTTTACGTTTACAGTACTGAAATTTAAGAAGAACTCTCGTTTCCTTGAATATTTTGTTATGCTTGTATTCAGAGCACTAAATGAGGATAAATTGTTACGAATAATGGAGTGGTCTGATGATGTTCAAGAGTATCTTAAAAAGTAGGTATAAAGTGTTTTGAATTGACAAAATTCTGTAAGTGTTATGGCAGTTATGCAGAAACTATAGCTACAATGATAGTTGTAGCTATAGTTATGCAGAAACTATAGCTACAATGATAGTTGATCTGTTGTATGTACACTGAGAGCTGTACATACAAATTCTTTGTGTGTCTAATCACACTTGGCAATAAAGAATTCTATTATTCTTTCAATTGCACCATAATATCTTTTCATATTAATATGGCAGCTTAGACATACTTCCAGAATTTGTAATGGACATTAGTTATTATAGCAGTAATCACAAGACAAATATCTGCTAGGGAGTTAAGAAAGAAGAATTTATATGTTTGCTTCTTATTTTCTCTTTCTTAACTCCTTCTATACCTTTTCTATGATGAAATCAGATTAACGTGTTTTGGAGCAAAGCACATTCAGCCTTTCTTCATCTAAAGAAAACTGTGTATTTTTGTTTACAAAAAGATGTGACAAACGTTATTGGTGAAGTAATGCTCTAAATATTGAAAATAAATATTCAAAACTGCTGCTACTTTTTGAAAAAACTTAATGTAGTAATGTTAGATGTTTTTGTTTACTAGGAGGAATAGATTCCTTCTTGGTATCAAACAAGTTCCAAAAAAGAGGAAGAAGATTCGTGGATCTGCAGAAACAAGGAGGACCACAACACAAGATGTTTCAAAGGTTAATATAATAATAATAATAATAATAATAATAATAATAATAATAATAATAATAAGATGTTTTTAGGATCTGTTAGTTATTTGAATAAAAATTCAGTAAGCAAGAATTACAATTTATGTCATAGTTGAGTATAAAATCAAATTCTGAAGTCAGAAATTATAACTGTGTTAACAATCTACTCTACCAGTGAGAATAAAATATATAAAATAATCTCATGTAGAATATGTTTTATATTAATGTCTACTTTTTAACTCGTGTAAGATATGTGAAGAGGTATGTTATTTATATATATGGTATTTGTGCTGACATAACACACTTCGGATGTTGGGAAGATGCAGATTGGGCCATATGCATGAATGCATTTTGTAATTGTACACAATATAAATTATGGGAATGCAGTTCTATATTAAATGGAACAGTAAGATTATAGCTTTGATGATTAAAAATATATCTCAAGGATTTATATCAAATAATGATAGGTTACGGCAGGAGCTACAGATTAATAATCAAGCATGAATAGTCAGAGTTCCACCCCCCCCCCCGGTGATTTAGCATAGGTACATCAGGCATGTATCAACATGAAGTATTATATATATTGATTTAGAGGGACATGCATAACACTTAAATTTATTAGGTTAAAATCTTAATCCATCCTTATGTTTAACCTGATCTATACTCCAAATCAGGGGTAAAATCTAATTTTTTTTGCTACCAGTTCTGTGGGCGTGGCTTGCTGTGGCATGGCAGTCATGTGACTGGGTGGGCGTGGCTAGTTTGATGTCATTCACATCACTCTGCTGTGCATGGGGCGCTTGGAGAGCGAACGAGCAAGACAGCTTTCCAACCTTGTGTGTGTGTGTGTGTGTGTGAGGGAGGGAGCGATCTGAAGCCAAGGCACCCAAACCTCTGGCAGCAGCAGGGCAGCTTCTGAGCAGCCAGCTTCACCTGACCTACTCCCTGAGTTTCACTGTTCTCCTGGCCCCCTCTCCACCCCATTCAAGCAGCGGCTTTCCTGCTTAGTCCCCAAAACCTATGCATCCATGGTGTCTGCACCAGCATCCCGAGAGAAGCAGAGAAGATCATCGCTTGCAAGGAGACAAGCAGAGGTAGCAAGCGTACACCATGCTGTGGGAAAAATGATAGGTCTTGTTGTCCTGCAGAGCCTGCTGCTGCTTGAGCTGGTGGGGCGGGGGGGAGCAGGAGAATGGCAAGACTCAGGGAATAGGTCAGGTGGAGCTGGCTGCTCAGAGGCTGTCCTGTCGCTGCCAGACATTTGGGTGCCTTGGCTTCAGATCGCTCCCTCCTTTCCCCCTCCCTCCCATACACCCTCCCATACTCCCCCACACACAAAAAAAGAGGTTGGAGAGCTCTCTTGCTCGCTCTCCAAGTGCCCCATGCACAGCCCATTTGAGGAAAGGGCACGCAGGGCTGGGTGTGTTTGGCTGCAGGAGGCGCAGCGCAGTGAGGTTGTTTTGTTCAGCGAGGTGGTCCTTCGGGAGGGCAGGCGGACGTCTGCAGCTGACAACTATAATTAATATGTCCACCTGCCCTCCTGAAGCACCACCACGGTGAACAAAACAACCCCATTGCTATGGATGCACAGCTTGTCGGGGCTGAGCAGGAAAGCCGCTGCTTTGCGGGGGGGGGGGGCAGTAAACTGCTAGCTCCTTTCCCACATCCCTGCCATGCTTGCCTGCATTCCACTTGGACTTCTGCTTGCCTGACTTTGCAAGCTGGCCATTGGGATGCCAGGAAGACAACATGGAAGGCAGGCAAGCATGGCAGGACTGCAGGCTGTGGATCAGTTTGGGAGCGTGGCCAGCCAGCCATTGCTCCCAGTTCGGTGAACTAGCCTCAGTCTCCGCTACCTACTCGCCCGAGCCGGTCTGAACCGGGAGCATTTCACCTCTACTCCAAATACTTTCCTTTAAGCCTATTTACTTACTTATCTACCAATATTGTAACAATTTCTTTTTGTATTTTTCAGACTGAGTTCAGATCACATAGAATCCGCTTTTATTTCTGCCACTGTTTCTTTTACAGGCTGTACAGTTTTTCCTTTTTCTTTCTTTCTAAGCCACTTTCACTTTCAAAATCTTTTTACAGAGGCTTTTTTGGCTAAACGTGCCTCAATCTGCACTTCTCTCTTTGAAACATTCAGCAATGATGAAATACTTAGAAGTAAACTTCATCTCACCACAGACCTTAAATTATTTCTCCTTTGCTTCCACATACTGTAGCTCTCAGTTGACTTTACTTTCTTCTGTCACTCTATGATAATTCAACTTTTGTCCTGTGCCTTGTCATTTACTTGCCTGCCTTATGTCTTTTGTCTCATTTAGACAAACTAATAATACTTCCCGCTCCATCAGGTTGTTTGCAGCATTGACAGCCAATGAGCAACTCAGTAACCAAACCATTAGTAATCTTGTTCTCTAGCCATTCTGGCCTTTATTTGAGTTTTGTTTGTTAAATATTTAAATAAGCAGAGAATAGAGATTCCTTGAGAATCTCTATTCTCGTTTCTTTGAGAAAAGTTGTGAATCTACTTTATCAGAAGCTTGGTTTCCCTTAAAAATACTGGTGAGAAAATCTTAACAATTTTCCAGTCTATTACAGCTATGCTTTTCTCTATATATTCATGTGAAGGAAGATTTTTCATTTTCCAGTCACTTCTCTGCAACTTTCTTTCTATAATGTGGGAAGAATATCTTAGGATCTTACATAGACAGTCATGTGAAAAATGAAGTATACCTTCTTTGAGTCTACATTTTATGTATCAGGACATAGTAAAAATCATCTGGTCCTTAGTAGTTCTTAAAAGTAGGTACTCAAGTGAACAACAACACATGACATATTACACCATGTCATTTATTTTACAAAAAGAAAGCCAAAATTCAGAACCAATTTAACAAAGTGTGTGAAATATCATTGATTTCATATGAAACTTATGAAGCAAATGAAACTTGTAGCAAAATAATACTTATTATCATACAACAAAAATTAGAGCTAAGGAGATGCTAGATGTTCAAACTGGTTTAAGAAAAGTGAAAGGAATGGGAAACATTATTGCTGATGCAAACCAGATAACTGAGAAACCCAAAGAATATCAAAAAGAAGCTGGCATGTGTTGCAGTGATATCTACATATATCAGAATCATGCTAGGCTCAAATTGTAATTTGAACCCATTTTATATGAAGACTTAGTTCTGTGAAGTATATAATGCTGGAAAAGATAGAAGGAAAGAAGAAGAGGATGACCAGTAACAAGGTGGATGGATTTAATTACAATTGTAGCTGTTGGAAGACATTAAACGACCAGATTAGAAATAGATTCTCCAGATTCTGCAGGAAAGAAAAAAAATCTTAATACTATGTTTGCATATATGTATGTATTTATAAAACTTGTATGTTTCCAATTTTATTACAATTCATTATGATTGTTCATTATTCCCAGAACAGAATTTGTTTTATTTTATGAAGCTATTATTATGACTTATTTGAGATCAAATGAATGTAGATTTATTGTTTGAGCTCTTACTGAGCTCTGGGTAACTGAAATTAGTGTTTTGAACATTTATAATTATTATGATGTCATGATTTCTTTATATAGGCTACAGAGTTATCAACACCCAAGAAGAGGGGTTCCAAGAAGAAAAGTCTGCCTAAACAATCTATTAAATCACCAGGCCAGATCAAAACACCTGGTGGAAAACGGTAGCTTATGTATTTTTTCCCTATAAATTACAATGGTATTTATGTTTAGGAATTTATGACATATTACTACTAAATAAAAAAGAATGCTGGATAATTTTTGCTTTCATTAATATTCACTAAAGTTCAGTAAACTTCCAGGCTAAATTTTAAATGACTTGAAATAAGTTTTATTTCTTTTAAATGTTGAAATTATTTGAATTATTTGAGCAATCCAAACCAAAATGGAGTTTCTCAAACAGCTAATTGGAAGCAAATTTGATGTAATGTGTAAATTGGTGGACCCAGGTTGTTGTCCTCCCAGAGATTCAGAAACTTGCTGGTTGGGGATAGTGGTGTTTTTGGGACAGTACTGTCCATCAACCATAGACTGAGAAACAAAAATTCATCTGTCCATATAGATTTGGTGTAATGGTTAAGACACCAGGCTAAAAGTGGAGGACCATGAATTCTAGTTTGCAGGGTGACCTTAGGCAAGTTCCATTTTCCACACCAAAAACAACCTTGTGAATTTTCCTCATTGTCTCCAACTTTGTGATTCCAGACTCTAACATCTTGCTTGCATTAGCATCTTGCATTAGCATCTTGCTTGCATGTTCTGTTGATTTTAGATTGAACTTGATTTCCTCTTATTCTTCATCAGTGGTGGAATTTATGGTTGGATAGCAATTATATTAAAAGGGTGTCCGAGAAATCTAATTGATATTATTGGACACTGATTGAATCGTATGCAAGTACTATCTTTGCCACTATTAATCCTTGATTTACAATCGTAATGCAGTCTGTCTGTTACAGTCATAAGACATGATGGTCCTAAAGTCGGTCATCGCATGATTGACCCAATTTTATGATCTTTTTTTGCAACCCTCATTAAGTGAATGCTGTCATCTTTAAAATGAACTAATTGATCACTATAGACTGGTTTTGCCAAAAAATGGAAGTAGATGCTATTTTTGGCAAAAATGTCATAAAGTATTCCTTGTGACACTGGGACGTTACAAACGGCTGTAAATGTGGTCTGGTTTCCAGGTGTCCAAAATACAATTCACATGATTGCGAAGTGGACCCCTGGCTGTTGTAACTTTAGGACCAGGTTGTAAATACCCCTGCAGAGTTCTAACGTAACTTTGAATAGTTGCCAAGTGACCCCCTGCAATTTGAGGACTACCTGTATGTATTTCCTGACTGAGAAACCAATACTATTCCTTCTTTGTTTTCCATGTTCTGAATGTTAACATTATGATTTTTCTGTCGAAATCCCAGTGCATTATGATTCTCTAACATTAATAAGTTCATTTCATTTTTCACTGTTGAGCCTGTCCGTATTCATGTTTTACATTCCACATTACCACTGTAATTCTGTTTTGGTGGCTTGGATTTTCTTTTCCTTCACGGCAACAGCAGAAGCTAGGTGTCTCAAAGGAATTAACTTAGTTGCTTCATAAACATTAGTTGCCCTAAAGATCCTTAGCTCTTTCTTGGTAGCATATTAAGTGCCACCAAGCCTGAAGGGGTCATCACTGAGCACTATATTATTAATCAGTTTATCTTGTCTATCTATGTGGATTTTGTTTACCAGTGCATTCTCCCACATACTGTGAAATGATGTTTTTGCTGTTGTCACTAAAGCGATTGTCAACAGTCAGCATTTTCCTTATAACTGTTATCTGAGATGTTGGTTTTAATTGGGCACATGGGATAATCTTCATGGCTTAGGATCCTGTTTGGGGAGTATATACTTTGGCTTATATACCTGGAATTCTGAGCTCTTCCCTACACTCCCATTGCCATAAGGCAGCATATAAGGACTTGACCGAGTATATGTGTATGTTATTTTTGTGTGTGTGTGCCTATACGTTTGAATCAATATTGACTCCTGGTGATTGCCTGGACAACTCCCTACAATTTTCCTGATGAGGTTTCAGCAGTGGTTTGCCATTGCTTGCTTCCCAGGACTCTGAGAGATTGATTGGCCCAAGATCACCCGGTTGGATTCATGCCTAAAATGGAACTAGAAGTCACAGTCTCTTGTACCAGAGTGGCTGTTTACATTGTATTGAAAATAATAGGAAAGAGTGGAGTAATGTTAATCTGTTAGATAATATTTGAAGTGATGAAGTTATGGAGACTTGGCTATCTCCATAAATTTACTACGTAAAAAGTAAAACGTAAATAAAGTGAGCTTAACAGAAACCACTGCTTTAAAGAGGCTCTTGTGCCTTGAAATTGCTAATTGGAAATTTCATAATATAGGTGGTGAAGGCTTTATAAATATACAGTACATCCCCCTAGATCTGGTCTGGGGAACAAGCTGGTCTCTCTTCTAAAAGTTGTTCATTTCTTCTCTATATGCATTCTTTAGACTAAATTAATGAAACTTAATTAATTAATGTGATGAAACATTTCTGTGTAGATGTAGATATATATAAAGAAATAGGTTTCAAAGAAATATATCCATGTTCCATATCCATATCTATATCATCTATAGTGTTAAAATACGTTTTTCTCCTATGATTGCTTATGTTCCTATGATTTTATTTAGGAAACAAATAGAAGAAAAAAGAAAAGTTGCTTTTGAAGTCCTGATAATTAAGCTAAATATATGTTCTGATGTCTACATAAGACGAAGAAGATTTCGTCGGCTATATAATGAAGAAATGCCATGGCGAGCTCAGCTTAACATTTACCTGGCAATTGCTCACTTTAATTTGTTTAAAAAACGGACACAGGAGCTCTATAGTACTGAAAATTTTGTACAAAGTCCAGACAGGTAAAAAGTGAAAAGTGAAAAGAATAACTAATGGGGCAATTTATCTGTGTCAGCCTCTTATTTCAAAAAGTGTGTTTTAAATATATTCTAAAATTCTTGTGTTGCTGGCTTATTTAAAATGTCTAGGACAGATATCAAACCAGGATACCAAAGAAATCAAAGGAAGTGCCAAGACCAAAACAAACATAATTTTTATTTAAATTGTTCTTATTAATTATTTCTAATACTAAGAGTCTTTCCCCATTGGCTCAGTCAATCCAAATGATAGGAATGATCTCCCAAATCTGATTCACAAAGGAATTGCTTTCATTGGTCACTTTTTATAACCTTACAGCCTCTCTCTCCTACTCCTCCATCCCCAGTTTGCAAATTTTCAGTATTTCTGCATAAATATGACTTAAAATAATGTTTTCCACACAAGACCTAAAACTAGATAAATTCTATTAGTCAAAAACATTATACTTGTTCATTTATTTCATTGAGGAAAATGATCCAAAGCAATATATTTGTGTGTGGCAAAAATATATGAACTTCCAGGAGTATCAGTTCATTTGAAGGGTAAATTAGAGTCAGTTATTTCAGTCAATGGATCGAATCAACTGTGAGCATCGGAGAGCCTGTCTTATTTAAACAACAGAATTCTAAGTATTCACTAGAACATTTATGTGGAATTTTGTCCCAAGCAAAGGTGATTTCTAAGGACCTTTGAAAAACAGTTGTTGATGCTCACCAGGAATAAGATAGTTGCAAAGCTATTTGCATAGAGATTGTCCACTACCAGTCCACTGTCAGGTAGATTGTGTACAAATGGAGGCAATTCAGCATCATAGTTGCCTTCCTCAGGAGTGATTGACCAACTAAGTTCACATGAGGAACAAGGCATGTAATACTCTAAGAAAGGGGTCAAACTTGTGGTTTGCAACCCGGATGAATCATGTGCTGGCCACCCCCACCCCTGGTTTAGCGAAGGAGAAAAAAGTTACAATATGTCACATGATGACAATGTGACATCGCAAGTTTGACACCCCTGCTCTAGTAAGTCTCAAAGAAGCCCAGGGTAATTTCTAAGAAACTAAAGGCATTGAACAGAGAACTTTGAATCCATAGAGCCATTTGGAAATACTTGAGCTGTGGAAGCAAATTTCCACCCACTATGAATACTCATATCCTTTAATGTTTGTTGCTGAAGCCATATTTTAGATTTAAAAAAAAATCCTTGAAGCAATAAGAGAAAGACTGTGAAGCAACTTTTCAGCCTTTGCATAAGATAACAGGTTTTATACAACTATTGTCATTTCATGACTTTGATGTTGTGAAACTGGATTCTATTCATGAAAGTTTCAATAAAATCTGATATCTCAATGAGAGCAACAATAAACTCACCTAAACAGAGAATTCTTAGAGAATTTCTCCTTAGGTTCTGTCCAGTTTTCAGCTAATGCCCTAGTGTTTCCAGTGGTTGTCTGATGGCTCAAGTATTGGCAGATTATATTATTTGTCTAATGTTGCCACCATGAAAATGATGTCAGTTAATGAAAAGTAGTAATTTGTAATATTTGTGAAATGACATCATACAAATAATGTAAATGTCCTTGATATGATTTGAAAGAAATGTGTGAATAATGCTAGCCTCCTTTGATTTGTCCATCAAAATGAGAGTCAATTATAACTTAATTAAAATGATGCAAATTATTTGTGCAACCTTTTCTGTACTGATCTTTGATCAAAATGAATTATTATCAGTACTATAACTGCTATTATAGCCTTTGTAACAAATGAACTCAGATTTTCTATATACAGTAAATTGACAGAATGTCAATTCAGATTTGTCTTGCTTATATTGACAATTTAAATACTGGAAAACTTTCATTTAAATTAATAAGAGCTGGTTGCTGTCACCTGACTATTAAAAGGTGCAGTTCAGAATGTTAACTTCTGACATGAATAAAAAAAAAAATGTTAACCAATATAGTCGAGGCTTATCCTATTGTTGCCACACTTTAGACTATCCACAGGATTGTTAACATATCTTTAGATGAAGGGTGTCAAACTAGTGGCCTGCAGGCGGATGCATCCTGCACAGGCCACACCCACTCCAGCTCTGCAAATGGGAAAAATGTCACAAAATGTCATGTGATGGCAATGTGATGCGGCAAATTTGACACCCATGCTTCAGATGAAGTATTCTGCATCAAGAGTGTATAATGATAATATAATATTATTACATTTCAATTATTAAGTATGTGCTTGTGTTTGTGTATGTTTTGTTTTGCAGTTATAATGATCTCAACCCTGAAATATTCTCATTAAGCAATTCAGGCACAATCATGATAGCATCAGAGGAAGAAATCACAGATTTAAAACATCTGTCTTTTAAAAGAACAGTTTCAGAAAAAATCAGTCGAAAAACTGGTAATACTATAGATAATAAAATGTGAATTTCAACTATTGTGTTTAATGCAGTTATTTATTAAAATACATTAAGACATCCACAGTAATCCTTTGGATCCTTGGTTCCAGTACTTTAAGACAGGGAACAATAAAATTGTTGCATGTTGACTTTTGGAATGATTTTAAAATATTTTTTTGAGCGGCTAACCTTTGGTGGCTAGATTTGAGTCAGTGGAACACATAATCTATTAACACTGAATATTTTTGGGGCAATCACTGAATTCTAATTTTGGAAGTATCTGAAAATGTGCTCTAAATCTGGTTTTTCAGTACGCATAGATAATTATACCATTGGACTATGTTGCTCTAGCCAACTTTCTGATTCCTTAAGGAACATTTCTAGCGTATATGTTTTTTCTTTCGTAGCCAATGTCTTAATTCACTCTATTCTTATCTAAAGTCTAATTTGTACATTTTATCTTCTGTAGTCTTACTTGTATCTTGTATATTTGTTCCTGGATTCTTTGCTCTATATGTGCATTATATTTTGAATCATCATTCTATTTTCTTCCTCTTTTCTCTCTTTCTCTCTTTTTCTATTTTGCTACATTTTCTGCTTCTGGGATTTTAATGGCTTTTGGTTGTGGATTCTTTCCAATTATCTGCCTTGGGCTCACTATAGAAACTTTACTGTTTCTGTCTCTCCAGTAGTTATTTTATTCTAGATGGCCATTTGATCTTAATCTGCATTATCACAAACAAGGTTCTGTTTGTCAGGTAATAGATAACAGTATTGCATCTTAAAAACCATAGTTATTATAGTCAAATCTTTAAAATGAGAATTGATATAGTGAATATTTAATATCTCAGAAAGATTTCCATAACTCCTTAAATAGTAGCTGTGCTGTTTTTAGAATGAGTCTTTTCTCAGTTTTATATATTTAAAAGGTCTCATATGTCCCTGGGATAGGTAAATATGTTTTTCTCCCTTCTCAATCTTTTATTCTATTTCAGTATTCTTTTTTTCTAGATTGAACATTTATTTTTCATTCTGCCATTTCTTCTGTCTAGTCTAACATATTTTCAAATTCAGTATCTGTAAATTAATATTTATATGTATGGAATACATGGAGTGATAATACAGCTAGATTTACAGTAAACTTCACATTGTTGACTTCTGTTTCAAAAACATTATAACTATGTCCATTGAACATATTTGAAACTTAAATTTGTTGTTGTCTAGAATAGCTTCCATTATAAGTCTAGTAAGAAAACAGGGCATTTTTTAAGGGTCTGTCTGTGTTGGTTTGCTAATCTGTGGAGTCTGTGCTTTACAGCATTCTATTATCTGGATTTGGTGTTGTTCAGCTGAGTTAGGTGGATGTCAAACATTATTTTCTCTTTGGAAGCTGAGAGAGTCACATAGCTTAGCATAAATCAGACCTCCTTGATAGGCAGCTTCAAAAAATGGCTGATGAATTCCTCAGAGCATCTATAAATTCCAGGGCAAACATCTTATAATTGATTCCAGAGAATATAACTTACATGGATCTATTGTCATTTTGTTTATTGTTTATATTTTGGTGTAGACAATTACATTGTTAATGCAGTAAGTCTTGAAGTTATGTTTCAAAAAAATTCATTGACTTAAAGATACTTCTGAGAAACAAATACAGTTCATATTGAGGCATATTGATCATGGCAACTGCTTACTCTGAAAAGAGTACTGCAATTCTTATTTAAATGTACATTCCTGAATTTTTACTTTTGAATACTGCATGTCTTTACTTCTTGAAACGTTTCAGAATTCCCAGAATTAATGAAAATGGAAACAAGACTTTATTATTTTTTTCCTACATATCTTTAAACAGAATGGGCATTCCATATCATTTGACAGCAACAATATAATGTATCCTTGCTAATTCTTCTTGTACATCTTCTTTATCACTAGCAGCAGATAAGTAATCAAACCCAGTAGTTCCTGACTAGCTATTAGAGAAACGCTGAACAACATTTCTTCAGATTTTTTTTAGTTTGATCTTTTGTTAGGTTGAGAGCAGTTATAAATTTCTGGAGAAATACTTTCCCTGAATATTCTGCTGCCAGCAGCTCATCTTCAATGAATATAACCTTCCTTGCTCTTCTTTGCTCAGACACCCCTGACCTTACTTCCCCTGCCTTCGACAATGGGCTTTCCTTGCCTGCTTCTAGCCCTACATTACAAAGTATTTCTTCAGACACTGTTTCCAGCTCAAGCATACTTGACCACAATAATTGTCTCTCCCCTGAAATTGATGCCATGAGTGAATCCACTGAACTGACCCAACTCTCAACTTCAGGCCAAGATTCAGGTGGGTTACCACATGCATGTCGGGTACTTGACAATTTTTGAATTGATCATATCCTCACAAATTAGGGATGTACCTTCAAAAAAGTATAATTTACTAACTCACAGCTAAACTTTCATTACATATTGCCAAGTGCTCTATCTATGGACCTTGAAAAAATTATAAGTCTCACATGAATATGGGAAAGTTTATGGACAGATAAAATATCAAAACCAGAGTAGTTGTCAATAACCCATGGTAATTGCTTTACATGAAAATGGTAATTTTCATGTAAAGCAAGACAATATTCAAACTGAGGAATTTTAAAAGGAAGAATAATCTCATAGCAACTGGTAAGGAAACCAATTGGTTTTCCTTGGTAATATGGATTTGAGATAGCAGTTATAAACATTATAAAAGAAAGTTAATAATTTTCCTATTATCATCTGGACAAGTCGGCTAAAAGGTTTGTTATATCTGTCCTGCCATGCTTATTTATTGTATTTATTTTTATTGAATCAAATAACCAAAGAAATGTAACATGCACTATAGCAAGGGTCCCCAACTCCTGGCCTGTGGACTGGCACTGGCTTGTGGCATGTCAGAAACTGGGCTGCGCAAACAAGGAAAGCTCCATCCGCAGGATGCAGGCAACACGTGAAACCATGCTCACTCCGGTCCCTTTAAAAATCTCTCCCATGGAACACATCCCTGATGCCCAAAAGGATGTGGGCCACTGCACTATAACATTTAATACATATTTATTCTGGAAAGCAGAGTGAGGAATATATTCTCCAATAACTGAGTGAAGTGGCTAACTCAAATTGTACCAAGAACCATCTTTCACTGATTAAAACATATTGATTGGAGATGTGGGTGTGATGCTTATTTACTTAAAACCCTACCTTACAAGAGATTTAGGTATATATAGAATATTCTGTGGCATTTTCCTTTATCTTTGAAAAAAATATTATTTTAATAAACTAGTATAACTAAAGACTCACTGTATAGACTTTGTTTTCTTAATAAGAGGTTTAGAACTGTTTTTACAATTACTTTGTGAATTGCTGTTAGTTAAACTCAATGATTTTTGTTTGTTTTTATTTTAGAACCCACTATTTCGCCTGATCGTAGTTCTAAGTTGAGTGATAGAGACACTCCTCGGCTGCCTCAAGGTTATATTTCTGTTAAGGAACGTGAAAAAGCAAGTTGTTATTCTGCAGTGCTGGAACATTTCACGAAAACATTCCTGTATTTTAGAAGAGCTGTGGTAATGTTAACTATGTTTACAATTCTAGTAAACATATCTCTTCTGATTTTGTTGAGCAAATAAAATTATCACATTTGGCAAGAATATATTTCTGTCAATTTCTAGTTTCTTGCTGCATTGTTGTTCTGTTTTTGAAGATAACTCTTTAAGAAAACGATGTAGGATAATTTTAACTATTTTTAGTTCATTTCCTCTCTTTTCCCAGTGATTCATGGAAGTCATTACTAGTCAGGTGCAATCTATATTCATCTCCATACATGCTCTTTTATTTCGGAGCAAGAGGGAGCTGCATTATTATTAAAATAATTTGATTTGTTTTCAGGGCTGGAGACACAAGCCTGTGACAGCAATCTGAAATGGCTAGGTTGAAAATTAGCCTCTTTGGTGTCAGTTGAGCTATACTAGATAGGTAGACAATGGCAACTTCCAGTTTGAGGAATTCGTTACCTTGATGAATTCACTTGGACATGACACACACAAAAAATGAATGAAGTGGTATTTATCACAAGAAGAAATTTACTGTAGCAATGGAAAACTTGTCAATGGTTAATGATTGCATTATAACAAATATGTGTCAAGCTACTAACTATCACAGTTGTCCAAGTCTACACCCAACAATTAATGCAGCAGAGCTTGAAATAGAAGTTTTCTAAGTGAGCATCAGAAAATCTTTGAAGCAAGTGCTCAAAAAAAATATTGTTTAGATTCATGGGTTTTTACATAGGTGATTTTAATGCAAAGGTTGGCAGGCAAGCAGAAACATGAATTACTAGAAGCTTTGGACATGGAGAGAGAAATTATGTAAGTGATTGTTTGCATCCGTTTTCTTTGCATTAACTTTGCCATGGATATTGATTTTAAATCACGAATTTTACTTTTGGACCTCATCAAATAGATTGCACCATAACAAGATCAATTATGTCCTGTGCAGCCATCAACAGTACATTTCAGTCATCATTGTCAAGACTATTTTGTGCCCATTGTTGTTCATATTAAGAATTAAGAATAAAGTCAGAGTTAATTTATGCGACATCAAAAAAACAGCATCATTGCAAAAGTTTGATATCACCCAAATACCTTCCATGTATGCAACTGGGATGAAAAATATGTTTGAACTGCTGAGAATATGCCCAATGCACTGTGGCAAAAAAAAATTCAACCATTATTGAAACAGCAATTGAGAAAAAACACAATTGGTTTTCATATGAAGCCATCAGAATAGGTGAGTGAATAAAAGCAGCCAAAACTGCAGGCAGACAGGAGGGAGCAAAGAGAATGAATGTAAATTTCTAAAAAGCAACAAGGAAAAATAACAAATTTTACTGGGACCAATGTTGCAAGGAGCTAGATGCGGACTGCATGAAGGGCCACAGCAGAATACTTTCGTGCAAGTCAAAAAGCATTCTTACATCATTTACTGCTCATAAAAGCAACTTCAAAAACATATGAGGTAAAGATGTGTCTCACCAACAAGATTTCAACAACAGATGGTGAGAATATAATAGAAGAACTGTATGCCAGCAACAAAGAGGCCAAGTTTCCTCTGGATGATAAAGAAAAGGAAACAGAAATAGAACCTGCCACCTTCAGGAAGAAGTCATGAGGGCATTGAGCCATCTGTCAAGCAACAAGGTCCCAGGTGTTGATACCATCCCCACAGAATTGCTGAGGCCTGTATCACCCACAAGCATCACACTCTTGTGGCAGAAAATTAAGGAAACAAACACAGAGCCACAGGATTGGAAACCATGTTCATTCCACTGCCAAAAATGATGACTCCAAGGATAGGTCCAATTTTTGTCCTCATCCCTCAGATTAGCAAGCTGCCAAGAGTCACTTCAACAGTGAGATAGGAAGCATATGAATTAATAAATAAATAATAAATAAAATGAATTCCCATTAATTTATATAACATCTGGTGCTGACTATCAAAAGAAAATAACCAGATGTTCAAGCTTGCTTCAGAAGAGGTCATGGCACTGAGGGCCATATTGCAAATCTACACTGGAGCATTGAAAAATTTCAGGAATACTAAAGAACATTTATCTCTGCTTTATTGACTACAAGAAGGCTTTCAACTGTATTGATCATGATAAGTTGTAGAGAGCCCTAGAAGACCTGTGGCTTCCAACACATTGCCATGTTGGTATAGTCACTAAAAAAAATCAGGTAGCCATTGTGCAAACATCATATGGAGGCATTGATTGGTTTGAGAAATAGAAAGGTACGTGGCAAAGCTGCATTCTTTCATCTTTCTTTTTCAACTTGTATCCCAATATGATTTGAGGGAACTGGAACTTGAAGAATCAAAAATAAGGGCAATCATTGGAAGAATAAACATAAAAATCTTTGATAAGCTCACAACACAACTTTCAGAAACCAAAGAAGGATTGAAAGATCTGATGAAATGGATTAAAGAAGAAAATGAGAAATTTGGCCTCTTCCTAAATAACAAAAAGACCAAGTTTATGACAACTACAAAGAATGGAAATGTCAAAATAACAATTGAGGGTGAAGGCATGGAAGAACTCGCATTCCTAGGATTGCAGATTGATCAAAGTAGTAAATGAAGTCAAGAAAGAAAGTGTTGAATTGTACTGGGTTGTACAGTAATCATGAGCGTGAATTCAGTATGGCAAAGCAAGGACACCAGCCTGGCAACAAATGCAGTTTAGTCCTCCCAATTGTGTTTTTCATTGTTACCCATGGTTGTGAAAGTTAGATCATAAAAAAACTAGGCAACAGGTAAATTGGATCATAAACAACTAGACAAGAGAAAAATAAACTTGTTCAAGCTGTGGTGTTTGAGAAGCTTCCTGTGCATACTTTGGACAGCAAAGATGATGAACAAACAAGTACTGGAGTATGTTAAACCAGATATATTACTGGAAGGGAAAACTCACAAAATTCCACCTTACTTATTTCAGTCACATCATGCAATTAAATTCACTGAGAAGAGCAACTTTGTTTGGAGTGGTCAGCAGTAAAAGGAAATGAGGCTGCAAAAACCATAGTGGTTTTAAACTGGGGGTATCAAACTCATGTCGTCACAACGGCATCATGTGACATATCAGGACTCTTTTCCCCTTCGCTAAACTGGGCGTGGGCGTGGGCAGCACGTGACGCATTCGGCCTGTGGGCTGGAAGTTTGACAGCCCTGCTTTACACCATCAAAACTGACATCAGCCAGAATGTACAACAACTGGAACAAGCTGCACAAGATGAGAAAATGTGGAGAGGGAAGGAGCTGATCCACAGAATTGCTGAAGAATTGGATGTGAATGGACAGCATTATCATCATAATCATCAGTAACCATTGTCTAATTTAAATGATGTAATAATATAGAGAGACAGTTTTGTGTAGTGGTTAAGGGACCCAAGCTAGAAATTGGGGGACCATTTTATTTCCACCTCCATCAGAAAGCCAACTGGGTAACCTTGGCCCAGTCACACACTCTCAGTCTTAGAAAACAGGCAATGGCAAACCATTTCAGAAAACATTATCTAGAAAATTGCAAGGATTTGTCCAGGCAGTCACCAGAAGTTAACACTGACTCAAAAACAAATAAGTATAAGATAAAACAAAACAGTACGTTTATTTATCACTGCCTTTATAACCCATTTTTTTCCAACAGCAGAAAATAGATACATGGAGTTAGACCCTTTCTTTTATCCTAAAGATAACCCTATGAGCTAGGTTGTACTTAGAGAATGACTAGCTGAAATCATCTGGTAGTCAGGTGGGGTCTCAAATCTGGGTTTCCATGCTTCCAGTCAGTACTTTCGCCCACTCTAAAAATATGCTGCTTTCCCTAAAACAGTATAAATTACTTTTGCTGCTTATTTGAATAAAGTTTCTTAGCAAAATCAGTACAAATATAGTTAGGGTTTACATCACAAAACATTCACATGATACAACAAAAAAACTGAAATTACTAGGTGGAATCTAGGAAGATACCATCTTGTAAAGTGGCTGGGAATCTAGTCCCTGCAAAGCAAACTCAAAATGTAAATGACAGTTTACAATGATCTGGGATGTAATGAAAAATAAGTATATTGGGCAATTACTCGGAATGTAATGAAAAATAAGCATAATGAAATTGACACTTTTAAAAGGAATAAACACCTTATTTTTCAATTCTAGAGAGAATGGGATCTTAGAATATTGTTTATTGAGGACCTATAGCAATTCATTTTCTTGGGCAAATAAACATCAGGGCTTCTAAAGCATGGTTTTCAAATCTTAAATCCCATAAAGCAAAGCTATAAAGCTATAAATTAGCTTTTGTTTTGATGCAAAGAAAGGCCAAGAGAAAGGAATAAAAGCAAGCATAGTTTCAATCAGAATAATCACAAAAGGATTGAAAATTAGAATTTATTAATGGCTTAAACTAATTTAATAATATACTGTAATAGTAGAAAATGTAGGAAATGATGCTTTTGCTAAATTAAGTGGAATGGAATTTACTTTTTTCTGTAAGGGTTTTTTTTTTAAAAAACTTAAATACAACATGGAACAATTTGTATTTAACAACTGGAATAGCTATTCTTAAACAGATCTCTTTCCCAACACAGATAAATAAATAAAAGAGAGCAGAGTTAAAAAATAATACAACATTATATGTTCCTGGAAGTTCTTAAATGGTCACAATTACTAATTGATCTACTGGTTGTTAGTAGTACAAGAATCAGCAGACAGCTGAAATAATTGCTAGATAGCTGATTGCAAAAGAAATCAAGAAGTCTGATTTACATTTAACACAAAGTTATAGTTTGATGTTGATATAGCATGGTATGCTAAGCACTCAATATGGATTAATATTAAAGCCCAATCATTGTTGTCCAACAAATCATAGTTTTAAGAAAAACCTGACTAATAGTAGCAATAGCACTTAGACTTATATACCGTTTCACAGTGCTTTTACAGCCCTCTCTAAATGGTTTACAGAGTAAGCATATTGCCCCCAACAATCTGGGTCCTAATTTTATCCACCTCAGAAGGCTGAGTCAACCTTGAGCCTGGTGAGATTTGAACTGTTGAACTGCCGAACTGCTGGTAATCAGCAGTCAGCAGAAATAGCTTGCAGTACCGCATTCTAACCATTGCGCTACCATGGCTCTTATATAATAATATCTTATCTAACAATGTGTTTACCAGTCATAACTGTTAGAAGAAATAATAGCCATAATTCAGATTAGAAATTCATGATGGTTCATTCCAATATTATAGTTTATTCATAGATACAAGTGGTTTAATTTAATATCTAAAAGCTTTTATGGTAAGCTGATAAGCTTTTATAATAAGCATTAGGTGCAAATTAATTAGGAAAAAAATGCTCCTAAACTGTGGCACTAGATGCATGTTAAAAGAGATGAGAAATATGGTTATTTCATTAAGCTATGGGGGCACAGCTTTTATACCTATTCCTCTACTGAGTAATTGGTTTTATTTAAGCTTTGAAAGTTTTGATTGCCAATATATGGATGGTTGCATTTCAGTGTATGCTTTTTTATTGTAACCAGTTTGTAATTGTCATTGTGGTATTGCTTTTGTCAACTTGTTTTATCTATATTAGCCCAAATGGAATTGTAGGTTGTTCATTTGTAGGTTGTTTGACTGGAATGGGTTATAAATAAATAAATAAATAAATAACTGGCTTACATAAACAAATATCTTGCTCAGTATTGCTTTAGATCTCTGACCTAGGTAGTTCTAGCAAAACAGTTATAATCTATGTGAAATATATACCAACTAGTATCTTAAGAAAGTGAAATAGTTTATTCAGTAGATTTCTTACAAATGAACACGCTTAAGTTTGAAGTTTTTTATAAATGAAAATATGATTTATACTTACTATTTAAATCACTGTGGTATCCAACTCCTACTTATTAATTGTGCATTTGATAAATATGTTCCAGGTTGTTGCCCATCGGGGTCGCCACTGGACATTGCTTCAGAATGCCTGCCGAGACCTTTGGAACTATACTCGGGAAATACAAATGATTATTAAGCATTCAGGATCTTTTCATGCACCTTTTCCTGTTAACAAGGAGATTTTTCTTAAGACCATTTGGTTACCATACTTTATGGCATCAGATACATTGCTTGATATGATAGTTGAGCTTCAAGATAACAATTATGTTAAGGTAAATATATTTTTACTTCTGCAATTTACATAATGCATGTTTTTATATTTTGAAGCAACTAAACAAAGATTAGCAATGTTTAATTCATTTTAATTCTGTACATTTTTTCCATGCCTTTACATTTAAAAATATTATTTAGAAAAAGATAAATACTTTATGTGCAATATGATTACACAGTTTTTTCTTATTACATGTAAATGGAAATGGGTTCATTTCTCAAGAAAGGTAAATGTTTTGTGAAGATCTGATGTAGCAGTCTTCTTGTACTAAATTTTGTTTATTTTGTATGCTCCCAGAAGAGTGAGGTTTTTTTAAACAAAGAAGAAGATAACACATAATAAATATTGGGAGAATAGGAACTTGGATTTGCAAGAATGCACTGAATGCAGTATTTGTGCAATTAGAAGTTCTGCATTTGTGCATTAGAATGTATGCCACTTCCTCTGTCTTTGTCTAGGAATCATTATAGTTGGAGGAATTTGTTGAAACAGTTTTGGTAGATCTGCTCAACATATTTTCATAAAAAAATATGAAGCATCTTCCTTTGTTAGTGCCATCTTAGGTAATATCTGCTTCAGTATACACAATGTGGGAATGGTCACAAGGACCAGAATGTCTCTCTGAGGTGCTCATATTCTAGTATCCAGTATAATTAACATGGTGATTGTATTTGTTAAAAGGAGAGATCCATATCTTCAGAGAGGAGGCTTATGTTAGTAAACATCAAAGACTAACAAAATAAAATATTGTTATGAGTTAGATATTAATGTAAATCAGGGACACATGCAATATTATCAAAAATCGAAATGTTTATAAGCAATATGCTTGATACAATGTAAAGAAAATTTACATAATTAGAAGTGTTAGTTGAATTTGTATTTGATATTTGTATGATGATTTGCCTGCAAAAATGAGATATTATGATTTCTGTTTAAATTTACAGATTATTGAGCCCAAGGGAAATTTTGGTGTTCCAAGCTGCA
Organism: Masticophis lateralis; assembly: GCA_030761175.1. NCBI lineage: Eukaryota > Metazoa > Chordata > Lepidosauria > Squamata > Colubridae > Masticophis > Masticophis lateralis. The sequence goes on along the minus strand of JAUDYJ010000006.1, from coordinate 37,315,138 downwards.
TAGGAGGTATTACTGTTGATGAAGGTGGTTCCAACCTTTCTTTTGAACATCCCCTTGACGATGTGAACATTATAGATTTCCAAGGAATACGCCACTTTATTCTGCAAACTCTTGAATTTTTGTTTCGTTTGAAGAAATGGGAATCCTTAGTTTACATAGCTATGCAATTTAACACAATTACACAGTAAGTAACTTAAAGTGACTTTGGGAAAGAAAGGAGTTTGTAAAAATTATACTAACAATATTTATTTTAAAATGCATCTAACTTTTTCTAGTGAGAGATATACGGAGCAAGTAACTCCTGTGTTGGTGTTTGCCCAGAGACAGCTGCAGGAAAAAAAACAACTCTGTGAGTCAGACAATGCACAGTCTTGCTTAGAAGAATTTATCACTAATACTGGAGACAAGGTAAAGTATTTTAGATGATAAAGAAAAAAACTTGTAATTGAAATTTGGTTCAAAAGTTTAAAAAAATATAAGAATATAATCTTTAGTTATGTATTGGACTACCTGAAAAAGATTTTTGAATGGGCACATTAAAGTTGCTCGTAACTTAATAAAAATGATATGTAATTGTTATTTTTCCTAGAGCAAATGGGTAGGTTCTAAATCTCATTTTCTAATAAGAACACCCACTCTTTACTCTCAGACTGGTTAGTGAGTAAAGAGGGCAGGCTTAATAGGAATTCCATATGAGCCAACTTCTTTCCCTGTCATTTTTCATTATTTAATAAAACTTGTTTCTCTGAACTTCAGATGTATTCTAAGAACAGAATTACTAACAGGTATCTTTTTAATTTTTTTCTTGATTGGGAAAAGCTGTCCTATGCTCCATATCACTTTGCGGGGATAAAATGCTATGGTTCTAAGCAACAAGATTACCAGTTTGGGACCATGCATATTACCTTGATTTCCAGATAGGTTGGACATGGTGAAGAGAGCTGACACAATATGAGCATGGTAATGATAGAATTATGAGTTCTGACTAGTTTGGGAATTTCGGGTCAGATTACTATGTATGAGAGTTTCTTAGACTAAATTCTGAAAAGTCTTGTCACAAGGGAATACTGTACTGGTGTTCATGCACATCTTGTTAATAAGAATGTCCTATTTTTTAATATTTTTTTTGGTTTAGTTTTTCTTATGAAGATAGTCCATTCTAGATAATGAACATTGGCTTTTATTATTTCTTTGCTTTTTGAAAATGTAAATAATTGTGATGGATTTTCAGAGTCTAATTTTAAATGTTTAAGATCAGTTTACTTAACCTGGTCCCCTTAATTGAAAAGGCTGTTAACTGTATCAGAAAATACTCTCTTCAGGTATGCTGCAGAAACTTTGTTGCAAAAAACCTGTATGCTGCTACAAAATGGAAGGGACCAACTGATCATTTAGGTATGAAGAAATGTAAATTATATTCTTTAAAAGTTTCAGAGCTCATGCTCTTTGGGATAATTAAATGTTGTTGTTCTTTTGGATTATTTTTATGAATGGATAAATTGTTTTGTTTCAATCACATGCAGATTATATTTGTTGCATAGATTTGGTATATCAAGTAAAATGTATTTATATATTATTTTATCCTTATAAGATACTTGTAAAACCAGTTATGTAGGTGTTCTACATTATAGCTATTGAGATAATGCTAACAAAAATGGATTAAGTCAAGGTAAATATAGATTGTGTATAAACTAGTAGCTTCAACTAATTCAAAAAGAACAGTAATATATTAAACTGTATATTTACAGTTTAAGTATCACAATTAATATAACACTTCTACACTCAAGTCTTTCAGTTCAGTGAGGTTTTTATAAACTTCTGGAAGGCATTGAGAGTAGAAGCTGTTCTTGCCCTAATTGATAAATTATCCACTTAAAGAGAAGGAAGAGGCAAGACAAGGATGGAAGTAGAGAATTGAGGTGCACGATTACCCATTGTATATGATTGGAACATTGCGTGAGCTAAAGGAACAAATCAGTTTGGTGTGGGAGAACTGTTCGTTTTCTAACATCAGCAGAGTGTGTGTTGTAGATACTGTTCCTCTACAGTTAAAGATAACATTGATCTTTTGATAGACATTGGGAACCCTGGGGACATCTTGTCTAACAATTATGCACAAGTTGTTTGCCTTTCCTCCCCAAAAGTCTTTTTTTAAAAAAAAACAACCCCCCATTATTCATTAATCCTGCATTCCACTGGCATTAATTGAATATTCAACTGAATTATTCTTCATTTTACATTACCGGAAACATGTCATATATGGGAAAAACAACTAAGATACAGGATGTAGTATCATGCATGAAGCATCCACTCAGCCCCATAGATTCTTTTCCTTCCTCTTATATTTCCAAATCTATTTCAGTGATCAATTCAAATCACTTAGACATTCTACTGAAGATTGATATTCCCTCCACACATGATGCATTTACTCTTGCCACAAATTCCATCTCCAGACAAATTGACACTGATCATTGCTCTCAAGCTGATTTCACTGAGGAGCTCATATTTACCATCTGATCAATTGCAATAATTTCATCATTCCTAGCCTGGATTTCTTCTGGATATATAATAATTCAAAGCCTTCCACTCTTGAGTTCAGGGGCTTTTTTAGAATTCTGCTACTTATATGTATAGCTTTTTCCAGTTTGAACCATGCCTATATGTGAACTCGGTGAGTTGATCCATGACTGTAATAAAGACACTACTACTAGTAGTTTGAGTAAACTATTACTAATTTGAGTAAGCAATTTTACTTTTGTATATTATACATTTGTTACTTAGACATAGAATTTATTAAAATAACTATGGTTCTTTATAGGTATCAGTCAAACAAGACCATTATTTTCTGTTCCTCTGGATCTGATGGATACGCTAAAATGTTTTAGAGAAACTCTGGAAAAATCAAAGAACCATAGTAGAGCCCTTAAATACAGCAGGAAATTGCTTTCTTTATTTCTTGCTCATGTGCGAGGTGAGTATCTCTCATTAGAAATAGGATATATATATAACTGTAAATAGACTGTAAAAAGTCAAATATTAAAAAAAATGTGTGCATATGTCTGTAAGTATGAATATATACACACACACTGATTTGATTTTAGAATGTTTGAATTTTTTGACAGTTCTATTTAAACATTCCACACTATCTAATAATTATTAGAACTGTAATAAAACTTTAACTACATGCTATTGTGTATTTATATGATGTCTGATGAATTAATTTTCATATTGCAATAAAGCAATAATATATATATATATATATATATATATATATATATATATATATATATATATATATATATATATATATATTACAACTCACACGGGAGGACATACTCTGGCCTTGATTTTTGTATCTGACCAGTGGCTGAATGGCCTAGATATAGGGGATATAGTCATCGAACCTTTGTCATGGTCAGACCATTCCCTCCTTAGACTTGACTTTCTGTCCGCTACAACCCACCGCAGGGAGGCGGAACTGATTAAATGGTTCCGCTCCAGGTGGCTGATGGATCCTGACAGATTCCAGATGGAGCTTGAGCCATTTCCTGAGACTCTAGCTTACAACTTGATTGAAGACCTTGCGGCAACCTGCGATAGGATGGCCTCTGGTGCCTTGGATCGAGTTGTGCCTTTGCAGCCTCTGACCCGGCGTCGAAGTCACCCGGCTCCTTGGTTTTCCGAGGAGTTGAGGGTGATGAAACGCCGGAAAGGACGCCTAGAGAGTAGTTGGAGAGCCAGTTGTTCTGAATCTGACCGAACACTAGTGAGGTCATATATTAAGACCTACTTAGTGGCGATAGCAGCGGCAAAATATAACTATTTTTCCATTATTATTGCATCGACAGATAATCGCCCAGCTGCCCTGTTTAGGGTGACCCGCTCCCTCCTCCATCTAGGAGCATGGGAAGACCCCTTACAAGATCGAGCTGAGGATTTTGTACAATATCTACACAATAAAATCACTCAGATTCGGGAAGGCCTGGACTCTGACTGGATAAGTTCAGACGAAGTGATGGAGGCGAGTCTTGAGGTTGTTATTTGGGATGAGTTTGACCCTGTGACCCCTGAAGACGTGGACAGGTTACTGGGGAAGTTGAACGCAACCACATGTTTATTGGACCCGTGTCCCTCTTGGTTAGTACTGGCTTCCCAAGAGGTTACACGAGGCTGGCTCCAGAAGATAATAAACGCTTCTCTATGTTTCTTGCCTTCCGCCTTGAAAGAGGCGGTGGTGAGGCCTCTCCTCAAGAAGCCCTCTCTGGACCTGGCTGTTCTAGCAAACTATCATCCTGTCTCCAACCTTGGTTTTGTGGCAAAGGTTGTTGAGAGTGTGGTGGCGCAGCAACTCCCGCAGTACCTGGATGAAACTGTCTATTTAGATCCATTCCAGTCCGGCTTCAAGCCTGGTTACAGCACTGAAACGGCACTGGTCGCATTGGCTGATGATCTCTGGAGAGCTCGAGATAGGGGTTGCTCCTCTATCCTGGTTCTATTAGATCTCTCAGCGGCTTTTGACACCATTGACTATGGTGTCTTGCTGCGCCGGCTGGAGGGGTTGGGGGTGGGAGGCACTGTTCTACGGTGGTTCTTTTCCTATCTCTCTGACTGATCACAGTCTATGTTGGCAGGAGGGCAGAGGTCGACTTCAAGACACCTTATTTGTGGGGTGCCGCAGGGGTTGGTCCTCTCACCTCTTCTGTTCAACATTTATGTGAAGCCACTGGGTGAGCTCATCCGTGGTTTGGGAGTGCAGTGCCATCTTTACGCTGATGATACTCAGCTGTACATCTCCACCCCAGGCCACCCCAATGATGCCCTTGCAATGATGTCCCAGTGCCTCGAAGCCGTGCGGATCTGGATGGGGAAAAACAGGCTCCGATTCAACCCTTCCAAGACTGAATGGCTGTGGCTGCGGGCGTCCCGATATAGCCAGCTGATGCCACTGCTGACTATTGGTGGCGAGTCATTGGCCCTCACGGAGAGGGCTCGCAACTTGGATGTCCTCCTGGACACATGGCTGTCTTTAGAAGAGCATATGACAGCCGTGGCCAGGGGAGCTTTCTATCGGGTTCGCCTGATTCGCCAGTTGCAGCCCTTTCTAGATCAGGACTCCTTACGCACAGTCACTCATGCCCTCATCACTTCCTGTCTGGACTACTGTAATGCCCTCTACATGGGGCTCCCCTTGAGGTGCACACAGAGGCTCCAACTGGTCCAGAATGCAGCTGCGCGGGTGATATTGGGAGAGACGTGGCGCTCACATGTAACACCTCTCCTACGCAAGCTGCACTGGCTTCCGGTGGTCTTCCAGGTGCTCTTCAAGGTGTTGGTTCTTACCTTCAAAGTGCTCCATGGTTTAGGACCTGGGTACCTACGAGACCACCTTCTGCAACCAATAACCTTCCACCAACCAGCACGCTGCCACAGGGTGGGCCTCCTTGGGGTGCTGTCACTAAAGCAATGTCGACTAGTGGTTCCCAGAGAAAGAGCCTTTTCTGTCAGGGCACCTACCCTTTGGAACAGGTTACCCCCAGGGATACAAATGATCCCAGATCTTCGTACTTTCCGTCGTGCACTTAAGACCTTTCTGTTTCACCAAGCCAGTCTGGCATAAATCTCTTCTAATTGTTCTAAATCTTTATGCTGAAGATTCTTAACTGATGAGCCAAAATGGCTTAATTACCTTATATTCACGTTTTATATGTATATTATTTTAACTGTTCACCGCCTTGAGTCCTTCGGGAGAAGGGCGGTATAAAAATTAATTAATTAAATAAATAAATAAGCAAACTGAAGCATTTCTAATAATAATTTAATAAAAATATAAACTGTTCTATTTAATGCATGTTTATATAAATTATATTGGCACAATTTGAAATTAAATATCCCAAAGAAATCAATTTTTTTTCAGATCTCCTCCTTTAAAAAGTGCATGACGATAAATACCTAAAATGAGAAACATAATTTCTAAAAGTTTAAAGTTTTCTTAACCTAACTGAATTAGCCGTTTTCTCAAAAAACCAATTTCTAAGATATTGGCTGCTTTCTAAAGCAGTTTAGAAAGAAGTAAATTGGTTTATATTTGTTGTATATGTTCCTGAAAGATGTAACCAAATGCCATTCCATCAGTAGAATGGCAGAGCTCTTACATAGTTACATCTCTCAGACTTGTTTACAGAAAAGCTTTAAAGTTTATAATTCCTCAAGTAATGTTTTACCAAAATATCAGGTAAATTTTGATTTTTTATAAAGGGAATTTTCTTGTAATGGTATTACTTGAAAATTTTAATTTTAAAATTTTCATTGCTTTTTTCAAGTAATAAATTCAACCGTCTTAAATAATAGATATGAGGTACTCATAAAAGAGCCAGGTGAGAGATGTCTAAGAACTATTTGAAGAAAGATTGAAGCATATTATATAAACAAAAAGCATTGCACCATCATCCAGGAATTCTTGTGTAATTTATGTATGAGTACAAATAACCTCCTCTTCACTGTGATATCATTACAAGATTATTCCAGACACATAAACTCAAAAAGAGTACAAAAAATAACATAGCTACCACCAACATTCCATTCCCATTCTGTCCCATAATGTTCAGCCCATTATCCTAACAATGATTCAGCCCAAACCAAATATACCCTCCATCCTTTTGAAGGCTTACGGGCCTTATAGGAAAAAATGTCAAGAAGGGCAGCCTCTTTTTACCCAACCCTAGAAGAATACAGCTCCTTAGAGATGGTAGAGCTGGACTGAAGGCTGTTGAATGCAGTTGTTGCTCTGCACAGTTTTGAACGTCAAATCCATAAAGATTCTTGAAAATGTTACATAATCTTGGGACTTCAGTTATTTCTGATGGAACGTAATGGGGCTCCAGCAATTTTTCTTCCAGCTTATTTTGAAAAAATATTTTTTATTTTATTCCGTCCTGGAATTTCCCTCCAAAATTCCCCACATAGATGTTCTTCATTAAACTCAGCCAGGTCAACTTGACCCAAGTTAGAATGTACCCAAGACTTTCAGTTCTCCAGACAATTTTTCCTTTCCAACCTTTTACCGCCTACTCATGTCCTGATTATGAGGTTACATCAGGATACATGGAATATATAAAGGTTAAATATGGCGTTACTCAGGCTATGCTTTTTACAGGAATAATCTATTTTCTCACACATTGGTTAATATAAATCAGAAGAAATGTGATTTGGAGGTGCCAAACTACTCCCTTGTCATCATAAATATAACAAATAAATATGACATAAATATAACAATGCTATATTATCTCTTTCAAAGATGAGAAAAAGAAAGGAAATGTGTGTGAGAGAAGAGAAGATCTAGGGAAGGGAGCATATGATAGTATAGGTGCCTCTAATGCCTTAAATTTACTTAAAATCAGCTGTACATTGTAAAATATATCTATTTTCAGTACCAATCTCTCTGGAATAATAATATATCTAATATTATATTCAGAATATCTAATCTGTAAGGACTGTTAATATGTTCTCATTAAATCTACTTTATAAAACAAGACTCTTCTGGAAGGCTAAATACAGAAATATATGCAAACCAGAAGATTTCACGTGGAAAAGTGGGATTTACTATGGGAGCTGAGTTGACGTATGAACCAGAACCACCTGATCTTTCAGAAGAAAGTTTTACTTGCCTCAGTATGGTTGAGAGCAACTCCATTCCCCAGTCAAAAGTCTCAATAGTCATCTCTTCATATGAACAAACAATTGGTAAATTTATAATCCTTTCTATTTCATACATTGAATTACTGTTTGATGTGATAGGAAATTTGAACACATGTTGTGCTTGCAGAAATGTATTATTTTAAATAGTTCAGAGAGAGGAAAACCGTAAGGAGCTGGTGTTTCGGCAGTAGACTCAGAAAAATAACCTTGCTTTTCTTTTTTTGTCTCAGATGAGAGAGAAATTGAATAGCTACTGCTAAGATTCATCTAACAATAGTTAATAGGCAAAGAGAATAGGCTTCCCAGCAAAACAACTACAAAAGTATATGTAGTTCTAGTGGCATGCAAAATATTGCCAGTTGAACCAGTTTTAAAATTCAAAACAACAGTTGCTTACAGTGTAAAGAACCCAACTCAGTCACTGTGGAATTGTTTCAGGAATACAGAAGTGTTTCAAGCTTAAAACACATCTGCAATTATTGAAACAATACCATTTTATTTCAAGAGGAGATGTATGAGATAAAAGGCTGAGCCTGAGGCATGGGTCAAACACCTCATCAGTCATGAATCCTTTCGTGCACAAAACAGATCTAAGTCCAGCCTAACTTGAATTTCTTTTTCTTCTTAACTCCTGCTAATTTCCCTTGACCATTAGTAGTTCGTATTCTTGTAGAGAGCTTATGCTTACAATAAATCTTTGTACGCATTTGAACTGCCTGGATCTCATGATTTCTCTCGTGCTGACATTAACCTGAACTTAGATCTCTTATGGACACAAAAGGACTCATGACTGATGATGCGTTTGACCCCTCCCTCAGGCTCAGTCTGGTCATTTCTTGCAAGATATTTTTTTTTCCTATTTTACACCAGTCCAAGCTTGAAATGGGGCATTTTGAATGCAAAAATAATTGGCTTTAAAATGTTTTGTAACTTGGTATTATAGAAATGGCAAAAAAACCCCAACAACAACAACAACAATAAAGTTCTAGCACAGATTTGTAATAGTTCCCAGAGTCAAATACACTGTCCTGGAAGTATGATGAGCCCTAACTCCATTCTCATTCTGGAAAACCTTGAAGACCACTTTATTTTAGTAGGCCTTTGACCCCATATGGTGATTGTGGCAATTGTTTGTTTATTACTGTTTTAATTGTGGGTGGAATGTTAAAAATGTATTTTAAAAATGCATTTTGTACTACCATGAGCTTTCTAATTGGATAGTATACTAAAATGGTAGACTAACTAGTACAGCAAAAAACAGCAACTTATTTTAAACCAGTCATGTTAAATTTCTTTCTCTAAATATATTTACAATTAAATATTCAAACATTTCCCCCTCAAACTGATGAAAAACAGAAACTCTTCAAACAAACAATCAACATGGTCTCATGGTCCAGGCTTTTCATGAACTTGGAAATCTGCATTTTTTCACAGGAAACAAAAGGTATTAACATTCTTACATTTTCTATATCAATCTACACCTTGTAAAATTAATAAAATGTGTAACCATTGCACAGAAAACAATGGGTCACACAAAGTCACAATTTTCATTAGAATTATAACAACAGGTTTAATTCTTCTAAATTCCTCTTTGCCTTTTCTTCCATTCTGTTTTGTTCATTCCTTGGAAGGAGTGATATTAAAAAAATAAAATAAAAAACATTACTACTAATTTTCTACTCTCATCTGATTTTTGTTTGTGCCTTCTATCCTAACTAGTTAAATAGTTGGAGTATACCAATAGTAGGGAATATTTGTAGGGAATATTTGGGGTCCTTGGTGCTCTGTGATCTTGGTTGTATTCTTGCAGATGTCTATGGACATTCTCAATCATCCAGGTCATGGTTGTCCCATAGGTGTTTTTCAAAAGATGACTTGACTTTCTTAGTTTTTTTAAAAAAAAAAATTTAGTTTTTTGCTTCTCATCCATTTGTGAAGTGATTATTTTGTTTCTTCAATGCACAGTTCTGCACATGTCTCACTGATTTGTATTATATATATCATATTGCTCAGTTTGTTTTGAGGTGTTTTATCTTTGGGGTGCACGAGCTTCTGCCTTAGTGTATTCATGGGTTTAAAGTGTGCATACATGTTACGTTGATTGAAAATCCTCTGGAGCTTTTCAGATATTTCTGCAACTTATGGAATGACAACTTTACTTCACTTGTTGTTCTCCTCTTTGTTTATTATGGAGGAGCTCCTGCTAGATATTATTCTGGATTTGATGAAGGCCCAGATGGGATACTCACAAGTTCTAGGGGTTCCTTGATGTATTTTAGTTCTTTTTCTTTTCGTTTTTTGCTGGTAGGCAAACCTACAGCCTAGTGGTGTAGAGTTCTGATCACTCCTATTTTGTGCTCCAGTGAATGGTGAGAATCAAAATAGTCAAAATACTGATCTCTGTGTGGGAATTTTCTGTATACTTTAATGTTGAGGCTTCTGCCTCCCTTAAAGTGTACTGCATAGTCCAGAAAAGCCAGACTATTTTCCTTAACATTTTCCAGTACTTGGACCCAGAGTTGATGGTGAATTCTTCCCTTTCCTGTACTTTAATCTTGATCCACATTTCTTCCACACACTTATACCAGTGAGTGGGTAGAATTCCTGTAAAAGAGTTTAGGGGTTTGGTACAGGGGTGAAATGCTCCCGGTTCGGACCAGATCGCCCGATCCGATACCAGTGGAAGCAGGTTGTTCGGAGAAGTGGTAGCAGAAATCCCTGCCGCCCCCCCCCCCCCATGCCCAACTGAGCCTCACAATCATCAGAGGCTTTTTTTTTTACTTTTAAAAGCATTTTTTCTACAACCTCTTTGGCCAAAAAATGCTTTTAAAAGTTTTAAAAAAAAGCCTCTGATGATCGTGCAGCTCAGCTGGGATCGTCAAAGGCTTTTAAAAGAAAAAAACCTTTTTTTTCTTTTAAATGCCTCTGACGATCCAAGCTGAGTTGCCTGATCGGCAGAGGCTTTTTAAAAAACCCCTACCGATCAGGCAACTCAGCTGGGATTGTCAGAGCCTTTTGAAAGCATTTTTTTACAACCTCTTCGCTGAAGAAGTTGTAGAAAAAATGGTTTTAAAAGTAAAAAAAAAATGGCCACGCCCACCCAGTCACATTACACCGCCTTCCCACCAAGCCACGCCCACAGAACCGGGAATAACAAATTTTAGATTTCACCACTGGTTTGGTATCTACTTCTTCCATGTAGAAATTGGCCACAATGGGTGACACAGATGAATCCATGATGTAGCATGTAGAAATTTTAATTGTATTTAAAATAGATAGTGATCAGGCAGAAATCCATCTGCATGACACATATGTGATCTGGGATGAGATTAATTCTTTTACCTAATGTGCTGTCTTGTAGCAGTTGTTTCTTCGTTACTATGACAGCTTTGATTGTTGGGATCCAGATGAAGAGTGAAGTCACATCATAAGACACCATAGTCTCACCTGGATCCAGTTTTAATTTCCAAACCTTGATGACAAAGTCTTGTGAGTCGTTGATGTGACAGTAGTGTTGCTGACCAGAGGAGCTAATAAAATGATTAGATGATTTGCAATGTTGTAGGTGACAGAGTTGATGGCGCTGACAATTGTTCTGAGTAGAGTTCTCTCTTTGTGGATTTTGGGGAATCCATGTATGCATGGAGCGGCTTCCCCAGGATAAAAGGCAGTAATATTGTGGCTTGTCAATGGCCTGGTCCTTCAGTAGTTGTTGCAAGAAATTGAAGACCGTTTTTTAAAATAACTGCTTGATTACAACTGGTTGCCAAGTGCCTCATGATCATGTGATCACTGTTTGCAGTCTTCTTTGCCAGCTTCCCAAGAAAATCAGTGGGAAAGTTGCAAATTGTTACTGCCTTCTGAACGATATCCCCTTCCCTCCATTCCTGGAATGAGATGACTTGCCACCATCAGCTTGCTGTTGCCAGCTTGCCACAGGACAAAGCCACATGGACAATTCAGCATGGGGACAACTTGCCATAGGGACAACTTGCCGCAAGGACAACTTGCTGCAAGTGACCAGAGGGAGAGGCAGATGGGTGAGCAAGTAGATGGGCAGAGTGCAGAGTGCGTAGGGGCAGATGGTGAGTGGTGATGGCTGGGAACTTCCCATTTTCACATCCACCACAATGTCACCATATTGGACTCAGAGTTGCTGCTGCTGTCATGCCAGACTCCACACCTGGCATGCTGGCAGCAACAGCAGTTATGTACCCAATGTGACAGCAGCACGAGCAGCAGCAGCAGCAATGGCTCTGTGCCCTGCATGGTGGCATCATCATCAGCGGCTCCATGCCTCCCATGGCGGTGGCATCAGCAGCTGTGGTTCTGCATCTGGCATGATGGCAACATCAACAGTGGTAGCTTCGCACTCAGCACAGTGGTGGCATCAGCAGTAGCTCTGTGCATCAACACGGGATGTGAAAATGGAAAATCCTGACTGCTTGCCTCGATATGCATTGTGCTCTGTCCACTCGCCTGCCTGACAACCTCTGGTTGCCTACAGTGAGTTGTCTCCACAGTGATTGGCTGTGTGGAGTTGTACGACAATTTCGTGCCAGTAAGTTGGGAGAGTCAAGTTGGTGGCAGTGAGCTTAGCCATGGTGTGCTGGTGGCAGCGAGTTATCCTAGACCCTCCATTCACGTGGGAAGGGGGGCTGACATACTTCACTGAGCTACAGAAATGAAGTTTGGATCTTTGGAATCCCCACTTAGTTTCTGCATCCGAGGACTGAAGTTCACCTCTCCTTCATTTGCAGAAGGGAACTCCTGCACTGGATTGGAGAAATGAAGCAGGGATCTTGAAGATCCAAGCCTTGTTTCTCCATCTGTTCACAGGAGTTCACTTTCACACACAGAAAGGAGCTTCCTTCCTTTCTTCAGTAGGTAGCTCTTTCTCTTCATTTAATGACACTCATGGTTGTTTAACAAATGCTACTGGAGAGCCAGGATCACAGTCCTTGAGTGAAGCAATCATGTGGGCATCACATTTAACAACAACTTCACTCGTCACTGAGATTCTAGGCCACAATTTTGGTCATAAGTTAAGGACTATGTGTACTTTATTTGCTTTCTATCACTTTCTAATTCCATTGCATTTATCTTTTTATTTTCCATTTGAATATCAGTAATGTAAGTTCTAATGTATCTCAGACTTGCTTTCAAATGCTGGTGCCAGGGCCTTGATGAAGCTCTCAAAATGGATGATGCACTTCATCAGTGGCAAGAATTAGATGACTCATCAGAGAAAACCACTGGTGACTTGTCAGAAACATCTCAAGTTTACTCTGAGAAGTTTATTTCTCGGGTTGGAATTTGGGGTTGCCTGCTAGGAGCAACCTTAGCAGCTAAAATAGCTCAGTGAGTATTTTTTTTCTATTTGCTAATCTATATTTTTTTTTACTTAATGATTTAATTTCACAGAAATTCAGACCAATGATTTATACATATTACATTTATTATGAATGCAGGGCTTTCTTTGTTCCAACTAAAAATAAATTATCTTACAGTCCTACTTCATGTTATATTCCTATTGCATCTTTGCATCGCCACATGATTTTATACAAGTTCCTGGTAGGCAGAATAACATAAATTTTTTACATGTTAAATTTACATCTTCGATTTCCATTACAAAGGAATATAGTAAGTTTTGAAATACAAATAATAAATTTGGAAATATAAGTGGTAAGTTGACTTACCATTTACACAGATACAGCTGAAGTCCTTTAGATACAGCTGAAGTCCTCAGAACCATGAAATAAATAAATAAATGTGATAAACATAGAGTTCTCACTTACATGCTGACTATTCAAAATTATAAAGAAGGTAAAGGAGTCCCTGCAGAATTTATTCCGCTAGTCATTGCTGCTATAAAGGCGATGCTCATCTCCATTTTTCTCCAATTTGCAGCTGTTACATGTGATTGGACTTAAATTACAATCCCTTAGCATCTCCTCGATTTTGTATATTGTATTCAGATATCTTAATTAATAGCAATTACAGTGCATTCAGAAAGTATTCAGACCCCCTTTACTTTTGTCAATTTTGTTATGCTGCAGCCTGATTCTATAGTTGTTGAAATTCAGTTTTTGCTCATTAATCTACACTCAGTTCTCCACAGTGACAAAGTGAAAAAAGAATTTTAGAAACATCTGTAAATTTGTTAAAAAGAAAAAAACTGAAATATCACATTGGCATAAGTATTCAGACCTTTCACTCAGTATTTTGTTAAAGCACCTATGGCAGCAATTACAGCCTTGAGTCTTTTTGGGTATGAATCAATAACTTTGCGCACTTGGATTGGGGGGCAGAACCAGTTCGGTGACATCAGATTGTAACCGCTACTGGTTCGGTGGAACCAGGCGGACTCAGGAGGAACCTACCACTGAGGTCAGAGCTCTGTCTGGGCTGCTCTGGGACACTCATAGAGTTGTCCCTAAGCCACCCCTGTGTTGTCTTGGCTGTGTGCTTAGGATCATTGTCATGTTGGAAAGTGAACCTTCAGCCCAGTCTGGGATCCTGAGTGTAGGTTTTCATTGAGGATATCCCTGTATTTTGGTCCATTCAGCTTTCCCTCAACTCTGACCAGTCTCCCAGTCCCTGCTGCCGAAAAACACCCCCACAGCATGATGCTCCCATCACCATGCTTCACTGTTGGGATGATATTGGGCAGGTGATAAAGAGTGCTTGGTTTTCTTCAGACATAATGTTTAGAATTGAGGCCAAACAGTTCAATCTTGGTTTCAGATTTTGTTCCTCACAATCTTAAGAGTTCTCCAGGTCCTTTTTTGCAAACTCCAAGTGGGTTTTCAGGTGTTTTAACTGAGAAGAGGCTTCTGTCTAGCCACTCTGCCATAAAGCCCAGATCGGTGGAGGGCTGCAGTGATGGTTGTCCTTCTGCCCATCTCCACATAGGATCTCTTGAGCTCAGTCAGAATCTCTCTTACTAAGGCCATTGTCTCACAATTGCTCAGTTTGACCGGGCGACCAGCTCTTGGAAGAGTCTTGGTTGTGTCAAACTTCTTTTATTTGAGAATTATGGAGGTCACTGTGCTCTTAGGAACCTTCAGTGCAGCAGAAATTTAATTGTAGCCTTCCCCAGAATCTGTGCCTTGCAATAATCCTGTCTCTGAGCTCTGCAGGCAGTTCCTTTGACCTCATGGCTTTTGCTCTGCTATAGTAGGTATTGTCAGCTGTGAGACCTTCTGTAGAGAGGTGTGTGCCTTTCCAAATCGTGTCCAATCAATTTAATGTACCACAGATCAACTCCAATCAAGGTGTAGAAATATGTCAGCAGTGATCAAAAGAAATGGGGGGAACCAGAGCTAAATTTCAAATGTTGCAAAGGTTCTGAATACTTATGCCAATGTGATATTTCAGTTTTTAAAATACTGAATACAGTTTTTTAAATCTTTACAGACATTTCTAAAATTCTGTTTTCACTTTGTCATTCTGAAGTACTGTGTGTAGATTAATGACCAAAAATGAATTTCAATAACTGTAGAATCAGGCTGCAGCATAACAAAATTGACAAAAGTGAAGGGGTCAATACTTTCTGAATGCACTTTTCTATGAAACTGACATACTGGCCAATTTTATACATCAATGTCTGATGAAATCTGTGCCAAAAATTTATTTGAAAGCTCGAATATTTAGTTTGGTATTATAAAATAGTCACAAACTATACTGTTTAACTATATTGCTTGGTTTTTGCATTTAGGCATTCATTACAGTATAACATTAAACTAAGAACCAAAACCTGCATTTTATCTGCTATCCTCTTCAAGGTAATTAATATATATATTAAAAATTAGACATTATATAGTAATCTGTAGATAAACTTTTGTTATTGAATTGCAAATAGAAAATTATGTAGTGATATGGTGAATGTGCATGCATATGAATAGATGCTTGTGTTGTTTATTATAATCCCACATAAATTTATTTATTTATTTATTTTATTATTTATTCATTCATTCATTCACTCACTCACTTTATATATTATGGAAAAGTTGTAGAGTACTTTGATATCAAATAACATTAATTGATAATTGTTATGGAGCAGATAAAATGGTTGGCATAATTCTTATGCCCATATTACCTATTAGAGAAGAAAGAAATGTGGAATACTTTATAATTCCACCAACATTAGTATTTTCAAAACAAAAAATGCAAAATACTTGCTCAGTGTTTTGCATTATAGTGCAGTATATACTTTTCAGTCCATTACAGATTCAATCCATGGATCAGCAAATAGTCTATTGCAGACTAGGTGAATCCTTTCACCTGGGCGGTCAGGCCTGGCGAGGGGTGGTAGTGGTGATGGTGGTGTGAGTGGCAGGCACAAACCCATGTGTACAACTCCATTGGTATGAGTGTCAGGTGTGCTTGCCTTCTGCTTGCGCAAATGGAGTTTCATGCGTGAGCAGAGGGTGCTTGAGCAGAGGGCACTTGTGCTCGTGTGTGAGCCCTGACAAAAGAAGTTAATCAGATGGCTCTGAGCTTTAAAGTTTTAGGATCTTTTGGAATAGCCAGTCAAGATATTTATTTCTCTCTCCCTCCCTTCTCTCCCTATATTCTTAAATTGACATTTCTGTTCCAGCTACTTCTATGGTTAAAATTTTGAAAACAAACAAAATGCTCACCATGGCTTATTTGGCAATAATTAGGCTTATCTTTGTTCTGATAATAAAGATATCAGTTTGTTCAGTTCAGTTCTGGTTTACTTTAAAATTAGTAATACTAGCATTCTCTGCTTACTTTCTTCCACTATTCCTGCCTCTTCCACATTTTTGATCATGTCTTTCCTACTACCTAGTATCAGATCAAATGTAGCTAATCAATTTATTTTCTCTAATCACTGAAGTGGAAATGTATCAGCAGTAGAATGGTGCAAAGTATTTGAAAAACATGTTTTACAGTAATGAGAGCAAAGCATCTCCTTTGGAAGCACTGAAGTAATTGGAAGATTTGTGCATCAGCTTAATGCTCACCCTGTTTGAGTATGTGCTGATGCATGGCAATTTTCTTCTCTAAAAATTGCAGGAAGTGCTACCAGTGCTTGCATGTGCAGAAAGCAAGGTATTGTCTTCGTAGTAGCTGCATGAGCCCCTTGAGGAATTCAATTTTTGAGGAGGAGAACTTTGCCCAGACAAATGCATTTTGAAAACACTTCTTTCAGATGCTTTAAAGCACCGTAGTAGAAATCTAATATGTGTTTGAAACTGAATAGCTGTTTTAACTGATTAGTGTTTAAAAACTTCTTTCATTTCATATTTAGTTAATAAAAACAGTTTAAAATTGGAAAGTAAAGCAATCTTGCAAAGTGCCTTGGTTTTACTTATTATAGGCTGAGTATGGCATTTTGTTTCATCTTAGAAGTTTGAAACATTAGAAATTAATTAAATGTGTTTATACTTGTATAGAACTTGGATATTGTTATTATTTTGTATTTCAGTCTTTGTTTAGAGCCTCACTACCACATCCTAAAGCTGATTGTGACTTTGCACAATACGAAACAGACATATTAATTCCTGGCATTGATTTATTTGTGGATTATTATAGAGCTGATATTGCAACAGTTATTGCAAATCTCAGTTTTGTTCTGCATGAATTGCATTGTAGAAGGCAAAATCTAATAGTAAGTATTATAAAGGATATAGTAATTATTTACACTTGTTAGAGTTATAATTTATAATATTGATTAACATGTTTTTTCACTCTTAATTACATGGGACCAAACAGTCAATATGTATAGTTATGCATCTTTTTAGTTGTATAACTGATCCTATGGTTGCTTGCTTAGGATGAACACACTTGCTAAATTTACAAATAAGGTTGCATGTATACACATAAATCATAAAATTCATAAAATTTGTCATATAAGGTTATATTTTTCTAATATGTTCTTGAACTGATTTTGTTGCTTTATTTGTATATATTTGTATATAATTCGAATATAATCTCAGCAAATTGATCTATCTGGGTTGTGGGGCTAAGCAGTTTGGGCTTGTTAAGTTTTGGGGCAGGACAAAATATCCGAATTGTAGGCTACACTGGGAAATTAAAAAGAAGAGGAGGAGGGAGGGGAGGAGAAGGAAATGTGAAGATACTTCATGGAAATATTGCTTTCTGTTGCTTAATTTAAAATGTATCAAATTAGCTCTCTAAAATAGAATTAAAGTTTGTATTCACAATTCTAAACATATTAACGTAGAAGTTATTAGAGCTATGTTCAGTAACATAGAAAGCTGCCTTATGCCAAAGTGCTATTCTAAATTTTTGGCAGAATTTTTTTCCAGCTTTGATTTAAATTTGAGGTCTGCTGCAAACAAAGATTTTTTTCTTACCACCAAGCCGCTGCATCGGGATTATTGCCTTAAATATTATTTCAATTGAGGTCTCTTCTTTACATCTTTGAAAATTCTGATGAGTTTTGCACATTAGCAAAATGCCTTGCTAAACAATCTGCACAGGTCCACTATTCATGTTTTGGATTCATATTGTTTGGAACTGTGCCACAAAAGTTGAAGAAAGTTATATGTAGATGTAAATAAATATTTAGAGTTGTCATTTTTTTTTTTTAGATTTTGCCATTGTTCACATTATATCAGTACTTTGTGTCAGAGATTTGTCGGAGTGAAATTAAGTGTTTTGAAGGAAGGATTCTAAAGGTAAATGTACCAAAAATTATTTTATTAAAAATAATTTAATGCAACTTGGTTATTCTGCCATTTTATGAGGCCATTCAGTTGTCAGGTTACTAAAACAGGTTACTAAAGCCAAGCAATCCCCATGTTATATATTCTTTTAAAATACTGTTTAATTTTTATTTTTCCTTTTTGAAGAGTTCCAATACAAACGTCTAACCTGTTTCCCTGAAAATAAGACTTATCCCGAAAATAAGCTCTAGCATGTTTTTTATGTATGCACCTAATAAAAGCCTACTCTCAAAATAAGCCCTACTTAGGAGCCTGCGCAGACACCTGGCCATCCATTCCATCTGGTTGCTGTTGGTGCTGTGGCCATGAGCAAAGTGGGATGATGGTGTAGCTGCCCCACACCAGTTTACCTCAGGACCCATGCAGCCAGACCAAACATGCCCTGATCCTTGATACCTACTTTGTGGTGGCAGCACCAACAGCAATATGCAGCAGGAGCCCACGTGGCTGCTAGCCCACTTCTGCTTGATCACGGCTGTAATGGAGCAGGAGGCCAAGCGGTATGGTGAGGCAAGTGTCAGTGCATGAATGGCCTGGCTGTGGGAGCCCTGAAGTAAGCCAGTGCAGGGCACATGGGGCAAATCCACCCACCTTGCCTTCTGGCCGCAGCACTGGCACTGGTGCGTTGCTTGGTCTCCTGTTCTGTTGCAGCTGTGAGCAAGCAGAAGTGAGCTGGCAGCCACATAGGGTCCTGCTGGACAGGGCTGCTGGTGTGGTGGCCGCAAGGTGAGGCAGGTGTCAGGGCGTGGATGGACTGGCTGCAGGAACCCTGAGGTAAGACAGTGATGGACACATGGGGCAGCTCCACCTGCCTTGCCTCATAGCCGTGGCACAAGCACCGGTGTGTTGCTCGGCCTCCTGCTCTGTTGCAGCTGTGAGCAAGCAGAAGTGGGCCAGCAGCCACACAGGGTCCTGTTGGACGGAGATGCTGGTGTGGTGGTTATGAGGCGAGGCAGGTGTTGGGGCATGGGTGGACTGGCTTCAGGGGCCATGAGGTAAGACAGTGCAGGGCATGTGAGGCAGCTCCATCCTCCTTGCCTCACGGCAGCGGTACTGACAAGCCACACAGCCTCCTGCCCCATCACGAGCAACCAGAAGAAGTGATTCTGTATTTTTTCCCATACAGGAAAAAAAATAAGACACCCCCTGAAAATAAGCTTAGTGCTTATTTAGGGATCCAAAAGAAAATAAGACTCAGTCTTATTTTCGGGAAAACACGGGTATATTCAGCGAGTGATGAAGAAAACAATTCTTAGGACTTTCATTCAATTTTTGGATCTGATGATTTCTTGTGAGAACTACATTGCTACATTTCAGGAACAGATACTCAAACTCTCCTATTTATCCTATTATTTCACTGACTTGTTTCTGTATTTACAAATACATGTTTACGTAAATATACAATCATGTGAAAAAGAAAGTACACCCTGTTTGAGTTCTATCGTCTTACGTATCAGGACATAGTAAAAATCATCTTGTCTTTAGCAGTTCTTAAGAATAGAATAGAACAGAGAAGAGAAGAGAAGAAAAAAGAATTCTTTATTGGCCAAGTGTGATTGGACACACAAGGAATTTGTCTTTTGTGCATATGCTCTCAGTGTACATAAAAAGAAAAAAATATGTTCACCAAGAATCATAAAATACAGCATTTAGTAATAGTCATAGCTTGCTAATAAGCAATTAAATCATACTAGGAAACAAAAAGAACAATATAAATTGTAAAAATGCAAGCAATATGGTTTTAGTCATAAGTGGGAAGAGATAGGTAATTGGAAGGATGACAAGAATAATAGTAATACAGTCTTAGTAAATAGTGTTGTGGAAATTAGTTATTTAGCAGAGTGATGGCATTCGGGGAAAAACTGTCCTTGTGTCTAGTTGTTCTGGTGTGCAGTGGCCTATAGCTTCGTTTTGAGGGTAGAAGTTGAAACAATTTATGTCCTGGATGTGAGAGGCCTGTAGATATTTTCTCAGCCCTCTTTTTGACTCGTGCAGTATACAAATCCTCAATGGAAGGCAGATTGGTAGCAATTATTTTTTCTGCAGTTCTAATTATCAGTTGAAGTCTGTCTGTCTTGTTTGGTTGCAAAACCAAACCAGACAGTTATAGAGGTGCAGATGACAGACTCAATAATTCCTCTGTAGAACTGAACTGAACTGAATAGAATAGAATAGAATAGAATAGAATAGAATAGAATAGAATAGAATAGAATAGAATAGAATAGAATAGAATTTTTAAGAGCTTTAATTTTTCTCAGCATTGCATGGTCTTGATCTTGGGGTGAATTTGCTGGGATACTCACTCCTGGGAAAATTGACAGCTGGTATAGGGTTGGACTAGGAGACCTCCAAAGTTCCTTCCAATTCTGTTATTTTATCTAGATGTTTTTGTTTTTGATTGTTTTGTGCAGACTAAATGGAAGGATTATGTTGCTTTGTTTATTTGTTGAACTTTAGTATGTACCATCTGCATGAATTTTCAGATACTATTATTTTAGCTTGTTTGTGGAGTGTTGCTGGCAGATAACCAATACAGAATTGTACATTGTGCATTCATGCATTAATAAGAGAAAAGACTGCAAGCTGACAGCCAGAAAAATGTATTCTTTACTATTGTTGCTGTTCATAAACTGTGCTGAATCTTTCCTGGGCTAGAGCAGATTTTTATAGAAGTAAACTGGAAAAGATACGTTTCTGTTGTTGATAAGCTGCTACCTGGCTATGGCAAGAATTTTTTTTTCTTTTATGTGCATACTCCTATATTACTTATTTTATAAAACAGAAACTACAGTGATGAAGTTGTAGGATATTGTCAGAGCTACAAGGTAGAGCTAAAATTTACACCTTGTTTTCGGAGCAGAGCTCATCCATATGAAATCTGAATAATCATCCCATTTTAAATTTTAGGGGATTGCAGGGACTTATTTATAATGCGGTGCTGTTCTCCAGCAAATAGTTTTATGCCGTTACATTATGCATAACCGAACATGTAAAAATTTGCTTTGAATTATTGTAATAGTGGGATAGCTTTTCACATTTCTTTAATAACTTGAGAATAATAACATAGCATGATAATATCACTAGCACTAGAACATAGACTTATATACCGCTCCACAGTGCTTTATAGCACTCTTTGAACAGTTTACAAATGTATACATATTGTCTCCAACCATCTGGATCCTTATTTTACTGACCTCAGAAGGATGGAAGGCTCAGTTAACCTTCAGCAGGTTAGGATCAAACTCCTGGCTGTGGGCAGAGTTAGCCTGCAATACTGCATTCCAACCACTGTGCCACCATGACTCGTTGAAATACTTGTTACAATTTGTTCTATTCCGTCATGACGCTCTGAGTCTTTGGAGAGGGGCGCCATACAAATTGAATTAATAAATAAAAAATAAATAATGATTTATTTTGGAAATTATCTATGAAAAGAAACTGAACTACCAATAATTGTTATTGGTTATTGTTAAAATTAATTATACAATATTATTGGCTCTCTATGCCCAGAGAAGTTTCTATAGTTTAAGAAATAGCATCCAGTGTCACAAACTTACATATACAGTACATGAATGTTAATTAGTTATTATTTTTATTCTTAGATAAAAGTACTTACAGATTTGGGATTTTTCTCTGATGCCTTTCATGAACTCTGTATTATTAATCGTGGTGATAAAATTCCTTGGAAATTGCCTTCCATATACAAACGTACTTCAAAAGTTTGGGTAAAGACATTTATTTTCTTCCCTTAGCCTAACATCCAGAAAATAGACTCCCTTGCATTTAATTGCTGGGATAGTTTGCCTCTGAAGGGTTTAGAGCACTTGGCTTATTTTTTATCTTTTTCATGTTTAATGAAATAAAATATTGTTTTCTTCTCTTTCTGAGATCATAAGCAACCTACTATCTACCATACAAATAATCATTTGAAAATTTAAAGCCCCCATATAGCAAAAAGAAACAATATAGGTACAGAAGGGTATATTTATTTATTTCATGAATTCGAACTGAATTTAAAGTTATTTTTTGTCAGTGTTTTTACTTCAATTTTCCATTTTTCTTACTGTATAATTATATAGTAATTATATTATTCTTTACTAAATTTAGGTCTGTCCAACTTTTGATTCATCACAAACCCTCTTGACAAGTGGAAATGTACAGGTAAGAAAGTGTTATAACTTCAGTGGACTGTGAGAAGAGACAGAAAAAGGAGAAGCCGAGGCAATAGTCAGACAGATATATTTCAGCCCATGAAAGGAATGGGAGGTGGAAAGAGTCTTAGAAGGACTCTTCCTAGTTCTTGGGAAAGTAAAGGCAGAGGAAGGAAGAAATGCTTTCAGACTTGCAGGTTTTTGTTACTCTAACCTTACAATAAAGGTAATGTTAGTACTCATGGTTTTGATTTCTTGTCAGAACTATTTTGAAAAGCTGACATGCCTAATTTACACGTTCTAAGAGGAGATCATACTCTTAGCCTGAGAATGTGATATAAATACTAACCAGATTGGGAGTAGATTTCCTCAAAATATAAGGTCAGCTGTAATTTACATCTGAACATCTAAACCTACTTCTTCCCCCATAGAATCTAGTCCTTCTCACAATTGAAGACCTTCCTCAAAACAGAAATGGTATTTTCTATAGTGTTGCAGATTGGCATCAGTAAGAAAGAGCTTAATACTAAGAGTGACATTGTCCTTGTCTTGTCCAGATAGGCTTATTGTTTCTGCAGAGAACTCATACTAATCCTGTCATATGTGCTTCTTTACACACTACCAGCAACTTGTAACTCAAATCTCTATGTAAATTATAAAATAAGAAATGTTGCATTATTGCAGATGTATTTGAGATAACCCATGCATTATTTTACATGAATAATCTGCTATTTCACAAGAGATATCTCACATGTTACAGTTCTGTGCTATAATGCAATTTGTTGCAGTTAAATAAATTCAGTATAATTTCAGTTGAGAAATTTTAACTCCTTTTTAACAACTTCCTGTATACAATTAAAATATCTAGAAATTTAATACATCATAAATTGTATCTACTGTTGATAGGCATATGTAAAATTGTTAAATAGTAATTTGGAACTATTTGAACAACCACACATAAAATGTATTTATAAATCTTTTGTATAATCCAAGTGGGAAGTATAAACTGGAGTCCCACAAGGCTACATGTGCCTAGGGCTATTACAATTTGTATAGATTACCTAGACTATGGAATGGTTTACTTGTCAAATTGCAGATCATATCAGCTAGGAAAATGGAGTAATACTGAAGAGATAAAAGTTACAATTTAAAATTACCTTATCAGACTTGAATCCAACAGGAAAATGTCCAACTGTGTTAGATCTTGCATCTGGATAAGAGAAATCAAGTGCATAGCTATAAGGATAGGGTAGCTTGGTGGCAATGAGTGTTAGAAAGATTTAGGATTATTCCGATATGAAGTTGGAACAGGCTGGAAAAGAGCTTTCAAATCATTAATTCCCTTCTTCATTCTATCTCACTCACTCACTCATCATATTTGTATTGCCACTCATCTCATAAGACAAGATTTTAGGCAGCATACAATAAAAAACAAGCCATAAAGTAAGTAATATTAAAAACATTTTACAATATTTTTAAAAAATCATCAGTATTTACTATTAACAGAATAGTTGAGAGGATTTGATGTTAAAGACAATGCAGCAACCTCACTAGTCCATCATTACCTTTAAGATTCCCAAGCCTATTGACATAATCATATTTTGAGACAGTTTTGGAAGGATGACAGAGGTGGCGCCAGTCTTAGTTTGAACAGCTACTGTGCCAGAAAAGACTTCCAGGTCTCCCCAGATGTAGCTCTTTTGCAGATGACCCCTGCAGCGTATTTCTTCTACCGGGCCTGATGGAACAAGTAGATGTATTTAGGCAGAGACAGTTACTCAACTTGGATCCCTGCTGTGAAGGGCTTTAAAAGTTAAAACCAGCATCCTAATTTGGACCCAGAAGTAAACTGACAACAAATGAAGCTCATGGAGCAGAGGTTTAACAGACATGCTAGAGTTGAGCATATTATCATAACAGAAGATTTAATAATGGCCATAAATATCTTTTAAAAAAGGAGATGGACTGTTTTTTGTTGAAACTGAAAGCAGGACAAAGATCAATATACTGAAAATTTGAAAAGAAGGAATATTTAGACAGAATTTCTTGGCAATAAAAGCTTTTAAAAGCTTTATTTTAACAATGAAATCTCATTGTTAGAGGTTTTAAAATGGGCTGCAAGGCCACCTAGCAGATGTGCTTAGTGAATTCCTTCACTAAAAAGGATTGGGGCAGATGGTCTATAAGATTCCTTGTAATTCATAATCTTAACATTATTTTAAATCGGTACTGATACAAATGGTTACATTTGTGATTCTTCAGCCTAAATGAGTTTGGTTGAGTTCATATAAGGTCATATTTTAAATGGAGGAAGTAGATATGTAAGGAAGATGGAAATTGCACTAAATGTTTCATTCCATATGTCTTTGCTGGATTTTAATTTGGCCTCAAAGAAAGGTATTTTCTTTTACTTAAAAATAAATATTATTTGCATATTCTTTAAAAGAAAATTATTTGTCTTAAAATATTTTTTTTTAATTTACAAGGTATTGGAAGAAGTATTTAACAAGCCTATACATTCAACATGGACTGTAGCATGTGAACCAAGAATCATGGATAATTTTGTGTTAGCTAAAATGCATTTTATTATTAGTGTATCTGCAACATTATATTGTGTTCCTGAAAAAGTAATGAGGACAGCATATTGTACTGACTCTGACACATTAAGAAAGTCAGGAAGAATTTCTGATGCACTCATGAAAGGTATTGATAAGATAAACTAAAAGTTTTATTTTAACTGTGTGGTATATGAAGCTTAAAATATTTTGAAAAAGGTTATGCTTGCTTAACATGTCCCAAAAAGTGCTTCCCCACCCCAAATACCAACTGGACCATCTTGCGGGTTTTTTTTGAAGATGTTTCACTTTTCATCTAAGAAGCTTTTCAGTTCTAACTAATTGGTAGGGAATAGAAAGGATTTATACTCTTTGCAGACAGCCATCTGAGGGCCCTTGAGACCTCCTGGGGGTTAATCTGTGTCCTCAGGGTCACCTGAATCAGACTGCAAATGAGTCTTGGGACTGCTGAAAGGGCTGTGTTGTAAACAGGAGCTAAGTAATGTCCTATTTCTCCCCCTCTATTGAGAGAGGGGCTGTTCATTTTGGAGAAATAAAACAACCACTACATGAATGTATGGCACAACACAGAAGAACCAATGCATCAGGACAGGATTAAACCATTCTTCTGCACTTGAAAGAAAAGGGCCACTCCAGGATCACATTCTGGATAGGGAGGACCACTGGTTTGAAAAAGGAGTTAGGGAGACTATCTATGCTAAAATTGACAATTGTCTCTCAATAGAGGAATATGGATAGGATACCCCTACTTAGCTCCTGTTTACAATGCAATCCATCCTCACCTCCCTGACCTGCATCCCATCTCTTACACACCCTCACCCATGGTGCCTCACACACTGCCTTGCATCCTTACACATGTGTTGAATCCTTGACATTATACATTAGCACTCAGGAATAGTAAATATACTTATTTATTAATTTATTTATTTATTTTATTGAATTTCTATACCATCCTTCTCCCAAAGGACTCAGGGCAGTGCACAGCCACATTAAAATAACCTAGTATACAAACTTTAAAAGACAATTAAAACAAATTAAATAATTTGGCTTCCCAATTTTAAAAACCCAAGAATTTAAAACACCCAGTCCGGATTTTTGTCAAGCTTGAGTGTACCAGAGAAATAATTCGTTTCAATTTTTAAAAGTTATATGGTTTTGAGTGCTTTCATTGGCATTGATCGTGTATGTTATTTTTACAAAGGTTATGTATTACCTCCAGCATTTACAAGTGGAAAACGAGAATCTGTCATGATTGTAGAACTTGAAAGGAACAGAGACACATTAAATGCTTCTATTCTGAAGGTAATTATGAACATCCACAGTCAACATTAATAAAATATTTTTTGTATTTTTGGAAAGCAATTTATTTTATATAAACTAAATGATTTCTGTACAAGAAAGTACACTTTTGTAATTTTTGTATTGAGGTCCAGGAATTTGAGCACAGGGTTCTATGAAGAGGATATGAGTAAGAATACAAGGAATAGGAAACAACAAAGATATTGTTGTGAGGTATGATACAAGCTGCTGAACTAGGCTGAAGATTGGAATAACTGTCATCCTAGATCAGATTATTGACTCTTCAGGGAGGACAGACATCGAAATAATGGGAGATTTCAACTACCTATTGAAAAATCACCTTGGCCAAGACTGTAAAATCTCCAAATTTCTCTTAATAGTCTTGTTGATTATTTCATTTTCCAGAAGACTGAAGGAGGATTAGCCTTCTTAGATCTGATACTAATAGAGAGATGGCTGAAGAGTTAAAAACAGTGATAATTCTGTGTGGAAGTGACAATGTCAACTTGAGTTTCAAGCTAATTCAGATACCGAAAACTGAAATATCATTATACTTGTACATTAGACTTCAGAAAAAAATCCAGCAAGCTTAGAGACATACTGGATAAGATCCCATGAGCAAAAATTATAGGGTCAAAGGGAACATACTGTAGGAAGGTTGGAAATTCCTGAAAAGTAAGATGATGGAAGCCAATTTGCATGATTAAAAATAGGAACAAGAAACTTTAAGAAACTAAGGAGCTTTCGACTGAGTTAAGAATTAAAAGAGACATGTATAGAAAACAGAGGAGGAATCCCTATGGAGGTTTGCTGCATCTTGAAAATAATCAAAAGGCTTGATTGGCCTACAGTTAGGCCAATCTGATGTTAATACAAGGCAAAACTTTGAATATTATTACTGAACGGTTGATTTTTAGCATTTAAAGAATATTGTACTTGGCAGGAGCCAGCAAGGTTCTATCATGAATAAATCATACTAAACCATCCTAGTCTTTTTATTTTTTTCAATCTAATAGAAAATTGGAGAAAAATATCTGCTATCTGCAGCTATCTGCCAGTCTGTAAGCAGAGTAAAACTGAACAGAGCTGAAACAAACAGTATGGTTGAATAAGATGCCAAAAGAAAAGACAGATTTGAAAATGGGTTATTGCTGCCCAGGATCTGTAGAGATTAGAAAAACAACAACACACATTCTCCTAATGCACGGGTGTCAAATTCGCCGCCTCACAATGCTGTCAATTGACATTTTGTGATGTTCCCATTTGCAGAATGGGTGGGCGTGACGCATCTGGCTGGCGGACTGCCAGTTTGACACCCCTGCCCTAATGTATCCCTTTGGGAGAGATAATGAAGCAGTAATTCCAAATATTGATGGCTTCTTCATTCTAAGACAGCCTTCTCTGTCATATGACCTAGAGCAGAACTATTCTTAAGAGGTTAGAAAGAGTTTTGGAAATATGCTCTGCATGCTTTCCCTACCTTGTTTGATAGAGTGACCATTTTAGTTTGACCACGGTAATGTAGTGAATATAATATAATTGAT
The DNA here is from genome assembly GCA_030761175.1 of Masticophis lateralis. Taxonomy (NCBI): domain Eukaryota; kingdom Metazoa; phylum Chordata; class Lepidosauria; order Squamata; family Colubridae; genus Masticophis; species Masticophis lateralis. The sequence continues at coordinate 37,287,152 of JAUDYJ010000006.1, read as the reverse complement.
TTCCAAACATCATTCAACAAGGATGAGGGAAATGGGCAGTTCAAAAATATAAAACATAAATAAAAATCTATCCTTAGATTTTAATGCAGAACATACCGAAATATGTGTGGACTTACAGAAATGATGACTCTTGGGTCACAAAGAGCCAGAATAATTGAATGTCTAAACATTTGAAAAATCAAAGATATGACTATAGAATAGGGAAGCTGAGATAGTAAACAAATTGATGCATAATACTTTCTTTGGTGGAAATGACCAATTATTCATTCTTTTTGGCAGGCAAATATCCTAGAAGATTTGATAGTGAAACCTACTTTTGTTTTATTATTCATTTTCCTGAAGTCTTACTGATACAGCACAATAAACAGATTCAATTTTCACAAAATTCTTAAAAGATAAATATTGGATCAGTTTTACTAAAAAGCATTGAAAAGTTGCATTGAAATGTGTATCTAGCTACACATACATTGGAGAGAGGGTTTCTTTTTTCTTTTAATTATTGTAATATATATATATATATATCTGTTAGCCACTTAAGTTGCATGTTCAATATGGCATAGAATCATTTGTTTTGTATGTATGTATTATTTGAAGAACTAGCTGTGAAACTAATAATATTTGTGGATATTAATAACACTGAATGCCTCAATATTCACAAATACAATGTCAACAAATATCACATTCATTAATATAAGGAATTTAAATGCAAACATTTTCAATCTATAATATTTAAACCTGCTTAATTCGTCCAATTAAGTTGTTCCTTAATAGTGTTTGCTCATATTTAAATAGTTTTTTTAGTTTTTTTATTTTTATTAATTGATCAGTGATATAATTTTAATTATTTTAGGGAATTTTATTGGCAGAAGCTGAAGAAAGGATTAATTTAATTCTTGAAACCATACAAAGTAAATATGGTGCACAGATATATAAGTGTTCAGCTGTAGAACTGGAAATTGTCATTGAAGCTAAACTTCAACTTGCAGCTATTGCTCAACAGAGACTCCAAACAGCTTTCAGGTGAATTTAAAAAAAAAAACTTGATAAAGCCATTTTTCTACTGGAATAAAACTAACATTTGCTGAAAGTAGTGCTTCATGGATGATTGTCTTAAGTGATACTTTTTTCACTTCATTTAAAACATTGGAAAATTAGAAAAGCAGTTATTCATTGATAATTGAATTAACATTTGGTGACTGTGGCAGGAAACACATTTTTCTGAGCTGTTTGGAATGGCAACAGCTATTCATATCTTGATTGTTGTAATAAGCAGTATGTAGGGCTATCATATGTATGTATTGAATTTTAAATTCCTAACAATTTCAATCTGAATCTCTAGTGTGTTTCTCAAGCTCAGCAAATTTAAGGTGTGCGGAGTTTAAGTAAATCCATACACCTTTTAACATTGCTGAGGTTGACAAACTCTGATCTCAACAGTCGGCTTTTCAATGCAATAAGGTCTCTTGCCTTGGGCAGGGGGCTGGACTAGAAGACCTTCATGGTCTCTTCTCCTCTGTGATTCTATTAAAATCCTGCATGACTATTAACATGTGACAGAGCTCCTTTGGAAGATGCTCCCATTATCTTTTTTCACAAATGAATCAAAATTAAGAAGTAAATGAGTGGAGATTGGTAAATTATTACATAATCTATAGAATATCTACACAATACATAATATTTCATTGTGTTTTTTTCGTTACAGTGCTGCATTGGTTTTTTCTACAATAAAACTTCTTCAAGATGCAGAGGTTTTCACAGATAGACCTAATTCTCAGAAAGAGGGAGAGAAAACAGATAAGGTATATTTCAGTATTCCCATTTTATTAAGTTAATGAGGGAGGATAGTGCTGAGAGCATCATGGTCACAACTTTATAATATAAAGCTAATTATAATGAATATTAAAATACTTTTTAAATTATTACATTGTTATTTAATGGATTTTTAGTTTAGTATAGAAGTATTCCATGTGGCATAATGAAAGCTTTATATTTTACACTTAACAAAACATTTTAGTAAGCATGACATATAAGAGACATTCTATATATTAAAATGCATTAATCAGTTATAGAACAATTGAACATTAAATCTAATAATCAGTTCATTTCCCCTTTTGTTCAGGGATATGATGGAAGGATTTCTACTGAGGGTTCCAGTCTACTGCACAATGTAACAGCACGAGAACATTTGAATATACACATATGGCTAAAATGTCGTTTGGCATTAGTGATTGCAATTACAGCACAGGCAAGAGGCATTGAAGTAATGAAAGGTAACCAGTGGTCACTAGTATATAAAGTCAGATAAATGCATAAACAAAATTTAATTCTCAAAGCTATCTGTGTTACCTCTTCAGAAATATTTATATATTTATGCATATTTTCCCATGATTACTTCCTTGCTAGAAATACTTTTTTTGTAGAAGCTGATTTTCATTGCATCTTACAAGCACTATAAACCTCTGTGAATTATCATAATTAGACACTGAGTCCTCTTGAGCATTCAAGTAAGATTGTAAATCTCTATAGGTGGTTCCTTGGTTAAAAACTACTTGACACTTACAGTGGCACTAAATAAATGGTACTTACGGTTTCATCAAAGTTACAGCTATCAGTGATTTTATAGTCATGTAATCTGGATTTGGGTGTTCAGAAACCAGTCCAGGTTTCTGATCTTTGCGGTGTTCTGCAATTTGTGACTTTCTGCACAGGCTTCCCACAAGCAAAATCAGTAGGAAAACTTACAAGAGGTCAGAAATTGCAGTTCTGTGGAGTTCTCATTTAATGTCTCATGGTAATTCACTTAAAGTTACGGCATCACTTAGCAATGGACATTTTGATCCCAATTACCATAGTTAAGCTGGTCTACATGTGCTGTATTGAGATAATAAAAGCAATATACTTTTGTTAATATTTCTCATAAAATAATATTAAGAACTATGTTGGATGTACTCAAATATCTTTTATATCAATTACAATAATAAAGTATTATAAAATGATACCATAATTATTCTTGATGGTATTATTTTATTTTTCTTCAAGAAAATGAATTAACAGAGTGTTCTAGTCTGATTAATGAAGTACAAATGGAAGCTGAAGCATTCAATGATGTTGAGACTCTTGCTGAAATTACCATACAAGCCGTTATACTTGGCCTTCAAGAACGACTACCAGTGGCTGATATTAAGTTTCATTTACAGGTATTAACACAAAAGTGAATTATCAATTATTTCCCAGTATCATTCTTATGAACAAATGAATTTTGATGCTATTCATAATTTAATTTGTATTTTACAGTAAAATAATCAGATTAATTATTACTGCCTAACAGTTTCATAAGGAAAATGCAGAAATAACATTTGGTAGTCACATAATTTTTGCATGGAGTGAATACTGCATCAAGGGAGATTGTATCTTAGCTGTTAGATTTGTGTAGTAGGTGGTTCCAACCATTCTGTTAATTGAATTTAATTTTGAGAAGAGTCATATTCAAAATTCTGCACCGTCTTAAGAAGGTTAGGGTTATACTCTATAGATACTGCAGTCAAGAATTGTGTATACTTATCTATAAAACAGGACTATTGCTTGGCAGAAGAGTAGTGATAGAAAACAAGATAAATTTAGAAAACATGTCTTCGGTAATAGAATTTGAGAGCTGAAGATGTAGATCTGTCTGTCTGTCTGTCTGCCTGTCTGTCTATCATCGCTCTATCTTCTGTTCACACAGAATGTAATCAAATTGCTTGAAGAAAAGACACTGATTTCTCCACCAGCTAATTTACTATTAGTACAGAGTATGCTTCTGCTAGCTGATATAATGAGAACAGAAACAGAAGATGGTTCAGAATCATCTAAAACTGACCAGTTGAATGTATTAGTTCAGGCACACGCACTAGTAATTAAACAGGTAAGTATATACTAATAATTGAATGTGACTGTATTTTTTAAATGTTCCCTACTTAAATGCAAATAGCACTGACCACAGCTTCATTGGAAAGGCTTAAATTTTGATGGTTTTCATCAGTTTTATCCTCAGCTACTGCATTTTTAAGTTTAAAATTGAATGTTAAATACAAAACGAAATTAATGTCAAGTATTGTTGGATTTTAAAACCAGGCATAAAAACACATTTAATTTTGTTTTTGAAATTGGGTCAAGTATCTATGAATTAGATACACAAATACTAATTACAGGTCTTTGTTTTACTTAGTTGAAAACAGTATTAATTGAGCTCTTCATATAATACTGTATCATGGAGTGTTCTTCATTTCCACAGACCTCTGTTAATTTTTTGTCCTTTTTCTCTAAACAGTTAGCGATCAGAGTTTAATGAGTATGAACCTTCATTAGAGAATTTTGAGACTATTTCCCTTCCAATTATCTATATATAATAAAAATTTTAATTTGTGCTGATATCGGGGCTCAGAAGATATAGATGACCAAAGTCAAATTCTGAATTTGTTTGTAATTTTTTTAAAAGGAAAGTACTTTCTTCTTTTCTTATGGACACTTCAATGAAGCTTTTAAGTATGAAGTGGGAAATGATTTATTTAGACATTGAGATACATTTATGTGACTTCTTATTTTCCAGCCGTTCCCTTCTCTTTGTCTTTTTCTCTAGTCAGTAAATTGATGTCACATGCTGTTGGGCTATTATGAGTTATTATGGGGCTAAATGGTTTGTCCCTTAGGATATTTTGATAATGTACATACCTTTATCACAAAGTTTGACATTTTCAACAGTTGTTTATTTTGGGGCAACCACTTGAACAATATGGACAAGATCCTACTTTAACAACTCTAAAAATGCCTATGATGAACATATACCTGCCACACATCGCATTGCTAGCAAAAGTCAAAATGAGAATTGGTAAGGACTTTTTAATACAAGCTTTTGTTATTTCTGAAGGTTATTTAATAAACTTAAGGAGTTTGATGTATGTGGAATCTATTAATTTCATATTTAAAGTTTGACTATAAATTTTTGGCTAGCATCAATACATATAAAGACATTGTAAAGAAAAACATCAGGATGATTATATATGACTTACTATAACTTACAATGCCTACAACTATTTTGTGTTTCATAGTTTTGATAATTTATAGCAGATATAAACTATATGAAACGAACAAGATAATGTTTAATGAATTTATATTAAAATAACCTTTCTTTATAAAACAGAAATCCTAATTCTTCAGTCAATCATAGAAGCAAATTCTTAGTCAAATGTGGAAGCTAGATAAATTTTATTTTAACACATTTATATGGCAACCCAGCTCACACACAGGTGATTCACAACATTAAAAATCCACAACATAAAAACCATAAAACCCCAACCTCCATGGCAACAGCAACACATTCAAACCAATCACTTTATCACTCCAAAAATATTTCACTTTTGTAAGATCAGACACTTTGCTTTGAGCTGTAGTATCTGTTTTGTAAAAGGCAGAGCTGTAGAAATTAATTGATCTGTTACTTCTTTCCTCAGTACATTCTCTCATGACTACCAGATTTTCCTGTTTTCAGGAATAATCTGGTTGTAAATTTCTCTGTGCAACTGTTATGTTGTCCTTTGAGTAATGAAAAAGTATTGATGGAATAAACAGATATAATGGAGTGAGAATTAAGAAAATATAAATCATATGGAAGTTATATGATTTTGTATTTTAAATTAACTTTCCATGGAAGATCCTTTGCAAAAGTGTTCTTTTCAAAGATAAATTGACTTTCAATTATTCCAATTCATATGTTAGGTTAATTAATAAATTGTTGATTCTAACAATTTTTTTTAATTCCATAAATGTTTATGTTGGCTGTAGTGTCTGTTTAACAAAGATGCTTTTTTCAATCTTCTTCAGCTCTGAATGGATGGTGGGGATCCAGTTAGAGCTGAAGAAGATTCTTGGATGAGAAGTGAAACATCTTCAAAGAAATACCAGAAAGTCCAGTTGCCTCTTGAAAAAAAGCACCTTTTGGACAACCATGACCTGGATGGCTGAGAATTTCAATAGACATGTCTGATTAATATGAATCACATGTCATTATGAGGGTTGGTAGGCATGCAGGGGAAAGATACTGCAAAATCTCCATCCCCACCCCACTCCAGGGAAGGATACTGCAAAATCCCCATTCTCTCCCCACTCCTGGGGGAAGGATATTGTAAAACCTTCATTCCCACCCTACTCTTGGGCCAGCGAGAAGTGGTATTTGCCGATTCTCCGAACTACTCAAAATTTCTGCTACTGGTTCTCCAGAATCTGTCAGAACCTGTTGGATTTCACCCCTGCTTTACAGCCCATTTATGACTATGTACGACTTTTTCAGTATCCCTCAGTCAACATGATCACTGTTACAGTCAGTACACATTGTCCTCCTGTGCCTGAGCTGCGTTATTTTTTACTCCTCTTGCAGAACAGAAAGAGGAATTGCAAGAAACTGCAAATTACAGTACTCTCATGAAATCGTTTTTTCTTCCGATGTCTCCTCTCTGTGAGGGGAAGGGGAGAAAAAAAAAAGCAAGCAATTTCTGTAGGCAGTCATTCTTTTGCTTAACCCTTTCCTGCTGCTGGCATAGACAGATTGCTTTTGATGTGTAGAAGAACAAAACATCTGGAAAGCAGAGTCATGGTCATATAATTACCCACTTAGCCACTGCTTTGCTTAGCAGTGGAGTTGCTGGTCCGAGTTAGGATCATTAAGTGAGACACTACATGTATGTAGTTTAGAGAAAATATAAGTATGCACTTCTAAATTTCAATTGCAAAGTATATGTCTGGAATAATTCATTTCTTGTATTAAGGGGCTAATTTCATTTATTCAGTGTTTGACTTTTATTTTGCATTAGAAATAACTGGCAAAATAATTTCCTGTAAATTGATTTCTAGGGCATACCTTAACTTTAGAATTATCATGTAAATCCAAACCACAAAGTGAGTTGCAGTGGTTAAAAGCCCTACAATACACAGAAACAGCACTAAATCTTTCCGTAGCATCAGTAAAAGAAGATTTAGATCTAGAAGCAGAACTTCTTTTTCGAAAAGGTAATATACAACTCATTTTTTTTAAAGGACTGTTCAAATTTCATGTTGCATTTAGAGAGTTGGTAACCTAGATCCCTAACAGTTTAGAGTATTCTGTTTTGTATACTCTGTGCTTCCTATTGCAAAGTATTGTATGTATAGCTCCCTCTGCAGATAAGTGGATAATTAAGTTATGGGTATATGTCTTGATATCCAATAACTGTCAAGCCTCAGGGAAATCAGAAAATCCAGGCAGTTTTAATGAGTATAAAGGTTTATTGCAAGTTTAAACTCTCTACTACCAGTAGAGCTCTGAACTACTACCAGTCAAAGCAAATTGGATAAGAGTTAAAAAAATTGAAGGTGGGCTGATCTTAAATCTCTTGTGGGCATAAAGGGACTCATGACTGATGATACATTTGACTCCTTCCTTAGGCTCAACCTGATCATCTCCTACATCAACTTTGTATTGTATGCTAAAAGTAAATCTGTTACAGAATTTAATTGAACTTGGAAATTTTTTGTATTACAATTTTAAATATACACTTACGGCATAAGTTTGAGTTTCTCTAACATAAAACTTTAATTTGCTAGATTTTAATAATCTATTAGATGAAATAGGATTTTCAGATGCTTAATAGAATTTACTGTCATTCTTAATTTTATTTTATGATTTATATTGTGTTGATTCCTACTATTGATATTCATATATTATTTGGATTTAACAGTGATCTGTAGTTTTCTATGAGCTGTGGTTTGTAATTTTCTATAGTTTAAGTTACTTAAAACTAATTAATGAAATATTTAACATTGAAATTTAATTCCTTGATACGTGTAAATTCTATTTCATCATTTATGTTTTATTTATTTTATTTTGATTTATTTATTTCTCTTTTCTTTGTCGTTGCCTTTTAAAAAAATTCTTAAGAAAATATAATTTAAAAGAAAATAGTATTCTGCTTTATTAGCTCTATCAGGAAAAACAAAACTTTTTAAATAAATTCATTTGTGTCATTTTTAGGAAGAATAGAACGTCAACTTGATTCATTAGGTCTTAATAAATCAGAATTAGCTGTTGACAGCTTGCTGGATGCCATAAATTTAAGCCTGCTGAATTACCAGCACTATGGGTGAGCAGTTTTTTTTCCCCTATGTTATTTAGATTAGTATGTCATTTAAAAGAAAACAATAATTAAAACATATAATTTACACTGAAACTTTCAGACCATAAGACATGCTTATTCACTTAAAAATATAAAAAAAGTGTTTGCTAAATGCTAACACAAAATGTTTGGATTCCTTGCTTTTCCATTTATTTTTTGCAGATTAATAAGAAGATCATACCTGGAGATAGCACTGCTTTACTTTTATTTATGTACAAACAAGGAAGAGTCTCCAACTTCAGGTACTGTGAAAGGAAGAACATTTAAGCAGAGGGTATGTATAATTGTCTATAAGGCTAACCATATATTTAAACACCAAGTTTAATATTATATTACAGATCTAGAAAGATATATGTCTGAATATAGAGACATTGTTATTGCTTTGTGCAATATTCCTGCATCTGGTTTGCATGAAGTTGAATTGATGGGAGGGGTCAAAATGTCAAGACAGTGAGCAAGGTAATGTGATTGAAATCCTACCATTGTTGTGTAAGAATCAATGTTATATGTACAGCAGGCCTTGTTAAGTAATTGTTCACATTTACATAAATAAATTTGCAACCAATCCTAGCTACTGCTCCATTTAACGATCCAGTTGCTGCTGCCAGTTGTGGTTGTTCAGTGAGCCATGGCTCAAAGAGCAAATGAGGAATATATCTCTCTCTGTGTGTGGCTAGATAGATAGAGAGATAATTTTAATCATGCTGCTGTTATCATTTACTTAACTCCTACTGATACTATTGCATATATTATATATACACATATATAATATAGGATACTACACTATAGACACTACTACACTACACTACACTACATTACAGACAATATTACTGCACTTCTCAACTTTTTTGGTTTCGGGACCACTTTATAGTTTTGAAAATGATTGACGACTCCAAGGAGCTTTGATTTATGGGGTTGAATTTATCAATATATACTGCATTAGAAATTAAAATTGGAAAAATGTTAAAATATTTATTTCACTTTGTGGACCCTCTGAAAGGATCTCATGTTGAGAAGAACTGCATTATACTGATTCCTGAAATATTAATGTGGAGTATCTAAGCACAAATCCACATAGCTTCCTTGCCTGGTGTAAGGACAACCTATTAATAAGTCTTTGAGCATGTATCTGCAGGCCTCTGCTTCTCTTCTATCTGTCCCTCCCCACAGCTCACCCAACTCAAGAATAATTGGAATGCTATACTTTGGAAATGATATTTTCCTGAATATCCCACATCAAGATGATGTTTATAAATGGGCATTGCAGAAATGGATATGCTTCATGCCAGCAGATCTTGTAGCTCCAATTGATTCTGCTAGTTTTCTGTGGAACCACTTTCTTCAGTCAGGTCCCTGACATTGCTCTGTGTTCCTTTGGCTGCAAAAGAGACCAGAACTCTCCTTTTGAAGCCACTTTGTTTGTAAATGTATTGGTTTACGGACCATCTAATGCAGTGTTTCTCAACCTTGGAAGCTTGAAGATGAAACCAGCCTTGTTAACACCAACAAGAAGTAGATGAAACTAAATAAAAAGTCTTTCAATAGCCTACCTGGCAGGAAATTACCTTCTCATTAGCTGCTGTTTTCAGGAAAGTCCCAATTTCTCACATCATTCCCTGGCATTATGTTTTTAGGATAGTTTAAGTTCCCACTCTTATGGTAAAAGATACCCTACACATGTAAATTGTATTCATTACCAAATCTGACATCCCCCCCCCAACTGTTCAAAGTGCCCTCATGAAAACATTCACAGGAAGTAAATTGACTGAGAATGACAACAGGGAGAAGAATCAGTCAAAAACCTGTAAATTACATTGTTTCTGTTCACTAACCATATCTTGGAGATAGTATGGATAGCATGTTGACCTAGTAGGAAGAGAAAAATAATAAAAGGTCACGCAGAGAGTTCTACCTAAAACATTTTGCCTTTGCTCAGGGCTGCTCAACAAGCTGTCAATGCTTTTCTGGGAGCGTAGTGTCCACCTTTTTATTTATTGTTTGCATGCTAATAAAATATTATCATCATCAAACTGGGTTGCTTCACGTAAACCAGGTTGTGGCTACAGCACCACAATAATCTGCATAATTAATCCCCTTTCTCAAATACCAGCTCTTCAACATAATTTCAACTGCTCATGTGTCTTGGCTTCACAAATTCAGACAACCAGTGGTAGCAGCCAAAAAGTACAAAATATCCCTCTTGTCTGCCATGGGTAAAATAGCTGATCAATTGGCACAAAGGCTAAAAGAATAATATACAAAATTTCAACAGGAGTGTAGTGATTAAACAGGAGAGAACAAAGTTGTTTTTACTATATTAAATGATATTAGCGGTTGAAGTATATTATTTAATGTCTGGGACACTTTGGAAAATTTGTAACTTCCTTGAAATATGTAATATATTTATTCACCAGTATTGCAAATATATTTATTTTTTAATTCTTTCTCCCGCCTACTTGCTCTTTAGCACTCTGGCATGTCATTTTAATTGGAGTAAACATGCAAGCATATTTAGCACTGAAGCACTGTGTTGCATGTATTTAACATTTTTAAATTCTAAAAAGGCTTTTGATTTCAGAGGTCTTCTCAAAAGTAAAATTGATGCTCATTTTTTTGTTTGCAGCATGCTGAATTTATTTTTTTTTAAGTGAAAAGAATTTTAAAAAAATAATGTCAGGTGAGACAGGGACCTTGGGAAAAAGATGCAATAGCACTTATTAGCACCATACTTATTAGCCAGAGTTTCAGAATGCTTATTCTGTATTGAAATTGCTGGGAACTGAATGAATATCAGGTACCATTCTGAAAGAAGCAAACAAAATTGCGATTCCATTAAGGGACAGAGGATAAGGAAAAAGAACATGAACCATTAAGTAGTAATTTTCTATACACTTACATTTGAGTAAACCAATGAAGTTTATTTCAGAGTAGATAGGTATGTTTCCATTAAGGTTGATTGTTTTTTCATAGCATTTCGGAAGTTTTTCAGCTAGTATAATTTTTTAAATGTACATAGATGCTCTTTCTCATAATCTTATCATTTTGTACCAATCTGAATCAATCTTTGTTACATTCAGTTTAATATCAGACTTTCAACTACTTCTGTGGAAATTACTGTTCTTGAAATGTACAGAGTACAAGCCTGGATTGCTGTAAGAAGTGCTGCACAGGTTTGTGGCAATTTATCTTCGCTTATTCCCCCCCCCCCCCGCCCCCCATAGCTTTCTGATGGAGAAACACTCCAGGGAATTTATATTTTATATTGTAAGGAATAAAGGAAGGATACAATGGCAGTATTTTGTATCTTCTATATGCAGGTAGTCCTTGTTTAGCAGTGATGAAAAAGCAACTTTACAACAGATCTGTAAAGCAAAGAAAAGCTAAAATAGGATTGTATACACAATCACTGGTTCACTTAGTGACTGTTTTCTTAACAACTTAGTTTCTGGTCCAGTAGTAGTCACTAAATGAGGATTACTTCTATTAGACAAACGTTGTAATTTCAATTTTAAGATTATTTTTGTATCATTAAGGTATCTCATGTTAAAACTTACAAAATCATAATGGCTGATTTCAGCAATATTGCTGTTCAAATTATTTTACATTTTAAAGGTTCATTTAATAATTAACATTTGCAAATTTTAAATATTTTAAGGCTTTTCTTCAGTATGGAATCAGAAATCTTTTTTGTATCACTGAAGTATGTTTTAACAATGATTGTTCACCTCAACAGTTGACTGATGAGAAGATTAATTAGTCTAGTACGGTAGTTTTTATATGTTTCTAGTTTTAAGCTTACTATTTTAAATCTAGGTCAGTGAAGCAATTCTTACTTGTCAGCAATTAACTGGAAGAAAGGCTATTAAATTGTATCACATGAGACACAGAGTACAACAAATAATGCCTGAATTTGCTCTTCTGGATCTCAGTTCTTCTTACAAAGATTTTTTGTCTGGTATTTGCTTTTTCATATTATATTGTTACCTGGTCTAAATGTTGATACAGTAGAAAATTAGAATATTCATGACTGTCCGTGTCAGGTGACAGGGAAAAAAGAACAGCCACAGTGACAAAAAATGGTTTTTTTTAAGTAATAAGAAAAAAATTGCCTCTTAAGAGTCCTAAACAAATCCAAATAAATCTAATTTCAATTATATTGTTTGTAAACATTGCAAACATCTGGCTGAGATAATGTTAATAATAATAATAATAAAGAAAAAAGAATAATAATAATAATAATAATAATAATAATAATAATAAATTAATAATAATAATAAATTAATAATTAATTTTCTACTTATTTCTATATAACTTTTATTAAATTGTACAGGTAGATGTTAATATGCTCTTGATCCCAATCTTCACGACTGTTTGTTCATCATGCATTTCGCTAATAAGTTATTTCACAATTCTATCAGGTGGCGAAATAAAGCAATCATTAAAATATACAGCAAATGTATATTTCTCTAAAAACTTAGAGAAAGAAAACAATCACTTGGTTGCTTAAAATGCAATAAAGATTATTAGAGGATTTAAACAGCTAACTCTGGCAAGATCAGAAGGAAATGGCCTGAAACCAGATTAGTCTGTAACCGTAAAATAGCCATGTAATAATTAAAGCCTTCACAATTGGCAGAGGATTATTGGGTAGCATTGATAAAATACCCAAAATATGCTTACAGGAACAGAGACAATGGGGCTTAAACTTTTGAGAATCTTTATGAATTTTCAATATTCTGCATAAATGTGACCTAAAACATGAGCTATTGTCCATACAAGTCCTAAAATTAGATACACAGAATCCAATTAAACAATGAGTTAAAAACATTATACTTGTACATTTGTCCATTGAGGAAAATGATCACAAGCTACCTGTGTATTCACATCTGTATTACAGCTCTGTACCTCTGTCCAGAGCTCTGCACCTATGTATTATAACTAATTCTATTGCTAAATTTAGCATAGTATAAATCTTTAAAATTTACTGTTTTGTTACAGTGTTTTATTTAAGGTTTTTTAATATATATTTCATACTCTAGGAAAATATGAAGTTACTTATAAAATTCCCATGGTGTGTTCTGTACAAGAGACAAAATCAGATTGTGACGGAGTTGAAAGAGTTGCTTCTAAAGAAGGCCAGGGCAGACTGGAAATACCTTGGCTTCATGTACTACACTACCATACATACTTAACCAGGTTTTTGAACCCGAGTCCGCTGGCTGGTAGGAAGCTTTGCTTTGTTAAAGAAGTAATATATCTGTTGTGATCCAGGTCCATCTAGATATTATAAGACGCACTCAGTTTGAAAACAAACAGACTTTATTAGAACAGCTGAGAATTAACTCATTCTCAGCATAGTCCAAACTAATTTAAAACAAATTCTTCATAACACAATTCTTCAGCCTTATCACCAACTTTGGTCTAATTAGGCAACCTGCCAAAGGCTTTTCTTAGCAAAAGTTCAGAAGCAGAAGACGCCAACAAGAAATAAATGCAGCAAGACAAGATACAAATCTATCAGTGTTGATTTCCAACAAAGAGCCCAAGAGCCGTTGTTGATCTTTTAAGCCTTATGGAAGGGGCCAATCATCTCTTGGCCCTACTCCCGAGTCGTCCTTTTTGCTTTAGCTGCTCTTGCCTTCTGGCAGCTCTTCTCATGTGTGCATTAGGAATAAGCTTCTCCTGTTCCTCTGCCTCTGCTGTCAGCCTCTGGAGGCTCTGGAGTCTGCACATCACGCCCAGATGACCTGGCCCCGTCTCTGCCTCCGATGCAGAGCCCTCATCCAAGCCTTCCCCAGCCTCCAGGACTGGCCCATGTTCTTCCTCAGCCTCCTCACTGTCCGACTCTGCTGCCAGCTCTGCAGGCTGCTGGCAGACCACAACAATATCTTAGATTTTTAATATTGTGCTACAACCAGGTCTGTTGTTTCTATAAAATAGTATACCCATATTCCAGCATCAGTATTGATACATTACACAAAGGAAACTAGATTTATTGTTTGATTGTTTTCCTAATTATAAAAAAGATGCATTTTTAAATGTATAGATTACCATCCATCTTTTCATGTATTAAATAAGAAGTGTTTCCTTTTAAAAATTCAGTTTTGTAAAGGTTTTAATTTTAGTTCCCACTTAATTTAGCCATTGTACACAAATACCAAGGAACATTAGGAAATCATGCAATTCCCCAGAATCCCCTCTTCTTTTGACCTGCTTGAGAGCTTTAGACTTAATTACTGCAAGTAGTACAAAAGGAGTAGCAGGGGTAGTAGTGTTGGGCAGTGTTTTAAATCAATGTAGAATTGATATTTTGCATGAGAAAGGTATTAACGCTCTGAGTACAATGTCTAGCACATGGGTGTCTAAACTTTTGGCTTGATGGCTGCATTGAGGGAGGAAGAATGATTTTGGGTTACTTATAAAATATATAATATAATTAATGTATATAAAAAAGAACAATGTTAAAAGTTTATGATCTTGTGGGGATGCATTACTAGCTGTCCAGGGCCACATGTTGCCTGTGGGCCACAGTATGGACATGCTTGGTCTAGCATTTCTAGATAATTCTATGAAACAGTCTTCACTAAAATGTAAGAAGAACCCCTGCTGATTAATATAGACTAATACACCACTCAGCACTTAGCAACTATCTTTAATTACCAGCCACTTGCAAAATACAGTAGTAATAGAATTCATTTTCTGAAAATGTATGCATTTACAACCAATTTTCAATGCATGCCAGACTGAGAGTAACACTGATGTAACTGTATGAAAGAATTTATCAGGATGACACAGCAGCAATCAGTGATCTTTGCAGTGTTTCCTTCTGTCTCAGGTGTTCATTTAACAACCAAGTCTCTGGAACAGGACTTGGTCACATACATACATACATACCTTACTGTTATTATTTTCCACAGCTGTCCCAAAAGCAGGAAAAGGCTTATTTGTTAAAGAAGATGTGCTATATACCTCAGTGTTTGACACAACAATTGCCCTGCGCTTGGCAAAACTTCATTCTTTTTTAAAAAGCCATTTGCCCATTTTTTCTGGCTGCTGTCTTCAAGAACCTCCAAAACAGCTATATGGCTTGGAGAAGCCTTTCTTTAGCCTGACTGCAATTGGAAAGGTAACTTGAGAATTATAATTTTAAAATGTTTTGATACTTAATATTCCATTTGCTGTAAAATGTATAAGATAGTAAATAAAATAAAGTTATAATAAAAGTAATAAACTGATTATATTATTTATTTATTCTACATAAACTGCCAAGGGGGTTTTGTTTTAGTTCTTTTGGCATCAGGATAGAAATATTTTTATTAAATATTTAGAACTGTCACAATAAATAATAAGAATTTATAATAGAAAAGAAAATATAATTATTTTTATTTTGATATGATTATGATGTGGTCATTATTTGCCTGTGCTTTGAAGATTTAATCTATTACTTGAGCAATATCAAGTAAATTCTTAAACTGGTGAGATGGGCGGCTATATAAATTTGATTAATAAATGAAGTCTATCTTTTACCATGTTTTCTTTGAGGAAGGTAGGAAAAAGACATTTTGACATTTTAGGATTACTCTCTCATCTAACTAGAGGACAGAATATCAAATAATAGTTCTGTTATATCGGTTGTATTTTAAATGCCTGAAGTCTGTTTTTAATAGTTTTTATTAGTCCAGTTTCAAACAGGCACAATCTATTGCAAAATGAGTGATATGTGAACAGCTTACTAGACAAATCCTTAAGGAAAGAAAAATATACACCAAATACATAAAAAGAACAAACAAAAATATGTTATTAACACTACATAGTGAGTTTTTCTGATATGAAAAACAATCTTTGAATGGATTAATTTCTAATTTAAATTATAGGATATAAACTTAGTATTCTTGAGTTCCAAATTTAAAAAATTGAAATTTACTTCTCTTATAAGAAGTTTAAATAAATTGTTTTCACCATCTTCTCTTCTTGATTAGTTTCCATCCATTGTTTCTTGTTTTGCCTTCAGATGCTTCTTCAGAGAACAGGTTGACTCCCTCTTCTTTGTGGTAGCTCCTCAGATATTGGAACCTGCTATCATGTCACCCTTAGTCCTTCTTTTCATTAAACTAAACATACCCAGTTCCTGCAATCATTCTTCATATGTTTTAGACTCCTGTTCCCTAATCACTTTTGTTGCTCTTCTCTGCATTCTCTATAAAGTCTCAACATCTCTTTTTATATTGTGGCAACCAAAACTGGATGCAGTATTTCAAGTGCGATCTTACCAAGGCATTATAAAGTGGTACTACCATTTTAGTGCTGTTGATTCCTGCCCTTTATTAATGCAGGCTAGGACTGTGCTGGCTTTTTTTGGCAGCTGCAGCATACTGCTGGTTCATATTTAAGTGATTGTCCTCTAGGACTCTAAGATCATTGTCATACTTACTAGTTTTGACCCAGGTATCACCTATTCTATACCTGTACATTTGGTTTTTCTTGCATAAATGTAGAACTTAGTAATAACATTTAGACTTATATACTATCCCATAGTGCTTTACAGCACTCCCTGGGCAGTTTACAAACTCAGCATATTGCCCCCAACAAACTGGTTCCTCATTTTACTGACTTGAGAAGGATTGAAGGTTGAGTCAACTTCAATCCCTATCAGGATTGAATTCCTGTGGGTGGAGTTATATACCACATTCTAATCACTGCGCTACCAAGGGCACCCTGGTGAGAATTTTATTTTTCTTACCATTGAATTTCATTATGTTAGGTAGAGCAAAGTGTTCAAGTCTGTTGAGTTCCTTCTGTATCTTCAGCTTATCTTCTGGAGTGTTGGCTGTTTCTGGCCTTTTCCTTTTTGCTCCTTATATGCAGGTAAAACCTTTGAAAAAGTAAGAGTGCAGCCTGCTAAATTCCTGTTGCAACGTCTGGAAATCCTTCTGCACAGAAAGTACACCTTTTTTTTGGACAGATTATTAGTGCCAAGATGCATAACAACATCAACTCCACAGTCCTTTCTAGCATTCTTGACTATCTTAACAAAGTGCTTCTTTTCTCTGCTGGTGGTAGGACCAAGTAGATACCTCATCTCTTTCAAAACCTGGACATCCTTTCCTAAATTGACACCTTTTACAATTGAGTCACCAGAAGGGGGCTTCTCTTGTTAGATACCTTGCTTACCTCACATGGCTGATTTGCAATACCTGATTCACATTTTCCCTTATCGAAAACAACTTTTTCCTCATGGAACACAATTCTCTGCTCAGTTGAGACATCATCGTCATCACAAAGAACTGAATCTTCCCCCTTAATATCAGTATTAAGTTCAACAAGGGAGTTGTATCTATTGTGCAGGGATACACCAGAAGCTTTATGTTTATAGTCCACAGCTCTCACTCTGCCAGATCCAGTATTGTTATTTAAAGGATAAGCATACCTTGGATGTATATTATTGTAATAAAATAATAGCATTTTGTAGCAAATTATTAGAAGTATTATGTAGTCAATTCATAGTTTTAAACATAAAGTCAAATATTCTCATAATGGTTATATAACTTTTAGGGAACAATAGGATCATATGGAATTTCTCAAAAAACACCATCTATGAAAATGCTTTCCAATACTTTTACTTCTGAGATAGATATGCATTCAGACAACAAAGCAACCTGTACTCCTATGAAGGAACTTTGCGTGCAGTGGTACCTTCCCTCTTTGGAAAAATCAGCAAATGAAGAAGAGACTTTGGTATGGTAACAAATGTAATGCTTTAAATATAAAGGACTGCTATGCATATACACTACATTTATTTGTTTGTTTATTTGTATCCCATCTTTTGTCAGCTTTGGAAGCCATATTAGGCCAGAAGCTTCCATGCTGTCACCCTCTCATGTGTGGGAAAGCAGGAGAGAGGATTTAGTAGAGGGCTTGTTGGTAGACATAATAATATTCTTCCTGTCGGTCAAGGTCAGGGCGATCCAGCATTTGGAGAAGGAGTGGTCGGAGTGCTGAGTCGAGATGGGATGGACGTTGATTGGAGCATGTGATTGACTGAGGAGTGAGGGGATGGTTTTGGGAGTTTTGATTTACTGAGGGAAAACCCAGACCTTTCAGATTCAGGTTTTCCCCAGATGTGCCAGTTTACCTATTCTAGTAAAAAGAACTTTGGAAAATGCTTGCTTCCCAGTCTTTACTCAGAGTTGGGGTTTTCTGGACACTAACACCTTTATTATCTTCACAAATAACTCAAGATTGCAAATATATTCAACATGCCTATAGTGTCCATGTACATGATGCATGGCCCACATTATTTTTCTATTACATATAAAATTGATTAAAAGAAAAATTACAACAAGCAAGCAAGCAGCTAAGAAAAAAAGGCTATTCAAGCAGGGTGCCAGATTTCTCAGGAGATTTGGAGTTTAAGCCTTTTCCAGTTGCTATAAATGTCACCTGAATCCTTCTAGGATTAATGGGTCAGAGACCTGAGAGTAGTTGACTATTTGATATCATTTTAGTCATTGACATATGATCCAGCAGAAGTTATCAATTGGATGGGCAATCAGATAAGCATAAAGCTATATTACTATATATGTATCAGAAGGGTAACAAATATATATATAGATCATGTTGTGGTTATTATTAAACATGTAATTTCAACAATAATATTAATCAAGTATTTCTCCTTTGTGCAGGTTTTGTTCATTTTTGCTTACAATACAAAAGCTGTCAGAATTATCAACATCAATTCTTTCAATTCAGCCAACATATACTGTGGTTATTTGTGGATCCCACTGAACAGGTAATTTAATTCAATTTGTTTCTTGTATATTTTATTTCATACAAAATGTGTGCCATGTTGATATTTGGTGGTCAAGATTAACAAGCATAGTCAAAAGAGCCATTTATCAATGATCAAAAGCAGTAACAAAATCAAATAACCAATGCTGGGCAGGAGCACATATGTGGCACATTCTCCATGGGTTGTAATTTCTATTTCTCCCCTAGCTACATTGTCAGTGTCCCAAGGCATATTATCTGATAATCAAGGGTGACTTTTAGGATGGTATGAGGGGAAAGTGGGAAATAAGTACTTTATCTACAGAATACTAATCATAAACTTTTGGATTCCAGCCAATGCATACTGAAGAAACATCTGTAGTGTTACATTGGGGAATTTAGAAGTAATGAATAAGTAAATTAGTCTGGAGATCAAATGTCAGAAGATGACATTTATCAAATAAGAAATGAGAAAGTATTGGTAGCATCTATAAAACCAGGATCATTTATCAGCAGAAAGTCTGCTAAAGAAATAATTACAGCAGAAAAATCTGAAATACTCATATTTTTAATATTAAACATAATCCAAGTTGTCAGAAAATTGCAGGACAACAAAATTTACACTTAAGACTATGTATAGTAAACAAATAATAATACAAAATAATACAATAATAATATTAATAATACAAAATAGTATTGTATTATTAGTCTCAATAATAATACAAAAATTCTAGTATATTTTTCCTAATTTGTGCTATAGATGCTTCTAATTTACATTTAGAGAAAAAGCTTCTGTAGAATATGAGAACTCTGAGAATGTGAAAGTTTTAGATGGCCATCAAAAGTAGTAGTATTTATGTAGTACACCAGCATGTGGAAGTTATTTTTTCTGTAGGTTAAAGATTTCATTTACACAGATGAAGCAGATGTTTCCACAGAATTAACATGTTAACAGGAAAGAAGCAATTTGGGAAAGGCTTGATACAATTGGCCCTGTCAGTGTAGTTCTGTTTAAGTTGTTTTATGTGAGATAACTGTCAGTTCTTTCCTATGCAGAGATATCTCTGTACTGTCCATATTACGTTCTTATTAGAACACTCCAGCATATGTAGCAGAAATAATATACTGCAGTCTTTATGTGCTTATGTTCAACTTGTAAACAGTGATCTGGTTCAAGATCCAATCTGAATGGATTCCTGGAAGCAAAGGGTTGTTCTTCCGAGCATTTGGGTCATGCTGGAGCCCATCATCTGGGAACTTCTCTCTCCTCACCAGAACCAGTAATCTGGTTCTTCTATACTTCTGAAATATACTGTATCTTCTCTTGAGATACTGATCTATCCTTGCCTACATATTTTGCTGTTCTGTTATGTCACATTTCTGCTTCTGTTCACAAGTAGGATATTGTACTGTATCCCTTGCAGCACACTCCTCACCCAGCTGATTACAATCATTCTGACTTCTATGTGATGGCGTTTTCATCTCCATTTTCTTGTCCTACACATACAGTATTTTCTCTTGAATTTTTCCTTCCTCTCTTCCTCCTTCTCCAACTTTCCTATGACTTGCTTCTTATATTCTGGAGTATTAGCATTTCCATTCTGCATCATTGTCTGTAATTAACCATGACTATCAGGCCACATTGAATCCTCTTGCAGAAGCATTATCATAGGTAATATTTAAAAGTCTTCTCTCCTGCTTTAAATGGCAGCAACTACAATAAAAGTCTTGCCATTTTAATCTTATTATTCAAGGTGACATCTTACTCATACATGTACAATATCACTATAATTCTATTGTATAGCATTCATATTATATTCTTTTAGAGTTATTGCTGTACGTGAAAAATTGGCTGATTTGAAACAACAAGTTGAAATGTTAATACAGTCACAGATGACTGAAAATACTGAACAGATTGAAATACAGCAAGGTTTACCTCCCAAAGGACTTGGAACTCATACAGGAAAGGTGCTATTGGATGAAAACACAAAGGTATCTAAACAATTATCAAAATCAATTATCTGAAATTATCAGAAATAATAGATCATGGATATCTGTGTATACAACATATAAAGATGGGCTCTTATTCTTAGAACTGTTCTTGATTGGAATGTTCCTTTTTAAAGCATGACTGTTTTATGAAAAAAGCAGTAGTATCTCACTCAAGGTTAAGGAATTTCTTGTACTAAAAGTGTGTTTGAAATGTGCGCTTGGAATTTTATGTCTTTTTGTTCTAACAGAGGAGGATCATATTTTATGCTGTGTTTTAATATTTTTCAAGGGATCAATTTTATTTTACATCTATGTAACAGATTGGTAATAGTACTAAATAATGTTTATATTATATAGTAATATATATAATATATTATATATTATAAAGAGCCTTGATGGCACAGCAGCTTAAAGTGGTGTTAAAGTGACACTAGCTGCCTGCAATTACTGCAAGTTCGAATCTCACCAGGCTCAAGGTTGACTCTCAAGAGAGGTAAAATGAGGACCCAGATTGTGGGGGCAATAAGCTGACTTTGTATAAAAAAGAACACCGCTTGGGGGGGCTGAAAGCCCTGCTAAGCAGGTATATACAAAAGTTTGAAGGCTATTGCTTAACGCATTGTAAGCCGCCCTGAGTCTCCAGAGAAGGGCGGCATATAAATTAAATTAAATTAAAATAAAATAAAAAAATAAATATTATTCTGCTTTTTTGGAATTACTGCTATATTTTGATTCCCCCACATACTGATTTTATTGTTGAATATTAAACGAGCCTTATTTAAGAACAATTGACAAGATTTCTGCAAAGTACTTTCCCACTGATCCTTCAAGAGTTCTTTGAGAAAGTCAGCAACCAGATACATCATAAGGAGCTTAGTAGTAGCTTTTCCAACTAACACATTTTATTAAAACACACGTTTCATGATCTGTAACTCACTTCATCAGATGAATAGAGCAGCTAGATTGATATAAGATTTAAATTGGAATGAGATGGAGAGTGGATAGGGGAGGGAAAGACAGCTTTGTTACGCAAATGCAAGTTATATATGACTCAAGCTACAAGTACCTTATCAATCAAATCTCTGCTTTAACAGCATCACCATGTTACTGTCTCAATTTCAACAGTACCTTTGAGTGAGAGATTGCGGAACTCACATACTTCAAAAAGTTTCAGGCAATCTTAAAATCTTCACAAACGTTGTGGGCTATTTAACCCATTTTCAGAATATTATATATATTGGGGGAATTGTTATGAAGAGAACTAACTTGCTGCAAAGGTTCTATTTCTTCTTTTTCAAAGCCAGTGTAACCTAAAAAGCCTTGTCAGCATTTTTGCAATCTTATACATTTTATTAACAATATACCTTATATGCACAGTCGTTGGTTAGAGACCAAAATTGGAATTGATAATTCCTTTGGTAAAAGAACTTTGCAGTCACTAAGCAGAAAATCACATGTCCATGCCAGGCTTATGATGTAACTTCACATTCAGTCATTAAGTGAATCACCACAGTTACTAATCATGTCATTAGATGACCATAACTTATTATTTTACTTCCACACTTTTCATAAATTCTGCTTGTTGCAAGCCAGTTGGGGAGCATGCAAATGATAATCATATCAATCAATCACTTACCATTGTTAATTTCAAACAATTATTAAATGATGCAGGCAGTAAACGAAAACTCTCTATGCTGTGTAGTATATAGCATAAACTATAATAATATAGCTGTAATTACTTCTACATAGCAAAGCTGAGGTGGTGTTTGTTAGCTCGGCGCCGGAAAGAAACGCGACTCAGCTGTCCGTTCAGAACCTTTATTGAGAGTGCAACTGAACTGCCGGCTGGGCTGCTGAGCCTCCTTATATCCTGCTCAGGCATGCCCGCTGGCCAATGACAACAGTTTAAACCTCCCGCCGGTGGAATCGACCAATCCCCCGGCGGATGTCCTTATAAGGACATAACACCCCTCCCCTCCTAGTCCTTAGTTTATCAGTCAGTGTGCGCGATCACGTACTCGCGCAGGTAGGCGGGACGCCTGACAGTTCTATTGGACCTGCGCGGCCCCGTCGGTGGGTTGATGTTGCTCCGGACGGGTCGAGCCCCTGCTGGTTCCGGTTCCCCCGTCCGGGAATCTCCGGACTCCGCCGTCGAGTGCGCGGGGCCTTGCCTAGCGCCTCCGGCAGGAGTTGAAGCCGTCTCTGGGTGCTGTTCCCGGGTCGCGCCGCCGTCGGTCCGGTGGCCCTCTGGGCTGTCCCAGTTGCTGCAGTCGGGAGACGGTCGTCTGAACCTCGGTAAGGTTCCCAGATCCTCGTCTGGTGTCCGGGGTGCCCCCGGGTCAGGGGGTGCGGCGGCTGTCACCGTGGGTTGACCCCCGGGTGGGGGTGGTTGCGACGGTCCCCTCTTGGCCTCTCCGGGTCGGCCTACCTCGCCGGGGTAGGGTAGGACTCCCTTTCGGGGTTGTTGTTGTCCTACTCTGCCGGGTTGGCGGCGTCCCTCCAGGCTGGGGATGTGTCGGTCGTCCTCATCGGGTGGTGGTAGGTCATCGTCTTCTGGGTGCGGCAGGTCTACCCCGCGGGGTCGTGGCTGGACTACCTCGTCGGGGTGGGGTAGGCCTACCTCGGGGTGGTTTTCCTCGACTTCCTTGATTCCCCTCCACCTTTTCCGGAGTTGGTCGATGTGTCGCCTGCAGGTGCGGCCGTCGTCCAGCTCGACTTCGTAGGACCTCGGGCCGGTCACTCGCATGACCTGACCCTTGAGCCATTTGGGATCGCCCTGGAAGTTGAGCGCGAAAATCAAATCGCCGCACGTGAAGCTTCTTGGCGGCGGTGGTTTGTTCGGCTTGTCTTTCGGGTTGTACATCGGGTGCAGGCGATCTAGCGGTGAGCGCAGTTTCCTCCCCATCAGTAGCTCTGCCGGGCTTTTCTTTGTTGTGGTGTGGGGAGTGATGTGTTGGGTCAAGAGGAACTGGTCGATTTGTTCCTGCCAGTCCCCATTGCCCATTCTAGTCAGTGTTTCTTTAGTTAGCCTCACCATTTTTTCGGCTTGTCCGTTTCCGGCCGGTCTGTAGAGGGCGATGAGTGCGTGCCTGATGCCGTGGCTGGCCAGGAACTCTTCCATCGACTTCGCCATCAGCTGTGGCCCGTTGTCGGAGACGAGTGTGTCCGGAAGGCCGTGCGTGGCGAAGAGACGTCGTAGGGCTCTGATGGTGGCTTCCGTCGTTGTGGAGGG
The DNA here is from genome assembly GCA_030761175.1 of Masticophis lateralis. NCBI lineage: Eukaryota > Metazoa > Chordata > Lepidosauria > Squamata > Colubridae > Masticophis > Masticophis lateralis. Next base: position 37,262,978 of record JAUDYJ010000006.1, on the reverse strand, counting down.
CATGGCTATAACTTCGAGCCACTTGGAAAATGCGTCGACCACGATCAGGAGGGATTTCCCGTTCATCGGCCCGGCGAAGTCGATGTGGATTCGCAACCACGGTCCGGGCGGTTGTTCCCACTCTGTCGGCTGTGCTTGCGGGGGTGCTGGTCTCGTTGCCTGGCACGGGTCACATCTGGCAATCCACGCCTCAATGTCTTTGTCTAAGGCGGGCCACCAGACGTAACTCCGTGCTAGGGCCTTCATTCTGACGATCCCCGGGTGGCCGCAGTGGAGGGTTTGCAAAGTCCGTTTTTGTAATGAGGGGGGGATGACCACTCGGTCGCCCCAGAGGAGGCAGCCTTGCATGGTGGTGAGTTCTTGTTGCCTTCTCTGGTATGGGGTAAACTCTTCTTTCTGGGCTTCTTCTGGCCAGCCCCGCAAAACCCAGGATAAGACTTGCCTGAGGATCCTGTCTTTTATTTATTTATTTATTTATTTATTAGATTTGTATACCGCCCTTCTCCTTACGGACTCAGGGCGGTGAACAGCCAAAATAAAAATTCAATACATAAAAGTTAAAACTTAAAACACATATACATTAGGCTGAGAATTAAAACCAAATAAATATTAAAATGCGTCGACGCTACAAACATTAAAAATTTTAAAATTTTAAAAATTCTAAAAATGCGGCAGGGATCAGGCTAAACCGGCAAGTTGAAAAAGATGCGTCTTCAGGGCCCGACGAAATGTCCGGAGGTCGGAGATAATTCTCAATTCTGGAGGAAGATCATTCCAGAGGGTGGGGGCTGCCACAGAGAAGGCTCTCCCCCTGGGGGTCGCCAGCCGGCATTGTCTGGCTGACGGCACCCTAAGGAGGCCCACTCTGTGGGAGCGAACCGGCCGGTGGGAGGCAATTGGCGGCAGAAGGCGGTCCCGTAAGTACCCGGGTCCTAAGCCATGGAGCGCTTTAAAGGTCATTACCAACACCTTGAAACGCACCCGGAACTCCACCGGCAACCAATGCAGCTCGCGCAGGAGAGGTGTAACGTGGGAGCGCCCCGATGCTCCCATAATTCCCCGCGCGGCCGCATTCTGTACCAGTTGGAGCCTCCGGGTGCACCCCAAGGGGAGCCCCATGTAGAGAGCATTGCAGTAATCCAGGCGAGAGGTGACGAGTGCCTGAGTGACTGTGCGCAGGGAGTCCCGATCTAGAAAGGGCCGCAGCTGGCGTATCAGGCGAACCTGATAGAAAGCCCCCCTGGCCACAGCTGTCGTATGATCCTCCAAGGACAGCCGTGGGTCCAGGAGGACGCCCAAGTTGCGCACCCTTTCTGTGGGGGCCAATGATTCGCCCCCAATAACCAGCGATGGTGTCAGCTGGCTATATCGGGACGCCGGCAGCCACAGCCACTCGGTCTTGGAGGGGTTGAGACGAAGCCTGTTTCTCCCCATCCAGACCCGCACGGCTTCAAGGCACTGGGACATCACTTCCACGGCATCGTTGGGGTGGTCTGGGGTGGAGATGTACAGCTGAGTATCATCAGCGTACTGATGGAACTCCACCCCAAAACCACGGATGATCTCACCCAGCGGCTTCACATAAATGTTGAACAGGAGGGGCGAGAGGACCGACCCTTGCGGCACCCCACACACTAGGCGCCTCGGGGTCGACCGCTGCCCCCCTGTCAACACTGATTGCGACCGGTCAGAGAGGTAGGAGGAGAACCACCGTAAAACGGTGCCCCCCACCCCCAGTCCCTCCAACCGGCGCAACATGATACCATGGTCGATGGTATCAAAAGCCGCTGAGAGGTCTAACAGCACCAGGATAGAGGAGTACCCCCTACCCCGGGCCCTCCAGAGATCATCCACCAACGCGACCAATGCCGTTTCGGTGCTGTATCCAGACCTGAAGCCGGACTGGAGCGGGTCTAAATAGACAGCTTCATCCAGGTACCGAGGGAGCTGCCACGCAACCACACTCTCAACAACCTTCGCCAAAAAGGGAAGGTTGGAGACTGGACGGTAATTAGCCAAAATAGCTGGGTCCAAGGAGGGCTTCTTGAGGAGGGGCCTCACCACCGCCTCCTTCAAGGCAGGCGGTAGGGCACCCTCACTCAAAGAAGCATTTATAATCTCCTGGAGCCAGCCTCGTGTAACCTCCCGGGAGGCCAGCACCAACCAGGAGGGACACGGGTCCAATAAACATGTGGTTGCGTTCAGTCTCCCCAGAGTCCTGTCCACGTCCTCGGGAGCCACAGGATCGAACTCAGCCCAGATAACACTCTCAAGACCTGCCTCAGTCACCCCGCCTGAACCAACCCAGTCAGCGGCCAGATCATCCCGAATCTGAGTTATTTTATCATCCAGATATTGAACAAAATCCTCAGCACGACCCTGTAAGGGATCCTCCCGCGCTCCCAGATGAAGGAGGGAGCGGGTCACCCTAAACAGGGCGGCTGGGCGATTATCTGATGACGCGATAAGAGTGGCAAAATAGTTGGATTTCGCCGCTTTTATCGCCACTAAGTAAGTCTTAATATGAGCTCTTACTAGTGTCAAGTCAGATTCAGAGCGACTGGCCCTCCAACCGCTCTCTAGGCGTCTTCTCCGGCGTTTCATCTCCCTCAGCTCCTCGGTAAACCAAGGAGATAAGTGAGTTCGACGCCGGGTCAGAGGCCGCAAAGGCACGATGCGGTCCAAGGCCCCACTGGCCGCCCTATCCCAGGCCGCCACCAGGTCCTCAGCCGAATCGCGTGTCCGTGTCTCAGGAAATGGCCCAAGCTCCGTCTGGAACCTATCAGGATCCATCAGGCGCCTGGGGCGGAACCACCTGGTCGGTTCCGCCTCCCTGCGGTGAGGTGCAGCGGTCAGAAAGTCGAGTCGAAGGAGCGAGTGGTCAGTCCATGACAAGGGTTCCATACCTATATCCCCAATATCAAGACCACTCAACCACTGACCAGAGACAAAAACAAGATCCAGGGTGTGTCCACCGATATGAGTCGGGCCCTGAATTACCTGGGTCAGGTCCATGGCCGTCATGGAAGCCATGAACTCCCGGGCTATCTCAGATGTTTCACCGATAGATGGCAGGTTGAAATCCCCCATGACCATAAGCCTGGGGGTATCAACCGCCACCTCGGCTACAACATTGAGAAGCTCGGGCAGGGTCGTTGCCACGTGGCAGGGAGCCAGGTACGTGACTAACAAACCCATCTGCCCACCACGATGTGTTTGCGGTGTGTTGTGCTACCGTGGATGAGGACACGGGGCTGGACTGGTCATTGTCGATGTGGTGGAGGCCGAGTGTGGGTGCTGGGTCCTCGATCTGCTCTTTCAGCGGGCATCTGCTGAGGCCGTCAGCGTTTCCGATGACTTTTCCCGGCTGGTGGACCAGGCGGTAGTTGTATCCAGACAGGAATATGGCCCAGCGTGTCATCCTGGGTGACATGAAGGTTGGGGTGGGTTTGTCCCCCGCGAGGAGGCCTAGCAAGGGTTTGTGGTCGGTGACGATTGTAAAAGCTCTTCCATATACGTATTCATGGAATCGCTTTACGCCCGCCATCGCTAGCGCCTCCTTGTCGATCTGGCCGTAGTTTCTCTCGGCTGGTGACATTGTCTTGGAGAAGAATGCAATTGGTGCTTCTGTTCCATTCGGTAGTTGGTGGCTTAGGACGGCCCCGACCCCGTAGGGTGAGGCGTCGCAGGTCAAGGTTAACGGTAGCTCTCCGTTGTACTGGATGAGGAGGCTGTCGGAGGATAGGAGTCTTTTGGCTTTCTGGAAAGCTTCCTCTTCTTCGCTCCCCCACTTCCAAGGTGCCGCCTTCCCTAGGAGTCGGTGTAGTGGCTCAGCAATGGTGGCTTTCTGTCGTAAGAATACACTGTAGAAATTAAGTAATCCCAGAAAAGCCTGAAGCTCCGTTTTGTTTTTGGGGGCTGGAGCCTCGTGTATAGCCCTCACCTTGTTTTTAGTGGGGTGGATGCCCTGGCTATCGATTAAATAGCCCAGGAACTCGACTCCCCTCACTCCTATCACGCACTTGTCCCGTCGGACCCGTAGTCCCTTCGCCTGGAACCGCTGCAGGGCAAGCCTGAGCCGTTCCATTAGTTGGGATTCCGATGTCCCTGAGACTAGGACGTCATCAAAGTAGGGCACCACCCCTGGAATGCCTTGGAGAAGGCGTTCCATCATCGATTGAAAAATCCCCGGGGCGGCACTGACTCCGAACTGGAGCCTGTTGCATTTAAAGGCGCCCCGGTGCGTGACAATCGTTTGCGCCTCCGCAGTTGTCTGGTCCACTGGCAGCTGCTGGTACACTTGCGCCAGGTCCAGTTTGGCGAAAATTGATCCTTTGCCTAATGAGTGCAACAGATGTTGCACCACTGGCACCGGATATGCGCTCTGCTGCAACGCACGGTTGATTGTGCACTTATAGTCAGCGCAGATGCGCACTGATCCATCTGGCTTCATGGGGGTCACAATGGGAGTCTCCCATGCAGCGTGATCGATCGGTTCGAGGATGCCCTGGGCGATTAGTTTATCCAATTGTGCATCCACTTTCGGTCTAAGGGCAAACGGGACTCTGCGGGGCTTTAGCCGAATTGGGTTGATTTGGGGGTCTAAATTTAACGAAATGGGTTTCCCCAAGAATTTACCTAAGCTCCCGTCGAAGACGTCCTGGAAGTCTTCTAGGAGTTTGTCGAGTTGGCTAGTCCTGATTTGGTTTATTCCGCCAATTGTGAGCCCTAGTGGCCTGAACCACTCCACTCCAAGTAGGGTCGGTCGGGCATCCTTGACGACGGCGATGGGGAGGTCTCCGTTGAAGTCTTTGTATTGCACCCTGATGTTTGTGCGTCCCAGGATGCCAATGGGGTGGCCGCCGAAATCTACCACCTTCGCCTGGATTGGCTTCAATTGTCCCTTTGAGATGTTGGGCTGGAGTTTCTTGAGGTTATGCCAGGAGATGATGGAGAATGGCGAGCCAGCGTCTATCTCCATGGGGCATGGTGCCCCTTCCACGTGGACGGTCACGTGGAATTTTTCGGATCCCTCAGCTGCGGTGTGTGCGATGGTCGTCTTGTTGACTTGCCGGCCGTTGGATTGCCGCTCGTCGTTCCGCCTCGGCTGCTGGGGTCGTCTCGATGACCTTTGGTATTCGCGGTCCGCAGGTCTTTGCCGCTCAAAAGTTGGTTCTGCCGCTCTGCAGGCCTCGGCGATGTGGCCTTTCCGTCCGCAGCGTCGGCAGGTGGCGTCTCGCCAGCGACATCTGGCGCGAGGGTGGTCCCCTTTGCAGCTGGCGCATCTGTCCTCCCGGCTGCCATCTTGGTTGTTTTCCCGCCTTTGGGGCCTCGTGACCTTATGGACGGCCATTTCCCCGTCTGACTCCGAGCACGTGGAGATGTCTTCGGATGACTGCGGGTGGTCTCTGTGGATCTTGTGGATCCCTTTTGATCGTCGCATCGCTGCTGCCGCTCTGTCGGACGTTTCCGCCGCGGTGGCTTCTTCGATGACGTCCTTGAGGGAGATCTTTTTTCGGCTGAGGAACTTCTTTTGGACTGTACAGTCCCTCATGCCGAAGACGATCAGGTCTCGCAGTTGGACGTCCACGTTTTCGAACTCACAGCTGGCCGCGATCTTCCGGAGCGCCGATACGAACTCCTTGAAAGTTTCCCCTTCGTGCTGGTTCCGTTGATGGAATTCGAAGCGGTTGGCTAGAGGAGTGCTCGTGGGCGCGTAGTGTTCTTGGAGGACGTCTTGGAGCTCGGACCAAAGCATCTGTTCGGTGTCTCTGGGTGCCACGAGGTCCATCGCCATCTACAGAACTTCGGATCCGCAGTGGGCCAGGAAGAGGGCCCTCTTCCTGTTGTCGTCCAATTCTGTGAAGCCGCTGCCCACCAGGAATTGTCGGAATCGCACCATGAAGGACCTCCATTTTTCTTGGCTTGGATTGAATGGAGCCAGAGAAATTTGGGGTCCCGACATGGTTCAGTGACTTGCTCAAGTGATTCAGCTCTTGGATGGCGGTTGTGGTCGTGCTGCTGCTCATCGGTTCTTCTTCAGTCCTTCGTCGCCAGTGTTAGCTCGGCGCCGGAAAGAAACGCGACTCAGCTGTCCGTTCAGAACCTTTATTGAGAGTGCAACTGAACTGCCGGCTGGGCTGCTGAGCCTCCTTATATCCTGCTCAGGCATGCCCGCTGGCCAATGACAACAGTTTAAACCTCCCGCCGGTGGAATCGACCAATCCCCCGGCGGATGTCCTTATAAGGACATAACAGTGTTTATCTGTTGTTTTGATAGTTTCAGATCCTTGCAGCTTTTCTCAAGTAACTATTCTCATGTTCCAGGCAAGTCTCTAGGGGTAAAATGAACAAGGATTCCAGCTTTTTATATTTTGAGATGGCTGCCACTTGTTTTGTTGTCTTTTTTCTAGCAACTACTTTGCAAAGGAAGTTCTAGGGAGATGTATTCTGAACAGGATTAGTAACAGTGGTGAGATATCCTGGTAATGTAGAAAATGTTATGGGTTGCATTCTAGTCTGTCTGAACCTTGTGGAGCGTTTTGGAAGACAGATTCAGATCAATTCAGTGGTGGGCTGCTCCCGGTTCGGTCCGGTTCTATAGAACCAATAGTAAAACCGGCGGGAAGCTCTGCCCACCCGCCACAACATCATCATGGGTGATCTGCGCATGCGCAGAAGCTTCTGCGCGTACGGTCCCATTGTGAACCCATAGTAAAGGTAAGTACAACTCATCCCTTGGTCAATTATATTACAGTAATCTAAGTTGGAGATGCTAATCATGAATCTTTAATTCTTAAAGCTGAACTCACATATACATTCAGATGCTAAAAAATATTGGAGCAACTTGCTTTTTTGTATATCTAAGCATAGGAGTGTTAACTAATTCCAGAAGTTTAGGAATTACCAAGCACCATTAATGTATCTCTCTCTATATGTGTCCATGCATACCATTGGACCCAGGGATGAAATGCTTCCCGATTCAGACCGGATCGCCCGATATGCTAGCGATGGAGGCGGGTGGTTCGGAGAACCTGGTATCAAAAATCCCTGTCCTCCCCCCCATTGCCCAGCTGTGCCACACAATCATCGGAGGCTTTTTTTTATTTTTAAAAGCATTTTTTTCTACAACCTCTGGCCGAAAAAATGCTTTTAAAAGTAAATTAAAAAGCCTCTGATGATCATGCGGCTCAGCTGGGATCATCAGAGGCTTTTAAAAGCATTTTTTGGCTGAAGAGGTTATAGAAAAAATGTTTTTAAAGGGAAAAAAAGCTACTGCCGATCAGACAAGTCAGCTGGGATCGTAAGAGGCTTTTTTAAAAAAAAGCCTCTGCTGATCAGGCAAGTCATCTGGGATCATCAGAGGCTTAAAAAAAAAAAAAGAAAGCCTCTCCCGATCAGGCAAGTCAGCTGGGGTCATCAGAGACTTTAAAAGCATTTTTTTTACAACCTCTTCAGCCGAAGAGGTTGTAGAAAAATGGTTTTAAAAGTTTAAAATAAAAAAAGTTGGCCATGCCCACTCAGTCATATTACCCCCACTACATGTAACGAATTTTACATTTCACCACTGATTGGACCTAGTGGCTGCTTGACCCAAGATGACTGTTGGGTGGCTTACATTTCAAAAGTAGGAACAATAAAATGAAAAAGAAAAGAAAAAGAACCTGTACTTCTGGAAAAAAGACAAATTTAATAAACCAGAACAAAAAACTATTCTAGACAATAGCCTAGTCCAATGTTGCGGTGGGGGGTGAGGTGGGGTGAGCCAGGTTTTCAGAAATTTTTGGATGGATGTTAGGTGAAAGACATATAGATATCCAAGAGAATGCAACTCCAGATCGCAAGTGATGCAGCAGGTACATTTCCCAAATCCTGATAAATGACATTGTTTGATAGATTGGATCTGGAGCATTCCACCTGATCTTAATATAAAGGCATTGGAGCACTTGGGTTAAAGTTCAGTTTATTAATTTGGCTATAAACTGGTTCCCATTCTGAGTAAAAATGGATACTGACTGAAGAAAGGGAAGAAAATTGTGGTGGGGATGATAACCATCTTTGAAGGCATTTTATTGACAGCTAATTAAAGTTTTAAAAAATAAAATAAAAATCAGCACAGTCAATTAGAAAATTTCTTCATGATCTTTTACTGATAATCTGCAAAATATTGTCAGACCAGTTGCTGGTTGATGAATGTTAAAGAAAAGTAGACATTTATTTTCAAAGGAGAAGACATTTATCATGTGACAGATTTTCTTCAATATCTATTCTGATATGATTAATGAGGCATGTGTTGGCATTTCATCTGATGGGTGCTGTGACAGCACAGACAACAGTTTTCTATTTTATTATTAAAATACTGGGTTTTGAATGGATGACAAATATTTCAGGTGGTAATATAAATATAATCAATTTAAATGGCAGTATTATTTTGTCAAAGCTAATTTAATTGACAGTGGAATATTCAGGTATTTTGACACTGAAAATAATGTGATTTTGAAGTGATTATATGAGTGCAAATATTTGGACTAGTTTGTCACATTAGGAATAGTGAATTTTCATTGTTGAACTATTAATATTGTACAAAGACTAATCTTAGAAAATGGATTTTTCATTATATTTACAAATTTGCAGCTGTCTTAGGAACAATTCCATTTCTATGTATAATATATATTTTTATTGTTCTGGTATTGTAGATTTATTTTTAGATGAAGTTTATACTAAGAAGCTAGCAATCAAGTCTCCCAGATTTGAATATGTTTGTATTTGAATTAATGATCTTAGTATTTTTCTTATTCTTTCAATGTTAAGAAAAGACTGAGATCAAATATTAGTGTGCTTTTTTGTTCCATCATGGCTACATCATTAAGGCTTATTATTATATTAGATTTAGATACTCAGAAACTAAATACAAATATAATAGATTGTTGTAGAATTATTGCAAACATATATGGGGAAACGGAGTTATAGATGCACTATATTTCTTACAAGATGGATTTCTTAAAAATAATGTACTTACTTATTTTCATCAGAGAAAATGAAATTATATCTAAAGTATAATTATCAGGAAATTTGGGGAAATAACTTTTAATGAAGTAGTTATAGATGCATAATTGAAGAGTATAGCATAAGAAAAATTTAAAAATAAGCAATATAGTTTTTTCATTCTCTCTAGACTGATAGTAAAATCAGACTGTATTCATTTCAGTATATTAAACATTGTAGTATTTGGAATTATCTTAGAGGAGAGGAAGGGATAGCCAAAATCTGTGCTACTGAGGATATTATGTCTTAATGGCTGCCTCTGAATGCACTAGTGCAGTGATGGCGAACGCTTTGCGTGTGCACATCTGGGCAACAACCTGGAAGAGGAGCTGCCCAGGGTGCATGCACCTGTCCAAAAATGCACTTCCGGTTTCAGCTACTGAACTTCCAGTTTCAGCCAGCTACTCTTCCGAATTTCTGGCGTGCATGCCCACACAACGATCAGTTGGCCAATGCTCATGCTCATTCAGGAAAATGGAAGACCAGCTCTTCCAGTTTCCGGCACTGCCACATGTAAAAAGGCCAGCTGATCATTGCATGCACATGCATGCCAGAAACCCGGAAGAAGAATGTGTGATGCCACAATGGCAGGCAACATGGTTCCGCGTGCCACTTTGGGCATGCGTGCCATACGTTCAGCATCACGGCACTAGTGCATGCACTAGTATTCAAGCATACTGATGTGTACTTATATCATGATATACAAACACACCATATTTTCACCTAGATATACAGGAACAAACTCATTCTCTGCCTTTTCAGTGTACTATAGTAGATTTAAACTTTCCCTTTTTGTATTATAATATAATTTTGTGTCTCCTGCTGCTGGTTTCATTGGGAGACATAAAATTTAAACTGGGAAGACATATAAAATTATTTCCATATTGAGATTTTATTTCCAAAAATTTTTTATATAGCAGGTTAGGATGTTGCAGAAGAGCTGGGATACTGTTAATGCCATTTTTTTCTCAGCACATTTCATTGCAACAGGAGAAGAGATGGGGAAAATAACACATTCAGGAAGTGAAATAAAGAAAATCCAAGGAGATGGAAGCAACAGTGGGATGACATAGAAAATTGTATAGAAGACTTTGAATATCTGATGACTAGAAGAACTCTGCTATTATAGAAATGTTTGAAATATTTAGAAATGTAAAGCATAAGAAAAAAAAATCTCTGCCTCCCAGCAATTTGCCTCTTTGCAGCAGACAGCAAACAACCTGGTCAGCACAGCATGATTTAGCACAAACAGCTGATTGGTGGTTGGATCTGCCTCCTAGAATACCACCGATCAGCTGTTCCGGGCTGCAGGGATCGCTGCTGCCCAGTGCCGCTGCCTCTGTGCACCCCATTTTTGGCTTCCATGCCTCCTGCTTTTGGCCTGTTCCAGGTGGTGGGGATTGCTGTTGCCACCTATTCCCACCATCTAGAATGGGCTGAAAATGGGACGCACAGTTGCGGCAATCGGTGGAAGTGGGATGGGTGGTGCCAATGGGCAGCAGGGATCTCCACAGCCTGGAACCTCCACAGCGGTTGGAGGCAGATCCAACCACCAATCAGCTGCTTGTGCTAAATCAGGCTGTGTTGAAGTTGATCAGGCTGTTTGCTGTCTGTTGCAAGGAGGCAAATTGCTTGGAAGCAGAAGCCAAAAGGTGGGGGCTAGCAGGTGGGTGGAGCTTCGGCAACATTAGCTCTATAAGATGCGCAGATATTTCCACCCACTTTGGGACGGGGAATGCATCTTATAGTCTGAAAAATATAGTAATTCCTCAATTGAAGCAGACAAATCATGACAGAATGACTGAATGTGAATGAGAGTTGTAATGTCAGTTATCACAGTTCAGAGAAGAAAATGTTACACATCCACAATTCATGATCAGGAACACAATTTTCAACTAAAAACATTTGCAATGTCTTATTTTTATTTTACTTTTATTTTCCTTGGAATAGCAAGACTTGGTCTCCTAAAATTTTCTACTGGATAATTAACAAAAAACATCTTTTGGTTTTTAAGAAAATACTTTTTAACTTTGACCAAATATGTTGACAGTATGATATGATAAATTAAAATAAAGTAGTTCTTATTTTCTTATTATTTATTTAGGAAATGGTTAAAGTGTGCTTTTCTGAAATAAAAGCCTTGTTGTCTATCAGCACAGATCACTCTCCACCGCTTACAGAGGTAAGTTATTTAGATTTTTAAATATATATTTTTTCAATTATAATTCTTTTCTAGTAAGTTTCTGTTATTGTATTCTGGAAATCATATTTTTTTAATATTCTGAATATGAAGTTATTTGTATTAGCATGATTATAATTTTTGTTGTCTGGAATATAATAAGCTTTTCTTAGGTAAAAGGGCTCAATACATTATTTATTTTATTTATTTATTTAATTAAAATTATATACCGCCCTTCTCCCCCAAGGGACTCAGAGCGATGAACAGCTGAAATTTAAACTAACATACAATATAAAAGTTAAGATAACTAAAAATAAATTAAATCAATCAGCCTCCCAATTTAAAACCCCAAGGCTAAACAAATTAAAAACTAACCCATAAGAAACCTATTTAGGCTAGGCCGGCTTGCTGAAATAAAAATGTCTTCAGGACCTTAGAGAAAGTGTGGGGATCCGGGATCAGTCGTATTCCGGAAGGTAGCTCATTCCAGTGGGCGGGTGCTCCCACAGAGAAGGCTTTCCCCCTGGGGGCCGCCAGCCACATTGCTTGACCAACGGCACCCTGAGGAGGCCCTCTCTGTGAGAGCGAATTGGCTGGTGGGAGGTTATCAGTAGCAGAAATGTACATATACAATATGTACATTTTGTCATGTGTTATATTAATAGTAGTGGATAATTAATGAAACATATTAATGTATTCAATATTTTATTCCTTCTCAGGTGATCTAAAAAAAGAAAAAGTTTTATATATGCTTTTGTAAAGCACAATACATACTTTGGGCTTGTTTGTTTTTATGTAAACTTGTAAGATTGGATCATAAGGTATGCATACAGAGAAGGACATGCTGTAATGGTGATGCCTCTAAGGCAGCAGTCCCAACCTTTGTGGCTTGGTAGCCTGGCGGATGAGGGGGAAAAGAGAACTGGGACATAGCAGAAGGCCAGTGCTCTAGCCAGCCACTTACGCGGCCCATTTCCCATTAGTGGGGTTGGGGGCCTCTGCTCTAACAGTACCACTGTGAGGTGTTTTTTTATTATTTCTCCCCCCCCCTCCCCCCGGTATACTACAAGTAAACCTCACTTAAAATTCATTGATTCAAGAGGTTTACAATCCTCAAAATTCTGGTCATTGCGGTAGTTCAATGGTGACATGAATAAAAGTTGGACATACTTTGTCCCACTCACATTTTATTTATTTACCCTGCCTTTATTAATTTTACAAATAACTTAAGGCAATGAATGTATCCTACACATCTTTCTCTTATTTTCTTCAGAATCCTGTGAGGTGAGTTGGGCTGAGAGACTGAGTGACTGGCTCAATATCACCCAGCTGACTTTTCATGGCTAAGGTGGGATTGATGCAGAGGCAAGTAGGACTGGACAGGGGCAATTGGCAGCGGAGGTGGCTAAAAGGACAGAGATGGGGGTGGCAGATAAGCAGAGAAAGGAACTGAAGAGGAGGCAGAGGAAGCTATCCAATCCCTTACCATAGGCTTATCAAGCCTCAGGGCTGGGAGGGACCAAAATTGGAATGGCTTGGTTTGGAGTGGGTCCTCAGCTAATGACTGGTAGACTTTGGTTGATGGCAGCAGCGGGGAGTGACAGGATTGCTGTTGGTAAGTGATGTTGAAATATGACATCACTGTTCAAAACTGAATTGCACAGTGATGGAGGCACTAGTTCTAACTGCCATGGTAACTTTGAGGGCTTACTGTATGTACTGTGTAATTCAGAATCAGTTCAGGGAATTACAGTGAAGGCAGATCTCTTTCGTAGTATGTATGTATGTACTGTATATTAGGCAGATTTTTTTCCTAGTTTTCTGCAGTTAAAATCTTGTAGAATATGTAATATTAACCAAAAGGCTGAGAAACAATTGTTACTAATAAAAATGTTCCTCTCAAAGAGTATCTTTAGCTAAGATATTCAGCCACAACTTAATTCAAACACAAGCATATTGCTTAGTCAACACTTTTTCTCTTTTTTCCAGATCCCATTTGAGATCACTCTACCATCAATAAAAAATTTAAGCAAATTGTTTGATCCCGCAAATGGATGTGTAATAATGGCAGGAAATGTTTTCAACTGGATACTATCTCTGCTTACTTGAATGGTTTTTCAGCAGTAAAACTGACACGTTTCATTTAATAATCAATTTGACAGCTTTTTGGATCAATATTCCATCACTGAAACAACTGGAACTCTGTTACTTGAAGCCTACAACTGATTCATAAAGATCTTTAGATTTATAAAATATTTTAAGTAGTAATAATTTAAATAATTAACATATTCAGTTGATTTTTGCAATTTTTGTTGCTCTTGGTTTAGAAATATTATTTTTGGTGCTTTGTTTTATACATCTTGGTTTAATATGATTTCAGTTTCATTGTTTTCTTAAAAAATAATGAAAATAAAGCCAGTTAGCACAGTTCTTTTGAATGCATTCTTAAATTAAAAACATTCCATTTAACTGTATGAAATATTTTTCTATTTGCCTTAACTGTTTCAAAGTAATTATTTGGCACCAGATATGATATTCTTCCATCAATGTCTAGTAGCAATCAGTGTGTTGCAGCTTTTATTGAATGTTTTATTTGTATTTCTAGTTTCATGTGTATATTGTTAGAAATAGGATGTCAAAATACTGTAGAAGTGACATCTGCTTAATCTTGTCTATTACTTTTGGTAATATTTATTTTGTGAGTTAGAAATACAAATATTATTTTCATTCTTCTCTCTTAGTTGCTGTAAACAGCGAGATTGTTGCTGTATATTTGTACCTGCAGACTATAAGGAATAAAACCACATTCCTATTAATGCACTTGGCATAGGTGTAAAATAACAAATAATTAAAAACTGATTACAACACATTAACATCTATATATCAACTTAGTTTTCAAAGATTCAGTAAGAAGCAGAAGTATTTTACACTATTCTCCTGAGTAAAAAAGATGCATAAAAATTCCTTATTCAAACTACTCTGTTAAAACTGCACAACATTTCCTCATTTTCTCTGGTTGTTTTTTATATCAAGCAAAAAGTTGGATATATTTTGTGAAATGTACTATATTTTTACCAATACTGTGGATGTAAGAATGTATGAAAACACCATACAATAAATTCAAATTATTAAATTCTGCAAGGTGTTAGACTAGAGTGAATCCTGCTTCCCCATTTTGCCTTCAATAAACATTTATTTAAGTTGTTGTCTTTCGTGTTCTATTGCCTTAGTTATATTGGATCACATTTTCTACCAACCACCATCAACATTGCCCTAAACAGTAGGAGAAGAAAAAAACTCAAGCAAAACTTCAAAAACATCAAAGCATTCTTCTCCCTTTGAATAACTGCCCACAAACAAGCCTGTCCAAAGACATTTTTTTTGCTGCCAGCACCTGCTATTTTGCAGGCTTGATATTGAAGTTTATTTCAGTAACAAATTGAGTCTAATTTCTCATATAGAATTCAAGGGAGGGAGTAGGGAGAAACATATTGCCATCTGTCTAGGCACAGCAGGTCTGCGTTCAGCCTCAGGAGAATCTGCATCATTAAAGAAGTTCTGTCAGCATCTCTTCAGTAATATGAAACAATGCAATATTTATTTAAGATGTTTTATATGGTCATCCATCCTAAGCCAAACTCTGGGTAGCTCACAGTCCCAAAATAAAAATAATATATGTCAACAGTGAAATAAAAAAAATAAAAAAAGACCTGGCACCACAGCTAAATTTTCCCATGCAGCCCACAAGTTTGTCCCACGCTAATCTCACCCTACCTGGCAATTGAAGGAAAAGTCAAATCTTGAAATGCTTTTTAAAAGGCTAAAGGAGTAGGGAACTCCTCAAGAGACACAACATAGGGCAAAATGTAAAATGGCAGGATTTAAGGATCAGGAACATGCCTATTCTATCCAATGTAGTGAGTTGAGCTTATGTCCTCAAGGAAAGGTGGTCCTACAAATAACTGGTTTCATACTATGTAGGGCTTTAAAGTTAATAACCATTGTCTTAAATTGCACCTGGAAGGAAATGGAGTATTATTATGGGTATACAGGTGCCCACCACTGCATGCTGCTACAATTTGGGTGATCCTCAAGGTCAGCCTCATGTACAGTATGTTGCAGTAACACAAGCAGGAAATAATCAAGGCATGAATGACCTTGAAAGGGTCCAATTGGCACACAAGGGAATCTGCAAGGAACAACATAGCTGCTACCTGTTTTTTTTCTTTTTATATATATATATATATATTTTAAACAAAACATAAAACATAAATCCATCTTCCATTATAATTTCAAATCGTGTGTGGGTCGGTTACAAATCTTTTGTGCTTCATCTCCATATTCAGAATTTACTAGTTATTTAGTTTCTCATATTTTCAAACAAATAAACATCCTCATTTATCATTTATTTAGCAATGGCTTTACCATTTCATAAAAACTATTTTTCCAGTATTGTAGTTATAACATTCATTTCATATTTCCATGTTTTCTTATCTAGCCATTGGTAAAATAAATCCCATATTTTATAATATTATCTTCTTGTTCTCTAATTTCAAATGTCAATTTACTCATTTCAGCACATTCCATAATTTTCTTAACAACTTCATCTTGCATTGGTATTTTCTCATTTTTCCAGTTTTTCGCAAACACAATTCTAGCCGCTGTTAAAACATTCACAATCAAATATCTCAATTCTCTATTGTATATTTCTGGCACAATTCCTAATACAAAAATCTCTGGCTTAAAGTCTTTTTTTTAATCATTTTTTTAATCATATCTTTTAGCTTCTACACATGTCCACCACATATGGTAATATGAGCCCGGAGTCTGATGACATTTCCAGCACTTTTCGGATTTGTTCTTGAACATTCTGGCTATTCCTGCTGGGGGTAGATGCCACCTGTAAAACATCTTATACAAATTTTCTTTATATGCTGTTGACATTGTCATTTTATAATTTTGCAGCCACAATTTTTGCCATTTCTCTAAATGAATTCAATAACCAAAATTTTCCCCCATGCAATCATTTCTTTAACTTGTTCTTCCAACTTTACCTCGTACAATTTTACCCGTACAATTTTTTAATTACATAGACTTCAGAACCTATTAAAATTTTATCTAAGTCAAATTGTTATAAATATCCACTGCCCTTCAATCTGTATCATATCTAGAATCTATTTGCATATAAGAAAACCAATTCATTTTTAAACCTTGTTCCTCCAATTCTTGCTTTGATTAGCGTTCCCCCTTCTCATTCATCTGCTATCTGTTTTTCGAGTAAGAGCCATTAGTCTATGAAGAGAGTAGAGACCCAATTGTGCACCAGTCAAGTGTGGGAAAGCACAATCCACAATCAAAGTTGATCAAGGCCTGAGGAGCCAAAAAAGCAAAGCCGTCACCGAAGCCAATCGCTGGCTCCTTAAAAATTACAAGCCATCATATTTTGTGAATGAGAGTTCTCACTAACTTTACAGAGCGTTGTCCTCTGTTGCCAATTGTAGATCAAACGAAAAGAGGAGAAAAAACGGCAATGAAAACCTGCTGTAAGGTAGGTAGGTAGGTATGCCCAAACTTTATCACAGACAATGATTCGCGCATACGATGAAAGGAACTCTAGTTCCTCGAATGTTTATGCCACGATCCGTTAGTTTTTCCGATGCTCCCGAATTCTTCCGTCACTCCTCCTCTCCTCCCGGGTGACTCTTGCTTTCTTCAGAGCGCAGTGTAAGATTACAGCAAGCATTTGCAAAATAGGAGAAACGAACCCCGTGCCATTAAAAAAAAAAAAAGTTCTATCAAGACCCTTTTTACTCGCTTTCCCCATTTAGCAACACCCGCTCTTGATAAAAAAAATGCCGTCGCGGGGACCACTTTTTCAGGCTAAGCCTCGCCTCCTCGCTTCGCCCTCCCTCCTTTAGTTTCTAGTTACGGCACACGAGCGCATTTCGCTAATTTTGCTCTTTCTCGGCTGCCGTAAAAGGGTGGGTAGCGGGCTCTCGCGGTGGCTGTTGGGACGGTCTGCTAAGTTGTAAGAAGCGGGGAAAAGTCGGCTCGGAGCGCTTTGAGTCGAGCGCGCTGGTTGTCTTGGTTTGTGAAAGGACAACGCTGGAAGAGGGGAAAAAAATGACCCGGACTGGCTAAAAAGACTGTTATCCGGGGTGTCCCGGAGAAGTGGGAAGGTGAGGTCTGAATCGAAATAGGTCGGGAGCCCGGCACGCCCTCTGCTTCGACCTGGAGCTGGCCGTGGTCTCCTGGAGCTGCCGGTCGTCTGGGGTCCTTCCCTCAATTTTGGCTCTGGCTCTTCGTGGTCTCCGTAGTGACACAGCGGGCCCTGACCGAGCAGGATTGGCCCCTGAGCTTCCTCGAATGGGAGGCAGGCAGCTTTAGGTGCGAAATACTAACCCTGCGCCTCCCCACTGGAAAGTCTCCTTCGCTGTTTCTCCTGTGCCCCAGAGATAAAGCTCCGAAACGCTTCTTTCTCCGCAGTTCTTTGTGTGTCTCAACTAAGTTGGTTTGGTTCAGTAGGGTTTATCGTGAGAAATGCGAGTTCAACGCGACTCGGTATGGATTAGGAATTCTGGCTATGGCTTCCTCACGTTTCTTCTACGGGAGGGCTTCCGTAGAAGAATTGGATGGTTTGATTCACTCAATGGGTAGGCAGGCAGTTACAATGAAAGGCTTCCACCGAGTTTTGGAAAGCTCCTGGAGCAACAAATGTCTTGTGTACTTTTTTTTTAAACATGGAGTTCAAATTTATGCACTGTGTGGCAAATCTAAACAATATATGGAATTGAAAGCATTTTTCTGGACATAATTTTACAACATTTTATATAGCCTATATAATGGATCATAGAAAGAGAAAGAAATAACATTCCATCCATCCATCCTGTTTAGTTCCAAAAACAGTACATTGTGCTGTTATTGTGCAGTCAAAAGCGGGCCATTCCTGGACTTCATTCTCTGGAAACCTGCCTACCAAATAGATATGACATATTTATGAAAATAATTATGAATTACTATCCACTTGATTGTTTTCTTCAGAGCTTGCATCTATAACTTTATTAAATAAAAGTGCAATCACTGAGGCATTGCTCTCATTCAATTTTTGACATGCACGATGAAATGCCTCAACCCTTGTTGGGCTACATTTTTGTACCTTACATGGACTATAAAGTAAATTCTGACAAAAACATAATTTAAACCATCTAAATAATTCAATGTTCCAGAGGTGGAACATGTTTTTAGCTTTTTATAGCAGCATTTTAAAATTAGATAATTTATCTTGATTGAAGAATTATATTTGTGAATAGTTACCTGAAGTGTGTAAATGCCCTTTGCACTGGTGCTCTACATTGAAAAGTATGAAAGCCACTCAGTTACATTCAAAAGCATTCAGTGTTTCTTGGAATTAACGTTTTTAAATTGAAAACTACAAGTCACTGATCTTGGATGATGATAACACTTCTCCATTATAACATGGTTGCAATCTGAAATTCTTCTTGGATCCAGTTTCTGATTAATTAGCAAGGGACAGTTGTCAGGAAGTCCCTTTGCAAAGATTTATCTGGTGTGCTAGTTGTGTTTCTTCTGGGATTTATCTGGTGTGCTAGTTGTGCTTCTGGTATTATCTAGTGTGCTAGTTGTGCATCTTTGGCCAAATTCCCTTTGCATAGATTTATCTGGTGTGGTAATTGTGCTTCTTTCAGGATCGGGATTCCTAGTCATTTCATAGGTCAACTATTGCAACATGCTCTTCATGGAGCTGTGTTTTAAGACCATTCTGAACCTTCACCTGGTCCAGAATGCAGCAGTATGTGTATGCACATGTAATATCTCTATTCCATAAGCTGCACTGGTTGCCTGTTTTGTTGTAAGTATGATTCAAGGTGTAGTTTATGACTTATAAAACCCTACGTGGCATAGGGCCTGGTTATTTGAGGGACTGCCTTTTTCATGTGTGTCTGATTTGAGCCGATGGGGTTGGTATACTCCAGGAGTGCTTGATTAAATAATGCCATCTATCAAGTCACAGGAAATTTCTCTGTCACTGTCACTGCTTCTAGAATGAGATTTCCCAGAGATCTAGGTGAGTCCCAGCCTATTAAGGACCTTAAAGATCTGGCTGTTTTGTCATCCCTTGGCTTAGGATGTCTGAAGTTCTCTGCTGGATGTTAGATGTTGTTGGGATGTTCGAGAGTTTTGCAGGGTTTTGCAGGGTTACTTGTTCTTTTTCTTATGTTTAGCTTTATTTTGTTCTTTTTAATTATATTGCCTGGTGTATAGTGAACCACAAAGAGTTATTTGAACCAGGTGGCATAAAATAAAATAAATCTGCCGAACACCTTTTTTGTAGGTCAAGCTTGTAGCTTTTATGATTGTTTTTGATTGCAGAGTCTACTGCAATAACATAATGGCCTTGCTATTGTAGTATTCTTTTGAACTAGGTTTATGGACTGCATAGTGTTTGAGTCAAAATTTGTTATGACCCAGATGATCAAGGCAAAGCAAGCCTCTAGAGAGTCTTTTATTTCTCTCAATAAATGTTCCGCCAGTGGCCCTCCAATGACTGGTGAGGCTCCACTCCCATGCTACCCTGAATACAGCCACCCTCAGTCTACCAAACAATAACCTCTATAGTATAAATAAAATCCATAGAGTAGGAGCACGCTCACAGGGCAAGATCCAGTCCACAAGGCAGAGTGCAGGCACAAGACAATGGCAGTCCTCAGGGCAAAGAAAAAGCCCAAGATAGGGAGCAATTCCAAAGGCACAGCAAAGCAAAGGGCCAAAAGCATAAGACCAAGGGCAAGGTCTAAGACAAAAGGTGAGAAGCAATCTTCCAAACAAGACAAGGCCAATGGCAACAGGCATAAGTCGAAGCCAGGGGAGTGTAAGCCAAAGCCAAAAAAAAAAAAAAAAGTTCTTTACAAAGACTAACTCCCCATGGATAACTCCCCTCCAGGTATTCCTTATGAGGAGGGGTGGGGCGATCTTCTCCCAAGTATCCAAGCAAGGAGCCTGGATAGCTCAAAAGACTAAAAAGCCTGTTATTAACATTTAGTTGTCTGCAATTATTGCAAGTTCGAATCTCCCCAGGCTCAAGGTTGACTCAGCCTTCCATCCTTTCTAAGGTAGGTAAATTGAGGACCCACTTTGTGGGGGCAATAAGCTGACTTTGTATAAAAAATATACAAAAGTATGAAGGCTATTGCTTAACGCATTTTAAGCCGCCCTGAGTCTCTGGAGAAGGGTGGCATATAAATCTAATTAAAAAAAAATAAAGTAGCCTTGCATCCCTTCTCTGAGCTTGCCTACGCTCCACTCTCTGTGTCCTTGGATTGAGTGGAGGAGACAGCTGTTCCTCATCAGAGTAGATTTGCCTATCAACCCCACTGCCTTTCTCTGTGAAAGCAGGCAACTCTCTGCCTGGTTCACCACCTCCCCCAATGCCTGAGGAGGTCTGGGATAGCCTCGTTCTCAGCCCCTGGCCTCTCTAAACATGCCAAGGGAGATGTGCCATCACTGTCGGACGGTCCTGGTTCCAGCTCCTCTTCCTCTGAACCGGGCTCTGATGGAGCCATGACAAAATTTAATGTAGTTTATCAACTATTTGTGTGCTCTGTTCAGTGCCAAAACCAAATTAGTTTATTTCCATAAAAGCAAAAACATAGTAAAAATCTAAAATTAGAATTAATACAAAATTCTATTGTAATACAGTTTGCACAATTTATGATCATTCCTTCCTTCCAAAACATGTTTTTAATAGCTTCCTGAAAGCCAATAACAAAAGTGTCAGTTTAATTTCAAGGGGGAATTCTATTTCACTATATGGGGTTGCAATTGAAAAACATGATGAAAAAGCAGACCTATTAAGTATCTCAGGGCTAAAACATGTAGACCTTGTACATTAAACCCAGCATTGACTTTTATCTGGAAATGTCTGGTAATTAGTAAATGATCAAAGGCAGGCATTGTATGATTATAGAGACTTTGATTTGCTAATATATAGGCTGCTGCATTTGAGCCAGTTATAGCTTCTTAGTGGTCTTCAGGGACAGCCCTGTTCAGGATATGTTGTAGTAATCTAAGCAAACTCATATGATGCCAATGAGTTAATGCAGAAAGAGTAACTCATCCCAGACTGGAGTGCAGCTGGTGCACCAAAGAGAGCTGGCAAAGGACATCTGGCCATGGTCTTATTTTGCACAATCTATGAGCTCATAATGACCCCAAATCCCTGACCTGCACTTATAGGAGGAGTCCCATCATGTCCTTTTAATGGGAAATATGTCTGTGCGTTAATCAAGAGCTAAAGTAGAAAATGTTGCCACTGCTGTTTCATCTGTATTATTTTTCTATATAATGCTGTTGACAGAGAAATTCAAAAACATTATACCTTTTGAAAGTGGGGGGCGGGGGAGAGAAAGAACCTACTTAATGTTTTTAGAGTTTGAATGCTCTCTCCTTTTTGGCTGGACTTCCAAGTAACTTGACAAGCAATTCTCCTTTTAAAAGAATGTTCCTCCTCCCCCCCCACTTGAGATTTTGTACATCGTCTCTGAGATTTTGTGAACATGGGATACATTTTTTTTAAAAAAAATCAGCCTTGATACATTCACCTACATTTTTTCCTTCAAAAATTCTCTAGGAGCTTTGGGAGTAAACAGTGCAAGCAAGCAGCACAGAGGCTTTCATCCTACAGAAATATTTCATGAAGTTTGACACCCATGCCATAGGATTTCTTTGTAGTACTTTCTATAGACTCATTGAGCCATTTAGATTTAAACAGAGTTGCTATTCATTTGTTTTTAGGCATGCAAATATGAATGACTTTTGGGAATGTTTTGTAACCTTGAAAATTACTTTTAACAAATTACTTTTATTATACTGTCACAAGGCTAACACTGATTCCCGCTTGAATCATTACCTCTGCATGAATGACCCTGCCTTGCCTGCTTCCAGTCTGACTAGCATCACCAGAAGGCATTCACTTTTCAGATTATATTCTTACTTCCATCAACTAGGACGAGTGAAGAACTACTGAAGTCATAGAGATTATCCAGCCAATGGGAAGGCAGAAACTGGAGTAGGAACACTGGAAGGTAGCTCTAGTTATAGGAAAGGAGGGGGTGTTTGAACCATACTGGACCATACTATTGCATGCTAAAACTGGGTAAATATAGTTGCCTCTTGAAAAAAAGCACTTTTGGGACAACCATGACCTAGATGATTGAGAATCTCCACAGACATTCCCATCCTCTTCTTCATGAATGAAAGTGGTGCTTTATTCAGGTTAACATGAGAAGTGTGGCTTTATTCTGTTGCACTGACAAATCAGGTGTTGCTTTTACTAGAAGATAACTAATACTTTATCCTCTCCTCCCCACAACTTCTTAAAGTTCTAGGATGAGTGGAAGGCTGAGATGCAGAGAAAAATATAGATTTCTATTCATGGGATAGAATATAAGTGTTAATGTAAAAAATAGATGACCTGTCTAATATCAGTAGCATTTGCACTAAATTACAATGAAAATAATTTTTCTGAGAAATTTAATAGTTGGCTTTTTTGTTCCATCACATATATTATACTAGCTGAATACCCGTGCTCCGCTATGAAACTATGTGATCGGGCTTGATAAATTGACACTTGGAGTTTGAAAATTAATCAGTAGTTACGATTGGCCTCTCCTCTCCCCTTCTCTCCCTCAGACTAGCCCCACAGAAGCCTCTCCTCTCCTCTCCCCTTCTCTCCCTCAGGCTGGCCCATAGATCCTGTCCTCTCCCCCTTCTCTCCCTCAGGAAATACTAATACTCTGATGGTCATTTTGAAAAATCGTTTCTTAATGAGCACCTAGAATCCAAGAGGGAACATATGTGGCTAATTTCAAGTTTGTAGGCTTTACGGTTCTGGAGATTTCATGATTAATGTGTGAGTGGTTTTTGCTTTTATATATATAGATTAGAGCAGCAGCCAAATGAATGAAGCTGAAGTATGGATATCTGGAAGCCTCCAATATGATTATGCTTTGGATCAATATTCTGTGACCAAAGTCTTCATATTCAGTCTACATTTCAAAAGAAAGTTTTATAACATAGAGCAGTGATGGCTAACCTTTTTGTCATCGCGTGCCAGGAGAGGGGTGGCGGGGAGGATCGCATGCACACATGCCCACGCACATGCGTGTGCAACCCCCTCCCCCCCCGCTCCTGGCAAATGATGGCCTGGTAGGCCTGTTTTTCTTTCTTACCTGGTTCCAGATCATCTCTATTTATCTGGGACAGGTGAAAACAGCCTTTCCCACTCCCTTGGCGGCTCTATGGAGGCTGAAACGGCCCATTTCCCAACTCCCGGTGGGACAGTAAGTGACATTTTTTGCTGTCCCCAGCCTTCAGAATCTCTCTAGGAGTCTCTAGGAGTCTCTGGAGGATGGGGACAGCAAAAAACTTCCTGTCCCACCAGGAGTCGGGAAATGGGCCCTTTCTGTAGAGCCTGAGAAGGGCTGTTTTCACCCTTCCCAGATAGAGATGATCTGGAGTCAGGTAAGAAAGAAAAACGGGCCTTCCCCACCTCCACCCCCTGCCCTCCAAAGGCAGGAAACAACCTGTTTCCCTACTTCTGGTGGGCCCAGAAGGCCCAAAAATCAGCTGGCTGGCGTGCGCATGCACCTCAGATCTGAGCTAGCGTGCCCACTAATATGTCTCTGCGTGCCATCTATGGCATGCATGCCATAGGTTCGCCATCATGGACATAGAGTAATGTGTGAATGGACAATGAGATTATTCAACAAATCATACAAATGAACCATGAGTTAGCATCATATTTAAACTCAGTCGTGGTTTGAATGAACATTTATTGATTTTTTTATCAATAATGTAAAGTGATTGAATTTGTTTATAAAGAAAAGAAAAGACATTTTTAACTAGCACCATGAACAGACTTTTTGTAGTTTTATTTTGTTTGTTAGTATTTCTTTCCGGAAACACTTGATGCTCCCCAATTTATCGGGTTATAAATGTAGTGTTTATAGACAGATTTAGCAACTCATTAGTTATCAAATCTAGCTCCAGTTCAAAGATTTTTTATTCACTTTTTTTCCAATTAACTGTTTTTAGAAATTACATTTTGGAAGCATTGGAGCGTAACAAAAGTAAGATCATAAATATTTTTGTTGAATATTTGACATCTTTTTGCTGTTATTAATGACAAGAATGTATATTTAGGTTTATTAATCTGAGATGATTAGGTTTATGGTACATGTTTATAATTGTATGTGTCCCACTATATCGTGGCAATAAAAAACATATCTGTTGATAATATCTGGCAACAAATGTATGTCACAATTTGTATTAGTCTTATTTATACTTTATAACTTTATTCTCTCAAGTACAACAAACCACATTTTTTTGGTTTGTCAGGTAGAATAATATTTAATGAAAACATATTTGTAATAATTTTTAATTTTCCTTTACAGGTGTAGAGATGCAGGAAGGCGTCCGTTTTGCTTCTTCAGGAGATGATGATGTTAAAATATGGGATTCGTCTTCTATAACTGTTGTGGACCAGTTTAGTCCACATGCATCTTCTCACCCAGTTAATTCAGTATGTTGGGGTAGCAACAGTATCCTTTGTTGTTTCAGTATCTGAAACTGTATTTCTGTATAGTATACTTATTAATAGAAATTGTCCTAATTGCCTATTTATGACACCTCAGATATGGCCATTCCAAATTCTTTCTACAGGGAATTCCACATCTCAGTTGTTGGCATTGGCAAAGGAAAAAAGAACTTATATTAAAGTGAATTTTCTCTCTTTTAAACAAAAATACAGGTAGTTCTTGAGTTACAACAAAACTGTTTGAAGTTATGGTGGCACTAAACAAATGGTATTTATACCTGGTTCTTGAAGTTACACTTGTTGCAGTGTATGATCAAAATTTAGGGACTTAACGCTTACGACTACAAGAATACTTCAACTCCCCCACCTGCTTATTATCTCTTCATCTCCCTTTTGGTTCCCTGCACTGTTATATCTGGTTGCTTCATGCTCCTCCAACCCAACCCACCTTCACCATCCTCTGGCTCTCACTGCTGATCAAGCACACCTGGCCTGGCCCTTCTCGAGGCAGCTGCCAGACACACAAGGCTTTCTTCCCAAAGACTTGAGCTCAGTTGTGCCTCAAAGGCTTCCTGCAGCCCCAAAGCCACGGTACCAAGAAGCCCCTGAGCCACAAGATAGCAAGTAACCCAAAGCTTCATGGTTCTGGAGCTGCTTGCTGTCTTAAAAGCAGGGCTGTGGAGTCGGAAGATAAATGTTCTTTTAAACTTGCTTTTTTTAAAATTCCAATCTAAATTTAGTAGGAGTCGGAGTTGGTGCATTGTTTGCTGACTCCGACTCCAGGTACCCAAAATTTACTCCGACTCCGACTCCTCGACTCCGACTCCACAGCACTGCTTAAAAGGCACAGTGCAGGTTCAACCAAAGGACAAGAAAGTGGGGTGGAGTTAAAGGGGAAGTAGTCCTTTATTTGGAAAAACTATAGGAGCCTGGATAGCTCTGCAGACTAAGCACTCTAATTAACATCCAGCTGTCTGCAATTACTCCATGTTCGAATCTCACCAGGCTCAAGGTTGACTCAGCCTTCCATCCTTTCTAAGGTAGGTAAATTGAGGACCCAGTTTGTGGGGGCAATAAGCTGACTTTGTATAAATATACAAAAGTATGAAGGCTATTGCTTAACAGATTGTAAGCCGCCCTGAGTCTTCGGGGAAGGGCGGCATATAAGTCAAATTTAAAAAAAAACAAAAAACAGAGGCTTGTACTGGGAGGGATCAATAGGGAATGGCTTGGCTGGGGATGAGTCCTCAACTAACCAGTGGAGTTTGTAAAACAATGGCGAAGGGGAGAGCTGGGGTTACTGTCATTAAGCAGTGCAGTTACCTGACATTAAGCTTTATATCTACATAATTTAGCAACAGAAATTCCATTTCCAGTTGTCGTCATAACTTGAGGACTACCTCTATTTACTTCTGTTCAGAGTTCTGAAGAATATGAAGGACATATTAGATATGTCCTTCTTAAAACATTTCCATGTTGTTTTCCATGCTTTTGTTGTCTTTCAAAACTACTTTAGATTATGAAGGAAATAGAATAATAGAATAGTGGCCTTAACAACAATAATGACAAGAATAAACTCCTCTAAGTGCTTCACACTTGTGCTATAAAACAGAATATATAAATGATATATGAATGGATAAATGAATAAATAAAAGGTTAATTCACCTGTCATTTTAGCTGTTCATATACATTTCTAATTTGAATAATTAATTTAGGTGGAATGTTACTTACTAGGTTTATTCAACCATATTTGATAGAGTCGTATTGTTGCATTATAGCAATATCAAAGAATGACATGGACAGCCTGTTCAGCATAGAACTGACATGTCTTGATAAAGTCTGACTTTCCCTCTCATTCAGCTTGTTGTTTCTTATGAATGAGAAGGATATTCCTTGATATTGAAAGAAAATATTTTTTTTACACTATCATTTTTATTATTTGGTTTGGATAAAATTTATGTAGTAACAGTTTTCATGCCAGGAGAAGGTTCATTTATAAAATTATGATGGTGAGTCCTGTACTTTCTACCACACATTACCTAATAACTTAGAATTGCTTTCCCAATTTCTGTAGTTTATTTGCTCAGCATAAACCACTTGGAAATAATCTGCCTCCTTAATTGCCAGACATTTTCTGGTTACTTTTGTATACCTGAAATGCCAAATGGTTGTTGTTAAACTAATGGGGAACAGGAATATTGCACATTGAAGATGGCCTGATTGTACGCAGAATTAGGGATGGCTAAACCTTCTAAAATTAGTACCATTCTAAATGAATGGTACCTGGAAACAAGTATCTTGGTATCATGGGTTGCCATGGATTTTCCTAATCTTTCTGGTTCAATGTTACGACTGCAGTGTTCTAGATGAACAGAATTTTATGAACTCCTATCAAGGGCAATCCAACAATGAACATATTGCAGTGTTCACAAAGAGCTAAGTGGTATACTGATCACCTGCTTATCTGAAAAATTAAAAACAATGAAATTGAAAAGGTAAAGATCTTAAAAAGCATTTATTTTCAGTCTTCACCTTCTGAAAAATGTTCAAAAAAAAAAAAAAAAAACCCCAAACGTCACACTGAGCTTCCAATGCAATAACCAGATAGGTAAGCTGTGATAGGAATAACTATCTGTCTGTATCAGTCAAATAGTTCAAAGCTGAAGTTCTAAGTCCTTGGCGCACAAAGCTTTGTGTATAAAGAGATCCCTGAGCTAGAAACTGCAATCTAATTGTAGCATTCGTGCTTGGAGTTCTTTGCTCATTCACCAATAAACTTCATAGTTAAAACTTGGATGTATCTTGAGTTTCTGCTATTAAAGTACTGGCTCAAAAAACATTTAGGGAGCAAATTTTTAGCCCAGCTTTTTTTCTATTATAAATATCTGAAAATACAAGCGAGAAAAAAAGCAAAAGAGAAAGATATTTAAAAGCTGTATAAAAGCTAAGAATTTTTGAGATAGCATTAGATTAATGCCACATATAAAAGTGATTTATATCAATTTGACATGTTGAAACCATTATTAAAATCAAAACAATACTCAGTAATTAGCAGAGGCAACTAATCTAATAAGAATCATTAATCACAATAAACAGTTGGAGTTTCTATCTAATCTGAAAAAAATCCATTATAATGAAGCAGGCAAAATCTAATATTTTAAAAAGCCTTATGTTTGGATAAACCCAAGCTTCAGATCTAATCAAATTCATGTGCAGAATTATAATCTATAAATGGTTTTTTGGTTAAATAAGCATAAGATTGTTTTTTAAATATAAAGTTTTTCACATTGAAGCATATTGCCATAGCTGTAAGGACCTTATTATGTACCACTTCCAATAAGAAAAATAAAGTATCCTAACATCTTTATCATATACAGAGGCAATTCAAAATACTTGGTAGGAATATGAGACTTAATAATACTTAATAAAAAAGGCTGTTTAAAAAGTTGTTATTCAGATTTTTTTTATAATGGAGCATCTTCTAGAATTGTTGAAGATTGTGATATTGCCACCAAATACAAAAAACAAAACAAAATACCAGTGATTCAACTATTTTCTACAATTTTTATATAAATTATCAATTTTGGTAGTTAATATTGGTTTAACCTATCTGTAAAAAACATAAATCATGTACAATTTTCTTCAGGTATTTTCAATAAATTTGATAGTTACCTTCCATAGATATTCCCATGTTGTATGTTAATTGACTTTTTAAAATTTGGCATTTATTTAATCATACCTATTTGTCTTGTTCTATTCCTGAATCTTATTTTACTAACAGTTTATAAATAAGTCACAGGTATTGAGAATTTTCTGCTATAAACTTTTCAAATTCAATCAAATCTAATGTTGAAAGAATGATAGTAAGAAAAATAAAGGCACAAATAGTTTCATTGAGTTGTATAGAAAGTATTGTAAACATCATCAGCTAATCATAAAGTCTTGAATAATGATAAAATATCAAATGACACATCTTATTTTTTCCCAAAAAATAGAATATTTTTATAACCTTTTCATAATTTCTGATCATTGTCAAATCAAATTAAGTTTATTACAGTCTAAGACCAGAAACCAGAACAAATAAAAAATACTCAAGGAATATTCAGTTTAAAATTCTAGAATAAAATATAAATAACAGATAAAATCTATATTAAAATCACAATTTGGCATCCAATCTGTCAATTACACATGGCCTAACTATACTATAATATCAATCCTTAAACTATGAGGCCCATAGTCATTAAATACTAAAATGCAAAAGAGTAGTAATACAGAAGGGTTTGCTGTGTTACTGTAGTTGTGTAAAATAGCTATGATATATTAATCACGTGTTTCCAACGAATCCTCAGTGCTGCTGCACAGAATCTAGCCACCTGCACTGTTATCACTGTGGTCTATTTGTCTATTCGTTCTTAAGCAGCTACTGGAGATAAGCAGTGTTGGAATGGGCAGGATACCTATTGATTATTGGGATTATTGGTCATTGTCAAATTATATCTTTTTTAAAATAAGTGTTGAAAATGTACTGTTCTCTCAATTGGAAATGCATGTGATTAAATGCCTACTTAAAAGAGGTTTTATTCCCAACTAAAACAATTTTGCATAAACAAAAGCACATGTTGAATTCCATGACTCTTACTTCAGATAACTTTTTGGTAACAACGTCAGCTGTTGGTGATAAGATTGTGGTTTCAAATTGTAAAGGAAAACCAGTTCCACTCTTTGAACTAGCTGAAGGGGTAAGTAGAACAGCTTTAAAAGGTGGTCTTTTAATGTTTTGCTATTTATATGTACTCAAGTTCCCAAATTCCGAGTAACTGTTCATAATATTCCTGATAATCTATGCTCTGCTGGAAGTAAACCTCCTCTAGATTCAATTGATAAGACTTACAAATAAATGAATTTTACTTACTATCTGTTCTCTGTTTCAAAAATATATAATGTTTATTTAGATATTTATATAAATTCATGTTTATATAAATTCATTATATAGTCATGTTTTGGATTTGTTTCCAGAAAGATGCTTCAGAGTGTGCAGGGTCATGAACGTAGCATCTGATTGCAATTCTTTATAGTAACACCTCCCTTCCAAATCATATAGCAATAAAAGAAAGTAGTTATATGGGCCTGAAAAAATATGGTTACTCTAAAGGGTGCATATACATCAGATACCACTGTTGCACTTCTAGGCACTTTTGTTGTGAATAGAATTCAAAGACTTAAGGCACTTATATGTGCAAGACAATTTTATTCACTCTCCTTTCCACCAAAATAAAAAGTAAGGGAAAAAGACCTGGTAGTCTTAGCACAGAATGTTCCAAATGAAAAGTAGGAAATACTGTCTCTACTTGTATGTTAGAATATAATAGCAGCAAAGCTAATTCACAGGGATTGGTCTAGAACAAAATCTGTACTCCAAATCAAAGAAATATTGTAAACAATCCAGGAAGCAATTGTTGCTGTTCCTTAATACACTATTCATTTCTAAATGAGCACTAGTAGAGATTAGAAAGTTCTTCTTCAGCTTTAGATTTATTCCAATTTAGAATATTGTCCACACCTGTCCAATAATATGCGCTCTCTCGGCTATTAATGGCTGAAATAAGTCTACTTTCTACTTTAAACCATTTTTAAAACAAGTCATATATAAGATTTATGATCACTTTTCTTATTGTACATCAGAGTTGCAATCCATCTAAAAGCAATGTTTTCTTGATTCTTTGCAGTTTTGGAACTTAGAATTTTCTGCTGTTTCTTATAATTGTAATAAATTATAGTAAATTGTGTAATCATAATTCCCATTGTCTATATCTGTGTTTATTGGCTATTATTACCTGTGGCGTTAAAATAATCCTGAATATATTAATAATGCTGCCTTCAAATTAAAGAATACCCTCAACAAATAGTGGGAAAAGATGAACATAATATTCAGAAGACAGATGAGAAATTAGAAGGAGTGGTGGAGGACAAATCAAAATAAGTTACAAGAAAACAAAAACACTGAAAAGACAGTAAGAATCGAATAGTTAATTCCTTACAATAGAACAGAGAAAAAAGAAGACGACTTCCTGAACATAATGAAATACTTATTTTCTACCATAATTTGCAAATAAATTCTTTCCAAATCAGACTGTGATTGTCTGGATTTGTTTTCTCATTTTGTCTCTCATAGTTGAGGTCTACCTATGATGACAATTACAGGCCTCTCTCATCTTTTTAAGTGGGAGAACTTGCACAATTGGTGGCTGACTAAATACTTTTTTGCCCCACTGTAAATTAAACTTCACGGACCATTCAATATACATTTTAGTAGACACACTGTTATTTACTAGTTCTATGATTTTATTTCAGACATTCATTTTCATTTATTTAATTAAAATATTTTGATTCTTCTTTTCTATTTAAAAAGCACCTAGAACAATTATTATTGATCAATCACAATAGTACATTGTTGAAAGAGCAGATAATTACTATAATTCGTTTTTAATTTTTCTGCTTCTAAAAGTAATAAAATGATTAAGGTGTTGGACTAAGTTCAACCTCAATCATGGAAGCCTGCTGAATAGATTAGGACCAATCACTTTTTGTCAGGCAGGTTACTCCACAGGGTTGTTGTGAGGGGAAAATAGAAGGAAAAAGTACAGTGTATAGTTCCATAAGTTCATTGAGGAAAAGCAGGATATAAATCTAATTAATGAAACTAATTGGTTGATATTAAAGAAAAAACATCACAATGGGCTTTCATTGTTCCCTGCTAACTTTAATTTTGGGGTATGATGTTGGTAAATTAAATTGGAACTATTGAATCACAGTGATGTCATTTTATTTTGTCTGTGTCATATTTGTTGAACACTGTTTTCTTCATTTCATTAAAATACAAAATGTCATTTATTTTAATCAGATCTATATTTGTGCCTCAAATTGTATTAACTTTTTATCCTAGTTTAAAATTGATATTGATATTATCTTGATTTTTTTTAATTTGTTGCCAACTAGGCAAAGCAAACATGTATAAGCTTGAGTTCGAATTCAATGTATATTGCAAGTGGAGGAATTGATAGTACTGTTAATATCTGGGATTTAAAATATAGAAAACTTCACCGATCTCTTAAGGTAAGATACAATATTGTATTATGGTCTTTTTTTTTGTCAGTTAATATATATGAGATTAATATCACCTGTAAATCTTTAGCTTTATGCTCCAATCTTTAAATATCAAAATATAACTCATATTTTACATCACAGATGGTTTTGGGCTAGCAGAATGATAGCTATTTAGAAGTGGTGCTTCTAAATTACACAGACTTACAATTAAGTAGTATGCAGTTATTGCAGAGATGGAAAAGTTGTCCACTTTCTTAAATCTAAATCTGATGCTTTTAATTGACCTTGATGCTCTTATTTGACCTGAATAAATCTCTCACATCATAGAGTGAGATAAATACAATTGTAGTGATGTGGTGTGGTGTAGTAAAGTATGTTGCTTAAGATGTTGGACTCATACCAGGGTGGGGGTGGGGAATCCAGGTTCCAGTTGATCCTCAGCCATAGAGTTTCATCAGGTGACTTTGGCCAGTCAGCCTCTCTCATAACGTTGCCTACTTCTCACAGTTATTATGCAGATAGAAATGAAAGGAGTGCTATTTTACATTGCCTTGATGAAAGGTTTTATACCTAACAAATAAATAAAAAGTGTTCCTCAAATATACAGGTAGGCCTTGACTTACAACAGTTCATTTAGTGATTGTTCAAAGTTACAATGGCACAGAAAAAAGTGACTTATGACCATTTTTCACACTAATGACCGGTGCAGCATCGCCATGGTCATGTGATTTACATTCAGATGCTTGACAACTGACTCACATTTATGATGGTTGCATTGTCCCACGGTGATGTTATCACCTTTTTGTGACCTGGCAAACAAAGTTAATGGGGAAACCAGATTCATTGGCTGGCATCTGGAAAGAAAAAACGTAAAATGGGGCAAAACTCACTTAACAGAATTCTCATTTAACAGCATAAATTTTGGGCTCAGTTGTGATTGTAAATTGAGGATTATCTGTATCAGTACACAAGAGTGTAAGTTATTTCATTATTTATGTATATAAAGTGTTCTAAGTGGGTTAATTAAAATATAAGATGGGCTTGGAAAAATAGTTAATGAAAAAAAGCAAAGTATGGTTACAAGATTTTAACTACAGTTTTTTGAATTTTGGGGCTGTTAATCATCCTAATCTGTTATTAATCTCTGTGTAGCTATTTTTCTTTGATTATAGAATTTAGTTTCTGTGCTTATTTCTATAATTGCAAAATGGTAATGAATTTCTACTTAAATCACTGTTTGTCTGGGAACATAATACTTTGACATTTATGTGTATGCAAATTTAGGATATGGGGAAGCCTGACAGTTGTTAGGTAAATATCATTAATAACACTATGGAAGAAAAGCAGTTCTTGTTAAAATACAATGCTTTTGCAAAATGTTGGGAAGTGTTTTACCTAAACCCTGGAAATGGCAGTTTTGAATATGAGTGGATATTCCTTTACTGATGGATAATTTCAGTTCAGCCATGGACCTGACCCAGATAATTTGGGGCCGGACTCATGAGTGGGGGCACACCCCAATCTGGTTTTTATCTTGGAACAGTAGCGTGATGATTTCGGTGGGGGAGTGTCAGCTTCTTACCTACTGTCATGGACCGATCACTATCTCCTGCGGCTGGGCTTTCAGAATGCTACCCCCCCCCCCGCTGGGATGCGGGACCGACCATCTGGTTCCGCCCCAGGCGCCTGATGGACCCAGAGAGGTTCCAGACGGAGCTTGGGACAATACCTCTCTCTCTCTCCCACGCCTCAGTTGAGACTGTGGTGGATGCCTGGGAAAAGCGGCCTCCGGGGCTCTTGACCGTGTTGTGCCTTTGTGGCCTCTGACTCGATGCAGATCCCGTTTGGCTCCTTCATTCACGGAAGAGCTCCGGAAGATGAAGCGCCGTAGGAGAGGCCTAGAGAGCGGTTGGAGAGCCAGCCGTTCTGAATCTGACCGTTCCCAGTTGAGATCGTTTACACGATCTTACCTGGTGGCGATGGAGGCGGCGAAGTGGGCATACTTCTCTGCCCTCATCACATCCGCAGATAATTGCCCGGCCGCCCTGTTTAGGGTATCTCGCTCCTTCCTGAATTGGAGGGAGGGAGAGGACCCTCTGCGGGGACGCACCAAGGGGTTTAGTCAGCATCTGCTGGATAAGATCGCTCGGATTCAGGATGGTCTGGACTCTGACTGGGCAGGGTGTGATGGTGAGGAGGCAGCTGGTCTTGGGATTTGGGAAGAGTTCAATCCTGTCACCCCTGAGGAAGTGGACAGGATCATGGGAAGGCTGAGTGCCACCACGTGCGACTGGACCCTTGCCCCTCCTGGCTTGCTTATGTGGCCCGAGGGGTGTCACAGGATTGGCTCCAGGCAGTAATAATGGCATCTTTGGAGGAGGGGATCTTCCCTGCCACCTTGAAGGAGGCGGTGGTGAGACCCTTCCTCAAGAAACCTGCCTTGGATCCGACTATACTAGATAATTTTCATCCGGTCTCCAACCTTCGCTTTGTCACGAAGGTTGTTGAGCGCGTGGTGCCATGGCAGCTCCCGTTGGCCCTGGAGGATACAGACTACTTGGATCCATACCAATCAGGTTTCAGGCTGGGGTACAGCACGGAGACGGCTTTGGTCGTGCTGGTGGATGATCTTTGCAAGGCTCAGGACGGGATTATCCTCGGTTCTGGTCCTCTTGGATCTTTCAGTGGCCTTTGATACCATCAACCATGATATCCTGCTGTGACGGCTCGAGGGACTGGGAGTGGGAGGCACTGTTCTACGGTGGTTCTCCTCCTATCTCTCGGGCTGTATACAAGCGGTGTTGGAGGGGGGCAGAGGCTGGGAGGGAGGCACTTGTGGGGTGCCTCGGGTCAGTCCTCTCGCCTCTCCTGTTCAACATCTATATGAAGCCACTTGGGAAGATCTTCCGTGGTTTTGGGGTGCAGTATCATCAGTACACTGATGATACCCAGCTTTTTATATCCACCCCAAACTAGCCCAGTGATGCCCTCGACGTGATATTCCGCTGCCTGGAAGTGGTACGGATCTGGATGGGGAGGAACAGGCTTCGACTCAACCCTACCAAGACCGAGTGGCTGTGGGTACCGGCATCTGGGTCCAATTGAGATATTCCATCGTTGACCATCGGGGGTGAGGTGTTACTCTCTGTGGACAGGGCTCGCAACTTGGGTGCCCTCCTGGATTCATGGTTGTCTCTGGAAGATCATGTGACGACCGTGTCCAGGGGGGCATTTTCCCAAGTTCACCTGGTGCGCCAGTTGCGGCCTTACTTGGACCAAGATGCCCTACGTACTGTTACTCATGCGCTGGTCACCTCCAGTCTTGACTACTGCAACACTCTCTACCTAGGGCTGCCTTTGAAAACCATTTGAAGGCTTCAGCTGGTGCAAAATGCGGCCGGGTGGGTTGTGATGGGAGTGTCCCAACACTCCCATGTTCCACCCCTCCTGTGTGACCTGCATTGGTTACCAGTTGCCCTTTGGGTGAGATTCAAGCTGCTGGTTATTACCTATAAAGCCCTTCATGGCCTAGGCCCGGGATATTTGTTGGACCCCCTGCAGCCAGCGACAATCCCCAATTGCCCGGTGCGTTCCCACGGACAAGGCCTCAGGGTGCCATTGGCCAGACAGTGTCGGCTGGCGATTCCCAGGGGGAGAGCTTTCTCTGTGGGCGCACCCACCCTCTGGAACCAACTTCTTTTAGAGCTCCGGATGGCTCCTGACGTTTGCTCATTCCGCCGTGATTTGAAGACTTGGTTGTTTCGCAGTTTGGACTGACGGGGATTTTTAAATTAATTTAATTGTTTTAAATTCAATTTTTAAATTTTACTGTTTTAATGAGGGATCATGCATTTTTATTGTTGTGAGCCGCCCTGAGATCTTGGAGATAGGGCGGCATATAAATTGCATAAAAAAATCAATAAATAAAATACTTTGCCTTCTTATTTTTTAACCATCTTCATTATTTATCTTGCAAATTAGTGTCAATTAAAAAAATGAAAATTACTATTATTATCAGCAACATTCTTAGTGCACATGGTTGCTTAACAGAGTTGGGCAGGCATTAAACATTTTCTCTGTTCCCCCCAAAATATTCTAGCATAATTTCTTGGTTAGGGATGCATTTTTTAAAAAAAAAATCTCTTTTAAGCCTATTGTAAAATTTGTACAACTGTTTAATGTATTTCCTTTAGAATCATGAGAAATTGTGTCATTGATTTTCACCTGTAATGGACACAGAAGGATTGGGGATCACAGAGAAGTATTTGTAATCTCAATATTTCCTTGGAGCACATGAGTGTTGTACTAAAGTAAAGCTTGCATATTTTCTTTTTCAGGATCATAGAGAGGAAATAACTTGTGTGTCATTCAATTGGAATGATTGCTATGTTGCATCAGGATCCTTGAGTGGTGAAATTATCCTGCATAGTATTGCTACAAATTTATCCAGCACTCCATTTGGTCATGGAAGCACACAGGTACGTATCAGTGACAGCAATCTGTTCCTAGTGGCATGAATGAATTCTATTGTAATCTTACAGAAGGTATACAACTTGAGCACCAAATTTATACGCAGCTTTCAAAAGCTAGAAGTATCTTCTGGAAATGATCCTATCATATTCTATTATGTGACAAAAAGGGAAAATTGGAAAGTTGGTTGGTTCTATTTAATTTTAATTGAATAAAACTTACAGAATAATATGCATGAAAACGTGGGATCCTTTTGATACATTAGCAGAAAAGAAGATGATCAGATGCTATTTTTCGGTATATTATTGCATCTTTTTTTTCACAAGAAATTTTTGTTTTGTTTTTAGTAACCTGATAAACTAAACATTACATGGCACAACTTTGCAAAAGATATGATAGTGGCATTGTGTCCATTAAAAGCAAAAGCCCAGTTTGAAGAAACTTTGTTGTTTTTTATTCATTGTTATCATCCATCAGTTATATCAATGCAAACTTTTTAATAGTCAGTTTACTCTTTTTTAAAAAGCCACCTCATAGCAGAGCTAATAAAGTTGTCATTGCTTGCTTTATGTGTGGCTTATTTGGGAAACTGAGTCTGACAGTTATTGATAGACAATGTGATTTTGTTTAAAGACCAAAGCAATGAAAGTAGGGATGAAAGATTGGATCTTTAATGACAAGATGCTAAAAGACATATAGCTGGATTATATTAATTGGACTTTTCTGTGTGCACTTTAAATTCCTGGCTGTGGTTTGTTTTGCCATTTATAACGTTTCATTATAGCCAGCTGAAGAAAGGTTCGATTGCTGTTAAATCTAGATCCATCTTAATGTAAAATATAGGGATTTATGACTCAGGGATGAAAATTCTAAAAGTGAAATTAGGATTATTTATTATGATATAGGTAAATGAAATTTAAATAGTTATTATATAAAATATATGATGCTAATGAAATTATTCATTGTTTTTAATGCAATTTATGAGTAGAAACATTAAATCTTTCGGATTTTCTGCTTGTTTACTTGAAACTGAATGAATTATTTATTTTAAGTATAATATTGAACATAAAAGTGAAAAAAGTGGAAAAGGAAAAATTATATAATAGGACATGAGAACTCTGGAACAAAATATTTCAGATCTTCTCCTTCCTCGTGAAGTTTATACATTTCTAAAGTTTTGAAGAAGTAACCTAATTTAAAATTGGGTCTCTGTATGTGTGTGTGTGTGTGTTGACAACACCATTTTCCAACAGTAAATGGTTTTACTCTGACACTTTTAATTTTCTTGTACAGATTTTTCAAAACACCTGCATGTTCATTTTAATATCTGAAAAATGTGTATGTCTGTGTATATAGAGCCAGTTTGGAGCAGAGGTTAAAATGCAAAGGATTGAATTCTGGTCATGCCTTAGACACGAAAGCTTGGTTGGATGGCTTTGAGCCACTCTTTTTCATTCCAATCCACCTCACAGGTGGTTATTGCAAGAAAAATAGGTGTTAGGATTATTGTGTATATCATTGTAAATTATGTAAATAAAGGTGGGATATAAATTTAACACTATAATAAAAAATATTTCCCATCTCTAATTATGAAGAGGTGGTCATCAGACTTTGTGGAAGTAGAGAGAATCTAGTAGGCCCATTCCCCCATAGATTCTTCTAGCATTTTTTCACACAGTTTTTAAATGTGTGTTCAAAGCATGCTAAATGTCTAATATATGAAAGTTTGTGAAAATAATCTCATTGGAAGTATGTTCCATGGTAACAAATAATGCATTCAGTTTAAAAAAAAAGGCATTATCCCATCAATTTTAGCTTCATAATATCTTGCTGAATCACAGCCTCAGTCTTGAAAACATTAGCAATAAAGAAGAGACACTAGCTTGGCATTCTTGTCAGGATTCAAAAGTTTCCGTTGTTATTGCAGAATTGCCTACCTTGGAAAAGTTGTTAAATTTTAATTGCATGTCACTCCAGTGAAACTTATATGGCAGACTTGCTGACTAAACATTTGAAAGGGCTGCTCTTGTAATAAAGATGTGGTATCAATGCTGACGTTCAGTTAAAGGTTTTTCAGGTACTACTTTTCTGTTTCTCACTACTGGATATTGTGTCAGTTTCAATCTCTTCTCTGAGTGCTATATGCTATGCTATGACCACAGAGTTGAGCCACAACAGGAAATGTGCTTTTTAGTGAAAAACTATACCTGTGTCCCACTGTTTTCACTCCTTCTAACCTGACAGAATGTTGGAAATAAATAATGTAAAAGAGCTCAGAGCTCTGTTCCTCTGCAAGAGAACTGGGACCTAATTTATGTGTACATATTTTAAAAATGACTTATTCTTGTTTGAGTCTGAAGAGGCGAAAAATAAATCTCCCAGTGCATCCCTACTGGGCAGCATCATCAGAATGCTGTTGGCTCCTGTAATTCTGCATTCTTTCAGGTGGCATTGCCCAGTTCTCTGTCATAGGATTGCTGTTGGGAAGGAAAAAATAAGTTACTGTACTTTGATATAAATCTATGTGAAATAAAGATATGTTTTGCATGTTTTTTCTAACTTGTTACTCTTTTTAACTCAACAGAATGTTGGAAAATTATTGTTCAACATTTGAAAACTGAATAAACAGGGCCAGATTTTGTGTGGGGCAAGAAACTGGCAGAATAGTAAATTTAAAAATAGGCTAGATCTAGCAACAAATGCAAACAAAGAAAAATCCTGAGGGGGGGGGGGGAATAAAAACACATCTTTGGGGCAGACTGTTGGGTAGTATCTCATAGAATAATTAATACTTTAAGCCATCTTTAATATGCCTCCTTCTTTCCTGGTGACATCTGAAGGTGCTGAATTAGGATTTAATGCTTTCTCATATTCGTGTGAAAATGGGAATAATATACACAGAAAGTCCTTTTGCAAAGGTACCAGTGCTTTTCTTTTCCCAATCAGAGCCCAGTGACTTGTTGTAAACAAGTAGACTCACAGCCACATTTTAGCCCACATTTTCTGTTTCTAAATGAGATATTTGTTAAATGAATTGCCCCATTTTACAAGCTTTCTTGCCAAAGTTGTTAAGTGAATCACTCCAGGTGTTAAGTTAGTAACACAGTTTTTAAGTGAATCCAGCTTTTGTCAGACGGTCGCAAAAAATGATCACATGACCCCAGGACACTGCAACCATCATAGATAGGAGTCAGTTACCAAGTGTCTGAATTTTGATTATGTGACCATGGAATGCTGCAACAGTCATAAGTGTGAAAAATGGTCTTAAGTCACTTTTTTCAGTGCCATTGTAAACTAAATGAACTAAATGTCACTAAACGGAAGTCGAGGACTACCTGTACTGTATTTACATAGATTTTATATTGGAACAACAATATCTGGCCTCTTATGTGTTAATGTGAGAGATGTTGCTTGTTTTTTTAAATGGGTGAGATTACGAAATAGTTTAGAAACACATTTAATGAAACATTGCAGTTTTTATGCACCATTTTTTCAAATTACAAGTGCTATATTTCTAAATGAAGTACAATGTTTTTAGTTGTGACTGAAATAGAAAATATATCTCACCTTAAAGGCTTTGAGTTCTTAAAAATGTTAGGTTTTCCCAGTTTTTTGAAAGATATCCTATGAAATGTATAAATTTTACAATTCTTTTTAAATAATTAAAAATGCCACATCTTTTTTTTTCAGATGTGCCTGGCTACTTTAATAACTTCTACAGAAGTTTCTACTTGTATGCATACACCACCACTTTCCTTTGCATTCATATGTGATTATAACTTGAGATTTCAAGTAGACTTTACCTGATTGTTTGATCCTGAACTGATGTAAAAAAAAGAAAAATTCTTTAATAGGATTAAAAATAAAATCTTAAGACGTTTTGGGAATGTACATTTAACACAAATATGTATCAGCTTGAAGTCTTTGATTTATGAATGTGTGCAACTAATTACTTTGACTTAAATCTTTAGAATTGGATTTTGGCTAAGTCAAACTTTAGTTGAAATAGAAATTATGGAATACTGTTTGTTTGTTTTCTTACAGCCCATACGACATTTGAAATACTCTCCCTTTAAAAAAGCATTACTGGGTAGTGTCTCTGACAGTGGAACTGTAACCCTATGGGATGTCAACAGTCAAACTCCATACCATAACTTTGAAAATGCTCATAAAGCTCCAGCTTATGAAATCTGTTTTTCTCCCATCAGTGAGTTGCTGCTTGTAACTGTAGGTCTAGATAAAAGAATAATTCTCTATGACACAGCAAGTAAAAGGTAAATATATACTTGTCAGTTTACTTATTTATAAAATTAATAACAGCTTTCAGCTAGTCATTTGACAGTGAGATAGGCTGCCAGTGTATTTAATAAATAAATTTACACCAAACGAACAATATTTTGAAATCTTCATCATGAACTCTCTAATGAAACGAAACGAAACTCATTTTAATTTCAATAGTAAATGAAATGTACATTTGAAAATAGTTTTTAGAATGTTTTTCATATATAAAAATGTTGCTTGCTTCAGTAAAGATAACCTGATAATGATGAAACCTGAAAATGATTACTCATGTCAAATCTTCTTGAATTTGAGTTCTCTGCAATTCCTTATTAGATAGATTAAACGGGAAAAGTGGGGAAAATCCAATGTTGATGCCCTGAAATTTATTATTTATTTTACTGTCTCAGACAGTTAAAACCTTAAACCTGTTTTTATTATAAACCTATAATGGTTGGAGTGCATGAGAAGAAAATCTAAACAGAAACCATAAATAAGATATAGGATGTTGACTCTGAGAGTTCAATTTGCCATGCCACATACTTGAATTTTTGTCAAAATTTAGAAGGTATCATGACTAGCAGTATTTAAGGATATGTTTCCACTAGAAGAATGATGACCTTTGTGTGTTAACTTTATTTAGGGATATGTTTCCAGTAGAAAAAAATGACCTTTGTGTATTAACTTTATGTATAAATTTAAGTATAGGATGAATAAATAATAAAACTAAAAATATAAAATGGGCATATTGGTAGGCATAATCATTTATCGGGAAAAAGTGTGTCTCAAATCTTATTTTGGCCATGAAGCCCACTGAATAATCTTGGGTCAGATCTACATATGTAACCAGATCAAACCCAACAGAGAATTCATTAAGATAAAAGCTTTTATTTAGAAAATTGTATATAACATTCTTACGGGATTTTTTCCCTTTTGTGTTCAATATCTTTATTTCACATATAAAGGCAGTTGAGAACTTTAGTAGCAGAAACTCCTCTAACTGCAGTAGAATTCATGCCTGAAGGAACTTCACTCACTATTGGCTCTTCTCGTGGAAAAATATACCATTATGATTTAAGAAAGCTGACAGCACCTGTGAAATCAGTCAGTGCTCACAAAACGTCTGTGAAATGCATAACACTGCAGAATTGTAACAGTTTTTCAAAGGTAAAACATCTTGAGCATATATTGATGAAATGTTAATTAAAAAAATAAAACTAAATATTTTCCATTTATAGTAAATCAATAAAGAAATCATGCACATTTATTAAGCTTTGAAATGTGTTTATATTTTAATTGTATTCAAACTGTACAGTTTTTGTCTACAAAATGACTGACATTTTCAATTGTACTGCTTTGTCTTTTAGCTTGAAAATAATTTGTTTGAATGCTTTACTTTTACAAGAATTAAAAATGTCAGGATATTTGATGCTAGCATTCTAGTCATTGTTGTAGATAAGTTTTTTTATTTGGACTATTTCTGACATACTTATTTTTATTTTTAGTCTAGTCATAAAACAAGTTCAAGTAAGCAAACTTGCAAAAAATCTGATGTCAAATTGACAAATAATACTGGAGGAATTCAGAATGTTGGTATTTTAAAAAGTCTTACATCTAATGTACCTGCTACTTTCCTGCCACAGTCCATGCCAAGTAATGAAGCTAAAGGAAGTGATGCTCTTCCAGATAAATCAGGTAAAAAAAAAAGAATTTGAAAGCTGTTGAGAAAAAAATCTGGTAATGAAAATGGTGCCAAAGAATAAATATAAGTTCTTATTTCATTTTTTTGTTTTAACATTACTGTAACCCCACTGAAATATTGTTTTTGTTGTACATTGTTCTAGCAATGACTCTAGCAATGGCTGTGATTTTTTTTTCCATTCAAAAAGTTTCTTAACTCAATCTCAGCTGGCCTGTGGTAAAAAATTATCAGCTTTGGGCTAGGGAAAACAGAATTAGCAACACACACACTTAAAAAAATGAAACTCTATTTTCACCCAAATTGCATATGCTTAAAACAGTTGCACTATGCGGCATTGCTGTTGAATTCGGACTTTTTTTTCGTATTTTGATTTAAAATACCCTGTTTCCCCCAAAATAAGACATCCCCTGATGATAAATCCGATCGGGCTTTTGAGCGCATGGCAGTAAGGCCAAACACTTATTTCAGGGTTCAAAAAAAATACAAGACAAGGTCTTATTTTCGGGGAAAGATGGTACTTTCACCAATATCTTTCTTTTTAAAGATAACTATATATAGAATTAGCATAAAACAATATAACAAAATTCTGATTGACACCCTGGTCAATTTTAGAAATCCTTTTCAATGTGCCATTCTAGGCAATGGCTAGAAAGAAAAAGTTGTAGGCTTGTGGATGCTTATGGAATCTCCTGCTAGGCAATTTTTAAAATATCAAATGCTCGG
This sequence comes from Masticophis lateralis, assembly GCA_030761175.1. NCBI lineage: Eukaryota > Metazoa > Chordata > Lepidosauria > Squamata > Colubridae > Masticophis > Masticophis lateralis. The sequence continues at coordinate 37,219,862 of JAUDYJ010000006.1, read as the reverse complement.
ATAATGATTTTTTTGTATGTTAAATGTATTCTGTAGTATTCAATATTTTTCTTGTTTTGAATAACTTTTCAGTGTGCCAGAAAATTCCAATTACAAATATAATAAATATATTTAGATGGCAACATAATGTCTTTTTTAAGATTTGGAAGAGATTTTAAGAAATACTTATTTTCAGAAAAACAGTTCTGTCCTGTATTCAAGGCCAGTGTTACCAATAAACAAAATGAGATAGTCATTTTGCACCCATAAGCTACCACCCATAAACTAGTGTATAACTTTAAGGTGCCCTGGCAGATACTTTCACTTATGCTGAAGAAATACTCAACTACAAGTTCACATACAACGGGAGGGATGTGATTCTTCATTCAGACGGCAAATGTTTCTTCCAACCCCTCCTGTATTGCTAATTAGTGCCTAAGGGAAACAAGCATTCTACCAGTGTTGTGGGTGTCTTGGCACAAAATTTATTAGTATTCATTGTCCACACAATTAAAGTTATTAACAGGTATGGTGGTAATGGTTGGTAATGGTTATGGCTGTTGCTTGCAACTCAATATTAATTATATTAATTATTCTCAATAATAAGCCCCATTGGTTGTGTGGAACATGTTACCAATTATATTTTGGCAGCATCCCATCTTTTTAAAGGTCAGCTTCTTTTTATAAATCTCTAAACCCATTATCTGAAATCTGCTGGACTTGTTTCATTATTGCTATGACTCTTCAATATACCAAATTATATTGCTTATGAAAACAGAAGTTGCTTGCATGAATGAGAGTTTAGTTTATTCTTAAAGCATTTTTTTATTTAAACAAAAATTCTTTCCCTTTATAGATTTGCCCCAGAGCAGCAGTTTGGATGTGATTCCTTCCAAAGAGATGGATCATGGATATACTTCTAATTCAACTAATTTTGAAGACTTGGGAAGAAATAGTTTGGGTGACCTATTTTCTCCACTTCGAGATGGTATGTTGATGCTGAAATTAAATTGTATGTTTATTGGTAAGAACTCTGTTTATTGCATTAGAACTCTTGCTCCTATTGGCTCTTATGGTTAGAATGTTAGTCATTCTGTAGCCATATATATTAGGTGGATCCAAGGTTGAATTGAAGAATGCTCATCAATTATTTCTCATCAAATTGTAAGGATATCCTAAATGGATCCTTTTTTGTTCAATAGTTTTTATCATTTGGATGAAGAGATGGAGCGAATGTTTATTACATTTGTAAATGATACAAATTCGTAGAATAGCTCATAATTTAGAAAACAGAATTTCTCTGTAAAATTATGTTAAAAGTAGACTATTGTTTTTTTTCTTCTTGCATTGTCAATATCTATTTATCTATTCCAGATATTGTGGCTTGTAAAGCAAATGAAGATGTTCCAGGAAAAAATGATGGTAAGCAGTTTTTATAACAAACTTTCTGTTATATTAATGATAGTAGCAGTATTATAGCAGAAGTAACTGTAAAATACTATTTCAAAAGACTTGACTATGTATCAAGAAAGTTTTTAATTAAGCAGTGCAAATATATGATCTTTTGCTTTGCATTATAGGTTTGGATTTCCAGTCTTACCTTTTAAGCATGGATTTTCTGTCTCAGTTTAATACTGCTTTACCTGCAAGAAAAAATCCAGCAGGATCAAATCCACAAATTGTTCATTCAAGTCCATTTAATATATTTGTTGGATCTCCCACTAAAGAGGAAGATGAGCATCCAGATATTGATGCTAAAAAAACAAATCATGGAAAACAAGAATCCAGTGAGCACATCAAACAGGTATTGTATGATTGCGGTTTTGTCTTTTATTTTGCTTTCAACTTTTCCCCCTTTGCATAAAATATAAAAGCTGTTACATCTTCCATCATACAATCTTACAGGAATGTCTTTTAAGATTGGATCGTATTACATCCACATCAGTTTTGTAACAAGGTAGATCAGGAACACTGTGGCTATATGCATATCTTTTTCTTCCTGTTTGTTTTGGAAATATCAGCTGTTGTTGTTGTTGTTGTTGTTATTATTATTATTATTATTATTATTATTATTGAGTCCTAGAAGGAAAGGAATGATGAAGGCTGCCCATAGGTTGGGCCTTGCTTTCTTGAATGATTCCAACATGCCAGAATTATGGTACTTGCTTGCTTGACAGTTTGACACTTCGTTCCAGTATGACAGTTTATCAGTACAGTGGTTTATCAAGTGATAAAAATGTGTGGGTGAATTGTAAGTCTGTGTCTCTATCCTTACTTGTTTTTACCTCCCTATTTATTCATTTATCAAATTTGTATGCTATCTAAGTGAATCTGGGCAATTTACAAAGAACATCATAAAATTAATATAAAAATGGGACTAAAAAGCACAGTTAAAATAGATGCTATAGATCTCTCTCTTTTTAACTCTGTTTTTAACTGTGCTATTTAGTCACATTTTTATACAAACCCTGATATTGCATGGACAAGCTAAGAACAGATATGGATTCTTAAAAATAAGCAGATAAAACCCCAAAAGTCTTGTGTATGCCCTCTTGAAAGTTTTAATAAGCAGGTCATACGTACTTTTTGCATTTGAGGAAAGAAAGCTGCCAGTAATTTGGATCTCTAGGATTAGGATCCTAGTATGTGATAAATAGCATTCAAATAAGAGAGAAATTGTTACCTTGCAACATTAATACTGGTAGCAAAAATAACCACTTACTGTACTTTAATAGGTCTCTCCTGTCATGGGATATTAATAGATATTTTTTATGTCCCCGCTGCTGTAGTTGAACTCTTCAAACTCTGATCCTTCAACTCTGAATACTCCACCTGTTGCAAATTTAATCAAGAGTCCTGATTCCAGAGAAAGATTTATTAAGAATATCCAGACACAACTTTTATATGAATCACCAATTAACGGTACTACCTCAACAAGTATGTGTAACTCTCTTTTTTGTGGTATAATACTCAAGAAATGCCCACATTTTTTAAAAATGCAATTGTATTTCAAAAGTAATTTAAATTTTTCTTTAAACCATTAACTATTTACACTGCTGAGCTGAAAGGTAATTATGACACAATCTAAACTTCTAACTCTGTGAATACAGCATAATTTTTCCAGATAGTGTCTCCATTAGTATGTATTAGATTTTGATTGGTATTTTCAAGGTTTTATCCTGAATAGTTTGGTCATAAATTTGCTCTAAATTTGTACGCTGAGTGAGGAATTCTTAACAACTCTTCTTTACTTTGCAATATAGATGATGATGAGAAATGATATGGTAAGAGTAGATATAGATGTCTTGTCAATATGCTAGTTTTCAGGCTGCTTCCCTTTTTATTCCTGTAAAATTGAAATGCTCACACTTCTTGGTTATTTTGCATAGGTCCAAAGATAACCTCCAATATTACTTCTGGAGTTGCTAGTACACTGTCTGAGAAAATAGTAGATACTGTTGGAAACAGCCGATTGAATGCACCTTTATCATCAGTACAAATTCATTTCATTCAGAATATGATACAAGAAACTCTGGATGATTTCAGGTAAAGAGAATTAGATTAATATGTTACTTTACCATATTTTTCTACACATTTATTTTTCATGAGCTTTACCACTTAGTAGATGTTGTATATAAAATATTTCAAAACTGAACCATTCTGAATTTGGTGTGCCCTGATTCAAGAATGAAACAGGGTTTTTTAAAATATGAAATGGCTGCCTTAATAATGTTATAGGTCAGTCTTGAAACAACTGCTAATGCCATTTTCATATCAAATTCTAGTTATCTTTTCCTATCTTCATATAACTGTTATGGGCTGTCACATATGAAATTCCCTGCTCATTCATCAGTAGGTATCTCCAATTTGCTTAGCAGAAAATACCTCAGGTGCTGAAGAAGATGAAAACTGCCGGTGATCAGGAGAGCTGTTGTGGAGCAGTATTTGGTGGGCTGGGTGGTGGCTCAGTTTTTCTACTATTGAATCTGCTCAGACTCTACTATACTTTATCCATAGAATTCCAGGAAACTACTACAAATACTATAAATGTTAAAGTTCAATAGATTCATATCACATTGTTTATCTAAAGTACTGCAGATGCTCCTTTAATCACAGGTTTTCCTCTATGGTTGGTAGTAACATTCCTAAACTATAGTACATTACTTGCTTCTTTAATCATTATGTTCCTTTACTTGGATCCACAATTTTCTAAAAGCTTGCCAAGATAACAAAAATAAATATTGACATATCAAAATACAACCAACTCCTATTGAACATTGCCTCACCTGAAAGTTGCTTGTAGAAATTGGATGAATAAAATATTTTTTCTTTTATTTGATACATTATGTTGTTGTTATTATTATTATTATTATTCGTTTTTAATAATGTAATATAAAAATATACTAGTAATATACTAGACTTAGATGAACTCACAGATACTGTAACATCATGTGTCAGCTTCTGTGAAGAGCTATATGTACCGACCAGGAACTCGCGAATATACAGTAACAACAAACCTTGGTTCACAGCTAAACTTAAGCCGCTACATCATTCCAAAGAGGAAGCCTACAGAAAAGGTGATAAAATGCTGTACAATCAGGCCAGAAATGTATTAACAAGGGAGATCAGAGCAGCAAAAAGAAGGTACTCTGAAAAACTAAAGAATCAGTTCTCAACAAATGAATCAGCAAACATGTGGACAACTCTTAAAAATATCACTGGTTACGGCAAACCTCCTTCCCAGGCTAAAGGAACTCAACAACTGGCAAATGACTTGAATGTGTTTTACTGCACGTTTGAAAGAAAACTACAGTCACCTATTTCCACAACCCCGATCTCAAACACACTAACAACAGCCAAGCCTCCTACAACTAATCCCATCTCAGACATACCAACAACAGCCAAAGCTCCTACAACTGACCCCATCCCAATGGGTTCCCAATCCTAGTGATCACAGAAAAGGAAGTGCAAGACCTAAAGCCAGGAAAAGCTCTAGGCGCAGACAAGATAACTCCTTCTTGCTTAAAAGTCTGTGCTGACCAATTGGCCCCCATCTTCACCCATATCTTCAATAAATTGCTAGAGTTGTGCTATATGTAGTTATGAAAACTTTTGAAAGGCTAGTGTTGTCCTACTTGAAAACCATCACGGATCCGCTGTTAGACCCCCTGCAATTTGCATACTGAGCAAATAGATCAACAGATGATGCTGTTAATATGGCTCTGCACTACATCCTACAACATCTTGAATCTCCAAAGACCTACACAAGAGTCCTCTTTGTAGACTTTACTTCAGCATTCAACACTATCATTCCAGACATTCTTCTAACTAAGCTAAACCATCTAATGGTACCTGAACACACTTGTAAGTGGATCATAAACTTCCTAACAGACAGGAAGCAGCAGGTGAAGCTAGACAGAATCACAGCAGATATCTATACAATTAGCACAGGAGCCCCTCAAGGTTGTGTGCTCTCTCCACTTCTCTCTATATACCAATGACTGCATCTCAAACTATCCATCTGTTAAACTACTGAAGTTCACAGATGACACAACAGTGATCGGTCTCATTCAAGACATTGATGAATCCACATACAGATGGAAGGTTGAACAACCAGCCTCGTGGTGCGACCAGAACAAATTGGAATGAAAATACTCAAAACTGTAGAAATGGTGGGGGACTTTAGGAGAAACCCTTCTATACTATTACCTCTTACAATACTAGACAACACAGTATCAACAGTAGAGACCTTCAAGTTTCTAGGTTCTATCATATCTCAAGACCTAAAATGGACACCTAACATCAAAAACATCGTCAAAAAAGCACAACAAAGAATGCTCTTTCTGCACCCACTCAGAAAGCTCAAACTGTCCAAGGAGCTGCTGATACAGTTCTACAGAGGAATTATTGAGTCTGTCATCTGCACCTCTATAACTGTCTGGTTTGATTCTGCAACCCAACAAGACAGACACAGACTTTAGAGATAATTAGAACTGCAGAAAAAACAATTACTACCAATCTGCCTTCCATTGAGGACCTGTATACTGCACTAGTCAAAAAAAGGGCTGTGAAAATATTTACAGACCCCTCGCATCCTGGATATAAACTGTTCGAATTCCTACCCTCAAAACAACGCTATAGAGCACTGCACACCAGAACAACTAGACAAAAGAACAGTTTTTTCCCGAATGCCATCACTCTGCTAAACAAATAATTCCCTCAACACTGTCAAACTAGTTACTAAGTCTGCATTACTATTAATCTTCTCATTGTTCCTATCACCCATCTCCTCCCACTTATGACTGTATGACTGTAACCTTGTTGCTGGTATCCTTACAATTTATATTGACTGTTTCCTAATACAATTTGATTGCTTATTTGTACCCTATGACTATCATTAAATGTTGTACCTTATGATTCTTGACAAATGTATCTTTTCTTTTATGTATACTGAGAGCACCAAGACAAATTCCTTGTGTGTCCAATCACACTTGGCCAATAAATTATTCTGTTCTGTTCTGTTCTGTTCTGTTCTGTTCTGTTCTGTTCTATTCTATTCTATTCTATTCTATTCTATTCTATTCTATTCTATTCTATTCTATTCTATTCTATTCTACTCTACTCTACTCTACTCTACTCTACTCTACTCTACTCTACTCTACTCTACTCTACTCACCTCTACTCTATTCTAGAATATAGTGATGAAGGAGGTGGATTAACTCACCCTTAGGTTTAGCAGAAACTGAGTGATCTCTTTCTGTCGGCCATAGAAGAGCGTTATGCTCTGTAACAATCCAACTGAAGAATATCTTGTCAGATATTGCATTCATTGATGGCTTTACTGTATAAACTAGGCAAGCACAGTGCAAACAAGTGGACACTGTAACCAATGCAACAAAAATTTAGAAAAGAACTATTTTTATTTATTAGAAGAAGTAACCCTGTGGAAAACAATTGAGAATTTCTATTTGTACTTATTTCAATTCATATCTAAAATATAGCGTATATTTTAAGACAGTGTTATTATTTTACCAAGTGTTTGAAAATAATGATCTAAATTTTTGTCAAGGCTTCTATATCCAATATTTTTCAAGATACAGTGGGGCAAAAAAGTATTTAGTCAGCCACCAAATGTGCAAGTTCTCCCACTTAAAAAGTTGAGAGAGGCCTGTAATTGACATCATAGGTAGACCTCAACTATGAGAGACAAAATGAGGAAACAAATCCAGACAATCACATTGTTTGATTTGGAAAGAATTTATTTGCAAATTATGGTAGAAAATAAGTATTTGGTCAATATCAAAAGTTCATCTCAATACTTCGTTATATATCCTTTGTTGGCAATGACAGAGGTCAAACGTTTTCTGTAAGTCTTCACAAGGTTGGCACACACTATTGCTGGTATGTTGGCCCATTCCCCCATGCGGATCTCCTCTAGAGCAGTGATGTTTTGGGGCTGTCGCTGGGCAACACGGACTTTCAACTCCCTCCAAAGGTTTTCTATGGGGTTGAGATCTGGAGACTGGCTAGGCCACTCCGGGACCTTGAAATGCTTTTTACGAAGCCACTCCTTCGTTGCCCAGGCGATGTGTTTGGGATCATTGTCATGCTGAAAGACCCAGCCACATTTCATCTTCAATGCCCCTGCTGATGGAAGGAGGTTTGCACTCAAAATCTCACAATACATGGCCCCATTCTTTCCTGTACACAGATCAGTCATCCTGGTCCCTTTGCAGAGAAACAACCCCAAAGCATGATGTTGCAACACCCATGCTTCACAATAGGTATGGTGTTCTTTGGATGCAACTCAGCATTCTCTTTCCTTCAAATACGACGAGTTGTGTTTCTACCAAACAGTTCTACTTTGGTTTCATCTGACCATATGACATTCTCCCAATCCTCTTCTGGATCATCCAAATGCTTTCTAGCAAGCTGCATGTACTGGCTTAAGCAGGGGGACACGTCTGGCACTGCAGGATCTGAGTCCTTGGCGGTGTAGTGTTTTACTGATGGTAGCCTTTGTTACCTTGGTCCCAGCTCTCTGCAGGTCATTCACTAGGTCCCCCTGTGTGGTTCTGGGATTTTTGCTCACCGTTCTTGTGATCATTTTGACCCCACTGGGTGAGAACTTGCGTGGAGCCCCAGATTGAGAGAGATTATCAGTGGTCTTGTATGTCTTCCATTTTCTAATTATTGCTCCCACAGTTGATTTCTTCACACCAAGCTGCTTGCCTATTGCAGATTCAGTCTTCCCAGCCTGGTGCAGGTTTACAATTTTGTTTCTGGTGTCCTTTGACAGCTCTTTGGTCTTCACCATAGTGGAGTTTGGAGTGTGACTGTTTGAGGTTGTGGACAGGTGTCTTTTATACTGATAACAAGTTCAAACAGATGCCATTATTACAGGTAATGAGTGGAGGACAGAGGAGCCTCTTAAAAAAGAAGTTACAGGTCTGAGAGAGCCAGAAATCTTGCTTGTTTGTAGGTGACCAAATACTTATTTTCCACCATAATTTACAAATAAATTCTTTCCAAATCAGACAATGTGATTGTCTGGATTTGTTTTCTCATTTTGTCTCTCATAGTTGAGGTCTACCTATGATGTCAATTACAGGCCTCTCTCATCTTTTTAAGTGGGAAAACTTGCACAATTGGTGGCTGACTAAATACTTTTTTGCCCCACTGTAAATATAAAATAGACTCTTTCAGTACATAGGTACTGGTACTGAGTATCCCACGTTCTATAGGCAAGTTACACACTTTTTGAATCTATGAGAAGACTTCTAATTGAAGGGATTACTTAATACATGTAGATATAAAACGATATGTGGCGAAAGAGAAACAGTCTGAGACACTGAAGCAGTGCAAACTCTGCAATATGTTTTCTAAGAAGAAAGAAACAAAATAGTCAATTTTCTCAGTTTCCAATTTAGGATTCAGCTAACTGTATTGTTCATATGCACACACATATGCATGCTCATGCACACACACTGATGTGTAGCTTGTGCCTGCAACAAAACATACAATTTCTTATTTGTCATATTATGTCACAAATTATAATTGTCCTATTGTACTTTGTAGAAGTATTTGTAGAATTAATACATATTTTGCAGAATTTCCTACAGAACAGTTTTCCAACAGGAGAGTTTTGCACACTTCTATTTATTAAAATAAACAGATGTTTTTCTCTGTATTCCATTTACCAGAGTAATTTAGAAGTCTGATGCATTAGCTGTCATATTGGGTACTTGACACTGGAAATGCAGTAAGATGAAGAGAAACAGTCTCTTTCCTAATAGCCTTTTATTTCTAGTAGGTTCCATCAAAGAGATACATTAACATTGAAGTGAAGGGATCTAGTGAGATGATAGTTTATCATTTTGAAATTACCTGTGTAGTAGTAAATCTCTGAATTGGAGAAAAAAATGACTAGACATGTGACATAAATTGGTGTTTTTCTCTCCTCAGGGAAGCTTGTCATCGTGACATTGTAAATTTGCAAGTAGAAATGATCAAACAGTTTCATGTTCAGTTGGTATGTATACAAATATAAAGAGTTGTACATATATGTTGACAAACTTCCCTTTCATTGTAGTACTTAATATTTTATTATTCTAACTCTGGGGCAGGCAATCTAGATGTTTTAAAATGCAATTCCATAATCCTTTAGTGTTAGTCATAATGGATGTGTAACCAAACATTAGGAAAGCCACTTTTCAGCAACCTAAAGGGGAAGGTGGAGCCAGAACAAAAATGGTGCAAGATTGTCAGGATTAGGAATGGTCATTCCCAGATTAGTGGTTTACTTAAAAAGTAAAGAATGTGACAACTTTACTCTATTTTGGTTGTTTTTGGTTGCTTGTGACAACAAAGTCTACCTTTCTTTTTTAAAAAATCTAAGGTACTTTTTAAATGTTAAAATTTCATATTTAACAGTAATTTAATATTAATTCTCCTATTACATATTGCTTTTCTTTTCTTTCTTCTAGAATGAAATGCATGCCTTACTTGAAAGATATTCTATAAATGACAGTTTAGTAGCTGAAATTGAAAGATTGCGTGAAGAAAATAAAAGACTTCAAACCCACTTCTGACAAATTCCTATTCATGTGAAGAAAATAATTTGATATTTTTGTTCCAAGTGGCTAAGACATCATGATGTCATCTGATAATTTCTGAAGTAGAGTGCAAATTCAATATTTCTTTCAGTACCAAATATTTTTAATTGTAGAAAAGCAATAGATACTGACTTAATACAGAAAATGCACTTATGTGTGTATCAAAGTGTTTCTATGGTAAATGAAAATTGAGGCTAACAGGATTATTAACCAATTCTCTACCTGTATATAAAGTGCCTTTATAAAAAAGGAAACTAAATAGAAAATGTATTTTGTATAACAATTCATCAACCTTCTTTGCCTTGTGTGGTGTTGATGGAACTCTCCTTCTTGACTGAAAAAAATGCAAGTGCCTGACTTTTGATTTTTATATTGTACGTGCTCTTTAAAAGCCCGTATCTTTCTTACGATGGTTACTTTGTAAGTGTAGAATACAACTCTAATATGTAACTCAATTGTAAACAAAATACCCTCAGCTTTTCTATATAATTTCAGAACACAGTTTGAATAAACAATATGTGTAGTCTTGTCTAAACATACCTGACCCAATAGTATTACTAGACTAAAATCAGCAATTCCTTAATCTGTTCTTTCAGTATAGTTTTATTGATTTCTAGTGCAGCCATAGTCAAACTCAGTTATTTCAGTTTGATTTTGGTGTTTGTTAAGATTTTTGTTATTAAAGTTGTACAATTGAATGAGTTTAATGTAATTTAATCGGTAAAGTAAAAAACTAAACTATTCATGTACCCAATGGGTTAAAAATATGTCCTGGATCTTCCTGTCACCAATTATTTTTTAAAAGTACGCAATTCCCATGATAGAAACATGTGCCTCTGATGTAAATGAAGAAAACGTTTTCTGATAGTCCAGTTGGTATATTTTTAAAAACTTGTACCAAGTTGATACAATTCAGTAAAATGGTTAGTTTATCCATTTTAATATAAATTTTATTGAGATTATCATAATATAAAATACAAATGAAAATAAAGTTGGTAGAGAAATGGGGAAGGAAAAGAAAGGGGAAGGAAAGGTGTCAGATAATAGTGAAGAGAGAAAAAAAGTATTCCAACTTTTTTCACACCAGTAAAATACAAAAAAATGGTTAATTATCCATGAGGAATGTGTACATGGTGATACAGTCCATTCCAGAATACAAACAGGCTGCCTTTGAAAGCTCTTTACTTATTACAGGTTTGTAAACCCAATTGGCCTGCTTCAGGATGCTATAGTAATGGGATTTTATCCATCAACAAGGAGTTTGGATTACATTTTAAAAAGATTGTCTCATATTGTCAGGTACTACACTAAATTCCACAAAATGTAAATATATTTCAATTTTAATATCATGAATAATGCAACTTGAATTTGCTTTTCCAGGTGCCACTTAGTTGGTAACAAGCTAGCATAGCTATTTATAAGTATAGTAAACTGATTTTAGGAAGGAAAGTTCTGATTTCCAGAATTGTGTTTGTCCTGCATTTAATATAAATGGCTCCATTAAAGCCCTTTGTTTTCCTATTCACACCACAAATCAGAAGAATTACAGTATTCAGAAATGAATAATATGCAGCAGTTCTATATACTTTCCATAGCGGACTTGCAGTAAATGATTATTTTAACGCTGAAATTGACAATGAACCTATGGGAATTACTGTGAAAGGCAGTGTGTTTAAGGACATGAATTAGTTTTAGTTTCTTATGCAGGTAAGGCATATTATTTTGGCAGAAGATATAAAATACTTGGAAAATGTGTCAAAACCTTGTACTTGTCTTCCTTATATATTTCCAATATCTAAAGCATTTGATAATTTCAGGTCTCTTGTTAGACATAGCAGAATTTATATGACATGTTACTTTCTGCAGAGTCAAAATCATGAAATTGTTCAGAGTGTTTAAAAATGTAAAACTATGAAATGCTTTCATACAGAATATAACCTATTCAGTGCTTTTTGTATATCTGACTTAAAGATCTGACTATTTATTGTTCCCAGTAATCTGGCATGGAAGGTGCTTGTCTTTCATTTGACCTTTTAAAATCATTTACAGAAAACTGCAACTGTATTAGTTTTTTTTGTAAACTTGTCCTATACAGAAGTGCTTCCAAGATTCTATCCAAAATACTACGCAGAAGAAATGTTGAAATGTAATGTATATTTAAAAATCATACTGTCACAAAGTAAAAGAAAATCTTCAGCTAAGTATGCTATGAAAGATCTGTGCTAGAATACTGCTTTTGAACACTTGTAAAATAGCTAGGATTTTAAAATAAGACATGGTGACAAGCAATATATAAGGTACATTGATGGGAATGTTGGCTTTGGTGAGTGGAAACCAGAATGAAACTCATGGTGAGTTCTTAATTTACTGAACCAGTATCCCACTGTGAAATCCACAGGTTTCTGTTCTGAGTGAATTTTGACATGCTGTTCCATTTTTCAGATTAATATGCTTGCTTTGTTCATTTACTAAACACAGAAAGTGTTATGTGGTATCATAAAATAAATACAATCCAATTAACTTTTAAAATATTTTAAAGTAAATATTGTCCTTTTATTGATATCACAGTTATATGGTTGCTACCATTATGTTGTTTATTATTATAGCATGATTTTATTGTACATATAGTATCTCTCTGAGAGACATGGATGGTTCAGAAATGTGAAAAATAAATAAAATGAGATTCAAGGCAGAAACCATACATACGTTCGTTTAATATGAGAAAGAGTGGACTTTATTCTCCTTTTTAGAGAGGAAAGATGTTCACATAAATAAAATTAAATAGTATTTTTTGAGGATGGGAATATATTAATATGTGACTCTTAAATCCTTTGGGGAAAAAAAGCACTAGATTAATAGATTTCATATATGGGCAGCAATTATGCTTTCATTAAAGGTAATGTATTAAATTGAACTGTAATACTGGAATTTAAATATAATAAAAACCAATACTAACATACATAATATCCAAGAAATTACAACATTGACTAGTTTTGGTTATGTCATTTATATAATTAATGGTAGTTGTTTAATCCCTGTGCTTGTATTTAATTGGGAGTCAAAATCATTTTCATGTATTTTATTTATTTATTATTTATTAATTAGATTTATATACCGCCCTTCTCCTGCCGGACTCAGGGCGGTGAACAGCCAATTAAAAAACCAATACAAAAAAGTTTAAAACGTACTAAAAACCAATATAAATTAGGCTGAGAATATAAAACAGAATAAAACTCTAAAAAATTTAAAAAGTAGAAGGGATCAGGCAAGTCCGGCAAGTTGGAAGAGATAAGTCTTCAGAGCCCGACGAAAAGTAAAGTACCTGTAACCACAAAAGTACCTGTAACCACAAAAGTAGTTTTAAATTATTACACTGGTTTTCCCTTGGGATTTTCTACTTAACTCATAACCTAATTCTAAGTATATAGAGTTAGGTTTTGCAGCTCAATGGTTGTGGTTTCCATTTTATTTCATATTTATGGTAAAGTCAAGGGAGTGTCTCTTGCACACATATACACCAGGGGTGGGTTCTACTTACCTTTACTACCGATTCGCAATGGGTCAGCGCGTGCTCGCTTTGCTTGCTTGCGCACGCACTCTTCTGCACATGAGCAGAAGCATTCTCATGACATAGGGGTCGGTGAGTGGAGCCTCCCGCCAGTTTTACTACCGGTTCTATAGAACCAGTCCGAACCGGGAGCAACCCACCACTGATATACACCCAGGCTGGGTTCACACCTTACTTAATTATATTGGAAAACTGGGCTTTACATCATACTACATCCAAACCAACCATAGTATGTTTCAGTGCAATGTACAAACTATGTTTCTCTTTTCACACTTCCTCTTTTATATGCTTCTAAATTAAAGCCTCAGTTTCCATAGTGACATGTCATTCAGAACGAAAGACTCAGTGGAGTGAATGGTTGATGAAATAAGGAGCTTCAAAATGGAATCCAATCCTATAGCAAAGCATTTGATATTTATTGGGATTCTTTTTTGTTCTGGAGTATTGTGTAGATCTGAAATGGGAATAAAACTTTTTCCAACATCTATGCTTTTCTTTTGGGGTATTCTGCTTATTTTTACAGCGCTGAAATGAAAGCCTCTGCTTTCTGATGTATATTTTGTTGCCATAGAAACAATGATCTCAGTGGCAGGGATATCACTAACCTCTGCTGTGAAAACAAAACATACAATTGCTTAATATAGAATGCTTTGAAAGCTTGGGGCAGGCTGGGCAAGTGAAAGAATCTAATCAAAATACCCCTTGTTGCAAGAACAACGAATAATGTGACTGGTGTTGCTGTTGTGCCCCTTAAGATTTATTTTGTACAAAGTTTAGGAACCCTTAAGGTCACGTATTTCTAATAATGAAAGCAAAAAATGCAGGTTTTTTAGTCAGTAATGCTATGCGTTCTTTTCTGATCGTAAGGTCTGCTGAATTTGGTGGGATTTAATTCTGAATAGATGTGTATATAATTACATTCTAAATTGCTTTTTTAAAAACGATTTCTTGTTTATTACTTTTCTTTTTTAAGCTACCTTTTAATATACACCATTTTTACTGCTTTGTTACAGGTAGCTCAATGCAATATTTAAGAAAGATATATACAGAAAATAAGGTTGTTTTTATTTGTAATGTGCATTTGGTTTCTTACATTTGCATTCCCTTATTGTAAGGCAAAATTAGCTTGTTTTCTTTTTCAAATGATTGCTAGTTGGGGACTATAGGAGCAAAATTCCAGGTACAAAATGACACAAGTCATTGAGATAGGAATAAAGGGGAAAACAATGTGTGGGTTTCAGTAGACAACAGCTTACCTGTTTCTTCTAAACCATTTTCTCTCTTAAAAGTATATTTTTATAGGATCTTGTTAACCTCTTCTCTCCATGCTTGTATCTCATGTAAATTATGTGTAAAATGGGCTTCTATAAGAATGGCAATGTCTGTATTCTGGAATCATCTAAATGAGCTCAGAAAGGCTTAGCTATATCTGTCAGTCACACATGAGAACTGGGTAGTAGGAAACTCCTGCATGGAGATTACTGCTAATGTAATGAGTAATTTTCTTTTGTGGATTTACAACTGAGTAATATTGCAGGGAAAAAAGTGTACTGTATTATTTTTTGAGTATCCTTTAAAATTTAATATTTCTTTTTTTAATTTTTTTAATTAAATTAAAAACATATACAGACAAGTACAAAAAAGTAAAACAATACACTACATGTATAACATTTAAACGTGACTTCTTGTTTCTTAAGAAGAAGGAAATACAATTGACATCGGTCAATTGTATTTCCAATTATATATTCCCCCCTTTTACCTTATATAACGATATTTTGTAAAGTTTAGTTATAGCTCTGGTATATTTCGTTTGGTACACAATTTGGTTTCAATCCTTGGAATCATCTTTTTACTTGGCTTTCCTTTTCTCCAGCCATTGATACCACTTTTGCCATACTAGGTAATATTCAGATACTTCCTTTTCTTGGATTTCTTTGGTGAGTTTGTCCATCTCGGCACATTCTGTTATTTTCGATATTATTTTATCTTGTGTTGGGATCTCTTCCGATTTCCAATTTTGTGCGAAGATGATTCTTTCTGCAGTCAGAATATGTGTAATATGTTGTTTCTTTTTCATAGTTCTTCGTGAGTATACCCAATAAGTATGTTTCCGGTTTTAATGGTATTTTTTGTGCTGTTATTTCTTCTAATTGAATCTTAATTTTGTTCCAAAATTGTTTTGCTTTTGGGGATAATCACCACATGTGGTAGTATGTCCCTTTTTGTATTCTGCATTTCCAGCAAAGCGGTGAAGTGTTGGGAAACATTTTTGAGATCCGTGCTGGGGGGAGATGCCATCTGTAGAACATCTTGTAAACATTTTCTTTATATGGTATTGATAATGTCAATTTGTTATTAATTTTCCATAGTTTTTCCCAGTTGCTGAGTTCAGTGCTGTATCCAAAGTTCTTCGCCCATGTGATCATGTTCTCTTTTACTATTTCCTCTTCTAATTTGTATACAAGTAGGAAGTTATAGATTTTTAATTTCTCATTTGGGCCCAATAGTATTTTGTCCAATTTCTTTAGTTCTTTTTGAATTCCATATTTCTCCATATCAGTTTTGAATCTGGATTTCAATTGGCCACCAGTCAATTTCCAACCCTTGATCCTTTAGTTCTTCTCTCGTTTTTAGTTTTCCTTCTTCATTTAGGAGTTCTTGGTATGTTTTCATTTTATTTATATCTGTTGTATTTGGATATATTTGTGCTTCCATCGTTGAAATCCACCGTGGGATTCCCTCGTGATGGTTCTTCCTAATTTCAGTCCAAATCGTTAGCAGTGTGTCTCTTATAATGTGTCTTCTAAATAGTTCGGGTTTTTTAGGTGTCTCTTTCCATAGATATGTGTGCCATCCTTTCGTCAGATTGAAACCTTCTAGTGTTAGTATACGTTTGTTTCTGAGTTCGATCCACTCCTTAATCCATGTTAGTGTTGATGCTTTGTCATAAGTTTGCCAGTCTGGAAGCCCCATTCCTCCTCTTTCTCGTTTGTCCTGTAGATGTTTCAGTTTGATTCTTGCCTTTTCCCCCTGCCAGATGTATTTTAATATCATCTTGTCCAGATTTTTAAAGTAAGTTTTTCCTGGATTTATCGGTATTACCTGAAATAGATATAGCATCCTTGGCAAGATGTTCATTTTAATTGAGGCAACTTTACCTAGAAGTAATAATTGTAATTTAGATCATAATTCCAAATCTTTTTCTATTTGTTTGGCCAATTTATTATAGTTGTCTTCTTTGAGCGTTGATATTCTATTGGTGAGCCAGATCCCTAGGTATTTCACTTTCTTTACTATTTGGATTCCTAGTGAGTTTTCCAATTCTTTCCCTTGATTGATGGTGAGGTTCTTCGTAAGCATTTTTGTTTTTTGTTTGTTGATTTTCAAGCCCGCTACTTCCCCATATTGTTCTATTTTGGTCAATAGTTTAGGTCCTGTTTGTAGAGGTTGTTCTAGAATGAGTACTATATCGTCTGCAAATGCTTGCAGTTTGTATTCTTGGTTCTTTATTTTTACTCCCAATATCTCTTTATCTTTCCTAATTTCTCTCAATAATATTTCCAATGTGAGTATGAACAATATGGGGGATAGGGGGCATCCTTGCCTCACTCCTTACTTTATGTTGAATTGTTCTGTTATCTCTCCATTAATTAATATTTTTGCTGTTTAGTTATTGTATATCCTTTTGAGCATTTTTAAGAATCTTCTTCCAATTTTCATCCTTTCCAATTGTAAGGTTAGAAATGTCCAGTTGAGGTTATCGAACGCTTTTTATGCATCCAGGATAATTAACTCTACTTGTTTGTCTGATCGTTGTTCATAATATTCAAGGGTATCGATAATTGTTCTTGTATTGTTTTTAATTTGTCATCTGGGAATAAAGCCATTTTGATCTGGATGTATATAATGATTAATTATATTTTTCAATCTCTGTGTCATAATAGATGTAAATAGTTTGAAATCCACAGTAAGGAGAGATATTGGTCTATAATTCTTGGTTTTGAGAAAATCCGAGTCCTGTTTTGGTATTAATGTAATTATTGTTTCATTCCATGATTGTGGGATTTCAGCTTCTAGGAGTGCATCATTATATATACCTGTATTAAGATATCATCCAGTGATTGCTGAAATATCTTGTAGAATTCTGATGGAATGCCATCTGGTCCCGGTGTTTTCTTGGTTTTTTTTGTTTCTTCCTTGCTTCTGTTAATTCTAGCATGGAAATTGGTCTATTTGGTAGTTCAGTGTGGTCTTTTAATTCTTGGATATTTATTTTGTTTAGGTATCTTATAATATTCTTATTATTCGTTTTTTGTCCTCATTATTGTGGTATATTTGTCTGTCTTCATCCTTTAATTGCTGGATCATCATCTTCTCTTTTTCTTTTTTTAGTTTATAGGCCAGCCGCCAGCCAGTTTTGTTGGAGTGTTCAAATTGGTTTTGTTTAGCCATTTTAATTTTCCTTGCAATCTCTGTTGTTGTAATTAAGTTTATTGTGTGTTTTATGAGATTAATTTTCTCTTTAATTTCTTTATTGTATGGCTCTTCCTGTAGGTCTGATTCATATTGTTGAATTTGTTTCAATAAATTCTCTTTTGTGTCTTGTTTGTCTTTATTTTTTTTTGGCTATATAGGCAGTTGTTAGGCCTCTTATATAGGGTTTAGTTGTGTCCCATAAATTTTGAAGACTAGCATGTTCTTTTACATTAATTTGGAAAAATATTTTCAATTCTCGCTGAATCATTTCCACATATTGTTTATATTTTATGATGTCTTTGTCCATCATCCATCTTCTCCATGTTGGATGACCCTTCCATGTTATTTCAATTGGGCTATGATCTGCCCATGTATCTGTTGCAATCTTTATTTGTTTGATATTTAATTTGAGCTCTGGTGTCATCCAGGCCATGTCAATTCTGGACCATGATTGATGGGGATTCGAGTGGAATGTAAATTGTCTTTTATTTTGATTTCCCTCCAAGCGTCCTGTAATCGGAATTCTTGTGCCATATCCTGAAATGTATCTGGTAATGTTTTTTATTTTATTTTTTTTACTACTTTAGTAGTCCTTCTCTGTTCTACAATTGCATTATAGTCTCCAATGAAACTATATTTTCATAGTTCAATTCTTTAACTGTATTGTGCAATTTCTTGCAGACATTTCATTATCAAAGTAGGTAACATCAGTTCCTGAATGATAAACTGTCTGCTCCTGGTTAGATTTTTCAGTTATTGGTACAACTTCATCAAGTGGACTGTATAAAAGAGAATCAAATCTATAACTTTCCTTAACCCTATAACAATTGCTTTGTGTTCGTTTCCTGGCTTAGAGGGATAGTACTGTGGTTTGTCTAAAGAGTCCATTTCGGAATCTATATACTACTAAAACTCATTGTGTTTACCTGTCTGTATCCTCAGGTTAGCCCAAACGCTCCATTATACTGCAACAGTTGTTGAATCAAGGTATCTAAAATCTGCTAATTTAAAGAATGTATAAAATATTTGGGACACATTATACCTATGCAATTGAAATTTTCACAAATGCTCAGGTCAGATTTATTGGCAAAGTTGTGGCAATTGTAGCATTCCTATGGTAATATGTGATTGCCTACACTTCGTGCCAACTTCCCACAAGCAAAGTCAATGAAGAAATTGAAAAGAATCTGTAGGTCAGTCCCACTGGTATTGGTTTTTTGCCCACCTGTGGCCATTCTGTATATCTGCTTAGGTAAAAAAATATTGACTTCTTAGTGAAATTCATATATCACTAATTATTTTTCTGTTTCTGATATATATTCTTAGATGATCATGGAACTGTACGGTAAAAAATATGGTCAGCCTAAAATGTAATATTTATATTACATATAAAATATATTCTATTCAAAAAGACTGCAATACCTTTCTCTCGACCCAGTATGCCACAGGATTGTCTAGTTAATTGTAAAAATTAAATAGTGGGCAAAGATAGATTGTAGCTTTATATCCTTCCCACGTAGGCCTGTTTCTCCCAAAATAAGACATACCCTGATAATAAGCCCAATTGGGTTTTTAGCGCATGGTAATAAGGCCAAGCGCTTATTTCAAGGTTCAAAAAATATAAGACGGTCTTATTTTCGGGGAAACACAGTAGTAAATGAGAGAAATGTAACAGGGAAAGTCATAGATTTCTCCATAAAGAACGTCAAAATATTGGTTGATAATCTGTTCTGTGTGTAGGGCTCATTCAGATGTTGCAGTATATTTTTCTGAAATGTTAGGACTTGGTCCATTATAAAAAAGCTGGCTATAAAGCCTTCCTTTTGTTTTCTGCGATATTCCCTTAAATCCAACTTGTCTAATAACATCCGGTATAAATACCTGGCATAGATTTGCTGGTACTGCTTAATGTTAAAACAGAACATTTGACTCTGTGTTTGTGTGTGTGCACATTTGTCTGTGTGAAAAGTTTGTAGCTGTCAACATCATTAATGTGTGTATATTTTAACTACCATGAGGTGGCACTCTGACTTCACTTAATTCTGTTTTTAGAATCTCTGCATTTAAAGGAAGAGTGGTTACTTTAGGAACAGGTGGATCATTTGTGTCCAAAGCTAAAGAATGAGATTAAATATAATTCCAGGAAATAACAGATGGTTATATATACAGTAGTTAAAAGTAAACCAATGCAACAAAAAGCAAAAAATATTTTTACATACTTCACAATTGCCTAAGTACTCAAAAGTTTCTGGAGTAAACAGAAGCCAAAAAACTATCAGAAAATTGCTCACTTGAAGCCTAGCTACTAAGGAAGAAAGATCATTTTAGGGATTTTCTGTGCTATAAAGCTCCTGCTAAATCAAAGTCACATTTTTGATCCTTGATCCGTGAATGTATTACTCTGAATAAGAAAAGTTTGGTTTGCTTAGGATTGGTAGGATGAAGACTGGCAATGGGAATTCTCACTCTGCCAGTCAGAAAGTATAATTTTTACTCTTTTAACAGAGCTCCAGTCAGAAAATACAAGTTCCATATACCTCATTTTAAAAAAATGATCTGGAATGTCTTTGAAAATAATGGTGTAAGATATATCATCATTTACAAGATCATTGAAAAAAAATTTCAAACTGATTTGAACATTTATTTTACATGGGGAAAAAGCCACTGTGGAAGGACTGTGTCTAATGAATAAAGTGTTATCTCAGATTAACACTCAGGTTCGGTTCCTCAGCTACTCTGGAAAAAAAAATCTTGCCTGGGACCTTGGACTGTCGGTGTATTAATAGCAGAGGGGGTTTCAGCAGCTTCTGACCAGTTCTGGAGAATCGCTAGCGGAAATTTTGAGTAGTTCGGAGAACAGGTAAATACCACCTCTTGACTGGCCCTGCTCCCATCTATTCTCTGCCTCCTGAGTCCCAGCTGATCAGAAGGAAATGGGGATTTCGCAGGAACCTTTTCCTGGAGTGGGGAAGGAATGGAGATTTTACAGTATCCTTTCCCTGCCATGCCCACCAAGCCATGCCATGCCCACCAAGCCAAGTAAAAAAAATTGATCACTGATCAATAGTTGCAGTCTGTATGGTCCTGTGAGCTAATTCTATTCAAGCAGCTTCATGTGTTTGCAGGAAAATGCTCCTGCAGTGTCCAAGACTGATTCCTTATATAGCCAATATCACACTATTCACACAAATGGAAGTATTTTCAGGCTTAGACAACCACAAATTTACAAATGGATAAACCATCTGGGTTAGAACACTGGAAAAAGCCAAAGAGGACTCACATGCTCAGTGATGATAGGATATTGGCTCACTACTGAGAGAGTGAAGGACATGACAAGTGGAGATAGGATGCCCAGAAGATGCTGGGGAATAGTATGGCTGGCATTGACTATACCATATTCCTGTTATCCAATATCTCAGGACAGCTATTTCTGCCATCACTTTAAAAATGGATTGTTTATACATTCAGTGGAAGACAAGTATTGCTGATTGGCTCATAAACCATCTTCTCTGTCCTGCCTCTCTGGAGATTCTATAAACAATACCAAGTTACCAGGATACCTGTTACCTGGAATTATTAGCTCTAGATCAGGGGTGTCAAACTTGCAACATCACAGCAGCATCAGTGATGTATCGGGATTTTCTCCCCTTTGCTAAACTGGGTGTGGCCAGCGTGTGACACATCCAGGCTATCGGCCGCAAATTTGACAGCCCTGCTCTAGCTGAAATCTTTGATGCCAGATTCTTCCTATCATTAAATATCATTCACTGCTATCAGTGATCATAAGTGTGTATATGACAAAAAGATTGAGGAAGACTAAAAACAGTATGCTGACCATGAGAAAAAAAATTCACATAAATGTTTCTCCCAGTTTGAGCTATTCTTTATTTAATGAGTTGCTGCAGCACCTGTGATATCTGTGAAAAAATAGAACAGGTGTACATCACTTATTAGAAACTATTGAAAGAGCAAGACTATCAATGCCATGACTGAAAGGATACAAAGCTTGTGCTGATGGCAAGTAGTTTCTTTTGAAAAGTTGTTAAAACAGGTGGCACGTTGATTCATATCGGTGGGCATGCGAGTATTGCCCTGGCTCAGCTCCAGCGTGCATGTGTGCACTGGCCAGCTGATTTTCAGGCCTTCTGGGCCCACTGGAAGTCAGGAAACAGACTGTTTCCGGCCTTTGGAGGCCCTCCAGGGGGGTGGGGAAGGCCCGTTGGACTAGATGACCTATAACAGTGATGGCTAACCTTTCTGCGTGGATCGGGTGGGGAGCATTGAATTATGGGTGTTGACACGTGCATGCATGACCCCTCCTGTGCTCCCCCTACTTTTGGCATATGATGGCAAAAACGTTAGCCATCGCTGTGATAGGATATCTGAAGGACATCTTGAAGGACATCTTGAATAATTGTTATAAATGTTTAACTCTTTTCTAACAGCAATGTGAGATTTGCTGATTATAATAGTATTTCTCCAGCAGAGAGCAGATCTAGCCTATATATTAAGAACATTTAACTTGTTTTTCTGAAATTCAGCTAAAAGAAGATATTAATGTACAATTCTGGTTGATGTTAAATATATGTCTCCATCCTAAAGATCATTTTTACACCATGGTAATATTGTAAGTAGATGTCCATTCTGCCAAATTTTCTACAATAAAAACTAACATTGGAATGCTGTTTTAAACCATTTCCCCTAATATATATATATTTTAAAAATTGAGGCATTTAATTAAACAAAGGAAAATATATCAAATATATACTGATATTATTAATATTTTTGAGCCCATAATTATGGATGCTAATGGAGTCAAAGCCTTACAGTACTGCTTTCCATTCTACAACTAAACCTCTGTTGCTGGAACGTGCTAGTTCATTATTTGCATTATCAAAATAGCACCTATTCTAGTAGTAGCACCTTTTCTGACTAACAAAAATTATTAAAGGTGTAAATTTTATGAGCTGCTGTCATAGGGTAGTATGGCTTTTTTCCTAGATTGTCTACCATATTTTCCCGAAAATAAGACCCTGTCTTATTTTTTTGAACCCTGAAATAAGTGCTTGGTCTTATTGCCATGTGCTCTAAAGCCCAATTGGGCTTATTATCAGGGGATGTTTTATTGTGGGGAAAACGGTATGTTCATGAACAAAGTGAACCCAAGACTTTGAAAGGCCCAAAGCAAAAAGTAAAACAGCGCTTCTTCCATCTAATACAAAAGCACTTTATTTTAGTTGTAGTGATAGATTAATTTCCTGCATTGCATGTGAATAAGTTAGGAACATTTCAAAATAGATTGAATGACGCAGCTGGTTGCACCAAAAACACCACAGCATCTGCCATCCAGTTCAGGCTGAGGGGGTCGCAACTGGGATAGCAGCCACACAGTGTCCTCCAGTTGCTCTCTCCACAAACCCCTGAGGCCCGATACCAGAATCCCCCTGGAACGAATTCATGCAATCCCGCTTTGCTTGTCCCCAAAGCAGGTCCGTTGGGCACAGTATTTCTGATGGTTCCGCTTTACCATCAAATACTGTATATCCCGGAAGCCACAATATAATAGCCACCAGGAGGAAGTGGTCCAGGCCATAATGCCTCTTTATCCGCAACAGGTGGCTTGTGAGCAGAGCACTGCAGATGATCTAACTCGGGAGATCAGAATGAGTTACAGGGCAATCCATGGTTCCTGGAGTATCAACTGTTACTAACCCAATGGGATGGCTTGGCATGGAAGGGTGATAAACTCCATGTCCCATTGGCCCTGCGAGAGAAGGTGCTGCATTGTCATGACGTCAAACAGGCAGGCTGCTCGACTAATCCAAAAGTTCCACAAGACCTCACAAACCAGAGTGGAGAGATGAACACATGGTAACAAAACCGTGATTAGCATATATATGTTTACTGTCTTCCAGGTGTAGACTTGGTAGGGGGAGATGCCTGTCAAGCCCCGACTGGCTTGCCATACCTGGGGGGTGGGGCAAGGCAGAAGCAGCTGCAGTGGCAGGAATAGCCATGCGGTGCAGCGATGACCTGGGCAATGATAAGGTGCCGAGCTGGGACGGCATCAGCTTCAGCCACAGTGAATGCAAGAGAGGTGATGGCGGCATTCTCCCCCGCACAGCTGACTGGTGGTGTTACGGAACTCAGCTGGCTGGTGCCAGAGGCAACAGCATGCAGGACAAAGCAGTTGGAGGTTGGACAGAGGCCGGTGGCTGGTGGCCCAAGCACCGGATGGTGGACTGCTAATGGAGAACTGAATGCCGATGCCAGATGCTGGTTGCGTGGGTGGGACTTAGCAGCATGGCTCTGCCTATATAGAGCACTGGGAGGTGGTAGCTCTCAGCGCTGACTTTGCAATGGACTACTACGTACTCATTTGTGCCAGGCCTTAGGCTTCAATAAACCTGTATCAAACAGCTTGTTTGTTTCTGCGTTTGCAAGGCTTGGGGATTTGGATAAGTGAGATATGCTCTACTAGAAACCTCAACAGCATCACTTCCTGCTCCTTCACCCATTTCACAAAAGTTAATTGCAAGAGTCAATTGTAAGAAATTCAGTTTCCTGCTACTTATTTGCTCCAATATTACTTCCGCTTTATAGCTCTTTTCTGTAATAGTAAATTGTTCAATTAATGTTTAATTTTCTGACATTTATTTCAATTGGAATTGTTGGATTTGCCCAACCCTGACACTGACAGATATCCTAAGGCCTGCTTCATCAAAAATAGAGTGGAAACAATCTAAAATCAATTTCTAAAAAGCCCAACCTGACTTGCTCTTAAATTTTGTTCAAAAAAGCCTGACATTTTTCTCAAAAGCTTAAAATCATTTGCTGAAGCACTAAAAGAATACACAATCAGTTCAAGTAAAAACACAGGTAATGAATTAATTGAATCTTGCCCAGGAAAAAACTTCCCAACCTTTCCTAAATGACAGCACTAATGATAGCATTCTGATTCAGTTTGGGGATGAGATATTTAAACTGCTAGTTCTATAAATGGAATAAACACCATGGTCAGTTGATTAGAGTCCAGGCGTCTCCAACCTTGGCTACTTCACGACTTGTGGACTTCAATTCCCAGAATTCCTCAGCCAGCATGAAGTCCACAGGTCATAAAATGGTCAAGGTTGGAAACCCCTGGATTAGACCACTGGAGAATTGACTCTTGCTGATAGGCAGGAAAGGTTCCCACCATCTTTCTCTTTGATGTTCCTGTTCATTTTTTGTCCTTAGCAATTGATAGTTGCTCAATTCCTGCTAATATCTGTACAGGTATCTTCAATGTATAACCACAATTGGAGCTGGGATTGCAATCATAAGTTAGTGTGGTCATAAAGTGAGATGTCACATGACCACACCAATTTACAATGGCAATCTTGGCATCCCTCTTGCAGTCATTAACTGAGAATCGCAGATTGCTGTCTTTGTAATGCTGCACTGTATTTGAACAAAGCATGGTTAGGATAGTGTAGCTATATGAAACATTGCAGATTTACGAAGGCTCCGAGAGCCCTGTGTAAAAAAAGTTATCTGGACAAGCTAGCGCCAAAAAGGAAACAAGGAAGGGAGCAAGGTGATTCTGCTTTGGCTGCAGCAGCTGGTGAAAAAGGAGAAAGATCAGGGTAGGGAAATGGGAGAGAAAGGAATTCTCTACATTGGAAAGAATTGGACAAAACAGTTCTAGTTTTACTGATAGGGAAAGAAAGGATATTCAAAATATGTTTTCGGTTCTCTAAATAAATCTAACCACATTCCAGTTGGTAATGTAATAATATGTGATCAATTGAAAGAAACAAAAGTTTCTCATTAGAGGAGGAGTCAAGAGAGCAAAATAACTATCTTTTTACATGACAATTGACTTGACTGTAATTAATGGGTGGTTTAAGAATAGCTAAAGCATATTTACAGGGGATTTGCACCTGTTAATATTTTGTTTAGCATTCTATAGGTTTGATGTTTGGATTATTCCTGTTAGTGGTACTTAGGATACCAAATGGTTAGAATAAAAAATTCTTTGGCACGATTGTGTAATCTTATATGTGGCCAAGGTACCAAAATATTTTGTAAAATTTCATGAAAAGTTAATAAATTAGCACAAATTGTCCAAAATCTCAAAAGATTATAGTAGTTTCCTGGAAAATCCACAAAATATTCTGAGGTGTAACGATATCACAACATTTTGATAATTTCTAATTTTAAAAAAATATTATTTTATTTGGATGGTGATGTGATGGTCACTTGAAGTTTGATAGAAGCTTACAGTGTTGATACCTGCCTCAGAAGAATGTTAAGTATTTTTGAAATAAGTTTTCTAAGTGGTTCTTAAGGCTGTTATTTTCAGCTTTAAGAAATTAGCTTATAGTAGAAAACATCCGGTGGATGTCATGGTGAGATTGGACATGAGGAGCAGGTCTCTGCGCTCCCGGGCCAAGTTATCTCCATTGGTGGGCTCCATAAGGAGCCAAAGTCACCTTGTAGGGGCAGTGAAGCAAAGAGGGGTGCCCTGTGAGGTCACGTAGGTCACAACTGTCCTGTCTGATCTGGGGTTCTTTTTCCTTGTCAGCCACAGTGAGGAGACAAGGCAACCAAAAGATGGCTGCCACGAAACTGCTACAACCGAGGAACAACTAAACTGGTGCTGGAGTGAAGTAGTGACTGGAACTGGAGGAAAAGATTCCTTTTTACTTAAAACTTAACCCCAAGGAACAATTTAGAACTATTTGCTCAGTATTGTTTGTTAAAGTGGCGATTAAGCATTCTGAGGAAAAATACCAGACTGGAAGGAAAAGACCTAAAGAGAGAAAAATAATAAATTTCTAAAAATACAGAAGATTGGACTCTTAAACTGGGAAGACGTAGTATTGGGAAGGCATTTTAAAATGCTGGAATTATTTTCTTAAAAAAACTTATCCTGCTTCTATAATTG
The DNA here is from genome assembly GCA_030761175.1 of Masticophis lateralis. Lineage (NCBI taxonomy): Eukaryota > Metazoa > Chordata > Lepidosauria > Squamata > Colubridae > Masticophis > Masticophis lateralis. The sequence continues at coordinate 37,192,795 of JAUDYJ010000006.1, read as the reverse complement.
AATTACAATTAAAATCATGATCAAAATAACCAAAAATAAACTGACTAGTGGCAACACTGAAATTTAAGTTGAGAGTGCCACCTGCTGATGAAAGGAAAATATACAAGTCTGGGAAAGGATTGTGAAAATATTTATTGGGTTATACCTAATTTATATTTATATATATATTTATATTAATTAGACTTATATACCGCCCTTCTCCTTACGGACTCAGGGCGGTGAACAGCCGACTAAAAAACCAATACATAAAAGTTAAAATCATACTAAAAACAAATATAAATTTGGCTGAAAGTTTAAAAACAGATAAATATTAAAATAGGTCAATCAAACTCTAAAAAATTTTAAAAATTTTAAAAAATAGAAGGGATCAGGCAAGTCTGGCAAGTTGGAAAAGATAAGTTTTCAAAGCCCGACGAAAAGTCCGGAGGTCAGCGATCGTTCTCAGTTCTGGAAGAAGATCGTTCCAGAGGGTGGGGGCTACCACAGAGAAGGCTCTCCCCCTGGGTGTCGCCAGCCGGCATTGTCTGGCTGACGGCACCCTGAGAAGGCCCTCTCTGTGGGAGCGAACCGGCCGGTTCGCTCCATGACTTAATTACCCCATGACTACTGATGACTCAAATACGAGGACAAGGAAGTTATTTAATTAAAGTGACCCCAGATTGTTATGCTAGAAGATTGAACCTGGGGACATAAAGAGGCCTTTGATAACTTCTGGGACTATTTAAATGGAACTGATTGATTTCCTATGGGATACAAAGAACTGCAATTAGTATACTTCTTGAAGGGCAATTTTAGGTCTGAATAAATGGTTCTTGAACTACTGGACAAAAGTGGGATTTTTAAAAAACAAAATATGATGCTTCATAAGGAAGAAATGAGTGGAACTATGAAGGAGATGTCATTTATTTTGCAAAGCACAAAGGACATCATAGAGAAAGGATTTAGGGAGACTATGAGGAAAATGAAAAATACTATATGAGGGATGATGAGTAAAGAACTAGACGCTCAGAAAAGGGAGGACCTAACAGAAGGAATGGAGGAAAAGATAGAACTAAAGAACCAGTGAACAAAAGAAGAAGACAAGGAAGAGATAATAATAAAAATAACAGTGATTAATGAATTAAACCAGGACGAAAATATTTCAAGAGAGTTAAAAAGAGAATTGGAGATACCGTAATTTTGAATGGGAGATAGGGGTTTGGGTAGTTATTTTGGAAGCTAGGCAGTGGAAGAGGGTAGAGGTGGGAGAAATCTTAGATTGAAGAGCCAAGAAGTAGATGCAGTTAGAGATAAAGATCCAAGAGAGGAATATGGGAGGCAAGTGAAAAAAGCATAGCAACTAAAGTACTGAAGTGGGCAAGAGACAATGGATAGAAATGAAAGGATTTTTCTACTTTTTTGAATCTCTTGAATTGCTTTTTTTCCCCTCTGTCTTTCCCTTCTTTCTTAGAATGGTGGCATGATTAGAAGTTAGGCAGAAATAAGAGAAGGGGGAAACATTTGTATATACATACATTTATATAATGGAATAAAACTAACAAAATGGGAAAATTAGAAATTAAATGATGGTATTATTAAGTATTTTTTAATAATATTGTGATTGACATTGGAAAAATATAGTGAAACATTAAGCAATTAAATAATGAAAGAACATACTTTAATATAAACACGTATTACTATCAGAATTATATAGATTTGATGATTGTAAAAAATATGATTAGAATAATTTTGTATGTCTAAATAATATTGGAATTGGTATTAGAAACACTGAATAATGAAATAATGAATGATTGTATCTTAATACAAATAGATGTAAAGAGTGAAATATGGAAGATAAGTTAAAAATGAACAGGATTCAAAGGACCAAAGTGGGCAAGAGATGTTGGATAGAAAAAATGTCTTTTAATAAAAGGGTGACATGATTAGAATAGAGATAGAAATTAGAGAAAGGGGGAATATTTATACACAATAAAATAAAAGTTTAGTTTAGTTTATTAAATTTTTATACTGCCCTTCTCCCGAGGGACTCAGGGCAGTGTACAGCCATGATAAAACAACATATACCATAAAACTTTAAAAACTATTTAAAAATTTTTATAAACCATAATTAATGACAAAATGTGAATATAACCTATGACTTAATATTCTTGTTAACAAACTAGAATATTAAGTCACAGGTTAGCTATGGTTTGACATGGTTAACTATGGATTCACAGAAAGACTAATCCCATATTCAAAAGAAACAGAAATCATAAAACAGAAGAATTAAATTATTCATCAAAGACAGATAAAAAGGATTGTGAGGCTAGGAGCTTAAGGCTTACTGCTACATAATAAATAACCAAATAAATAACTAAACAAATAAACATGCTGTATTATATCACAATATGGCTAATTTTTCTATCTTCTAGGTATAGAATATTTTTAACACCAAGGTATATAAGAAAGATTAAAGATTGGCTTTGTCCAATATAAAATTCCAAGTGGCAGTTTAGAAAGTGCTTACTATTAAAAATTAGGGTCATGATAAATACAGATATGACAATTGTACAATAACTGAAATAATAGAGACCTTGGTAGGATAATATTTCTTGTTTGTATGACACTTCATGTCTATGAGTCAAAGCTCTTGTGTTCTTGTGCTTATTTGAATATGAAAACAAATGAACTGCAAATATTGATGTCCTACAATATTTATCCAACAAAAGAATTTGCCATAGTATTAATTATCCTGGTGACATAGCATGCCTTCAAATTCTTGTTGTTGTTTTTGTTCAACATTATTTCATAAAGCTGCTGCAAGGAGATGTCTATATTGCAAATGTTCCCAATAAATTATCTAAAGGCATGACATTTTGTGTATATAACCAAGCCTTCTTAACTTGAAATATACTATAAAAAGAAATGAGAAAGGTCAGTTGTATCAGGGAATTTTATGAAAGTCACTGAGCTGGAAGTCTATGAAATTTACCTTATCGCACCTTGTTCAACAAATGTTCAGGTACTGAAGTTGGCTTGCAAGTTATTTCGCTTACTGATTTATCTGTGCATTATTTCTCTTGCTGATGTACTTGTTTCTATAGATATTCAAAAAGACGAATGAAGGTATTTAGGGATTTTTTATTCACATTTATTTGTAAAGTACAATAGACAACAGCAACTGAAGTCAATTTCTGGATTTAAAAATACAGTTCTATGCATATCTATTGTATAAGACTTCCTAATAATTGTATCATGTTTCTGTTTTTAGATTTTGATCAAAAGATGACGCTCAAGCAAATTTGTCATAATCCCATTGGTCTTGAATTAGGTTAACATCAAAAGTTGAAAAAAATCTTGCAACCTTTGTAAATGTTTGCATTTAGCTATCATTTTATTAGAATTAATACTTTTACTATGATTCATTTGTTTACTGGTGTAAAATGTGAACGATCTGCATAACTGATGAAGCAGTTTCATTTTAAAAAGATTAACATTACGGTAGTATTTCTTCTGATACAGATGTCTGATATTCATTAAATTATTTTCATAATATGCTCAGTGCAGTCTTCATGGGAAAAGGTAATTCAAATGGGCTTAGATATGAAGATTACTACATGGAATTAAAACTAATGAAGGACTGTAAACACTTCTTGGCTGTGTTGAAAACCTGCTGAACTAAACTCACAGAGACTAGTAGGAGTATTTGATTTATGAATTTGAAAATAAATAAGTTAATTATAAATTGTAGTGTATCCAGAGAGAGCATCAGGGATTGATTTTATAAATTAACATATTTATTTAGGATTGGGAAAACAAACTAAATAACATGTTAAATTTGTACATAATAAATATGAAGGTAGTGCAAATCAAGTTGGGAATTACAGAAGAAGAACACATCTACTTAATGATGTTGATTATTTATCTGTTTCTAAATTCCAGTCAAGAACATATTTAATACTCTGTATCTACGGTACTTTTTTGATCATGACTCACTTAAATGAGCTATGCAATACCTTGTCAGCTTTCAAATCACTTATTTCTCCATTTACTACTCACTTTGCAACAAAATGAACCTTTGAGATGGGCTGGGTTGAGAGAAAAGTGATTGGCCAAATGTAACCCAGAGATAAGTTCTGTGGTCTTTCTGACTCTTGCCATAACCACCTGTTATCTGAGCTATTGTAATGCTTTTTACCTGGGGCTGCCCTTGAAGACCATTCTGTAATTATACCTGGGCCAGAATATGGCTTCTAGGACATACTTTCTTCAGATGGTTCTGGTCAGATCAGGCAGGGTCAGAATGCACAAACTCATCAACCAAACAGTGCCATTGATCATTTAGAAAAATTTTGGAATTTGGCTGTTCAAACAGGCCATTCTGTGATTCTGCCTGGTTAATTATAAGCAATTAGAGTTTTGTTTGCATGTTTTCCCCATGTGCTAGTATTACAGTAATGTATTTGTATAATATTTTAAACTCTGTACATTGCTTTCAATTTTGGCAACCTAACAAATTATTATTTATCCTTATTTCCTTAAATTATATAAAGACATATCTATATCTAGCCACCCAGAGTCCCCTAAAACTGCAAGATGGACAGCATATAAATTTAATAAATAAATAAATCAAATCTCATATTCTCTACGTTCCAGTGTCTCCTTACTTTTTTTTGTAGAAAAATTTAAGCTAACCACTTGCGACAAAACATGTAAAAACAAATAATCAAATCAAATTTAGCACATCAAAAGCTCTCTTGTTGTCCCTCTCTCCTAATAACATGCATAAAAATGCTATAATTTATTTTGTGTGCATGTGTGTATGTAAGTGTAAGAAATGAAGGGATCCAGTGTCCAACCAGCCTGTTTTAGGAAAGATTAAGGAGATGGTTGGACTACAGTTTCAGAGAATTTAAAATGTCCATGGCACAATGAGGTGAAATAATCCATTGGTCAGATTAGATATCAGTATGCTGATGATGCCTAGATGTATATTCCGATTTTAGGCTGAGCAAATGGTGTTGTCAGTCTTGCCCCGTGTATGTAGAAGTACAGACTCAGGATTATCCATAGCAACATTAAGTGGCTGTGGTTATTTGGACCACTTTATCCTGGAGATTTTCCATTTTTAGTCCTACATGGGGTTGTATTTCTTTTGCAGAAAAAGAAGACTTTACTAGGTAAGTAGAACAGTGGGAGGGGAAGGGAACAGATGTGCTGTATGATTTAGCTTCGCTAGAAAGGAGGATTTCCTGCTTTCTAGCAAAGCTAAAGCACGCAGCACAGCTGATTGTAGGAAATACCGATTTGGATGAACCAGTTGTTTTTATCACTACCGTTTCACCCAAACCGGAGCGAACCAATAGCATTTCACCCCTGGGAGTGACAAAACACACACATCCCCCCCTACACACCAATCCAAAATAATGCTAAATTGAAGCAACATATAAATAGCAAACAAACAAACATTAAATCTCTTGTTCGTTTATATACAAACCACAGAGAATATAAAAATACAAGAAGAAGATTTGATGCACTGGGCCCAAAAGAGCATTTGATCCAGGATGTTTGCATGGCAAAAAAGGTACCTCTTTTCTATTTCTGCTTTTCAACAATTGGTGTATCCCCACATTGATCATCCAGGTTATCCCTGGAATTGCTTATCCAATTTCTCATATTACCTTTTTTAGAGCTAACCCATTCAGAAAACCATCTTATTGTTGTGACATTAAATGATATTTCAATGATAACAGCTCAATCCTGTCAATACAGCATCAGCCAAAGACACGTGATAAATGAGATTATTTTTTTGTAAACAGGAGAAAAAAAAAGTCAATTGGAGGTGAAGTTTATTGCATTAGTATGGTTGTAATTGCTTTTGACCCTTTTAATTTTATTGTTTGCTGTCCAGAATTCTTTGAGATGGAGAGGAGGGTGGGGGTGGGGTAGAAATGCTCTAAACAATAAATAATATTTTCAAACATTAAAGCAAGAGTGGTATGCTGGCTTAGTGTTGAAGATGTTTGCCTCCCACTTGGAAGATTGAGAGTTCAATCCTAGGTAGTGGCAGATGTTTCTTTCAGTGGTGGGATTCAAATTTTTTTACTATCAGTTCTGTGGGCGTGGCTTGGGCATGGCATGGCTTGGTGGGCGTGGCAGGGGAAGGATACTGCAAAATCCCCATTTCCTCCTGATCAGCTGAGACTTGGGACGTAGAGAATAGATGGGGCGGGGCCAATCAGAGGTGTTATTTACCGGTTCTCTGAACTACTCAAAATTTCCACTACCAGTTCTCCAGAACTGATCAGAACCTGCTGAATACCATCTCTGGTTTCTCTCCTCCGGCGCAAAGAAGAAAATCTATTGCAATTCCACAAAGGTGTCAGGAAAGGCATCCAGCTAGTAAACACTCCACTCCATCTTGTCACCCTGATTCAACTCTGAATTAAGGGACTTCAGGATCATAAAAGGAAAGAGGGGAAGTAAGAACAAAGAATAACAAGAAAATAGCAACAGCAGCAGAAATATTCAGATGAGCCTTAGTAATGCTTGGGGTAAGTGCCAAAGTTTCTGGAGCATCATTTCATCATTACTTTTACCAGATCTTGAAATGCTTTTTTTTGAAGCGTTCTAAACAGCCCTGTTCTTTGGGGCTTTTTAGTAAGTGGCTGGGATACCCTGAAAGGAGTGTAAAATCCAGAAAGAAAAGGAGAACAGAAAATACTGTAAACTTAAGCAATAAGCTTTACATTTTGAACATTATGTTAGAAGCCGGAGACCTCTAATTTATTCTTTCCTCTCTAATGCTTGATATCTTTTAAATGTTCTAAATAATAAAGGAAAGTTGTGGGTGCAGCTAAGTCTATGATTTTGGGAAACAATAACACAACATCAACTCTGTAAAAATGGAAATGGATTAATATATCCTCTTGTTGCAGTGATTGTTCTGGAACACTACAAAACAAAATATTTGAAGGCTTTGCATGAGATTTATTTTAGATAATGAACAAAATGGGGGAGGAGGGAGGGAGGGAGGCTTTTCTGTACTGCAACCTCTGAATAATCCTGTGCACAATATTTCACATAGATATACTAAAACTAAGTAGTAAATAAAAGATTCAAATTGCATTGCCACCTTAAATTATGTACTGTATAACAACATTCCCTGCTTATGTGTCTGATGACACTAAAGCTACTGAATATATAAAATATTCAGTTGTCTCTTCAATTTTATATGCAATCAGTCATATTTAGTATGTGCAACTTTGTATTGTTAAAGCCAAGAGAAGTGCAAGAGGAAAGTTATATTGAACTGCTTTTTTGCCATTGCAATCAAATGTATAATGAGCCTTTTGTATTATATTAATACTTATATAAGTGTAGGTTACGGAAACTTATTTTGAATAACTTTGATTTGAAACTTGAATTTTGTTTCCAGTTGTTTTGCAGGTCTGATTCACTTAGTCAGACTGAAGTATCTGCTGGAGGTGTTGATTTGAATACTAAAAAAAGAAGTTATTATTGTAACAGAGCATTCCTGGAATAGCTTGTCTGAATTGCCAAAAGGGATAAAAAGGCTGGTTTGGGAACTAACTATGCACTTTGCCTTGTGGAGAAAGGAGTTCCATTTTCCATCTTCTTTGAGCAGCAAAATACTTGACATTGTAAAGTCTGCCTGTATTTAAATAGGGAGAAATATTAAGAAAAAAGTCAGTCTGGGAATCCATGGGTTGAAGCAAAAAATTGTCGCTTACCAGGTCTGTTGTTTCAGTATTCTGATGAAGAGGAGAAAAAAAAAATTGGGTCCTTTCGTGAAGAGGTTTGTACTTGCTGCATAGCTTCAATAGAAAGTTTTTTTAGTCTTTTCAATAATGATTGGTGCTGTTTGGTTAAGGATATGCTTAATGCATCAATCTCTTGTAAAGATAATTCGTTCAGGTTCAAGGATTCCATGTTAGGAAAAATTGTTCTATGATTGTAAAATTTACAAGAAAAATTCATAGACCTGAGCAATAATTTCACATCGTCTGCTACCATTTGTCAGATATTTATATATTGATGGTCGTGCTCATTTGGTTCTATGAGAAGTTATTTGGTCAATACAGCTTCAGGTTCAAAAAAGGTTGTTTTAATATTTACAAAATATATACATGCATAAACAGGGTTGCATTTACCTTAACTGTATTACTCAGAAGTTGAGAGGAGAGAGAACTTCACTTGTTGTCTTGCTGATAGATGAGGGAGAGAGATGAAGATATCCAAGGGATCTCTGGGTAAGAGTCCAGTAAGAGAGTTCATTGGCTGATACAGTTACATGTGATGTCTGTAAAGACTTAACCCCTTCTAGTCTCTGGTGCATCATATACAGGCAATATCTGACAAAGATGGCTGCATTTACTCCAGTTATTGGGCTGATATTCTTGATTACCACTAGAAACTCTGTTCCTTTAGCTGAATTTTCTCATTGCTATCATATTAAAGAAGAAATAGAATAGGTTGAGTATTATGGGAGCATAACTCATGGCCTTATATACAGAACTGGAATGGAATAGTAACATTCCTCACCTTCATTTTGTGAACATTCTGTTCCTCTCTCTATAGATCAGTGGTGGGTTGCTTCCCGGTTCAGACCGGTTCAGAAGAACTGGTAGTAAAACCGGTGGGAGGCTTCGCCCACTGACCCGGACATCATCATAGGTGATCTGCGCATCTGCAGAAGAGCATGTGCATGCCTAAGCGAAGGGAGCTCGTGGGCACGGGCGCGATGCGAACCTGTAGTAAAGGTAAGTAGAACCCACCCCTGCTATAGATGTATGTATTTTATGCCATAAATCCCCCCCGCACACACACACACACACACAAACACGCACACACACACATTGTCACCTCTCAATATTAGTTAAAACTATTGATAACTATTGGCAGGCCGCCAAATGCAAGAAAAACTGCAAGAGACATGCCTCTTTATTTATTATTTATTTATTATTTAGACTTATATACCGCCCTTCTCCTTGCGGACTCAGGGCGGTGAACAGCCAAATAAAAACCAAGTACACAAAAGTTAAAATTTCATAAAAAGAACAAATATAAATTAGCCAATAATTAAAATGGATTAATTTAAAATACATAAACTCTAAAAATACTAAAATATTTAACAGGAATCAGGCTAAGCTGGCAAGCTGGAAAAAGTATGTTTTTAAAGCCCGCCGAAAAGTCGGGAGGTCGGAAATTTATCTGACAGGTGTCCAATTGCACAGGTAAAGAACTAGGTCTCCTTTATTTTCCTGACACTCTGCCAATCTTGTGCCAAGATTGAAAAATAGCTGGCAGGAATGCAGGGTAGCTGTGAGAGTTGCTGAAAAATTGGTTGGAGATGGATTCAATGGTTAACAGGATGTTGGCATGGAGAATGGGAGGAGCCCCTTCTTTTGATACTTTGGAAACCTCTTTCCACACATTGTGTGATTTGTAGAATGAAGTTGCCAAAATATAAGAATGATGCAAGGTGACCTCATTAAGAAGGCCTGGTATGGCAAGGAGGTTCTCAGACAGGCTGCATGGACCTGTCAGCAGTGGAAGAAAACTGTTGAAGATAAGTGGCACACAGCAGGTCCTGTGCAGCACAAGGCTGTGCTGGCAATTGGGATTGGGTGGTATTGTGCTGGCATGGCTGGCTAAGGAAAGCTGGATGCATTTATCAGTGAGAATGGTGGCACATGTGCTGAAGTTGAGGCCTCGGGATGGTGACAACTGCTTCAGACTGATGGGGCCTTGTGATCAACTTCATGCCCAGCCTAACGCAGCTGCTGAATACCACTATTCGGGGTGAACAAAAGGACATAGAGGATCGAGGGGAGGAAATAGGCAGATGCGGGAAGAGTGGCAGAGCTTGTAAATGCAAGCAGCCTGCCAAACACCCAAATTTTGTTGATATGGCTGCAGGGGCACTGCAGCAGTTATAACTTCAGGCACAGGTTGTAATTCCCTTTTCATTCAGCACCACTGTAATTTCAAATGATCATAAATCAAAGATTACCTGTGGCGCTTAGGAGATTTCCTTTCTTACTATTCGCAAAGTCATGCTCATCTTTTTCATGTCTGCTTCGACAAAATTTTAGTCCTTGAATATAGGGCAAATCGCATCTTATTTTTCGGAATTTAGTTTGGAATACAAAACTTCTCATTTTAAATGTATTTTTTCTTATGTCTTTGAAGTTTAGCTACATATCTACAGCGTTCTCGCTTTTCATCTTTATATATTCTATCTCTAGTGCTCGTGTGATCTGCATGTTAACAAGCATTTAAATAAGATATGATATGTCAATCCTGTTGCAGTTAGAATAAGATTGAGCTGCAGTATTAAAAAAAATCTCTTCCACAGGTCCTTTTTCCTGTGTGTATGATTCTATATTAAAATGGAAATGAATAAGGAAAATATCTTTGTGTCTGGGTATCATTATTCCTCATGTGTTCTTCACATCTGAAGAAGGCTCACTCTTAATTTTGGGATAGAGAATCAAGCTGCACTTTAGATACAATTTTTAATGCACATTTTCCCAACAGAATCCCAATAATGGATCCCCAAATGTAACAGGATGGTCTTTTTTCTTTTTGAGTAAATGAATCTATATTATTGTCTATTCAAGTTATTAATATTTTCCTCCTCCACCTCTGCTCTGTACTCAACCATCTTTTTGGTTATTATATTGATGTATTATCTCGTGTTTTTCATTTTATTATTCTATTATTTTACTTCTGTTCTGTTTACATTCCTTTTATTTTTCTTCCTTTTTATTGTTGTAAACCGCCTAGAGTAGCACCACGATAAGATAGGCAGTAAATAAACAAATAATGAGCTGGGCATTTTACTGTATTAAAACATTATTTGCTAGAAGACTGCTGAAGAAGTAGAAATTTCCTTTTTCATTCTTTGCACTTACACTAGAAAAAAAGACACCTTTTAAGGTAAGTAACACAAAGTAGAAAGTCTTTTTTATCCCAGATGAAAACTTTGTCCTCACTTATGCTTTTTATCATCATGTGCAGGCACAGGATGCTTTTGCTATCCAGATATTGTTGTACTACTCCTTCTATCATTCTCATTAAATGACCCAAGATTGATTAGAACCGGAATCCAACAACTTCAAGAGGATCAAGAATTCTCCTCCTGGATCTTTTTTATGTTGATTTTAATTTTTTCCCCCAATTTTGTTAAATCAAATGGTTGTTGATTTAAGATTTATTTGATTACTGTTCGATGAACATTTTTTTACTGAGCTCCATAGAATGGCATAAAGTAGGATGTCAAACTGGTGGCCCATGGGTCAGATGTGTCACACACAAGCCATGTTCATCCTAGCGCCGCGAATGGAAAAATGTTACAAAAGGTCACGTGATAGCAATGTGACATGGTGAGTTTAACACCCATGGCAAAAAATATTACAAACGAGCAAACAAATAAAGGGGAAGGATCTAGAAGTCATCTTTTAATGCAGCCGATTTGTTTTCACCATGGAATAGGAAAACTGCAAAACTAAATGAAAATTGGAATTCTATCTTTTATTAAATAACACATTTTACTTTTTTTTCTCTATTCTTCTCCTTTTCTTTTGTTTCCCTTTTGAAGTGGAAAATAGTAGCATTATGAAGGAATGCTTGAAAATATACTGTGGAGGTTAAGAATTACAAAGCAAATAGGGAAGTTATACAGTATATTTTGCTTATGCTAAAGAAAATGCACCTGCAAACTTCGTTGTAGGCAATTATTCTGGAAGGAGAAATTGAAACAGTGGTTTTTAGCAAAGAAAAAAAATAAGAAGAAGCTCAAGAGACTGACTTTGTATGCAAAAACAATAAATTCAAGAGCCAAAAGTGGCTTTCTTAGAAAAGAGAATTTGAGTGAGGAGTGACAGTACTGAAATAATACTTCCTTAATTGGGTTGTCTAAAAGTCTAATTAAAACCTATACCTGCAAGCTGTATACCTGCAAGCTTTGAGGCTCACCTATAGTATAACTACTCATTTCCCCTCTTATATAGGAAATTGTGTAAACATGAGAAATAATGGGGAATGCCTTAGAGGAGTAGCAAAAGTCAAGCCTTGAACCTGAAGAACAGCTGCCATCTAGAATGGGCGTGTTGACCTAAATGGGCTTGTAGTTTATATTTGCACAAATATACTGAAGTGATATTGAAACTGCCTTCATCTGGAAAGCATATTTGAGTGTAACAATTCTTTATAATTCCAAAACTCTTTAAGATTTTGCTTTTAGTAGCTTAGTTTTTTTTTTTAAAAAAACCTTTTTGGAGATAAAAACTCCCTAGGGATGGCATTATAAAAACCCCACTGGGAAAAAGTTGGAAGAAACAAAACATGGTTTCATTGTTGAATTAAGTAGGACTAACCATTCCCAGAAATCTCCTGGATATCCAACAATGCAAAATTCCAAGCAAGCTGATAAGAGACTGTTGGAGGATGAGCACTCTATGGGAACATAAATAAGTGATAACTTTTAAATGAGTTCCTATTTCTCTGTCACTTTTCTTTGAGTACTGCTTTTGTGTTCTTAGTGCATCATCATGTGCTTTGATTGATATTTTCACCAAGCCATAGAAAAACAGTAGCTTTCTACTCTTCTGTATAATATAGCTAAGCATTAATTTCATCACACAGGAATATATTTAGGAAAGAGAATAATGCTTGGGAGACAAGCAGAAACCTGTACAACATACAGGTGTTCTATTCAAAAATATAGATTAAAAGCAATCAAATGAAATCTCAAATGAAATCAATTTTCCAAATGGAATTTTTAAAAGTTGATTCGAGACGTTGAATGAAATCAGATGCCTCTGAAAGAAATAGATTGATTTTGGATGCTTCTGCATCTCCACAAAAATGTCTTTTTTCCAAATCAGTTTGGATAACTGAAATAAATTGATTCAATTTGAAAATTCAGTTTGAACATCTAAATAAAATTGGATCACTTTTCTGAATCAATTTGAACTGTCAAGCTGAATTGGATGAGAACTGATAATTCAAATTAAATTTTACACTATTTGCACATGTCTGGTAGTGATGTCCTACTATTCAAACTAATTATGAAATCATAAATCAATTTTCTTTGGAAATGGCAGAATCTGCCACAGTAAAATTTTAATCTTAGCCTATCAAGAGTATTTGATAGGAAATACCATTATATGGAATAGTGGAAGTCAACAAAAGAGAAGACAGAAGAGAAAATGCAAAATGATTTTGTAGAAAAAGATGATTAGCCATGCAATCCTATCAGGGATGCTGGAGAAGTTTGTTGGTCTGTATTTTTGAGAAACTAACTGCTCTTATATGTTCCAAAGTGGAACAGGATATTCCTGTTCTGGTAGCAGTGTTCTGATATCTCAGGAAAGCAGTGTTCCAATATCTCAGGGGTTTCACAAAGAAGAGGGAGTCAAACCATTCTCCAAAGCACCTGAAGGCAGGACAAGAAGCAACGGATGGAAACTAATCAAGGAGAGAAGCAACCTAGAACTAAGAAGAAATTTCTGACAGTTAGAACAATTAATCAGTGGAACAACTTGCCTCCATATATTGTGAATGCTTCAACATCGGAGGTTTTTAAGAAGAGATTGAATAACCATTTGTCTGAAATGGAATAGGGTTTCCTGCCTAAGCAGGAGGTTGGATTAGAAGACCTCCAAAGTCTTTCCAAATCTGTTGTTCTGTTCTGTTCTGTTCTGCTCTATTCTGCTCTGCTCTACTCTTCAAAATATAGTTTAAAAAAGATTTTGTGATGTCCCTTTCAGCCCAGAAAACGCCTTCAAATTAGCTTTCATGAATACATTATACATAACTGCATTTTTAAAGAAATGATACATACAAAACAATAATAAATATACTGGGAAATGTTTTTTCAGAAACTGAATGCTTGTTTGTAAATGAAATCTTGACAACAAAATGCAAAGTTTGAAAGAAATGGTATTAAGTTTGAATGCAAGCAAAATTAGTAAAGTTATGATATAGTCTGATATCTACTAAACTTAGTTGGGCTTTCAACACAGAGTTCTTATTTGAGGGACAAATGACCAGGTTCAAACTATCCAGTTTAGATACATTGTGCAAATAGCTAGCACACTGGAAAAAACTCCAGTGCTGGGAAAGGTAGAAGAAAAAGAAGACAATGATTAGCAGCAAGGTGGATAGACTCAGTTACAGTAATGATGAGTGCATCATTGGAAGAGCTGAAGGACTAGATTAGGGACAGATCATAATGGAGAGTATCTATATATGTGATTGGTAAGAGTTGACAATAATTTGATGTCACATGACACAGGATTAGAATGTGAAATTGAGAAAGATTTATTCAGAAAATTTAGCCAATGACAAGAACTTTGAGGAATATAACTATAGCTAAAAGTAGGACTTATTCCTTCATGTAACTTTAAATATGGCTTCAAGCAAGGACTTTGATATTATAAGTCATACACATGTGGCTTACTATATGCATGACTCACAATAATACAGGTAGTCCTCGATTTATGACAATTGAACCCAAAATTTATGTTGTGAAGTGAAAAAACTTTTAGGTGAATTTTGTCTGATTTTACAACTTTTCTTGCCACGTTTGTTAAGTGAATCACTGCAGTGGTTAAATTAGTAACACAGCTGTTAAGTGAATCTGGCTTCCTTATCGACTTTGCTTGTCAGAAGGTCACAAAAGCGGATCACATGACCCCCGGACACTGCAACTGGCATAAATATGAATCATTTGTCAAGTATTCAAATGTAAATCATGTGACCATGGCGATATTGCAATGGCCATAAGTGTGAAAAATGATCATAAGTCATTTTTTTCAGTGGTGTTGTAATTTTGAACAGTCACTAAATGAATTATTATTATTATTTTTTTATTGAAAAAGTTTTACAATACAATTTTAACATGCCTTCCACCCCAACCCCACCCCAACAACCACCCCCTCCCCTCCCCCCTCAACCCCCCCTTCCCCCCCCTGACTTCCACTATTAAACAATCATATATTACAATCAACAACCAACAACCTTTTAGGTGAGATCTGGCTAGCAATAAAACAATTTTAAACTTATTTAGTACAAAAAATATTCTAAACTTTTAAAATCTATTAACCCCCCCCCCAGATATATAACCACATGAATCATTTATAAAAAATCATAGAAAATTTTCGCATACAAAATATAACACTTATCTTTTTTTTTAAAAAAATGATAAAATAGTGTTGGGCATCTTAAGTTTTGAATTAAAATATCATATAAATCCCACAATTTACTCTTATAATATTTCTTAATCCTTCAAATATAAAAATCATCATTAAACAGAATAAACAGAAAAACATCAAATAAAATAACAAATTTAACCTTATAAAATAAAAAGAATTAAGCTATTTTTTAAAAAAATATATCAAATTTAAACAATACCTCATCATAAAGATATAAATCCAATTATATATTTAATAAACATTATTATAACTCAAGTGCTACTTGAAACTTCTTACTCTGATATTTGTTCTGCATGTATACTACCCATTTCTTCCACTTTTTAATAAAAGCTTCATGGGTCCTATCTTTCAGGTATGCAGAAATCACTAAATGAATTATTGTAAGTCAAGGATTGCCTATAGTCAGTGGAAGCCATGTTAAGTACCACAAGGTTTCATCAAATAAGGGACATGCAGGGTTGATCAAGCCTTATATAGCAGGTATTGTTTTGGAACCTTCCTGATTTGGATTTAATAATTATGTTTTAGAGGGGACAAATTCAGTGGAAGTTGGCTTTTTGTGGCATGATGTCACTGATTCTTTCAAGGAGTTTCAGCCATGTGTTCCTATTTAATAATGAACTTAAACTGGCAATTTATTCCCATATTATGTTAATTTTGAAATGTCATTGAAAATTTGTAAACTGATATGTTTTCCAGCTTGAGAAAACTGCTTAAACCTTGTAGTGGGTTAGCCATCTGGGTCACATCGCATATATCTTTTCATGTGGATTTCCTAGAAGATTGAGTGACTACTATATTATTCTTTCATCTTATTTACACTGTAGAAAAATAGGCTCTTTGACAATTGTTATTGTATTTTAAAAATGTATTACCATGAGTTGAGCAGCTATTTCATTACATTGTGGGAAACATATCTGAAAATATTTTTATTATTTTAATAGAAGAATCATCATACCCACTGGTAAAGCTTGAAATTACATTCTTAACGTAATTTCTTTATGTGCTCCATAAAAAAAGAAAAAGAAAAAGAAAAGAAAATGGCATTACAGGGGATAAAATATTTAGTGTAACAAAAAATGTATCGTTTAAAAGTGTTTGCATTATTCAAAGTTATACATCCGTAAGTGTTTGCTCTAAGACTTTGACAATATGTTGCCATGGTTACCAGTTATTTGAACTCTGGCCTTGAAGTTACATGCTGCATGGATGGGTATTGGCCATCTTTAGACGTGAAATGGCAAACAAGTAATGTCACAAAAATTGAATATTTAGTAACCTTCACATTCATTAAATGTCATGCACCACAGCAAGTTTTGGTTTTATAAACAAGGCATGATGTTTAGGTATATTTTGTCAGTCATTTTGAGGTACCTCAATTACTTTTATCACTGTCCTTTTTTAATAAAAGGATACTTAGCTAGCAAGTATAGATCAGTGGTGGGTTTCAAAATTTTTTACTACTGGTTCTGTGGGTGTGGTTTGGTAGGTGTGGCAGGAGAAGGATACTGTAAAATCTCTATTCCCACTCCACTCCAGGGGAAGGTTACTGCAAAATCCCCATTTCTCTCAATCCGCTGGGACTTGGGAGGCAGAGAATAGATGGGGGCTGGGCCAGTCAGAATTCTTACTACTGGTTCTCCGAACTACTCAAAATTTCCGCTACCAGTTCTCCAGAACTGGTCAAAACCTGCTGAAGCCCACCTCTAGTATAGATGTGTTCATGAGCCTTCTAGAACTATTGCTACTAACATTGGCATTCAGAGCAATATAATGTCACCAGCATGGTGAAGTAATGATGCAAATCCCTTCTGTCTGTATTTGAATCTTGATGTCTGACACCAGCATGTACGCTGTGGTTTTTGCGTCATGATGCCATCAAACATATTTCAACACTTTCTTTTGCCCTCCTGCAGGTGCGTATGGCTGCTAAATATATTCTTTGTGAAATTTGTTGAGTAACAAATTGGTACTTTACAGCAGAAGATTTCTCATTAAAACTATCATAAAGTTGGGTTTTTGTCTTTGCCTTGGAGGAGAATGTGTCCCTGGAGAGAAAGGTTTTGTTTAGTACACAGGATTCAGCTTGGATTGAAGTGGTGGATAAATCTCATCTATAAATATAAATAAATACCTTGACAAGTGAAAGAGGGGGAGGCGGGGGGGGGGGATCAAAAATTTAATCTGGAGAAATTCACATTTTTTTTATCTTTTGTTTTTATGGATCCCAGCTTCATTTCTAACAAATGTGAGGAGGATCTGCTTCCTACTATTTCATATATAGAAAGCTTCTCTCAAGATGTAACATTTCATGTAACATGCTGATATTTCCATGACATAGAAAACCTTGACTTCTTACAGTGCTAAATTAGATGTTTGTCACATATTTGGTGTTAAATAGCAGATTTGTTTCATTAGTGGGTGTTAGAGGGAAGGGAGCCCCAAGGGCAGTGTCAATGAAACTGCAACCATAGCCTGTATCTACAAATTGCTATTGGAGAAAAGTTTTTATTGGTGGTAAGCTACATAGTGCTAAACCATGCAGAAAATACAATGTCAAATTGGTCCCTTTAGCAGAAGATGATACCATTTTCATTGTGCAATGGTAAATAGAACCTGAATTAGGAATACAGCTGTCAGCCTTGTCCCATTCCCTTCTTTTATCAGGGCAAAATTATGTGAAAGGTCAGAGATACCAAATGCAAGATGGTTTCAGAGAAATAAGAGTAAAGGTTAGGTGTGACGATCATGAGTATGACAGTAAGAAGGGTATCAATTACAACTTTAACAGTGGGCATAAATAGAGAAAATTCCATGAAAAAGAATAATCTGTTGGGGGAGATAGAAAAAAGTCAAGGTGACATATTGAAGAAGAACTGGCTGACAGGCAGGTGTATATGCTTCCAACACGGGGATTAGTGAAGGAATAGTGAGATCTCCTTTGCCATACTTGGTTTCAAACTGACAGTTTCCTAATAGAAATGCAAAAGAAAGAAGCCCATCAAGGTGAATAAACAAAAGACATTTAACATAGATGAGCACTTCAAAATAAGGAGCACATATGATTGGGTGAAAATAGATTTATCAGCATCACAAAGGACTATGATACAACTTGGCAAGTTGAAGCAGAATAACTTCCGTAAAATAAAAAAAAAGTTAAATTATATTGGTTTGCTTTCAGGTATTGCAAGATACCCTGCTATTTTTTGGGGAATGGGCTAACATTTCATTCTCTGAAACACCCAGATGTAAACCTTGGTTTCTGAATAATGTAGAAGAGACTCCAAAGCCACTTTTGGAGATTCTGATAACATGTGATCATACAATGCTTTGAGAGGAAATAGTGCTATTCCATCTTGCTGGACCAGATGCTACATAATGAAACAACTAATGTAGTTCAGGGCAAGTATGGAATCTGACCAAACCCCCAGCATGTGCTCAGAACCAAATATATTATACGGCAGTGAGGGCCAACCTTTTCGGCACTGAGTGCTGAAAATATCATGTGGAAATGTTCTTCACACATGCATGCTTGTCGGGGCCATGCTCCGGAAAAGCCAAACTTCCGGGTTCTAGCATGAATGCGTGCTCAACAATCAGCTGGCCAGTGTGCATGTGCAGGCAAGTTTTTGGCATTGCCGCGCACGTGAAACAATTGTACTCCAGAAAAGCCAAACTTCCAGGTTCTAGCATGCATGCGCGCCCGATGATCATTTGGCTGGTGCACATGCACAGGCTTGTTTTTGGCACTGCCGCATGCACAAAGGGATCACACTCCAGAAAAGCCGAACTTCTGAATTCTGGTGTGCATGCAAACCCAACAATCACCTGGCCAGCGTGCAAGTGCACAGGGGATTTCAGCACTGCTGCACACGTGAAGGGCAGCTGATCGTCACGCGTGTATGCATGCCAGAAACCCATAAGACAAACAGGCAAGGACATGCGTGTCAGGCAACATGGCTTCATGTACCACTTTGGGCACACATGCCATTGGTTTGTCATCATAGTTATAGGGGAACAATTTAAGCAAGCTAGAGAAGTCCATGGCCATTTAGAAATATACCAGAATTTGGAGAGAATGGAATGGTTTAATCTCCTATCTGCTTAAAACATTCTGTGTAGAACAAAGCAGCTCTGTCTATTACAAACTTCTTCCTTAACTATGGATACAATTCCCACTACTGGTTCATCCCCTTTACAGTTCAGCTTGCAGACCTCACTCAAACAGACATTTGTGCACATAGTTAGGTGCTCACTGCATTCCATTATTTATTATCTCTAAGTAAGCTCTGGGTAGAAATTAACTTGAAAATATTAACAAAGCAATTGACGCTATACCTTATACCCTATATTTATCCTATACCCTCCTAACTTTCCAAAAAGCACCAAAGACCTGGTACTGAGATTGGATGAGGTTGGGTGAGAAAATTTTATGACGGACCTTTTGCTTTTAATATATTTATGTATTAAGTTGTTTTATTATTGATATTATTTTAATCACTGCTTGGGAGATGTCCAGCATTTAATATAACATGGGCGGCTATATAGATGTTTTTGGGTAGCTAAATAAATAAATTTCCTCTTTAGAAATTGAAATATATTTAGATTTTTATGAGCTTTAGACTGGTTATAAATAATATCTAATTGGGTATAGTTGCTGTTTCTCAGAAACTAGTCTTTAATGTTCTTGCAATCCGGCCTGAAATAAGATTTTAATTTTTTGTTTCTGCAATATTTTAAAGAAGATAGAACTTCAAAGAAATGGCTTTTTTTTTAAAGGTCATAGCACATTCTGGGTCAGCTATTAGATTTCCCCCCTAATTTTAGAATTTACCACTTCTGAATCTTCCTATAAATAAATGTCTCCATGACTTATTCTTCTGGTAAGAGCTACGTGTAGTTTGATGTGCCATTTTCAGTCATAATTTGTCATTCCAGAGTCTGAATCAAATGAATCTGATAAAACAGTTTGAATGAAAATGTACTTTCTGGATAGAAAGATATTCCATAGTGAAATTTCAGCAGCAAGTACCATATCCCTACAGGACGCAACTACCCAAACTGTATAGCTCTTACTGCTTATTTTCAATCATTGCATTTCTAGTTGAAGGGTTCTCTCTATTTAGTTTGAGAGCAGAGCTCAGGCTGCTTTGCATGCAGAGCACATGTTAAATCCCTGGTAATTTACGCTAGGAAATAAGCACGGGAATAGATGGACAAGTACATTCTTTTCAAGCACATCATTCCAATAAATGCACACAAGAGGAATATGAATCTGCATGCTGTCCCTAAGCCTGCATTGCCCCATTCTGCAGGCATTCTGCTGCTCGTCTGAGCAAAAAGCCAAAATAAAATAAAATAAAATGTTTTCTTTCTTTGTGAATGTCCTAAAAGCCTTTTTCCTTCTTAAAAGTGTTGGGAGGTTTAATTGCACTGTCTGTTTATAGTCATTACAGCATAGCTGCAATGCCTGTCCAGGAACATTGATCTCCACTAAATATTTAATTGGTACAGATTAAGGAAAAAGGTCCCTGTTTAGTAGCACTGGATGTGCTTTGTCTTCTTGACATTTCTAGGTAGGATTTGAAGAAACCCAGGAAGTTGCTGCTGATCCATGGGGAACCTACTCAGGAATTCAGGTAAGATGGCTATTTTTTTTAGAAATCAGGATGATTCTAATAATAATGATTGATGTTTGGTATAAAGCCTTCTCTTATAAATTCAGGTCAGATCAAAACTACAGCTTTGTATCAGAAGATTAGACAGGGAAAGTTAAGTATTGGGAGATTGGTCTAGCAGACACAGTATGGGGTGTGTTTGCTGTATGTGTTCACAATCACAGCAAAATTCCACACTTCCACAGGTTTGGCATGTTCACATTGGGAATTATGAAATCCATTATATTAGCCATGGCAACTCTATTTTACAAAAATGGTGGGAGGGAGAATGAACATATTATATGCCCATATTGTTTGATATTTGTATGCAATGTGAGGTGCCAATTTACCACAAAAGTAGTAAAAAGTGGGAATACGCCATAGTTAAAAACTTCCTAGTAATAAACAGCTGGTTGCCTTATGTTTCCAGCATTAGCATTTAAGTTCACTGCAGCTGAACTCAATTTGTATCAGTGGAGATTTATATCAAACAGTGGGAAGGCAGGTCATATCCTACTGCTGTCTTGCAGAATTAGTATCAAGAACATAGGCCATTACAGCAAGAAATAAAAGGTAGTTAGAGGAATAATTCATGTTCTACGAACTCATGTAATGGTTGCTCTATCTTACTCTGTCTCCTAAACTGATTATTTTGTTTTCAGAGAAAAATCAATCTCACCAGATTATTTCCTTCCTTCCTTCCAGGATATTTACAACTTGCAGAAAATACTCCTATATTTTATAGGCATAAGTGAATTCTATTTTGCAAATAGTTTTACAATATATATTACCAGCATTTACATATTACTAGGGGCTAATGTTATTTTTTTTACTCTAGGTATCTAACCAACTGAGGAATTAATATCTATAATTATCATGCCCTATTATATTTTTCAAGGTTTTCTTGTATACTTTGTCTTGTAGCTCATATCAAGGTCTAAAAGAAGGAGAAAACTATCACACATCTGTTTGCTGAAATGTATTTGCTATAGAGGAATTGAAGGCTTATGGATTGCGTGATTGTTCCGTTAGTGGATTTCCCTCCCTTTGTCTGATGTAAATACAGGTGGGATTAATCTGCTACTTATTTTATCTAGCATTTCACCATAAGCTCTCAAATATATTACTAAAGGGAATTTATAGATGTGGCCAACAAGATGTCTTATGGAGATAATCCTATTTGTTTATTCAACACTAAACACAATTTATAAGCAAGTTGGACAACTTATTTTAATTATAAAAAAATCAAATATTTTCCCTAAGGAGATTTACAAGGAATGTACAACATTTATTTAAATGTGTCTAGTACACATTCTTCAAGATTCATTTTTTAAAATGTAAACAACATGATGTAGAATGCACACAAAAAGAAATAATGCCCAAGGCACAAGACAAGAAATGCATGAGACAAGAAAAAGAAACATACTTAAATTTAATTTGCTCCTTTACCAGTCACTATACTTTTCCAAACCTTTCTCTGAGATGTAGTAATACTTTCCCATACTTTCCTTATGTTGTAATGGTTGTCTTTGCTACAATAGAAGTTGTGGGTGGTATATTCTGCCAGAAAATGCATTAATGACATCATAGTTGCAGTAAGTGGAAGAATAAACTGGCATCCGAATAGATACTGACTCCTTGGAAGTAGAGAGAGCAGCTGCATTCCCTTTACCACTTCCAATAATTGCCATTTGGAGAGTTGCAGTGGAAACCTCATCCTGTAATATGCACTGAAATTTCATAGATACTGGATATAAAGGTATTGTAATAGCTTGTTATACCCTTTAATTTAGGTCCAGAAATACAGTATCAAAACCTAATGAACTCAAAAAGGACACTACAATGCTAATAAATGATGGTTTGCTTAGTGATTAGTAATAACTATCAGAATGCACCACTTGACAACCTGACTGAAATGGGTGGGTAAAATTGTTAGTAATTTTTTATCTCTTAGTGAATAATGCACTTAATTTTAGATAAAATATGCTTCATAAAAATAGAATAAACAAAAGCATCCACCAGAAGTTTTTTCTCCTTTTAGGGTGGATGGAGATAGGGATGTTACAATACCTGCACTGAAGAGAATTAACAATCCTAGTTAAGGAGGACAAAAGTAGAAGATATTCAATACTCCTCCACAGTCTGAATAGGTGAAGAGGGCAGAGGCCCTTCTGTAATGGTCAGATCATTTTCTGATTATGCTGAGGCTTATCAGCATTGCTGACCTTCACAGGGACAGGGAATCCATTAGGCTGGTCTGTCCCAGGAGCTTTCTGGATCATCTTGTTATTATGCTGATTGCAACTTTTGAGTCAGAGGTTGACCAGATAGATCATCAGCCTGCAGAGCTAGCAGGCAATCAAGCATCTGTAGCAGTTTCAAAACAATTGAACTTGAGTAGGTGAGACTCAGTTCAGGTAATGATGGGACAGACTCTGGCAGGACTCATAGCCCAATAACACATCAGCAGCTACAAAGGGCTGAACAAAAATGATCAGTAAAGGTAATAATATCCTTATTAGATTTAGATTTATTGGATTTATATACCGCCCTTCTCCCGAGAGACTCAGGGCGGTGTACAGCCATGATAAAAGACACTAAACCCTACAACATTTAAAAACCCATTTAAAACAAAACTAAACAAATTTTGGCCTACTTAGTTAAAAACCCATAATTTAAAATACCCCATCCAAATTTTTTAGCCAGGCCAGCCTGTTGAAATAACAAGGTCTTAAGGGCCGGTGAAAAGTACGAAGATTGGGAATCATACGTAGTTCATTCCAGAGGGCAGGTGCCCCTACAGAGAAGGCTCTCCCCCTGGGGATCGCCAGCCTACATTATTTTGCTGACGGCACCCTGAGGAGCTCCTCTCTGTGGGAGCATGTTGGTCAGTAGGAGACTGTTGGTGGCAGAAAGTGGTCCTGTAAGTATCCGGGCCCTAAGCTTATTCAAGCAAGTATAATAGCTGGGGATATATAAGAACATTCATGAGATTCTAGAAACAACTTTCTAACTCCAGACTCTTATTTCTGACACTTTTGTTCTTTGTTGTGACCCTAAGGCTTGACTTTCAGAATATCTTGTCAAATTTAAACCCTCTTTGTGAACAAATACTAGACCTCCTGCTGGCAAGAAGTCACTATGTCTCACATTAAAAGTTATATACTCTCTGATCTCTCTAAGTCTTAAGTGCTTTCTGATTATTCACCCAGTTATTAGCAGGTTTATGACATAGCAATAAAGCCTTTGAAACTTGCATTCGCCTGGCTTTCTATTTTGTGTCTGCGTGCTTAACATGTTTATTGGTTTCCAGTGGCCACTTGAGATTTTTCCTAGTGATTTGGTGATTTTTGCCACATCCATCACTGATCTCTGGAATAAGACATCAGCTGTAAAACAGCTGAATAAAACTGCCCCCAAGTGGCCTTACTTGTGTACTGATTCAAAGGTTATTCAAGGTTCACACAGGAACTTTAGAAGCTGAAGTACAGAAGAAACTTCTAAAGCATTGATGATGAGAACAGAGTGGTTGTGACTGAACACATAAACAGGTTCAAGTGAAAAGGAGTTCATCCATAGAGGCCTTTACACAAATTGTCCCCCTTTTAAAATTGTACCTGGAAATCTTTCTGCAGTAGGTGAAGCTCCAACAGTGTAGATTCTGCTGCTAAACTGGTGCCAATATATTAAACAGGACACTGTGTTTTGAACCAATTTTACTTTCCAAGTATTATTTAGTGGCAGTACCAAAAAGAACCTAATATCAGAGAGCACCTATCATAGTAGATGTGAGACGCCATGGGCATGGCTGACCAATGACAGGCTATCCTGCTGAAATTGGACATAGGCCCTCCTAGCCATGGCCTCCACTTTCCATTCAACTAAAAGCCATGAGTCCAAGACAAACACAGATCTGCCACAAATCTGCCTTTAAATAGTTTTTCTGACCTGGACATTGTGCTCAGGAATGTCTGATTGGAGTCCCTATCCCTGACTGACCTTGAGGATGGAAGCACTGAGACAGGCAGAAGAGAATGTCATTCCATGTTTTCTTTTGGTAAAATTGGGGACTATTATGGCTGCTATATATAGTAACAGGCTTTGTTTTCTGATAAGGATTTGATTTTTATGACTTTATGATTGAAAGCCAATTTGGTGTAGTGGTTAAGCAATCAGGCTAGAAACTGGGAAACTATGAGTTCCAGTCTTGACTTATTTATATTATTTTGTGATTTATAACAGTTTATTTTATTGAGAGTTATCCAAAGCAGATGATGGTATATAAACACTATGAAATAAGTGATTATATTGGCATTCATTGAAATTACTTAATTTGATGGTTAATCAGCAATAACATGCAAATAAAATAAAAAGTACAATTAAATAAACATCCCGCATAGATAATTCTCTTGGTATCATATAAACTATTTTAAACACTAAGATTGTTAGCACGAAGTCTTCAATGAGGAGACCATCATCAATTGGCCTGTGTAGCGTAGGGGGCTAATGCCTCCTACTAAAGGCAGCAATTAACACCAGCTGCCTGTAATTTCTCTGAGTTCAATCCTAGCCAGGCTCAAGGTCGACTCAGCCTTCCATCCTTACTAAGGTGGGTAAATTGAGGACCCAGTTTGTGGGGGCAATAAGCTGACTTTGTATAAATATACAAAAGTATGAAAGCTATTGCTTAATGCATTGTAAGCCGCCCTGAGTCTCCGGAGAAGGGCGGCATATAAATCAAATTAAAAATAAAAAAATAAAAAAATAAAATTGTAACAAAAAACAAATAATAGGTTAGTTGTAATTATTGCTATATTTCAAGCAAGCTCAATCAGATCAAACTGTTCCTATATATGTTGGCTATAAAACAGAACATTATGGAGGAATATGTGATTCTAGCCACCAGAAGATAGTTAAGACAAAAAGTCAGGACAGTCTGTATTGAGTTAGTGAAGGCATTATAAGTGTATGGCATAGATCTTGATGAGATTGACTGTGAAAGTTCAGGTGGACAGTTATTTCAATGGTGTCTGATATACAGTGGAAGAGACATTAATTGGATGGAGTTTCCTCTTTTTAGGATTGTAGTTTCCAAGGCACATGTGTGACTGTCAAAGCTCTTCAGAACTAAGTTAATATAAAAATGAATGATAGCAGAGTTAAAATGCAGCCCTGCCTGACTTCCCTGAAAGCTGGTACTAGAAGTAAACTATGATTAGTTGATGTTGATAATTTATGCAATAGCTTTTCTCTTGAGATCAAGCAAAATGTCTATCTGAAATCAATAAGTGCTGCGTAGCTGGATTGAGAAGTATATTGTTGTATTGCAGGGGTGTCAAACTCGCAACTTCATGTTGTCATCACATGTTATATCATGACTTTCCCCCCCTTCGCTAAAATGTGGGTGGGCATGGCCAACATGTGATTCTGTTGTTTCTGATTAACCTCAGATGTTGTTATCATCTCCAGAGGTTTTGTTGGGTTTAAGTTATTTATTTATTTATCTATTTTGTTGCATTTCTATGCTGCCCAACTCCCAAGGGACTCTGGGCAGCTTACAACAAAGAATAAAACAATGCGAACAATCACATAAAAAATGTTAAAAAGAAAAACATTAAAACATTAAAAACATGCACTCCTATTTGTGGCTGGGTCTCAGAAGATCCTTATAACGAGATCAATGGCCCCAGGCCTGCCGGAAGAACCTGGTCTTCACCGTTTTGCGGAAAGCCAATAGAGTGGGGGCAGTCCGGACCTCAGGAGGTAATTGGTTCCAGAGGCCGGGGCAACCATAGAGAAGGCCATCCCCCATGAGCCCGCCAGCCGACATTATTTAGCTGATGGGACCCGGAGGAGACCGACTCTGTGGGATCTTACCGGTCACTGGGAGCTATGTGGTAGAAGGAGGTCTCAAAGATAGCCTGGCCCTGAGCCATATAGGGCTTTAAAGGTAATGACCAACACTTTGAATTGCACCTGGAGACCAATAGGGAGCCAGTGCAGCTTGCAGAGAATTGGTGTAATGTGGGTGTATCTAGGCGCACACACTATAACTCATGAGACTGTATTCTGGACCAACTGTAGTCTCCGAACACTTTTCAAGTGTTGCAATAATCCAACTGTGAGGTGACAAGGGCAAGGAGGCTCTCCTTGGATGAGGAGAGCCTCCTGATCCAAGTAGGGTCACAACTGGTGCACCAGACAAACCTGTGCTACTTTATCAGGGAGTTTGTTTCAGTGCAAGTACCAGTGGAAATACTGGAGGGCAATCCACATCAGATCTAGAGTAAAAAATGGTGTCTTCACCTTTTACATAACAAAAGGTTCCATCAAACAGCTGCAGGAATAAGGAATCAAGTTGGGGTGGTTACTGCAAAGGTAAAAACAACAACAACCGTTCATCAGAAAAGTGCTGTATTTTAGTCAGTTGCTGCCAAGCCATCCTCACTGTCTGCTTATTTTTACTTTTGAACAGCTGTTTATATTGGTTTTTGGTGTAAAAAATGCTGGGTGGAAAGGGTAATGGATAGTTCCTATGTGCTTGGTATGTAGTAATCAGAATTCTTTTGGCATTTACAAAATTCAAATCAAACCAGGTTTTTGAGTGGTAAACAACTTTTTGAGTTTTCTGTAAGTTATTGACAGTTAAAAGTGGCTTCAATGCCTGAACTTTTCTGTTATAATGGTACATAATGTGACATAGCAAAGAAGTTTGGAACTGAATGTAAAAATTATCTATTCCTCTGGTTTTTGTACCATCTTGTAGAACAATATCATATCTCCAGCACCAAATTTGAAAATTAGTCAAAAGAAAATTCTTGGAAAATTCAGATACAATTCTCTTGGAAAATAGTCACTATCACAATGTCTAATAATTTTAATTGGAGCAAGTGGGTGTGGGTCAGTTAGCCTGCAGAAATTGTTGTATCATCAATTGTAAAGTCCTAGATCTAGCCCAAAGGTGTACATTGCTTTTACCACATTTCATATACTGCTTATACATTGCCTTTTATTCTTTGCCTTATTCTCAATTCTCTATTTTTGGGATCTCATCAAGTTCATCCAACCACCCATTTTTGGCCTTTCTCTCAAACCTTTTCAGATCTTTGTTCATATTAGTTTTTAAATTTGATTCTCTTTCATACTCATTTTTGATTATTCCTGTTTTACCACACCTTTCTTGGAAACAGAGAAGAGTCTGAAAGTAACTATACTTGTTCAGTCAAGGGGTTTAAATCCGGAATGGTACTTTCTTTTCAACAATGTCAGATTACCTTTTTAGCTAGACTCCAACTTCGATAAGTAATCCATTGTTGTAACATTGAATTTATGTGAGCCCTCTCCTATATAGCCATGTATCACATTTATTTATTATATGAATTATTGTGGCCATTGTTGTAAGAGCTGAAAAACATACTTTGCCTTGATTTTCTAGAATTTAGTAATAATGTTTTTAAAGTTTAAGGTCTATATTTTCTCTTTTTCCAGATTTAATCTGAGCTTTATCTTTTTTGTCTTAGAAATGCAGCATGTTATTATCATGTGGTCATCCTCGGGAGAAATGTGTTGCAACATCACAGTACGAATTCCACTCCTTATGTAGTTTATCATCTAGATTTATGTCTAGATCAATAATTTGTGAATGACTATGGTGTTGACCAATCATTACAATTTAATGTTAAATTTACAAGTGAGAAGAGGAGGAGGCATTACTAATTTACTCATTAGGAATGCTGGAAACTATGGTCAAAGATATCTGGAAGGAGCCTAATGGAAGGTAACATTAGGTAAAACATTATATTTCAAAACATTTGAAATATTTTTATATTGTAGAAATGAGAATGTTATGTTTCTGCATGGTTGAGGTTTAATAACATGTTAAAGACTGTATATTAATATACCTGTATATTAATATCATGTAGATCTTTCCCCAACTTTTTTGTTTTTATGTTTATAACTATTATATATACTTTTTGGTTGTATTATCACTGTTGTATTTATGCTTGTTGAATCCAGTAATCATATTTTAAAAATTAAAAATATAAATAATTAAATATTAAACTTACCAAATAAATATTCAAAGTCCAGATTTTAGTGGCTTGTTCATGCTCAGTATGACTTTGATTTTTAAAAAGATTCTGTAGTTAGTCCCACCCTCCATATTCATGTGTGGGACTTCATTTCTCCTGTTGTCTGACTTTGACTGGTGAGATCCAGCATCTTGGTCCTAATGGGCAGCTATTCTTCGTTGTGTTTCATCCTCACGGCTGTGGGAATTGAAAGAATTTATTTTATGCTGATATTCTGGAGGGAAGTGAAGATGGTGGGGGTGAAAGGCCCTGAACAAAACCTTTAAGCAGCTGAGTGTGATCACTTGGGCCTGTAAAAATATATAGCAAGGTCAAGAACGAGAGCTGCTTTTATAAGCAGTCAAGAGGAATGAATTTGGCAGCAAAGTTCAGGATGAAGCAGAGGCACAGAACAAGTAATAGAAGACTATGGAACAGAACATTGCAGTAGTCAGTGAAAGTGAATTGGGAATTGTCCCTCTATCAAAACATATATAAAGGCTGAACCAGTGGCTCTCATACTACTAAACAGTTATATATACAATGAATTGTTATCTTTCACATTCAAGGCCAGGAAGAGAACAGCCTCATTTCTATTAATTTCTGTTGGCTGAAAATGGTGGGAAGAAAAATAGGCAGACTTTTTCTAAAATTGAATATAATTCTTAGTTTATTTAGTAGGCTGATCTTCAACAGAGATATGGCTTCTATTTTGACTGCAATACAGCAACTTAAGGAGCCCTATAAAATAAGCCCTGTGAAATCTCTATGGTAGTTCGTGAAGATGGAACTTCATGTCTGGCCAAGTCAGGATTTATAGTATTGCAGTGCCAGTATTAAAGCCTGATAGCCAGGGCTAACTTTAGGCTAAGGCTGAATAGGCACTGTCCTAGGGTCCAAAGCTTAATAGGTCACTCCTCCTTCCAAATTATCCTAAAAATCCAAATCCTTGCATCAGCAGGGGGTAGCACTATCAGTTAATGTGGTCTAGGAATGCCATACACCTTTCAGCCAACACTGCTGATAGCAACATTAGTGTATTATCATTACAACACAACAGGAGAGTCCTGCAGCTCAACAGCAATGATAAACAGTACGGTAACAACAGTTCCTTTTACAATTCCTCTAACCGTGAATTAAATTGTCAATACCTAGTTCCAATACCAGAACTAAATTGTAATCTAAATGGAACTATTAACACAGATCTGATACCCTAGCAAAGTGGGGTGGAGTATGATACATATGATAACTCCCATACCAATCCTGGCGTAAAGTCTATAGCAGCTGCAGCATTCACAGCAATCTGATACTAAGTATCTAGTTCTGTGCCTGACAGATATAATAGGAAATACAAGAAAATTTATCCCCTA
This sequence comes from Masticophis lateralis, assembly GCA_030761175.1. Classification (NCBI taxonomy): domain Eukaryota; kingdom Metazoa; phylum Chordata; class Lepidosauria; order Squamata; family Colubridae; genus Masticophis; species Masticophis lateralis. The sequence continues at coordinate 37,162,475 of JAUDYJ010000006.1, read as the reverse complement.
TCTTGTCAATGCATTTCCCTAGAACATTATGAAATCTCAAATTTCATTGGTTCAATGACAAAGCAAGTTGCAAAATGGGCAACTGCCTTCTGCTGCAGAATATCTCAGATTTTGAAAACATTGCCAATTTGTGACATGTCTTATCCATTGCTTTCAACAGTGTAGGTACTTGATGCAGAGATATCTGACCAGTTTAAACAAAGACTATCAGATGAAATATATGAGAAATTCATTTGTCAGCCATCCTCATAGGCTTTGTATTCTGGGTCTGCTTGGGTAGTACTGATGGAAGACCTGAGACATTGCAGCAGAATATGATCAGGAATGGAAGACATCTTTATTCTGTTTTGTGCCCATAGTAATTTTTGGGAGTAAGAAAGGCAAATTATTTTGTATCCCCTATCATGAATAGAACGAATTATATGCTTGCACTTTTGTATTTGCATTTTTGCATGATGTCATGATATATGTAACATCATTTTGATATCATCATTCTGGACCATTCCCTTTAATATGCCTGGTTTTCCACCATTCCCTTCTTTTCTTGGAATATCCTCCTTATCACCCACTGTACTACCACCCATCTTGGGTGTAGAGAAAAAGAACCTGAAATCGAATGTGAGAGGCAGATTGGAATATTACATTCAATGGAATGGCCACTGGGTAGTAACAGATGATTAAAACGCCTGTGGCCTCCTTTGACAGTTCCATCACAAGTACAAACACCTAACTGGCCACAAATTCAGGCATTGGCATTTGCTAGCAGTTCCGACTCTGAGGGAATAAGAGACTTTTAAAATGATTAATGACAAGAACAGCCCCCCTACACACTCATGAAAAGGGAAATTGTGGAATAGAGAAGTAACAGACATGAAAATGTTCCCCTTTCCTGCTATCTGGTGTCAGGGAAAGGAGTTAGAAAGACCCCAAAAGAAGGAAATCTGTCTGGTTTTCACTAAAGAAAAAACAAAAGTTTTCCCCTTCCTGAGATCCTTAAGGAGGATGAAACAGAAGATGTTTAAAGGAAGAAAAATCCAGCCAATGAAGAGAGGGAAGGTCAAGTATAGACACTCATGTCTGAAAGGAGCGATACATTAGGTACCTTGAGACAGTGGAAAGAGAACTGGAAAAAACAGGGGTGGGGTGGATGGGTATTAGTTGAAGCTAGAAAGTTGAGAACAAGCAGTTCTTAAAATTAGAGAAAACCATTATTAACAATTATTCCCTATCGTCAAGACTAGAATGACAATTTCCAAACCTCTGTTGATTCAAAAGGAGGGATAAAAAGACCTAGGATTTGTAGTCTAGAGCAGAATGATATACAGGCCCTGATTTCGGAGTTGCTTTTAGGGCAATCTAAATATTTTATCTGCAATTGAGGGGTTTATTTAACCATGTCATGTCTGTGAAGCTTCTGCTTTTCTGTAATCAAATTCCAAAAGGTAGAATTACGTATCTGGAGAGATGAGATTTAATGAAACTGGACAAAGTATTTGTTAGTATTTAAATCAAACAAAGACTTGTAATTAGTTACATTTCACATGATACACAATATTGCTAGAAAACAAGAAGTGTTGTAAATATGATACATTATATTATGTTGGACATACAATATATTAGCTATAAATAAATAGGAAAACAAGGAAAACTTATACTATATATTCCAAGAATTAAGCAATTGCTCTACCTCATTTTTGTTGAGTGGAAGGAGGGAAATGTGAGGCGGGAAAAGAGGGACATAAACAGAGTTCTGCTGGATCAGGGTTCCCAAGTATCACAGTCCGGTTTCTACCCTCTTAAATTGCTGCTATATAGCAAATTGTTTTTAAGGTATTTCACCCATATTTCAAAGATAATATATACAGTATCCATCATGAGTTATTGCCAGTGATAGTTTGTTCATTAGTTAGTTCAGAGAGGGATCCTGATCCCAATCCCTGTTTAGGAGGGTTTGATGGGCATAATCACATGTGAGGGCAATGAATATGTCTCAACTAGCATTAGGACATTATTTGTCCTGAATTATACTTATCCTGAATCTTCTGTACTTAGTTTCAGAAGATTACAATAAAGTAGGGGTGTCAAACTCGTGTTGTCATGACATCATCACATGACGTATTAGGACTTTCCACTCCACTAAACTGGACATGGGCGTGGCCAGTGTCTGACGCATCTGGCCTGCGGGCCCAGAGTTTGACAGCCTTGCCATAAAGTAACACTCTGAGAGAGTAAGATAAATGTAATATTTTCCATGCCATTTTGTGTGTGTACTTGCTGTAATGCCATTTGATTGATAGCTGAAGATATGAACATCCATAGGGGAGGGAGAAAATAATGAAACTTTTGTCACGTTTTCACATAAAGTTTATTTTATATTGTGTACTTGAAAGAGTACAACTTGCACTATGTTATCACAAAGCACATTTTGTCACTTTGGCATCATCATGTGGACTGCAAACATGGAAATTTTTATGGATTTATACAAGTTAGGAGTTGTGAACCATTTTGAAAGGCCTTAGGATAGAGCCAGAATTTCAAAGAATGATCCTACTCCAACTGTAAGCCACTTGCTGGCAGATTTTTTTCTTCTAAACTGAACAGTTGCATCTTTATAGACAGCTGTCTGACACTGAGGAGATCACTAGTTATATTTTGTTTTCTGCCTGGCATAATTGCAACTAGAAGTCTTATCTAGTCTGGCTCATTAAGTACCATGAATATAATCTTTTGTAGATTTTTTGCATGCTGAAAAAAATATTCCACCACTGAATTATTGTTTCTCCCATTTGCTATTGTTACAGATATTACAGATTAACAGAGTTGGAAGGGACCTTGTAAGTCATCCAGTCCAACCCCCCGTTCAAACAGGTGACCCTACACCATTTCTGACAAATGGTAGTCCAATCTCTTCGCGAAAGTCTCAAGTGATGAAGCTCCCACAACTTCTGAATGCAAGCTGTTCCTCTGATTGATAGTTCTCACTGTCAGAAAATTTCTCCTTATTTCCAGGTTAAATCTGTCCTTGTTCAGTTTCCATCCATTATTCCTTGTCTGGCCTACAGATGCTTTAGAGAATAGCTTGACCCCTTCCTCTCTGTGGCAGCCACTCAAATATTGGAACCTTGCTATCATGTCTCCCCTCTTCACTACACTCGTGTTGTCATGCCCAGTTCCTGTAACCGTTCTTTATGTTTTAGTCTCCAGTCCCCTAATCATCCTGGTTGCTCTTTTCTGCACTGAGTCCCAACATCTTTTTTATAGTGTAGTCTTAGTAAGATTTTATAGAGTGGTATTAGTACCTCACTTGATCATTTTTTTTATAAAAGTTTTTTATTTTATAGACAAATATACAATACATAATCATTCAGTGTATCATCTAAGTACACTTTTGTGTCTTCTTTCTACTCCTCCATTATTTATCATATCTTCATTTATTATAACATTTCTCCCACATTTCTTACTTTTCTATTAATATATTTATCTTCTTTCTCTTCTTTCTTCTTCACTCATTTCATTACATTACTCTCTCTCTATATCTCTTCTCTAACCAATGATAAAATTGTCCCCATACCTTAAAATATTCCTATTCCTCTCTTTCTTTAATTATCAAAGTCAATCTATTCATTTCTGCACAATCCAATATATATACCTCACTTGATCTTGATTGTATCCCTCTGTTAATGCAATTTAGGATTGCATTGGCTCTTCTGGCTGCCGCTGCACACTGCTGGCTCACATTTAGGTGGTTGTCCACTAAGACTCCAAGATCCCTCTCACAGTTACTGCTATTAAGTCTGGTTTCACCTAGTCTATATGTATACTTTTGGTTTTTCTTGCCTAAATGTAGGACTTTACTTTTCTCTACATTGAATTTCATTTTTTTAGATAGGGCCCAGTGTTCAAGTCTGTCAAGATCCATGTGGATCTTGAGCCTATCTTCTAGGGTGTTAGCTATTCCTGCCAGCTTAGTTTTCACCTGCAAATTTGGTAAGTTCCCCTTCTATTCCCTCATTTAAGTTGTTTATGAAGATATTGAAGAGTACTAGGCTTAAGACAGAACCTTGTGGCACCCCACTGCTTACTTCTCTCCATGTAGACTTAGACCCATTAAGGACTACTCGTTGAGTACAGTTTGTCAGCCAGTTGTTTTGTCACAGAGGGAAGAGACACTTCTTAACTTACTACAGTTGGAGTAAGTTGACTTTTACTCAGTCAGATCCAGTTATCTATTTTATAGATAACAGCATTATATAAACATAGAAGGTTGAAATCTTATTTTGCAGGATAGACATTTCTTGTTTTGGAACGAAGAGATGATTTTTTAAAAAAGCTTTGGGGATTGGGTCCTATTACGAATGCTGTACTGTAAACGTTTAAGCAAATAACATTGACAGCATAACCACCTCTAGTGAATTGTGCCAAAATCATTACACTTGAAGTGCTGCAGTTAATATTAGACAGTAACATGTTACAAAATAACTCTTCACAAAAAGATCTTTGTATTTTGCCCAGGTTCTTAACCAACAAGACTATTATGCTGCCTCCTTTTCTTTCTATTTTTCTGTCTTCTAATGTATTATGCAATAGTTATCCATTACAATGCCAAGAGAAGTTTCAATTTCATACTGTTTTTTGTTAATCAAAAGTACAAAGAAAATATATAATTAGTATATTCTTTTGCTTGCTAATTACGAATGATCCTGGATGTAAAATAATGGTTTTAAACAACTGATGAGTAAGAATGGGAGCAATTTAGTTCAAAAGCAAAGCACATGCCAACCTTTAAGAGTGAGTAAAATATTCAGCCCATTCATATTTGAAAGGTATATTTCACAGGCTGACATTTCTCATGTTAATAGTGCAAGGATTCTATTTTTTTAAAAACATTTTTAAATAGACTTTGAATGACTCATGAACAAACTCTAGCATATTTTGAAGTTTTATTTTAAAATATCAGCAATTACATGAAAAAGTGAATATTTCCTATCCATTCTGGCTTTTTCCAGATACTGGGACTATAGATTCCAGAATTCCCAGCCAGTAGAATAGGAATTCTGTAATTTATAGCAGTTGGAGACAAATAGGTGGAAAATGCTATCCTATGCAATTAAATTGTGTGAAGAAAAGAATTGCATAGAGGTGCCCTTTCCATTACATCCTTATTATCATCCCTTAGCATTTCTTATCTTGGAAGAATAATATCTGTAAACCTGAAAATTCCTTATTCCTTGAAAGGTGTACCTGAGTGTAATACTCCCCTGATTTCTTAGTATGAAGGTGGAAACTTTTGCATTAGGTTAATAGGTATTACTGATTAGTAGTTAGGATAGTACGCACACCTTGTGTGATGTATAGAGTTCCAGCTCTATAAACTGAAAACATTGATACCTGAAAAGTAATAAATAACAGACATCTTCTGATATTTTTGGGGGGCTGTGATTTAGTGCATATTGATCAGTTACCTTTGCAAATGTTGCCTAATTATTCAAAGTCACAGAAGCCTTTCCAAGTGCTAAGACTGATTTTTGTTACTGACAAAATATCTAAAGATCACCAGAAGGTGCAACTGAAAAAGAAAATAAATCTATTGTTCTTCCGTGTTCCAATCCTATTAAATCAACTACTTGTTTGTTATAAATTAAGTCTGCACTGCAGGTCAGTGAATTTCTATTAACTGCTTATTATGGGAGAAAGTTAACCAGTAGATCAACAACTTTACACATCAGCCAGAGCGAGCTGTCACTCTATTGCACATTTACAATAAATGTCCTTCAGACCATCACATATAAAGGAAGAAATGCCATTTGGCATTTAAACTTTAGTTGCCAGCAAACATTAAAGCAAAAAATCAACTTGGATTGATTACAGCTTCTGATTTAAAAGGTCAAAATTGCTAAGACATTTTTTTTAAATAGGAAAGAAAGAGATATTTAGTTGATTTACAAACCTACTGCTTTGAAGCACAACTTTCTCTGTTGTGTAATTTATATAATCAGTAGCCTTCTAAGTTAAAAAGCTAATGATTATATAAACCGCAGTTATTATTTTGATTCATATTTGTTTTTTGTTAAATGCTTAGCTGTTTCAGTTTTCTATATAAAGTCATAAAGTGTAACAATAAAAATTTATACAGGGAAAGAAATCTTAAATACCAATTACATTGTACTTTCCAATTGGCAGAATTTTATCTTCTCTCACAAATTGGTGAAAGGAAATAATGTAGAAAATGATATAGTTGAGCCAGTGTAAGACTCATTAGAACAAGAAACTGGGTATCATTTACTGATAATGGCTGCTTTTCAAATTGAACAGTGCCTTGGATTTTGGGACAATAAAAATTCTTGATCAAATGTACACAATGATCGTTGATTTCACCTGCAAGGTTATATGAAATTTATAAATTGATAGCCTCTAACGTTAGACTGCATCCTTTCACACAATTATGGACAAAATTAACTGTTAAACTATTTTTTTAAAGCCAGACTTTATAATGGACATAAAAGACATTAAAAATCTATGTTGTACATTTATTATTTTAGTCAATTTGATGGCACCTGATTCCAAATAACTATTTATTTACAACTGAAGAACTGTAGGGCTTCTGAATAGCAATGACAGCAAATATCCTGGTTTCTAATGGGGAAGACTTGTTATTACTTGAAAAAAGGAGAAAGTCTGTGTTTGTAGCATTTCCAGCACAATGCAGTATGTGGTTTCTGGCTGGATAGCACCTCTTAGTTCCATAGGCTATCAGACAATCAGTAACAATTTGATGTCAATCAAAGTTACCAGACATTACTTCAGAATAATTAAAACTGTTTGCATAATTATACCTTTACAAAGATTCTCCTTTGCTATTGTTTACTCTTTTGTACTGGCTAACTAGTCCCATCACAAACCAGCTCACTGTGTGGACAGCTTTTGATTTTATATGAATATTTGAAAGTCAGTTTTTTGTTGTGGTGGAAATAGTTTTAAAAGATATTCTCTGTTTTGGTTTCAAAAGCTTTAGAATGCAAGAAATGTACATTCAAAAATGTCCTCAGTACATTAAAACTTGTATGTCTTCACCCCAACAAAATCTTCAGATCAAATCTCAATATAATTTCACAATATAATATGGTTATATAGGCGGTTATATAAGTCTTTTAAATAATGATAGTTTTGATTTGTATGAATATATAATGAATATAATCAAAACTTCTTTATATATAATTCTGAACAAAAAACATTAGTGCTTTGGTAAATCATGCATTTAAGCTGTCATGTAAGTATACATTTAATTTGCTACTTTTCTACCTTTCCTGGGCCAGGTTGGTCCTTGTTAGGTGATTTGCACAGTTCTTTTCATTCCTGCTGAGCCTTGCAATGCAACTGATAAAAAGATCTCTTTCATATATTAGAATCACTATTGTATTTTCAGATGTATTGGAGATAAATGTCTCCATAGATACTTCATGGAATTAGTGCCATGTTTGAGTCAGGCGCTCCTTAGATCTCCTTGGATATATTCCTAGAAGAAAGTCTCCAGTGTCAGCTGCATTTGGTCACTCCTAAATTAGTCTGTCAACCATTTCATATACAATAGTAATAGATTCTATGTTTTATAATAGCAGTAAAAGTAAACATTGTCAGTCTCAATAATCGTGATCAGCTGATTTTTCTTTGTTTTTTATTATTGTCATAAACCTCTCTGGGTGTTTTTCTTCTGGCCCTTTGGCCCCAGCAGAGAAAATACTTAGTTGAGACAAAAGTGCTGGAATAGAATAGACTTCATTTCCACATATCTGTATTCCTCCTTTCTTTTTAAAATAATATTCTCTGGCCCTAAACAATGAAAGAAGATTCCTGAAAATACATTTTGATAAAAAAAAAGTTTGTCATGTATTCTAAAATTAGATATTATCCCTTCTTTGTGTATAATTATTTCTGTTAGCCAAACAACTGTGAATAACCTTTACTTTAATAGAGTTGCTGCGGAATTTTGGGATGGCATTTGGTGCAAAAACAAGGGGACTATATATTTTCTTATAAATGCAGAAAAAATTGAGAAGTTAGGGTTTGGGAGATGAATGGGAAGGGAAGTTTTTATATAGAACATTTTCCTTCACCCATTTTTTGTACATCATTACTAGTCTACTAAAGTCCACATATTGCCAGCTCCTCAGTTGGAGCAGGGGAAGAGATGGGCAATTGGACCTTACAGCACACCTATAGAAGGATGGCTCATGTCCTCCATTTTTAAAATACCCGTGTTTCCTTGCTATAATTGTTCTGTATACCAAAGGAAAAGCATGATGACTTAATTTTAACAAATTAGCTTGTTTAGCATTAAATAGGCAAACAAATCTTATTTGTTTGCTAAGACATTGTAAACTGCAGGTTAAAACAAAAGCGAGATTCTTTGGGAGTAAACTCAGACATAAAATTTTGAGGTAATATATGGAGCATAATTTCAGTTTGATGTCCACTTGTAGCATCTTTTCAAAATGCAGAGTTCATATTGATAATTCCTTTATTCCCATGGTTGGGCTAGCTCTCCACTCCCATTCCTACCTAGTATCTCTTGAAATTAACACTGCAATACATATATTGTCATATACTACTGAAGTCTACAGGCCTTATGATTTTTTTGTACAGGTGGCTTTAAATCATTAACCAAAGCACAAACTCTCAGTTATCTTTTTCCAATTGCATTTACTTGTACCATCCAACTATTCATTGAAATTACTACAACTGAAAGTGTTCTGGAATAAGCTCTGGAGACCTATAAGAACACACAAGTAATCTTTAATTTAGGACTAGTTGCTTAATGACTGTTTTAAATCATGATGGACTCCCTCCCCAAAGCTACTTACAACTCATTCTCAAAGTTATGACAGCTTGGCAACTGACTGATCTTTATGGCTATTTTTACCATCCTATGGTCATGTGACTGATTTGTAAGGTATGAGGTTTGTAGGATTTCTAATTTTTACTTCTGGCTTTCAGGGGGAAAAAAAAGGTCCATTGGGAAAAACTGATTGGCTTAATGACAGCCATGTTCGCTTAATGACTGTGTCATTCCATTAACAACCACAAAAAAGTGAAAAAAATCAGATACAGTCATGTAATACCTTGAGTTATGACTGCCGTGGCTTATGACTGTGATTCTGGGCTCAATTATAGTCATGAGCTGAGAACTACCTATATACAAAGGCACTTCAGAATATTTAAACCCTTCAATTGCCATATCCAGGAATTTCCCATCCACAAATTCTCCAATTTGTCTGGTTTCACTCTCAATTTACTGGCCCCAATTCATCCTATTACTTTATCTAGGCATGGATATTAGACATTGACAGCCTTTCCTAATTCATGCGAGCAAAGTGCTTATTGGTGACACCTAGCTGTTAACTTTTAATGTGTGTCCCAGCAGTTTTATCTAGATGTTAAGTAACAGAGGGGATAAAATAATTCCCTATGGCAACCATCAGGCTTTCTAAATAGGTTAAGATAATAGGTATCCTCCAAGACTGTCAGCCGCTGCTGAGATAACATCCTTGCAGTTATTTTGGGAATGATATATGTAACCTCAGATGCTTATAGGTAATATTTATTATTCATATAGTCATAGTTATTTCAGAATACACTTCCTTTACAAGGTGAAATATTTATTACAGTTCTTTCTATGTGTGGGATTTCATAACTTTATTGTGCCACATGATCTAACCAAAGCTAATGATGGTTCATATGCTCATTGATTTAAGAAACTGTCAGTTAAGCCACTATGTTATGAGATCAAGAGGTCTTATATATGCTAAACTATGGTCCAGACGGAGCAATTCTCTTTGTGACAACCACTTTTATTTTGAAAACCTGAGTTTTCAGCAATATGTCCACATGGAATGTTTAGCGCTGGTGAAAGGAGACAAAACACAAGCATAAATATAGTTTGATTATCTAAATACTTTAACAGAAACAACAGCTTATTATTAAGCATGGCTTCTTTTCTTTAACATTCGTGGTAAATGCTTTGATAGTTCACAGACTGTTTAATATTTGTAAGGCTTTTTGATAATATTTGTTCTTGAGGTTTTGAGTGGAAGATTTTGGTTTAAAAGATCCTAGTTCTAGGTTTTAGTTTTGGTTTGGTTTTGGGGTCAAATGTCCTAGTCAATGAGTAACAAGGGATTTCCATTCCATTCCATTCTTCTGGTTCTTCTTTTTAAAATGTTAATTCTGATTGTTGTTATTGTTTTGATGACTTTTATATTTGTAGATTGCCTCTAGTGTATTAAACATTCATTTGGGAAGGAAACTAATAGATATAAAAATATAAATAAACCTTATTTATAATATGCAAGCTGACGGTTTTCTCTGTCTTGTCAAGGAGGGATTTATGCACTTAGAAAAAGTCCATAGATTCCTGATTTCATACCCAATTTCCTTTGCCTAAAAGAAAGGATGGTCCAAGTGCTCCCTTTGCATGCAGGTTATTTCTGAATAATCTGTCCACATTTGATAGTCAAAGATCTTGATTATGCAACTGATGATATTTGCTTCACAGTTAATGGAAATTGGCAATAGAATCTTGCCATAAGAAGCATTCAGATATAGTTTGCCCAGATTTTTTTCCTATTTACTCAGTAGATGTATTTCTATTGCATTCTGTGCCTGTTCACCAGAATTGAGCTCTATCCTGGAGTAGGTGTCAGCAAAAGAGTAGCTGCATCTCAACATAGATTCTTTTCTCTGACTTTTGTGCATTTCCAGTTTTAGATTAATTAAAATACAGAACAAAAGGATAGAAAAGAAGCACTTTTCTGAGTGTACTCTGCAAGCCTTTGTAGGCTGGTTTGATCTCTATTTCTTCCTGGTGAATTCAAGGTCAGCTTCTAATAATTTCCCTGGAGCAGATCTAGTGTCACTGATTTAAAAATTCTAGGAAATTCTTGCTTTTCACACTCTTGTCTGAATTACTTCCACCCACCCTCCTTTTCTTCTAGCAGTTTCCTTACAACTAGTAAAAATTAGATAAGATTTCCTTTACTCTTAACTTGCTGATTTGTCTTTAGAAAAGTAATAAAACTTTATTTCCTTCTTAACCTGGTTTATAAAACACAGCTGTCACAATAGCCTAGTATCAGTAGTGTATTTTAATAAAAAGAGGAAGAAAGATGTTTGCTGGAAGAATGCAATAGGCCTGGTAATTTAATTGCTAACTTTCTAATTGTTAATTTTGCAGAGTTTTTATTTTAATTCCCAGCACAAATATGCTTAAATCTTATTGGTGATACATACATGCAATTACATTAAAAGAATTAACAGGGGGAGGGGGTGGGAAGAGGAATGTTAGGCAATCCATATTTAATAAGTAGCCATGGTAAATATTTTAAATGAAGTCATATTATGAAAAATGAACCTTTGTTTTCTTTTCTTCAGGATTATGAAATATTTCTGGTAATTGCAGACATACAGTAGTTTTGTTCCAATATATTTCAAAATAAGGTAGCATTCTTAAATGACTCATTTTGTTGTATAGTATTAAAAGGGCTGAAGCAATGGTAGATCTGAAACAAATGATATTAAAGGAATTTTACATAAAGTTGGTTTTCTTAAAATTTTATCTCACTGTTTTTCTAAGGAGCTCATGCTCAATTAAGATCCAATTTAATACGTAGAGCACACAAATACTGTATCAATAACCCTTAGACTTATATACTGCTTCATAATGCTTTATAGCACTCTCTAAGTGGTTTACAGAGCCAGCATATTGCTTCCAACAATCTGGGTCCTCATTTTACTGACCCAGGAAGGATGGGTCAGCCTTGAGCCTTTTGAGATACGAACTGCCAAATTGCAGGCAGCTGGCAGTCAGCAGAAATAGCCTGCAGTTCTTCATTCTAACCACTGTACCACCACTGCTCTAAGCAATTTACAGAGTCAGCATATTGGCCAAAGCAATCTGAGTCCTCCTTTTACTGACCTTAAAAGGATGGAAAGTTGAGTCCCTCAGGATTGAACTCCTGGCAGTGGAATGCAGAGTTAGATGTTGATTATGTAAAGTAATAGCTCAAACCAAACCTCTGCATGCATGGCAGCCTATATGGTCTGAAAACTCAGTGATATATATGTGCCAGGCATTATATACTGAAATGAGCTTCTTTGAGTGTTGATGAGTTGTGCACTTCTCCAAAAACTAAACAAGGAAGTTGAGCTCAAAAACTTTGATAAACATATTTTAAGTGACTTTATGTAAAGAGGTTCATCCCTGAAAAGAACGACAGAAATTAGCAAAAGGAACAGATTGAAAGTTTCAAAGATACGTAAGAAATTTCACTTAAAAAAAGTAAAACAGAATATAAAATGATCTTATCTTAGTCCTTATCAACACTTTTTCTATTACTGCAAATAGTTAATCCTTTTTTCAATGTTTATTCTTGAAACTGATTTTTGAATGAAATCTGAGCCACTTATCTCAACTCCAATCCATAAAGGGAAGCTGCTTTTCTAGATTTTCCAAAATGCTGAATCCTGTGTCAGTAATCAAGCACTGCCTTTTATTTTATTTTCTGGTTCTTATTGTCCAAGAAAAAAATGAAACACAAAAAAATTCAAAACTAGAAAAAGTATTAATAACTTGTTTTTTTAAAAATCCAAACAGCATATTTAAAACAAAGAAAAGGTGGGAAATTAATCAGGAATAGACATATTTTTCTCTGAGAAAAAATACAAATATTTTAAAATATCTACAGACCCCTCACATCCTGGACATAAATTGGTTCAACTTTTATCCCCCAAAACAACACTATAGGGCATTGCACACCAGAACAACTAGACACAAGGACAATTTTTTCCTCCATGCCATTACTCTGCTAAACAACTAATTCCTACAATACTGTCAAACTATTTACTAAGACTGTATTACTATTATTCTTCTCATATTTCCTATTTATCTCCTTTTCTACCCTTATGACTATAACTTTGTTGCTTGTATCTTTACATATTCCATACTTTTGTCCAAAATGATACTAATCACTATGCATTGTTAAAGAGGTGGCAAGATTCAAATCTCACTAGCCCTGTCTCTAGATAGAAGAGTAAATGTTGAATAATCCATAACCCTGATCAGCATCAGGCTTAGGGCTCCCTGGAAGGGGATGTGACAGAGGTGCTGGGTAATTGACCAATGCAGATAGTAATGGCTGCTCCATTTAGTGAAAAGAAGCAAGTCCTGATGTACTCTGCAGCTTTACTTCAAAGGAGACACTTCTCTTAAAGCAAATCCATGAATGTTTGCCCTCCGAACTGCTGCAACTCTTTTTCAAAGAAAGACAGAAAGAAATCATTTAGATGTCCTGTTTTTCTTGGGACGGTAGCACAGCTCACTAAGCCTGTGCAAGCTTTTCTGTTTTGAAAGAGACTTGTTGCTAGACTCCAGGAATGGCATGAAGGAGGAATCCAAGGGGGAGAAAGCGCTCCACCAGGAAGCCTGATTGTCTAGACCTCTTATGAGTTGGTGAATTTCCCTAACATTTCTGAAGTTCAGATTGGATACTTGATCATGTTGGTTTCTTTGTAAATCTAAATATCAATATAATATATACACTTGCCTTTGAGTGTGTAAATGTGCTTATTAGCATTTTTTATCCTTCTGACTTTTCCATTCTCTCTGACTCATGCGCTGTTTTGAATTGAAGTATCTGAAAAATTGATATAGGGCTTATGGAAGATAATTAGCTCCCATCAGGGATAAGAGCAAGAAATTATTATAATTAAAGCAACAAGCTTATAGCATACTTCAAAGGGAACCAGGTACTTATTTTTCTATTTAAGAGAAGGTAAGGCTGTCAGTTTAGAGCTATAAACTAGTGGGAAATTGCATATTGGATAAACTTTTCATTGAGGACTGAAAAAAATGAGGCAATTTTTTTGAATGTTCAGTGATAGATGTTTTAAGCACTATAGAGGCATTGGTGCACTATGGACTTTGGCATTCTGCTGACCAAAGTTGTATCAGTTTTTTCTTCAGAGTTACCCCCACCATTTTTCTTCTCTGAGAGTTGTGATCTGTTTTCTGGTTGTGGGTTGGAAAATGAAAGTTTCCTTCACCTAGAGGGTGTTACCTAGATCACCAAGTACTTAGGCAGGTATGGCCAGAAATGGTTGGGTCCCTTCAGGAGAATCGTCGGCCATTAGGATTGTGTGTTGATAGTATTTGTAAATGCGTACCGTAGCCTGAGAGGAGAGAGCAATAGGTGGAGGAATTGAGAGAACATCCAGGAACTTCAGGATAGTAATAGAGATGTTGCTTCTAATGCCAAATGGGTTTGTAACAAGGATCCCATTGTCCGTGTTCTTATCGGAACTAGGACAATTCACCCCAGCCAGCTTACCCCAGTCATCTTACACCAACCAACTCACTTGCCATGGCATAACTTGATGCGACCCAACTTGATGCAGGCAACTTGCTGTGGGACAGCTCACTGAAGGATAATTCAATATGAGATTACTGTACTGTATCAGACACTGTTTCTTTGACATTATTTAAATTTTTGTCATTCCCATTTCATTTTATCCCTCCTTTAGCATCCTTTCTTTAATGATACTATTCCACTATTTCTTCAATATATACACGAGTTACAATAGTACTGAAGAAATGGTGGAATAGAATCATTAAAGAAAGCATGCTAAAGGAAGGATAAAATGAAATAGGAATGACAAAAATTAAAACAATGTTGAAGAAACAGTGGTGGATACAGTACAATCAGCTCACATTGAATTATCCTACACTGAATTGTCCCACACTGAGTTGTCCTGTGACAAGTTGTCTGTGACAAGTTGTGGTAAGTTGTCCTGTGGTGAGTTGGCTGGGGCAAGTTGGCCAGGCAAGCAGGATGTGGTGTGTTTTCCCATTTTGATTCTTATCATAGATGAAGGTGCTAATCTCACTTGTCTAACTGAACCCTGACTGGGCCTGGAATGGTGGGATCATAGGAGAACAATTTTTGAATCAATGTATTTTAAATAGGCTAAATTACAGAGTCCAGCCAATTTCTAGGAACCATGACTTTCATGGGATTGAAATTTGCAAACTGTGGCCTTTTCAGTTCTATTGTGCTGCTGTGGTTAGCCATTAATCTGTGATCAACATTCCAATGCTCTCTAGTTTAGTTAGTTTAGTTTAGTTTATTAGATTTATATACCGCCCTTCTCCTGACGGACTCAGGGCGGTGAACAGCCAAACATTAAAACATTAAAATACAAGCAATATAAAAGTTAAAAATAATCTAAAAACGTAATTAAATCAAATTTTGGCTTCCCCAAATTTAAAATCCCTCCTAAAATTCACCCATTAAAATCTACATTAAGCCAGCCCGGCTTCCTGGAATAGAAAAGTCTTTAATGCCTTGCGGAAAGTGCTTCTTACAAGGAAAGTCAATGGGGAAGCCAGCAGGATGTTGGAAGTTGTTCCAGCTGCTTTTTTTGTCCCCCTGTGGTGGCTGCATTTCTCTGTTTAGGTAAGAAAATCTCTATGAAAGGATAACACAATAGGTCATGGGTAGTCTAGTACCTAGAAAACCCTACTTGGTACCAGGGAGGGGGGGGGTGGTGGTTATTTGAAGCACCGAGTCTGTTTCCTGCAATTTCTATCCATCCATTATGATCTGACAGAGTTGGATATCCCTTGATTAAACAGTGTCATTTCTGGGACACCAAGGAAACATGCCATCTCTACAATGGCACCTCTCTTTAAGATGAGATCTCCTCTGAGATATGTAACCCTGCCACTCTGATGGCCTTCTGAGTAGCCTTGAAAAGCTGGCTATTCTCTCAGGCCTTCTGAGAAGGTGGATAGGATTCCCTTGTTTGTGATGTTTTGAAATATTGCCCAGATTGCCATCTTATAATTATTTTGGAATTATTTTTATAATTTGTTATGGCCTACTTTATTGTATTCTGGTTTTTATTTTTATTTTTATGAGCTGTTCAGAATTTATTGGAATTGGTTGAATCAAAATCAAATGCGTAAATGTTATTTCTAAAGTAGTATCCTTGGAAGGAATTCTAACAGGAATATTGCACCATATTCCATTCTTATACCAGACTAATACTGTGTTATTTCCTTCTGCATATAAAGTAAAATGCACTTGAAAACATTGCTGTGGAAACCCAATATTTTTATTATTTCACTGTTAAGACAGCTTCAGGAAATGCATGGTGATGCTTTTGTAGTTACAATATTCCACTACAAATTTGCATGTGTGTGTGTGTAATTTATATGTGCTATATATGATTTAGAATTTTATATTTCATTGCCTACAATGGACATCTGCTGTAGCAAGGCATGATTTCAATGAATTTTGTAAAATTCAGTTTTGGAAAGAAAAGGCAATAAATCTGATTTTGGGCTCATGGGAAGTGGCCACGCTTCACTTGAACATGATATTTCATACTACTCAAGTGATGAAGTTGGTCTTAACAAGGCAGTTCATGTCACTTCTGGGGTTCATCTGACGTTTCTAGTAGCACATGCAAAATAGAACACAGTATATTTTATATTCTACAATACTGAATTCCACAATCTTTTCATTTGTAAATAGCTAAATATTTGGTACTGCGATGCATTTAAATGGATTTTCTATTGTAATTGGCATCCACCTTAAGTTTAATAATTTTTAATTGTTTTAATTCATTTTTGCATGAGTGGCAGCACAGCTGGAAATCCAGTAAAATCCATCTCTCCTTCCCGGACTACAGAATTAGGGATAAATATTTTAGAGGGTGTATAGGTTCTCTTTGTCTCTCAGAATGGCCAATTATTACAGCCAAAATAAATAGAATGCCCCCTCAACATTAATTTATTAGGCAATCAGTATTCTTTTGGTGGTACATCTTTTGAGGGCTGACCAAATGTTAAACATGTTGTGCAGCTTATTCAACATTACAGATAATTCTCTGCATACGCACAAATGAACGGTGGGATGGGTTAGAAATTTTGTCTTTTGTGGATTCCAATTGAAATAGACGTAATATCTTTTAAACTGTTTAGCTATCTTTCCAGATAAGATCTAAAACATCAACATAAAGACCAAGCATTTAATTCTTACTTTTATTCTTAAAAAGTTGTTGCTACAGTTGCTATAATTTTAAATATACATATAATGCCATATTATTCAGTGTAGTTTATTTGTTTATTTTTTTAGGTTAAGAGATCGAGGCTAAATCCGATTATGGATAAATAATTAGCTGTCTGATATGCGGGGGTTCCAAAGTGAGTGGGGAAGTAGCTAGACTACGGATGGATGAGTTCAGAGCAATTCTAGCTGTTTTAAAGCAAAGCTAAAACTTTGCAATACCACCTAGTGTTTTTCATTAGTTGAAGGTTGTGAGTCACTTAATTATACGACAAGAGGAGCAAACTTGCTCTTTCTTATGACTCATATAATAGAAGGATCTTGATTAATATTTCAGTGGTGAAACAGTATTTTTCAGAAATATTTATGGCCTGAAAGACTTTTCTCATCAAGCTACAATTCTTTATGATGGAAGATTTTTAATCCTGAAATCCTGGGTGACTCTTCTGAAATTATTGGTGGGATGAATTAATACACAGGGCAGGCACAGAAACCATGTACTCTGCCCAGTAATAAAATACAGTTTTCAGAATAACATAAAAATTAACCTTGCAAATGAAGAGATAATCTGAACACTGATTTTCTTCAATAGTCGTTGATTAAGGAGATTTTCAGATGAATACCTAATCAAAAAATTATGTAGGAATTGTCTGCTTATTAAAATATTCGCAATGTTTTGAAAAATTCATTATGAAAGTTGAAAAGATACTAAATTTACATTGGTAAATGTTACTCAGTATTTCCACATAATCACACATTTAGATTAGTTAAAAGTGTGCATTTCTGAAGGTTTGCTTGTTCTTCTATTCAAAGAAGCTGATTCTCACTGATTCAAAACATCATATTAATTGGGAGACGCTTACTGAACAGTACTGCAAATCGGCTTTTGGGAAGAAAGTATACTGAAGTCAGCCTCCTCTATGTCATTGTCCTTTTTTAACAAAAAGAAAGAAAAGAATAATGTTCATATTGCACCACAAAAATTCAAATCTAGTAATAGTCTGATAGCATTCCTTGAGCTTTGTACTGGGATCACAATAAAAAGGTCCTACTTAACCTTGATTTGCATTGTCCTATAAAGAAAGCATTTCCGATGATAGAAAGGCTGCCACTGATATTAAAGCAATGACAGGCATTTGGTGCTTTCTGAGGTTGCTTGTTTTCTTGCAAACGTTTCATTACCCTAACTAGATAACATCTTCAGTGCTAGTAAGGAGGGCTGTTTGCTATCAGTTTAAATTCTGGTGTCTTGCCTGTCAGTGTTGGTGGAATTGGTCTTAGAGATTCTTTGGTTGGGCTGTTTACTGATGGCTCTTTGGCAGTTTCTTGATTGGGGTATTGTTAACTTGATTGTTGGTCTGAAGTTAACCTTGGAGTTAATCTATGCTGATTTGAGTGTTGCTTATTATTAAAGAAGTTTGTATCTGGAGTGAATAGCCACTTCATTCATTTTCATTCATGCCTATTAGAAAAGGAACTCCCAGAGACAGTGGAGGACAGAAGAGCCTGGCATGCTATGGTCCATTGGGTCGCAAAGAGTTGTGTACAAGAGTTGTACACAAAGAGTTGTAGCAATTGAACAACAGCAAATTGCTGAAGGACAGGAGATGTTTCACCTCCTCTTCTCTGCACCCGTGTTTGTCTTCAATTGCCAGTTTTTGGAGTTGTGTCCACACATATTAATGTTGCCAAGGTTAAAACCACTGCTCTGAACAAAGATGATAATCTTCACAGACTTGTGTTAATTAGTGATTAAAAAAAAATTTAGGACTGTCAATACTGACTTGAGCAATGATTAGAAATGGTATATGCTTTTTTACATAATAAAATATATTCTTCCTTTAAAAATTAAAGATTACCTTGCAAGCAAGACCAGCTAAATGCATAAAATTCACAAGTGAGCTACAAACATGGACCCATGCTGATATACTTTCCCTGTTATTGCGTATGAACCTTCAGATATTCATGTATCGGGTTGACTATTGTGGGAGAAAAATTTGGCTTTTCTCATTCAGATAACTTTCTCCCAATTGCTACCTGCAGGTTTCAATGTACTAAAAAAATCAAATCAGCATACATACTCACCATCTGCACAAAAGAATAGAATAACATTAAAAAATACAATAGAACATACATAAAACACAAGAAAATAAAGGGATACATAAACAAAAACATGGTTGGTTGGTTGTTTTTGTTCATATTGATAGCAATATCACCCAATTTCCAGTACCATAAAATTCCATGTCTTGCCTGCTTCCAATTGTCTGAAATTCTGCTTTGGGGCCTATTCAGATGCAGACATCAGCATGTTCTCTTTTTGAGTAAAAATAAATGCTATTTTTTGCTCATGCTTGCTGAGCAAACCACCTTCAACCTTGTTTCCTTATCACATATAAAAGATTTGTCATTTTAGTTTGACATGTAAGACCTCATTATAAGAAACCAACATAAAATCTCTAGGCCTACCTTTACCTATGATTTACCTCTGTGTGAGGGTGTCGATAAAATTGACAGTATGCACAAAGCAGGGAAAGTCCAGTGCCTCTAAGCCAATTTGAACAATTGTAAAATGTTACCTTTATACAATGTGTATGTGAAAGCTAAGGCAACTATTGCATCAACTAGAACAGAATGTCATCAGTTAGTCAGGGTTTAAACGGTTCAAACAGCTAAATAGATGGGAAAAACTATCCCTAAAGTTAAACTGCCAATATAGAGGGGTCAGTTTAAGGCAGCAGTTTTCTAGGATTGAATAAAATGGGTAAATTATGATTGCGTCTCTTAAGGCATTGCATGACTTAACACTTTATAGAGTGTATATTTAAAATGATGAATAATATTTGAAAGGCCTTACATCAAACATTTCTGCAGTGGAAATATGTATAGTTCCTTTCTCTTTACTTTAATTTCTGGTACCAGTAGTCCTTGATTTACAACATTTCATTTAGTGACCGTTCGAAGTTACAATGGTATCGAAAAAGGAACTTATGACCCTTTTCCACACTTGGCAACTGATTCATATTTATGCCTGTTGTAGTGGCCTGGGGTCCTGTGATTGCCTTTTGTGACCTTAGGACAAGCAAATGGGGAAGCCAGATTCATTTAAAAGCCGGGTTATTACCTGCAGTTATTACAACTGCAGGGATTCATTTAACAACTGTGGCAAGAAAAATTGTAAAATGAAGAAAACTCACTTAACAAATGTTTTTTAAAATTTGTAGCGGAAGTCAGGGGGGGATGGGGAGGGAAGGGGTTGGGGTTGAGGGAGGATGGGAGGGGTTGGGAAGGGGGGAATGGGGAGGGGGGGTGAAAATGAAAAATTTTTGTATTGTAAAACAAATGTCTCACTTGGGAACAGAAATTTGGGGCTCAAGTGTGGTCATAAGTTGAGGACTACCTGTATTTTTATACTTCTAAGAAAAAAAAGAATACTGTAACTTGCTACGTATTAACTAAAAATATTTTCTGAGGCATAAATAGGTTATTAGTATTGTTTAGATTCTTTATCATGGAAGTGTCAGCCTCTCAAGTTGCATTTCATTCAGGGCTGACATAGTAAAGGCGGGGTTAAATTACTGCAGTAGAATGATGTAGAGGATGACCAATAGAATAAGGGAGCGAGCCAGGAAAGAGAGGGAATTTGGAGCAGAGGTCATTTCCTGGCTGTCTGTCCGAGTAGAGTTGTCTAAAAAGAAATAAAGTGCCTCTCACATTTTGATAATAAAGAAAAAAAAACTTTTATTTGTTAGAACAACATCCTCACGAACTCATATGCAGCCAGGAAATGACCTCTGCTCCAAATTCCCTCCCTTTCCTGGCTTGCTCCCTTATTCTATTGGTCATCCTCTACATCATTCTACTGCAGTAATTTAACCCCCCCTTTACTATGTCAGCCCTGAATGAAATGCAACTTGAGAGGCTGACAGGAAGTTTCTTTGTAAGTATCTCTTTGCAGAGTTAATATCATTAGTAAAATAGATGAAATATGGTGACAGTGGCTGAATTTTTTTTAATGGCTGTTGTGAGCTCATGCATAATTATGCAGAGCCCATGTTTAATTTTGAATACCATTTAAAAATGGTACCATATCATAATTTATCCATGTTTGGATAACAAAATGCATTTTATTGCTTTTGACTATACTGGAATCCTGATAGAAAAATAAAGCAATGGCAGATGGCCTTACTGCCAAAACTCAAAGCCCATTTTTTTTAAAAAAAAGAGGAGGTGGAGTGAAAAAGGACATAGAATTTGTTTTTGCATCTCTTGTTTGGTTTTCAATATATTTAGGTCCAAAGCATATTGTCTGGAGAGTGTTTGCATAATAGTCTGAACCATTGACCAAATTAATAATCAAATGGATAAGCTAAACAAATACATGAGGTCTGCCATGCAGATGACTTAACAAATACCACATTTAAGTGACAAAACTGATGTGGATGAGAACAAGCATTGCACCAGAGACAGGATAATTAGTTTTTCCGTTTCTACCTGCTTATTGTGGTCTAAACTGGTCCTATACTCTATGTTTCCTTTGCCACAAGACTTTCAAATATATTCAAATGAAAATATTTTTTAAAAAATATATGGCACATTATTCTGTATTTTACAGGACCATCTCTCTCTAGATTATTTTTGTGCAGAAAGAACTATAGCTGGACCACTAGTGCAAAATGCTGTGAAGTTGTTCATGTCATGCACCCAAAATCTGGTATACCCAGGTTGGTGCTTTGATCCATATAACCTGGCAGGATAAATACATATCAGAACAATTCACGTAACTGATGCCAGCCTCAGAGAAAGCACATAGTATTATCATTGTTGAGAGTACACGATTACCTAAGGCCCAACAATATTGGCAGGATATAAAAATAATGATTGAGGAAATAAACTTAGAAATAGAGACAAACCCAGAATTCTTCCTATTTGGCATGATCACAACGCAACACGCAAAAGAAACAAGAAATCTCATTATACATATCTTGACAGCAGCACGAATATTGTTCGCACAAAACTGGAAATTAGACAAACTTCCAACAAAAGATAACATTATCTTAAAAATAACAGCGTGTGCCGAAATGGATAGATTGACGATGGAACTCAGGGATAGGGAGGAAAGTGATTATTATCTTGTGTGGCACAAATGGTATAAGTGGCTGGAAAGCAAAATTAGCACAAACCTAGAAGATGGAAAATCATGTGAAAGACTAATAGTAGTAAATGATTAGGAAGATAGTACAAGTATATCTATAGTGTAAAATATTTGAACAAATGAATTTAATATTATTCTTGCACTAATATAGAAACTAAAACACTATTCTGTTGATGACAAAGTATATATGTAAAATGTCATAAATGTGTAGGTTTTGTTGGTGGTGGGGTTATTTTGTATTTGTACTGTTTTTATATCTTTGTTTATAATCAATAATTTTTTTTTTAAAAAGAGAGAGTACACAATTACCTCTGCTGCGTCTGTCTCATTATTACACCCAATAATAGATCTTACCCAAAAATATGAGAGTCAGAGGGTTAAAACAGGCCCTCTAGTTCAGGGATGTCAAACTCGATTTCACTGAGGGCTGCATCAGGATTGTGTTTGACCTTGGAGGGCCAGGGGTGGACATAGCTGTGGGTGGGCATGGCCAGCTCAGTTTTACTCGTACCAGGGGCACATATGATGGCCAAATGCTAAGGCAGGGCTTCCCCGAGACCCTCCTACATTCTCATTATAATCTTCCTTCCTTCCTTCCTTCCTTCCTTCCTTCCTTCCTTCCTTCCTTCCTTCCTTCCTTCCTTCCTTCCTCCCTCCCTCCCTCCCTCCCTCCCTCCCTCCCTCTTCCTTCTCCTTTTTCTTACCTTTCTTTCCGTATTTTTCCTCCCTTGCTCTCTTGCCATCTTTCCTTCTTTTTCTTTTTCTTCCCTCTTTCCCTTTCTTCTTTCCTGTCCCTTCTTTCATGCTCATATGCAAAAGGGGAAACATTTCTCCTTTTGTTTTGTTTTTAGTTTGTTTTGCTAGCTCTTTGCCAATGAAAAGAAAACCCAGAGGGCCGCATGCGGTCCTGTTTTTGGCTGCGACAGACTCCTGCAGCCTTCTGCCAGCAAAAATGGAGCTTGGGAGGCGAACATGTCCCCCATGCCACATTTTCACTGGCAGAGGGCTGCAGGAGGCTATCACGGCTGAAAATGGGGCACAGCTCCATTTTTGCTGGCAGAGGCATTGCGGGCCGGTCCTTTGCTGTTTCCAGATCATGGGCCAGATCGAAGCACCATGTGGGCCGGATCCAGACTGTGGGCCTTGAGTTTGATACCCTGCTCTAGGTCATCTAATCTAAACTTTTTTAAAAAATAATCTTTATTTACATTTTCAGTTAAAAACAGACATTATAAAGAAAACAAAACATCATACATTAATAAGAGACAGCGTATATAGAGCTAAATCCATAAACCCCTAACCCCCCAACCACAACATCCTATACTGTATGTTAGCATTATAACCCGGAGAAGACAGAACATCTTACAAATCTTGGTACATCAATCCAATCCTTTCTATTTCATTATTTTTATAACATATATCCTTAACAATGTATATATTTCCTATCTTATGTTATATTTTCCTTTTCTCAACCCATTTATAGAATTTTTCCCATGATAGACATATTCGTGTTTGGTCTTTATCTTTTAATTTTTTAGTTAGTTTATCGGCCTCAGCACAATCCAGAATCTTCTGGATAATAGCAACCTCTGGTGGGCAGTTTGGGTTTTTCCAGAATTGTGTGTATATCAATCTCGCCGTTATAATCACATGAAGAGCAAAATACCATACATCCCTTTCCATATTCTCTGGCCTGAATCCGAGCAAGCATGTCTCTGGGTGCCAATCGACTTTTAAATTTAGAATTTCATTTAATCATTTTTTTATTTTTCCCCAGAATCCCACTGCTTTCGGGCATGTCCACCATTGATGATACTATGTGCCCTGTTCTTTCCCACATTTTCAGCATTCTGCGGATTGTCCCTTAAACATTCTAGCTAATCGGTCTGGAGAGAGATGCCACCTATAAACCATCTTGTAGATCAAATCTAAACTTTTGTTTAAAGCAGGAACTAAAGCTTCCTGAACAGGTGGCTGTGTATTTTCTGTTTAAGCATATACAGTATAGTAGAAAGAGAATGCCACCTTCCTAGATAATTGTTCTTAGAATTTTTTGTATTTCCTATTTAAAAAAAATAGTTGGATTTTAATTTCTTGTGATTTAAGTTCATTGTAATGTATCCTGCATTGTGAAAGGACAGAAAATCTTTATATTTCTCTATGTGACATCATTCTAATATTTGAGAAAGAGTTTACTCAAGGCTAAACAATCCATCTCCTTTCATCTGTTTCCATGGAATTCAATTTTTGATCCTTTGCCCATTGTCTCTGCCCTTCTCTGAACAGATTTTGCCAAGCCTTTCTAAAGTTATGTGTCATAATTGGACATAGTGGAGAGGAATGGTTCAGCAAACAGAAAATAACCTATGACTGTTATTATCTGTGATTTTGGAAGTATATTTAGTTTAATGAAGTCTAAAATTGGATTTGTCTTTTTTGTTGAGTCACACTACCAATTACCATTATAGTGCAATCAAAATTTCAACCTTTTTTTGTTCAAGTTCTAGCACTGTCATTCCAGTCTCCCCATTCAATATATCTGTATCTGAAGTTGTTTCCTAGGCAAAGAACCTTGTGCTTACTTTGTTTAAGTTTGTTACTTTCAACTTATTTCTTCAATTCTTCATCTGTGAATAATTATAATATTTTAAAGAAGAGGGCCCAGAACTTCGTAACTTACTCACTTACTATCATTCTTCAAGTTTATATAAATTCCTTGATGACAGCTCTTTGTATATGATCATTTAGCTATTTGTGTATTCATTTAATTATGGTATCAATTAGCCTGTGTACTTAACTAGCTTGCAGTTAGAATGCCATGCTGCATTTCTCAAATACTTCACTGAAATCAAAGTATATTATATGTACAACAAGCTCACAATATTTTAATACTGGCAAATTGTTGTAGAAAAATCCATATTGCTTACCAATCATTCTTGTCCTGAGTATTAATCACATTGCTACAGCATACAGAACACCGAATATAATAGACCTTGATAAAGTCTGGTCTCATTATGCATGCCAACACAAGTTATGGTTAATTCTGGGCCAACTTTAGGATGTGAAAGTGTCCTAGGCTTCAAAGTCTGTATACTTATACATGGCTTAGAATTATGTATGCTAGTATTAAATAAGAGTATCTGTGCCCAGGCTCATAAATATTTTGAGTAGTGTAACCTGAGGCATCTATTTCTATCCTGCAAACTTTTAACTATAATTCTTAAGTCTAAAGGTTAAAATCAATTTTCAAATTAGATACATCTTAGTGTTAATTAGTTATCCCCCTTCTCCTGGATTTAGGATTAATTCCAACTGTCTAAAGCTATGTCCAGAAGTATAGGAGTAGGACTAAAACATAATAGAGAAAAAGTATGCCTTTTTAAAATCTGTCCTTTTGTCTGATGCTGATCCACTTTGTATTTGTGGGTGGTTTTTTTTTCCTGGCAGAAGTATCACACTCGTGGCCCATATTTAGCCTATGAATTATTAAGACACCTAGATCATTTTGCATGTACTGCTGCTCATTATTTTCCCTCACAACCTATACACTTTTCTTTCATTGTTCCTACCCCAGTACAGAACTTCACAGTTGTTCCTGCTGAAATTCAGCCTGCTAGTTTTGTGCAATGTTCCAGCTCATCAAGGCCCTCCTGAATCTTATTATTGTTATGCTGCCTCCTGCCAAATAATGTATTCTTTTCTAAATACTTAATAATGTGTTCCAGGGTTTTGCCTGAAATCATCATCAACCTGGTCTTCCTTTCATCTGTTTTATTTTCAAAACATAATTGAGCTTTTTGTATACCCATATGGTTTCTTCTCCAATCTTCTATTTTTTACCCTCATTGAAATTATTTGCAATTATGCTTTCAGCACCTACTTTTTAATGGAATTTCTATCTATCTTAAGCCTTTTTTCTCCTGTAATAGATTCTACTCATAATTAGTTTAAATTTATTAAAATTCACTTTTTTGAATTCCAAGATATGCATCTGATAACTCATTTTACAACTAAGGATAACTTCATCAGAAAAGCGTCTGGATGGTACAAACTAAAAAAAAAAGTAAATTATTAATCACATTGTTATGTCCTTATAAGGACATCCGCCTGGGATTGGCTGAAGATCCTTTCGGTGGGAGTTTTGAATCCCTGTCAGTGGGCGGTGCATCTGCCGGAGCAAATATAAGGAGAGCTCCGGCAGCGCAGCGCCAGTTCAGTTCTCGTTAATAAATGTTGTTACTTGAACTCTGCTGGTCTCATCTTCTTCCTGCGCTGATCTAACACACATCATCATCATTCAATGAATAACCACACTGAATACAATGAACTATGGGCCAAAGACTCTTGAAATAAATTCGTTTTCACTATATAGAAATGTAAGGAGTATTGGAGTGAATCCTACTTTCTCCAGCAGTATGTTGCATAGGCTGGGCTTTTACCAAAAGGCTTGCCTCTTAGCCTGCTCTCCTTTTACCTTACTTGTGGGATAGGATTCTTAGCACACCCTCTTTCAAAGTTGGCGAAATTAAGTTCGATATGCAATTCTATGATACTTAGTAGTATATAGTAACAACCAGCATGTTTCATTGTGCTTGAAAGCTTCAAATGGTATCCTGTTCCGTGATATCAAGATATATATAATTTTTCAGTCAGTTGAATCATGAGGCTACTTTATTCTGCACTAGCTGCAATTTCCAAACTGTCTTCAAAGACAGGCTCATATTTTGCAATAATCCAATAATGAGATGAAGCCATGTGTCACTCTCTCAAAGATCTCCATTAAAACTAATTATACCTGCTTGCTGTACTTTATTTCCCAGGCTTTGAACATTAGCATATAGGCCAAGAACCAATGTTCTTTCTGATTTTTTATTGAGTTGTGGAAGAGGGCCCATTTCAGCAACATTCCAACTTTTCGTGGTACACTTTCTGACATCTTTATTTCAGGGTCTCATTTCCAAAACCCATAGGATTCAGTTTAACAGATTCCTATGCAAATGTTTCAGACAAATTAAATTTGATGAATCCTTCTGAAATGTAATCCATGTTGTGCCATCTTTTTATCACCTAGATAAATCAGGCCATGGTCCCAGAAACCAAGTTTCTCCTATTGATAGCATTTTCACAGCCAATCATACACTTGCTATATTAGTTTTCCCTTTTCATTGCTTTTCCACAAACTTAAAGGATGGATAAGAATACCATTTGATCCCCTAGGCTCCTGAGCCCTCCTTCTTATCATTCAAAGTCCCTGCTGATAAGTTTCTAATTATTTGTAAGAAGTTAGCACCCATCCCTTTTCTAGAAGAATGAAATATTTTAGGAAATATTAAAAAGGCAGAATATTATGTTTCCCTGGTTGAGAAATGGAGAAACATGTTTTAAATACAAAGCAACTCTCACCTTTCTCCGTCCCCCCTTTGTTAATGGGCCAGAGGCAGAAACTCAATCCTTGTCAATGGAACTTCATCTGCAACTCAAAAGGACCCATTTAGAACAGAAACTCACTACATGACACCTGGGAAGATTACATCAGCCAGCAAGGCTAGCTAAGATCCCCACCCCCTGGGAGTCTGGCAACCAATCAGGATACTCTTTTGGGGCCCCAGGAAATTCTAAGCCAGATAGAGCATAAAACCCCAGGGACTCGCAGTATCTCGCCCCTTTTCTGTTCAGGAACTCAAACCATGTGATCCTGTCCACCATTAAACCATCTTTCCAAGCAGTCTCCATGTTTCCAGTGTCTTTTTCCCAACTTGGAGCTGAACCCAGAAGGATATTTCTTCCTACATATTCTTTACTATCTCCTTTGCCTGCATCATTTGTCAATGGACTTAAACAGAGTATTTGTAGGTACTCAGAATACAGAAAGAATTAAACATCCATAATGGACAACCAAAAATCCTCACTTCATTAGCAACGGTTCCAGAGGTAGCCTTCCTTCCTAGAAGAACACACATTTTCTTTGGCACTGGGTCTTCACAAAAGAGCCAAGAAACCTAGGTATGCTTGGTGTACCATATTACTTTGGCCTCAGTGCAATCTCAAGAAGTAAGTTTTATGACAATATTACGGTAGAGATTTCCCAGATATTGCACTGTGAGAAGTCTAAAATGGCAGAGGTTCTGAGCTGATTGCAAGCAGGTGTTTTATGCCTTTCAAAGAATCTGGTGATAACAATTACAGGCCCAAATGATGACAATGGCAGCAATGATCCTTGATGGAGATTTTAGCAAAAAGAAGGAAAGAAAGAAAGAAAGAAAGAAAGAGAGAGAGAGAGAGAGAGAGAGAGAGAGAGAGAGAGAGAGAGAGAGAGAGAGAGAGAGAAGAAAGAAAGAAAGAAAGAAAGAAAGAAAGAAAGAAAGAAAGAAAGAAAGAAAGAAAGAAAGAAAGAAAAGGAAAGCTACTGGTAACACTGATAATTATACTCCTCCCAAAATATTTAAAAGTTTCTGAATACAGCATGTAATGTCCCCTATTCCCATTTATATTATTCATTTTTTGACTTTGGTATAATGATATAAGGAAGGAGAAAACCATAAACATGTGTAAAATCTCTGACTATAACTAGGAAACATTTGCCAGCAGTCAAACATACATAATCTACTTATTTCATTATGTTCAAATTGTAGTATGCCCTCCAGGGTTGTCTTATATTAAATATCACATGCTTGTGCCAATGGAGCTTCAGAAAAATACTCACAGAATCAATGTGTATTTCAAGATGTAAAGATTTCAAGATGTAAAATCAAAGATTGTATAAAAGTTATTTCTTTTAATATAGCCTAAGAGAAACCAAATAAGGCATATTAACATGATTCAGAAGTCAATTAATCTCTTCAGATGATGCAAAAAGAACACTATCTTTACTACAACTTCAAGATGGCACCCACTCTTTGTACATTCCAAAATGCAATTTATGACTACTAGCTGGAAATAATGGGTGTGACATTATTGTAAAATAGCATCATCTCTACAGAGCTTTAATAGACTAATGTCATAATAAATCTTTCATCTGCATGGCATTATTCACCGCTCACAGCGTAGCAAGTGTACCATATCCTTGTTAATATTAATCATGTAATCTTTTTCATTTTGTATTCTCCTAACTGATGCCTAAATCTCTTACATAAAAATAATTTAAAACAATCACATTAAGAGAGTCTATTTAAAACCTTTTTAAAAAAAAAAAGAAAAAGGAAAGACTGTAAATAGGAGCTGGGAAAGAGATGTACTAAGAGGAATAAATAGCAAAAATTGCAAAATCCATCATTTAATGAATGAATATTCTTTGAGTGCCTTTACTAAGCAAGATGTAATGTGAGGTGATCGGTGTAAATGATTTCAAAAACTCCATTGATACATCGACTCTGCAGCTGATCGGTTGCGATTGTTCTTGACACGTACAAAAGTGTTCTTGTTTGAATATCTTGCATTTTCAATATATTATTATCATATGCTATCTGAGAAATATACAAGCAGAAAAATCTACTGCAGAAAAATATATGTGTGTGTTTCATTGCCATTATTATGGCACTCACCAGCATACCACTCATGTGACTAGATAGTTTCGAAACATATGCAGTATATACGCTCAGCAGCTGCTCTGTGTGAATGATTGAATCAAAGTAGACTGTGGCCAATGAATGAGCATGTCCCTTACTCAGAAAAATAAAGAAGAAATTGCTTAGATTTAATTATGCAAAACAACTGGTTTAGTAATAACCAGAGTGACTACCCAAAGCTGAAAATGCCAGTGAGATTTTCTTTTTCTTTAAAAAAAGCAATCTAACATGTTTGAAAGTTATATTCATATAGATCTCTCTATTTTGTGAAATGTTATTGCTCTATATCAGATTAATGACAATCTTCTATTGATAACTGAAAAATTGTTATATGTGGAAAGCAGTGACCAGTTGCTAATTGCAGTTACTTTGAAGACTAGCACCAACAGCAAATTAAATCTCATGTGTTTACATTTCCCTTCAGTGTAAAGCTCCACATTTTGTCAGTATTTTGACATGTTTTTAAAGGAGCTGTAATGTAGATATATTAGCTAATACCTCCTCCACGATACTCAGTAGTTTTACACAAAATGCATTTCAAACGCATGTTATGCCATACTGCAGAAACATTTTGCTAGCAATATCATGAATAATTTTAATAGAGGTAGCAATTAAGCAATTATATAAAGTGGGAATGTGGGATTCTGGGAAAGAGCCTTGTTAAAGCAAGTAAAATTACCAAAGCATTTAAAGATTCCTACTGTTAATTTCTGCCACCACAGAACTATCAAGTGGCTTGCTGTTTTTAGCAAATATTAAAAGATAATAGTTTCTCCAGTGTATTTCCATTTACAAGCATATGCCTTTGGATTTGCTCCATTAATAGCATTATCTGCAGCTGCTGGTTATTGTGTTGCTTAGATATTTGGAAAGCCTCAACATCATATTTATTTGTACTGAAGTTCCTGTGTTCAAAGCAGGTTTCAGCATTGCTATCAGGACTATAGGACAGAGATCCAGAGTCTGTCTATTCATCAGAATATGCAAGAAAATTGTCAAATACCATTTATTGAAAATATTCAAGTGATGCATACTGTATTTTAAACAGGAAGACTTATAAAAGCCCTAGTCTAAAATCTGAAATCAGCTTTCCAAAGCATAAGAAAGGAAAGTGGAGAGTGGAGAGCGGAGATTGGAAAGGAAAGGAAAGGAAAGAAAAGGAAAGGAAAGGAAAGGAAAGGAAAGGAAAGGAAAGGAAAGGACTTTGGTACAAATACTCCCAAGCCTTAATTAGTCTACTTTGTTACAGATTAAAAGCATAGGTTTTGAAGATTTTTTCTGTTATTTACCATTTTAATTTGCTTCTTACTTTTTGTTGTCCTAATGAGCAGTTGCTCATCAAAACTTAAATTTTGATTGGACCAAAACCAATAGGTGGAACCCCCTATTTTCTCCTTTTCCAGGTAGCTCCCATGCTTACCTGAGCAAGATATGAATGTGTGCACACATAGCTGGTTGTTGTAAAATAAGTGTTGTTTGTATAATCACAACAAAAAGTAATAACAGTTTTCTTCCTTGCTGTTTTTCTGCAAACGATGCAAATAAACACATAACTGTCAGAGTAGATATATTCATGAACTGGAATAGCAAAAATTCTTCCAGAACCCAGGAAATGCAACAAGTGCTGAACTACCAGCACTGGGTACGTGTTCTGCTGTAGAGCCTTGTTCAGTGTGCACTTATAATCAGTGCAGATGCACACAGAGCCATCACTCTTAATTGGGGTGACAATGGGGGTCTCCCATTTAGTTGTCAACTGGCTCAAGAATGCCCTGCCTGATCAGTTTATCAAGTTCTTTGTCAATCCTGGGTTTTAGGCCAAATGGAACCCTCTGGGGTTTCAGCCTAATTGGTACCACCTTGGGGTCTAGACTGAATGATATTGGGGTGCCCACATACTTGCCAAGTTCCAGATTAAACACATCTTGGAATTCTCGAATCAGGTCATCAGTCCACGAGCTGGTGATGGTGTTGATGCCAGTCACCCCTAGGCCAAGGGACTCAAACCAGTCCAGCCCGAACAGGTTGGGAAGGTTTCCTCTGACGACTGTTAAGGTCAGCTCACCCTGGAATTTGTTGAACTGGACCTTGAAGTTTCCACAGCCGATGACAGGGATCTGATTCCCCTGGTAATTGCTGAGCCGCAAGTGTTGGCATTCAAGATGGTGTTTTTGAAGTCTTGGGACAGCAGCCTTTAATGCTTGCCAGGAGTTAATTATTCTGATGAGCCGGTGTTGATTTCTATGTCACAGAGTGACCCTTCTATCTGTATGGTGACGTGAAGCTTTTTCCTGCAGGGGGTGCTCGCCTGCGCTATCCTAGTCTGGCAGTTTGTTTCTGGCACCGTT
Organism: Masticophis lateralis; assembly: GCA_030761175.1. NCBI lineage: Eukaryota > Metazoa > Chordata > Lepidosauria > Squamata > Colubridae > Masticophis > Masticophis lateralis. The sequence goes on along the minus strand of JAUDYJ010000006.1, from coordinate 37,130,290 downwards.
TTGTTAGCAGCTTCATGCCTTGGCTTTCAGTTTGCCCGCCTAAATGGTCTTGAACTATCTGTCTTTGGAATGTCTGTGTCTGCAGATAATTAGCGGGTAGGTTCGCTTGGCAGATTTTTGCCAAATGTTCCTTCTTATTGCATCAACGATATATGGTGTCCTTGTAACGATAGGATGCCCTAGGGTGCTGCCCCCTACACCTGGCACATAGTTGCCTTCTATTTTCTGGCTCTGCGTGTTTCTTCCTTTCTGTCCAATAGATCTCGTCCTCGCTGCTTTCAGATTCTTCATCTTGGTGACGGCTCTTATGTATAGTGGTGGTTTATTTTGTTGCCGCCAGAGCTGTAGCAAGCTTCTGGAGGGACCCGGCCACCCTATTTGATGACTCGGTTGCCCGTGCCTCATCCAACGCAGTCTGCAACGTTAGATTTGTCTTTGCTAAGCGTCTTCTCTGCAGCTGGAGGTCTTTTACCCCTCAAATTATTTGGTCAATTAAAATATTGTCCAGATCTCTAACCTCGCAGTGGGCAGTGGCTTTTCGTAGTGCAGCGACAAATTGATTGATAGATTCTCTGTCCTGCTGCATTCGGTGCTGGAATTCGTAGCGCTTCACCGTCTTTGATGGGGCAGGAGCATAGTGTGTTTTTAATGTGTTTTGTAGCACTTGCCATGGTATGGAATTGGTTTGGACAGGGCTTCAGCAGCGTCGAACATGTCGTGCCCTCTGTGGCTCAGGAACAGTGCTCTATTCCTGTTGTCCGACAATGCAAGGAAGTCGTTTGCTTCCATGAAGCATTCAAACCTCATCATGTAAGTGCCCCATTTCTCCTTTGCTGGGTCGAATGGAGCCTGTGAATGGAATGCAGACATGCTTGCCACAGTTCCGAGTGTTTGAATTTAGCACGCAAGATGGCTGCCATTCGTGTTTGCCGCCGTGCTGAATTGTTTCGTTGTCAGCTCTTTTTGGTCTCAGTGTTTTCTTCGGTATCCCATCTTCGTCACCAGTGTTAGATAGGTGGATTGAAGAGACTGGAAATAGGCTTCAGACAACAGCTCTGTATTCAGCAACTATTTACAATCCAGCAGCCAGCCTTTATATAGAAGCCTGTCAGGGAGCTTAGCCAATCACATTTAAACATCCTTCCTGCCCAAACAGTGGACCAGAGGGAAAACTATCCTGTTAATATTTAACAGCAACAAACTCTGACAATAACCCTAGCTATCTGAGACAGGAGGAAGAAGGTACATGTTTGGGAACCTAGATGCTGTAGATATTTCATTATTGAAAGATATGAAGGACATAAAGATATCAGAGCAAAGAAAGCATAATTGTCATTGAACATCACCCAAGAGAGGGACATACTTCCAGAAAAAATATTTGAGAATATTCAGATCTTTGAAAGATGCGGGAAGACGATCATTTTATTGTCAAGAAAAGGCAAAACTTTATAGGCACAAGAAGAAACACAAGAACATAAATGTAATCATGGATCATGTTTGGCATCCATGGAGAGTTGCCAAGCAAATTTGAAATTAGCTCAACAGTTCAATGTCATTTAACTTATGCAGAAACATTCATTGAAGATATTTTCAGGGTCACACATGGATGCACAATATGGGTTATTCTACTTTGGGGAATATTGTTGTACTTTGTGAATATAATGAATTCATTCAGACATACTATACATCAAAATGAAGTCAGGGATATTATGTTAACAAAGGCAATAACAGACGGAAAATAATAACAAGATTTGTTTTTTGCTGCAGCATGCATTTATGGTGTGCCTTTAAAATTTGCAGCACAGACACATTCCTATTGGGATATACAGAGCCCATTTTATTATTGAAAATATAGAAACCCAGCAAACCTAACAAAATATTGGGGAGAATGCATCTAAAATCGTCAACTAAATCCTCCTCTTCTTATTCAGCCTCCTTTCCTTGGAAGGTCAAAGTAAAATTTGGTACTGTTACCCTTTAGAAGCATCATCAACCTATGTTAGTTAATCCTGGTCTTTATTTCCACAGCTAACAGCTAGTATTCAATGTGTTCTGAACATATAGAATAGAATAGAATAGAATAGAATAGAATAGAATAGAATAGAATAGAATAGAATAGAATAGAATAGAATTTTTATTGGCCAAGTGTAATTGGACACACAAGGAATTTTTCTTGGTGCATATGCTCAGTGTACATAAAATAAAAAATATTTTGTAATAAACTTCTTCTGAAAGCCAAATAAAATAATAGATCAACCCAAATACAATGTATTCGTATTAAAAATACATAACTTATACTATATAAAGCCTCTGTCTCTTGTGATGACCCATCTCATCTATCTGTAGTCAGATAACCAAATGGTCAATAACAATAACAGTCCAACAACATCCTGCGTATACACTTTCTCCATCTAGAGTCTCCATCTAGTGATTGATAAAAACAGAAAGGATTTAGCTTTAATGAAAAAACTGCGAGAACTCACTATATATTCTTCATCTCATTTTCCAAATAAAAAAATATTTGAAAAATATAAACATTGTTATTTTTAAACACCTTGAAATTAGACTTAAATGTGTATATTTCAACAATGTATTCCAAGCTACAGTATATTTACAATCCTTCATATACAGAACCTGACCTTAATATAGCCTGAGGATTTTAACCTAAGTTGAAAAGCAACCATTTTTCTTTTACTAGTGTTTTACACATTTTGGAGGCTATGTCTGTTGTGACATGGTAGTCAAAATTGTGTCATTCTTGCTCCTGCATTTTCATTTTATTGCGAATCTTTAGGCTTCTTCATTTTCAGACAAATCTTTTCCCTTTGTTTCATAAATGTTTATGATTGTTATCCAAAATTTCCTGTGCTGTTTCATATGGAATGGATGTTAGCAAAGTTTGATACATGGCAGGAGGACTATAAACAAAATGCCAGACTTTTGGCAGCGTGCACAGAGCACAATTCTTTCCGAAAACCTGCATTGACAGGTAATGAGATTTAATTCACAGGAGAGGGAAAATAAAATATCCATATTCATTGCTTAATCAAATGAAATACTTCAGAGGATTCTGGGAATTCTCAACAGTTGGTTTAAAAATTCTCCTTGATACTGGTAAACAAATTACCTTCCGAATAACTTCTTAATCAAGGCACAGCAGAGCTGTTCTCCCCTTGATCTGTCCCTTTGGGGGGTCCCCGTCAGAGCTCTAGTCTTGTGCTGGTTGGTTTGGCTTATAAAAAGCTCCCTTACATTCTGCCGACAGCTGTAGATCTCTTTTTGTTAGGGATACTGAGCATCCTGTGCCGAAGACAGCACTGAGCCCAGTTTGCAATATGCCCAATTAGAGAAGCTAAAATCTCATTTGCTTCACCCTGGGAGTCCCTGAAAGCACACTGTTTGGGCCTCATTACAGTATTTTTAACTCCACAAAAACAATTTCATTATGGAAATTAAAGAAGCTCATTTGGTCTCTGCATTTACACCGAGGTTAATACTTGCTACAAAAATTCCAGCCTGTTGATTTCACTTCTCCTCTTTTATCATAGCCTAATGTTTCTTCCAGAAAATCTTTGGTGATCCATTTTCCTTTAAAAAAGCAACCAATGCCCTTGTTAAAACTCAGAAAGCATCTCATGCAAAGCTATTCTTTGGATTACTGGGAAATTAAAGGCAGAGTTTTCAATTTTGTGGGAACTTCACTATCTCATTCTTTTCTTTCCCCCCCAAATTTAATAGATATTTATTTATTGATTGATATCTCTTATTTCTTAACCGCTCATCTCCTCAGAATTCCATGCAAAATACAAAGTATTGTGGGCATTACATTCATTTTTTTTCCATTAAATTTTTATTTTTTAAAAAATTATACATATCATTATGTGGATGGTGTGGTGTTTGAGTATCATACATTTCAATACAGATAAACATATTCATAATTATTACATTCCATTTTCCTTATTACATATTATTTGCCCCTATTTTTATACAAAATTTTTATTTTCATATAAATATTAACAAGTATGCAATAACATCTAAACCAATATGCTTTAACGTCCATCGTATTATCTTTTATAATTTCAATAGTATAACCCTCAAGTAGAAAAAATACAAAATTGCCTGTTTTCTTCTGTACACCAATTTTACTACAACAGTCTCGTTTCCTCTTCTTTCTCCTCCCTCTCTTTCCTTCTCCCTTCTCTTTCTGTCTACTTTCTTCCTTCCTTCTCCTCTTTTTCCCTCTACTTCCCTCTCTCCTTCTCTCCTTCTCCTCTCCCCTCTCTATTTCCACTCTCTTCTTCTCCGCTTCCCTCTACTTCCCTTTCTACTCTTCTCCTCCCATCCCCTCTCTCCTTTCCCCACTCTACCCTTATTCTTTCTCCCCCCCGCTCCTACTCCCTTCCACTACACTCCAATTCCCTCTCTCTTTTTGTTGTTGTATATAATATTCCCAATTTTATATAATATTACCTTAAGTATATAATATTACCTTATTTTCCAATTAATATCTCTTTCAACTTTAACTATATAACTTCTTAAAGTTACATTCAAAAATAAAACATGTGTTATTGAAAATAATAATAATAATCATCATAATTATAATATCATCATAATATTGATTAATCTTCATATTAATAATTTTACACACATCATCATTCTAATCATATATATGTGTGCAACTACAATATTATTCTTTTAATACTAACATCACTTCATTGATCAAACAGCATACCATCTGAATACCAGTTTCTTACATCCTAACATTTCAAGCTTACCACCATTTCCATTCTTTGTGTCTATTTTTCATGTTTCTTTTCCTAACTTATTTGACCTTGTGATACATTGCTTTACACCCTTCTATTGTAAACTTCCACTATATCTATCCCCCTCCACTTTATTATATTCAAGGACATGATACTCTGTTTTGTTATTCAAATTTTCATTATTTAACTCTTCCTTTCTGTATATTTTAAAGTTCGTTAATACACATAAATATATCTACTTTCACATTGCCTACACAAGTCATATTTTATACATTTTTAATAATACCATCATTCAACCTCACATTTCCAATTAATAATGAATTCTCATTCATAATTTTCCAGTTTCATATCTATTTGTGGTAATGTTTATCCTAATATTTATTTATATTAAATACCAACTAATTGTACAGCCTATATCATTCTAATATTAATACAATTATTAATATATAATCTTGATAGATCTATAACTTTTTCTCCCCTTAACCATGATCTCTTATACACATCCTATTCTTTAATCATACCTTTTTTTTACTTGTCTCCCCTGTTTTCTTCTTAAGTCTTTTATTTCATCTTCTTTGAAGTTTATATTCTGAATCCATAATTTAATTTTTTCTCCTTGCTCTGTCTTTTCCCACTGTTTAATTTGAAATCTTTCTGCTCTAGATCCTTTCGTTTCCTTCCAAATTTCTTCTCATTCTTCCCATTTCTTTTTAAGATCTTTTAAAATGTTTTCCCCCATTTTAATTCCGCAATTCTTATTAATTTTAATAGTGTCTCCTCCTTCTTATCTTCTTTTTGCTGGTTTCTCAGTTCTAATTCCCCTTCTGTTCCAGCTAATGATTCCATTCTTTCTTTCTTGTCCTGGTTTTCGCTCCTTGCCTCTTGTGTACAATTTTTCGGTCTTCTATCTATATGATCAAATATTTCCACCATGTCCTTGTGTAGTTCCAGGATAAGGTCCTTAATGTCCTTAATGTTTTGAATCATTAACTCCATTCCATTTGAGTCTCCACAATTGTTAGTACAGAAACCAAACCTCCAAGTCAAATTTAAGTGTCTCATCAATGTTCAAACAAATCAGTTAATTCAGGGATCCTCCACTCCTCAAGTTGTTTTTGTATATCCAATAGTATTTAGGGGTCCCCAGACACAAATTCTTTTTTAATATTCCAGTCTCCAGTGGTTAGAAGGTAAATATGTATAGTTCAACAGTTATTTTCCTTCATTTCAATATTTATTCCCAAATTGCAAAAATTCACTGTCATCAGCAGATGGCACTCGTTACTTCACTCTGCTGCCTCTCTGCTTTTATTTTGACTGCTGCCGCTTTGCTTTTATTTTGACAAGTCCAATTTATTTCTCTTGCTTAGTTTGAACTTATAACTCAGTTACTTATGGCAAATTATTTGAAGAAAAGGTAGGTTTATAGTTCCAGCATCTTAATATGCTTTCTTAATATCACACCTTTTGTTTTGGGGATTCCATTTCCAACTTAATTTTCTTTTAAAATAAATATTTACTTCTTTAAATTTCCAATATGCTTTTTCACAATAGTTATACACCACTGTAACAAATTGTTCTAAAAGGTATTCTCCTTAAATTTTTTTTTTGTGGGGGGTCTGCCTTCAACTGTAAATCTTTTCTTGCCCAGATGACACACTATTCACCATTTCTCTGCTCCTGCACAAATTTATGATTTCTGGCTGTTCCCCGGCTTCATGGCAGCCATTTTAACTGCTGCTGCTCCTAATCTTCAGATGAGGAGGTTTTCCGAGTCAGGCAGGGGAGATGTGGCTTCTGTCAACCTTCAAGGTGGTTCCCCTTTGCTTCATCACCCCTACAGGGTGGCTATGATTTCAAATGAAGCCCCCGACAGGGAGAGCTTGGAAAGGACCTACGGAGATCATGGATCACACTTCCGAAAGCGCCAGAAGTTCAACTGGAAGCAGCCACTATCTCATTCTTTTCAATGATAACTTCCATCAAAGAATTCAAACAATCCTAATAAAAAAATCAACACTAATATTTAATTCATATCAGAACACAGTAAGAAAAATAAACCAAATCTGCACTTAATTTGATTCATACATCAAATTAAGACTTAGTCAATTTGTATCATGTCTTTATACTAATACAAAAGTTCACAAGTTATAAATCATGATTTGTTAATTCAATGACAGGGTTCACACCAGTTTCTAATCTATCAAAAGTATGATATGTAAACCTTATTGTGGTTTAATCTAATAGATAAACTAGGGCTTTGGAAGGATTAAATCCAAATGTCATTTGAAACCCATATAGCAACTATAAGAACTATGTTCTTATAGCAACTATTTGAAAATAATTAAAGAAACCATACACCTTCCCCTCCACACACACAATCGTGTGCTGTTTGGTAGCTGCAGAATGGTGTCAGGAAAAAAAGTGTTCTGTTTATGGGGTTGTTAATACCTTTGTGTGTACTTTTACATAGGTTCCAAATCTGAAAGGAAAAATATTCTAAATCTGTAAGGAAAGATGGATTTCAAGGTGTATGGAAACAAATAGTTTACAACAAAGCTTTCTCTCCTGGGATTTCTCCCTATTTACTTACTACCTTTGGGCTATGAGCTTGAGACAATCCTTTCCTTTAGATACAAAAAGACACAATACTCATTATAAGGATGTCATTGCTGGTCAAGACAAATAGAAACTGCCAAACATGTTCTTCTGTATTGTAATCTTCTGTAATTTTATATAGAAAAAAATGCTACTCCTTACTAGCAAAACAGGATACAACAATTAACACTATATGCAATTTCTATTTTCTGATATCAACCCTAAGATAACTCACAAAGTTGCCAGGTTTTGCAGGGTAGCATATAATAATTAGGAGGAATGGAACCTGCTTGAGTAGGAGTAGTCAGCAATGGCTTAGGCTCAGCATTATCCCTTGGCTTTGGAGTGTACGTGCTATGTCTACTACTGAAGTATATTTTATCAGGTTTGCCAAAGGTTTCTAAGATAAGTTATAAAATTCAATTGTTTTATTTATTAATATGTATGTCTATGTGTTCCATATATGTCTATGTGCTCATGTATAAGTGTGTGTATCCTTTTGTATAGTATTTGTATTTTATACTGCTATTTATATTATCCAGATTGCTAATTTTCATTCTGTAGCCCAACGGTAGAGCCAAATGCATCATAAGTCTGGAGTCCCTACATCTCTGAAAGAGACCTAAGTACAGCCACCTCTTGAAGTCCATTGACTCTTATCTAGTACCAATTTGTGTTGAACATTAGTAAATCAGATTCTTGTATGTAGGCTGCATAAAATAAACTTACAGTGCTTTTGAACCATATCCTGACTACTGGTTTCTTGGACCTAACATTTTCTTCCTGTTGTATATGCACATATTGAGCAACCCCTTTTGCATATTTTGATTTAAGATTGTCCTTTAGCCATTTTTTTTGTCTGTATCTGCTTTCTTTTAACTATCCTGACATTGTCAATTTAATTTTGGATATTTGAATATCAAATTCTTGACTGCAATAAAGTGAAGTAATTAAGAAAGGAAAATACTGCAAGGATTTAAATTGAAAATATTAGAAAACTTCATCTTTCTTCTTCATTTTCTCAGTTACCAAAGTATTACCTTGGTTTCAAATTATATGCCACTAAACAATTGGAAATCTCCCATATTTTAAATGGATGACATTAAAAGAGGGTTAAGTTGAATTATTTTATCAATCATTAATGTAATTGTACAGATTTTATTAGACCAAATGGACATTGCAAAAGCAAAAATGTTCATTGCAATTTTAGATACAAATTAGGGCTGTATAGTGATGGGGATGGCCTAGACAAATTTTAAATAGATGCTTTTGCAAGTAGGCAGCAATTTGGTTTATAACTAAGGCAGAATCTTAGCAGTTAGCTTTGTTGCAATGATTGTCAATATCCAATTCTGTGAATATGTTGAACTCAATTGAACAAAGCTAATTAAATTACTAGATGGGATGAAACAAAAATCTATACTTTACCGGGAAAGCAATGACACAGAAATATATCACAACCAGGGTTTAAGTTATTTTAATGCTAAATGGCAAAAAAAAAAAAAAAAAAAAAAAAAAATCACTGCTCTTTACTTCAGATTTAGCAACATTCTTCTTGTGTAGATTTTTTATCCATCATGTTAAGTATAATTGAAAATACATATAGACAAATCTTAACACTTGTTCTTTCTACTGTATCTTCTTTGGATGCTGTAATAAAATTTGCCTTTGATTTTTGGTTGGAAAGTCATAGGATAACATTAAATTTTCCAAACAATATATCTCCCTTTATTTTCAGTGGGTGCTAGGTGTCACAATTAGTCCTACCATTGAACTAAATGATACAGCTACCTCTAGAAGCATATGGGAAATGGCAGCCACTTTCCTAAGTATACTCCTAAGGTCCATGGTGGTTTCCAAACCCGAAATATCTATATATATTTCCTATTGTCTGCCTTGCATTCCTGAATTGATTTATTGTCATTAAACATTATATCTGTGACCAGATATCTTCTGTATGAAAAACACAAAACGGAGCGAGTTTGGACTTTTCCTCATATGGCAAAAATCTATTGGTTTAGCCTTAAAAATATCCAATATGTAAAAATATCTGACTTACAGTTTGTGAGATAAGAGATAGATTTTATGGTGTAGTGACACATGGAATTCCTTCACATTTTCCCCATAAGAACTCCTCCACCCACCTTTAATGAGGGATAAATCATTTTCTGTCACCTCCATTTTGCCAGTTATTTCAGAAAGATGTTTAGGGAGAAAAGGAGAAAGCTCTAGTGTGAGAGAAGAAAGGATAACTACATTAAGTTTTCCCTAGTTGTCAGTCTAAATACCCTAACCCTCTCTGTCCAGTTTAATAATCCAGTAAGTATCTCTCAGGGTGGCTAGAAAGACTACTTTGAGAAGAAGAGTCTGGGAACAAACTACATATTCATATTTAGAACAAAACGTATGTGATTTAGACATAAATCATGAAGTTGTCCACCACCATCAACAGAGCATATTCACAAAGGTTTAAGAAGGATATTTGTTGATTCTTCCATTTGTTGACTCTTCTTCCTACTCAGTGTATTCAGTGTAACATTTATATATACATTTATGTAGATAAAAGAATTCAGAGACATCACAGGATCCAGTGCTTTCATTAAAATGCATTGTGCCATTTTGATATAAACTCCTCCCCTTTCAAGCATGCATGCTTTTGTCATTGCCTTTCCAATGGATGCCACTGGACAAGTTGTTTAAATTTCACCACATATTGCCTCCTTTTACATAAAATAAAACATATTTTAGTGAAAACATATCAGAAACCCAGGTTTACTGTCTATCTTCAATTGTTTCTGCTGATACAATGAGTTCTGGCAGAGTGGTCATGCTCCAGGTCACCTCTATGAAATGTTATCATATTATTGAACATGAAATTTTGCCTTCTCTATTTCAGTTCCCACATCCCGCTAACAATACGAGTAGCATCCTGTCTCCTGGAATTCTGAAAATCTGAATTCAAGCCTAAGGTTAATATGTTTGGGGGTTCCCTGTTGTGATTTTCTCCCATTGTTATGATTGTTTTAACCTAGGCTGGCATTGTTATTGTATGTTTTGAATTGGTTTATTGTTCTTGAATTTTGTAATTTGCCTAGGATCTACTGGAATTGGAGCAGTATATATTTAAAAATATATTATTATTTAGCATATATTTAAAATAACAACAGCACCTGTTATTTATGTTTTTTCTTCCAATTTTAAAATCTTTAAAAATAATATTTTTCTAGTTCAGTATGTATTCCGCATATAAATTGAATTAATAAAGGGTCAGCACAGGAGAAAAGTTTTACTCCTGTACTGACCTGGAGCCAGTCTGTTTTACCATGTTTCATCAGGATTGCAGCTGCCTGACCTGTACATAGGTGTCACTCAAAGACAATGAGATATTTTCAAGTTTCCATTTTCCAAAACACATAATATAACATGTTAACAAAATTTAAGGTATTTCTATAACCAATGCCACACATATTCTTTTTTTATCTTATTTGCCTTTCTCAATTATCAGCAGGCATCAGCAGTACTGTCCCTCAACATTCCTAAAGCCATCTTGAACACTTGGCATCTCCTGTTCTAGTTAAGAGATCTAATCTGTGTTGGAATACCCTAAGAGTTATTTTGTTAAAAATTAAGGTTTTTGTATGGTAGTTTGCACATTTTGCTCCTTTATTTAGTTTTGGCATGTAGATTGATTTATTCCACACTGTCTGGCATTATATTGTTGCCCAGATATGCTGGCATAGCTGGATAGAAACTTTACTGATTCTTCTTCTGTTATTTGCCATATGTTTGTAGATATTCCATCAATTCCTGTCATTATCCAACTGGATAATGACCGATGCTGATCTAACTTTATTTTCTAGTATTATGGGTTCTTTGAAGAAGAAAATATCCCTACAGCATCTTAATGTTGACACCTCTCCTGTACTGAATTTAGGAAAGTCCTTTTGTCTCTAATTTATAAATCAAGTTCTATGTGCCCACTAGCATAATTTAGCATACCAGTTTGAGGGTGGAAACTCTTTCTGAATTTGAAGATCTTTTGGAAGATTTTCCTTATTTTCCCATGTTTTATTACATTAAAATTAATACTATAACAAGCATTTATTTTAAAATAGATATAGCACTTATGGAGACAATATTCACAGTACTGAGATTTATTTTTCAGCTGAGTTTCTTCAACTCAATATTAGTTTATAGAAATGGATAATTAGATCTAAGGATCAGCAAGAAAGGTTGCAAAAAGGTATGGTAGAAACCTAGGAGCAAGATAAAGGTGGCCTATGAAATAAGCTATTATTCTTTAGTATTAAAAGAATCAAGGTTTTTAGCAAAGAACCAATGCCTTCTATTTTTTAAAAAAAGAAGCCTGAGAATTGTCTTCTTTATTTTCTAGTTAGTCATTCCTAGATATGTTTAATGTGTTCATGTGTATTTTTCTTTTCATATTATGTTTGATATCTTGATTCAAGAATACAGATAGTTTCCAAATCGGCAGCTTGAAAGGACAATAATATTGTCAGTGATTGCAGAAGGCTCAGAACCTGGTTGTGTATGTCATTTAACTTGAGCTTTGTGATTCTTCCATTGAATAGATTATGAGTAGGGAGTTTAATGATTTCCATCAAATTGTTTTTGTTCTGTTTATGACTATCAGAGTTAACAGATTTGTCAAGAACAAGGGACTCTGGAAGCTGTAGTTCAAAAGTTTGAGTGGCATCTTATTGGCATTTCCTAAACTAAAAAAATAGCTGGTACACATAAATATCTGATGAGTCCTTGATGCTGTCTAAGTTTGGTTGTTTTCTTGCAGATGTTTCATTACCCAACTAGGTAACATCATCAATGCTAGCATGATGTTACCCATCCTTTGGGTAATGAAATGTTTGCAAAAATACAACCAAGCTCACAAAGGGTCCCTCATTTCAACCCTGAACTATAAATATTCTCCTTTATTGGTAACACAAATATCTGCCTAATTGCTTCAGTTTATTATACACGTTATTCTTTTTTAAAAAAAGTTTTAAAATTTTTACACATATTTTCCCCCTCCACCCCCAATCCCCCCTCCCCAGGGCTTCCCACAGCAAATACAGGGTATAGCATTTAACAAACACACACACACACAAAAACCACACGCTAACTATCTATACACATGTTATTTTTAATAGGATCACTTTAAAGGTAGGAACTTTGACTGAACTGTTCAAATGTTGAAGACAGATCAGCAGTTAGACTATTGTCTGGGCATACCCTGTGGCTTTATTTAATTCCCCATTCTTTATATTTAGAATTCATTCATAGTTATATATGAAACATAATTGAACTGTTTCAGGTTATTTATTTATTCAATTTATATCCTACTTTTCATCCAAAAGTGGCATTAATAATTTTAAATAATGTATATAAAACTCTGGATTTATAGGTATAGATATTTATAGACTTATATTTATAACCATTGCAGACTGATCTCAAGCTGAGTTACAAGGTACATTAACAATGTTAGAAAACTGCTGTTATTTGTTCAAAATACCAGGATAGCAAGCAAGGTCAGTTGGAGTTACTTTGCTGCTGGAAAGCTGAAGAAAGCACACAAGTTTGCATTCCCCCAAGAAGAGTCAGGGATGCTGCCAAATGAGGTTAAAAAAAATACAAAATGGTCGTTGTTAGGGTTACTGAAGCTCCACCTGGTTTTTATATGCATCACAGGATGTTCTTCATTGCATCTGAAGATAATAAGGTACTTTAGGAAATTTTGCTCTCATTTCTACTTATGTAGGCAGTGCTTAAGGTTGATGTTTGATTTATGAAAACTGTCATAGAGAACTATATTCCAGAGCCTTCCAACAGCCTGTCTCAGCAATTATGATAAAAGTCGTATGTCCCTTCAGGTTTATTTTACATCTGATGATAGTGCTGAAAACATGATTATTTTCATAGTGCCCAACCTCTGATTATCGCATGAACAAAAGTGCTTCTGGTCCTGATGACACTATCATATTTGACACTAGACCCATTAATAAATTAACAACACTGAAACTTGCCTGTGCATAAATAAGTGTTTTGAAGTGGTTTAAATGGGAAAACATTATGATGGTCTGAAATCTAATTCTGGGCCTTACATGGGTTTTATGTGCATAAAGCAAAGGCAATTAGCACTAGCTAAGCACTTTTATTTTCAAAGCTATATTACAAGTACACTCAGGGTTATCAAGTTAAAAATAGCAACCTGGAAAAGATGATAATGAACACTGCACAATAACTACTAAATGAAAGCTGAAACCTCCCCGTCCCTAAAATCTACTTTTATTTCTTCTTTCCTAAAAAAAACTTGTTTTAAAGTGTACATATTTACCCCATGCCAACCCATGTGTTCTCTTTTCTACTGAAATCTGGGTCCCTGAAGATGGCTGCTAACTGTCATTTTTAAAAAGGATGAACATTTTCTAGGTGGGGCCGCAGTGGCTCACTTGGTAAGATGCTGGGTCTGCTAAGATTGACAATTTGGCGGCTCGATTCCTGTGAGAGAATAAAATAAGCCATGGAAGGACAAGAAAGGAGCCTTCCCTGATTGCCTACTGGCATTCAGGTGGCCTATGGCAAAGATAACACCTTCTGAAAAAATTCCTTTCACAGAGGCAGCCAGCCACCTCAGTGATCCCTGGCTAACACATGCCATACACTAAATACAGTAAATCTTAGTGTAAAGGGCCTGGTGGCTCAGCAAACTAAAGCATTGTGATTAACATCAGCTGTCTGCAATTACTGTAAGTTTGAATCTCACCAGGCTTAAGGTTGACTCAGCCTTCCATCCTTTCTAAGGTAGGTAAAATGAGGACCTAATTTGTGGGGGCAATAAGGTGACTTTGTATAAATATACTAAAGTATGAAGGGCGAAGAAGGGCAGCATATAAATCAAATAAATAAATAAATAAATAAATAAATTTTCTAAGTCTGAAAAGGTGGATTGGGGAAGTTTTTGAAATGACTGGATTTGGATAGAAAAACTACTTTTTTCCTCTTTCACTAATAAGTAAACTTCAGTTGGGTGGCATGATTTCTGAGCGAAAGGCCCACAAGCTGCAGATTGGTGCAAAGCTTTCAGTGTTGTGAATTTCTTTTTTGAAGCTCTTTGTGACATTGATTCATTTGCTGTCCTGTAGTCAGTGCTTTAATTATTGACTCAGATGTTCCCATGATTGGCATCCTGCCATTAAAAAAAACATCTTTATTGCTCTAGGAAAGAATTTGAATCTCTAAATCAGCTCTGATAGGACCTGGCTTTCTTTTATGTCATTCATATACTCTTAGGAGAGAAAAACATATTGAACAGTAATTAGAAGCTGGTAAAATACTACTGGAGCAACTCTGAAAAGGTCAGTCTCCAGGCAAGAAGTATTTCAGTGATGTTATCTTAATTTTTCTCTATCTCCTTAGGTTTAATCATTGTTGTTATAGCAATGTTTCATTTCTTTCTTTAACAGGCACAGAGTAAGAATATGTGATTCTTTGTTTCTAGCCCAAATTGTAATTGTGTAAGAAGTATTGTGTAAGAATCCCACTGTTGTAAAAATGGTAATGCTAACCTTTTTAATTTGTTGTCACTGTTAGATTTTAATTGTTAAGTGTGAATGGAAAGCTTCTGGCTGCTGTGAAAAACAAAAGAAGCTGTGTATACTTCTTTGATTTTATCTTTTAAACTTTAAGCAATATTTTCAAAGCTTTGGTTAAGATGGTGTGAAGGAGTCTAAGAAAACTGAGAATATTTGGTGTACTTTAGAAAACAGCAGGATCATTTTGAGGAAAATAACAAATCTCCTGTTTTACTTATGGAAGTGTTGGCATAATTGAGAGAAATTTGCTTTTAAGAACAACATTTAGTATAATAATTTTAAGAACAAACATTTAATTTAATCTATCACTTGTTTAGGAAAGCTGAACTGAAATCTTAATATTTAAAGTATATGAATTAAATAAAATTCAATTATTTATTGCAAATAAATAAAAAAATTGCAATTATTTATTGCAAATAAATAAAAAAAATTCAGATTTCTGAATGTAAAGTCAAAGAGTTAATTGAGTATATTGGGACAATTAAAGAACAGATTAGGGATAGATCATCAGGAAGAAAATCTATTATGTGGTCTCTAGGAGCAAAAAACGATGATGGCACATAATCAATCAATCAATACATGAGTAAATAATGGCAAGAATAATTACTGAAGCATTTTACTATCTTCTTTAATGCAATTTAAAAGTACAGTAAAGTTTTTGTAAACATATAATCATATGCAAGAGATTTACATCAGCTTCCCAATTGCTTAAGTGTTTGTGTACAGTTCCCTAATCTTTAGGCAACATGACCAAGCCATACTGGTGAAAGATGACTGGAGGTGTAAGAGAACACATTCAAGATATTGGTTAGAACCACTGATTTAAGCAATGTGGTACCAAGTTCAAAGATGTATATTATAATCAATCAATCTTCTAAACTGCAAGGAATAAGAAATTTAATTACTTTTTTAATATTAAGGAATTTGCTAAATGTCATGGCTAGGCTCATGAAGAAATGATTTAATACTTGTTTCTAGAGGATTTTCTACTGATCTAGGGGAGTATTTGCTCTTTGGACTTACCTAGTTTTGATTTTGATTAAAATAAACAGATTTTCTAATTAACGGTGATCTGAACCTTCAATAAATTAATACAACACATAATCCCTATAACCGGAATGTAAAACAGAATTGCTGCATTTCTTAAAAATACTTTAAAAACCACGGTAAGTTTTTTCTTTCAGTCAGGCTTGGATCTGGATGACTTTATCCTTACAATCTTCCTGGCAACTGTATGAAAATTGTTTGCTATTACCTTCTTTTGGTATGTTTGTTGATTTCCCAGAACAGCCTACAAACCTGTATTGTTTGATAAATTCCCATCCCAGTATTAAAAATATCTAATATTACTTAGAGTTGTGTTTGATTAGTGGGTGAGACACCAGTATAGAAACTGAACAATTGAATGTATAGTCCCACCATAGGCATAAAGCCAGGTAGTTGACTTTGGGACAATCACTCTCTATCATAGCTAGGAAGAAGGCAATGGCAAACCACTTTCAGAAAAAATCTTGCTAAGAAAACGGGATTTTTCTGAGCACTGGCCAGGAGTCAGGACTGACTTGAAGACATTAAAAAAGCTGTATAGAATATGAATCTCTAGGGGAGCCTCTTTCCAAAAAGCAGGCAAAACTATTTAATTGTATTACAATTAATTATATTTTTATATTATATTTTTAATTGCACATTTTTGAAAATACATGTTTGGAGAAGTTCTTTTACTTTAATATCAGATTGTGAAAGGAAACAATGATCAGATTCAAAGTAATTTCTTTGTTAATACATTTTAATTTATGTCTGTCTAATCAGTGAAAGAGTGCGGCCATTTTGTTTTCTGTTTGCCTTTTTTCCTGTTGCTTTTACTTTTTTCATCTATCAGATCCTTCTCCAGTGGCTCATGCCTTCACATTATGTGTACAAAATATTTCAGTTTTAGTTACATTGCTAGTGATACAATACTCTCGTTAGATATTTGATGCTTAACATTTTGAGGTCTCTCCCATTTTGGAATGTATAGGTAGGCTATTCTAAACGCATGCTTTCTCATTAGCTGCTGGTGGTAAGGAATCTTTACAGGATGACATCAGGTGACATTGTTTCTTTTAGCAACTAGCATTTTGAGAAAGGGAAACATTTCCCCAATATTTTGCATTTTCATTGGAACATCCACAGAGATTCAAGTAGAATTATGCATTATGTTCAAAATTGTGTTTTGAAGTGTAGGAAGTTAGCACCCACCTCTCTCCTTGGAAAATGATATATTTTAGGAAATATTAAAAGGGCAGAATATTTCCCCTAAAAGGGAGGCAGAAACTCAGCCTCCCCACCTTTGCCAATGGATCATTAAGGCCTGGGTCAGTCTATTCTACATAACAAAGATCTATTTCCTTCAAGCAGAGCCATAATATGAATTGACCAAAGCCCTTTCAATACATCATCACCCAGCAAGGGTCACACAGACAGCCTACATGGCCCCATGGGAGTCTAACAACCAATCAGAATACAAGTTCAAATTCAAAGTCCAACAGACGGCATAAAACCAAGGCACTCTCAGCATCTCTGCCCTTTTCTGCTCAGGAACTCAAGCCATGTGATTCTGTTCGCCAGTAAACCTTCTTTCCAAGCAACTTCCATGAATCCAGTGTCTTTTTCCCCACTTGGAACTGAACTCTGAACCTTTTTTCTTCCAACAGAAAAAAAATGGCAAAACTATTTAGACAAAAATGTTTCATTTTAATGTTTACATGTCCAAAAGTAATATAAACTATATGAAAAATAATGTTAATTTACTTTAATATGAAATGATGACAGACTCATGAATGGAAGGAAATAATGATGCATCTAATATAAACAGAATGTTTTCACATTTTATCATGTATGTAAATTACAACATGTACTGTTGATTTACATCTCAAAAAATTTGCTTCATTTCCTAAGGAACTGAAATTGAGTGGCTAGACAGAAATAATGATAAAGGGAAAAGTAGAAGCAGCTTCCAAAGCAGGTGCATTAATTTGGAAAAAATGCATCTGCTTCTCTTACTGATTTGAAGTGATGTGGTTTGTACATATTGTAAATTCATTCCAAGCAAAGGATTTGAAAAGTCTAATAGCTTTCCTTATTTTAAATTTCTTTATTAGGGGTGATTTTAGTGTATTTGCATATCTATGAAATCACTACTATCTGCTCCTCTCCTGCTGTTTATTGGGAGTTTTCAAGATTACTTTCATTAGATTAAAGTTTTGGTGGGACTTTAATCTGATTTTAATTTAGGATAAACTGCAGTTGTTTTCTTTAGCTGAACTATCTTGTTAACTTTCTGTGCAATGACTACAAAACAAGAAAACATTGAAATAGCAATAATTATAATAATCAGACAAACATTCAAAGTTCCAAATCAGTTTAAAAGGCTAAAATGGTAAGTTGTATCTTACCAGCTTAGCCTTTACCAGTACCTTTTCATAGTTACAACCTCAGGGTAACCTTTACTAATGAAGAATGAGTTGGAACCAGTTCCAATTCAAAGAGTGTACATTGCACAATTTGTGAATCATAAAAGACATTTGTGTGAAAATCTGTTATATATATTTTAATATTAAAAGAAACAATTTTACTTTACTTGGCTACAGTTTGATAGTGCTTGGAATATACATATTGGGATAATTTTCATATGGTTGGTTACCATATTTTAAAAGAGAATTATCATAATGTTATAAAGCATTTATCTAGGAAGTTACTGATTATGATACTTAAATTATACGAAACCACAGCTATCAGTCCACATGCTTCCTCTGTTCAAAAAAATTGATATATATATAAAGGAAACACACACACACACACACACACACACACATGCAACTGTGAACCAGCTCTAGTAGCTAGTAGCATTTAGCTTAGGCATCTTAATACTTTAACTGAAGAATGATAAAGACACGATGTTGAAGACTCCCTTAGAGAGAGATGCATCATGGGATGGGATGTCCTAGGCAGGGATTAGTAACATCTATATTATCAATTACTTAGCAATATCATCATACCACAAAGGTATTAAATTAATAATAGGCAAAGCCATTATAAGCTTGATTTTCTACAGTGCTCTAAAGGTTTGATGACACAATATCTGATCAGCTAAATTCTTTGACAATATTCATACTTGGAGAAAGCCATTGTACAATGAAATGGTTGCTCATTTGAGATTAAGAGGAGACAACAAAGTATAGCAAAAAGCAAAACTGGAATGTGGCAAGGAAAAAGTTAGAATGAAACAGCAGAGATAGCATGGCAGCTTGGCAACATTATTCATTCATCATGGGTGAGAATTTGTCTTCCTGTGCACTTCAGTATATGAACGCTAGCCCTAATTATATCCCAGGACAAATATTAACTACAATTCTAACATCTGCAAGAAAATCCAATTGAAAATTCCAATCCAAATTTCATTTTAATGTCAAGACCAGTATCATAAAAATGCCTCACACTAACTCTAAATTTAAAATTTAATAAACCCCAATCTTAAAAGTCCCAAAGCTTACTAAAACTCAAGTGCATATATACAGTTAACACATGAAGACTGCCACTAACCACCACCTACAGGAGCCCTTGTCTTATGACCATTTGTTCAATGATCAATCAAAGTTACAACAGTACTGAAGCAAAGGTGATCATGACTGGTGCTTAGAATTTGGCCACCCAGCATCCCATGGTCACATGGTCATTATGTGGATACTTGGCAACCAGCAATCTTAACGTATCTGAATCCTTACCCTGATTTATGTGAATAAAATATTATCATAATTAAAAGAAGGAATCTGAATTATAAAATAAATATAAGATTACCAAAAACCAAATCAATAAAACCTAATACTATCAGTACATTAAACATGCAAAAAGTGAATGGGGAAGCTACCAGGAAAGATTGCAAATCGCTGGGGTAAGTCTTCCCAAACTATGTACCCTCCCACATAGAACTATGTATTCTATACCACCCACTCATATACTCTCATGCACCTACTCTGAGCCTTGCTGTATCTCCTGCACTATTCGTGGACCCTTGCACACTCTTGTCACATCTCCCTCATCCATGCTACCTAAGCTTTTGCACCTGACTCTGACACCCTTCCTATGTTGTGTCTATGTTAAGCAACATTAGGGATCTGTTTAATGTATCTTTGAAATATTTCTTCTGCCTTCTATGCAGTCATTTCCCAGCATAGAGTTCCTCAAAAAGGAGCTGTTTGGGTATGTGCTCATCTGGCATATGGATTATGTAACCTGATGAAAAGGTCTGGGCTCTCATTAGCAGAATGTGGATTGATATAGACTTGCTCTAGAGAGAACGTCAATGATTGGTACTTTATTTAGACATCATGCTTAATATTCTGTGGAGACAAATCATGTGGAAATGGTTAAACTGTGATGCATTCTATTCATTACACAGTTCATGTTTCATAAGCATACAGAAAGGTAGTGAGTATTATGGCTCTGTTGACCTTCAATTCTGATGCTGCACTAATTCATTGACATTTTCACATAGTGGTTCTCAGTCTACCAAAAGCAAACTTGTCTCTACTATTCTGCAGTTGACTTCTGTATCAATGGTTGCTACTTGGGAGAGAGTGTTGCCAAGGTAATTGAATTGGTCCACTGCCTTTCTACCTTTTGCCTGTGATTATGTGTTTTATATACTGTGTAGAAGGAAAAGGCGGATGCATGACCTTGATCTTTTGAAAATTGATGGTGAGTCCAAAGTTGTGACAAGCCATAGAGAATATGTCTATGCTGGCTGGTATTTCTGACTCTGAACCAGCATTCTGGGCACAGTCATCAATAAAGAGGAAGTCTCTTTCACTTTAGTAATAGCCTGAAGTCATCTCAGATTTAATAGCTTCTATTGCAGTCCTGAAAGGCATCATTCAGCATGGCAATAAACATCATGCTGAACAGTGTGGGTGCAAGAACAGACCCCTGTTTAACACTGTTTGTAATTGGGAATGCCTTAGAGGAATCTCTGTGATCCAGCACTATGATTATTATGCCATCATAATATGGCATATCGTCTGAATGAATTTGGCAGTACAGTTAAACTTTGAGATGATCCTCCTCCAGGTCTTGTTGGCTGACAGTACTAAAAACATTGGTGAAGTCAACAAAGATTATATAGAATTTACAATTCTGCTCCTGAAAATTCTCCTGAAAGCACATGGAAAAAATCATGTCAATAGTCCCACAACCAATGAGTGACCAGATAATTTAGCAGATTTAGGTCCAATGACAAGACAGAATCAAGTCACTTGGAGATGGGACTAGGTGCAGTAGATGACCAGGATAACTGCACTTTGTCCTGCTGTGTTCATGTTCCACTATTCTTGCAGAGATGGATTCGATGACCATTGAGTCTTCCAATGGTCTCAATTGTTGTGATGGAATAGACAGCTGGGCTAAGAGTTGCGGGGGTGGTTGTTGGAAATGCCAACAATAACATGGTGACTTCCCAGGGAGGAGGCAGTTCTCAAAGCAAGTCACTCTGGAGTTCTGAACTGGAAGGGACAGGAAGAAAAGATTCAAGGTTGCCATTCCTTTGAATCTCCCAGGTATATCTATTAGTTTAGGAAGGTTATAGTTTTAGTCTAGAGATATTTTGTCTATTAGATGTAAGCAAATAAAGAACTGGGCTTCATTGGACTCACTGTATTGCCTCTGATCAATATGCCGGAGTCTGGCATCAATTGGCGGGATAGGCTGTTCCCTTTATCTCCAAGGGTTTAAGACTCATAAGCTACCCTCATTTGAATTAGATGGTTTTTGAAGCTGTTGAGATGGTTTTTGAAGCTATTGCATGCAAACAGCTACGGAGAGCCACAGATTACAACTGGGGGCCAGGTAGGGACCAAAGATGTGTAAACCCTCCAGAAAGGATGTCACATGTTCTTCTGCCAGAGGTGCTATCCCACCCTGGCATTCCATTCACTTTGTATTATAGTGTAAAACTTACACAGAAAAAAAAAGCAGTTGTAACACTGCACTATGCAATAATATTCATAATCTTGACATGGATATTCACTACAACAAAATGAGACTTTTACACATATTTTGTTTTGGCATACATTTTTCACAACTAAAATATATATCTAAGTGCACCACAAGCAATAAAATCATGTCTTAAATATTGATTTTTCATGAATTTACATTTCTGACCTTAAACTCTAACCCTAACTTCACTCATCTCCAATGAAAAAGCATGAGAAAACAAAATATCAACCAAAGTGCACCTCTAAAAATACCACCAACCATAAAATTATGTCCTTAACTTTAACATTGATATGAACTAGAATTTTAAATGGAATTGAATCATAATCCTAACTTAAACCTTTCTACTGAAAATTAGAACCTAAAACATATGCCCAGACCAAATATTAACAGAAACATATATTAAAAACAACCTCTAACCAAAAAACCTTCCTTAGTACTAATCTTGGCATTGCCTTCAGTGAAATTAACCTTTATCCTAACATTATGCCCCCTACATTCTAATTTATAGTATAAAATTTATAGAACAAAATATTAATTGGAACATAGCCATAAGAAGAACCCTGTCAATCTTTTGAGAGAGATAAATTTATGAAACAGTCTGTGAAGAGGAATAGAACTATGCTATGTTAACAGAATCTTGTAGATGAAATTATGTTTTCACTTCCTTCCCTCTTATATCCAACAAAGTTAGGGAAGAGCTAGTTCTAATGCCTTCTTAATACTTTCTATTTTCAAGGCATAGTTTTGCTATTTTTATTTTTATCTTGACTTTTTAATATTTCCCCAAGGTTATCTCCATGGCACTATCACACTAACTCAATCCTAAATCCAATCAAAATTATAGTGTAAAATGAAAGTTATAACATCAACTGAAACATAAATTTAAAAGTATGACTAAACATAAAATTGCACTCTAATACTTATCCTGAAATTGATTTTAATGTACTCTTCTGTGAACCCCAGTGATAACCTACCTTAATCTTCTTCCCAATGCAAATTATAGCATAAAAAGTACACCAGACTAAAATATCTTCCTAGGCAAGTTACTTACCCTTTTCTTTGAAGACTCTGGTCAAATGGATTTTAAGGGTGAGGTTTTATGGTTAATTGTATCCTAAACATTTACATTTCAGATTATGTCTTTTATACAATTTTGACAGTATAATTTCATTGGAAATAGGATGAATTTACGGTTAAGATTTTGTATCATTGCAGACAGGTTAAAATTAATGTCAAGATGAAGATGAGTGTGAAATGTTACTGTTAGGTGTATTCTTAGATGTGGAAGTGTTTGATTTATATTTTGGTTGGTATGTTTAGTTGTAATTTTACAATGTGCATTAGAAATAGGATTCCTCTTCTCTGAAAACTCTGGTAAAATCAATGCTAGAATCAGTTTTATTGGGTGCTATTATATGAATAGCAGTGTTATATATTTGAGTGGAATTTTATACTATGCTAATTTTCACATTATAATTGAATTTGAGGTGATATGAAACCAGGGTTAGATCTGGTTAAAATAATTGTTAGGATAAATAGCAGAGCATCATTTCATTCAAAATGTTCATAGAAATTGAAAAGAGAATAAATGTTTTGGAGCAATTTGTGATTAGTGAGAACCTTATATTTATTTTTTTGTTCATATTTTGGTCTGGGGTAAGTTTTTCATTAGAACATTCTTTTAATAAATTTGTTTAGTAAATTCATAGTTTGGATTTCATTTTATTTGAGACTTTAAATAAAGAATAAAATTATTTATTTTAATTTTTGAAAAAAATAATTTTAGAAAAAATATTATAGGATCATATAAGCATTTGTACTTTTGCATTTAATTCAGAGTTGATATTTTGTTTTATGCTAAGTTTTATACAATTTCCATTGGAGATAGGCTCAAGTTTGGGTTAAGGTACCATTGCATTCAAGATTAAATGGTTAAAATGCATGTCAAGATTATGGTGCAAATGGATTACTGGTAGTCTTAGACTTTTGTTAAGAGTTGGCATTGGACTAAAATTTGCACTATATTTTGCACTGGTAGTACAATGAAATTAGAGACAGGGTTCCGTATCACTCAAGACTCTGGTTAAAATTATTTGGGCTAAGTGAAGAGGTAACTTCAATTTATGTTTCGTGTTGTTATTTTTCCAGTGTTAAATATTATCATATAATATTCATTGACAATAAACTGGAATTAATTGTTTGGTTTAATTAATCAATTAATGTCTTTTTTGTTAAAATCAATGTCAGGCAAAGTTAAATGTGTCATTTTATTATTATTGATAGGCTTAGATTTAATTCAATTGATTTAAGACTTAGATTTAGAATAACTTTATTGTCACTTTGAATGTACACTAATCGGCATACATTAAAATGAAATTTCATTTCATACAGCTCTCAAAGGGTCACCATCTCGAATGGGGTGAAATCCAAAATTTTTCCCTACTGGTTCTGTGGGCGTGACTTGGTGGACATAGCAGGGGAAGGATATTGCAAAATCTCCATTCTCACCCCACTCCAGTGGAAGGATATTGCAAAATCCCCATTCCCTCCCCACTCTCGGGCCAGCCAGAGGTGGTATTTGCCAATTCTCCAAACTAGTCAAAATTTTCACTACTGGTTCTCCAGAACCTGTTAGAACCTGTTGGATTTCACCCCTGATCTCGAATATACACTACATAAACATGACAAAATAAATAAATAAATTTGTATTTTTTGTGTTATTTTAACCTGTAATATGTTTTGAACATATACATGTAGTCCTTGACTTACGACCACAGTGGAGCTCAAAATTTATGTTGCTAAGTAAGAAATTCATTAAGTGAGTTTTGCCCCATTTTACAACCTTTCTTGCCATAGTTATTGAGTGAATCACTGCAGTTGTTAAGTTAGTAACACAGTTGTTAAGTGAACCTGACTTCCCCCCTGACTTTGCTTGTTAGAAGGTCACAAAAGGGAATCATGACCCTGGACATTGCAACCATCATAAATACAAATCAGTTGTCAATGGTCGTCAGTGTGAAAAACTGTCATAAATTCCTTTTTTCAGTGCTGCTGTAACTTCGAACAGTCACTAAGTGAACTGTTGTTAAGTTGAGGACTACCTGTAGTGATGTTAGAAATTGGACATATTTTCAGTTGGGTTCTATTGTCACATTAACATATTATTTTACGGCTAGCATTAGTAGCAGATTTAGATTATGGTTAATATTTTGTTCTGCTTCAAATTTTACAATAGAATTTGCTTTGAAGATAGGAAAAGATGGGTTAGAGTTTTATTTTACTGAAGACTCTGATTAAAATTAATGTCAAGAGAAGCATTGTATTATGATTTTATGGACTGTGGTAATAATAAATTTATATTTCCATTGATATTTTTCCTAGAGTTTGCCTTATTCTATAATATATCTTGAGGTTATCTTGAGATTTTGGAACAGGTTTTATTTCATAGGGAGTATTGTTAAAATTCATTACAGTTTAATTATTAGAGCGTGGTTTTATGGTCAGTGGTAGAATTGGATTTATATTATGTCTGATTTTTTTTTCAGTGGTAGGTTATACTTTGATTGATTGACATGGTGCACGCTGATCCACCAAGGCTGCCAAATATCTGAGGACAGGAGAACAACCATAGCACAAGAGAAGCAAGCACTCTGAAAAGCCAGAGCTGCAAATGCTGCAACAATGGTGCCCATACATGTCTGCCCAACATCTGGCAAAACATTTCGTGCCCATAGTAATATTAGCCGTAAAATATTTAATACTCCCTTTCTGCCATTTTAAATAATGACTAACAATTTAAATTTTCATACATGTGAACACATTGTGGACAGCCCACAACCTGTTAGATATCAAGGTCCTCTTCGAACACATTGGACGAACATCATCAAGTTATACTTTATATTTAAGATATTTATTTTATTTTATTAAATTTATATACCGCCCTACTCCCAAAGGACTCAGGGCGATGAACAGCCAAGATGAAATGCATATAATACGAATGTTAAAAGACATTTAGAATACAATAAATATTTTAGTCCAATAACAAATTTAAAACACCCAATTTAGGACAGATTTAAACAATTTAAAAAGAGAAAGTTAGGCCAGGCCCACCTGTTGGAATAAATGTTTTAAGGGCATGGCGGAAAGTGCGCAGATCCGGGATCCTCCGTATCTCTGGTAGGAGCTTGTTCCAGATGGTAGGTGCCCCCACAAAGAAGGCTCTCCCCCAGGGGGCCCCCAGTCGACACTGTTTGACCGACGGCACCCTGAGAAGCCCTTCTCTATGGGAGCATACTGGTCGGTAAGAGGTTACTGGTGGCAGAAGACGGTCTCATAAATACCCCGGTCCTATGCCATGGAGCGCTCTAAAGGTGGTAACCAGAATCTTGAAGCGCACCTGGAAGACCGCCATATGATGGAATACAGGTTATATTTTTGTTTGGCTGAATAATCTAGTTAAATTAATATGAATCTAAGAATTAGAGCATGTTTTTTGTTAGTGATAGTCTTAACTTCCCTTTTTTAGTGCAAAGGTTCACCAACAACAAAAACTCAATGATAACTAAATTCTAAGATTTTTCCTAACACATATGCATACCACATCCTAACATTTATCCTATTATTAATTTTGTTAACCCAAGTTGGATAACCCAAGCAAGCAATTAACCCCCCCCCCAAATATTTAAAGCTAAAATACAAAGTAATCAGAAAAATGTTCTTTTCTTTGAGGTGATTGATGCCACATGTATGAAAATTAAAATTGTTAGTCATTTTTTGAAATGGCAGAAAGGGAGTATTAAATATTTTCCCATCCTGACTTGAATAATGGCTAATTCATTTGTTTAGGTAACTAAAATACCAGTGAGGAAGTGATGTGGACCAGTTTCAGATTAGCAGTATTCTGAGATATGGTTGTATATTCATTGTTTTAATTCTGAGGTTCTTTTGTTGTTACGGATGGTGCAGGTAAAGATATAGTAAAGTGATATACTTTAATATATAGAATATATTAAATAGATATATTAAGGTATGAATATGAGTGTAGAATGAAAATCTTCCTTCATGACATGAACACAATGGCTTGAAAATGAGAATATTTGTATATATTCATGGGCTGAAATACAAGGAAGAACAGCACACATTAACATGAACACAGTAACACTATAGATAATGGGAATTGGCAGTAAAGCACCAAACACATAATAATTAATAGCTGAAATAGAAGACTTATGTTTTTTTGGTATCAAATTGTAACCTATAATCTTTGTTGAAACCCTGACAAATATAACTGCATGCTGGAATGAATTCCAATTGCCCTTTGAAAATGGCCCTGTTAAGTATTGTAACCTTGAGATCAAAGATCAAATGTTGAGGCAGATTGAAATTTTCCCTGACTGCTATCTATATATTTCAATTCCAAAAGTCAGATTATACTACACAGTGACTTTTTTGTTTGGCAGATGAAAATTCCTGAAGAGCATAGCTGGCTAATGATACCTGATGCGATGTGAATAGGCTGATGATCAGAACATTTAGTATGGCTGATATTTTTAACTATAGTTAAAACAGCTTAATGAACCAAGCTGATACTTATCTCTCTTCCATAGTCTAGAAGTGTTGATAGTGCTGGTAGTCATGTCAATTATTTTATGTTCTGTAAGGAAAGATGTTTCTTCTTTTTAGGGCACAGGTTGAAAACCTTTGAGTGAGTTTTAAATTTGGGGAGAATCAGAATATAATGTAAAGAGTTGTTTCTATGTGAATGGAAAGGATGAACATTTTTCTTCTACCCCCCACCCCAAATTTTTGGGGAAAAGGGGACTCTTTTTCACCAGTAATATCTTACATGTATTTTATATTTTTATGTGTGGCTCATTTCAAAATGGCAGAGAAAATTGCTATTTTTTGGCACTTGTGGACAGCAGTGCTTCATTCTGACACACACCCCTGAGCCTCAGGTTGCCAACTGATGCTTGATCAGTTCAAAGTCATTGAAGAAGTTTAATAGCCTATTAAGGACTATCTGAAAATGACAAGGTACCATAATGAGCACCCAGCTTAGATGCAGAGATCAGATAATTATGAAGGACAGAATGCTAAATGTCTGTTTAACCCCTTCAAATTAGCCAGGCTGAAAGAAAGCCAAACTTAGTTGCCTTATCATATATATTTGTATGATGAGCATTTCTAGAAGATGCTGGGAATAAAATTTCCACGTTGGAGGCACAGCTATATAAAGATAGACCTCTGTCTTTACTTTTTAAGAGAAGGAGAAGATAAATGTGTTCATTACTGGCAAAATTTCCTCTCCACAGCATTTCCCAGCATAGGGTATGTGTTGAGCTTCCATGCAATTCGAGTTCTTTTTTAAAGGAAACCAATGGATTAATCCTGCACATACTTACTAGGGAGTAATCCTTACTGCATTTGGTGGACTTATTTTGGAGAAAATGTATGTAAGACCTCATTATGGAATTTCAATCCTCTTTCAGTTACCTGGTTCTCTTTAAACTTATTTGCAAATGTTTCTCACTTTTTTGTTCTCTTCATGAAACTTTAAATAAAGTTAGATGGAATTCATGATGTATATAATTCTGAAATTCTCTCTTCTTATCATAAGCAAGGATGGCAATATTGATTTTAAATAAACACAGTTACATATTTTGTACAGAAAAAAAACTATATTGAGACATCACATCCGAATATCAATTACTTTCAAATGGTTTATTATGCAGAAGTCCAAATTTTAGAGAAATATATATGCAAAATATAAATGTGTAAAAATAATGTAGGAATATTTTCATGGCATTCTTTTAACTCTGGCTTTCAGTTGCATGCAACAGCTTTAATTCAGAGTAACTTAAATAACATTGGTGAAAAACTTTAATAAAACATAATGTAGAAGGAAAATATATCATTATTCTTACATATCTTTTAACAAAATGATTCTTAAGATGAAATGGGTTACAAAAATCCTATTCTTAAGGATAGTTATTTTTTAAATTATTTGTAGAAGTCTTTAGTTCAATTTCAAGTGACAATAAATTATTAAAGTGAATAAGAGCCTGGTGGCACAGTGGACTAAGTGCTGTTAAAGTAGCACTTAGTTGCCAGGTGCCTGCAATTACTGCAAGTTCAAATCTCACCAGGCTCAAGGTTGACTCAGCCTTCCATCCTTTCAAGGTAGGTAAAATGAGGACCCGGATTGTGGGGGCAATAAGCTGACTTTGTATAAAAAAGAACACCGCTTAGGGGTGGCCGAAAGCCCTACTAAGCAGGTATATACAAAAAGTATGAAGGCTATTGCTTAATGCATTGTAAGACACCCTGAGTCTCCGGAGAAGGGCGGCATATAAATCAAATAAATAAATAAATAAATAAATAAATAAATAAATCATTGATAACTGTCTTTCCATCAACAATGGTTATACTTAGTGGTGTTTCAGTTAACCAAAGTCTAAGTCAAGTTAGGTTTTACAATTCCTACTGTATAAAAAGATTGTTAAGCACTGTTAGAGTAAACCCTTAAGATAAAGGATTATCTTCTCATAGTTAGGATGAATACTGATAATATCTTTCAAACCATTTGTTTTATTTGTATCCCAAAGGGCTTACAGGAGCTAGTTGCTATGGTAACCCTCTATATGTACAGGCTGCCAAAACTAAGTGAGAAATTAGAAGGAAAAAGGTGTACACTAATCCAGGTGTTCGTTTCACAGGATCAGCATCCATGTATGGCTCAGTCAATGTGTTAGCCTGGCAGGTTGTTTCACCTTATTGTTATAACTCCTGCAGAAATTACTACTCTTTATAATAAGATAATATTAAATGGAGAGTATTAAATTATTGCTGAAAGATCCAGGGATCAGGTTCTATAATTTATCTTAAGTCAAATGAAAGAGATATAGATTTGGCAGACACTAGCTAAGTAAGTATTTCTATCCTTTTAAGCAAACATTTTCTGTGTTACATTTTATCTTTTACACTCATTTTACAATTTGAGACTTTAAGAAGGACTGATTGTTGCTGGGCCCACCTTACAGGAATTATCATTGAAGTAAAGGCAATTAAAAATTGTGGAAATGCCTTCCCCCGGATGGCTATTCTGTAAGAGGGGCATGAGGAAGTGGAGAAACGATGGTTGATTCATGCTCACCTTATTCCTAGAGGATGCATGCATGGATGAACCTTAAGATGAACATCTGCATAGTTTAAGAGCAGGCGCTTTCCACACCTCTAAAAGATGCCTTTTAGAGTTCTGCATGCTTTGAAAGGGATTCAGATTTCTGGGGATACTGAAGATGAGGCTGCTTTAACAGATCAATTCATTGAAGTTGATGTGAGTTTTGAAGCTGTCATAACTTTTTTCCCCCATTATTGGATCAATGCCTGGGGGGAAAAAAAGCAGTTTCGATGAATAGCAGAGAAGTATCGCACTCCTATTTTCCAAGGCCTATCTTCCAAATAATTTTGCAATATGCATAGTGCTAGTGGCTTTGTGAAATAAGCCTATCATTCACTATTGTTTGATTAGCTGCCCAGAGTGCAGCATACATGTTTAATAAATTATTATTACTGTTATCATTCCTCCTTTACCTTGGCTAGTATCATTTCAGAGAACTGAAGACATTTTAAAATATGGCTCTTTAATTCACTACACCTGTTTCTGGAGGCCCTGGAGTTGGAAAAAAACATGCTAGCCCTCACCTCCATCAAGGGATCATGTTGATGTGCATGGGCACAACTATTTGCTGATTCTTCTTTGCGTATGAAAAACAATGTTGTTATGTTGTTACTGTTTTGAGCGGGAGATTCAAACTTAGGGCTTGTTTGTGATTGGTTGACAGCCAGCACTGAAGTGTATATAAATGTGCTGCTGCCTGTATACTTTGCTGAAGTCTCACCATGTAATAAAGAGCTGTTGTCACTATCCTGCATGTGCTGCTCGTTATTGCCCAGCCACTTCATTTGGTGACGAAGGTGGGATAGCACACAGGAGGATACCAAAAAGAGTTAACGATAAAACCCGGTGCCTACCGGGACCATAGACTTCAGCCATGGCCGCGTATGTTCCGCCTACGCCATTTGATCCAGCCCGAGAAAAATGGGGCTCCTACATGATTCGTTTTGAATGCTCGCTTGAAGCCAGTGACATGCAAGGGCTATCTGTGAACTGCAAACGAGCCCTGTTCCTCAGCCATTGCGGGCCGGATGTGTTTGAAATGGCCAAATCATTGTGTGAGCCGACCCCAGTGCAGACGGTCCTTTGGGACACACTCCAAGCAAACGTCAGGGCATACTACGCCCCTGCACCTTTCAAGTTTGTCCAGCGCTACTAATTAAGACAGCGGGTGCAGAAGGAGGGAGAACCGGTAACAGCGTATGTGGCAGCGCTTTAAAGAGCCGCAACACACTGTGACTACCGCGACCTGGACAATGCGCTGCTGGAACAATTAATATGTGGCAATTAATATGTAACACCCGGCTTCAGAGGCGGCTGCTCGCGAAGCCTGGGTTGACTCTCGCCGGTGCCCTAGACAAGGCCAGGGCACACAAGGCTTCAACAAAGGCGTCGGAAGCTCTACAGCATCCTCAGCCTGAGAAGAGTGGTCCTAAAGTGGTTCCAGTTCATCGCGAGGAGGCTCGGACCAGCTCGGAAGAAGAATCAGACAAAGATGTCTTCCAAACCGAAAAAAGAAAAGGTGAGCCCAGCCGCCGCTGGGAGAACTGCCTGAGTTGCAGTGATCAACATGAAAGACAAGCCTACAAATATCGCGACACCATTTGCAGGTGTTGCGAGAAGAAAGGTCACTTAGCCCGAGTGTGCCGAGCCCAGCTTCCATGTTCTTCTAAAACACGTGACCAAATCAGCCAATCAGAGCCGCTGCGTTGAAAGCGGCCAATCCAGGACAAGAGCGCCGAAAAGCGGCACGAAATTCAAACATACAGCACGAGAGTCGGCCAAGCCAGCACGACCGTGGAAGAAAAAGTCTTCACTACCGTCAAGATCAACGAAAAACCCTGCAGCATGGAAATTGACACCGGATCTGCACTCTCCATCATGTCGTGGGCTACACTAAAGTCCCTGCTGCTGAACTACAAAAAGAGTCAACTGTCGAGGCAACGAATCCGCCTGCTAGACTACCAGGGGAACCGAGTTCCAGTCGAAGGCGTCGACACCTTCACCATCGCCTACAGCGACTTCGAGGAGAAACTGCAGCTAACCATCGTTAGCAAGCCGCTACCAAGCCTTCTGGGTCTACGCTGGTTCCGAGCCCTTGGCATGGGCTTTACGGGGGTCCACAGCCTCAGCGGAGCGCCTCTCAAAGAACAATTCCTGCATGAGTTCTGAGACGTGTTCGAGGACAGCCTTGGCAAGTACGTGGGGACTCTGATTTCATTTAATTTGGACCCAGGGGTAGCTTCAAGGCAAGGCAAGTCCCTTTCGCTTTGAAACCCAAAATCGATGCCAAGTTAGATAAGCTAATTAGGCAAGGCATCCTAGTACCGGTAGACTATGCTAAATGGGAAACCCCAATAGTGACCCCGATTAAGGCAGACGGGTCTATCAGGATATGCGCTGACTACAAATGTTCAATTAACAAGGCGTTACAACAAAGTGCATATCCTGTCCCAGTAGTTCACCATCTACTTCATTCCCTCGGCTCAGGGAAAATAGTCGCCAAATTAGACCCTGCGCAAGCTTATCAGCAGCTGCCGGTAGACGACGCCACGGCAGAAGCGCAAACCATTGTGACACACAGAGGGGCATTTAAATGTACCCGATTGCAATGTGGGGTCAGCATCGCCCCGGGGTTGTTTCAAAGCACAATGGAGTGCCTGTTACAAGGCCTCCCCAGAGTCATCCCATACTTTGACAACGTGCTAATTAGTGGCCAAAACGAAAAGCAACTGGCAGAAAGAATCAGGTTAACCCTCTCGAGGTTCCGAGAGGCCGGCCTCAAACTGAAACGGTCTAAATGTAAAATTGGGGTTCCCTCAGTCGAATTCTTAGGGTATAAAATTGACGGGTCGGGGATCCACCCCATGGAAAGCAAGGTGAGGGCTATCAAGAGCGCTCCTACACCCAAGTCCAAGACTGAGCTGCAGGCCTTTCTAGGCCTTCTTAATTTCTATACCATGTTTCTAAAGGATAAGGCAACAGTAGCCGAGCCACTTCATAGACTCTTAGGCAAGAATACCCCTTGGGTTTGGGGCAAAGAAGAAGCGGCAGCATTTAACGCTGTTAAGAGACTCCTTTCTGAGGACAATTTTCTAATTCAGTATAGCTCTGAACTGCCGTTGGTTTTAGTCTGCGACGCGTCTCCGTTTGGCGTCAGCACCGTGCTTAACCATAGACTGCCGAATGGCCTAGAGGCGCCCATTGCCTACTACTCCCGGACTCTGTCATGCGCAGAGCGCAACTATATCAGCTTGACAGGGAGGCTTTAGCTGCCATTGCTGGCGTTAAAAAATTCCACGAGTACTTGTTTGGTTGATCATTTGACTTAGTTACCGACCATCAGCCACTACTGGGCCTCCTTGCCAGCGACAGGCCCACCCCTGCCGCACTCTCTCCACGAATGACTAGGTGGTCAATCTTTTTGGCCGCATACTCGTACAGACTAATTCACCGACCTGGAAAAGCCGTGGGCCATGCGGATGCCCTTAGCAGATGCCCCCTGCCTGACATTTTAGACAACCCGACCCCTGAAGCCCCGATCCTTTTGCTGAACGCTGTGTCCCCAGGGCCTCTATCTTCGGCCGAGGTGGCCAAGGCTTCTAAACAAGATGCTACTATTTGAACTGTGATGGGCTGGGTTTTGCGTGGTTGGCCTACAAAAACTGACTCTGCTGTATTCAAACCATTTTGTACTAAACGTAACGAATTATCTATGTTGGGGGGTTGCTTACTGTGGGGAGATCGTGTTGTTGTACCTGATAGCCTAAGACATAGAGTGTTAGAGATGTTGCATGTGGGTCACCCGGGTATGATGAGGATGAAGGGTCTTGCCCGAAGCTACATGTGGTGGCCGCACATGGACCAAGACATTTCTGAGTGGGTGGGGAAATGCAGGCCCTGCCAGGAGTCCCATCCAGACCCCTCGGTTGCCCCCGCTAGGGAATGGGAAAAACCTAAGGGCCCGTGGGGATGACTCCATATAGACTTTGCTGGACCGTTCCACGGCCAGTCTTTCTTGATAGTGGTCGATGCATTCTCCAAGTGGTTGGAGATTAGTCTCATGCCATCGACCACTTCAGAGGCGGTCATTAAAGTCCTCCGCCGCCTATTTGCCACGCACGGCCTTCCCGACACCTTAGTATCTGACAATGGGCCACAATTCACCTCTGTCCAGTTCGAAAGCTACCTTGCCGAACTGGGCATCCGGCATGCCCTGTCGGCCCCTTTTCATCCGGCCTTGAATGGTCAGGCTGAACGATTCATTCGGACCACCAAGGAGGCTTTGTCCCGCTTAGAATCTGGCAACTGGCAGGCCAA
The DNA here is from genome assembly GCA_030761175.1 of Masticophis lateralis. Classification (NCBI taxonomy): domain Eukaryota; kingdom Metazoa; phylum Chordata; class Lepidosauria; order Squamata; family Colubridae; genus Masticophis; species Masticophis lateralis. The sequence goes on along the minus strand of JAUDYJ010000006.1, from coordinate 37,095,791 downwards.
CCTAGACCAGGTCCTAGCTGTACAACACGCCATCCCCTGAACGGCCACAGGTCACAGTCCGGCCGAACTCTTGATGGGTCGCAAACTCAGATGTGTACTCGACCGGTTGCATCCTAACTATTCGGCCGATACCTTCAAGGGGGAAGAGGGAGGACTACGACAATTCCCAATTGGCACAATGGTCTTTGCAAGAAACTATGCAACCGGTCCCTTATGGGTAGAGAGAATAGTCACTGGGATGTCAGGCCCAAAATCGTACACGATCGATATCAGCCAGGGTAGAATTTGGAGGTGACACATCGTTTCCCATTAAGGAAACGAATGGTTGGTGAAAACTCAGAACTCGAGTCAAAGCCTAATCCTAACCTCCAGAATCCTTTTGATACAGCTACCTCAACCCCGATTGAGCCGGAATACTTATCTGGCAAACCAGAGTTTCAGCGCTGCCCCAGCGAGCCACTCCTCCCAGCCGGGAAAAATCACACCTCCGAAGGGTTCCAGAAGGTTCCATTGGCGGAGCCAGGAGAGACGGGAGGTCCCTCTGACCGGCTCAATGCCCCGCCTGCAACTGAACTGCGCAGGTCGACTAGGACTAGGACACGCCCAGGTCACCTGCGCGACTTCATTTGTAAATATGTAAATAATTGTGATAAAATGCATTCTGGGAGGGCAGAGGTGTTATGTTTTTACTGTTTTGAGCGGGAGATTCAAACTTAGGGGTTGTTTGTGATTGGTTGACAGCCAGCACTGAAGTGTATATAAAGAGTGCTGCTGCCTGCATACTTTGCTGAAGTCTCACCATGTAATAAAGAGCTGTTGTCACTATCCTGCCTGTGCTGCTCATTATTGCCCAGCCACTTCAAATGTCCTCAGAGCACTGTTATTGTTAGCCAGATATTTTGTCGTACAATCTGGAAGTGAATATGTTGTAATCAGCAGAATCCAATATTTTTATTTTGGCCTGCGCACAGCATAAACTAAAAACATTGTGGAATTAACAATCATAACATAAAGGTATGTGTACAACTTGTGCAGAAAGTGACTATATAGTGTCAAGATGTCAATAGTGACTATATAGTGTCAAGCTACAGGACTGCATAAAAGTAAAACTTGTGAAAAGCTATTGAGTAACTTAAATTAAAACTGAGTTAACATTTGAGTGACTACGATAAATATACGTTCTTTCTAAAAAGTTATAATAAAAATAAATTAAAAAGTAAGCATTGCTATATAACTGAAAACAGGATTTTAGAGACAACAATCTAACATCAGGGATGTGTCCTGGCTGATTAACTCAGTGGTCACTACCCAGCAAAGTCTGCATTCTGCTGTAGAGAACTTTGCAGTGTTATGTCTTATGAGGGTATGGTTAAGTAGTAGTGAAATGCAGAATGAGTCTGTCCTACCTGATGACCTAGTGGATAGAAGATAAAAAGGAAGTAAGAGAAGAGGAACATAGTTGACAGGTTTAACTTGCTATGACATTCTAGGGCATAGATGTTCAGTAAGGAAATCTTCCTGCATTGTAAGGCAGGGGAAGGAAAGGAAGGTTAGTGAAAACAAGGGCTCTTTAGAAGCTTCTAGCTGTGTAAGCAATGCAGTTGGTGTAATTATGTATGTTAGCTTTTTAATATGGGGAGTTTTGGAGACTTGCTTATGTCAGTTTGATACTCTGGATCCATTAAATATGGTTGAAAAAATTTATTAGCCTGCTCATAATCCAGGGAGAGGAAAGAGCTGGGAAGCCCAAATGATGATAATTTAGCCATTCATTTCAATCTCTTTCAAGAATGAATTTAATAAATACGATAGAAGAAAAAGTATGTTTTACACGTCTCTGATATATTCTCATTCTGCACATAGTGTACTAAAGATGTTTACACCTTTGTTATACAGATTGTTAATTGGTCTTTTAATTCTGGTTGTGATCCAATTCTATTAAAACTAGTTGGCTCGATAGCTCCATTTCTTAATTAAAACCTGCCTTAGATCTTAAAGTGGCTGCCTTCAGTAGATAATGTTCCAGATCTGGCTTCATCTCTTAAATGTTGTAGCCAAAGAACTATCTCATTTGGATTTAGCTATTTCCCTGTTGATTTAAGGTGCGTAGGTAATAGCAGAAAAAATAGATATACAGGTTAATCCTGCATACTATTACAGTATGTGCTTTTTTTAAAAAAAGTGCCAATTCACTAATAGCAGAATTCAAGTTTAATGAGCAGAAATAAAGAATTAGGGTACAAAAACTTTAAATTGAATAAGTAAAGCTCCTATCATCCTTTATGAGTTACTTCATCAAGGTAAGATCTTTCTAAGTTGTTTGAGCCTCCTTTTCCCAAAATGCAAATCTGAAGGCTGACTGCCCTTTTTCTAGATAAACCTAGTGCTGAAGTAGCCATCTGTTTCTCATTAGTAATGTTCTGAAATATTTCTTTTACTTTTTCACCCTTGGTGAATTATCTTACAGCCATTCTATCATTTTATCACTAAAAAGTAAGAAAGATGGCCTATTTCTTACAGATAGATTGTGGGGCTTGCTGCAAATACCAGTCTTACAGGAAACAGCTAATAAATGATGGGGTTATAGACTACTTTATCACGTCATGCTAACTAGATGTTAGCACAGCTTACTCCAAGGAAACATGAGATTCTCAAGCTGCATTTGCCAGCCCTCACCGTTACCATGTTACAGAAATCATAAAGCAATATAGACTTGGACACCTGAGCTATGAAAATATTTATCTACTTATTTAATTAATATATATATATATGCCTAATATTCTGTATATTTTGTATTCTGGGCAGCGTACGAAGATTAAAAGAACAGCTACAACAAATGACCCTGATACCCGAGGTTAAGGCAATAAAGCACAATCACAAAAAGACCACATCAATTGCCAAGTTTGCCTAACTGTCTGGCCCAAATGCCTGGGGTAACAGCCAGGTCTCCAAAATCTTGGAAAATGTTAACAAGGTCAGGACCTTCCAGATTTCCAGAGGTGAGAATCTTCTTGTTTGGAATCTTTTAAGTTTCGAAGAGTTCCTAGTTTTACCTTCGGAAACTCATAGTCTCATTGTTATTTTGGGACTGCAATTCTCAGTAACTAAATAAAAGAAGCAGATTTGGACAGTATTCGGCTCAGGTAACTATGCTTATAGCTAATATCCAGATGATTTCTAGAAAAATAAATACAATGCAATAGTTAGATCATTCACAGTGCTTTATTTCACAAGTAAATCTTTTTTCCCAGAGCAATAATTGTAAACTTATTTGGGTGGGTGTGGGGAGGGGGGGGCAGGATGGTGGTAGAGAGAAAGAGACCGGGAGGAAAAGAAATAATCACTAGAAAAAAACACACATTAAAGATAAAATTCCTGATCCTTACCTTCTCAGAATTCAGCCTCACTGCTGCAATGTTTTATTTTTTAAAAAGTGCTTAGTTATAACGTTGTGATGTTCTTTGCTTCAGGTTTTGAAAGAAGGCAGAAGGTACTTGATGATAGGATCAAAAGAATATTTTTGCCTTAGAGCAATCAAAACTATCAGAATCTTTAAAAATGTGATGCCAGGATGATAGTTGAGCCCACCTTTTAGGAAATGGAGTATCTGGTGTTGATATGTTGGTTTATGGAATTGGGTTTGTTGACATTATACATTTTTATTGTAATGGGGGCATATTATGTACCCCCACCCTCACAGTACTTGCAATTACATGCATTAGATGGCTATAAAAATCATTCTAAATAAATGCATACATAATACATATATATGTTTAAAAAGGATAGTAAAGAGCAAGTAATCCATTCCTTGAAAGTCTATCCAAAGTATGACTGTGTACTGGAATGGTCATACATGGATCTATTCTTGGAATGCAGGACAGTAACAGTATAATAGAGTCTAGGACTTTCCCCAAACTCCTATTTATTAGCTTACTGGATTTAGTGGAGAAATTGCATTGGGACACAGTAAAAAGTAGGGAGACCCTCAAATAAATGTTCTGCTGCAGAGATTTCTGGATCTTTAGAAAGCCTGTGGCCATGTTGGTCAAACCAGCAAGTTCCCAGTTTTCTTTCTTGCAGAAAAAAATGGGTTGCCTTTCTCTGCTATCTGCAATTAAATCGGCAATCTTTTTTATTTTATTTTTATTTATGTTATGCAATTTGTATGCCGCCCTATCTCCGTAGACTCAGGGCGGCTCACAACAAATAAAAAACAAACCCGACAAACATAGAATACATACACAAAGTATGCAAATATATAAATATATAATTTAAAACATATATTAAAACCCACTAAAATAATCAACCCCCTCAGTCCAGGTTGGGCAATTAAATAGCCATGTTTTTAATTCGCGGCGGAAGGTGCGAAGGTCAGGAGCCAACTGAAGCCCCAGGGGGAATTGATTCCAAAGAGTGGGAGCACTCACAGAGAAAGCTCTGCCCTTGGGGGCCACCAGCCGGCATTGTCTAGCCGACGGCACCTGGAGAAGGCCTTTCATAGATTTTTGTGGTCCTTTCATAGATTACCCAGTAGCCTATCTAATAAAGGAGTCTGGGAATCTATCAGATCCTACCAAAAATTATGGCCTCCTGCTAAAAACCCATGAAAAACTATTCCCTCTGCATTTTCTATTCCCTCTGTTCACATCTTTTGGCACAAATTTCTAATAATATTTTTACATGTGTACAGAATACTTCCCTGTTTATTTTGCCATTCAGTTATGAAACATGTAAGTCTTACTTTATCCATATTGTATACTATGCCAATGTCCCCACTTCCTGTGTTCATCTCATAAGAATACTATATTCATTTCATGAGAAATGTATTCTTGAATGATATAGGAAGCTGAACCAGTTTGTACATTCTTATTTGTGCAGCTCTTAAAACAGCACCACCTTAAGATGTATTGGGTTTAGAATTCTTAGCCAGCGTGTAATCCCCACATATTTGAAAGCTGCTGGCTTGGAAAAGGCTGTCTTAAAGATAAAAATGTAAAAACCTGAAAATGCTGCCTGAATGCTATTTAGTAAAATCCACTTGCACAACACCATGGCTGCATGCAAAGGAAAGCATCCTTAAATACAGAAGTTCAGTTGGATTGTAAATAGGTCAGGAACTGCTTTGGCAGTCACTGCCAGTAGGTGGCCAGTTGAAGAGTTGGTCTCTTCTTTTCCTTTGCTGTCTTCTCTAATTGACATGAAGCATCACCGTTTTGCTGGGAGATGTTGGTTACCCTGTGCTCTTTTCTTCAGCAGCAGTCTCTTGTGTGATGTGATGTTTGCTTCTGCCTCCATCTGATTTGCTCTGTAGCTGTCTTTCTGTCAGTTGTTACATGAACTTTGCTGGGTTGCAGGGCAGAAGTCATTAAAATTCAAAGATACCTCATTAATTTGTGCTGCCTGTGAATTCAATGGCCTGAATGAATTTGTATTAGAAGCAAATCTCCCCAGCCACTCAAAATATTGCAAAAATATGTTGACTTAGGAAAGCTAACTAGAATTAAGCAGAAGTTTACTGCTGTCAGTCTTAGCAACATTTTCTATAGCGACCTACCTGACACCTATGGAGTTTCATTTGCGTAAGTCATTCTTTCGCATTTTTCAGCTTCCTAGTATAATTCGGTATTTAACATTACTAGCAAAACTCTGCTAATAATAGCAATAGAGACATATCTGGGTAATGAAAAGGCATCCCAGAAAGCAAAATAATTCAAATTGTTTTCAGAACTCTCTGAAACCTGTCTAACTTGCATCTTCATTACGTAAAGAAAAATGATAGGAAATAAGAGGTCATTGAAAGCACCTCATTTATATGATAATTACAAATAAGCAGGGGTTAACAGTTCAGGATAGAAATCATTTGCTCTTACAGGATCTGTATGTTTGCTAACAGAAAGTATGTGATTATCTCTTGATAATTAGTTTCCAAGTGACAAAAAGAATGTTGTGCAAAGGAGATCCAGTTACTGAACTATATATGGCGTAGACCCTCTATTTCTTTATGAAATAGCAGTTCAGGTTCTAGCCTTAATTAATGCCTTAACTGTAAAGGAAGTATTACAAATAGAAAGAAAGGGGGAAGAATGCAGCATTAAAGAAGAATATAAACCACTTTTGTGAAAAGATGTGCTGTTTTTCCCAAATCAAGAAGATGGAGAAATAAGAGGGCAAAAGCCATGCTCTGAAATAATGGAGCAATACTCACAGGCAAATAGAAAGTTGACTAAAATAGAAAGTGAATAGCTGAAAAGGAAAGGAATAGTCATATAGAATGGACAGGAAAGGACAGCAGAAAAGTGAAAAATAATGAGAGATTCTATTGTAAGAGAAGCCTATTATTAATCCAGGCAATGATTGAGCTCAAACTAATGAAACTCTGTCCCACCTGTTGTTTTTAATCTTTCAGATGTCCAACCATCATCCATCTTTTAGTAGGTTGGGCAAAATGGCATTATCATTTGAAATAGAATGCGAAACTGTAAAATCAGAAACAATCATTACTCTGTTTCATGATTGCACAGGAATTTGTCTTTTAGGCTTTGTCTTCCAGAAAATGTGTCACAGAAGTATTTCTAAAAAAAAAAAAAAGAAAAAGAAAAAGATGCATTGCTAGAAAGGTAAAAGATGCTATAAAACAGAGCAACCTCAATTGAGAAGATATTAACAATGTCAAGAAAGAAGGCGGTTTTTAATGTATTTTAAAAGCCTCAGGGAAAAAGTAGATATTGTGACAAGTCTGCACTTAGTTTCTACAGGCTAGGTGATATGTTATCAGAAAGAATGTCTCCATAATAGAAAATTAAGACTGACAAATCTGAAAGCTTTCACTATGTGGAGTATTTATATAGAGATAAAAATGTTGTACAATGTGATAGTTTATATAAGAGCTATAAGACGAAAGAGGAGTTGGATGATAATCCTTGTTTGGCAATATTTATTCCTGAGGGTGTGTATTTATGTCTGAATTTAACAATGTACAAAATACAGTACATGTACATGTACATTTGTGTTCCTTACTTTGATATAGTCAAAAGGGTATATGCACCCAACTTGCCAAAAAGTACAGTTATGTAGGAAGTTAGCACCCACCCCTCTCCTAGAAGAATGAAATATTCTAGGAAATATTAAAAAGGCAGAATATTATACCTCCCTGGATGAGAAAAGAGAAACATGGTCTTAGAAAGCAACCCCCACCTTTGTTAATAGGCCAGTGGTGAGATTCAAGTAATTTAACAACTGGTTCTCTGCCCTAAGATTTCTTCCAACAACCAGTTTGGCAAACTGCTCAGAAAGTTAACAACCAGTTCTCCCAAAGTGGTGCGAACTGGCTGAATCCCACCATTGTAATAGCCACAGAAAGACTGGGCCATCCTATCCACAAGACAAAAGACCTTCAGCTCCAGGGTGATAGGATTAACCCTCACTCAAGATCCAAACCAGGACAAAGCCATTAAACCATAATAGGAATTGCCCAGCCCCTTTCAGAATACAACCCTCTTCATTACATCATCACCAGGGGTAGGTTCTACTTATCTTTACTACCAGTTTGCAATTGGGCTGCAAGTGCGTGCTTTTCTGCACATGCGCAAAAGCATTCTGATGATGTTGGGCTCGGTGGGCGGAGCCTCCCTCCAGTTTAACTACTGGTTCTATAGAACTGGTCCGAACTGGGGGCAACCCACCACTGATCATCACCCAGCAAGATTCCACTAAGCCTGGGACACAGACAGCCTACAAGGTTAGCTGGAACACCCCCCCCCCCCCCCGTAGCCCCCTGGGAGTCTAACAACCAATAGGATACATTTCTTACAAGGCCCAAGAGAGGATATAAATATATCTCAGTCTCCACTCCATGTAGTGAAGAATCACATGTGGCTGGTGGTTCTGCTTCTCCATTAAACCATCCTTCCAAGCAGCCTCCATGTTTCCAGTGTCTTTCTTCTCACTTGGAACTGAACCCAGATGGACATTTCTTCCAACAGCTATGAGCAAAAACTTCAAGTGTAATTTAAATCTCAGTTATTTTTAAAAGTGTTGTACTATGTAATTGATTTTTTAAAAATTGTACTTTAAAATTTATTGTACTTTACCATACTGTGACCATTTCATCCCTGAAATTGTTTGTCTTAGGCATTCTGTTCCTTGCTCCTTTCCTCTTCTGTATCTTGAGTTCTATTAATTGTTCTAATTCTGAATTAGGAGCATGCAAAAATAAAGCCTTGCTATTGAATTTAGCTGCTTCATTTTATTTGTCTTTATTTTATAGCTCTGTATTACCATGAAAGATATACATGTTACACATTATGTACATTATGTTTACACCAATCTTATTGTAATCAACTTTATGATTATATCAATTTTTTTACAGTTTTATATATATATACATACTAGATTTCTAGATAGCCAATAACAATGAATGTAGAAATGTATTTGATAAGATCTTTTGGAAAATAGTCTACAAATACAGCACAGGAGTTTTGGGGTGTTCTTTAAAAACATTTAAAAAGTTCAATTGCCTATCATTCCAGTGAATTAAAAAAAGTGGAAAAGTTCAGCATAGCAAACTATTGGTGAGGCTTAGAGGGCTTTCAATGAAGAAAAGAACTGGAGATGTACATGACATGCAAAATAGGTATAATCATAAAGATGATAATCCAACAAGTAGCAAATACCTGCCAAAAGAATATTAGAAAGTCTAAAATGCAAAGAAACAGACTGGCAAGAGAAATGTCAAGCAACAAAAAGGTTTTGGTTTGATATTGATAGAAGAAGGAAGGAAAAGGAGTGGGCTTGTTACAGGAGAGAATACTAGTAACAGATGATAAGCGCAGAGCTCATCAACTCCTACTGTCCTTTGGGCTTTTCAAAGTTCTATGATTGGTACAAAAAGTCAAAAAGTATATGTATAAAAAGTATCTGTGTATGTATGCTTTTGAGTCAGTTGACTCCTGGCAACTGCCTGGATAAATCCTTGCAGTTTTCTTGGCAAGACTTTAGAACTGATTTGCCATTGCCCATTTCCTAGGGCTGAGAGGGAGTTATTGACCCAATGATACCCAGCTGGCTTCACACGTAAAGCAGGACTAGAACTCACAGGTTTCTGATTTTTAGCCTGCTGCCTTAACCACTACAGCCTGAAAAGTAGTAGATTTAACTGGATATGATTTGCTAAATGTAAGAAATGTTTAATACTGGATCAGTTTGTCTCAGGAGGTGATGGACTCTTTTTCAGGATGGCCATCTGCTGGGTATTATACGCTAGTAGAAGATTCCTACCCTGAGCAGGATGTCAAACTAGTTGAACTCTGAGTTATCTTCAAACTGTTACATTAGATGACCCTCTGTGGACCTTTCCAGAATCCAAAACTTTGAAGAAAATCTTGCTCCTTTAGACATGTTATTGATATTTTCCTCTGCATTGTGATACATCTTTCTTAATTCAAGCTATTAATGTGACTGTAGTTCTTTCATGTCAAAGAAACATCCTCCATAGTTTATATTTATTACATTGGTGTTCACCCTCTTATGTCATGAAAGCAATACAACATATATGGGGTAGGTTAAGATTGATGGGTGGCCCAATGTATCATGTGATGAACTTTATGGCTAACTGTGGATTTAAATCTGAATTTCTTCAGTCCTACTCTAATTGCTGCATTGTATCTATTAATTTCTCCCTCCATTAATGACAACACCTCCAGTGGCCCATTTGGACTGATCCTATATTGGATCTCAACATAATGCCTATGGGTGGCTCTCTTATAGAAATTACTTTCCCAAATTCACAAAATCATCATATGAGAGCTTTCATTGTTTTTGTATGATGGATTCCAGGGTCAATATGCTTAGTATAATGTGAGATTTGGCAATTTTGTGATATTTTCTTGTTTTGAAATGTACAGTAGTGGCCAAAATTGTGGAAACATTTTGGAAAAAGTGTATTTTTGATGTTTGATCGCTGATAACACCACTTTTTTGGGGAGTTTCAAGATATTCCACTGCTGGAATGGCCTGGGAATAGCCCAGACCTTAACCCAATAACTCTATGGAACTGACTAAAGAAACTTGTTAGTCAGAAGTCACCCAACAATAAAACCCAATTAATTGAAGCAATCATTCAATCTTGATTTCACATTATAACAGCTGCAGAACTAAAAGACTTTGTTCACTCCATGGGAAGACATTGTAAGGCCGTAGTCCATCCTAAAGGTTACCTAAATACTAACCGACTTGATAATTTTTGTATATCTCATTTTTTCTATGGCGATAATTTTTGTATATCTCATTTTTTCTACGTTTCACTTTTCTTCTTTATAGCATAACTGATTTCTAATAGCAAATCCTTCATAAAAGTTATTGCATTACGTTCTTCATTAAATTATCTTTCCATTGATATATCATTTTATGGTCCCAAAAAAAGTGGTGATTGTTTATTTATTTATTTATTTATTTATTCGTTTGTTTGTTCAATTTATATGTGTTGGTTGATGATCTCTGGAGGGCTCGGGACAGGGGTTGCTCCTGTGTCCTGGTGCTGTTAGATCTCTCAGCAGCTTTTGATATCATCGACCATGGTATCATGCTGCACTGGTTGGAAGAGTTGGGGGTGGGAGGCACCATACTATGGTGGTTCTCCTCCTTTCTCTCCAACCGGTCACAGTCTGTGTTGACAGGGGGGCAGAGGTCGACCCCGAGGCCCCTTATATGTGGGGTGCCACAAGGATCGGTCCTCTCACCCCTTTTGTTCAACATTTATGTAAAGCCGCTGGGCGAGATCATCCATGGTTTTGGGGTGAAGTATCACCAGTATGCTGATGACACCCAGCTGTACATCTCCACCCCGGACCACCCCAACGATGCCCTTGAAGTGATGTCCTGGTGCCTGGAGGTACGGATCTGGATGGGGAGAAACAGGCTCAGGCTCAATCCATCCAAGACTGGCTGTGATTTCCGACGTACCGATATAATCAGCTGGTGCCATCGCTGACTATTGGGGGCAAATCATTGGCCCCCACAGAAAGGGCTCGCAACTTGGGTGTCCTCCTGGATTCACGGCTGTCTTTAGAAGAGCACTTGACGGCCGTGACCGGGAGAATTTTCCATCAGGTTCACCTGATCCGCCAGTTATGTCCCTTTCTAGATCGGAACTCCTTATGCACAGTCATTCATGCCCTCGTCACCTCCCGTCTGGACTATTGTAACACTCTCTACATGGGGCCCCCCTTGAGGAGCACTCGGAGGCTCCAACTGGCACAGAGTGTAGCCGCGCGGGTGGTTATGGTAGCGACATGGCATTCCCATGTAACACCTCTCCTACGCGAGCTGGACTGGCTCCCAGTGGTCTTCCAGGTGCGCTTCAAGGTCTTGGTTATCACCTTTAAAGTGCTCCATGGCACCTGGTTATTTATGGGACTGCCTGCTACCACCAATAGCCTCCCACTGGCCAGTACGCTCCCATAGAGAGGGGCTCTTGCAGGTGCCGTCGGCCAGACAATGTTGACTGGCAGCCCCCAGGGGGCACCTACTATCTGGAATGAGCTCCCCCCGGTGATACGGAGGATTCCGGATCTATGCACCTTCTGTCGCATGCTCAAGACTTTCTTATTTCATCAAGCTGGCCTAGCTTAAATCTTTTTCCCTTTTTAAACAAAAAATTTAATTTGTTTTTAAATTATTGGGTGTTTTAAATTTGTCTCAGCCAAATCATTTAATTTGTTTTTATTCTATTTTAAATTTTTTATTTATATGTTTTATTCTGTGGCTGTTCACCGCCCTTAGTCCTTCAGGAGTAGGGCGGTATATAAATCTAATAAAATGAAATGAAATGAAATGAAATGAATATGCTGCCCTCCTTTGAAGACTCAGGGCAGCTTACAATGCACTTATAGCCTTCATTCTTTTGTATATACCTGCTTATTAGGGCTTTTGGCCCTCATAAGTGATGTTTCTACAAAGTCAGCTTATTGCTCCCACAATCCGGGTCCTCAATTTACCTACCTTGGAAGGATGGAAGGCTGAGTCAACCTTGAGTCTGGTGAGATTTGAACTTGCACTAATTGCAGGCAGCTGGCAGCTAAGTGCTACATAACAGCACTTAGTCCACCCCACCACCAAGGGTGTTTAGCACTAGAAACAACAAGGTGTTTCTAGTTTTAGAAAATATAGTTTTACCAAAAGGTTTCCACAATTTTGGCCATTACTGTAATATTAAAGTTCCATCCCCTGAGAAAGTTGGTGATCCTTGTCTTAAGAACAGCTTTGCTAGGAGTCAAGTTCCCTTTTTTTTGACTGAGTTTCCATTAAAGGAGGACTTTATATTAGTTCTTTTAGTTTTGAGAATTCAATTTATCTATTTCTAGTTCAGGGTTAATTGATTTGTGGCCATTTTGAAGTTTCAAATGTCAAGGTGACTTTCAAGCTATCAGAGGAAATATATAATTTGGAAATCCAAAAAAATGTATGTCAGGAAATAAACCTCCGATAAACATTTTATTTCCTCACTTGCTAAAAAGTGGCCTTGTTGAAATGACTTTGAAAAAAGAATGTGTTTGATGCTCTTAATAGAGTGAAGTTTCAGAAATGTAGTACTTTTCAAAGAAACATTCAATAGCTCCATGACCATGAAAAACTCTAAGCTTCTTTAAGGCAATCTTTTTCTTTGTTGCTATGATTATGATACTCTTCTTGTTCATCCTGTGTGCTTGATCTTCAAATTCCTTCAGCTCTTTAACCAAGTATTCCATCTTATGTGTCAAAATTAGACTACCTTGATAAAGATGAATACACCAGAAAAGCCACTACAGCTGCCACAGTAAGAATAGCTAATGCAAAGGAAAATGACAGAAGTGATTTCATTCCTATCTGTTCAAAAGTGAATATAAACAACACAAGTATTTGGATAGTACAAAGAAAACACAAGAATGTTCATAGTGCATTCACTCAAGCCAAGCCCAATTCCCATGCAAAAATCAAGGAAACCCATGATAACATAAGGTTGCTATGTAGGATTGCTTTCAAGGTATTGCTCATGGATTGGAACTGCTGCTAATTAACTGAAATTCCAACCCAAGTAGAAAAGCAGTTTAGTGGAAAAGCACCAGTTCTCTGGTTTGATTTCAGGTTACTGGTTCCCAGAGGAAAAGGCTGAGAAATGAAATATAAACTAACTATAGCTAATTAAACAGTATGACATACAAGCGATATGACTAGCATATGCACTAGTAACATTAGTGTGGCCATTTTGTGGGTACCTGTCTGTAACTCTGATACTGTAAGTTGCCAGTCAGGTGTTCAGCTGTTTCCTCTCATATAGATGCTAATGTCTATGGTCATAAGATGCCCATTCAGGTTTGCCCTAAGTTCTCTCTCTTCCACCCCCATTAAACCAGTATTTAAGTGAAATACCTAAAGAAACTGAAAGGATAGGAATGGTAATAATGATATAACATAATGATAATTAATGGTATATCTATTTCATTTCTAGCTATTTTGTTTCATGAATGGAATTGTAAAATGGGAGGAAACATGGCCATTAAATATAGTTTCCCCTTCTAATGATTAATCGTATATTTCATTTTGTTTAATAAAATTTTGCCATTTAGCTTTCCTTCAGTAGTCTGAAAGGATACCTAGTTAGAGATTTTGGTAAAGTGAAAATCCATTTAAAGAGAATGGTTTTAATTAATTAACATATTGATAAAAGAACAAATGGAGAATCCTTTAACAATTCAGATTAATAAACAGATTTTTCAAATGTTCTGCTTTTGTTTACCATGTATATGGTGAGCATTTTAATTCAACAATCACAATTGAAACTTGTATTTGTTTCTGTTTTCCAAATTAGCAAAGTGTATGTGATGCTGGTTTTCTAATTACAATGCTTTACAATGTGAACAGCTGAATAAAATAGAAGGCAATACTTATATTCTTTGGGATACTTTGAAATGTTTCAAATTTTGTAATGATGATGAAGATGAAGATGCTCATTAATTAACAAGCTGCAAGTCATAGGCTTAATTTTTATAGCAGCAAATAGAAACACTGCTACATGGAACAGGTAGTCCTCATTAGCAACTACAACTGGCAACTTGATCATTAAGTAAAGCAGTTGCTAAATGAAATTGTGACTGTGCTTATGACCTTGCTTCAGCTTTCTCTTGCTTTATAGACCTGCCAAGGTTGTAAATGAGAGGACTGATGATAAAATTACCTGGAGTCCTTCTTATCTTTATAGAAGTATTCAGAGTTGCATTGCTAATATTGTTTGCTTTAACTCTGGTTTACGGCTAATTGTTTGGAATGAGTGAAAAAGTGAAATAATTCATAATAAGATATATTACAGATGTAAATAAAACTTCTAGAATGCCTTTGGTTGTGCTACTAGAAAGTTTTTCATATATTACTTTAGTCTTTCTAAACTGCCCTCCTCCAATTGTGATAGACTTCAGTTCCCATAATTCACCAGCCAGTATGGCTATTACCTACACCAGGAAACTCCTGAAGACCTATCAGAGGATATTTTGCATAGGAGGAGAGTATTCTGTGATGTGCAGTTGGGTACACAACAGATTTTTTAATTATTTCAATTTATATGAATGCCTGTCTCAAATACATGACTTTAAGTGGTTTAGAATAATTCAAAACTATATCAAAGAACATAAAGCAATTTTAAAACAATATAAAAGCATTCAACCCATCACCAATAAGCAATATAATCATTCTGGAGCCTCTTCCACATGCTTGTATCCCCACACCTGGTAGTAGAATTACTTCTTTAAAGCTTATGAAATGCAAATAGGCTTGGGGCCAGTCTAATTTCTGAGTGGGTTGATGTTCCAAAGAGCAGGTGCTACAGTTCTCTTCCTGGGCCTGCTGGATGATATTCTGTAACAGAGAGGATTTGGAGCATGCCTCTTCTACTGGACTTAAAGGGATTGTAGACATAATGAAGGAGAGGTGATCGCTCAAATAACTTGGTTCCATTTTAAGCTGTGTCTCCAGTACCTAGAGAATACTGGTAACTAATGCAGAATATTGGAGCTGATTGAAGGGCACAGTGCTTGTGCCACTGTATTCTTCATCACTTGTAGCTTTCAGATGCTCTTCAAGGGCAGTCCCTTGCAGTAGTCCAGGGATCTGCAACCTTAAACACTCAAAGAGCCAATTGGAACCGTTTCCCACAGAAAAGAAAACACCAGGAGCCACAAAACCTGGGTAGGCATGGCCACATCGATGTCACTCACCTCCACTAGTCACATGATCCCCTGTAGTGATGCCTACCCAGCTAGTCATTAGGGCAGAGAACCAGTTGTTAAAAAACACCAGGAATCACAAAACCCTTTTGACATATCTCTCTCCCCCCTCTCTCCCTCTCTCTCTGTATCTCTCTATGTCTCTGCCCTGGCTGCTTCTCCATCCCCCGTCATCGCCCTTACCTTCTTAGGCCAGGCAAGGAGTGACTGGGAGGGGAGGGTGAGGGACGGGGCCAGCCAGTGGTGAGATCACCTGACAGGCAGCCATAGCAGAGGACCCAAAGAGCCGCATGTGGCTCTGGAGCTGCAGGTTGCTGACCCCTGCAGTAGTCCATTTGGGAGGTGATTAAGGCATGAATGAGAGTTAGCATAGCCCAGAGAAATCCCAGTCCAGGAAAAGTGCAACTGTGCAGAGCACACAGTTGTGTAAAGGCTCTTCTGGCATGGTTACCACAAATAATCTTTGTGGATAATAATTTGTGAATTCCCAATTTTTATGAAGATTATGATTGGGATAGTGCAAAGTTTTATTTCTTTGATTTTTATATTTATATTTATTGGGGAATTCTAGGCTTATTTTGTATATGTTTACATCATTAGCTGCCTACAATCTTTGGGAATGGACAGTATATAATTAAACCAACTGGTATCATTCCAGATAAGGTGATATACATGTGTAGAGCACCAGGTTGGGAAATGTTAAACTATTCATTACAGTATGAATTTGTATCATTCTTTCAAAACAATAACAACAAAAACTTTCACAACATCTTAGAAACTAATGTCTTTTTGCACTATTATGGAAAATAAACTTGTTTAGTCTTTAAGGTATTGTAATACTTATGGGTGAACTCCGATTACTTGCCCCAGATCCTGACCACTTTGCAGTTTGAAAGTATGCAAATGTGAGTAGATAAATAGGCACCATTTTGGTGGGAAGGTAACCTTGGTGTATAATTATGCTGGCACATGAATAGTCTTTGGACAATGCTGACTCCCTCAGCTAAGAAACAGAGATGAACATCATTAGACTCCTACATGACTGGATAGGGGAAACCCAGTGGTAAAATCCAGCAGGTTCTGGTAGGTTCTGGAGAACCAGTAGTGGAAATTTTGAGTAGTTTGGAGAACTGGCAAATACCACCTCTGGCTGGTTCCAGAGTGTGGTGAGAATGTAGAGCTGAGAAGAGCTGGCTGCCATGGGCATGTGCATCAGCCAGCTGTTCTCTTCTGGGTTCTGGTGCGCTCCAGTTTTGGCACTCGGTGACGAAAAGGTTAATCATCACTGCCTTAGAAAAAGCCAACAGCATTGGGTCCATCTAGATCTCCAGGAAAATGCTGTTTGAGAGTAGGTATAGAGAAGGGGTGATTCTTAGGCCCCCGAGATGACACTGTTTGATAAATAAGACCTGGAATATGTCAACTTGGCCAATTTTGATTAGGCATGGACAGTATTGGATGAGAAGAAATGGTTAAATAAATTGTCCCACAAATAACCCAGCTCTTTGTCATGGATAACTTTATAGATGACAAGTAGCACTTTGCATTGCACCCAGAACCCACTGGAAGCCAGTGCAGCTTGCAGAGCAGAGGTGTTATATGGATGCATAATGGAACATCCAAAACTGCCCACACCATTGTATTCTGAACCAGTTATCACTTCTCAATGTTCTTCTAGGGCAGCCTCATGTAGAACAAATTACATTAATATAACAGGGAGTTGATTAAGACAAAAATTATAGTGAGTAAAGCATTGTAATCCAAGAATGGGTGCAATTGGGGTGCAAGGTAAGCCTGTGCAAAGAATCTCATAGCTCTACCTGCTCTTTTTACACTTTATTTTTTAAATGCCAATTCTTTTTCACTGACTAGCAGTTAAGTCTTAACAGTTCCCTCTGGTGGCATTAAGGCACATAGCGAAAACCATAAGTGATCTGCTACTACATGATGCTACTAGGAGAACAGAATTGTATTAGCATACCCAGAAAATGTTCCTTTGTTTCCTTCTTAATTTCTAGTGTAGCAGTTATTGTTTTCACTAATACAGAATGCTATTATGTCCTGAAAGATGCAATATAACAAAGACTGGATATCCTGAATAATGCAATATAACAAAGACTGTGCAAAAATATAGTCATTATAATCTCAGTTGGTTTGTTGTTGTACACAATCTACATTTTAGGGTGCTGTGCTCATGAGTTAGGTGTATAATAAAACTCTGAATCAATATAAGTTTGTTATGCTATCTTTTCTAATAAAAAGTTTTCTACAGTGATTAAGTTTTCATTTTTGCATGGCAATCTAAACTTACACAAAATTTATTTTTGATAGATGGTAGAAATAGCAATAACACTTAGAATTATATATCATTCTATAGTGCTTTACAGCATTCTCTAAGCCAGTGGTTCTCAACCTTCCTAATGCCGCAACCCTTTAATACAGTTCCTCATGTTGTGGTGACCCCCAACCATAAAATTATTTTCGTTGCTACTTCATAACTGTAGTTTTTTACTACCGGTTCTGTGGGCGTGGCTTATTTTGTGGGCGTGGCTTGGAGGTCATGTGACTAGGTGGGCATGGCTATGTGTATAGGAACTACTCAGAGGGCTGAAAAAAGTCATTTCTGACAGGTCCTCGCGCTTTTGATTGGTCCTCACATTTATGACCACCCTCACATTTATGCCCATGCAGCATTCTTAACAACCATGTCACTCATTTCACAACTGCTTCTCTTCCCCATGGTGATAAGATAGAGCAAAAACGTAAAATGTGAGGACAGTCATAAGTTCGAAGACCGGTCAAAAGTGCGAGGACCAGTCAAAAATAACTTTTTCAGCCCTCTGAGTAGTCCATGTGCACAAAAGGACTGCCCACAGGGCTGAAAAAAGTGATTTCTGACAGGTCCTCGCACTTTTGACCAGTCTTCGCACTTATGACTGGTCATCATTTATGCCCATTGTAGCATTCTTAACATGTGACCAGGTGGGCATGGCTATGTGTATAGGGACTACTCAGAGGACTGAAAAAAGTCATTTCTGACAGGTCCTCGCACCTTTGACTGGTCCTCACACTTATGACCATCCTCACATTTATGCCGGTGCAGCATTCTTAACAACCATGTCACTCATTTCACAACTGCTTCTCTTCACCATGGTGACCAGATAGGGCAAAAACATAAAATGTGAGGATAGTCGTAAGTTTGAGGACTGGTCAAAAATGCGAGGACCAGTCAAAAATAACTTTTTCAGCCCTCTGAGTAGTCCATATGCATAAAAGGATACAGCAATAGAGAGGGATGAAGGAAGGGAAGGGAAGGGAAAAGGGTAGGAGTGAGGGTAAGAGAGGGAGGAAGAGAGGAGGAGAAGGAGAAAGGAAGAGGAAGTAGGGAGGAGAAGAAGTGGGGAAGAGAAAGTAAAAAGGAAAGAAAAGAGAGAGGTGGTAGGTTTGAGGAGAAAGATTGCTGTACAATAAAAGAGATGAAAGGGAAAAAAACCAACCCCAAACAAATACAAAGGTATTAAGATAAAGAATGGATTATTAAACTTTAAAGAATAAAAGAGAACAAATATGAATAAATAGCAATAATTAGAAACACACATACAAACATGCAATGTCTTTTCTTTGAACAGAGTATTTGGGCGGTTCACAAATTTAAACAATGTTTAGTCATTTCAATTAAATTTACAATTTCTATATTTCCTTTTTCCCATATTTATTACTCATTTATTTTTTTAAAAAAACAATATTACCCTTCATCCTCATCTCTAATCTTAATCAAATTCAATTTTTCCCTTCTCTTATATATTATATCCCTTCCCATTGTCATCTATTTTAATATCCATCCTCACATTGGTTAATTATGTAATTATGTAATACAGTTGTTTAATACAAATTCAACATTTTAATATAAATCAATTAGTTATATAACTATCTTTTTTGTATATTAATCAATATGAACATGAATATTCCAATTATTTCCATGCAATCCAATTTCTTACAAATCAATTAATTATATTTACCAATAATAATAAACCAAATAATTTCCCCCATATATTCCTCCAAACTACAATTTAACCATTTCTGCTTTCAACACAATATACAATTAATAGTATCTCAATTATTGCAATTCCCTAGTTAAATAGAGCTTTTTTTCTTTTGTATTTTAAAATCTTGAACCTCCTCTTTTGCCCTAAATTTCCCATTGTTTGTACCTATCTTTTTTGGTGAGGAAAAAGAAAAAGAAATCTCTCTCCCTGCCTCATTTTGTCACGTTGCAGCAGAGCCTGCTTTACTTTCAGTTTCGTTTCAGCTAAGGAAAAAAAAACTTCTCCGAGCTTGCAAAACTAGAGCCTGCACAAAGAGCCTTGAGAGCAAGGAGGCTGATCAAATCAATTTATGGTAATTAACCTATGCTGAAGCTGAAAGAGGCTGGTTTTTTTATTTTTGCAGGCTTGGTCTACTCATTTATTTTCTTTTAACACGGATCAGCTGTAGGGAGGCCCTTTGAAGCCCCGCGGCAAGAATTTAAACAGGTTTTTTCCCTCTAGCCATCAACTGGGACTCAGGAGGCAGCAGTAGATTGGGAGTGGGCGGGGTAAGCGAACGGGACCGGCGATCCAACAGAGGGTGAGGGTGAGTGAAGGCGTGGGGGGGGCGAGAGAGGGCTTTGGCAACCCCTGTGAAATGGCCATTCGACCCCCCCCAAAGGGGTTGCGACCCCCAGGTTGAGAACCGCTGCTCTAAGCAGTTACCATATTGCCTCCAACAATCTGGGCCCTCATTTTATTGATCTTGGAAGGAGGGAAGTCTGAGTCAATCTTGACCCAGTCATGATCAAACTCCTAACTGTGAGCAGAGTTAGCTTACAATACTGTATTCTAACCAATGCTCCATCACCAAATGAATTTTCAAATAAAGGCAAAATATCACAAATGGTTTCCTTCTGAATAATAGTTGTCCTGAGTGAGAAAAAGATGCTGATTCATGTTATGGGAGCAGTGCTGAAATAGGTTGTAATATAAATAAGTTTGGTAGCAAAGCTCATAATAAATTCATAAAAACAGTCTTTAAAGCCTTGCATACTTTTGAGACTTAATGTTTTATGGACTACATGTATCTAACTTCAGATAAATATCTGAAGTTTTACTTTGGCCACTGCACAATATAGTAAGTTAAATTGTTTTTTTGGTCTTCTCCATTGCTGAAAATAGTTCAATAAGCAATTATGTTGCCTGGGTTTATAACAGAGATGGATGACTTGTTTATGTCTCCAGAATCTTCATCTGATCACTATTGCTTTATACTGAAAGTTTTACAATAGGTTTAAACATAGTTTGAAAACAGAGAAACTTCCAAACATCCCTTGAGCCAAGAAGCAAAACCACCAGTTTGTATAATTGCCTACCCACAGTAGATTTCATGGATTCTCCAAATTAAGTGGAGCCTCTGGGCACCAAAATGTTGCTCAACTCTGGCTTATTACAGGGATGCTTGGAAAAGTTTGTATAACATCAAACTCTCAAAAATTAATCCAGGCAACTGATTTATTTTCCAAAAACAATCTGTACCAAAGAAAAGATACATAAATTAAATATATATATATATGGGGTTTTTTGTAATGGAATCCTGCTTCTGTATTCAAATGACTAACAACATTTAAAAACACAATCTAAAATAATTGAATGCTAAATCATGTAGTTATTAGCAATCTGTTTTTAAAAAAGAAAGAAAATGTATGGTAAATGCTCACAGAGGGGAAGCCAAATGGACAGTGTGTTTCATAGCTTTTAATGGTGAATTTCGTAGCTTTAGAATGTCACAGAAACAGGTTTTTCCCCATTTGCTGGATTAATCACAACAGGAGAATCTTCAGAATAGCTTCTCCTGCAGATCTTAATGATCAGACAGATTGATAATGGGAAGGATGATCTTTCAGACAGTCCTCTGGAAGTCAGTGAGATCTTAAACATTACTACCAAACTCTTAAATTGTATCTAGTAAACAAATGGTAACCAGTGCAGATCTTTCAATGCAAACCTTATAGAACCCTTTGTACCACGTACTATTTAGCATTTAAGCTACCACTTCAGGGGCATTGTTGGTGGAGGATTAAGATTCCTGAGTCCTTCCCTTTTATTTTGCATGTTTTTATCCATAACATGAACATAGCTAATTCTATCTTGTTTGTTTGTTTGTTTGTTTGTTTAACAAATTAATATGGTGTCCCAACTCACACATGGTGATTCTGGTGGCTTACAGCATTAACATTTTACAATGGAAGAACCCATAATCCCCCCACTTTACACACACTGGCTGTGGCAACCATACCTTGATTGGCTCCATATCAACCTGTGGTCCCCAGGCCTGCTAACCAAACCACATCTGCAGGACCTTCTGGAAAGATACCTAGGTAGGGGCTACTTATCTCCAGTCGAATGGTATTCCAAAGGGAGGGAGCCACCATAGAGAAAGCCTTTCCCTTGGTATTACTAGATATACTTTTCTAATCAATGGGACCTGCAACAGGCCTTGCTTTCCTGTTCTGGTGGTCCAGGAAGACATAACTGGGGAGAGGCAGTTCTTTCAGAAACATCAGAAACATTCTGCTCTTCATTTCTATATATACCCAACCAGACCTCATCAAGCACTTCATCTGCAAACAAGATTTATCTCTACTTCAACCTAAAAAGAACATAGCAATTTGATGTATGATTACCCTTTTTTTCAAATAAAAGAAAATGAAAAAACGCAAAATAATAGCAAGAATAGCTTGCCACTAGACAAGAAAAATGGAAGTTATTCAAAATTGATTTGTTACATACAGTATCTGTTAAATCCATTGAAGATTGTTAATAGTGTTCTGAACACCCGAATAACCAAAGACCTACATATATATATATATCAGTGAATTTATGCTTGGCAAAATCGCCATATAACAGCCTACAACAAGAAATTTATGAAATAGTTTGAATTGAGATATAGAGTGGTGACTGACCTGAAGTCACCTAGAGACTTTTGTGGCTCGAACGGTCATTGAATCTGAACTACTTCAACCTAATCCAAATCCTTAGCTATTATTATACATTGGGCAGAGTAAGTATTTGCAGATGCATGCAAATATAAGTGTGTGTATCTTTTATGTAGATGTATAGATACAATTTTATTTGATGAGAGATTTTGTTTGCTATTTGAGGTGACTTCACAAGTTGTATCTATTTCTCTGAATAGTAGGTTTTTGAGAACAGAATTTTTTTCACTTTCTAGTTCTGTAACCCAGTTTAAAATATGTTCCAGCACAATCATAATTTAGAATGCACTGAATTTTCTGTTGTCTCCCATTTCCAGAACACAGATTACAAATTAATGTTATCTGATTCATAGGGCATTGCATCATCTTCTAAAATAATGAGACTGTACTGTGTCACTTGTATTGATATACTGATTATTTATAGAATGTTCTCAGACAGATTTGGGGACTATAAAATCAGTTTATCATTACTTTACAGAAATGGGATGAAAACAACATAATTTTAAAAACATATATATACTGCATACAGTATATACAGAGACAATTGCTTTGCTTTATGTTCAGTTTTGCGCTCTACTGTAGACTACAAGAACAAAAAGCGTTCCTTCAGGTAGCTATGTCAGATTCTGACACCCTAAATAAATGCATAGTGATTCATAGTATTAATGGGTATTTGCTCAAAATCAAAGATAATTAATCCTCCAAAGTGTCAAAACTGATTAAAATTTGGCATGACCAGTACAGGATAGAAGATCTGCTTTACTTAGATGAAGCAACTGGTTTTACCATTATTATTTTCTTTGAAAAATACATAATCTTCTACATCCAATGTGCATCAATTTATCATTCTAATATTCTTCTTCTGCATTAAATTAGAGTTTTATGAGATGATCAGGGTCCCATCTTGTGATTCTTTTATGCTTGCAGTATGTACTCAGCTACTGAAAGCTTGATTCATGCCCCACCTGGCTATCTGTGTGACTGGAAAGCATTTCTATGATTGGATTCATAGAATTTAATGTTCTATGGAGAGCTGTCTGTGTGGAATTAGCATTTGTTTTGAAAGATTAATGTGTCCCTTCCCGAAGAAGTCACCTCTTGAACCTGTTACTTCACACAGTTATCTGTTCTGATCTATGCTTCCTGAGACAGTAAAAAGCACACAATTAGTCCCCAAAACCCTCTTTTTATTTCAACAGCTGTGAATTCTGTTCATTCACAACCCATGATGAGGCACAAATAGTTTGTAAAGAGTCCAACAGAAGTCTGCCACAGTCCTAAGCACCCATCTTTATCTTCCTTGACATGCTGCCAAGACCTAATTGGCAATTAGCTTTGCAAGGCCACACGGAGCACAGAGTCAAAGCGGAGCTTCAGAATTTAAACTTACCAGCATGAACAAAGATGCTTCCTGCAAAGGCTCATGTGCCTTTGCTCCTCCTTTATGTCTTATGGGAGGGGCCAATCATCTCCAAACCTTACTCCCAAGTCGCCCCTTTTGCCTTAACTGTTCTTGCCTTCTGGCAGCTCTGCGCATGTGTACACTGGGAACAGGTTCCTCTGCCTTGCTGATGTCAGACTCTGGAGGCTCCAGAGTCAGCACATAACTCCCAGATGGCCCTGGCCCCATCTCTGCCTCCAATGATGAGTCCTCATCTGAGCCTTGCCCATGTTCCTTCCCAGCCTCTTCACTGTCCGACTCTGCTGCCAGCTCCATAGGCTGTCGGTTTTGGTTGAAGTGGGCAGTTTATAAATAATTGTCTAAATAAAAGTCATAATGCTGTTCATTTTCTATGATCTCTTTAAGAAAACATTGATGTCCTTCTACCCAAAGAAATCAGCAGAGCATATAATTTTTTTCTAACACACTAACACACACACACACTAACACACACACACACCTCAAAGGGTCCACAAAAACGTATATGGTGTACCTTGGTACTCGATTGCTGCGAAACTTGTTGAATTTGATACTCGATGCATTATGACATGAAAATTTCCTCCCAATACTGGATTTTTTGGTACTTGTCGCCCAACTAGAATTTGTCAATGTTATGCCTTGTGACTCACTACCCTTTCCAGCTGATATAAAGGTCTGGATGGGGAGCAACAGGCTCCGACTCAACCCCTCCAAGACCGAATGGCTGTGGCTTCCGGCGTCCCGATATGGCCAGTTGACTCCATCACTGACCATTGGGGGCAAGTCATTGGCCCCCACGGATGGGGTTCGCAATTTGGGTGTCCTCCTGGATGCACGGCTATCTTTAGAGGAGCATATGACGGCCGTGGCCAGGGGGGCTTTTTATCAGGCTTGTCTGATACGCCAGTTGCGTCCCTATCTGGATCAGAACTCCTTACGCACTGTCACTCAGGCACTCGTCATTTCCTGCCTGGACTACTGTAATGCTCTCTACATGGGGCTCCCCTTGAGGTGCACCCGGAGCCTCCAACTGGTGCAGAATGCGGCCGCGCAGGGGATTATGGGAGCAAGGGGGCGCTCCCATGTGACACCTCTCCTGCGTGAGCGGCATTGGCTTCTGGTGGTCTTCTGAGTGCGCTTCAAGGTGTTGGTGACCACCTTTAAAGCGCTCCATGGCATAGGGCCTGGGTACTTGCGGGACCGCCTTCTGCCACCGATAGCCTCCCACCGGCCAGTACGCTCCCACAGAGAGGGACTCCTCAGGGTGCCGTCAGCCAGGCAATGTTGGCTGGCGACACCCAGGGGGAGAGGTTTCTCTGTGGCAGCACCAGCCCTCTGGAACGATTTGCCCCCTGAGATCCCTATGATACCTGATCTCCGGGCTTTTCGTCGTGCCCTATAAACTTTCTTATTTTGTCAAGCTGGGCTGGCGTAACCCCCCCCTTTTAGTTTTTAAATTGTTTATGGGTTTTAAATTTTAAATTGCCTATTGGTTTTTTAAATTTTCTGGGGCAAAAATTGTTTAATTCTTTTACAAATATGTTTAAATTTTGTATTGAAGTGTTTTTTATTCTTGGCTGTGCACCGCCCTGAGTCCACTAGGAGAAGGGTGGTATATAAATTTAATAAACTAAACTAAATTTAATAAACTAAACTAAACTAAGTGTGGTTTGTTTGGTATTCAACAGTTTTAGTATTCATCACACCTCCTGGAACCAATTAACCAAGTACCAAAGTACCACTGTAAAAGAAAAATGTGGGGCTGTGGTAGGGGATACTAGAAGCTGGGTCTACTATGCAAATCATCTGGTTCTGTTATACAAATGAGACAAAATACATATTGTGCAACAAATTTTCATCTGCCTTCTTTTCTTCCTTATTTGTTCTACCTCAAAAATTTGTGCTATTTGTCCTGCAGAATATACAGAGAAGGAGAAAGGGTTGTTATATAGAAACAAAGCTCTGAATCCAAGCTTTAAATTTGTTATTTATCTGGATTGTTTAACATGGTGCAATATGTTGTCATAGAAGGAATCTTGGGCTTAATTGGCTGTGACATTTTAGCTGTAGTGTTATTTTAACAAAACAATTTCCTCCAGTCTTTTTAATATTGTATGTTACAACATATTTGTGGCAGGACTGACATGGAAAGAATAACACTGATTGGGCTTGATGGCTGTAGCAAAGCTAGGCTACTACAATATTATTTAATGTATTTTGGATTCCTTTTAAGGAAAAGGAAAATTGCAGTGTGTGAATAATTGTAATGCTTAAGGCTAAAAATGTTTGCTTAGCCTTTAATATGCTGTAATTTTCAGCAGTGATATTTGGTTGGATTTAAACTTGGTATAGGACTACTAAAATGAGTGGGAATTAAATTACCTAAATTTTGTTTATTTCAACGGCTATAGTCAAAACATGATTATGTTTATATCAAAGTAGTTTTATTAACTGTACTTTCTTTTCTGAATAAAAAATACTGTACCTTATAGTCTATATTAAAAGAACTAGAAGAAAAATATTAAACTATGCAAATTCAGCGTTAGTCTAGCTGTTTACTGACATTTGTGCTAATTTTATATTTAAAATGAGGTTTTAACACATTTATGTTTTATATAAGTGCATAGCCTTGTGTTGAAACCTAGAGTGAAAGTATTGTTTCCTTTGAGTTTCCTTTATATTGCCCAATGAGAACACAGAAGAATGCCACCTAAAACCATTTCTGACAACTCAGTTTGTCTTTATTCATTAAAGTATTATTTACTTTTTCCATATGCAATTGAGCATGTAGGTAAAATAGATTTTCAAATGATGCAAAGCATTGCAGAGTTTATTTTATTTGCTTCACAGTAACTAAGTTAAATAAACTGCCCAATGTTGCGTACCATTATGGCACACTTCCAATAGAGCCGCATATTTCTAAGAGTTACATGTTAGAATGAAAAGTTATAAAAACCATGCAATATGGATTATGTGAGTTATATCATAATACATACTGATTTTTTAATGACAGGTCAGCTAAATTTGTCATAAAGGGAAGGCTTAAAATAATTTATTTAGGACTTTCAATAAGATTCATGGTAAATGATACATCCCTGAAAGTGCAGGACGGCATTGCAGCAGAGATTGGTGGCCAGGCAGCAAATTCTGGCCAGCAAAGTGTCTCTGGAAAAGGGGGATTGTGAGATTGGCCATTTGTATTCTGGACAGTTGCTTCCTGTGAATAGACTGCAGAAACTGAGGATTTTGTGGCTGGCTGGTGTGTGGAACTGCTGGAAGTTGAAAGATTTCAGTCAAGTTCACAGCCATAATGCAGCCTACAGTACATGGATAAAAAGTTTGCTGAACCTTGTTTCTTAATTATTATTAAATTTATTTGGCATTTATTTTGTTCACTTTTGTGCTCTACTGTAGACTACAAGAACAAAAAGGTAGCTATGTCGGATTTTGACACTCTAAATGAATGGATAGTGGTTCATAGTATTAATGGGTATTTGCTCAAAATCAAAGATAATTAATCCTCCAAAGTGTCAAAACTGATTAAAATTTGGCATGACCAGTACAATACATCTTCTTGTGGTTTGAGGCAACTATGATCATGTTTGGAAATTGCCTCTTAATTGTTTTTCAGCAACCTTCAGAAAACAAATTTTATAGCACAGGTAAGTCTTCTTCAATTCTAAGCAAAAAATATTTTAAATTCCTTAAAATTTTAAGGAATTTTTCAAAAGGATTTTTAAAAAAATAAGAGCAAAAGAATGATTAGATTGATTTTGGAAAGTTTCAAAGAGTCTAAGGGTCCAAACAGATCTGAAATAAAATTTTGAAATTTATTATAATAATTCTTTCTGAGGGAAAATGCTGATGCTTTGAATTCTTTAAAAAAAATTGTTAGGATGAGACTTTTCACATTGGACACTAGAGGAAGTAGAAGGTACTAAAGATTACAATTATAGAGAACAATGCTTAAATTTGATATACTAATAAAGAATTTAGTAATGGAGCCATGGTGGTGCAGTAGTTAGAATGCAATATTGCAGGCTAACTCTGCTTACTGCCAGAAGTTCAATTCCTTCAGTTCTGACTGGCTCAAGGTTGACTCAGCCTGCCATCCTTCTGAGGTCGGCAAAATGAGAACACAGATTGTTGGGGACAATATGGTAACCCTGTAAACCGCTTAGAGTGGGCTGTAAAGAACTATGAAGTGGTATGAAAGCCTAAGTGCTATTATTTATTTATTTATTTATTTATTTATATTGGAATTTGTCAAAAAAAATGAGAACAACATTAAGAGAATAAAAATACAATGACAGGGATGATAGGCACGTTAGTGCACTTACGAACGCCCCCTCTACTGACCACTTAAGTATGAAGTAAGGTCCATGGAAGTCAATTTGTGACTGAAACTGTGAAAATTTGTAGCTGAGACAACTGAATCAATTAGGACATTCCAGACTTTGACAACTCTATTATAGAAATCATATTTTTTACAGTCAAGTTTAGAACAATTTACATTGAGTTTAAAGCAGTTGTTCGCACATGTATTATTGCGATTAAAACAGAAAAAGTCATTTACAGGTAAACATTATTACATATAATTTTGTATGCAATACCTAGGTTTGACTGCATGTGACACAGTTCGAGAATTTTGAGCCTATTAGCATAAGGAATTCCATTGTGTACAGAAGAGTGCAAGTCTCGTGGTGGGGATTCCAAACAGTTGAACATTAGTCTAAAATTAGTCTAGCATACGTTTTATAAGCTCTAATTAGCAATACAATGTTTCCAGAAAAAAAGCTTCGCAAAATTAAGTTTACAACTCTTAATGCTTTTTTAGCAATGCTGTTACAGTGAGATTTGGAGCATAAATTGTCAGAGATAAGTACACCTAGGTCCTTAACAAAGTGAGGGTCATCTGCTAGATCAATGCCACCTAGCTTATACTTGACATTCTAACTACATTTACCAATATGTAAGACAGAGCATTTATTAATCAAAATTTGAAGTTGCCAAATAGATGACCATTCAGACACATAGTCGAGATCACTTTGCAAAACAACAGAATTAGCTGTAAAATTGAATAATTTTATGTCATTGGCAAAAAGAATGCAATTGCTTTTAAGTTGATCACATAAATCATTGATATAGAGCAAAAAAAGCATGAGACTTAAATGCTGTCCTGCAGAACATCACTGTTAACTGATGCAGAATTAGACAGCGAGTTCCCTATTTTGACTTTCTGCAGTCTATTACACAGGAAAGCAGCAATCCACTTGTGCAAAGGTCCAGAAATGCCGTAAGAGTTTAATTTCTACAGCAGTTCATCATGTACTACTGTATCAAAAGTCTTACAAAAAATTATGTAAATTGCATCAACAGCTTTACCTTGATCAAGACATGTAGCCCAGATGTTTTTACAGTGCAAAAGTTGTAAATTACAGGACAAGTTTTTCCTAAAGCCAAATTGTTTGTCAGATAGCAAATTATTTGTCTCTAAGAAGTGAACGATGGTCTGGTTTATAATTGATTCAATAACTTTGCATGTAACACAACACAAAGAAATTGGTCTATAATTTTCGACAGAACTAGGTCACCTTTTTAAAAATTGGTATAACTATAGCTGATGATCATAGATCAGGCAGGGAATTAGTTTGAAATGATACTTCAAAAATTGTACACAAAGGTTCAGCTAGGACGGTAGCAAGCTTTTTCAGGAAAAAAGCACATAATCTATCTGGTCCATTGGATAGCAATGGCTTTAGATTACATAATGCTAATTCAACATTATCTACTGTAAATTTAATATTCAGCAATTTGCTACAACTCTTTGGGGTTCAACTTGTGAATGAGGGACTGCAACCATTGCTATACACAAAAACTGAACTAAAAAATATATTGAAAAGATTGGCCTAACCAACATTGTCATTACAATCAACCCCGTTTTTCCCTTTTAAGGGTGGAATCACTTGCGAGTCTTTAAGTTTTGAGTTAATGAAATTGTAAAAGGCTAGAGTTTGAATTCAACAGCTTTTCCTCCTGTTTACAGAAATAATTGGTGCATTCATCTTTAATTTGATTATATAAGACTTTGTAGTGGCTTTTGAAGTTGGCAACATAACCTGTCTTGTTGTTCCGCCCAAGAGATTTTTTCTTTGATTGTAATTTTCTTATTGCCTGGGGTAATTTATTTTTTATAACTTTTTTTATTTTTCTTGGTACGTATAAATTTATAGCTCGATTAATTTCAAACAAAAAAATGTTATAAAAATCATCTACATTTTTACAACCTGAGAACAGATGGTGCCAATTTAAAGATGCTAAATCAGCAGCTATTAAATCATAGTTTGCTGTTTTAAAATTATAATTCGAAGAACAGTCATTAAGACCCAGTTCAGAAGGATGCAGATTAATACAAAAGTCAATCATATTATGATCGCTGTTAGAAAAGGGTTCTTTAACATGTAAGCCATAAATTAAATTTAAGCTATTACAAAAAAATTACCATATTTTTTGGTAATAGCTTAAATTTTACTATAAGTATTTTACTATAAATTTTACTATATTTTACTATAAGACACACCTAGCTTTTGGGGAGGAAAACAAGAAAAAAAATCTGCCTCTGCCACCCAGCAATTTGCCTCCTTGCAGCAAACAGCTTGAGCATAGCCTGATTTAACACGAGCAGCTAATTGGCGGTTGGATCTGCCTCCCAGAATACTACCTATCAGCTGTTACAGGCTGTGGGGATCACCACCTCCCATCACCACCATCGTTGTCCATTGCTGCTGCTGCCTATTGCTGCCTCTGCACATCCCATTTCGGCCTGCGTGCATCCTGTTTTTAGCCCGTTCCAAGTGGTGGGGATAGGTGGCACAGTGATCCCCACTGCCTGGAACAAATCAAAAATGAAGTATGCAAAGGCTCAAAATGGGGCACATGAAGGCCAAAAACGGGATGCACGGAGAATGAAAATGGGGCATAATATTTTCCTAACTTTTATTTTATTTTTTTTCTAACATTTCTTTCTTTCTAACATTTAGATAGGTATCTAAAAATACCTAACATTGGTGAACAGAAGCACGAATGTTAGGGCGTGGGCAAATGTTCTTACATTTAATACAGTCAGCACAGTAGTCGACATATAGATCTGTTTCACCTTTGTCCAAATGTTTGTTCTGCCCCAGCTATAGATCCAAAGAATGTAGTACACACAAACTCCAACAAAACTCAGTTTACTTCAAAACACAGTCTTTTGCAAATACAGGCTGTTAATAAAACGTTCTTAACAACCTGCCAGAAATTCCACAAATAGCGTCTTACAAGAGTTGGCAGAAAGCCCAGAATCCAGGTTTGCAGAAAAAATCCAAACTCAATGATCAGCAAACAAACACGTTGTTTCCTGCACTTTTTACAAGCTGTGTGCAAACTTAAATAGGCTAAGGGAGTGGCCAATTAGCCCCAAGCCTTACTTTCGAGGAGACCTCCTTTTGGCAGCTCTGCGTGCTCATGCATTGAGAAGAGGCTCCTCCACTTCATCCTCTGCACTTAAAGGAGCCTCTGGAGGTTCTGAAGGCCCTGGCTGAATTCCTGCCTCTGGCACCACATCTTCTTCAGCCTCCTCGCTGTCCAACTTGAGCGCTGGCTGCACATGCTGCTGGTGCAACACCACACCAGCCTCCTCATCGTTGGGATCAGCAACAATCCACACAAGCTGCTGGCGGGCCACAACAATATTCTTTAACCTCTGCATGGAGCTCTCAGTCATGGATACTTTGTAGGATGGACAAATTAAACCACGAACATAATTTTTGTGGTTTACACTGTTTTTGGCAAACAAATTTATTGTGAATATGAACTCCCATTTACAGGCTTCACTCTTGCAAACTACTTTGGAAAAATGTGGCGCCACCAAGCCATTGCTATTCTTACACTTGGGGCCTTCACAGGAAATGTCTACAATTTCGTCGGATGTAATGGTCAATGCCTGGAAACTGCTGATAATGCCATTCACCTTGGTGACGTCATTAAATTAATCAGTGTTATCCAATCCAAATAAGATCATGTTTGGTCATTTCTTTTCTCTTTCAATCATGTCATTCATGAGGAACGAGATGTCGTGCACGAGTTTAACAATGTCCTGTGACTTAGGCCGGTGATTCAGATTGGAATTGCAGAAAATCGATGGTTCACTACTCCGTGTCCTTTCCTTTTCTTCTAAGGAAACTATCAAACATGCTTCTTTGCTGTCAACCTGTTCAATTACTATTGTTATTATTACTATTATTATTATTACTATTGCTAAAATCTTCAATATTGGACATATTGAAGGATATTTGTGAACAATGGACCCATAAGTAAAATTTAAGAGTATCTTCCATTATAAATAATCTGCGTTTAAAAGATGTTATGGAAGAGAAACAAATTTTATTGGACAAGACTGAGATGGTTTGAAAGTACATTTAAAAATGAGAGGCTACAAGAATGATATGGAAAAATAGACTACACAGGATATACAAATAAAATCAGCTGATGACTTAATAATAAAAAGATATATAGATAATTAAATAAGTAATATAATATTATTATATAGATAATAAAATATAAATAATAAAAAGAGTGATCTGGATTTAGAAAAGAAGGTTTTGAAAGATTTCGTGAGAAGGGACAAAGAAAAAAAATGAAAAAACATCCAAGTTCTATCTAGGATATTATTTGAAGGGATTGTTAAAAGTAAAAGGAAGGAAAATATAGTTGATTCATCTGGCCAAAGTTAACATAAATATATTTTTATATCTGGCAACCCTTAATGGTCTTTTGCTGACCAGGAATAAATGACGAATGTTACAGCATGAGAGAATTCTACATCATTTCATAGATGGCCTCTAAGTTAAATCATACAGATAACAAGAATAGCAAGACTTTGTTAGTATTGTCTTAAATAATGAAGGAATTTAAAATTATTTGCAAATTTTGAGATGATATAAATAATAGCATGTTAACTATTTCATATTGCTTTATTATTTGTTTGAAGTTTATTGACACTTCATGAGTACATACGTATTCCTACTCTTTTAAAAATGCAGTATTATTGTTCAGATTTGACTGCATAATTCCAGTCCTAATCAAGGGTCAAATACTTGATCCTGAAGTCTACAGCCGGCATCTATTCATGATACTACTCTTGCTGATATGATATTTTTATTCCAACACAATTTTTTTGTTGGTTCAGAAAATTGGTCCATTATAGTTACCATATGTTTAATAATACAAATTTAATACATGCTTATCTTAACTAATCAGTGTGTAGAGCAGACAATGATTTAAAAAAGTCAATAGTTATTTTGTTTAGAACAAAATTTCTCCCTCCGGAAAGTTTCTGTAAATTCTCACTATCTTTTTCTCTTTCTTGTATTCAGTATACATGCATTTCCACCACACAAAACAAATCATTGTTAAGTTGAACAGGCACAACAAATTTCAGTGCAAAAGGTAATTTTTAAAAGAAAATGGTTAAGCCTTGAAGAGAAGGGCTTAGATTGAAATGGCCATCTCAGCCATAACTGCAATATATAGCTGAAACACTAATAAAAAGGTAAGCATAGTGGATATTTGTTGGATTACTTTTAACATGGTTGACAGTAAACCCATGATTGCTTTTCCAGAACTCCAGGAGAAGAAAAGTAATGTCTATATGTAAGGAGACTTTACATTGAATTTTATCAGAGACACTGAAGTTTAAACTATGTCAGCAATATTCCTGAAGTATGTAAATTTTTGTGGTGGGTTTTTGTTTCTATTTTTGCTTCCAGAATGACAGTTGTCTTTTAAAATTAGGAAAAACTATTCCAACAGACTGTGCAATAATCCAGAAAATTTTTGAATGTGCAGAAATGGACAACTTACTTTAGAATTAAATAATAAGGAAGACTCAGAATATTACTTAACTTGGGATAATTGATATCAATGGATAGAAATTAAAAATAAGGAATGTATAGAACAAAATAAGATATGAATTGTGATTAAATATGTCGATTAAATAGGAATATGTGGGAATAGATGAAGAAAGTTAAGAATTAAGTACTGTCAGAAAGATGTTGAATTGTATAATTATTACGTATGTATTTTTGTTATAGAGGTATTTTAACTTGTATTTTTGAATTTTAAGTGTTAATAAAGGTTTTTCAAAAAAGAAAGAAAAGGTATAGGAATAGGGATAGGGATAGGGATAGGATAGGGATAGGGGTAGGGGTAGGGATAGGGAAAAAAAGAACTAGGAAAAACCTAGTGAATTTTTATATAATTACATTTTTGAAAAGCTTAAAGTGAGAAATCGTGTTTTGCCTTTTGTATATTGGGTGGAAAAACAACTCTCTATAACAGCACAATATTGTAGTGGTAAAATATATCATTGCCTTGGTTCACATATTGTATTAATCTATTATTTCTTTATTAGCTTTCTGTTGAATAAACTATAATTGTCTAACTCACATATAACACTGAATGGATGGGCACATCATTTAAGCCATACTGTATACTGTTATGGCTTAAAACAACTCAAAGTTGAATATGCTCCAGGTTAATGGAAATAAGACAACAGCTGAAATCACAATGGGTTAAAGCCAGCTGTCAGGAAATTTGCAATGTTATTGTTAAATGGCTTGCACAATACTTCCTTCTCTAATTTCAAAATCACAGTAACCCTGTGGAATAGGATGGGCTGACAGATAGTGTCTGATCCAAAGTCACCCAGCAAACCCTCACTGCTGAACCTAGACTTGAGCCAGAACCCAACACTATAAATTCTACTAACCTTCCACAACCAGACATCTTCCAAATGTGCTGATCAATACTATCCAAATCTGGATTATGCTACATTAGAATAGCTGGAATAGGCACAAAGTAGTGCCACATGGTAGGTGGAATGGGCAACATAATCATATTAATCAAAAAAGAGCTAATGCTCAAAGTCATATGTCTCAACACATTGATGTAATCTTGTTGTGGCCCCGTCCTCTGAGCCTATCCCATTGGAGGAAGGAAGCTCTGAGCAGGAGGAAGAGGAGCCAGCCAGATCTCCCAGCCCCCCCCTCTGGCACCGTCTCAGGTGCCAGCTGAAAGAGAGCCAAGTAGTGGGGAAACAGGTGTCTCAGATGAGAGTGAGGAAGAGACGTCATTCCTGGATGCACGCCAAAGAAGGCGAGAGAAAAGATTATTGCAGCTGCGGCGTATGAGGAAATAGATCTGAGTCACTGATTGGAGTCATAGGATCAGTGAGTCACTGGACCACACCCAGAAGCCTATCTATATAAGCCAGGCCAGTGGGTCAAGAAGTTGTGACGAACAAAGCTAAACAAACATAGCAACCTCGTAGTCTTGGAAGCTAGATGAACGGCAAAGCTACGTAGGTGATTTTCTTGTTTGTGTAACCTAATAAAGTCCTTGGCAGACGGTGTGCATATCGCTGCCAAGGTTGAGATAAGAACTGTGGAGTGTGCCAAGTGATTGTTAACCCTCGGCTGGCTGTGTTTTTGTGGGTCTTTGAAGGGGGAGGACAGATCATAATCTCAGTCAAATTACTGATACTACACTACAATAGTAAAGTGGTAAATAATAAACCACTTATCCAAAGTGGTTCTTTTAGGTTTAAGGGATGATAAATAAATATTTAAATTTGACACGTTCAACCAACTTTTTTTTAAAGACATTTCCTTAGGAAGTGACAATCTGTTTCTGTGAAGAATTGTCTTTTGCATAAATAAATAATGGGAGCTACACTGGGGATAAGAAAACAATGAGCAGGATCAGAATCAAAGAGGGATTTTTAAATTGATATATATTTCACCCTCCCTTCAAAAAAAAAAGGGGGGAGGAAAAAAAATCAGTTTTAATTTCATAACAACCTTGTCAGGTAGATTGGTATTAGACATTGCTAACAGAAGGGACATGACAAAGTAAACATTTGAACCATGACCTTAATTGAGCACTCTAGACCAGGGGTCTCCAGCCTTGGCAATTTTAAGGCTTGTGGACTTCAACTCCCAGAATTCCTCAGCCAGCTAATGCTTCAACTTTGGGAGTTGAAGTCCACAAGCCTTAAAGTTCCCAAGGTTGGAGATCCCTGGTCTAGACTACCATATTCCATTGCCATACTCTTTGATATCTATTTTAAAAGTAGTCTGATCTCTCTCTCTGCCATTGAAACAATTGATTTCTCTGTGTGAAGCCTGCTTTCTCTTTGAAAAGCCAAGTCCACATCAAGCAGGATTGAGGGCCGTTGGTAGCAAACCTTTGCTTTACTGCTTTATAGTATGTATGTGCGTTTATATAGATATTCTCCTATAAAGGTTTTTTTTTAGAAACTCAACAAATTAAATGGTAACATTTACAAGATGACAAAGTGCAGAGAAGATAGCATATTGTTCCATGAAAGGAAAACAAAATCTATCAATCCATCGATCACTAACATGATCATTGAAATAAATCAATGTGTTATTGCAAAAATAGCATTTCCACCGAACTATATAACTTTGCATTTGGCATATGTCCAGACTCGTGTTTGCAAGTTTAAATGAAGGTTGAAAGGTATGTAGTTATATTTGATAGTTTCAGACCAAATTCCTTTACAAGTCTTCATCCAACTCCATTACAAAAAGACAACGCAGTTGTTCCCAGGAAGAATACTGGAGTCTAGCTGCATATCTGAAAAACATTCACTGTAAAAGAGATAATATATCCAATAATGGTTTAATATCACTTTGTTTCATTTAAATGCTAGAAATAGTCTTCATAATAGCCTGTTTTAAGTGATAAAATAATCTGATAAATATTAACCTCTAACTTTGTTAATTATTAATGAATAATGCTAAGGATACATGGAAGAGGCATAATTTATCTGGTTTTTTTTATAGAGAGAGTAAGAAAATATTCAAATTGACTGTGCAGATTTTGCTCAACAGGAGCTTTCCATTAAGAATGCATTTAGTTAATGGAGACATATGGCATCCATAATGCACAAAATCCCAAATGGTATTCTTGGTCTCCTCTGATTGTAATAAAGAAATAAAATATCTATAATACTTTGCAATATGTGATACTGTGGATGGTGATGTGAATTACCTTCTAATTACTCAAAACTAGGAAGATATTGCTTCACACAATGCACGGTTAGGGGTATGCCGATCAGTATGCTGCAACTGGGAGTCATGAAGTAAAACTGAGTAGAGTTAGATACAGATCTAGTCTTCCACTTTTGAAATGCATTTTCTTGATTGGTAGAATCGTTCTCATCTAAGATAAAGTTGGTGGTAATGCTGGAGCAGCACCAAAAGATACATGCAATGACATTTCCGTTTTTAGGAATCTTGTCTAGATAGATATCTAGCAAATACTATTAATATTACTTAACATTAAATACTTTACAGCTTAGGAAAACATGCAGAACATTTTTAATTTCAGATTTTATCATTCAAGCAGTTATTCTTTATGAGATTTATACAATTTCAAAATCCCCAGATTTGGAGGCAGGATTAAAAAAAATAATTTAGGATAAATGCTGCAATAGCTTTTGTTTGGGTACTAGTGTTCAC
Organism: Masticophis lateralis; assembly: GCA_030761175.1. Lineage (NCBI taxonomy): Eukaryota > Metazoa > Chordata > Lepidosauria > Squamata > Colubridae > Masticophis > Masticophis lateralis. Next base: position 37,058,507 of record JAUDYJ010000006.1, on the reverse strand, counting down.
ATCTGGTTCTTCAGGGAGGAGGAGATAGCCTTTCCTGCAAGAATATATCCTTGTCCCCCATTATCCTTTCAAGAAGGATTTCCTGAAATCCTCAGGAGATTTACTCAATCTCAACATCGTTTAACAGGGCAACATGGTGCAAGTACCTTCTAATAGGGGCAACTCCAAATAGAATAGAATAGAATAGAATTCTTTATAATTCTTGGCCAAGTGTGATTGGACACACAAGGAATTTGTCTTGTTGTATATGCTCTTGGTGTACATAAAAGAAAAGATACATTTGTCAAAAATCCTAAGGTACAACACTTAATGATAGTCATAGGAAAATAGTCAATATAAATCTTAAGGATACCAGCTACAAGGTTACGTCATATAGTCATAAGTGGGAGGAGATGGGTGATAGGAACGATGAGACGATTAATAGTAATGCAGAGTTAGTAACTAGTTTGACAGTGTTGAGGAAATTATTTGTTTAGCAAAGTGATGGTGTTTCAGAAAAAACTGTTCTTATGTCCAGTTGTTCTGATGTGCAGTGCTCTATAGCATCATTTTGAGGATAGGAGTTGAAACAGTTTATGTCCAGGATGCGAGGGGTCTGTAAATATTTTCACAGCCCTCTTTTTGACTCGAGCAGTATACAGGTCCTCAATGGAAGACAGATTGGTAGCAATTGTTTTTTCTGCAGTTCTAATTATCCTCTGAAGTCTGTGTCTGTCTTGTTGGGTTGCAAAGCCAAACCAGACAGTTATAGAGGTGCAGATGACAGACTCAATAAATCCTCCGTAGAACTGTATCAGCAGCTCCTTGGGCAGTTTGAGCTTTCTGAGTTGGTGCAGAAAGAACATTCTTTGTTGTGCTTTTTTGATGATGTTTTTGATGTTGGGTGTCCATTTTAAGTTGTAAGATATGACAGAACCTAGAAATGTGAAGGTCTCTACTGTTTATACGGTGTTGTCTAGTATTGTAAGAGGTGGTAGTATGGGAGGGTTTCTCCTAAAGTTCACCACTATTTCTATGGTTTTTGAGTGTGTTCAGTTCCAGATTGTTCTGGTCACATCACGAGGCTAGTTGTTCAACCTCCCATCTATATGAGGATTCATCATTGTCTCGAATGAGACCGATCACTGTTGTATCATCAGAGAACTTCAGTAGTTTAACAGATGAATCTGTTAAAGGTTGAGGAATGGTGAATGGGACATTTACTTTCCTGTCTTTCAGTTTTATGAATACAATTGTATTACAACTCCTCCTGTTGGTCCTCCTGAAATATAGAATCAAACTAATGCAGACAAAATCATGTCTTTTCTATGATAAAGTTAATAAAAATTGATTTTTCTTAAAAACAAATAAAAGAACTAACCTAGTTGAGCATCTTTTTCAATTTATACTTGGTTGTAATTATTATTTATTCCTCATTGGATAGTGTAATTCCTTCAGAATTACATTAGATAGTGGGGATTCTTGCTATTTCTTCACTCTAAGCCTTTTTTTTTTTTTTTTGTTGAGACAACCAATTCTGGACTACAGAAATATGTGTCAGCAAAGAGATACAGAACAATCTAACTCTATGCTGCATGGTCATTTGTATTTTTGCAGACCAGTTCTGTTTGCCTTAATCTTTTCAAAACCCAGCCTGCCTTTCAAAAAATAATAAAATAAAATAAAAATTTCCTCATGACTATTTTTGAATTATGATGCAAAAGTCAGACTTACAAGCAATGTACTTTTTGATCCTTTGAAACCATTCAGCTTGATTTTTTTCATTAATAAATTGTTTCCTTTGTTCAATATATTATTGCATCTGCCATTCATTTGCATCCAAAAACAATATCAAACTTTTCAGTGACTTACTTCAGCAGAATTCCACAAGAATTCTTTGATAATTTTTGTAAGTTGTGGTCTTAACCACAATTAATTATTACTTTGAGAGAAAGGAAGAAATGTGTATTTTCTAACCACGAAATGAATATATTCAGTAGTTTGTTATTAAACTGTCATGGGAATGGCTATGTTGTTAAAAGGAAAGTTGTTTTTAAGCAAAATAAATTTTATGAATTCTATCTGTTATAAAATCAAGTAAGTTTATTTTAGAGATTTGAAATTTGACATGAGCAATACTTGATAAACTCAACTTCTGAACTCAATGGACCTTCAGAGGCCTTGACTTCAGGCTGCTGTTACTAAATCTTAGGTTAGTCTCTAATATGGTCTCCTTCACTGTAATTTAATCACAGTTGAGAGGGCCAAACTGGCATATATTACTGAGACTTGGTTGGGACCAGATTGAGGGGAGTCCCCTTCTGAAATGTGGTCAACTGACTTTTGGATGTGGAGCAGGGTCTCTGCTTCATAAATTGCCAGATGTGAGACCAAGTTCATCAACCTGGGCTCTAGGGATCTGTTAGATTGGTCTGCCCTGGCAATTAAAGTAATCTGATGGGTGTCAGAGGGAGCTGGTGGTTGTTCTTACTGGACTTCTGCATAGTCCATCTGAAGTCTTAGTGTCCACTTCAGGTAGGAGGGATGCTAAGGCCTTGGATTGGATTGAGTTTATGAGACCTCTTTTCTCTCATAGATCCCATCATTATCTGGATGAATTGAGGGAGATGAAATGAGAGATGTCCAGGATGTTGCTGGTGCACAACAAGGGATGAAATTGATCAAACGTGGATTAGAGTTGCTTTTAAGGCCTACCTTATGATGATAAGGATGGTTAAGTAGAAATACAGCCACCAAGAGAGCCTGAGTCACCTGAAACAAGGCTGTGGGTTAGCTATTGTGTTTGGTGGCTGTATGCAATAGTGTGCTGGAATCTTGAACAGTTTAACAATCAGCTTGTAAATGCTTGTAAGACCCAATTGTTAGATTTTCAGAAATTTTGTAAGCTGACTGAGAGCAGAGCAGAGCTGATACCTAGTGTGCTGATCAGTTATTTGGAGTCATGGAATGAAAGCTGCAGTGGAATTGACAGAAGTGATTGATACATACGTATTAAAACAACTGCTCAGAATCAGTGGGAATTAGCTGGCATATAAATTTAATAAATTATTATTAATGTCAGCATAGCACTGGCTGCACATAGATATGATTTTGAGTATTTTTCTACCTTTATTCTATTCAGGCTATTGCAGCTCTACTTACAACTATTTTAAGAAGTATTTAGGTGCAAAATATTGATAGGAGTTTAAATGCAATGAATAAATATAAACTTGACAGCTCTGCAAATACTTGATAGAAATTGCTTTTTTTGAGCCTATGCGACCAAGTCTTCCCCCTCAAATCATTTTTTTGTTTTCATAGATAAATTGCAATGACTGGACAAACTCTCCAACCACGTTAGGGGTGAGAGCTAAGCTAGGAGGAGAGGAAACTGTCTGTCTAGATGTTTCTTTCTGCTTCCTGAATTCTGAGGAATTCTAATTATATAATAGGATATGGACCATTTGCTAGCCAGATTGTTTTCTTGATGCAGCTTAAGACATTCTATCAGATGTAATCAAAAATCAGTTAGTATCATCATTATACTATGCCAATAATAGTATAAGAGAACAAACCCATTAGAGCAAGATTCAGTGGTCCATCTGTATTTGAAAGACAAAAGATGCTTTTTTGAAGACAGCAAAGTCCACATTCTGGATAGAGAGGATAATGGATTTGAAAGAGCGGTGAAAGAGGCCACTTATGTTAGAATTGAACAGCCCTCCTTCAATGGGGAGGAATATGACACTAGCATAAATGCATTAATCCATATTCATGAACAATGTTTTAATTCCTTAGTTGTGCTTCCAATAAGTCAACCCTAACCAACTTTATTAAGCATTCTTTGAGGCTTCAGCACATAAAAATATTTTTGTACTAAGTACAAAATCACATATTAATTTTGCTTCATTTAAAATGTTTGCCAAAAATAGAATAGAAACATTCAAAATAGAATGTTTGCCATTCAAACTCATTACTCTAGAAATTGCATAAATATTGATTTTATCTACCTCCTTTAATTTCTTATACAAAAAGGTTACTGATTAAACATACACTAATCCTGAAATCTTCATGCAATTTTTAAGGGTCCTTCTTGAAATCCAGAAACCTTTATAAAACTTTAGAAAAGCCAAAAGCAACCAAATTACATAAAATGAACAACAAATGTTTACATTAAATAAACTTTCATATATGTTTTTTAAAAAGTCAATAGAATTTTTATAAACAGCTTTTCCAAAACTGAGTGGATTCAAAATTATTGATGATGATGATGATGTGAGAAGTTGAATTTGCTACTGTCATCAAATTGAAGTGCTATTTTAAACTGGAATTATTGCAGAATGTAAGAATTTTAAATTATATCTGCAACCAAATAATTTCCAGATACTATCTAATATGATATATTAACTGCAGGTATTAAATGTAATAAACAGGCTTTTTAATAGTTGCCAGAGTTTCTATGTTATATATAGTTATATAACCAATGTCAAGTAAGACCTGAAAAAGAGCTATATTATGATGTTCCTTATCATAGTCAATCACTGATGCTAGGATGAATGGCCAGTAAAAATCCTGAAGAAGAATGTTAATCAAACTAATCAAAATTTAATTGGAGAGTTCCCTGTGGTTGCTTCAAATTTAATTCATAAGGCCAGTGGCGTCTCTTCCCTTTCTAGTGAGGGGATGCTGAATTTAAGAAGCTTTTTCAGGGTTTTTACATGGTATTTACTATATATGGTTGATGTGGTAAAATTTTTTCTTTAATGGGAGCCAGTTTGGTGTTGCAGTTAAGGCAATAGGCTAGAAACTGAGAAGCCTTGAGCTATAATCCTGTTTTAGGCATGAAGCCAACTGGGTGACCTTGAGCCAGTCACTTTTCCTCAACCCTAGGAAGGAAGCAATGGCAAGTCACTTCTGAAAAACCTTGCAAGAAAACTGCAGGAACTTGTCCAGGTAATCATCAGGAGTCAGGACTCAAAAGGCACTAAAAACAAAACAAAACAACCACAACCCTTCTAGGACAGTTTTTGTCCTGTGTACTCAGTATACTACTTTGTGATTTTTCTTTTAAGCAGCTGCTCTGTGTATTAAAAGATTTTGCCATCTAAATACAATGCATAAACAAAAATATTGCTTGTTTCTAGGATTGTATGCTTTGGTGAATCTCAAAGCAAACTCAATGCTATACATACCTGGTTTCTTTCCACCATCTGAGTTCAGTGTTGTGCCCCATGCTAAGTGTATTTTCTCTTCTCTGTTTTTTAAAGGATAAAATCCATATTGAAAGGTCAAGTCAGTGGCCCTTTTGTTTTACCTGATGACAATAGCAGATAAAATCAAAGATTTACCCTGCACTTCGAGTTTACTATGACTTTTGGATATAGATGGTAGCAACAGTAGTACAGTAACCTGACTTTAGCAATTGCTACAGCGACACATGGCTTATTCCGAGTCAAGTCATTGACACATCTAATCAAGTATTATCCATACTGATTGAAAGCAGCACTTGAGATTGTTTGAGAAAAGTATTTTCATTCTTTGCAGGGGAGGCTAGGAATTGAATTTCTGCATTTAAACCTTGTGCTCTACTACTGAGCTATAATGATTCCACCATTTGCTTTCAATAAGAAATAAATACAGGAGTGCAGCAAAAAAGATAATTCTGCATGGCTGGAGAGAAATTACTATTCTTAGCTTAAAATCTTGGAAATGTGTTCACTCTCAGCCTTCGAATTAGCTCTTTATTGATGAAATGGAATGACTGATCAATATAACCCCATGAGGGCAAAATTTAATTTGTTGTTTAAAAACTGAGTTGCTTCTATATATTAGCCGTATTTTTTTTCTTGCCTTTTGGGTTTTTTTTCTGTTCAAATCCTTTTATATATTTTATTTTGTATTTTATAGTAGGTTTTACTTTGTCCTTTTCTTGTATATTGTAGCACGGAAGTAAAAAACAAATATAATGTCTTCTCTTGCTGCCAACATATTTCACCATCAATTTGCAGTTTGAGCTGCTGTTCTACAACTTAATTCAATAGTTAATTTTTCAATTTGCCAGTATACACATTTCTTTCTTTCCTTCCTTCCTTCCTTCCTTCCTTCCTTCCTTCCTTCCTTCCTTCCTTCCTTCCCTAAGCACTTCTATTAAAAGTGTAATTGGTAATACATACAATCCTTCACTATCTTAGATGAAGGAAACATTTGATTCTGAAGTAACAAAATCAACAGTTAGACATTTTAAAGACCATATCTTTATGCTCTTTAGTCTATTACCTTTAACTGGAGACGATCCTAGAAATCTGCAAGAAAGAAAAAGTATTTTCTAGAAGAAAAATATATAGAATAGATAATATGGAACTAGAGTTGCAGTTTTGTAATATTTCTATATCAGCTTGTGACTTTTTAAAATACATTTTAAATGGATACAGCTGTCCCTCAGCTTGCATTCAAATTAGGTAAGTTTACATATTAAAATACAAACTGAACATTTTTCCCATTTGAAATGATGTGTCCTTTTCTCATTTCAGTGAATCTACCAAGAACTAATAGTTGTGTTAAACTTATTAATAAACACATGCTCAGTTATTAACTGTGAAAATAAATTAAATGTACAGGGGAAAAGTTTTCTGTTCTAAATTTTTAAATCTGAAACATTTTCATTGAAAAGTATTATTGCCATGTACTGATTTTGGAAACATCTGATGAACACATATGGTGCTTATGGCTGCATAATTATGTTCTGACTTTCTCACTTCCATATTTCCATTTGTTGTCTTATTTTATTCAGTGACTCCTGCTTATTTATCATCATATAAGCCATGTGTTCATTCTCCAGTTTAGTCATTATTTTCATTAATGCTCTGATACAGAATTGTTTTTAAAATTGTCAATGTGAATTACTTTATTTGTGAAACAAAGCCAACTGCATTTTAGAGGAGGGCTCCCTGAACAAAAGGGCACCTGCAGCTAGCCAAATGGTTAGAAAGAATGGTTGGAAACTAATCAAAGAGAGAAGCAACCTGGAATTAAGGAGAAACTTCCTAAAAGCGAGGACAATTAACCAGTGGTCAGCTTGCCTTCAGACATTGTGGGTGCTTCCTCAGTGGAAGTTTTTAAGAAGAGACTAGACAGTCACTTATCTGAAATGGTATAGGTCCGTGATGGCGAACCTATGGCACGCGTGCCACAGCTGGCAGGCAGAGCCCTCCCTGCCAGCATACAAGCTGTCTCCCAGCTCACCACCACGCATGTGCGTGCACTTCCCGCTAGCCAGCTGATTTTCAGAATGTGCGGGATGTGGGGCAATGTGGGAGATGCACATGCATGCATGGGTGTGTGTGTGTCATGTGTGCATGCTTGGGAGGCAGGAATGCAGGGAGGTGCGGTGCACTCCCCATGGCCCGGTTTTGGACCCAAGAGGCTGCAGGGAGGTCTGCTAGGCCAAAAATGGGGGGTGGGGGTCGTGTAGGCATGCATGGGGGGTGGGGATAGGAAAGCATGGGGGGTTTCATACGCATGTATGGGGGGTCGTGGGGAGCATACAAGGGGTTGTGCACTTTCAGCACACAAAGAGAAAAAGGTTAGCCATCACTGGCATAGGTTCTCCTGCTTGACCAGGGTGCTGGACTGGAAGACCTCCAAGGTCCCTTCCAGATCCTATTCTATTCTATTCTGTTCTGTTCTGTTCTGTTCTGTTCTGTATTCTAAATAAATATACAAGTGATATCAAATGTCAGGACACAAGCTCCACAAACTCACTCATGCAGCACAACATTATACTTAAATAAGCAAGGGGTGGAGTTTGCACTGGACATTTGTGGTGTCACAACACATATTTATCACCCCTACTCTCCCTAATCAATGTCCATATAAAATTTGTGACATATGAAAACTAAAGATTCCCAGGAATGGTGGTGGTACAGTCTGTGAGACAGATTACAATAGTTCATCAGACATGCCTATATTCTAAAAATAAATTTAAAATGGCCAATCATTATTTTAACATTTTAAAAAAGAAGTTGAAACTGTTTAAAGGATTATTGCATTCATTTCTATGATTTTTCAGAGGTTCCCCAAATAATGCCCTCCAAATGTGCTGTGATTGTAAGTTTGAGAAATTCTAGCCATATGTTGTAGTCTAAAACATCTAGAGAGCACCTACATCAGGGGTCCCCACTTCCAGGCTCATGGACCAGTCTCTGTCCAGGCATGCCAGAAGCCAGACTGCAAATAAGTGAAGTCCCATCCGTAGAATGCAGGCAGCAAGCAAAACTATGCCCCTTCCGATTTGTGGGAAAACCTCTCTCCATGGAACTGGTCCCTGGTGCACAAAAGATTGGGGGCCACTGATCTATATTGTGGTGAAATGAATTTACTGAGGCTATACATTGTGATTTTTAATGCTTTTGGTATTATGAAAGAACTAAAATATTGCATCTCTGTGTTGTATACTAATATTCTTTTTTCTTGAGCATCAGTGGTGAAATATGAGATATAGTTTTTCCCCAATTGTTGATGTTGGAAATTGATGAATTTAATGTTCTGAAGGCCTGGAACCACAGTATACATATCATTAGTTCTGGTCTTATGTCCTTATGCCATTTAGACACACAAAGGAGCTGTCCAGTAGCACCAGATAATCAATATCACTCAAAAGGCAGGACTATTCTGGTGCTAAGTAAACAACCCAGGGAGCTGTCCAGCAATCATTAGACAAAGGAAAATTATTGCCTGCAGAGAAATTCTGCATATTTCCCTTTGCCAATTCTTGTTCAGTTTGATGAAAGGGCATTTGCTTTAGAATTAGTTTTTCTATCAAGGATTTTTAGTGCTGTATGGACATTTTTACACATATTCAGTAACAAGATGGCCAAGAGATATTGTAAATGTATTTTCTTTCATTGTACAATGATCTCTCCAGTCTAGTATCCTTGACTTCCTGAGAATAGAACAGAACAGAACAGAACAGAACAGAACAGAACAGGAATTTGTCTTTGGTGCATATGCTCTCAGTGTACATAAAAGAAAAGATACATTCATCAAGAATCTTAAGGTACAACACTTAATGATAGTCATAGGGAACAAATAAGCAATCAAATCATATTAGGAAACAGTCAATATAAATCATAAGGATACCAACAATAAGGTTACAGTCATACAGTCATAAGTGGGAGGAGATGAGTGATAGGAACGATGAGAAGATTAATAGTAATGCAGACTTAGTAACTAGTTTGACAGTGTTGAGGGAATTATTTGTTCAGCAGAATGATGGTGTTTGAGAAAAAACTGTTCTTGTGTCTAATTCTTCTGGTGTGCAGTGCTCTCTAGCACTGTTTTGAGGGTAGGAGTTGAAACAGTTTACATCCAGGATATGAGGGGTCTGTAAATATTTTCACAGCCCTCTTTTTGACTCGTGCAATATACAGGCCTTGTACTTAATTGCATTTTGGGAAGTAAAGAATGGGAATTCTTCCATTACTGTGGAAATTTGCTATTGAGAAATGTTGGAAAACTTTTCTCTCCTCAGAGAAGTTCAGGGTAATGTCCCTTCAACTTCTCTGACTTTAAAATTGCTGGAGAATTGAGGACATTCACTCTAAGGAAAACAGTAGTTAAGGAAAATGCTTAAGTATAAACTTTGTGAGGGAAAGTGTATCTTCTTACTGCAATTCTCTCCATAGCATATCAATCATTAGGAATACAGATCGGATCTGTCTGAACTCTCAAGTGATTGATGTCATATTATTGACTTTTTTATCATTTTCATTCTAATTTTTACTAGCTTGTATAGTATAGTATTTTATAGTATTTTGCAGCTGCTGGCTTTGTTGCTATTTTTAATTGTGCTTTTTAAAATCATGCTTAAAAAAAGAAAGAAATTCAGAGTAGTAGTACGAAATTTAGAATTGCTCTTCATTCTTACCTTATACCATGATGCTCTAACTTCTTGGACTACTGGACTACTGTAACGCTCTCTACATGGGGCTCCCCTTGGGGTGCACCTGGAGGCTCCAACTGGTCCAGAATGCGGCCGCACGGGGAATTATGGGAGCGACGTGGCGCTCTCACGTGATACCTCTCCTGGCGAGCTGCACTGGCTCCCGGTGGTCTTCCGGGTGCGTTTCAAGGTGTTGGTGACCACCTGTTGTGGCCCCGTCCTCTGAGCCTATCCCTTTGGAGGAAGGCAGCTCTGAGCAGGAGGAAGAGGAGCCAGCCAGATCTCCCAGCCCTCCCCCTCTGGCACCGGCTCAGGTGCCAGCTGAAAGAGAGCCAAGTAGTGGGGAAACAGGTGTCTCAGATGAGAGTGAGGGAGAGACGTCATTCCTGGACGCACGCCAAAGAAGGCGAGAGAAAAGGGTACTGCAGCTGCGGCGTATGAGGAAATCCTGAGTCATTGGATTGGAGTCACAGGATCAATGACTCACTGGACCACACCCAGAAACATATCTATATAAGACAGTACGGTGGGTCACGAAGTTCGTGACGAACAAAGCTAAACAAACGGAGCAACCTCGTAGTCTTGGAAGCTGGATGAACGGCAAAGCTACGTAGGTGATTTTCTTGTTTGTGTAAACCAATAAAGTCCTTGGCAGACGGTGTGCATATCGCTGCCAAGGTTGAGATAAGAACTGCGGAGTGTGCCAAGTGATTCTTAACCCTCGGCTGGCTGTGTTTTTGTGGGTCTCTGAAGGGGGGGGGACAGATCACCACCTTTAAAGCGCTCCATGGCTTAGGACCTGGGTACTTGCGGGACCGCCTTCTGCCGCCAATAGCCTCCCACCGGCCAGTACGCTCGCACAGAGAGGGCCTCCTCCGGGTGCCGTTGGCCAGACAGTGTCGGCTGGCGACCCCCAGGGGGAGAGCCTTCTCTGTGGTGGCGCCCGCCCTCTGGAATGACCTACCCCCAGAGATACGCAGGATTCCAGATCTCTGGACCTTTCGTCGGGCCCTTAAAACCCATTTATTCCATCTAGCTGGGCTAGCTTGATCCCATCCTCCGTTTTAAATTTGACATTGATTTTAAATTGGGTTGTTTTAATTCTTGGCCGAATAATATTTAATAATTTTTAATTGTTTTTAACTTTTGTATACCATGTTTTATTCTGGCTGTTCACCGCCCTGAATCCGCAAGGAGAAGGGCGGTTTATAAATTGAAATAATAAATAATAAATAAATAATATTAGCAAATATATCTTCCACTGCTTCTCAAATGCAGTTCTCTTATAGTAGTCACACCATTATCCCCCAGTTTATTCTGTAGAATCTAAATTGGAGTGAATGAGATTAAACTAAAATATTTATGTACCATGAATCAAACCAATAGCACAAGATTTATCTACTTAAAGGGACTGTTCATTACATGCCATATCTATATAAAAGAAATACTGTTTAATATATTTAAAAGGAGGCAAACCTGCTCTTCCTTCTAAGTTGGAGGGAGCAGCTGTTTAAATAACTCCATAGAGGGAAACAATGACCAACTGACTTGTATGTTGTAAAAGAAAAAATGATATCTTTTCCTCTGAGAATGCCATATGTTCGATGCTTTGAGGCAAGCTGCCAACAGTACACAGCAATTAGACAGAGCAGACACTGTATGAAAATTTGATCCAAAATACCAACAGAGAAGGATCTCTCTAGGCATTTTAATTGCTAATAGAGATGCATATCAACATTTGAGATTTATCATACCATAAAATAACTTTCATATAATGCAAATTCTTGCCTGCTACACCATTTCTTGTAAGCCAGAGTTGTTTTTGTTGTTGTTTTTCTTCTTCTTTTTGTTGTTTTTAATGTGAACTATTACATGAATTGTTGTGGCCCAGTAGTTTGGGATTAATCAGCTCTCTTGGTAAGTGTACAACATTTTTTCCCCTTCTTTTTTAGTTTTGTACCTGCAACTAATGACATTGGACAAGCATTAGTTCTAGAAAGCTTTATATAGGTATTCATTAATACAATGGAGATTATAACTCATTCTGACAGCTTTATTTACACTTGGGCATTAAAATCTATGTTATATAACTAATGTATTACTGATTTATCATATGAATTCTAATCCCTAGAAGCTTTATAGACTTGGCTGGTCAAACAAGCATGGACTGAAGTACACTTCTAGATTATTTGCTAACCTGTTACCAAATAATGAATGTTTTTCATTATTTGTTGTCTCTTGTGCATTGTCTTCTCCAGATATCAACTTGTTTATGTTTGGTTTGCTTGACTAGAGTAATGAACAGAGTAAGAGGTAAGTATAATCAAACTGAGCTGTAAATTTCTTGGGGGCACAGATTATGTTTATACAAATCTGTAAAGCATTCTATAGAATGGCAGTGTTGAATATAGGATGTCTTAGACAGGGAGCTCTGTATAAGAGAAATCGAGATGATGGATACAAAGTGGCAATTCAAGTTTTTCCATTTTTATGCACCACGGGTCAGCACTGAGGTTCAGAGACAAGGGGGTGAGGTTTCAGTTACAGTGTTGCATCTACCATCTTGCAGATTTTGACTCATCCATTATAGATTCTGCCAGCTGAATATGCACAAATATACTTTTTTTTTTGCAAAGAGAAAGCAACTCCTAACTACCACAATCCTATTTGTTAGTCTGTAGTAAATTTAGCATTGAAGATATGGTCACCGTAGAAAAAGTAGAAGAGGAGGAATGGAAAACAGAGGAGGTGGTAACATTGGACAAGTATTCTGAATGGCTGTGAACCCCCTCACTATGGAGGCCCTCCAGCATTTTCTTTTTGCTGGCTTTGGCACAGGCACTGTGATGACCATGTCAGGGCTGAATCCATTCTTAATGCAGTCCCTCATTTTTCAGGTAGGTAGTCTTGGCTGAGGACTAAGTGACTTTTGGTGGGGATTGTACTGACCACTCTTTTCTTGGTGAGAGATGATGGTATGTGTTTGTGTGTGGAGATTAGTTCAGTTGGGTATGATTTAAAAGGGGCCCCTGACCAGTCCAGTGAGAGCAGTTGACAGGAGCTGAGTTCGACTGTGCTGTTATGAGATTGGGAAGGTAGTTCTAGATACAGTACCCCTGATGTTGATGAGGGCTAAGGCTGAAATGCTGAAAGGCTCAGTGGAGCCTTCTTACCTTCCCCAGAATGGATGATATTGAGCATGGGAAGAGTTCTCCCTGGGAAGCAGGAGGATTGAATTGGGAGATATTGGGGTGTTGGGAGGAGTTGGAACAATGTCATTGCATTAAGTCCTACCCTTTTGTGCTTGTATTGCAATTTCCCACACCAGTACATCAGGGATAACATTGGAATTACAATCTCCCGGCATACATTATCACTTGCCTTCTATTTGCTAACCACCATCTGGGGAAATAGAGATTGAGTAGCAGGTAGGACAGCTACATTGTTTTCACTAAGGAGCTGCAGCCTGGGCTTACTTTCTTGCATGAAGAGATTCCAGCAGTGGCTCATAAAATCCCCCCAAAAGATGCTCAGTAAATAGTAGAATCTTTGCAGTATTTTCATGATTAATTTTTTAAGAATGCCTTGACTTTTATTTTAGAAAAGAACCACAAGTGAGTAATAATTATGTGAGGCCTGGGAATGCCTCACACTCACATTATATTTGAATAAATGATTGATTGTATGGAGTTCAGATAAATCCCTTCAAATCTATATCCAATTATTGTAGGAAGAAGTGGGGCTAAGTCTTCAAAGTATTTTTGTTTTCTCCTCATTCATGGGCATCTGTAATACTTAACATTCTTATATATGCAGGTTCCCCCCCCCCTCTGTTTTGAGACCTTCTGCAGGCAGGTTTCCAGAGTGGGATGTTTGCAGTTTTTCAACTGTTCCATCTCTTTTCAACTGTTGTGTCCAATTATTGATTATCATGGATAGTGGACAGAATTACTAAATATTTATCCAGATATAGCGTGGAAGCATGGAAGAGTTCATTTGAGCTATTCTTAATGTAATAGTTTCCTATGTTTTTCCCTTTACAAGAAAATTCTTAACCGTATCTATAAATTTCATGTGTAATTTCACTCTGCTGCTGTTTTTTTTTTTTTTTTTGTAGGAAATAATATAATCTATATACATTTCCATAGATCCAGTTGCTGATCTCTTGGCATGTAATATTTTGCAACGTCATCAGGTTTCACCTTTAAAACAATGCAGTCTGAACTGTTTGGGTTGTTTTCCCATTGTGCTTCATTTGGCAAGAAGTAGAGCATATTTCATTTTGTTCACAAATACCAGAATGCATTGTCCAATTGTTCAAGATAGATAATTAGAGACAAGTTTTATTTCAAAGATACTTTCTCTGCACCCCCCCCCCACACCGGCACACGTGCACACACATACAAAACGGAAATGGCAAAAACAATTTCATCCCCCCCCCCCCCCCCAGGCTAAGAGACAAGCTAGAAACATTAGGGAGTCTGAGACACAGATGGGGATTTGACTGGTAAAAGTTATTACTGATAGAATAGCGGTCGTTGAGACGGAAGATATGAAAATCATAATAGCTTTTCAGGTGCATATTCATGATATGAGTTATGTTACAGAACAGGTCAAGCAATCAGTTTTACATTCATATCCTGAGCCTTAGTCATTTCTATTAGAATGCTCTCCTGTGAACAGCTAATTCAGCTGGGACATAGAAATTTATTCTTGTGTGAAGTCTGTCTTATTTAGCAAAGGTGGAAGGAAATTTAAAACTATCTCTGACCTAATTCTAGATGACCAAGATAATGCATTTTTTAAAGAAGCGTGTTAGCTTATTTATTAAAAATAGTAAAAAAAATGATTTTGTGGATTTATAATTTATTTTATTTTTATTTTATTTTTTAAAAAATAAAGTTTAGGGAGTTTAGGGAGCAATAAAGAAAAAATCATGCAGGAAATGTATTTATACCATTAGGATATGAATTAGAATTCTTAACATTTATTTATTCAACAATGTTATTCTGAATAAGAAATTCTTGTTTACATTTACAAAGATTTCCTGAATCGTTTAGCAATATTGTTTAATCCACCATGTTACCTATAGTTTCATAGAACATTAGTTCCTTTCTTGAAAGCTGAGTGGTTTGACTCTTCA
Source organism: Masticophis lateralis (assembly GCA_030761175.1). Classification (NCBI taxonomy): domain Eukaryota; kingdom Metazoa; phylum Chordata; class Lepidosauria; order Squamata; family Colubridae; genus Masticophis; species Masticophis lateralis. The sequence goes on along the minus strand of JAUDYJ010000006.1, from coordinate 37,043,445 downwards.
CCATGAATGCAGATGCCAAGAATGATAATAAATTGATCCACAATAATGCAGGCAGAGCTAACTGAGCATCTCTTGGCTATAAGTTCCACATTCCTGGTACTTTCAGTATGGATAAAGAGCAGAGAGAAATAAATCTATATGCAATCTGTATTGCATTCCATTATAACAGAATTCCCCAACCTTTCCGGGGTTGGTGGGGTGGGAAAAGGGATGGTTCCACGTGAGCAGCAGGCAAGTGTACATGCGTGTCTGCCACTCACACAAATGGAACACGCATGCACATGTTCACCCACCACTCGCATACACGCTTGTCTGCTACTTCCACAGCCTGGTTCCAAAGGGCCGGTAGTGGTCTATGGCTCGGGGTTGGGAGCCCTACATTATAAAACTGTTTCCTCATTGGCATTGGAATGGAAAAATAAAAACAAAAAGTCATAAATTATGGACTGCATAAACAGTTTCCTTACTATATGGGTGATATATATTGCTCCCTTGTCTTTCATTATACAATCATTTCTATAGCAGTTTACTGTTTCCCAGGAAGACACTTTGAGATAGTTCCTCCCATTGGGCTTTCTCAATACTGTTGCTACTGTCACCACTAAGGTCTGTCTTTGAGAAAGTGTTGAAGACTTTCTCCTTTCTTTGTAGAAATTAAGTGAAATTGTTCACCCAGTTCCATTCATTGATTTGTTGGTAATGTTGAAAGACCATTTGTATGTAATACTAGTATTATAAATTAAAGCTACTTTTACACCATATCAGATTTGTGTCATTGCTCTACTTGTTCTATGCTAATACTGAGTTTCATTTGACAGAGGTTTTACTATTTAAATAAAATGCTCATACTCTATCTTTCCCTTAAGCACACAAACCTTCAACATAATACAGTATAAATATAAAAACTCTTTAAAATAGATTAAAAGACATGGATATTGCAGAGAACAGATATAAACATGGAATTCCCCCAAAACTTTAAATGAGAGAGAGAGGCAGAAAGAGAAGAAAATTTATTTAGCTCGTATTTTCTTTGGATTTGATATAAAATGTCTCCAGCATTTCTTTCACAATAACTGGTTTGTTTATTATCTTTTTAAATTATGATCACTTTTTGTAATGATGCAGACAGGTATCATCACAAATAAATTGGCAGAGTTACAGAAATTTGATCCAATGCTGAAACCAATCTTCAGAATCCTGAATTGTCCTGCTCGATCTCACTTGTAATGCATGCTATTACTTCTATGTAAAATTGGTAATCATAATTTACATGTGTCAGTGATATTTAAAAGTTATGTTGCTGACCTGTCCAAGCAAAGCCTTAAGAGTGGATTGATCATTGAAAATTTAAATCTTTGTTGATACTGTATTATGCACCTGATTTTAATAGGGCAGCATGCTGCCAATGGAAAACACAGTAGAAATTGTCTTTTCGGTTTACGAGTTTAACACACCAGAAGTGGTAAGAAATCAATCTAATGCAATATCCAAAAGAGAAAAAAAGGTACACTGAATCTTGTCCATCTTCAGTTTTGTTAATAGGCATATACAAGAAGCTTTTTATTTTGGAAACACTCAAACATTATCAACATAGTTTGTCACTTCTTTTTTACTTACTTCTAACTAAATGTACAAATCATGACAATTTAAATGTGTTGGTAATGACTGGTAATGAACAGTTACTGACAGCAGAGCTAAAGGAAAATATTTTTTGTCTTTCTCTTTTACTTCATTCTCTGCTTCTCCCATAAGTCATACTGCAAGAACAGGGAATATCTTTTAACATGGTCCAAGATAGACACAGATTATCAGACATGTTTAGCTGCCATTTCATTTACTTCAAACACTGTGGGATAAATCACCCACCTATTTCTAATAGTTGTCCACGAGTGCTTTACATGGAATAGGCCATGTGATGGTTAAAAATGTTTTGAACAAAGTCCTCAAATGAAGAATATGTAAATGAAGAAAGTCCTTCCAATCCCCGAACCAGTCCATAAAGCTCCAGAATGGGTAAAGAGTTTAAACAAAAACGTCCATCATTCTAAAATGTGATCGTTGCAATTAGGTCTCTTTTTAAAGAACAAACTGCATTATTGGAGCATAAGGCTGTGAAAATTGAATGGAAAAGCAAAAGACATGACCAAACACAATATCCATAGTACTCGTTGCAGCTGAGGATGGTGGATGCTTGTTATAGTAAGGCTTCCAGCTATGGAAGGTGAGCAGGTCTCAAAGCAAAAGGACAAAGGGAGGAGGAAATTGGAAAGGATCTGGGAGCTACAGAGGAAGGGGCATGTCCACAGCAGGAGCTGAGAGGATGTATCCATCCAAGGGAAGAATAAGACCAGGGATGAACCCAGCAGGGAGTGAAAAGAGAGAGATGGCACCCAAAGCTTGTGGAGGTGGGGGAAGAAAAGTAGGGAATTTACCCAGCTAGAGAAGAGCCAGGAAGACATGCAGACAGCAGATGCAAACAGCAGGAGGGAGAGATGTTTGGAACAGGGAGACAAGGCTTATGGAAAAAGAAAAAAGAGGAAAGTAAAATGAATCCCTCCCCATCTTAAGAAAATATAAATATGGCCATAATATAGTTTAAAACTAATACTTACTACTTTGAAATTATTGAAACATTGATCTAAATCAACGTGATGTTATTTAAATGGCACAAGTACCTGGGGAAAACATCTTATTAAAGAAGTCTATGCTGTAGAAAACTTGCTGCTAAAATAAAAACTGGAGATGCTTCACTTGAATCCTATTGACTAGCTCATGAATACATTTCTAACACCATGATACCAGACACAATGAGCAATGAACAATTGCTCTGAATTATGCCTAGACTTCCTTAAAGCTATCAAATAACCACAAAGGGCTATAAATAAAGCCATAAATAGCCTCATAATTCAAAAAAGTTGTGATGTGTTATTGTTGTTGTTCTTAGTTGTGTCTGACCCATCTCTGGAGTCCATTTAAGCTCACGCCTACTTCTTCAGTGACTTCATCCAGCCATCTCATTCTCTTGTCATTCCCTTCTTCTTTTGCCCTCAATCTTTCCCAGCATTAGGCTCTTCTCCAGTGAGTCCTTCCTTCTAATTAGGTGGCCAAAGTAATTGAATTTCATTTTTTTTTAAAAATTATAACTATTACACATCACAACCTTTTTGAATTGTAAGAGGACTTCTATCATGCATCCAGATAAACTTAGACCAGAATGGCTGCATTTACAATATATGTTAAGCTAAACTACAATTGGCTTGGATGATTTCATCAAGTTATGGGAACTCAACCATTGTTTTTGCATATTGTATGAAATGAGGTATTGTACTAAGCCATAATTTTCTCTTCTTTTGGGTATATTATCTTGTGTTTTATTAGGCTTACTTAGGATTTTCAGACTTGGTTGCAAAAATAGGATGATCATAAATTGGCAATAAAGGTGACAATTCTTTTCTGCCTCTTAATGGCCATTGAATTTTGTAGGGTAGATCTCGTAGCTCTAGATTAACTGTAAACCCAGCCAACATATATTAATTCTAAAGCTGGACAGCATTATACTAGTGAAGTTTCAAGACAGATGGTTCTTGACACTCTCCTTAAAAAAATGCAGCAACTCTATTTAGCTGATTTTCTATGATGAAAAGTTGGAAGCCATGGTAGAAATATCAAAGGAGAATGTCCAAGGAAAATCTATTCTCTTACATTTTGCAAACAAGTTTAGCAGTTAGAAAATAAAAACAAGTACGGATGCTCCTTCAAATGGAAAAACAGGTTATGGTGGTTGGGGGGAGGGAAGGGAGAAGGCTGAAGCTTGGGAGAACCACGAGGAATGAAACTCATTAGCCATGATGTCATGAAACAACTAAATAGTTACTGAATTAGCTCATTTTTATGTCACACAGTATACACTGAACCATAATCTAACCCAGGGCTGTCAAATTCCTGGTGCGCGGGCTGGATGCATCACATACTGGCCATGTCCATGCCCATGCCTATGCTCATGCCCGGTTTAACAAAGGGATGGGGGAAGTCCTGATATGTTACATGACGCCACCATGATGATTGTACTAAGCCATAATTTTCTCTTCTTTTGGGTATATTATCTTGTGTTTTATTAGGCTCACTTAGGATTTTCAGACTTGGTTCCAAAAATAGGATGATCATAAATTGGCAATAAAGGTGACAATTCTTTTCTGCCTCTTAATGGCCATTGAATTTTGTAGGGTAGATCTCATAGCTCTAGATTAACTGTAAACCCAGCCAACATATATTAATTCTAAAGCTGGACAGCATTATACTAGTGAAGTTTCAAGACAGATGGTTCTTGACACTCTCCTTAAAAAATGCAGCAACTCTATTTAGCTGATTTTCTATGATGAAAAGTTGGAAGCCATGGTAGAAATATCAAAGGAGAATGTCCAAGGAAAACTTATTCTCTTACATTTTGCAAACAAGTTTAGCAGTTAGAAAATAAAAACAAGTACGGATGCTCCTTCAAATGGAAAAACAGGTTATGGTGGTTGGGGGGAGGGAGGGGAGAAGGCTGAAGCTTGAGAGAACCATGAGGAATGAAACTCATTAGCCATGATCTCATGAAACAACTAAATAGTTACTGAATTAGCTCATTTTTATGTCACACAGTATACATTGAACCATAATCTAACCTAGGGCTGTCAAACTCCCGGCGTGCGGGCTGGATGCATCGCATACTGGCCATGTCCATGCCCATGCCCATGCTCATGCCCGGTTTAACAAAGGGGTGGGGGAAGTCCTGATATGTTACATGACGCCACCATGATGATGTGAATTTGACACCCCTGACCTAACCCAATAGGTTACAGTGATACAATGTTCTAAGCTATCAAACAAAAACAAAACCCAATGAAGCTTATTGTTAACCGTGATTAGTATGCTGTATAAATGGAATCATTGGGATTTTATCTGACAAACACAATTTTATCTCCAAACACAATTTTGGAGATCAAAAGATCTGCAGAAGTTTCTACCACTTCTGAATCTATACATCTGACTTGGGAAAAATGTCATTCCTTATGAAATACCTGCTGTGTAAACTTCTCATTGATATGAATTCTCCTACACTGGTTCCTCCACTTCTTTTTAACTGGTTACTTGCTATTCTAGAGGAATCCAAAAGGTCATTGAAAATAAAAATAGGTTCATTAATTCAAATTGAAATGATGTGGATTGATTTTGTTGGAATATGCTTATCCTTCCTATTGTTTATGTAAATGTTAGCTTGAATATATTTTACTTCAGAGATCTGTCTCAATGTTGGCCTTCTTTCCATTTTTGACTAGAATTCATATAATTCAACTTTATCAAGAGTATATCATATACCTATGATTCCTATAAACAGCAACAAAACAAATGTATGTACATGAGAATATGATGATGACAAGCTGAATTGGACCAAGCATTCTTTACAACTTTTGTCTTCCAGAAATGAAATGTAGATTTATCTTTCAACTACCAAGAGTTTACTCTCCATATATTGTACTCTCCATTTAATATTTTCCTATTTTCCAGTCATCTACAGTGTTTCTCAACCTTGGCAATTTTAAGGTGTTTGGACTTCAATTTCCAGAATTCCCTAGGCAGGATGGTGTGTGTGTGTGTGTGTGTGTGTGTGCATGTATATTTCTGGGAGGTGTAGTCCACACTGTTTGAAATTGAATCAATGTTAAAACAATTTAAAAGAGAAGACCGTGTATACGCAATGGGATGAATGTGGTTTCCCCATGTAGCTCTCAAACTGCCTTGAAATGCTGGTTCTGACTGCACATTTACAATGGAAATAAGCTAGTATCTGCTTTCTCAGATTCCTCTCTCTCCTCTGCTCTCCTGAGAACTAGATCTTTCTGTAGGTTCCAAACAAACATTGGTTGCATATCTCTGCACCACCTTGAGCACTGAACCACACCTATTAAATTAAATCTTAGGGTAAATAGGAAAATATTATAAATGGGAAGCCTTAGGCTATCCTTGGGGCAAACGGGGAAAAATAACCACACATATTAATATTTACAAATATTAAAGTCAATAGGGTAAAAAGGATAATACGGCAAGAGTGTAAATGAGAGGATTAGATTTTAGACAATCATGGATTAGACAAGATAAAAGTTAATCTGTTGTTTACAAGTTTGATTTATTTGCACAGTCAATGAAATTCTACTCTGTTTGCATGGCCCAGGAGGCACTAGCAAAATAGAGTTCAGAAATTCAGGTATTTGGCTAAAAAAGGCTTATTGACATAGCATTGCACAGATATAGTAGCTTACTATAAAATAACAAAGTTAAAAAGCAATTTTCATTAAAATGATAAAAGAAGATATCTGATACTGATAACTCTATGAAATTCAAATCTTCAAAGAACATTTACAGAGCAGTCCTATTCTTCTTCTTGAAGGAATATAGCAGCACAGCCTCAGAATGGTCCAATGACTTGGAAAAATATTGACAGTCCAGGTGATTGGTTTTTTAGTAAGATACCAAACACAAAACAATTAAAAGCAAAATAAAACCCAGACCTCAAAACCTAGCCATTTCAGTCCAGGTTCTCCAATTTAAAGAGCTATCACTCTGTTGAACATAATGCTCTTGCTGTTATAATAATGTAACTGTGGGGAATGGTAGTAGATCTTATTTGTGGCTACTGTCCCAAAACATAATATATTTTGGGCTTGGCTTGTGAAATGGATTCTTGACAGTAAAGTACAACATCTTCATCTTACATGTTGCGGCTTCCTTGTTGGATAGCTTGTAAATGAAGGTCTAGGAAAAGCACATCTGATAGCAATAACAAGGGCTTTGTGAGTATGAAATCCATAGTGAATCGCAGAGAATAATAAAAAAAAATAAAGAAACCATTAGAGAGCGTTTCACTGAGGCAGCTGTCAGCGGCGCCATCTTGGATCATTTGTGTGACTCCAAATCCCCTGCAAGTTTGCAATGAAGAACTGTCCACCAGGAAGCAAAGTGATTCTTAAACCTATAAAAACCTTGTTTTTATTTTTAGCAAAACAATTGAATTGTTGTAGAAGCAAAAATATTAGTACCCAGGTTATTTGATGGTGATGATAATAGCAATACAGCCACCACCCTTTCATAGCTTGGGTCGTGGATTTTCCTGCATGCTGGAGCCACTTATAGAAAAAGCATCTTTAAAATGACCTGCTCTGTAAATCTTAAATGGATAAATTTGCAGTAGGAAAGGTAGCCTTAAATCCACTTATGATATTATTATAATATTTATTATGATAATTTATTATAATAAAGGCAAATGGTGGAAATATTTCAATACAGTACTGTATCTTGTACCACTTACTGTAGCAGTTTACTGCTGCTTTATGTAAGAGCAGCTTCCGCAGACTTTTCAAGAGAAGCTCCACATAGAGTACACTAGTCAAGAGGACATGCAATGAGGGCATGGATAACCATGATACAATTAGTAGGCTCAAGAAAGGATTCAGCTAGTGCATTAAAGGAAATTGTACAGAAATTCTTCTTGGCACAATACCTCCAAATCCAAGAACAGCTGAGAATCAGGAGTACTATAAGACTGCAGCCTATTTTAAGAAAAACTATAACCTATAGTTTCACAACACTTTCTGATTTTTTTATCTTTCTTGGTAAAAATACAACTTGTAAGGGAAGTCATCCAACTAGTCTGCCGACCTTACACACAAATGCCAACCTACAGCATTTCATCATACCTCAGGCTGCCAATTGATATAGATGCTTCACTTTCCCTCCCTAGGGTAGCAGGGAAATAAAGTCTAGCTTTTAATTGCCACCTAGTACCTATCCAATTTCTTTTGCAGTCATGTTATGATATCTCTATAATATATTCTCCCCAATTTTCCTTATACATCTCTTTACGACAAGTCATGATTAACTAGTTGATTCAACGTCCTGCCTTCCCAAGAGTATAAATGTAAAATATAAACATGGATCTCTTCAGCCTGGAGATTTTTTCAAAGGGAAAGCACTATTTAAGTCATCTATTAAGCCAGAATTTTGCCTGTCCAGCACAGCAATAATTTTGAATCTCAGACCTAGGAAAGTGAGGCAATTCTGGACAAAAAGCTTTGGCTGAGAGCATCGAGTCAAAGGCTAGATCCTATAAGAAAGCAATTTTCCATGGGTTACACAGCAGACAATAGCTGGTAGGCAGTTTAAGAATGTTGACATTCCTTCTTTCTTTCCTTCTCTCTCACTACCTACCTGAGCAAAGTAGAGGGTAAGGAGAACTGTTTTGCACAGAGTTAATTTGTGAATTGGCTTTTTTTTTTTTAAAAAAATTTTTTCAAACATAAACATAAACATTGAAACAATATATCTTTCAAGAACGAAGCCTCGATCTGGTCATAGATAGGTACAACCGCTTACATTTCTTTAACAAGCTCCATTCACAATTTCCCATTACATCTTTTAAAATTAGAAATCAGAACATAAAACTTTTTAACATAAATTCTAACATCTTAATCTGAACATTCTATTATATCACCACAAATTTAATTTCCAGATAAACTTAAGTCATTTTTATAGCTATTTATAAATCCAAATTACTGGTATATCTGGTTCTTTCCCAAGCTCCCTTCAGTACATCTTTGAACATCAATATCAAAACATTAATCTTAAAAAATATTTTAACCTCTTAGTCTAATTACTTACCTTACAATTTTATCACCATAAATCTTATTTTCAAATTAAGTACAACTCTATTTTTATTTCAATTTATAGGACAAAATTCTTCATTCATTCATTCATTCATTCATTCATTCATTCATTTGTGAATTGGCTTTTCTAATACAAAAGTTAAGAGCATATTTATTGCATGTTGCATATTTGCATCTTGCATATTTATTAATGGCCACATAGATGTTTGATGGAAACTTTACTTTATGCTATATGCCTTATATGATAAATTATAGCTGTCAACATTCTGTTTTCCATTCAGATGTAGAAAGCATATTCCAAGCACCACTTTGCAGTTTGCATTCACTCACCTGACTCTGGTCTTGTTAACAGAACTAAGCAAAAAATTAAACTTTATCAAGACAGGAAACGTTTTAATTACTACTTGCTGTAGAATCAGAAAAGCTGAGGATGTAGAGACGTGTTAGAATATTTTGAAACTTTGTTTTTCAATGTAATATTCTTTTGTATTCCTCTGTGAACATTTTTTAAACATAAACTTCTTCCATATCCCAGCTTCTCTTCCTGAGAAGCAATTTGCAGCAATGGGCAATGCTGTATTTTGGGTTGTTAATGATAGATCTGATTGTATGTTCAGTCATCTTTTACCTCAAATATGTCCTTAAAACACTTCTATATCGTAAGAGGTTTTTGAAAAAAATCCTAATTCTCACAGCCTAGTATAATTAGATTATAATTAAACCAAACATTAATAGCAAAAACAATGATATATGGTTTCTCTCAATAACCTGCTATTATTGCCTTTGTTATTTCTAGTACATTAAATTTTAGATTGTAAATTTGGTAGGACAGGAATATGAAGCATAAAGGCTCCAGGCAAGCTATGGTATTAAGTGGATGAATTCATATATCATTCCACCATTGTTCCTGATAAAGAGGTCGGAATTGTGGTTGTCACATTGATTATGAAGAAGGAACAAATTATATAGTAGCCAAGAAGAGAAATGGTTAATGGTATTCAAGTAAAAGTTGATAAAAAGTAATATAATGGCATAATACTTTGAAAAAAGTATAAAGGTAAAAAAGTCCTCTGCAGAGTTACTCCACTGGTTGTTGTGGACTACAGGAAGTGGTGCTAATCTCTGTTCAAGGCCATTGAGCTAGCCATTGAGTTGTCCGAAGATATTTCTGCAATCATGTGGTTAGCATGACATCAGAAAGCGTTGTTACCTTCCCATTGGTGGTACCTATTTATCTACTCTGATTTGCATGCTTTCGAACTGTCAGGTTAGCAGGAGCTGGGACAAGAATGGGAGTTCACCCGTCACTTGGTGCTTTGGTCTCAAATTTGGGCTGCCGGCTTTTCAAGTGACAAGCCCTTAACCACTAAGCCACCATGTCATCTTTTGAAAAAGTATACAAGAAAATAACTATTTAGCACAGGCATAAGACTAAGAACTTTGATAATGTTAGAAAAGTCCATTTGGGCTACTGAGTCCAAATCCCTATTTTATAGGAAGCTCAGATTTAAGGATCCTTGATATATGACTCTCTACGATCTCTTCCACCATATTCAGTGACAGAGAACCCAGCAGTTTTCTGACAGGTGGCTCCACTGTGAAATGGTTCTTGGTTGAATATTTGCAATGTTACCCATTAGATTTCAATCAGGTTTTAAATAACACAGCTTGCATGTATTGTTGTCCATATATTATGGAATATATTATGGATTGTTTCCCAATTCATTTTCAGTAATTAAATGAAGCACAAATTAAACTTTCATAATGCCCCTTATAGTATTCTGTAAAATTGTGATTTTTAAAATAATGCCCACTTGCTCATTTACTAGCTTATTACAATATACAATACTGTATAGCTTATAGCTTATACAATATTGTAATGACTTTAACAGTACATTTTGACTTGTGAGCTTCAAATTTAAAAAATGTTGTTTAAATTAACACTTAACTACAGATTTAGGATTCCTTATCACTAGTGTTTGAAACAGATCAACAATCTTATGGGAATATCTATTCTATAATCAAAGCAAACTGGAATTCTAATATTCATTTTTTCCTCAAGTTAAAAACATAAAAATAAAATTGTCTCCCTTGAATTAAATAAAATCAATCAAAATGTGTCATATATAATTACAATTTTAGTAAGATGCAATTAGATATTTGATTCAATCCAGTCATAACCAAACACTCATAAAAATAGAAGTAAGCAATAAAATCATAGAACTGAAAGGAAGTATTTAGGCTGTAGAGTCCAACACTCAGCTCTATGCAGGATTTCAATGAAAAATATCTAACAAATGTCTATCCAGCTTTGATGAGCTTCAATAAGTTAGTGAACTAAACTAATAAACCTCCTTGATAAGATTTTATAAACCCATTTATATCCCATAATTTCAATCATAAATGTAATAAGAAATGTGCACAGTAGAAACCAATAATCAGTAAATACTATGATATTAATGAATATTAACATCAAATTGACTTTTAGGAAATGCTAAGAAGAGCAGAGTTGACACCTAATTTTTACCAGAAAAATAGGTAGATAACTGCACAAATTTTGTGATGTCTGTTGCCTGCCTGTAGAACAAAGAACTAAATCTTGGAAATCAGGTGGAAATGTTTTCCTGCTAATGAACCAATCAGTTTAAAGTAGATTTTACATAAAAAGAAAATATAAAAATACTTCGGGAAACTTCACCAATGTAATTAAATCAGGCTTCAGTTCTTCTTCTTTTTTTATATACTATATACAAAACCTCCATCTACCCACAGTTGAGAAACCTGAGAGAAATTGAGACATCAATCAGTTATATGGGTTTCAACCCCCCCCCCCCCGAAAAGAACAGGATCAATTAGTCAAACATATATAAGAGAAGCCTTGGTGAAACATAGTTTCAAACTCTGATTAAGGAAACATCTACTATTTGGCATGTTTGATATTCTCCTGAAGAAGACATGATATCGAATAACTCATCAATGCCATGACTATTAGGATAAATTGTTAGCAAAAACATGTGGATAATGGAAACTTCAAAAGCTGCAAATCTAGCATGATAAATGATGCCAAACGCCATGTGTTAGTTTACTTAGGTTAGATTTTAATGTTTTTAAAATGAGTGAAATGATGTATCTCTGTGCTACAGTCACATTATCATAAATGTATTTGCTAAAACAGAAGACATAAATTGCAGTTAAATGCAGTAACGTACAGCGGTATGCTTGAATGTTTCTTTGTGATTAAATGTGAACAATTGCTCCTTAAGGTAAAGGTCTGCGTATGCGTGATTAATCAGATTGGAATGACAGTACGGACAGCTCATGCCATGCCTAGTTATCAGATGATTGATTTTTGTCTATGCGGCTGGGTGAGAAAATATTTGTTAATAACTACATCACCAAAACTCTGATGTCACTGATAGCTCAAATCACTTAACACATTCTGTATTATCTGGCTCATTTATAGACATCGTGAATACAAAAGGATGTACTGGATTGCAAAATATAAAATCAAAATGCAGATTTACTGAAGAACAATTCCTAGAGGCATATAAATTGTATGTATGTGTACACACACACACACACACACACACACACACACAAAATTATAAAATATATAATATGTATAATGTGTATTTTTGTAAGCTGCCCAGAATCACTGAGAGTGAGTGGGCAGCCATACAAATATTTCTTAAACAAATAAAGAATATGATGGTACAAAATGAGTATGTCATCTTGTATGATAATCTTAAGTAATAAGAAACATGATGACTTCTCTATACTAGATCTAGTTAAAATGATCTGGAAATTAAGAACACTATGCAATAATCAACAATACTTGTCTAGGTCTTGTACACACACCTTCTTTATCTCAAGAGTTAGATATTTCATAGATGGTAGGGAAAAAAGACTTTTAATAATAATAATAACTTTACTGTCATTGTATGTGTATACACAGTGTACCCATAAAACGAAATTCACTAAATACCCAAAGACCAGGTCCAACACACATAACAATCCCCAAACACACTCCCACCCAGCACAATTCCCCACCCCTAAACCACCCAAACATCCACACAACAGACCAAGTAATTCTGTCCAACAGCTTACTGATGGTGGCCCTTTAGTTTATTTGACCTAGTCTGGTTGAGAGATATTACTTAATAAAAAGGGGAATTAGGTAGTCCTCAGTTTATGACCAAAAATGAGTCCAAAACTTCCATTGGTAAACAAGATAATTGTTAAGAAAATTTTTTGGCCCCATTTTATGAACTTTCTTGCCATAGTTAAGTGAATCACTGCAGTTGTTAACTTAATAACACAGTTGTTAAATGAATCCGGCATCCCCATTGACTTTACTTCTCAGAAGGTCACAAAGGGTGATCACATGACTCTGGGACTCTGCAGCTGTCATAAATACAAGCCAGTGGCCAAACATCTGAATTTTGATCACATGACCATTGGGATGCTGCCATGAATAGAATAGCATAGAATTCTTTATTGGACACACAAGGAATTTGTCTTTGGTGCACATGCTTTCAGTGTATATAAAAAGACAAGATACACTCATCATGAATCACAGGGCATGACACCCAGTGTCAGTCATACTGTACAATAAGCAATCAAATCATACTAAGAAACAATATCAATATAAATCGCAAGGATACAAGCAACAAAGTTACAGTCATGCAGTCATAAGTGGGAGGAGATGGGCGACAGGAACGATGAGAAGACCAATACCAATAGTAATGCAGCCTAATGTGAATAGCTTGACAGTGTTGAAGGAATTATTTATTTAGCAGAGTGATGGTGTTTGGGAAAAAACTGTTCTTGTATCTAGTTGTCTTGGTGTGTAGTGCTCTACAGCGTTGTTTTGAGGGTAGGAAACAATTTATGTCCAGGATGTGAGGAGTCTGTAGATATTTTCACATCCCTCTTTCTGACTCGAGCAGTATACAGATCCTCAATGGAAGGTAGGTTGGTAGCAATTGTTTTTTAATTCTTTAAGCAATTGTTTCTAATTATTCTCTGAAGTCTGTGTCTGTCTTGTTGGGTTTGCAGAATCAAACCAGACAGTTATAGAGGTGCAGATGACAGACTCAATAGTTCAATGGTCATAAGTGTGAAAACCATCATAAGTTACTTTTTTTCAGTGCTATTGTAACTTTGAACAATCACTAATCAAATGATTGTAAGTCGAGGACTACCTTTAATCACCTGTTATTATAGATAAACAAGATTTAACCAATCAACATTCAGTCCCTACATCATTTTAGGCCTCTCTATAATGAAAAGCAGGACAAAGACAAGGAAAGCTTTCAAACACAAATGAGCATGAGCAGATTATTATTTTAGCTATAATGCATTATTGGCCTACAACTAACATTTTCATTGATTATATCTTTTTTAAAATTGATAAACTATAGTTCATTCTCTTTTTATAATATGAACCACATTATAAAAAGACACATGTAACAATAATAAACTACAAAATAAGAGACATAAACAATATTCAACCAGGATTAAAACTGAAAGGAATTATTTGATTTCATGTAAAAAGACAGAAATACAGTAGTTAGCTATTTCATTTCCTTGGAAGTGCATTTAAAAATCAGGTGCTACCACAGGGAAGGTTCTGTCTTTTGTAACTGCATTTAGAATTTTTCTTACAGATGAGAAATGGATGGCTCTTAGTATTCTTTTTCTCTATACTTTTCCCCCAAAACCTGCCAATTCATAATTGGTTCTATATTTCACTTTTCAACTAACATTGGATTACTATACAAATATATTCTTTCAGAGAAGCAGTATATATGCAAATCTTGCTTTTAAAGCTGCAGATGAAGGGGAAGTTCTTTTGTATTATTGCAGCAACTTCTGAAAATGGGGTAGAAATTTTTGTATGATGGTATACAGTTAATTTTAAGTCTTAAAAATTTATCATCAGTATTTTCAAGCATGTTGTAGTTACTTTTTGAGTGTGATTCATATTTCAGACTATATTTTTGACAACCTATTTCATGCTTGATTGACCACAAAGGTTGAAAATGCTCCTCCATATTGGATTAGTAGAGCTAAATTTGTTATGATAAATGGGTAACTAAGTTAGTTTAATTGCTGCTGGTTCTTTCAGGATCTCTATTTTTTTCTATTGTTGTTTTTGGTCCATTGATTTTACTTTCTTTTTGGTTAGAAGGAATGTGATCAAAAGATACAAACAGATCAAGTTGGAAAATTACTTTAAAAGGTATCCATGCTGTGATTGAAGATTACCACTGGATAAGAGAAAAGAAATAAGTATTCATGTGCAACTTGTAATAACTTTTCCATTGTTTATTCATGTTGCTTAGTCAAAAATATTCATCTTTCCTATTCAATTATGCATAACAATATATACTATGGTGTGGAAACAAAATATGTGTGGGTATACAGGTAATCCCTGGGTTACGAGCGTTCCCGAGGGTAATGTTGGAAGTTATGCGATAAGCGCCCCCTAGCTTTTGCAAACAAGTCCCAAAACTACGAATTTTGCAGCACCACAGCAGTTGTTTGCCTTTACAAACAACTGCAGAGGCTCTGCAACATTCGTCTTGCATGTTGCTGGCTGAAATGGAGCTTCCGAGGGATGGGTTCATGCCTCAGAAGCTCCGTTTGGGCACCCAGAGCCCCCCCCACCTGTTTCAGCTGAACTGGAGCTTCTGGATCTGGTCCCAGGAAGCTCCATTTCAAACTGCAATGGGCGGGGGAGGGGCCCACAGAGGGCTGAATGGAGCCTTGGAGAGATGGATCTGCCTCCTGGAAGCTCCATTTTGGCCTGCAATGGGCTGGGGGAAGCATACCAAGGGCTGAACAGAGCGCCAATGGGCTGGATTCGCTCCTCAGAAGCTCCATTTAGGTCTGCAACCTGTGAGATCTGCAGAGGCCCAAATGGAACTGCAGAGGGGTTCTCATGACTTTTTTACAGCAGTTTTTAAGGGAATGCTATGATGGTAAAGCCTACCAACTTCCACAATTCCTGGAGGAAACTGATTACCTAGACTTGTACCAATCAGGTTTCAGGTGCGGCCACAGCACGGAAATTGGTCGTGAATGATCTCTGGCGGGCCCAGGTTGGGGGTTGTTCCTCCATTCTGGTGCTACTTGACCTCTCAGCGGCTTTTGATACCATTGACCATAGTATCCTACTGCGACGGCTCCAGGGGTTGGAAGTGGGGGGCACTGTTTTACAGTGGTTCTCCTCCTACCTCTCAGGCCATATGCAGTTTGTTTGGGCAGAGGGTCAGAGATCCTCTCTGAGACCCCTTACCTGTGGGGTACTACAGGGGCCGGTTCTCTCCCCCTGCTCTTTAACATCTACATGAAGCCGCTGGGTGAGATCATTCATAGTTTTGGGTATCATCAGTACGCTAATGATACCCAATTGTACATCTCCACCCTGAATTAACCCAGGGAAGCCCTTTCTGCGATGTCTAAGTGCCTGGAGGTGGTACAGGTCTGGATGGATAGACTCAACCCCTCCAAGACCGAGTGGCTGAGGATCCCAGCATCTTCTGATCTAGTTATCCCATCACTTATGATGGGAGGGGAGTTGCTTACTCCCTCTGAAAGGGCTCACAATCTTGGCATCCTCCTGATTCACAGCTGTCCTTGGTGGATCATCTAACGTCCGTGACAAGGAGGGTTTTTGCACAGGTTTGCCTAGTGCACCAGTTGCAGCCTTTCCTAGACAGGGATGCCCTCCGCACAGTCACTCAAGCTCTCATCATCTCTCAGTTGGATTACTGCAATGCCCTCTACATGGGGCTGCCCTTGGGGTACACCCTGAGGCTCCAGCTGGTCCAGAATGCAGCTGCGCAGGTTGTTCCCGTTACTCCCGTGCAACACCTCTCCTGTGCAAGCTGCACTGGCTGCTGGTGACCTTCTGGATCTGCTTCAAGGTGCTGGTACTTACCTATAAAGTCCTTCATGGCATGGGCCCGAAGTACTTGCAGGACCACCTCCTACCGGCCTCCCACCACCCAGTGCGTTCTCATAGACCTGCCCCCCTCTGGGTGCCGTTGGCCAGACAATGTCGACTGGTGACCCCCAGGATGAGGGCGTTCTCTGTGGCCGACCCTCTGGAATGAGTTACCCACCAAGCTCCGGATGGCTCCCGATCTCCGCACTTTCCGCGCTGGCCTGAAGACTTGGCTTTTTCAGCAAATTCCCTGACTGACTATGAGACTTTTAACTTTGGAGATTTTACATTTGGATTGGTTTTTAGTATTTTATTGTTGTGGTTTTTTTACTGTGTGAGCTGCCCCGAGTCTTACGGGAGAAGGGTGGCATATAAATCTTAATAGTAAAATAAATAAATAAATAAAGCAAATATGGCAGTCATAAAATGAGTCAATTTATTCCTTTCTGCTGGAAACTGGCTGACAGGGCCAGAAATCTACAAAAAATGTTTTAAGTTGACTGTGAATACTGCAACTACCCATAAAAGTGAACTGGATGGCAAGCACCCAAAATGTAGTCATGTGACTGCAAGGGGAGCGCCAGCCTTAGAACTCCAGAATCAGATTGTAGGTACCTTTGGGAGGGGGAGTCTGTTGTGACTTTGAACAGTCATTAAGCAAACACTATCTATACTTAGAAATAGAAAAGAACATGGAAAAGATTCCTGTATATTTTACAACTTCTGGTAGAAGTATGGTGAAATGAAGACAGCTTCACTAAAGGATTTGAAGACATCATCAACATGTTCTCTGGAAAGGTCCTCCTTATGAGGACATCACACAAGACATGGGTTTTCTATGGATCTGAACACTAGGAGATAATGGGATCAGCCATGTTGGTCACAATTGTGACAGACCCTCTGAAAAGGCTCTTTTCTTGGATATAAAAAAAAACTGACTGATTTTTTAAAAATTAAAAGGGACATATTAGTGATCAAGAGGATGATCTGGAAAATGTTTTCTTACATCTACAAAAAAAAAGGGGGGGGGGCTTGTTATAGCCTTGAAGAAATTTATATGATGGGATAAAGAGAATTGAAGAGAAATATATATATGTGGATTTAACTGCCTAAGGAGCTGCTGATTCAGTTCTACGGAGGATTTATTGAGTCTGTCATCTGCACCTCTATAACTGTCTGGTTTGGCTTTGCAATCCAACAAGACAGACACAGACTTCAGAGGATAATTAGAACTGCAGAAAAAAACAATTGCTACCAATCTCTCTTCCATTGAGGACCTGTATACTGCACAAGTCAAAAAGAGGGCTGTGAAAATATCTACAGACCCTTCACATCCTGGACATAAAGTGTTTCAACTCCTACCCTCAAAATGATGCTATAGAGCACTGCACACCAGAACAACTAGAGGCAAGAACAGTTTTTTCCCAAATGCCATCACTCTGCTAAACAAATAATTCCCTCAACACTGTCAAACTATTTACTAAGTCTGCACTGCTATTAATCTCCTCATCGTTCCCACCACCCATCTCCTTCCACTTATGACTGTATGACTGTAATTTTGTTGCTTGTATCCTTACGATTTATACTGATATTGTTTCCTGATTGCTTATTTGTACCCTATGACTATCATTAAGTGTTGTACCTTATGATTCTTGATGAACGTATTCTTTTATGTACACTGAGAGCATACGCACCAAGACAAATTCCTTGTGTGTCTATTTTTATTTATTATTATTTTTTTATTAATCATATTTCTATGCCGCCCACTCTCCGAGGATTCTGGGCAGCTTACAACAATCGACATTATACTAAATAGCATATTGCCCCCAACAATCTGGGTCCTCATTTTACCCACCGGGAAAGCTGAGGATGGAAGGCTGAGTCAACCTTGAGCCAGTGAGATTTGATCTGCTGATCTGCTGCCCCCTCGGCTCATATTCTAATCACACTTGGCCAATTAAAAATTCTATTCTATTCTATTCTATTCTATTCTATTCTATTCTATTCTATTCTATTCTATTCTATTCTATTCTATTCTCTTGGAAATATTTATATGTTTTATGGATTTGCTTTTCTGTCTGTCCTTCTTTCGTAAGTATCCGTGAACGTGGGATCAATCATAGATTAAGCTAGCTGCAAAATTCCTCACTCACATCTTTTCGCATTATTGTTGGATGCCACGTTTTAGATTGCCTTGTATATAGAATAAATAAATAAAGTTATTAATTTTATTATAATGAGATAGCGCCTTTCAAATATACCTTATTATGGATTGATTTTCAGTTCCCATGGTGAACAATAGGAGGGCATTGGATTTCTGTTTATGATGCAAGCTAAATAGTGATAGAATTTTCCTGTTACTTGAAGCAATAAAACAAAATCTGGAATGCAAGCAACATCAAATTAATATTTTGCTTTCTTTTCAAAAGTAATTGTACATCAAGCTGTGTCGTAACTTCAAAGAAGAAATAAGTATAAGATTTCAACAGCCACACATAGCAATTTGCTAGCAAATGCCAATTTGTTTATATAATGGACACTTGTTTGGTAGGGAATAAAGATTATTTAGCAGAATTGTAATTTGCATTGAGGCCCTTCCTTGTGAAGAATTGTCAGAACCATAGATAGAAAATGAAAAGAAGGGATTGGATTAATATAGGCCAACTGTATATATCTTTCACACCATTCTTTCTTCAGTCCCACATCAAGTATGATTGGCTTTCAAATTATTCAGAAAAGGTTTAGCTTGAACTGCCTGCCCCAAATGATAAAGACAATAAGGACACTAAACCTATGCAGTTAGCAGATAGTATCTGGGTTTGTGATACAAGGAACGGATATGGTAGATTTTCTCTTCTTCCACCAAATGGGGGTTTCTCTACAAAAGTCACAGCAAATTAAAGATTAGATCTATCTGATCGATAGTATTTTTTGATACCAAGAACCAAAATCACATCAGCCTGGAACTGGTTGTTGAGACCATGGTGGCACAGCAATTCCCTCATTTCCTGGAGGAAATGGACTACCTTGATCCTTACCAATCTGGCTTCAGGCGTGGTCCCAGCATGGAAATGACATTGGTCGCCCTAGTCAATGATCTCTGGCGGGCCTGTGATGAGGGTTGTTCCTCCATCTTGGTCCTTCTTGACCTCTCAGCAGCTTTTGATACAATCGACCATGGTATCTTACTGCGGCGGCTCAGGGGGTTGGGGATAGGAGGTACCGTACTACAGTGGTTCTCCTCCTACCTCTCGGGCCACTACCTCTCACAGTTTGTATTAGCGGGAGGTCAGAGATCCTCCCAGAGGTCCCTCACATGGGGGTGCCTCAGGGATCAGTTCTCTCCCCCCTGCTCTTTAACATTTTTATGAAGCCACTGGGTGAGATCATTCATGGTTTTGGAGTGAGGTATCACCAATATGCGGATGATACCCAGCTTTACATCTCCACCCCGGGCCACCCTGGGGATGTCTTTTCCATGATGTCCCACTGCTTTGAGGCAGTGCGGGTTTGGATGGAGAGAAACAGGCTCAGACTCAACCCTTCCAAGACTGAGTGGCTATGGGTGCCGGCATCTCGGGATCTAGAGATACCATCGTTAGTGATCGGAAGGGAGACTCTTACCCCCTCTGACAAGGTGCGCAGTCTGGATGTCCTCCTGGATTCTCGGCTGTCCTTGAATGACCATCTGATGGCTGTAACCAGGGGGTCCCTTGCGCAAGTTCATCTTGTGCACCAGCTGCGACCTTTTCTGGACCAAGATGCTCTCGCCATGGTCACTCATGCCCTTGTTACCTCTCGGTTGGATTACTGCAACACCCTTTACATGGGGCTGCCCTTGGGATGCATCCGGAGGCTCCAGTTAGTCCAGAATGTGGCCGTGCGGGTTGTTACGGGGGCTCCTCATTACTCCTGTGTTACACCACTCCTGAGCGAGCTGCACTGGCTACCGGTTGCTCTCCAGGTCCGTTTCAAGGTGCTGGTGCTTACCTATAAAGCCCTACATGGCTTAGGCCCGGGGTATTTACAGGATCATCTCTTGCCCTCCTCCCAACGGCCTGTGCGTTCCCACAGAGTGGGCCTCCTCAGGGTGCAGTTGGCCAAACAATGTCGACTAGCGGCCCCCAGGGAGAGGGCTTTCTCTGTTGGAGCGCCGACCCTCTGGAATGGTTTGCCCACCGAGTTCAGGACGGCCCCCGACCTCCTCTCCTTCTGCTGTGAACTTAAGACGTGGCTGTTTCAGTATTAACCTGATCGGGGTGTTGCATGATTTTATAATTTTAATGTGGTTTTAATTGATGTTTTAATTTTAGTTTTATTTTAATCGAACTGTGATTTGTATTGATGTTCGTTGTTGTAAGCTGCCGTGAGTCCCTCGGGAGAATGGCGGCATATAAATCACAATAAATAAATAAATAAATGTGACTGTTAAATTATCATACCATATTTTACTACCTTTTCTGCTGCAGTCAAGCAAATCACTCAACCATCCCTTATTGATTTTGCTTATTGGAAGGACTCTGGGATAGTCACAAATGGTGATCACATGACCCCAGGATACTGCAACATTGTAAATAGATGGTGGGTACCAAGAACCTTATGTGACCATGAAGATGTTGTGATGGTTACAACTGAAAAGACCAATAACTTTTTAGGGCTGTTGTAACTTAAACAAATTGTCATAAGCCAAAGGCTACTTGTGGAATCATTCTGGTGCTTAGTGAGAAATTGTGACTACTTTATAGTATTTTTAAAAGACCTTTTATTAAACTACTAACAAGTCTCAAACCTGCTTAGATTTTAGAACAAACAAATTTGGGTTCATTCAGGAAAATTCGGGCATAAACCCAGTTTTGGTTAATCTAAAATGGAAGAAAAATCCATGCTCGGTCAAGGAATGAGAGCATTGTTGGATTTTATGATATCATTTATGACATTCACAATGAGCCCATATATGCTACAATAAATTTTTGTTAGCTTTAAATCAGTGGAAAGACTATTTTACAAGACTGGGAAGAGCAAGTGAAACACATTTAAAAATTAAATCTCTGAAATGGTTCTCAAACATACCTGCTTGAACACTTGTTTCTGGACTGAAACAAATAACAGGATGGACTTGGATTTTAAGAACTAGCTGCTTACATGGAATTTAATATAGTGCTATATAGTGACTGGTTAGAGGAGAAAAAAATCTTAAATCTGATATGTTTATTCATAATATTTATGAACCCAGTAGTGACAAATCATAAGTTGAGGCTGTAAATCTAAGAATTATAACATTCAAAAACAATATTTTTTTTTCTCCCTGATAATCTTACATTCATTCCATTACTATGTAATCCAGGATATTTAAATGTATAGGATATTGAAATTACATTTGAATCAGCTCATTCCATTGAAATTAAGTGCTCTATTCATTAAATGGTGTAGGTTTTCTTAGTCTGAAAAACACAGTAAGACTGTTTTGATGAACATAACCTAAGGATTTTAATTAGACTCTTCTCTAAAAGGTACATAAGCTCATTAATGAATAGATACAGTGTACATCTTTACAACTAGGACAACTATCAAAGCTAATGACATATTTTAATTCCTGTCTGTTGCTGGAGATGTTATTCATATTCACAGTATGGGTGCTTCCATCCATGCTTGTCTAAATGCAAATGAAGTGAAAGGGCAATCAAATGGAAACAGAGAAAAATATAATTTTCAATACTGAACTCAATGATGGATGAAATTCTGACTCCATCAAAGACAAGACCCTAAGGCCATCTTCTCAAAAGCTAGTCCCACTTCAATGGGACCTCACTGAAATAAACAGGTAAGATTGCAAACAAAGTTTTCTATTAAGAAAATAAAGCACTTTAATCCTGAATTTTCTAAGAGTGGGTCTGCTTGCATGCTTGTTAAGAATTGAAACTGATGCATCTTTTTCTGCACAGAAAGACATGTAAAGGTTTATGGGTAGGTTTTCACACACACACACACACACACACACACACACACACACCCATGGAAAACTAATCTATACTATTAATCAGAGTAGTACTAATTGCTTCCACTGGGTTCATTATTAGATAAAAAGCATGTTTGAATGGAATATAAAACATAAAACACATCCCAAATTTATAAGAATAAGCATACTTCACCCTGAAGGTACAGTGGGAACAGCACCAGAAAAAGCTATTTCAAAACCAACAGTTGTATTAGAAATCTAAGGAAGTTGAATTCTGTCAGTTTGAAAACTAAATTAAGTTTATCACCTCAATGGGTATAGTCGTTATGCTTTAATTTTGCAGATTTAAAGGGAGACTTCATATCTTTTACTGTCCATTTCTTCATGTATAATTTTATAACCTGATTCCTTTCCACCTTCAGTTGCCTCTTTTTTAAGCTAGAGTCCTACATCTTGTGTTGTTTTGTATTCAGAAAGGTATTCAATCTCCTGATCATTTCAGTTGTCCTTTTTCCAGCTCTGAGCTTTTTCTATATTCGTTTTCAAATGTGGCAAACCAGAACTAAACACAGTAATCAGATGTAGACCCAGATTTGTTTAAAGGCATTTATAATGATGCCAATTTTACTTTCAGTTCCTTTATTTATGAACCTTAGTATGGAATTTGCCTTTTTCACAAGCTGCCACACAATGAGATGACATGTTCACTGAGCTATCTGCTATGATTTTGAATTCTTTTCCCCCATGTGCTTACACATAGCTCAGACTCCAGCAATGAATATGTAAAGTTAGAATTTTGTAGTTTTACTGTGTATCATTTTTCACTAACTTAAATTGAATTGCATTTGCCATCTGGCTCTTTATAATTTATTTCATCCACTGTGAGTAGTTTGATATCATCTTCACTTGACCAGCTTGCTGCCTACCCTTCAGTAAAAATAATGTATGAATAATTTAAAAACCACTAGTCTTAAAAACAGTTTTTTAAAGAACTCCAGTTCTTTCTTCTCCCCATTGAGAAAAATTGGTCATTTACTCCTAGTCTTTGGATTCTGTTTTCTAATCAGTTAGCATCCATAAAAGGACAGTTCTTATCCCATTATTACTCAATTTAAGCCTTTGATAAGGGATTCCATTTGAAATGAGTCACAATTGTTAGAATATCCCATGACAGTTGTTCCTTCTCACGTCTTTTGTTATCTTTAAATACAAAAACATTTGTTATATACAATACAACAGATTGTTATTTAAAATTTGGTGCTTTTAATTAGCTGTGCCTTAAATTATCCTGTTATATGAAAGGGAGGAATTGTAACTTGAAGATTAAATATAATTACTTAAGTAAATTCCACTTAATTGCACTTAGTAATGTTTTCACTTACATTGAACCCAAATCTTAGTAATTATATGGTCACATTCCATTGTTTGCTTAGCCAAAATATGAAAGCTGACATTCATTGCCTTCTTCCAGGATATTCTTTGGACTTTCCTGCAGCTCTGGGATTTACTCAGTGTAATCAGATCTTTACCAGTTTAGTTTTTCAAGCTCGATTATGGTCAACTGGTGTTATGACCTGCTGAAACAACTTTCTCTTCTGTAACCTCAACCCAGTTGTTTAAATGTTTTTAAGTGTTATTTTTTGCTTCTTAACATGTATAATTTTTCAGTTTTATCATTGATTATTATGAGTCTTATTTAATTTTTTTTTACTTAGAACATCACCAAAAGCATTGTTGGAGATTTGAATTCAGCATTACAGGATATGTTCCTAACATATGCAGAAAGAATACTGAATTGATAAGTATCTGGCTAGCAAACTAGCTAGTTAAAATCAGTTCCCCTCTCGACTTTTTTTATGTTCATAATTTAGTTGTCCTGAAGTCAGAGTATGGCTTAGCACTAACTATCTGTAAATGCTAACAACTAATCAGAATTCAGAAGAACACTAATCAGAATATTGGAAGAAAAAACTAGATTTATTATGAATTAGATAAAGATAGAAAAGTGTCTACCTAAACTACATCTTCGGACAGGGAAATGGGAGAGGATA
Source organism: Masticophis lateralis (assembly GCA_030761175.1). NCBI lineage: Eukaryota > Metazoa > Chordata > Lepidosauria > Squamata > Colubridae > Masticophis > Masticophis lateralis. The sequence continues at coordinate 37,018,785 of JAUDYJ010000006.1, read as the reverse complement.
ATCATTTCTTACCGATATAGATTTGTTTAACTAATAATTAACCTTGTGAAGAACATTCTCATTGATTTCTCCTCATTGGATCGTAAGTGATAATGCAATCACCAGGTGATTTCTGAGACAATCATGAAGTTGCTTTTATGACTGATATTTGATACTATTCTTGGGACTTTATAAATAACAGCTCCTTGCCAAACTACTGGACCCCGCCTTGCCTTTCTTCATTATCCTGTTTGAGACAAAAATAGGGATGAAGAGCATGGTCTTTACTTATTTATTTTTTTTCTGAGTGTTCAAGAGCTCAAGTAAATGGATAGTAGTAACAGTAGCAACACTTGGGAAAAAAACACTGAGTGCATCTTATCTAAGCACCCACTTCTTAAATCTGGGTATAGCTCAGTATATATATATATGTATTTTTTGCATCCATGGTAATTTGTTTTCCAAACAGATTTGTTGTGCTGCTCATTTTCTAATTGAAATACATTTTGAATATTTACCTTGAAAAAGTATGGTTCCCAACCTTTTCCTTTACACCATGATTCAAAACATTTGCAGTTCATCATGTAAATGATGCACTGTGTTTATAACACTCCTAGATAACACTCACAAAACCCTTAGAAGTAGTCTAATAAAACTGCCAAAGTTTCAATCTTGTGGGATTGGGTGATTTTATAAATACTTGGGCTTTTTTAAAAAAAGGCACTGACATTCTATGCAATATCTATGTTATACTCATAGACCACAAGCTGGGAACCAGTAGTTTATTTACATTTTCACATATCTGTGAAGGATTATATAGGGATCTATACAATGACATAAATTCTCCATTGTGGTATGTTTTTGAACTACAATATAAGATTTATAGTGAGGAGGTAGGTATCTGTCTGTCTTTTGAGATAGACTTTGATATCTTTTGTGATGGAATCATTTGACTTTTACTGTTAGCTTCTCATGGACCTCAGAGTACATGGTTACTTGTTCAACCTATGCTTAAACGGAGAGCATAAGAAGAAAGTAGTGTAACATTTGTGAATATCATTGGGCTGTTGTCCTATTTTTGGCCTCAGATTTGTAGAAGACTCTTTTAATTAAAGTAAAACAAATTTAGCATAAACATTATGTATAAAAATAATTTTAGGCTCCCTAAGTATTTTTAGAAAAGAAATCTGCTTATATTTAACTGGGATAATATATAAAAATTGCTTATAAAAACGATAATGAAAAGCTGGTCTGGTAGAAAGCAGACAATGAAGGTTGGATGGAATGGCAGTGATGAACCGCAGCCGTTTGCTTTTTGGTACAGAGATCTTTTATGGTTGTCTATTTATCATATAAACTGTTTAATGCTTAGACAAGCCTAGTCATTTTCTAAAAACTTGATAAAAAGTTCTTCAAAATTCCAAGTGGGCCCACTGGTTGCAAAAGTTTTCTAACCTGACTATGAGCATTGTAGTCATTTTTCCTATTTCTCTTTGTATTATTATTATTTCTTCCAGCAACAATTTCTCCTGCATTCATTTTATCAAGGTTTTTTTGTAACCTGTATATTAAAAAGGGCCCATGGATGGGCAATGAAGTCTTCTTACACAGTTTTCTGATACTGCTACTTCTTGACATCCATGCTCCAAGTGTTTGGTTATCTATTTTAGCTGTTTTTCAGGCTATTTCCCTCCCTTCCCTGTATTTTTTTAAAAAGAAAATAATGGTTAACCAGCATAGATTTGGAGGTTTACAATGCCAAAGGATGGCTATGTTTTATTGGGTTCTTTTTTTTTTTTTTGCAAAGTATGTTTAGAAATAACATTTTAAAGCAAAATGCCAATTAATATGGCATCATGATGGATAATTTAAAAGTGTGAACATTGTCTGCATTCACCTTATATGTGAATGTTCTAGACACAGTAGTAAAGCTGAAGTTAAATTAGTGTGAGATTTTTGAAATGGAAATGGAAATGAGTTCAATGAGCTAGGCTGCCTATTCCTCCAACGCACACAATGAAAAAATAGAAATAAGCAGTTAAATCACAACATTATATCTATGCTTCACTAATCAGTTTTGCTTTCTGATCTCTTTCTCTGCCCTCTCTTTTGCTTCCCACAGCCCACGAATGCTTAGCATCCTCCTGAGCTATGTTAACACGATAGTTAATTACAAGATATAAACGCACAGACTTTTGTTCTCTAATTTTCTACATAAAAATTGCTGCCTTATTTAGAAATAGTAAAATGTATAGAAAACTAAGTTCAAGGATCTTTATTTAAACATGGAACTGAATACTGAGCAGAAAGAAGATCATCATATTGCATTTGAATTATTATTTGAATTAAAGGGGGAAAAAACTGTTCAAATTCTTGCCGTGGGGCCGCCCTACAGCTGATCAGTGTTAATAGAAAACAAATGAATAGACCAGTGCCTGCAAAAATAAATGGGTAGACCAGTGCCTGCAAAAATACATGAGTATGACAGTTTTCCAGCCAGTTTTTCAATCACTTGTATCTTCCCACACTAAGCAGCAGCCATTTACTTGCCTATTGGGAAGGGAAGGCAAAGGAGATTTCTGTTGTTCCCTGCCAGATTCCCACAAGGAAACTCAATGGGGAAGCCGGCAGAAAGTCAAAAATTGTTCCTGTTCCTGTTGCTTTACTTGTTTTTGGTCATTCTTGTTTTGGTAGGAAATATCTCTGAAATGATGACCAATTGGGCATTGGTTGTCTAATATGTGCATGTTTATGGATATGTATGCATGTGTGTGTGAGAGAGTGTGTGCATGTATGTATTTGCAAAATTAATTCACTTTGAAAAAAAAAACCTAGGAATGTTTACTGATCACAGAATTTGGTTTGGGATCAATTTGGCACTTCAGAAAAAAATTACTTCGGCCCAGAATAAATCAGAATTTACCTGTTTCAATTCAGTGTCTAATAACGGAAAAAACCACACCCAGGAAATGGGTATGCTTCTGGATGGATAAAGAAAAAGTAAAGGAACTGCAGGTAAGAGTGAAAGCCTATTAAACCCTTTATTTTTTAAGAGAGAAACGTTTATTTATTTATAAAATTTATTGGCTACCCATCTTATATCAGGACAACTCTGGGTGGCTTACAATTATAAAAGCTAAAAATTGCATAAACAAAAATTTAAATAATACAAAAGTGAACACAATTTTTGTTTGGAGGCAGATTTGAATTTTGTAATCTCTCTAGGATCTATGTTGCGTTAGTTCTAGGTTTTCTGTTTTGTTTCATGTAGCCAGAGAACTCGGCAGAAATAGCCCAGCTGGATTTAGGATTATCCAAATGTTCTTGGTAGTTAACTTTAAGACTGTATACTATAATAAAAGTGTACTTAAAACACAGGAGCCGGGATAGCTCAACAGACTAAAGCCTGTTATTAACATTCAGTTGTCTGCAATTACTGTAAGTTCGAATCTCACCAGGCTCAAGGTTGGCTCAGGCTTCCATCCTTTCTAAGGTAGTAAATTGAAGACCCAGTTTGTGGGGGCAATAAGCTGACTTTGTATAAAATATACAAAAGTATGAAGGCTATTGCTTAACGCATTGTCCTGAGTCTCCCGAGAAGGGCAGCATATAAATCTAATTTTTTAAAAAAGTGATAATAGAAGAGGACAAGTCTGGGGCTGTTTTGAATGTGAAATTAAAGGACAGATTACAAGAATGACATGGAGAAAAATTGGGTTTATAAATGAAACTGGATGATGTCTTTATAATTAAAAGGAATATACAAATAACAAATCAGAACAGGAACTTGGATAACTTTCTTATCTTGGATTTGAAAACATGTTAAATATATGGTAAAGTTTTTGAGAAGAAACAAACAGAAAATCACTTATTTTTCTTTTTCCTTTTAATTTTTATATTTTTCTCAGTTTGCACTAGTTTTTATTTTTGAATCTGTAAACTGTAATAAAATTATGTGAAAAAAAGTGATGATTTTAGAGTAGGAATCCTGTGTCTTACTGATGTTACTGAACCATTGGCTTTTATAGCCAGTAGTATGGGATTTGGAATTGGAAGGCTACTTGCTTTTGGTGACAATATTTAATTGAGATAATCTGAAAATCATACAATAGAGCTATCATTTGGAAGATAAGGGCATCATACTTTTAAAAATAATTTTTAGTGGCTGAGGAAGGGTCACAGAGAGGCTGTGATAATGTGAAATGATAGAGCCATTGTTCCTTTGCTTTGTCAAGAAGCTATATTGAAGATTACCTAAAGGCTTAATATACCTTATTTCTTTTCTAATTGTTTAAACTCATATGCATAGATGTTTTTATAGACTTAGGATTTTTCAGTGTGAGATGCTAAGGACCTAGATTCACAGATTAATTAATTATTTTATTTTATTTATTTATTTAATTATTTGTCAACAAGTACAAGGAAACAAGTATCAATCTAGACATAGACATGGACACATGAAAATTGGCACAAATAAATGGATATAAATAAGCAAAACATAGCTATAAACACATAAAACGAGTACATATAAATGGGGACACTATGACAGGGACGGTAGGCACGCTGGTGTGCTTATGCACACCCCTTAGGGACCTCTTAAAAAACATGTAAGGTCCACGGTAGACAGTTTAAGGTAAAAGGTATGGGGGTTGGAGAAACTAACAACAGGATCAGGTAGAGTGTTCCAGACATTTACTACTCTATTGCTGAAGTTGTATTTTCTGCAATCAAGATTAGAGCAGATTACATTTAGTTTGTATATATTAATAGCCCTTGTGTTATCGCGGTTGAAGTTAAAGTAGTCTTTAACAGTTAGTGTCGATATGGACTGTCATTGACCTGTTTTCAAAACAGGCGCATTTCGTCCCATGTAAGGGTCTGCCGTCTGCTAGACGTTTGTACCCGGTGAAGCAACTGCGGATCCAGAGGGTCTGAGAATTAGGACGTTATGGTAGATAATCTTGTGTACTAATCTTAGGTCAGAATGTAGACGGCGTAGTTCAAGGTTATCCAGGCCTAAAATTTCAAGCCTGGTAGTATAAGGAATTTTATTGTGAGCAGAAGAGTTGAGTACTCTTCTTATAAAATATCTCTGGACCCTCTCTAATGTATTAATGTCCGAAATACAGTGTGGGTTCCAGGCAGGGGAGCAGTATTCAAGGATAGGTCTGGCAATGGTTTGTATGCCCTTGTTAGAAGTATAGCCCAAACTATAGACCAAACTCTGTCTATATTCTGTTTGGACTCATTCTTATTCTTCTTATTGATCATCTACTTGGATTTTACTTCTATGGTGAGAAAAAAGAAAAACTAAATACATGGGCAGTTTGTATATCTTTCCTTTCTAGGTAAGTTGTGTATACTGGTCACTGTAAATTTCATCTCACTTTATACATGGATGGATGCATATAAGACATACATCCAGATCTACAGGATACAAGTGAAAAATTTCTAACATCTCCAAATGGCCATACATGTGCTTGAATTACTCCACATATTTACAATTCAACTAGTAATCTTAAAGTTGAACACAGTGGCAGCAATATATGTTGACAGCATGTGATGTTATACTGCCAGCCATTGTAAGTGTAAGTTGATAATTAAGTTATATTATGGATATGGATTATAAATTATGCTGCCTGAACAAAAGGACCAACTGCTGAGCCATCTTCTCTGCCTGCTTTATTTTTGCATAATATTGGAAGCTTGTCCATGTGCAATGATTTTCTTATCTAAGAATACCAGCTGCTTACTGTCGGCTGAAACGAGTTGTTCCTTTCTCCATCACTGTCATAAGGAGACAGAAATATGTGCATGACTTTCATAATGCCTTTTCATAATGATGGATGCACTTTACTTAGAAAATTGATTATAAAAATAGAAAATCAGCTTTGAAAAGCAATTTAAAGCCAGGGCATTTGTCTGTTTGTGATCATATTGGAGCTAATGAGTATATTTTGCTTGTGTAGTTAATATTTTCAAACTATTACAGAATTGTTAATATAGAGAAGCCAATGTTTGTAGTATGATAAACATTTTACTGATTTGCACCCATATTATATGCTAACCATTTAGTCTATTATTTGAATGGAAGATGCATGTAAAATGCAAATATAATTTACAGCTAAAGTAGCTATCTCATTTAGAATAACAACAGAATTGCAGTAAGTACATTGATCTATTTTTATCTTAAAGTGACATAAGTAGATAATTTATATAACAAATTGAATGGAATTGCTATTTTATGATTACAGTAACCGTATACTGTAAATTGGCTATACGTGTGTGTGTGTGAGTACAGTTTTTCTATCTGCAAGTTACAGATGCCTAGAAGTATTCAACTTCTTATCCCATGCTCCATTTTTAGCTTGTGGACTCTAGGAGAGGTTGCAGAAATGAAAGCTTTTGTTCAATCATGTATAACAAAAGAATATTTATTTATTTATTTATTTATTAAATTTCTATACCGCCCTTCTCCTGGCGGACCCAGGGCGGTGTACAGCCAATTAAAAACCAGTACATAAACAATTTAAAAACATCCTAAAATCAATATAAGTTAAGGCTGAAGGTATAAAACCGGCTAAAAACTCTAAAAAGTTTAAAATTTAAAAATGTGTTAAAATATTTAAAAATAGGAGGGATCAGGCAAGTCCGGCGAGTTGGAAAAGGTGCGTCTTTAGAGCCCGACGAAAAGTCCGGAGGTCAGCAATAGTTCTCAGTTCTGGAGGCAGATCATTCCAGAGGGTGGGGGCTACCACAGAGAACGCTCTCCCCCTGGGGGTCGCCAGCCGGCATTGTCTGGCTGACGGCACCCTGAGGAGGCCCTCTCTGTGGGAGCGAACCGGTCGGTGGGAGGCAATTGGTGGCAGAAGGCGGTCCCGTAAATACCCTGGTCCTAAGCCATGGAGCGCTTTAAAGGTGATTACCAACACCTTGAAACGCACCCGGAAGTCAACCGGCAACCAATGCAGCTCACGCAGGAGAGGTGTCACGTGGGAGCGCCCTGTCGCTCCCATAATGCCCCGCGCGGCCGCATTCTGCACCAGCTGAAGTCTCCGGGTGCATCCCAAGGGGAGCCCCATGTAGAGAGCATTACAGTAGTCCAGGCGAGACGTGACGAGCGCCTGAGTGACTGTGCGTAGGGAGTCCCGATCTAGAAAGGGCCGCAACTGGCGTATCAGGCGAACCTGATAGAAAGCCCCCCTGGCCACGGCTGTCGTATGATCCTCTAAAGACAGCCGTGGATCCAGGAGGACGCCCAAGTTGCGCACCCTTTCCGTGGGGGCCAATGATTCGCCCCCAATAACCAACGATGGAGTCAGTTGGCTATATCGGGACGCCGGTAGCCACAGCCACTCGGTCTTGGAGGGGTTGAGTCGAAGCCTGTTTCTCCCCATCCAGACCCGCACAGCCTCAAGGCACTGGGACATCACCTCCACGGCATCGTTGGGGTGGTCTGGGGTGGAAATGTACAGCTGAGTGTCATCAGCGTACTGATGGAAATCCACCCCAAAACCACGGATGATCTCACGCAGCGGCTTTACATAAATGTTGAACAGAAGGGGCGAGAGGACCGACCCTTGTGGCACCCCACACACAAGGCGCCTCGGGGTCGACCGCTGCCCCCCTGTCAACACCGATTGCGACCGGTCAGAGAGGTAGGAGGAGAACCACCGAAGAACGGTGCCCCCCACCCCCAATCCCTCCAACCGGCGCAACATGATACCATGGTCGATGGTATCAAAAGCCGCTGAGAGGTCTAACAGCACCAGGATAGAGGAGCACCCCCTACCCCGGGCCCTCCAGAGATCATCCACCAACGCGACCAATGCCGTTTCGGTGCTGTAACCAGACCTGAAACCGGACTGGAGCGGGTCTAAATAGACAGCTTCATCCAGGTACCGGGGGAGCTGCCATGCCACCACACTCTCAACAACCTTTGCTAAAAAGGGAAGGTTGGAGACCGGACGATAATTTGCCAAAACAGCTGGGTCCAGGGAGGGCTTCTTGAGGAGGGGCCTCACCACCGCCTCCTTAAAGGCGGTCGGTAGGGCACCCTCACTCAAAGAAGCATTTATAATCTCCTGGAGCCAGCCTCGTGTAACCTCCCGGGAGGCCAGCACCAACCAGGAGGGACACGGGTCCAATAAACATGTGGTAGCGTTCAATCTCCCCAGGATCCTGTCCACGTCCTCGGGAGCCACAGGATCGAACTCAGCCCAGATAACACTCTCAAGACCGGGCTCAGTCACCTCGCCCGAATCAACCCAGTCGGCGGCCAACTCATCCCGAATCTGAGTTATTTTATCATCCAGATATTGAACAAAATCCTCAGCACGTCCCTGCAAGGGATCCTCCCGCGCTCCCAGATGAAGGAGGGAGCGGGTCACCCTAAACAGGGCGGCTGGGCGATTATCTGATGACGCAATAAGGGCGGCGAAATAATTAGATTTCGCCGCTTTTATTGCCACTAAGTAAGTCTTAATATAAGCTCTTACTAGTGTCAAGTCAGAATCGGAGCGACTGGCCCTCCAACCGCTCTCTAGGCGTCTTTTCCGGCGCTTCATCTCCCTCAGCTCCTCGGTAAACCAAGGAGATAAGTGAGTTCGGCGCCGGGTCAGAGGCCGCAAAGGCACGACACGGTCCAAGGCCCCACCGGCCGCCCTATCCCAGGCAGCCACCAGGTCCTCAGCCGAGTCGCGTGTCAGTGTCTCAGGAAATGGCCCAAGCTCCGTCTGGAACCTATCAGGATCCATCAGGCGCCTGGGGCGGAACCACCTAATTGGTTCCACCTCCCTGCGGTGGGGTGCAGCGGTCAGAAAGTCGAGTCGGAGGAGCGAGTGGTCAGTCCATGACAAGGGTTCGACGCCTATATCCCCAGTACCAAGACCACCCAACCACTGACCAGAGACAAAAACTAAGTCCAGGGTGTGTCCACCAACGTGAGTCGGGCCCTGAATTACCTGGGTCAGGTCCATGGCCGTCATGGAAGCCATGAACTCCCGAGCCATCTCAGATGTTTCACCGATGGATGGCAGGTTGAAGTCCCCCATGACTATAAGCCTGGGAGTAGCAACCGCCACCTCGGCTATAACATTGAGAAGCTCGGGCAGGGTTGTTGCCACGTGGCAGGGAGCCAGGTACGTGACTAACAGACCCATCTGCCCACCAGGGCCCCACCTCACATAGATGGACTCACACCCGGCTATCTGAGGTACAGTGGCCTCCCTCGGACCCAGACCTTCCTTAATAATGACCGCTACTCCCCCACCCCTGCCCTGGGCTCTCGGCTGGTGAAATGCAAGGAAACCCGGTGGGCACATCTCCACGAGGGGGACCCCCCCCTCGTGGCCCAACCAGGTCTCGGTAATACCAGCCAGGTCCGCACCCCCCTCTTGAAGAAGATCACATATGAGGGGGGCCTTATTTACAACGGACCTCGCGTTGCACAACAGCAGCCGGAGCCTCGGGTCCTGAGACTCTAGACAACCCGGGGAACGGGAATAGCTCAGGGGACCGGGGCAAGCAATCGCTCGAAGACAGCGAGTGCGTGCCCCCACCACACGATAGTCCCCTGCTCTCGCCATATCTGCCCCTCCCACATAACGTAGGAATCACACCACCCTCGACAGAGGGCTCAATCAGAGCCCTCTTGCCTCCAGCAACTACACCTCCCGTGGCATCACAGACTGCCAGGCCTGTCCCTTTCCCCTCCGGGTTTCCCCCCAAACCCACACCCTCCCCCACCCCAGAACCCCCTAAAACACCCCTTAAAAAGCAGTTAAAAAACCCCTCAATCCCCGTTTCGCAGCATGCCACCTCTCGGGGTCCCAAGACCCGTCATTAAGGTAGGCCCTCGATAACGTGGAGGGCCAAACCCGCGAGAGGGGGGAATCTCGCAGGGCAAGAAGCGTGGACCTAGAGAGCATCCAACAGATAGAGCAGGAAAATGGGGCATGGCATAGGTCCATAAACATAGTCGTAATTCCAGATGTCCTAATGCAGGACCAGGACAATCAGGAGAGAAACGCCGCTACCCTCTCACGGTAGCGACCCGGAGTCTCTGTATTCTGTCCCTGAGGGGGAATGTCCAAGCCACCCTCTCACGGTGGTTCAGCCGACAACAGGTACGTTGGAAAGTCCAAGGCCACTCTCTCACTGTGGCCCGGCAGAATTGTCCTGTGAATGTGGCACCCCCTCAGATAGATGGTAACAACCGGCTCCGCAATCCTCCCGTGAGCTGGCCTGTCTTCTCATAGCCAGCCAGCGGAGTAATGAAATACAGATGGAACGCCAAATGCTGATAAAAACGCCCAAAGGTCCGAAGCACCACTCTGGACGTGGCGGCCTGATAATAAAGGGGCGGGCAGGATTGAGGGCCAGCAGAGGACAAGCGGGATGGAGGGAAAGGGGACCCTCACCAGCCTCCAATAGGGCCGTAAGCCCGCTGGCTGCTGGGGGCCCGCTGGAATCATTGGCCCCCCAATCTCATCACTGCCACCATTCACTGGCCGCCATCTCCTTGCCACCCATCGCCATCTCTCCCCGCATTATTATTTCCTCAGCGGGGGCTTCGCGGGGGTTTCGCAACGGCTGCCCTCTCACTGCAGCCGCCGCTCGCCGCTCGCCGCTTGTCTTCGCCACCCCTCCCACCGCGCCACCATCTTCCGCGGCGCCTCTCAGCTGACCAAAAAGGGGGGGGAAGCGGCGGGGATCTTCAAAACGGGGTGGCGGACTCGCAGCGCCGCCCAGCTGTTTAAGGGCGGCGGAAGCCTCCAGAGATATTCCAAGGGCTTCGCCACGGCTGCCCTCTCACTGCAGCCGCCGCTCGCCGCTCGCCGCTTGTCTTCGCCCCCCCCACCGCGCCGCCATCTTCCGCGGCGCCTCTCAGCTGTTCTGGGCGATGGAGGCGGCGGGGGTCTTCGGCATCTTCTGGTGCACGCTGGCGGGCGACAACCCCACCAGCGTGATGGCCGCATATTCCGCTGGCTGGGCAGGGGGCTGCCGATGGGCTGCAGCCCCCACGGACCTGCTAAGAGCCAGCCAAAAAGCCCATCTTCCTAGGACGCCCAAGATACGATCGCCATCTTGGGCATGCGCCTTGGGGATATTCAATAGCCTTTGATGGGCAATGGAATCACTTATTATATACATCATTTTGGTGGCATTGCCTGGCTTTTTTGCCAAGAACAAGCCTTACATTTATCAGAGGCCACATCTTTGGCATTTTATCAGACAAGTAGAAAAATGAACTACTTTCTTGTTGGTAATTTGTATAACAAAAGGGAATGAAAAGGAAAATTCTTATTGACAGAATGTATCACTAACATTCAATAGGTGAATGTTTATATAACTACTGCTAAAAAGTGTAGAAAATATTTTTACTACCTACAATGGCATATGAAATACAAGATCAATATGTGAAATGTATGATAGGTTTTCCTTGACAATATTCTATCAATATTATTAAAATGGTGTCAAAATTTTGAAAGGTTGCAGCCCATTTTCTAAGATATTTTTTATAAAGTTATTGCATGATAATAAAGGAAAAGGTAAGCCATGAAAAGACTGAAATATGTCAATGGTTTGATGCAAATATTTTGACATATAGCAAGAAGGGTTAACAATCAATGACTGTTCCTGGTAATATATCTGGAACCAGTGTACATCTTATGAACAGTGACTAAGATCCAAAGTTTCAGAGTACTTCAGTTATGACAGAAGAAGAGGAGGAAAAGGAAGAGGAGGAGGGAAGATGATGAAGTTGAGGACGATGAGGGTGAAGATGATGACGATGCAGTAAAAGAGTTCAAATTTTATTATGAAGCATTATCATTGTACATTAAACTAGAGGATGCATGCTGAAGTAAGCCTTTTGCAAGTGGATTGGTGTACCTTTGCAATTCCACAGTTGGTTCATTTATTGATGTTGAGATAGAGGAAAGAAGTTCTGCTTAGGACTTTATTGCCCTCCAAAAGATTTTATTTATTTAAAGTATTTATTTATTTATTATTAATTTACTTATTTATTTTATAGCAAAATAAACTCCCTGGAATTTTGTTTGGCCCTATGAAGCCATAGTCCTTCACTTTGGGTTGAGATAGATGTTTCTAGCTGATGTTCCTATTGTGGTTGTTAATTCCTTAAAACCATACTCCACTGTCTACAGCTTCCCTGTTATAGCAAACCCTGAAAGTTTCAAAGAATGCTTTTTGTCAAGCAGTAGCCATACATACTGTGCAGCAAGCTACAGCTGAAACTTGGGATTTTCAAAAGCAACTTACATTGTAGAAGTGTAGCCTCTGTTTTAACAATCCAGTGCTCTTCTCCTCCTGGACCTGCTGAGGCATCATAGAGCTGTTCTGTGTCTAAAGGAATTTCTTGATATGCAGAAAGTCATTGCACTGAATTGAATACATATATAGTTTTTACATTTTCATACCTGTCATGCTAGTGATAACTCTGGAAGACAAGCAATGTTAACAAAACAGACACCAATGGAATTCTAGGAACACTGCTGGAATTATTATTGTAAGGTATAATAGCAAACCTGTCCAGGTTTTTCTCTCTTCTATCATATACTAAACAATATCAAGATGGTTGACTACTTCATATTTCTGCCTCACACTGGACTATATAATCTTTCATCCCTCCTTAATGGTATATGCTTTCATTTCCCCCATAACAATGCTTTCATATCTTTCCCAAGGTCAACTATAAATATCTTTTCTACTAGTCAGACAAATAGACAAGTAGAAGTGAAGTTCTCTGTGGTGTAAGGCATACTCATATAGGGCTTTAAAAGTGACAACCAGCATCTTGAATTGCACCAGAAATGCACAGGCAACCATGGAGTGCAGCTCATGGAGTAGTGATGTTACATGTGCCGTTTAGCTGACACCATTTATTACCTGTGTAGCTGCATTTTGTACCAAGTGCTATATTGCTGTTGTGGCTATCTTTCTATTGAGGACTGGAATTTTACAATTTTATATGTGCCTTTCCCCTTAATTTGAATATAAATAGAGCTGCTTCTTATTTCATTTATATTTAGAGCCAGGAATGGATCTATTATACAACTTCCAGACTAGGCATGCTTTGGCAATGATAATCTGGCATACATTTCAACATTTCTTGTTTTTTTTCACAAATAAATATGTATGCTATGTAAAAGCCAAACATACAGATGGCACTGGAAACAGTAAACTATAGTTAATCATTGAATGCCAATCATGATTGAACATGCCTGACAAATAAAGCACTGTTGTTTTTTTACAACTTTTGTATTTTGATAAGACCGAATAACAACAAAAATGGAGCCAGAGGAGAAAGAGGAATCATTGTTACTATTTTTGTCTGGCATAATATGAGCTATTGGGAAGCTTTCCATTTTGCAAACATGAAATACATTGGCTTATATATGATTTGTGAAAGATTTTGTAATAGAAGGAGCCAGAATACGACTGTCATAAAAAGTGCCCATGTTGTGTATAATCTACTACACATCATGTCTTTGTATTGTGACTCAAGCATCTTTATTTTATGTGTTTATGAAAATATGTTGCTTGCAGAGATTAAATCTCAAGAAAGGACAACAAAGTAGAGATTGAAAACAAAATCAGTACATATTCCAGGTGGATGGTGAGATAGTAAAAAATGTGATGTACATTAGGCTTTCCTCCTGTGGAAAATAACTTACTTGCAGAATTAGGTTTTTGACTGTGCTTGACTATGTCAGCACGGAACTTTCCTACTTTTGAAGGAGAATAATGATGGAGATTAGTGAAGAACATATAGATATATCCAAATTGAGGACTTCATGAAGGCAGCAAAAGGAGATGTTTGTGGAAAAAAGAAGACAGTAGAAGAAGTTGCACAGGAACAAAGAAGGCAAAGAAGGCAGGAAGAGAACCCAAGGCAGAAGAAGGCACTCCTTCTAATAGGAATACTGAATACTTGAACACATGCTAACAAGAGAAGGCAAACTAAATCAATGACTATGCCACTGGAGCTAATTTAAAGCTCTGGATATAAAAGGCAACGGTTTTCTGAGATAATTCAGTCAGCCCAAGAGAAAGGGCTCATCTCCACAATTACTGACAAAACTAAAGCTCTCCATTGGGAGAAAAATAAGAGTGTTGATGTAGCAACTACATTTGGTAAGTTTCTCCCTAACTTGGTCTTTCAGTTCTTTCAATAATGCACTCATTGTCTGTGTAACTTAGCCAATCTACCTTGCTGCTGGTTGTCCTCTTCACTTTATATTCAGCTTTCTCAGCATTTCTCAGCATTTGAGCCTTCTCCAAAGAGCTAGTTCTCTTCATAATATGTTCAGAGTAGGATTATTTGAAGCTGATCATTTATATCTTGAATAAGAATTATGGGTTGATTTGCTTGATAATCCATTTGCTTCTTTTCTTGGGCATCCATAGAATTCTCAGAAGTCTTCTCCAACATCAAAGTTCAATAGTTCAATATATTCAAAAGCCTCAATATTCTTCCCATCGTACTTCAAATTTTTGCTTCCATAGAGCGTCACAGTAGAATACCATTGTTGCAAAATGCTGATATTTAGACAGTCATATTTGTTGGTTATGCAGTCTTTACATTGGAGACTAGATCTGTCCTTCAAAAATCTAGATCTAGATGGCTGCTGCCATTATTATTATTAACTTATCATCATCTTGAATAAACTGAATATTTGCAACACAGATCTGCTAGGTTTACTTACACATTCACCCCTCCAACCAAAAATATGAAAGTAGTAAAGTATGACTCCTGTATTATGTTCTGCTCTATACATCAATAAATTCTTCATACTGTGGGGACATTATAGCTTAAAAATCAAGGGAGACATGAATATATAGACAGTGGTATCTTCTATTGTTCAACAGTTTTACTTTTGGTGCAAGTATTTACTTCACAATAAATCTGAAGATAAAAAAAAGAGAATAATATCTTTTTGGAACTTTTTGGTTGAAAATTTGAACTGTGCATTCAGGTTTCCATATGAAATATTCTATATTAGTAACCTGTCTATGAATAATAAAGCTAATATGTAGTTTCCCAACACATAATCTTCCTGTTTCGAGCTTAGTGCCTTTAGTCATTACTCCAAAGTGGCTCTCATGAAAACTTTAAACAGCTATTACAGCTCATCGGTTTTATTTTGTGCAAAACTATGTTTAACCCTTTTTTACTCTGATGGTTGAATCATCTTAAGAAATTTTTGAGGTCTAAAGGGTATTTCAGAAGAAAAATGAAAAATATATTATTTATTCTTATTAGAAATTGAAGCGTTTGTTGTATATCTAAACTTACTGTACATTTAATTTGATTTCTGGCATCTGATATAAACCTACATATTTCCTTCTTTTGAAAACATAAGGATAATTCAATCGCTCACTTAGTTATCTGAAAACAATCAAGATGAATGATCTATTAAGTAATTTTACAGTAAATTAGCAATTTTATTTTTAAATATTGTGATAAATCAATGGTCAGCTATAGGAGCATTATTTGCAATCAATTGATCATGTTTTAAATTATTTCTAATAAGATAATCTAAAACACAATGCCCTTTGGGACAGTTACAAAGTATGCCTGGAATTCATATACTACTATATCATATTACTCAGGAAGTCTAATATATTTTACAATACATTCAGAATATATATTATACTAACGTAAAGCTCTTTTAAACCTTTATATATTATATTTTGGGTGGAAATATGAAGGAAGATCTCTATAACAGATATTAGTTATTCAAAGTTTTTAAAAGAACTCTTGTTTATATTTTACTTTTATAAAGGTTTGCATTCCAAGATGCAGTGATCATATCCCCAAATTGTTCTATTATTCATTTCTTAAATAGAGTTTTTTTAAAAAAACTTATTAAAAGCAAACAAAAACCAAACTAAAATAAACACTGTAAATGTAGCTAAGATTAAAAGTTTTTTTTTTGAGGGGGGCACTTTGTGCATGTAGGGAAAAGACACTTAAACTTTAACATGATATGCATTGGTGATAGCTATGTTTGGAATTATGAGCACTAAGGCCTAGCTTTGGGTGGAGGGTACACTTGAGTGTATGTTTTTATTTGACCCGATCAGATTTTGCAATTCTATTCTGTCAAAAATGAGAAAATATTATGGATGCTTTTTGCAAAGGTATTGTTCTGGTTTTGATGGTAGTTCCAGGGCTATCCCATTGGTAGTTGTGAGCATAAGCTTTTTAATGCACAAAGTGTAGCAGTACTTCAGCCAATCTGTGATAAAAGAGAAAAAAAGAGATCACTATGGAAACAGCAGGGAGATTCTAAAAGGCTTTTTTATAAAGTCAATGTCTGATGTTTGTGACTGTGGAAGCAAAATATTCATAAATCTGTATGATGCTATCATTTCTGATTTGTTATCATAGCAAATGCCAAGTAGTCTGGCCATAGTTTTATAAAGCGCTTTCTTTTGCAAAGAGAATTACTGGTCCTCCAGAGAGAGAAGGCAGAATAAGCCAAAAAGCATGTAGGAGATAACAGTACTGTCTTATTTGCTTACATTATATATCATATAAACACAGCATCATGTGTGTATGTGTGTGTTTAGGGTTTATACATCTGAAACACCAGTATGATTTCCAGAAAAGTACTAACTCAAGAGAGATTGAATACAAGTAAGAAAACGTTTTCTCTATTACATGTCTGCCTTTCATCTGATATTGAAAACCTGTAACCTTCTGACTTCAATCCAAAAGATATAAATGAGGAAGGGATAAAACCTTCATGGCACAAAGAGAGTGTTAGGGACCAACAAATAAAAGTAACTGCTGCTGCAACAACTCTCCTGGACTTGCTTAGATGTCAGTCAGCTAGATTCCCTGGATGAGTTTCAGAAGATTGTTGTGCTTTGAGGTAATGCAGCATCCCTGGCCCGGGAAAGGCTAAGCAGTGCTGGCATTTAGTTTCTGTTTTTTTCAGTCCTTCCTGCTGAAGCACTTAGTAAAGCCAGGAGGCATCAGTTTCTTGTTCTCTACAACTACAAACTCGGGCTGAAAGAAAACTATGGTAAGCTGGCTGCTATCACTGACATTTAAATATACCTTTTATTTTGTGTTCTCAATCCAATAGGATAACTCTGAGATTTTAAAAATATAGATATGCATTTTTAAATATTGTGCAATGGAAAAATCAGGTTTATTTGATTTAATTTGTTAATGATGATTAGAAATATAGGAAATTGGAGGGATATGTGTAAAGGTGGACTTACAGGTTGTTGAAATAGATTTTATGACCACATGAAGGGATTGTGTCAAGTCTAAACATATGATAGGCAGCCTATTATTATTTTAGATGAAGTATTATTATACACCTTAACTTTAGATGTTTCATGGTGTAAGTCTAACTAAAACAGTGAAGATTACTGTTTTTTGAACTACATTTTTTGAAGATTGCAACTTGAAATTGGAGAGTTAGACGAAAGAGTTAGAGTTGAGTTGGAAAGTTAGACGAAAGAGGGGCTTGCTAAAATCATATAATTACTAAAGTTGGCTATGATTTTTAACTGGACCAGTATTACTAAAAATGGGGATGTTTTTCAAGCCTAGTGATACGAAATTGGCAATGCATTCCTTTGAAAATGTAGACGCAAATCTCTGAGCCATAAATACAAATCTAAAAATGAATTGCTTTGTTATATTGGTTTTGCTCTTTCATGAACACCATGGTAATCTATTATCTATGAAGAAAATTGACTTTTTGAAGGGAAATTAAATGGCTTTTAAGAGCTTCCTAAAGGAGTGTAGTATGTTGGAAAAAAGCCAATAAAACTTGTGTTTTAAATGGTAAAGATCTTGCTACATTTATAATTCATGTTGTGTTCAGACTGTATCAGAAGATGATGACAGCACTAACTATAAAGGGCAGGCTGATGGTACAAGAGCAAGATCTTGGATGTCTGAATTTCTCTAGTGAAGATATTCTACACATGGCCTTTCCAATCAGTAACGTCAATGGAACAAAATTACAAGGTAGATGTGAATGAACTAACAGACAACTTGATAGCTTTGAGGAAGTCAAAGATTATAAACCACACATTTTTTTTGAAATAATATCTTTTATTTGATTTTGTTTAAGTATGTTACATTTTATTTTGTTATTTTTCTGAGAAAAGTTTTCAGCTTTTGCTTCTAGATAAGAAGAACAGAAACTGGGGAAACAAATTGTCAGTATTAAAATTGCAGATAAAACAATGTTATAAAACATATTTCTCTTCAGCATTATGTTTTATAACTAAAGATCTTTGAGATGTAGATTTGTGCCTAGAGCCAGGTGAGTGGCTGAAAACTCGACCCACCCATGGTGGTGACTGAAAATTCTACCCACTTAAGGTGGCAGCTGAAAACTCTATCTCCACCTATGGGATTTCTAATGAGTTTTTAGATAGAGGAAATTCTGGAGCTAATGAATTACCAACTGGAAGGTTTTTTTCAACATATCTTTATCATGTTATAAGGTCAATATTGCAGGAATATTTGATAAACAAAAGCTGTCAGTAATTTTTTCCCAAATTATTGTGCAAATGATGCTAATAAATAATGTTTATAACTATTACTGCTGTGATTTGTGCACTGCTGTGATTTGTGCACTGCTTCCTGCCTAACTCTATTTTTATGAAAACAATACTTAAAAAGTAATTTGTTGCAGAAATTTGAGGCTTATAAATTTAATAAATTATATAATGTTAGACTTTGGCCAAACTGGCTTTTGCTATCTATTTTCCGGAATCTGTAATATTAGAGCAACCACATTATCATCTGTAGGATTATAACACCCAGTAGTTGGGGGATTCCAGATTAGCAATTGTCATCTACTGTTACAACTAACTTTATAACTAAATTCTGATCTTTTTTCATATTTCTTTACGTTGGAGATTTTGGTCAGTAGTTTTGCCTCCATCTAACCAATATAGGTTGCGAACCAATGAACAGTAAACTTGCTTAGGTCCTAATGAAATATATACTGATTTCAGAACTGTATCAATAACGTAGAATGTAAGTTGGTATTTAAAATAATTTATAACTAAGAACTAATTGAATTATCATAGTTCATATCTAGCAACTCTCCAATGTTAAATTTCTTTAAATGTTATAGTAGGAAAGTTACTATTTTAAATACACAGAAATGAAATGTGTGGTAATAAATATTATTTATTTAATACATAATTTAATTTATTTAAAATTTATTTTAATTTTTATTTTATTTATCAACTTCATTTAATCATTATTAAATGAAGCTGATATAAGCTGAGTATTTTCTGGGTATACTTGACACCTACACACAC
The DNA here is from genome assembly GCA_030761175.1 of Masticophis lateralis. Classification (NCBI taxonomy): domain Eukaryota; kingdom Metazoa; phylum Chordata; class Lepidosauria; order Squamata; family Colubridae; genus Masticophis; species Masticophis lateralis. The sequence continues at coordinate 36,999,471 of JAUDYJ010000006.1, read as the reverse complement.
AGAAAGAGCGAGACAGATACACATATTTCTAGATCTAAGTACTTTCTGGATAATACATTAAAACTCTATAACTATAAAGAAATCATCATAGATAATACTAATGAGTTAGTTGAAGGGAACGCTATAACTGCAACCTTAAATATCATCTGCATATACCATCTGATTATGCATGAAAGAAACCATGCTTCTAGTTTTTGTATAAACCAAATCATTTCAAGCAAGTCAGAAAACAAAATGAATCCTAGAGAATTGTAAGAACTCTTGCTATGGGAATTTATGCTTTTTTCTCCTTCTTCTAGCTTAGAGACTTCTAACTTCTAAATATTGAGAATATTTTTTTCTGAAAAACACTCAAAGTTAAAGCATTACATACAGAAAGTGTAGTTATATCATAATTTTTGTTTAATGACATGTAAGAACATGCTAATAAGTTGAAATGCATGGATTTTTTGGAGAAATGTTAGCAGATCTAGATAGGATGAATCTGGTGAAAACAGTCTGAGTAATATTCTTTATGATACTGTAGTGATGCACTAGTTCACAGAGTCTAGGGATGTCTTGATTAGGCCATCATGAGGGGCCAGAAGGGATTGTCAAAAAGATAAAGAATGGACACAGTCATCTATCACAGGCACTTTAAGGATAGGACATTCCAACATGCGTGCAGTTGAATTAAATACTCTTAGCTTTTAAAAAATTTTAATCCCATTTTTCAAAACACTATTGTTGTAAACTTTTTTATTCTATTTTTACCAAAAGGGAGAATTTTGCAGGAAGCAAATCTAGTTTCATTTTGACTTAAAGAGTGGTTTCATATGATTCTCAAGTAATATATTAGGATAGTGTAATTTCTCTGAAGCTTTGAGAAGCAATTCCACCCGCCCACAATTAGAAAAGTTAAGCAGCTATATTGCTTGTGCCGTGATTCTAATCTTGGTATAGTCCACTTATGTAAGTGACATTTAAGCTATCAGGTAAGGAGTTTGGATACCATAGCCAAAGCATCAAGTTTTGTCCAGTCTTTATAGTGAGATATAAGTATCCATCTGATTTATGGTATGGCAAATAAAGAATAGGTGATTTTGTTTATATCACTGGATGTACTATATGAAAGCTTTAGAAGGTAAAATATGTTTAAGCTGTAGAACAAGTAGACTACATATTAAGGAAAAGTGATAACTTGTCTAGACAGGAAAGTTGAGAAATATTCTATTCTCTCTTAGGAATACTAAGAAATGTCCCTATTTGGAACACATTGACTTGAGACATTGTGGTGCTATAAAGCTATATCTTTATTCAAGTTTCTCAATGCTATTTTAATGATTGCAAAACAGCATTTGCATACTGCTATTAGATAACACTATCAAAACAAGTTTGGGTTAATGTGTGACAAATGAATACATTTGAGAAAAACTGATTTGAGAAATTATATATTTTTTTAACAGGCTGACCTTGCTAGTTTGAGCTGCTTGAAGAAGCAACAGGATATTTATGTAATTGATTTTTTCAACTATAATACGTTTATGTTTATTTTAGAGAATCTTTTATAATTTTTAATTTTATCATAAAATATTACATATGCATAGGAAATTTATAGACTTTGGCATCATTTTCTTAAAATATTTATTGTTCCTTTCTGTAAAAATCTGCATTAAAATGGCTTGGCCAAGATTCATTGTTTTGAATTATATTGTTCATCCTTACTGTGGAACATTTTATCTTTTAAAACTGAAGATATATTATAGTACATCTCATGTAACAGCAGTTCACTCAGGAAAAAGCACATATGACTTCCTTTTAATAACAACAATCCATTGTGATCCTTTCCATGTAAGAAAAAAGCACTGCTCAAGTCATACTCTCAAAGTCATACTCAAATTCCATTGCTTTTTTAAAGGATAAGTTAAAACAAAAATGAATATATACGGCAGAATACCAATTTCATCTGAAACTTTCTTTGCAGATTTTGAATGTGCGGTGCTAGGACTTTAAATCCTGTGAGTTTTTAAAAGTGTAAATCTTCTTAGTTTCCTCTCATTTTGTCTTTGCTATTCATCCTTTTACTTTTATTTGGAAGGAGCATTACTTGTAGCTTATGAAATCCAAAGTTGAGGAGCATCATTTATAAATAAATCACAGTGGGTTCAATCTGTTGAGGAATAAATATTATTTTCTCGATGAAATATCCATTTTGAAATACAATGGATATAGCTCATACTGTAATGAATACTGAAATTTATTACTGGTGAAAAATTCTTACTTGCATACATTTATCATTCAGAAAATAAGACGACTGAAATCAGCAATAGGAAATAGTTTGCAGGATCAGCCAACATACACCCGGCTACAAGTAGCATAAATTATGTAGACATTTTTCACGGGAGGTATAACTCAGTTCCTCAAAGTACCGATTAGTTTCCTAAACATATTTTTCATTATGCAATTGTGTGTGGTTTTTAAGAATACACGTGCATGTGCGTACACAGTCAAATACGATTTCTTGGTTTCTTGTGAAGGGGGAAAAAAACCCCTCATGTACCAAACACTGCATTTAACCCATAGGGAGCTGCAGAGGATTATGGAGGTTTAAAAAAATAAATAAATTCAGGCTCAGTGGTTGTTGAGATCTGCCAGAGATTGGCGGCTGGTTGCAGCTCAGTCCGCGGAACAATAGGTACCTGTATTCTGCATGGACCGCTGGGCAGGGACCAAGCAATCTGGGAAAAGCTTTGCCTATTACGCTGAGGCTTCCTCCGGGAGAATGCATAATGAGAGCCCCACTTTCCCGCGGTGGAGAAGCGAGGAACGCGAGAAGGAATCGTGATTCTTGCACGAGGAGGGGACGACTGAGTTTTAATCATTTCTAGCCAGCCTCGGCTTGGCCTGAACGTGAGGTTCTCGGTCTAGAACCCAGCGGGCTGCCTTTCCCCTTTACTACTTCAGTCAGGCACTTCTCGCTGCAGAAGAAGCACATGCCGCTCCTCGCCTGTTCCAGGCGGGCGGGAGCGCGCGCGCTCACGCCTCCGCGCCCCCCATCCCCCCCCCCCCCCCCCCGCTGGTCTGAGCAAGCAGCTTAAGTGTCACCGCTACAACCGAGCCCAGTGCAGCACCCGTCGCCATGGTGTGAAGAGGGGGGCCCGGGAGATGACAACAACGAAGGAGCTTCGTTCGGCTTTGAAGTTGGGGTAAGGGAGAGTCTTTATTTCCTCCAGACTTTTCGGGTCCTTGAAGAGTAGGGTTTTATCCTAGGCTTACCTTATTTTCAGGGTGAAGCTCTTTGCAAAGCCCGGATCGTAGGCATACATTGCCTATGCAGAAACGGACTTGCCCCTCTTTTTCGGAGATGAGAACTCTTCGAATTCGAGTGGCTTTTAACATTCGGCAGCCAGAATGGATTCTTTTCTTTTCTTTTTTCCTTTCTTTTTGCAGGTCTATGGTCCTTGGAGTAGAGCGCTTACTTGTTCGTTAGAGTTTAGAGTGAAAAATGTCCCTTCGCCCTGGCTATCCGTCCCATTTTTTACTTTTTTTACACTCTTGCCTGTCTTGAGGTCAAAGACTTCTTAAAAATTAATGAACTTCCCTGCCGAGTTCAAATAACATAATATACATGAAGGGCTGAAGCAGAAGACCTTACGATCTCAGGGATATTTTTCGTACAGGTGTAAAGTTTAAACTTTAATATGCTGCTTTCTGAGTACTTTATATTAATTGAAAGTATGTTTTTGCATTAGAAAAATGTCAACTATCTAAAATATTAGCACAATGCAATGTTAACAAAACACATTGCACAGTATGACAGAAGTGGGCAGGGTTTTTTTTTTGAACTGCATAAATAAATAATACCGTGATTGTCCCTATAACATAGGTGTGTAGTAGATTATTGTTAAGAAATTTCCTAAATATGTAATTCAGAGACATTCATAACAATTGAGGAAAATGCAGTTTGAACCATAAATTTTAAGTTATACCTTAAAAAGATGGCCAAGAATGTTAGCAAAATAAATTAAATTATACAATGAAACATAAAACATCTTAAAAAGTCTAATATGTACCTTTTGTTAGTTATGATGATGAAATGAAAGCCAAGAATTATTATTTGTTAGTTTAAAAAACAGCTAGGACTAGCTACAGCAAACAATCCTTTTAAAAGTCCTAATGGGTTCAGCAAAAGACTCTCTCTGATACAGAACTAAGTATTATCTTTTATTGGTTGTAAAATAGAGCAAAGGAGACAATTTGAAAGCAGTGTGTATTATGATCTGTGAGAGAGCTGCATTATGTTCAATCACCCATTTCTAAGTTTCATTTTATAATTATGCAATTATGCTTCTTTATGGAAAAATAACGTTGAGATTCGGTTTGCTTTGAAACATATTCATTTCAGCTGGAACGCATGTTATTTACTCAATGTGAGGCAAGGACAAGAAAATAGTTTTTCCTTTTGGACCTATTGTGATGATCTAATCTTTTTAATTTTGATTTTCACACCCCAGAAGAGAAATTTCAGCTCTTTCTATGATTGCTTAAGTCTTTCTAAATGTTTAAAAGACTATTCTTGGTTGCTATGGCCAGTCTGACCTTTCTCTTTGCCATTTTAGGGACTAAGGCAATCCTTTTTTTACATTAATTCCATCTACCTTGATTTATGTCTAAAATTGTAACTAAATGTCTTTGTTTCCAAGTGATAAATGTGGCATGTATTAATCATTTATTAGAAGTAAACACTGCTGTCCTACTCAAAATACGTTTTGTTCTGAGTTAATGGTATGGAACAAGCCACTCTCAGCAAACAACTATCTATTATTTTAAAAGCCACTGAAAACTTGGCTCCAGAAGGAGGAAATTGGCATTCACTTTCTCTTTCATCGGTGTTTCGTTTCTGATATCTGATGATGAGACAGCATGTAAACTGAAATGAATGCCTAGCGTTCCATTCTACAGCCAGATGTATATTGGGTCAATTTTGTATATGTATTCCATAATATCCCCCTCATAGTGTTTGTCTGCTATTTTATTATCACTGACTGTACAAAAGATATGCATATACAAGTAATTTTCTGATAGAGGCTCACTGTTTTATACTAGTTCATTGAATTAGCATCAGATTTTGTTGTTACAAAATATATTCACCTTTATTTAATGTCTCTTGCATATTAGAAAATCTCTTTCAGGTTTTTAAAGATGTTTTTCCCCCTGGTACAAACTGCTTATTGAGGAAATACAGCAGGGCTTCCCCCCCCCCCCCCCATTAAATGCAAATTACTGGTTTGACTTGTTGTTTGGGTTTTGTATGCCAGGCTAATGTAATAATGATCTCAGGCTAGCAGAGAAAATGATTTGGGAGTTTCAGATGCCTGAAAAACACATACATGCTTACCTTTTTTTCCTTAAAACAATTAGCTAAAATTGCAACTGTAGATGCAGCATGATACCTAATGAGTTACTAGTAAAATTTTTGATTTAATTAGCAAGTACACATACTAATATTTTTAAAGAATGTATTTCTTTAACATGCAGGAAGAGTGCATGACCAGTCCCATTGATTTTAGGGGTCCACTCTACATCTAGATACAAGGCATCAGCTAATGGTTTTCAAAACTGATTGCTGTCTCCCAATTAGGCATCAATTGGGAGACCTAAAGTAGTCTTTTAATATCGTAATAAGTGCTGTCCTATTGAATAATGTTTTATAATTTAAGGAAAGTTTTGTTTAAAGCATTTATAACTCTGATGTGATCCTTAATTCTATTGTATATCATGTAATATTGAAATTATAATTGAAGGTGTCTGAAATTTGAGATTATAAAGATGATGCTTCCTCTTTAAGAAGGTCAGTAGATGAAGTCTTCAAAATGTTCAATATAGAAGGAGACAAATTTATTGGTAGTTAATAAATGGCATGCATTAGTCTTCAGATTAACAGACTTTGGAAGTTGGGTCTTTTGGAACATTATTCAGTTTTAGATGAATTGGAGTATGTAAGGGAATTGTTAAGGATTATATAGGTAGAATTAAGCTTGAAGTCAAGGAATTTATCCTAATCAAAACGAAGAAAAAGTCCCTCCAGCGAAAGAAAGGCTCAAGAGAATATAAATTGCACTGTTCAAAGTCTGATTACAACTAAACTATAAACTTACTGAAGAAAGCACACTGTTTTTTCATGTATTAATGACACTTATTTGGCAAATGGTTAACTTCAAATATATTTACAGTGAAATAGATATAAATTAAGAGTTTAATAGTATTTTTGGTTGAAAGATTGTCATTATGAAGAAATGCGGGATATCCAAGAAATTCCATATCACAAGCATTTCTTAATATGTAAAGTAGCACAAATTTGATTTGCCCTTGTGAAACCAATGCATGAGGTGAAACATTATAAATGTATAAATGTGTGAACTTGCAAATGAAAATATATGTACAAAATGTATGTACTAACGACAGGAATGCCTGAAAAAGCACATACACACACATCCTGCATTATGTGGAAAATTGCTTACAAAGCTGCAATGACAAATTTATGTACTTTAGAAGAAAAATGCATAAAACGGTATATAGATTTCCATATTATCAAAAAATCAGAACGGGATGATGGAGAAAGAGAAACAACTTGAAAAAAAAAGATAATTAAACAAATTCAAACTGGATCATTTATTCCTACTTGCGTAAATCAGTGGCTTGATATTAGGCAGTGATTTCCTGATATCAGAAACCAAAAGGAAATATTTCATAATTAATTGAAACACATAATGCTGTTTTTAAATATTGTCAGTCTTCTTGATGATGTATGTATATTTTCATCTTTTGTATGTTTACTTAAAATTATTAAGTGGTAGAATTACACTGTCTCTATTAACTGGTGCCAGATACAGTACTATTGATTAACTAACAGAAGGTACTGTTTAAGCATTTCAGCTGTCACCTTTATATTGGGCTTAATCAATTGCAATACAAATGTCTTTACCACTAATTATTCTTCTGTTTTGACTTCCTGTAATTTGTCCTACATTTCCATTATCTTTTCATCTTTGTAGACTTGTACTGCCTTCTGCTTCTGAAGTATAATATTGTTAGGCATATGTGTATTTGTGAAACATGTGGAGAGTCAATTGAGTAGGAGTGTGTTAAAGCTCCTTCATTAAAAGAAAGCCATATTAAACATTATATCTTGTTAATTTGTTTAATACAACACTACCAGCATCCCACGTCTGTGCTTTAGAAATGTTATAAATACTACATCTCAAATTTCTAAAGTCAGAAATTTATATGTAAACATCTTTGTAACTCAGTGATGTTCAAAATGCTATCTCCCTCATTCTCTCATATACAGCCAAATAAGATACAACAGAAATGCTGTATTTATTCACTTTCTTAACGGAAATATTTTTGTTCAAACTTCCAATCTGACATTTATTTTAAGCAGGGCAGTCCTTTTTCCCATTGTTTTGATTGTTCTGTTTTTTTCTCATTCTTCTTTTCTTCTCCAGCTATTACTTTCAGTTTGTTTTCAAAGAGCATTTTTAAATTTCAGGTTCTCCCAAGCATGTTGATACTAATCTCTCTTTATCCTCAGTGAAGCCATTCTGGCTCCTTTTGTATTGGCACAAATTATATGATTTTATTGAGGAGTTCAATTTTTTTTTTAAACTTTCCAGTTCTGTATTTCTTTTGATCTTTTTTCCTGCTTATATGGTCTGACTTTGTATTCTGAGTGTGCAAAGAACAATTCTTTGCAATTGGCCGCCAAATTTAAAAATAGAGCATGGTAATGCCCATTAAATATTAAACATTTAACTATTATAACTTGAGAAGCCTGGGAAGTACGACATTTCTGCCTGTTCCTGTTCCTAGTTTTACTGCACTTTTGCCCATTTCTTCTGGAAAGAATAAGGCTCCATAAAAAAAAAAGATACAGGCTAGAACACCGGCAAGAAAAGACAGAATAGTTTAAATAAGCAAATAGTTTAAATAAAAGTAAGATAATTTCTATTATATAAAAATGATGAAGAAAAACCAGAATAGTTTTTTCTCATCATTTTTATATAAAAGTAATTATCTTGCTATACCATCACATTACAGATTTTAGTGGTTGGAATTATCGTCCATTAATTCAAATGAGCGTTGTGTTATGTCTAATGCAGTGCTATTGGAAGTTATTTAGAGAATAAAGAGAATTATTGCTTCACAACTACCAAAGACAGTTTTCCTCCAAATCCTTCTGTTGATTTCTTCCCCCTCTGCCCATATCCTTACACAAAAGTAGGCCTTAACTGATGTCTCATTTTGTGCTAGAGATTAGAAAAATCCTTTTCTATATAATCATTCCTACAAATTGTTTTCAGTTTGAAATTCTTACTTTCTTCCTCCTGGCCACAAAAATCCCCAGCCTATGATTTCCTTTTGCATACTTTACTGTATATCTAAATTGCATTGTACAAAAATATTGGCAATGTTGAGCAAACTCATAGAATGTAGCGGTCTTCTTGTAATTGCCCTTTGGCATATTGTTATTAATGTTTCAATTTAGACTATTCCTCTGACTACCAGATACCCAATGAGTTTCATTAAAACAAGATCTAGAAGGGGAATCCTGGGAAATATTATCAATTCTTCATGAAGATCAAAGCACTAAACTTCTGCACTTATCCTTTGAAGCCTATTAAATTGAAATACAGAATATTGTTAGCTGACAGTAGATAATGTTTCCTTATTTTGAAGAACGATTTGAATTTAAGTTCTGCTTTTTGAAGTTTTTATGAATTTATATTTTTCTCCCTAGTCCCCAAAATTAATTATTTGTTCCAAATCAAATATTACTAATAATATTTCTTCTTTATACACAATGTACATTTTTTATTCCATTTAATATTCCATCATCCACTGTTAGTAGTTACAATTTTGAATTCTACCGTGTTATATTACCGTACCTTTTTATACATTGTACAATTAAAGTTTTAGTAAGATGATTTACTTTTTATGACAACTTTCTTCTAGTAATTTATATTTTTTTTCTTCTCTCATTTTATAGAAATATATATATATAAATTAGGTTATGCTGGGCTTTGAGCATAATGAAGATTTGATTTGATTTAATTTGAAATTTGATTAAGGTTCTTTTTAGCCATTTGTTACTTTTGGTTTTTGCTGTCTAGCCTTACGTGAACCTAAGACATTTAATTTATGTTTCAGTCAAGTGTAAATTCAGAAAATGATAATAACCAAGATAAATATGTTGTATAAACATAGTGATCAAGTCAGGAAGAGATAGCAACCCTTTGTTAGCAAGCTGATGTTTTGGTGTTGAGCATAATCGAAGAGCCAACCAAGCAATCCATGTGTTGTCTCCACTCTTTCACCCTGTTCATCTGTATTGAAAGGATGGGTTTCTTTCCATTCACTAAAAGAATAAGGTTGGAGCCAGGTTGAATTATAAAGATCAGTTGGTGTAGTTATGGATTGGGCATCTGGGTTTTCTTTTGAGGGATAAAGTGACATATGACCATTTTTCACACTTATGACCATTGCAGCATTACCATGAACAAAAGATCAAAATTTACACACTTGGAAACTGACTTATATTTATGATGGTTGCTGAGTCATGTGATTACTTTCCATACCCTCCTGACAAGCAGAGTCAGTGGGAAAGCCAGATTCACTTAACTAACTTAATAACTTCAGTGATTCACTTAACAATTGTGGCAAGAATGGGTAAAACTCACTTAACAAATGTCTTGCTTATCAACAAAACTTTTGGACTCAAATGTTGTAAGTTGAGGGCTACTTATATTGTTGTAGCCTCCCAGATTTGTATGTCAAAAGATGGCAGGTGTAAAAATCTTTTAAATAAAATAACATTATGAAGAGGAACTATAACTATACTGATGGAATATACTTACAGTTGAGTATTCAATCTACATAATAAGAAACTATATATTATAATCAGGTCCTTGGTTACACAAGTATGTTCAACAGAATACAATCCCGTTTTGTCTTTAGAAGATACTTATTAATACAAAAAAGTCACAAACAGAATAAAGTCCTTCTTTCAGATTATTAGGCCTTGATCCTATAAACTATCATATACTATGAAAATCTATCCTTATTTTAATCAGTTCAGAATCTTTTTTTTTCAGTTCGAAAGGTATAACAGGACTTCTTCCAACTCAATGTACAGTAAAAATATTATATGAATGGGAATCCTGGACTGAGATGAGACTATAAAGAACAAGATTGAATATTCTGGTATGTTTTCTCTATAATCTTTTTCAGACTTGTAAAACTTTCATGTAAGTTTTTATTTAGTTTTGACAATGTTTATTTTTATCCTACATTTTTTATTTTTATAAATTACTCAAGGCAGTCTACATACCTATTTTCCTTCCTCCTATTTTCCCCACAACAACAACCCTGGGAGGTGGGTAGGCTAAGAGAGTAACAGGCCCAAGATCAATCAGCTGACTTTCATGCCTAAGGCAGGACTAGAACTCACAATCTCCTGGTTTCTAGGCCAGTATCTTAACCACTATTCCAGACTAGCTCTTATTCTAGCTTGTCTCCCATATCCCCTTATCTCATTTGATTACTTCTGTAATTCTTCTAACAAAACATTAATTGTATGAGAAAGTGAGTTCAGATCTGTTCTAATAATATATTTGAGTCAAATCAAATGTAAATTTCTCCTCAGGATTAATGCTTCTTTGGCATGAAGATTACGAATATGATACCAGACTCTTGTTTCCCAGTAGTTTTGCAGAGTGAGAAAACTCACCGTAACCAATTCGCCATAGTAAAGTCACTGCAGCCAGCTCACCACATGGCAAATTGGCTGTGGCAAGTTGGCCGCATTGAGTTGGCTGTTCCTCGGCGAACAACGAGTTCGCCGTGGAAAGTTGTCATAGATCCGAAGTTTTAAGGGCATCCTCACAGTAACTGTAGGGAAGAACACATACCTGTTCCATTCTTAACCCAGAGTTTCCTTTCATGCACTCAAAGATGTAGTCTGAAATATTAATATGTAAATAAACATCAAGATAAATAGAGATGAATTACTTAGTTTGTTTCTTATGTCTGCGTTTATTGCCTATAGGACCAGTAATACTAAAATGTTGTTTCTCAGAAAACAATGTATTTTTTTTTTTTGAAAATAAAGAATTTGATACTTTTTTGAGCAAGAATCATGTCAAAATATATAAAAAGGCAGTATCAAGATCAAGACAAATCAATTCCTCTCTGTTCTGTGCTATTGTAGCACACCTATAATATTGTGACCAGTTAATGGGCCATGTTTTAGGAAAAATACTGACAACATATGCAGAGAAAAATAGCCAAGATGATAAGGTTATTGAAGATGTCGGGTAAGCTTAGCAGGAAAAAAGGAGTCTGCAGTATATATGCTAGCTCTGCAAAATTGTCATGGAAAAATTCAAAGTTGCTCCAGATAGGATAAGTAACACTGGGTTTAAACGATGAAGATTGGACAAATTCCTAACAGCAATACTTATTTAACAATGCAACAAATTGCTCTCTGAAGTTGTGGATTCTCATTTACTGGAAGTATTTAAACTTCCAGTATGGCCAACTTTTAAGGATGCTGCAATAGAGGATTTTTGCATTGGCACCACAGGGATTGGTAAATATCAGGGGTGCCAAACTTGCGACACAGCCCGTGATGTATCACAAGCTTTTTTCCCTTTGCTAAAATGGGGGTGGGTGTCACCAGTATGTGACACATCTGGCCCATGGGCCATGAGTTTGACACTGGTATAGATGTTCTCTCAGGTAACCTCTAAACCTTATATTATTTGATTGCTTAGTGGCAAACTTGATGTAACAGCATTCATACAATTAGTACTTACATGAAGGTTGAAAATTCAATTATAGGCATTTTGACAGCTGATTAGGATTGAATACTTGTGGGAAGGAAAATAATACTGGTGGTGATGGTTCCATTTGACACAAACATCAGTTACATATTAGCTTTAGGGAAGCTAGTTATGCAGATCATATTCCTTAAACATGTACTGGGAGGTCAACAGTTAAGTGATGACAGAAGAGAGAAGATCTCAACGCCTTTTAACAAAATATGAAAAGTTATAGGGAACTAACTCAAGTCCTTGTTGCTCAATAGTCTGCTCCATAACTACCATTAGTATTTTTGCTAGCAGCGTAAAGTATTAATAAGAAACTAAATTGCATTGTTGTAGCTTATGCCGTATCTGTCTCCCATGTCACAATCTTAACCTGTTGTTCTGTTCTTAACTCAGTTCTTAATGTAATGGTTTTGTAGTAGAAGTATAAAGCTGAGTCTCAAATTTGGTAACTGTAAGATAGTGTCTTAGAAAATAATAAAATCAACCATTAGTAGATCTTAAGAACAACATTAAAAGGATAGCTGGAAGAAATGGGAAATATTTCCTATCACTGCAAACATTACCAATCTTTGTACAGGTTGGTCATATTGATGTCTGGAAAAACAGAGAAAGATTTTTTGTTCAAATGAATTAAAAATTATGTTAGCACATGAAAAAGTCAGAATTGTGGCATGTGTTCAAATTACATTCTTTATTATGGATCATCTTTAGTTACAGATAAGAGGCACTATTTTGCAGTGCTTCTATTTTTTTCCTAAGTGGGAGATTTAGTCAGTGATGGAAGAGAGTGGCATTTTGGCTGTCCTTGGCTGTTCAATATTTATATGAAACTATTAGGAGAAATCAGCCTTTAATTTAGGATGAAATATTAACAATATGCTGTTGATATAATTACACACCTAGATAAACCTGACATGCATTGGAGAATTTGACTTCATGTTTAAAGATTTGAAAAGGGGAGCTGAATGGAATGAAAGAAGCTGAAATTGAACTCTTGCAAGGCTGGAATGCTATCCGAAAATTTCTCATTGTCAATCAGCTCCTATTCTGACTCTGAATGAAGTTGTGGCTTTTAGATTTTGGATAGGTTTCTGGATGCAATTCCAAGAGTTGGTTTTGATTTACAAACTATGACTCCTAAACTGTGCTATGGTATTCTGTCACCCCACACTAAACTCAGGAGTGCCTCAGAATACTTTAGTATTTAATAAAGGGAAATGTTAGAGTTGACTGTGATGCCCTGGCATTCCATTTGGGTGCTGGGGTACCATGAAAAAGTCACTGAGATGCTAAGGCAAACTGGGAAAGTTTGGCAATCTCTGTTATAATGATCAACATGCTCGTGTCCCACTTGGTTAGTGGCTTGGGTAATGCCCGCTCTGTGGGCTTTCAGGAAGGTATAAACTAGAATAAGAATGTACGGTGTGGGTCATCATTAGATTTAAGTTGAGTGTCAGCTTTTGTTAATCTTTTTATCAAGGAAATATGTTTTACAACCTCATTATTTTAAAATTTAATTTGGGAATTACACTAGAATAAATAGTTTATATTGGTGATGCGTAAATAAACATACCCAGATATTTTATGTCATTTCATGCTTTGACTGAACTAGATATTTGATATTATTGTTATTGTTGCATATTTTACGTGAACCTTTTCTTTATTTTCTATTTTTATTAAAATTATTTTTAAGTTCCTAAAAAGGTAGATTATATTGTCAGATATTTAGTTTTTTAAATAGAAATCTGTGTTTGATTTTGTAAGAGCACTACTTAATATCAGAGCTTTCCTCACCTTTTGAAAGAATTTTCATTATTTCCATTTTCATTAAGAATTACTTTCTAATTTCTACAAAACATTTTTGTATTTCATAGCAAATCGTTTTCCTTCTAACACATATTCTGATTGTTAAGAAAGTTCTTGTTCCAGAAACAGGAACTTCAAAGACTTTTTTAGGATTGTGATAAGTGAAGATAATAAATTAAAGAATCCAGTATACACAAACATGTTATAAGCAGCAGACTTACAGGAATAAAATATTCTGATATGGTTAACTTTCTTAACTTTTTGTTTCTTCCCAGTCCTCGCCGCCTTCAAAATTCTTGGTTATTTGTATTTCTTTCTGATCATTTTTACCCATCTTGCATCAGACTCCTGAACTGCTCAAAACTATGAGATCAATAGCAGGTTCTCCTTCCTTGATATAATTGGTCAGGCTGATACTTGTAGTACATGGCCTGTGAAATCAGTCTCAATGGTCTTTACTCAGCTGATCCCTAACGGGAGTGCACCATCACATTATTAACAACTGAGGTATTGAATGACTTGGTATTTATACTATGCAATTTCTGATAGTCACATGACAATTTACATATGAGCTGAATATGGGCCACCAAATGAGATGAAACAACTGCTGCCCTGCCTGAGATGAGAGGTAAGGACATAATAAGAGCTAAAAGTTAGATGTGAAAAAAATCCATTTCCCACAGCATTAAGTTTGGAAAGCGGCTGTTTTGATAATCCAGCATAATTCCTAGAATCCCTGGTCAGAGACTTTGAAATAGGAATCAATGACAAACCCCAAGACTGTCCTTAATGCTGGGTGCTGTGGTTTCTATAGCAACAGAAACCGAAGATGTCAGAAGGAATAACTGAGAAACTCACATACTTAACTACTGGATGCTAAATTTATCTTGAAAATATTTTGGTCTTATTTTTTATCCATTCAGTTTCCTTTTTTGAAAAGCTATGAGAAAAGTAATAGGTTGCTTTGCAGCAACAAGATACGAAAATAATAGAACATCCTGGTGCTGTTAACATTGCTCATAAGTGCTTCTATTCCTTGTTGATGCAGAAGATAAGGCCTGCCTGCCTGCCTGCCTTCCTGCCTTCCTTCCTTCCTCCCTCCCTCCCTCCCTCCCTCTTTAGGAAGAGGGGTTCTTCCCTCTACCTTATCCTTCCCTCTCAATTGTGACAAATAGGAAACAGTTTTCTACTGTATGTCCAAAGTATTTTAATTGTGCAAGTGGTTAATATCCTCTACTCCCTTAGGTTTTTCTCTTCATTTTGATTTTGTCTTTAATCATTTAATTAAAATGAAGAAACAGAAAAAAGGAAAGAAAAGATACTGTGTATATCCATGTCTGTATAAGATAGTGAATGCATGTATAGTTTTACAGTGTTTCAATAAAGCATGGCATATTTGATTATACCTGTTGATATATAGTCTATATCTGTAAATAACTTGCTTAATTTCCATGTAGATATGTAATTAAAAAGAACACAACATATTAAAGTATTAAAATATTCAAATTCAAATTAATAAATGAAATATAAATTACAGTAAAAATATTCTGGGATTTCCTCCCCACTGAATATAATGATTTTAAAATATTGCAGTAACATGTATTTGAATAAATATTTGAATGAAATGTTATTACATCTCCAACATTCAGCTCACAAAAGAAACAAAAATTGTGTTTCCTTTGTTCAAAGTCTGAAAAGACCCAAAACAGCAGGTGGTCTTAAGAGTCCTGGTAGATTGAAATTGATGAGCTTAGTCACCATCTTCTCACTAACCTTCCCTAATTGGGAAGGATCGCTATTTCCTTCTGGTTTGGTACATGTTCTGATGATAAATCTTGTGTTACCATAGCTATGACATTTCCTACCCCTTCTAAACATCCAGGTGGATTCCCCCATGTATATATTCATAGTGGTTTCCCAGCTTCATTTTCCTAGTGATAGCTCTGCCACTGCCTGACCTAATCAAGTTTCTCAATGGTGCCTGGGAATTGGCAGTTTAGAATATTATGCCCATCCTGAACTATAACACCAAACCAAACCCAAAACAGAATTTATTAGGGAAGTAATTTGGGGTGGGTTTCTTTTACCTTTGCTACCAGTTCACTCGCACTTACGCAGATCGCATGTGCAGATCGTATTTGATGACGTCCGGCCGGGTGGGTGGAGACTCCCACCGCTGCTATCAGTTCACTGGTTTTGGATACAGTCGATTCTGATTTCATCTAATACTAGCTTTGTCTAGCCCAGTTCCTTCACCCACCATTAAACTAAATTCATGAAAGATCTAGCACATTGAAAATATAGCCATGTCAGAGCTGGGTTTCAGCAGGTTCTGACCACTTCTGGAGAACCAGTAGCAGAAATTTTGAGTAGTTCAGAGAACCGGTAGTAAAAATTTTAACTGGCCCCGCCCCCATCTATTTTCTGCCTCCCAAGTCCCAGCTGATTGGGAGGAAATGGGGATTTTGCAGTATCCTTCCCCTGCCACGCCCACAGAACAGGTAGTAAAAAATTTTGAAACCCACCACTGAACCACGTCGTTACTTTTTTGCCATTCAGAAGAATTTGAAGAGACAAAATATTTTAATTTTATAGGACTTTTTTTAATTTTAAAGAAGTTACTGAACTCAAGCTGACCACTCCAGTTTTTTGGAGTATTTAGTAGTAAGCAAAGGAATATGATCAGCATTTCATCCTGGGCATTATATGATATAGGATACTGGCCTAAATAAATTTTTGATTTAGCAAGGCTTTTGGGAATACAGACAGTTAACTTATAATCAGTGGGTTCATCTAAGTCATTATTGGCAACGTTGGCTAGCAGAAATACCAAGAATTGAATTTACGATTTTCATTGAACAAGACATGCCTGTTTTCAATGAGCCATATCCTTCCCAATGTTAGTGTGTTCAGACTTATTTATGGTTTTAAAAAGAGATATGAAAGTTTAAAAAGCAGTTTATTATTTTGATAGCAGGAACTGACTTTTAATTTTCTTTTATATCCTAATATAGTTAGACCAGGTCTGCGCAAATATGCCTGCAGGCAGCATACATCCACCAAAGTGTCTTGTGTGGCTTGCCACTGTTTCTTAAAAAGTAATCAATTTGCTGCGGCTGCCCAGAAAGAAGCTTTGCCAAGTATCCTCAAGCCTCACCATGGCTGCCAGCATCAGTGTTGCCACTGCTCTGCTAGCTGCCAAACAGCTGATCAGTGTGCCTGGTATTCCAAGGTTGTTTTTTTTAAAATTTACCAATATGGCTCTTTCTCTTGTACAGTTGTGGAGGGTAATTGTATGTATGAATATAGTATCGGGGACAAGATGGTATTAGTGGTATACTTGTACAGATTAATAATCCAGCATGCTTCTACACTCGCTTATCCACTACAGGCTTGAGAAGAATAACTGGAAATAAATAACATTGGCACAAGTTCAGAAACTATATATACTGATACATTTATATGTATGGATGTTGCTTACTTTGGTCACATTAAGAATTCATGCCGTGAAAATTATCTCTATTAGCACATGGGAAGTGTTCTGGTTCTGGCTTTGAAAATGGATTTTATGACTTTACTCAAATTAATTTATATACATAGTAATTATGGATAATCATTATAGGATGTGCTAGTTTTGAAAAAAATACAAATAATTAGTGAAAAAGTTTTTAAGAAATATGAGCAAAATGCATAGTGGTCAATATTTGTAAGAAGTATGTAAAAATGATACAGAAGAAAATTTTTGTTTGAAACATATTTACGTATGAGTGAAAAAGCAAGGCCACTTCTTGTTGTGGATAATGCTACACAGAAATGTAACTATTTTTCACCCTGTCATTATTTTACTATAATCCAATTACACATGAAGTTTTTACATGGAAATAACTGGTGATATCTTGAAAAAAAACCCCGTGTTTTTTTAATGAAAAAGTATAATAGCAATCTTAATATTAGTTTATTAAATATGTACTTATAACAATAAATGCAACTGAATTGTCTATTTTCAAGGTGTCTTGTAATTATGCTGGGCCTCTCTATTGTACCTTCTGGACATCCTTAATACTCTCATTTATGAGAGTATTAAGGAAATGAACAGTTTATCCCTTATAACTTACCCTGATTTCTCTAAACCAGCCGAAGATGTAGAGAAAATGTTTCCCTGTCACAAACGCTGAAATAATATTCAGTTGCTAATACAATGGTAAATAAGTGGCATCATGGGTTTTTTTTGCTACTCTGGAATGGCATTACTATTAATGTCCACCTATCTAGTTTACCAACATACGGATGCTCAGTGTTCAATCAGTATTTAGTAATATTGCACATTTGTCTACAGAAGGCACTAGAATCAAACTCTCTCTGGGTAGGACTAGAGAAAGATTTCTTTTTAGAAGCCATGAAACTGCCAGAGCCAATCAGCGCTGATAGTATTGGATTAGACAGGTGTCTAGTTTAACTGAATAAAAAGTAGCTTCCATGATGCCTTATTTAGCAAAACTATCAGATACTCACAAGTCTGAGATGCCATTGTGAAGGTTAGGCAAAGGAGGAAAGTGGTGAAATGTATGTCATGGTGCAAAAAATATTTTTATTTATTTGTTTATCAAATTTATAGGCCACTCATCTTACAAGATTGAATTCTGAAAAAAGTATGTATGGATTAGAGAATGTATTCATACATGTATTTAAAAAGAGTTGTAAGATGGATGTACGGATTTTCAAACTGAGATCACTGAATATCATAGCTGGTACTAAGTCTGCAAGAAAGAAATCAAAGTCCTGTTTAGGATTTGGAGGTGTTCGTGATACAATAGGCTTCCAGTTCCCCCAAGCAAATATTCCAATATGCTAAGGAAAGAACCAAGTAAAAATGTAATTCTACAGTGACGTATTAAGTTATATTCATAATTTCATAATGTATTGTTATTTAGTGCTGTTGCTTTAGTAGAATAATTAATAGGATTAATAGGATTATCTATTAATTATTTTTATTACTATTCATATATTTTCTGGAATAGAAGCAAAAGATCATGCCTAGATTTTCACATTCTGAATTTGCATATCCACAAGCTAAATTTGAAAAATAGAATAGAATAATTTTAATAATTTATTTTAAAAAATGATTATTTTTTATTTTTTCCTATGAAAGAATGCATTAATTATTGTTAATTATTTAAAGTTTTTTCATTATTCAGTCACAAAGTTATTCAGAAAACCTTAAAAATTAATGAGTCACGGTAATTAATAGTTACAATTCTTAATAATAAAATATTTCTGAAGATAGCACAAGATAAAACTTGAAACTTGTATCACATTATAGTATATTTCAATATTTATTTATTTATTTTATTTATTTGCCATTCCTCTCATATCCAACATCTTTGGGCGGCTATTTTACATTAGATATTGGGAGCACTGAGTAATCTTGTTTAACATTTGTTTGGGATTTATGACTTTCAATATATAATAAGATAAAATATAATTGGTCACTCTGTATTTTGTATGTTATTTGTGGTATTATTGTTACATAAATGGGTTCAGAAGTATATATACAATATTTGCTTGTCAAGATGATTATCTGCCTGCTGGATAAAAGAAAATGGGTAAAATTACTGAAATGCAGACAGACTTTTTATTCTACAATACAGTATTTCCCAAAGGATATGAAACCAGTTTTGGGTGTCTGTTACAGCTGACCTTTGAAAGAATAAATTAGGTTTTTCAAGCCTTCTCTGATGTGTAGCCAAAAGGGAGCTGTCTAGTTACATGCATTTTTAAACATCTGCTAGGAGAATCTAAGATCAAAATGCAAAATCTTTGGCTTAGCGGTCGTCCCTTGAGGAAATGGGAAATCTCTGAAGTTATAAAGCTGAAGCACTTTCAGGCATATAGTATTTTCTACACAGAAAATTGTTTCTCATTGTACCTACTGTCTACTAGAAGTGTAAAATTGATCAAATAGATCATTGCAGTACAAATCTGAAGCAAGTACATAGCATACAGAGGGGGGGGGAGACAGAGAGAGAGAGAGAGAGAGAGAGAGAGAGAGAGAGAGAGGGAGATATTAAGTTCATTTAATTTTTGTTTCCTTATTGTATAAACCATAAAATCCCATTGTAATGTGTATGTGGTTTTAAATTTTTTTTTCTTCTGCCTGTTTCAGAAATTAGACTGAGAAATTGAACTTACTTCAAGGTCAGTTTTCCAGCTTTATAAATTTGAATTCGGCTCCTCTAACCAAATGTTTTACTGGCTCAAAATTTTTATTAAAGTAATATTATTCTATTGGAAACATGTTATGTTATTGATAGCCCTTAAGGCAATTATCAATACATATCTGACAATCTTTCGGTGGCTAAATTTGCACAATAAATTAAACCATAGTTTGGTTTTGGCATAGCAAGCCATGTGAAACTAGCAGTTTGATTTGAAAACAACTAATGTATCAATGTGTCTCAACTCAGATAATAATGATTTATTTTACAAATGACATATAGAAAACTAGAGCTAAGTACATTGTGTGGCCAAGAGATTAATCATACCAAAGATTTATTTCTTACAGCATGCATTTCCAATCTTTTAAAACAACTGTATAGATATCCATTCCGTTGTTACCATGGGGTAAAGCTATTTTTGCAAATCATAGAAAGGATATAAATTAAAAATATGAGATTGAGACATTAGATTAGAAAAAGAGGAAATATAAATCAAGTGTCACAGTTCCAAACCAAGCCAGCAAAAGAAGATGTCACACCAATGTGAGTAGAACAGGTCTCTTTACTGGAATCTCAGCTTGGCATGTGGTGAACAATAGAGTCAAAGGATTTTTTAGCCAGCATTGCTGGCTTCTGCTAGCCAGCTGGCTATACCGACTCAGCAAACTCCACCCTCTCTTCCTGGTTGCTCCTGACTGGTTCCAGCAAGTACTCTTCCAGCATCCTGGGTGCTACCTGGCCGGCTCCAGCAAGCACTCTTCGAGCCCGGTTGCTCTCTGGCTGTGTCCAACAAGTACTCTGCAGACTTGGATGGCTTTTGAACCAACCACAGCTGGCTTGCCTTCCTGGCTCCTTTCCATCTGTGGCCCCATGCATTCCCCTTCCCCTAAGCATGTGTGGCAATTCTGAAATGGTTCATTGTGGCCACTTTGAACAGCGCGCTGTCTCGGATGTTGACTTCAAGTTTATACCAACATAATTCACTATGTAGGTAGTCCTTGATTTACAACATCCTAACAGATGCCATATAATTTTTTATTCAGGTATATTATTTTGTATGACTTCACAGCCAGACAGTATGTCTGTATTTTTATTTATTTCATTTCATTCGTTAATTCATACATTTTTTTTTTTAGTCTCCTAATGTATCAGGTCATAATTTTCTGTATATCTTGCTAATTATCATACAGGCCTATGCTATCAGTCTAGACTGCCGATTATGGCTTTGGACAATCAGAATTGTCACATAATGGTTTTTTTTAGTAAAATAGGGAAGATGTATGCTAGATAACCTATCTTACTCATATAAGCAGTAATCCTTGTGAGTGAGAAATTCCATTTTATCCCAAACAAGCTTATTTCTAGAATCTCTAATCCTGATACTAACCAAGATACTTTTGCTTTCATACCCACAACATGGATTAGATGAAGTTGTTATGCCCAACATGGGTTTGGGAGTTTCATTTTCTTCTATCTCCATTGATGCCTCTCCATAAATAATCAGTCTTCTGCCTTACTAGGGACAATCAGTTTTTTCTCTCTAGGAAACCTGATTACAGAAAGGCTGAAGATCTTTTGTCCATTAACCGGAAACATTGGTTTATGCCCCTCTGGATTTATCATTGCCATGGAAGGAATGGTAGTCTTTTGCTCATTGCCTGTGTCTCCTGTCCCTTTGTTACTGTCTTTTATTCATAGACATGCCAGTTCATTTCATCATTTTTATGATCATGCCAGTTTGTCGCAAAAGTGACTGCCTGCGAAGAGTCTTGGATTGGGGCTGAAAGGTGAAAGCGGAAGTAGTATGTTCCATCCCATATTTGGGTAGACCAGTTTGCCCTGATAGACCGGTCTCACTGGAAAAAAACACTTGATCATGCCACATATTCATTAAATTATACTTCATGTGTTTTGGTGCTTGAATTATTTGCATGGGGCTTAAGAAACTTAGTTTGTTTTCTAAAAATCATTTGATGGTACAAAGTGATCAGACAGTGTTCCTTTTATATCCTAATGTGAGGGTGGACAAAAAGGAAAAGGATGAAAAAGAAGGAGCAGGCAAGTGAAAAGAACGTTAAGTTCTTCCTGATCTATTAAAGTTGCAAATTGTTAATTTTTCAGGATTTATTCCAAAACACTGGTGATCTATCAGTTTGTCAGAGGCAGGAGTGGTTGAGGACCCCAGGAGGCTAACGCTCATTTCATTTCTCTCTCCTATAAAAAGGGAAAGCATCTCCCTTTTAAAAAAACTCAGAATGTAATACCATCCCTTATATCTTGCCTCATCCTTGTGACTGGTTCTTCTTCATATTTCTCCAAATGGGAAGTTTGGAAGCTCTAATGCCTTGTTGAATTCTTCAATTTCTATGAGCATATGTTTCTACTGACTTCTTCCTTTTTCTGCTAAGAGTTTGCAGTCAACTATCATCTTTCAAGTTAGTCTTGTTTCAACATCCTGTAAAAATTGAAAAGAAAAGGGAGGGTTGAAGGTGGGAGCAGAAGGAGGGAAAAACAGTTCTTTTGATCTCTAGAAATTATTCTTAAACAAAACAATGGTTCAAGTTTAATATGGATTCTTGGGACAAAGCAAAGCTTTGTTGCATATTGCTCTCTGAAATATGATGCAGCCTGAAATACAGAAATACAACCTGAAATAATATATTCATTCACAGCATATACCTGTTCAGATCTTTAGGGCTGCACTCATTGGTGTCTCACAACTAAAAGATCTTTCTCCATTGTGGCACTCTGTCTTGGAATTATCCTTTTTCAGAGGCTAGATTGGAACTGACATTGACTGCCTTTGATACCAATGAGCAAACACTTGACTTTTTCTGTGTACATTTAAAACACGTTTGTAGGCAGATGATGACTTTGTTCCTTAAATGGATTATATTTTTCTGTTATAGTGATTTTTTAATTATTAGTTATTTCATCTAATTTTACCACTTTGCTTTGTTTATGTTGTAGACTATAACCCCACTATTATATCTTTGATGTGGTAGCTAATTTATGAATCGTTTGAATGAATAAATTATAATGCATGCAAATCACTCCAGCAGGACAATTAATAATTGTTTCAAACAATTAAATTTTACTCAAACATGTAAGTA
The DNA here is from genome assembly GCA_030761175.1 of Masticophis lateralis. Lineage (NCBI taxonomy): Eukaryota > Metazoa > Chordata > Lepidosauria > Squamata > Colubridae > Masticophis > Masticophis lateralis. The sequence continues at coordinate 36,976,467 of JAUDYJ010000006.1, read as the reverse complement.
GTGACTTCTGTATGGGAAGGTTTTAATGTCTTCCATTGTCTTTCCAATGTTATTGCAATTTTTACTCCTAAATGCTGATAATTTTTGATAATCATATTAACTACTCGGCTAATTGGGAAAGCCAAATCTGATTTGTGCCCCATATTTAATGCCATATCACTGCTATTGTACTGAAGTACAGTATATCATTCTATCAGAATCATAGAGTGAACTTTTGATATTACGACAAGTTATAGAATTGGGCTGTAAAGTTTCATCATATTGATTATGTATGTTGAAAATTGAGTTTCTCTCTGTTAATGACTTTTGCAGCATGGGATATCACAAATTATTTAACACAAACTATTTTATCTTCAATATATATATAAAACCTGGCAATGGATTCAACATTAAATAGCTCTTCTGACAGATGATTGTATCTTGGGAAGAGATTGCTTGCTATAACTATTTGGATAAAATCCCTTGTGTAGTCCACCATGTACATCATGTGTTGGGAGCGACAGCCATTGCTGCAAGAAATGTCATATATACAACTCTCTGATAAGAGAAAGTTAAAAACAGAGATTGCTATAATTGATGTGAAGATACTTAATTTGTAAGGGTAACACAGCTTAATGAAAGGAAAAGAAAATGTAAAAGAAAAATATTTTAGCATCTGTGAGTAGATTTCATTTTAGATTTCATTTTAGAGCTTAACTTTCTCCTTTCTGAATTTTAGCTTTATTTGAAATGATATTTTGCTGGAGGGTTTGATTGATGATAGCTGTGTGTCATCAAATTGGGGTTTATCCTTAGATTCTTAGATGTATCCACTCTTAGTTATATATTCTTCAGATGTACGTTCAACCTGATCCTTCAGATCTTCCAATAGTACACCAATGCTGCTATAATTAAGTCTATCTATACTACTACTGGTTGTCCCTTCCCTTCCCTTCCCTTCCCTTCCCTTCTCCTCTCCTCTCCTCTCCTCTCCTCTCCTCTCCTCTCCTCTCCTCTCCTCTTTCGTTTTCCAGCATTATAGAGTCCTCAAAAAAGCTAGTTCTGTGCATAGTGTGCAAAAAACAATAATTTGTGCCTTAAGTGAGAACTCTAGAATTATTTCTTCTTTGATCCATGTCTTTGTTTTCCAGACTACCCATAATGTTCTTGGGAATCTTCCCCAACACCAGAGTTCAAAAGTTCGGATTAAAATGTTCAAGTTCTCGCTTCTTCAAAAACTAACTTTTAGAGTGGTCACAAAGAAAATTGTAGTCCGCATGATTCTGAATGGTCTTAACTTTCTTTGTTACTCTATCAAGTGCTAATCTGTGACATATTTTTCCTTGCTTATTCGGATTGATAGACAATCCTAAAAGGCAGAAACTTTCCACTTCATTATCAATTCTAGGGCTCATCGTTGTACCTGTTGTCATTAGTATGGTCTTATTTACATTTAATCCTAGGGATATATTTTAACTATGTTCATTAGTTTTGCATTATTGGAGCTTCCAAATTATTTACATTTTCAGCTATCAAAATAGTATCATCAGCATAGCACAAATTAGTCATGTTTCTTTCTCCAACTACAGTTCCTGGTTATTGGAATTCTACATTTTCTCTCATGGATTTAGTTCCATCTTAAAAATGAATGGTAGGCAGAGAATCTACCCTGCATTTTATATCTCATTCACTAGCTTTGCTTTTGAAAGAGAAGAACATTTAGACAAAATATTCATGGGTGCAGGTTAGTGTTCTTGCAGATGACAAATTGCTATGTATAAATATTGCATTTCCCTGAAAATAAGACTGGGTCTTATATTCATTTTTGCTCCGAAAGACACATTAGGGCTTATTTTCCAGTTAGGTCTTATTTTCAGAGAAATACAATGCTAAATGCATGCATCTGGCTGACAATCTTAACTGCGACTTATTTTTGAGGTAGGACTTATATTAAGAGCATCCTGAAAAATCACGTGATGGTTGGGTCTTCTTTTCGGAGAAATACGGTGTGCTTCCTTTCGTTATACGTTTTTCCAGTGGGTTGCAATCTCTCTAGCTTTACATGTTTCAGTTAAATCCTAAGAGAAAATATCATAAGGTAGTTCTTTTTGAATTTTATGCTACTTTCATTAATCAAAAGATTCCTAAGAAATATCTCTTTTACCAAAAGAAATGTGAATAAATTGTATTAATCATTTAGTTATTTTCTTTCTGACTTCCTATTTACTGGGCTCTCTGTTAAAGGGACTGGTAATATCCAGTTTGAAACCAAAGCATATCAGTGAATAGATGTTAAGATACTGAAATAATATTATTTAGAATAGGAATAACATCTTAATCTTGGAACATTATCTTAGAGTTCTAAACTATAGTAAACTAATATAATATTAGTTTAACCTTTGAAAAAGTATAACATTGAATACTTTTAGTATTCTGTTAATCTAATTTGTTTTTAACATTGTGACCAAAATATTTTATTATGATTAAGTGTTAGAAATGGAACTGCATATAAAAGTATTTTCTTTTCAGTTGATATAATTCTTTATTGGCCAAGTGAGATTGGACACATATGGAATTTGTCTCTGGTGCATAAGCTCCCAGTGTACATACAAGCAACAAGTGATAAATCATGATTATAATCATCATAAAAATATAACACTTAGTGATAGTCATAGGATACTAAACAAGCAATCAATATAAATCATACCAGCATACTAAATAAAACAATGAATATAAATCGTAAGATATCAGCAAAAAAGTTATAATCAAAAGAAGATAATTTAATTTAATTTAATTTATCAAATTTCTATGCTGCCCGAATAGGAAAGATGAGAAGAATAATAGTAATATAGCTGTAGTACATAGTTTGACAGTGTTGTGGGAATTAGTTGTTTAGCAGAGTGATAGCATAAAACTGCCTTGTTTCTAGTTATTTTGCCCTATAGCATCATCTTGAGTGAAGAAGTTGAAATAGTTTATGTCCAGGATGCGAGGGGTCTGTAGATATTTCCACAGCCTTCTTTCTGGCTTGTACAGCATACAGATTCTCAGTGGAAGTCAATTGTTTTTTCTGCCGTTCTAACTATCTGTTGAAGACTGTGTCTGTCTTACTCAGTTGCAGTGCCAAACCAGACAGTTATAGAGGTGCAAATGAGAGACTCAATAATTTCTTTGCAGAACTATATCAGCAGCTCTTTGGGCAGTCTGAGCTTTTTGAGTTGGCGCAGGAAGAACATTCTTTGTTGTGCTTTTTTGATGTTAGGTGTCCATTTTAAATCTTGAGATATTATAGAACCTAGAAACTCTACTGTTGATACTGATAATGCTGAATTGAATTTTGATTTAATTTTGAAATAATGACTTGAAATATACAGACATTTCATCTATTTCTGCTTCCAATACCCTTGTATGGTTTAAAAAATAAATTTAAAACAAAAACAGAATAATAAAAACCTGTCAGTAATATTTTTATGACTTATACCACCTCACTCTTTTTTTAAAAAAATTATTAAGCCATTACACATATGAAAAAAAACTAGTACAAATATAAAAATGAAGGAATTAAAAATAATGTAGAAAAAAATAATTGAAAAGAATTAGAAAAGAAAGAAAAAAAGGAAAATAGCAAATATAAAAGTAGTCCTCAATTTATAACAATTCGTTTAATGAGCAATTCGAAGTTATAACAGAACTGAAAAATATGACATGATAGTTTTTCACACTTATAACCATTGCAACATCCTTATGGTCATGTGATCAAACTGTAGATGCTTGAAAACTGGCATATATTTATGACAGTTGCAGTATCCAGGGGCGGGGATCATGTTGACCTTCTAAAAAGCAAAATCAATGCGGAAATTTAACTATTTATTTATTTATTTAAGACCCTGCTGTTCCGACAGGCGGGGCTGTCTATGTAAATGAATTTTAATCTGGAGTTTTAATTTTTGGGTTTTTTAATTAAATTCGGCTGAAATTGTTTAATAATTTTAATAATTCTAGATGGAACTCAGCGTTCCATCTTTCCAAGGTAGATAAAATGAGGACCTGGATTGTGGGGGCAATAAGCTGACTGTATAAAATAATACACCGCTTGGGGGGGAGGCGAAAGCCCTACTAAGCAGGTATATACAAAAGTATGAAGGCTATTGCTTAATGCATTGTAAGCCGTCCTGAGTCTCCGGAGAAGGGCGGTATAGAAATTAAATTAAAAAAAAATTGGTTCAATTTATATGCTGCCCTTCTCTGGAGATTCAGGGCAGCTTACAATGCGTTAAGCAGCAGCCTTCATACTTTTGTATATACCTGCTTAGTAGGGCTTTCGGCACCTTAGTAGGGCTTTCGGCTTTCGAAGCGGTGTTCTTTTTTATACAAAGTCATCTTATTGCCCCCACAATCCAGGTCCTCATTTTATCTACTTTGGAAAGATGGAACGCTGAGTCAACCTTGAGCCTGGTGAGATTTGAACTCGCAGTAATTGCAGGCAGCTGGTAGCTAAGTGCTACTTTAACAGCATTTTAGCTTGCTGCTCCATCAAGGCTCACGTTACTAAGTTAACAAGTGCAGTGATTTACTTAACAACTTAACAAGAAAGGCCTTAAAATGGGGCAAAATTCATTAAATAAGTGTCTTGCTTAGCAATGGAACTTTTGGGCTCAATTGTCATAAATTGAGATTACCTATATGCACACACACACACACACAGGCAAACACAAACACAAATGCAAACACAAACACACACATATACAACACGTGTCTCTGTGTATGAATATGTATATATAAGTTCCTCCTTCAACTTAGTACATTCTCTTAAACTATAATATATGATCTCTCTCCATCCCATATCTTCTATCTATAAACAAATCTCTAAAACCTTGTCCTTTAGTAAAGTCCATTAAGGATTACCAGAAATAACAACTATCTATTTTAACTTTGAACAAATAAACTAATTCTATATTCCTTTTAGCAATCTTGGTTTTTAATTTCTTCAAATAATATCCGAGAACTTGATTTATTTTCCTTATTTCTTTTTCCTATCTCATCAAATCTTTTAAAACTTTTCCAGGTCTCTTTTGTAAAACTAATATATAAAAGTTATTCCACTTACTTTTCTGGTTTGTTATTTCTTTGTCCCTTTTAATTATTAAGATGTCGGCCAGGTTCATTTGTATGTCCAATATATTGTCTTTTTCCAGATCATTTTGTAGCCTATTATTTTAAATTCCACATTGAAATCAATTTCAGTCTTATCAGAACAACATGTTCTTCTAACATAACATCATTTACACACAATCTCTCTATGGTGGCAGACATTTTTAAAATTAACTTTTTAGTTCATTATCCATTGAGTTCTACTTAGCTGAACAGCAAGCCAAAAAGAGAACAAAGAGACCAGAACTCCTCCTCACCAATCAACACCCAGAGATTAATATCAAAATTAACATTAGACCAAGAATCAAGCAGCAAACAATATACCAATCAAGGAACCGCCAAACAAGCTAATAGAAAACAGTCCAACCAAAGAACCAGCAAGCCCATTCCCACCAATACTGATAGGGCAAACCATTAGAATATGAAATGACAGCAAACCCCATTCCCTACTAACACTGATGATGTTACCTAATTTACCTAATGAATTTGTGCAAGAAAATAGCCAAGCTCAGAGGCCTTTCATCCCTGAGCTACAAATATTCCCCTCTATCAGAACTTTATGTCCATATCAGGGTGAAATCCAGCAGGTTCTGACAGGTTCTGGAGAAGCAGTAGCGGAAATTTTGAGTACTTCTGAGAATCGGCAAATACCACCTCTGGCTGGCCCCAGAGTGATGTGGGAATGGAGATTTTGCAGTATCCTTCCCCCAGGCATGGGGAAGGAATGGAGATTTTGTAGTATCCTTCCCATGCAATGTCCATCAAGCCAGGCCACGCCCACCAAGCCACGCCCAGAGAACCGGTAGTAAAAAAAATTGGATTTCACCACTGGTCCGTATGGGATACATTACAACTGTGAGATTAGATGGAATCCATTCTCCCAACTGCTCAACTAACCAGCTGACCACCAAAACCTTGTTCCTGCAGCTATCTGAAGTGCATGTGGGCAATATCACATACACTCTTTCTCTGGAGAGATTTTGCTAGCCAGGATCTAACTTTTGGCCTGTGAAATACAAAAAATTGTAAATATTTGAAATGAAATAAATAAACCTTAGTAAGTGATATTTTATTTTCTTAGTTCTTATGTTTTATAAATATGTCAGGTTTGCTGACTTAAGGTTTGCTGTGTTTTTTTAAAAAACCCAGCTAACGTTTGTATGTACTCGTGTGCATTTTAGTTTGCAATTTCATCTAATTTTACAAATAATTTCCATAACAAAATGTATTTCTTGTAATATTTTCCTATATATACAGTTTGGATATATTTACCTAATATATATTTTGTTATTGCTTGCAAACAGCTGTGAAATTCAAGTAATGGTAATCATAATTACAAAATACCAGTTTGTGTATTATTGTGAAACAAATATAAAGTAAATGCATTTTTGGCATTTATATTGTAGCATAGTATTCTATTTTAACCCCTTTCCCATTTAATGACTCTTCATAGCATGCTTAAGTGTAGTTTGATTACTCTGTAGAAGAGAAAGCCAGTACAATCAGCTTCCCACAAAATAGATGACCTTCAATTGTGCCACAGGGATGCTAGAAATGATCACATCCTGTTTATGCTGATTAAAATGAACTTCAGCCAAACAATTGATAGAGCAGGTGGCTGCAGTGTAGAATGCCTTCCTGACAAGATCCTAGGTTGCTAACTGGTAAGAAGTAGTGTAACCTCACATTAGAGATACTATAGTGTCCTTGTTGCTTGTAGTTGAACAGTGTCATATCTATAATCAGTAGAAAAGAAGATGCAAACAGAAATCTGAACATCTTGTTCCCAAATACAGTGATGTAAATAAGCAACAATAGCTTGTCCTTATCTGCGTCTAGGTTCTGTTCATGAATATCTACATAGCCATAGCCTAATTATTTAGATTGTTGGTTTATCTAATTCTGTGTTTCTGATTCTGTCCATCAGAGATCAATTGGCTGATAAGCATTTGGTAAAAACTGAATTTTGATGTGCACTTTTGCATCCTGACAAATTGCAGGGGAAATACCAACTTGTATTCTCCTATAGGTTGCACTGCTGGTATGATAAAAGAGCATCATAAACATAAGCTGCTTGTTGGTATGCAGTAAATGGATAGGAGCTTCTGTTTCAGAATATGGTGAAAAAATTAAAGTAGCTATATCACTCCTAAATATTATTTATCATATTTATTGGGAATCTTTTTTTTTACAACAATATTTTAAATCTTTTTATAAATTGCTCAGAATTTCTTGGGAACTTGAAACAAATATATTAAAATAAAAAAAAGGGGGAGGGGGATTTTGTATAGTTATTTTGTATTTTGGCTTAATTTATACACTATCAAGAATATTTGGAGTGAGATAGTTGACTTATAAAAATGAATATTGTAGTTACTGTGAACATTTCAGTAGAAGATCCCTTCCCTCTTTGAATTCCTTTATACACCTCACTTCACACACAAACCCTCCCCGAAAACTAGAGGGTTCTTGCTTGCAGGGTTAAATTTTTGTCTACTCTGACAGTGATTGAGTTTAGCACCATTGCACATTTTAACAATTTTCTTTTAGATTCCATGTTTCTAAAAATATAGTAAAATACAAGTAAATATTGTATGAAGGATTTCATGAATTTGTAGACTGAACCTACAGGAACAAGATCTAGTGAATGAATGTGGGGTGAAAACTAGATTTAGTATGGTCAGAAACAAGCAGCCTCAGACCAGAACGGTTCACTACAGTAACAAAGGACAGGCATCACCTGCCGTTCCCATCCAAAAGTAAGAAGTCTCAGCTTATTAGGTATCTCAGGTAGAAAAAAAGTTCAAAAACTGAACTATTCTTTCATTAATATATCTTGTATTTCACTTTTGGCAATTGATGGATTTCCTCTTAAATGATTGTTTTCAGTTCTTGCAATAAAACACAACTTCTAAATGCATTTGTCCTTAAATCACTGGTTAATTTTTAGTTATTAGAATTGACTAAACTCCAGATATGTAGAATTAAAGCATATTGATTTAACAATTGCAAAATTTTCTGTTCTGCTAAGATGTTGAATGATGATTTCCAACTTTACCAGGGATCATATGAGCCAGAGTTTGTAGGAAACCTGGAAACTGGAGTAAAAAATATATAAAAAGATGGATTATAGATGAATGAAAACAGAAAAGATGATGAGAAAGATGCTGATAACACCAAGAAAAATATATTTAAATTAAAAGTTGAAATGTAATAATAGAAATTAAGATTTGAATAAAATAGAGAACAAAGTCATAGATAAGCGTAATAAGGTTTAAAAGTGATACAAATAAAAAATCACATTCTTCTAGTCAGTAAACGTTAAGTATATTTTTTTCTATATTTATATAATAAAGCATTTTTGTCATAAAAGCCAAATGTATCACACCTGATTGCTACTATGCCACAGAATGGACCAATGATTCATGATTTTCAAGTAAAGGGATAGAAGAGTTTTGTACTAATCTGTTACTGATAATTCATTTACTTACTTACTTAACTCATTTTCTATGCTTCCTCTCTCAGAGGCGAGAAAATCCCAATCCTATTGATTTCAATGGAGTTTGCTGTTAACTGTATTTGTACTCTTTTTGGTATTGACAGAAGCTCTCTGTATAGACAAACAGCAGCTAATATTAGCTATATTTTTACTGAACTATTTAGAATGTTTATTTTCTGAGTTGTTGTCAAATGTCACAAAATGTCCCGAATTCTTCTTTTTTTTTTTTCTTTTTCTTTTGTCTCTATATGTGCTGAGCAAATTTGTCCCAAGGAGGACTATGTTTGACTATTTAGAAACTATGAACATGATACCTAAACATTACTTACTGCTGTTTCACAGCCCTGGTTGCACGAGCAATTACACTTCCCAATAGTCTAGTTAACAAACAACAACCTGAAATAAGGTATATTTACATAACCCAGGAGAAGTCCAAAGCAGAATCTAGATCTTGTACATTATACGGATTCTTTCCTTTCTTCCAGATGAACCTGTTTATTTGATAGTTATTTTTATTTGATTGATCCCCCCCTCCGCTTTTTTTTTTTGTGCGTGTGTGTGTGTGTGTAAATCAAATCAGACTAGATTTCTTAGAAATATCATTTGGTCAGGAAGACTTCCAATTTTATTGCATTGGGTACAATGCAACCACTTTTGAATTCAGTGCTGCACATTTTTTTACTTTCATTGTTTTTATTTTCCAGATTTTGTTTTTGTTATTCAGGAAGGGTCTGAGGAGAGTTCAGTTCATTTTAGGTGAGATAAAGTTTTTCAGAAATCTTTTTAAAAGAAACCCGTGGTAAACATTTAGACAGTCTTGATGCACACATTTCTTTTCAAAAGAAAGAGGGAATTATAATGTTGATATTCAGTATTTTGGTTGTCAATCCAAGTTCTTGAAGGTACAAGAAGTGGGTTTGGAGGCAACCCAAGATAGGTCGTTGTTGCCTGTCCCTGATTTAATCTATAGTGCAGATTAAGAGCAGTGGTGAGTAAGTGCTTTTGTTTTTACCCAGTATTTTGTACTCTTAGGGGTTACTTTGCCATGTAGACATCATGATCTTTAAATTTAGATTTCAATTCTTTTAAAAATATTAATTAAAATATTTTTATAAAAGAATTTTTATAAAGTGCATCTACTTCTACATTATGCTAAAACAACACCCAAAATCAATAAGAGTTATAGTATTAAATGCAAAGACCTATTTAATTTTACGGTCTTTGGGTTAGATTAGAAAACCTTAGAAGAAAATGTTATAGAATTCAACTATTAGTTTTAATAGTTAAAACCTTCGTTTTAGATTTTCAGAAGATTTGCTCAGCTTTTCTTTGGATAAACATTTAGAATCTAACTTGACAGTGATAAGGGTGAAGATAATTCAAATACAGTAGCTTAAAATAAGCTGGAAGAGAACAAATGTGTACTTGATTAAAAGTCATCAACCATATGTTAAAACCATCCAGGAAATACTAAACTTTTCAGTATGAGTTTAATTGTGTTTGGCAAAATGAGAATTCTTAGGGTGTTCATAGTTGTTTACAACACTCTGTTTTAGCTGTCCTGTCTGCTTTCCCTGTGACCTTAAAGCTAATAATAATAATGAAAAATAGGAAAGACAACATGTGGCCAAGTAGGGTCATAACTATTGAGAAACAGACTGCAAGTTTCCCATTAGTTGGAAATCATTTGCACAAATTAATATCCTTCCAAGGATCATAGACTTGTATATAGGTAATTCTGAAGTTATGACAATTGGGAATGGAATTTCCGTCACCAAGCAATGCAGTCTTAAAGCATAACATGACTAAAATAAACCTTTAAAAAACCTGAGTCTATAAGAAATAACAAGGCAGATGTGAGAACAGGGTTAGGATGGCCCAATAACTGAACTTACAGCTAACTAGTATCTTACAGCTTGTAATGTTGGGATTCCTCACAATCATCCAAATTCTTTAGAATAATTATTAGTTTTTACTATTGTTCTGGGCTGCTTCTTATCAACTTATATTACAATCTCTCCTTCTATTTGTTTTATTGCCACACCTGTATATTATTATTTATGATCTCAGACCATCAAACACAACTACAACTACATTTAAAATAAAAAAAATTCCCATGCTATCTGGAGAATTCTGGGAAATGAACACCACAAGTCTTAAAGTTGCCAAGGTTGGACACCCCTGATCTAGATTGATAAGCAGACATGTAAACACACACACATATCCATAACCACTTTTAATCTTATTAAATTTTGTTACAATATGAAATATTTAATTTGATTTAGTTACAAAAATAAGATACTTCTTTTAAAGTGCTGCATTTTAAGGATAATTGGCTATATTTGTATATTTTTCTCCTGAATAAATTATTAGAAATCCCAAAAGATGTGTTCTTTAACAATTTATCTTTAAGAAAAAATTGCTCTTTGGAGAAGAACATGCTGTTTAATTTAAAGCAAATACAGTATTCCAATAAGTGCATGTTCTCTAGCTCTGATTTCTAGTTTTGCAAGAAGATAAAAAGTGCCATTTGAACTAATATTAAAAAAAAGATTTGTAGTGCACACAAGTTGCAGAAATTCAGATTTTTTTAAAAACCATGAATAAGCCATAATGACTTAGTGGGCAAATAATGTCTATTTAAACCAGAAATATACTATGTAATGGTTAACAATAAAAAAAGCTAATGCCTTCAAAACACCTTTAGCAGTCTCTGTTTTCCCCAGTTAAGTGCCCAGCCCTCTACTTTTAGAAATACCAGTTGAAAAATACTGCTATAGTTTAAGTACAAGAAAGCAGATAAAAAATGCAGAATTGTTCCAGCTTCTCTGTTCATAGGATCAGGCTTCTACTTCCTAAGTGCAGCCTCACTAGATAGATTACAGTAAACCAGAAACAACCCTGCAGGAAGATTAAAACTATTTTTATTCAGATTGGCTATAATAATAGAAATTTCCTATTGCACTGTACTTCCTCTTCCTTCTTATACTCCAGTGATTCAAGGAGGTGTCTGCCTGATCTGCTTCTGAATATTATATTGTTTCTCAGGACTTAAAAATGTTTCAGCTCCCTTTGTCCGAGTAACAGTTGTTGCATATTTCTAATCACCTTCCTTACTCTAGGTAAAAGAATGACAGCTCTGTTACTGATGGAGGACATGCCATTGGTGGGGTGACCAAAAGGAGATTGCCCTAGTTGGGAAGTCCCATCTTCCCAAGAAACATTGAAATCAATGAATGAGAGACTGTTTTTTTGCTTGACGTTCTCTAATTTCAGGTTGCAAACTAATCAAGAATAAAAGTGATCACAGTCATTTAGACTTCAGTTTAAAGGACTGCTTTTTAATGCTACATCAGTTATTTAGAAAACATATATCTATATGATGATAATCTGGATGATTATTGATTATTCATTTTATTTATTTGTAAAATTTACCTCAAGGTAATTCTGAGTAGCTTACAATCTTAAAAGATAAAAACGACATTAAAACATAAATAGATTAGTACAAAAAGTCAGACAGTGCAGCACAATTAAAAGATGGGAAGGCCAAGTGCAGGATAGAGGGGACGTGGGATCTGTTGTTAATTGATCAACCGCTTCCACTGTGATGCGCCTTTATTGTAGAGCCAGGTCCTTAGGTCCTTACGGAAGGTCAGGAGGGTTGGAGCCGACCTCACTCTAGGAAGCAAGATATTCCAGTGGGCAAGTGCAATGGCAGAGAAGGCCTCTTTCCTGGACCCCAGCAGCCAGAATAATAGGACTGACACGGCCTGCAACATGCCTCTTCTGCTGAACTGGCATGCATTACAAAGGCCTGACTAAGGAGAAGAGATGGCTAGTCTTTCCCAACTCATTTAGAATACTCCATATTGCAGCTAGGTTAAAGTTGGAGGATGGGAAGGTGATATAGATTTCATCTCTTGTTTGAAGTTCCATCTGATCTTTTGAAAAATGTAGTAAATGCTACATTTTGGTGGCTGGGATAGTAAAGAGGATACACCATCTGCTCACTGTATAACAGTGTCTTTTCCTGAGCTACCTGAGGTGGTCTCTGATATAGCATTCGATTTCCCTGTACTCTTTGTTTTGGGATATTTCCAGGTTCACGTTAAAGATGTGTTCAAAAAGAATCCAAAAATTGCACTTGTATAAAAATTGTGGATAGGTTACTGGCAGAGGCAAATATATATAGAAATTTGTGGATAGCTAACTAACAGCTGCAAACTACAGGAATCATGATCCAATCAAAAAAGTAGGAAAGCTTGATACTGATCTCTAAAATCCTAGTCAAGATAGAGCCTAACTGCTAGTGTATCTTTCCCACAATAAACCTGCCTGTCTCCTCAGATCAACTGGAGAAATTCTTTTGAAGATGAGGATCTGGAGGTTTGTCTATCCAGTACGTGGGAAATGGTTCTTACTGATGCCCTCTATCAGTAGCATACATTCTCTAAGGATTACGCTTGTCCTCACCACAAAGAGGTTGGTGAAAACATTTCATTTGTCAGACTTTTAACTGCTAATTTATTCTATTTTAATGCTTGCTTTTTCCAGATTTTAATTATATTATTTCAAATAAACTTATATATTTGTATTGTTGAAAGGTTCTTTTAATGCTAAAGGGATAGACTAGTGTAGAAATCAATCAATCAGTGCTTTTCCTCTTTCCATTCAGTGTTTCTTGAGGAACATGCTGTGCATCAAGAAAGTATTAGTGGACAAAGTTATAGAGTTCATGGGTGTTGAATTAATTTGAAATAAACTCTTGGCAAGTTAATAGAAAACAAAATATTCCATCATATTAGAGCTGACATTCAAAATTCAGTTGCTGTACTCTGATGGTAAAAGTAAAATGAGAGAATATCTGTTTCTATCGTGCATTAAATCAGTGTGACTACTCCTTCTTATCAACTCTTAAACAGGTTTTATTTTGTAGTGCAGCTTTGAGGGGCTACAGATTGTCCTTTGGCTTTTCTGAATGAGGGTCACATCACATGGAAACAAAAACAAATGCCATGTTGAATGGTCTGTTCAGTGTTTAATATATGAACAGGCTCAACAATTGAACCAACTTTGTGCCAAAAGTTGCCCTTCATTATTCCAAACTTTAATTTTATTATGAAAAAAGTATTTCCCTTTCTCATTTTCAGAATGTATTTTTAGAATGTCTTTGAGATGTAGTACTGATAGGAAAGGATGCTTTTGCATTTGTTGCAGGGCTCTCCATAACTCTGCAGCCTGCCTGTTATCAAAAGGAATATGTTTGTTCACTTCACTTGGAATTTGAGGCTTCATGAAAGAGAGGCTTCAGTCAGCTGAGGAGAAAAGTTAGGATACTGACATATATTCTGCAGTGATTTCCTAAAGAAGGTAAGTGACAGAATTCCAGAGCACCCATCTTTTTCCATCAAATTTGTCACTTGCCAAGATATGATCTGTAGAATGTTTCTAAAGGCTAACCCTCTTTAATTTTCTGTGGTAAAAGCAAGGAACTTGAAAGATAATTTGATATCGTTTCAACCTCTACAGTTTATAATGTACACTTTCCACATCTATTTTTTTTCCCTACCCTGCATTAATTCCTTTTCATATTGTTGATATAGTAGGGTGTTTTCAGTTTTTATTTTAAAATAAAATTAACATTTATTTTAATGTAGAGTCCTAAAGTTTTTTGTCTTCCGTTTAGCTGTGCTCCAGTATTGCTAGAAAATATGGATTTTAAAAGAAAACACAGTTTTGTTAAATGGAAAGTGTACCTTGAGAAAAAGGCTAAAAGGAGCTTTGACCTGTAGCACTTGTCTGAAATGTGATACAAAAATGCTTTATGGAGGTAAATCACACCATGTATTTTCTTTCAGTAAAGAAAATCCAGTTCCATTCATGGCACAAATACCTTTTATGGAAACTTTCTTGCATTAGTCTAATAGTGATTGGGGTTTCATACAATTATTAATGGTCAGAGCACATTAGAAAAGGCATTACAAAATTAAGTTTGGTTTTTCTATTCCTTTATTCAAGATCGCCAGTATGGAAATTACTGTTTTTACAGCAATGAAACATTGAAATGCTATTCTAAGTGACCTGTTTATCATGGTCGTTATAAGACTCTTTGTCATTTAACTTAATATTTTTAATAACACATAATTTTATGCTTGCTTATATTGAATACCACTTCCAATTTTTAAGCATGTTACTTCACTTTTAAAATGTTACTCTGGAACTGTAACTTTATATCTAATTGCGGTAGATAATTTGGAACCTTGAACAAAGTTGTCCCTAACTTGAGCTTACGTGTTTTATTTATCCTTATTTGTATACCATCTCTTCTTATGATTCAATCTATTTACAATATTTCTAATACAAACCTTTCATTAACTATAAGAAGGTATCATTTCTTACCCCATAATTGCTAGGCTTGATGCCATATATGAATGAATATAACAATATCATATATTATAATACTGAATTTGCTGTCAAAAAGGATGCTTGAATATCTTGATTCAGTGATACTCTAATAGAGAAATCTAAAAGTACTTTCTGGTTTGGAATGCACATGGCATATGAATTAGAATCAATTTAGGTAATTACAGTGGTCAGATGAGAACACCGTAAAATGACCATACTATAATAAGATTGAATCACCTTTGATTTGTTTTTCTCAGCTCTTTACGTATGATATGCAGATTAGATATACTGCTGTTCAGAATCTAGTGAAGTTCCCCATGATGAACAAAATTATAGCATTTGTTATGGTATTCCATTCTGAATAATTTTCAACTAAAATTTTACAAGATATAATAAAAGAGTTGGATGAGGTGTATAGAGTCCAGACCAACTATGTTAGAAGAAATAAATTACCCAGAGAAGTGCTCGTTAGATTTGCAAGGAAAAAAGTCAAAGTTATATTCTATAGTAAGGCAAGAGAAGAACCTGTGACATATAAGAGGAAAAGGGTGATAATCCTAAAGCAAGTCTGTAGGAGAGTGAGGGAATTGAGAAGAAACTGCAGATTTCTAGCCATACAGTTAAATGAGAGAAACATCCTCTTCAGATGGATATTGCCGGATGGCATGTTGATCACTTGGCAGGGGGAAAAAATCAAAATAGACAGCCTCCTAACAGCGCAAGACTTTCTAGACCAGTTGGGAGGGACAGAAGAGGATCAAGTAGCAAGGAAGAACTGGAAGCAATAGTACAAGAAGAAGAAACTTCCCAGCAGTGGAGATCAAAAGAAGGAACCCTGGAGGAGAAGGAGACAGAAGACTAGGAAAGCAAAGAGACAAAAGGGAATAGACAAAGATCGCAAAGAACCACACGTGCAAACAAAAACTAAGACAGAACAACAGAATTAGAAATGGAGGATTGGAAGTTAATATCAATCAACGTCAATGGATTAAATGACAATAGAAAGAGGAAACAACTATTCATAAAACTAGCCAAACAAATGCCGACATAATATGCCTTAAGGAGGTCCACATAAAAAAAGAAGACAGGAAATACCTAGAATATAATAAATTTGGGAAAACTTTTACCTCCCTAGCAAAGAAAAAAAAAGGGGTGTAGCATAATA
Organism: Masticophis lateralis; assembly: GCA_030761175.1. Lineage (NCBI taxonomy): Eukaryota > Metazoa > Chordata > Lepidosauria > Squamata > Colubridae > Masticophis > Masticophis lateralis. Next base: position 36,960,268 of record JAUDYJ010000006.1, on the reverse strand, counting down.
TGTTAAAAAAGGGATTGTAGCGGAATTAAAATACAATGATACTAAGGGTAGAATGTTAGCAGTTGAGATTAAGAGAGGGAACCTTCCAATAGATAGCTATTGATAGCTATCTATGCCCCGAATAAAAACTTGGGGGAATACTATAAAAAATTAGGAGAGAAAATAAGTAAAATGGACTATAGCAATATTTGCATAATTGGCAATTTCAATGGGATAGTGGATTCAGACAAAGGTCACAAAAGTAGCAAAGATAAAAAGAAAAAAAGGGATAAATTACCAAGAACTTTCTTTGACCTAGCGATGAATTAAACCTTGTAGACATTTGGCAGACCTTGCATCCAAATAAGAAACAATATACCTTCTATTCAAATCCCCAAAAATCGTGGTCAAGAATTGACATGATGTGGGTCAGTAGGAATCTGGGGATGGATATTAAATCCGCAGAAATAACACTGAATATATGGGCGGATCATAACCCTTTAGAAATAAGATGGAAAAACTTATACAGGAAAAAGCATAAGAGATGGAGGTTAAATATACAATTTTTGAGGGATAAGGAATATATTGGAAAAGTAAAGGGAGAATTAAAACTATTTTTTGAAGAAAATGAAAAGCAAGCAACGCCTTGAGTAACAATATGGGACACGATGAAGGCATATTTAAGAGGGTTGGCAATATCATACAGCATATACAAAAATAAAGAAAAAAGGAAGATGCAGAAGGAGCTTTTAAAAGGATTGGGTGAAGCAGAAAAGAACTTGTAGCAAAACCCAGGAGATGAGGCAGCAAAAGAAAGCTGGATGATTTTAAGACATAGATTGAATATTCTAGATCAGGAAGAATTGGTCTACAAGATTAAACGATCCAAACAATATTATTTTGAAAATGCAAATAAACCAGGCAGATGGCTGTCTTACAAATTAAAAGAGGAAAATGAGAAAGGGATCATCTATCAATTGGAAGACATAGAGGAATGTATAGTGAATAAAGAAGAGGACAAACTCGAAATTGCTCAAGAATACTATGCCGCGCTATACAAAGAGGAAGAAATTCCAAGGGAAAAAAATGATCAATATCTGACAGAAGAAAAACTCCCATTGATAGGAGAGGAAGAGAGGGAAATGCTGATAGGGAAATCACAATAACGGAATTAAAGATGACAATATCCAAACTTAAAAACAATAAATCACCAGGCCCAGATGGATTCCCAGGAGAATTGTATAAAAATTTCGATTTAGAGGAAATACTTTTATCAAAACTATTGGAAATTTGTAATAAGGCCCTGATGAGATCTAAAATTCCAGAATCGTGGAGGGAGGCATACATCACGTTATTGCAAAAAGAAGGTGCAAATCCAAAACAGATAAAAAATTACAGGCCAATTTCCCTTTTAAATACAGATTATAAAATTTTTATGAGTGTAATAGCAGAAAGAGGAAAGAAGATACTAAACAATTTGATACATATCAACCAAAATGGATTCCTCCCTGGAAGACAGATAAGGAACAATACAAGAGTAGTGATTGATATCCTAGAATACTATGAAGCCCACCCGGACAAGCAAATGGCACATGTCTTTTTAGATCCACAGAAAGTGTTTGACAATTTGAATTAGGAGTTCATAGTTCAGCAAATTAAAAGGATGAAATTTGGAGCAAATTTTGAGAATATGATAACAATCTATGATAAACAAAGAGCGAACATTTTATTAAATGGGGATATGACAAAAACCTTTCAAATCAGAAAGCAGACAAGAATGCCCGTTGTCACCATTATTGTTTATATTTGTCCTAGAAGCTCTACTAAGAAGAATTAGGAATAATAATGAAATTAAAGGATTGAAATTAGGGAAGAAGTATACAAGGTCCAGGCATTCGCCGACGATGTAACCTTAATCATGGAGGAACCATTAGAAACAGGTTAAAGAATTTTGGAGGAATTGGGAAAGTATGGAGAGGTGTCCGGATTTAAATTAAATAAAACCAAAACTAAAATGCTGACCAAAAACCTGACAGAAGAGCAAAAGAAAGCACTAGAAGAATCCCTGGGTCTGCAAATAGTTAAGAAAATAAAATATCTGGGAGTATGGATAATGGCAAGATGTTCTGCCCTAAAGGAAGATAACTATGTCCTCCTGATTAAAAGCATCAAACAAGTTTTGGAAAGATGGGGGGAATTACAGATATCACTCTTAGTCAGGATAGCATCAATAAAGATGAGTGTCCTGCTTAAGCTGTTATATCTGTTCCAAACTATACCAGTCAACCTAGATAAACAATTCTTCTTACAATTGAACGCTATTATCAGGAAATTTATCTGGGGAGGGAAAAAACCTAGGATTGCGATTCGAACACTACAGGATAAAAGGAATAGGGGCAGATTTGGACTCCCAATATGGGAAGTGTACTATAAGGCAGCCAATTTGGTGTGGCTAAGGGAATGGGATACCTTGGAAAACAAAAGAATTTTGGCTTTGGAAGGGCATGACCTGCAGAAGGGCTGGCATGCCTATTTATGGGACACAGGCAAAAGGACAAGGACATATTTCCACAGGCATGAAATAAGAGACACATTAATGCAGACTTGGAGGGAAATAAGGCAAAAGCATTATACCAAAGTCCCGAAATGGTTCTCCACGATGGCTCTCCATGCCATAATATATCCTAATGCCCTATAAATTGGGAAAATGCTCAAGTATAAGGATATTTTAGATGGCGGTGGGAACCTTAAAACGAATGAGGCGTTAAAAGAACAAGGCATCCACATTGATTGGTGGCTGTATGTACAAATAAAGTCCCGATACCAAAAGGACGAGGAGTTTGGTATAGAAACAGGAGCCAATGGATTTGACAAAATATGGATGGGAACCGAAAATAAATTATTAGCCAAACTATATAACTATTTGCTTGAATATGATAGAGTAGAAGAGGTAGTCAAAAATCAAATGATTGCATGGGCTAAAAATATTGGACACAGTATAAACTTAAACGAATGGGAACAGTTTGGAATAGCAATCTTAAACTGATAAGGGCAGTAGCTTATAAAGAAAACCAATATAAGATGCTATAGGTGGCATTTAGCCTCTACTAGGATAGCAAAAGTTTACCCCAACACGAGCCCAAACTGTTGGAAATGCGGTCCCCATCAAGGCACCTTCTACCATATGTGGTGGACATGCCCCGAAGCGATGAAATTTTGGAAAATGATTCGAAGATGGATTCAAGAAATGATAGAGGAAAATATTGATTTGGAACCCGAAACCTTTCTCCTGGGAATACTGAAAAGGGCATATGGGAGAAAAAAAGAGGTACCTAACTATACATGTCATAACAGCAGCCAGAATAATATATTCACAGTATTGGAAAGAGAAAGGGTTACCGCTGGAAGAACATGTAATTAGAAAAATATTAGAATGCGCCGAGATGAATAAGTTAACATATGTGATAAATGAAACAGAATTCGGAATATTATACAGTGTGGGAAATGTGGTATAAGTGGATGGAAGAAAAAAGTAAAAGGTAAAATAAGAGTAAGTGCAACTATCAATAAAAATCAAGTAAATATGAAACACCATGTAAATAATCTGTATATATTTACGAACACAGCTAAACCGAAAACTGTCGAATTGTATTCTTATATATTTCAATAAAAATTTAATAATTAAAAAAAAAGAAATCATACAGAATTAAACATATCCTTGGAACACTTTTAGATGGGAATTTGAAACCAGACAGAATGAAACATGAAGTATCTTCTGCCTCTTTGTTTCAGTGAAGAGTTCATGATTACCTTGATTCAATAGATAATATCTTTCAGCCTGAAATATGATAATCAGTTCATTAGGTAACAAACTAATTTATTTGCAAACTCTCTTTGGGCTAAGTCCAATATTTTCTTGTCATTTATTCTTGTCAGTCCACATTTGCCTCTGCTAACTAAAAATTCACCATAATATACCTGCTGATTGGCCTCTGAATTTTGAAAATAATTTTTTTCTTAGTTTATTTTTGTCTTTTATTTTTTCTTGTGTAGTCATGTGAATTACATTCCATAGCTTCAAAAAAATAAACCTTTGACACTCACAAAAATAGGCTATGTTTACAAAAAAAAAAAAAAAAAGCGTATTGCTTAAAGATTTGGCCATTGTCTCATAGATTCTTTTCTGAAACTATTTCTTAATTTTAAAAAAATAGATAATGGCATAGTTTGTGTTAAAAAGCATCTGTCTGGAGGTAATGTATGTCGCAGTTCATGTTGACGGGTGGACAGAGATCGACCTCGAGGTGCCTTGTGTGTGGGGTGTCGCAAGGGTCGGATCTCTCGCCCCTCTTGTTCAACATTTATGTGAAGCCGCTGGGTGAGATCATCTGTGGTTTCGGGGTGAAGTGTCATCTGTACGCTGATGATACTCAGCTGTACATCTCCACCCTGGACCACCCCAATGATGCCCTTGATGTGATGTCCCGGTGCCTGGAGGCCGTGCGGATCTGGATGGGGAGAAAAAGGCTCAGGCTCAACCTGTCCAAGACCGAGTGGCTGTGGCTTCTGGCATCCCAATATAGTCAGTTGGTGCCATCGCTGACTTTTGGGGGTGAGTCATTGACCCCACAGAGAGGGGGCGTCTTCCTGGATACATGGCTGTCTTTGGAAGAGCATATGATGGCTGTGGCCAGGGGGGCTTTTTATCGGGTTCGCCTGATCCACCAGTTGCATCCCATCCCATCGGGATGCCTTATGCACGGTCATGCACTCGTCACGTCCTGCCTGGACTACTACAATGCTCTCTACATAGGGCTCCCCTTGAGGGCTCCAGCTGGTCCAGAATGTGGCCGCACGGGTGGTTATGGGGGCGACTCGGCGCTCCCGTGTAACACCTCCTGCACGAGCTGCACTGGCTCCCAATGGTCTTCCGGGTGTGCTTCAAGGTACTGGTTACCACCTTTAGAGTGCTCCATGGCTTAGGACCCGGGTATTTACGAGACCAGCTTCTGCCGCCGGTAGCCTCCCACTGACCAGTGTGCTCCCACAGAGAGGGCCTCCTCAGGGTGCCGTCAGCCAAACAATGCCAGCTGGCGGCCCCAGGGGGAGAGCCTTCTCTGTGGGGGCACCCATCCTATGGAACAAGTTGCCCCCGGAGATACAGCGGATCCCAGATCTGCACACTTTCCGAACTGCCCTAAAGACGTTTCTATTTCATCGAGCCGGGGTGACCTGACCTGACCTACTCTTTTAAATTGTTTAACTTAAATTGTTAAAATTATGGCTTTTAACATAAGGGTTTTAACTGTGGGCCAAATTAATTTAATTGGATTTTAATACTGTTTTAAATTTTGTATTTTTTGTATTTTATCTGCTGGCTGTTCACCGCCCAGAGTTTTTCAGGAGAAGGGTGGTATATAAATATAATAACGAGCCTGAATAGCGTAGGGGAGTAATGCCTCCTACAAAGGCAGCATTTAAGATCCAGCTGCTGCAATTACTTGTGAGTTCAATCCCAGGCAGGCTCAAGGTCGACTCAGCCTTCCATCCTTTATAAGGTGGGTAAATTGAGGACCCAGTTTGTTGGGGGCAATAAGCTGACTTTATATAAATATAAATATACAAAAGTATGAAGGCTATTGCTTAACGCATTGTAGGCCGCCCTGAGTCTCCGGAGAAGGGTGGCATATAAATCTAATTAAAAAAATAAATAAATAAAATTAACTAACTAACTAACTAACTTACTTATTCTTTCACTTTTGAATCCTTGGAAAATCTCTTCCACCTGATCTATATGTTTGAGGTATATCTATGCTTAATCTAGTGGATATGTTACTATGGCATTTGATGTGGCCAACTTTTCAGTCCTTGGATTTCAGTTTAATTTTCCACGCCACAGCTATTTTAAGTTTAGCTGATTGGCTGGCTTCTGTCATGATCTAGTCACTTTGCCACACTGATTGACATATTGATTGCATTATAAATGTCAATCCTTTTGCAGAGAAAACAAAGCTGATGTGCCGTTGTGAAGCTATGCTTGGAACTCTACCAACAAGATCTATGACATTCCAACCATTCCAGTATAACATGCAAGAGATATATTGCCAAAATGGCTGTGATTCTTAATCTTAAAAAGTTGGTTAATATGTTGTGTTTTTATTTAACATAGCAATTAGGTATAGGACAGACCGCATGATTCTAAATAGCAGTACGAACAGAATATCTATCTATATCTATCTATATCTATTTCTCATCTACATCATTATCTATCTCTAGTGTGGTGTGTGGCACAGTGGTTAAAATGCAATATTGCATTTAAGGCTAATTCTGCTAACTGCCAATTGCCAGCAGTTTGAATATCACAAGGCTAAAGGTTGACTGAGCCTTCCATCCTCCCAAGGTCAGTAAAATGAGGACCCAGATTGTTGGGGACAATATGTAAACCGCTTAGAGAGGGCTATAAAGCACTATGAAATGGTATATCAGTCTAAGTGCTACTGCTATGTGATGTAAAAATACAACAATCTGACAAATCATGGGAGCTCTCAGGACTAAGATCAGTGAATTATGGTAAAATTGTACAGTGGTATTCAGCATCAAAGAAACAAAACTTAATTTTTGCAAAGTAGTAATGATGATATAGGCATGTAAATACAGTAGTGCAGTTGGAAAACTGTAAGTTCTTCCAAAAGTTAAGATAAGCAGCCTCCAAAATGCTGGCTGGAAAATAATAATTTTAGTGAAACATTAATTTAGGTATGAAATTTAAACCTAATTAGAATCAAAATTAATTAATTTAAACTAGATTTATACTGACTTGGCCTGGTCAACTCACACAACAGATGTACATGTAACACATCTCAAACTTGCAAATCCTAAAGATTAACGGTTTGACTTTAGTGTTTGATGCTGTAAGTGAATTTTGCCAAATGTTTTGTCTGCATATGGGAGAAAAATATTCCGTAAATTTGACAACAAAAATTTGACCAAAGGAAGCTCTAGGATTTGGAGTTCTTCATTAGTTTATGTAACCATTTAAATTCAAGTTCTTTGCTCTATAATGAAATCTATGATGTCAACTGATCATTTGGGTCAGTTAACGAATTTGGAATTAAATCAAGATTATGTTTTCAATTGTGGTTTATTTTTATGTTGTCTATTGAATTCTATATATGAGAATGATATGTATATTACAACACAAATTGATCTTTCACAGGTAAATTATCACTTTTCTTATATAGATATTCAAATATGCATATATATATATATATATTTCATATATATGAATGAAATATATATATGTGTTTGTTTGTGTGTGTGTGAGTGTGTATATTTGTTTTCTGAGGTTTTTGTGGGTGTTTGTAGTTCCCACCCAATCAGTTCCCACCCCCGCTAGAAGAAACAGCTGATGCATATTTAATGTCTCCATTAGGTCTCATATCTCCTGAATATTTGCCCTGTGGACTGGTTGGGGAATATATTTTTTAGAGAAAGTAAGTTTTTTCAATGTTGATTTCTTGGGAGGACTTGTGAGGCATATCACAGATGTGGCCTTTTCCATGCACATACAGTGGGGCAAAAAAATATTTAGTCAGCCACCAATTGTGCAAGTTCTCCCACTTAAAAAGATGAGAGAGGCCTGTAATTGACATCATAGGTAGACCTCAACTATGAGAGACAAAGTGAGAAAACAAATACAGACAATCACATTGTCTGATTTGGAAAGAATTTATTTGCAAATTATGGTGGAAAATAAGTATTTGGTCACCTACAAACAAGCAAGATTTCTGACTCTCACAGACCTGTAATTTCTTCTTTAACAGGTTCCTCTGTCCTCCACTCATTATCTGTATTAATGGCACCTGTTTGAACTTGTTATCAGTATAAAAGACACCTGTCCACAACCTCAAACAGTCACACTCCAAACTCCACTATGGTGAAGACCAAAGAGCTGTCGAAGGACACCAGAAACAAAATTGTAGACCTGCACCAGGCTGGGAAGACTGATTCTGCAATAGGCAAGCAGCTTGGTGTGAAGAAATCAACTGTGGGAGCAATAATTAGAAAATGGAAGATATACAAGACCACTGATAATCTCCCTCGATCTGGGGCTCCATGCAAGATCTCACCCTGTGGGGTCAAAATGATCACAAGAACAGTGAGCAAAAATCCCAGAACCACACGGGAGGACCTAGTGAATGACCTGCAGAGAGCTGGGACCAACGTAACAAAGGCTACCATCAGTAACACAGTACGCCGCCAGAGACTCAGATCCTGCAGTGCCAGACATGTCCCCTTGCTTAAGCCAGTACATGTCCGGGCCTGTCTGAAGTTTGCTAGAGAGCATTTGGATGATCCAGAAGAGGCCTGGGAGAATGTCTTATGGTCAGATGAAATCAAAGTAGAACTGTTTGGTAGAAACACAACTCTTCGTATTTGGAGGAGAGAGAGTGCTGAGTTGCATCCAAAGAACACCATACTACTGTGAAGCATGGGGGTGGCAACATCATGCTTTGGGTCTGTTTCTCTGCAAAGTGACCAGGACGACTGATTCGTGTACAGGAAAAAATGAATGGGGCCATGTATTGTGAGATTTTGAGTGGAAACCTTCTTCCATCAGCAAGGGCATTGAAGATGAAACGTGGCTGGGTCTTTCAGCATGACAATGATCCCAAACACACCACCCGGGCAATGAAGGAGTGGCTTTGTAAGAAGCATTTCAAGGTCCTGGAATGGCCTAGCCAGTCTCCAGATCTCAACCCCATAGAAAACCTTTGGAGGGAGTTGAAAGTCCGTGTTGCCCAGTGACAGCCCCAAAACATCACTACTCTAGAGGAGATCTGCATGGAGGAATGGGCCAACATACCAGCAACAGTCTGTGCCAACCTTGTGAAGACTTACAGAAAACGTTTGACCTCTGTCATTGCCAACAAAAGATATATAACAAAGTATTGAGATGGACTTTTGATATTGACCAAATATTTATTTTCCGCCATAATTTGCAAATAAATTCTTTCCAAATCAGACAATGTGATTGTCTGGATTTGTTTTCTCATTTTGTCTCTCATAGTTGAGGTCTACCTATGATGTCAATTACAGGCCTCTCTCATCATTTAAGTGGTAGAACTTGCACAACTGTAAGCCTAACAATATTGATGGAAAATGATGATATTTTCTAAGTATCTGGAGGAATCCTTTAATAACACGATGGCTTGTTTTAATTACCTATATTTCATCTGAAGCTGGGAATTGCATGAATGTTGACAGTGTAATGCTTTATAATATGTAATTCTGGTAAACAGTTTGACATTTAATGTAAAAACAGGTAAGTTTTATTTATACAGAATAAATTAGCAGATCCTTAGAAAAGGAGACTTTATATGCCATTTTTACAAATGTTTTATTTTACATTTTACAATGTATTTTACCATGATGAGAGAGGCCTGTAAATAGTTTCACCATTTTAGCAATATATTGGAAATATCTGTTGTTGTCATGGAAACAAATGAGAAAATAATGTTTATGTTAATTTCTATAGTATTTTTAATGAGTTCCTGGAAAATGATAATCATATTATTTCATATTGCTATATTTTTATTTAGATTTCTAAATCCCCATCTTTACAGTATATTTTTAAATGAATATTTAAAATGTAAACGGTAATATGAGGTACAACCAGCCCAAAGAAATTGAATGCATAAAAGACTCAATGTTCTGATGAATAATTATTTAATAACTGATATAATATTTTATATAGTGATCATATTGACATGTAGCCACTATTTTTCTATGCTATTTTTGTATCTATTCATTTTTTATTTTAATAATTCCAGAAATAAAGCATTAGATATGAGTTAGAGAAGGAGAAAACCTGAGCCAATTCCATTTGTGCAGTTTTGGTGGATTAATATTTAAAAAAAGAAAAGATTTCTGTTGGGATTTGCTAGTCCAAATCCATTTTCTTTTCAGTATATGAAATGACAGTGCATTCTTGATGTCCCAATATTAATTTGTCAGGCATGCATGTATATTCATTTGCCAAACATCAACCATTTGGGGGGATTTCTATTAGCTTGTCTCAAACTGCAGGCAAGCTAAATTTCTCTAACAGGCATCAATTCGATGTATTAAATGCTGGTTCTGCCCTAGAAGACATATTGATTTTTTTTTCCTCAGCAAAGTGACAAATACCATTTTCATGACTATAATAGAGATTGATTACAATTTTATAGAACACAGGGGGAGTTGATCTTGGTGAGACAGCTTGAGGGCATATCAAAATTGAAGAAAATCATTTGGATTAATAAAGAAATTAATTAATTCATGGGCTGCTGATAAAGCTGACAATGGAAACTACAGCATGGTCATTCATGAATACTGATGTGACTAATATTGCTAGTGACTAAAAATTTAGGACAATTTTAAAGATAATATGCTTAACCCTATTTATGTTTTTTAATTTAAACATGCTATATCCTGAAATATTTGCTTGTTTTAATGTGGCATGAACTTTCCAAGGCAATAATGCAGATGAATCAAGAGGACATAAAGACACAAATGTAGAGATATTATTGCACATAAACTATGTATCATGCCTATGAACTGCATCCAGAATATTTTCTCAGCCCTTTATCCCCATATATCAGGGGTCCTCAAACTATAGCCTGCTGAAGCCATTAATCCAGCCTGCCCTGGACCATGAGGCTGCTCCGCCACATCACCTCACCTCCCTATCGGCCCCCATCTGCCTTCTGGAGGTCGAAGAGGCCAAAAATGGGCCCGGTTTTGGCCTCCCCAGCCTCCAGAGAGAGGGAAGGAGGGAGAGAGAGACCCCCCCCCCCACAGAAATAGAAGTCCGTCCCCCCTCCCCTAGGCAGCCACATCCCTTCACTAACCTGCTTTCCACCCAAGACAATAACAATTAAAAATTTAATTTGAGTGTATTGTTTAATGGACTGCTAAATTGGCCATGTCCACCCAGTCACCTGACCACCTAGCCACGCTCACCCAGCAAGTCTGCGCCCCAAACAGTCTTAGGGACTGCGAATTGGCCCCCTGTTTAAAAAGTTTGAGGACTCCTGCCATATATCTATGGGTAGTTTCTCAGTTGAATTCTGTCTATTGTTCTTAGTGTTTATTCTCATTATTTTATCATATATCTATCATCTATCTATCATCTCTATCATCTGTCAGGTTGGTCCAGTGAGAGTGACTGGCTTAAAATCACTCTGTGGCTTCCATGCTTATAGAGCGGGGCTGTCAAATTCCCAACTCGCGGGCCAGATGCGTCACATCCTGACCACGCCCACACCCAATTTAACGAAGGGGGGGAAAGTCCTGATACACAACATGACACTGCCATGATAATGTGAATTTGACACCCCTGCTATAGGGTACTGGAACTCACAATCCTGTTTTTTAAACTAGCACTTTCGCCACTACACCAAACTATCACAAATTTACAAATTTTCTACATTACATGGACAAGTGATTTAGCATTACAATTTACAATTCTGTTCAAGCATTTTTCCAACCTGTCTTCACAGAATTGCAATATCACACGGTTCAACGTAGCAATATAGTTAATATCACGTTTTTCCAGATCCCAGATTATTAATATTAAATATACTTAGTGAAAATTAATAACATTTTTGGAGTTGCTAAAATCCCCTATTCCAAATTAAAATCAGCCAGAGTTATTTTATAGGTTGAAGAATGGCCAATTGCTATTACTCTAAAATGGAAGTGTGGATAAACAGGCCTCAAGAAGAATGAGAAGACTGTTCCAAGATTGGGCTCATTCTTATTGAATGCAAAGTGTGAGCTGGTCCAAGTGCACCAAATACAGAAATTTAGAATGTTGATGTAACATGTCCACATTTTCGTACAAATTCACCCAAAATAATGCTGCTCCCTCCCTCCGCATCCTCCAGGCCCTTATCAGTTAATTGAAAAACTGTCTAAATGGTATTAGATTTGTCTATTTGTGAACAAAACAACCCTTTTCCTTATTAGAGGAAATCCAACAGAAACTTCAGGTTGAATAAAAGGAACAGTGTAATCCGAACATCATTTCTCAACTTTTGAAGAAGTGGTCTTGATAATAGACCATATTAATTGGGTAATCATAGTGGTTTATAATCCGCGCATGTGGCTTGATGAAAAACTACAAATGTGACGTATGGAACATACATGTTAAGCATACATGGTTACAGGAGATTGAGGGGAAAAGGAAGTACTGAGGAAACTTACTGTCACTGCAGTAAACCAGTGCTGTTTAGAGATCTACTGAAGTAAGGCTAGCTGTCTCTGGATTATAATTGTATGCTTGGTTATCCTTTTCAAAAATTCAAATTCAGTGGGAAATAAAATACAGGTAATCAATTTTCATGGTTGGTTTTATAATGACATTCTTTGGTTAGCAGAATAATGTCTACAAAACATGATGACAACTAGATAACCATAATTTCACATTGGTTTTAGAATCAAGTAATGTTTCAGTGAATGAAAAAAAATCATTGCTAAATTCAATTTTATTGTTATTTATTATCTAAAGCAGCTGATACATTTTCTATTCTGTAGGCAAAAATACTTTTTTAGACTCAGAATACACCCTCTTCTCATTTAATGAGCACATTCACTTCCAACAGCTTGGAAGTGATTGTTACCCAAAAGATCCATAAGTGAATACATGACAGAAAGATAGGGAAGATCACTTGGTTGTTGCCATCTCATTGAGATAAATTTCTCTGGTATAGTCTCCTTTGCCTGACCTGTTTTTTTTAATCTTTCCTCACCTCACAAAACAGAGAAATTGCTTAAACAAGCTGTTACTTCCTGTGTTGCTTTTCTCCATAGCTTAGCAGATCCCTAAAAATGCAACTTAATAAGTTCAGCACGGTGAATTAATTAGTGAGAACCTTCCAGCAGCAGACAAGGCTGCCTGAAACTGACAAGACTGTAATCAGTTTCGCACTGAAGGCTTTTGTTGTCAGCCACAAAATGTGATTGTAAATAGGAGCATTGAATGGAAAATTATTTTTACTACCATTTATTACCATTATATTTGTGAATGGCTACTAACCTAGGTAGTTGCTAAATGTATATAAAGTGTAATACACAATGAATTTGATAGGCCTACAAGCTGTTTTTAAATCTGGTTAAGAAGAATTTAGTTTTTAGAACAGAGAATCCAAGGGCCGGAAGGGACCTCATAGATCTTAGTTCTCAAGGTAGGAGACCTTACATCATCTGGGTCAAATGGCTGTCCAGTCTATTTTTGAAAACCTCCAGTGGTAGAACACATACAATTTCAGGAGACAACAGGAGACAGGTTGTTCCATCTATAAATTGTTCTTCCTGTCAGGCAATTTTTCCTTAGTTCTAAATTGGGTTGGGTTCCATTCTTACTAGTTCTTGTCCTGCCTTTTGGTGCTTCGGAGAATAAGTTGGTCCCCTCTTCTCTGACAGCCCTCCAAGTACTGGAAGACAGCTATCATATCATCCCTAATCCTTAGACTAAATGTACCTACTTCCTTCAACTGTTCATCATATGATTTAGCCTCCAGATATCTCATCATCGTCGCTGCTCTTCTTTGCACACTTTCTAGGATCTCTTTTATATCATGGGAATCAGAACTGGGTAAGTGTGGCCTTACTAATATGGTAGAAAGCAGTACTATCACTTCTTGTGATCTTGACGTTATCCGTGTTACAATTTGTATTGGCTGTACAGGTTGTACGACTCTATTGGCTTTTTTGGCAGCTGCAGTACACTGTTGGCTCATACTGGTCCCCTATGACACCTAGATTCCTATCACAGGTACTGCCTATTGTATACTTATACATGTAGTTTTTCCCGCCTGAGTGCAGGTTCTTATTTTTCTCACCACTGAACTTCAGTTTGTTGGATAGGACCCAATACTCAAGTCTATCAAGATCCTTCTGAATCTTGAGTCTATCTTCCAAAGTGGTAGAAATTCTCCCCAGTTTGGTGTCATCTGCTAATTTGATGAGTTCCCCTTCTGTCCCCTTATCTAGATCATTTATGAAGATATTAGGTCCATTTGAAGACTATTGGGTCCAAGACAGAACCTAGGGGCACCACCATTGCATACTTTCCTCCATGTAGATGCAGTTCTACTGAGGATTACAAGCTGGGTGTGGTCAGCCAGCTGCAAATCCATCTGTTGATGATGCTGTCTAACCAATATTTTTCTGACTTATCAAGTAATACGGCGTGATCTATTTTGTCAAATGCCTTACTGAAATCCAAATATACTATGTCCACATAATTTCTCTAATCCACTAATCAGTTTATCAAAGAAGGTAATAAGATTTGGCTGATACGATCTGTTTTTAACAAACTGGCTTCTAGTAATCACCTTGTTCATTTCTAGGTACTCAGAAATCCGTTGTTTGATTATCTTTACCAGGATTTTCCCAGATACTTATGTCAAGCTGATTGGTCTATAATTTCCTGTATTCATTCCTTTCCCCCTTTTTTTTAGATTTACACCACATCAGCTTTTTTCTAGTCTTCTGGTAGTTTTCTCTCTGCCCGCTAATTCTTTATTTAAATGCTTACTATTTCCAGAACAAACACATCTGTTTATAACAATTAGATACTATGATGCACATTAAATTACTATGTTTAATTTGGTATTTTGTGCCTTGAACCAGGTTAATTCCTGGTTAAAATTTAAATACACTTTTAAAAATAAAATTGCAACACATTCTTTATTTTTTTAAAAAAACTATAGATGTAATTATACGAAGCATTCTGCCCAATTTTCAGTTCTTTCCCCATCTGTGTTAAAACACAGTAATAAAGTTAGTTTTATACATTTTATTATAAATTTTGGGGGTTTAAGGGCTTTTACTGAAATCATTTAAGATTTCATTTTCGAAATGAATTTCTCTAATAGTGGCAGCTTCTGCAACTTTGTTTGATATGATTTGATTCTATAAATTGCTAACTATTTGTTGTAGTTATGCTTTGTAAATATAAATCAAGTTTGTGTGGATGTAATTTTAGGCAATTAATGTTGTGATTACATGTTAAAATAATCCATTGCCCACCTTGTTTATTTATGATTTATATGATGCATTGAAAGGTTGGCCATGCGGTTACTGCATATTTAACACCTGAATCTATAATAGGTGAAGGACTCTCACAACAGCCTCTTTAGACTTATTTAACTTGGACCAATTGCTTGCTGAAGATAAACTATTTAAGGACTTGTATTTGCAAACAGTAGATAACAGGGAAATCAAATGTATCAGCTGAATACAGATCTATAAAGAGATTGTTCTGTCAACTAAAAAAGAATAAAATATGTGATTGCAGATATTACTCCCTCTTTCTAATAGGGTAACAAAAGGAGCTACTGTTGCCATGTTAGTGTAAAAGAAAATATGGGATGAAATGAAGAAATACATACTGCAATTTGATTTGTGACTAATCTTATGGAACTTTCAAGTTCCATAAACTGGTTAGACAGTTTAGTTACCTTAGCATTATGGATAAGTCAAGTCAATTTGTATGTAGTTTATTTATTAATGGATTTATGTCCTATGTTTTCCCTGAGTGCACAAGGCCCAGTTTCAGTCCTATAACAAATATCTTGTGGGGTGGATTGTGAAATACTAAAGTCAGGTTTGAGATTGATTGGGATTAGAACTTTGACCTACCCGTTTCATTATGTTTATGTTTATGTTACATTACGTTACGTTATGTTATGTTACACTGAAGTAGTAGGCATGAGCTTAAATGGATTCCAGAAGACGGTAGAGGACAGGAAGCCCTGGAGGAAGGTTGTCCATGGAATTGCGCAACTAACAACAATAACAACAAATCTTATCTTATCTTATCTTATCTTATCTTATCTTATCTTATCTTATCTTATCATCTTATCTTATCTTATGTTATCATCTTATGTTATCTTATGTTATCTTATGTTATCTTATTTTATGTTATGTTGTTATTACATTATTTATAATATTTATTATATTATATTTATTATATTATTATGCCACACTACACTATCATTGGCTTGCAATACAGTGTAGCACCTAAATACAGGTACATCTTTATTAAACAACATAGGTATTAGGGACAGATGGATAGCACATTAGAAACCACAAGATTGGTTGCATCTTAATCATGGTTAAAAAAAAAGGTTCAGATTTGGACTGAATAAATGCTACCAAATTCAGCTTAGGTCCTGAGTTTCACTTGAGATTTGTACCTCCAGGCAGTAAGACAGGAAAATACAAATAGTGTAATTTTATTTCTTTTAAAAATTGGAAAGAGGTAACATTCAGAGATGTCTTGAGAAAAAGAATAGAAATAAGTGAAGAGGTTTTGGAATTATTGCCTGTTATATTCTTATTTTTTTTAAAAAGGCAAACAGTAGTCATTTTGATCTCTGCATAAATATTTACAGTTTTCTGACAGTGTCTGTGAAGGGAGAGGATTGTTTTAAAAAATGACCTTTAAAATTTAGGGTTGTTAAAAAATAATCCCTTAATATTTGGCAGGCATCTTTAAAAACACAGCAAATGTTGTGAAGATATCTTTTGAAAAATAGTCTGCTAAATTACAGCCGGAATTCTGATACAGATTTACAGAAGTCTCACTGAAAATCATTGCCTTAATTATACCGATTGAAGTTTAGTAACTTTTAGTGGTCTTATATATTGAGATCTAACCCAGAGAAACCACCCATTGTGTATAATTAGTTTATTATTTTCATTGTTTTATAAGGATAATTCCTACTGAACATAGTGGAATTTTCTTCCTATAAACATCTATCAGTGGGGGTACACTGGCTGAAGGGTGTGTGTGTGTGTGTGTGTGTGTGTGTCTTTGTAGAAAATTCCATTTTTCCATCATTACTAATATGTCATCATCAACACTATTGATTATAGCATTTTTAAAAAATCATCTTACAATCATACTTGGACTGTATTCAACAAAACTGAGATGGGTCAACTGTATTATTGGATACAGTTATCCAATAATGACATTATTACTGAAATACTGGCAGGTATGCTATGATGGAAAATGTTAATACATGAATATGGTTCCTAAGGGACAATAATAAGACTTTTGCATTTTCATTTTTTTTTTTACTAAAGAATTTGTAAAATTGGATTTAAGGAGCAAAAATATTGCATCATTAAAGAGACGTTTGCTCTAATTTACCATTTTGTTTTTAAAAGAAAATATATACTTTTGGGACACCTTTTGTGCAAGCAGGTCTTTACTGCATGAGTAGCTATTTTTCCTTCCAGATGGATTTCCTGTAGGTTTGACTGCAGAATAGCAGGTGTACCATTCCAAAGTGTCTTTACAAGTGGCACAGCAGGATCTCTGCCGTACATCCACAGGAGACTGCTCATCTGTTTAATCCTTATATTTTAGTCAACCTTCCTTATTATGTGTGCAGGGCTCTGACGCTCAGCTGGATTTTGACACTCAGAATGAATTGATGGAGCTCTTTGATCTTTCCAGTGTATTGCATCTGTTTCATCTTTCATCTTAATGCATTCTCTTTCCTCACTCTTTATTTTAGTTTTATTTTTTCATGTGAATTCATCAAATTTTATTTGTTCTGCTTTATCTCACAACTAATCAATTGGTATGCATGCAGTTTAAAAATATACAAGATGTCTAAAAATGTTTGTTGAGAATAAACATTTTACAGGAGCCAAACATATTACATGAGAACAAGAAGCATTTCTTAAAATATACAACTAATTGCACACATTTGATATACTATCATCAAGATACGTATTGGTCATTTCCGTCTTTTTTCAGTATATGTATGTACATATAGACATACACGTTCATTTGTTTTGGGCACTGCTGGAGTGTTTAAACCAATTAGTCTTATATGTAAGAAAGTTCTTAATGATTTTAGGATTGTAGCCTAGTAGAATAGGGTGTATTCAGTTTACTAAAATTATAAAGCTTATAATAAAGAATGGGTTAACTGAGTGTTTGTATTCACTTTATTCTTTTTCTTCTATAATTTCAATCTACTCCAGTTACTGATACTGTTATTCCATATAATTTCTACAGAGGTGAGATAGGCATCGGCTTCAAATAAATATGAAGATTGGCACTAGTGTATTTTATTTGCACTGAACCCAACATTTTTTTAAAAAAAAAAATTGGCAGTAGTACAGTTTTATAATCTATTAGAAAGAATCCAGCTTTGAAGGTTTCTTGAAGAGCTGGAGGCAGAACTTTATAGCAAATTTTCCAGATGTCTCTTTTTAGATTTGCATTAGAACTTGAGTTCAAGGACACATCATTCTGCTTTTGAATAAAATATACATGTAGTTGTAGCAGAAGGGTCCATGTAGTAGAATATGTTATGAAATATGATCAACAGTAGAACTTTTCTTCCTTCTTGCTGCAATCTTATAAAAAGGTATGTGAAAGTGAGACTTATAGTAAGTAGAGTTAAATCCTATGGCAACACTTTTGAGCATATTTAAAATCACTCAAAAATGAGTCTTAATTTGTTTCTTAGATTTTCATCCTGCCTTTTCTTAAGGAAGAAATTCAAACTTCCCTCTTCTAGATTTCACCATTACAATAATTTGATAATTTGATCAGAGAAACAGCTACTGGTTTAAAATCATCAGTGACCTTCCATGACCAAGAAAGGACTTCTATCTGATATCTCCAATTACACTCCAACATCATTACCACTATAGTACACTTCCTTTCTATACTTTCAATGCAATCCAGTATGGATTGGTAAACAAGTAGAAGTCTCTTTCCATTCATGCCAAAAGAATAGATTAAGGAATGTAGTTGATACCTGCAATATAACTATATAAAATCAAAATTATGAACAAAGCAAATGGATAAATAAAAATATTTCACATGTTTACCAAAGCAGATTATCAGAATGAACTGGTAATTTTCTGCAGTTGAAATATGGTTGGGTTTTTTTTTCTTCCATTCAGTTGTGTCTAAATATTGGAAATTGTCTGGATAAGTCTCTGCAGTTTCTTGCCAAAGATTTGCCAAAGTGGTTTGCCATTACCTTCTATATGAGATTTAAATGTCAATTATGCTGATAAATAAAATATTTCAGATCCCAGTATAGTTGTATACTATAACATACTGATTATTTGGTTTATGCTGGCATTTGTCTTAGAATATTTTTAGTAATATTCATTATGATAGTGAAGACATTTACAGCTCCTTGGATAACTGTTGTGAGATATTTTGAAGCATCAATCTATATTGCAAATATAAATTCATTGATTATTGGGACTTTTTTAAAATAAAAAAATAGCACTTTCAGATTAAAAGTCTAAATGCAATATAATTAAATATATTGAAATGTGTTTGAATATTAGTAGCTCGGTTTGGTAGTTAGGCTGTTGTTTGAGTTCTGAGCTTGGCAATTTAGTTGCATAAAATTAAATATATTGTTTCAGTAACAAGAATAATGAATATGGGATAATTCTACTTGCTATGGATGCACTAAGCTAGTGAGCAGTTTCTAACATGGCTATAATGTTGAATAAATGTCTGATCTCATTCAAACCCACTGAATGCACATTTTGGAAACCAGTATTACCATGCAACGAATGCAACCGAGAACTCCAGAAAAATGGAATCCCTCCCTCAGTTCCAATGTAACATTATTTCTTCTTATAAGACTTTCAGTGGAGTTTGGGGGCTTTGCCTTCTCCTTCTCCTTCTCCTTCTCCTTCTCCTTCTCCTTCTCCTTCTCCTTCTCCTTCTCCTAAGCAATTTATGTTGCATTTAAAAATACTATAGTATTGCATACTGAATGTCAGTTGCTAAATACGGATTAGAAGAATTATAGAATCACAGAGTGAGAATGGGCTTTTTATATCACTGAATCCAATTTTGCTTGAATAAATCAAGTGAAGGAACCAATCACTTCTTAGAGTAATTGGTTCTATTTTTCAAGTGTTTTACTGTTTGGGAATTTTTCTAACACTGAAATAGAACTGCTTTTCTATAATTTAAATCCATTATTGTGTCTTTCACTCTGCAACAATAGCAACCCTTCTTGAATTTCAACTGTGACATCCTTTCAGATATTTGGAAAGTGTCATCATCATATACCTTTGCATGCTTTTCTTGTCAAAGCTAAACATTCCTAATTCCTTTTATCTCTTTTCAGAGCATTTTGTTTCTTGTATTCATTATGAGATACAACTCTTATTTCCAATAATTTGGAAATAATATTTCTGTTGATGCAACCTGTTTTTTTCAGTCATATCACATATTTAACTCATTCTCTTTATGAAACCAACTGCTGTTCCAAGGTCTTATTTACTAATCTAGCATCTCTCAAACTATACCTGTATATTTGTTTCCTAAGTGCAGAACTATACTGTTTATGTCAAATGTTATTCTGTTGTTTTCAACCAATTCAATCTAACTCTCTAGTATAATTTTGCAATGAAAATTGCTAAAAATGTAGAATAGTATTGGACTGAACCTTATGGCATTTGGCTCAATATTTGACAATGATTATCATGAATCATGAATGAAAGTTGGATTTTCACTTAATTTTCAGGGTTTGCACCCTACATTTAATAGAGATCAATGCATAGTTCCACTGTGCTATCACTGAATTGTGACACTTGGAATCCACAAAAATCAAACAATCAATGGACACCCATGTATGGAGGTCTCTTTTTGTGCAAAAAAAAATCTCAAGAACTTTTCATATAAAGTATTTACCATTAATAAAATATCTGGCTGGGTATTATGGGAGCTATATTAAAATCTGTATGGAAGGGAAAGGATGTAATATATGATTACAGATTATTTACATTTTAGGTAATAAGTAATCCATTATTTAATTTCCTGTACACTAATTATGAGGCATTAGTTTTTCACCTGTGGAAGATAGAGACATAACATTGGAAATGTAATACCGTCCTTTCTACTTTATGTGTAATTCTTTTCAAGACTTCTATTGTTAAAAACATTTTCCCTTTCTTGGAGATACTATTTCTTTTTTCCCATATGTATTTGATTATGTATATATTTCAGCAGTGAATGTTTCAGTGAGTTCTTCTTCATTCTATATAGGGTGTATGTGGCAATGATTTTTGTAAAATACATTCTGCTATCTTGTGGACCATAGTGATATAAACTGAATATGTTAAAACATTGGGAAGAAATGATGACAAACATCAATGAGTCAATACATTAAAAAAAATTACTACAATAGCATAAACACGGAACAATATTTTGTTGAAAGCAGTGTGCTGTTTTGTATAATCTTAAAAATAAAACCCAGCCTATTTACCAGACAGCAAACTCAGTGAGGCTTAACATGAATAAACATTGTTATTTGGCATAGTTAGGATGCAGTTTTATCCATAATGCACAGCTTAATTGAGTTAATCAATTCAAATTAATACTGCTGTTTACTTGGCAGTATTATTGTTTATTCTGAATTTATTTAATATACTTTTAAAAATTCTATAAATATTCCTATGTTTAGTAATTACCAATGGGTAATTAATTAGGGATGAAACAGGCTATTTTGTACTTGTATGTTATGTCATCATTAGTCTAATGACTAGTTCTTTGTCTATAAGAATTTCCTTTAAGAATTCCTTTCTTTTATCTTTCCTTCCTTCATTCTTTTAGTCATGTCCCATCTTCTAATTATTCTCAAGAAAAGTATAATAAATTTAATAGTTTTATGACAACTCTAAGTAAATGGGTTGTCTCATAACCCTACAATTATTTAAGAGAAAATATAGTGCTGAGGAATATTTTGATTCAAAAATGTGAATTATTGTTGCAATAATGACATGTTAGAGTGGAGTTTCACATTGTCACTTTATTCATAATACCTCTAACAACTGCTAATATTAATTAGCAAAAATAAAAATTTGTACTATATTGTAGAATCATCCTGCTTATTCAAGGTGTTTTGTTTTTAGTTATTTTTACATAACCTAGTGTAATATTTTTATGGTTGGATCTTTATATTTTAACTATATTTTAAAATTATCTTCTAGTTTACTGAATGTATATTTAATTTTTTTGATAATTTTCCCATCAGAACCTTACAATATTTACCTTCCTTCCTATTTGAAGTAAGCAATATATTTTGTAGCTTCAGGAGTAAAAATAAAATATTACCTAACACATCACATCCATTTAGGAATGTAACTAATAGAATTGTAGTGCCTGTTGCATTTGTAAGAATTCACAGACAATCAGTCTAGTTAAGACAGAAAGTACCTACAGAGAAGATATTAATAGAAGCCTATTGCTTCTGTCGGTCCAATTAAGACTATCTATTTGTGAAAGATAACCTCCAGGTAGAAGTTGGAACACCTATTTTGTCCATGGGAACAGCTTATGTCATAATTTAAAGGGTAATTGTTTAGATGCTCAAGAGGTTCTGTCTAATTTCTAATTTTTAAGTGTGTTTTATTAATGTTAGCCTTAAAATCTCTCAGTAGAGGTTTACATATGCATCATAGTTTGAACTTGAAGCCTGTTTTTGAGATATGGATGTGCTCTTGGTCCCAAATCAATCTTGTCATTTCTTAGCAAGCAATGAAAGATAATAAGTACTATTCACCTGATTGCCTTCCTGCTCTGAGACAGCTGGTGACGCTTGTCTTCCTGATAACCAGGACTTTCAGATCTAAGGCAGGGATAAAGAAAAGCTGGGAGCTTGCTGAATCTAAATTTGACAGTCGATGGCAGTGTTCAGGGGTCAGGAGGGATAGAATCTCTGACACGTATAAGAAAGGAACAAAATTTATCTGCTCTGGTTGCAATGATTAGATGTCTCGTTGTCTGGCTTTCTTATAGTGGATGATTGATCGTGCCCGCCAGCTGCCTAATATCATAATTAACAAAGTTGCTACCGTGTCTGAGAAGTTTAATCGAAAAAAATTGCCAACAGTGTGATGCTGTTGTTACCCATAAAGATCAGAAGCAGGGCAAAGTCGACTTTTGGACTAATGGAGCTGCAGAACTATGTGGGCAGAATAAGAAGTAGAGCACCTGAATGGATAATGGTATGTGCTTTGTTTCTGAACTGCATTGTCCATATAGAGACAGATTTTAGTTTTCATTTTCAAGATGTCATTTGATATAACTCCATTAGTATTTGATGCTTTCTTAATGTTTACTGTCTGCACAATTACCATTGTTAATTATGTTGTGAAATTATTTTTTAAAAACAGTTGCGAATGTGGTAATTGTTGCCATGGTTATTCTACCCCCTTCCAATTACAACCATATTCTCTAGGGTTTCCAGGTTTTTTAGAATGTGTCATGCAAAAAAAGTAACATAAAATAAACATGAAAATATAGTCGGTGCCTATTTGTAGTATGCTAAGGGATGTTCTCTGGTATATATATTTAGATACTTGACTATAGTTATAGAAGTTTATAGCAATATCTGATTTACAATCCTGACTCTAAATTCCCCAGATCATTTATATGTTTTACTAGTGAAACAAATATTCCACTGTGTTTTTTCTTTGTTGGTGTGTGTGTGTGTGTGTCCTTTTTTTTTCTTTGTAAGCTTTATTTGCTAACACGGTTGTCCCTGGAGTACCTGTGATATTGCCATTCCAATATATGACAGTGAATATTTCAGTGATGTGTATGCACATGCCACATATAACAAAGAAAAAGATAAAGAATGTGGAATTGTAGAAAAAAAGACAAAGGAAACAATAGCTGGTTTATGGAACAGCACATGAAAAATAATAACAGGAAAACATTTAAATCCTATATATTTTCCTGCAGATTAGATTTAATGAACCACATGGAAAAAGAAATCTTGATTTGGCTGACTGATAATTGTGAATTATTATTGTTAGAATTAAATTATATATTCAATGGAACATGTTCCTATAAGGATACACTTTAACTAAATATGTAATAATCAGTGTGATGGAAGATAGTTCTCATAACAAATATATATCTGAAAATTATTCTTTTTAATACTTTGTTTACTCTGTTCATAATAAAAAATAGAAATTGCTATAGAATATATATAGCACATTCAATATTTTAAAAACATTAAAATATAAAAGTATCTTTAAGTAAAATTAAGTTAGATAATTTTACATTGTTTAATCAAATTTATAAAGAAAATAATTAAAAGTGATGCCTAGCAGTTTTTCTTTTCTCAGCCTTTTTTTTTTTAATTCTTCCATATCATTAGACAATTTTAACCTTCCTTGACATTTTCATTGTTTTGCTTTGGTTTAAACAAATCAATACCTTGTTCTGCCTGGAATAAAGAATTGTATAAATAGAATAAGGGAAAACAGATTAGTGATGCAAATTTCAAATAGAAGGGAAAACGTAAGTAGCTAGAATAAGTATATTGTTACTTTAATCAGCACTTCCATAATATTTCATGTAATTGAAATTTAGTGTGTTGTTAAAACTCAGCTGGAAAACCAAATAACTATGGATATTAAAGGAATATTAAAAAGGGAGGTGGGTGATAGGATTTTATGAAGGACTGTATGTTGGAAGTTTAACTTTGGTGTCAGTTTTTTTTTAATGTTTATGGTTTTAATATGCTTATGTATTATGTTGTTTTATTATTGATACTGTTTTAATTGCTGATAGGGAGCTGTACAGAGTTCAATATAAGATGGGAAGCTATATAAATTTTTAAATAAATAAATAAATAATAATGTGTGTCACCACAAATGTTTCTGACTTTAAATAGGGCTGTTTTGGGGGTGTATTGGCAGTGAACTCCTTCTAATAGTTTCAGAGGAAGTACTAACTTCTAGGAATATGTTAATGGAGAATGCGCTAATATACAGATTAGCAGATTAGCAATGTACTATTCATCATTGAAATAATAAATGTTCCCAGGTGACATAATCTGCAATTTTTATTGGTGATTAAAGTTTGATGAACCTTTCATTAAGCTTTCAGAAATTAAAACCCAATTCTAAAGAAATGAGATCAATATAATTTTCAAATACAAGAAACAAATATTTATGATCAAATTTTTAAAGACATTTTAATTTTCCTTTTTTCTTCTTTATTTCAATAAGAAGATAGTATAATACAAAGGACTATGACACAGTCCGAGCTGCGTTACTTTGAATACCAAAATTGCTTTCTTGAATACCTGCAAAGGAATTTCAGAACTGTGGCTGAAATGTTTAAAAAAATAGGTAAGAAAAAGAGTATTACTTGTTAGACTCTGTTCTTGTATTATTGGGTATTCATAGCCTAAAAAAGAAAATATATAATTTAGTCTGTTTTAATATCAGTCTCTGAAGCTATTACATGATACCAGAATGTAGCATAAAAAGAACTATGTCCCAGTTTAAAATGTAGTTTTATATTCACATGATGAAATACTATTGAATTTAGAGGGACTTAAAAAAAGCATATATAAGATTTCCCTGATATGTGTATATGTACGTTGATTTTTGTTATTGATATATAAAGGCTAGGAAGAAGTCTAATAATTTTATATTAATTATATTTATACAATTCTGTATAAATTACAGAATTTTTGAGGTTTTGAGATTGATAATATATTTTAGCACTTTACATTTTTAATAGGAAGAGTTATCGTATATGAAGAACCTTATTTGCTTTGCAACAATATCACTATAATATTTCCATTTCATTCAATCTGCATTATATTGGATTTGTTACCTGTTTACCTAACAGATGTTTAATCAAATCAGTCAAAACTATTTATTTATTAATATCAGTCAAAACATTATTTATTAACTTTGGAATGATTCTTAGATGGATTTTATAATGTCTTGAAACATGAATTTATGCCTACTTTCCCAGTTTTCAATTTAAAATAAAGTGGATGTTAAAGATATAAGGAAGCGATCAAGTTGTGTGTAAAATTCACTGACCAGATTTTTGCTGTACTTCATTTTAAAAAACCACAGTAATTTTGTATTATTATCTCACATTTTCTCAAAATCTAATGCTTTTTCAAAATAGTAAAATGCTTGAAAATTATTTCAAATTCAATTTTTAAAATAAGTTTAAAATTTTTTCAAGAATACTCTATACTCTTTATATATACATTCTTATAATCTCTAAACCTCTAATTACTACCTGTGCAACATGCTGCAGTATTACTGCAGTAATCGCTCCTGAATTAGTCAGCTTTATTCCTTGTAGTTTTAAATTCTGAAGTGCTTTGATTACTTCTTTATTATGTTTTGAAAGAAAAATCTGGTATACAACTAAGAAATGAAAAGTTCTATTGACTAATTACTGTATGTCATTTGGAATAACAAATTCAGCATTAAATCCACAAAAAAGAAATTTTTAAATAAAATTATAGAAAAAGTTTTTGAATTGGATCACTTCAGAACAAACCTTTTCTTGCTCACAGCAAAACAGCATTTTTATATACAGTTATAGAGTGAAACATTAAATACTATAAGAAGCTACAGTTTTAGTTCTGTTTTTGATAGAAAAGCAGTGTAAGAGTACCTAGAATGGAAAACAAGAAAAAACCAAAAGAAAGCTAGATAAAAAAAAACCTCGCTAATTGAAACTTCATTTTTCCACGTGCAAGGATTGTTAATTTTTTTTAAAACAAGAAAATAATTAAATCACAATAACTTTAATGTCTATAGACTGACCCTTCTACCTTCAGCTGAAAATGCATGTTCAGTCCGTAAAATAAATCTTAAATATCAGAGGGAAAAATTTATAGATCCATGAAATAGGCCTGACCAGTTCAACTGTACAACTAATTTTCTCATTGATGAAATACAGAAAATTCTGCTCTTTATGTATATTACAAAACAAAGGTCCTTATTTTAAAGGTTAAAAAGAGCAGTTGTGAACCAACTTTAATATTGGCATTAACTTCACTGAATACTTAGTTTCTATTTTTTTAAATATATGAATGTTATTAAAATGGTAATAACTATGCAGTCTTCTGCCTTTCCAATTTATTTCTCTCTTTCATCAGAGTTGAATTCCCAACTACTGCCAAGGTAGAGAAATACTTGGTACTGTTGTGTAAATGTTAAACAGCCTGAGGTGGCAGCTATCTTCTACCTAGCCCTTCTATTCACTCTTAAAATACCCTTTCAGGAGAAAAAAAATCTTCTTACAGGATTCCATGAAATATGACAGAGGAAGGAAACTACCTTGCTGTAAGAGTGGTTAAATTGCATGGGGGTGGGGAGATTTCAGGATAGTGAAATAAGAAAAAATATATACTTTGAAGTTTATATTAGCATCATATTTTAACATGAGATGAAAACTATTGGTCTAGAAAGCAGCATCATTGAATCCAGTGACTTGTGAAAGGGCAGAACGGCATAGATTCCACAATTAATCCAAATAATCAGGTTCCTGGTTAATTAAACTGTATTGCTTGGGCTTCCTTTCTTGAAAAAAAAATCACTGGATTCTGCAAGCTTATTTCTGAATGAACATGAGTAAAACCATTGATATTATTTTTTACCCATTACCCATTACATATAACTGTCTTTCAATTTTGATTGTTTTTCCCCAAATGTTTACTTTTTATTTAGCAGTCTTGAGAAATTACATCTAAATTTTAAAATTAAATATTTATTTGTGTATATGCTCTTAACAATTTTAACCATGTATACCATTCTATTCAAAATTGTTCTTATAGTATATTTAATTTAGTATGAAAGTATCATTGCACTTTGATAATTTCCTGCATATCCTAGCTTGATTATCCTCTCTTATCCTCTCATGCATACTTTCTTCAGCATATGAATTTGTATTATATAACCTGACTCATAAAAGTTTACAACATTGTTTATTTACTTCCCATTTTTATAACTTTTTTCTAAAAGTACCACATTTTGATTAAAATATTATGACTGAAACCCAATGTGACATAATAATGAAAGTTTTGGACTGGCATCTGGAGAAACCTAAATTCTAATCTAACATCAGCCATCGAAGCTCATTGGGTAACTTTGAGCCAATGACTCTATCAAAGCTCAACCTGCCTTATAGAGTTGCTGCTAAGGAGAAAATTAGGAGGACAGAACAGTTTATATACTGCCTTGACTTTCTGAAAGAAAAAAGGAATATTAAGTTAATAAGTAAATGCTAATAAGATACATAAGTACAGTTGTAGTTTATAAAAACGTAAAAAGAGGAAAAAATCATATGAATCGAGGGCCAATATAGGTCCATTAACTTACCTGCGGGAAAACATTTTTCATTTAGTCAAGTCATTTAATCATGTAAATGGAATCTAACCCAAACTGAAATTGCTGGGAAGCCAGAGTTTCACACAATTTCAGTATATTTATGGAACCGAACTTTAAATTTTTGCTCCTGATTACTCAAATAATTGCATGCAGGTTCTGTTTTAGTATATCAAGGCTGGGGTAGTTTGAATAGGAAGAACAGACTTCCTATTCTTAGCTTGAGGTTTAGCTTGAGCAAGATTGAGTAGCTCTGCATATTGGGAGCAAGCAGGAATTTTCTATATTTCTAAATAAAGAAATTTATTTAGTATCAATAAATAATTTTATTGATACTAATTTATTTAGTTGCCTAGACTCATGGCTCCTGTTTGAGGAGCAGATAGCAATCATGACCAGAAGGGCTTTTACACAACTTCATATTATACTCCAGTTGCATCTGTCCCTGGAGTGGGAGGCTGGCCTTAATTATCTCCTAAACTGCAGAATGCTTTACCTGGGGCTGCACTTGAAGTGCATTTAAAAGCTGCAGCAGTTACAGAATGCTGTAGGTAGGTAGTTGTGTGCTTTCTTCAATCAGCACATAATACACCAGTGCACAAAAAGCTGCAATGGTTGCCAGTATGCTTCTGGGTTCAGTTCATCATGCTGGTAATTGCAGTAAGGCATGGTAATTCCTGACATAGGTCTGATTTTGTCTATCTGCTCTATTAGGTCCATCAGGACAGCCATGCTACAGGACCCATCTATCAGTGTCATTTGGCAAGATCTAGGAAAAGTTTTTATCTTCTAGCCACCTTTTGGAGCACAATCTCCTGTAGATTACATTAGTCTCAGTCCTGCTGGTTTTCCATAAGGCTTTTAAAACAGGGTTGTGTCACCAAGCTTGGAGATCCAGATGTGTGACAGAGCCAGTGCAACACTTGTATTCATTTATTTGCTGGTTGTTTTGGTTTTCATCTTGCCTGTTTATTATGTATGTGTTATGTAAATTATGTATGCAAATTATGTATTAATCTTATGTACTTTATATGGTGCTCTTTGCTAACTGTTAACTGTTCAAAATCATGAATTTGAGATGGACAGCCATTAAAATTGAAATATAATTAAGTAAATAAATATACAGATATTGTATAACGTAGGAAAGATGACTGAGTAGTAGACACCCCACATTGCAGCAAATAAGGGCTCAGATCATTCTATCTCCTGTAGATGCAACTGGAACCACTGAAAT
This sequence comes from Masticophis lateralis, assembly GCA_030761175.1. NCBI lineage: Eukaryota > Metazoa > Chordata > Lepidosauria > Squamata > Colubridae > Masticophis > Masticophis lateralis. The sequence goes on along the minus strand of JAUDYJ010000006.1, from coordinate 36,930,834 downwards.
GCGTACCTCCATATTTTATCCCTTGCAGGTAGTTCTAAGAATACCATGGTTTGGTAGAATTGTATGTTGCAAAGGAGTAGAGCAATACAGAGAAAAACTTGAAGGTATTACATTATGTAAATATCCTCCTAGCTCTAAAAGAGAAGGAAGGGTTAGAAAGAAACTCAAGATTTCCCTGCTTTATTCTTTGTCATATAAGAGATGGGAGAGAACTGTCAGGCTTTCAAAATTCTATTATTGTACTCTACAGTAATAAAACAGAATTCCAATAGTCTTTGTGCAATCTGTTTCCTGACCTGGCCAATTTCAAAGGGATGATAGAAGAGATCCAAAATGAACATAAATTTGTTATTTCCTGAAAAGGATAATTCTCTAGTAAAGTATGCTAAAGGTATGGCAGCTGTTTCATAAATCCTATAATGTGGTATGATATCATAGGACAATATTTATATGTAATCCCATATTTGAATTATCATTTAACTTGACATTCAAATCTTATCCCAAAAGTGCTTAAAAGGGTTGGTTTTTTAAGTGTCTAAATTTAGATAGAAGTAGGCTTTCCAAATAATTAAAAAAAAAACAACTGGCTGGCATGGCTGACAAGCACTGTAAACAAACAAACAAATTACTACTTTTTGAGTAGTATTTTGTTGCATGAACAGTTGTATCTTCATACATCAGGTTCATCTGAAGCAGGAATGCTCACTCTACTGCTTTACAGAAGCTGCCCCACATTTTGAATGAACTATACATTTTGTGCAATTCCATGCAGCTGTGGAACATTCGTGATTGGTTGACAAAGGTTCCTGTGGTTGGTCAGATTGCTCCATTTATTTAAATAAACATATAATTTATTTATTTAAATATTTACTGTTCTTAAAAAGCTATAATTCCATTATTGCTAAAAGCCAAATTTTATACTTATAAAAAGAGGATGAAAAAGGAGAATGCTTGATTTCAGGGGAGGATGAAACATCTAAGGTTTCTCTAGTGTGTAAAATCATGGTTGTTTATTCAGAAAAGAAAACAGCCCATTCAGTTTGTAAAGAAACATTGAATGCATATATACCATTCTTAAGTGCATAAATGATAATGTGCTCAAAACATTTTCTTGACAGTTTTCAGAGGAACAATTTAAAAAAATAAATAAGAATTTGAAAAGTAAAAGAAGAATAAATACAGATTATGTGCAGCTAATGAAAAAAATGACATGCTGTTTTACAAAGAAATCAATTCAAGCTTATATTGATTTATTATAAGAACAGGAATTTGCCAAGGATAGTTACGCTACTGCAGTCATTTTAAACATTTGTTCTTTAAAAAAATCAATAATACTTTTCATGAATTTTCCCTGTGGAATTCTGGCTACAGTCTGACAAAGGTATTTCTCACTGACAGGTTCCTACTCCCATTTTTCCCTAATTTTTGGGAACATAATTGAATGCTAAAAATTTCAATTATTGCAATCCATACAATTTTATTGTAATGAATAAAAATAGAAACTTGAAATCAGAGTTTGTTTGAATAGTGTTTTTATTTCTAAATATATTAGCCAGAAGTTTGAGTAGATATTCCTTCTTTCCTAAACTTATTTTCTATCTTTCCAAAGGTGTGGAGGGTATATATGTGTAAAAAGTCAAAATGACCACTACGGTCATGCAGTTGAAGTTCTCCGACTTTCTGGCAACACAAAAAATAATATGGGGCTATGATTGCAAATTGTGGTGCCATGTTAGTTTTTGTTTTAAACTCCCCTGATGACACTGTATCTTTCTCTCTTATACTCTACCTTTGCCTGCTGATCACTATAAGCCAATAAGCTGCACTTAAGTAGAGTGGTTTTCTTATAGTGTAATTTAACATAAATATTTATATTTTGGGACTATTCTGGTGCCTTTTCATTTCAATAGTAAGTAGATCACTTTGGTGAGCTACATTGACATCAGAATCACTCTACTTAAATTTAGGTATCCTCAGGAAAAAGTTCACATTATAATACTATGTGTAAATACTGTAAAATATTATATAAAAGGCTGAAGATAATTCAAGCTACTGTATGTCTGTAATAGATGAGAGTATTTTTTCCCCAGCAGCATACTGTATAAAATGTTTCTGAATGGAAATCTTAAGCATTTTTTTAATCAATGTAAACATTACTTTTCTGTGAGATGAAAAGATAAGTGAATTACTACAAACTTGCCACAAAGTTGTAGCAGGACTAGAAAGACTTCCAATTGCAATATGTCATCATGTGTAAAATGTCAATGGACTAGCCCCGTGATGGCGAACCTATGGCATGCGTGCCACAGGTGGCACGCATAGCCATATCAGTGGGCATGCCAGCTCAGCTCTGGCGTGCATGGGCACTCTGGCCAGCTGATTTTCCAGCCTTCTGGCCCACCAGAAGTAGGGAAACAGGCTGTTTCCTGCCTCTGGAGGGCCTGGGGGGGCCTGGGGAAGGCTCGTTTTTCTTCCTTACCTGGCTCCAGATCCTCTCTATGCATCTGTGGAGGGTGAAAACAGCCTTTTCCACTCCCTCAGAGGCCCTCCAAAGGCCTGAAACGGCTCATTTTCCAACTCTCTGTGGGACAGGAAGTGACTTTTTTGCTGTCGCCAGCCTCTAGAGACAGAGAGGCACTGGAGGCAGGGGACAGCAAAAAAATCACTTCTTGTCTCACTGGGAGTTGGGAAACAGGCCGTTTCAGGCCTTTGGAGGGCCTCCGAGGGAGTGGGAAAGACTTTTCGTGCTTCCCAGATAAATAGAGAGGATCTGGAACCAGGTAAGAAAGAAAAACGGGCCTACCAGGCCATCGCGTGCCAGGAGCATGGGGGGAGGGTGGGGTTGCGTGCACATGCGCAGGGCAGGGTGCATAGAATTATTGGTGTGGGCACGCGTGTGCGCGACCCTCCCTCGCCGCCCTCTCTCCTGCACGTGAAGGCAAAAAGGTTAGCCATCACTGGACTAGCTTAACAATTAGTCTAGTTTATACTTATACCAAGCTCAGACTATGCCTTCAAACCATGCCTTCTCCATGGCTGTACTCATCCTGTGGACAGTATCCTTCCCAGACATGTGGATGGCCCCAACCCTGTTAGCATTTCTTCCTGTTCCCCTGAGCATTTGGGTTGGGAAGTTAGGTGAGCTCTGCTGCTGATATGGCTTTTTGTTTTTGGAATTGTTTTAATCATGGCAATATGGTTATATACTGTTGCTATGATGTTAACCTATGTATGCTTACTAAAATTACTTCCGTGAGATGATCTCTATAAAGCATTGGAATAAATAAACATGTTTATTTACTTTATTCTGTAGCCTCACTGGTTTAAATGTAATAATGCAGATCATGACAATAATAAAACAAAGTAACAGTAATAACTATGCCACCTCTAACACGTAGAAAATATTAAAAGAATGAAGAAAAACCACAGAGGCAAAATTCAAATACTCATTCTAGCGGGTTGTTTTGTTTGGTGATCTTGCTCAGTCTCAGCAAAACTGTTTATTCTGGCTTGGGGTGATAAAATCTATTTTGTTATTTGTGGCAAAACAGAAACTAATGCGCCTTACTCTGAGCTGCCTGGAGGAAGATAGAATAATAATAAAGGAATAAATAAAATAGATCTTGTCAGCAGGAATTATGAACTATTTAGCATTGTTTATAATAAAGATGCAGCATAAGGTCATTATTTATCCCTTATAGCAGGGCTGTCTAAATACTGGTCCATGGGCCGGATGTGTCACATGCTGGCCACGCCCACATCCAGTTTAGCAAAGGGGAAAAAAGTCTCGATACATCCAGTGGTGGGCTTCCAATATCCTTACCACTGGTCTGATGTGCGCATGCTTGCTTTGTGCATGCGCACATTCCACATATGCATCTGAATTTTCATGCATGCGCTTTGCTCGCTTGTGCACCTTCTGCACATCCGCCCAGCCTCAAAAACATGCCTAAATAGGATGGCATAGAGCCAGGGTGGGTGGGCAGGCAGCCCACCCGGATCTCAGCTACCGGTTTGGCCAAACAGTACGAACCGGCTGAATACCACCTTTGGGTATGTCAGCTGAAGCCACCTGATACTGTGAGTTTGACACCCCTGCCCTGTTGATGATGAATATATTTAAAGAAGGCCAGGTGATAAATTGTCTAGTTGACAATGGTTGATGAAACCACTGTCTTAAAGATTAGCTCAGTATTGCACTGTAAACAGGTGTTTTGTAATAAGAGGTAAGATGTTCAACAGCTTCTAATCCTTGGATTCAAGGGACAACTGTTAATCAGGCTTTTCTTCGAATGTTTATAAATCTATGCGGATGACTTCAATCATAGTATCTATTAAGGTATCTAACCTTTTTTCTTGTCTTCAATTTTTACAATGGTCCAAACTTCTGTTTCTGAAGTGACTTTATCCAAAGTATCATGACTGAAATGCTATTTAGGCTCAGTAGTATTTGGAGTCTATATACATACACTCAATACAAGTGTAGAGCCTAAGGAAGATCGATTTGATGGACAAAGCAAGAATCGTAGCTTAGATAAGGAGGCTAAAATGTTTTTTAAATGATGAGAAATAATATTTGGAAGCAGCTCAGCTAAATACCCCTTTGATTCACTGGAGTATAAGAAAGGAGTGGAAGTAAATCACAGTGAGACTTGGTTATTATTGCCGAAAAGTAGATAATGAAATAGATAAAAGTAGTTTTAACCTTTCTGGGGAGTTGATTTCTTGATCTGGTTTGCCTAAAAGGGGTTATAATAAGCTTCCATGTAGTTAAGCTAAGTGAGATCATAAGCACAACCATGATTTTATTTCGCGACTGCTTCACTTATTGACTGAGTTGATGGTCTAATTGTATAGTTAAAGGTGTAATTGCAATTTAATAATACTTCGTAGTTTATTTAGGAAATGAAAATAATAATGAAAAAGGAGACTCTGTTGCTCTTTGTGTATTTACCCAATTTTCTTCTGACAGTCCTCCAAAACTGGTTGATTTTTAGTTCCTTCCAGATCTTGAATCGTTGCTCTCTTTTTTAATACATGGGAATGCATACATTTTGATTAAGGGAAAAATTATATAAATAACAAATATGCAGTGGTGTAGTTGTTAAAGTATTGGGCTGGCATTGTGAAAGAAACAGTTTTGGTGTATCCTAAGCCCTGATTCACTATTAATCTAACCCACCCATCAGAGTTGTTGTGGCAAGAAATGGAGAAAAGAGCATCAGGTTTACCACCTCGAACTTCTGAATGAGAATATAAACTTAATAAATACATGAATATTAAATATTCTTCTGCAGATGTGTTCATAACAATTGAAAGGAGTTGACCAAATTTTATCAACAAAGTACAGATCAATATTTATTTGTTTATTTATCGTAGTTACATTAATCTTGAATGTTTTTCCTGGTACTAAAAAGCTTGCCACTATATATCTTGCCACTCTGAGATCCCTCTGCCAGTTAGCAGAGCCACATTCTTTCTGAAAGCCAGAAGAGTGGAGGGCCCTCTTGCCTCAAGAAGGTTGAGAAATGACAGAGAAGTCTCTCTTCCTAGACCACACAAGTCAAAATTCAGAACACGCTCTTCCTGCTTGACTGAGTGGGATGAATTGATAAAATAGATATATTTTATTTAATGTAGGTCAGGGGTGTCAAACTCGATTTCATTGAGGGCCACATAAGGGTTGTGTTTTACCTTGGGCCATGGGGGCGCGGCCAAGGTGGGCATGGCCAGCGATATTACTCGGCACCTGTGGTGGCCTGGATGAGGCTGGGGGGATCCACTTTTGCTAGTAGTTTGTTTTGCTAGCACTCTGCCAGTGAAAGCACAGCTCGGGTGGGCCGCACGTGGCCCTCCCAAGCTCCATTTTCACTGGCAGAGTCACTGTGGGTCGGTCCTACGCTGTTATCAGGGCCAAAATCTAAGCATCCCATGGGCTGCATCTGGCCTACGGGCCTTGAGTTTGACACCCCTGGTGTAGGTACATAAACCTTGAATGTTCTTGTTGCTATTAAGAACATCTTTGTTCTTAAGTGAATCTCATAATACTGCAAATAATTATATTAAAATTCATAAAGTTTCTGAGAATACAGACCAGATAATTCTTAATATATAATTTACATATTTTTTCTGAATCTGCAGTTTGTTTACATTATGGCTAAATTACCTTTGTTTTACATCTTATTTGAAAAAAAGAGATTCCTGTTTTGTGAACTATTACTATAGAATCTAGCATTTCCCCCCAAATTGCAGACTTTTTGCATAAATGTGCCTAATTACTTGAATTCAGTTTTGATTAGCAGTGTTAATTGATGCAGCTGTGGAAGGGATCTGTTTACCTAAATTACTATGTGCAAACAGCAATACGTCTAAAAGTGAATATGCTGAACTGAAAATACTAATTAGCTGAGACACATTGTTATTCAAGTCACATCCCAAGGCCTTTTTAATGAAAGCTTGGATATGTCAGGGCTTTATGATATGCAGACAAAAATGTCTATATTACATATGATTTCTTAAATATAATTCATGAGAGCAGATGGGATGTTGGCAGGGCTTCTCATCTTATTTTTAGTATTAATGTGACTACTTTTATATTGATAATGTAGACACTGTGTATGTTTGTCACTGTGCATGTTCATGCATAAAATAGAGAACAGCCCATTGTATGTTTGATACTCTGCCAAATTAAACAACTTATTTTTCTACATTTGCAAATCTTGTATCTTTACTACCTTTAGTAATTCTGAAAGTATCGTTTTTTGTGTTTCTTTGTTTTGTGCTTTTGAGTCAGTGTTGACTCCTACTGATTGCCTGGACAAGCCCCTCCAGGTTTCATTTTTCAAGATTTTAGAAGAGCTTTGCTATTGCCTCCTTCCTAGGGCTGAGGAAAAGAGACTGGCCCAAGGTCATCCAGCTGGCTTCCTACCTAAACTGGAACTAGAATTCCAGTCTTTGGTTTCTAGTTTGGGGCCTTAATCACTACAATAAACTGGTTCTCTATCTGAAAAATACCTTTTCTATTTATACACATCGAAGGAAACTCATTGAAGTCATGCAAAAAAGTTATTGAAATGGAGGAAAATCAATTTTTAAAGAAATCCTTTTGATGTAAAATTTTATTTAAATTAGATTAAATCAAGTACCCTAATTCTGTCATGTTGATATCCTACTACTGTACATGAATGTTGTTAGTCGCGATGGGTCGGACATGACTGCTTCAGTGACTCCATCTAGCCACCTCATTTTCTGTCGTCCCCTTCTTCTTTTGCCTTCAAACGTTCCAGCATTAGGATCTTCTCCAGTGAGTCCGTCCTTCTCATTAGGTGGCCAAAGTATTTGAGTTTCATCTTCAGGATCTGACCTTCTAAAGAGCAGTCGGGGTTGATTTCCTCTAGGACTGACCAGTTTGATTACCTTGCAGTCCAAGGGACTTGCAGGAGTCTTCTCCAGCACCATAGTTCAAAGTGTATATGAAATCCAGACATTTGATCCTGAACACCTAATTATATTTGGTTGTACTTCATAATGCACTGCTCAGAGCTGCAGTATTTATAAGCATTTTATGTTATATAGTGCTGCTTTGTGAATGCATTTTGAAAAATATTTCTAGATATTTCAACAGTATGAAGAATTCAGGCTTGCCTATGAGTAACTCAAGAATATAATAAAAGAAACTAATGAACTCATGTTCTACTAGTTACATGATTTTCTAATCTTAGAAATACTATGGAAGCACAAAATAAATTTATTTATGAATCATTTAATTTAGTTTCCTGAATATATTCAGATATTCATATGTGAATATCATATCAGATATTCATATAAGTATCATTCATATGGATCAGAGCCATTGATGAGTATTATAGGAGTGTCCAGATCCAACTATTAGTAGCAGTTGAAATACTAAATAGGAAAGAACTATGCACAGTAATTATCAGCAGTGGTCCTGGCTACACTACAAGGATACCATTGAGTATTGTTGATTTTGTGTGTTGAATATGGCAAGTCATAGTTTTGCATTATGCTATCCACACCCTTTCTCATAATGTCGGGCACGGCAGTCAGGCTGGGAGGTAACTAGGTAGAGTTTATTAGGACCGAGTCTGCGCAAAGTAAGAAAGTCCCGCCTCCTGCAGTTAGCTGTCAGATTTTTCGACTCGGTCGAGTTGGACAGTTGTGTCTAGATAGTGCTCTCCTTTGTCAGCTTAGATTAGTTAGGTTAGTAAAAGTTCCAGCGTGTCAGGCTTTTGCTGGTACCGCTGAAGACTCTTAAGGGTAGAACTGCTGGCCTGTTTACTGGGACAGAGAAGCGGTCTCTCTGCAGCCTCCCTGAAGACGCAGCTTCCCTCGGCTCCCCTTAAAAGCGAGAAAGCCGGCGAGCGTTCCGGAGCGCTCTAATTACGCCCGAACAACAGCTGAGAGGCGCGACGGGGATTTCCCGCCTCCTCATTTGTCTCTCGCGGCGAGCTTGCACACCGAAGCCTACCGTCGGATCGCTACCAAGAGGACTCCTTCCTGGGGCTTCGTATTCCACTTGCAACCCCACAGCTACCTGGCCGGGCTACATAACTGCTGTGAGTCTCTCTCCTAGTGAGCGCCATTTGCCGATCTTCCTTCCCTCAGTTTTGGCGCGGCCCCTTTCAAAATGGCGGATGCCAATTTCTCAGCGGTTTCCCGCGCTTCAGACCGCAAAGGCAAGAGGCCTAGAGCAGCAGATCCGCAAGAGGTATCTTCTTCAAGGGGGCTGGCTAAGAAACCTAGGGCTCAGGAAACTGTAAAAGAAAAGGGGAATCCTCCCTCTAACAGGGCCAAATCGTCTAAGGACGAAGTAAGGCGCCATAAGGCGATGGAAAAGGCATTTGAAAAGGCGTCGGCCTCCACGGGGAACCCTCAGATCCCTTCCTCTTCTGCCACTCCTGCTATCCAACAATCGGTTTCGCTCCAGGGCGCTCCAGATATTTCGCTCTCCCCTGATGCCCCTGGACAAAGGGATTGAGCCCTGATCCGACCTCAGTATTTCCATCGGATGGGCCGGAATCTTCTGCTGAGCAGCCTCCCCTCCCAAGGGTTCCTCAGGCTCAGGTCACTGCTAGGCCTGTACCACCACCGGCTACAGGACAAGATTTGGGCATTTCTCCAGCCTTAGCCCAGATGATTTCTGAGTCAATTAAACAGGGTATTGCCCAAGGTTTACAGCAGAAAGAATCTTCAAAGGTATCTGGATATTTGAGCCAACACACCCCATCAGTTTGCTCACAGGCTCTGCAGGGTTCTCCTCAGCACCAAACCAGAGACGTTTCTCCTGCTAGGGATAGCCAGGGTTCGGTTTCAGGGGAAGAGGAACAAGCCATTATAGATCAAGACTTATCCGAGGATGAGGGCTTGGAGCCGGATCCTCCGTCTTTCGTAGGCTTGTTCCGGCCTCAAATGTTTCGGTCATTATTGTTTAAGGCGCAGACCATTACTGGCTTGGGGCTCCCGGCAGCTAACGTTACGACTGACCAGCAGCTGCCTAACCCTAATTCAGCTTTGTTTGAGGCACCAGCTATCCAAACAGAGGTGGTTCCGGCACCAAAGTTGTTCTCGGATGTCCTCAAAAAACAATGGAAATTTCCAAGTACAGGTCCAGTGCCGAATGGACTGGATAAGCGCTTTTATAATGTGGCTGCAGATTATGCCAATCTGTTACAGATCCCCTCAGTGGATGCACCTATAGTTGCTCTGGCTTCTCCTACTCCATCTTCGGCCCCTCCGGAGGAGGTCTTGCGTCCAGATGACAGAAAGGCAGAGCGAACTCTTGTCAAAGGTCACCTAGCCTCAGCCTGGTCAGTGCAGGCTTCCTCAGCAGCCTCCTTTTTTAATAGGGCTACTATTCTTTGGCTGCGGCAATTGCAAGGGCGTCTCCCAGCTTCAGATGTAAGGTCTCACCAGGACTTAAATAAGATCTTAGCCGCAGTGGAGTTTTCCGCTGACGCAACGCTCAATGCCGCCCGTTTCTCAGCCAAGGCAATTGGGTCTACCGTTACATCGCGGAGGTTGCTGTGGCTCAAACATTGGCAGGCTGATGTCCGCCATAAATGGCGTCTGGCATCTGCTCCGTTTACGGGGGATAAGCTGTTTGGAGAGGCCCTAGATCCACTTCTAGTGGAAACAGAGACCACCGTAAAATTCTGCCTCCTATATCTCGCCGATCGGAGAACAGGCCGGGGTCCTTTCGGCCCCAGTCCTTTCGACCCTCTGATTCCGGGTACTACCACCAACGGCTCCAGAGACCCTACCAACCCAGAACAGCGTTCCAGCCCGAATCTCAGGTCAGACAACCTTCTCGTTTTCCACCCAGGCGGTCCTCAAGAGGTGGTCGTTCCCGGCCATTTTGAAGGTCCCACTGATGGGATTCCTTCCCCTCCCATAGGAGGCCGTTTAACTTGTTTTGCCTCCAAGTGGGAATCTTCAGTTTCAGATGTTTGGGTTCTGAATACAGTTAGATATGGACTTTCTTTGGAGTTTGTTTCCTCCCCCCCTCAATTGTTCTTACGTTGTCCCAGGTCCCTGGATAGGGCCAAGCGTTCTAGGGTGACCTCTGCCATTCACCACCTCTTGACTATCAGGGCGGTGGAACCAGTTCCCAGAGAGGAATGTGGCCAGGGATTTTATTCCCGCCTTTTTTTGGTCCAAAAGCCTTCGGGTGATTGGCGCCCCATTTTAGATCTAAAAGCCTTGAACCGGCACATTGTTTACCGCCGGTTCAAGATGCATTCACTGCAATCAATTTTGATTTCGATTAGGGAGGGGGATCTCATGGCATCAGTGGATCTCACTGAAGCCTACCTTCATATACCAATTTTTCCCGAGCACCGTAAATTCCTGCGATTTTTTTATGACGGCAGGCATTATCAATACCGGGCCCTTCCCTTTGGATTGTCCTCGGCCCCTAGGGCCTTCACTAAGATTATGGCGGCCCTCATGGGCCATGTTTCCTCCCTGCCTGTCAGAGTATCATTTTATCTAGATGATATTCTAATTTTATCTCAACCAAGAGACAGGGCGCTTAAGGATGTTCAGACGGTACTTCAGATCCTACAGGTTCACGGTTGGTCCGTAAACTGGTCCAAAAGTCATTTGAATCCCTCTACCCAACTGCAACATCTAGGGGCCGTAATCGACTCCCTTTCTTCGGAGGTTTTCCTCTCCCCTGAGAGAATTGAGAGTCTCAGGGCCTTGATATCCAAAGTTTGCTCGCAAAGGTCCTCCTCTATTCTGACCCTGTCCCGCCTTCTGGGCAAAATGGTCTCTACGTTTGGTATAGTGCCTTGGGCTCGTCTACATAGTAGAGACCTCCAATGGCTACTCCTTCCGTTTCAACGGTCCCACAGAGACAACCCCTCTACGAGGCTGATTCTCCCAGACCAAGTTCAACAATCGCTGGCCTGGTGGAGGTCCACAGCTCTCCAGCAGGGGACCAGGTTTCGGGAAGCCACCCACACAGTAGTAACAACCGACGCCAGCCTCTCCAGCTGGGGGCACACCTAGATCAACACCTGGCACAGGGGCAGTGGTCGCCTCACGAGCAACGTCTAAACATCAACCTACTGGAGCTCCGAGCCGTGTTTCTGGCTCTGCAAGCATTCCAACCTCTGCTTCAATACCGAGACGTCTTGATCTTAACCGACAATGTGTCCGCCAAGGCACACATAAACCGGCAAGGGGGGACTCGTTCAAAGGCGTTAATGGCCGAGGCGCGTCGGATCAGATATTGGGCGGAAACACATCTAACATCGATCTCGGCATCTCACATCTCGGGCATAGACAACAGGACAGCAGATGCCCTAAGCCGATCCCAACTGGACCAAGCGGAGTGGGGTCTGGACCCCGTTCTCTTCCGACAGGTGTCCGCTCGATTCAGCCTCCCGGCAGTGGATCTTTTCGCCTCCAGGACCAACCACCAACTACTGCGTTATTTCACCAGGTACCCCTCCCCGGGAGCGGAAGCGGTGGATGCACTTCGGAGTCCATGGCCAAGAGGTCGTCTTCTGTACGCCTTCCCTCCGATCAACTTTATTCCCAAAGTCATAAGAAAGCTTCTGCAGGAATGGGCGGAATTAATACTAATGGCCCCGTACTGGAATCGACGGCCCTGGTTTGCGGACCTCCGACTATTGTCCGTAGAGCCTCCGTGGCAGATTCCGGAGGAATAGCTGGTCCTATTCCAGGGACCTGTCAAGCATCCGGATCCTTACTGGCTGCGCCTAGCCGCCTGGAGGCTGAGCGGCTCTGTATGACATCACTGCCTTTATCCAACGGAGTTGTGTCGGTCATCCAGGCCTCCAGACGTCAATCGACAACCCGTATTTATGAGGCAACTTGGCAGGCCTTCTCGAGATGGTGTCTCTCACAACATCTTTCGCCGTTATCGGCCTCTGTGCTGCACGTGCTCGAGTTCCTCCTCGCAGGCTTCGATTCTGGTCTTTCTCTAAATACACTGCGTAGGCAGGTGGCGGCTTTGTCGTCTGTACTCTCCAGGCCGTCGTCCGAGCCTATCTCCCATGTTGATTCGACAGTTTTTGTGAGGGGCAACTAATTTGCGTCCCCCTACCATCCATCGCTTTCCGTCGTGGGACCTTCCCAAGGTCCTGTCGGCTTTAACCAAACCGCCCTTCGAACCCTTGAAAGACGTGTCCTTGAAGTTTCTGACGCTGAAGGTGGCCTTCTTGGTCGCGGTCACTTTGGCTCGGCGAATTTCAGAAATGGCGGCGCTGTCCATTAGGAAGGAACTTTGTATTTTCCACCAGGACCGGGTTGTGCTACGATTAGACCCTACTTTCCTTCCAAAGATTAATTCTATTTTCCACAGGACTCAGGAACTAATTCTTCCGTCGTTCTGTCCTCACCCACAACATCAGAGGGAGAAAGTATGGCACACACTGGACGTGAGAAGGGCCCTTAGAGTCTATTTGGATCGCACGTCGACATTCCGGCGCACGGATTCTTTGTTCGTTTCTTTCCTTCCAGCCTCGTTAGGGGCTAAGGTTTCGTCTACAACTCTGGGCAGGTGGATCAGAGCCTGTATTTCAACAGCCTATGTGACTCAGTCCCTTCCGGTTCCAAAGAACATTACGGCTCACTCAACGAGAAGTGCCGCGACTTCTGCTGCCTGGTCCACGAGGGCTTCAGTGGAAGAGATCTGTCGAGCAGCCACATGGGCTTCACCAACATCGTTTATTCGCCACTATCGCCTGGATCAGACCGCTTCAGCTGAGGCAGCATTTGGAAGGCGTGTTCTTCAAGCTGTACACACAGTGGCCTAATCCGGGTCCGGCCTTCTCCCTCCCGTCAGGACATTGGACTTTGGTATGTCCCAGCCTGACTGCCGTGCCCGACATTATGAGAATGGGCATTGGTACTTACCTGATACGCCTCTTCTATGACTGTCGGGCACAGCAGTCAGCCCCACCCTCGCGGCCGTACCCGGAAATCGTTATTCCTGGGAGGGGGTGGGTTCTCTAATTAGTCTGTTTGTTATTTCTCTTCTAGACACACCAGTCTGCGATATCGTCCTCATCTCAAAATCTGACAGCTAACTGCAGGAGGTGGGACTTTCTTACTTTGCGCAGACTCGGTCCTAATAAACTCTACCTAGTTACCTCCCAGCCTGACTGCCATGCCTGACAGTCATAGAAGAGGCGTATCAGGTAAGTACCAACGCCCATTTTCTCTGCAATACTGCAGTAATAAAGCGATAGAAAATATGGTAAGAGTAATTTATTATTATACCATTAACTTTAATTATGGTTGTCTAAATTAAATATGATTTGTTGAATCCTTCGTTGAAGTTTGTTTGGACAAACCAAATTGGGCATATGTAGAAAGAAGCTCTTTTTCCACAGATTGCTTTTATGACCCCTGAATTTGTCCAGTATTGGCAAATATCTTTTTAAAAAATTTCAATTTAAGAAGTAATTCCTGTCTAGAATTTGAATACTCTGAACAAATGCAAACATTATATAATCCAACAAATATAGTCCTAGGAGAATAAAAATTCATGGCCATTGTGTTGGATTTTCCTGACAGGAATGAATACATTTTTGCTGAGTATTCTTACAATTACCAGTCAAATCATGACATTTAGTTTATTATATTTATATTATATTTGACAGAATATTTTAATTACTTGCAAATAGAAAATGAAATATTTCACAATAGAATAAAAACAGAATTAATGCAAATATTGTCAAGAATAATACCAAGAAATATCAAGGCAGCAAAACAGTGCAATTATTTCATTCATTAGGTTAGTGCTGTCCATCAGCATAATCAATAGAACACTGAGATTGATTTTTGTCAAGTTCTGTTTTATTTTTCATATTACTTTATATCTACATAGGACAATTGGAATTAATTGTCCAGACAAATAGCATTTTTTTTTATAATTTTATTTAGATGATTTATGTTACTTTCTGAAATTTCTTAATTATTTAATAATAATGAAATAAATATTTCAATTATGCCTAACTGAATGTTGGATATTTTCAGAGAAGAAATAAATCAAATGTAATAAATTATGAAAAAGTTAAAACAGAAAGCTAGAAATAATGCTCCATGAATGGCATTCAGTTCTGTATCTTTATTATCTGTTTGCTGTTAGGGCTGGATGAAAAAACTAAGCTTTTATCTTAGACAACATAGATGGATTATTATTTATAGGAAGCTGGTTTAGAATTAGATTTTTGGCCTGCTTTGTGTGCGCCTCAAAAAAGTCAAGTTTTCCATTGGGGAATGCTTCTGGAGTCAATTTTCTTATAAAGTACTTAGATATCATTAGTGCCACTCCATTATCTGGAGTGGCACTGCTGAGTCAATAATTTTCACACATTTTGTTAAATCCAATATGGATTACTCTCACGTGTTTAAATTTGAAAAGTGTTTAGTCAGCTTATTTTTTTTCAAAGCCAAGGTATAATAGCAGTGGATGAATTCTCCCTTTTAGTATTGACAATCAACAGTCAAGGAACCAGCAGTCAAGAAATATGCTGTATGCTATAGATCAGTGATGGCTAACCTTTTTGCCATCATTTGCCAGGAGAGGGGGGGCAGGGGAGGGTCACACGTGCAAGTGCACATGCGTGCGCAACCCCTTCCCCCCTGCTCCTGACACATGATGGCCTGGTAGACCCGTTTTTCTTTCTTACCTGGTTCCAGATCATCTCTATTTATCTGGGAAGTGCAAAAACAGCCTTTCCCACTCCCTGGGAGGCCCTATGGAGCCTGAAAGGATCCATTTCCCAACTCCCGGTGGGACAGGAAGTAACATTTTTTGCTGTCCCCAGCCTCCAGAATCTCTCTAGGAGTCTCTAGGAGCCTCTCTAGGAGAGTCACTTCCTGTCCCACTGGGAGTTGGGAAATGGGCCCTTTCAGCCTCTGTAGGGCTTCGAAGGGAGTGGGAAAGGCTATTTTCGCCCTTCCCAGATAAATAGAGAGGATCTGGAGCCAGGTAAGAAAGAAAAACGGGCCTTTCCCAACCCACCCCTTGCCCTCCAGAGGCAGGAAACAGCGTGTTTCCCTACTTCTGGTGGGCCCAGAAAATCAGCTGGCCAGCGTGTGCCTGCACCCCAGAGCTGAGCTGGCATGCCCACTAATATGGCTCCACGTGCCACAGGTGGCACGCGTGCCATAGGTTCACCATCACGGCTATAGATAGTCGTCAAGGTACACACAAATGGAGCTTGTACAGTAGAGTCATAAGTCAAAACTGTCCTTAAACAAATTGGACTCATCTTTATAGTATTTTTTAGCATGCTTATTAAGAGAATCAACCGGTTGTTTAAGTGAACAAAGATTAGGCTAGCTGTTTGCTTCGGTTCATTAAATGACCTCCGTGATTGCTAAGTGAACTGAAAGACTTGTGAGTTTGCAGGGCTCTCTGTTGAGCCTCTGAAGGAAACTGCTGTCACCCAGCCATCAGCTGTTCTGGCAAGGCAAGGCAGCCCTCTGCCTCTGAACCACAGTGCCTCCAGGCAGGGGCCCATTTAAATTGGGGTGTGCAGGGGTGAAATTGCAGAGAGTTCCATTGTGGAGCCTCCAGAGAGAACCAATCTGCCCACCAATCAGCTGTTCTACAAGCAGTTTACAGTAGCACACGCTAATCTTCAAAGCAAAACCAAGATACACAGTACAATAGAATGCAAAGGAACTTTACAGTACTGAATCTGTTTTCTATAGTTGCTAGCGAATATTTCTGTAAGCAATTGCAATGAAAAAAAACCACCCTTTACAAACAAGCACAGTAATTTGTAAAGTATTTGCAGACAAGTACATTAGTTCGTAAAATACTTACAAACACAATATAATGAAAAAGAAAATTGTAAAATACTTAGTACTGTAAGGCAACTAGAATACGCCAGTCCTAAAGGCAACAGCAACAGCAATGAAAGAAGCAACAAGGATAGCAATGAGATTCATTCCTCTAGTTCTCCATATAGCAGCAATGTGGAGAAAAGAAAAGTGCACCTGCCTCAAAGTCCCCAGGAAAAAAAATGGATCTTGGAAATTGTCTGTCATAACCACGGGTAATTTCCAGGTCCCAAAGGGAGGTCAAAATATTAAAAACGACTGCCGCTTCCAGAGTTACTGAATCCAGAATATATGAATGCAGAAACCTTTTGTTGGTCACATTTTGAAACCCTGTCATAAGTATGCTTTTGGGCTGCATTTGTAACTTCAAACAGTCATTAAACAGCTTGTTGTACTTCAAAGATTACCTGTAACATTAGAATAGAATAGAATAGAATAGAATAGAATAGAATAGAATAGAATAGAATAGAATAGAATAGAATAGAATAGAATAGAATAGAATAGAATAGAATAGGAGTTGGAAGGGACCTTGGAGGTCTTCTAGTCCAACCCCCTGCTTAGGCAGGAAACCCTACACTACAGGGCTGATAAATGCGCAGAAGCATTTTAATGACGTCGGGGTCGGTGGGTGGAGCCTCCCACTGGTTTTACTACTGGTACTATAGAACCGGTGCGAATCAGGCAACCAACCACTGGAAACAGTCAATATAAACCTTAAGCAGCAAGATTACAGTCATACAATCATGAGTGGGAGGATTAGGGTGATAGGAACGATGAGAATATTAATAGTAATGCTGACTTAGTAACTAGTTTGACAGTGTTGAGGGAATTATTTGTTTAGCAGAGTGATAGCGTTCAGGAAAAAAATGTTCTTGTGTCTAGTTCTTCTGGTGTGCAGTGCTCTATAGTAGAATAGCAGTGCAAAGGGAGAGATATCCAGCTGCCAGGATGTGTCTATACCTACATGGATCAGAATTGGAAGTTTTTCCTATGATACTCTAAGGAAGAAAACTTAAAGAAGCTGGTTAGAAAGAGTTCTGATGCTTTTAAAGTCTCTTGTTAGACATTCTGAAAATACCATGAATAGCCAAGTCATCAAATAAATTTATCATAGAACAAAGCAATCCAGAGATTTGAAGCACAAATAACCAGGCTGAAATTATTATATTTTGGATACATATTGCAAAGATGCCAGCTCCCTTGAAAAGACTGCTAGGAAAACTGGAAAAAAAGGGGAAAAAAGAGGACAACTGGCAGAAATAGGGATGAACTCAATTACAGTGACAGTGCATACAACACTGGAAGTCCTGGACAGCCAGGAGAATGTGTAACTATGTGATCGTTCATAGCACCTTAATTGCATATTAACAACTAGGTCAGAACAGCTAGGCATAAAAAATTAAGACTTTGCTGTTTTGCTCTTTTAAAAAAAATCCTGCAGCCCAAAGCAACTGCTGTACTCTATCTAGAGGAGCCCCCCAAACAATTATAAAATGTTAGAATATAAAATCATTGAGATTATATTTAGTACTTTTGTTTGAACTGAATGAATTAACCTAGTGCAAAGGATTGGAGAGTAATGTACTGGCATTATAAGATCATAATGGTGGAATTAAACCCCTGCAGGTAAATAGTTACTTAATTGTCCTCAAGCTGGTGTCCTCATATATATTGATATCAGTCCCAGTTAACACAGCCTGTATAATAAAAAGTACAGCACATCTAAAGATAGTTTTTTGTTAATGACCACTCATTCAGTAGCTGTTCAAAGTTACTAGTCCTTGATGTTCCTGCTGCCCAGTACTATCTGCAGTGATCTAGGAACTTTGCAACCAGCTTGTAGTTGCAACATCCTGTGCTCAACCTCCCCATAAGCAAAGAGGAAGCCAGCAGAGAAGGTTGCAAGTTACTCTGTAATTCCTGCTGCTTTTTATCCCAAGGAGTTCAGCTATGGAGTATGAATCCCTGAGATTTCCTTCTTCAAAGCATGTGCCTCTTCTGCCCTGCCTACAATCCATAGTGCACGCCCTCCTGTTCACTGCAACAAGTCACCCCCTATCTGGCTGTGCTCATGCTGCAGCTACCAGATGCATGCTCTTTCACATTCTGCAGCAGGCATCTCCCACCTGACTGCACTTGTGCCACACAATAGCAGCCACCTGCAAACCTTTGGCCATGCTTGTGGCACATCACAACACCCAACTTTGCATTGACTGCTTGTTGGAGTCTGGCAACAAGTTGCAAGTTGCAGTCACATGAGGTCCTTGCTTAATGACTCTCATTCCTTGCTTAATGACAGCAACAGGGACTGCCAGGATTGCCCTCGCTAAGTGATGCGGTTATGTGACATTGCGCTTTATGATCTCGTTGCTTAGCGACAGAAATTCTGATCCCAATTTTCAGCGTAAAGCAAAGACTATATAGTTGTGGAAGATTGGACTAGTGCAATTGGCTTTGATCAAGTAAATCTACACTGAAGTTTTTGGTTAGTGTATTTAGAAAACAAGTCAAAAAGTTTAAAAAATGAACATAAATGTATACAAACTTGCTTGTAGCTAATTAACATAATAGTGGAGTGTACCACTACATAACTACAAATTCTGCCACTCCCAGGTTAATTGGTTTTAACCTGACCATAGTGATTGACAACTCCAATATAATTGGTTTTCTCGCCATTTCTTATATTTTCTGTAGGTTTGTCTTTTGAGTTTGGAAGTCTTACAGTACATCTTTATGATCCTACTGAAAGATATCACAATAGTTATTTTATAGCAGCACTCTACCCCGAATTAAGGTTTTAAAAAAGAACCTGATGTTGTCTTTTATGTTTCTGTAAAGTATAATCAAATAATATTAGGTTCTTGAATTTTATTTTTAGTACTTTAAAATCATTTGTGAAAAGGAGTAATAGAAATTTAAGGAACAAGTATGTGCTCAATTGACTTTCATCAATATATTTGGAATCTTGGATGGATACAGAAAGTTTATCAATAAATTTTTTTTGATTTTTTAATTGAAGAAGAGCCTAGTTGATTCTGGTATTATCTACTTTATTTTTTAAATAAATAGCAATAACTATGAATCCTTAATTGAGCATATGTGCAAATTTCATTCTCTATGTATAATAGCTGGATACTTTGAATTTTCAGGAATGGTAGTTTGCTCTATAGGTTCATAATCTTATTTGTTCATAAACTTACTTATTTGCATTATTTTACATTATGTAATGTAAAATAATGCAAAAACAATAGTCCCTAATCTGAATTCTTTGTGAACACACACAATCCTGTAGATATATTAACAGGGTTTTTATTGGGAAACTCAAATTGGTTATACAGCCTATTTACAAAACAACAAAGCCTTTCAGATGGTGTATCTGTGAGTACTACTAATAATAGTAATGAAATTAAATGTAAAAACTTAAGTAGCATTTAAAAAAAACGTAATAATTAATAGTATGTGATAATTCAGAATATAGCTTTTTGATAGTCCAGTAGATTTGGAAATCTGTGAGAAAAGAAATGTGATCACTGTAAAAATTGGCATCTAGATGCACTTCTCAAATATAAATATATTTTAAATTCTTTGGATTATTTAAATCCAATAATTTCATAGTCTGGCTTGTTTTTATTCTATATCTTACCACAAAATTGGCCTCAGTTGGCCAATCATGCGGTAAGATATAAGATTGGCCTAAGAAAAAAGCCTATGCAATTTATTTATTTATGTATTGCCATTTACCGTTCCCTTTTTATAAACTGAAGAAATTTCTGTACTTTTTGTGTATACACACACTCATGTTTAAATCAGTGATGCCATTGAAAAATGTTAAAATATGTAATTTAATAAAGATATCCAGTTCAAAAGTATTATATTGTTGAATAAAATTCATCCATAAGCATCAAAACCATAGTAACCTGAGGGGGTTTTTTTCTTAGTCTTAGCAGACTAAGATTTGTTGGATTTGTTTCCAAGCAGTTGATTATATTTTAAGTGAAATGAAGAAAGTCAATTTGGGATAATCAGGTTGTGTGGATTGAGAGATACTGTCAATATTCTTATCTTTTATCACCTCTTTGCTGGTATAAGTTTGTATAGCTTTGTCAGTCTTGTCTCTGACGTTTTATTTTTAATTGCTTAAAAATAGATAGGTTGGTGAGTCACTCAATCAGTCGATCAATAGATAGCTATAAATAACTGTGATTTCTACCTAAATCTCCTATATTTTCCTATGAAATAATACATTATTCAATTGACATTGAAGATTTAGAAAAGAAGTCAAGAAAAATATTTAATGTACTGTATTAGCTTCATTCTTCTCAAAAACTGAATGATTTACTTGAAAGATTTATATTGTGGCATAGATTTGCAAGCATTGATATTTTGAATGAAATGTTAACATACCAACTGTAGTTGGTGAGTGGCAAATAATTATATTTTCTCTTTCAAGATAAATTAAATATTAATAAATCTGGTGGCACAGAAAATGTCACCAAATATGGTTTTTAAAAACTTATTTACCTGATACAAAATGCCTGCATCCAAATCACAAAAGATTTGCTAAAATGAAAGATTTATGCAACTGTTTTGCAAGACTTTGTATTAACTGGCTTCAAATATAACTGGGTTTTTTAGTTGTAAAATTGATGCTAAATTATATAAACATGCAATCTGTTAGTAAATTATACATTTTCTTCCAAGCCCCCAATAACGATTCTTTTGCTTTTGCTTTTTATTTCAATCCATATACTATACTGTTAAATAGTTTTTTGAATTATTTAATGAAGATTTTTGCTAATAATTAAATCTGGAAATATTGATGGTAATGCATATCACTGCAGAATCTCTCATATTATATTCAATTATCATTTTAATTACAGATCAACAATTTATTATCCAGTTGATCAGCTATTCATATGTTAAGACTAGAAAAGCTAGCCTGGCATATCAAAAGCATTATTCAGCATTAATTCAGCTGTAATACAGTTTAGAATAACTTCCAAACAGACCCCTCCCTCTGTCCTGGAATATTTCAAGTGCTTCTGGAACAAAGCATAACCCAATCCTGGAAAAAGAAGATAGCCAATTCACCTGTTAGGAAGACTTTCTATAGGAAATGTCAACATGTCCTCCAACATTGTTTGCAGTCCACTTTATTCAGGTACTAACCATTAATGTCTGACCTTTTTCTTGCCTCAAAGCACACTATTACACATTGTTAAAAACTTCTCTATTCCTGCTGTGTTCCTTTACTTCAGAAGAGCCGGTTCTTCATGAGTTTATATAATATATTGTATTAGCAAGGAGATCGAATACACATACTTTCACTTTTGTTAATACAGTGTCTATTCTTATTCTCATTTTCAACCTGTCCCTTTATTTTAACAGAATGTGTTGAAGAAAAGGTGGAAAACTAACCTATATACGCAGTGATATTTAAAAGACACCCTTAAAGGATTAAGTACAGGCCAAATTTTCAAGTGCTGTAAAACAGCAAGTTATCCCCGAAAGTATATGAAATGTAATTGCCACTTTTAGAAGCTAATTTTTCTTCAATATTACAGCAAAGGGCAAACAGTTAAATTCATTTTCTATCTTGATCCCATTAATTAGCCCTCCCTAGAGGATGATGCAGTTTGTATTTTTAAAAAATATTCTTGTCACTTTTTTGTACGTCTTTATTTTTTTCTATCCATTTAAAGGTAATTATTTAAAAATACATATTTATTACATTTATCTGATACTCACGCCTTTGATGATACTCAGTAGTTTACAAAACATACAGTGGAAAAAGTAAACAAAAATAATACGCACATTAAATCATTAAAAAGCTTGGATTAGGTAGGATAAATAATGCTCCTAGAGTTTATGGATTATTTATTTCATACAAATAAGGATTCTTTCCTACCTTTTTTATATTTACCTTTTTTTCTATTTTAAAACGAATATTGCTTTATTCATTTTTTAGTTATTAAAATAAGGCCGCAAAAAACTTGAGGCTGTTATATATGGTAAAAATGATACAGAAAGTCTTGCTGTCTTCTAGTGATTATTCAGATTCTTGCAGTCATATTCATTTTCAAAGTGAGCATCTCAATTTGCATCATTCACTTTTTCTTCTCTTTTGTTAAAGGAGGAAACAGGGCCCTTATGATTTAAATGGAGAAAAGAAAAGAAAAATAGCCAGAAATAGCCTATGTTTCTCTGTCTCTGTGAATTTTATCCTTTTTCTTCTTGCCCACTTTTATTCTCTCTCCCTCCAACTTCACAAAAAAAGGGGAAGAGGGGAAAGGGGAAAGCTATCAGTTTAGGATATTTTTAATTTATTTCTGCCTATATCAGAAAATTAGCATCAGAGTACAGGAATTTATGGTACGAGTCACCTTGAAAGCAGCTTCCAATTTTCCAGCTGTAAAAAACAGAAATAAAAATGGCAAACATGCATCATGGAAATATCAAAATGTTTGGCTGAATAAAGAAGTTTTCCCTTGGTGCCTGAGAGATATTAACGGGGAAACAGAAGCCTCTTGGTTAAGTGTCTTAGGTTGTTTTATAAGGGATGATGGCAACTCGGGGGGAGATCAGGCTTTTATTACAGGAAGGGCTTTATTACATATTTATGTACAAACTATACGGGATTCTCTGCCTGAGCACTAAGTTGTAGTGCTTAGTGTTGCTCTCCTTTATTATTTATGTCTGTTAACACCTTCTTGTTTCGTTTACAGCTTCAATGTAAAGACATTTATTATATCACCTTCTTCTCTCTCCTATTTCTTTCCCCAAAGTCACTTGCTTTACTTTTCTCAACAAGCATCTGAACCTGAGGTTAGTGAGTCTCAGTAGGCACAGCAGTCCCTCATCTTCTGTTGACAGGGCACCATTTTGCTCTTTCAGCCTTCTTCCTTCTCCCAACCTCTTCTAGGAGGCGATTTTCCTCTGGGAGAATGCAGGGACTATTTTTTCTTTCTGCCAGACTTATCCAGATTCCTTCTTGATTTCACTCAATTGCTTTCCGGGTCCTGCTTCACCTGGCCACCTCAACCACCCTAACCTTTAATGGACTGTTCTTTATGTTTGCTATTTCTCTTGTCTTTTCCTTCTTTTCCTTTCTCCCACTTTCCAACCCCTTCACTGTAAGCTTCTCATTAAAAAGCAGCCCCCTTTCTAACCAACAGCTCTCCTATACTAAAGCTCTCATCTGTCCATATTTAATATTTCTCAGCATTATTCCACTGCACTTTTCTGGGAAATGCTAAAACGTGGCTAATGGCCTTGAGGAGTAGCAGATACTGGCTTGTCACAGGAAGCTTTCCTACCTAGGGTTCTGCAGCCTGAAAGAATTTCATTCTTTTATTGAAATTACTTTTGGGGGAGGGGAGGAGGGACAAAGAAAAGAATCTGGCATTCATCATCTGTATCTTAAATAGCAAGTATGTTAGGAGTATAACATAAGCATTGATTCAGGCATTAATTAGCATAATATTCATAGGCATTTCTAGAAGATTTAGATACTATGATTTGCTATGTTTCCTGACATGTAGACCGCACTAGCAAAGAAATGTATTAAAGGAATTAGAGCATTTGGACAGAGTAATTAAAGTGCTGGATTCTGATGAGGTAGATTCATGTTGAACTACAGAACTCATGACCTAGACCTGTGTTGGTGAACCTATGGCACACGTGCTGGAAGTGGCACACAGAGCCGTCATCAAGCTCACCTGAAACTGCGCATGCACGCACGCCCCAGCTGGTGTTTAGGCCTCTGGTGCACATGCATGCAATTCAGCGGACCCAGCTGGTCTTCAGAGCTCTCCTGCTCATGTGTGCGTGTTTGTGCATGCACGCGAGATTGCGTGTTTGTGCATGCATGCGAGATTGCATGCATGCGCAGACAGTGTTTGCGCACATGCATTGTGCATGCGAAAGCTGTGTGCATGCACAGATGGTGCAGTTCCGCAGGCAGCACATGGGGAGGAGCCGTGTGTTACCGCAGATGGCATGGAAGCAAATCTCTCCAGGCTCAAGGTTGACTCAGCCTTCCATCCTTCCGAGGTAGGTAAAATGAGGACCTGGATTGTGAGGGCAATAAGCTGACTTTGTATAAAAAAGAACACCACTTAGGGGGGTCCAAAAGTCCTACTAAGCAGATATATACAAAAGTATGAAGGCTATTGCTTAATTCATTGTAAACCACCCTGAGTCTCTGGAGAAGATATAAATCGAACCAATAAATAAATAAATGCACAGGGCGCGAAGCGCTTTCCTGTTTGGCACTCGATAAGTAAAAGGTTCGCCACTACTGACCTAGGCTATTCTATTCTAATTTCCAACTCAGTCAGTCCCACACAGGATTTGCTGTTATGCTGATTAAGAGGGGACACCCTTATGTAAACTGCAGTGCATACTCAAATGAAAAGTGAGTTTTAAATTAAAGGATGACTCAACAGCCATCTCCATATTTGCCTATGATTTCTCCTCCCTGTAGCTATGTAGAGCTTACCAAGAGATACCACTGGCTTAGGTAAGGTTTATTGTACGGTTCTTATGTCCTCTCAGAGACTAGGATAGCATTAGATTAATGTTGCTGACAGGTGATTTGACAATACCAAAACAAATTTTAAATAAACAGCAGTGGTTCCAGGTGAATCGTGATGGATCCATAATATTCTATCAAACTTATTTCCAATAAACTGTATTGAGGATGCTATCTGAAAACAATAGCTAGAGACAATAGCATGGTTGATGAAATCTGCATAAATTTACTATGGATACTATACAACATATATTATGTGATATTTTGTTGGACAACCTGGATGGGATGCTTGTTTAAATTTTCAGTATTATAAAATGAATATGAATGCATGTACACATACATACAGTGTATTGTTTTGAAAGAAAGCTTCTAATTCTTCTTTTTCATTGTTGTGGATATTTTATTTAAGATTTAAGACTTAAGATCTGAAATCTGAAAACCTGAAATCTTTTCCATATTCAAGTGAAAAATGATTAGTGACCTTTTAGTCACATTTCATAACAATGCAGCAGATGAAGTCAGAACCTTACTTTATAAAGTCTATTAAAAATATCTTGGAACAATTAAACAGTTAATACTGATTTTGTGTTACAATTGCAAGACAAATGTCTTCTTAGTGAAAGAAAATCTTACATTAATTAATCTTCATCAAGGCTTATGTGGGTAATGCAATTTATGTGTACTAAATCTTACTTTGTTTAAATTATATCTAAACATAATACTTCTGCATTGAATATATGTCACTGGATTTATTGAACTAGAATCATGTATAAATTAAAATACTTTTCTTTTAAAAAGGTCAAGTATACTTATTACATAGAATATATTAATGAAAGTGGCTATGTTAAAAACAGTAATATATGTAAATGAATCAGAAAATGCCAGGTTTCTATTTTTAAAATTCAAAAATTCATCCCATTTATTTTAAAATTTCACACAGAAGAAACAGTTATGCATGTGAATTTTACTTATATCTTAATCTTAAACTTATAACATTGGATATATGTCATTTGTATTTTAAAACAATCTTTAATATTCACAGTATTTTCAAGGAAATTATGAAACATCTGAAAAAATACGGCACGAGCTATTTTATCTATCTGCCATGTCTCATCTCTATCTTTCAATAGCAAGTCAATAAAAGTGATTAGAGCTGCCACCTCAGAATGCACACCCTTAAACCATATAACCGTAATGCAGAAAAAGATCCCCATCCCAGCCCCCACCCCCCAATCGTTTCAAATTACATCCAAACTGTCTGGGGAACTTCTCAGTGACCAGAGGTAATACAGTTTAATCTTTTTCTCCTGCTGATAGGCCTCAATTTTAGTTCACTGGAAATCTTTTCTTTTCTTTTTTTTCTTTTCCTTATCATAGCCTTGGTGCCTTTTTCATACTGCAATCCATGCATCTAATTTTGGTGTGTGTCTCTGTTTTTGTTTGTATATGCCTCTCAGATTTTGCTGGTCTGAAAGCTGCAACTATGAAACTTCCACTATTTATTCCACTCCCCTAAAAATGATTTTAGCATAGGAAATTATGCTGGTATGCTTTTGTTTGGGGGTGTGGAGACGCTTCTTGAATCTAAATGCTTTTAGATTTCATCTTCACCTTATATCACAGCTTTTACCAGCCTGCATGATTTATGCTTCACTTGCTTCTTTTCATTTTATACAATTCCTTTTATTCTGTAGTTCTGCCATTACACTTTCCAGAAAAATAAGAATGGGGAGAGGGGACAAGAGGAGTTTAAAGTTATGTATGTTAAATTTATTTTTCTTTAGTGGGTAAGTGAATCACCAAAAATGAGACACACAAATGGATGTTAGTCAAAGTTCTTTTTTTTGTAAGAAAAATGAAATTAAATACAAGTTACTAAATAGAACTACAACAATTCAATGTAGACTTAAAAGACAATACAATTCTTTGTATTCTATATAGTAAATATTTTTGAATCTCAGTGTAGGAAAAGAGATCAATGAAAAAAAAATAACCCTTTAGATACTCATCCATGTATATAACCAATGCCTGTTGGGATGCTTATCCAATTCAGTGCTGACATAAATTTTCTTGAATCTTCTGAGTTAGATTGATACTTATTATACATGTAATCTTCCAGTTGTCCACAACTATAACTTAATCTGGACTCTTGGGATCCATGTTTATATTTTTTGAGGAAAAGAATCACGTATCTGCATATGTACTTCATCTAATATGAAAAGAATGCCATAATCTTCATTTCTCAAATTCATTGCCAAATATTCATTTTTTTAATTTTTAAACACGTAATGTAATAAACATGAAAATGTATGTTATATGGAATGCAGATAAAAATGTGCACATTATATAGGTAAATGCATTTTATTATGGAAAAAATGCAGGAAAATAAATGTAGATATTTCTGTGATCTTGCAAAATATTTTAAACAGATGCAGAATGTGGCGAATTTTGTAGTTGGCAAAATAAGTCAGACAAAAGCAGAACAACAAACTCTTCCATCCCTATCTTTGAAATTGAAGCACCAATAATATATTGGCCATAAATATAGCTACAATCCTGTCAAATATTTCAAAGATTTGAATTCAATGTATCTCTTCATTCATAACTTTTGCAATTCCAACTTCATTGTGCTATTGCGGTCCTAGCTATGAAATCATAACACAAGCCAGACATAGTTTTGTACATTGTTTCCAGTATTACAGCTGTTCTCAAAGGATTGGAAATGAGGAAATCTAGGATTCTCTTAAAATGTAAATTTCATTCAGTGTTTCATTAAACTGTAAATCATGAAAATGCATAACAAAGAAACAGTATCAGTATAACTGAATTTGTGACATTTGTAATTTTGGAAGAAAATGGATAGTTGGTAGGCTGAAACTCTGCTATATATGAATTATGCAGAGATAGCTCAATGCAAAATAAGTCTAGCCCCACTAATACTAAGGTTGTCTAGTTGCTGAGATCAGTATGCAAGTGTGATACAAGATTTGTCCAACAGTTGTAGCCTTTTAAAATAATAAGCCATCATTTCTGTCATGGCATGACCTCTGCCACTTATTATGTTTATATGCAGTTACCAGTGAATCTATTGATCAAGAGAGCTTGATATTAACTACTCCAGCTAAAGAAAAAAAAGGGGTCTTCCCAGGCATGTAGTCTAAAATTCTTGCTGGTGAGGGCATCTTGAGAGCTGGTTGATATTCAGAGCATAATGTCTGTGTGCTTGCAGGTTTTGTGCTGGGAAGACAATAAATTTGCAGTGTTTAATGCAAACAGGATCTTCATTCAGCTATATAGTTTTTATATATAGTTGCTGCATGTGATAGAAAACTGGATCCAAATTGAGGAATTCAGAAAGACAGACATTATGTTCCCAATGATGGGCTCATAGTATAAATTCATTGTACAACTTTGTTTGTTTTATTAGTAAGATAAGTAATCTCATATCAGGTAAGATATAGCGTTTTCCTTCCACTTTTCCAATAGGCAATGCCGTTCACATTTTGAGGTACTGAGGGTGCAAATGTCACCATGTTTATTGAAGTTATTCTTCTCTTGCCCTTATTTATTTATTTATTAGTTCAATTTATATGCCGCCCTTCTCCAGAGACTCAAGGCGGCATATAAATCGAACTAATAAATAAAAAAAGCAAACTTTCCTTGTATAAATAACCTTTGACTTCCTACTGAATATTAATATTTTTCAAAAATAAACAGGAAGTGTCTGATTCAATTACAGTACAGTGTTCTATAGATAAAAAATGGTGATGCTTCTTTCTTTATAGAATTATCAAATTTATATCTTACCCCTTCCTACAAGCCATTCTGTGACAATTTTCAAATGATAATAACAAATCAGTATCATAAAAGTACTATGATTTGCGGCCACCATGGCAATTATGAACCTACCCCAAGTCATTGTTGGCCTAATGCATATTGGGAAGTTCAAAGTTAGACTTATTTTATTTCTAAGACAATTGAGAAATGAATTGGTTTTGGAGAGCATTTGTATCAATACTTTGCTGTGGACAGATCACTTTCCAATTGTTTTTTGTTTCTCAACTGCCCTAAGGGTCCAGCCCAGACAAGTGATGAACCTGCCTGCAATCTAAAAGAAACATGGAGTTATCCCAAAGGGTCCAGTGGACATTTCAGCTGAGGCCTTAGATACAACCTGTAATAGACAGACAGAGATTACTTTTAATTGGATTGCCCCATGCAGATTGATCACTCTTCATCAATCCCAGCAGACATCTTGGACTTCTGAAACCTCTGGGAAATGAAGTGTAGGAAGAGACACTTGGAGTACTATTGAAAAAAAGATAAAAAATTAATCCAACTGAGTACAAATAATCCATATTAGGTATTACATCACAGTAACAATGTTTAATGTTATGACTGCATTGCACCTGGCAACAGTTTCTGGCATTATTAAAAGTAACCCAAATCCTGTTGGGAAGGGACAGGTAGCAGGATCTTCTGTGAGTAATATTCTTATTATTTGTGAGATGAAGGTTACTCAGATTTGTGTGCAATTGGATTCTGACTTTTCAAGTCTAAATAAGAGACCTGAAGCAAGATCTTGGGAATTATCTGAGAGCTTTAATTTGTGACTCCTAAGGAAATGGCTAGGACTCTCCAGTTTGTTGGCCTAGTAGCCTGTTAGATCATCCTTATCCTGGATGATGAAAGCCACCTGGGGGATGACCTATGATTGGGTCTGTGTTGTGGTGTTGGTTTCCTTAAGCGAGAAGGTGATCCCTTTGGTTTTCAGAGAGGCTGTAATATTTCTTTTCCTGGACCCAATGACCCTGAACAATTTTTGTCCAACTCCAGATTTCTCTTATTGGGGAAGATTATAAAGAAGATAGTCAGGCTTTAGTTCCAAAGATCCCTTTACAAAGCAGATTATCTTAATTAAAAGATTTATCTGGGTTTCAGGCCAGGATTTAGTATGGAAACAGCATTGGCCATGCTTGTTCATGATCTGTAATGAAGCTGAAATTAGATGGTACTGTAATGATACATTCATCCTGGTGCTCATTTTTTAAGTTGCTTTCAATACTGACAGCCACAGTAATCTTTAGACCAGTTTCAGAGGTTGGAAGTAGGAGGACCCACTTTGTGGTGATGGTCTTAATCTGTGGCCAGTTTCAATAGTGTGGACAGTGGGGAGAAATTGCAGCTGTGGCTACTTGCTTGTGGTGTGCTGCAAAATTCCATACTCTTTCTCCTTCTTAACGTCTGCATGAAAATGCTGGATGAGATCATTCCTCAATTTGGAGTCAGGTATCATCAATAAACATCTTGACCTTGGGCTGCCAAGTGACAGACATTGTTGAAGTCGTAGCCCAGTGCCTGGACCTATCTTGAAACTTAGACTTAAAATAGACCTACTTAGACTAAAATAGACTTAATTCCAAAAAGACCAGGCTGCAACATTCACCATTATTGGCCCAGAGGCATCCTTAGAAATAAATATTATATTTGAGATATGACTTTTCTTTACATTACTCTAGCTTTCTATTTATTATAATTAAACGTATTTTGAAAAACAAAAGCAAGACAATATAG
The DNA here is from genome assembly GCA_030761175.1 of Masticophis lateralis. Taxonomy (NCBI): domain Eukaryota; kingdom Metazoa; phylum Chordata; class Lepidosauria; order Squamata; family Colubridae; genus Masticophis; species Masticophis lateralis. The sequence continues at coordinate 36,900,377 of JAUDYJ010000006.1, read as the reverse complement.
TGTTCCCACAGAGGACCAAGATGGGGCTACTGGGTTCATTGAAACTCATGGGCCCTTTTTGAGGATTTCAGACCTAGACTTTGCATTCAGTCATACTTTTTTTAATTTTATTTATTTATTTATCAAATTTATATACCACCCTACTTCTGAAGGAGAGTAGGGTATATACGGTATATACTTTCATCTACCGGTGTGTGAAATAGTATCTTAAGAGATAGCCTGAGAAAAATCTCTTCCTTAAACCTAGTGATTTCTCTGTATCATGAGTTAGAATGATAATCATAGTTTTGTACCATCATATTTGGAGAACATCTATTGTTCAATCATTGAAAACATAGTTCATACAAACTCCAGGGTTCAGTCCTTTGCAATTCTATTTAAAAGATTTCAGGATTATAGAAACATCTGTACAGGTTATCAGAGTTTATTTATAATAATGGTGTCATTTTGAGTGTTATATTAAATTTTAAAAAATGCTAAACAGTCCACAGCAATTGTAACAAAAAAAGAAGAAAGATTTTAGATATAAAAAGTACAATACATCTTAAGTAAAAGTTTCCCCTATCCAGTTGTTTCTGACACTGTTTATCTCCATTTCTTAGCCAAGGGAGCCAGCATTGTCTGAAAACACTTCTGTAGTCATATGGCCAGCTTGACTATATGCCGATGCGCATGGAATCCTGTTTTTTTCCCACCAAAATGGTACCTATTTATCTACTCGCATTTGTATGCTTTCAAACTGCTAGGTGAGCAGGAGCTCGTGCGAGGACCGGAGTTCACCCCATTGCATGTGTTCACATCTTGAATCCTGGGCTGTCAGCTTTCCAGATGATAAGCTTAATGTTTTTAATTTCTGAGTCATTGCTCTACAGTACAAAACCACTTAAATCATGCTTTATTGACTAAGATACATTTAACTAGATTCACATTATAATCTTATAAACCATGATTGTAAAAAATGAATTCTATTTTTTCACCACTTCAGTAGAAAACAATGTCATTCATTCAGACATTGGCAAAATGTTTTGTGTATGTACAATTTGCAAATATGTAAAGTCAAACATTTTGCCATTTTTTCAAGTATGATGTGATCAAGAAACTCCGTATAGAATTAGTATTTATTATACACTCCGCTACAACATCTTGCAGTCAGAAAAATAAATCAGCATCCTACTGCAGCATCCTATTAGCACTTTTATTACAGTGAATAACATACCTTCAGCTAGAAAGCTAGAAATGCCACCTAATATTAGCACATAGAACATAAAGAAGCATACTGTTCACAAATAATATTCTGAGAATTTTCTTTTAAAAATGCAAGCTTTTCTAAGTAATATTAAGTATTACATCTTAATGTTTTTTGCTATGTATCTGTTTACAATGGTGCACTGAAACAGATGCAGGCAACAAATCCATTGTAAGAAGCAGCTTACTCTCATTAGAACAAGCAGAAAGACAAACAATAGTCTGAATTTGAGTTAAAAAATATTTTAGGATGCTGCTATAGTAAGGAGTCTGATTTTGCTCCAGTTCTTGTATTCATTATGATCATTAAATAATATATGTTCCAGCTAAGAAATGCACTCATCATTTGAAATGTCCTTGTAATGTTTATAATCTGCATATACACACAGAGAGAAGGTTTTAAAAAAAAACCTCACAAATTTTGAAGGATTATTCATTACTTGCAGTTTCTGATATCTTCTCAATTTCCACAGTTATTTACTATGTAAAAGTGGCACAAGGATAGCCATTGATATGCTGAATTCAAAATATGTGTATATTTCTGTTTTTCCCACACACCAATACACAAACAGAGAACAGAACATCCATTAGGAGAGAGACAATCCCTGAGCAACTACTTAGAAAAACAGTACAATTCAGGCTAAGAAGAATTACTGTCTAGCGGATGCAATTTCTCTCTAGTTTAAACAGCAGCTGCGTTTTTGTAAAATCCTATGAATGTGGCAGACCTATCTAAAGGTAGAAGAAAAAGAACACCCCTTGTTTTGTAATAAGGGGATTTTCAATTTAAAAGCGAGAGAGGGCCTGTTGTGTGAAGTATGGTTATTACATTCATTGTATTCTGTCTCGCTCACTAGGAGGCTAATAATGAAGGAGTCAGTAAAAGAGCCAGTGTGCCATGAGAGTTATCTCATGGCCCCAGATGCTGGATAAGTTGAAGAAGGCAGAAATCACTTCTGGATGACATTTGGGTCTGAATGATGATTTGAAGAAGAAAAGACTATTATTTCCAAGGTAAACAGGCTGCTTCATCCATCAGCAGTATATAACGGTATAAAATATGTTTACATACAGACTTAGAAAGTTCACTTTATCACAGATCTTTTTTCTCTCTCTGACAGCTTCAGCAATATATTCCTGAAACAAAAGATCCACTTCAGATTCCACCACACCTAAAAGGAAGCTTTGAAGAAATTGCCAGGCTCAAGTATGATGAGAGAATTACCCACAAAGCAGAAAATGAAAAAAAGGCACATAAATAATGTGGATACTTCTGTAAAGTGCCAAAGATCTGGTTCAGAAATGGTCTCACAAGGTGAATATTCTTAAAGGTTACTTGGGGCATTGAAATCCGACAATAGCTTTCTCTTTTAGGAGCTAAGAATTTAAGCATATTTATACCAGCATATTTCTAGACTAAAAGGCTGTCAGAACATTTGTCACTGTGTTGACAAGGAGATATCATCCTTATGCTGTTTTATGGCAACTAATTTAATATATGCAAATGTGCACAAGTAGCCCTCAGAAGGCTCTCAGAGTGAGAGACTTAATAAATGTGTGTGCCTATGTGAATGTGTGTATGTGTCTTTGTACATGTCTTTGCTTCTTTGTGGTAATGTTTGTGTCATTTACAGACTACATTTTTCAAAAGGAGGCTTAGAGTTATATTGTAGTTTCAAGTTTTCCTAAAACAAGTGAAATACATAAGTTGAGCTTTGAGACTGAATTTTAATCTTTAATACACATGTAGTAAGAACATGTAAATGACATACCTGACAATATATTAAATCAGTTTTCAGTGAAGCCAGAAAATTGCACTGGTTTTTCCCCCCACAAATGTTTTGTCCACATAATCAGAGCAAGCTTTTTGATGTCCTATTTGGAAGATATTTTTATTTTTTGTGAAATATGCAGCCTTCCTCCTTAATAAATAAAGGAAGTTGCTTTTTATGGTTAGTGTCCTATAGGTTTTTATGTCCTCCTTTTCATTTCAGGCTGCAGTTGAGAGAAATAATTTCCTTCCTTCCTTTATAAAAGGGACATTGCAGTGCAACAGTATTGAAATAAAACTTTAACCCAGGGCTATATTTCTCAAATTGACCCCAAGAATGAAACAATTGAATTGGCTAAGATCCTATTTTTGGATCGAAATTTTGTTTGGCCGAACTGAAGTACAAAACCCACAAAAGTTATCTCTTTTCCTTCCCTTGCCAAAAGGAAAAAAAAAAGAAGTTTCTTGAATCTATCTAAGCCATGTAATATCACCATGCCAACCTAGGATTAATCTCTAGAAGAAGGAAACCCAAGCTGGAATGAGAACACTGGGCAGTTCTTTTTCCTGCTGATTTCCATGAAAATGTTTAAAATGAGCTTAAGTCTCTTTATTGAAATTCATGAATTTAGAAATACATGAATTAGATTTGTTTCTTGACATTTTTTATGAATCTTATGACATTGTATTGTAAAATATGATTGATAATTTTTAAAAATAGTACCACTAACATAGATCTAACAGTGGGTTAACTTTCATAAACTACATAAGGTGCTTAAAATGAAATAAAAATAATATTTTAGAACATTAAAAGAATAACCATAATATAATCCAATATTATAAATAATTGGCTTATCAAGAATAAATGTTCCTCATCCAGCACCTTCCCATCTAGCAGTTTGGAAAGCATGAAAATGCAATTAGATGAATAAGTACCATTTTGATGGGAAGGTAACAGTGTTCCATGTGCCTTAGGGTATAGTCATGTTGGCCACATGACCACAGAAGCATCTTCGGACAACACTGGCTCCCTCAGCAAAGAAACAGAGATGAGCACTGCCCCCTAGAGTAAGACATGACTAAATGGGGAAAATCTTTACCTTTTTTCAACCTTTTTCCTATAAAGCAAGGATGAAAAAATTATGGCCCTTCCCTTGTATCTAATGCATTGATCTGGTGGATTAGTAATTCAGCAGTTGCTAAAGAACTTCTGCTTTTAAAACATAATAGAAGTGTAAAACAGCAGGATTTTGGAGAGCGAAATGGCAGGAACCTTGGAGAGCATCTAGCAACTAGCATTTAGTGCAGTAAGTTTGTGCAATAAGTTTATAGTTCGTTATTAGCATCCCAAACAAAATAAAATAATATACAGAAAGATGAAGTCTTTGTCCATATTTAAAACATATTGAACATTTTTGGGAGTGCATTAATCTGGACCTAATCAGTGACTGCCAAAATGCAGTTGAATGAAAATGAAATAAGGTTTCATATGCAGTCTTTAAATCATTTGCATGTTTTATGCATGATAATTTATTTATGCACTACCTTTCATTTATGAATTTCCTGTTCTCACTTGTATTAATCATATTGTGCTAGACAAGAAATAGATTTGATAGGCAGCCAGAGAAGAGTAACAAAACAATAAAATGGAGTAGATTTTCCATTGTAATTATTAACAACAATTAACAAGATAATTATTTTGCTCAGGTTAGTATCAGTTATTTTATTTAAAGTATTACAGATTATTTGAAGCATTTTAGATATTCTTTAGCACATGCTGTATAGAAAGATAAAAAGAAAAGTATTTCCAAAGATATTGAACGTAAGACCTTTTCTTTTCAATGAACATAGAGACCTATGTCATTGGACTATTAGCAGGAAAAACACATAGTAATTGATTCTTTGAAGTACTTTATTGTAGAATGTATGAAGTCATAGCTTGATTTTGAAAACAACAGCTTTATTTCGTTATTGTCCAGCAGGATAGGTAGGTGCTAGAATTTTCATGGATTTGGATATAGATGAAGGTGCCATGTGATATGTTTGAAGGTAATATATTTTCATCTCAGCGTTATCACTTCTGGGTAAATCAGAAGTGCTTTAGTTTAGCTTTTTTGATTCCAAGTGTGTGAAATTTGAGCCAGCAAGACCATTGGGTATACTGACTGGCGATTTGAAAGCCATAGACAAAAGACATTTGGAGAGCTCCACATTGAGAAAAGCCTCTTTGGTGTATCTATAGGGTTGTTGTCTGAGTAGCACTCTCTGACTCAAATGTTTGAGTTGTTTGCAGTGTCCATTTACGGAAACTAAACAGGAAAGAGTTTAGGATACTTACAAGTTTCCAAGGATATGTTTGTAGTTGTTTTGTCTTTTGTATGTCTGTTCTAGTGTTATTTTTTGTGGTGTCCTGTCTATTCAGTGAATTCAGTGATTGTGTGTGGTGACTGTCCCCCTATCTGTTCAGTTAGCAATCTCTCTGAAGCCTAAATTGCTGTTAATTTGTGACAGAGCGCTTTTTAAACAACTGCAATATAGTTTTGAAATGTTGAATAATGTAGCATGAAATTCTCAGTTAGTTTGGAAATGATTGTGAAATCATGTGAAGAAAATCAGTATGGCATCTGATCAAGATAAATTCACTCTAGTGTTTTATGGCTTTTTATTCCTATGTGATAGTAATAAAGTCTCATGTAGGGATGGAAGCCATGAAATACATTGTGAAAAATCATCAACTAAGATGAGCCACCAGAATAGAATCATTATAGGACTAGAACTGCTAACGATTATTGAAAATGGAGTATTTGTTTTGTTGTCTTTTATGTTTGCACTGTTTCTTCATTGCTTCATTTTTAGAGTTGGAAAGATAGGGAAATAGTTCGTAATGAAATAATTCATTTTTAAGTCAGCATCAACGTTTTATATTTTAATACATATTTAATTTTGGTTATTAAAATGAACACTGTGCATGAAACACTGAATTATGTATTCTGTTGATCAAATAAGCCATTAATGGTAGTTATCAGGTCCAGGTTTCTTTACTCCCATATTCTGGAAATGATCCTGAACTGAAGCAACAATTCCGTCATGGTGTATTGACATGATTTTTTCCCCAAATTAACAATCTGCTCTTTCTGACATTATATTTATTCTGGGAAGCAGTGGTTTGGGAACAGTAGAACAATTGCATAGGAAGTAAAGTGCATCTACTTCATTATGCTTGCACTTCTTTGAACGCATGATTTGAATGACATTTGAAATAACTATTCCACAATTTCTCCAACATTGCTGAAATCATGCTTGGACAGATCATTAAAAGAGGATATCTTACATGTTCCTTATCATATGCTCAATGCAAACGATATCGTAATATATGTAATATATGTGATTCTGTTTCTAGGTACTGACTAGGATACATTTAGATACAGTAATCTGTCTTGTTACAAGTATAGAACCCACCTCCCCACCTTTTTTACATCTACTTTTTGTCATAACTACAGAAACTATAGGACTGAATTTGAAAAGCATCTCCATCTCCTATTGTTCCCCGCAATTAAAAAACTCACCAATTTTATTTCCACATGTCTTTCCATAGTCGATTGTTTTAATTAATTGAATATCCTGAACTGAAATATATTTTGTATTGCATAACACAAAGCAGTTTAGAATCAAATTTTATAATTATTAACATAATATTTTCTGAGAGATATGTATCGCCTTAATTTCAGTGAGACCTACTCCTTAGTTAGGACATTTAAAATGGGAGCCTGAATATATGTATATATTTGCATTTGCATTCTTTATATATAACAGCATAGAGTTGACCCAGTGTGCCGCTGTATTACAGGATCTTGGTACCTGTATGTGTGGATGTGTGTGTGTGATGATGATGATAGTAATGAGGGTTATATACTGATGATATTGGTAATAGTAATGAGGTGTTAATAATACCATATGTGCTGATGAGATTACCTAGTTTGGGTAATGAAATATCTGAAAGAAAAGAACCAAGCTCAGAAAGCTCCAAGGAGCCCTCATTTTAACTCTGAGCTACAAATAGTTTTCTTTATTGGATGATAGTAATGTTTACCTAATGCAAATCCAACTCCTATAGTGCTATTTTTCATAGAAAAGAAAGTATTCTGAGTATTCCTTATCTTTTCTCTTCTAAATAAATGTTCTGTAGCTTTAGGACCATAATTTTCATTGGGAAAAGGCTTATTTTGTTATGAAGAAAGAACACTAGAACCCAATTAAGTGCATCTCCTAACAATTTCCTATTTAGTTTCGAATAAGTTTTGCTAAGGTGAATATATAATTAATGAAACAAACTTAAACAAATTATTAATTAAACTACCTGTAGAACAATTCCTTGAAGCGAAACATATGAAAAATATACTGCTATTTTCATATGTGCATATTAGAAATGAGGAAAAGGAACATAATTCACAATAATTGTAAAACTGTTTAGAAGTGTGGCTGTAAGTCTTTTAGGACTAAAGTGCCCTAATGCTGTCACTTGCTGTGATGCAAAAGTGACTTTTTAACCAATTGTCTCTATTCCAGTTACACAATAGTGGAAATTAAGCAGCCATTATCCTTTCTGTTTCGACAGCCAAAGTATGATTCAGAGGAATAGGAAGATTTTAGCATAGAGGAATGCAAGTATTTGCATGAATAAATAATGGAAGCTTCTCCGTCTCAGCTAACTTGTGGATATTCTCAAGCTCTTTTTCCTTCTTTTCTCTCTCTTTAATTTAGATCCATTGACTCTCAGCAAAATGTGAGACGGAATTGCTCCAGTTAAGTGAACTAGGTATCAAATTACAGATGAACTAACTGTCTACTTTTGTCAGCATTAAGAGTTATGCTGCACAATATTCAAGGACACATCTTTACTTCACCATCTTTGAAGCTGTTTAATTCACCTGAAGATAAAGATACCATGCAGCATATATGCCATCAAAGTTATTTTTGGAATGCGTAACAGAAAATCACCACCACAGATGTTTTGTGGCCATCCGCTAATTTATTACTTTTTATAGTTGCATAGAATGATGAGAGAAAACCAGGACGAGCCTTGGCATTAGACTGATTGATCTGATCGTTTCACGGGATGGTGAGGAAGGATAAGGCATTGCTCCAAAACCAAACTCATTTGTTTACCTGGTTTATCTACCAGCCAGCAGCACACTGGCACTTCTCGCTAACAGGTTCTTCCCACACTCTCTGCTAAGGTCAGTGTCTTGCTCTAGAATGACAAACTAGGCAGTGATATTCCTTTCATCCTTTTCCAGGCTGAAATTCCTTGTTCCGAATACTACTTCTTAATGAGGCATTGAGAGCTAGGTATAAAGCAGCACAGATGACTAGTTTCTACTGTGCCTTGTTCTGAACACTTGGCAAATGTCTGCTTGACCTTACCCTGCCACAGCTAAGAACTATTGATTATTATATATTAATATTAATAACAGTATATTACTATTATATTTTAATACAGACTCTTCTGAAATAAGAGCCATTTTTCATTTTCTTCTTTTTCCCTTATAACATCTGTGCATATAGTTAAAATTCCTTCTGTGTGGTTTAGAACAGAATTTGTAACTATGGTAGTTTATCAGGACATATTCTTTGGAAGTGCTCTAAGGATGTGCATGCCTTCAAAAGGAAATTAGTTGAAAAGGCTTAAATTTCAACATTGGATCATGAGTATAACTTATCCTGGAGATTGTTTGTTTGAACTGCATAAGTGTAAGCCAGAAACACCAGTAAGTGAAATACAGCAGTACATTTTGTTCTGTGAATAGCAGGTATAACAAGGAATCGTGCTTTATAGCACTCTTCACTTGTTATTTAATATCATAGTGAACTACAATAATTTATGACCATGGAACTTAGCTGTGCAATGACCTTGAAGGACTGAGAGAGTGCGAGGAATGTTCTTTTTGAAGAAATAAATACAAATGCAAAGCCTTCAACCCTACCTATATTCAAGAACTGCAAGGATTTTAATTTGGCCAAGCTGTATGAGATAATAATATTTTGAAAAAAATGTTTTAAAATTATAGGTAAAGGTAAAGGTTCCCCTTGCACATATGTGCTAGTCATTCCCGACTCTAGGGGGTGGTGCTCATCTCCATTTCAATGCCAAAGAGCCAGCGCTGTCCAAAGACAAGTCCGTGGTCATGTGGCCGGCATGACTAAACGCCAAATGCGCATGGAACGCATTCTTTATAATTCTTAAAATTATAAAGAATGCCCAAATTACCACAATTACTATAAGCTGTTGTAAATGAATATTATAGGTATTATTCCAATTAGCAAAACATATTTAATAGGTTCTACTTGTTATTGAAAAAAATGCATAATATTCAAAGCCTAGATCCCTCTCTCATGAGCCAGGTTTTAAAGCTCAGGTTGTTTTTCAGTTTTCTAAATTCTCTTCTCTAAAATACTGTCTGTTCTCTTATTTATTTAATAAATACAACTATTGTTGACTTTTGAATTGTAAACTATTTTCTCCCGTTATCTTTAATTATGTAATAATTTATAACTTTGAAATAAATGTATTTTTATGACATCCAGCCAGTGTATTATTACAATAAATAATATTTATATTAAATACAATGTATTGTTGTTAAGCTTAATTATATAAGCAGAACTTCGTGAGGTAGGCAATACCAAAGGTATCTGTTACCATTCCTCTGACTTTCTCCTGACATCTCTCAGCCAGAAGATGATGAACCCAAGTGTAAAGTGACTTACCTAGCCATTAATATGAATATACATTAATATTAATATAATATTTATATTGTGTTCTTCTGCAAGTTACACAAGTTTGCCCTATTCAAGGGACTAGGATTATTTTATACTCTACTTAAATACATTTATTGAAATGTGGTGTCTGAGAGATGTAAAAAAGGTGGTATATTCAATAGGCGCATATTCCCCTTCCTTTTATGCCTTTATAGACAGGAGATAGGAGACTGAGAAGAAAAATGCAACCGGCAATGATGCTAGGAAAGTGCCAGTCAGTTCATCCAGTTGAAGCAACCATTGCAAAAGAGGACAGTTAGAGCAAAAACTGACGGGACCAACAGTAGAGAAAGAGGTGGTAGAGCAGTTGTTCCTCCTTCAATCATACCCTTCTCCCTTCTGCATTGTCCTTCTATTATATTCTCACTTCAGTCCTATTATTAAACATTCAAGTAGGTATAGTCACTTCTGTGAAGATCTTTATTCAATAATCTGTAGTATATCTGATGCTTAAATGAAAGTGGAATATCCAGTCAGAGATTGCTTCCAGTTTGGGGAGGTGGGGGAGAGAATTGAAGAAGAATATGAAGAAAAATGAGAAAATGATGTGATATTTATTTTATTTATTTATTCACTAATTCATTCATCCATCCATCCATCCATCCATTATTTGTATTTTACAAATAACAAGGTGAAACATCTAACACACCTTCCTTCTCCTATTTTCCCCACTACAACAATCCTGTGAGGTAGGTTGGGCTGAGAAAGATTGACTGACCAATACCAGACAGACGGCTTTCATGGCTAAGGCAGAAATTGAAATGGTTTCCTGTTTTCTAGCCCAACTCTAAGGCTAATCCTCGTTTTAGCCACTAGACCACACTGTCTTTATTTTTATACTTGATTTTTTTGTGAAAACTTCCACATAGTTTTAGGAATTATATTAAAGATTTCCAGAAGAGTTATCACTCTAGTTTGTGTCTAGAGATAAAAAGTCTTAACCTGACATTTGCTAATGCCATGAAATAACTATTGCACATGTCCTCTCAACTTGTTTTTAAAGTATATGACTGAAAGTTGGAATAACAGTCTCTTCAGTCACTCACACTAGTTTGGATTGTTAAGTAACTTGGATGTACATTTGAACTCTTGAGCTTTGGTTTCTTTAAACTTTACAAATACTCCACTATTGGGGGTTTCTTCTGCAATTGTAGAAAGATCACTTGAAAGACTGAAAGAAAGCAGTTGGGGTTCAACAGATGGCAAAGATTCAATGCAATTTGACAGATTACTTCTACTGTAAGATATTGTTTCTCACTGCTGCCAGCTCTGCTTCAAGAGATTCCACACAATAAGAAAACTGATTAAAGAAATGTCCTGTACCCAGGAGCTGTGAAGCCATGAACTTACGCACATTATGAATATGTGCAATAATACTTCATTTTAACACTTTATTATAAATTAATTAAAGGAATCCTTAAGAAGCACCTGGTTTGTATGGTTACATTTAATCCATTCCTCCTGTTATATTTAAATTGCTATTTAGTGGCATTTTTAGAAATACACTGAGGATTTCACACAATCTCAAATTCTATACCTCCACTACCCTATTGTGGCATAAAAAGTAGTGCATATGATTCTGCTTTGCCACTTTCAGATATAAGTATGGAAAGAAGTGTTTACAAGTTAGATAAATCATTTTTTTCTCGTAATGAACCAACCTTTTTTTTTTTTGATAGGAACTATGAAAGAGAAAACCAGATCCCACCAAGATTGGAAAAGCAACTATCATATATAAACAGGGAACAAACCCCACACTCAGTAATAATAGAGTTACCTGGTTGGGTATTGAAATGTGCAAGAAAAAATCAATGTCAGAGAGCACCAAGGACTCCACAGTATCATAAAGAGACTAACAGAAGTAGATCAAGTATTGTCTTGAAGAAGGCCTATTAAATGGATTATTTTCATTCCACCTTCCTAGAGTTAGGCTCAACACTAATGCCTGGTCATCAGATATTTATCAATCATGGTCTCAGACTGTTGCTGCTTAGTACCAGAACAGCCTTTAATAGGGCATTCATTATCCACAATTTTGTCATGGATCACAGAGTCAATCTGGAATGTATTAAAACACAGATAGGCATGGACGGGTGGTGAAAATCCTTTCTCAGAAATGTGTCCACCACGGTTTGAAGTACACATGAATTGTGGCCCAGAACTAGAGTGTGGGAGTGGTTATTATCTTGAAAGCTCTTGATGCTTCTAAAGATGCTTGATGAAAGACCTTGTTTGTGAAATTGGGTTCTATGGAACAGATGGGATTGCTGTTATTTCCTTCTGTGTAGCAGTTGAGTTGCTTAACTTTGTGTCTGGATTGAAAGTGAAACTTCTCAGGCTGGGTCCTGGGAAGTTTCAGTCTGCCTTCTTGGTTATAGAGTCTGGAGCAGATTGGAAGTTCATTACTATCTTGGCAACATGGACCTGATGACTGAGAAATTAATACAATAGGAGTCATATGTTGGATGTGGACTTTGTCTTGGACAATGTGATACGGAAATGAAGTGTGTTATTTGTCCCTAGTCACAGCCAGATCACTCTAAAATTCAGGGACAACTTCTTTGCTTGGTCCATCCCTGTGCCTGATGAACCATACTCAGTTTCAGAGGGTGCTTGGAGAAGTATATGAGGAATCTGTTGCATACCTGGACTGAGGCCTTAGTTATAAATTACAAAGTTATATTAGTTATATAGAGATTATATTAATCCCTTTAAGGTTTCAGGTCTGAAACATCATTGACATGGCATTGGGGTATCTGTGTATCCTGGCCTTTCTTAATTGTACAGCAGCTTTCAATATCACAATGATGTCATTCATTTGAAGTGGCCCAGGCGGTTAGATGTAGAAGGCACAATGTTTTAATGTTTTTCTTTTCCTGGGACCTTTTCTAGTCAGTGATGGATAGAGATCTAGCCCTCAAACTTTGCTTTGCAGGGTACCTTATTATTTCATGTTTACTTTCCTCCCATTAATATATTCAGCCATTTTCCCCAGAAGCCCCAAAATATATGTGTTTTTGATCTCAGGAACTTTAAAAGCCAGCCCTGCTATGGAAAATTAGTCTCTGCAAACATAAAATGCATGAAGTTGGGAATGCTGGAGTCAGTATCTATAAAAATTAGAGAGTCCTGCTTCTGTTGAAGAGTGAAGCCTCTCTCAGGTATCCAAATTTATCTTTTTTTATTTTTACATCAATAGTTACGCAGAAAAGGAACCATGAAGTGATTGTAATCATGACACATACTTATTACAGTAAGAGTAGTGTCATTGTTTAACTTTCAAATTATAAAATTTACTACATGCTTAGTTATTATTGATAGATCTGCTGTGGTGGTGCAGTGGAACCATGATGGCACAGTGGTTAGAATGCAGTACTGCAGGCTACTGCTGACTGCTGACTGCCGACTGCCAGCAGTTTGGCAGTTTGAGTCTCACCGGCTCAAGGTTGACTCAGCCTTCCATTCTTCTGAGGTGGGTAAAATGAGGACCCAGATTGTTGGGGGCAATATGCTGACTCTGTAAACATCAGAGAGAGGACTGTAAAGCACTTCCGAGATCTCAATCCAAGTGCTATTGCTATTGCTATCATTGGAAGATCTGCTTCCAAATCAAAGTGTTAAGGGTATTATTATTGTTGTTGTTTTTTTTTTTATTATTATTATTATTATTATTATTATTATTATTACATAGTTATTTACAATGTTAATACACACACACATATATACATATAAAGGAATTACTGTGGCTTAAATACAATTTCCCGATGTTACCATACAAAGTATGAAGGACATTACATCTGAAAGGCAAACCTTTTTTATCTACATCACTCAATAATGATGGAAGAATTGAGCCATATGAACATTTCTAACTAAAATGTTTTTAACACTTGATTGCTGGCATTTTCTAAACAAATGAATGCTTGAATGAATATATGTGTATGCCTATAATATCCGGAAGACTAATCACAATCTTTAACTTCAATTTTCTATGGTCCACTGTTGTCAATGGGAAAAGCAAATGACTTGATGCTTAGTATTTATGTAGACAACTTAATGGTCCAGGGGAGAAGGTTCCAGCTGGTATTTGGAGGTCATTGGTTTTCACCATTTTGACACTGATGCATCTTTGGAATACATTGAATGAAATGTAATATACAGGTAATGAAAAGCAGTTGGAGTGCATATAATTGTAGAATTCTGATTAGTAAAAACAGACAATGAAGACAAAGCTACATCTAATGATTCAGCCTACATAATGTGATCAAAATTGAACAAAAGTTCAATTCCCCAATATGATATATTTACTACATCCATTTATAGCAAGAACAAAGAAAGTTCCAAACATTAAGACTATCCTTAAAACTGAAATGCAAATGTTAGGGCCATCAAGATCTTATCAATGGGTAGGCATTTTCAAATAATGGAAAGGAGAATAGTTACATAATTTTATGAGTATGAAGACTATTCTTTTCCTTCTTGCTTTAACTCTGCCTAGATCATGCTATAAACCATGATTCACAAAAATGTTAATTTGAACTACTTTTTAAAGAACATACTTCTTTTTAGAATAACAGAGTTGGAAGGGACCTTGGAGGTCTTCTAGTCCAACCCCCTGCTTAGGCAGGAAACCCTATACCACTTCAAAAAAATAGTTATCCAACATCTTCTTAAAAACTTCCAGTGTTGGAGCATTCACAACTTTTAGAAGCAAGTTGTTCCACTGATTAATTGTTCTAACTGTCAGGAAATTTCTCCTTAGTTCTAAATTGCTTCTCTCCCTGATTAGTTTCCACTCATTGCTTCTTGTCCTACCCTCAGATGCTTTGGAGAATAGCTTGACTCCCTCTTCTTTGTGGCAGCCCCTGAGATATTGGAACACTGCTATCATGTCTCCTCTAGTCAGTGGTGGGTTCAGGCCAGTTTGGGTGAAGCGGTTGTTAAATTGCTGGTTGCCCCACCCTGCCCCTTCCAGGAGTCACCACATGCCCCGTTTTGGCTTCCAGGTAATTGCAGGGAGCTATACTAGGCCCAAAATAGTGAGGTGTGTGTGTGTGTGTGTGTGTGTGTGTGTGTGTGTGTGTGTGCTGTGCCCTCGCCATGGCCCATTTTTGCTCCCAGGGGGCTGCAGAGAAGCCTACTAGGCCCAAAACTGGCATGGGGGTTGCAGTGCAGACTCTCGCATCCCATTTTTGCTCCCAGGAGGCTGCAGGGAAGCAATCATCTGGTGGTGATGCTGTCTATACTACATTTTTCTACTTTATCTAGTAGAATATGGTCTACTTTATCAAATGCTTTACTGAAATCCAAGTAAATTATATTGACAGTATTCCTCTAGTCCATTAATTTTGTCATTTTGTCAAAGAATACAATAAGATTAGTCTGGTATGATCTGTTTTTGACAAACCCATATTGGCTTTTGGTTATGTTGTGGCCCGCCAGCAGCCTGCGCAGATTGTTGCTGATCCCGATGATGAGGCTGTTGTGGTGTCATGCCAGCAGCCTGTGCAGCCGGTACTCGAGTTCGACAGTGAGGAGGCTGAAGAAGATGTGGTGCCAGAGGCAGGGATTCAGCCAGGGCCTTCAGAACCTCCAGAGGCTCCTTTAAATGAAGAGGACGAAGAGGAGAAGCATCTTCTCAATGCACAAGCAAGCAGAACTGCCAAAAGGCAGGAGTGGTTACTCAGGAGGATGTCTCCTTGAGAGTAAGGCTTGGAGCTAATTGGCCACTCCCTTAGCCTATTTAAATTTGCACACAGCTTGTAAAAGTTGCAGGAAACAATGCATGTTCGCTCGATGATCATTGAATCTGGATTTTCTTTGTAAACCTTGCTTCTGGGCTTTTTGCTAACTCTCGTAAGACTTTATCTTTCTGTGGAATTTCTGGCAGGTTGTTAAGGACATTTTAGTTAACAGCATGCATTTGTAAAAAACTACGTTTGAAAGTAAATTGAGTTTGGTTCATTGTTTGTGTGTGCTGCATTCTCTGGAATCCATAGCTGGGACAGAACAGGTTATTACTTTGTTTGCTTCTAGATGTTTGTTGATTCGTTGCTTGATTTATCTTTTCCAGAATCTTCTTTGTTATTGAGGTCAGGCTGATAGGTCTATAGTTTCCTGGATCTATTTTTTCCCTTTTTTGAAGATGGGAACAACAGCTCTTTTCCAGTCTTCTGGCAGTTTCCCGGTGCTCCAGCATCTTTGAAAGATATAATTCAATGGTTCTGAGATCTCGTTTGCCAGTTCCTTCAGAAGCTTGGGGTGTAATTCATCTGGTCCTGGTGATTTGAACTCATCTAGAGTAGACAGATGTTCACTTACCATTTTCTTCTCTATTTTAACTTGTGTTCCTAATCTGTTTTTCGTGATGCTATTTTTAATAGGTTGGACTGTTTTTCCTTTGTGTAAAGACAGATGCAAAAAAATGAATTAAGTAGTTCTGCTTTCTCCCTTTTGCTTATCATCTTCTTGCCACTTTCTCTCAGCAATGGACCAACTGTTTCCTTGACTTCTTTCTTTTTAACATGTTTACTCTAAGAGAGAAACATGTTTACTCTAAGAGAGAAACAATGCATATAATAAGTCAATAGAATTTATGACTTTAGTTTCTGTCTTATTAACTCATATGTCCAAATATGTCCAGAAACCTTTCTGCTTCCCTCTTTATCAATGCCATGTGCTTATCCCATGTAAGCTCTAAAGTTAGAAGTCAAATAGCTAAAACGTTCTCTTCCTTGTCACTGTATCAAAAGGAAAAGGAAAGGAAAGGACAAAAAGACAATAGAAACAGCACAAGTCAACAATGTATCACTGCAAATAATTTACTGCCTCATAATTATTTTGGTCAACCCCATGGATGTAAAACTTCATCATTCTTGATAGGTGCCAAATGCTGGGATATGCATAATCAAAGAATATAAACATTTTAAAAATACAATATTATTTATATTCATATTTTCAGTCTTGTGGATTTAAGACCCAAATATAGCAAATTATGAAACAAGTCTGGGTCACATAAGTTAATGTTCGTGAACATCATTTCTAATACCAAGGAAATGGTAACTATTATTAAACTTTTTTCTGAAATGTCAAAAATACTGGAAATTGTTGGTTTGATTGTTATTTTAATATTGAAGGAGATTAATGCTTATGCTTCTCATTGCAAATAAGTATTAAAGTTATGCAGCTCTTTGGAAATAATTCAAACTGATACTTCACAATGCATGGGGGAACAAGCATAACATCTCTTTAAAGCTGCATTATTTTTTTCCTCAGTGTGAAACAATACAAAGAATGAGCAGTACAAAGAGTGAAGTCAAAGTAATTGGATCTCAGCTGAAGCCCTATGACACAAAGGCATAGGCATAATAGTAGGATTAACCTTCAGTGAGGAATGTAAATTTATGCCTCAATATGAGGTACAGCTGTAAGTCCAACAGTGTAAGCAAGGGCTATTTTAAAGAGCATTTTCACTGCAGTCTTTACAGTTTTGAACTAAGTTCAAATTTGGCAAGCAAAGGTAATTTTAGTAAAAAATAATTCAGCCATTCTCAATGATTTATCATCTATGTAATGATACTTTGTGTAACTTGCCTAACTTGCTACTTAGAGGCGCTCAAGAGACATGTTAAAAGTTTTTAAAATAATGACCTGTCATTAATTCTACAGAAATACTTCCCTTCCAGCAGAGCACCGGCAAAGAGAAATTTAAATGCCAAGTCGACAAACATTATTTATATTTAAGAGTCTTCTCTTTCAAATTAAGCATTTATATCCTTGAAATCCTTTCTAGTGTGCTATTTTTTCTCAAATTCTGCCGTTTATTTGTTGCTCAGGAAATGAGAAATTGCTACCACTATGTAGATCAATCAAAGAACTGGGAATGCTGCACCAGTCATTATACAATTCATTCAGACCAAAGCAACACTGGCATTAAAAGGATAATAGAACTGCAAGAGAGGACCATAGGTCACTTTATTTGATCATCCATTAGTATCTTATAAATTACCAAATTCAAATCATAGGATATTACAAGCAAAAAGACTTGGCGTGCACAAAAGAGACACATGATACAAGGCAAAAGAGAAGTTCCCATAAAACCTGGTACATCGTTTCATGCTAACTGTATGCTACTGTGAGCACTAAGACAATTCTGTGGCAAAGCCCCAGAAAAGAAATTGATTGAGCAACCTTCATTCCTTATACTACTTATAGCACTAAATAGTTTTCTCCAAGTGATGCCTTCCAGATGTATGGGACTCCAGTTCCCATTATTGGCAATCAGCATGATCAATGGCTATGGCCAATTAGCTTTCTAGGTTTTTTTTAGAAGCCATTAAGATCAGCTTTTTACTGAGGCTCTGGGATTGGATGCATAGAAGGCATGGAAAGAGGCTGAGAGCAAGATGCTGAGTGGGGCACCTCAAGGGGGATAATTACAGTGAAGGATTTTTATTATTTTATTGTTTTTACAATTCTTTTATTTATTGTTTTTATGGTTCTTGTAAACTGGCCAGAGTTGCTTAAGATGGGTGACCATATAAATCCTTTAAATAAATATATATGATCTGCAATTCAAGGCATCTGAGATGCCATGTTGGGAAAAAAGAATATTTCTGCATAAACTTTCCTGAAAGCAAAGGAAGTTGAGATTATATTCCATATTAAGAAATTTGTTTTGGGTGGTTTTTTTTCCTCAGTTTCCAAATAAGTTATTTAAGACAGAGAGAATTTAATACAGCATCTGTATAACCAATTGTTTGAATCCAGTTCCTGTGCTATACAAGTTATTTACTGGCTATTTTCTCATCTCTTGTTTCTTCTTGATTTAATGAATTTCCTTTCTTTTGAAACATTATTATTTTAATCCATGTTTTTTTGTGCAATAGTGGCTTTTCAATCCATTTAAATCCAGTTTGGGTAATTCTGAAATTAAAAGTCAGTCATGGATCTCTTCAGAGATTTTAATTTTTTCTCACTCTCCTGCAGCATTATATTATGAGATTAATTTTGCCATTTTAAAAAGTTATCAACATACATGCACACCAGAAGGCAAGATAAGAACCAATGGATGGAAACTAATCGAGGAGAGATACAAACTAGAACTAGGGAGACATTTCCTAACAGTAAGAACAATTAACCAGTGGAACAGCTTCCTTCAGAAATTGTGGATGCATCATCACTGGAAGCTTTTAAAAAGTCACTGGGCAGCCACCTGTCTAAAATGGTAGTGGGTCTCCTGCTTGGGCAGGGGGTTGGACAAGAAGACCTTCAAGATCCCTTCAACTTGATTATTCTATATTCTGATGAGCTGATATGAGATCATATAAGAGATACTTTAGAGATACTAACATAGAGGTACTTTTTAAAAATGTGCTACCATATGTACTTGCAGATAAGCTCATCTGCAGATAGAATAGAATAGAATTAGAATAGAATAGAATTAGAATAGAATAGAATAGAATAGAATAGAATAGAATAGAATAGAATAGAATAGAATAGAATAGAATAGAATAGAATAGAATAGAATAACAGAGTTGGAAGAGACCTTGGAGGTCTTCTAGTCCAACCCCCTGCTTAGGCAGAAAACCTTACAACGCTTCAGACAGATGGTTATCCATGTTGGAGCATTCACAACTTCTGGAGGCAAGTTGTTCCACTGATTAATTGTTCAAACTGTCAGGAAATTTCTCCTCAGTTCTAAACTGCTTCTCTCCTTGATTAGTTTCCACCCATTACTTTTTGTCCTACCCTCAGGTGTTTTAGAGAATAGCTTGATTCCCTCTTCTTTGTGGCAGCCTCTGAGATATTGGAACACTGCTATCATGTCTCCCCTAGCCCTTCTTTTCATTACACTAGACATACCCAGTTCCTGCAACCATTCTTCATATGTTTTAGCCTCCAGTGCCCTAATCATCTTTGTTGCTTTTCTCTACACTCTTTCTAGAGTCTTCACATCTTTTTTACATCATGGCGACCAAAACTGGATGCAGTATTCCAAGTGTGATAAATGGAATGAATATATTTTAATACCTAAAGTCTTGGCTTATCTACATACATATATATGATACATTTTTCAGAAACAGTTTGACCATACATGCCCAAAGTCACTCAGCCTTGCTCTCTGCCTAAGGCAGGAGACTGGAACCCACAATTCTAGCTTGATATTTTTAACAACACCAAACTGGTTCTTTCTTGAACAATATCAGTGTATTTATACTTTTAAAATGCTTCTTTTGAAGGAAGACTTGCCGTGTGAATTTTTATTAATGATGCATATCCTCCAAATCTCAGACAACATTATAGTGATAATTTCCATTTACTAGGTCTGAATTTATTCCATTCCAGGCATGAGCTTCCATGCAACTTCATTTTTCATTTGTTTTACTGCAGCTGTGTTGTGCTAAGAATGCTAGTTGTGCCAGAAATGGGTTTGAGGTGTGGAGGGAGATCATTTATCTTATTGCATTGTGAGGACAGGAGGTAGGTGGAGTGACAGTAATTCTTGTGATTAGGTCAGGATTAAACATCCCAATCACAGCATCTTGAAAGTGAAAAGATCCCGATCAAAAAACATCCTTAGTTTTACCATTTCCTCTATCTCAGTACCAGTATTTCACCCTGAGTGATTGTGCAATGTTTTGTGAGTTGTTTTAGTAGCTGAAAAACCCCAGTGACTGATTTATTTGTGGGAAAGCAAAGCTGATTGCCTCAGACCTCATAATCATCTCTGTCATAAGGGACACATTGAGACCCTCTTGCTTTATGTTCAGAAACTCATATATCCCACCATACGCTCATAACAATAATTTCATCCCATTCTGCTGAAAAATAACAAAAACACTGATATTTCCCCAGGTTAATCTATTGGTTAAGGAACTTCCATTTTTCCAACCCTTATTCAAGATACAGATATTGAATTAAATCGGACTATCTTTGTATTTCTGCTTTGGGATCCTTCTAATGATGACATGTAGATATAAAGTGTATTTTAAGGTATGCATAAGTTTATTTAAAAAGTATATAAAAATGAATAGATAAAATAAATCTTGGAAGATGTTGACATGTTCAGGCCCTTTTGAGAATGTAATGCTCAGCATCCAAATTTAGTGTGTTTTGTCTTGCTTCCTAGTAAGCCTGTTGTGAGTATTAAAGCAATAGATGTTTCTGCTAGAGTCAACTCACATAATGTCTGAGTTAAAGTCATGGTAACCTCAGTAAACCATCTTATTTTAGAGAAGGCACTACTTGCAAACTGAAAATTCTTTAATTGCTTGCAATCTTTTGGGTATTCTGAACACACTGAAAATGCATTATTAATAACCATTGTTATTTGAATCAAGCACTGCCAAATCATAAACTAGATGATATATTAGTTTAAGTAAGCACTTCACTGAGTTAAGTTATACTGAGAGCCCAAAATCTTCATATAAGAAAATGCTTCAGAAGTATTTTGAGATATAGATAAAAATATTGAGAGAAGAAACTGCTTCAGATATTAGCTACAGCATAACATTAAAATTAACAGTTTGGAATGAATTGATATTCTTTTACAATGGATAGGCTGCTTTAGTTTATGCAAAATAAATGGTGGAATGAACAGTAATACCTCCATCTCCCAAACTTTATTTATTATTTATTTATTTATTTATTAATCGAATTTCTATACCGCCCTTCTCCTACCGGACTCAGGGTGGTGAACAGCCAGTTTAAAACCAATAACAATATAGTAAGTTAAAATGTTCTAAAAGTCCATATAAATTTAGGCTGAAAATATATCAATAAAACACTAAAACTCTAAAAATTTAAACAATTTAAAATAATTTAAAATTTAAAATATTTATTTTAAAAAACTAAAATAAAACTTTAGTTTTAACAGACATATTTCAAAACGAGAAGTGGAAAATAATTCTTGAAATGAGCTCTTTTGTTACCTGTATTTACTTCTCAACATACTTATCACCATTCGCTGCACACTTTTGCCAACAATATGCAAGCTTCCTAGAGATATCAACAAAAGAACTCCACACCTTGTTTCTTCAACCAGGGCATGATCATATTTTCCACCTCTTTATCTGAATCAAATTGATGCCCACAAAAGTATTCCTTTAATTTTGGATAAAAGTGGAAGTCACATAGTACCAGATCTTGCCTATACAGTGAGATCTGGCTTCACAATTACCTGTTGGGTCAACAACTTGGAAAGTAAGGAATCAATTCAAAGATAAAACAAGGTGGATCTTAATTTTAAAATTCTAGAAAGAAGACAAAACAATAATCTTGGCCTCTAGCTGTACTCTAAATATAAAGAATAACAATGCTACAAAAGTAAGGTGACCAATTTTTTTACAATGGGAAGGAAGACACGTGCATGTGTGCTGTGTTGTGTTTCAGTAAGAAGTAAACAAAGCCACTTGCATGCGGTGCACTCTCTGAAAACAATTCTCCTGTGCGCATGCGTCTCATAATTGCATCTTGCCACACTGTACCGAGCCTTGATGAATCTTCATGTCAAATACAAATATGTCACATCACACGCAACGGATCAGATCGGCATCGATCGAATATGGAGATTTACAGATTAGTCTTCAAATATTGAAAAGGAGGACATGTAGGAGGACACTTTTCGAGAGAGGACAGAACTTACAAAAAAAAGACTGTCCTCCGTAAAGGAAGACGATTGGTCACCTTAACAAAGGAATTTTTCAAAAGTTAATAGAATTGGAAGAATCAGAAAGATTTGCCTTTGGATATGTGAATGGAATGGATATGGAATGTTAGAGCTGAATTTAGATGAATTGTCTCAATAAAAAAGTGACTATATGGCACTACCGGTAGTACATATAACTTGCATCTGCATAAGCAACCTGCCTTCTCCTCCCAATTTAAATCCTACTTCAGTCCAATTATCATGTTGGACTGATGAATAAACTGCAGTTCATTAAAGGTTATGCCTTTTAATTAAATGTGTTAGTTGGAAAAGGTACTACCAGACTCATGATTTTTTTTTGGCATCATAGACTAACAAGGATATGTAACCTCCTACTCAGAATTTGTAAACACTAAACACTTAAGTGTAGTTAAGCCTTTGTGAATCTTATATCTTAGAAAGGCCTACATAGCGTATAGATTTTAGTTTTACAAATTTTGCAGCTCATTTAGTATACCCTTGATAGCATATTGAATATAGTGATATTCTTTGAATATGTTTTTAAAGAGAAATAACAGAGATGTATTCTTTAAATAAGAAGAAAATATTATGAATAGGGTAAATATTGGATACAGCAAAACAGACTAAAATTTAATAATAGAGGTTGGAATCAGATAGAATGGCCTAGACAACAGTCCTTGGCATAAGAATGCAAGCATTATTTTATGTTCATCTGTAATAATTTAGAAAACAAATTAGATTGGATGTAGATCACCCCTTAAGTAGGATAGATATCATATTTAAAAGATATTTTGGCTTTTCAAATTATTCAGTATAGATGGACCTAAAAACACCTAAGGAATTATTATTTAATTAAGTTTAGGCTATTTATTTATTATGAAGCTAATGTAGGCTTCGCTAAAACTAAGGTAATTATTTTTTCATATGACCTCACTGTCAAATGTGAAGTCAGTTTTGAAAAGGATTTATCATGTATATGTTTATGGGAATACACAGTGAACATTGGATCAGCTGTTAGACTTTTTAATCAATATATAACAAAAGAGACAGTAGAATTTACTGTATTCTAGTACCATGCAATGTACACATAATTAGAAGTGCTTTGAAAAATCTCTTGAGGCAGTTATATGGCTATAGCATGCAGTGAATCTACTGAATTTTGAAAGCAATTGAATTGTTGCCTAAAGATACACTGCAGTATGTTCTCATTTAGTATAGAAATATAGATTCTTAATAAGATATAATAATTCAGGAATTATATTTATAAATTTTATGACTGTTATGATTTAGAGGACTAAAATATCATATTAGCAAGATGTATGAATGTTGATTACATAATTTAAATTTTAAAAACTCAATGATTAAGAATTGTTTGTCAGATAAGAATATCTTTTAGCATAATACAAAAGAGATAAACTAGATTGTTTCAAACCAATGAACTTTGGTTTCTTTTTAATGCCTCATTGGCTGGGACAAACAATACTTATACTTCAACATATAGGTATAGTCAATTTCTTCAGACTAATGAATTTAATGACATCAAGTCCTATTTTTTTCAATGGCCGAGATATAAAGGCTGGGTGCTAAGGGGTTTCACTTCCAGCCAACAGAGATTCATCTAAAATAGCAATTGAGTTGCTGATCAAGTTTGATTTAATTGCATTATATCATGGCAATAGATGAAAACACTTAGTTCCTAGTAATTTATAAAACTGTATAAAAAAATTTAAAAATTCCCTTTTTTTTAAAAAAAAATCTTGTTTACCATAAATTTCTAAAGTGTTCATTTACTTCAAAAAGTTTTTTTCAAGCTCAAATACATCTTAAAAAAAATCACAACTGCTGAAGGAATATTTATTGATGATTATGTAAAAAGGCAATTTATATAGAACATTACTGCATCAATAAAAATAATAGTGCTAATCATAAATTTAAAAATATTTTCTATATTATAAGGCACGATTCCCACGAAGTATTAGTAATGTTTGTAATTCATTTTCAGTGTCATTCTGCTTTAAAAAACCGAACATCAATCCTGGACAATTAACATTCATGCCAAATAATGTTGATGCATGATATATAATACCATTCATATAATCCTTGATTTTGTCTTCCATAATTTGCTTTAATAAATTTTAGTGGTACTTACTACCACAGTGGCATTAACACTAAGTACACTGCCTAATGGACATTGGTAAAACATACCTGCAGGAATGGGAAAAATTGTGCCAGATTAATATAAGATCTAAATAATATTATGACATGGTATTGCATATTTTTTTAAAAAATATATCCAACAAGCATTTATAAAAAAAAGTACCCATATTGATGGCTCTTAACTGTCAGGAATAATTAGCAACATAATTTAAAAATCAGCTGCTGAGTAAAAAAAGTGAATACCTCTTTATTCTTCCAGTTCAAGTGCAGAATCCTTTTTTTCCAACATGAAATTCCAATCCAGGAGTCTGTATTCATCAAGGCAAATTATGACAGGGAATAATCTGGAAGAACACAATCTACTAAATAGGAAAGGAAAAATGAGTAGACATCAAACAAAGATGATGAAAAGAGGAAGGCTCCCAAAATATGCTTTTTCATATTTAAATGTATATATCTTTTTTTCAAAAAGAAAACTAACTTTTATTCAATTTGAGTCACTAGCTTTCAGCTCTTTTGTAAAAACAATTATGCAACTGAATGGGGAGAGACACGGAGACAGCCTATCTACTGATATGTTGGCTACTACAAGAAACATGTACCAATACTGACTTATTTTTGACCAATGGCAAAGTTAAGAAGGTGCCTTCATTCTGGCAATGTAAAGTTTGATCTAGACATGCATGGGAGGAGGAGGAGGAGGAAGAAGAGAAACCAAAAATATAGACCAGTGATACAAAATACTCTTCCTAAAGGGTTGAGATTTGAAATGTGTAGAATCCAATAAGCTATCATCTATGTTATTTCCTTTTCTTACTTTCTATCCTGGGAGGGGGATGTACCCACTTTCTTTTTTATTGGGTAGTTCTCCTATTGTAAAGTAAAATGTAATACTATATTGTGTTTTTCTAATACAATTCACATCCAGTCGTGGGATTCAAATTATTTAACAACCGGTTCTCTGCCCTAATGATTTCTTCCAACAACCAGTTCACCACACTGCTCAGAAAGTTAACAACCAGTTCTCCCGAAGTGGTGCAAACTGGCTGAATCCCACCACTGTTCACATCTATTGCTTTAGTCAATCTTTTTTTCTAATATTTTTTGTGTGCTTAAAAAGAGTGAAATCTTGTAATGTTTAAAAGAACTAAACGTAACCTTCCCAAGCCAATTAAGATCCACATAATGAGTATAAATGTCTCTAGGTAATTAATTGCATTTCATTTCATTGTATTTGGACTATGTTGCTTTGGTAAATCTGTAATTCACACTGGGTATGTGGTATATTTCAGATTCTGGTATTATTTGGTAAAGTAAGATTATTACCATTTATACTATATATCACTTGCAGTTCTTATGCTCAGAGAAATCTTTCTCTTTTTTTCCTTTCACAAAATGTTCTGCAGAAAGGCTAGACATTGCTGCCAAGTTAACAATCCATTAATTAGAGAAAAGTTCTTTATGAAAAAGCTGAAAGCCACCTATTGAAATGTCATGGAATTATTGTTAGAAGAAAGTGATTCTGCTTTTGCATTAAGCACAGCTAGGAGAGAAGGTGACCTGCTATCTTTCTTCTTCTTTTTAACTTGATTTTTTTTTTTAACAACTCTCAAATACACTTTTCATCGGAGACACCAGAAATCTTACTGTTCAGCACTGGGCTCTTCAAAAATCAGCCACATTTCTTGCTTTCCATCATTTCTTTGTTCAGAGTGCTTGAAGACAATTGGGTTATTCGCTGTGATAATCAAAAAGGGCTTATTATTTCATTTTACTATTAAAAAAATCTTCAAGATACTCTAATTCCGTCCTCATAGTTCTTTCCTATTGTAACAAGTGACTTGTTTTGCCTATGCTACAACAGAAACAGATTTTGGTGATAGTAAAAAAACTCTGGATAGAGGTTTTTTTTAAAAGAAATGTCAGTGTGATTAAATCTGGAAGTCATATACTCTCTGTTTCACTTCAGGCAGCAACTCTTTTTGTCTGTCTTTAATCAAATATTCACATTATTTTTCCATAATATTAAATCGGGTGGCAATTGCTAGCTCTGTGCTGTGTCATAACCTGTAAGAGAAAGGAGGTTTGCCTTATCCCACCTTCTACTCAACATGCCACAAAGCAACTGAAGCTAATAGTGTACGTAATATAAAATTAACTTCTCTAATATGGTACCCTCCAGGTTACAAATTCAGGATCAGATTCTACATATCTCAGTGGCCATAGATTAGGGAAACCTATAAAAAAAGTTTACTTCTAAAGTCAGACTAATGTTTTCTTAACTTGACATTGTATGGTATTACCAAATGAATTGACATATGGTTGGTTATGAGAAGATTCAATTTATCCCTTGACTTGGGACAAATCATACATTCATATCACATATAAAAGTGGTGAAATAAACTGAAAACACAACAACAAAAAAGATTAAATAAATGATGGGGGTTTGGTTGGAGACAATATTTTTCTCATGAAAATTTTGGAATAAGTCCAGATATAATAGTATTTCCCTTTTTAGCTACAGTATGACACTACTACAAATCTTATTTTCAGTCAATAAATCAAACAATCTGATTATATCTGAAAATGTTTACTTAATGCAACACTCTTTTGCCAATGCTGACTAGATAGGTGTTTTTGAATAACCTGAAAGCATTGATCTCACCTGCTATATATACTGAAGATTGAAGTTTGGCTTTCAGAGTATTTAGCTTTTATTATTTATCTCAGAAATAACTTCAAACATTGATATTGAATAGGCTCTACAAAGAATCTCACCATCATGTAGGAAAATATTTGCAGTACTTAACAATAGCTAAAAACTAACTTCTGTGCTTGCTTGCCATTGAACTAAAACTCCTAACTCTTAATTTTTTTTCAGGTTTTTCACATGAGCTTGACAAAAAGATGACACAATTTAAAGGCTTGCATTTATTCCTTAAACCTTTTGCATCATTTTCAAGTCCACAGAGAGTGCTAATTAGATAACTAAACTTTCTCTTTTCTTCAGCTGCAGTGCTACAGTAATCTGGCTTCCATTTTCTATTCTGGCCAGTAGATCAATACTCCATGCTTAGTTCAGGCCTTTAATTCCCTACATAGTTGGATTTCTTTTCTTCTAAAATATTATTGCACTTATGCAATTTTTGAGGTTTCTCCAACCTCTTCTTCTGGGTATGAATAGTGTCATATTGGTTAAATTAGGATCAATTGTCACAGAATGACATTGTTACTGGTAAATAGGATGCTAATCATGGTATCTCAATATAACTTGTATAACAGTTCAAAGATAAATTGCTACATAATTTTTAGAAGTTCACCCATCACACACTTGCAATATAGCACTTCTTTTTTTTTTTTTTTTGAAGCCTACAATAATACCTCAGAAATGGAATAGAGCTCTCCTGGATTTTGGTGCAATCACTGCTAAAGTGAGCATTTAAGGCTGGATTGTAGTTTCACATTTTCCGTTTTCAGTTTTAAAGGCTATTTAGAGTATTTCATGCTAGCTCATAAAAACCCAGCCTGAAAGGCAAAGTTGCCTGCAATCATATAACCCTGTGAAATGACAGGTTTTTCCTGCACCTAATAGGTAAATCTACTTCTCCAGAAAGATGAAAATGATGATTGAAGATGTCTTGATGCTCTTAAAACTTTTGGCTTTTTCCTGTCAACTGGAAATTTGACATTCTCCTATAATATTCTTATGATAGCATTGTTAGCACCAATGGGGGTTATGTGAATTTTAGAATCCTTGTCTTCTAAAAGTTTCACACAGTGCAATATATTAAAATTAAAGCTGATGTTGACTGCTCACACCTTATACATATATTCACACACACACAGCTAGATATTATTTTCCTTGGAAATGCTGTCTGTCTCTTGCTGATTACCAAATCCACTCAAATAGTTTTCCATGCACTAGTGCAGTGTTGGCAAACCTTTTTCTCGTGGCATGTGAGAAGTGTGTATGTGTGCACACAACAGCTCGCATGCGTGCCAGCACCCATAATGCAATGTGAACCCTCCTACATGCACACGTGCACACGACCCTTCCACGCCTGCACCCCACATTGTGCATGCGCGCCCTGCACATGCACTTCAGGTCCCCCCGCCCTGTTTCAGGCCTGGAAAGTCGTTATTCTGAGGGCAGTCCGGGGCTTCCCTGTCCCTCCCGAGCAGACTTCTGTCATAGCCTCAGGCTTCCAGGGAGAGGGAAGGAGGGAAGCCCTGGCCTATTGCTCCTGCTTCCACCACCCCCTTAAGCCCAGCAAGTGTGATTCTCATGCGGGCTGCTTCTCTGGCAGCACCAGGAACAACTGCCGGGGCAGAGGGGGCGGGCAGGCTGTGGTGGCAGGCCGTTCTTGCCGGGTAACAGACAGGCTGCTCCTGGAGCAGGAGGAGAAGGAGAAGTCACCAGCGGGGGAGCGAGCTGCCCCAGGAGGACCGGAAGAGAGTGCAGCTCCTCACTCATGGAGATCTACCAGCGGGGAAATGGTCGTGGAAAGTGGTAAGAAATGCGCGAGCCAGGAAGCGGTCATGCTCCCTGACAGGAGATGGTTGCACTTCACTCCGGCAAAGGTTTGTGCAATCTTCTCTGGCCAGGGAGCATGACCACTTCCTGGCCAGCGCACCTCTTACTGCTCTTGGGGTGGCTCACCTCCCCGCTGGCAGCTTCTCCTTCTCCTGGCTGCTCCAGGATCAGCCTGAGACATTGCTTTCTTTGGCAAAGTACTTCATCACTGCAGCGCAGGGGACACGGCCAGCGCCAGGGGATCTGTGCAGCTACTATCCCACCCTTCCTCAGCCTCAGTCATGCTGCGAGGAGCCAACTCAAGGAGAAGATGAAGGAAGAGGGGGGGAGTCCAAACGGCAGCTACCTTGAGCAAACTGCAGGGCTATTACGCAGGGCTCCAAGTGGTTGGAGAAGAGTAGGAAACAGCAGCCAGGGCTGCGCTTTCAGAAGGTAAGCAACACTGCCTCTGCCACAAGAAACTTTGAAGAGAGAGGAGGGGGGCAGGCTGTGGGCGTTCTCACCAGCTAAGAGACAGGCTGCTCCCACAGCCTGCCCCTGCCCTCTCTCTCCAAAGTTCCTCACAGCAGAGGCAGCATTGCTTATCCGCTGAAAGCGCAGCCCTGGCTGCTGTTTCTGCCTCTTCTCCAACCACTCCAACCTGCGTAATAGCGCTGCAGTTTGCTCAAGATAGCTGCTGTTTGGACTCCCCCCCCTCCTTCGTCTTCTCCTCCTTGAGTTGGAGCCTCACAGCATGACCGAAGCTGAGGAGGCGTGGGATAGTAGTTGCATGGATCCCTGGCGCCACCCATGTCCCCTGCCCTGCAATAATGAAGTGCTTTAACAAGGAAAGCAGAGTCTCTCGGCTAGGTGGGAGGCAAGATCTGGCATCGCAGGCATGGGAGACTGTGACAGTTGGGCAAGCCCATTCTCTCTTGGCTGCTTTGAGAAAACAGCGAGAAAGCAGAGGATGAGGAAGTTGGGAAGCCATGAAACGGGATTGAGGGAAGGGAGCAGACTGGGGCTTCAATCCCTTCCCCCGGAAGCCCTGGCCATGCCAGAAGCCTGCTCGGGTGGGGAGAAAGGGAAGCCCTGGACTGCCTATCCTTACTGCCACCCCCCCTTTGCCCCCAGCAACAACAGTTCTTGTGCTGCCACTTCTCCAGCAGAACCCATGGGCAGAGGTAGAGGGGGCGGGGGCAGGCTGTGGCGACAGACCGTTCTTGCTGGGTAATAGACAGGCTGCTCCTGGAGCAGCCAGGAGATGGAGAAGCCATCAACAGGGAGGCGATGCCAGATCTCACCTCCCGCCCAGCCGAGAGACTCTGCTTTCCTTGTCAAAGCACTTCATTATTGCAGGGCAGGAGACACGGGTGGCTCCGGGGGATCCGTGCAGCTACTATCCCACCCCTCCTCAGCCTAGGTCATGCTGTGAGGCTCCAACTCAAGGAGGAAAAGATGGAGGAAGAGGGGGATGGGGGAAGTCCAGATGGCAGCTACATTGAGAAGAAAGGATTTTCAGGTGGCAGCATGGGCTGGTACTAGCCACTGCCTGAAATGCAATGCAGTTGTCCCACGGTTTGCATAAACTGCTCCCACCCCTTTCAAAATATTCACCCAGTGCTTCCCTCAGGCGTTCAGGGCCGGCAAGCAGCTCTTCTTCTGAGAAGGTGGGGGAGAGGCAGGTATGCCGGCAGAGACGGGCTTTGGCTCCTCATTCTGCTGCGACCCCGAACCCTTGGTTTGGGTCCTTCTTGCTGCTGCCCGAAAATGCTTTCCTCCCTGGAAATGCACATTCCAGAGCCGTGTGCCCTTCTCCTCCTTCTCCACAGACTCATTTTCTCTTTCCTCTTTCCGAGGCAGCAAAGGTGCAGGGGGCTTCCCAGGAAGCCCAGCACCCAGCAGGGAGGAGCCCAAGCAAGGGTTTGGGGTCACAGCAGAACAAGCAGCCAAAGCCCGTCTCTGCCAGCGCACCTGCCTCTCCCCTACTTTCTCAGAAGAAGAGTTGCTTACTAGCCCTGAGTGCCGAGGGAAGTGCTGGGTGGCTATTTTGAAAGGGGTGGGAGCGGTTTATGCAAGTCACGGGATAAGTGTATTGCATTTCAAGTGGTGGCTGAAATGGCGGTATTCTTGTTTTGCCTCTCCACACCCCATTTTTGGAATTGGGGAGGCAGCGAAAATCTCCAGGCAGCGGAGATCACAGCAACAATGTTTATGGGTGGCAGCAGACATGGTAGGGGTTGAGTGATGAGCCCAACCATTGGTAGCGTGCACCCCCAACCAACCCCCACTGCTGCACTGCCAGCCAAACCAGGCTCTCTGGCCATATGCCAGAGAAGGAGCTGCGGGCTGGGCAGCTGCCTGCCTGCCAACAAATGCTGCCCCGTGGACCTGAGCTGGCCAGACGCTCTTCCCTTCTCCCTGCAACTGCTGCTGCTGCTGCTGCAGCACTTCTGGAGTGGGGTGGCTGTGTAGGAAGAACACACCCCAAGCGACCCGCACAGTTGGTGAAACGAGCCAAGAGGGGCATCTCGGCCCGCTTTGATGATGGCCATGGGGTCATCTGAGCAGGCAGCCCACCACCACCCCACCCTCACCGGCTGCTGGTCCTCTGGTGGTCTGGACCTTCTAGGACTGCGCAAGTAGCTCACGTGGGCAGGAAGGGAGGGAATCCTGGTTTATCTTGCTCTGCTCCCTTAGGAAGTGACCGCCGGGATTCCCTTTCTGCATCTTTTGGCATGCACGCCAGTTGCTGGTCTTTGCACATGCCAGAAATCAGATCAGCTGGCCAGTGTGCATGTTTCACTCTGAAAACAGGAAGATCATTTTCCTGGAGTGCGCATGTGCAATGGGCGGCTGCTCTTCCAATTTCCGGCACACCATGCACATGAAAACAAGATGACTGGCGTCCCGGAACCCAGAAGAATAAAGGGTGATGGCTCTGCGTGCCCGGAGAAATGGCTCTGTGTGCCACTTCTGGCACACGTGCCATAGGTTCACCAACATGGCACTAGGGCATATTAATTAAGAAGCACTATTTCTGGGTTCTCCGGCTATTCTTTCTTTAGAAACTCAACAGTATGTATTTATAAAAGCAAGATTTAATGATAAGGAGAAAATAAAGGAAATGCCTGATATGATAGAAGCAAATTACTATTTTTAAAAAATTTCCTATAGATATTTTGAGGAAAAGAACAAAATGGAAAAGAGATAGGTGATTAATGGCAAAAATATCAAAGAGAAAATATTACAGTAGGATTCCTGCAGATTATTCAGCAATACTTTTATTTCTTGCTCTTTCCTAAATCTGACATTAAAACTGTTGGCATTTGTCTTAAAATAGAATAATTTACTAAAAATGTGGCTTGATGTCATCACTATGTAGAAGACCAAGTCCTTAATTTTAATAATTGGTTTGAAGAATCTGTAATGAGAAGCTGTTTTTAATGCTTGGTTTTACTCTTCCAGTGAAAATGTATGTTTAAAATCAAAAGAATTTTAAAGCTCAAATAGAGAAATGTCTAGGACTCCCCCCCAGCTCTAAATTGTATATGCAGTTTATTGATGTGTTTTATCCATAACAAGCCAGCAATATATTTATTTTATATTTTTTATCCTTCATTTGAAGACTAGAACAGACAGCAAGTTTTTAAATAAATACATAAAAATACTAAAATACTCATAAAATAATTTCAAAAATTATTAATTAAAATTATAAAATGAACAGAAACAGAAGGTCCCCTCTTCTACAATTCAACTTGGTTTTAAAAACTATGTTTCTGAATTTCAGCAGGGAAGTAGTAGCCTGAACACCCAAGCAGAGGTGATATTCACTTACCGTCGCTACCGGTTTGCAAATGTGAGCATGCACAGGGCCTTCCGCGCATGCGCAGATAATCAAAACCAGAATGTGATAATGTCTGGGCAGTTCGCCTGAACCGGATAAAACCGGTTGAATACCACCACTGCTCCCAAGGTAAGATGTTCCAAGTAGCTACTGAGAAGGTCCTCCTGTGTTTTAAACAGCCTTCCCTGCAGTCTCCACATTGCTGTAATGTGAACACTCTTTCAAGATAGCACCAAATCATTCACTTTGACATAAATAAGCAAGTGTCTCTGATGCTCTCATCAAGAAGACCCACATGAAACAAAAGCATTCCTGGCTACAACTTCTTTGTAAGTTTTCAGATATAAAGCTGGATCCAGAAGCATCTCAGACTGAATTATTCAGAGTACTG
This sequence comes from Masticophis lateralis, assembly GCA_030761175.1. Classification (NCBI taxonomy): domain Eukaryota; kingdom Metazoa; phylum Chordata; class Lepidosauria; order Squamata; family Colubridae; genus Masticophis; species Masticophis lateralis. The sequence goes on along the minus strand of JAUDYJ010000006.1, from coordinate 36,866,970 downwards.
CTACATCCACTCCATTCCTCCCTCCCTCCCTCAGTTAGGTGTTAAGTGAATTTATTATGGTACAGTAATAAAATAATAAAAACAAAATATATACCATACATATAATATAGCCATTATAATCACTGCTTCATAAAATAAGCATAAAACTGTATATTCAATCATTTTCGAAGTTACTAGTGCAACATAATAAATATTATAATATTTTAAAATAAATCAATAAATCTCATTCTGATAATAAGAAGGTACATGCTTGTCTGGTATAATTTTGTTGTGGTATGGAGGTTAAATACAGGAGGCAGGACCCTTTTAAAAGAATTTACAATATATGTCCACCATCTCTATTTGTCTATTTCACATTGTTCATCATTTTAAGTTAGTGTACAAATGTGAAGTTTATCCTAATTCCACCCTCCCCAAATTAAGCAACCTGTTTCAAATTGAATATCCTACATGCAGAGTTTAAGAGCCAGAGCCATGTTAGTATTACCAAAGCCCCCAAACACTAAAATATACAAATTCACAAACTTGAAATTTTCAGCCAATGATCTCCAAATAAATAAAAAACTGTCCTGTAGATTAAAGGAGCACAATTCTTAGGAAAAAAAATAGGTTAGATCAAAATTAACTAAGTGATCACTATATCTGTATGACTGGAACTCTAATACATTCAATATACATTGGGAAACTATGAAGGTAGCCTTTACAACCTTTGACTCCTATAAAGCAACTGGACCACTGATTTAGCTTCAAAAGCATAATCTGTTCAGTTCCAGTCCCATTGATTTGCCAATGTTGAACCAGACTGTTTTCAAAGATTGTTACTATCAATTTCCAAAACTTAACACTTAGATATTCCTCTTCTAATAGGTGAACAGACTTCAAGTCCTCAGTCCAACTGGTGTCACTGAAAGTATCATCATCACATATCATCACATTTAACTGGATTGTAACACATCTAACTAGGTGAGTGAAAGTCTTCACTAAGGGGTTGTTGTTTTTTTGCATGAGAGAAATTATACAAATTAAACAGACTGCTGGTACTGTGCCATCCTCTTCAGTCTGTTTCTGTGTCAGAATAGGTCATGAAATGTTACAAAATCCTCTGTTTATACTTAATTGATTATTTCTACTTTCAAACTTCCTGCTGAGACACATGTGTAGGTCACACAATCTTGGGGCAAAATAGAGGAAGTTGGGCTTAGGGATGCAGAGTCTTGGTCAAAGTTGGAGTTGGAATTTTTTGGTGGGTACATTCACAAACTTTCAGTGGTGATACAGGAATTCAGGGATTTAAATGGTAGCACAATATGCAGTAGACAGAGGGACTCTATTAATCTAGAGAAGCTTTATTGTTTACAAATGCTAAGCATGACACACACACACACACACACACACACATGTATACTTGCTTGTTCTATTTAATTGTGGTCAAGAAGTATACATTGGGAAAGAAAGGGATATTCCATAGGTTGACAACTATACATATTAAATTTTATAATAGTAGTTCTGGCCAACTGCTGAATGTATGCCAGATGACAGTGCCTAACAAACCTAAGAAGATTGGACAAATTTTAAAATTGTAGTTTGAAAATTTAAAAAACATTGTGAATTAGGCAATGACTAATCATTTCTGTATTTTTGCCAAAACAAAACCCCCAACATATGTGTCCAAATAGTCACCAGGAAACCAATCAATGCAGATGAAACTCAGCTTTATCCAAAGTAATTACAGAGACTTACAATTTTGTTGAAATGAAGCAACTTGTCTCCACTAAGCCTATCTTTTTTTCACTAAGTGGGATTTTAAATAAATATGATATGTAACAATTAAGATTATTATCCTACAGTCTCATCCAGAAATATAGTAATAAATATTGCAATAAAGATCATAATTAACAGTTCTAGTTTGGAACCTGAATTGCTAGGCAACAATTTGAAACCAAAACTTCCTCATAGGAATCTCCTCCACTAATTCCTATTTCAACACAAATTATTCACTTATTTATCTTTATTAGTGATACTGCCTGCCCAATTTCTCAGGTCTCAGTAAATTAAGAACAGATCTTTCCCAAATAGGTGGCTCTAGAAGGATCAGAGATGGAGATGAATCATCAGTGTTCCGTGATCATCATCTTTTTTCTGTCCCAGCCCTTTTCTTCTGTCTTTTCATTTGAAAAATGGCATTTTGGCTTGATGGATTTATTGACACCTGCACTGTTGATTTATGTATGCCTAGTTGGAACATTTCGCTTCTATTTGGTTCCCTTTTTTATTATTTTCCTTCATTGTTTCTTCCTGATTCACTGTCTGAATTTGTATAGATTTTTGGACTACTTTAATATTAAGTTGTGTAGCATTAAGTCTGACAGAAAAAAATCTGTATTCTTCAATTCTGAAAGTACCGATGACCCAAAAGAATTAATTGTGTTTCTCAATGAATCCAGAGGCAAAGGAGTATAAGCAGTTTGGTCATAATACAAGCACTTTAAAGATATTTTAAAAAGAAATGACTCTATGTATGACCTTGATAAAACTTCATACTGGCTCATCCATTGGAAGTGTTAATTAATATGACTTCTATTAAATCACCCAGGATATGCTTTGGAATATCTACTTGAACTCTGCTTTGTTAAGGTTGCAATAAACAATAAGAACATTATCTGACAGTAAAACATTCTACATTTTGGATTGTTGGTGGCCATAAAGTCCTATAAACTAATTAGCAGATGTATTTTAATAACAAAATACATGTATTATAAAAATTTGAAAGACAGAAAGATTTAGATCTTTAGTAGCTTTAACATAATTAAGGGTTGATTGTAGATTTATGCAAAGCTTCAAAGATCACTTTGCTTCAATGATGCTTTGAAGCAAAGCACTTCTTTGATACTGCTTCACAACACAATCCCCATTTCTAAAAAAGAAAAGCTCCCATGTTGCTTGATAATCTCCTACAACACTTCCAACATAACATTGGTAGAGAAACCTTATTCAGCTGTTGGACAAAAGATTGCTCCTGGAATAAGGTGCATCATATCTATGCCTCCACGATGCAAAGCATCTCATCAAGAAAAAATGGCTGAATGGTAATAAAATCTTTCTGTTGAAATTGCTAAGCACTCAGTCAAAATTGATTATTAGACTGTTTATTTATTTATGGAGTTGGCTCAAGAATGTATAAGTGTTCTTTGGAGCCAACATCCTATGTTAGTTGTGATGAGTAAAATATGTAGCATGACCTGATTAGCCTGAAGTGAGCAAGCGAGACCTACCTTTTGCTGCTTTTCCATGAGTGTTTGCTGCTAAGGTCTCAAACTGAGCTTGTCCACCTGGTATGCATCCAAGCTGACAGGTTAGCACACGAAATATGTTTATCAGTTTTGGGGGAGTGGGGTGGGGAGACTATTTTTCTAAATAAAAGAATTAAACGTTCATGTTAACAATTTTCCTTCTTTACTGATTGTGATTAATTGGTCCAAACTGACAATTAGCCCATGCTTCAAAAATGCACTGTTTAGTTGCAAGATGCTTTACAATTTATTCAACATTTTGAAATAGTGAAGAACTTGAACCATTAGTTCAAGTAATGGAAGTCAGGAACAGCCACATTAACAGATAAGAATTCAATCCATTGATCCTATTGTGGTGATAAAATGTACCTCCATACACATTTGATCTGCATTCACTACCAATCCTCTAAGAAGCCCCATACATATAAACTGTTTAAAATGTTCTTGTAAGAAAACATTCGCAGCAACCTGAAGTAACCATGAGCTAGACAACGGGATGTACTGTATCAGACAGGAACCAGTGGCAACCAGCAACAGAGTGTTTATAGTCACTGACCATATCTCAAAGATAGCATAGTTGCATCTGTGGTGGAATTCAAGTAATTTAACAACCAGTTCTCTGCCCTAATGATTTCTTCCAACAACCAGTTTGCCAAACTGCTCAGAAAGTTAACAGCCGGTTCTCCGAAGTGGTGCAAATTGGCTGAATCCCACTACTGGTTGGCATGCTAATCTAGTAGGAAAGAATTAGGGAAGTTATCCAGATGTGTTTATCAAAAATATTCAAGGTATTGTAATATACACTGCCTTTTCTGTATCTCACCTTTCTAAAAGCCAAGGTATATAAGTTGTGGTTCTGCTTTTACTCAGGGTTGCTCAAGGTTGCTCAGCAAATTGCCAATGCTTTGCTAAAGGTTGCTAAACACTGTTGTTGTTTACATGCTTAATAAATTTATGTTGTAGTTGTATTTTCAAGGAGTGGTGATTACTTTAGGTAAGATATTATCTTAATATTATCTTCCCTGAATTCTAAAGATGGTTTTGTTGGAGAATCTTTAACTCGACTCCGACTCCAACATCAACACATCGACTTGAGATAGGAAGAGATTTAAATTATTTATTTTATTTTATTTTTTATCCTTCCTTTCTTTTTTTTAAATAAATAGCTAACAGTAGTGAACATACTGAATATAGTCCTTCCTCTTCCTCCCATTTCTCCCCATAATAATACGCTGTGAGGTAGGTTAGATGAGAGAGAATGACTGGCACAAAGTGGCACTAGAACTCACTGTGTCCTGGTGAACCTGGTGCTCTAAACCATTAGACCAATCTGGCAGACCAAAAAGGTGAGCAGATTTAGCAGCATTTGAAACCTTGTATTTTTTGTCTTCTTTCTTAATTATTTTCAATTTTTTAAAAAAGTTTACAGATACAAAGCAAAAGATTAATGCAAATTAAGTAAAATAAAAAAATAAAAAAAGAATAGTGCAGAGATAGAAAGAAAGAAAAAGAAATTATATGAAAGATTATTCTTCCCTCCCTCAACATACATTTTTTAATCTTAATTTTTAAAGATTAATTTACCAGCTCCTCTAAGAAATAAAGCAAATAAATTCTGTACCCACTTATAAACAGATCCTTAAAACTTCATCATCCAAACCTGGTCATAAAGAAATACCATTAATAGGTTAAAAAATCCACCTCATATACATTTTAATTCTCATTAAATAGATTTAATTTCATAGACCGCTTGCTTACTTTTTAAAAGCTTGATCTTTAATTCCATCAAGTAATGTCCTACAAGTTGGTTTATTTTTGTTTTCTCTTTGTCTCTTTTCAGGAACAGTTTAAATAATTCCTTTTTGTTTCCTCTCACAAACAATTTCATATTTTATTGTCTGCATATTGTTAAGTAATTATTGTTTTATTGTTTGCATCAGCTGGTTTCATTTGTAAATTGATTCTGACATCTTTTTTCCATATTACTCCTACACTCTAGCATTTTTAAATTCATTTTCAGATCCACAGCGTCATTTTCCACATCCCTTCAATAAACCAACATTTTTTAAAACTACAAATCCACATTCAAATCAGTCTCAGTCTGTTTTATCCTATAAAATCTGTTGTTCCTCTGCTATCAAACAATCAATGTAACTTTTGAGTACACTGTTCCCTTAATTTTGTCTATAGTCAAATAGCATTGCTCCATTATATTAATGGATTTCCTTTCCTTTAAACATAATCATTTGTTCTCTAGTTCCCTCTAGTCAACTTTTAAGTCCCATCTTTTCATCTATTTATTTTCCAATGAACAAAATATCCCCACCGGAGAATTTCTTATAATTAATTTCAAAATCTTTATATATTCTTTTATATGTTTCTAAACACTCCATAGGAAAGGTATCTAGTCCCTAACCTTCTAAAATCCACATTCTAGTCGCCCTTCTGCTGTTTTTCAAAAAGTACAGGTTTTCTTTTTAATCCTTAAATTTATTGGAGATTTTTTTTTCATTTAAAAAAGGGTAAAAGAAGGTTTTCCAGCAACTTAATAAAACTTGCCCTTCATTAGAGTCTTAACTTCAAAGAAGTCAATAATAAGCATCTTCCTCAAATAGTTAAGAGAGAAAGGAGATAAGCCAGTGGTGGGATTCAGCCAGTTCTCACCACTTTGGAAGAACTGGTTAACTTTCTGAGCAGTTTGGCAAACTGGGTGTTGGAAGAAATCATTAGGGCAGAGAACCGGTTGTTAAATTACTTGAATCCCACCACTGAGATAAACCCAATGCCTCTTTGAAAGGAGTAGAATCACAGGTTAAAAAGGGTGATTTCCTACCTCACCCCACCCCCTACTTTCAAAACTTTTGGAGATCACTGTTTTATGTTCTCTTCGCAAGGATATCATGGATAAAACTTGTGGGCAATCCTTGTCCTCTCTTTGATTTGGAGGGTAATTCCAAGGAACCAATTCAAGCTTCTATTTCTCCTACAGTTTCTCCACCAAAAACAGGGCTGTCTTCAGTCCACTATTGTCTTCAGAAGTTCCCTCTTACTGATTATTAATATGGTGGACTTTGATGTGAAAACTGTCCCTAACTACTGTCACACTTCATTTTCTTGATATCATTCCTTAATATCATCCCAGGTACTCTGTAAAATAAACACAGAATGCTAAGTATAAAATAGAAATAGTAGAAACAATAAAATCAAAGTTAACAAATCCTTATGTTCAAAAATTGAAATAAACTATGCCTAAATAGATGGAATACAGTTCATTATGGTGCACTACACTTAAACTGAGCAAAATCAGTCTCGGCTGCAGCCACCATCCTGAATCTCCTTTGGACTACCAAGTATAAAGCTGAATCCAGACATATCCCAGCATACAAACCATATTTCCCAGAGGAAATACTACTTTATGTAAGTCATCCTGAAATTTTGTTCCTGACTTATCTTTTTTCCCATTGGGACATTATGACTGTCAAAAGATAGATTTAAAACATCAACAGCTTCTCAGATAATAGATGAAAAATAATCGTTTGGGGATAAATTGTTTAGTTTTGATATTCAATGCTTGACTCAAAATTCATTTATGTCATGTTTTTTATGTCTCCTGTATGTCTATGTCTATCCACACTGCAGAAGACTTTTGACTGGATGTGTCTAGTCTAAGATGGAGTAAGAATCTATTTATTTTGCACAAATATAAAATTGTTGGATGTTACTACTTTATTTTTTAAAAAGGCAGATCAGCATCTCCATTGTGGAAAGTTCTACTGGATGAATCACTTTCATAAGAATCTTTCTGCCATTTACCCTGAGCTTACTTTAGCTACTTGGCATTGATTCTTAATTCTTTCATCTCACTAAAGAATTAAACTGAAAATATATAATCTCTTGTGTGTTTAAAACAGTTCCTGAGTTGCATTCCCTGACCTGTCATAATGAGAAATAAGTAACATTGTTGATTGTTAACAAGCTTCTATAACATTGCACCTTAAGTAATATTTTAATTAAAACATATATGTATAAGTGACTAATATAAATTGCCAGGAGCTTTTCTTTTAAAATACTATTCATTGAACATCCTTTGTTCCTGGAATTCAAGAGTAATTGCTTTGTTCCTGAACCTCTGATCAGACCTGATTAACTGTTAATTAATTAGCTGTTTATTGAACAGCTCTTTAGATTTCCAGATTTTTCTATTTAGCGATGGATAATTAATCAGTGTGTCCCAAGTTGCTGTCTTTCATTTTGTTGCTTGTGGTCCCTTAGCACCTCTCTGAGGTGCAACCAGTGTTATTTGCTGTATTTAAAAGAAAACTTTCTTAGCCAAAGGGAATTGAACACAATTTGTATAGAATTTTATTTTTGCATTTTATTGCCAGTTGCTGTTTAATGGATTTTGTTGTGTTATTTGCAATATTTTCAATCTGGTGACCTTCAGATGACTTAACATGATCAGATTTTAGCCTATGACAACTGGAATTTGGCAAGTGAAAGAGGTTGATATAAAATCTTGAGTGGCACTTTTAAAATCTGCGCATTGACAAAATTTCTCTCTGTCCATTACAAAATGCCAGAGTGCTTGGATCCACAGATATACTATGTTACTACATTACAACATTCTGAGTTCTTCGTAAGAAATTGATGCATATGAATGCCAATACCAGTTTTAAAAAAACAAGAGCTGGAAGCTCACACTTTTGTGTATAGAAAAATAATAATGCATCCCGTGATGATTTCTTTAACATCACAAACACCAATCTGACTACACCAGATCCTTAGAAAGGACTCAAAATGCAATGACATGGCAGGGGCTTGCGGGTATGGCAAACTTTGAAGACAGTAGTAAGTAGACAGACTTTATTGAAATACGTCATAACTTCTAATAGATATTAAGCTGCTGATGTTAAGCAAGATTTACCAAAAACATTCGAAAACAAGTTGCAGAGAGAGAGAGAAACTTCAAAAACTGGCTGTATCAGGAGAATGTAGAATATATGCAAAAACATGAGAATGATTTCTCTTGTTCTCAGGTGGTTCTTCCCATCTATTTTGCATTATACAGAACCACTCTTGCATTATTCTTTCTTTTATTTAGTATATTTTCTCTCTCTTTCTTCTCTCCCACTCTCTTTGGCAGAGAGTAATTTGGTTGTGGCTATAAATCTGTGTTCTAAATATCCATACCCATAGATATACGGTAATAAAACAAGTGAAATTATGTGGTATGGGTTAGCTATCAAAACGCAAAACTACGAACTTTCAAAATTAATACCATATATTTTAATACTATATCACTCATTCCTCAAAAGAAGGCTCTTCATACCAGAGTATTATACTTCAACACAGCTATGAATTTTATGCAAAGATAAATGGATTTAACTTAAAATAATTAAAAACTCTTTCTCAACTATGCTATTTATTCTTTTTACTAAGCATAATTCTAATTAGCTTTCCACTGTTCCACAATCAGACCAGAAAAGTTCAGATATAAGTTTTAATTGCTCATTTTCATGGAAAAAGTTATTCAGATGCTGCTGTAGCTTTCCAGCCATTACCTAGCTTCTTTGATCTTACTCTGCTATGAAATATCTTGTTGTATTATCTTCATATCAGCATATTATGGTCCAGACATCTTATTATGAAGCCACTGAATTTCTGACTTCAACATGCATTTCCGTTCAGCTTTGACTTGGAAAAATCCAAAAATATCATGGCTCCTTAAATCCATGACTGTTTGTTCTGTTTTCAACGAGTTTCATTTCTTGTTCATAATATCTCAAGACTTCACAAAAATGTTTGACAATGTCCACATACTAAAATATGTTTTCATGTTCATTTTTAGTTCCTCAAATATATTGCATACACATACAAATTTACCTAATTAACTCTTTTTAAATTTTTTGATAAAATTATATAGTAGATGTTTATTCAATATCCCTTAAGTTATGAAAATCTAATGTAAAGACTTTATCCCATGTAAAATGCATGGCTTATAAACAGGGAAGAAATATCACTATTTTTTTCCTCACAATTCTATAAAAAAAAATACCATTTTGATGATACATTCCAATGTTTGTGCTCATTATTAGCATATTTTTTCAATATTTCCCACTGAAAATTTTAAAGTATTTATTTATATGGTTTATTTATTTATTTATATGGTTGAAGAAGAAATTTGAATAAAATTGAATGTGGATTTACTGAGTTTACAAAATCTATATATAAATTAAAAGTTGAAATTTGTTCATAATTATAAACAAAACAAAACAAAAAATAGGCATATAATAAAAAGAAATGTAAAGGATTAGGAAAATGTACAAAAATGGGCATTGCATTTATATTTGAAATATTTTAATATAACATTTGAAATAAAAACAAAAGGCTTTATAGCTCATTTGTGCTATGAAAACTCGATGAAAATATTTATAATGGGAAAAGGGCATGCACAAATTTAGAAGAATAAAGTGAAATGTAGCAGCTTCTTAAATACTTTTTTCTAATTGTTAAAATATCTCAGTCTCAATATGCTTTTTTTGAAGTGGTTTAAACCTTAACTGCCATTAACACAAGGAGAAACAGCTTAAATGCTAAGTGTGGATATGTCCTTACTCAAGCCCAACCAAGAATGTGTTTAGGGCTTTTGTATGACTTTCAGCACAATCCTATTTATGTTTACTTAGAAATAAATTCTACAGAGGTCAGTGGATTTAGTTTCTAGTCAATGTAAAGATCTCATATAAGCTTCTACAGTAGAGATCAGGATTTTTTTATCCCAGAAAATCCTTTGCTGGCCATTTGCTAGTGATGAAATAGTTATGTAACTCTAAAGACATCGATGAATCAGAATTACATAATGATTACCCACAACTGGGTAATGAAAATTGTCAAAGATTGGCAAATTATAATTTAATTCCCAAATATCCCTCACTCTAGTGTTCCATCTTGAAATTTTTGGGTAGGAAAAAAAATTGAGTCATATTTAATCCTCAAAATGAATTGCAGATCACGTTTTACAAATACCATAACTAGTCTATGATGTAATTATATAATTATAAGGCATGAGACTATTATATGCAACTAGCCTCCAATTAAATAAACATGTAAGTAAATAAACTATCACAAACAAATTTGGGTGAATTTCAGAACTGAACGCATATGCTTGATGTAAATCAGAAAGTTTACATAACTATCAGGCTATACCAAAAGTTATATTTTTGAACTGAGGAAAATGTTTAAAAATATAATATCTATCCCTTATGCATAAATAAACAATAATCAAGAGGAAAGTGGTTTGCTATTCTGTAAAATAAATGTTTTATTTTTAAAATGAACATCCAGAGAAAACCCCTTTAGAAGAGTGATGTAAAAACAGTGTCACAGAAAGAAAATCGTCCATTAAATATTGCAGGATTTAAATTTAAAAATAAACATCATTCTAAATGTGTATAGTAAGCAAATGAAGTAATAGGAAAAAATAATAGTAGCAGTAATCGCTAAGAAAAAAGGCCATCACAGCAATAGAAACTAATTTAGGCAACAGAAACATGCATTTCTTCCTTTTTAAAAATTGATTCATTAGTTGAATTCCTATATTTATTTATTCACAAGAGTAATTAAGAGCAATTAAAGTAATCTTTTTCATTGTTCAAGATGCTTTAATTGTGCTGTTTGTAAAATAAGCCTAGCTGCTGACATATTTGTCACCAAGGTTAAAAGGATATATTGCCTAATGTAATGAAAGAGGAAGTTATAATTTCAAATCAATAGTCTTAAATACAGATTGCTCTAATTATATTTTAAAAGTAAAAAGATTGTTCTTCAAAGAAGTAAATTAGCTTGCTGGGTATGTTCAAGATGAAATAGTCCTTAGGCCTGGTACATGCAGAGGTGACCTTACCTGCTCTGCATGGAGTCTGTCTCCAAGTTCTGCTCTCCAACCAACACACTGCAGGGCCAGGCAGCTTCACAACAGGTTCCTTTATTCTAATTATTTTACCAATGCATGAAGAGACTCCATCTCCTGAGAAGTTTCATGCTATAACCCAAGCACCAAAAAAAGAAAAGGGGGGGGAGGCGGGTTTAAGATATTAGGAGGAAAAACTTTGCAGGTTTTCTCCAATCTATCTACATATGCACATACATCACCCAAATGAACAAGCTTATACATATGCAAATATAATACACAAATGAACAAACGTGTGTGTGTGTAATGCATATTTCTGATGTGTGTGTGTGTGTGTATAAAATCATTGAGAAAGTATTCCAACTCCTTCACTTTTGTCAATTTTGTTATGCTGCAGCCTGATTCTACAGTTGTAGAAATTCATTCTTTTTCTCATTAATCTACACTCAGTACCCCACAATGACAAAGTGAAAACAGAATTTTAGAAATGTCTGTATATTTATTTTAAAAACCTAAATTTATCACATTGGCATAAGTATTCAGACCCTTCGCAAGAACACTTAAAATGTAGTTCTGGTGTCTTCTATTTCTTTTGACCATCTTTCTACACCTTGATTGGAGCTGACCTTTTTAAAATTAAATTGATTGGACATGATTTGGAAAGGCACACATCTCTCTATAGAAGGCCTCATAGCTGACAATGCAGCTATGTAGCAGAGCAAACATCAAGAGGTCAAAGAAACTGCCTGTAGAGCTCAGAGACAGAATTATTGCAAGGCATAGATCTGGGGAAGGTTACAATAAAATTTCTGCTGCAGTGAAGGTTCCTAGAAGCACAGTGGCATAATTCTTAAGTAGATGAAGTTTGGCATAACAAGGACTCTTCCAAGAGCTGGTTGCCTGGTCAAACTGAGCAATCATGGGAGAAGGGCCTTGGTAAGAAAGATGACCAAGAAACAAATGGTCATTATGATTGAGGTCCAGAGATCCTGTGTGAAAATGGATAGAGTTTCAGAAGGACAATCATCACTGCAGCCCTTCACCGATCTGGATTTTATGGCAGAGTGGCTAGACAGAAGCCTCTCCTCAGCCAAAACACCTGAAAGCCCGGTGTTAGCAAAAAAGCAACTGAAGGATTCTCAGATGTGAGGAACCAGATTCTCTGGTCTGAGGAAACCAAGATTGAACTGTTTGGCCCAGGGGTGAAATGCTCCCGAACTGGTAGTAAAAAAGGCTACTGGTTCACCGAACCAATAGTAAAAAATGTTAAAAAAAAAAGTTCCAATGATCACCTGAGCGACACGCAATAGTCGGAACTATTTTTTTTAATTTTTTAGCATTTTTTTACTACTGGTCCTCCAGAACTGGTAGTTAAAAATGCTTTAAAAAATAAAAAAAAAAGTTCTGAAGATCGTGCGCCGCTCAGCTGATCATCAGAACTTTTTTTTTTAACTTTTTAGGCATTTTTTTACTACCGGTTCTCCAGAACTGGTAGTAAAAAATGCTGTGCCGCGCGATCGTCAGAGCCTTTATTTAACCTTTTAAAAGCATTTTTTACAATGCATTCAGGCTTTTAAAAGTAAAAAACAAGGCTCCGAAGATCACACACCACAGCTGATCACACACACACCCTGCGCTCTGTTCTACCTACTCCATACCTCCTTTTGGTGTGCACTGCTCACATGTGTGTGTGTGTGTGTGTGCACCTCACTTGCACCATATTTAGTGTGTGGTGGGCACTGCACATGCGGACATGCAGCATTTGTTTGGTGAGCAGCGCGCATGCACAGCCAGTGAACTGGTAGTAAACCGGTTCAGACTTCACCACTGATTTGGCCTCAATTCTAAATGTTATGTTTGGAAGAAATCAGGGTCCACTCATCACTTGCTCAATATCACCCCAACAGTGAAGCATGGTGGTGGCAGCATCATGCTATGGAGATGTTTTTCAGCAGACTGGGAGACTAGTCAGGGTTGAGAGCAAGCTGAATGTATTTATTTATTAGTTGCATTTTTATGCCGCCCAACTCCCGAGGGACTCTGGGCGGCTAACAACAAAGAATAACACAATGTGAACAATGGAGCAAAGTACAAGGATATCCTCAGTGAAAACCTATTCCACAGCACTTAGGACCTCAGACTGAGCCAAAGGTTCACTTTCCAACATGACAACAATCCTAAATTCATAGCCAAGACAAGAGAAGAGTGGCTTAAGGACAACTCTGTGAATGTCCTAGAGTGTCCCAGCCATAGCCTTAACTTGAACCCTACTGAACATCTCTTTAGAGACCTGAAAATGGCTGTCCACTGTTGGTTGTCATCTAACCTAACTGAGCTTGAAAGGATTTGCAAGGAAAAATGGCAGAAAATCCCCCAATCCAGGTGTGCAAAGCTTGTCACATCATACTCAAAAAGATTTGAGGCTGTAATTGCTGCCAAAGGTTCTTCAACAAAGTACTGAGTGAAGAATACTTCATATTTGTGATATTTCAGTTTTTTCTTTTTAATAAATTTACAGGCATTTCTACAATTCTGTTTTCACTTTGTCATTATTAAGTTGTTGGTTGTTGTTTCCTTGTGCTGCTGCATCCTCAGCTCCTAAGTAAGCTGGTGGTAAATCAGCATACCTGTTGACTAACAAGGGGCAATATTAATAGGTGCGAAACTGAATGTGTGTCCATATTTGTTGCAATGATTGTTGGCCGAGCAGAGACAAAAATAGCCAGGAAACAATTGAAGTCTGGGAATGGGCCCCTTGTCAATCAACGGAAATGCTGATTTACCACCATCTTACCAGGTACTTAGGAGCCAAGGGTTCATCAGCACAAGAAAATGACAACTAACAACTTAATAGCTGGCCATCAGCACTCCAATTAACAACTAAAATCCACACACATCCAAGCACTATAAAAATATTATGCACAAACAGCTCAGTACACACATAGAAGTTCCCTGTGGAAGGGCACCAGTACAAGTCCGAAAGATGGAAGAATAAATATCTGATCCCAGTGACGGATTCAGATTGAATTCTTTTTAGTTTCTACATAGAATTTCCCAGTGAAAACCTGATAATAATGAAAATGTTTAATGCTTATCGTGGGTGTTGATACCATCATCATTGTCATCGTCATCGTCATCATCATACATGGTGAGTCATACAAGTTTATTACCTATTTTTAAGCAGTCAGAGCATGCTTAAATTTGAGAACCTCAATATTTAAATTATTAAGTATTTATGATCGATTTGATAAATGGAGAATGCTTGAAATTATATAGCTCTTCTGCATCTATTACTTAGTATCTGCTTACTTTTACACCTTACTGAGTTTATTGCCTTTTCTACTGATCCAGAGAAAAGTTGGAATATAAATTTGAGCTTTAGTGAAAATCATAGCACGATCTAAGTGTCCATTCAATGTTTCTGGGGTCAGAAGAAACAAATCAATGACAAAATATGACACTAAACCCCCATAAAAATGAGGTGAAGAGGGTAACAATGAAACCAATTTCAAAATCGAATTGCTGCAGCGGAAGACATACAATCTGTTAATATTTCAGTAAGAGAAAAGCAGAGCCACCTTTTCATTTATTTATTTATGTCATCTTGTAAACAAAGAAATGCACATCAATGGTTAGGGAATATTTCTTTACTTGACCAACACTATTAAATACTAAAAGAAAAATGTAGTCAGCAGTTGAGGATGACAAAAGATTATAAATATAGCTTGCAATGCAGCAATAGTGAAACAGCCAGAAAACAAGATAGGAGGAAGAGAGGGTGAATTGTGCACATAGCAATTGAAAAAGGGCTCCCAATTGGCACTTCTATATTTAGAAACTCAATGGATCATTTAGCATTAACATCAATCAGTGTTGTAGAATAGTGCCTTGCATGTTTTAGATCAATGCTCAATCGTATTACAACAGGATGAATCACTAACTGCATTTAAAAGCAACAATTGGATATTGATATATTATTCAATATCTAAAATTTATTTATTTGTACTTCATATTTCTTAACCGCCTATCTTCCTCAGAAAATGAAGTTCTGTATCCTGTCTTTTCCTGCAGCTCTACAACTTTGACTGCCAGGACTCAAGAATTTGCCAATGTGCAAAAGAACTCTGCTAACAGTGGAAATTTGTTTCTGTCTGTAATGGTGGCCATAAATGTTTACACTATTGTACTAGCACATTATTGTAGGCAGGACAGGGGGTTCAGCTGGGTAGCCCAAAGGAGCTACACCCTTTCCTTTATTGTCCCAAGAAAGATCTTTTGTTACCATTACACTGCTCTTTCATATTTTGCTTAAGTATAATGGTGCAACTATACACTATTAATCACTGGTTGTGCACAGTAATAAAATACATACGGCACACAGCATTCTTATCACTATGATGTGTAATGAAAAATACACACATGTCCTTAAGGAAAGAATAATTAAACACAATAGAAATGATAAGAATCAATAAATATTCATAAAACTCATATTGGTCACTGAAACCAAACACTGACATTGACTCAAAATGCAAGTCTATTTTAACTATATATGATACACAGTCCTTATTTAATTGCTCTCCACCACAACCTGGATGTAATTCTATTAAACACTCTTACAACTCACTATTTATAGCTTACATCATTATTGTCAAATGTAGGAAGTGAGACAGTTCTCTGTGTCCCTGCCTCCGTGTTTTTTGGTTTGTGCTGCCGCCCACATCCTGTCTCATCACTCAAGCATTCAAATATGAGGCAGAGGTCTATTCTATTTACTGTTTGCAGGAAACAAATATATATAAAATTTTCCTTCCAATGCATCAGTGATGGGTATTGCTTGACAACAAAACCAATAATAAATTGGAATCAGCTAGGGTCATAAAGTTTGGGCTTCAAAAATCTAGATGACTGCTAGGTGGCAACAAAGAAAATCAGGTAATTCTGTTGTTGCCAGTGGGGATCACCCCACAGCCATCTCACCCCAACTCATAATGACTATTCTTGTCTAATTCTTATCTCTTTTCCATAAAAACGTCATACTTAAAGTGGTGCTTATGCTTAAAAGAACCTGCAGACTATATTATGAATTACATATTTGATCTAAAGCATCCTTTGAACATTTTTGCATTTTCATTTGGGAGGTCTGTGAAATGCAGCAATAAATTGCTTCCATAAAGCATTTTTTCTCTCTCGTATTCCTCTAAAATAGTTTAAAACTGACTCGCGTAATCTTCAGAATACTAGAAACCCTCTGAAAACTGCATGAGCCAATCAGTGTTCTCTAGCTGACCAGAAGTATATAAACAAATAAAGTCAGAAAAATCTCTACATCTTCATTTCACAAACATTTAATAACACTGGTGCCCTTTACCAACCACATTTTTGCAAAAAAAGAGAGAATTGTTTACAGAAACCTGATATTCCACCAATATTTAAAAATCCTATTGACATCTGTAAAGGTGGCACAATAGTTCAACACTCTGAAATTAACTTTCCCTAGCACTGCTAACCAGTAGTGGCTGAAGCCAGCAGTAGCCCCTGAAGTATAGAAAATGGGCCCATCAAATGAAAGTAAAACGTGCATGTGTGTGTATGTGTAGCCTTTGAGCCATTCAGAACAACTCTCTAAGGATTAGATTTAATGATTACATGACTATCTAAATGTCAAAGTTGGATTGCAGTTATCCAGTCATCAGCAGTTGGAAATAAAATCAGGATCTGAGGTCAAACTAGAAGACAGAATCAAAGACCAGAAACATAAGAGAGAATGGAACTTGTTTATCCCAGTAAAATTCTACTTCAGCAGGAAGACTTTTTATATTCTTTCCTGCCTGCAAAGAGCTAAGAACCAATATGAACCAAAGGCAGTTCACTGAAAAGCTGTAATGATAAGATTTTCTACATAGGATAGTTTCTTATACTTATTTCTTAATGTTAATAGCTGCTAACAATTAGGAGAAAAATGACATCCCTTTGAATATCTTAATATATGAAGGTAAAACCATATGTCTTGGGTACTCATATTTGAATTGGACATTTCTTTTTCATGGAGTACTTGTTTTCACATATACAGAGCAAACCTCTTCGTATTTACTCAGGAGTAAGTCCTACTGAACTTTTTCTTTAAAAATTGAGTCTTCATCTTTGCATTATAGTTAAACATGAAAAGTATGGAAACAGAATAATTTAGGGAACAGAGCAGGGATGGGTGTTGTGACCTTCCTATTGTTTTTACAACTGTAAGCAGCAGTAACAGACTAGAAGAGATACTTCCATAACCTCTGGAGGATTATAAATACTCAGTCCCTTATATGAAATATAAAGAAAGGGCATATAAGTACCTCAGCATGAACTTTCATACATCTAAAACATATACGCCTCAGTTTTTACTATTTGATGTATGTATCCTGTTTGGTAATTAGTGGTTGTTACTATTGTAATTATTATTTTTTATTATTTTTTTAATTAGTCATCCAATAATAATTGTGTCCTATTAATTGATATAATTCCATCTTAATTTGCTTTTGTAAAAGACTAAGTAAACAGTTATTTAAAATAATATCTTCATCTCTTGTAAAATTTTGATATTTAATGTAGGCAGACACAATGCCATTCAGTCTTAGGCTATATATCGTTCATAAGATTGGTTTTTTTTTAGATATTGCTTACATACTAATTTTTTAAAGAAATGTAGGAATTCATATTCCAAATGTAAATCTGGGCTTACTACTACATCCAACAGTTATGTGCATAACACAATTATTGACAGCAGCTCTATTCCACAATAAAATAGTGGTTTGTTTATTCAGATATATTTTGGAGCCTCCAATGGTGCAGCAGAGGCTTATGCAGTCTACAAGCTATGAATGCCCAGAACACAGTGTAATATTACATATTCTAATATATTACCTGCACACATAAACATATTTTATTGCTTAAATTAGTGAGCCCTTAGAACATTATGGAGATTGGCACTGTGTTTATATGACATTGAATATGTTGCTGTTAGTTCTTTGGTGTTTCACATTGTATACTGATCTTTGATTATAATAATTTTTTATTTTTAAACAAACTATTCATGGAAAGTGCCTACTGCCTGAAGCTATAATTTTAGCAGATTTACAGGTACCGTGTTTGTGATACAAGCAGTAAGAGACGCAATCGGCTCAGCAGAGCTTTCAGAGTACATTACACAACCTATAATTCAGTTGAAGTAGTGCCACAAATCCTTTATAATATATACACCATAAAAATTCTCTGATTTGTGCTGGCAGGAAGTTTCTGGAAATTGCAATGAAACCTTCACCAAGCTTCCATTTGACTGAGAACACCAAAATAATTTTAGTATGGATGAGCTTTAGATTTGGCCATCAGAGAAAAGTTAGAATATGTGGTTAAAGAAAATAAACAAAACAGTATATCACTTTCTATTGATTCTCACTGTAACACTCAAATATAGTTCTTTGTTTCATGGAGTTTTTAGTAGCAATGAACCATGTAACTAAATCTCAAATTGTTCTTCATTTTTGTTAGATGTTTGATTTGATATGATGGAATCCTTTACATAACTTTTTAAAAGGTCAGGAAGCAGATCTATGATTGTACCCTTTAAATAACACAGTATTGTATGTTAATGTCATATCTAACAGATCACTAGAACATATGGGTTATTTGAATTCTTAGTACAAGATATATGTTCCCTAATAATTCTATGATTATTGTATTGCATAGGGCTATTTGTTTTAATACTTATTGTTCTGCAATATTCACACAACTCAATTCCCAGGAACGTTTATATATTCAGTTTGACAATGAATAGCCTACGTCATACTGTGGAGTACATGAAATCAACCTCCATGCTTTGTAGAATTTACCCAATAAGGAAAAAATTTACCCATAAGGAAAAAACAATAATTGAAACAGGGAGAAGTGATAGTGATCTTCTCATTGACAAATCTGTCTTCTAAAAAGAAAACAGACCACTATTCTCACCATTTGCAATTTTCTTACATAATTTGAGATACATGGGATAGAATGTTACATTTAATCCAAACCATGTGCAACGAGGAACAGAGTTTAACTCTAGTAGGTCAAGATGGGGGAAACCTTAACCCTGCCAGTTGTTTTTGCATTTTTTTTTCCTCCAAGAAAAAATGTTGGAGAGAAAAAAATGGCCATTTATCTCATCTTTTTGTCCCACTTTTGGCAGTTAAATGTTTTTGATGTGTCCTGATACTTAATAAATAAAAATTAAACTATATTTTTGTTAGCCTAAATGAGTAGCCTAAACGCTTGTTCTGATAAATGGATTGACAGGGAATGCTTTGGGTGCAAACAAAAGTGTTAATAATCTATTTGGTTACTCAGAGTTGACACCAAATTGATGTCACATAATCAATCAATCAATCAATCAATCAATTTTCTAACAGGAAGACCATGCCCTGAGAGATCCTATCCAGTCAGTGAAGAGAGGAGCAGAAAAGCATCCAAGGACAAAAGAAGATCAAAGTTCCATCAGCTATTGTCAGCTAAGTAATATCTAAAGGTCTTGATAAAATTAATGTGGAATTGTGAAGTTACACATAAAGCTAAATCCTAAAATAGACACACAAACTATGATAGTAAAATAAGCTTAGTGTAAGCAGGAACATAGTGAATCATTGAACAGTACAATAATTAAAGCCATACAACGATTCACTCTTTTTATTATATTCCAATCATTTCAGGCCAGTTGTTAATGGAGAAGGAAGGACAGGATCTGGAAATCTGTATATTTCTTTTGACTATATGGCACTTATAGCAATATCTCAAAGTCAAACTCTTAGAGAAACTGAAATTTATGTTCTAGCAGTATTACAAATTAAATCATCATCACAATTCCTTAATGTTTCCCATGACAAGCTCCAATGGCTATTGGTAAACTTCTGGTGCAGTTCAAGATCATGGTTATTGCCTATAGATCCATTTTTCATTTGAGCATGTTGTTCAAGATAGATTCAAGATTGAATTAAAGAACTAAACATGATACATTTCAGAACTACATATCTAAATTCTGGTGCTGCTACGTGGATGACACATTTGTCATCAACAAGAGAAATGCACTTAAAGACTTTCATACCATACTGAACACCATGTTCCCAGACATACAATTCAAAATGGAGGAAGAAACAACAAGACTTTTTTAGCTGTATTTGTCAACAGATAAGAGGATAGAGGCCTAGAAACCACAGTTTATCACAAGGTCACCAACACTCAACCATTCTGAATTTCAACAGCAACTATCCACTGTCACACAAAACGAGTTGCATCACTATATGGTAGGGTGAATACACACTGAAGTACCCAGCAAGCCAAACAGCTGGAGACTAGGTACCTGGGTGAACAATTCAAGCAGAATGGGTACCCACAATCACTTGTCACAAGATGCCGGGCAACACAGTGGGGAGAGAAAGAAAAAAACATGATATAAGACCAATCACATGGCACACTCTGCCATATATCAAAAACATTTTTGAAGCTGTAGAATGCAGCTTCCGAGATCTTCAAGTGGGCATCTTACATCACCCAAAGGCTACCATACAAGGACAAATTATGCATTGTAAAGATTGCTTGGAGGTGGGAGATGTTTCCAATGTAATATACCAAATCCTCTGCATGGATTGTCCTTGTGACTCCATAGGACAGATGGGGTGGAATCTAACCACCAGATTACAGGAACACAAGTAAGCAGTCAGACAAGAAGAGCCAAACTTATTGGTCGCTTCACACTGCAATGAACAAGGACACACATTCAACTTTGCAGCTACTAAGATTGTTGGATGAGTAGATCCAAAAACAGCCAGGGAAGTGGTTGAAGCCTGGAAACAAGCCCCTTGTCAGTCAATAGGAGTGCTGATTTACCAGCAATATATCAAGTACTTAGAAGGTGAGGGCTGGGCAGCATAAGAAAATGACAGCCAGTGACTTAAAAGCCAGCCATCAGTACAACCCAAACTGTATTTAAAAAGACACATACAACAGGCACTATATACCATATATTTTTCCCCCATAAAAGAGGGTGAAAATTTGGGTGTGTCTTATACACAGAATGTAGCCCCCCCATTGCCTCCCCCAAAAATGGGGCATGTGGAGGCGGCAACAGACTATGGCAATCCCTGCAGCCTGAAACATCTGATCTTCAGGAGGCCGATCCAACTGACAATCAGCAGCTTGTGCTAATCAGATTGTGCTGAAGCTGAAATTGAAACTGAAACAGGCTGTTGGCTGTTTGCTGTTTGTTGCAATGAGGCAAATTGCTGGGAGGCAGAGGCAGATTTTTTTTCTTGTTTTCTTCCCACAAAAAGGTGTATCTTATAGTCCAGAGCGTCTTATACTCTGAAAAATATGTAACACAAAGGGAACAGTATACACTCTTCTAGAAGAAGTTCCCTGAAGGTGGATTCCTGCATAAGTCCAAAAGCTCAGAAGACAAAACCTCTGGTCCCGGCAACTGACCCAGATTGGATCCTGCAGCATTATCCCGGGAAACGTATATTCACCTTGATCTGTAACATAGATTCTGTCGATCCAATGCATGCATGCAGGTAAGCAAGCTAGCAAGCAAGCAAGCAAGCAAGCAAGCAGAGTGTGCCTGTTTATGGACATATTTCACATAAAAGGGACATAGAATATAAAATTACCTGTTCTCTGTAGGAGCTCCCTTTCCTGTTGACACCAAGTACTCAAAGTGGTCCTTTCCCTCCTGATTTTCCAAAAATTTGTTATATCCTTTTTACTTTAGATCTTTTTCGTGTGTGGGGGGAGGGGGGGAGGAATATCTGAGTAAAGTCTGGAATTATGCTTCATGTATTATAATGGTTGATTGCTTTATAAGTACTATTGTATTATATTTTTGTAGATTATGTATACAATAATTGAAATGGTATAAAAGTTTTACAAATAAAATATGTAATAAAAATTCATAGTTTATAACAGTTTCCAGCAAATATTACTGAACTTAAATATTAAAACTTTAAAAAATGGGTTTCAATTGCCCTTATCTTCATTCAAGCTTAACTGCATGACAAATCTGAACTTTTAAGAACAAATTATTTTGAATTTATGGAAGTGCATTGAAAGGTCACTTTGCTTGTTATAGTAATGACAAAGGATGTGCAAATTTCTCTAGTTTTGTCATATAAGCTAGCCTAGAAAATTTCTCTCAACTGAAACATTTAAACAAGTAATTCAACATTTAAAGTAATAATATCTGGTCTTGAAAAGTGTTAATTGTGTGGAATTAGCCTGAATATCTTTTCTTCAGCCATTATGAGGGCAAAAGTGTTTGATCAACCATTATTTAATTCCACTCATTTCTAGGGTAAACAATCAAGCAATCCAGAATTCCAAAGGCTAGACTTACAATCTACCTACTTTCTGAGCTATATTGTGCAAAGACCATCAACAAAACATCTGTGATTGAACTCTTGCCTCACTGAACATACTTTCTCATTACATTACATTACATTGGCACTTGGTGCTGCTGTTGTTGGTCCAAATCACTCATGTAAATCTAATTCCTGAAATGGAAAAATATTCTACTCTGTTCAAATGCCAAGAACACTGATGAAAGAATGGTGGCGCAGAGCCTAGTTAGCTACCAAAAAGTTTAAACAATTTGGTGCTATCCTTTAGCTTTGTAGTCTTAGAATTTGAAGAGCTGAAATCCACATCAGTTGAAGGGTACCAGATTAAACGAAGATGGACAAATCAAATAAAGTGAGGGGTTTTTTTTCCAAGCAGGATTCTACACATTGCAACATTACAACTTTTCAACATGAAATTTGTTAAGAAAACATGTACAGTAATCACTTTTTAAAATTGCATTTCACCATAATATAAGTAAATTACCTTATATGATACCTTCTCCATACTGTAAAGAAGACCTTTTTTCC
Organism: Masticophis lateralis; assembly: GCA_030761175.1. Taxonomy (NCBI): domain Eukaryota; kingdom Metazoa; phylum Chordata; class Lepidosauria; order Squamata; family Colubridae; genus Masticophis; species Masticophis lateralis. The sequence goes on along the minus strand of JAUDYJ010000006.1, from coordinate 36,843,841 downwards.
TGGTCATACTTAATGTCTTGCCACTTTCAGAAAGAGTTATAATGATGTGCCCATCTATAAGAGAACAAATACATTCCCCATGTTTTACTATGTTATCCATTTTGAGCCGCGGTGGCACAGTGGTTAGAATGCAGTACTGCAGACTAGTTCTGCTGCCTGCCGGCTGCCTTCAATTTAGTTCAAATATCACCAGGCTCAAGGTTGACTCAGCCTTCCATCCTTCCAAGATCAGTAAAATGAGGACCCAGATTGTTGGGGTTAGTATGGTAAACTGCTTAGAGAAGGCTTTAAAGCACTGTGAAGTGGTATATAAGTCTAAGTGCTATTGCTATTGTTCTTTTTTTCAAGCATGGCAATATAGGTAGTCCTAGACTTACAGCCACAACTGACCCCAGAATTTCTGTTGCTAAGTGAAACATTTGCTAACTAAATTGTGCCCCATTTTACAACCATACTTGCCATAGTTATTAAAGGAATCACTGCAGTTGTTAAGTTAGTGAAATGGTTGTTAAATGCATCTAGCTTCTCCATTGATTTTGCTAGTAAGAAAGTTGCAAAAGGTGATCACATGACCTTGGGACATAGCAACTGTCTTAAATATGAATCAGTTTCCAAGCATTTGAATGTTGATTACATGATGATGGAGATGCTGCAACGGTCATACGTGTGAAAAATGATCATAACTGACTTTTTCAGTGTCATTGTAACTTTGTTGGTTACCACCTTTAAAGCGCTTCATAGCTTAGGACCTGAGTACTTATGAGATCACCTTCTGCCACTGATGGCCTCCCACTGGCCAATATGCTCCCACAGAGAGGGACTTCTCAGGGTGCCATCAGCCAAACAATGTCTTCCCAGGGGGAAGTCTTCTCTGCGGGGGCACCCGCCCTCTGGAACAACTTGCCCCCGAAGATATGTATGATTCCCGACCTTTCGCCATGTCCTTAAGACTTTACTGTTCCAACAGGCTGGGCTGGCTAAATAAGGAATGTGAATGGGTGTCTTAATTTTTGAGTTTTAATATAGGGCCAAATTATTTAATATGTTTGAAACTGTTTTTAAATTTTGCGATATATGTGGTTTTACTATGGCTGTGCACCACCCTGAGTCCCTTGGGAGAAGGGCGGTATAAAAATTTAAATAATAAATAAATAAATAATAATAAATGAACTGTTGTAAGTTGAGGATTTCCTCTTTGACATGTTCTTCGTTAACCAGAGTGGATGAGGAGGGTAAACTCTTCATGTTAGCTGACTTGTCTCTCCAAATCTCCAAAGGGATTGCTTGTAGTTTTACAAGATGATTATCAGTTTAGTTTTGATTCTTTTAAAATATGCTGCCTGGATAAGGAATATGTTACTTCATTAACTGCTCAAATAATTTTACTTTTTTTTATCTGACTGTGCAGGATTCTGGATATCTTGATATTGACCATAAATAATTAGTAATACTACCCTTGCATTTTTTTAAACTTTCTAACTTATGTATTTATAAGAAATCTCCCAGTTGAGAAGCAATCCAATCAAAATTTTTGAATATCTTACTATAAGTTCCTTATTCAATTGCCAGTGCTTGAATATTATTAGAATTAGGCTGCATTTATTGTCTAGGCTGAAACAACTCACTTTGCTGGACCGGTTCTTTTCCAACCTAAGAAGACAAAATAATGATGATTTGGCATGTTATTGTATTATCCTGTCAGCACTATCTGCTTTGAGATTTAATAAAATCCTGGCTGAGCTAATGCAGAAGGTTTGGGATCTCGATATCCAAAACCAGAGTGTCAAAGTTCCAATTACTTTTGTAGCACAATCACTCATCCTATCTGATCTGTCCCTAGATATTTCTTTTAACATCTTACATGTGCCACGTAGGAGACTATTTACTTTGGCCCGAATTGGAGCACAATTAAGCGGTATCTAGTAATTTGATATGTAAGCGTTTCATATGAAAGCCAAACTTGTTTTCTCTTCACATTTGGAAGTAAGATCTGTCTCATGCATGCTATTACAATGTCCATTGTACATTCAGAGACAATCAAGTTTAATACTTCCAAATGTTAATAACTCTAATTGCCTTTGCACTGCAGCTAGAAGAATGTTAGACTGAAGACTGGGTTTTCACTCTTCAGAAATCTCTAAGGCTGTAAAATTCTTATCAATAGCTATAGCAGTTAAAAACCATGTAATTCTTCCCTCATTCTACTAAATTGTTAGCTGTGAATTGTTTTAGGATTTTCTTGCAACTTTAAAATTTATTTTTATAAATTTTGGTCCACATGCTTTTGTGCAGGTCTAGATGTGCACATGTGTCATGTCTTCTGCAGGAGCTGCATTAGCTGCTGATTTGCTTTCAGGCCCAATTCAAGGTGCTGGTTGTCACCTTCAAAGCCCTACATGATTTGTGACCAGGTTATTTGTTGAATGTCTTTTCCCATTCACAACCTCCTGACCCACGAAAGTGGAGAGGCATAGAATACTAGGTCCATCTAGCTGGACCAAGAAGAAGGACCTTCTCTATGGTAGCTCCACCCTGTGGAACATCATCCTTGTAGAGATAAGATTGCCCTCCTATTATGACACTCTTTTGCAACACCCTGAAGACCTGATTTTGCTAACAGACCTGAGAGTTGGATGGCACCTATCAAATGGCTCTTTAATGTTGGTCACATGGGGGAGGGAACAAACAATTTTATTGTTTGTAGATTGGGTTTTATCTGTGTAAGATGCCCAGAGTCATTGAGAGTGAGATAGGTAGCCATATAAATTTTCATAAATAAATAAATATTCGGTTTTATTTATTTATTAAATAAAAATGTTATATTATGAAAGACAGTACAGCTATGTCTGAAATGTCTTTAAAACTGGTTCCCCATTGTACATACATTCCCAGTATTGGGCTTTGTATAATACACCCTACTTGTTGGCACAAATTATGTTGTGGATTTTTTTTACACAGTAATTGTTTTAAAAGAAGACAATATTTTCATCACAGCTGCCTATGTTTTTGATATCTTAGTTATTTCAGACCCCAGATGACTCTTTATGCTTAGTCAAGAATCTTATAAAAAATTCTGCACTTTTGTCATTATGTGATTAAAGTTGCTTAATAAATTAATTTGGACAGCATGCCATGACTATTCTTCTTAAACAAAGAGTGTTCAAGAAAGGTAGGCATGTTAACGCTGATCAGAAATGCAAATGTGGCATTTGTTCATTGAACAGGAAGGTCTCTGCACCAGGCAACACCAGAAGAGCTGCCAATTACAATGCATCGCCAGTTCCAAAAAATTTCATCCATTATTTCACTTGAAATGGCATTTACTCTTTATTTTTTATAAGTGGTTTTGCTTTGGCAACCAGCACCCAAATGCCAGCTCTGAGCAAGCTTTGTTTTGAGCAAAGTTTACTATTTTTACAAATGACATTAAGGAACTTTCTCTCCATCATGCACTTTTAAAAAAAAACTTCATTAGATCTGTCAGTGTTAGAGCTATTAGTAAAGCATTCGAGTAAAAAAATAATATTCATTAGAACAGATTTCTGTTTTATAGTGTCACATACCAGAGGAATGGAATGGCACTCTAATTGGCATCAATGTAAATAAATTATGTATTAAAACTAAATACTTTCATAAAATAATTATTTTATAAAATATAAATTTTATAAAATAAGAATGATCATTAAAAATGTTTTAAACCCTAAAAATAATGGCCTGAATACATTTTGTCCTAAGAGAGTGACCTAAGAGACCTTAAGGCTAAAATATTTTGGCCTAGGAGTTGAGGGTATGAATTCACATGCTATGACACTAGTCCTATTTTCATTTAGGATTTTTTATTGATGTTTTAGGGAAAATAATCTTTTAATACATGAGCAAGATAGAAAGGACTGTAAAATGAATATATGCAAAACTGACACATAATTGGAATTAGTATTAACAATCACACTGCTCTGAAGCTAAACTATGCATTTATGGCACCATATATACTTAATGTCCTGCATTTGCACTGTTCTCTGCCTTCACTTCTTCTGATATATCTACTATTCATTTGGGAGAGAATGCGTAGGCTACATCCAAGCCTTTATTTAAGACTGTATTTCAAGTAGGAAAGGTGATAAAAGAGATATATACTGTACTCCTTGTTTCAGTTTCCAATATTAAGTTCTGTTTTTAAATATTCTTCTTCCTCTCTTCTTCCTCTTACATTAATTTTCAGTTATGTAAAAATAAATATAAAATCTATTTTCAATTGAGATCATTACTACATATCTAGGTGGTTTCCTTACCATCAATACAAAAGTTGTTGTGATTGTGTTCTTCTGGAATTTCTTCCTTTTTTTCTTTAACTTCACATTCTATCCTATAGTTGTAGGATTTCTCCACGCATTTCCATCCAGAAAGTAACCAGATCCTATCCTCCTTAGCCTTTTAATATCAACTAAGGTTGATATTGTACTAGATAGTGCCACCTCCTGGCCTCTATATTAGCTCACACCGGTATGTAGACAACTTGGATCTGAAACATGGATCTTTGTTTTATACATGACATTGGTGACAAGGTTGTTATAAGATGAAAAGAAGAATATATATCCACAACAAAGAAATGGATTTTGAAATTAATGGAGCTAGCTGAGATGACAAAATTGACACTTTGCTTAGAGACAGTAATTTGATTAAATTTCAGGTGACCTGGAAACCATTGTTAGATTTCTTACAAAATAAAGAAAAGAATCAACTTTTGACTTTGGGATTTGAAAATTATACCAGCTTTGACTAGGGAAATATTGTAGATTTTTAAATATAAGGTTATTCACGTTTGATAATTTATTATGTTTTATATGAAGTTAAAAGAATAATATTTTATGAATACTGTTTTTGCATACTGATTATTAGTATTTTAAGATATTTTATAGATGGGTGGTTTGCTTAATGTTGGAGAGAATTTGCTATTATATCTGTATTAAATAAAGTTGAAGGTCATTATTGTTATATTTGATGTGTATTTTTGTCATTTTTAATTGTTTTGTTACCCCTTTCCCTTTTTCCTTTATGTTAGTTTGTATCTTAATGTTTGATGTTGAAACTTAATAAAGATATTACAAACAAACAAACAAAAAAAACCCTACCTCAAAAAGACAAAAGCTTGATCTGCAGCTTGGCTAACTCCTTATAATTCCTGCTCTGGTGCCTGAAGAGTGTTAGAGTTTGGACGAGACAGAACAGCCTAAGTTGAGGAGCCTAGCTAGGCATAAATGGATTCCTCCATTGCCAGAGTAGAAAATCCTTTCCTCAGTAGAGATGGAGACCTCAGATACAACCTGTCCCCCCCCCTTTTTTTTTATGCTGCTCTTTCATCAGTCCACAGGAAGATTAAGACCACTTCGCAGGTTCACCACCCAGGCCACACTTAAAAACACACCTAAGGTAAAGGATTTAGGAGTTGAAACATTTCATCCCAAAGAGTCTCTGCCTGCTCACCTAACAAGATTGATGTTGGACTATATTATCTCAGTTACAGGAGAGCAGTTGTGGGTTGGGGTATGACAAACTTTCAGAAATTCCTCTCAAAACAGAACTTACGTTCAACTTGCCATGAAGCCTGGTTGTTCTTTCGGAGGTGTTCTTTTTCTTAAAAAGAAAAAGAAGAACATTATGTTTTTGTTTCAAAAGAGAACACTGGAAAGAAGCTCTTTTACAAAGCTCTGACATGACACTTTGTGGAAGAACAACCACAGAGACCAAGAAAAATGGAATGTCAACAGTGATAACATTCCCTTTAGGTTTGAGAGAAGCAATAGAGCATATTATTAATGTAGGGTTTGGGCAGGGTAAAATATTCAAAACAGATTAAATCCTCATATTAATTTTAACTCATACATTCTCTGTGAACCCCCAGTAGCAAGTCTTTGAAGAAGGGAAAATATTTGGATAAGAAAAACACCAAGCCAAATTCTAAAGGGTCATACAAATCTCAATCGATTGTAAAGGAGGTAAAAGAAAAAAAGGTAAAGAAAAAACGTATGCACAATCGAATAAGGAAGGTCTTTCCACATTAGCTATTTGTAGCCAGTATCCAGCACAATCCTTGACGGAACTTGGTTAAGAGTTTCAAGTAGAGTAATATCCAGTTCCACTTCCATTTTTCCAGGAACCCAGGCCTGCAGCTAGTAGGCCTTTAGAAGACTGAATAAATCTTTAAATGGTCAGTAGCTGCAGGAAGGGCAATTAGTTATTTATACAGCTAATAGAATTTGTACAGGCTTAAGCTCCTAGTGATTTCAGAGACCTATTTTTAAATATTTTGCAGCCCAGTACTTTATTTTACTAAGCAAACAGCACGCACAAAGTAGGAAGGGACAGAGGAGATGCATTTGTGATGTTATCTCTGAGACGCTGTAGCGGAAGTGAGAGCCAAAAGCAACTTACTTTTACTTGTGTTTTGTCAGCTGCAGCATTTTATGACCAGTTAGGAAAAGCTGAACTAAGGCAAAGATTTATGTCTGAAACGTATAGTAGCTCAACCAAAGCAAATTTCTTTCATGAAAATAATTGCATGCAATCAAGAGTAGAGAAGTCATAAAATCAGTCAAATCCTCATCCCATTAAAACATTGACTCTGGAGTCAACTGTTGCTTGTGTTTGTTTTTTATCATGCTTTAAAAACCTAATTAGAACAACAACTAAAAAAATGTGTCAATAACTTTCTCGTTTTCTTTAAATTTGAAAATATGATAATTATATCTTCAGACACATTGTTTTGTCATCTAGGTCCCAGGTTTTGTATGAGCCTTAGACAGATAAGTTTCAGGTTTGAATTTTTTAGCTCATTATTTTACTACTCTCCAGTTCGAATTCTGCAGGTATTCAGTCTTGGGGTTTACAAAGTCTGTGTAACAACATCACAGAAACTGTCCTGTTGGCTAAAACGGGTGGTTTCTGACAGCTGTCAAAAGAAAAGATGAAGATGCCATAGCTATATGTAGAGCTGTTTTTCAAAGTACATACCAGACAAGAAAGTATGTTGACAGTTACCTAACATTTAGCTTCACAAGTATTCTTAAGAATGATGAGAAATGACCTTTCTCTGTTATTTGTTAGATAATTGTTTAAACAGAGGCTATAAAACTTAATAAATTAAAACGGTATTTACAAAGAACTCACAAAGAGCTATCCAATAATCTTCTGACTTGTTTATTAAAAAGCTTGAAGAACTTAAGCAGCAGAAATTGAGGCTAGTAACATATACTGGTGTCCTATCTAAATAGCTGCTTGCTTCCTAACAGGTTGCCAAATAGTACAATACAACAAGTCACATACATATAGAGAAAAATAATTTCTACCATACTAATACAATTACTGACGTATGTCTGAAGTCTAATTCTAACTAACCTTTAAATTTACTATTGTCAAATGAAAGAACTAGTGGAAGACTTCAGTTATTTAAGTTACATACCAAACTTCATTCTATATAAATATATCAAGCAACTAGTGCTAAAGTTGTTTATTAAAGTAATCACAAAGGGACAATAAAAGATTTACTCCTCTGTAAACAAAATTATAAGCAAACAAGGACTTTCATGTTTATTGATAACTGTCTGAATATAAATTTTCCCACAATGGTCAAACTAAGTACGCACCAGTAGAACATTGTCTATGGCTGTATTTCTTAACCTTTAAGATGTGTGTACTCTGACTCCCCTAATTCCCTAGTCAGGATACTGGCTGGGAAATTCTAAGAGTTGGAATACATGCATCTTAAAGTTGTTGAGGTTGAAAAACAGTGCTCTGTGTCATTAAAGCATGAAAAAGTCCAAGTTTTAAATTAATATTAAGACTCCTGGTGCTCTGTGATACGTAGACAAGTTCTCACGTTAGATAATATAAGTCACAAATTCCATTTACAATACTATTAGTTAAAGAACTCTGAAGCTATAGAAAGACTTAGAAAAAGTGTAGCTATATTATTGGAATTGTATAATTAAGTTATTTAAAATAATATTCTCCCAGCTTGGTTAATGAGACCAAGATAAATGATTTTGAAAGTTGGTGATGATGCTCTTCTCTATTTAAGCAATGATTAATTATCTGTTAAATGTGGATACAAAAAGATTAGCCATCTTAGCTATAAAATTTAGACTCTATTAAAATTATTTTTAATGTCTTCATACCCAACGGAAAAAACTAAACATTCATTGGCCTTTATTATCTGGGATGCATATAAAGATTTTGAGTATGATGGCCCTGTGTATTAACTGCCCTTTAATTTTAATTAAAGGGACAATGTTATTTGATCATTTAATTTTTTATTATCAACCATCTTTCATTTAGCTTTCAATCAATTCATCTGAGTCTTATCATTTCCTATATGTAGAGCCAGGAAACAGTAATGTTGTTTGTTCCCATTGTTATTTGTCTTCGCATTGGAATCTTTGGCTATAAAACCTCAAATTAATTCTGATATGCTGAATATACATTTTACAACTGTATACAGATAATAATGTGCCTCACTTCACTCAAACACATATTCTGTTGTTGAATATAGAAGCCAGAAAGATTTTAGCATGTAGATTTTACACTGTAGCTCTAAGTATATTTACTAGGAATAGTAAATTCCTATACTAGTATAGGATACTAGTATAGTATAGTAAAAATACTAGTATATTTACTAAGTTTTTTGTGAAACTTAATCTCAGGTAAATTGTTTGTACTTTTGAAAATTTAAAGTATACTAGATTAACTGGAATGGCATGTTATTTCAGTAATAAATGTTTAGTTTATTTCTCTTTTTGTTTGGCAAGACACACATTTATAAAATGAACAATGTAATATTTTATTTAATGTACAGAAATTTGATACAGTAAAACCAAAAGTAATAAAACAGATGACATAATAGTATCCAGCAGGATAATTGTCCCAGTAATAAGAAGCATATCCATGAATAACTACACTGTACTGATTTCCTAGTGAAGTGGATAAAAAACCAAATTGGCAGTGAGACAAATAGGCAAGGCATAAGTGGATGAACAAAGGGTTAAGCAGGGACATTTTATTATAAACATGTATCCCTAAGCAGAGTGCATAGAATATATCTGGGATTCTTCAGTATGGAAAAAATGACCTCAAATATTTCTAGACAAATGTACAGAACTGAAAATGATTATATGATTAAAATTATAATCTTAAAATATTTTTTTAAATAATGTGTTTTTTTTGACATATATCATTAGAGAAATTGTCTAGAACAATGTTTCTCAAACTTGGCAACCTGAAGATGTATGAACTTCAGACATCCTAGAACTCCCCTGTCAGCATGACTTCAAGTTGGCAAAGTCTAGATACATATAAACACACTTCAAATTCATGTTGTAAATGTGACATTTTATGTTTGGTAGGCCCCTTAAGAAAGCAAAAAAAAAAAAAAAAGGATAGAAATATATGCATTGATACGATGTATATTATATGTAATCATTTTATGTGTTTATGGCTAAGTTTTGCCTATTTATATCCATTTATTTGTGCCATTTTTTTCATGTGTCCATGTCTATGTCTATACTGATACTTGTTTCCTTGTACTTGTTGACAAACAATTAAATAAACAATTAAACAAACAAACAAACAAATAAGATGTTTTCATTTTGGACTGATGAACATTTGGGAAAAAAGTTATTTTGTTTTTGCATCTGATAATCTGTAAGATTATTGTATGCACAAAGATACAAAAGTTTTTGTAATACATAATGGAGGAATGGTTGGTTTTAAAGTTTTTATTTTATTTTTTTGTTTGTTCGTTCGACAAGCATGTATAAGATAACAGATATAAGTATAAACATGATTATGAATACATGGAATGGATACAGATAAATGTGGAAGTGGGACAGGGACAGCAGGCACATTGGTGTGCTTATGCACGCCCCTTACAGACTTCTTAGGAATGGGGTGAGGTCAACAGTAGACTAATGTTAAAGTTGTGGGTGTTTGGGGATGAAAACCACAGTCAGGTAGTGCATTCCAGGCATTGACCACTCTATTGCTGAAGTTGTATTTTCTGCAATCGAGTTTGGAGCAGTTTACTTTTTAAGTTGGCCATATATGTAGAGATAGCTAATAAAAATTGGTGTTGAAAGGCATAAACAGAGCTGATGAAATGAAATATGGTGCTGAATTGCAAAAGAGAGGGGCATTTTCCCAAGGAGCTAAGCGTTAAATCAGCACTGAGTCCTTGATATACAGAAAGAGACCTAGAAGGGATTCTCCCTAAAACTTCTTAGGATTTTTATGATAGTTATGTAGAATGTGTTTTACTCTGATGTGATTCCTGTCTATTGGTAATCCATTGTGTTGTTCTTGGTTCCTTGTGCCTGAAAAATGGGCGAACAAATAATTTTTAAAGAATAAAGTGTAATAAAACAATGCAACCACAAGCATCAATGAATCCATGAATTTTGAAGAGCTGATTGTACACTTATCTTGCCTGCCTTAAACTTTCTTTCAGATCAATGTTCCTATACAATAGTAAAATGGACTATATACAGATGGGTCTATATCACACTCAGTCATAAGCATACAATTTTTCACTATACTTGCTCAGTCATGGATATAAAAAATTGCAAACAAAAAAACAAGTACATAGGCAGCTTTTCTTAATATTATGCCATTTTGGATGCCTGTTGTCCAAACGTATAACAACAATTTGTAGCTATCTTTTCACAAAGATATGCCTTTCATTTCCGATCCACCCTAATGTGTGCATACTAGGACTGAGAAAATATTTTAAAATGCATGCAAGCATGTTCCTGAATTCCATGCCCATCAATGTCATGACAGGTTTTATTTTAGTCCATGACACTATTTACTATGGATCAATCCTGATATTTAAGTTACATTAAGATCTAAAAATGATTTGTGCATATAATGCCCTATAATGAAAATTATGCAGGTATTTATCAAATGATACATTTGATAACAACCACTTTAGCAGGAACAAAGAAACTGAGTCATTATGTTTAATACTATATGATTATATCCACTTTATTGCTTTCTAAATATTGGCACAGTTTATGACATCATAAGGAAGACATATTTTTCATCGGCTCAATGATAGCTGTTTTAAGAATAGCAACATTTCTAAACAAATGAAAGTTATTTGACAAAGGATGTCAAGCAGATGTTTAGGGTAAACATAACATGGAGTTTAAAAGTATGATCATGATATTGCTGGGCAGTGACTAATATCTGTGAGATAAAATAAATCCTACACTGAAGATTATAGATTTCAAAATTCTGATCCCTCCCCCCCCCCACCCCGCAAGTTGGACAAATTCAAGTGGCTTGTAAACCAATTAACATTTTCCAGCATAATGGTTAAAAGTGCAACAGGTTGCAAACACTGATTCATGAAAGGTTATATCCCAGGACATTCTACAGAGAAAATGCAAATTTAAAATATCCTGAGCTTAATTGCTTAAATGTCAGATATTGTAAAATGCAACTCCACCTACTATGAAATGGGAAAAAAAAGAGCAGCTGTGGCCCCTAGTAGAAGTATGCTGAACGACCCTATGCATAAATACTTACATTTTTAAAAATTCCACAAAATTCAATTATGTTTTAAATTGTATCTTTTAGATAATACTCTATAATGAATATATCTGCTGCTGCACCCCCCTCCGATCCCCACACAAAGCAAACTGACACACACCATAAACACATGGCAAGACCTCAAACTCAGAGCCAAACCAAAGCCTGGGATGTGGTATCACAGCCATCTGCTCAGGACATTACGTCAAAAAACTCAGGATATCACAATACTAGAATTTAGGATGTTAACACACAGCCCATTGCCCAGGTCGTTAAAATACAAAAGACTAAAGGGCACACATCAAGGACCTCACCCAAACAGGATATTATGAAACAGCTGACTAATCTGCAAGCACCAACTCCATCAACTAATCAAGATGTAACAACACAGGCAACCAACCCGCTCACAGCAACAAAGCCAGCACCCCACACCTCCCCATCAGTATTTATAGAGAGATAGCACCTCCGATCACGCTTTCCTCAGCAGCCTGAAGAGACCAGCCTGAAGATGACAAGTGGGACTTCGTCAAAATGTCGCCAAGATACTCTCAATCTTATATGGGAAATTACCTGAATACACCAAAACTATCCAGCTCTATATTTTCTATCTTACGCACACCATGAAACAAAAACAAAAATAATTTAAAGCAAATATTCCAACTTTTAAAGTTAGCAAATAAAATAAAATAAATTGGTAAAAGAAAATAGAGAGCAAAGATTTTTTAAAAAGAGCAGGGATGACTTAAGGTTAAAAGACTGGGGGAAAAAAAAGATCTTTAGCTGAGACAGAAAAAGTTGTAAATGGAGCACCTGGCAAATAACCTTTGTAAAGGTTATTCAAAAGCTGAGATGGCACCATGGAAAAAGGCTCTTAAATCCTCCTTAGCCATGAAATCCTGAACTAACTGTCTATAGCTACAATATGGATGTTGACAACACTACCTTCAACACTACCTCAGCTCCACAAGACAGAGATAATATTATTAGGAAGTGATGCAGTTTTCTCAGTTGCTTCGCTTAAAACATACAAATTAATTAATTAATTAATTAATTAATTAATTAATTAAATTTTTATGCCGATGGACTCAGGCCGTGCACAGCCATAGTAAAACCACATATATCACAAAATTTAAAAACAGTTTAAAACATATTAAATAATTTGGCCCTATATTAAAACTCAAAAACTAAAACACCCATTCAAATTCCTTATTTAACCAGCCCAGCCTGTTAGAACAGTAAAGTCTTAAGAGCACAGCGAAAGGTACGGAGGTCAGGAATCATACGTATCCCCAGGGGCAGTTCATTCCAGAAGGCGAATGCCCCCACAGAGAAGGCTCTTCCCCTGGGGGTCACCAGTTGACATTGTTTGACTGACGGCAGCCTGAGGAGTCCCTCTCTGTGGGAGCATATTGGTCAGTGGGAGGCAATTGGTGGCAGAAGGCGATCCCATAGGTATCTGGGTCCTAAACCATGGAGCGCTTTGAAGATGGTAACCAACACCTTGAATTACACCCGGAAGACCACCGGGAGCCAATACAGCTCGCGCAGGAGAGGTGTCACATGGGTGCGTCATGTCACTCCCATAATCACCTGCGCAGCTGCATTCTGGACCAGTTGGAGCCTCCGAGTGCTCTTCAAGGGGAGCCCCATGTAGAGAGTGTTACAGTAGTCCAGACGGGATGTGACGAGGGCATGAGTGACCATGTGCAGCATGTCCCATTCCAGAAAGGGACGCAACTGTTAAATCAGGAGAACCTGATAGAAAGCCCCCCTGGTGACAGCTGTCATATGATCTTCCAAAGACAGCCATGTGTCCAGGAGGACACCCAAATTGTGAGCCCTCTCTGAGGCAGCCAAAGTCTCACCCCCAATAGTCAGCGATGGAACCAGCTGGCTATACCAGGACGCCGGGAGCCATAGCCACTCAGTCTTGGAGGGGTTAAGTCTGAGTCTGTTTCTCCCCATCCAGATCCACATGGCCTCCAGACATCGGGACATCACTTCAAGGGCATCATTGGGGTGGTCTGGGGTGGAGATGTACAGATGAGTATCATAAGTGTACTGATGGCACTTCACCCCAAAACCACAGATGATCTCCTCCAGCGGCTTCACATAAATGTTGAACAAAAGGGGCGAGAGGACCGACCCTTGCGGCACCCCACAAACAAGGCACCTCAAGGTCAACCTCTATCCCCCTGCCAACACAGACTCTGTCCGACCAGAGAGGAAGGAGGAGAACCACCACAACACGATGCCCCCCATACCTAATCCCTCCAACTGGCACAGCATGATACTATGGTCGATGCTATCAAAAGCTGCTGAGAGGTCTAATAGGACTAGGACAGAGGAGAACCCCTGTCCCGAGCCCTCCAGAGATCATCAACCAATGCGACCAATGCTGTTTCTGTGCTGTATCCTGGCCTGAAGCCCAACTGGTATGGATCTAGATGGACAGCTTCATCCAGGTACCGGGGGAGCTGCTGCGCCACCACACTCTCAACAACCTTTGCCACGAAGTGAAGGTTGGAGACTGGACGATAGTTTGCTAATATAGCCAGGTCCAGGGAAGGCTTCTTGAGGAGGGGCCTCACCACTGCTTCTTTAAGGGCGGAGGGGAAGAAACTCTCATTCAAAGAAGCATTAATAATCATCTGGAGCCAGCCTCGTATGACTGCCTGGGAGGCCAGCACCAACCAGGAAGAACACGGGTCCAATAAATATGTGGCAGAGCTCAGCCTACCCAGAATCCTGTCCATGTCCTCGGGAGTCACTGAGTCAAACTCCTCCCAGATAATACTCTCAAGACTCACCTCCGTCACCCTATCTGAACCCACCCAATCAGAGTCCAGGCCTTCCCGAATCTGAGCAATTTTATCATGCAGGTGTTGCACAAAATCCTCAGCCCTATCCTTCAAGGGGGTCTTCCCGTGCTCCCACCTGAAGTAGGAAACAGGGCGGATGGGCGGTTCTCTGCAGACACAATAAGAGCAGAAAAATAATTTGATTTTGCCACTCTTATCACCACTAGGTAGATCTTGATATAGGACCTCACCAGTGTTTGGTCGGATTCGGAGCGTCTGGCCCTCCAATCAGTCTCCAGGCGACTTTTCTGGTGCTTTATTTCCCTCAGCTCCTCAGAAAACCAGGGAGCCAATTGGGATTGGCACCGGGTCAGAGGACGACATGGTCCAAAGCTCCAGGGGCTGCATTATCCCAGGTAGCCACCAGTTCTTCAGTCAAATCGTGAGCCAGAGCCTCAGGGAATGGCCCAAGCTCTGTCAGGAACCTATCAGGGTCCATTAGGTGCCTGGGACGGAACCACCTGATTGATTTCATCTCCCTGAGGGAAGCAGCTCGAAAGTCTAATTGAAGGAGTGAATGATCTGTCCATGACAAGGGTTTGATAACTAAACCCCCTATTTCTAGATCATTCAACCACTGACCAGAGACAAAATCAAGTCCAGAGTGTGTCCCCCTGTGTGAGTAGGGCCTTGAACTAACTGAGTCAGGTCCATTGCTGTCATGGAAGCCATGAACTCCCGAGTTCTCTCTGATGTTTCACCGACAGATGGCAGGTTGAAATCCCCCATGACCATAAGTCTGGGGGTATCCACTGCCACCCCGGCTATTACGTTGAGCAGCTCAGGCAGGGCTGCTGCTATGTGGCAGGGAGCCAGGTACACAGTCAGCAAGCCCATCTGCACCCCATGACCCCACTTCACAAGGAGGGACTTACATCCAGCTATCTGAGGCACAGTGGTCTCCCTTGGACAAAGACTTTCCTTAATAATAGCCGCCACCCCTCCGCCCCTCCCCTGAGCCCTCAGCTGATGGAATGCATGGAAGCCTGGTGGGCACATTTCAATGAGGGGAACCCTCCCTCCTGCCCCGGGGGGGAGGGTTCCCCTCATTGAGATAATGCAGTGAAGGGCATTCACATGAACAAAAGTATAAATACCATGTCTCTCTCTCCACAATTCTCCAAGGTTTGAGACTAGAAATGGAGGACAGTACTCACCACTTTCCCTGATAGCTGTTATCTGAGCGAAAAGTATGGTTGCAGAACCATATGGAATAGTTAAATTTATTATTTATTATTGAATTTCATTTATGGCAATATTTCATTTTCTTCTATTTATAAAAAAAAGAGTAAAACTACATTGTGTATGTGTATGCACGCACACACATTTATCTTTAATTGCATATTATCAATGGCCCTTGAAGTATGTTATAACAAAATACTATTGGAATTAAGAATCCATGTGAATTGGGACAAGCTGGAAGAGTGGAGCACATCTTATTTAAAATTAATTATTGTAGAAACATCAGGACTCTTTTCTGGCTCTTCTGTTTATTCCATTTCCAGGGAGGTCTAAACAATTTTATGCCTGATATCAGTTGTCTGATAAAATAAATAAACAAGCAAATCCAATGTGGAGCAAACAGCAAAATATTTCCCTGTTGCAATTAAAAGAAGTGTATAACTGAGGGTGAAGGTTTGTTCTCTGAGCTTGTGGGTTAGTTTCCGAATGTTTCGTTACCAGGCTTGGTAACATCTTCAGCAGAGTTTAGGGGATGTCAGTGTCAGTGTTCTGTTTATAAAGGCTTTAGGTGTGAGTCATCAGTGAGCTTCTTGTGATGGGTCTTATGAGAGGGAGGTTACATCAGGTCCAGGTGATTGGGAGGTGAACTGCTGGGATATGTACAGTCAGGTCCAGAAATATTGGGACATCAACACAATTCTAACATCTTTGGCTCCGTACACCACCACAATGGAGTTGGAATGAAACAAACACAACGTGCTTTAACTGCAGACTGTCAGCTTTAATTTGAGGGTATGTACATCCAACTCAGGTGAACGGTGTAGGACTTACAGCAGTTTGCATATGTGCCTCCCACTTGTTAAGGGACCAAAGGTAATGGGACAGAATAATAATCATAAATCAAACTTTTCCTTCTTAATACTTGGTTGCAAATTCTTTGCAGGCAATCACAGCCTGAAGTCTGGAACACATAGACATCACCAGACGCTGAGTTTCATCCCTGGTGATGCTCTGCCAGGCCTCTACTACAACTGTCTTCAGTTCCTGCTTGTTCTTGGGGCATTTTCCCTTCAGTTTTGTTTTCAGCAAGTGAAATGCATGCTCAATGGGATTCAGGTCAGGTGATTGACTTGGCCATTGGCCACATTCCACTTCTGTCCCTTCAAAAACTCTTTGGTTGCTTTTGCAGTATGCTTTGGGTCATTGTCCATCTGCACTGTGAAGCTCTGTCCAATGAGTTCTGCAGCATTTGGCTGAATGTGAGCAGATAATATTGCTCAAAACACTTCAGAATTCATCCTGCTGCTTTTGTCAGCAGTCACATCATCAATAAATACAAGAGAACCAGTTCCATTGGCAGCTATACATGCCCATGCCATGATACTACCACCACCATGCTTCACTGATGAGGTGGTATGCTCAGGATAATGAGCAGTTCCTTTCTTTCTCCATACTCTTCTCTTCCCATCACTCTGGTACAAGTTGATCTTGGTCTTATCTGTCCATAGGATCTTGTTCCAGAACTGTAAAGGCTTTGTTAGATGTTGCTTGGCAAATTCTAATCTGGGCTTCCTGTTTTTGAGGCTCACCAATGGTTTACATCTTGTGGTGAACCCTCTGTATTCACTCTGGTGAAGTCTTCTCTTGATTGTTGACTTTGACACACATACACCTACCTCCTGGAGAGTGTTCTTGATCTGGCCAACTGTTGTGAAGGGTGTTTTCTTCACCAGGGAAAGAATTCTTCGGTCATCTACCACAGTTGTTTTCCGTGGACTCCCGGGTCTTTGGGAGTTGCTGAGCTCACCGCTGCATTCCTTCTTTTTGAGAATGTTCCAAACAGTTGTTTTGGCCACGCCTAATGTTCTTGCTATCTCTCTGATGGGTTTGTTTTGTTTCTTCAGCCTAATGATGGCTTGCTTCACTGATAGTGACAGCTCTTTAGATCTCATCTTGAGAGTTGACAGCAACAGATTCCAAATGCAAATAGCACACTCAAAATGAACCCTGGGCCTTTTATCTGCACATTGAAATTGGGGTAATGAAGGAATATCACACACCTGGCCATGGAATAGCTAAGAAGCCAATTGTCCCATTACCTTTGGTCCCTTAACAAGTGGGAGGCACATATGCAAACTGCTGTAAGTCCTACACCATTTACCTGAGTTGGAAGTACATACCCCCAAATTAAAGCTGACAGTCTGCAGTTAAAGTGCATTGTGTTTGTTTCATTCCAACTCCATTGTGGTGGTGTATAGAGCCACAGATGTTAGAATTGTGTCGATGTACCAATATTTCTGGACCTGACTGTAGCTTGAATGGATTGGTTGAGAATCGGTGTTATCTCTGGTGGGCTGTATGCTTGATTTGGATTCTGAGGGGTTCGTAGGCTGGTTGTAGATCAAAGTGTCTGTCAATAGAATTGCTTGCGGAGTGCCAGGCTTCGATGAACTCACAAGTGTGGCAGGTGGTAGAGTGGCTGATGATTTTTGTGTTGCTCCAATTGAACTGGTGCTGTTTGGTGTCAGTATGGGTAGGGATTAAGGACTTGGGATCGTGGTCTTTGACTGCCAGCTGATGTTTGTGGATCCTGATTTTTAATTGATGTTATGTTTGTCTTACACAGAATTGGTTGCAATGGTTATAGTTGATTTTGTAGATTATGTTTCTTTCATCCTTGTGTACAGTTATTAGCAACCAGCTATGATCCTATTGGTTTGAGGTCTGAAAAATAATTTATTTTAACCTGGTATAATATATTTACTGCATGCTAGATCTTTTTATTTTTATTGAATTTTTAGACATTCTCAGCTAATAAATAATAAAAAATAAGGCTAAATCGTCTTAGATTGATTTGAGATTATATGACATTAAAATACTTAACATGTTTTTGTAATATCATTTTATCTGTTTTATTTCGAATGCTCATCAATGATATTAAAGGAGTGCAAACCCTAATCACGCTGAGTCACAGTCCTATAGATTTTCCAGATGCAGGGATATTTTAATGTCTAGTTTTCAGTGAGATTATATTTGCCAAGATAGTACACAATTTGGGATCTTTCTGAACTTTCAGGTCCTGTTCAAATAACAAGTGATGGTTGCAGCCAGATGCCTTCATTTCATGCATCAGTTGCACCTGTTCCTAGACCATGAGGGTCTTTTCATAGACTAGGGTTATGGCAGGGGTGGAATCCTACCGGTTGAACAACTGGTTATCTGAGTATGCGCGCACCAGACACAGGCTGCACTTTTACATAAAATTGAACTTCCGTGTTTCAAACAAGGAAAGGAGCAAGGAAAACAGCTGAGGAGGGCCAATTCAATCTGCCGCCCCTGATTAGCTGGGTTTCAGAAGCAGAAATAAAGATCAGTATAACCCAGGGGTGGGCAGGCGGGCCCACTTTCACAGCAACAGAGAACCAGTTTGTTCTCAGCAGGAAGTGGGAACTATCAATTTGGCCAAAGTGGTCAAAACCGGTAGAATCCCATCACTGGGTTATGGTTATCTTGCATGAGAATTTCTACAGAACACTTATACAAAGTTCTCTTTGAAGACCACTTCAGATTCACTGAGCCATTTGAATATCCAGATATTCAAATGGCTCAGAACACCTTTAAATGAGTCTTGAGGATCTAGTTTTTTCTCTGGGATGAGATATATACTTTATGTGGAAAGTTTTGTGCCTTTTTAGGTAAAATGTTTCATTCCACATGTTTATGTGGAAAATTTCAGTGGGTTAACCATCTTTTTTTTAATTGTTGGGTGTTCTATTTTTTTTTAAATGTGTGTTTTTCTGATGGCTTTAGAATTGTGAATTATCAATCAATCACATTAAAAATAAAAATAGCAATTCCTTTATTTTCCTTCCAAAAAAAATCTATGACTCACTATCTTGTGCACAGATTTTGCACTTTTTCAAAATTGTTAAGCTATTCAAGTAAGCAAAAGGGAATGAAACATTTATCTCTGTCAGGTAATAATTCATCTTCTAAGTAAGCTTTAATTCAGATTTTTACAATTAATTAACTATCAAGTTAATCATTATACACATAAGGCATTTAAATTAATCTATAGAGAATGATGGGAAAAGAATAATGTTTTGAAGATCCATTTCAAATTAATTATTAGATTAATGAGTATTCCACAAGGGCAATTGTGTGATGACCTCCTCTGATGACTTAAGGAAAAGCATATCTATCTACATAATGAAGAAACAAAGGGAGTGACATATTTCACTGAGAAAGCTCTATGGATTTCAAAGGATTAATATACATTCAATTTATCCCTTTTCTATAGTTTAAAATTATAAAGTATGAATAAATTTGGCATTTAAAGATTCTATTTGATAAACATTTTGTGTTTCTGTTTGTAAGGTTTCTCTGGGTGAGTTAGCATTTAGAACTATCTTCAGAATTTTGTTTATTCTCCAGGCCTAAAATTAACACACAACCTACTGTTACACTTCTGAAGTATATGTGTAAAAAGATTGTGTAATCATGATTTAGATTCCTCAGAATGCAATGATTTTCCTCCCTTTTTATTTTCCTTTTACATAAATGCCACAGTCACTTGTATTTTTTGTTTTACCCACTCTCAGTGCTTATTAATAGAAGACAAATGCAAATAGGAAAGATAATCTAAAATGTTCTTGTAGAAATATCTTACTTTCATGAAATATTTAAATAGCCTAAATTGTATTTTAAACATTTTTTACTGCTGTTTCATTTACTTGCTCTCTCAGAAATATATCAAATAGACCTAAATTCATCATTAGTTTTCTAATCTTTGGATGGGCAAAAACAGCTAGAAATCCCAGAAATTGATACACTGGATAATATTATTAGATCAATTGTGTCTATCAGTTATGACCCCAATGTGGTAGTGGAAGAAAGATAGGCAGCATTCTTCATTATGATAATGAGTACCATGTTCCTCACAGTTATGGGCAAAAAGCAATAGCAATATAATAGACATAAAGATTAGGATGCAATTTATCAAAAGGAATTTTGGTTCAGGAATATAGTTAATACAAAAGATGTTCTGAAAACCTACCATCCTGAATAGCTAACTCATTTAGTTATTTCATACGTCTTCATGAGATGGGCATCTCTCTCTCTCTCTCCCCCCTCCCCCCCCGGGGGGGGACTATTTTAGGGGCAAAGAGATGTTAGCCATGTCCTGTATTTAGAATAGGGAAGGGTGTGGAGAGTTTAATAAGTTGGGAGGACACAGAAAGCCTAAGGATGGATAATTCTTTGCCTGATCCCAGGTTACTGCATGGTAACAGTACATTGTACTGTTTCTGAGGATTGCCTTTAACATTTATTTCATGTTAAACTATACAAGCTTCTTCATATAAACTTTCAGCCAGCCATTTCAATAGATCCGGAAGGAATGTTGAGTTCGAGTGTGTATGTCTTTACAGGGATTATTGCCCCAAAGATGATAGACATCTTGATGGTATTTGAGAGCATCTTGGTATAGCTCTCCTTTCTTCTATTTCATATAAAACATTATTCTGCCTGATGATAATATTAATATGGAAAAGTCTTTTTATCCTGTAATGGTAGCTGTCCCTAAGAGATGAAAAGACTGTTTGACAGTATCATTCTATTTAGTGCTTGATGAAAGCTTTAAATGAATTTTTCACTTGTAATTACTAATGTTATCTGATCATGCTTGATTGATCTGATATTTCATTTTTTTTAATATTATTATTATTAGGTGTTTTTTTTTTACTGCACCACTCTAAAGACTTAGTAGTTTAATAAATATAGCATTGCCTTACTTAATCCTCACAGTATTTCTGTTAAAATAAGTCAAAGAGAAAATCTTCTGTAATTCAGAAGGTATATCTCATCTTTTAAGAAACTGTTACGGTGGTTTTTCTAAGTTGGCATTTTATTCCAAAAAAGGAAACATAAAATATAAAAGAAGAGTTGTAAAAGGTCATCCAATGAATTTAGTGGCTTACCTTGAATTAACCAATGATTGTTGGCAGCTAAAGCCAATGCTATAAACATTATATGATAACATTTGATGCAAAATGCTAATCTTGTTAATATGACATCTACTGATCCATATCATAGAAACAAAATAGTAAAGAAGAATGAAGACCATTTTTTTTCTTCTACTGTTATTATATGCTTAGGGGATTCATCAGTTTTAAAGAAAAATTTAAAATACTGTATTATGCATTTTATCTGATTTTGCTTTATAGCTCCATTGTATTGAATTATATTTTTACAAGAGCAACATATTGTTGATTGATCAAATCACGATTAATAATTGTATTTGGGTCAAGATTTATTCTGTGTTAATTGAATTTTCAAATGAGACAAATTTATCAGATTGTCATGAAATTAAAAAGTTCATATGAGCCTGGTCAGTGGTGAAATCAAATTTTTTTACTACTGGTTCTGTGGGCATGACTTGGTAGGCATGGTGTAGCTTGGTTGACGTGGCTTGGTGGGCATGGCATAGGAAGCATACTGCAAAATCCCTATTCCCTCCCCACTCCTGGGAGAAGGATATTGCAAAATCTCCATTCCCATCCCCCTCTGGGGCCAGCCAGAGGTGGTATTTGTAGATTCTCTGAACTGCTCAAAATTTCTGCTACCGGTTCTCCCGAACCTGTCAGAACCTGCTGAATTTCACCCCTGAGCCTGGGTGAACTAAAATCAAGGCAAGGCCATCTGAGTTTTTCAATGCAATAGTAATATATAAAGCTGGAGAGATCCCCAGAAAATGGAAGCAAGTAGGAATGATTCATCATGATCTTTGGATGACCGAGTACTTGCCTGGAAAGAGAATCCAGAAGATTGTGCTTCTCAGTAAGGGTGGATGGAGTGGTTGCCTCTCCAGTTGCTGCTTGTATTTTTAGGTATGTCTCCGTTTTTAATATTTTTTTTTGAAATCAGTTAATAGCCAGGACCAAAGCTGCTTGTTTAATACCATTTTGCTTGATTACAAATTTAAATTTTCATCATTTTATTCCATAGTTTTAAAGTACTTACTTTTTTGCTACAAAGAAATTGGTGGTGTGGGCTTTTTTTTTTTTTCAGTGAAAAAGGACTTGATCTGATTCATACCAGATTTTTATTCTAATGATTTTGTATTTTACTTGTTTCTCCAAAAGAAGTCCATTGCTTTGTTTTATTTTTGTACATATTCTGCTTTCTTATTTTAAAAAAGACAAGAATTCCCCACCCCACCCCCCTTTTTAATTCTTTTCTTTCAGCTGAGAAAATTATTATCTCAGCTTCTTCTACGGTTACTCTGTTATGGAACATTTATTCTCTTTGTCCTTGAAAAGAACTGTTTTCGCTCTGCTGCAAAAGCTTGGCTACATAAGAAATTTGGACTATATTAAAAACAAAGCAACAATAAATTGAGGAGTTTGAATATTATAAATTATATATTCTCTACAATATCCTGAAAAAGATATATAAGAGAGAGATGGGACTCAGGTGATTTTAATGTTAAAACCTTCCTGAAAGCTTTTGAAAAAAATGTTTGGCAACTTACATTTTAAATGAAAAATTGGATAAAAGATATGATGAATTCATAAAAATTTCAGACCCTCCTAAAGAAGACATCATGATACAGACAACAGTTTTTAAACCAGCCATTCAATTGGATGGATTGGAAACTGATATGCTGTTAACAGACTTAGTAGAGGAGGCTGAAGGGGGCATTAACAAACTGGATCTTCTATGGAAAGCTGAAGGAATTTGTGCAGTAGAGCTACTCTATGCAACTAGAAGACAGTTCTCAAGAGACATTGTGTCCCAATTTGTAAGAAAATTTACTAAATGAGTGCTATGGAGACAGTTGGGGGTTTCAAAATTTTTTACTACCGGTTCTGTGGGTGTGGCTTTGGTGGGCGTGGCAGGGGAAGGATACTGTAAAATCTCCATTCTCACCCTTCCTCCAGAGGAAGGTCACTGCAAAATCCTCATTTTCTCCCAATCAGCTGGGACTTGGGTGGCAGAGAATAGATGGGGGCAGGGCCAGTCAGAATTTTTACTACCAGCTCTCCTAACTATTCAAAATTTCCACTACTAGTTCTCCAGAACTGGTCAGAACCTGCTGAAACCTGCCTCTGTATGGAGATATTCTCAATGGAGACCTACATTTTTGAGAAATGAGAAGCAGTTGTTTGAAAAGATTCCACTTACAATTTTAAAGAAAAGATGATAAACTGAAAGGGGGTTGTTTTTATTATTAAAAATCAATTGATGCTATATGATCCTGGGTGAATTAGAGACAATGGGTGGGTTTATGAGAGAATAGAAGTTGCTTTGTGGACTTTCTGTGAGTTAAATACAATAACAGATTGTTAACAGAGGGCTTTAAAGTTTATCTTCGTTGTTGGGATTACCTGTTATCTTATAGTAAATAGATGGTAGGTCAAATTGGGTGACTGATAATAGATTTCTATATTTGTAACATGTTTTAATGTTATATAGCAATATTGCAAATATAGATGTAGAAGTTCATGAATTGTGGAGCTGTTTTGCAAGGGGCAGGAACAATTATTATTTTTGAAATATTCAACCAGGGAGAATTTTAAATGTATGTTTAACATTCCGTTTTATATACTTTTTATCTTTGTTTTTGTTTCATATTTTTATTCTATATTTTATTTCCAATTTCTAAATAAATAAAAAATGTATTACAGAAATAATATATAAAACTAGATATGTTCCAATAGACATATTTTTTCCCTTTTGTGTATTTTAAACTTACTGTAAATTGTCTTTGTTGCAGCTTTAAAGGATAACATAAATGTAATCTCTAATTCAGCAGCAGTTCAAACAACCTATGATCCTAACCACTTTACATCTGCCCTTTCCACTCCAATGCTTTCCCCCTCACCATGTCAATGAAGAATATTTGACAAATAGGCTGTAACTACAGTATATTCAGCACAATTCACCAGCATTGCCTTGGGTGAACAGATAATTCAGTTAATCGATGTTCCCATCAATTTCTATTTCAGTAATAAGAAAATTTCAAAACTTGGTTATTAAAAGTAAAAATTTAGCATTTTGTTTATTAGTTAGTACAATAAATAGACATAAATAGGAATAAATGTCCATATTACTTGTAGGCAAATGTTTGTTCAAAAGTGAAGATAAAGAAAGTTTCAATAATAGTATGATAATAAATTATTCCTTCCTAATGCTCATTTTGTAATCATTAAAGTCTAATGAGAATCTATCAAAAGAATAGAAAAGGACAGTATATCATGGATGCCAGAACATATTATTTCAATAAGACCCTTGAGGATGTAAGTGTTAGGGAAGAAAAAAAATGACACTTCTTGATTTATTGGAGAGCTTTAGCTTTGCTAAATACCTAATATTGCATTTATTATAATGTATGTCCTGTCATGCCTTATTGATTAAATTAAAAGTTCATCATAAATTAAATATAATATTTTAACAAAACAAATTGAACAATTAGTTTATCTCTAATTGTTTTCAAATGCAGCTGGCTTGACTAGGCATTAATATTGAATGCATAAACAAAATGATATACTGTATATATAATGCCAAACACATAGAATGTTTGTCATGAGAATAGCATTACTTTAATTTTGCAACTGATTAGAAGAAGGCTGATTGGTACAGGAAAATACTGCTTTCCAGAAAGAACAACTAGTTCATTGATCATTGATGATAAACATTAGAATTAACCAGTATTCACCTTAATTAGTAGGAAACATTTTAATAGATGTATTAAGATTGAATATCCTAAATATTTATCTGAGATTTTTTTACCTGGCTCTTTTGCAAAATCAGCTCTCAATAAAACCGTTCTTACTTCTAAACTAAACTAAAAGACAAGGAAGACTCAACATTTTTTAAGGTATGGAATAGATGGTATGAGTGGATAAACCAAAAGAAAAAAGGGTAAAGGTAAAATTCAGTAAGAAATTGAAAGCAACAAATAAACACCGTCATTAAGATAACAGAAGTAATAAGTCGCTGTCTATATACATGTATATAAAGATTTATACATGTTTAGTTTGAATGTTGTGATTTGTATTGTCTTATGTAATTTATGGTTGTGTATACTTTGTACAGTTTTTATCTTTTAATTTCAATAAAGTTTGTTTTTTAAAATTAAAAAAAAATGTTCTTACTTTCAGTCTTGTAATCCAAAAGACATCACACATAAGGGGGAGTTATAAGAAGCAAGTTTTGTGTGCGTAAGATTTCACATTCAATCCTTATCATGTCCTTAGAAACTCATTTCTTGTCAGTGCTGGTTATCATGGACTGGAAGGGCTAATAAACCATTTCAAAATAAAACAATTTCCTGTGTTTCTTTATGCAAATAGAAAAGGCCATGCTCACAATTTACAATAGAGTTGCCTAATATCTAGTGAAAGCCCTTGACCACCTCTTCCATTGGCTGACTTATCCTCCTCTGTTTGAAAGCATAGTATTTTAAACAGAAACCTTCTCTACATACACATGCTTCCCAATTGTTTTGTAATCTGGAAAATCTGAGAAGTAATTTAACACAGCAAATATTTGGTTCCAATTTTGAAAGATGATGAGACAAAAGATGGAACTAAAATTCCCACTTTTTCTTGTCTTCATATGGAAAGGATCATATATACCTGAGAAGTGTACACTATAGTGATTAATTCTGGAGTTATAAGGTGAGTCAGAATACAAGAAAATGATGGGAAGCCTACATACAGATTGGATATTTGAGCAAAAAACACAACAAAAATATTTCAAGAAAAAAATAGAAAAGAAAATTGTAAGAAAACACAGAGGAAAAAAAAGTGAGAGCATTGTAGCAATTATTGTAATCCACTAAGAAGTCTTATTTGTTGGTAACATAATAAGATAAATAAGGAAATAAGGGACAAGTTTTGGACAGGCATGGCAAAAGAAAGTTGGGAAAATGAATGGCAAAACAATTAAGAGTCTAAATCAAATGGGTCAGTGCACTGAAAGGTAGGAGTATGGAAATAAAAGGATAATGAAGATAAACAAACATATGAGTTGTTTGAAGAAGCTGATACTACAAGGGACTTTTGCAATCTGAAGAATACAGATTGGGCGTTTCTCTGTATATGAAATAGGAAATAAATATTATGAATTAATTTGAACTGTACAACTAGAATAAAATTCTATGTACATTGCATAGTATGTCTCATTTGATCAAGAGAATTAACTACATTTAAGGTCTGATATTTAGGTTGCATTTAATTTCTCTATGGATTGGAGTTTACTTAAGATATTTAATATTAAGATCAAAACATATGCAGTGGCTTCTGTATTTTAGTGCAACAACTACTTTTTATTCCAGGTCATTGTTTTCCTTTCAAGTAAAAAAGTCAATTGGGAAAATATTTTGAAGAAGTCATGCTCAGATCTTCAATATCTGATGCAAATTATTCAGGTCAGTATTTGAGCTCTACATTGCCCTGGTCAAATGATTTTGAGAAGCTGTCTTGTATATTTAGTGGAGAGGAATAATAACTTAAATCTGTAAAGTTACACCAGAATTATTTCATGAGCAGTATAAAAGCAGTAGAATTTAAGGTGAAGAAATTAGTAAATATCACATAGATTATTATTAATGGATAACAAGGGGTATGTAGTAGTTTTGAATGTCCTGCATTTACCCTGAAACCACACCTACCTCCTGCCCAGGAGTATGGTTTATCTTGTTTGTGTTAGTTATAGAACTTTTCTAACTGGCACCATCCATCTTTCTAAATCAGTATTTTTTTCAATTTCAGCAATTTTAAGGTGTGGATTCCAACTCCAGAAGTCTCCACATCTTAAAACTGCTGATGTTGAGAAGCATTGTCCTAGATAAAGGAAGTGAAGTCTCCTCCTCCTTAACACCACCAGTTTATGAGACAGCATAGACACTTAATTGCTCATAAATTGACAATAACAAGGAAAAGTAAACTCTTTAGTGCCACCTCTCGGCTCCAGGAGCTTTGAACTGTGTACTAACTCTTTCTGAAGAGAGAAAAGCAAAAGCATTAATCTCAAGGTTCAAAAACTATTTTATTTTTCTTTATTTTCTTATTAATAAACATAAAAAAGCATTTTTTCTTTTACCCTAAGATAATCAAAAGCCCAGACAGTCTCACTTGGCTGAAATATCCATTTAGCGCTGATAAGATCACTAACAATACTTCAAATGCTCAGCCTTGCATACAATGCTCCAGGGAAAGTGGACATAAGTAGTTTATCTTGAACAAAATGCTTAAGAATAGTTTGTACAATGACAGTAAACTTTTGACAAAAATATCAAAAACAAATTCTATAAAGCATACTAGAGCTTCTAAAGAAGGCATCTGAGTGGAAATCTTGACATAAAAATTTATTTTACCTCAAAGAGGAGATAATTCTCCTGAATTTTCTTTTCCAGTTAGCTGGACAGTGACTCCATGGATTACAACCTTGAATCTAAATTTCAAGAGCACTCTCCTTAGTTCCTATTGATTCTCTAGAGCATTCTGGGTCACAGTTTGATACCTTCTCTTACCTCTAGCCAGAGATACTTATCTCTGCTCTTGTCACAGGCCCCAGACAGCCCATGCTGTCCATCTAAACCTCTTGAAACCTTCTCTTCAAAGCATTTCTTATTCTCTGCTCCCTGAAGATTTTCTTAGCTCATGTTCAAGAGCCTTCCTTACCTCCAATCCCAGAGAAGATTACCTTCATTCATAACACAGTTTCTTTCCACATTATTCAGGTTATTTGTTTCCCCTGGAATTCAACTCATCAAAATTGTTATGTCCTTATAAGGACATCCACCGGGGGATTGGTCGATTCCACCGGCGGGAGGTTTAAACTGTTGTCATTGGCCAGCGGGCATGCCTGAGCAGGATATAAGGAGGCTCAGCAGCCCAGCCGGCAGTTCAGTTTGCACTCTTAATAAAGGTTCTGAACGGACAGCTGAGTCGCGTTTCTTTCCGGCGCCGAGCTAACACTGGCGACGAAGGACTGAAGAAGAACCGACGAGCAGCAGCACGACCGCAACTGCCATCCAAGAGCTGAATCACTTGAGCAAGTCACTGAACCATGTCGGGACCCCAAATTTCTCTGGCTCCATTCAATCCAAGCCAGGAGAAATGGAAGTCCTTCATGGTGTGATTCCGACAATTCCTGGCGGGCAGCGGCTTCACAGACTTGGACGACAACAGGAAGAGGGCTCTCTTCCTGGCCCACTGCGGATCCGAAGTTCTGGAGATGGCGATGGACCTTGTGGCACCCAGAGACATCGAACAGATGCCTTGGTCCGAGCTCCAAGTCGTCCTCCAAGAACACTACGTGCCCACGAGCACTCCTCTAGCCAACCGCTTCGAATTCCATCAACGGAATCAGCACGAAGGGGAAACTTTCAAGGAGTTCGTATCGGCGCTCCAGAAGATCGCGGCCAGCTGTGAGTTCGAAAACGTGGACGTCCAGCTGCGAGACCGGATCGCCTTCGGCATGAGGGACTGTACAGTCCAAAAGAAGTTCCTCAGCCGAAAAAAGATCTCCCTCAAGGACGTCATCGAAGAAGCTACCGCGGCGGAAACGTCCGACAGAGCGGCAGCAGCGATGCGACGATCAAAAGGGATCCACAAGATCCACAGAGACCACCCGCAGTCATCCGAAGACATCTCCACGTGCTCGGAGTCAGATGGGGAAATGGCCGTCCATAAGGTCACGAGGCCCCAAAGGCGGGAAAACCAACAAGATGGCAGCCGAGAGGACAGATGCGCCAGCTGCAAAGGGGACCACCCTCGCGCCAGATGTCGCTGGCGAGACGCAACCTGCCGACGCTGTGGACGGAAAGGCCACATCGCCGAGGCCTGCAGAGCGGCAGAACCAACATTCGAACGGCAAAGACCTGCGGACCGCGAATACCAAAGGTCATCTAGACGATCCCAGCAGCTGAGGCGGAACGACGAGCGGAAATCCAACGGCCGGCAAGTCAACAAGACGACCATCGCCCACACCGCAGCTGAGGGATCCGAAAAATTCCACGTGACCGTCCACGTGGAAGGGGCCCCATGCCCCATGGAGATAGACTCTGGCTCACCATTCTCCATCATTGCCTGGCACAACCTCAAGAAATTCCAGCCCAAAATAGCGAAGGGAAAATTGAAGCAATCCAGGCAAAGTTGGTAGATTTCGGCGGCCACCCCATTGGCATCCTGGGACGCACAAACATCAGGGTGCAATACAAAGAGTTCAACGGAGTCCTCCCCATCGCCATCGTCAAGGACGCCCGACCGACCCTACTTGGAGTGGAGTGGTTCAGGCCACTAGGGCTCACAATTGGCGGAATAAACCAAATCAGGACTAGCCAACTCGACAAACTCCTAGAAGACTTCCAGGACGTCTTCGATGGGAGCTTAGGTAAATTCCTGGGGAAACCCATTTCGCTAAATTTAGACCCCCAAATCAACCCAATTCGGCTAAAGCCCCGCAGATCCCGTTTGCCCTTAAACCAAAAGTGGATGCACAATTGGATAAACTAATCGCCCAGGGCATCCTCGAACCGATCGATCACGCTGCATGGGAGACTCCCATTGTGACCCCCATGAAGCCAGATGGATCAGTGCGCATCTGCGCTGATTATAAGTGCACCATCAACCGTGCGTTGCAGCAGAGCGCATATCCGGTGCCAGTGGTGCAACATCTGTTGCACTCACTAGGCAAAGGATCAATTTTCGCCAAACTGGACCTGGCGCAGGTGTACCAGCAGCTGCCAGTGGACCAGACAACTGCGGAGGCGCAAACAATTGTCACACACCGGGGTGCCTTTAAATGCAACAGGCTCCAGTTCGGAGTCAGTGCCGCCCTGGGGATTTTTCAATCGATGATGGAACACCTTCTCCAAGGCATTCCAGGGGTGGTGCCCTACTTTGATGACGTCCTAGTCTCAGGGACATCGGAATCCCAACTAATGGAACGGCTCAGGCTTGCCCTGCAGCGGTTCCAGGCGAAGGGACT
This sequence comes from Masticophis lateralis, assembly GCA_030761175.1. NCBI lineage: Eukaryota > Metazoa > Chordata > Lepidosauria > Squamata > Colubridae > Masticophis > Masticophis lateralis. The sequence continues at coordinate 36,813,218 of JAUDYJ010000006.1, read as the reverse complement.
ACGGGTCCGACGGGACAAGTGCGTGATCGGAGTCAGGGAAGTCGAGTTCCTGGGCTATTTAATTGATAGCCAGGGCATCCACCCCACTAAAAACAAGGTGAGGGCTATACACGAGGCTCCAGCCCCCAAAAACAAAACGGAGCTTCAGGCTTTTCTGGGACTACTTAATTTCTATAGTGTGTTCTTACAACAGAAAGCCACCGTTGCTGAACTACTACACCGACTCCTAGGGAAGGCGGCACCTTGGAAGTGGGGGAGCGAAGAAGAGGAAGCCTTCCAGAAAGCCAAAAGACTCCTATCCTCCGACAGCCTCCTCATCCAGTACAACGGAGAGCTACCACTAACCTTGACCTGCGACGCCTCACCCTACGGGGTCGGGGCCGTCCTAAGCCACCAACTACCGAACGGGACGGAAGCACCAATCGCCTTCTTCTCCAAAACGATGTCCCCAGCGGAGAGAAACTACGGCCAGATCGACAAGGAAGCGCTGGCGATGGTGGCGGGCGTAAAGTGATTCCATGAATACGTATATGGAAGAGCTTTTACAATCGTCACCGACCACAAGCCCCTACTGGGCCTCCTCGCGGGGGACAAACCCACCCCAACCTTCATGTCACCCAGGATGACACGCTGGGCCATCTTCCTGTCAGGCTACAACTACCGCCTGGTCCACCGGCCCGGAAAAGTCATTGGAAACGCCGACGGCCTCAGCAGGTGCCCACTGAACGAGCAGATCGAGGACCCAGCACCTACACTCGGCCTCCACCACATCGACGATGACCAGTCCAGCCCGGTGTCCTCATCCACGGTAGCACAGCACACCGCTAAAGACAGGATCCTCAGGCAAGTCGTATCGTGGGTCTTGCGGGGATGGCCAGAAGAAACACAGAAGCAAGAATTTGCCCCATACCAGAGAAGGCAGCAAGAGCTCACCACAATGCAAGGCTGCCTCCTCTGGGGCGACCGGGTGGTCATCCCCCCATCATTACAAAAACGGACTTTGCAAACCCTCCACTGCGGTCACCCAGGGATCGTCAGAATGAAGGCCCTAGCACGGAGTTACGTCTGGTGGCCCGCCTTAGACAAAGACATTGAGGCGTGGATTGCCAAATGTGACCCGTGCCAGGCAACAAGACCAGCATCCCCGCAAGCACAACTGACAGAATGGGAACAACCATCTGGACCGTGGTCGCGAATTCACATCGATTTCGCCGGGCCGATGAACGGGAAATCCCTCCTGATCGTGGTCGACGCATTTTCCAAGTGGCTCGAAGTTATAGCCATGCCCTCTACAACGACGGAAGCCACCATCAGAGCCCTACGACGACTCTTCGCCACGCACGGCCTCCCGGACACCCTCGTCTCCGACAACGGGCCACAGCTGACGGCGAAGGTGATGGAAGAGTTCCTGGCCGGCCACGGAATCAGGCACACGCTCATCGCCCCTTACAGACTGGCCGGAAACGGACAGGCCGAGAAAATGGTGAGGCTGACTAAAGAGACACTGACCAGAATGGGCAACGGGGACTGGCAAGAACAAATTGACCAGTTCCTCTTGACCCAACACATCACCTCCCACACCACAACGAAGAAAAGCCCGGCAGAGCTACTGATGGGGAGGAAGCTGCGCTCACCGCTAGATCGCCTGCACCCGATGTACAACCCGAAAGACAAGCCGAACAAACCACCGCCGTCAAGAAGCTTCGTGTGCGGAGATTTGATTTTCGCGCTAAACTTTCAGGCCGATCCGAAGTGGCTCAAGGGTCAGATCGTGAGAGTGACCGGCCCGAGGTCCTACAAGGTCGAGCTCGACGACGGCCGCACCTGCCGGCGACACATCGACCAGCTCCGGAAAAGGTGGAGGGGAATCGAGGAGGTCGAGGAAAACCACCCTGACGAGGTAGGCCTACCCCACCCCGACGAGGTAGGCCAGCCACGACCCCGCTGGGTAGACCTACCGCACCCAGAAGACGAGGGCCTACAACACCCCGGCAGAGGAGGGCTGCCCCAACCCGGCGAGGCAGAACCTCTGCTAGACAACACGAGAGACGCTGACATCAGTAAAAAGGTGAGCATGGTAGACCGGGACCTGCTCCACCGGCGAGGGTGCCAGCCTGCCAACCAAGGTGGCACCCAACAGCACAACCCCAGAGACCGACACGACTCCGAGAGGAGGACGGAACAACGAGACTGGGCCATGCGACACCCCCCAGACGAGGTCGACCGACACCAGCACAACGGAAACGGTGAACACCGACCCAGCAGGGGAGGACGGCAACGCCCCGGCGAGGAGGGCCTCCCACCACCCGATGAGGACGACCGACCCATCCCCAGCCTGGAGGGACGCCGCCAACCCGGCAGGGTAGGACAACAACAACCCCGAAAGGGAGTCCTACCCTACCCCGGCGAGGTAGGCCAACCTGGAGAGGCCAAGATGGGACCGTCACAACCACCCCCACCCGGGGGTCAACCCACGGTGACAGCCGCTGCACCCCCTGACCCGGGGGCACCCTGGACACCGGACGAGGACCTGGGAACCTTACCGAGGTACAGACGACCGTCTCCCGACTGCGGCGACTGGAACAGCCCGGAGGGCCACCGGAGCTACGGCGGCGCAACCCGGGGACAGCACCCAGAGACGGCTTCAACTCCTGCCGGAGGCGCTAGGCAAGGCCCCGCGCACTCGACAGCGGAGTCCGGAGATTCCCAGACGGGGGAACCGGAGCCAGCAGGGGCTCGACCCGTCCGGAGCAACATCAACCCACCGACTGGGCCGCGCAGGTCTGGTAGAACTGTCAGGCGTCCCGCCTACCTGCGCGAGTACGTGATCGCGCACACGGACTGATGGACTAAGGACTAGGAGGGGAGGGGTGTTATGTCCTTATAAGGACATCCGCCGGGGGATTGGTCGATTCCACCGGCGGGAGGTTTAAACTGTTGTCATTGGCCAGCGGGCATGCCTGAGCAGGATATAAGGAGGCTCAGCAGCCCAGCCGGCAGTTCAGTTTGCACTCTTAATAAAGGTTCTGAACGGACAGCTGAGTCAGTTTCTTTCCGGCGCCGAGCTAACAAAAATCATGTGACTGTTTTCATTCTCCACTTTGTTTGTACCTTTCACAATCTTCTCTTCCAGGTTTTACCTTTTCTTGGCCTCATTCTAGGTGATTCTCTTCTCTTCACATGCCTTGCTATCTCTTTTCCCTTTGCTTCAAGATAAAGTTTGTTGTTGTTGTTGTTGTTACCAGTAAAGATAGGCAGAACCTATTGCCCAAATTTAGCCTTGAAGATATGTAGACTTCAACTCCCAATGTACTCCTCAAGCCAGCTATTCCTAACTCCTATTTCTTACTAAGAGTCATTACTAGTCCCCTATCTCCATTTCTACCCCAATGCAGATTTATAAACCTTAACTAAGCATTAGGATAGAGTTTCTCAGAGCTAGGACACCAATATTCTCCAAAATGTCATATATATGGTAACGTTGTAATGTTCCAGGAAGGGATTTTGTTTTTATCATTTGTTCTCAACTTATCTTTCTTCTCTCTTTCTAGGCTTCTATGTACAAAAAATGTAAGAGAGAAATGGTTCAAATTTTTCTTTTAAAGACTGTTGCCTTAAAAAGAGTTGGGTGCGGCAACATCCACAGAAGACGTCAATTTGGCAAAAGCAGCATTGTCCCAGTGCAACTCCCTTTGTACATGTGTTGTCACATAGCATGCACCTCCAAAAGGGCAAAGCTTGAAGCACAATGCTGCTTTCATAATTGTTGTTAGATGAAGGTCACAGATGATATGGTGTTTCATTATAAAATTTATTTAAAAGGTTATGGAAACCTAGATAAAACAAATATACCAACTAATAAAATACAGAAAGATGGCATTTTATGTTCTTAAAAGAAAAATACATGCGAATATCAAATATATTTTGAATTTCTGTGCTCAGTTCCATTGACAGAAGCAATAGATTGAGGTGCCAGAATTCTATTTCCAAGAGCTTATCAAATGTTCCTCACATTGGGCATACAACCTTTCCTGTGACTGCATTTTCTCAGGCTTTTGAATGATTTAGTAATAACAGTTAATGATGCAAATGGGTTTCAATAGTGATTTTACTAGCCAAATGAATCACAGGCTGATAAGGGAAATCAGCAGCTTTCTGATGCACACTGAATTGCTAAATGGCCAAATCAACATATCTCAAAGGAGAAGTTAACAGCAGGGGGTAGTCAGAGTAGAAAAATAGAGCAACGTGTCTCCTTTCCAGTTGAACAGCTTTGTAAATGCATTAAAATATGACCTCTGTTTTCTATTTGGAGTTGTTTTCCAAAGGAATCAGCACTGTTTTCTTCCAAAGAAACTGGACCTTTTAAAAATCTCTCCAATATTCAGTTTTGACATTGCTGATTTTTGCCTTTTAAAAAAAAGTAACTTTAATTTCTACAAATATGAAAAAGGTAACTTTCATTTCCACATATTTCTAGAAATATGAATATTTCTACATTAATGTGGCAAAGCATGATTCCCCCAACTCAGGTGGCTCATAATTCATACATAATTGATCATATAATTAGCATAATGATGAATTGGGTTCTCTTTCCTCTTTGCTTGAAAGGAGAGTAAGTAGCTTGGAGAAACAAGGCACAAACTAATCTCCATGCCTTGCTGAAGAATGAAAGGCAACAAAGCAAATACAAACAGAATATCATGTCACAGCTATGGTATTTAATCTTAATTCATTTATAAAGAGTAAGTAGATTGGATTTCTTACCATGGTTCTTGAAAAGTGTTTTTATTAAACGAATATATACTATTTACTGCTACAGTGGGTAGCATTTTATGAAATAAAGCAAGTTTTAAGTTTTGAATACATTTTACTCCTGGTGACAAGTTAATAGATATTCCACTAGGTTATTTGATATCAATTGATTTATGTTAGTAATGGCAAAGATGATAGCATATATGTTCTGAAATAACAAACAAATTTCAGAGAGAAAAATATTCACAAGGTGTGTTTACAGAAAGTGGGGGTTTAATGGAAAACCTCTGAGTAGCAACTGCTTTGTCACAGAAATGGGGTCTAATAGGAAAAGTTGTCAAAATTTCATAGTAAGACAGTTTGCTGCTTGTTTCTGATGACAGAGCCAAATACACAATCAATGTTTTGATTGCAACAGTGTAAAAAAGCTGTTGAGACTC